>JAPXFQ010002958.1:0-2613462 GCA_028564705.1 Apricaphanius iberus | reverse complement strand
CTCGCCTGTGGTGCCGGCACCCACTGGTTAAACGCATCTAGACACTGAGGGCCCGGGGGGGGAGATGGGGGTACCCGGCAGTATTCCCATGTCCCCCCCCCTCTGTTTTAAGTGCACATTAGAACAACACGCAACAACACCACATTGAGCTGGGGGAGAGAGGCTGGGGGGTCTTTCCACACCCCTGTTCGTTGGACCATCAGGGGTCGGAGCCCGGATAGAACATCACGCCGTCTGGTCGGGGTCCTGGGCTGGTGGGCTGCTCTTGCCGGTGTGGGGCCTTGGCGGTCTACTTGTCCCCGTCCTGGTGGGCAAAGGGGTCTGTCTCCTGGGTGCAGGGGCAGGGTTCTCTACTGGGGTGTCTGTCCCTGGGCCTGGGAGTATGGAGTATAGTGTACGTATGGGGGGTATGAATGAGGGTATAGCGTCCTTTTTTCGTATGTCCTGTATTTGTAAGAATGTGTACACAAGAGAGGGAGGGTACGTATGAGTGTCTCTGTCTGTCTATGTCTACCTGTCAGGTTGGGTGTTTGGCTGCTCTCTGGCCTGATGCATCTTCTTCCCTCCCCGTCACTCCCCGTCGGTGATGGTTGCTCCTGCCCGCTGGTTGATGATGACTCTCGATGCCTGGGGCTGGGGGTCCCGGTTGCGGCCCGGCTCGGTCCTGGTGCATGTCGGGCGGGTCCTGGGTGGTCCGGTGTGTCGGGCGGCCGCTGTTTCGGGCCGATGTCCTCCTTGGATTGACTGGGGCACCTCTTATGGGGGTGCCGGGTTTGTAGAATAGGTTGGTGCCGTCCGGTGGATCGGTGGGGACCGTGCCTGGCGCCCAATCCTCCTGCCGGTTCCAGGACTTCAGCTGGCTGGTCTGTTCGCCTGGTGGGGCTGTCCGGCATTGGCTGGGCCCCTGATCTTGGCGCCCCACGTGGGGCGGGATCTGGACCCTGGAGCTGGAAGATCTGGATGTCCAGGTGCCGGCTGGGCGCGGCCTGGGGAGGGCGTACATCCGCTGTGGCTCTTGCTGTGGCTCCCTGGCGTGTGGATGTGTGGAGGCGGGCCGGGTTGTTGGCGGTGGGTACTGGTCCGGGGTGGCGGCGGCGTGTGTTGTCCGTCGGTTGGCTGCGGGTCCTCCTTGCCTGCGGCGGCGGCGGGGGACCCTTGTCGGCTGGTCACTGGTTGGGGCCCCGCTGGGGGGTGGGGTGCCCCTGGTCCCCGTGGCCTCCGGTTCCTGGTCCGGGCCCGCCCTGGCGTAGCCGGTTACCGGCGGAGCCCGTGGGCTCGTCACTGCGATCTCTCGGGCCCCAGCATCGCGGCTGGTGGGTGCTCCCCTGGGGCTTCCATCTGTTCCCCTCTTGGCGGGTGATCGACCCTGCGCTGATCCGCCTGTGGACTCTGTACTCTGTGGGACGCTGGATGCATACATCTCTTGCCTCCTCCATGTCTGTGCCGATTCCTGTAGGACGGATTGACGGTTCCTTACACCAGCTATCAATCACTTGCATGGGGAAACCTTATTCCGACCTGCATGCTCGCACACACATAGGTGTGGGGACATAGGTGAGGACGGACATATCTTAAGCTGAGGTTATCATCATTAGTTAGTTGTTCACAGGAGCTTACCAGAAACATTTGTATTATGTTCATTAATCAATGCTTGTGTGTAGTGAATGTGTAATTCTTTGTTTATTCTACCAGATCCGAACTATTGGTTTGGTTCTGTACACTTTGTTGTTTTTGTTTTGTATTACTGTTTCTCTGCCGTCCGGCAGAGGTGGAGGACTGGGATGTTTTCTTGTGTTCTTTATTTGCCTCCCTGTCTTGTGTCGTCGGTTCGCCCCTCTGTTGGTCCGGTTTCTTTTCTTCACCTTCTTCCTTTCTCCCTTCTTGTCTCAGTTTAATGTCCATGACGTCAGGAAATTGAACCCACAGTAATCACTAATAAAGATTTTTCATACATATACATCAAGTGGCGTACTACAGCGAAGCTGTAATACTCTGCTTGGGAAAGTAAAACTGTTGGGCTTGTACTTGGTACTCAGACACCAATTCTGAGTAGCATACTGCTAGACAGGACACGTTAGAAAAAGAAAAAAAAACGCCTCCAGTTCCTCCGCCTGAGACAGTTCTTTTAAAAATACTTTTCGTTCAGGCAGCAGTCAGACCTGGATTTGGCTTGTGAAATTGAATTTATTTTCCCAAAAAGATGTAGTTAATCTTTTCGTATGTATTGGCAGATATGGTGCTATATTTGTTTTGGATAGCTTGTTTCCCATTACAAAATTACATCATTTTAAAGTTACATTTCCATTGATTGTTTGTAGATAAGTATTGTTTGAAGGTATAAAAAAATTAAGACATAACAGGATAAAATGTATATCTATTCAAGTCTAAGATTATTTTATGAAGCTACAGTTACTGCAAATTATAGACAAAGAGCTGATGGGATAGGTTTTAATTTTAATAAGATGTTTTAAACTTTATGGGCTTAGAAAACAAGACCTCATTTCCATCTGTCTTAAATAAGTCTGGATTTTCCTCCAACCACAAAGGTTTTCCTCAGGCTGACCATAACCACTATGCTCCTCAAGCTCTAATGCCTCTTCCACCAGTGAGGTTAAGAGGATGATGGTTTGTTTTTAGCACATATATTTCCACATTTCACAGGAAAAGTTATTTTACCTGAACATTTTTCTACCACGTTCCTGTCAATTTAGATCCAGGCTTTGGTGCTTCTATGTTTATTGTTATGACTGAAGGTCTAAGCAGGTCTAAAAATGCTGACCTTTAATACGCCTGAGGAGTCTGTAACAAAATAACTCCAGCGATATAAAATCAAGAAAACAGCATTAATACATGAATCTTGTGCTGGTTTCTCAGGTGTTCGATTACTTATGTGAATTAATGAAATGCAAATAAATTTAAAAAAAATCATACAATCTGATTTCTTTTTTCTTTTAAATGTTGTCCTTCATAGAGGAAATATACCTCCAGTGTGAATTTCAGACCCCTCCATAACTTCAAAATTGCATGGTGTTCAAATACTTGTGTTCCTGATTCAACATAAGAACTTGCATATTATTAATTGCATAATATATAAATAAAATTTCAAAAAAATGTATAAATAATGTCGTAAATTTGTATTCTTTGATATATTAAAATCACATATAAATATCAAGAGATTATGAATCATATGCAAGCCTTTAAACTACTGCAGGTACTTTTTAATTTACCTCCAGCAGAATGTATGTTTTAATTAAATACATTAATGCAATAAATCCTGAATACAGTGATTAATACATATTTCAACTGTCAAATAAATTATTATGTAAAGCAGAAAACATTCATACTGATTATTGTTTTAGAGAATGTATGCATTTAATCTCTCATCTTTACCCATTAACTGATGATTTTGTCATTTAATGGCATGTCCAAATTATAAAAGATACATTTTTCTATTTATTTCCTCGTATTTGTAAGAATTCTATTTCAGTTTTTACATATTAAAATATTTACAACTGATTATTTACTGGATTCTCGCACATTTGGCTCCTGATAATACACATTGCAACTGATTGGAAATAAGTAACAGCTAGTTAAGGTAAGGAAGGAAATGTTTTCCCCTCTGGCACCTCAACTGAGAAGCTCTCATTATGGACTGAGAAAAATAATTTCCTTCTTTATTTAAATTTCACCTACATTCAGCTATTATAACATTTTGCCTGAAAATAATTTCTGTTCATATTTAAAGCAGAAATAAAAAGGAGACTAAAAGCTAGATGTTTGCCTTTTTATTCCACCATTGTTCATTTCCAGGCCTGAAAACCCACCAAAGAGCAGCAGAACGACTGTGCTGAGCTGACTGAGTCATTACAGCAAGGTAAGCGGCTGCAGAAGGCTCTCAGAGTGCAGACCACCCACTCATGTCCCCCATTAAGACACGCCGACTCTTCAACGCCCCTGCGGCAATTTAGTGCTCAGCCTCCGCGGAGGGAGGAAGAACGGTGAAAGACGGTGAATTCTTAATGAGACATGGGTCAATGAAATGTCAAATCTGGACAATGGAGAGAGGAAAATATGTCCTAGAATGCAACAGAAAATTGAGGAAAACTGTCACATTTGTTCACTCACTGAATATCATCACAATCGTTTTTTTATTATTTTTACTTTCAGAGAGCCCACTGGACCCGATCCACTCACTTCTTCACTTGTTTTTTTCACCTCGGTGACCTTTCCACCAGCACCACGTCTTTCAGACATTGGGTTCCTGCAATATTCAACGCACCTTTACTGTTATGCATCTTCCTGGCATGAAGGAAGAGATGTAGGTCATAGATGAGTAGGTTGACCAACATCCTTTGAGACACTGACATTCAGACGGCGTCGTTGTGGCACAGCAAGTCATTACAGAACACAATGGGCCTGTCTTTGTGTTTATGCACCGAAACTCTCAAGCATCTGCGTCCATTTCCTGTTATGTGACAATGCGTTTAAAAGAGCAGTGGCATGTTAATCAACCAGTTTTTTTTGCTGTTTTCAACAGACAATGATGAAAGAAAAACATAATCCTGAGACGGTGTGAGCTAAATTTACAATTGGGACCCATGGAAACAAGTCTGATCACGCAGGCTGCCCTGACGAACACAGGACAGAAGGACAACTGCTTTAGGAGCTTTAGCAACATGCAGGACAGATACCAGACTCTGCATCAGTCACTAATATTGACAGATATTAGAGAAAGAAAATAAACCCCCAAATCGTTGATGCAGATGAGAGTTTCCAACTTAGAAGATAATATTGCTAAGGGCTCATAAACGGAGGGAGAACCCAAGGGCCTTGTCCAGCTTTTTGTAGCACATGGCCATTGTCTATAAACTGAGGTGGAGTTGATCTTACTTGTTTTACAGAAAAACGGAACAGAGGCATAATGCTTCCACCTGCATGCTTGACTGTGTTGATGGTGGTCTTTGGGATAGTTCAATGAAATTCTGAACCACTTTTTTGATTCCAGAGGAAAATTACATTTTTCAGCTCATACAATTCACTTCATCAAGGAGTTGTTGTAGATCATGATGGCTGTGGGCAGACAGGATCTCCTGTAGAGAGAAGAATCCTTCTCTATATCATCATCTCCAGTGGTTCCACAGTCATCCACAGAACAGAACCGGCCTTCTTCATCAGGTTGTTCAGCCTGTTTAAGTCCCTTGCTCTGATACTGCTACCCCAAGAGATGATGGGAGAGATTACACTCTCCACAGCAGAGTTGTAGGAGATTTGCAGTGTCTTGCTGACCAAAGCTTCCTCATAAAGTCAAGTCTGCTCTGTTCCTTCTTGTAGACGCTTCTTGTTGTCCAGCTGATCACCAAATTATTTGTACTCCTCAACCACCTCCACTTTTTCTCCTCCAATGCAAACAGTGGTTGACTTTACCCTGTTTCCTTTAAATTCATAGTCAGCTCCTTTGTTTTGTTCACAAGATTAGACAATTAATTCCACACCATTCCACAAAGCAGTCCACCAACTCCCTGTATTCAGGTTCTTGTCCATCCCTGATACATCAGACGACTGCAGATTTATCTGAGTATTTCTGCAGATGGCAGGACTCTGACTTGTCTTAGAAGTCTGAGGTGCAGATAGTCAACTCATCCCTCGAGTCAGGTGTCTTCCGCCAGCCCCTTTAAAACAGCAGTTATAAAACCCCTATTAAAGAAGAACAAGGCCAACCTCTAGATTACCGCATAAGAAGTATAAAAGTAAAATGTCTCCAACAAAACGTGTGCGTGCCTTCTTTGAATCATTTGGTTCGGTCCAAACTTAACAGGCTTTTATCTGTGACCTCTACACAAGGACGCTGCAAGATTTACATCTATTACCATGTCAGAGGACCCTCACCTATTCATTTTTTAGTATTTGTGGATTTTTTTATGGAGCAAATTAGTTGGTTCGCAACTAGCTGGATTCCAAATACTTGAGATTCCCTCTAAAAACACTAAAAACTGTCAATTATATTAGCTCAGACACCAAATATACCTTTATATGCATTAACACTCACAGTGGAAACCGTCTAGGCACCACTAAATAAGCTAATATTTTTTGCATACGCAAGCCGATCAACCCCAAGTAATGACTTTCATAGACTGGCTGCTTTACAAATGCAAGTCAGTTGGATGTCATGCAGTACGATATTTCATTTCTTCTTGCTTACACTTGCTTTAACAGTGTTAATCCTGACAAAATGAAATCATGTACTGTATCAGTTGTTTTTTTTGTTTTTTATTTCAAGTGTTTCTTCACAGCGTTGGCAGACTGGCATATTAAACCTCTAGCTACCACTTTTGGTAAGTTCTCTGTCGCTGGAAGTTTGTAAGCACTCCTGCCTGGTTCGGCATCTATGCACTGAAAGGAGAGGGAGACCACTACTTTTTAAACAGTCTCTCAAATTCTATTTATCTGGAACTCATACATATATTGCCACCTAATTGTTTTCAGCAGCAACTTCTTCATGTGGATAAAAGTGAACTTATCTCTAACTCTAATAGCTTCACCCCATTTGTCATCAAAAGCCTGTGATTTGTATGCAGCGATCAGTCTTTTAATACGTTTTATTTCACGGCTGAGGAGCTGAAATGAGAGGACTGGATGCACATGGTGATGGCCTCTAATCTCCGGAATACTAATAAACAAAAAGAGTGAGAAAAACCAAGCCTGTAATCAGTTTGCAATCAGACAGCACCGTGAAGTGCACCACAACATCTGAAAGACTCACTCAGAAAATCAGTGGATTACTCTGCTGAACACACAACCAAGTGCTGCAGTGTCAGAGAGCAGATAGTTCAATGCGAAACGAGACTCGGATCTGGGACAGCAACTGATTGTTGTTGTTATAAAGGGCTCTACACATAACTCCAAAATTTTCTGAAATAACATCAGCTGTGTCACTCATCATTATGAGGAACAATAGGTTTCAAACTGATGTGTTTTTAGCAAAACCTGTGGACGTTTGTTTCTTAGTTGTGCTATAAAATTATTCTAGAGTCCACTAATGAGATTTTTGTACCATTAAATTGCCTTAATTGATTTCAGTAGGATTAAATTTGATTTACAAGTTGTTCCATTCCATTATTTGCAGCTTGAGCTTAGTCTTCATTTTACATCTCCTCCTGATGGACCCTGAGGTGTTCCCAGGCCAGAAGATATGCTTAATCCCTGGGATGATTTCTGGGTGTTTCCCCAGGGTATCCTCCCAGTTAGATATGCTCAAAGCAACCAGAGGGAGGACTCTATGTGGTGAACCTAGTAGGTGGAGTGGATCTAGTGCGAGGTCCCCATGGATGACAGAGCTCCTTTCCCTATCACTATGGTAGATCCTTAAACAAGTTCATCTAAGCTGCTTATCCATATCTCATTATCATCAATGATGGTCTGGAATGTGGATTGATCAGCCATTTAAAAGCATTTATTTTTGGCCAAGCACCTTTTGCAGGGTTCCAACAAATGATAGACCAATTTTCCAGTCATGGAAAACACATGGGAAATGAAGTAAAATATTAAATCTTCTGGAGAAATTTGAGATGTCCTTGAAAATAATTTCCTCCCCTTGTGGAAGACCGCAAAAAGTTAAAACACTTTACGCATGAATTTCTGTTTTTTGAACAGGCAGTTTTGGGCTGGTGAACTTGTCTGCTTTCATTTCTGTATCTAACCAGCATAGCGCCCAATCAAATATCATATTCCCTTTAAACAGTTCTGCTTCCCAGTGTTTCCATCTGTCTCTGTTGCTAGATTTACCGATTTTCCAGACCCAATTAAGGATTTATTTCTCTAAGGAAGGGTCAAAACTAGTAACTTTCAGTTCAGGAGTATTGCTGTATGGCAGTATATCCATACTCTGTTTAGGGACACAGGAGCAGCGGAGAGCTGTGGGCATATCGTCAATCATCCTTTAGCGCAAAATACTTGACGACAGCTTTGAGATAGTGACAGATAACAGGTAGTCTTACCGGACCATGTTCCACTCAGTATGTTTTACTTGTTCTATTGTCCGACAACAGAAAAAAAAACATGTAATTGAGAAAAACTTAATGAATTCAGCTCTATCCAAATACTGTGTAAGTACACCACGAGCAGATCCCCAACTGTTCATGCTGTTTTAACTACATACACAGACCGCATCAAAGAGGCAGTGAGAACTAAAGACTTGTATGTTCTTTTGAACAAAGTTAATGTAAATAAATTCAATTCAACATGGCTAAATTAAATTAATAAATAGAATTATTTGAAGTGGTAGCCATAAATTTATCATAGTAATGCTACATCAAAGTCAGACTACAAAAGATAGCAAGCAAACAATACGTACTGCTTATCTCTGAGAGTTAGAAATAAAACATTTTCATTTTCAATGTGATTGTAGTGCTGATAAGAGATATTAGCCGAGTCATCTACCCTTTTTTCCGGATGACTGAATCAACCTAAAATGACCAGTACTGGAACATCTATGCGAAATAAGCAGCAACAGCATCTGTTTCAAAATATATCTCGATATCTTGACTTGTACCATAGCACCTGGAAAAGTCATGAAAATATCCTTGAAAACTCCTGGAAAATAATTTCAAGAAAACAGTGGGAATCCTGTTTTCTTGAAATAGGGTTTCCTGTTTTTTTATCACAGGCTACAGAACGAGGATCTCTATTAATTGAAAAGCCCAATGTCTTGTGTTCCATCATGTTTCAAATCAATTTGTGAATTTCCCTATTGTGGGATTAATGAAGTCTATTCTATCCCATCACAAACACACCAAGATACTTGACCTTCTCTGCTTGAGGCAGAGACTCACCCGGACCAAGAGAAACTATTTCAACCTCCAGACAAGAATGATGTCTCAGAGTTTAAACAGACAGAATAGAACAATATAATCAATATAACGCAGATAAGTGAGCCACCTCTCTGTGACAGTGCCTTGAGATCCTCCATGAACCCAAAAAAACACAATCTCTAACATTCAGTACATTTATATGCACACCTTAATCAAGCGTTTTGGAGAAATCGGACTAAGGGCTTGCCCTCTGTTGAGAGGTGAGTCCCGGTTTACCTGTCAGTCAGAAAATCAAATTATTAAATGAAGTACTTTCGACTCCCCGACGATAGATGGCGACATGCTCCCCCACATGTCAGCTTTTTAGTGGTTAGCCTCGGGTTGCATTCAGGCAGTAAACAGAGGCTGGTGGGTAGAAAGCAAACTGAGTAAAAGCAGGATATGTACAATTACAATGCACCGTCTTTTCATCAGTCCAAAATTTCACTGATTGGCCAGTTACTTATGTCTTAGCCACCATATTCTTCTTATACAAGTAATGTGTTATTGCTAATTTGCACTTCCTCGTTTCCTAACTTCCCGAGGGGGTGCACGAGTACGGGGAGAGGTGAAAATCGGTTGAAGAGAAGTGTGATTCCCAATTGCATTATCTGGGTCCCTTTGATGCAAGTCAGACTAAGGTGTATACATGCATTTGAGAAGTCTGATTTCACTCAGACTAAGGTCATTTTTCTACTCTCTTTTGCTGCATGTAAAGGCACTGATTGAGAAGCCTTGGCAGTATAGAGCCAACACCAGAAAATAAATTGGGAAAGTCATAAGTGTATTAACATCCCTGATAACAGTTAACCTCAATGTATTTTATTGCAAATTTATGTGGTAGATCAGGACGAAAATATTGCACAAGGTGCAGAAAACCATTACTTCAACTACAGTCTTCTAGACATCTACTGACTGACAGTTTTGGCTCATCCTTTGCAAAATGAGCAAGCTAGATGGAAAGCCCCCTTTTCAAGGTAAGTCAGGGATTATAATCAACAGTTAGCTCTGAAATTTGAATGGGCCATTCTAACAAAGGAATATATATTGATCTAAATAATTTTATTGTAACTGGTTTCATGTTTTGGTGCGTTGTCCCTCTGGAACTGCCACCCCAGTCTCAAGTCTTTTTCAGGCTCTAACAAGTCTTCCATGATTCCACCCATATCTAGCTTTCACCTTTGACCTTTCCTGTACCTCCAGTTGGAAAGAATTAGGCTGCCACTACTGTGGGCAGGAGTTTCTCAAATTGATGTTCAATGTTCATCTGTAGTTCTCGAAATAACGTTTTTGCATGTAGACCAGTGTACTGTCTGACATTGGAACTTTAAACTTAGAACATTGTTTCTTCTCCACTATTCCTAACTTCAAGAACAACAATGAGAACATTTTCCTAAAGAGGGTGGGCCAAATGATAACCTAATCTTAAAGACCCATTCCATCATTTTGCGGATTTTTGCCATCTGGCACGCTTCTCAAAGCTTGGGGTGTAACAACACTGTCGTAAAAACAAATCTCTAGAGTGCATCTGAAAAAGTGTACTGACTGTTTTCAAGCTTGCAAGCCAATACAACGAAACACATCAAACTAACGGTTGACTAATGTCAGTTGGTAAACAGGCAGTTTTCCCAGCACTGTATTACATCATTATGCCCAACCAAACATGCCACATAATTATGGCCTTGACAAGCATCAAATTTAGCACTACACGTTGTAAGTCCAAGTTATGGAAGCATTGGTATAGTTGTCTCCTTTGAAGTTTTTAAAATTGTTTATTTTATTTTTTATTTACTGTCTTTTATATATTTATTGTATTTTGTGTACTGTCTTGTTTCTCATATGGACCTTTGAGTCTGTAATAAAGTTTAGTATTATATTATTATTATTATTATTATTATTATTATTATTATTATTAATTGTCATTATTATTAACACCAGATTTAAAGAAATTCAAAAGAGACTGACATCTATCAACCTGTAAAATGTCACAGAACTTGTTCCATGTCTTTGAGAATAAAGTGAACCACTTGAGAGTTATCCTGGAATGGAGAAAAATTTTACCCAAGAGTGGTCAGCCTCCCAAATTTACTCCAAGAACTCATCAACAACTCATCCAGTAGAACCAAGAACAAAAACCTAAAACAGACTTGAGTTCAGTGTTCTTGAGTCATGATGACTAGCACAAAAAGTCAGGTTTAGGAACCAAAAAACCTTCTTAGGGCCAGGCTGAGTTGGATGGATTTGTCAGTTAATATAGGAAATCCTCATTTGGAAAAATGCTTCTTGCAGTTACTCATCTTTTCTTTGTCTGATGTTGAAATTAGTTTCATGATCTGACAAAAAATAGGAGTGGAAATAAAGCAAAAATGAAAGAAATGTTTGAGAGCTTGCAGATGAAGGCATACAAAGAGTCTATGGATATTTTGCCCACTGAAAAAAACACTTGTCTGTGTGAAACACCTCCTTTCTTTATTAATGTTTCAAATAATTCACTTGTGACCTTTAGTTTTTCAGTGTTTTTTACACAGTTATAATTCTGGTGAATCATTATTAATAAAAAAAGGCTTCAAAAACTAAGACTAACACCTTATTCTGACTCTTGGGGGTTTAATAATTTCTACAAAAATCAATATCAAGCAGCTGTCCAAACATGTTGCAGTCACTCCAGGTGGTACCATCCCCTGCTGTGCCTCCACACACAAAGAACTGCATTATAATATCAGTGCTTCACAATTAAGCAATAACTGGATTAGAATAGAATGGGGATTTATTTTACTTTTAATTGCACTGCTGATTTTTTTTCAGGCTTCATGTTGTTTTGAAGCTAAAAGGTAAATTTGTTGCTCATTTCCCCCCCTTTTGTTTCACGTCCTGGCTGTGTGACCAGTTTGAAAAATCTTTTTTTACTTGAGCTGTAAACAAAAAAAATTCCTAAAGGTATGAAAGCTCACCAAATGGTGCCGTATCGTTCTGTTCGACAACTCCACGGCGCCTACAAATTAAATCCCCCTCACCGGGACAATAACTATTCCTGCATACTGCATTTGATGAGCATGCAGGTTAACTCAAAGAGAAATCACAGATCCTTGCGGTCCACTGATCATTGATTTCTCCTTTGCAGAGGCTCTTCTGAGGAGTCCAGAACTGCTCTGTTTCTACAGCACAGGGGGAATTTTCTCTATTATTTTACTGAACCACAGTTAAAGGTTCTTTAAGTTAACATTTAAATGTCAATACTGTATATCATTATGTTCAAACACGTGGATGAATCATTTTTAGAGGCACATTAAGCATTTGGGTTTATTGGTTTTTATGGCTTTTCTAGCGTTATCTTTTATTTTTATGTGGCTGCAAATATTCCTTGTTTTTATGGCTTAATCTGAGTTTAATTTAAAGTCGGTCAAGGGTGAAAACTGTGAGGTAATTGTCTTGCATTTATTCAGAAATAAACTTCTGCTTGTGTCGTTTCTGACAGTTTGCCTAAAAGGGTGCAGAAAGAATAACGTGGCTGCAGAAACATTTGTTTATTTTTCAGCACCAGTGTTGCTGTCATGCAGTTAATAACGTACTTAATATTTACCAGTGCATCCAGGTTGCTGAAGTGGAACCTGGAAATCAGACCAACAGTATGCTAATGACAGAAGTATAACAGCTGACAGAAAATAATTACTGTGGCTGTCACTGAGCTCCTGGGTGTGTCTCCCCTGTTCATCTCCTTCCTCCTCGCTCTGTCTGTCTGTCTGATCGCTACAGCTCTTTAAAGGTGGGGGCTGGGATGGAGAACGGTGGGGTGGGGGTGGTGGTAAGGTTCGCAGGTGCAGCCAAACTGGGATGGTTAATGCTAACCCTGATCAATTATGTCCTGCCTGAGTCATGGTGTCCATACATATTTCATGACTGTCAGCGGAAGCAAGACGGGGTGCCTGAGCCTCTCACAATTCATCCACACACACACCAGAGTGCCCCCGTCCTCAAAATCCCAAAACTCACCCCACCCCAACCCCTATAGCCCAAGGCATTAAGATGAAAGGGAGGAACGACTTGTTAGCACCCAGCATCGTTAGCTTCGGTGAGGGTGGGGCTATTCTCTGGTTCCTAGGTAAGTAGTAAAGCTTAAAAAATTATAAATAAAATAAAATTTGTCGGTTTTGTACCTCTAAGCTGCACATGTGGACGTACTGTCAGCTATATTTTGGATTTGGCCTGCACATACATATGGATTTGTGTGATGTTTTATTCTTTATCTATAGACTTCAATTTGACATCAGCCCTCAATGTGCAGGTATGACACATTCAAGTCTTCTGAAGGATTTTACCAAAAGGTTTAGGAGTCAGGAATTTTTCAAAAGCAGATTTGTAAGGTCAAACAATGATGCTGGTTGATGTTGCTCTGGCCTGAAGTCTTTTTTTTTTATTATTTATTCTCACAATGTTCTATCAGGCCAGTCAATTTCTGACTTACCATTATTAATACCAGACATAGTTTGTGTTTCCTTCTCACTCACACCAATGAAGACATGCACACACAGCTATTCTCAAAAACACTCACAATAAATAAAAAAAACGTATATATACTCAAATTCTAGGTCGAAAGAAAGCTAATACTTTTGTATGTTTGAGATTATACTAGTGTGAATGACAGGCTTGTGCGTGAGCGGGGATTTTATCCCAGAGGAGGCAGGAAAAAGCTTTTAAAGATCAATTAGAATGGGTTTATTGCCAAATGTTGGGCAGATTTACAAAATTCAGAAAAGGACAAAACACTTAAATAAGAATAAAAATAAAATTGACCAAGGGACCCATTAGTTGTATTTACTGATTAGTTACAGATTCTGTGCCATTGTATTGGTATAACTTCTTCAGTAAAGGGCCACAAACTGCTCCAAAATGTCCTAAAACCCAGTGGACCAACACCAGCAGATGACATGGCTCCCCAAATCAACACAAATTGTGGAGACATCAAGCATCTTCGATTGTATGCCTCTCCATTCTTTCTCCAGGTTCCGGGACCTTGGTTTCCAAATGAGAAGGAAAATTTGCCCTCATCGGAAATAATACTTTGGACCACCCTGACCCCCCACCACTTATAAGGCAAAAAGAAACAAAAATCGGGCATTAAGTACTATGCATTATGGTTTGCATTAATGTTATATTTTAAGTAATTTCACACAATTTTAAGAATTGTGCTGACCAGGTTTGGACTGATGTGAACTTCGGCTTGTATATGACATAGAAATTGGAACTGCTATTCTTGCATAGTCACTCGAGATGACACTGTTTGTGAATTGACTTTTATTTGTATCCAACACTAGAGTAAGGGTCTTAGAATACATGAGGTTTGGGTGAAAATGCCTTAAAGGGAGTATAGATTGAATCTTAAAACTGTCTCCCTACCTATCATTGTATCTATTGATCTGTTTTAGCCATTTTCTCAGTTACATTATTTTCCTTTATCCTCCCCCTATTATTTTAATGACTAATAAAATAAATCAAGTCATGGAACCAAATGCCATCTGTGGTAAACAAGAGTTTTGGTTTAAGCATGCAGGGAACGTGTGGTTATGGCTATAAATGGATGTTGGAAACATGTTTTCTTTCCACTTGTCTCATTACTTTTAGTAGCTGAAGTAAACAACAGACGCTGAGACTGTGTGCATACATATCAGAATACATTGTTTTAATTTGTTTTTCTTTAAAGTTTTGTGTTTTAATTACGCATCAGCAACAACTAGTTAACTACATTGGGTTCCATTTACATCTAAATGTTTTTTTTTCTTTTCGATTTTGTTAGATTGCAGAGAAAATAAATAGAAACAGAAGCACAGATGGCAGTCCTAGACAAAAGGACACAGAGAGGAGCCGTCATTGTAGAGAAGATAATTGGCAAGACTTGAAGCCTGTATTTGAAACGTTTTATCTTGTTGCAGATTTCAAACTGAGGCATTAGCAAAAAAGAAACTCGCAGCTTAAAAAGCTAAGCTCAGAATGTGTCCTGATCTAACAGATCAAAGTCTCTTCTCAACCTGTAAGGATGCTTCCTTAAGCCCCCCTCCCCCAAAATCCTTTATCTGGTCGTAATAAGTTTGACGCAAGAATTTGTTAATTCTTAAATTTGAAACATCAATCTCAGGGTCGAGTACAAGGTGAAGACGAACGGGTCTGATTTTAACCAAGTTGAAAAGGAGAGTGCTCTGAACTTTAACACTTTTCTTTGTCTTTGATGTCAAACGCAGAGCTTTTAGTAGAGTGGAGAGAAAAAGATTTGGTGAATTTTCTTCCAACTAGATATATCTTTGGTCTTTTAAAATTAATAATTTGTATGGTCATTTTTTCTGTTATATTTTCTGGATTTAATAATGATGACCATTTCAAATTAAATATAACTTTTGAGACTTTAACCAAAGCTGAGAAGTGTAGGGAGAGAGTTATTGCTGCAAATTAGATGCAGGAGATAGTTGCAAGAATAAGATTCAATTAAACTGAAAGCTCTGAAAATGACAGTAACCAGGTAAGTAGGGGGGAACAAGGAGAGAAGTTGTGGAGGTTAATCTCAGAATGTCGAAGCTGGGAACAATCTGCAGAAAATCATCAATATGGAATTGAGAGGTTATGGAGAGACCTAAAGAGGTGAAAAACTTCAAAATCAAGATTTTACAGGAAACCATTAGTTGTTGGAAGACTGAAGTAATATGCGAGGAAAAACCGATGTGCAAACAACTGACATGAGTCAGAAAAGAAGAAACTCGCCGTGCTTAGCATCAATCCAGCCTGAGTAAAATGTTGTATATGGCCTACTTCTGACTGTTGGATTGGTAAAGAGGCTGCTAGCCGTGTTCTGTACCAGCAGAAGTCTTTGCAAAAGTACACCAGAGAGAATAGTTATACAGTAATTAACCTGAGATTTAACCAAAGCATACAATAAAAGCAGTAAATCTGAGAGATAGGTATAACCTACTGATATATGAATACATCTGAATATATCTGTTTCCATTATTGAAAGCACAAGACAAATGACAAAGCAAGCTTGCAAGCTAATTATTTATTTCAAATAATTAAACGTTTATCTCCAAACTAAATGTTTAATTTGTAAACTAAATATTTAGTTTATTCATAACTTATATATGTGCTGCATGGTGGTGCAGAGGGTAGCACTGTTGCCTTGCAGCAAGAATGTTGTGGGTTGGAATGGAGTTCGAATGGAGCATGGAGTTTGCATGTTCTCCCTGTGCATACGTGGGTTCCCTCTGGGTACTCGCGTGCTACAAAAGCATGTTCAAAAACATGACAGTTAGGTTAATTGGTCTCTCTAAATTGTCCTTAGGTGTGAGTGTGTTAGAATCGGGTGTTTTGTGTTTCCATCGCACAAGCACCGGATGTTTTTTAGCCTTCATTGTCCAAGCTGCAGAACAAATTGGAATGGTCAAATTATTTATTTTTGCGCTTGTTAAACCCAGAGCAAGATGCATGCAATCCATTAGCGCTTTTCCCCATGCTGAATATGCAATATGGCCGTTTCTGTCAGAAGACGCTAAATATTGGGAGGAGAACAGGCAAATACAAGTAGGTGTTCCAGACTAAGTGTTTTACCAAGCATTAAAATATTTACACCGGCTCTTTCAGGCCACGTCCACACTAAGCCGGATAATGCCTTAAAACGTATAATTATTTAGTCTACATCCCCCTATCGTCCACACTAACCCGGCGTCGTTTAAGGTCTGTGGCCGGATAACTATTAGCCGGGTAAGAGAGCCGTGTAAATCTTAATTCAACGGCTAAACGAGCTAGTGTGGACAGCTTCCCCGGATAATGAAAGGAAGTGGCGTTAATGAATGCTGCGTCAATAACAATACAACACTACAGACGAAGACAACAGCGAAGAGTAATAAATCGATCTCGTCGTCTGTCCACACCAAAAACTCTCTCTTCTTCTGAGCAGCTATTGTTCTCTTCGGTTAACGGGACAAGCAGATATGTACTGTGCTGTAGAGCTTCTTGTATATATTATGTAGGCGCCAGTTTGTGTGTCTTTTCGCGCCAGCCCAGTATTTGCACAGGTCGGTATGGGATTGCGCAATCATAGGACCTTAAACGGGGGCGTAAATGCTCGTGTTGAGTGGATAACATTAGGCGTCTAACTCCCTGTTTAACCTTATCGGCTTAGTGTGGACGTAGCCTCAGTGTCTATTTTACCGCTTCTTGTATATATTATGTAGGCGCCAGTTTGTGTGTCTTTTCGCACCAGCCCAGTATTTGCACAGGTCGGTATGGGATTGCGTAATCATGGGACCTTAAACGGGGGCGTAAATGCTCGTGTTGAGTGGATAACATTAGGCGTCTAACTCCCTGTTTAACCTTATCGGCTTAGTGTGGACGTAGCCTCAGTGTCTATTTTACCGCTTCTGAAAGGCATCTCTTAACTTTGGGCCATCACATTCAACATAAGTTTATTTACTGACAAACGAAAAAATGTAATTCACACGCAATATAACCTAATAGCAATTAACACTCTAATTGCCATTAACCTGACATGTATGTAAATATTTACCCTTTTTTCCCATGAAAACGCATCATCACTCACTGTGCTCAGCTTATCTTTGCCTGAGCACATTGTGAGTTGCGATTCTCATGGATCCTCATTAGTTTCCACCAGAGTGGTTATAATCTTCCTTGGTTTTAATTAATAAAATTTAGTAATCATGTAAATACCACAAAGACAATTGGCTATACATATGACACTTTAAAATAGAAATTCATACATTTCAGCTTACACATTTCAAGATAAAAAGTATTTTTCTGCAACATTACATTTAATAGAGGCCATGATGAAGTGCGGTACATCTCAACATTAATAGGATATAAACATCTTAATGACCTTGTTCTGGACATATTGCAGCTTTAATAAATTTGATTCGGGAAAACAATGCTGGCATGGAGCAGAGAGCAGTGCATGTGCACTACATGCATTAAGTATATTACTGACAAACGAGAAACATAATTGACAACAGTCTAGCCTAATAGTAATTAACTTTGTAACAGCCATAAAATTGATACGTATGTCGCCCCCCCCCTCTTTTTTTTGCCAAAGACCCATAATGAATCCATGCACATATTCCTTCTTTCTTAAGCAGAGGTGCAGCTCAGAGCTGCGGCCCCAAAGTCCACATTTGAAAACTGCTCCCTGCGCCTGTTATGAATTGCTCACACAATCTTACTAGATCATCTGTAAATGAAGGAAAACCCAGGGACGCAACATGTTTGCCGGACACATAATATTGTGGTCATTATTAGGAATCTTGATAAATCAGGCCCTGACTTCAAACTTTTCTTTTAATATGTTTAATCTGAGCAAACTGTTTACGGATTGAGAATTACCAGGCACGAGGAGAGCAATTGATGCCAACCGATTTAAATTTCTATAAGAGGACGACATGAGAGAATTTGTCAAAGGCATAACTTATATTAAGAAGCACATATTTAATATCCCAGTCAGCAACCATTGCCACTGTTTAGATGGTTGTTCCCATAGCCACAGCATTTCCAAGAATTCACTAGTAAAATTATATTATCAATATTACAAACATTTTGACAGTCTGGACGAGGTTTTATTAGATCTGGATTTACAACAGCTAGAATTAAAGAATGATAAATGACATCAAGCATTGAAGTAGAGAGGACAAACAGGGTTTAACTACCTGAGTGGGAAGTGGGTGAAGTTGCCAGATGGCTGGTTTGGATTTCCGAATTTCTGGGTTATATAACACAAAAAAAAGGAAGGAAGATCACACAGTCCATATCCTACTGTATGTATGGTAACCTAAATATCCTCTGATGCTAAATAATACAAAATATTTTATTTTTATGCTCATAGAAGTATAACTCTGCTCATAGCGGTAAAAGTGGTTGTAGGTCACTGTTTATGTAGAGAAAAGAGTTGCAGCAGCGCTAGATTTCTAACTGCAATTTGAATATATCCGTTCCACTGATAACTTAACCTAAAATGAAAAGTAAGCGCTTATGTCTATGGGATCAAAAAAAATTCAAAATGTTTTACAGGAGGAAAGTGGGCAGAACAAACTCATTTTGCTCAATTTAATTTAGGATAGTGATCAGATTTCGAATTACATTTTGAACAGCTTGGATGCACAGATAGGCTCATTAGAGTGTTTTATGTCCAGACATAAAAAGCAAGCCTCCATGTTACAGCAGCAACAAAGCACGGCAGCCATAATGAAGCTGTTTACAGCATCATCAATGGTCGCAGCTACAAAGGAAAGGCCAATGTGACGGAGGAATGACAAAGGAGACAAAAGACTGTCGTCCTGCAACATGTTACGTGTTTTTTGACCTTCAGTAACTATCTGCTGGTATCTTGTGCTCTCATTACTTGAGATTTATTCTTCCTGCAGTGTTTAGATGTTTGTTACAAAAGCTGTGTGGCCATAAGTCAGATGTTAAATCACCAAAAACAGAAAACCATTGTTTCAGCATCAGTAATCAATCGGGTTTATTTTGATGTCATGTTCTGGAAGTGCAGAACTTAATACAAATTTGGAAAAACTAAAGCAACATGCCATTAAACAGTTCATCATATAATGTTCATCTTATTTTTCAATGTGATCCTCATAGCAGTAAAGCAATCACAGATGTTTCTGTCTGTAATCTAAACAAAATATTAGAATGGGATTTGATTGCTGCAGATGTGAAAAAAAGTTAATAATGAAGCTACTAGCCTCTTAAAACGGACTAAATCAGATTTCCCATCAAGTCTGTATTGCCAGGTTAAATGGGGTAGAGATTTATATTTTTTGGCTGGGACAAATAGCTTTAAGAAGGTTTCCCGGTTGAAAAGGTTTTAATGCAGCAACAAAAAACTGAATTAAACAACTCTTCCAGATGTTTCCATATAAACTGAAATACGTTTGATTTCTTTAGGAGTTTCTGCAGGCCTGCAGATTTGGATGCAAGGTCAAAACATAAATATTTTGAAAAGAATTTGGGGGATACGACAATTGTATGATTGCCTTAACGAGATATTTAGTGAAAGGTTCCACTCTAGTTTGGATTTCCTGTGAGAAATCTCAAATGCCAGCAATGTTCACTTACTGTAATAGTTTGATCTGATATGACTGAGTAACAAAAAGATGTACACAGTTGAAGAGTTGGTTTTCAAAATTATTTTCGCATGAGAACAAAAGGATTGGGGCGTTAATTGTTTAAACTGACATGTTGGGTAGGAGACAAATGAATAGTCATGCATTCCACAAACCTGACTTCTATGGAAAGGTGGAAAGAACTTGTGCTTACAATTTTCATAAGCCACACAGGAACACGTTCATATTTGGGCTTACATGCTAAATTTAATGTGAGGTAGAAAACAAAACCACGCACAAACCAAACACACCATCCCCATGCTAAAACTGGGTGGTGGCAAAGTAATGCTGTGAGAGGTCATTTTGTCCTGCAGGGACATGGAAGCCGATCAGAGCTGAATACAGGACAACTACGCAAGACAACCTGTTGGAGGTTGCAAGGGCCTGAATACTAGGGAGGAGGTTCACTTTCCTGCATGATAACAACAAGAGCGACAGTGAGATTATTTAGATTTAAATGTATAACTCTGTTAGAATGGCCCAATTAAAGTCCAGACCCCAATTTAATTGAGAACAATGTAACGTGTCAGTGACAAAAATAATGTTTCACAGAAGCTCTCCATTCGATCTCACAGAACCTGAGCTATCTCACATAACCTAGCTAGCTGGTTCTCTCCTCCTTCAACAACAAAGTCATATTATCATACAGAATTATTGACGAGTTTATGAAAATGAGGGCTTTAGCAAATATCTTTATTCTTTTTTACAAGCATGTGAGAATTAATGGTAAAGATAATTAGTGGGCTTTACTGAATTCTGCCAAGGCTTAGAAAAGATTCATGGGAAAAGACCAGATTTATCCTGACACAGACAAAAAATAAACATACCAGCAGCTGCTAGACAGAGCATTCTTTACAGACGAACCAACTCAAATGTGTACAGCGGCATGTGTGTTACAGATGCACATCTCTCTGCACCAGCTCCTGTCACCACCATTTGCTCTTGGACTTCAGCAGAGCTCAGTAATAAATTTACTAAATGAAATTGTACTAATCAACGCATTGAGAGGGGAAACAATGAGGCATTCACTGGAAATCCATGAGAAGAGCAACACAATATGCGTAAGTCTGTTGCAGGGCAGATTTTTGCTAAATGTGCTAATGGGGGTTAACTATGAGACAATGGCCCATCATTAACACCAGGCACTTCTCTCAGAGCCTAACTCAGGTTCCTGTAAGGCACACCTTCATTTCCAGCGTTGTGCCTTATAGCAACCTAAATGTATTAGGTTGACCCCACATGTTTACATTTAGTTCACTCAACAAAATTCATTATTGCTAAATCGACGCAAATCAGTTGGGTGGATTGTTTTTTGAGTGTAGGAAGTTTCAGCAGCAAGGCAATTCAAGATGCTATACATGATTAAAAATCATAAAACAAACATTACACTTTCTGAAATGACATCCTCAGAATCATCTTCATAAAATATTGTAGAAAGGACTCAAATTAATCCATGTTCCGGCTTTTATTAATCAAAGGCAACTCTCAACAAATCGTTTTTTTAGACTTAATTCCAAAGAACTTTCACCAATTCTGTTGTTTTGTATAAATTTGTTCCAGATTAGAGGAGCATAAAACTCAGAGCTGCTTCTTTGTGTTTGGATCTAATTCTGGGGATGCAGCATGTTTGTCTGGATAATTGATATGGCAACAAAAGGTCTTTAATGTATTTGGGTGCTAAGCGATTAAGTTATTTATAAAGTAACAACAGTACTTTAAAGTCTCTTCTCTGAGCTTCAGTACTGTGGTGATCATGGAAACTGGGCTGAAAGACATCAAAGGGGTTGGTCACTGTTAAGAAAATGTTTAACAGTTGAGACACAGATCTTTCAATAATCTTGCTGATGAATTGATTACAGCAGCTTCTTGTTGATGGCTTCAAAAAGCATGTAATCAACGTCCAACTGGCTAAGGGACATTCACTGGATGGTAAATGATTCAAGCAAGTAAGGTTGATGGATGTGACTTATTTAAAGGTTGTATGTTTACTATCACACATCCTAAATTAAAACTTATTTTATTGATCTAAGAAGTTTGGCTATAAAGTAGAAAGAAAGTCATCTAAGTCGGTTTCTGTGGGGGAAAAAATCCTCCCACCCACCTTTTTCAGTTTGTTACAGTTCAGCGAGTGGGTGTGCAGAATGGCACGATTTGGACACTTGCTCATTAAGATTAATGACAAACAACTTTCTACCCTCTGGTTGGCTAACTGGAACACAACTCCTACACTGTCTGCATTTACTAAAATCAGTAATGTAAGACCAAAATCATGCTGACATTTAGCATTAAGTTTACCAGACACTTTTGGCTGCATTCCCAAATAAGACTAGACTCCAGCGCAATGGGGGCCATTACCAGCCTCACACTAAGCCTGTATCAGAATGACTCAGGGTCCCGTAGCAACACAGGGAAAGCGGTCTTCTGTATGCCCCACACCCACCAGTTAGACGTGGATTTAGCGCTGGGCTCTACTCTCGCCGCTATCGAGGTAATCCTTATTATTTTCTATTCCTCCACTTAATAATATGCTCAAATTCAGCAGGTCATCTCTTGGAATTGGCACCGGATATCTGTGATATAATCAGTAGTAAGCAGTAGGGCCTGACCGATATGGATTTTTGGGGTCCGACACCAATATAAAACAATAGCAAAGGCCGATAGCCGATATAATGGCTGATAAATTCCAATCCCCAAAAAACAGGTACTTTAAGCTTAAACTCTGCCTTCTCTCCCCATTTTGATGTTCACAAATGTCTCCCTGGTCTATTCTGCAAATTATGTACATATTTTTAAATATTTTTAATTATTTAGACATCTTTAAGTATCCTGCTCTGTAGCGCATACGTATTTTTTATCTTAATAACAGTACAGTTCTCTGTTTTTGTAACTATGCCCATAATGTTTTTTTTCTCGACTCTTAAATTGTGTTCTGTTCTAGCTTTTCCTGCTGTTACAAATGAATTTCTCCTTGTGGGACAATAAAGGATTGTTCTATTCTACACATCAAATAACAGTCTCAGTAACTCGCTGGATTCCAAATAATGTAAATAAGATTTATTTAGCAATGATTTTCAAAAACAACACAGAACACACAACGTTTCTTGAATGCACCAAGTGTGCATGCAGCTTATAATACAGACAAACTTCTGCAAACATGAAGAACAAGATGGGTCTCTAAACTGTTGGGAATATCAACGACAAATTTACACAGAAAGTAACAAACGGTGGTCAGAAATGTCACCAGATTTGTCGCTAGGCAATTTTTAAGAAAAAAATTGCGCCATCGAAACAGCGCATTACCAGGATTAGGGCCCGACCGATATATTGGCCAGACGATATTACCAGCCAATATGGAAAATAAGTTTCCCTGGTCTTTTATTTTTAAATAATCTGATATCCACTATGTTGTGTTTCTTCAAGTGTTAAATATTATGGTAGAATTTTCATCCGATCATATTTCGGCTAGTTGTGTATTCAGGAATCCCCAAAGCAGGCTCCCACACGCTGTAAGTAAACTAATACTATTTGCGATAGCCAATCAGCTCCCGGGTCTACAACAGCAAGGCCTGCTAGAAGGTGCTATGGTGAAGTTGGCACATACATGTCCTCTGATTGGATAAGCACCCGTGAGACCTTGAAAGGCGGACATTAGCAAAATATCTGAACTACCAATCTTGGAGATTCATTACCTATGTAAGCTACCGAGAGCTACCGGTGGGGTAAGTGTTTTAACCCATGATGGCTGATGGAGAAGAAGGGATGGATTTGGTAGGAGATATACTTGCCAAGCCAATTTTAAGGCTAACTTTTGAAGAAGCAAAACCCCGTACCAGGACTTATAATGCAGCTGGACATATAAACTGTACAGAACAATTGAGGTCTTCTTGAGAAAAGAGACGGGCAGATTTTATTTTTGGATAAGTAGGTGATGTGGAGAAGATCAATGTTGGTGAGTGCGTTTTAGTTGTGTTTTTAATATGTTGGTTGCCCTATGATGGACTGTTGCCCTGTCTGGGATCTACCCAGACGAGGATCTACCCAACCTCTTCCCTGATGATGGCTGGATTGAATTTTTGCTTTTGTTACATGTCTTATACTTTTGTGGAATTTTTTAACTATGTTGACTAACATTTTTAAATCAGCTTTTATATTTTAAATTTGACAGCATCCATGATCTTAGGTTCCAACTCTTGATTGTGTGTGCAAGCTCGTTGATTTTAAATGCTCTGGAAATTGAGTGCCACTTGGCCAGCCTGTGATGTGACGTGTTTTAACATAATACTTAAAAAGCGAAACATTGAGTGAACAATTCATATAGCCTGGGAGTTGGTGTTGCACCTTTGTGATGGTACAGATCCTGGTTTTAAATACAACTTAGAAGCACAGCCAGTACAGTAAGAGCTGTAGTTATGAAGTAACTGCGCTGAATGTGACTGAACAAATAACTAACCAAGTGTTGTATTTTGCTGGTGTAGTTCCAAAAACAAATTCCAAACAGGTCTTCTGCACCTCCTCTTCCGTGGTATAAAAAAAAAATAGTATTTTATATTTTATAGTGTATTATCTCCACAAATACTAAACGTCTTCCGAGGCATTAGAGTTTGTAACTTTTAGCTTCTAATAGCTGAAACTGCTACTGAGCAATGAATAGACTTGCTTTTTCATACTGTCGTCTCTGTATTCTCTTTCTGTGGCGGATGCATGGAATAGAGTTTAGAGAAAATATATACAAATGAATAGCATGCTTATACAACTCAGAGAGACCAGTTTTACTCAAACTCCAGTTTTTTTATGATTTTCAGTGAAAGAGGCCTTTAATGAAATCCTTTTAACTGCTTCCAAAGTGTTTGATTGTTCCACAAGTTCAAGTTGTCATTAACACAGAAAACCTACACTGTGTTCACAAAAAGCCTGGCATCTTAACTCCTTTAACTCTTGTCTCTTTAGTGCACACTCCAGAGGTTCCCAAGTGCATTTTCTTCCTGTTCAAGCAGTGCAGTATCCCTTGGGCAGCCTTCCAGTCAGAGCTGAGAGAGGAGTAGCTCGTGGTGATGCATTCAAGCCCTCTTATCGCACTGAAGGTCGGCTGCAATCTAAGACCTTAACCTGGAATTTTAAAGTGGTTTCAAAACATTAAAATTAGGTTCTCTGTAGATCAAGGCTGATGGAAACAGGGCATTTAAAATGTATTATAACAAGTTTTTCATTCACAAGTGTGTTAAATTTAGAGGAGTTTTTTTCTTTGCTGTGTATCTTAGACATGAATGGTCTTGGAGAAGAGGTGGAGTTAAAAACAGAATTGATGCAAAAATAAATCATTATCAATTATTTTAATTTCATGTCAATCGTCATGCAAATGTACAACTCCCAAAACAATAAGCCATAACTACACATTGATTGTCTTTGTGATGTAGAATATTCAGAACACAAGATGAATAAGAACAATCAAGTCAAAGCAGCCAATTAAAGTTCTCTGCATTCTTTCAGCAATACTGTGAAGTGCTCTGGCTGCAAATAAACAGGGTGACGAGCCCAAAGTTGTTTGCCAAATTGTCACCCGTCTAAAGGCTGAACAGACGGTTAAGATGCTGGACATTTGGGAAAGAAGTAAATGTGTCTAAGAGGTTTCTGTACACTAAGCTACATGCAGTCGGAATGTAGGGAGCATCTAGATAGGTCTCTCTTCCAGCTCAGTATGATGATTAGCAGGAGCATTGTACCATCGTTATCAATACTTTTAGCTTTAAAACGTTAAGATATAAAATCTTTACATTAAGCGTCTTCATTGCAAGGACCCTTATTTGATCCCTTTTAATCAGAGTGTTGCATGAAGTCACCATGAGGACTTTGAAGTTTTGGAGCATCTGTGGGGGATGCTAAATTTCAAGCACCACCTTAAAGCTTCAGTCTGGAACCTTCAAACCTTTCTGATGCTCAGTTTGAACTTCAGCACCACTCTAGATGCCTAAATGTACAGACTTATTGCTATTTGATTTCAAAATTGTGTTTCAAAACAATTTAACCAGAATAAAATATAAAGATAAGAATCTCCTCAATTTCCTGTGTATGTGCATAAAAAACTGGTTTTCAGGGCTGTTAAATTGGCAGTGGACATACAGTACATTACATTTTTTTATTTCTAATAAATTACATGAAACAGCGTTTATAATGAAAAGTGTCATTATGAAACAAATAAGTTACTAGAAAAAACATCACCTTGAAATAAAAGCTGACGTTGGTGAAATTACTTTTCAGAATGAATAATGATTAAACTAAATAAAAATGGCTGAAAAATAATTACGATTGTCAGGAAATAAACTAGACGTGAATAATTTTTTTGCAATAAATACATTTTTAAGGAAAATGAAAAATATTATATACTAATGATCTTGGAATTCCATTATCATTTTATAAATTTGTATATTATTAATTCATGCAGAAATTTATTTAATGAAGTTAATTTATATAATTCTGAGTATTTTTGGTGTTCTGTGGTACACAGCCAAAAACTATTCTGGCATTGGGAGGATCTTTCCAAGAACATCTGACAATGTTTAAATATACTCATTGGTATTAACATATACGTATAAAATATTTTAAACGTTTTCAGAAATGATAAGTGCCAATACAAAAAAAAACTCAGCTTTTTTCTCACTCTGTCTGAAACAACTAATGTTTTCCTTTTTGTTATATTCTGTTTCACCAGCTTGGCCTTCTTTACTATATTTGTGAGCACATTAATCATATGCATTTGCTACAGTATTACTGCAAAGTGCTCCTTTTGAATACCAGGTAAAGAGTGACAACATAATTAATAAACGTGGCCCTAGGTACCTGGTGTTGCACAGGATATAATCAGGGTTTTTATCATCAGGAGCTGCAGCAGTAACTCAAGTGGCAGGTAACCTTTAAAAACGGAGCCAAGTAAACACCATAACACTTTGTGTTATGAAAAACTACAAACATTTATATTTAAAAAAGCTACAGATCCTTAGCAAACATTAATTTATTTTTAACGGTTCTAATGGACACTATTTGTGCATTTATATTTGTCTCTGTCACAAAACAGCTTCATTACAGAACAAGGTTTTGTTAAAGGACCACAGCAGGCCTGGTTTTCATATTTCTACAGAGGAAAACATAGATAATCACCTAGTATAAAAAAGAGGAAAGATGCTCAGAAGGTTTCAGTACATTTGCTATAGATTAATCACTTTAAATAAAAAAGTTGTGGATATTGACTTTTATATTAATATACCCTCCGGTAATTTTAAAGTAATGAAAGAACTGAACTAGAGGAAATAGGAAATATAAATCCTTCAGTCCTATGATGCCATTTCAGACTTAATTAGATGAAGTGTAAAATTTTATATTAAAAAGAAAAATGTGAATTAGTTTAGAGATTTTTTAGTATTCATCGACTGTTGTGCTGGTATTTTTAAACAGAAGCTACAAGTTCAGTGACTTCAATAAGTATTCCTATCTTTTAAACTTTTTGGGATAGGAATATTCTGTTCAAACTAAAATTTATTTTTTGGGGATTTAATGTTTCTAGCAACAGCAAGAGGAGCATAATTAAGCAAAAAAGGAAACGGACAAATGCTTTTTTGTTTTACTTTTTTAACAAATAAAAAACTGAAAATTGTGACATGCATTTATTCATCCACTTTAGTCTGATGCCTCAAAATTAAATCCAAGAGTTCCAGCTGTTGTATGAAGGCCTCAGAGTTTTTCTTAGACAAAATTGGTGAACAAATCATACAGACCAAAAAACAAAGTGAGACAGGTCAGAGAAAAAGTTGTGAAGAGATTTTTAAATATAATATTCCAAATGATTTTAGATCTCTATGTTATCCATGATCTAAAAATGGTAAGAGGACGGCAGAACTGCAAAACTACCAAACCTTAGCCGTTAAGCTAAACTGACAGTTCAGGCAAATGGAGCAATAACCAGAGAAATAGTCAACAGCAGGTCAGATTGGAGACTATGTAAGCAAGGAAACTATCAATAAAGCACTACACAAATCTGATTTTTATGAAAATAACGAACTTGTTGAGAGAAAGCCACTGTCCTGTTTGCAGTTTTTTACATTATCTAGAGGGACAAGCGTGGAAAAAGGTGTTTTTGGTATAACAGAGCAAAGCGTATGATTTTGGTCTACGTGCTATCTGTGACAGAAGACCAACAAGTACACGTCACCCCGAACACATCATCCACATGGGGAAACATGGTGGTGACAGCATCATGCAGTGGGGATGGTAATTTTCTGTGTAAATAAAGGACATATCTAAATGCAGTTGCTCTCTTTAAAATTAAATATGGGAGGAATCTATTGAATTTTTGTTTTGAACTCCAAAATCAAATTCACAATGTGTGGTCTCAAATGAAAGAATAATAACAAATAGAGGAATAAATGTAACATTTGGATATCAGCAGTCTGTGTTAAACATCACATAAATAAAATGTAATATAGACTTAGTAATCAAATGTCACAATTTATCAGGTTCCTATAAGTACTCACTCAAAAGTTAAAACCCTGGTTCATCACAAGGGAAATGAACGCTCTTTTTGAGAACATGTACACAGCTACTTCTAGTTAGCACTAATTTAAAGTCCGAAAACATCCCTTGAACTGAATAACTTTGTATTTTTAATGCAGCGGCATTTCACTATGAAATGTACTGAAGCTATACAGTGAAACATCATGCATAAATTAACATAAATATGGATCATTGAAACTCTGTAACACACATAGCGAGCTGATATCTGATGCGGACTGAAATTTCTCACACAGAACTTATTATCATATCACCACAAAGCCAATACGGCAATAATAATATACTCGCATGTCATTTAGAATCACAAACACATGCTTCTGCACAACAATCTGCAGTTTGGCTGGTTAGGAAGGAGAGCTGATCTGTTGCGGGCTGAATTATAGACAAGGTGGTATTCTTTGCATGTGTTCATTCTAGGAATGAATCGACCCACGTTGGTGCGTTAATTTTGACAGCCATAACTTTTAACAGTTTTTTGCAAAGAGATAGCCATGTTTACCTTAACTAGTGATATAGGGAATCACTCTTGGATGATGGTATGCCCAGAATCCATATTGGTTGACATCTCCGGAAAAAAAGAGAACTAAAATGAGGCACTGAAATGTACACTGCTTTTCAGTCTGGTTACTACCGTTTGTGTCAGAACTGGTGCCGTAATGGTCCCAGATATCAGTACACATCCCTACCTATCTGACGGTATTTTACTGAGAAGAGTGGGGAAAACTTGAAGTCTGCAAATATATAAAGCTGATAGACTCCAGAGTTCACGTTACAATTTTGACTACTAGGGTAAAAAAAAAAAAAAGACAGGTCAAAATCTTTTTATACCCATTTATTTTTAAAATGATAATGATGGCATTAAGTAGTTTTATTAATTATTTTTTTCATTTTAATCAATATTCAGTCCAAACAGAACAGAGAATTCACATTGTGCCAAACATCTGCATGGAGCTGAACTGCGCTCCCATTTGTTTTTAATGAAGGCTGAATACATGTTCTGTTGCTACACTGGAGACTGGTATTGACAGCACTACTTCAGCCAAAGTTTTGAAATCAGGGAACATTTCTCCACTCTCCGTGACTCGAATTTTCTAATCGCTTCAGCAGGAGGACATTTTTATTTCGGATGGATTGATTCAGTTACCTAAACTCTTAATGTAAAGTTGAAAATGTCTGCGCGTCTGCACCAAGTGTTCAGTCTTGTGATTTGCAAGCTGTTAAAATTGATGTTCTGCAGAATTTCTGTCGAAGTTTAAAAGAAAAGTAAAATATGGAAAATATTTTAAGTAACACCACCCAGGTGTAGACGTTCCCTAGATGACTCACAAATGCACTGACAGCAAATATTGCTGAATACTAATGAAGCCTGAGCTTTTCCTATTTACATTTGTTTAAAATATATGTATGTGTGTGTGGGTGTGTTTATATATATATATATATATATATATATATATATATACACCTATATGTATGTCCTTTCTCTTCACAACTATGCACTGTTTTGATAAATAAGCATTTTTAAGTTGAGACGCAAGAAAAAGCGAGGGGGGTGAATACTTTTTCCGGACACTGGAGACACATTTCTACGTTATTCTTTGCTTTCCTTCTTTAATCAACCTGAGTTGGGTACCTACCCATCCAAGGCTTCTCCTCGTCCTTGTGATATGATGAAAAGCCTACAGGGGAAGAAACCAGACAGCCGACTGCACTCGCCTTTGATCAAACTCCTTCTTCAAAAGCCTGATAGACCCATTTAATGACCTACGGTTCGTTGTTTGAAACCAGCGTTTCACTGATGGCTGTTCCAGATGTTTTTTTGGTGTCAAACAGAGCAAGAGAGGCACTGTGACCTCGGGGTAACCTGTAAATCCATCTGTACAGTGATTACATTTATCACAGGCTGTGAATCAACCTTGCAAGCTGCTGCCCTCCCGACAAAAGGTTCCACTGATTTGGAAAATATTAAAGCCGGTCTTTCCTCTTTCTCCAGCTCCAAACTGTGGAGCTGTAGCACGTCATGAGTGATTGCAACACTTTATCATGCGTAAAGATCGCTGTATCACAGGAGATTTACCAAATCCAGAGTGAACCGATAATTTTTACCAGAACGTTTTTAGCAACAATAAAATACAATACGAAGAGGGGGGCAGTTTTAAACCAAAGTGACACAGAGGGATTTCATAGAAATCTCTTAATTTTGTTGTCACACTAACCATTATAACTCATTTAACCAGCATCGTTTACTCATGTTTTACATTTGTGACAATATCACATCATCTGTATTGTGAGTCAGAAGCCATTTTAAAGTATCCAAGGGTTGTTGTTTTTTTGTAAGTGAATGTACGATAGGAAATGACAGCAGTTGGTTGATGCAAGACATTGTAAAAAACCGGTTGCAGTCAACTTACAGTTCAGCCTGACACTCCTTGTTTCTCAGGTCTCTCCAACCCTCTTTGATGGATGGGATCTTGAGGTCATTGCCATAAAATTGAACATTGGCCTGTTTCAAAGGATAAACCATTGCGCTATATCAGGGTAAAACTGCTGGCTAGATGTGTCCATTGATTTCGCCATGGCGGCATGGTGAGGCGAGAATATTACGCCATTCGTGCCACAGAGCTTGATAGTGATATAAACACAATGTTGCCCTAACTCTGGACTTTGGAATGAAGATCATGCATTGCCACAGCAGTGGGAGAAGAACAGCCACCTTTTGGAGTAGTTTGCGGAATTTTTTTTGGAGTGGGGCTTCAATCGGGATAAAAAACAAGTTAAAAGGATTTTTTTTTTTTTTATCCAGGAAGCAGCAGTTGTGTTAGACAGTTTGGTTATCATTTTAACATAGTCAGCAAAGTTTTTTCATAATGTGTTTTTACCCGTTATTTTAAAAAAATGATAACATTCAATAGTGTTTATTTTGTTATTCCTTTAAATATTAAATAAGGAACATGCTTAATAAAAAAAATTACAGTTTTGAAAGGAAGGAACATTTTTTAAATTGAAGTTATCAGAGGTAGGAATGCTCTTTGGACAAGCAGTTTCCGGACCCACAAGCTATTTCTTCAGTGGGACGAAATCCTGCAGCTGCAGCATATACACCACTTCTTCACCGGTGGATGGAATGACACTGGGCTCTTTGGAGCGCTTCTGTGATCAGCCAACCTGGTCACAGACGCTGTCAGGTCCCGGTTAATGAGAATATAGGTTAATAGGTTAATAGCCTACGGTGTCAAAGTCTGAGATGATGCTTAGATGTTCTAATTGGGAATCTTTTCTGTTAAAATTATTTAGTGACCTGTAGTCCATGCCTAAAGTTGAAAATGTCTACACCAAAAAGTCATCGGTCAGGACCTGTGGAGTGCCATATGGGCTCCAGCCATAAAAATAAAAAAAATTAGCAGCACAACAGAACTCCCTCTTGTGTAATCTTGCTTTTATATGACAGTTCTACAACCTCATTTTATTTAAACAATAATGAGCGACGATGATTAAGATTTATTTGTTTATATAATTACTCATTTAGCTCCGCCAACACAAATAGCTCCAACTGAAAGAGAGACAAGGCTGTTGCCAGGCAACACAAACGTTTCCTATAAACAAACATTTCAAAAGCAAACATTACGGTACGTTCACACTGCACGGTTTGCCATCGTCAAAAAAACGCTCACAAACGTACTAGTTTGAAGCCATAGACATAATAATGTCAATGCTTTGAAGCTCTTCCATGCCTCCACCTCACTCTTTTTTTTGGTAGGGTCTGATTTATAAATTGAGAATTGTGTGGAGCAAGACTTTGGGTACAATATCTTAATGTGTATCTTACATATGAGACTAAAGTAGAGGTGTTTGGCCCCAATAGATACACCATGTCTAGAGAAAACAAAACATGTCTGCACAAACACCTTATAACAACTATCAAGCACATTATGATGATTTGAGCCAGCCACAGTACTTGGGACCCTTGCAGTAATTGAGGTTGACCACAAACTCATCTGTATACCAAATTATTGTAGAGGAAAAAGTGAAGCCATTTGTCAAATATCTTTGGTTGGTACAGAGTCACGCACTGGACGATAATCCCATACACAGCAGCAGATCTACAGTAGGATAGCTGAAACAGCAGAGAATCGAGGTTTTGCAATGGCTCAGTTAAAGCTCAGAGTTTTATCAGACAGAAATGGTTGTAGTTGCCAAACCATTTCTGTGCAAAACCCCTTTTATGTACTTAAGCCACATTTGAAATAAGAGTAAACCAAATAATCTTCATAGAAATCTGGGATATCAATGAACTAATCCAGTGTCTTACTTCAAGTTGCTTCAGAAGGTCTTCCTTTTATCTCAGTTTTTCCCATGACCAAAAGCACATTGTTGGGCGAAGAAATATGCTAATTTTGACCTTTGGGTGTTTAAAAAAAGCCCTTTGATAATATGTTAATGTAAGAAAGTATGAGCAGAGACAAGAAGAATTGGTTGCTTATCCATTACTCCTAGAGGAATTCATGTTTTTTTTTTTCTTTACGTCTACCTTCATTTGAACCAATTTAATGTTTTCAAGTTTTTTTTTTTACATTATAGTGTTAGCATTATTTGTTCCGGTATTTGGGCTCACAATGTGATGTCACCAAACTGAAATGTACTTTGATGTAAGGCTATGTTGCTGTATAATGCAAGAATAAGTGGAAGGACAAGCAGACAGCCATGGAGAAATATCATTTTATTTTTTATGGTAATATTGTACCTGATTTTACCATATTTTTTAGTGTCGTGTTAAAATCATTCTAGAAAAGTTTGACTGGATATGTATTCTTATAACTTTGGATTTTTTTAATATAATTTCCTTTTGCTTGATTAGTTAATGCTGTATCCTTATGCTACAGAAAAGTCAACATGTAGCTAAAAGGTCCCATTAGCATCAGTATCATGTTGCAGCCCTCTTCATTCATCAGTGTGACATTTGTATTCAATTCCCCTGAATCGCAGCTGCTCATTATCCCAGCATGCAACACGCCATTTAAAGATAAGAGACTATTATACTGTGTACACAGCAGGTTATTGAGGATTCTCCAGGACTTGACAGTGATTTTTGTCTATAGCTGCCCCCCTTGTGATTAACTGCTAATATCTCTCATCACCTCGCTAATTACATGTTTACATTAATTAAAGGCACTATTAACAGAAAGCATGATCCGCAGCATGTGGGGTAGATTTCTGGTCAGCCTCTGGTCCACACCGCAGGCACAGATGGAGAGGTTTGTCACCGATAGCATGACGTTCCACTCTTTGTTTTGCTCTTCTGAAGCTTGGGGAGCATTGCTGTCATGCTCTCACAGCACAGAGATTTCACTTCACACCTTTTGTGAAAGAAGCCAGCGTCAGTTCCTTTGGCAACCAGAACTGTTCATTACAGAAGACTGGGAATGTGTGGCAGCAGAACTTGCAAACTGCTCAACACATTTCTGATGGTGTAATTGGGTTTCCTGTTTCCCTGTTGTTTCATCTTGGAAAAAATGCCAAAAGGTCCTCTAATTAAATCTGAGGTGATGTCTTTTTTTTGGCTCTGGCTTTCGTCTCAAACCTTTCCTACTGGCTAAGGTTGGTCAGTAATGCATGAACTGAAGAGATTTACTAAATTCCTTCTTAGCTGTCTCTAATTTCTAAAGAGGTTGTTCAATGGTTACCGTCATTCATTTTGTCCACACTTTTCAAGTTAAAACCACAAACTTTTTAACCCTCCAAAAAGGTGTTTTATACAGTTGCATTAAAAACCTCGAATGAATACCTTAAAGAAAGAGGCTTCAATTTTGTCACATCTGAAAGTCTTTTGTTGTATGTCTGCACAAGTCTTGCCCATCTGGAGATTTCAGCTTCATTTGTATAATATTCTAGGAACATAACATTTTAAGTATTTGACTGATTAGACAATTCTAGATAACTGTTATTATTTGACACTATATAAACTTTTGCAATCATAGCTCTGGCTGCATGTATAAAGTATCTTACTCTGCAGATAAGTGAACCTCCACCCCAGTCTCAGATCATTTAAAGTCTATTGGTGTTTTCCAGTCCTGTGATAGACCGGCAACCTGTCCAGGGTGTACCCTGTCCGATGGCCACTAGTGATAGGCATCAGCTACCCTGCAGCCCTTCATGGATAAGCGGCATAGATGGATGGTGCATTCCATTTACCTCGGAAGTCGGAACTCTGAGCTGTCTTCGATGTCGCACCCGAGTATACCGGAGTTCCAGTAACATAGACGGATAAGTCTTTATTCTAATATGGCGAGGCCTAGGTTGCCATTGTTGGTAGTACGACTTGTACAATTTGCGATAAGCTGTACTGTCCATATGCAAACCTATTGTTGTTGGTGCACTGCGTGGCCATAATGAAAGTAAAGCTTCTAGCAGTTGATTTTTTTCACTTAGAAGTCCGAATTTTCATAGATCTGACTACAAATGGAACGAACATAAAAGGTTTCATCTAGATTTATCTCCATTCATCTTTTGCGTCAACTCATGTTTATTTTTCCATAGCACATCCTAAGAGACATGGATAATTTTTTTTCTTATTGTGTTTGCTCACAATGAACATTGCATTCCCTCACAATAGGTTTTGCAAGCTCTCACAATAAATTTGCTAAGACACCCAGGTTTATTTTGTTCAGCCTCAGTGATAATAAATGTCAATTTTAAACTGCACATAATTAGGCCTACACCTTTAAAGATGCCTAGTGAAAACACGTTTCTATATTATTTTTTATATTATGCAGAGAATTGGTTTAGAAACAATCTATTTACTGGGTGTTCTTGTTTATTTGTTCATCTTTCAATGGACAAATAATGATAGCAGAAGACAGGTACTGCACTGCACAACCACACTTTTATTAACCAGCCAGACTACCAATAAGACTCAACAACTAAAACTGTCCACAGATGGTGCCATTACCCTGTGAAAATAACTTAGTCCAAAGAGTTTGGATGTCAGGTTTCTCTACCTTTTTACAAAGTTTCTATCATGTTTATGTTTTAGAGCGGGGATAAAAACCCATGCTAGACTGGTTTTTGCTCTTTAAGAGGTAAATGTTGTAACACTGGCAATTCACACATAAGTTTGTGCTATATGTATCCTTCAAAAACATTGCAAAGTATAACACAGATGCAAAAATCCTTGGTGACGCAACAAATCATTGAATTTACCTTAAGAACACAACACGAATAAGTGACCTACATCTCCCCAAGGGGTTTCTGAATGTTTCCAACAGATCCAGTCCTAAAACGTATATTTTTTAAATCGAAACATGTATTTAAAAAAAGATTTTGTGTTTTTTTTTTCCCAGCCCTCATCTTTACTGTTGTGATTGGACCATCTTTCATAAACCTGCCAGCATTTTTTTTATGCGTAATGAACACATAAACAGCCACTTGTTAATGGAACTCTTGTACCACCATCAAGCCAAACCTTTAATTTACAATAAATGTTTCTTGAAAAGTTTGGATTCCAATGTTTTCCAAATTACTGGCAATATCACGGGTGTATGAACTCTATTGGTTTTTGGTGACCTTTTTTCTAGCTGACCATCAGGTCAAACTTTTAGCCAGAGAAAGAGAATAGACGTCTTTGGCAAAAAAAGAGGAGAAACCACAGTAAACTATGGCTACTATTAAGCTAAAATGTCGGTGAATTATATTTTAATTTGTCATTACTAAACGTAATGCGTACGGTGTACATGCACGTCAAAGGACAAACTTGAGAGATCAGACTAAAGTAGAAGTGTTTGGCTCTAATAGATCCAAAGTGTCTGGAGAAAACCAAACCTGTCTGCACACTTTGTATTAACTATTAAGCCATTTGTCAACTATTTTTAGGTTGCCACAAATAGTCATTTAATCCCAAACACAGCATATCTACAGCGGTATAGCTGAAACAGCAGAGAATCAAAATTTTACAATGGCCCAGTCAAAGCTCAGCCTTTAATCTAATAGAGATGGTTGTCGTTGCCACAACCACTTAAAACCTCTGTTAAAATTTCTTTGAAAGAAACAGTCCAGGAACCTTCAAGCTACTAAAAACAAGCTGCAAAGTACAAATTAAATCTTCATAAACAGAAGAGAGATGCTTTTTGCTGAGGCTTTTTTTCTTTATGACTGCATTTGGAGCTGTTGTTAGGCAAATCCTACCCATGTCCTCGCCCAGGCCGCACTGACCCGCTTCATTCTGTACTGTACTGGCCTTAGTGGAAATGAGGCACAAGAGATTCTGGCTCCTCAGAATCAAACCTACAAGAATATAAATGTAGTTTTAAGAGATCTTTATTGTGCTCAATTTATTTCTTCCAGGCAATTTAGGCAAAGGCTAAAACTAAAAGGAGCTCCTGCATTTTTCAGGATATTATACCGCTAAAATAGTGGTATAATATTTAAATTTACTAACCTGACCTTCCTTAAATCCAGACATGCCAACTGAGTCATTCTGAAATCCATTATTTTTTTATTTTTTTTTTACAGTGCTTCAAGCTAAAGCATGATATATTTCAGTTGAAATTAAACTGAAATCACTCAGCAAATTTTTTTTCAGTTTCAACATTACATTTGAACTTTTGTATTGAAATGAACCTTTAAAATGTTTAATAGGCAACCAATTAGTGGATACAAAGACACCCGTCATTCGAACACATCCAGTCCAAGGAAAACCTGGCAAGCAGGAAACCCGTTAAAAGCATTCCACTTCTAGCACCGTTGGTGGTTTTGGACACAACCCAGTGTGGAAATTACTGGGCTGATTATAGGCCATTGTTGTTAGATTTCCTCAATATTTGTGCGTCAGCTATTTATAGATGGAGAATAAGGTGAGTGGGTTCATTTTAAAGGTCTCTCAAGACGTGAGGTAGCAAAAATTACAATAATGTGTCTGAACTCTATCACTACTGTACAGCGCTGCATGTATCCTCAAAATGGATGACTGACAGTTGCCACTGGCAGATTAATTATTCAAGGGGGCAGGTGGTCTGCCACTTTGCTGCCATCATTGACTGGCATGATTGAAGTACACCTCATAAATATCTGAATGTTCTGAAGAAGTTCCATATTTTTTCTCCCTCTTTTCAGAAGATGAAACTCATTTTATAGATTTATTACACTGTGAAATAGTTCTTGTCTTCTGGTATTTTTGATCACTATGACTTACAGATAAAAAAAAAATAATGCATTGCAATGCAATGAGAAATACAGAATATTGTGAAACAGTTACAGAATATTCATAGAACGTTGAGTGAAAGGAAAAGATGGACCTGAAAGAGAGATTTACAACAATTTTGATAGGATTGTCAAACACAATTCTTTCATCAATCTGGGGAGGCTTCACAATGAGTACATTTTAAAGTGCTGTGTGTATCCTGATTGAATGTAGACAGTATGATCATTACTAGAGTTGAGCCGGATACTCGGCTGAAATGAGTATCCATCCATCCATCCAGGAGGCATCCTGACCAGATGCCCGAGCCACCTCAACAGGCTCCTCTCGATGTGGAGGAGCAGCAGCTCTACTCTGAGCCCCCTCCGGATGACCGAGCTTCTCACCCTATCTCTAAGGGAGAACACAGCCACCCTGCAGAGGAAAACTTATTTCAGCTGCCTGTATCCGTGATCTCGTTCTTTCCGTCACTAACCAGAGTTTGTGACCATAGATGAGGGTAGGAACGTAGGCTGATTGGTAAATCGAGAGCTTCGCCTTTCAGCTCAGCTCTCTCTTCACCACGACAAACCGGTACAGCGCCCGCATAACTGCAGATGCCTTACCAATCCGTCTATTGATCTCCCGCTCCATTTTTCCCTCATTCATGAACAAGACACCCACATATGTAATCTCCTCAAATTGAGGAAGGACCCGATCCCCGACCCGAAAAAGGTACCCTACCCTGTTCTGGCTCAAGGCCATGGTCTCGGATTTGCAGTAGCTGATCCTCTTCCCAACCGCTTCACACTCGGCTACAAACCGCTCCAGCGAAAGCTGTAGATCACATTCAGATGAAGCGAACAGGACCACATCATCTGCAAAAAGCAGAGACCTGATCCTGAGGCCACCAAAACGGATCCCCTCAACACATTGGCTGCACCTAGAAATCCTGTCCATAAATGTTATAAACAGGATCGGTGACAAAGTGAAACCTTGGCGGAGTCCAACTCCCAATGGAAACGAATCCGAAACGATACAGTACTTTTGCAGAGTACGAGGATCATATGAGTAATACGAGTCAATATCTGTGCTCGGATTGAATAAAAATTCTCATTGGGTAGCTGACTGTGTGTGCGTCCCGGAGCTACCATACTCCCGAATTTCTACTGATTTTTGATGGCGTCGCTTTTCATTAACACTCCCCGTTTCTTAAGAGAGGATAATAAAACATGTTTTTACTTGTATTTTGCCAAGGAAAGTGCTATGGGGTTCAATTTCTCATTCCAGTCATGGAAAATAATCACCTGTTGGCGAAGTTTGCCGTTTTGAATCCAAAATAGGTAACCTACATGATTCGCATGTCGCAAGTTTTCAGAACAGTCTTTATGTGACTCACAGAAGCTGCAGTTTCAATTCCTTTTTACATCCTCCCAATTATTAAGGATTAAAACGTTTCAACCGACCTCGCGTCTAATGTCCTTTTATTTCGGCTGCGCTTTACTCTGGCAACAGAGCTCTTTTGGCCCAAGAACTCTTATTCAACAGACTTAATGCTGCGCTGCTACCAAAGTGAGAAAAGATAATTTCTCCCTCTCTTCTGACAAAGACTCCTACGAGTTTTTAGAATGATTAATAAGTGACTATTGCTAAATGTTAAGTGCTGCTGACCAGGAGTGTATCCAGGAGTTTAATAAAGAGGGGCTAAAAGGGCCAAAGGTGGGTCTTGGACTGTAACATCAAATGTTATTTATTTTATAAAATAAATGAAGGTAGCTATGGTATAAAATTGTATTAAAAATCTACACACACATACCTGCTGTGGATATAAAAAATAAAAAGCTATCATTCATTATATGACAGGCTGGTCACCAGTCCATCACAAGGCTACAGAGAGAAACAGGACAGGGGGCACCAAGGCAAAAATCTGCTGTAACTGCTTGAACACCAGCACCACTGTCCAACACAAAGTCAGTTTCACATCAACATAGACTGAAAGGGTGTAGGCCAAGAAAGAAGCAGTGGCTCCAAGCTTAATATTCTCAAGCTTGACAGGATTTAGCTACAGTAGACTAAAAGGATTGGAGTTTTAAACACAAAAACCTTGTACCAGTTTTCTCTGTGGTGCCTTTGGTAATCAAAGTTTTAAGCTAAATATATAGTTTACAAACTAAATAGTTAGTGAAACGTTAAACATTTATTCAGCAAGCTAAATATTTAGCTTTAAATGTAATAATTAGTAAAAAAGCAAAATATTTAGTTAGCAAGCTAAATCTTTAGTTAGCTAGCTAAATAATTTACAAACCAAATATTTAGTTTCAAACAAAATAATTAGCATGGTAAATAGTTTACAAACTAAATATTTAGCTTTAAATAAAAATATTTAGTTAGAAAGCTAAATATGTATATTCTAGCTACTGTAAATATTTAGTTCATAAACTATCTAGCTTGCTAACTAAACGTTTCTTTTTAAACTGACATTTATAAATGAATTAATAGTATAACGAAAAACTTGATTTGAAAAATGACCCCCCCCATTTTTTCTTCTATGACAGGCTAAATAACTAAAATTTATCCTTATAAATTCTGACTGAGTAACTTTAAAAATTGTACCCCATAATTAAGAAGCAAAAGTTTTAACAACAAAGAAATGTATTGTCCTTTCGTATATAAACAACCTGTGGATGTGCACTCATTATGGATGCTATCCAGATACAGTTTTTTGGAGAGAACTCAGCAATTTCTCCCCCTTCTCTTCAATGTACTATTTTTACTTTATTCTCAAGCTTTTGATTGTTTTCAAGAAAGAGATCTTTGTTGTTGTTTTTTCCGTCAATTTAAGTATACTATTGAAATCCAATTTTGATTTTACTCTTCAACAAAACACAAAAATGAAAAAGGAGAAAAAAAACTGCAGAGAATTAAAACCTGTGCACCTAGTTATTTTATTTTAAGAAATTGCAGTTAAAGGAATCATTAAAGGACCCAAATTAATTTTATTCATGCCTAAATGTCTCGCTGCAGCTGTAGATCAATACTGCCTGTTTGTACATTACACCTTTAACTCTCTTCAACAAGGTACACAGGAATGCTCTGTTTCGCCTTTAAAGATCAAAAATCTAAATAAACTACAGCTTCAACAGCAGTCTCTTACAACTGGAAACAATATATCTCTGTCAAGTAAAGCAGGGCCTATGTGCCACACAGTCAAAACTCCACATGAGAAAGTTCAAACTTCAATAGGAGAGAAAAACCAACATGAAAATAAACCTCTCATCGTTCAAAGAACCCACCGCAATGTCAAGCCCTTAAGAGATAGAAATGAGCCCTGCATGCAGCCCCCGCATCATCGACTGGCATTTGCTGACAATAGCAGGAACAAAGACCTTGCAGACGTCCAGAATGGTCTTTGGCTCTCCTTTTCCATTACCACATGGCAACCGTCCAATCCCACAGTAGCACAGCTCTCTCCAACTAGCCAGGGTTCTCTTAACATGCAAGGATATTCAGCACAAGAGGATGTGCACAGAAGTTGTGGGAAGCAATTATGACTGATGGTTTTTGTGTGATTACATCTTGATTCTCTGTCAACATGCAGAAAAGTGTTGGAATGGACCATGTCTGACACAATCACACAAAGAGCTAGACCTTCCACATAACAAAGAGGAGCCTTTCAACAGAGAGAAGAGCGGCGGCCCTGCAGAGAGCAACCCTGAAGCATTGAACTGACCTGAAATATTGGTAAAATGCTGTATTAGATGTGGTTTATTTCTGAGCTGAAGAACTGTGAAATTGGAGAGTACAATCCAACACAAAGAAAGTACCAAGACCATGGCTGTTTAGTTAAAGAAACTCGGCTCTTCTTTGAATTTTGAAGTCCTTCTTTACTTGATGAAGCAACGAAATATTAAGTGGCACAAAATGACTTAAAGTTTTTAAAATAAAAACTCAGCCAGTCCATCCAACTTTACATCCTGGATATCCATAGTGTAAAAGACTCTCCTGAGCACACCCGTTCTCTTCACAAGATATTCATTCCATAACAACGCGATATAAAACATTCATCAACAATCCCCAGTTGAGTTGAATGTCTTCTGCAGGCGTAATGTGTGCCCCAGGATTGAGCTTCTTTGTCTTTGAACTCTTGCAGCCCATCTAACTAAGCATACTAATACACCTCATTAACATATTTGGTTTTAGGGTGCACATAAAAAATAACAAGGAGCTGGCCATTACTGTCAGGAAAGTCATTAAGATTTAGTGTTTTGCTGAACTGTGATGGCAGGAATTACCTCCCCGTTAATAATGGAAGCCCATTTTAAGAATGGAGGCTCAAAGAGACTGTTTACTCTGCTATATTTTCAATTACTGAGTGAGTTCAATGGCCCCAACTTACAATCTAAACAGGAGGAGTGCAAATGTTGCTTTACCCTCGGGTGATGTCATTTATAGGTTTCTGAAGAGCAGAAAATGAAGCCAGCTGGGCGGTTCCCTCCGCCGCCATCGTGTCTGCGTCACCTGCCTCGTCACTCTCAGAAAATCCAAAAATGGGCAAAGAGGTGGACTTGAGAGTAGCGCTGTGAGGCTGGGGGCGGAGGGTTGATGCTCCGAGCCGACATAGCTAGAAGCTAGTCAGAAGCTTGTCCAGAGCTAACTGAAGCTAACGTAGGCTTCAGCCGATTTCAGCCAGAAGACCGGTTGAGAGACTTTTGCAACGTTTTTCCAGTGGGATTGCTTCAGTCCCAGAAACATCTGGAGGGGGGAGCACATATCGACATAACAAGACCCAAATTGGTCGGGTCACTATGGCCTGATCTAGCCGACTCTCGCTCTGCCGTTTCCCAACCGTTCTCCTGCTCCAACCCGCGTGTAGAAATACATAACAGCTCCGATCGGAGCTCCATTCCTCTTGGCAACCTGACAGAAATCTCCCCACTTTTCTGGCGAAGCTTCAGCCCATATAAAACCTCCCCCGGAGCAGAAACTTCTTAGATGGTCTGTTACTGTAATCAATACACAACAATCCATCTTTGTCCAATAAGTGCAGATTAACATCCAAAACCGAATAAAAAGTGCAGAGGCAACTGATAGGGGAGTTCAAAAACATGAAATGGCCAAAGTCTTTACATTATTCCCATGCTGTGAAGGGATTGTGGATTGCAATTATTTTCCATGAACAAGGAATTCCCAGTAAGCACGGGTCATAAGCTCACGTTGATTAAGTCCCTGCCCTTTGTATGCACCAGATTATAGTGCAAGCTTTAAGCTTCCATTATCCACTGTTAGCAATCATTAGCCACCAGGACCCATCCCTAATTATTAATACTTTCAAGATTAAATTACATCTAAACGGAGGAGTTAGAAAAAAAATTCACCCCCCTCAGAGTTGTCATGACGGTAAACTTGAACTATCTAACCTAAAAAGGTTTTTGAAACAGGCTGTAAAACTGTTTATTTTTGCTGTAAAGTTGGTCTTTTTAACATTGGAGTCAATGTGAAGTTGCTCCTTTTTGGAGCCAGCCCCCAGCTGATAAGGGAGGAACTGAAATTTTTGCCACTGCCTGGTTGGCTTCACATTCTGTGGGCGGAGTTTGCTCCTTGGGCTTTACTCAAGGTGTGAATGTTGAATTTTGACTGGAAAGGGTAAAAGACATCTAGTGCAGACATCCAGTAAAATACTTCTAGAAAATATAGTAAAAATGCACAAACCAACCACCTTATTAGGTAAATGTTTGGTAAATTGTGGGAAATGTTTCCTAGAGATTTTTGATCCTCATTGACATCATAGCAAAATAGAGCAGATAGTCGGCTCCACATCATTGATGAAAACTGTCCAGATCCCATAACTACAGTAACTCTTGAGTTGAGATCGGGTGACTGGTTTCCATTAGAAACCAGTTTGACATGATTTCGTGCATTATCTTGCTAGAAATAGGCATCCGAGGATGGGATCACTGAGGACATAAGGGATAGGTAGGATCAGCAATGAAACTCAAGCAGGCAGTTACTTAGGAGTCCAAAGTGCAAAGAGAAAAGACCATCCAATCCATTAAACTAAGTACACATTGTTTTCGGTTTTCAAAATATGACTTTATCCACTGCATGACTATTAGTGAGAATTTATAGTTATGCAGTTTATTTAGGAGAATGTCATGCTTAACTGTGTCGAAGGCTTTCTTGAAATCAAGATATAGCCTACTGCCCCAATCACACAACCCCTGTTCTCCAGGAGCATATTGTTTGCAGTCTGTGTCGAGTGATTTTTTTCGAAAGCCAAATTTCAAAGGATGCAATGCGTCTTTATTAGAATTTAGATTTCTAGAGAAATGTTCCAAAATGCATTGTTTTATTATTTTTGGCCACATCCAGTCAGTCACCTGCTTTAAAAATAGGTGTTATTATAGCAGTTTTCAAAACATAACAGAATACTTCTATACTGAGTGACCAGTTGATTATTTTACAGATCACTTTGTGTCTCTAAGAACACCAATGTCAATTCCATAGAAATCTTTGGCATGTGAGCTTTTCAGAGAGGAAATTATTATTTTTGAATGAGTCACTTCCTGAGAAGTTAAAATTGGATCATGATTAACCAGTGTTTCTGTGGGGACCGATCCTCCGCAGTCTTTATGAGTTAAAATATTCACTGAGTCAATGAAGTATTAGGTAAATTTATTTGCCACTACACTTGGATCATCAGTTACGTTTCCATTTATATTAAATTCAATAGGCTTACTTATATTTGCTCTTCCAGCTAGCTTTTTATAATTTGCCAAATCTGTTTCACATTTCCCTTGTCTCCAACAATGGCTTTGATAAAGAAAAAAAACATTCTTTTGTCTCTTCACTTGACCTATTTTTTCCCTTCTTCTTCACCAAGATATTTTTCCAAGACCTCTATTTTAATCATTTTGCTACCTTATGGATTTGCTTTTAGCAGTGATGTATCATGTGACTGAGGCTAGCGTCTTGACATGAATGAATTTGAGTTATATGTAAAGGAGAGGATCCCTGCGTTTTAGTTACTCTATGTGGCCTGCAGCCCGGTACCAAATGACCCATGGACCTGTATGGGATGAAAAATGTAATAAAGTGCATAAAGTGGCTGAGGAGGTTGGAAGTTGTCTTATAACTGGAGGGTTGCCGGTTCGAGCTCTAGCTCTGTCTGTCTCGGTGGTTCTGTCCTTGGGGAAGATACTTCATGCACCTTGCTCTCTGGTGGTGGTCAGAGGGCCTGGTGGCGCCAGTGAATGACTGAATGTAGTGTGAAGCACTTCGGGATCCTCTGGAGTAGATAAACGCTATACAGATACAGGCCATTTACAATCTCTGTCTGTCACTCACCAATCGACTATTCAATTAAATTTCAATTCACTTTTATTTATATAGCGCCAGTTTACAACAAAAGTAATCTCAATACAATTATACAAACATTCCATTCAGTTAAGTTTTCTATGTAAGGAATCCCAGCAGATTGCGTTCAGTCATCGGCGTGAGGTTGTGCCCGGATCATGCAGACTCCAACCACAGCAATTCCTCAGCAAACCCTCATACTGAGCAAGCATGTAGCGACAGTGGAGAGGAAAAACTCCCCTTTAACAGGAAGAAACCTCCGGCAGAACCCTGGCTCAGTAAGCGGTCATCTGCCACGACCGTTTGGGGGTCTGAGAAGACAGAGAAGAGACAGCATGGAGGAAGCTTGGTCAATCCGAGCATCATCTGGACCAACGCTCCCCATCCAGCAGGGGGCATTATAGCTGAGCAGGATACCAGACCGGGTAGAACTTCTGTGGGGAGAAAAACACTGAGAGAAAACTGGGTAAACAATCGCATTAAAATCAGAAAAAACAATATCTGGAGAGTAGTAGAAAATAAAAGTAGAAGGTGTGTTAGGGTCAGTTGAGTCTGAAAAAGGATTATTTTTTCCCTTAATTCTTAAGTCTATTAGTAATGTACGGTGTGAGGGAGATGGAGTTGAGGAGGGCCGCCGGACCGGGCTGCATCCTGCCCTTGCCGGATTAGCTACCTTGCTGAATGAATGTTGAATTAACCAACTGTCACCCAGGAAGGAAATTTTGGTGCAAAAGTATGTATTTCTTGTAACTAGGAAATTGAAGTGAGATGAAAAATCTGTAGCCGTTTTGTAAATGTAGATTTTTTTTTCAAATACAAAACAGCTGCACCTTTTCAGTTTCTTTAGTAAAATGCACAAATTGCATTATTTGCATTTATTTGACTCAAATAATACAATCTGTGTATTGTACTTAAGAAATTGAAAAGGTGTAACAGTTGTTTTGTATTTTGAAAGAGTGAAAAAACTATAATCACAAAACTGCTACAAATTTTCCTCTGACTTCAATTTCCTTGTTACAAGACGCAAATAAAAGCATCAGTTTGTTAGACTTGGGTTTCTCTTTGAAGTGCAGAATAAAATATATATACAATTTTCTGTATCACTAACTACTTCCAACCATGGTGCTTTTACTACTGAGATGAGTATCTGATATTGGTTTGAACACACAGATAAATCATACAGTCAGAAGGTTCAACACATTAGAATGGTCCTAAATTACCTTGTGTTGCCATATATGGGCCAAGACAAGTCCTCTGCTCCTTTCCACAGACTCAGCTAACCCAGACGTCGGTGCTGCAGCAGCAAGAGGGCCTTAACTCCCGCTGACTCAAACTGGAGCGCTGCCATCATTTCCTGGAGTTCAAAAAAGTGCAGTCTCAGAAAAGATAGAGGAGACATTAACAAGCACTGAGATGGAGAGCTGATTCTGAAAAGGAAGCAAATGGAGAGATAGGAGAGTGATTCAGGCAGACATGCGATGATGCGTCTGGGAAAGTGTTCCCATTTCTGAAAGCGATATGAAGACTCATGTCAGAGTTGCTCATGTCATTTTCTTTTGAAGAAGAAATTATCAAAGGAATGAGATTCTTTTAATTTAAATCACGCCACAGGACATCTATGTTGGAGCAAAGCCAATATATATTTATATAAAAAACCAAAATTATTAATTGTAACTGGCTTAATTCGAAACTGAATATATTTATCTCTAGGGTTGATGAAGTGCTACACTCTAGTCAAATCATTAAAACCTAGTGTGTCCATAGCCTAATGATAACATTCTTGCTCTAACAAATACTCCAGAAGACACTGCATAGTAAAGGCTTTGTCTTCTGCCCGGATGTACATTAAGGTAATTAAAACTAGTCTGAGCTCAGAAGATAGATTAGTTTCTGAGTCAGGGAGCAGCCTTCAGCCTTAAAGAAACTTTCCTTAAGGAAGACATTTATTTCTCGAATTAATTTTATTAAAACATCTCCATTCATAACATTTTTCACTGAACTTCATTCATGCACAGCCATTTGGGCATTGTTCATATTGAGATAATAACTAACTAAATAAATAAATAAATACATAAATAATGTGTCTGAACCACCTACTAAAAAGCGTAATATTTCAGACTAGTCCAGCAGCAAATCAAATGATCTGGATGGAAATACCACAATAATCATGTATTGTTTTTTATATACACTGTTCAAACGGAGTTGGGGATATTTGGTTTTAGTGTAAAATTTATGGACGATGTAAAAAGGTCATGCTACAATGATATCATAGCATGAAAGTGTGGCATTTAGGTAGAAGAATGCAGTGGTGATTTCCTCATCTGAAACTGCATATCAAAGAAAAAGCCAACCTACAGTGATAAGTATGCACACAACAAAAGGTAAATGTCTTAAACTGTCATGTAGCCTTGAGTAACAACCACAACTTGACAACATCTGCTGTTCACAAGTCAAGTTTTTTTTTTTTATTCCTTAGATTCAAACAACATTACAGACAGCCCTCAGCACAACATCCTTTTTTGTATAGGCGGAATCCTCATTCATGAAACGGGATTTTCTCAGCAGCTACTGTACATATGCTGCATTCAATAACAGCTGAGAGACTAGGGACTAAGTATAGCACTATGAAAATACAGGACATTTGTACTATTCTATTCGTTTGAAAATAAAATCCAATCAAGTCAGTCAGTTCAAACTTTTTAAGTTATAGAACATGATCAAATCAAACTAATTTCAGGAAATGAAAGGAAGGGATTGAGGAGGAAAGGTTATTTATTTAATGTTGATCAAAGTAAAAAGAAGAAAAAATGATAACATATTTTGTAGCATTACACCCCTAATAATAGCATAAGTAGCTGCACTCTACTTTCCCAAAAACTTTTTGTATTCCTCCTCTGTTGTCCTGATACATAAAAAATAAATGTCCCTTACTTGCTTAGTATTCACTGAGCATATATTGTATGATTTATACTTTAAGACAGAGCCCTTTTCAGCACTTTCAGAAGTTGTGTGTGTTTGTAAGTTGTGAGCATCAAGCACTCATACAGCAGAGAGCTTTACTCTCTATTCCACTGCCCTTGAAATTTCGATTATAAAAATCCATTTGGTGGACTGAAATGACTTACTCCCAGAACCCTTTCAACCTCAGCTGAGCTGGTCAGACCAGCAGACGTGTGCCGGATTCCCACTCAGGCATAGTGACAAGCATTTGGTGCAAAGTGACAGGTCGACACCCACCCTCAACACGTAGAGATTGCAAGATTGGCGGTGACGTTTCTTGTCCCTTCAGACATCATCGGATGCTGGGTAGAGAGGGACGCAAAATCGATAAGACTCGACAAATGATGGACGTGTCTGCTGTGTGAAAGACAACCAAATGCAATAAGTTACAGAACTTTTTAATACAAGGTATGAGAAATTACTTCACTTTCAACACTTACCTAGATATTTTGGATCTCTCAAACATTTAAGGTTTGGTTTTATCACAGGGTTACAAGGAATGCAATCTGAGCTTAAGTCTTTAAAAGAACAGTCAAAAATTGGTTTTGTCAAATAAGGATTTCTAATGAATAAATTCAGATAAATAATTACTAATAAATCATTGATCACATTTTGTCACCAAATCTTAATAACTAGAAATGATAAATTATTATTAATTAAGTTTGCGCAAACAAAGAAAGTAAATGTAGAATAGACATTACTAGAGTCAGACAGTTTGCGAAAAGGTATTTTTCATGCACAAACCCTCATTATTGAAAACAAACAAAGAAACAGACATGGTGCCACTTTTAAGTTAAAAGCAGTCGAACTGGCTTTTGAAGAAGGAAATAGACTGGCTTCATGTACCGTCGGCAGCAGTGCATCAATGATAAGACATTGGCAATGCCAGCATGAAGAAATTTTTCAATGCAATAAGAGGAAAAAGGCTTTTAGAGGTAATAAAAGCTTAACGAATATGGCCCAAATTTGAAGTCTTTCTCGAAGACTGGCAGCTGATAAGCGGGTTTTTTATAGTCCAGAAATTACGTTACCACTTCTGACTGCAGCATTAGACACCAAAGACAATTATCTATTACTGGAGGGACTGGATAACTGGCTCAGGCTTTTTGGTACAGTTCTTGATGGGTTGGTTTGAGTTTTACTTATCAGTAGGTATTTTTATGTTGGAGTTGGCAAAAATATTGTGTGCGACTCCCCAAGGCTCAATATTGGAGAACTTTAATATCTACAAGGTACCACAAGCTTTAGTCCCCTGTAGTTCAAAGAATAGACTTGGAAATAATTTTATTAATTTGATAAATTATTGAATGGCTTAGTACCAAAATTAAAGAGCTGTTGTCGCAGCAATAACTATTCAGACCAATAAGCTCTTATGGTTTAACTCTACTTTACATCCCTATATCCAGAACCAAACTTGGAGAAGCAGCAGTTATTTTAAATCCAGGCTTAAAAACATTTGCTTAGAGTTCCCTTTAACTGTTTTATTAATAACATTAACTAAGGGGCAGTTTACACGACAGTCTTGCCAGTTTTGTTTGAATTCATGGGTGAAAACGACACCACGTCTACATGACAGGGCCCACAATCTGTTCTCATTGAAAATGATGTAATACATATACCCAGCCTTTAGCACTAGAACTACCAGAGAGCAGCCATTTGGCTTTTCTACCTATAAAGCCCACAGGTAAGCCGAAAGGCTGGATGGCCCCCTGTGAACCTTCCTTTTGTTATGTAAACGGGGCAATCACTGGGACACCACAGGGGGGGGGATATGCTGAGCCACTTCACTCAAAACACCTTGACATAAAATGGGGGAGGGGGAGAATCAGGTAGGAGCAGGATTGCTAACTGACTGTCTGAGCAGAATATATGAGCTGAATCAAAATGTAATATATGTAGAAGGATGTAGACGTTATCAGAACCCTACAACACTGGGCTTCCAACATCCCCACCAGACACATAAGAAAAGTAATAGAATAGAACCACATCAAATAAAGCACTCAAAATCTGGGGTTATCCCAACTGGGCCTTCATGATATTTACTAATAATAATAATAATAAAAAAGTATTATCAGGATACAGTGTTAGAGAGTGGAAGTGAGTGAGACTTAGAACTTAGGCTTAAAACTTTATTGATCCCTTTGGGGTGACTCCCTCAGGGAAATTTGAGTTTTCAAGCACACAGAGAAAACTAAACAGTATGTAACAATGAGTGAGGTGAGTACATTTCAATAATCACTCACAATCCATGCACTGCCAAGCCGTCTCCTTTCTGCATTTGCCACATGTGTATTTGTAACAGCCTATACATCGCAGAGTGGCATGATTGCTTTTACACTGATTTTTAACCTGACACATTGCTCTTTTCCCAGGGCTAGGTGTTGAAGCGTCAAAGCGTAGGTGTTGCATGATTTCTTGGAAGCGATTTCGGGACATAGTTGCCATGATCTGGGGGTTTCCCAGGTTTGCTGACCAGCAGTCATGCAGTGATGGAACCTTGGTCAGCCCCCGCAAGATAACAATAGCAATAAATGCCATTAGTTCAGGGAGGGCCATGAACCAGTCCACATGCTCCATTTGCCGTGCATGTTCAACAGTACAGTGTCGAATGGAACTTAGCATTTCCAGAGTATTTCCACTGCTCAAATACATAACTGATATTTTGAAATCAGACATATAATATCATATCTTTGACATAACATAACATCACAGTGTGGGCAAACAGCAACAGTCAGTCTGGTTTTTATGAGTTGAGACAGGGAGAGACAGGAAAAGAGAAAATAGAGGGAAAGAGCAAAACAGACAAAAACAATGTACAAATTCTTAAATATAACAAATCAAATGTGTTTCGGGTGTATCTCAGTTTGAAAAAAACGTTACATAAAATAAATCTTGTACAGATATCAACTTGATGAGCAATTCTGTAAATGACTAGTGGGGCTACCACAGATTTTGAGTGCTTTATTTGATGTGGTTCTGTTCTATTACTTTTCTTATGTGTCTGGTGGGGATGTTGGAAGCCCAGTGTTGTAGGGTTCTGATAACGTCTACATCCTTCTACATATATTACATTTTGATTCAGCTCATATGTTCTGCTCAGACAGTCAGTTAGCAATCCTGCTCCTACCTGATTGTCCCCCTCCCCCATTTTATGTCAAGGTGTTTTGAGTGAAGTGGCTCTGCATATCCCCCCTCCTGTGGTGTCCCAGTGATTGCCCCGTTTACATAACAAAAGGAGGGTTCACAGGGGGCCATCCAGCCTTTCGGCTTACCTGTGGGCTTTATAGGTAGAGCAAAAAATCCTGGGTCTTCTAGTGTTAAATGGCAGTGTGTCAGTAAGTCTTATCCTGCTAATGGAAGGAAAACTGTCCAACACACTTCTTGGAACTTAGTAAAACTTGTGGAGCACAAACATATCTCAGAGTGGAGCTTCCGCTGTAGGTAATTTACTAGATCACCTTCAATGGTTCTTCCGGGGTATCCACATTTCATACCTATACACTGCAACCTCTTATCTTACCAGTTCTATTTTATACCTTTAAACAAACAATTTCTTGCTCATCTACAGTAGGTACATATTCCCATGAACTATGTACTGCGTTGTATGACATGCTATTCCATTTATTGTGGTTCTGATCCCTGTTTGGACCAGCAAACTCAGACACTGAATGATTTCCCAGTGGTCACAGTCCACTTTGTTAACAGATTTTGATTAGAATGCAAAAAATAACTAAATTATCAAAACAGGTACAAATTACATTTGTTTGGAATAAATCATTGTGATCCAAGCCTTTATCGATAGCTTGTGTTGGATTCTCCTGCAGAAAGCTGAAATATCAAGGCTGGCTCTAAATCTTGGTTTCCTCTCCTTCCATTTCCCTTTCAGGTTGAACATGCGCCTCATTTCCACGTAGCAGTAAGGAACGGATCAGTGCAAAATGTTATTTTGTCGTTTCCTATTGTAAATGTAGACAGTACAACCGACCCATACCACACCATTCCTGGACCCCCTTAGTTATAGAACCATAGCACTAGTCTCCAGGACGAATTAATGAGCATTAAACGAAGAGAAAACCACCATAAATCTGACCATGTGGATAGTGGCAGCTATGCTGGGGGTAAAGCAATCGGAGGAGTGAGAGCCAGCATGCGGGATAAGCTCTACGTGCTATAACCGGTGTTGCCACAGTTAATTGGAAAAAGTAATGTGATTACTGACTATTGATTACTCCTTCCAAAAGTAACTTAGTTACTTTACTGATTACTTTATTTTAAAAGTAAACAAGTTATATTACAAGTTACTTTATTAGTTACTTTCAGCAGCTGCCAATAGCACTTCCTGTTACCTCAACATAGAAACAATAACCTGTTTTGCCAATACTCACTTTGTTGGAAGTGCATTTTTACAGTAAGGGCAGAAATATACTTGCTTTTTAACCTCACCTTGACACCAGCAACTATAAAGCAACAAGTTGCATCTTGGGCACATACTTGAGTACAGAACTCAGACTCGACTAAGGTCAAAACAAACATGGCGACCACAAAGGAGATAATCAGCTGTTTCAGATTACGACCGAAAAAGACGCCAGCAGTGTCGCTCAAGGTGTGTAAGACCGTATTTACCTCTGTTGTTGCTTATTTTCCTAATGATTTTGCCGCCATGTACCAAATAAAGCCTTTTTTCTTTAAGAAAATTACAAGAATTACACAGTGGCTTGTACAAGTAACTTTAAACCGATTACCTGTATGGAAATAGTAACGCATTAATTAGTCGTTACTAAAAAAGTGGTCGTATAGGAGAAATGCACTACTAAGTAATGCATCACCGGCATTACTAGTGTTGTAGGAATTATCATTGCAGTTATAAGCTTTTTTATTCATTACTCAAACCTGAACTCGATTTTTCTACACTAGTAGCAGAACAGTTGAAACAAACTCTGGGATTTTGGAAGCCTTTGTGTGATTTGTTAAACTTGATTTAAGGCAGAATTCAGCACTTTTTCTGCATTTGGACCACCCTAGTATGGCTAGAGCTAAAATACGACAATATTTAGACGTTTCAAACCTAAATTGGTTTATCCTACTCTAATTGCAGAACAATTAAAACCAACTCTGGGATTTGTACAACCTTCTGTCATATGTGAAAATTCAATAAAAGCAGATTTCAGCCCTTTTTTTAGTGTCTAGAATGCAACAGGTCCAGATCAAAAACTATATAATTTAGACATTTCAAAACTAGATTAGATTATTCTACACTACTAACAGAATAATGAAAACTAACCTCAGATTTGTTAAACTGTTCTGTGATTTGGTATTTGTTAAACTGTTCTGTGATTTGGGAAACTTCAATATAGGGAAGTTTCAGCAAGTTGTGTGCATTTGGACCACACTGTCTTAGTTGTTGCTCAAAAAGTATATAACCTAGACATTTCAAAACTGGATCAGATTATTCTACACTAATAGCAGCACAATTAAAACCAACCCCAGTAATAGTGAAAAATTTCTGTGATTTGGGAAATTTGTCTACAAATTTCAATCAACACTTTTTCTGCATTTGGATTACAGTGTTTAAGCTGTTGCTCAAAAATTACAAAACTGTGTTCTAAGCTTTCTTAATTCTTAACTTAATTGTTCTAAACTTTGTTTGGGGCTCCCACATGCATTTGTGTGCATGTTTGTAGGTGAGGTTGTGCGTGTTTGTTTCAGGTTGGTTAAACTGGCTTGTGAGGATGGGGTATGGTTGGCTGGGTGTTCTGGGGTTTATCATACAGTGATATGCCCTTTAAATATGTTTCCTTTATATTTAATGCTCTCTGTAAGTTTGTTAATGTTAAAAATGTTCCATAAATAAAGTTCAAATAAGCAATACTAATTAGCAAAATATATGTTTGCATTACTAAGTGAATATACATATGTATGAATATCCCTGCATTTTTTTTAGCTGTATCTCAAGTGTCTCATTCCTGTTATGCAAGTCTGAAACCTCCGGCACTTTAATATATGGATGCCGCTCCAATAAACACTTCTAATATGGTTCCACAGTAAACAGGTCAAACACAGAAAATTATTTCACTGCAATCTGGTGGCACTGAAGTGATTCCTAGGAGCAATATAGCAACCAACTTCCTAATGTCACTTAAATATTACTCAGAGAGAAAATGGCAGAGGAAGCAATGACTCATGGGTGATATTTCACTTAGGGACTGCAGCATTTTGTGAACATTGCCATCAAAACTGGACAGCCTCTAACATGCACAGCTAAATTAGCTCATAATGTTATTATGTGCCATTAACTAAACTCTAAAGCTCAAGTTTCCTGCAGTGCTGCTGTTCTCACAGACTCTGTATTCAATAGGATCTGTGATTTTGGGTTTGTCTGGAAGACATCCCTACACAGATCATGAATCTGGCGAACCTCTGTCTTTTGCACAGCTGCTTAGATGCCGGCTTGTGAGGATCCATGAAGACTGAAGATTAATGTATGGCCTGACAGTGAAATTAATCAAGAATAGCAATATGCCACTCTTGGTATCTGTTTCCAATAATATTTTGCATTCTTGCCACAGCTGTCTTAAGGATGGAAATATTTTTCTGACTGTGCTCTTACACACATAGAAGAAGGTTGAGCTTAGTTTTTGTCCCCTTTTGTCCCACTTTGCATGTCCTTTTTAGCTATAACCTGTGTTTTAATTTTGTTTCGTTTTACTTTAAATCCAAAGAATTTGACAGTACCGTTGTACCCTCCCCCTTCCCCTCCTCTGACTGCCAGGTAGTAAATTGGTTTTAAAAGTCAGTTTTCTACACCAGAAAACTCTTATCGGGCTTGACTTATTTTAAGTGGCAGGAAAGGCTGTTAAGATATGCTGGTGTATAATGATGGATGGTTGCGGAAAGTAATTTGGACATGATTTGCTGGTGTAAAAATACGTTATTTTATTCCATCAAAATTGAAAGATTTCTCCTGCAGGACATACTTCATACAGTATGTACTTCATTTCCATTTAGTCCAGTGGTTACTCTATAATTTCACAGCTTATTGGAAATGTTATGCCAAAATCATGCAGCAAAGTTGAGCTGTGAGTGGGGAAAGTCATATTGATTGAATTATTATCCTTCATCCATTTTTTCCTGAACCTACCTCTTTTTTCTGTGTAAGGTTGAGTGACTGGTGCCCATCTCAGACCCTGAGTCCACCAGACCCATTTCCAACATCTCCACATCTATTAAAGCTGTTATTTACTGGTTCACCAGTCCTGCTCCGTCTGCAGACCACACAAATGTAGTGCTGGGGTAATATACATGTCTAACTTCACCACATTACTTTGTAGGTCATGCTGGATGCCTCTCTGCCTAATTCACATTTTCCCATGAGACCGCATTAAACTCCAACGCTGGCTGAAATTTGAGGTCTTTTTATAGAAGAGGATAGGAGATGCTCAACAGTTGCCGTTTGCTTTTTGGCAAAAATGCTTCATGATAATAAGCTTGCCGTCAGTCTGCTCATTCCTCTAAAATGTCTACGTTTGTTTGATAATAAAAATTACAATATGGTTGTTTTAAACCTTTTTATCTGTTAATCCATTCTTGGATGTTTCCCTTGGGTCATTTTCATGCTAACAGGTGATAATCCTCTTCATAATCAGCTTTCTAGCAGAAGCCTGAAGGTTTAGTGGCAACAATCACTGGTATTTGAAACTTTTCGTAATTCCTTCAACCTTGAGGTCGGTTTATGTACAAGTAGATGTCGTGCTTTTAAAACCCCTGGCCCCGGTTGGCGATGGAGCCCATGGGCTCGTCGCTGCTACCCCGGCCCCTGCATTGTAGCTGCTGCAAATTCTTCTGGGGGCTTTCCTCTGCTCACCAATTCAGGGGTGCGGTCAGCCCTGCTTTAGTCCGCCTGGGGCTCCTAGGCTCTAGCTTCCTGGGGACTTCTGTTGCGTCAGTATCCTCCCTTTCTCCGTTTGTTCCTCGGAGGCGGATTGACAGTTGCTCACACCTGCTATCTAACACTCATATGGAGAAACCTTATTTACACTAGCATGCTCTCACACACATAGGTGTGGGGACTCTGGTGTTTACAGATTTACTCTTGGATTAAGGTTATTATCAATATATTTTGAATAATCGGTTCCATCAGTTTTTAATTGACGTTGTTGTAGTTACAGTATATAGCCATATTTGAGTGTTGTGGTTGTGTTGTTCTTAGTTCACATTGGTTGCTTTATTTTGTGAATGTTACTCCTTCGTTGGTTGATTCGTATTTTTTTGTCTTTTTTATTCTCCCCCTCTCTGGCTGTGGAGGCAGACTGGGGTGTTTTCCTGTGTTCTCTTTGTTCTCGTTCCTCTCTCGTATCGTCAACTCAGACTCTCTTTTTGTCCCCTGTCTCTCTTCTTCATCTACTTTCTTCCTTCCCTGTTATCTTTCATCTCTGTGTCCATAACATCAGTAAATAAAACCCACAGCAATCTCCAATACAGAGATTACATTTACAGCAATAGCCATAAGGCTCCACTTAAGAAAATAAATCTGTTGGGCTTTTACTTGATACTCAGACATCAATACTGGGTGCCACACTGCCAGACAGGAAAAAAAGAAGAAGAAATCATATTCTTTTGGGGATTTGCCTTGTAGAATTAGGTTCTGAAAAGTTCAACCTTGGTTTCATTAAACCGTAACACAGTTTGACAAATACTTTATGTGGACATTATTTTTTACTGTCTTAGCTGTGTACTGTATGCCAGTATAGATAACCACATACACAGTTCATGATGACTTACTTTATAGCTTACTTTATTCAGGCTGGTTATTGTGTATCCACAGATTTCATTGCATGTTTAAGATAAACTATATAGGTGTGCTCAAGTCTGCCACATCAGTCACTCCAGCATTATAGCACAGGCAGTGTGTTAGAAAGCCATTTATGTCCAGTCAGTATGGCAAAAAAATCTTTGTTAAAAATAACAAGTAGTCAGAATAGAGCAGGAGGCGAATTAAGAAACACTTTTGTAAATATAATTTTTTGGATTATGTCTATACAGAGCATTTGCTCTGGTGAGCATATTCTGTTGCTGTTTGGAATTGTGACTTGTACATTTTTCAGAGTAACTTAAAACTCATTGCTAATTGAACAGAAAGAAAGCATGTTTGGGTTAACATAGCCTTGGGACAGGCCCCACACCTGAGACCTGTTACATTAACAAATGTGGCCTATACTTATTATTTGGTTATTTAACACCTAAGTCGTTGGCATGACGTTTATTCAAGGCCACACTGAAGAATTGAGGCAACTTAATGATGAGCTACATTCTTTGATTGGCAAAACAAACAGTTTAAAGGAACAACATAACAACTGTTCTATTGATTGCCAAGGACAAGGACTTAATTTTAATAGGCTATGTCTAAAATTCCTTTTGATTAGGCTGCTACACAATAAAACAAAAAGCTTGTAGACAAATAGGAAGCAAACCTTAATTAGAAGCCTACAAAACTCCAATAAATAAACCCTTATTCAATGAGTTGTTCTAATATTACTTTGAAATCAGTTCAGTCACTAAAGTAATTTGACTTGGTTGTGGTTTACCTTCAATTGGGTGCTTATGTCTGCATTAAATTGTAAATTATATATTTTTTTTAAAACCCAACACTTTTAATTGTAATTAGCATTTCAGTAAAGTTTTACAGTAGACCGATCTATCTCTGTCTGCTCTGTGAGAAAGCCTCTCTTTCCTTCTGGCAGTGTAATGGAACCAAGTTGGGGTGAGATAATGCCTGAGATGCCAGCCAAGCTCAGCCCTTCACACAGGAAGCCTGTTTCAGTCAGAGCAGTGCACTCCTGCCACCTGCTGGTGTGATGTTAACATACAGCCCTTTGAACGGATGGACAAGCAGAGTGACAGCTCCAAACCACTTTGCTATTCTCCAAATGTCAGAGAAGGTCAAGGCTTCCACTTTGGTTCTGGAGTTGAATTCGAAACTCTCTCCAGGGAATTTCCAGGCGTACTCCGAGATTCACCAGCTGTGATCTGCTGCAACCTTATGCTGCCAAAGGTTAAACATGGTACTCAAGGAAATGTTGATGGTATACAATCTTGACTGATACTGCAGCTCTTCAGTGAATGCAGATGACCATACTGTAACATGCAGCTTCATAAACCATGGTGCTGATTCACAAGATGCTGAATTAGCATAGCTACTTAGTATATCTAAATCCCACAGAGGTTGTGATGGGCTCATTTAGCTAAATTAAAAACTCTGAACACCTTGAAACATTAGTCAACATGAAAATAGTGTTTCCTGGCAAGAATATTCAGTTATGTTTTCTTATTATTTCCCCTCCTACAGAAAAAAAATCCAAAGTTTTTATCAAAACACATAAACATCATATAAACAGTCATCTGTCTATCTATGGTAAAACAATACACAAAGATCATTGTTATATGCATACTTAGGGTTTTAAAGTCAGTTTGGTATGTTTTTGGTACAGTTTAATCAACAAAAATAAATACAAATGTGCATATGACTATTGTATTACTTTTGATCAGCATTTTAAAAAAATATCCTTTTTGGTAAATGTCTTTCTGTTTTCTGAAATTAATTTGATTTTATTATGTTCTATAACTTCTTGGTCTTTGAGGCGGATGGGAAAAGTGTGACTGTGCAAACAAACATGTTGGGGTCAGTTTTTTTTTTTATTATTTGTTTTTTTGATGAGTGTGAGACAATAACGATACTTCCACATAACCAGGTCCTGTCTGATCAGTTTTTACATTAAGTAATTTATATTACCTGACCATCCCAAACCTAAAGAAATCTTCATTATAGTAGAGCTTTATCAGAAAAGATAATTGCAAAATCAAGTTATTGGAGTTTTCAACCATATGGTAATGCAATTTTGTCATAAAAACCCCACCAGAGTTGTTTTTGGCTTAATCCACGCTTGTCTGAGTAATCCTTCTGAATTCTTCCCTCTTAGCAGCTGCGCCTCCCTCTCCTAGGAAAACGACTGAGTGTTCAAATAGTAACATCACTGGTTGAAAGTTGAGTGTTAGATGTGTCTTCACTGCCCCTGCAGGCAGAGCGGCTTACCCCTGGTAGATTTTCAAACACACCCTCATCCTTCTCACAGCTAAAGGCTGCTTGGTTTTTGCCAGCTTAAAACACTTTTTTTGTTGGATTGTTTTACTTTTTCTAGGAAAATGCCTGTTTGGCTGCATGGATTACTGGATTTTATTTTACAGTCCTAAAGAACAGCTGCTGGATCAAAGAACAAAGACGCCTGATAGACAGGGAAGTAAGTGGCTACATCCTAATGCTAATATGGGTTAGCCATTTATCAAGCTGCTCATGTGATCTTATAACAGCATTGTGTGGTTAATTAATTGATCTGTAGCATCTCAGAATGTTCAGTAAACGGGTGAAAACAACACCCATGGCTTTTTAATATACTGGGCTGGAAAGATTTGTTTAGTGGATGCAGCTGTGCTGGTTTAGGCTGTGTCTAAAGCCTGGAGTTTTAATGAAATAGGCTTTACTGACTCAGTTTTTTACAAAAAAATAAAAATAAACCAAACGTCTGAGCCCTTAATATAACAGAGTTTCATGGTGGTACTCTGCACTTTTCGAATTATTTGTGAGAATACTGTTTGTGATGAAGATTAACACTGTTGGTTTCAGTTTGATCTCCTCCCGGCTCTGCAGCAGAGCGCAGCGTAGAGTTGGGGTGCAGGAGGCGGGTTTATAGAGAAACGAGCCGTTTCACTTTGTTGTCCAACATTAACTACAGGATACAAGTAGAATTTTAGGACAAATTAATACTGTATAACGGCAACGGTAACATTTTATCATATACATTTCTATCCCAGAAGTTGAAAGCTGTAAAATAGCATGATATAGTTTTTTTTAAAGAATCTGGTCCATTCTTACTTCCCGTAGCGTCTCAGAGTACTCTACAGTGAAAAACAGCAATTCTCTAACCCTTCAAAAATAAGCCATTTCGGGTTAGCACCACCAGTGGAGTTGAGTCGGACGATTTAGTTGGATCAGTAAAAGATGGATTTTCATGGGTTTAGAAAAGTCAAAATCTTGCGAGAATCCAGCTTTCAGAGCTTCTTGACTTGTCAATTACGCAATTTTTTTCCCAGTGCCAGAGCGTTTCCAGCCATATTGTTGGACCAGAAAGACCATATCTGTCAACCCGCAATGCTCCATCAGGTTGGATGGAAAGAGTCGGTGCACAGCCATTTTCAGATCTCTCCAGAGATGCTGCCATGTGCCTTTTACTAAGAAGTGGCTTCCGTCTGGCCACTCTACCATACAGGCCTAATTGGTGGGTTGCTGCAGAGACGGTTGTCCTTCCGGAAAGTTCTCCTCTCTCCACAGAGGAATCCTGGAGCTCTGACAAAGTGACCATTAGGTTACTGGTCACCACCCTGACCAAAAACTTTTTTATTTTTAATAAATTTGCAACAATTTCAAAGAAACTTTTTTTACATTATCATTACGGGGTGTTATGTTTAGAATTTTATGAGAAAAATGAATTTAATCCGTTTTGGAATGAGGCTGTAACATAAAAAAAGTGGAAAAAGTGAAGCACTGTGAACTTTCCGGATGCACTGTAAATCATATGGTTTTCCAATTTATCTACTATTATGTCCACCATATTAAGATTGTGTGTGTCCTTAAAGTGGACATATAATGCTTGTACATTATTCCTTTTTTACATCTTAATCATTCAGTTAAGGTCGATATAGGTATGAGTTCCTCATTATTGTAGCTCCACAGGCTCCTCTTCCACCCCTGTTCTGAGGTGTCCAGATAAGTAGTTTTGGTGCTGTATCTTTATATCCAGTCGGGGGGCGCAGGATCCTTCCACTGATTCTCAAGATGTTCAGTCAATGTTAAGCCGAAAGTCCACGACCTTGTTTAGTATTTTCAATTCAAGCACTGTGACATAATAGTTCAAAAAAACTTAATAGATAATAGTGAAAATTGAACAGCCTAAAAATATGACCAAAACAGTATACAAAAATATCTCAAAAAAATCTAGAGAGACTAATTTAGGCTTTTTTGCATTCCTACAGCAAAACATACTGCATTTAAGGACTAAAAAGTTAAATTTTCTTGCTATGATGAACCCCTTTAATAGTAAAAAGCTGGCTGGTGTTTAACTTTCAGCAAAGTTTTTGTTGCATCACCAAAAAACAAACTGTAACAGATTAATCTACTCTCTTGTCATTGGGTCACTCCTGTCACAAATGCAGAGCAAACAGGATATAGAATTAAATGCAAAATAGGAAGAGTTTAATAGCTCAAAATTACAAGCTTAAAATCCCCCAAAAGTACTAGAAATGTAGAAAGGGAACATTAGGAGATCCAAAAACAAAGAATGGAAAACAGGAGCACGAAGGGATGAGAATAGATGGCAGACAATAGAATGAACTGGCAGAGACTGAAAAAATCAAATAAGAAAATATACAGAGGCAGAGCTGACTGGAAGGAGAGAAAGGTGGAGATTAATAAACCAATGAGCGATCAGCTGACTGAAAGCAGAGAGTCAAATGTAATGAGCTGTTAAACAGAAACAAAACAAACAGAGCAGAAGGTAGAGAACAGTGAACAAAGAGAACGTACATCAACATTAGAGAATCAAAACCATAAACTAATAGGACGCCAGATAGAGAAACTGAAACAGAAGCCAAAGAACATGGGAAGTAAAAACTAAACAGAAAGGAAAGGACCAGGCTAACAATATGGGGGTTTCTTTGTAAAGTTACATGGTCAAAAATTAACAGTATCAATTTGGATTATTTTGCCTGTTTTAAAAGAAAAACCAAAGTCATTTACACATAAAGTACTATAATCTTCGAATCAGACTTTAACTTAATTTAATGCAAATCATAGGCTTGTCCTGCCTTTAATAGCAGCCTTGATTTCTTTTTTCTTTTGGTGCAAACTCAAGAACCACCACAAGAGGTCAGCATGGTCACAGTCAGAAGAATGGAAAACTGTTGTCACGTGTTTTGCTGAAGTACATTATCAGTACTTGTAATAGGTATTGACTCGTGCAGAAAAATCAAACACTTGGATAGAGTTATGGCTAATCTTTCAAAGATGAACTTACACACAGGGTCAAGTTAGAAAGTAACCTCATTTGGGGGTGGGTGTGTGTTTGTGATGGGAGTTTTAAAATTCTTCTCTGTTTTTTCCCAAAATAAGAGAAACTGGGAGGGTAAAACAGACACATCTCCTGTACCTTACAGCATTGTTCCCTTCAATCTCAACATGAAAGAACAGAGAGCTTCAGCAGGAGATGGTTTTTCCTTCCTTCAGCTGTGTTATCGTTTATTATCGATATCAAACAGAAACACCGCAGAAGTCAAACACAAGCAAGCCCAAATCTCTTTCAAGTACCAACAATTTCGCCCCGGTTCTAAAACAATACCGCAACTGTAGCTGTCTGTGTGTTTACCAAGAGCAAGGAAGTCAGGAAGTATTGGCCAAACATAGCCGTTCTGTAAATAGATAGGACTTAATGCCTGCCCCGCACACACACACACACGCACACACAGACACCATACAGACACAAAACACAGGCAGCTGCACACAGATGGATTCAGTTGTGTCCACATGCACAGGCAGGCATCACATTAACCCCCCCCCCCCCCAGAAAGATTCACACACACACAAATGAGCTCAGTCTTGCACGCAAATGTGCGGCTATTCATTCTTATTCACTTAGAAACAAAAACAGGCAAACAAATACTCCGTACCACAGTTAAACACCCAGAAGTCACCTCACATGTGAGGGGAGCCTAAGGATGCCACCTAATGGTGTATTATTAAACTACTACTAGACAAATGAAAGAATAAAGCTTAAGTAGGGTAAACATGAAAAAAAAACTTCTTTAACAGACAAATACTGTTATCCTGGTAATTCATCAAGGTCGGGATAAAGGTATAAGAATCTAGAGTTTGTTTCTCAATTTTATGACAATTATCCGGATTTATAAATATTAAAGCTAGGGATGCACCGAAACTTCTAATGTACTTGTATCGGTTAGTTAACCGATACCATGAACCGATACTTGCTATAATTTCACAGAAAGTGTTTATTTTTCACTTGAAATTTCAGTTTTGGGGTAATTTTTATTAATATTTTAATGTTATCTAATTCAGCATCATTTGTTCTAACAAGCAGAGAAGAAAATAAAACCTGTCTTGCAATTAATTGTATTTTCTTGTTTTGGTAGAAGTATAGGCATTGGTACTTGGCAAACACTTAGTATTTAAAGTAAATAACTGTACTTGGAGGGTCTTGTCACTGGGGTCGTAGCCTCAAAGATACCAATTTTTACCCTTGACTCGAGGTATGTATCCCTGTAGTCTGCACCTTCACCTGACCACAATGTAGCCAATAGTCACCCATTTGTTTATTTCTTTGATATATATATATTTTTTTATTAGTATTAGCATAACTATGAAGTCCATGTACATAATTCTAACTTTGCTAATGTATTTATATATATATATATTAGGGCCGGGACTCGATTAAAATGTTTAATCTAATTAATTACAGCCTTTGTAATTAATTAATCGCATTTTAGTCACACATAAATATTTGACCTGAGAAAAGTGAGAATTCTCTTCACATGGATTTTTAGTATGAATAATGACTGAATACATAAGTTTAAGTTATCAGAAAAAATAAAAAACATAATTCTGTCAGAACACCGATAAGAGAATCATGGAGAAAGCGGAAATGTCTCTCAGATAGAAATAGATAAAGTAACACGGTGAAACAGGAAGGAATAGCTGCAGCATAAGTTTTAACTGTAGTGAAAGCTAAATTTCTGTCCATCAGCTGCTGGAGGCCATGCGGACATGAAACGGGATCTGCGCCTTTTTCTGCGCACCAGTGCTAGAAGGCTGCGGTGCATAAATAGGTGCGATTAAAATGCGTTTAAAATTTTTAACGCGTTATTTTGTGTAATAATTAATATTAATTAACGTTTAAAGTCCTGGCCCTAATATATATACAGACATGGACAAAATTGTTGGTACCCTTCATTAAATCAAAGAAAAACTCATAATGGTCACAGAAATAACTTTCATCTGACAAAAGTAATAATAAATAAAAATTATATAAATGTTGACCAATGAAAGTCAGACATTGCTTTTCATCCATGCTTCAACTGAATTATTTAAAAAATAAATGCATGAAACAGGCCTGGACAAAAATGATGGTACCCACAACTTAATATTTGGTTGCACAACCTTTTGAGGCAATCACTGCAATCAAATGATTCCTGTAACTGTCAATGAGACTTCTGCACCTCTCAGCAGGTATTTTGGCCCACTCCTCATGAGCAAACTGTTCTAGTTGTTTCCGGTTTGAAGGGCGCCTTTTCCAGACAGCTCAATAGGATTGAGATCAGGGCTCATAGAAGGCCAGTGTTTTCCTCTTAGCCCTTCTTGGGTGTTTTTAGCTGTGTGTTTTGGGTCATTTTCCTGTTGTAAGACCCGTGACCTGCGACTGAGACCATGCTTTCTGACACTGGCCAGCACATTTCTCTCTAGAATCCCCTGATAGTCTTGAGATTTCATTGTACCCTGCACAGATTCAAGACACCCTGTGTCAGATGCAGCAAATCAGCCCCAGAACATAACCGAGCCTCCCCCATGTTTCACAGTAGGGACAGTGTTCTTTTCTAGATATGCTTCATTTTTCCGTCTGTGAACATAGAGCTGATGTGCCTTGGCAAAAAGTTAAATTTTTGTCTCATCTGTCCACAGGACATTCTCCCAGAAGCTTTGTGGCTCGTCAGCATGTAGTTTGGCATACTCCAGTCTGTTTTTTTTTAATGATTTGTCCTCTGGCTCAAACAGCGAAGGATGTTCCGATCTGACACTGATGTTCCTTGAGCATAAAGTTCAGCTTGGATCTATTTTGAAGTCTTTCTAGGCTCTTTTGTTACCATTTGGATTATCCGTCTCTTTGATCTGTCATCAATTTTCCTCCTGCAGCCACGTCCAGGGAGGTTGGCTACAGTCCCATGGATCGTACATTACTGAATGACATGTGCAGCTGTAGTCACAGAAACATCTAGCTGCTTGGAGATGGTCTTATAGCCTTTACAGTTAACATGCTTGTCTATGATTTTCTTTCTCATCTCCTGAGACAACTCTTTCCTTTGCTTCCTCTGGTTTATATTGAGTGTGGTACACACCACGTCACCAAACAACACAGTGACTACCTGGAGTCCTATATATAGGCCCACTGAGTGATTACAGGATTGCAGACACCTAGGATGCTGATTAGTGGACATAGCTTGGATTAACATGTCCCTTTGGTCACATTATTTTCATTCTTTTCTAGGGGTACCATCATTTTTGTCCAGGCCTGTTTCATGCATTTATTTTTTAAATAATTCTGTTGAAGCATGGATGAAAAGCAATGTCTGACTTTCATTGGTCAACATTTATTTAATTTTTATTTATTATTACTTTTGTCAGATTAAAGTTATTTCTGTGACCATTATTAGTTTTTCTTTTATTTAATGAAGGGTACCAACAATTTTGTCCACGTCTGTATATATATATATATATATATATATGTATGTATATATTAGTAAAAAAGATAATCACCAGAAATTGTACTCTATTCAACTCTATTCAAGAAACGGTACAAAAATGTACTTTTTAGTAGTGAGGAACATATATTTACGGTTCAGACAATGAAAAAGCTACAAATAGTTACCCTGAGGTCTAATATTTATCCCTAGATTGTGGCAACTTCTTTTTTGTACCCTGGCGCTCAGTAATGTACCTATTTTGTACCCCCTATTTCTGACAGTGTATGGCCAAGTACTCAGATCCAAGTATCGGTAACTTATCGGTTTGAAAAACAGGGTATCGTTGCATCCCCAATTAAAGCTTCAAATGGCAAACCTAAACAGGGTATTTGGCATTAGAAATTAATTAAAACACTGAAATCCCGAATTTATATTTTATTACAGATATAAACAATTAAACAATTTAAATAAAAACAGTTAAAAAATTTAACTAGCTTGAACAATGATCAGGATTTTATGCACATTTTTTTTCTTGAGTGAGTTTAATGTTGACAACATTCAAGCCAACCATTTATTGGCAGTCTTGTCAAGGAGTACATTCCTGTATAGCCTAATTCACCTGGTAACATATATTTAGATACATTTTTTTTTTAAATACCGAATAAAAGAACGGACCTGATTTCTAGGTTGAAAGCTGGAAGTCGTTGATGACATATTGCTTTTTTGTTGTTTGTGGGCTACAGTAGCTGCAATACCTATGATTAACTGTGTGGTGCTAAATATTCAAATAATATTACACACTATCTTTAAAAGAGGCCAACTTAATATAATCTGCAAAATGTGATAAGAGATGCCATACTGTTTCTATCTATCTATCTATCTATCTATCTGTCTGTCTGTCTGTCTGTCTGTCCGTCCGTCCGTCCGTCCGTCCGTCCAACCAACCATTCAACCAACCAACTAACTAACTAACTAATAAATGGCACTGGCCCTAAATCACAACCCTAAGGGCCCCAAATATCAGACTAACTGTATCTAACTGGACCTTTCTCACACAAACAATGAAGGTTCAGAGTTGAATATTTGTTTTTTAAATATTAGGTGTTATAAAATACTTAAAATCTTACATGTTGTTCTTCCTTGTACTAACAGGAGGACAGTGTTTCCTCTCGAAAGTTTCCAACCTAGCATCCGTCTTATGATAAACTCAAGCTAGAATAACCCTCCTGAGATGTTCCCAGGACAGGGGAAGTGGTATTTCCTCAAGACATCTCTGAGGATCTTTTCTTGGACAGGGAAGTGGAGAGGACTGTTCTGTTTTATTAAGTTTTTAGAGATGATAGAAAATTGTCTGTTTTGTTTTTCTCTTCTCTTCCCGAACTGTTAGGTCTTCCAAACACTGCCTTGAGCAGTTGTGTCACCACTGGTTCCAAGAATGTTTGTTTTCTTTCAGCCTCTTTTTTTGTTGTTTGTGGATTTTGTTTCCAGACAGAGCTTAGAGAGGAAATTTGTTGAGGTTGTAGCTACAGAAGTGCGTTTGAGAGAGCTTGGCCTTATCTCAAGTCCCCCCGAAGGGCAGGAAGTAACTGGCTGAGAGGAAAAGCCTATGTAATCTAATAGACATCCGAAAGGAGCAAGAGGTTGGGAATTCTTCAGAAGAGATGGGATCAGGGGGAAGTGGAGGTTAACCCTTGAATGTGTCAGGAAGACAGCCAGATTTAGTAGCAGGTCAGAACTGCAAGTCATCCACAGGAAATTAAAAACAAATTTATTTTCTGCGCTTTCATCTTTTCTCAAGTATCTTTTAGGATTCCTATTTTTTAAGATTTCTAGTCTTCCAGCTCGCTGTTGTTGTACAGTTTTGTAAGCAGGCATATTAGGATGTTGGAAGATTGTGGAAGCATTCATACCCAGATTGGCATTCCTGGGTCAGTCAGAAGGTCAGTATCATGCATTGTGGGAATGGATCTCTATTTGCTTAAATCTGTGACGTTTCTATTAAAATATTTATTTGTAATGTCTAAGATCCTCAGTGTTTAATATTGATAATAGTTCAGTAACATTTTATGAAACATTATGATCTTAAAATACTTTTTTGTGTTTTTTTGAATTACTACAGTAGGTGGTCTGCTCTTTAAGATGTTTATTGTAAAGCGTTATGGACAGTCAAATCCAAAAACAAAAAGACTCTATTGTCTTCAGCTTATCCAAGATCAGGTTCAAGAGGTGACAGGTTCTGGAAGGAAGCCCAGACATCTTTGTCCCCACCAATCCTATCAAGGTTTTTCTGAGGTGTTCCCAGACCAGATGGGATAAATGGTTTCCCTCTGGGTGGGACGTGTCTGGAAAACATCCAAAAAACAGCATCTGGGAGGAATTCTGAACAGATACACAACCATACCATACCATACCGCTTTTTTTGTATAGCTGAAAATTTACTAATCGTGTACAATACCACAATGACAAAATGTATATATATATATATATATATATATATATATATATATATATATACACTGTTTGTTTAAACTATTTTGTTTTTAATATTGACAGTTTAAAAACAAAATTGATACATTTCAGATTACACATTTTCAAGATTACAGTTTTCCACTGCAACTTGAGCAGTGTCATTGATGAGAGCAAAAAGGCGCCCACAACAGCAGAAATAACAAGAGACCGACGTGGAAGAAGCAAGGGTGGCTGCTTTGTTTGTGTTTCTTTTTGCTATGTTATGAACTGCTTCGCCAGCAACTAACTCTTCCAGTTTTACAAAGCTGGTTGTTCGACAACATCTGCTGATATCTTTTGCTTTGCATTACAACATTACGACTTAACCCCAACTCCCTCCCAGCAGCTCTACTGGGCCATTTCTGAGTCAATATGCGAAAACTGGTACCCTTTGAATTCCTGAAATGGCCCCGAAAACCTCCTTCATAACCTGACGAAGTGGAGATGTGCATACAATAAATTTTGTTAAAATTATCCCAAAGTCCTGATAATGGAAACATGCCTCTATAGAGCTTGAAAACACAGTGCTTGACTAATTAGTTAACCCTTTTTTTTCAGTCCCAGTCATGTCAATGCAATGCGTGCATTTAGGGTTGCCATCTTTCATAAATTAAAATAAGGGACACTTAGGCTACAGGGCTTTATTCATCACAGTCCGAGCTGTCCAACACGCGGGGTGGTGTGGTGCTTTTAGTGAAGGGGTCATACAGAATTGTCATACGTTAAGCTTGAAACGCTTTATTCACAAAAAATACATTGAGGCATAAGTGCTGTAAGTTAGGGTACATAAAATGGGAATTAAATGCATCCACATAAAAACGGAAATAAAGTGCACACATTTTATGTTAACAAAATGCAGTGTGATCTAATACATGACTATACTAACAACATGAGGTCTGTTTGTTGAGCTTCCAACAATGAACTTTCAATATTTGCTTTTTAGATGAATCACAAAACCTTTAAACTTGTTTATCTGCTCATTTAAATACAAATTCGGGAGCAGGATGTCAAATTGTTAATTAAATTGGCTTGCATGCTGTATGAATAATAGTCAAACCACACTTATAAGAAATTGATTGTAATTTTCACTTAAAATGTATAGACTTTCTCTAAAACAACACTTGAACAGGCAAAAAAATTCATTTTAATCTATTTATTAGTGTAACAGTTAATCAGTTGTATGATTTGTTATTTAAGTTGCTACATTCTAGATGCACGAAGGAGCGTTTCCGCAGATTGTTCAATCTAAACTGCTCCTAACCAACATGATGTTTACATCTGCACTATAAGCTGCACTAATGAACAACACCACTAAGGTTATAACTTACACATTATTTTTTACAGATTATATACTAACTTAATAGAAATTGCACGTTCAATGCACAATCTGTACTTTCTAACTTTCTAAATATTCTAATTACCTTAATAACTGTACAGTACTCTATTTTTGTAACTATTGGACATGATGTAATAATTTTTCTTCTGTAAAAATTTTGTGTGTTTCGGTTCTGTGTCCTGTTCTGCTTGTACATCTGTTTTTCTGCTGCTCTTACGACCAGATTTCCCGCTTGTGGGACAATTAGAGGATTATTTTATTGGTTCTATTCTGTTCTATTTATATTGATTGGATAATAGACTATGTCTATGCCTATTGGCTAAAAAAATCTTCAACGATTATTCCAACAAAAATAAAACTGCAAATGCACAAGACATCTTTGAAAATGCACAATAACTGTGAATAGCCTACATGCCATATAAGCCTCACAGACGTGTGTGGTTTCTACGTTTTTGTGTGCCTGTGCGACAGACATATTGGACATTTATAAAAATACGGAACAAATAGCGTCCCTTATTGATTCAAAAAGGACGATTCTGTATTTTAAGGGACTGTTGGCAACCCTAAGCAGCACTCAATATAAGGGACGAGATACATTCCAATTTAGTTAATTATGCGGGATGTCTAATAAGGGACAGTTGGCAAACATATGTGCAATGCATACACTGATATTGCAATAATGATATAATATGCAATATATTGTACACCCATAATAAGTGTTGGCTTCACTGAAACTTGGCAGCTCGTGGTCAACCTTCCTATAATTAATTCTACATTTACCTTGGTACTGATCTGAGATTATATGATCTCTCCACAAGGTGCCTAACATGCTAGTACAACGGCCAATGTAACATATTTTGGCCTGGATTCAACTGGGAGCGTGGAGACGTATCGCGTTGGTAAGACGTATCGCGTCATTTCCTGTTTTGTGACTAACTCGTTTGTAGCAAGTCGGTGTTTCTCTCTCTCTTGAACTGATCTAACTTTCTCTGTCAATAAGTTTTTTCTGAGTCGCTTAACACACAAACACATTAAAACGTTAATTTTCTTCACGGTTTAGGACTCTTTAAGCGTTTTACTGGGTTAATTACTTTGTTTTTAGGTAAGGTAAGGTACCGCTTGGTTAGCTTAGCTTTACGGCTAGCATGGCTTCGGCAGCTTTCTCTCTTGTCCCTCCATCTCTCTCTACACCTCCTCCTCTTTCCTGCTCTCTCTGTCAGATGTTTAGTTACTCCTCCGCCTCATTTAGTGAAGTTGGTAGGTGTAATAAGTGCAGCATTTTTGTAGCTTTGGAGGCGAGGGTTTCTGAGCTAGAGGCCCGGCTCCGCGCTGTAGAACAGCCAGGCCCAGCAGTAGCTAGCGCGGAGTCAACTAGGACAGGACCTAGCCGTCCTTCAACAGCTCCCGTGCAGCCGGGACCTCAGGCGAGCTGGGTGACTGTTCGTAGGAAGATTAGCGCCAGACCCCAGTCCGCGGCCAACCTCCAGCCCCTTTCTCTGAACAATAGGTTCGCCCCGCTCAGCGACGCACCCGCCGAGCAGGAGAGGCCGATTCTTGTAATTGGCAGCTCCATAGTTAGGAATGTGGCTCCAGAGACACGAAAGACCACCGTCAAATGCCTTCCAGGGGCCAGGGCTGCGGACATTAGGTCCCATCTGAAGCTTTTGGCCAAGGACAAACGGCGGTATAGCAGGATCGTTATCCATGCTGGTGGCAACGACACCCGGCGACGGCAGTCGGAGGTCACTAAAATTAGCGTAGCTTCGGTGTGTAGGGCTGCCAAAAAGATGTCTGACTCTGTAATTTTTTCTGGTCCCCTGCCTGATCGTACTAGCGATGACATGTACAGCCGTATGCTTTCGTTCCACCTTTGGTTGTCAAGGTGGTGTCCAGAAAACGATGTGGGCTACATTGATAACTGGGGGGCCTTCTGGGGAAAACCTGGACTGTTACGTAGAGACGGCATCCATCCCACCGAGGACGGAGCTTCGCTTCTTTCCAGGAACATTGATAGGGTTATCTCTAGTTCCCCAAAGCCGTGACAACCCAGAGTCCAGCTCAGGGAACCCAGAGTCCAGGTCAAGGAACAGGGACTGCCACCCACCCACTACCCTATAGAGATAGTTTCCCGTCCACTACCCAAAACTAATGAATTAAAAGTTAATGCTACTAGAGCAAAGTATAAAAATCTCATAAAGATAAATAAAACTCGGACTGAACATAAAAACAAATCAATTAAATGTGGTTTACTAAACATAAGATCTCTCCCCTCAAAAACACTCTTGGTAAATGACTTAATTTGTGAAAATAATATTGATTTGTTTTGTCTTGCAGAGACATGGTTGCAGGAAGAGGACCATGTCACAATAAATGAGTCAACTCCCCCTAGCTACTTAAACTTTAGTGTCCCTCGAAGTACTGGTCGAGGAGGTGGAGTAGCAACTATCTTTCATTCCGATTTACTAATTAATCTCCAAAAAAATAATAATTACAGTTCCTTTGAGCATCTAGTTTTTAGCTTTCCTCATACACATAACAAAGCAGTAAAGCCACTTTTGTTTGTGGTCTTATATCGTCCACCAGGACCTTATTCTCAATTTTTAGATCAGATTTCAGATTTTCTATCTGACTTAGTTTTAAACACTGATAAAGTCATTATAGTCGGAGACTTCAATATTCATGTTGATAATGAAAGTGATAGTCTAAATACAGCTTTTAACACTATCCTAGACTCAATAGGCTTTACTCAAAATGTGCAGGGACCAACACATTCTTGTCACCACACTTTAGATCTTGTGCTGACTTATGGCATTGACTGTGAAGAAATAACAGTCTTTCCACATAACCCTATCCTGTCTGATCATTTCCTTATCACTTTTAAACTTACTCTAATGGATCATATCAAACCTGAAAGAAAACTTCATTATACCAGAACGTTATCAGACAACGCTGTAGCAAATTTTAAAGAAGCTCTTCCAACTTTAATTTCCTCAGTTTATAAATGCAGAACAGAAAACAGTGATTTAACTCGTGACCCCTCACAACTTGACATTTTAGTTCATAGCGTTAATTCCTCCCTGCGTCGGGCAATAGACAAAGTTGCCCCCTTGAAAAGGAAGGTGGCTAGCCATAGAAGATTAACTCCCTGGTTTAATTTAGAGCTACGTACCCTAAAGCAGAATGTTAGAAAACTAGAGAGAAAATGGCGCTCCACGCATTTACATGATTCCTTTTTAATATGGAAAAATAGTTTATTGCTATATAAAAAGAGCCTTCACACAGCTAGAACAGCATATTATTCATCTTTAATCGAGGAGAATAAAAATAATCCTAGGTTTCTTTTTAATACAGTTGCCAAACTCACACAGGATCATAGCTCTATCGAGCCAACCATTCCCCAAGCTCTAAGCAGTGACGACTTCATGCAATTCTTTATAAATAAAATAGACTCCATAAAGAATAAGATAATTGGGAACCTTCCCAATATGCTTGCTTCCTCCTTAGTTAATGAGGCAGCCTCAAAAATGGTGGAACCTAATATATGCTTAAACTGCTTTAATGCAGCCGAACTTTGTGATGTACTAAAATTATTAGCTTCATCTAAACCTTCAACTTGCGTTTTAGACCCAATCCCAACTAAACTCTTAAAAGAAGTTTTCCCTCTGATCGCTGCTCCAATTTTAAATATAATGAATCTATCCTTAGTCAATGGATATGTACCACAGGAGTTTAAGATTGCTGTAATTAAACCTCTACTTAAGAAACCCTCTCTTGATCAAAACGACTTAATTAACTATAGACCGATATCTAATCTTCCCTTCTTATCTAAAATTCTTGAGAAAATAGTTGCACACCAGATATGTGAGCATTTAAACAATAATGAGCTGTTTGAGAAGTTTCAGTCAGGCTTTAGAGCTCATCATAGCACTGAAACAGCTCTGGTGAAGGTTACTAATGATATTCTCATAGCCTCAGACAATGGACTGGTGACCATTCTGGTCCTGTTAGATCTCAGTGCTGCCTTTGACACTGTTGATCACAATATTCTCATAGAAAGGCTTCAAAGTGTCGGTATAATAGGAACAGCACTAGGTTGGTTTAAATCTTATTTGTCTAACAGATTTCAGTTTGTTCAGGTAAACAATAGATCTTCCTCAACCTCAATAGTTACTTGCGGAGTACCACAGGGTTCAGTGCTTGGGCCGATTCTCTTTACTATATATATGCTTCCTATTGGTAAAATAATTAGGCAGCATGGGATAAAATTCCATAGTTACGCAGATGATACACAGCTATATCTATCCATAAATCCTGATGAATCCAATCAGTTAGGTAGACTACAGGCATGTCTGGAAGACATAAAAACTTGGATGACTCTAAACTTCTTGCTTCTAAATTCTGATAAAACAGAAGTTGTCGTCTTTGGACCAGAAGCTCTGAAAAAGAAACTACTTAGTCAGCCCCTTCACCTGGACGGCATTAAATTAGCCTCCAGTAATAAAGCAAAAAACCTCGGTGTCATTTTTGACCAAGATATGTCATTTAGATCTCACATTAAAGAAGTCTGTAGGATTTCCTTTTTTCACCTTAGGAATATTGCAAAAATTAGAACCATCCTGTCCAGGAATGATGCTGAAAAACTAGTCCATGCCTTTGTTACTTCAAGGCTGGATTACTGTAACTGTCTATTATCAGGTAGTCCACAGAATACAATTAAAAGTCTTCAGTTAGTTCAAAATGCTGCTGCTAGGATTCTGATGAATATTAAAAGAAGAGATCACATTTCCCCTGTTTTAGCTTCTCTTCACTGGCTCCCAGTAAAATCTAGAATAGAATTCAAGATCCTCCTTCTGACATATAAAGCCCTTAATAATCTAGCTCCATCATACATAAGAGACCTGATTGTTCCATATGTTCCTAACAGAGACCTTCGCTCTCAGACTGCAGGTTTACTGGTAGTTCCTAGGATTTCTAAAAGTAGAATGGGTGGCAGATCTTTCAGCTATCAGGCTCCCCTCCTATGGAACCGGCTCCCAGGGTTGGTTCGTGAAGCAGACAATTTGTCTATCTTTAAAACTAGGCTAAAAACTTTCCTCTTTGACAAAGCTTACAGTTAGAGATATGTTTATAGGTAGTTAGAGTCAGGTCAGACAGGTAGATAGGAAGAGACAGGTTAATGTTAGTAGTCAGGCAGAGTGTCAAAAGTTAGGAAGAGATAGGAAGAGGTAGAGTAGCTAGGTAGAGATAGATTAATGTAAGCCAGGTAAAGATCCGGAGCCGGTCGCGGCTTACCGCCGCGGAAGAAATGCGCCCCACAGGGGCCAGCCAGCGCCGGAGAGAGGTCCCTCAAGGGGATCCTCCCGCACAGTGCGGCCGCCCATTACCTGCCGGGTTGAATCCCCGGGCAGACTGTGCGGACCCCACCCGTTTATCTCTTAAACGTTTCTCGCCCTCTTCAACTCTGTCCTCTCAGTTCTGTCTATTTTTCCTTAAGATAGTTGTCGACTATCGGTCTCGTGCCGGTATTTAGCCTTAGATGGAGTTTACCACCCACTTTGGGCTGCATTCTCAAACAACCCGACTCCGAGAAGACCCCGGCATGACGGGGGCCGTTACCGGCCCTACACCGTCCACGGGTCAGGAGGACTCAGACAGAGTGTTGGTAGCCAGGTCTCCTAGTAGCTAGGAGACAGGTTAATGTTAGTAGCTATGCTGCTTTAGGCTAGGCTGTTGGAGGACATTATTAGGGTCTGTTCCTACTTTCTCTCCTACTTCTCCCCAACTGCATGATGTGCTGTCAATTCAAGCACTAACCTGTTTTCTATTATAGTAGGTGCTCCGGATTAGCCCTGCTTGACGACCCTGACTAAGATGGCATTGCAGTGACGGAAAATTCTCCACGTCCTGCAACAAACTTGTGCATCAGTTCTATTGCTCTTTCTGTGTCTCTGTTATGTATTCTCCAAGCCACAGACGGTCGCGGCAGATAACCGCTTGTGCTGAGCCTGGTTCTGCCGGAGGTTTCTTCCTGTTAAAAGGGAGTTTTTCCTTCCCACTGTCGCTGCATGCTTGCTCAGTATGAGGGATTGCTGAGAATTCCACGACGCAATCTTCTGTGGTTCTGTAATTTCTACACTAAACATTGTATTGTAATAACTCTTTTTGTAAAGTGCCTTGAGATGACATCTGTTGTGAAATGGCGCTATATAAATAAACTGAATTGAATTGAATATATTAAATGCTCTATAAAGTGCTCAAAAAGAGCCGAGAACTTGTAGCACTTACTGTATTACTATACACCTTGATTTCCATGTTATTACCATATTTACCACCATACCTTGAATAATGTTAAATCTGCAGCTGCTTTGGTTGGACCCATCATAAGTCTGCCTGCTTTACTGTCATTCTTGGCAGGATGCAGTGAAACTGAAGTCCGTTTGGTGCAACAGAATATTTTCCCATTTATATGAGAATCCTCAACAGACACAAACTGAAAACCTGTCATATTTTGGTTCAATATCTGTCTTATTTGGAATGTGAGTTTAAATGATATTAAAGCAGAGTCTGGCGAGTAAGTAAACTAATTTTCAGTACAGCACCAAAGAAGATGTGTTATTTGATATTCTGCCTCGATTTCATGAATAAGATATTTTCCGGTTAACTAATAATACAGGGTGTGAAGTCCCTGAGGATGTTTGGGAACATAGGCACAAGGGTAATCAAGTCGCGATGAAGCAAGCTTTACTTTCTGCCGGTCTGAGGGATGAGACGTTGTGAAGCCAAATGGATTTTGGCCTTGCGTGACAAAGGAATTATCGTTGCATTTCAAAGTGGGAACTGAAGCCAAACCAAGGACTTAAAAAGACGGAGGGGGTTAACCTGTTGGATGGCTGTCGTGGTCATTATCCTGTTGGCTCGATCCACCCTTCTCCCTCTACAAAGCACACGCAACTCCTCAAACACACCCGGCACATCTGCAGCAGGCCCACCCAGTCCTCCCTAGGCTTTCAGCTTCAAAAGATCTGAACTTTCCCCGACACACACACGTGCACCTACACACACACACACACACATTTTTTTTTTTGCTGGTAGTTGAAAGAACTTTCATTGACTTCCATACATTTTAGTGACTGCAGTAACCCAGACATTTTTACTAACCCTAACCATTACAGGTCTATTCCTAACCTTAATACTAACTAAAACGTAATTCCCACCATACCTCTAAAACCTACCAGTAGAGCTCAGTGAAACTATGGGAAAGTGAGGACCAGGCAAAGTGTCCTCACTTGGTATTAAACGGTCCTCACTTTATAGGTAATAAACTTTAAACTGTGAAAAATGCTCTTCAGCTTGAATGCTAGACCGGAGCAAACTCAAACACACACACGCACACACACACACACACACACATGCTTTGTGCCAAGTCTGTATATCCGAGGGATCTATTTCTGGAAGAAGAAACGAAGAAAGTGGTGAGGGATAACAAGAGCGAGGTGGTGGATTAAAAGGTGAGAGAAAAGCGCAGAGGCGTTTAATTCAAGAAATCCTTGATCCCCCTCCATTTCGACCTACTCCTCCTCCTCTTCTACAGAGAGGGATACTTTATGAAACACACAGACAATAGATCAGTGGAAGAAGTCACCCCTAATTCTCCTTTTGATCACCCTGAAGTCTTTGTGCTCTGAGGCTCTTAACACATTCTTTCCTTTTTTGTGCCAATGCTCTAAGTTGGGAATGATTAGTGTCTGTGGATAAATCCCCTTATTTCATTCTCCCACTTTAGGGATGCTGCAAGGCCAACATAATTCCAAGATTCCTCAAGAGAAATCCATGTTGGCTTTGATGATGTGTGCCTGCAGCTTTCTGTTTTTTATAATGCAATGAGTATTTGTCTGAGAATTTTATCTAATTAACTCATTTCAACTATTTTTTGAGGAACAAAATAGATATTATACATTTGTATTTGATGTGTATTTGAGGCACAAAAGCTCTATAAAGTGTTGCTGCACAGTCTGCTTCTGCTGTTCTTTTTGTGCTGCTTAGAAAAAAAAATATGTAAAAAGGTGCAGAAGGAGAAGGTAAGTAAGTATATACAAATAGAAAATGAAATTTGGTAGAAATTCTGTTTTTCCAATGTTTTTTGGGCACAACGATAAACATTGTGGAAATGTAACAACACTACTTCTACCAATTATGAAAATATAACACAGAGCAATGACTAAGTGGAGGATTAAATGACTGATGTCCCAACAACATCTTGAAAAAAGTCTGTGTTTTATATTTAGCTAGATTGATTTCTGCAAAAATGTCTGCCTAAAAAGTCAGTCGGAGAGCTGCAACTGATCCAAAGTACTGCTGAGAAAATAGAGCATATCACTCTAGTTCTTAACTCCTTACAATGTCTCTCTCTAGCTCAAAGAATAGACTCAGAAATACTTTATTTATAAATCGCTGGAAGTGGCGCGGAATGGAGTCTGCTTCCATTTGCCGCCCTTGTTAGCCTATGGTGTAGTTTACACCAGACGCTGAGCTTCACTGTCCTCCACGGCTGGCTCACACTATTTTTTGTGCGAGTGATCCACGTCAATTCTGGCAGGAAGACACACCAGGACATACAAGACAATCCGGTCAATTGTAAAAATAAAGGCAATTTTTCAAAATAAAATACCACGGTAGACAAATGAAATCATATTTGGGGACCTACACAGACTATAAAGATAATAAAGAGAGCTCTCCTCTTGTCTACTCGCAATGGGAAACCGGAAGAGAAAATATATTTAATAAATGTGACGAGTAGATAAACAAAAATGTGTATTTTAACAGTATAGCTACAATACTACTCTCTACCACCGCACACTCTCAGTCTCTGGCTGTGTGTGTGTGTGTGTGTGTGTGTGTGGACCTGGTATTACTATCTTTGTGGGGACCAAAAATTGGAAGTTTACTATCCAAGTGGGGACCGACCTCCCATGTGGGGACCAAAATCCCGGTCCCCACAAGTTTGAAGCAATTTTTGAGGCTTAAAATTTGGTTTTAGTGTCAGGGTTACACTTAGGTTATGGTTAGGTTGGGGTAAGGGTCAGGGTTAGGCATTAATTTTTGATGGTTAAGGTTAGGGTAAGGCGCTACGGAAAACATTATGTCAATGAGAAGTCCCCACAAGACATAGAAACCCAACATGTGTGTGTGTGTGTGTGTGTGTTTTTAAAACGGATAAAATTAACATACATACTTTCTGGTAACAGAAACATGGCTTAATGATTTTATGAGGTTATTTAGGTACTCGTGATGAAAAAAAGCTCTGAATGAAAAACAGCTGAACAGAAGCACTTGTTGACCACTGCAGAGAAATATGCGTCTGATGTGAACACGGCATAAGAAGTTTATGGTGGATTACCACATACCGGATACACTGACACCGGTGAACATTCAGGGAGTGGACATTAATGTAGTGGAAGCTTATTCGTACCTCGGTGTTCACCTGAACAATAAACTGGACTGGAGCCCCAACAATAATGCTTCCTCTATAAGAATGGTCAGAGCACACTCTGCTGAGGAGACTGAGGACTTTTGAAGTTCGAGGAGAATCCTAAAGACCTTTATGTAAAGCATACTTTTCATATTTTAATGTTGATTTTATATTTTAGAAAAAAGAAATCAAATAAACTTGGGTTTATGTTAGTTTTCTAATTTTTTGTCCTTACTATACAGCATATTATTCTTAATTACCTTTTTAGTATTTTCTTATGTGAATCTAAATGCTTCAATTACCTGTCACGCTTCTTCTGTTAAAGACCCACTCCTCGACTTTCTGTTTTCTAAATGTTTTAGTGACACGACACGACTTTTGATGTTCGTTTTAAGAGCTGTCACTACATGGGAGGGTCCTGCTCTATAGATATTTTCACCCGTGGACCGCTTCCCCAGATGTATGGACTGAGTTTTGCTTTATGGCAGTATGCTACCGCTACCTAATAAACCCCTGGTTTTGAGATTTGAGCCATTGCAGATCCACCAAAAAAAAAAACAAAGATGACACTATCAGAAAAAGTGAGGAAAAGAAACTGGGCTGCAAGAGCTGAAAGCTGTTGGAGCTTCACTGACGGATGTGCCCAGTGTAAGCCACGGAACTGTACGCTGAGCTGAGCCAGCTTCTCAACCCCAAAGAAGAAGATGTCAGAAAAAGCGAGGAAAAGAGACTGGGCTGTAAGAACCCCTGAAAGCTGCCAGAGCTTCACTGTGGGAGAAGGCTTGTTAATGTCTGATTTATACCGGGACGCATCCATTCTTTGCCCGGTGTGAATCAGGGGTAGCAAAAGATGCAGCATGCTGAAACACGGAGCAGCAAGATGGGAGAAAGCACAGGTCAGAGAACATCCCTTTCCTTTACCGCTGTGAAAGATGTTTTTGTGAAATGGTCACTCAGTTATGGTCAAAGTAGGATTAGCTTCTAAAACACAGTGTTACAACGTTGAGTTTTGTGTGGTCACCCCTGTCAGTATAGATGCAGCAGTATCGCTGCTGAACTAGCTGTGTTGCAACTTGATTGGCAAGTAATACATGCTTGCTCCGGTGTTATTTGGGCATGATGATGTTATACAGTGAAAAAATGTTTTGAAGTCTACTAACTGACACTCCCCTCTGTGGGACAACAAAGAATGATTCTATTTTATTCTTCTATTCTAAAAACCTTTACAAGGTGTGGTAACATTTGTTTCATTGCATAGATCCTGCAACCATTTGGCATAACAATGAAGACTGCGATCATTCAAATCCGTTTATTTTTGTTAATTTTATTTAATTTATTTCTGAAACTACACCTCTCGCAATTCTGATTTTATCATTGATTGTCTCCACCAGTAATTAGGAGGTTACAGGCATAAAAAATAAACCAGCAGTATTTGATTTTGGTAAAAATTGAAATATTGAATATGAACAGGTTTATTTTACCTCTATACAGCAAATTCTCAACTATTTAAACAATAACATACTTTTAAATGGGGACTTGTTTAATATTGTGACGGATTAGTTTTCAGCATATTTAAGTTTAACTTTATGATTTATATCTAAGACTGGTATATTCTTTTAAATTTCACTGCTGCAGTGTGAACTGTATAATATTTCAGTAAGAATTTGCTTGAGGATTCTGCTGTTTTTTCCTATATCTAGACAAATATTTCTGTATTAGATTATTTTGCCTCGATTAGTTTAAACTTTTTGCAAACATATACTTTGTCTTTTGTTTTAATAAAATTTTCTTTGCAATAATTGACTTTTAGGCCACATGTAAAAAGGTTATGAAAATGGTTTAGCCTCCAAGAATTCTTACCTTTCTGTGCCTTCAACAAAAGGCTCTCACTGGTTTTGTGGTGGTTTTGTCTTCAATCTGAGGGAAAATGACACAGAACCACCTCATCTCTTCAGATGAGGGCGGAAGCAGGTGGGTGTTGTGAGCAAAAGGAAATCAGGCTTTAAATCTTTGCACGCACAAGGAGCTGAGGAGCAAATCAGCTTTTCGTTCTCTATCTCCGTTAACCCCTATGCTCCAAAGATAGACCGGCAGAAAGAGTGGAGGTGTGTGAAGGTGAGCACAAATTTTCTCACGTGCATTCCAGTGTGCGATTGCAGCCTGACCATTCTGTAAAATAAAGTAGACTTGCAGGTGTAACACCGCAGCCCGATACCACTTTAACTACTTCCTGCTTTATCAGCAACAGCTCCTCAGTAAGCCCCAGATAACAGCCCAACTCTGATGCTTTGATTACCTTCAGTCCTCTGATAGTGCTGAACAAGGGGAAACCCACATGCTTTGCCCTCGAGCCTTCCGTCTCCTAACTTATCTTCTGCTGTGTGATGTGGGACCATCTTTCCAAAATCAGATAATTAATTAACCACCTTTTGTTACCTAAGAATTTTTTAGATTTTACCTACAGAAATTTAGGAAATTACACCTGGATATTATTGATAAAAATGTTGCAGTTGTGCACCAATAAAACGCACAAACTACAGAAAATTATGATAAAACTTTAGGGCTTATCAAAAGCTTTACTTTCTCTTGATCTCATCTCTTGCAGAGTACAGTGAATTTTCATTGGACACCTAAGCATGCCATAACATGTTTGTGCCTGTTGCTGGTAGAGCTATCAAGTTCATGTTGTAAATGCCAACTGGAGCAAAGATCTCAATAGTCTTCGTCATGATGACCAGTTGAGAAAAGAAGTCCCGTCCTACATTAAATTAAAGGACAAGCAAATGTCAAAACACAAGGTTTTTTCATCCACTACAACAGTAAAAATTCTGTTTAATTACCTTTCAGATTTTGTTGGAAAAATAAATGAAACAATGTTTGGAGGGGAAAATAAGAACAAGAATAGTGAATGCTCAGTAAAATTATGTGTGAATTATTAGAAACCTCTATTTTGTACCGTGCTGCCCCCACCTTAACAATGTTCCGGAGGTGAAAGAAAGAAATTGTGGAAACATGTTTAATATTGGACAGATATGATTTAAACAAGCCTAAAGCTGTTTCCTGCAACATGGTTAAGCCTTTCTAAGAGAATATTATGATCGACTGTGTCAAAGGCAGCACTGAGATCCAGCAAGAACAGAGCAGTCACAAGTCTATTATTTGAGGCTATTAGAATACTATTAGTAACTTTCACCAGTTCTGTTTCGGTGCTATGATGAACTCTAAAACCTGACCGAAATTCTTCAAACAGGTTTTTGCTGTTTAGATGCTCATGTACTTGATTAGCAACAAAATTCAGTTGTGCTTTATAATTTTTTTCCAGCAACTATTCTTTCCATTAGCCTGATTGTTTGTTTGTTTTCCTATTTCTAACAAAGAGACTGAATGAAAAAAGGCTTCACTCCACTGCATTGGTTTCAACAAACTCCTCCCCTTTCCGTAGTGTAAGGCTTGAACTATTGTCAATTAGTTGGTACATCATGGTCTTGTAGTACAAGGTGTTGCATGAGAGCCCCTTGAGCTGTAGCAAGCCAGAGAAACAAAATATTTTGGATAAACAGAGATGAAACTGGTTTCAAAACCAAATGTTACAACTGCTATGTAAGGGGCACATTGGATTCAAACTAAATGGCCCTGGTGAACCACTTAACCTGTTCAACCTGTGTATGTTTCATTTATAGAAAAACAGTAGCAACGGATTGGGCAACAAACATGTATCTGCACCAAAAACATAATCCCCCAAAGCTGTTTTCCCAGCTGGGAAAAAAGCCACAACCAATGGGCCATATCCATGTTTTTTTTTTTTTTTTATTAAACTGAACATTTTTGTATTTTATTTGCCCTTTATGTTTCCAAAACTGATAGCTCATGTCTCTTGTCCAAATCAAGTGACGGAGTTAGTTTTATTTAGAGCAATTTTGATGACAGATTTTATCCTTTTTTAAATTGTTTCGGGTGTTATATTAATTTATATTGGTTATTAAAAATGTCTCTCAGTTGGAGTGATGAACGTTCTTTAGAAATTAAAGTTCATTGATTGTTTAGAGGCTGCCAATACTTTATTACCAGATTAGTTGAAAGTAGTCCCGAAATCACATTATTTTTTATTGCAATAAATTCTGGGAAAATTTATTGTCCAGCAAAATTTGTAATGGTGTCAGGTCTATTTAGAGATCATTAAATTTATTTATAATTCATATACGGGTATTATACTTATATCTTAAAATATAAACACCATAAAAAAATAACATGGGAGACTGAATGTTTTGTTCATATTCAAAAAACATTACTCATGTTGTGCATTTCACATTTCTCTATTTGCTTTAAACTATACAAGACCCAGACAAACATTTTTTACTGAGCCAATTCAACCAGCAAGACATCAAAACTACACTTCTGGTTTGGGCCATTGTTGCAGTACTTCCTCCCTAACAGTGGGGGTCTCTAGATTTTTACAGTGTAATCTAATTTGGCTTTTTTTCATGCTTTAAAAAACAAAATTAAGTTAAGTATTGAGGGCAAAAACAGCTCAAAGGGATATGATCACATCCGAGGTTTTGTTTTTTTAAATTTACAAATGGGGGCAAAACTAAGTGCTGACACTAGTTGCCAACCCTTTTTTAGAATAAAATATGTGGATATTTTGTGATAATGTGAAAACAACAATTATAAATTTAACTGACAATTTAATATTTTCTGCTCAGTGAACTCTGATAAGTTAGTTCACTGAAACTGGCATTCATAAATTCCTGTCTGTCAGTTCTACTGTGCAACACTGGTATGTAAGAGAAATGACAGACAGAAGCAGCAGGTTTCAAACTAAATAATTTAAACCGGGGAAAGTGAGACCAGCAGCCACAGAGACAGACAGGTTGAAGGCAGCTGGGAGGCTGGGTGGGACTGCTGTGTTCTTCCGGAATGCTCTGTTATTTCCAGATCAGGAGTTCTCTTTTGACCTACACTAAACGCTATGCTTTGATGAAGAACTGCCCGCAGGCTTTTCTACCTTCACAGCAGCCTTTTGTGTGCGCCTGCCGTCCTTTGGCCCCTTTATAGTCTTCAAGTATTGGTTTAAGTACAATGCTTAAAGTTAATTCAATAAAGTTCTGCTGAAGACTCGAACTCAGTGTGGCAGGCTTCTCAGCATGACCCTGTTTTCATTGTGTCCTTGCCACTAAAGAGAAACGATAAGCGCCCGGACAGGAACAATATGAGACTGCATCGATAGGTTTTGTGCACAGTTTTTCTTGCAAAGAAATCTCAGTGGCGGCCGCCACTGTCTAATTTATTGCCGCCACCAGCTCATGATGGGGGATATAAAATAAATACACTTGAAAATACTTTCAGCATTGCTGTCAGATCTATGCGCTCAGTGGTCAGGATTTAACTTCAGTTACTCCAGATAAACGCAGCAACAGTGGTGGCTCTGTTTCGAGATCGGCCCACTCACAGGCGCAGGAGGTGGGAATTAGGGGTGGGACGTTGAAGGGGGTCTCCGCTTTAAGGAAACTAATGTGTGTTTAAAATCGAACTTAAAACTAAGTTCACGGCAATCTTTGCAGCATACAGTGAGACAGTGAAATCACTCAGAGTATCTGCCCACCCAGCCAATCATCATCATATTTGCAACGGCTCATCACTGAAACCCTCTCTCTCTCCCTTCAGCTGAAGTGTAGTGTCAGAAAGCCTGACACTGCTGCGCTTCATTCAACCACATTGTTGTAACGCACCACTTTATATCCCCAGTACCAGTAATGCCGTTGTAGCGATAGGAAAAGTAATTAATTAGATTATTCTGTTATCTAAAAAATGACACAGTTAGTAAAACCATTATAGTGCAACGCCATTACTCTCGACACTGATGGCAAAAATAGCAGACTTTTATTAGTAAGCGACTGTGGGAGGAGGTGAAACCACACAGGTGAAACCTAGACATGCAATGCAATGTGTAGGATAGTTGAAATGCAATATTTTCACTATGAAATTATATGTTTTGGGAAAATCAAGAAGGCGACGAGGGTCCGAGTGAAGTATGCTAACAGGAAGAGTCAAGTCGAAGGTATTTCAAACAAAAAGGCTGATTTGTAGGCATGTGGTGGGTGATGTGAAGTAAAATTTGATTTGGGAATATAACCAATTATATACAAAACAAAAGGCACAGTTAAAAAGTCCCTCCTTCAATGAGGAACGATGGGGTATTCTTACTGATGCGCTCCACTGAGCAATTAACTGACACCAGTGCCTGTTTGCTCAAGCCTTAGCCTATGCGGCACCCTGTAATGCTTTGGGAAAAGGCAGACACTAATTTCAATTTCCTAATCTCCCAGGGCAAGTTGTCACACCTCAAAATGTAAATATACAAGCCATTATAATCTAATAAGTGCAACCTGCATGATGGCTGACAACTTGGGGCTAGTCTATCCAGGAAAATAAAAAATCTTTAAAGCACCGCAGCTGCTTACTGGGGCATCATATCATAGAAGAAGCCCTACCTATGACAGAGCGGCACAGATAAATTGTTGTGAGTCATAAGAGTCAGGGACATTATGATCCAATGGACACGATCACTCGCCAGTCACTAATTTCGCCATCCAATCTTTGAAAACCCTTGCAGATCACAATTAATTCTGGCAGTGCACCACCTAGCGTCTTTGACCCAATATAGGTTGGTTAATGGATAATCTTGTTGGTTAATAGATAGTCTTGTTGGTTAATAGATAGTCTTGATTATTTTAATAGACAATCTCGTCAAGTCTAGCGCAGTGGAACAATGCCCTCAGTCGCAACATTGGTTCTGATACATGTAAAGCAAAATTTATTCATTCCACATCACATTGCTTGCCATAAACATTTACTAGTCTTTTGTAATTTGATAGACTAACACTTGAACATGGTCAAAATCAAACAGCAGACCAGCACTTTACTGTTGCTTAACCTTTGCAACTTAATTATGGGAGTAAAGTGATACTTTAACATTGATTATTACTCAACCTGTGCAGCCCTGTTAGCCTGTTCAAGTACATAAATAAAGGTTTATTCTAGTGTTAGCTTTATTTTAGCTTTATTCTAGTGTTACCAGCACAGTTTAGGCTACTAACGGAAATTAATTTGGGACGCCTGTTCTCAGATCCACCAGTGGGTACCACCGCTTACCTTTTTTACCTGGGAAGAACCCTGATACATTACATCACCAAATGTCTTTGGTAGTTTTGTATGCCCACATCTATATCCTCAAGTTGCTTCACATGTTGAAAGAGAGGCTTCATGGATGCAGAGCAGGCCGGAAGAGCACAAAGAGAAGTAGGAAGTTCAAACCATCTCTTACATTGATAATAATGGAAAGGGATCATATCCTCGACTAATACTTCTCACTCCCTGTCTTTCTAACCAAACAGCCAATTTCTATTTAAATTCTGTTTATTTATATAAAGCCAATTCACAGCAGATGTCATCTCAAGGCAGTTTAAGTTTTCTATTGAAGGAATCCCTGCAGATTACATCGAGTCATTGACTGGAAGTTGTGCCCCACTGATGCCGTCTTTAAACATAGTATTCCCCCCATACTGCGCAAGCATGTAGCGACAGTGGGGAGTAAAAACTCCCCTTTAACAGGAAGAAACCTCTAGGCAGATTGCCGTTCAGTACGAGCGACAATCTGCTACAACTGTCTGGGGGTTTGAGAAGACAGAGCCGGGACACAAAAAGAACAAGAAGGAATGATGTAACAGTACTGTCTATATTAAAGAAAGTAAAACATTGATAAAAGGACATGGACAGTGGGAGTATAAGTGTCCATGTCCAGTTTAGCTCAGAGAATACACTTCGAAATACTCCTACTAGTTTATAAACTATTGAATGGCTTAGTTCCAAAGTACGTTGAATACCTGTTGTAACTATACCAACCATTCTAATTGTTTAAAGTAATTTGAATCGCCTTGTTGCTGAAAGTGTGATATACAAATAAAATCGCTCTGCTTGCCAAATAACACAACTGGAGAGTAGTAGAAGGGAAAAGTATGAGAGTGAAGAAATGTGGTCAGTTTGTGAAAAGCCTCATTTATACTTTTCCTTCAGCAATTTTGCACCCAGACACAGACATGTTGACAGAGATGGGAGTTGAACGCTGGACAACCGCTTCTATGGCAAGGCCTCTGTACATGGGGCACCCATCATAACCACAGTGCCACACAAAGATTCTATTAAGGGCTATACATCAAAGAAGGAGGATCTTAAACTCCATTCTCGATTTAATGGGGTGCAAATGAGGGTAAGATAAAACAGGAGAAAAGTTATCTTTCTCTTTATCAGCCAGAAAGAGATTTAAATAGATGCAGCAAAAGCAAATGAGGTGGATTAGCAGTACTTGCCAACAACTGATGGTGTCATCCAGGACATTTTACTGTGGAATATATGTGGAAATGGAGCTGTTGCGATTTCATAACAGTCATGAGAGTGTCCTGCAATTTTGGGGTCTTCAGTCAGAGGCTTTAGATTTTAGATCTGTTGCAAGACCGACCAGAGATACCAGAGATCCTTCCTGCTCACATCACCATCCACAATGACTCTTTAAAGATACTTGAAAGATATGAGTTATGACAGCTATCAAATTTAATCTGGGATAAATAAAGTAAATGTGAATTGAATGCAGAAGTTCTTTACTGCCTCTGAAAGGCATGTCTTAATTTTGTGCCACCACATTCATCATAAGTTTCCTACTGACAAAATGAAAAATATAATTCACATGCATAACAAATTGATTTTTAAAACACATTTAAACACACCATTGCAGCTGACCAAAGTGCTGTAAAGAGTTCATAAAATCAAGAAAACACGCATAAGATAAAGCATTTAAAGATAAAAAGGATTAACCAGCTAACCTAAGACAGAAAATAAGCTAACCAAGATAAAATAAGCCAAGCAAGAAAATTACTTATATTTTTAGGCAAGATTTAAAAGTGGTTAGAAATGTGCCCAGCCTAATCTGCAGGGGTAGTTGGCTGCAGAGTTTAGATGCATGTAGATTTTCCTTTTTTCTTTTCCAAAGACACATCTTAACATATCTGCTCCTGCTCTTTATTAATTTATTTATTTTGATCCTTATTAGTTTCCACCTGAGTGGTTACTAATCTACCTTGGGTAACAATAACAGTTAGATATAGGACATTTTAAAAACTAAATTTTTACATTTCTGAATACATTCAGATGTAAATAAATTGTAAATTCTCAACCTTCAATAAAATACCTAAAACATTCATGTAGATCCAAAGCTAAAGTTAGATTTAAATATTTTTTTTAAATGAATAAAGTCCCTGAAGTCCTTTAAGAAAATTTGATTATTTATTCAATTTCTGAGGTGCTCTGTACAGAACAAATTTTGGTAGGTAGTGTGTGTTAGCACGTTTTACCTTTAATTCAGTTTATTTAACAGAGGCCATAAAAATTGTTGTGCATTTAAACAATATTAGTTGAATATGGGCATCTCAGGACCAGCTGCAGCTTAATAAGTCTGACTGTGGAATACGCTGGCATGGGGCAAGAGCAAGACATTTACACTGCACACATTAGGTTCATTAATTATGAACGAAAAATATAATTCACAAACATTCTAGCCTAATAGTAGCCATAGACTTGACAATGTGTTCTTCCCTTTTTTGCCAAAGATGCATGAATCCCTGTCCACATTTATAGACTGCTCTCTGCACTTCTTATGAATTGCGCATGCAATCTTAGTAGATCACCCGCAAATGTAGGACAACCCTCTAACTGTCGCGGAATTTTTGCGGCGCACAAAATGTTGTGCTCTTTTTGGAATTGTGATAAATCAAGTGTATCCTCCAATCTTTGGTTTTTCATTGTCGATTTAATACATGAACTCTAAACTTATACAGTGTTTTCACAGTTTTTGCATCAGTGTGACAAATGGGATGATCTGCTCCTGTCAGACATACTAATATGCAGCTATAAGCATGCCACACTCCAACACACAGTCGTGAACAGGATATGAAGGAAAGTCGTTTTTCGGTTCATCCGTAAAGCTAGAATAGGTTCTGATAAACATGATCTGCCATGCCCTGTGCTGCAGTTTGAGGACGACACCCCCGATAGCAAGTGAAAAGTGGACATTTTTGTGGAAAAGAGGACGTTGCAGCTAACCAAGTACACAACACTCCTTTCACAAAGAAAGTGCAAACTATTTGCTATGCTATTACAGCCAGTCCGTCCCCAAATAAATGTCCATGAGGCACACCGGACTTTTATGTTTTTCTTGTTATTATTGAAAAATAATCAATTTAGAACACTTCTGATTCACTATCGATTCTGCATATTTCCCATTGAAGTTAATCAATTTATGGTGAATATGGTGCATTGCCATACTGTCCAGGCTCACCAGTCCCACACCTTGACTCAGTGAGGATGGATGTTTGAATGAGTCAAACCCAAGAAAACTGCACCAAATGACTCATAATAATATGAACTTCTGCAACAAGTTCTTGCTTTTAACATTCATTGAAGATTAATCATCATTCTAAAATACAATCATCTTAATTCCCTAAAGAAAAGCTGCAGGTGCTGTTTTTCTGTGCAGTTTGTGTGAGCAGAGAATGGTGTGTTTGCACAGGGGGCCGTGTCACTGAGGGCATCAGCGGCGTGACAAGGACACTGATGAGAGAACTGCTAAAGCTGCTGCTCCGTGTCTCAATGAACTGTCAACAGCTGTTAGTTTCAGGAGCTGTTGACTTGCTCTTCACCAAACAGTATGAACAAAAGCTGCTGCTTAATTATTCTGTTCACTCTGCATCACCAGGTCTGATCAGTTGTTGCCAAAAGAAATAAACACAGAATATATATTTGTTTCAAAATATTTCATGTGCATGAACAAAACTAAATGCATGCCTGATCATGCAAATTGAATAACAGAATAATAAGATAATGTAGAATGTCAATCTCCTGGAACTTTGCAGTTGTCTGAATGATTATATTTGATAAATCCTTCAACTATTTACGAACACCAATAAAAACTTTAATAACTTTTAGCTTTTAGTTTATTTTTTTATATTTGTGTTTATATTTACCTTAAAGTTCTGAAGACTGACATTTAGTTAAGGTAGTGATTAAATCTATTTAAAACAATTCAAGGGGATTTGTGAAAATTGAGGTAAATGTTTTAAATAACATTTTTCAGATTTGTCTTAAAAAAATTGTTCTCACGTACTTCTGTATCCACAGACACACAGCTGAAGCATTTAGATGAATCTTTACGTTTTGAGGATCGTTATGCCAATTTTCTACAAAGAGGTTTTACTTGAATGGAAATCAAAAACATGTACAAGAAAAAAAAGTAATTAGACTGCTAATGGCGATTTTCTTTTGTTTCCCTCGGTTATTTTTATTCCTTGTGCAGAATCAAAGCTTTATTGAACCCTATCCAAATCAGCAGGTTTGGCTCCTCCTAGAGGGACGACAACAGTTTTTTTTTCTCAGCAAGAGATATTTCATAGAGGCATTGATGGTGCTTAATGGCTCCTTCTGCAGCAACTGTTTCCTGCGTTCCACTCGGCCTCTGTGGAAGAGTTATTCAATGCAGCTGAAAAGGAAAGAGTGCTTTTTGTAAGCCAAGTGCATGCCCATTGGCATTTTATCAACTTGTCATGTTAATGAAATATGGTGCCTGCAGCCTTTGCGATTAGAAAATTTGATTTTGTCATATTGCGATATTATTGCATATGCAATTAATTGTTCAGCGCTACTCAGCTTCCTTTTACCAATATAATTGTCATCTCTCCTCCTACCAAGTCCAAACCATTTCATTTTGGCCTCCTTGGCTTTATCCCCATAATATCTAACATGAATTGTCCCTCTGATGTACTCATTCCTGACCCTATCCATCCTTGTAACTCCCAGAGAGAATCTCAACATCTTGAGTTCAGCAATCTCCATTTCTACTTCCTGTCTTTTCCTCATTGGTACTGTCTCTAGACCATACAACATCACTCTATGTTAGGTTGGATAGTAAGGAGGGATAGAATGATTTATATAGGTTGGCGAGGCAGAGAGACACAGATGGAAAGGATGTGCAACAGGTAATGGTAATCAAGGATAGGGATGGAAATGTACTGAAATGTGCCAAGAGTGTGATGGGAAAATGGAAAGGGTTATTTGAAGAACTGATGAATGAGGAAAAATGAGAGAGAATGTAGAGTAGAATATGTGTCTGTTGTGGATCAGGAAGTAGCTGAAATTGCATTAATAAGGATGAAGTGAGGGACACTTTGAAGAGGATGAAGATGGGAAATGCAGTTGGTCCTGATGACATACCTGTGGAGGTATGGAAGTGTCTAGGAGAGGTGGCTCCTTGGTTGACTAGGTTCAACAAGACCTTGAATACTGAGAAGATGCCTGAGGAATGGATGAAAAATGCTCTAGCGCCAATAATTAAGAACAAGTGAGCTGTACAGAATTGTGGCAACTACAGATGAATAAAGTTAATGAAGCTGTGAAAAGAGTGGTGAAAGCTAGGCTTTGGTCAGAAGGGAGCATTTGCGAGCAGCAGTATGGTTTCATGCCAAGAAACAGTATTACAGATGCAATTGTTGCTTTAAGGATGCTGATGGAGAAGTTCAGAGAGGGTCAGAGGGAGCTGCATTCTGTCTTCATCGATTTAGAGAAAGCTTATCGGTGCCACGAGAAGAGCTGTGGTTTTGTATGAGGCAGTCTGGAGTGGTGGAGAAGTATGTTAGAATGGTGCAAAACATGTATGAGAGCTGTGAGGCAGCAGTGAGGTGTGCAGTAGGAGTGACAGGAGTTCAAGGTGGAGGTGGGACTGCATCAAGGATTGGCTTTGAGCTCTTTCTTGTTTGCTTTGGTGATGGACTGGTTGAAGGATGAGGTTAGACAGGAGTCTCCATGGACTATGATGTTTGCAAATGACATTGTGATCTGCAGTGAGAGCAGGATGGAGGTGGAGGAAAAGCTAGAGAGATGGAGGTATGGACTGGAAAAGAGAGGAATGAAGATTAGTCGCAGCAAGACAGAATACATGTGTTTAAATTAGAAAGTAACAAGTTGAACGTGAAGTTAGAGGAAGTGGACGTGAAGAAGGTAGAGGACTTTAAGTACTTAGGGTCAACGGTCCAAAGCAATGGAGAGTGTAGAAAAGAGGTGAAGAAATGTTTGCAAGCTGGAGAAATGTTGGAGAAAAGTGTCAGGTGTGATGAAGGGTTTTAGCAAGAATGAAGGGAAAGTTGTACAAGACACTAGTGAGATCAGCAATTTTGTATGGTGTAGAGACAGTACCAATGAGGAAAAGACAGGAAGTATAACTGGAGATTGCAGAACTCAAGATGTTGAAATTCTCTCTGGGAGTTACAAGGATGGATAGGGTCAAGAATGAGTACAGAGGGACAATTCATGTTAGATGTTATGGGGATAAAGCCAAGGAGGCCAAAATGAAATGGTATGGACTTGGTCAGAGGAGAGATGACAATTAAATTGGTAGAAGGAAGCTGAGTAGGACTGAACAATTAATTGCATATGCAATAATATAATGTGACAAATATGACAAAATCAAATTTTCTAATCGCAAAGGCTGCAATTTGACTGATCGTGAGCATGAGATCTCGGAAAGTCAGAACTTGTGAGCTGCAAAAATAATGTAGGGAGAGAAGGAAATGCTGTGCTTGAACCTAAAGCTTGACAGAAGCTAACACTGCTCAAAATTTTGTACCAAAAAAGAATAGTACAAGGGATATTATTTTAGCTACAAGAACGATGATTCAGCACAACACCAGATATTAAACAGATTATTATGTTGTTACCTCATGATGTACACTACGGAATTTTATCAACATCTAAAAAACAATACACCACCATATATAAGAGTTGCATGGCTAAAATGCCAGCCACCAGATGACTCCTGGAGGGAAAGCATTGCACCCGGCCTGGAGAGGGGCTTGCCAGCTGGGATCTACAGGAAAAAATCCTTGTTTGCATTACGACGGATATCACATTGAGTGTGGTGATTTAGGTAGATAAATAAACTTGTAAATATTCAGCCATGCTTTATTAGGATTTTATCTTAAAATAAGTCTAGCATAGGGAGTAGAATAAATTATGTATAAACAAATTTGATATTGTTTATAACAATACACATTGATTTTCTTGGTTTAATTAGTTAAAAAAGAGAAAAGCCGCATAAAAAATAATCGCAAATTCTCCACACCGTAGTAACTTATTGATGTTCTTATGGACCTTGCTTTGTGTAATGGGGCACAGTCATGTTCAAACAGGAAGTTACCATTCCCAAACTTTTCCAACAAAGTAAGGATCATGAAAGTGTCCTAAATGTCTTGGCATGCTGGACATTTAAGAATCCCTTTAATTGTAGCCCAACTCCTGATTAACAACCCCTAATAATCTCCCCTGGAACAAACTTTACCCTTGATTCAAGGCAGTCAGGCATGCAGTTCCCCTGGCAAGGGTCAAACTGAAATTTATTGAATTTAGAGACTTGATTTGTTTATCTAGACACATTACTTCTTTATATAGTTTAGTACCAGCTAGATAAAGTAAATTTAGAAAGCACTACTTTCTTTTTTAATTTGCGTTCTCCATGCTGTCCCTACTCTTTTCTGATTGGGGGTTGTATAATAGCAAAAGCTATGCCAAAGACTAATTAAATGCTAAAAAAATTCTTACCTGTTAAATGGTGTACCTGTTATGGAGGTGTGGCTCGGCTGCTTTTTTACCCCACAGTGGCAGTGTGCCTGGCTTTACGTGTACTGGCCAACATCACATTTCGCAGCAGAGCAAATAGCAACAGCAGATTCAAATTCAAATGTAGTACAGACTTTTAATCTGAGGATAGCAGATACTCATTTATATATAGTTTATCTGCAAAACAAGGTGATATTAGGGGTGAGTTCAGTGCCATGGCCTGACCTCTAGCCACTAACATTCTCAAAAATGTTCTTTCACCCAGAAGGGTTAAAGTGACAGTGTGTAGTGTCCTGATGATAGGGGGCAGTACATACCTAAATCATTGCTAGCAAGCTGTATTTTTGTGTTCGATTGACTGATGGCCATATCAGGCAAAAAATGCAATTGCGCAATTTCTACTGCTAAAAGGCAGATAGTTCGACCTCCATAGAAATCTATGCAGCAAAATGAGAAGCAGATCAGACTCTTTTATCACAAGCAGCGAGTGAAAAGGTCAATGTGTAACATAACATTTGTGAAAGTTTTCAATATTTTGTAGGTTAGTGATATTATTCAGTTATTTTTGTAAATGAATAAACTAATGTTAGATTGACCTCAGTGGAAAAAGGACATATTTTAGTGCAGTTTCACTGTGACTGGTGCTACTTTGAAAACAAAACAAAAAACTGTTTCACTACAGTGAAAGTTGTTACCTGTTCCACAAAAGCATGCAACCTCAATAGTGTTTCCATAGATTTTGCTGTTCGTTCAGTTATTTCCATTCCATGTTTAAACTAGTTTTCTGGCAGTGTTGGTCATATCTGTGGGCTTGTGCCTCTGACAAGGAACCGTGGACCGGGTCTGTGGCGCACGAAGGCTCAAACACAAAAGCTGATTGCACACCAAGCGGGGACAGCGACCTGGGTTTCAATGTATCTCGGATCATGAAAACATGAGAAGGAAATAAAGAGCTTTGAGAGTTTGAATTATTAACTGAATTTATTCAAATGGGTCAGACGTAGAGGGGGGAACAGGCCTCATTTTTCTTTCCAAGCCTGGCCCGCGTCCGACAGAGCAGTAACTAAGCCCAACATGCATTAAGATATTTATGTCCAAGCCCGACACAGGTGCGAGCGGTTTATTAACCTGAGGGTATTGATTCTTACACCTGAAAATACTTCCTGCACCTGACCCTGGCTGGGTTCCTCTGGTCCAGAGGTGGACTTTTTTCCAAACAGAAAAATATGCAGAACTGTGGTTCTGAGAGGGCAGACAAGGTGCCGCTGATTCTGCCATGGGGAAAAAATAATCTCAACTGCTTTGACTGGAGAACTCAAGTTAATTCTTATCTTTAATTTTAATCAACTTAATATATTTGATCTTTTCTTAAATTTTTTATCTCAACAATAATTTTGTTCTTCAAATATTTCTTTCAGTTTTGAAAAGGTAAACATATGTGCAAGATCCCCTGCCTCCAGGATAAACAAACCTATTGATAGTTTTATGAATAAAAAGTAAATAAAATAAATAAATATATATCCCCCCTCTGCTTTTTTTCACAAATTGCACACAGCTAATGCTCTCATAGAGCCTTGGATGGAGGTGGAGGTTTTCACCCCCCCCTCCTCAGATGTGACTGAGCCTGACCCGAACCACATTATCCTTTCTAAATATCTGTCCGAACCCAGCCCGACCCATCGGGTACCATCAAACTCGGATGTTGTATCCATCCTCTAGTCAGACATGCTGCGTCAGCACTAAATTGAATTTAATTTAGTGTATCATGTTCAAAAAGATGATAGGTAAAAATGCTAGAATAATAATGTTCATATGAGCTCACACATACTTCATTAAGACTGTTGAGCAGGGGTGCATCTGAAAAGTTTTTAAAGAGAACTTAATGGAGGCCAGTGATGATCTTGGGGTGTCATACCAAAGTAAAAGCAGGAATGTAAGTGGGCGGGGCCCAGACTGAGTGACTGTCATAACAATCATGACATGGGGAGGTAAAAGATTGACATAAACATAAATAGATAAAACCAATACATAATTGCAATGAATTTAAGCTATTTCTTTTTTTCATTTAAATATTATCTACACAAAAAGTGATCATGTAGCCTCTTCATAAATGCAGAACAGAATGAGCTGCTGCTGAAAGCAGGGCATGATTAAAATCCCTCACTAATCAACAACCACTTTAACAGGTTGACTGATGATTGTCTGGGAGCACAATAATCTAGTTTACAAATAGAAAAAACTAGACTGCAACATGGATTAAATCAACAGATTTACTTTTGTTCTGAGTGCTAAGACTGTTGTCTTGACTGGGTTTGAGCTGCCTTTGTGGAGGTCTACGCTCTCTGAGTGCTTTTCCACCAATAAATGACACTTGAATCATGTTGCAAAAGTCAGTTCCTCGAATGATTACCTTTTGATAACATTAGTTGTGATAAAAGAAATCAAGATGTTATACTTGGTTTACAGATTACTTAGACAGGACAGAGACTGAAGAATCGAGCAGCAGACACAGAAGTCCACTAACTTTTGTGCTTCTCCGAAAAAGAAAAAAAGGCCAAAATAAAGAGTCACCTTCTGACTAATTTTATCACCAAATATAATTTTATCACCTAATATCAATACTAATTTTAGACGTCTTTCTTACATTGTCACGTTTAAGTTTGAAAAAGAACACATCTTAGATTACAATTTGCTGTATCAGGTTGAGATGTGCAGATCTAATCACATGATCGAAAACAGATGTGATCACGGGAGTATATATATATATATATATATATATATATATATATATATATATATATATATATATATATATATATATAAATGGACACCGCAATATGACCTAAAATCAATTTTGTGGTATTTTGTGCAGTTCACCTTGACAACGATAATTGGACATAATAAATAAATAAATAACATAATAAAATCTGTGATTATAGTGTACAGTCGTATTTTAGACAGAAAATATGTTGCATTTACATCGGAGCACAGGTAAGATCAGCCAGCAGCAGCTTCAAGCAGTGTATCAACATTCTGGACGCAGCAAGGTTAATATCTGCTCCGACTGGCAGCACCTCAGTGGGCGCAGGTGCAGCATGTTGGGGTGGCGGTGCTTTGGGTCGAATGCCGCTCAGTGAAAACAGTAACAATATTCCATATACCATGTTAGAGTCTCAAAGTATCTGGACTCTGTACCGGTAGATACTCAAAATCAAATGACTCGGCTGAAGGGAAGAATAAAAAACTGATCGGTGCATCCCTTGTGTTGGGCTTTATACAAGGTGCCACAATGCTTAAGAAAGCTTTAATAAAAAGGCTTTTTTATTGTGTAGTTTCCCCCAGATTCCTCTGTAAGGGTGTGGTCTCAGCCCCCAATGTTTCCAGGTCCAGGAAACACCCTTGGATGAATTTCTCTTTTAACATCAGCTTTCTTCTGGCCACTTTGCCATAAACAACATATTTTTGAAATGAATAATACTAATAGTTTCATTTTGTGTTTTGAAGCTTAATATGGAAGTAAATCTGCTAAACCTAGAGAAATATTATCATGTTTTTCTGACTTAACCGGACGTTTTTTTCTTTGTACCTTGACAGTTTCAAATCTGCTAATGTATTTAAAAAAATATTTTTTCCTTCCTGAAAAGCTAAAGTTCACATTTCATGCTTCAGTGGTGAGTTGCTCCCCTTGCCAGAGTTTTGCCAATCACAGCCAGCACCACAAGTGCTCAACAGTGGGGTGAGGGCATGGAGGCAGAGGACACAATGGGCCTCTGACAGGCTCTTTTTCTGATGGACTCATGTGCCTTGTTGGTTGTCATAGGTTGCTAGAAAAAAGAAGAACAGAGACGCAGCTGAGCATGCTAATAGAGTAATTGTGACAGGATTTTAGACCGGGTCCCGGAAGCCTGCCAGCTCTTTAAGGGACAACCTTTGCCCCCCTCCCCCAAATGACCCCATACCCACTTCTTCACCACTTCTTACCCCCCGACCTCAAACTCTGCCAGCAGCTTTACCCATTGATTTCAGCCAAGGACATGCAGGGTTAATTGGACCCCTTCCAATTATTTCCTCCATAACCTGACACCAAAATATAGAGAAAAGTATGGAAAAAAAAGCTTTTGTATTCACAAAAGCTTTTTTTTTCGCCAGAACAGACAAAACATGTCTGTGAACACAATGCAGCTTTCACACATTAAGCAATCTGTCCTCGGTCCAGGGGCATTTGATAGTTTCATTTCGGCATGGATCCCAGTGGGGCCGGCTGCAGCTGCTTCTTTCTCCTTGTCTGTTGTGGAGTGAGGACAGCAGACAGGCCTGTCATGGCAGCACTATGAAGACTGCAGTATAAAAACAGCCAGGGCGTAAATGTGTTTTGTCAGGAGGAAAAAAAGAGACTATGAGCAATATCTATTGACCTTTTCACTAACCATTTCACTCAAAAAGTCACATACAAACACAGTTCCTCAACCTCACAGTTGATCCTCTTATGTCCTGTTTGTGAAGCCATTTACAATTATGCCAGTCGTGTCCAGTGCAGTCATCAGTACATGTGATTTAAAGGCTGACGTAGCAACCAGGTGCTGCTAATCAGACGGTTGTAACCAGCCGATCATCATCAAGTGTAACCACCTCTGGAAAAGCTTATTCTTTATCAACGAGATGTGTGTTAACCCATTTCTATATAGTAAAGACATCCGCATTGATCTCAAACAAGCAACGGTTGCGGCCCATTAATCTGGAGTCATGACAGAATTGCATAGAGAGAAAGAAAAGGACGATTCAATCTACATAGGCATTTTTAAACTATTTGGAACGCACATGTATCAGACAAATCCAACTGTTTTGTACCTGAACACATGCATAATGCTTATGTTCAGAACTCAGAGTGCAGCACAACTTTAAAAAGGGGCACCAAAACAAAACGGAAGGGATTCCCAGCGATCACTAAACTCTGCTGTTTGGGAACAGTAATTGTTTCTCATACAGTTACAGGAGAAAAAGAAAAATGCACTGAACTAGAACTTTGTCGGTGAACACTCTTTCACCAGATATAAGGTACATAACTGAACTGAATCACTCACCTGAATCACTCACCTGAAACGATGTCAAGAAGAATGTACCAATGATACTGGAGAAAGACCAGCTGACGTCCAGGGCTGGACTGGAGTCATCTTCAGCCTTGGAGTTTAATGCCTCAGACTGGCTAACTTTATACCACAACCAATTATCATCAGAATCAAGTAACTATAACCTTACATTTTAAAGCTACATCACACTGTTCTGTACAGCCTTGTAGCTCAGAGTTTTGGGTATTTTTTCTGGTATGAAACCTTCTTTGTTTTAAAACCTACATATACAATAAGAAGTGTCTTCCCTTTTCTGCATCAGTGCGTACCCTGCTGCAAATACTTATCTTGACCCAACATCCACAGTTAGCTCAGTAATAATTTTTATATATACAGTATAAATAGGCCAAATATCAGAAATAGTTTCCAGGATCTTTTTTTACTGGAAAAAGTTGAGTAGTCATGCTAATCTTAAATACAGTCTCATAAAGTCTACAACAGGTAAATATGTAAAAACTAATAACCCTAAACCCTCTCATTTTTCATACCTGAGGGTAACTGGCAAGCAGATTGAAATTGTATAGCTAGTCATGCTGACCCCTCAAAACGCTTTACGATGGAGCCAAATTCACACTCACGCACATAATCATCAAAATCAAACAGCCAGGACAAAAGGGGGTGTAGAACTTTTCTGGGGAGGTCCGACCACCATTGCAGTAATTTCTCTGGTCAATGACAGTGTATTTAGTTTTTTTAGTTAATTTCTAAAGTTAAACTCTTAAACGTGAAAAAAAAAAAAAAAAAAAAAAAATCACCCTCTTTCTATACTCAAGAGAGCTTTTCCTTCTATTGCAGCGTCTCACTCACAACTGTAATACTATACTTTACCCTGAACTCTAATAAAATTAAATTCATGATAAATAAATTGTCTTATGCAAGATGTTTTTCGATTTATTCCATGTATGCTGCTAGCTATCTTCAGCCAGTTGTTATTTGAAAATGGTGGTGCTGTTGACAAATTCAAAGGAATTAACGTATTAATCTATCACAGGCTTTTGCTCTCCATAGCTTTTGATGCACATCAAAAAAGTTCTCCTTAACCCTCTGGGGGGCTGCAGCAGAGAGCTGGCATCAACGGATGATGTTACAGTGTGTCTCCACACCTCCGCTGACAGAGAAGTATAAACTAGGCTTAACCTGGCTTACTGTCATTAAAGTGTAACTGAACCCCATGAATAGCATAATCCCCCCCCCAAGGCAATATTTGAAAAATTCTACCAAAGTGGGCAGGACCAGGAAGGTGGCCAAGTTTGGAGCATGAGCGGGGAGGTGGGAAGAGTTGGGGTTGAGGGGGGTGCCGTAGTCACGATTGAACCAACTTGAACCGATACGCCGTTTGGCTGCTGAGCTCCATAAAGGCTCTCTTTACCGGAGAAATCATGTCTGTTCTCCGCCGTCCACCAGACGTAAAGCGAAGCTTTATGGAGCTCAGAGGTCAAACGCCGTATCAGTTTGAGCCGTTGGCTCACGCTGCCTGAAGCCAGAGCTGCTGCAGAGGGAGACAGGATCAGTGCAGCCTCTGAGTGGTAACGCTAACAGAGGCTAAACACCCCCCATAGCTCTCCAGCCATAGGCTGTTGTAAATCCAGTCTATTTGCTCTAACTGCTTCCACATTTTTCGGTTTAAACCACCTCGCCGTTGTGGTCCTCCATAGTGCGATACACACATTTCAGTTTCTCTTAGCTGTCTGGGTGTTGCAGAGAGAGGGAGGGCGTCTCTGTGAGAACATTAAGCAAGTCAGGGCAAAGCAATTTTATTTATATAGCACACTTTCAACAAAAGGCAATTCAAGGTGCTTCACATGATTCAGTGATAATGAAACCAAATACATGGTTACAGAAGCATGATTAGAGAAAAACAGAAACATATAGGTTTAAAAGATAGACACAATCAATAAATAAGAAAAAATGATGTATGGAACAAATTTATGCAATATAGATTAAAAACAGATAAAACACAAATTTATGCAATATAGAATAAAAACAGATAAAACACAATAGATTAAAAAGGAAATGAAAAAATTAGAATAAAACTTAAACCACGAGAATCAAATAGTGATCAGAAAGCGCAATTTAGGGCTCAGAGGCAGCTCTGAATAGTAGACTTTTCTTACTATGACGTAGACAATGGAAAAGATGTAGCACTCTTAGCCAATCAAAAAATTCAGATGCAGTACCACACATGACCATGAGCGGCAGCACTAACATGTTTTTAAACCAAAAAATTTAGAATTTAACAAGTTTACACGAAAATGTCAAAAAATGCCCTGCAACTGAAAGATTGTATTAGTAAAACCCATTTATACAGTTTATAAGCAAAAAATAGCTGTTTTGGGGTTTAGTTACTCTTTAAGTACAACAAGCTTTAGAAATGCAACAATACCATTTTTTTCAAATGGACACTTTCCGATACCAAGTACCAATACAGATAGCTCTACAACACAAAAATGCAAGGATTTATTTATTTTTTCTCTGCTTGTTACAACAAATGATGGTGAATTAGATTTTAAAAAAATGAATATGAATAAAAATAACCACAAAACCAAAATTTCAAATTAAAAATAACATTTTCTTTGAAATACTTGCAGAGTTTTCACATTTTAAATATCAGTTCATAGAATCTATTAACTAACCAATATGAGTTGTGATTAGAATGGTACTCAGAATCAGAATCAGCTTTAATGGCGAAGTATGACACATACAAGTATGATGCATACAAGAAATTTGCAGATACAGTACAACCTGTCCAAGATCATTACAAACAACAACAAACAGATCAAGGTCACTGTTGGGCATGCAGCCACCGGGCGGCGCTCCCCAATACCAGCATAGTTATCGCAGCGTCCCTAACAAGCAGTATACAATATGTAACAGTAAAATTAAAATTTGCTTGCTCTTGAATGTTTAATTTAAGGTTAATTTATCTCTCAGTTATGTAGGCGCTGTACCACTCTGTCGTGGTGAAGAGAGAGCTAAGCTGAAAAGCGAACCTCTTGATTTACTGCCAGATCTATGTTCCTACCCTCATCTATGGTCACAAACTCTGCGTAGTGACTGAAAGAATGAGATCACAAATGAAATGAGTTTCCTCTGCAGAGTTGTTGAGTTCTCCCTTAGAGATTGGGTGAAAAGCTCCATCAGCCGGAGGGAGCTCAGAGTAGAGCTGCTGCTCCTCCATTTCAAGAGAAGCCAGTTGAGGTGGCTCGAGCATCTGGTCAGGATACCTCCTGGATGCCTCCCTGGTGAGGTGTTCCGGCCACGTCCCACCAGCAGTAGGCCAAGGGCAAGACCCAGGACTCGCTGGAGGGACTATGTATCTTGGCTGGCCTGGGAACATCTTGGGATTCCTCCCAAGGAGCTGGCCCAAGTGGCTGGAAAGAGGGAAGTCTGGGTCTCTCTGCTTAAGCTGCTGTCCATGCAACCCGTCCCCGGATGAGTGGAGGAAGATGGATGGATTTTAAATATAAAATAAGCATCGAAAATACTTTTTAAGATCAATTAATGCTGTAAATAGTCTGAGTTGGCCAAAGTAAAAAATGGAAAACATAAACAAACCCTAAAACCATTGTTGATAATCAAACAAATGATAAACAAATGATAATCTCCTTTTTGAAAGATGTTTAACTGGCCAGATGTCCACTACTATCATCACAACCCATCTCAACTGGGGAGCTTTAGCCTGAACCAATACATCAGACAGTTTGAGGAAATTCAGGCTTTTGAGCTTAGCTTGAGGTTTAGGATACCTGCCAGTGCTGATTGTAGGGCTGGATTAATGAGGAAGGATGAAAGCCTGAGGGCTTCACTCAGAAGTTGACATCCTTTCACGTTTTCTATGTGGAGTCTGGCATTTCTGTTTGTGATCTGACTAATTTTCAGTAATATGCCAATAACTGTAGGCCAGGAAAGCAACTTGTGCAACCGAGATCCCAAATTGCTGACACAGTCTGCGCTCTGAGCCACCTAATTCCCGGATGCCGGATCATCCTGTTCCCTAAATCTCCCCAAATCCCATGGACAGTGTTCTATGAGAGGCTCTGTTTACCCTGGTCCCACCAGCCATGGGGTCCTCAGCCCCTCTCTTTCTGCGTTTTCTTCTGAACAGAACAGTCACGCACTCATCAGTTAATGCTGAACATCTGGAGGGATTAGCGGTGTCAGGCCAATCAGAGTCGAGCTGACAGATCCCAATGAAATGCCATTCTGCAGCTGCACTCGGCATTCAAGTGGGTTCCCATCTCTTGTCCTCTCTTTCCTCCTCTGACTTTACTTTTTATACCCTTTTTTCTGCCAATATCCCCTTTCGGTTCATGTTTACTATCTCACACATAATTCTTCATCAGAAGCGTCTTTTGTTTACTGATAAGTCCCCTTATCTGGAACAAACTTTCAGACCAGTTCCTTGAATTAAAGCTATAAACAAATCTGTTCAGAACTGCTTTGGAGTAAGCAATTGATGATAGCTAGAATGTCATATGTTATGTGTCCCTAATGTTGTGTTTTATGCTTTCATTGCCGTTTTTTGTTTTATCCCCTAACTAGTGTAAAGCACCTTGAACTGCCTTCTTGAAAATGTATTATGCAAATGAAGTTGCCTGGCCTTACGGAAAGTTACATTTAAAACGAAGGGATTTTTTAAAAAGAAATGTCGAGAAATAGATTCACATTTTATTTTAGTTTATTGTAAATTAAATTCAATGTATTCTGTAAGACAGGAGACACAAGTAAAAAGAAACACCCTCAGGAGGGAGCAAGGTTAAGCGAATGGAGCTGGAGGCGCCACCTGCTCAAAATGTTTGACTATAAATCATCTGCAGTGGTTGCATCATGTGAGCTGCAAAGAAAACAGATAAACACCGAGTCATGAGTGCTGGGGAACTCACTGCTGATGCTAGGGATTTTTCATAAAGCTGGATAGTTTCACTTGAGTCAGCTGCTGATTTTTTTCTTTAAACAGGTTTGTTGGAGTCACAGCCCCTTAAGATTATGGTTAAAATGGAACGGCTCAAATATTCAGTCATGACAAACTATTACTGCAGTAATAGTAAGCAGTCCTGAATAAGCGTGTATTTTCATGTCGATTAAGGCAAGGCAAAATAATTTTATTAGGAAAGCACACTTTCAACAAAAGGTAATTCAAGGTGCTTTACATGATTTGGTGATAAAGAAACAAACAAAACATACACTAAGAGCATGGAAAGTAGTAGCGGGCAATATAAAAGGTATAAGGTAGAAATGATGTAAATTTAGCTGAAGGTAGAGATTTTGTCTATACTGCCTTACCGCAGTTATGCATTTTGATGTCATCAAGCTGTGCTTACATACTTTGTACCAGGTAATCGAGGATACTGATGTTCATTTGTCTTCACACAAGACATTGAAAGTTTAAAATTTGTTTTTTATGTAACAGAAAAGAAACCTATTGAACTAAAAAAAATGATATTCAAATATATGCAGGTTTCTTTTTATGATATATTAAACATATAAATATGGAAAGTAGACAATTTTGAACTTTATTTTCAGAATATTTAGCTCTTATGTTATTCAAAATGTCATCATCTTTATTTATGTTTTGATAATTTTTGTGTTGCATTATTTTGGAAAAAGGAATAGAATATTTTTTAATTAATTTTGCACAAGAAATGTTCTTTAAATGGCATTCTAAAACTTTTTGAAGTTGTTCTCATGCAATGTTTCTGATATGTGAGAATGTTCATAAGAATTCATTTTGACATATATATAAGTATAGATATCGCAATATGTATTGTTACCACACATGTATTAGATTATATTGCAATATAGATTCGAGGCCATATCGCCCAGCCGTAAAGTTAAAAATAAATTAATGATAAAACTTCAAAAGCATAAATATACATTAGAGAAACTAAAAAGCAGCAATTAAATGTCAATCGTTAACTCAAAGGCAACTCTGAACAGTAAATTTTAAGTTTTCATTTAAAGCAACTCAGATAAACTAAACAATAGCTCAAATTTAAAGTCTAAAAAACAACTGAAACTTTGGATCATTATGCTTTCTATTCACAATATCTATACCTTGACTTAGACTGACGGCATGAGTAGAAATGCTTGTTTTTATTCTACCTATAAAGACAAACTCTGGAGTATTAGATGAATCTCTATTTATAGCCATCAACTAGCATTTTCTAAGCCTTTTAATTATTTTAAACAAGTTCTAACATACATGCAACAAGTTAATTTGACACATTGAAATTATTGTCAAATGTCATATGGATCTTTGTTTAAATCTTTATTTAATATGTTTAATCCAAGCATAGATGCATGGATTAGTAGAAGGTTTGACTGTTTTTAACCTTCAAAAAATGGGATAGGAAAAAAAAAGTCAAAATATACAATTTTATTTCGGTCTGTTCCGATGAAGAGTTGCTTATTTACACAAACAAGTTCCTGTTTTTTTAATTGTTTCTATTTTTAGGGCAAACCAGCTGAGTACTGTACCAGAGAGTCCAATCCAGCTTTCCAGTCAATTTAAAAGTAGGAACCCCACTTTGGAACCCACTGCTAAAAGCACATTATTCAGGTTTTAATATTACTGATAGCAAATCTAAAACCTAAGCCAATAAAAATATGCTGGACAATGATGCCCCCCATTGGTGATGAAATCACATGAGATCAAGTTGCTGGAATGCTGCAGTGGTCTTAGTTCTTCTGGGGTTGCTTGAAAATAGGTTTGCTGAGCTTCGAATGGACAAGCGGGACTCCATCTGATCTCAAACAGCTGCTCTGCAGAAAGACCCCACAGCTGTGACCGCCCAATCTAAAATGCAGCTACGGTCCAGGCAGGCACATTTGAAAAACATTGCTCTGACCCTCGGAAGGTCCTGACCCTGCAGTGCAGGCATTTTGTCCCATTTTGTGGGGAAAGCATCTGTCTTCTCTTGGGTGTTTTTGGAATAAGTTATTTTCAGCCAATAGGCATGCTCATGGGATTCTCAACGGGTCTAACAGTAACTACTGGTAGCAAGTCGAAAATGAAGGTCTAAAGTGTAATGGAAAATGCAAATGCAACTGACCTGTGGGAATTTTGAGCTGATATTCTGATAGAACAGTGGATGTTACATCCAAGTTTTGGGAGTAACTTAATGGAGCAAAGGGTTAGAGGAGCTGTACATAGACATGGCTTCTAAGATTGTGTAACTGTATAAGTTGAAGGGATAATACTGCTAGGTGAGTGCTGTTTTCCCTCTGCTGTCATCTGGGAGCCATACCACATGTGTGAATAAGATAAAGAAGCTACCATGTAAAATGTTGTGTCATGACGGAGTGAGGCAAGGAGACTTTATTTGTAAAGCACACTTTCAACAACATACCAACTCAAGGTCCTTTACATAATTAGGGAATAAAATTAAAAAGAAGCTATAAAAGAATAGAAAACCACATTAAAGACACATAACATATATTGCATTACAATATATGTCATTCCAGCTATCATTAATCAGTAACTCAAAGGCAGCTCTAAACACATGGGTTTTTAGCTTTGATTTAAAGGAACTCCTTGTTTTAGCAACTTTCCAGTCATCTGGAAGTTCGTTCAACATCTGGGGAACATAGAAACTGAAAGCTCCTTCTCCATATTTAGTGCTGATTCTAGAGATGATTAGTAGACTAGAATTGTGACAACAGGTCTTCAACATATTTTGGTGCAAAGCCATTCAATGATTTCTAAACTAGTAAAATTATTTTTAAGTCTATTCTCTAAGCTACAGGGAGCCAGTGTAAGGACTGTAGAACTTGGGCGATGATATGTACTTTTCCTGGTTCTAGTGAGGACGTGAGCGGCAGTGGTCTGGTTCAGCTGCAGCTGTCTGATTGACTTTTTATGCAGACCTGTGAGGGTACTGTTGCAGTAACCAATCAGACTCAAGACAAACACATTGATGAGTTTTTTGGAGATTCTGTTGTGACATTAGTCCTTTAATCCTAGAAATATTCTTCAGGTGATAGAAAGTTGACCTTGTTATTGATTTTATGGGACCATGGAGGTTCAGGTCTGAGTCCATTACTACACCCAGATTTCGGGCCAGTTTCTAGTTGTATAAACTAGATACACAATTTGGTAAAGCAGTTTAACACAACAGGAAAAAGAAACAAAACCGGCTTCTTTCATGTTGATTTTCGGTTATTCCTGCTGCTCTGGGTGGCTCTTTGTGATGATCAGTGACGCTACTTTATTGCTGAAGCAGTAAAAGGCAGATTGTGTATGGAGACATGGCGACTGAATGGAGTGGGCCAAGAGATTAGAAAAAGTTCTGGTTAAATTACCCTGAAGTTCCTATAGTTGAAACGCACCTAGAGATTCCCATTTGCTACAACCATGCTGTGCATCGAGGTCTGCTGAGCATCTTTTACGAATTTCAATAACAAACAACAAATCCCAAGGGGAACTTACGCTTATGTTTCCTTATACTTACTCCAAAATTAGGAAATGAACTTCCATGGCTGAAAGCCCATTACTTTAATATAACTTTTGGTGACTGATGTCCATGTTTTTTTTATATGCTTGATGACACTTTAGTATTTAATACTGCACTTTTCATTTTGGCTGTTGGTTTGTTTTTTCGTTGAATTTGATTTATTTTCTGTATAGCACTTTGGTCAGCTGTTTGTTAAAGGGCTTTATAAATAAATTTGACTTGACTTTTAAAGCCACACATTTCATATGGCGTAGAAAATTAAGGTGAATATCAAATAGCTTTTCTAGGGTGATCGCAATGATTGAAATATTTACACATTAACTCAATAATGATTTTACTAAAGAGGACTAAGTTCTGGATAAATTATGTGTGGTGTCTTGCACTATGAATGTGTGCCAAGGACTTCCAATAGGAGCTGAAATATTAAAATAAAGGATAAAATGACTGGTTTAAAAGTCATTGTAAATATAATCTGTTTCCTCTGAACCCTCTGAATTTAAAGAAAAGTCACGTTGCCTCTAAAGACAAACTGTGATGGAAATAAATCAACCATAAAGGCTTTCAAACATCAGAGCATGTGTGGCAAAGCGTAAAATTGTGTCATAAAAGGAAACTTAAAAGGAAAAGTAAAAAAGAAACCGTCATATATGAGTCTAATGTGTGTACCATGTGTGATTAGGAAGGAGACAGTTAGGGGGAAGGATAAACCATATGGGTAATTACATTACATAGATTAAATAACTTATTACCATTTAAAAAAAAATTATTTAGGTTTTGTTTTGTTCATGTTATGTTTTATGACCCATGGCCTAATAAAACTTCCCATGAAGCCAATTATTCAGTTGCTACAAAGAAAATGAACCCTTGGTTCTTTAGTGAAAGAAAATGTATTTTGTGACGGAGACATGCTCTGTAGACTCTACTGTTAGAGAGCCATTATTACCCTGTAATAGTGCAGGTGTTCTCTTAATGTGAGGCACCAGAAAGCAGAATGTGAAGCCAAAGAAAAGTTTGCTTTAACAATCCAGTCTCACCAAGAAACAACTAATCTGCAAGAGTTATATAAAACAATTTTCTAAATGCTGACTTTATAGTTGGATTTTTTTTCAAAAAAGTCAAAAATGACTAAGATAACTCTGAATAGATTATTATAATGTGTATTGAATCATTGATTAATTCAAAGTTTGTCTAAGTTATTTGAGGTTACATCTAGAACACAGATGTCATTGAGAGGTTTGCGAGCACAGGGAGAAAATCTGTGAGCAAGATGCATAAAATCTGAGCATGAAAACAAAGATTTGAGGGATTTGAAAGAGAGTGGAAGTTTTGAAAGCAAGCATTACAGGTTTTGAATGGAGAACTGAGAATATTTGAGAAAGAGCAGAAGTTCTGAGTGCAAGCATTACAGGTTTTGAGACAGAAGACACATAATCCGACTCTCAAATTATAGGTATTTGTTCTTGATTTATGGCAGTAAAATTCCCCCATACATGGGCATTCACATATTTAATCGAACCGCAACAGTCTAGTCTAATTTTGTGTAAAAGATGGTGTAAAATATTTCAGTTCATATTTGAGCAGTGTGTAAAAATTTTTCCTTTTGAACTACAAACTAAAAGCTGAATGGAGAGCCAATCTCTGCATCATTAGCCAGTCATGGAATCATGGAATCAGTCATGGAGGAATATTCTTCGTTTGTGTGGCTACAAATTCAAAACTTCGTTCTATCGCAAACGCAGCAGTGTGAGCAGTCTGGTCTAATCCGATCATCTGGTTGTAAGTTGTAGAATAATACTTTTAACAAACCCAGCATTGTTCTCAGTCTGCTGGCTGTCGGCGATTCTAACCTACCGCTAGTAACTGCACTGCATTTTGAAGAGAAATGTCAAACGAATTAATACAATACTTATCTATGAATAATTAATAGTTGTAGTGACTTCAACAGTCGCTGTGGAAGTTGCAGATGTCTATTTGTATGATGCGCTTTCAGCTTTCGCAGAAATGCACGGTAAGGGTTTTCTTCTTACAGTTTATTTATTTACAACAAGGACTATACACATTAATGAACATGTACATATAAATATGCACAATTATAGCCTATGACAAAGTACTTTGCTGTTTATAGAGTAACACGACGGGATCCCGATTTGGATCAGACACTTTAAGCATAGTACGATCTGATACAAAAAGGTGAAATAAAATTGATGTTTTTATGTGCATCTGTCAACAAAAACTCTGGCTACCCAGCCCTCATCCCTTATGTCAAAAACAGTGAGCAACAGACTGACAGACCCTTCTTGTTGTCACTGCGTAAACCCACGTGGCTCCTGTTACCATCACCATAACAACCAAATAAAGGTGAACCCAGTAATCGATGCATTGGATATAATAAATCATGGCTCTTAGTATAGTAATTGTCCTCTGCATTCTTCAGACTACCCTTAAGTTTATGGATCTTGTCCCTAGCAAATGAAAAAAAAAACTGAGGCTCTTTTTTACACAGTATAAAGCAGTGTTTCTCATTTTAATCTGTTAAGCACTTTGAGTTAAAAAGATCCTCTGACATTCATAGAAACATATTATTTTACACAGATGAACAGTGTCTTATATGTCTTCAATATTGAAAATTTTCACAATATTCTAATTTTCTGAGATACTGAATTTGGGCTGTTCATTAATTGTCTGTTATGATCATGAAAATTAGAAAGAAAGCAACATTTGAAATATATCAGTCTGTTTCAAATGTTTTATTCTAATATACAAGTTTCTTTTCTTTAATGCAATTACTGAAATAAATCATCTTTTTCTAATTTTATGGGGAAAAAAAGAAGGTCATGTTACCTTCTGTAGTTTAGTTAGATAAAGGTCGTGACCTTCTTTTTGCCCAGGTGCTGGTCATAAAATTAGAAAAAGATGATTTTGAACAGCCCAAATTCAGTATCTCAGAAAATTAGAATATTGTGAAAATTTTCAATATTGAGGACACCCTGTGCCACACTTTAATCAGCTCATAATTAATCAGCTCTGACACACAGGCAAACAGGGAAACAGACTTCATCTGGAGAGAGGTATCGTTTCAGCTGTTCCCACTATTCAATCCAGTTTGTTTGTTTATTGACATAATCAAAAAAGCAACCTAGAACAAGTGCACCAAAATTATACGTAGCTAAGCAAAAGGGAAATGTCTGAAAGTTAGGAAAATTATAGACTGCATTTGTGTTGCTACATCTGAAATCATTAGTTTTTAAACCGGTTTTATTAATTTCCCATCATCGGCTCTGACCCCTAACTCACCCTTAAGGTCGCAACAAAAGGTTTGCTTCCCGGGTCACGGGATTAGTGAGCACTAAAAGAGAGGAGAAGGAGGTTATAGAGGGGATATGAATGTAAAGCCTTGAGATTGAATCGAAGGATGCCGGTGTTGGGTTTCCGCTAGCTATGGCGTAAGCCTCCCTCTTTCCAGTTCAGGGGTCAGAGGTCGTTCAGCAGGCCGGGGCCTCTGAAATGAGCAGGCTAGAAAGAAGTGAGGAGAATAGTGTGAGCGTGAAGTGTAAACCTTTCAAACTTGTTTATTTTTCTCTCAGAGATCATTTAATTCCAGATTTGAAAGAACCTTTAAAAACATGGCAAGGCAAGGCAATTTTATTTGTATAGCACACATTCAACACAAGGCAATTCAAGGTGCTTTACATGATTAAAACTGGTTCACAGCGTAAATCAGTTTGATGATTAGAATAAAAATGAGCAGTTACAATAGGAAAATAATCATGAAAATACAACATATCTGTGATTTTGCATAAAATCAATTAAATGATCTTCAAGGAAAAGATCCTGAAACTCAGGGATTGTTGTTAGCTATAAATGTTTAATACATACAGAGAAGCTGAAGCTCTGTTTTCTTCTACTGTGTCTTACCGTCCCGACTACTTATAACTAGGGGTGCACCGATGTGACTTTTTCAGTCCTGATATTGATACCAATGCCTGGGCTTTGTTTATCTGTCGATAACCGATACTGATCTGATACTATTGCTGAATAATTCAACTTTATACCTTCCTCCTTATACCTTTATTGAAGAGACTAAAGGCACCAGACTTTACTAACTAAACATAACCAAGACAAATTAACAGATGTAAAATATAAAATCACCATAAAACGAAACTTTTAAGTGAAAAATGAACTAGTTTTTGTGAATTTATTGCAGATTTACCACATTTTAAGTATCAGTTCATGGTATCTGTTAACCGGGGCCAATATCAGTATCGTATTGGTGCATCCCTACCTATAACACCATCAAATACTGAAAATCCTGAACTTTGCCGTAGGATTCTGGGTTTTCATAAAGGAGTTGGGGTATTGATTTACCAGGAAATAATATATTAAGTTCTGGCTGTTGTGAATGACTTAAGGGCACTGTCATGCGCATATGTAACCTCTGGGCAAAGGGTTAACAAGGCATGATGGTCATTACTAGTGGAGATGGAGAAGAAGTGCCCCCTCTTTGAAAACTACCTTTAAATTACAGAGCCGATGCATATCAATTTTCAGGGATATGTTAAGTATCACCTAAAGGCAGCTTAATCTTCACTACAGAGAGGCTGAATATGGGCTTAAAGTTCTGGGTGTGTTCACATTCCGATACGGAGAGATGTTTTTCTTTTTGTGATCATATGACAAACACCGGAGTGAAAGTTTCCACAACAAGACAATAGCAGGGTCCTCATATTGCACAGCACATATGGTTGGGTAGATGTACAATTTATATCATAGCTTTTTAAAACCAAAGTGATTTTCAACAAAGCTCAATTAAGTTGGAAAAAATAGTTCATGGAGTTCACAAGTTAATCAACTGATAACGATGAAGAATTTGCTCCCTGGGTGAAAGTCATGGGTGCTCACTAGTCAACCAGAGGAGGATTTTGGTTACGGAGCTCGGCAGGAGTCAGGTGCAGAAATAACTTTGAGGAATAAGAATCCATACCCACAGTTTAATAAACCATGCCCATGGTTTACAAATCTGTGCACACAGTTTCGTATACCATGTGTGACAGTCCGCGGCGTCCTATCCAAGCGATTTTATGCCCTGGCTGCTTGGGAACCAAACTCCTCCTCTGGTTGACTAGTGAGCACGCATGACTTTCACCCGGGTGTCGGTGGATTGAACCCCGTCATTGGATCATAACCTATGTATAATGATTTGGGTTCCTGCAGGAGAGTAGGGTATAAGATGTCATTTTATAAAGTGTTTATAACGTTTTTCACAGTTTTGTAGCCATGCAAAGAGGTCATGCAGGGTCAATGCAAACAAATGCAATATTTAGCGACAAACCGATCACAAAATGTGTTACATGGCTAACAAGTGGCCTAGAAATGGGCCATAAATCACATATTGAATGACCACCTTGCCCCCTTGAATACAGGCACAGGGCTGCGCTATCTGTGCATAGATGCATGGAGCAGGTGATGCAGCATAAACACCTTGCATTAAAGAGACATGAGTTAACCAGTTACTTGGTGATACAGAACCCACTTTTGATTGCAAGTCTTTGAATCTAACATCAATCTCTGCAAAGTATGCATTCGCATAAACATTCGCACAAAAAGAAACTGTATAAGATGGTGAAATATCAGTGGACACTGATTATATGAAAATAGCACTGGGAGCATATGTGCATGTTAGACCAGCACTGTTGTTTTTCTAGAAGTTTTTCTTTTATGTTTGCACAAAATACTGCAGCAATTTTCAAGTTTTGTGAACATTTTCACACATACAAATAAAACCTTTCTGATCTGAGTCTGAAAGCTGAGTGTATTGTTGCCAGGTTTTATCCTTTGGGGTTTCAAGCTTCTCTTGGAATATGGTGGATCTGTAAATGATGGTAGTCTGATGGTAGTAGAGTTAAAAACTACACATCATTTAGAAGTACACAACGAGGCTGAAGTTTCATATTTCTGCTGCTATTGTATTTTGTAAAAAAAACACAATAGTTTAAAGATTATTGTATATAGATCTATGAATTAGGAATTTCTATGTCTTTGTACATCTAAATGAGCAATTCAAATTAAACTTAAAAACGTGAATGCTTTTGGCCTGTGATGTTTTGCCGGAGCAGTTTTAGGGAACGTTGAAAAGGGTTTGAGTTGTCTCTCCTGGCAGCAGAACTGTCCAATAAAAATATAGTGTAATAATATGTAAAATATTGATAGTGGTGTGGGAGTCTAGTCTAATGCAGATGCAGAATTATAGGCCAATCTCTAATCTCCCATTCATTATTACGATTATTGAAAAAGCTGTATCTGGACAGTTAACTACATTCGTGACAATGAACGACTCCTTTGATAATTTCCAAACTGGTTTCCGTGCCCATCACAGCACTGAGACTGCCCTCGTCAAAGTTTTCAATGACATACGGATAAATACAGACTGCGGCCGTGCCACAGTTCTGGTTCTGTTGGACCTCAGTGCAGCGTTTGACACTGTTGATCACAAAATATTACTGGAACGACTGGAGAGCTGGATCGGACCCACTGGTGGAGCACTTCAATGGTTTGAGTCTTACCTAAAAAATAGGCAGTTCTTTGTGTCCATTGGAAATCTCTCATCAGAACCAACATAAATCACATGTGGGGTCCCACAAACAAAACAGAAGTAATTATTTTTTGACTTAAGGAGGAACGATCCAGAGTCAGCACACAGCTTCAGCTGATACAACTAAAAACGACTCATCAGGCCCGTAATCTAGGTGTAATAATGGACTCAGACCTGAACCTCCAGGGTCACATAAAGGCAATGACAAGGTCAGCGTTCTATCACCTGAAGAACATCTCTAGGATTAAAGGACTAATGTCACAAAGGCACCTTGAAAAACTGATCCATACGTTTATCTTTAGTCGGATTGATTACTGCAACGGCATTCTCACAGGTCTACCTAAAAAAGCAATCAGACAACAGCAGCTGATCCAGAACGCTGCTGCCTGTGTTCTCACTAGAACTAGGAAAGTAGAACACATCACCCCAGTTCTTAAGTCCTTACACTGGCTCCCTGTAGCTCAGAGTATAGACTTTAAAATACTCCTACTAGTTTTTAAATCACTTAACAGTTTAGCACCAAAGTATGTTGGAGATCTGCTGTCACTATACCAACCCAGCAGACCACTCAGGTCCTCCAACTCGAGCTTACTTAACATTCCTAAAATTAGAACTAAAAAAGGAGAGGCAGCTTTCAGCTTCTATGCTCCACAAATCTGGAACAAACTTCCAGAAGAATGCAAAAATGCTGAATCGTTAGGCTCTTTTAAATCAAAGATTAAAACTATACTGTTCAGAGCTGCATTTGAGCCCTAAATTGCGCTTTCTGATCACTGTTTGATTCTCATGGTTTAAGTTTTATTCTTATTTTTTTATTTTCTTTCTAACCTATTGTGTTTTATCTGTTTTTAATCTATATTGCATACATTTGTTCCTTACATCATCTTTTCTTACTGATTGATTGTGTCTATCTGTTAAACCTATATGTTTCTGTTTTTCTGTAATCATGTATTTGGTATCATTATCACTGAATCATGTAAAGCACCTTGAATTGTCTTGTGTGCAAAGTGTGCTATAAAATTGCCTTACCTTGCATAATATTTTGATCTGCAGTTTGTATGAAGTCAGTGATGTTGATCCGGTTTCCAGCTGATGCTTTAAATACAGGTTTTTATAAATCTTGAAAGTTGCTGTCAAACTACTAAAATGACCAGGGAAAAAATGCCCCCGAGTTTGCCCCTACTTGCTGATTCTAAATTTGTCTGCAGTGTTCTCCAGTCATACCCCCAGCTTTTATCAAAAAGCCCCCCAAGCAAAGGAGAATGGGTTGTATAAAGGAAAATGGAAGTCTTTTTATATCCGTTTACTGTTAGTGTTAGCAGCCATTTATGACTCCACTGGCTCCAGTGACGTGGGACGCAGGGTGCAGCAAGAGCAGGCCGTCTCCTCCGAAGCTGTTTGGCGTCTCGTAACCTTGAAGCCTTTTCCTTTTTATTGCCATTAAACTGCGTCTGGGAGTAAACCCACCATGTGGGCCCTGGCAGTAATGAGGCTCCTTCTGTACAACTTCAAATGATCCCGGGTGTCAATAGGAGCTTTCTTTTTTTATTTTATTTTAGTTGTAACACTTCCTTACTGATTCATTTAGAGGATAGGTAATCTTTATGTTAACTAATTGCTAATTTCTAAGGGGAGATCTACCTAAATGATTTCAATCATGGAAAGGACCCCAAATTACCTTGTGATGAACGTGTGCTATACAAATAAAATCGCCTTGTCTAAATAAACATTTCTGAGCCATGTAGGATAATTCCAGCAAGTGAGTGAAATCAAATTTGCTTAAAGTTTTATGATGGGGTTTGTGTTGTTAAATTTAGATTGGCATGGTGGGAATCCTAAATCGTTTTAATCTTCACGTTTAGTCATTGCTTTTCCTGAAACATACAGACAGTTTGGGGATTAATATTTACATCATTATATTGCTTTGACACTTTTTCCTTTCATTCAATGCTGCATTCTACGGTATTGAATTAATTTAGTTGCAGTCGCGTTGGTTCTTATGTAGTGGTAACGGGACGGAAAAGCAGTAGTGCTCATGCTGAAGAATCTTGTTCACATATCCCAAAAACTTTCTGTTTAGAATACAATAGAATAAATAATACTTGATTGTCTCATAGAGGGGGATTCAGTTGTAATAGCAGCAAAGTGACTGATAAATATATATATATATATATATATATATATATATATATATATATATATATATATATATATATATATATATATATATATATATACTGTATATATATATATATATATAATTTATTTTTTTTGCAAAACCAAAGTGCAGTGCATTTATTAAGAATAATAAATGGCATACTCAGATTTGAGTTTTGGAACTGAGCAGGATTTCAACATATTCACAGAATGAACTCAACAGAAATGAACGGAGCTTGGACCTTTTATTACTGCCTCCAACTACCGCATTGGACAAAACTAACCATCTTGTTTTTGTGATCAGTGCATACATTTCAGCAATTTAAAAACTACAAATCTTTAAATAACAAATCTATAAATAACAAATACGCGATCACAATTTAAAACAAATGGTGCATATTTTTCAGAAAAAGGAATTTCTCCTTGTTAATGCCCTTTAGTCATTAGGCTACTGATTAATTCCTAGTTACTTTTAAATAGTAGTATAATTGCCAACTACCTGTCTTGGTATGGCTGTAGTATCCGTAGCCTCAGTATGCTATACCAGCAATACCTATGCAGGTATAGCCGGGCGTACACTGTGCGATTTTTCAGTCTTGGGTCTTCAGCTCCGGCTCACACTGTACGAGTGAATTGCATGGGTTAAAAGTTCAAAGCTCACGACTCATGTGCTCACACTGTACGAACCGCTGTTCGGATGCGACCGGACTTCTCTCACTGCACGACACGACAGACCCGGAGGCAGAAGAAAAACCCGGGAGTGAGATACGCGTCTGACCTGGAACTGAAGAAGCAGAAAAAAACACTGGAGTGAAGATGCGCGCCTGAGAATTGCGAGGATGCGCTCAAAAGACAAACATGCTGCCCTGGCAATCTGTGCCGTTTTTTGTGTGGAAACACCAAAAACCAAAAGCGAACGGCGGTAACGATGGTGACACGCTTGAGCAGTATGAGAAATAGCTCGTAGCATTGCTTCCACAGTGCGAGTCATTCACGAGGGGCGACTAGGATTTCAAACAGGTTTGATTTTCTTGTGACCGATTGGTAGCTGGTCGTGAGCTGTAAATTGCCTGTCTTTACCCAATGTACACTACACGATGCAACACGCATGATTAAGCCAAAAGTCGGAACGATCCAGACAAAAGTCACACGAGTGACATATCGGCTCAAAAACGGTCCAAAATCGCACAGTGTACGCCCGGCTTAAGGGACTAATTAAAAGCAGGGATGTATTCCTGAACAGGTCTACCAGGCCAAGGGTCTCAAGAGCTCTGGTACTCTACACATATATGCTTCTGTAATATAGGCTTGTATTGGTATTATTTGTTAATCTCATGTCTGAATAATATCCATTTATATCCACAAAAGTCATCATAATCTTTTAATGCAATGGGCTATTTATCAACATGTTCTCCCAGGGGAGCACACCCCTGGATCTTGCTTAACAGTACGTTGATCGGAGCATATATCTTGGCTTAGGGGGTTCCCAGGGAAAGGAAAAGTTCAGCCTCATGATTTTCTTTTACTATCACCCCTGTTTTCATTTGAAGTAAATCACAAAATACAATTTAAAACAAGAAATAGAAGGGTCTATTTTCCTTGTTATTATGACACACACAAAAAATACTGTCTCTATGCTGTTGTCCAGTTTATGATATCTAGTGTGGTAGCCCTTCGCATACCATGTGTACCATTTTTCTTTTCAAAGATAAGACCCTCCACACTCAAAGTGAGTGAAGCCTACAGCACCCGATACGTCATCTGACAAAGACCATCATACACAAACACATTCAGTATGTATCTAAATAAAGCTTTTACCAGAGATCAGTCAAATGGCTTAGCGGAGTTTAGGGTGGAGTCCCAGTTTACGTGGCACTCAAAAAAGTAAATCATTAAATGAAGCGCATTCCACTCCAATAACAGTAGATGCTGACATACACAATTTTTAGCTTACATTCTTCTATTTGACACGAGTCACATAGAATGTAAACAAATGCTGTAGTCAGTGAAGCAGATAGAGTAAAAGCAGGATATGCACAATGAGTAAAGAAATGGACAAGAACACACTGTAAATGGTAAATTACATTGTAGCAGAGCCCGTCTACGGAGAGTTGAGAGCGTTGCAACTCTCTATTAAGTCCCATTGTAACAAATTTTGGTTGCAGTTCCACCAGAGTTCCACTGGGGGCGATCACCATTAGTGCAACATGAATAGAAGTCTATGGAGCTAGACGGCTAAATTTTTCTCTTTCACCCGATTGCTGTTGAGAAATCTCAGATTTGATTGTAGGTTTTGCAAGTTTAAAATGAGTTATACATTAAAAGTTGAATGAACGAGTACTTATGTCCTTTCATTTTCTTACAGGTTGAGTTGTAGTTGCCCATAACATGCTAGCATTGTGCTAATGAATGCTGATTGGTCAGTGAAGGACTGATTACAAACAGAGATGCTGCTTGACGGCATTGTGGCATCTGATTGTTATGGCAGACTTTTTTGCCCACGTTTTTTTTTCAACATAACAACTTTTTTTTGGTTGCTGGCACTTTTATTGCTCCATAAACCTCCATTCATTCTGCACTTCTCATGAAATCGCCCTCACATGGAGCCAGAGTGGAACTGCAACCAGTTAAGAAACCTGAAGTTTAATTAGAGTAGCACTTTTCCTTATTAAACATTCTCCGATTGTAGTCACAGCTTTCCTGGGGCACACTGACGGAGGCCGGAAAAAAATTGTTTTTTTCTACAGCTTGGGTAAAGTTGCTTTATCCTTTAGCCACCACAAGAGGGAGAGGAGTCCCGCGAGAGGCCCCCACATCTTCTTGTATTATTCTTCATCTAAATCGAAGAACAGGTTTGTTTGTTTGTTTTAAATGAAGAAAAAGTCATATTTATCATTTAAATCTGGGTAATATCTTGATGCTTAAGCACAATCCAGCTTCACATGTAAAATAAATGAGGACTTAAAAAATTACTAAATTTAAACATTAATGCCATTAAAATAATAAGCTCACATATCTTTTGATAGTATGGTAGATCAGTGGAGATACAGCAGATTCACACCATAAACCATACAACCTCACTTGATTCAGTTTGTTTCTGCTGACTCAGCTCAGTGCTTGTGACTGCATTACCACTGTATCTTATCAAAAGGATAATGTTTAACCAGCATGAGGCAGTTTTGCACTGACGGAGATCCCAGATACAGAGTTGTTCATTAAAAGCCACAAATGGATTATTTCCTTCCTGTTTGCTCGTCATATGGGGCTTTCAGGTTTACTTCCGAACCTGAGTTAGCGCAATCACTTTATCATGCAGGGGAGCTGATTGTGTAACCATTGCCCTCTGGTTATCTCTGTACCACGGCCAAAGTTAATAGCCTCTTGCTTTTTTTTTTCCTGGAATCAGCACTTGCTGCAGGGTGTTTGTCAGAAGGTATTGGAAGCAGCAGTCTGGGCGAAATTAGATATTGATTGAGAAGAGGCGTTTTTATCTCTTAAAACAAGATATAGCAGCAGCCGCTCAGAATGACTTGTTTGTGCATGATTGTAAATGGAGAACACTATATGCTAATGCTAAATGAGCATTGGAAAGGGGGAACTGGATCAAACTGGAGGGGTAAATCTGTTGTAGTTGAAGCATGAAACAAAAACAGCTCAAAGTCAATGATTTTAAATTTATGGTTAAATGTCTCATAGTTCCTATGAATAAAGTCTTTGTATCAGCAGAAACGGTCAAACGGTTTATTTCCCTATACTCTGCAGCTTAGTGTATCAAAGCAAACAACCACACCTCTGATGCAGGTCACTGAGCAGCGTTAATCATACATTTAACACAATGTTCACCTGTCTTTAAGCTTTGGTGATTTGACAAGTGTGTGGGGGGTAGTTAAATCTGTGGTTGGTGTTTTACATTGTGTGCTAAATCATGAGAAATATCTGTAACACCCTGCCACTTCCAAGTGTGTACATACAAAGTCTATTTCCACAGAATAACTATATATGATTATGTCAGGACTTTGACTGTCTAACAATATGCTTTGATTGTTCCATTGCAGCTCTGGATGTATGTTTACACTTGTCTACCACCTGGATTGTTAACTTCTAACCCAGTCTCAAGTAGTTTGCCACTTCTTATCAGGTTTCTTGTTGGGTTGGCCTATACAGTGGAACAAAAAAGTATTTGGCAGCCTCCGATTAAGCAAGTTGTCCCATATAAAAGATGAGACAGATCTATCGTGTTTCTTTAGTGCCAAAATCCGTGGGCATAAAAACCAAATCCGCAGGCATAAAAACAATAATCAGCGCGTTTAAGGACCACTCTCTGCGCACTCGCGGTTACTGTCTGTGCACTCGCTGTCTCTCTCTGTGTCTTCTGCTCGCTCGCCTTTGCTGAGTTTTGGCACCTCGGGAGCGGGCTTTGAATAGACGGACCGCCAACCCTCCCCCTTTCTGATTGGCCACTACTGTCTCCAGGTCAGACCCAATCCGAGGCAGAGAAGGGCAGGTTTTTGTCAGAGAAAAAGAGGTAAATTGAGGAACAGACAGATGTGCAATGCTAGGCTATAACAGCAATGGCTACGTTTCTAGTTGCTAAGAAAAATTGCTGACCCAGCACATCACATTCTCATTAACCTTCCGTTGTAGTGTTCTGATCACAGTGAAGGAAATCTGTCAGTTTCCTGGGGAAAAAAACAACATTTTCATGAAGCTATCATGGCTGAGCAAGTAAGTCTTACACAGTTATCCTATCCCTCAGATTTCCTTTTGATATCATTTGATTTTATGACTGGACCAGTGGGGTAGTTTGATTTTTTTTTTTTTTTTTTTGTCGGAGGTATGTTTATGAGTTTAACATAAGTAACTAAATTAAACAGTGTTTGATTGTGTACACTGTCACAGATGTTGTTTACCCTGGTTACCATGGAAATTTGCTGACAAAAACCATAGTGTCTAAAATATCAGTTTCCCATTGTTAAAGTTTCCAGCAACCATGTATAAAACTTCCTGGCCCTCGTTCTCACCACAGAATGTCTAATAGTAGACGGGCTCTGTTCTCACCTGATAAAAGCAGTTACCCCAAGCCCCCCTTGACACCAAAATTGTGGTTAAAATTGGGCGGACTTAAAGCACACTTACCTTAAAGAAAGTCAATAAATAAATAATAATCACAATTACTAGCTACCAAGCTACTTTTTTATCTGACATCTTGATCAGCAATCAAATGCTGCCGCCAACCGCAATGATGACCAATCAGAAAGGAGGAGGGTTGGCGGTCCGTCTATTCAAAGCGCGCCCCCAAAGTGCCAAAACTAAGCAAAGGAGAGCGAGCAGAAGGCACAGAGAGAGACAGCGAGTGCACAGAGAAGTGTTGTTGCAAACGTATACAGAGACCGCGAGCGCGCAGAGAGTGACAGCGCGCGCGTATACAGAGACAGCGAGCGTGCAGAGAGTGACAGCGTGCGTGTATACAGAGACCGCAAGCGCGCGGAGAGTGACAGTGCGTGCGTGTAGAGAGACCACGAGTGCGCAGAGAGTGGTCCTTATGCACGCTGATTGTTTTTTATGCGCGCGGATTTTGGCACCAAATAAACACAATACAGATCTGTAATTTTCATCACAGGTACACTTCAACTGTGAGAGACCAATTGTAAAAAAAAGAATCCAGGAAATAACATTTTATGATTTTTTTTATGTATTGGTATAATGCTGCAGAAAATAAGTATTTGATCAAAGGTTTGCTTCAGTTCTTTAACTAGTAATTAGTGCTGTCATGGGATTAAAAAACCTTTGAGAATAAAGAATTATGTACTGTACTGTATGTAATTAATCTAATTAATCTATTTTTAATCTCACCTACTAATTGCTGAGAAAATCCCTAATCTTGAGGTATTTTCATTTAAATTCATTATCTTAATGTGGTCAAACAAAGGTTTGATATACATAATTTAAAAAGTGGTTTCAAGAAGTCATTTATTGTACATAGCACACTTCAAAAGATGCGGTCCCAGCCACAGCCATGGATTTGGGGTTTCATCTTGTAATCGGAGGGTTGCCGGTCGGATCCCCGGATCCGACTGTCTCGGTTGTTGTGTCCTTGGGCAAGACACTTCCCCCGTTGAATACATGGTGGCACAAGTGTCTGGCAGCCTCGCCTTTGTCAGTGCACCCCAGAGCAACTCTGGCTACAATATCACCAGGGTGTGAATGTGTGCGTGAATGGGTGAATGACTGAATGTAGTGTAAAGGGCTTTGAGGTCCATAGGGACTGAGTAACGTGCCATACAAATACAGGCCATTTAAATTCTGTTGTTTTTTGTGACTAGTCCCAAGTGGCGACAGCAACCTTCTGCTTCGAGTATGCCCAATTTCTAAGCCTTCTTGGTTCAGTGGGGTAAATATCTGCTCTGAGTCTGGCTGTATTATGGGTTAAAACAACATGTAACAACATATACCTTATTTTTGATACCAATGGCTTGCCTTACAGCTGGACCTGGGTGGCCATGTTGAAATCCAGCTTGCCGTGCAGACTGGTTGTTTTCTGTGGCTGTGAGCGGTCTGAGACGGGGAGAGTGCACCGTTGCTCGTTGAGAAGAGTAACAATGTTCTATGCTTCACACAAAAGTCTCCAATTAGCCCATAACAAGCTGTTAGAGTTTTCGCTATTCACTTTTATTTTCTGAAACAGAATTGCTATAGGGGTCTAAAAACTTGCTAAATATAGCTAAGTTGGCAACACTGTCTGCAAGTCCCTGCTCCTCCTCACCTCGTCCTCCCCACTACAATAGAAGGCAAGATTCTCTGTTCGATTGAGTTCTGGAGACTGGTTAGACCACTCCATAACCTTGAGAGGCTTTTTACGTTGCCGGTCCTTTGTCAGGGTGGTTTATTTGGGATCACTGTCATGCTGGAAGATCCAGTCATGTTTCATTTCCAATGCTTTTACTGATGGAAATAGGTTTTAGCCCAAAATATCCCACTACTATGCTTCACAGTAGTTATGGTGTTCTTGAGATACAATTTAGCATTCTTCCCCCTCCAAACGCGAGTGGAGTTTATACCAAACAGTTCTATTTTGGTCTAGTCTGACCACAGGACAAAATCCCAATCCACCTCTGGATCATCATAGATGTGCCTGGACATGTGCTGGTTTAAGCAGGGGAACTGCAGGATTTTAATCCATCATGACTTGGTGTGTTACTAATAGTAACCTGTGTTACCGTGGTCCCAGCTCTCTTCAGGTCATTGACCAGTTCCTCCTGTGTAGTTCCGGGCTGTTTCTTCACTGTTGTCCAGATTATGTGTACCCCACAAGGTGAGATCTTGTATGTTGCCCCAGGTTGAGGGAGAGAGTCAATAATCTTGTTTTTTTATTCCATATTCTAATAATGCTCCAAAAGTTAATGGCTTCCCACTAAACTGGTTGCCTGTTGTAGATTGGGTCTTCCCAGTCTTATGCAAGTGTACAGTCTTGTGCCTGGTCGCCCTGGAAGGCTTTCTGTCTTGGCCATGGAGGAGGTTGGAGCCTGACTGTTTGAAGGTGTGGACAGGCGATTTTTATGCAGATCACGAGTTCAAACAGGTGCCATTAATACAGGTAATAAGTGGAGGACAGAGGGGATGCTTAAAGAAGAAGTTACAGGTCTGTGACGGCCAAAGTTCTTGCTTGTTTGTAAGTACTATATACTTATTTTCTGAACCTTTATACTAATTAATTATTTTAAAACAATACAATGTGATTTCCTGAATTTTACATTCTGTCTCTCACAGTTGAAGTGTAACCATGATGAAAATTACAGTCCTCTCATCTTTATAAGTGGGACAACTAGTATAATCCCGAGCTGCCAAATACTTTTTTGACCCAAAGTATTAAGTTTTATCCATCTTCCTATCAGCTCTGATTAGCTTCCCTGTTCAGTATGTAGACAAGCATCTCTGACAGCATGATGTTGAGATTAGCATAGTTGTCGGTGGGTATCGTGTGTTTGGGGTGCAATGTTAGCTTTTCTATAATACATAGCATTTTGCATGTAGTCAAAGATTATTTTAGATTTTTTCTGATCTGATCAGAGCAGCCTATTCTCTATGTTTGCTGTACCTCCTACATGGCTTTTAGCATTTATCCATGGGTTGTCTATACAACCTTATCCTGAAAGTTTTCTGTCCATAGCGGTCATTGACCGGTTGCCAGTCCATTTAATAAATTCACAGTATGAGGCATATTTTTTTCTTGGCACATTTTGGGCCTCTTAGTCCCAATTGAGCATTTTTCAAACATCACAGCGTACCCACGCATTGTTGCTGACCATATCCAATAGGGCTGTATACCTTGGAGAACCTGGCGATACGATACATACCTCGATACACAGGTCACGATTCGATATGTACCTCGATACAGATCTGTCTCGATACGATTTGATATAATGTGACACGATTCGATACGATTCAATAAAAATGCATGGGCCAGAGCCAATTAATTAATGCTGAACACATTTACACAACAAACACTACTCTGCATTTTCCTTCAATTTATTGAAGACAAAATTGCGTTATAACAAAGTGCATTCTGCTTAAAATTTTGCAGCTTGAAGTGCACAGATTAATTGTATTAATCTGGAAATTACCACAAGTCAACATTTAACTTTGCAAGGTGATATAGTCTGAGCTCACACAAGCACAAAATCTTGGTGTTTCAATTCTTTCTTGTGACATCATGTACAGCCATAACATATTTCACTGTGAAATCACTTAAATGCTACATCTAGCTTTAACATTTGGCACAACAACAAATCCACCTAATAACAGGATGGATTTTAAAATCTAAAGGCTAAACCAGGTTTGTCCTCAAAAAAGGCAGGTTGAACACAAATCACTGCAGAAACAAAACAATAACCTGAGGATATTCTTGGTAATGCTATAGCTTTATCCTATGACTTGAGATTTTTGTTCAAAAACAGAAGTTGATCAACATGGTTTGAGCTTAGTACACTTCTCTGTGCCGTTACAATATCGCCTGCCGTAGAGAAAACACGCTCCGAGGAGACACTAGTCCCTGGAATGCACAGGTACACTTTGGCAAGGTGTGACATTAGTCGATATTCATTCTGGTGCTCTTTCCACCAACTGAGTGGACTTCCCTCAGCAAGAGAAAGGGGTGGTGCCTCCTTGTACCTTGACATCTCCTCTTCTGCCTGGGCCTGTGTGGTTCTGTGTCTCACCGCAGGGCCTGCAATGTAAGTTGAACCAAGCAGATCAGCCAAACAGCACAAGTCCTTTTTCTTCTTGGATGGTGGGCTGGCAGGAACGTCATCCTTGTCTTCCACATGATTGTCCTCCTCTCCTGGTATCACTTCAGCCTCTTCCTATAATGCAAAATACAGATTTTTTTATCATTAAACCAATAGTTAATTCTATAAAGAGCATATTCAAAAGACATAATATTTAGTTTGCCTTTTATTTGATGCGATGAACTGAAATCTTTACAATAAATTGCTTTGCTAGTATAGTGCTACATGAAGTATATGTTTGAAACCATTTAGTTTTTTAAGCTCTAACATACTATTATGAATTTGAAATTATGAACTGAATATTTAGTTTTATTAAACTTGAGGTATATACCTTTTTTCTTTTTTTTTAAAAAACATGTAATGAACACAATGAAAGGGCTTACCTGAAATAGTTCTTGAATTCTTCGAGCTTCTGCAGTAATTCTCAGGTATATTTCCTCTCGTTCATCATCAGGAAGGAAGGGCAAAGCTTTGAATCTTGGATCAAGTGCTGAACATACATACATGGTCTCTCTCTGCTGATCCATGTACCTCTTGCTCAAATCTTGGCAAATAGCTGCTTTGATTTCTCTCACTATATCACTATCTGCTCTGCTCTCTTGGAAATCCTGGATGAGTTGAGCATGAAGAGGGGCCACAACTGACAGTGTTGGAGAGCTTTCTTTTGACATTACTAGAGTAGCAATCTTCATGGGCTTCATTGCATCCACTATCTCCTCCGCAGATGTAATGTCCGACTCGCATAGGGTGCAAACTTCTTTCTCAGTTTTCCTAAGCTCGTTGGACAGAAGAGCAGCGGAGACAGCGGGTTGCTGCTCAAGAAAGCGTTCGAGCATGTCGTGTGCGCTATTCCAGCGCGTCACAACATCCGTGATCAGTTTATGTTCAGGCAACTCGAGCAACTTCTGTTTCTGTCGGAGTACGTGGCTGGCTGTGGTACTGCGCTTAAAAAAGGTGGATATGCGTCTAACACGTCCCAATAAACGAGCGACAGCAGGAAGCTTCAGTGCACGCTGCGAGGCCAGGTTTAAAGTGTGAGCGAAGCACCTGAAATGCAACATACCGGCAAGCTCCGCTGCAACGCTCATATTTGCGGCATTGTCAGTGACAATAGCCGGGTCTTTGGATACGAGGTCCCACTCCTCCAGCGCCGCTTTCAGTAACTCAGCAATGTTTGACCCCGTATGGCTCTCATGCATGGCTCCCGTTTGTAAAACGTGCGACATCAGTTCCCACTCCTCCTTAACGTAATGGCAGGTGATTGTAACAAAAGCTTCCGTGGCTCGCGATGTCCACCCGTCACAAGTCAGTGCCACTCGTGGGGCAGAACTCAGTGCTGACTTAACATTGTCTTTGACTTTGTCATACATCCTCGGTACTGCTTTGTCGGTCGTGTAGCTGCGGGTAGGGATCACATAACGGGGATCTAACGTGTTGATCATAAAGCGAAAGCCTGTGTTCTCGACAACACTGTAGGGACACAAACCTTTGCAAATATAATGCACCACAGACTCCGTAATCTTCTGTGCACGGACTGAGTTGGATGGAAGCTTAGATGTTGCACTGTCCAGAGTACTTTGCGTGGGGTCCCGCGTTTTTTGGGGCTGCTGCGAAGCAAGCTTGTCTGCATGATGTCTTTGCAGGTGGGCGCGCAGGTTAGTTGTATTACCGGTGTAGCGTATAGAAGCCTGGCAATGTTTGCAGATCGCATTTGTTTTATCGATCCCTTGGTTTCCGTCCTTTGCTTTAAAACCAAAATGTGTCCAAACATCTGCCTTTAGGGACAACGGCGCTTGTAAAATCTTCGACATTTTCCCTGTGTTTTTTTTTTCTTTTCTTACTCTTCTTCTTCTCTTAGCGTTTTCTGAAACTTTGCGGACGCCGCTGCGCCCTCTAATGGCTGGGCGGAGTATCGATACTAAGGGCTAAAATGTCGATACTGTATCTTTTTTTATTATATCGGTATGTATCTAAGAATCGATATTTTGAGTACACCCCTAATATCCAACCCTTTATGACCATACCCATCTTCAGATGGCTTCTTCCAGCAGAAAAATGCACAATGTAACAAAACTCAGATCATCTTAATCATGTTTCTTGAACAGGACAATGAATCCACTGTTCTCACATGGCCTCAACAATCAGTACACTTCCAACCAAAAGAGCACATTTGGGATCTGCTAGAACCGAAGTTTCTGAGATTTGCAATAAGGATGCCCAATTTACAGAAAATTTTGGTCCAATATCTCTTTGACGCCTTAATGAATCTATCATACAAAGAATTTAGGAGATTTGTAAAAAAAAAAAAATAGGGGGTTCACCCAACTACTGGCAAGATCTTCCTAATAAAGTGACTAGAGTCTATGCATCCATATGAACATCAGATGTTTCTGAAAGATTTTTTTATTTTTAAGAACTTGATTGAAGTTGCTTTAGGGAGTCAATGATATTAGATGATTTATAATCTGTCAGGTTATCATATATTGATACATTAGGTTACAGTTTATAAAATAAGCACCAAAGAGGCCCGTTAACACTTGGCTTTAGTTTGGTAGTATTTCCCTTTTTTGCAAGAACCCTGTGCCATTTGTGTAAAGGTCTCAGGGATTATTTTTACTCATTCTGTTACACAGAATAAGAAAAATTTAAATACATGTACAGTGTAAATACTAAATGGCCTGCATTTGTATAGCGCTTTATCAAGTCTGAGGTTTCTGCTACAATAACCATTTATTTACAATTTAAAAGTTTAACATACATGACTAAGACAGAAAATATATTTTTCCAATCTGTGTTTTTCTCCTTTATTGCTGAACTTCTAATACTGATGTTAGGGTTGCAAAAGGAACTTTGCTCTAAACTTAGATTTAAGAGACTTTTGTCTATGGTAAGTCATTTAATGTAAGAAAGTGCTGTTAGCAGATGAAACTATGCATACCGTATGCGGTATGTTTTTTTGATTATGGCCATGTTATTGTGTTAAATAGCAAACAATCATGGGAGTCATTCTTTCCCAACAAGCATACTTCCCATTCATATTTGTCACATGTGTGTGTAATACACTGTGTCAGCACATCTTGAGTGCAAATGCGTTGAAGCTTGTAAATCTGACGCCCTTAGAGACTAATAATAACAAATTTATCTCTGCCGATTGCGTTTCATGGGTCTGTGTGATGTAAACCACACCAAAAGCTGTCATTAATGCCATTTTTGTGGCAAATCCAAAGGGGAGGAGATGAAAGCGGCTCATTATTTAATATTAACACATGGTGCTTTGTGTTGCACTCCACAGAAGCTTTCCATTTAAATCTGAAATTCATCAGAAAGTTCTCCCCATGCCTCTCTCATCTCATGGGAACTGCTGCAATAATCAAATTGTTGCTAACGGCTTTCTAATGATTGGGAGATTCTTTTGAAATCACACACATCGCACAGGATGAAACATTCTTGGTCATTAACACTTTTCAAAGTCTCGGCAGCCAATCTGCAAACAGTCTTTCAATCTTAGTGATTTTTTTAAGGAAATTATCCAGAACTGAGACAATTCATTGTAGATTAGGACCTCCGGGGATGAGAACTAAATACAAATTTTGATTAACTTTGTAATGGCATTTAAGACTCTTAATAAAGATGAGAGAGATTCCTTTAAGAGTTTGGAGGTTTTAATAAAAATTGAATTGATCATACAGGAGAACAGCACATATCACAGTGAATGCCGAATGCTGCCCCCTCCTAACTCCCTACTACCTACTACCCCCTACGTCCCAACTCTCTACCAAGCTCATATGAAAATAAGTATTTATAAAGATCAGCAACCTTGCCTCTATAACTTTGAAGACAAAACTATTAATCTCAGGGTGGGAATATCTCCGGATGAAGACATCTGGCTCTTTAGCTGTGAATAAGTGACTTTTGACATATACAAAACAATGGCAATAGCTTGGGTTATATGTAACACAATAAGAGAAACTCTCAAAACTAAGTATGTAAGAAGAATCAATATTTTCTCAGGCAGTGATGTCTTCTCTAGCCTCGAACTCAACACCTGTTGTCTGGCTCCTCTGCTCTCAGTGTTAATAATACTAAAGGATTAATCATAATAATAAATTTCTCGATCACAGTCTCCTACCCATTTATCTAATCTCAAAGATAAATCAAAATACTAAGAAAAATTAACAATCAACAATAACAATTACTAACCTAAGAGACAGGCAGCATTCAAAAAGAAAGACAATAAAAGTGGTTCAAATAATTTCAAATATTACATGTCACATTGAATCATATCTAACAAAATTATCTAATCTAAGCATCCATCTTAATGACATTATCTGAACTTCATAACAGCATCCCATACAAAAATCCCGCTAGGGCGTAAGATAAACAACCTCCCAACTATGGTCGTGTTGTCCTTGCTCACGACAGGCGGGCAAAAGTATGAGACGGCCCCTAGCCCCAAGGTGGCACTCCTGTTTGGTTCCTCATTAGTCAGGATGCATAAACGTAACTGCAAAACAAAGAAAAGGGGCACAATGTTAGGCAGTATCAATCCATTTAACAACAAAAATCAAAACAATTCTAAATATAAATTGAAACATGTACTCTTCCCTTAAATGAGTCAGGCATCCACAGCGTGAACCTCAAAATCAAGATCAGTCACTCTTTGCTCAGCACCACAGTGACCCTTTAAGAGGTTATACAAAAGAACAAATCAGTAGTAATCAACCATAATATAAAACAAACAAAGGGAAAATATTGTATTCAATAATGATTCTAATGATTAGACATGTTAAAAATCAAGACAAAAAACTAAAAATCTAAAATTCTGTCATCCCCCTTTTTCATTCTTAACTAACAACTAAGTATGAAAAACTTAAGAACAAAACAAATATCAAAACTTAACTGAATAAAGGACTAAAACTAAAAAAACATTACTGTAAATGAAATTGATTTCAATAAATGAAATGGAATAATAAATGAATAATACAAATTTAAAATGTAACTGAAAAATGAATAAATGATAAAAATGAAAAATCAAATCAAACCCCTCTTTTCTCTGTCATCTCTGGGATGAGACCGCTAAACCTCCTTAGAAAAATACAATACATCAATCACAGGGGAAAAACATCAGACAACCTAATTCACAAAGTGATTTAAAGGAAGTCGTCATACACCTGTTAAACTAATTAATTATATAACTCCAGGTCATTCAGCAAGTCCATACCTATTCCATCTTCAAACAGTTCTTCTTTCCCATCTCCATCTCGTCGAATCGAGTCTGCATCAGGCCCGTAGGTGACATCTGCATCAGTGCAGCTCAGGTGACCTCTCGTCCCTGCTGCAGAGTCCAAACGACGCCCCCTATTAAAAAACAGAACACAAAAATTATCAAAATCACAATATCACAGTCGTTGACAAATGTGTCTCCTTCTCCATGTCTTCACGTCCCATGATTCGATGATTAGTGAGGAGAAAGAAAAATGTTGAATCACAGTTTTTCAAATCAAGTTTTGTGTCAGAGTCTACTTCTCTCAGTTTTTCTGCTTCAGAAGTGGTAGGTTTGTCCAAAATCGATCCAGTCACTCTTTCAAGTGGCTCTCTCAGTGACTTTGACAGCGGTGAAGGTCACCAGAAGAACTTGAAAAGGCCCTTGTCATTTTTTAGTTCTCCAGTGTTTTCGCCTCAGATCCCCGATCAAAAGATCCTAGGTTACCCAGTCTCCAGGTCTGATCGGATGGAGTGGTCCCGCTGCCATTTGTTGGTGCACCTGGTTAAGAGTCTCAGAGAGATTTTTGCAGTGAGAAATCATTACATCATCACATAGGTCTGTAGAGAGGTGTGGTCTTGCAGGTGGGCTTAACCCCACCTCAGGAGGTCTGCCAAAAGAAATGTCAAAAGGACTCAGGTTGTTTTTGGCTCTTTTTCTCATTCTCATGTAAAACAAAGCCAGAGGCAAAGCTCTGACCCAAGACAGTCCTGTTTCTTCACAACACTTAGAAAGCTTAGCTTCTAAAGTGCCGTTTTCACGTTCGACAGAAAACCACACCCCCTCTCCTGTTTTACAACTGGCTTTTTCCCATGCTGTTATCTCAGAAGAGGTGGCAAAACTTTGCATAGCGGTTAAATCAGACAAGTCAGGTAATTCATCTATCTGCTCAATCGCAGCACAGGTAGTCATCACCGGTTGAACTGCGGCAGCTTTGGCGGCAGCATCAGCCTTGACATTTCCAAGACTCACAGCATCCTTGGACATTGTGTGAGCAACACAATTCACAACAGCAATTTTGGATGGCAACAAAATCGCATCAACGAGGTCAGCAACCTGTGATGCATTCAAAATCGGCTTACCATCAGACTTCAAGAACCTTCTGTGTCTCCACAGAGCTCCAAAATGGTGGACCACGCCCACTGCATAACTGCTGTCACTGTATATGGTAACTGCTTTATCTTTAGCCAGCTCACAGGCCTTCGTCAATGCAACCAACTCTGCCGTCTGGGCAGAAAAATGTGACGAAAGGCTTCCTGCACACAAAGTACAAGGGTCAGAACAAACAGAATAACCCACTCTGCTTTTACCCCTGGCATCTCTGAAAGCTGTGCTTTCAACGTAGAGAATCATGTCTGGATTCTCCAGTGGGGTGTCTGACAAATCAAGACGAGGTTTACATAGTACCTCAAATTCCCTTTGGCAGTCTTGGGGGTCTCCGTCATCCCCTGTGGGTAGCAACCTGGCAGGATTGAGAACATCACATCTCACCTCATCAACCATTTGAATAAATGGTTTACCTGTGTCTGGCCAAGCCAGAACGGGGGGGCTTTGCAGAGCTTTCTTAAGCTCCTCAAATGACCGCAAAGCCTCAGGGGTCCACTGGACAGCATCAGAGGCTGTCATATTCCTGCCATGAATCAAATCAGAGAGTGGTTTTTCCAACACTGCGTAGTCCAGAATGAAATTCCGGCAATACGACGTCAAACCCAAGAAAGACACCATCTGTTTCTTGGTTACTGGTCTCTGCAACCGCTGAATAGCAGCAACTCTTTCGGAAAAAAGAAATTTCGACCCCTTAGAAACCACATGACCCCTAAAAATGACCTCTGATTTTGCAAACTGCAGCTTCGATAAGCTGGCTTTGTGCCCACAAGCGTGCAAATGCTTCAACAACTTAACAGTGTCTCTCTCACACTGTTCCTTAGACGGAGAAGAAATCATCAGACCATCAACAAACTGTATCAGGGCGGAGCCAAGTGACAGCTCAAGCCCTTCCAAGCTCTCCTTTAACGCCGTGTTAAAAATAGTGGGAGCTTCAACGTAGCTTTGTGGAAGTCTAGTAAAGGTGAACATTTTCCCTTCAAACTCAAAAGCAAACCAAAACTGGCTGTCAGAGTCCACAGGAACACTGAAGAAAGCATTACTGAGGTCCACCACTGAGAAATAAGTAGCTGAAGGGGGCACTTGCGCTTGCACAGTGCACGGATTTGGGAAACCTGATGCCCTCGGCATCACAGCAGCATTTACACGTTTCAAATCCTGCACAAAACTCCATTCCTCCCCTTTTTTACTGATTTCCTTCAGTGGAAAAATCGGACTACGGACAGGTGAATCAGTACATTCAACAATGATTCCTGCTTTTAACAGCGAATCGAACACTGGTTTGATCTCACGTACGGCTTCTGGTTTCAACGGGTACTGGCATTGTACGGGTCGAAAAGAAGATTTTGGTGTTATTTTAATGGGTGTACAACCCTTAATTAACCCCACATCATGTGAATTTTTTGCCCACAAATCATTCGGAACCCCTTTGAGCAAAGGGTGCATTTCTAAGTCGTCGGTCGCAACTTCATCATGTAGAAAAACATGAGAAAGCATCTCATCAGGGTCTTCAGTAAAATGAATCACCCTGGTGACATGCACGGTGGAGATCAGCGAACGTTTGTAAAGTTTAGCAGATCTGGAGTAGAGGATGGAACGGTCACTCTCAGTTCGCTCCCAATCAGAAGCTGACTGAGCGCGATGAGCAAGGTCAGATACCATTTCCCACTCTACACCCTCAGGTTTAGATAGGGAAATGTATGGATCACATTTCTGGAATCGGTAGAGAGTTTTCTGTTCAGGTGTGAGACAGATGGTCACTGCTGATGTATGTGTGTCCCACAAAATAGAAGTTATGTTCAAAGTGTCTGTGTCTGAGGTGAACCATGCCTGCTCATATTCTATGTCTGGTCCTGCAAAAACATGTGTTGTGCAATGTAGTTCCTCCTCTGGCATAAAAACAGAAGCTGGACTTACCAGGTTCTGAGCAGTCTGGAGGAAAGTTTTTGTCGTGGTACCTGTTAACAGCTTCCACTGGTATTCATGTCTGAGATCATGAGGCGTGTGTTTCACTGCTGTCAGGATTGGTGTCTCCTGTGCAGGAACAACTTCAATGCCTTTGGGTGACGAAAAAAGAGAAATGTTAAGCTTGCACATTAAATCTCTGCCTAATAAGTTCACAGGACATTGCTCAGAGATTAAGAATCCATGTTTAAAAGCTGGCCCATCTCCCAATTGACAACGGAGTGGGTAACTGAATCGTTCTTTCACAACCTGACCAGATGCTGAAATTGAGAAGACATGGTTCCCACTTAGTTTTGGCGATGGACGTAGAGCTGTGTGCTTCAACACAGAATGAGTTGCGCCAGAATCGACCATGCATTCTATAGGTGTACCTGAGACAGTGAGAGACAGGACAGGTAAGGCTTTGTACGCATCAGAAGTCAGATGTGCGTACGTACCTGACAGTGGCATTTGTTGTTGTTCTAAATGTGCAATGGCTTCTGTAATCAAAGTGTGAGGGTTAGAACTTTGATCTGAATGGTTAGTGCAGGAAGCAAGTTCTTCATTGCTGGCAATCTCATTTAAACTTGCAGCATTTTCATTGCTGCCATCACAAAAAACAATCTCTCCATCATCAACAGGTTGTTCATTACAAACAACATTTTCATCAATAATATCATCACTAAAATCTGATTGATTGTCACTTTCAGAATGTGTTTCATCATCACATTCAGATATTTCATTACTTTCAAAGTGAACATGTGTGTCTGTGTGTGTTTGTGTGTGCGTCAGACCTCTAAATCCAATAGCTGGTGAAACGGAGAAATCTCCTGTCTGTTTGGAACCTGAAGTCTGACCCCTGTGTCAATCAGCTCGCTCAGTCCACGAACCACGCCTCTGCTCGCCGTTGCATTCGTCAGTGATGTAGTCCCGCTTCTTGCATCGCCAGAAATCATGCACATTTTCAACAGAGGTTAGAGGAAGACTGACCTGTCTTTGTTTGTACATGTCAGCATAAGCCCTCTTCTTCACCGGAGGCGGTGGGGCCTTCCTGGTCGGTTGAAACGACTTCTGACGCGCTGGGATGGGTATCATCTTGAGCAACTTCCTTGGTGCGGGTCTTGGGGGCTCAACGTGAGGAAAGCGTCCGGCCGAATCCAGCCGTCGCTGAGTCCCAACGGGGACTGGAGTTCCCCAGTGCTTTAAGTCCTCCAATACTTCAGTAGCATTCTGTGAAGATTGATCAAACTGTCCAAAATTAACGCTTACTGTGAGCGGTTCGTCCCGTGGCTTTTCCAGTTCAACTACGTGTGCCATTGGTTGAACACAGCCATCGTCACTGAGTTCCGCCTCTGGTGCCCGGTCAGGATTGGCTGCTCTTCCCGTCTGCTCCGGTGTGACCGTCTCCCATTGGTTGAGACGCACAGGGTCATACCTCAAGCTCCCGTCAAACGATCTTTGATTCGCCAACTCAGGAAATGAAGGTCTGACGCCAGTCTGTGTGTCAGGTGCGATAGGGAAAGATGGGAAAGAAGCAGAAACAGCAGAACAACTAACACAGTGATTTTCCTGTTTATTACGTTCGGGTGAAAGTAACGTATTTTCACACCGTCTTGTCATCACACCAGAACCATCAAACCCTCTCTTCAGCCCCTTGTGATTCGCCTTTCTGTCGCGAAACACAGCTTCAGCCTGCCACAACAGAAACACCCTTCTCTGATGTCCAATGTTTTTCTTTAAACCTTTATGAAAAATGGTCTTCGCCAATTTCTTTTCTTCAGAAATTAATTTCTGCTCAAGTTTCTCCACATCTGAGAGCTCCAAACTACCGCCGATAGGAAAACCCCAGTTATTAACCCAGAAAGTGACGTACTGTACACCTTCCCAGCCAAACTTTGTGCCCATGAAGCGGCACTCAGGGCTGTCCGGAGGAGGAAGCTTAGTTTTTGCTGAGCCCATCTTCTCAAAGTTTGAGAAGAGGTCAGCAAAACCCCTCAATTAAATCTCACAAAGCGAAACTATTTCTAAACGACGCACAGTACTGCGTTCGCAAAGCATCGCAACAATGTACAAACATTTTTTTCTTTTTTTTAAAATTAAGATCAATGAAAAATAAAGATAAGAAGAAATCCCTCTCACCCGGGCGTGCGTCCTTCCAGACAGCGCACGGAAGCCTAAGGAGGACCAAATCCCCGCTTCCTCCGAAGATGGGAGTTCACGGGCCGGTCGCTGATCCCGGGTCGTCCAGACAACTTGGTTCTCCCTTGGAATCCGATCCGCTGTTGGACGCCGAAACACGTTTGGGCGCCAAGAATGTAATGGCATTTAAGACTCTTAATAAAGATGAGAGAGATTCCTTTAAGAGTTTGGAGGTTTTAATAAAATTTGAATTGATCATACAGGAGAACAGCACATATCACAGTGAATGCCGAATGCTGCCCCCTCCTAACTCCCTACTACCTACTACCCTACCCTCTACCTAACAGAGCGTCATATGAAAATAGAGATCCTTATTAAAAATATGCCAACCTTTATCTGAATAATTCTGAAGACACAAACCCTAATTTTTTTCTTTTTAAAAAAATCCCTTCCAAGGGGGGGGTAGTAATATCTCCGGAATGAAAGACATCTGGCTCTTATAGCTGTGAATAAGTACTTTTGACATTATACATAAAACAAAGCATATAGCTTGGGTAATGATGTAACACAATTAAAGAAGACTCTCAAAACTAAGGTTTAGAAAGAATCAATATTTTCTCAGGCAGTGATGTCTTCTCTAGCCTCGAACTCAACACCTGTTGTCTGGCTCCTCTGCTCTCAGTGTTAATAATACTAAAGGATTAATCATAATAATAAATTTCTCGATCACAACTTAATTCAGCTTCGGCCCCATTTTCAGTTTTCAGGCTTTAGGTATGTGGTTCTTCTTATGGTTTTTATTTCTAGTCCAGATGGATGCAGTTGAAAAGGCATTTATATTAGTTTTCTCAACTTCAATAAGACGGTGCTGCGCTATTTTATTTGTACTGTTTTATAATTTAGCCCAAGCACCACAATACTTAATCTGCAGAAATTTTAATTTTGATGTTATTATTATACTTCTAGTAGAAATGAGGCAAAACCATATACACTGTACTCCTACTTTATAATTGCTTGAGTCAGAAAACTGGTTGATTTTTTTCAAATTATGAAAGCAACGAGTTGGGTGAAAGAGCATCAATATTTGGGTTTTATTACTAGCAGAAAAGCTCAACCCGTTTGTCACTCTCTTGATGAAAACACTCAGAAATTCCTGGTGTATAGTTTTTACTGAGAACAATCAACTGGTTATTGTGTAGACTCCTGCAGATACATTTTAGATTCATCTGGTTTTATCTCTTAATATTTCACAATTTGTCAAACAGTTAACTTATACATAGCACCATAAAAAAATATTTGCTGCCATACAGATTTCTTGCAGTCTTTATTCTGTCTGTCATAATATAATGTTTTTAAGATAAATTTTAATATCAAACAAAGATCAACTTCAGTTTATACAAAGTATATCTATGAAATGAGTTATTTTAATTGAAGAAAAGCTATAAAAACCAACCTGACCCTATGTTAGAATTTGGCTGGACAATATAGAAAAAGAGCATATCGATAAAGTAATAGTCATATTATTGATATCGATAATTATCAGTAAATATCACAAAATGTAAAAAATATATTTTAAGTGCCTCCCCAGTCATTTTGTTATTCTTTTTTTAACTAATTTTAACTAAGATAATTTATTTTTTAAACATTTCTTTTTGTCGTAAATAAGTTTGTAAGACATAGAAACAAATCAAGAGACCCGAGTAACATCAGTAAATACAAAGAAAAGTAATACTATTAACCATTATATTATTTTTTTATCAGGTTAGTAATTTAAATTAAAGGCTTATCTTGATGCTTTTTAATCTTTTACACTTTATAATATTAATGGCGGAAAACTCGGATTAGTTTGTCAATAAAGCTTATTCGAATTCAGTGCAGCTCTGGTTCAGCTGTTGGCTAAAGCTAACCAGCTACTCACCAGAGTGTAGAGGGGGCCCAGAACACTGCGGCCCAGTCCAGTCAGAGCTGAAGCCGGCAGGTGTATTCAACCCAGTTATCTTTTGTAAAGCGTTTTTTGCTTCTGAGGACCGGGGGCAGAACCGAGGGGACATTTTAAAAGCCACAGGTGTTGTCAACAGCGTGATCTGGGTAAGTTTCTTGTGTCTCACTGTAACAGATTTGATGCAAGCCCGGAGTCCTGCTTAAGACACTGAAACATTTTTCCGGAACAACTTCCACCGCTACTCCCTTGCTGTGACATCTGACCGCGGTTCGCTTAGGGACTATCAAAAAATTCTGTATCAGCTCAAATATTTTAATCTTTTTTGTGGTTTGAAAGGAAAGAAGAGTGGTTGACGGAGCTGCATGGGTCAGCATTAATGATTCGTTTGGAGGAAGTAATAATTGTTTTGTGATAAGCTACCGGATAGGCTATAATGAAAAAAATGAGGGGAAACTTTTTTTTCTATCGAACTTTTTATTGAACACTTTTTTTTTTATCGCACCACACATCTATTAATTGAAATATATTGATATCGAATTATCGATCAGCTCTTTGTTAGAGTAATTTTCCAAGAACATAACTGGTTGTGTCTCCCTTTTCAAAAACTCCCATGAAGCAGTTGTGATAACTTGCGACAGGGTAGGTGTTTTATATCACTATGAATTTTCCTCACTTTTATTTGCAGAAATGTTTTAATGCAGCCATTTTTGTATTTTTGCGCTTGCTTTAGGGCATAACCACATTATCTAAAATGGCTTTCACCAGACTACCCCAAAATGTTTGCTTTGTTGGGTGGGTTTTAAGACACTGAGAGGTGGACTTGCTGGTGTGCATTGTCTGAGTGCATAACCCAAGAGATCTTGAGCTTAAGGTCATGAACTGACATTCCCTTTTATGAACTTTCTGCAAGAGTGCAGGATCCATGGTTCCACAGGTAAATAATCCAAATGTCTGAGTACCAAAGCTATCACCAAACTATGAGCACAAAACTATTAGCAAACTCTCACCGGAATGTTTGATTGTACCTATGGTATCTGTATGTTTTACTTTCACTTAAATGATTGTATTATATTTGATCACACTTGTAATAGAATATATTTCAAAACTTAGGGGATAATCATTCTTATTGTTGAATCCCTAAAATTGACTTGAACAAAGGCAAATTCATTGTATCATTTAACCATCATTAAACTAGGCAGAAATAATTAAGAACAATTTGTTAGTAACTACGGTCTGCCAAAAGGCAGGGCCTCCTGAGGAATATATAGAATAAGGGACCAAGAAAGACAAAAAAGAGAAGAAAAACAAAACAGAATAAACCAAAGAGTTAAAGGTTGAATATGGTACAGTTTCATAAAAAGCTAAATAATTTTAAAAAATACTTCCACCGGGTTTGCAGAAGCGTGAAAATTGAAAAGTACAAAATTTGTTTGAAGGAATGTATTTGATTTCAAATATAATAAAATCTAAATCTGAAAGGGTACGAAAATGATGTTATGCCTACATCTACCAGCCACTAGCGGCCGCCATTGTGGGTTGACAGATACAGTTAGCTATGTTCCAGGGTTCCATGGGTTCCGCGTCCCAATTTTATTGTGTAACATAGACACTCCCACTTAACACATTTTCAGTAGACACAATAATATATGGACTTTGCGCTGTCCCACCCTTCTGTTTTAACTGCTTAATAGAACAGCATGCAACAACACCACATTCGAGCAGGGGGAGAGAGGCTAGGGTTCTTTACACGCACCCGTTCGCTGCCATCCATCGGTGGTTGGGTTCCGGGAGATAGGACAGGCTGTCTGGTCCGGGGCCCAGGCTGGTTGGCTGCTCTTGCCGCTGTAGAACTTTGATGGTCTGATGTCTCCATCCTAGAGGGTAGGGGGTACGTCTACATTCAGTGTACACCTAATGACCGTTTTCTGACCAGTCTTTTCCAAATTTGAAATCACATTATAATGAGTGCTTTCAAGCCCATAAACATCTTTCAGATAGTTTGGTTGATGAGTGCACATCCCATGAAAAGGAATATTACATCTGGTGCTAAGTTTTCATGAACACAATAGTAGCTGGCAGCACAGCACCAATATAATAACACAGTATGGGGGCGACGTAAAGCTGTCCGTCCAGCTGAAATGGATGGGTCCTGGTCAGACAGGGCTTTACGGGACCTAAATCAGTTTGAGTGAGACTTTGTGGCCGGGTGTACAGGAGTATTTGAGGAAGCATAGCAGGAAGGAATGTTTATTCAGTCTGTGGAGGTTCCTTATGAGTGTCCGTGAGGCCCAAGGAAGGCTCCAGGCCCTCCTCCTCCTCCTCACTGTGCTCTGCGGCTCCTCTCCTGGCTCCAGCCAGGCTCTGGCACTGATTAATAGCTACCGGAGGTGTCCAGCAATGGCCGATAAGGGACCTCCACCCCCATCTCCCTCCCTCTTCTGCAACATAGGGCCTCGTAACAAGCAAGCTCCCCTCTCTTTCCCCTCCTGAGGCACTCAGGGAAGCCAATTAAGCAGGTCTTAAAACTCAGAGCGGTGACAACTGGTCTGGCCTCTGGCTGAGGGCCATGATGTGACAGTGGCGTTCATTTAGAGGGTACTGCGGCACATTTAACCTTGAATCTAAAGTGTCAGGTCAAAGGTGAAAACAGCTTGCATGTCTCTCCCAGAAATACAAAGCTGCATTTTTAAGCTAATTAGTTAATCAATTTGTTTACCATGAGGAATCTTTACTAATGCAGCCGAAGTATAATCGTTTGCCAAACAATCCAGCTGCCCCCCCACCTTGCAGTGATTTGGTTCCCAGGCTTTTGGACAAGGAGTGGAGGAAGTTTCTTCTGTTCTAGACAAGAACACAAGCTTATCCCAGCATCCCGTTCCTCTATTTTTAAGTTGATGGCCAATGCTACAGGTGATCAAAGCACTAGACCCTAGGAAGGGGCTTACGGCACAGCAGCACGGCGAAAAGGATTGCTTCCTAGTGATTTGTAAGTAGGAAAAGACTTTTGACATGAAAGACAGCCTCAGCAGCACAGGAAGTAGAATAAAGCAGCTGTAAAATGCTTCTTGTTGCAGCTGAATTGATGCAGAGGGTGGCTCCCACAACTATTTTTCTTTAGCTTTTTTGTGGGTGCCTGGCATTTCCTACTGAGCCATTTCTACAGTCACATGCACACAACAAAAGGCTACATCTTAAGGGGTGGGGAGCCTGGGGTCTTAGGGGTAAGGAGATGCTTTGTGTTGGGATATTGTGAAATCAGACGACTCCCATTTCTTTTCACTCGAGCTTTGTTCGAAATTTGGTTGTATTCTTCGCCGTGACAAAAGGGCAGTTTTGCTGTTAAAGGATTAAACCAAAAAAACTGTTGTGATGGATCAGTTGATTATAATTGAAAAAAGCGGCGTTCAAACAAAAACATGTTTTTCTTTAGCATACGTTATCCATTAAAGAACTATTGTGGAAAGACTTCAAATATCCCTTAGTGTTTCCAGCTTTCAAGCCGGACAGAGAGAAGAACAATGTCTTTATGAAGAACTGGTAGGCATACGGATAATGGATGGATGATAGTTACAGTTTCAACTTCTTTGCATGACAGCTTTAAACAGACAAATCTGCACATCATCCTCATGACTACAGTAAATATTTTTAAATCTTCTTTGTGGACAAATAATGATACGTGTGATTGTTTTTTGGTTTTTCCAAAAAAATCTGAGGAGCATTGCATATAATTACGTTTTCCTCCTGTCAAACTGATCCCCCTAAAAAAAATCTAATCTTTTGGACATTAATTAGTAAATAGGCTCCAACTGTGTGTTACTTTATTTATAAATCAAGCCGTTTAGTGATGGCCTCAGATGTCTTAGAGAACATTAGTAGCAGTCCGGAGGTTGGGTTTCCATTTTATTTATCATCTGAGTCTAAACTGTCTTATTTAGAAAAATGATTGGATTCTCTCCGTAACATCCAGCTACATCTCACTCTTAACGCATGTCAAGACGTTTGTCTAGGTTATGTGATACATCAACTCTAAGAACAAACCCACAAGCTAGTAGAATGATAAAATAAAACACACGTCTATGAAAAGTTGTTTTGCGAAAAGGAAAAGATCCAACAAAGAGACTGTGCGTCAAGACAACACGCGCAGTCATGTCTTGTTGTCTCGACTGCTTAAATCGCTTTGGTAAAACAACATAATGTGCACGTTCTATTGAATTCCATTGACTTGCAGCCATTTCAAGGCAAAGTCAGAAGCAATGATCGGAACAAGAAGATGATAAAAAATGCAATAATCTGCACGTTCACTTAATATCAGGTAAGTCTCCTTGGCTAACAAACAAGCTAACAATGCTAACCAACACAGTAAATGCAAGATTACTGCAAATAATAATGGGACCCGGAGCAATGTAAATGGTCGGTATCACACCATTTCCACACACATTCGCACTGTTGATAAAAAGATAATCCCTCTATTCTACAAAAGAAATTGTCAGCTTTACATTCAGAAAATGCTAACCTGCTAGTTTGCCTTAGCATCTGGCTAAAATATGAATATCTTAAAAGGGCCAAATGTAAATGTGATACTGAAGTTCAACACAAAAGTTGCATGGATCTCTCCTATATTTCCTTAAAAAAAAGAGAAACAGAGCTTCTGCTATGGCAGCGACAGAGTAGGACATGTTTAGTAAGGACTTCCAAGAACCTACCTAATCGTGTGTTTTTTCAGGGTTTTTTGGGAAATATTTTCTCTTATTTTGACATGTTTTGGATATGCATGACTTTGACGTTGAGGTAAGAAATGCTACTGTGGTGTAAGTTTAGATGGGTCTGGGCTGGAGTTTTACTGATGCTTGAAGCGGCTCTCCTCTTAAGCTCAGCTGAATCAATCCTTCAGTTACCTCTCGATGAAGATAGCTAACGCTGCATCTGACAGTGAACGTGCATGACATGATTACACAGCTGTCCCTGGGAAGCACTTTGGAAATCTGCTTTTTCGACCCGAACACTCACTATTTAAGTGAATTTGCAGAGGCAACCGCGGTGAAAAGGCCAGGGCTCATTCTAATGAACAAGGCATTGCTGGAGCATGTATGAGGAAGAAATAAAAAAAGATATATTTATTTATTTGTACGTAGTTACACTTATGAATAGTCCCTTTAATGTTTTAAAGCATGTTTAAAGATAATAAAAAGACGTTGCTAAAAAAGAAAAACAGCATCCAGTTTTGTCCTTTATTGACACCAAAAACTTTGCTTTTTCAGTCATATTTAGGAATACTGAATAATCATGATTAATTACATTAGAATTTTAAATTGTTTGACAGGCCCTAATTATTATATTTAAAATAACCATTTTTTTATGTCAGTCGAATCTTCTTATTTTGTTGCATTAATCCACTGGTCTGTCTGAATCAATGTTTTAATTGTTTTAAAATGTTCATTAGTTTTAGTTTTTATTTAGTTATGACTTTAGATTTTCAATTCTATTTTTCTATTCTACTTTTAATTTGTTTTTACCATTTGTTAGGTAGTTAAGTTTAGTTTCAGTTTAAAAAAAAAAACTAGTTTCAGTTTAGTTTTTATTAGTTTAAGTTTAGTTTTTTGTTAAACAAGTTGTGTACTGGGGCAAGACTAAAAAAAGGGGATAGTTTTAAAAAAATCTGTTGCCATAGGCCAGATGAACAAGCATACAAATCAGGCAAATATTTAAAAAATATATGGAGGAGTAACGGTCAAAGTTCTTTAAACACAAATACAGCACCTGTACATTAGAAAGCTCAACAATCAATGCAGGTGTTACTGTTCTGCAAAAACACTGAAACTGACTGGCAACATAACAAAACAAAAGCCAAGCCACCATGATTACTAGGATGCTTTTGATCATTTTGGACATATTGTAGTAGTAAGTAATCCCAAATTGGACTCTGGTGCTTTATCTCAACCTTTGCTGACATGACGCCAGGCAGACTGCAGCTACACAGACGACTTGACCGACGTATCTGACATGATGGGATAAAGCAGTACAGCCAGTAAAATCTACCAACAACCAGAAACTAGAGAGGGATTATTTTTTCATCAACACAGCAGATACACACAACATCTATACACCAGCTACACGGCTCCGGCTCCCATTGGTACTATTTCCAGTTTCCCTCACAGTTTCAGTGTTGGTTAGGAATGCTAGCTTATTTGTTAGCCATAGCTATCCTGCTATGAAGTTCTTTCTGCAGACTTTTGCATGTTTATTCAGCGGTCCAGTTGCTTCTTCTGATAGTTGTGTTTTATTAAACTTGAAAGGGGGCCAGTCGTTGGGATTGTATTAAACTTCCCCGTTCTGTTGTTTTTAGTCGAAGTGATTTGTGCAACCAAAGGCACAACACATGATCGCAACTGTTTCTGGTGACCATGTGCAGTAGAGCAGGGAGTCACGTAAATCAATAATTCTATAAGACTTTATTAGACACTGAAACGAAAAGCACATTTTCTCAATAAATTCAGTTTGTTTTAGTTAGCTTTGTGAACGCTCATTACAGTTTCAGTTTCGTTTTGTGCAGATTCTCTTTTTAACTTTTATTTCAGGTAACGAAAATATTTTTTCACTTCTAGTTTTTGATGATTTATTCATTTTCGTTAACAATAATAATTTTGGTGTGAATATTGACAGACATGGTGCTCTGGTTAGAAGAGAACAATTTTTAACCTCCCACATGTATAAGGCAGTGGGAAGGAAAACTAACACAGCATGTGTTCCTGAATCTGCCATTCCGATGGGGAAACATGGAGGTAGCAGCATCAGGCAGTGGGGACATTTTTCTTCAGCGCGAACTGGAAAGATGGTTAGAGTTGATCAGTAGATTGAATGAGCTAAATACAGGACAATTGCAGAAGAAAACCTGTAAGAGGCAGTAAGAGACTTGAGATGGGTTGGAAGTTTACTTTCCAGCAGGACAATGACCATGGAATGGTCATACATATCATACATATATTATTTTAAGGCATATTCAGGTGGTGGATTGGCCAAAGACAAAACTCAGCCCTAAAGTATATTCTGAATATATGGCAAAATATTAAAACAGATGTTTAAGATGCTCTCAATTCTCAAAAAGTGGAATTGCACTACTTTGTGTTGTTCTCTCATGAAAATACATGATACGTTACCATTTGAGGTTCAAGATGATAAAATGTGTAAAAGTTGAAGGTCTTAAAACACCTGGGCAAGTCTGTGTACATCTCTCAGCCGCCTCCATCCTAAAATTGTGTAATTCTCCTTTAACACTGTGAAAAAGTGTACATGTACCATATATCTTAATTAAATGAATTCACATCCTGTTTGAACCCAGCCAGCTGAAACGTCTCCAATAGTCCTGGAAAGCTTCAGTGAAGCATTCAATGGCACATGTGACATGTTAGTGTATTTCATGACAACAGATTTGGGTTGATACCTAGACCGCTGGCCAAGTTCTAAAGCACCGTCAGGAGAGTGAGGAGGAGAGAATAAAGAAAGGATAAACTTCCTGTGGGAGGAATGTAACTGCTACCCATCACAGCTGGAATCTGTGGGGTCACATACCAGAGGAATAGTAAATATTTAACATTTAATTTCCTTGCTGTAAGGTAGACTGGACACTGTGCACAGCTAGCAACCACAGGGTCTATCACACATAGATTGGCACTCTTAATGGAAAACAGAAAATAAATCTAATAGAGGTTTAAATATTTAGACAACATTTCCACATTATCAGGAAAATAGACCTACAGTGTATTTATTTATCATTTTACCACCCAGGCCAATGTTCCTGTATGTTTTTAATGTAAACCTTACATAATTATCGAGACTCCAGTTTCTTTTAAAAGTTATCTGTCCTGTTCTCTGTAGTACTCCTGGATGGATGGATGAATGAATGGATCGAAGGATGGATGGATGATGATTAAGACCACGAAGGAGATACGCTACAAGGAAACAAGCATGAAATCAAAAAGTGGTATATATATATATATATATATATATATGTATACGGTAGGATACATAAGGTAAGATGTATAAGGTATATAATGTAGAACTTATATGAATTTAGGCAAAAGTGGAGATTTTGACTGCACCACCTACCTCAAATACATATTTTGACATATTTTGATGATGATGCTGAGGTTCAGTGTTTATCTTATTATAAATATTACAAATTTAAAGTTTGTTGTTTTTCATTTAACATAAAAGAAACCTGTAGAACTTGAAGCATTTTCTAATCAAATATATGCAGCTTTAGATTAAAAAAAAATTAATAAAAGAGCAACCAGAAAAGCAAAAAATTGTGAACTTAAAATTTAGCTTTTTATATTTGAAATATCTTCATCTGAGAACTTTTGTGTTGCATTATTTTGGAGAAAGATTAGAATATTTCTTTTAAATTAATTTTGCACAATAAATGACATTCTAAACCTTTTTAAAGTTGTTCTGCTGCAATATATCTGGAAAGAAAATATATATATCGCAATACCTATCGCTACTGTACATTCTTTAGATTATATCACAACATAGAATTGAGGCCATATAACCCAGCCCTATAAGGAATGAAGTGAACAACCAAATAGAGAGTTAAGCAATAAAAAAGGATAGACAAGAAAGACAATAAACAAAGACAAGTAATCATGGACAGAAATAACAGAGGGTAGAATAGAATAATGCTTTATTGTCCCACAAGGGGGAATTACGGTGTGACAACCAAAAAGTTAAAGTAGTATAAGCATTTGGATTAGAACAGTAAAAAACTGAATTAAGAGTAAATTATGTACATTAAGGTCAAAATTACAAAACCCAGTATTGTACAAGTATTACAAATAAAGTGTAATACTCAGACTTAAATGTGCAACGGATTATGATAAATGAAAAATAAATATTTACAGAATATGCATGTCAAGTTGTGAAATTATTTGGAAGAAGTTATAAAAAATGTACACTATGAAAAACATATGCAAATTACGGCAGCAAAAATGTAACATGAAGTAAGAAACACTGCAATTTACAGCAGGGATGTAAACATTATTGGGTTTGTTGGGAGCAGGGATGGTTACAGGGTCTAAAAGCTGTTGGGAGGAAGGCCCTGCGAAAACGTTCCTTCATGCACCTAGGATGCAGGAGTTTGTGAGAAAGGAAAAAAAGGACATTAGAGAGGAAGTGAGGAAGGGAAAGATAAAAATGAAAGGAAAACAGCTTCATGGTCAGAAAAATAAGAGCTTTTATACAAGAAAAGGTATATAGAACACTAGGAAAGGAACAATAAAATTAGGATGCAAAGATGAAAATGGGGAAGACAGAAAACAAGGGAGGGAGAAACAAGAAATTAAGCACTTAAAAAGGAATCAGGACAGAGAGAAACAGACAGAGAAGGAAAAATGTCTTAAAGAAGGAATAATAGTGAGGAAAGGAAGGAAAGAAGAAAGGAAGTAATTCAGAAGGGACACAATTTATTTAGATAGAAAATGCTGAAATCTTATTCTAGATTTTGTAGGAGCCATGTTTTGCATTTATTTGCAACACCTTCCGTTCAGCTTTATTATGTTACTTTTAGAGGAGCCTATTGTGTGCTGTAGCCTACTTTCGTAAGAGATGTCTCAGTCTGTCAGGGCTGCATTTGAAAAGTATTCAGTGGATGGAGACGGTCAAATAACAGTCTAGTCTGTAACCTTGCCAAGACAAAAGGAAAGCTAAGAAGCTACCTCAAGGCAAAGGGGACTGATACCAGCTATGGGAAGTTATTTAAGGGGAGGCAGAGGGCAGTTCAGGTGCTGGAGAGACTGGATACCAAAATATGCAAGGTTGGATTCAAAACTTGCTTCAGCGAATAGTTACTCTACTTCGTCAACTGAGAAATGTCTATGTTTAGTCTATCCTGACCAAAGAATCTGTGGTCGAGCCATCCTTTATTTTACTGATGTCTTGGTGTTGGACAAAACTGAACACTCTTCATTCATTAGGATTCACTCTTTCACAAAAATGAAGTTTTATGAAAATTTAAAAAATATAATCCATTAATTTGGCTGAGAACAACATTTGGGGTATGTTTAGTCCTCTAGGTCAAAGTTTAATTACGAAACGGGGAACCATTTTTAGTCCAATGGGAATTGAAACCAACAGTCAGTCAACCGGAACTGACTGAAAAGGATATTCTATAGCACAGAACTTTGATATATTGCGTACATGCACTGGACCCCATGTGCTGCCAGCAAGAAAATTGAACAGTCATGGAAGTGAGAGGAGGAAGGAATGACTGTGTCTGGACTCCCTCACAGATATCCCTCCAGACTGTTTAGTTGGCTCACTGATGACGCAGGCTGCAGCATAGTTTTGCTTTACTTCCTGGAAGCAGGGCGAAAACTTGGGGTTGCCTTGAAATGACTAAGACAGCCATCACCATGGTTCAAGTCATGGAAACCCTGCAAACACACACACTCAAGCCTCACAGCCAGCTGCAATCGTCCACCAAAAACGTGAAACATCTGGACCTTATTTTCAAATAAGGTTTATTTAAAAAATGTGGTCAGTTTCTTTGGCACAGTAATTTTCTATAAATATTTATCACTTATGAGCTTTCAGAAAAGAGATATTTAAAGAGAAGCTTTGAGCCAGCAGTGCAAGTGCTACGGATGTATTTATTGAACTTGCAGCTTACGAGTGACAGAGTAAAAGAGTTTAATGACTTCAAACCGAGAAGTAATGGCAAATTAGCTTTCCATAACCCCATGGTTTTCAAATTGTGTTGAAAGTACCATTGGTGCTACTCTAGGCTGCTTTAGCCAAGGTAATCATGTGACATGTTTTTAACAGGGAAATAATTGGAACAGATTAGTGGCGTAAATGGAGATGTATTGCTGCTATTTTTCATTACGGCTCGTCAGTTTGTACAGTGTACCGAAAAAACATAGCTGTTTTCTACCTGAAAACAAGCAGAATGTCTATGTGCTGAACTCAACGAGAGTTGCCATCTTTTGATTTCCAAAATAGAGGACAGTTGGCCCAGCCTTCACAGTGTATTAAGCATGCATTCTCCATGTGACTAGAATGAATTGTTCAATGAGAAACTTCAGATGCGCTGTCAAGTACAATAACAAGAATTACTTTAAAATCATGATTGAAGTTTTGAAGGATTAAGATGATTAAGATTTTAAAGTCTGTATCAAACCGATGCCTATTTCACTGCTGTGTGGATTGCATCAAGTTGTATTTTTCCATGTCTAGACACACGTAAATGCTATGAAAGGAATTGAAATGATTATGATTCTACTCAAAAAATAAAACATTCTTGGTACTCTAGGGGTAAAAAAACGACTTGCTTTTTAACATTGCGCTGATGCGAGCAGCAGGCTGCTCTTGTAAATATACTTGCTTTGCACGCAGTTCTGGAGAATTCCTCTTGGAGGCACAGTACAGAATTCAGACTGAATAAAGTTACATAATTGTTGGATGGACACACAAAAAAAAACATAGTGACCATAGTTGATCATGAGCTGGTTAATTGTCATATAATGACAGAATAAAGACAGCAGCTGTACCGTAGATGGTATGTAAGACCATATTTACCGCTTTTGTTATTTCTTTCCTATTGGCAGTGTTGCCAGTAACACATTACTTATTATCCTGTTACTCATAATATGACCACTTTTCCAGTAACGACTAATCTAAGCCTTTAATATTTCCATACCGGTAATCAAATTAAAGTTACTTGTTTAAGCCACTGTAAATATTTTTGTAATTTTCTTAAGAAAAAGTTATATTTGGTACACAGAGTCAACTGAGGCAAAAGCAGAAGGAATACAATAGTGATAAATATGGTCTTACCTTCTAGGACACTGCTGCTATCTTTTTCTGTCATAAACTGAAAATTAAACAGCGGATTATCTCCTCCATGGTCGCCATGTTTTTTTGTTTCTACCCTACAAGTCTGGCCTGAGTCTGAGCTCTGTACTCTGCCCCCTAGTGGAACTCTCCAGTAGTACGTGCCTTAGACACAGCTTGTTGCTGGCATGTCAGAGTGAGGTTAAAAAGCAAGTATATTTCTGTCTTACTGTACAATGCACTTCCAATAAAGCAGGCGATCAGTGTATTTTTGGAATGACAAAGAGAGAGTGCATTGTGGCTGTTTATATCCTGCTTTTACTCTGCTTTAGTCCCACCAACATCAGTTTACTGTCTGCTGCTCAAGGCTAACTGAAAGGAGGCTGACATGAAAATGGGGCATGTTGCCATCTAGCATCGCAAAGTCAAAGGCACTTCACCACTCTTGACTTGAAAGTTTACTGGGGAACCCTTTCATCAACGAAAAATGGAGTAAAAACATTTTCTACACACACTGACACTATCAGCTTGAAAAGCAGGACGTATTTAGGAGAATAATTACGCCACCTTGGTGCACTGCTAAGGTCAGGGGTATGCTGGGATTTGGAGGACAGTCTGAGATTGAGAGTCTAGTTTTAATTGTTCAACACTCAAATGCAGACTGAGAAATGGCTTTCTTCATGGTTGAACTAAACAAGATTAATACAAGGAACACCTTGGACCTGGATGGAACGCTGTCTTTAATCATGATAGTAAAAATAGCAGAAACCAAACAATAGTGTTTCAAATGGGAGCCACCTGTCTCTGGCATCTAGGAATTTAAGTTTTTCTACATATACATGGAAGAAAAAAGAAAAGAAAAATTATACACTGCACTGAAATACACTCGAAAACTGAGGACTGCTGTTTAATGGGTCAATTTGGGACACGTCATTTTTTTATGTTTGAATGGAAAAGAAAAAAATTATTATTATTTGGCAAAATCTGATTAGAATAACCAATCATCATGTCTGTAGGTTATTTGTTGCAAAAAGGATGTAAAATTAGCAATTTTATTTGATACAAAAAACAGCTGGGAGAGCTTATGAGTCACCACATAACATCACTAGATCTTTACAAAGTAATAATCGACTCTTACGTAAAAAGATTTTCTTATCAGTAGGGATGGGTATCATCCGATACCGGTGCTAAATCTGTATTTTTGAAACGGTGCCTGTGGTTAAACGGTAGTCAAAATGGTGCTTAAGGAATAGAAAGCATACAAACTTCTTCCAAAAAAACCCTTTTTTTTCTTTTTTGTTTAGTAGGGCTGTCAAACGATTCAAAATTTTGATCTAAGTAATCACAAGGGAGCTGTGAATTATCACTATTCCTAAATGACCAAAGAACTAAAGTTTTCAGTGTAAATAAAGGAAAATGAGGCTAGACTTTTTTTAAATTAAATATAGTTGTTTGTACTCCACAATCACTTTGACAATGTATGTCTAGCCTCAGAACCAACCAAAATATATGAATAAAGCTAACATTTGGATATCACCAGTCCGTGTTAAACATCACATAAATCAAATCAGGAAATTAATGCTATTATTGTGAGGATGTACATGGCTGCTTCCGCTAATGAGTTAGCACAAATTCAATAATTGAATAATTTTGCAATGCGTAGTTTGGCTGGTTAGGAAGAACTGATGTGGTGTGGGATGAATTATAAACAGGGCAGTATTCTGTGCCTGTGTTAATTGCGTTAAAAATGATTCAATTCAAATTCAAAAATACTTTATTGATCCCAGAGAGAAATTAAGTGTTGTTGTAGCCCATTAATTAATTTTTCAAGGAATTGTTATAGAACATGATGGCTGTGGGGAGAAAGGATTTCCTGTAGCGGTCTCTGTTGCAGCGCAACTGAAGAAGCCTCCGACTGAAGATACTCTGTTGTTGTAGGACTGTCTCATGGAGAGGATGCTCAGGGTTCTTTGCATCATTATCTCCAGTTGTTCCACAGTCATCCCCATAACAGAAACAGCCTTCTGTATCAGGTTATTGACAGGGTTCGTACGGGTGCTGGAAATTCTGGAAAATGCTTGATTTTTAATATAGTGTTTTCAAGGTTAGAAAAGTGCTTGGATTTTGGACAAAGTGCTTGAACCTCCTTGAATTAGAAATTGCATTGCTTTGATAATAATTCGTTATCTTACGGAGTAGTTTTCCTTTTAGCTAAAAATGCATTTTGCACAAAACGAAAATAACGCCGCTCGAGTCTGTGCTTGTGGCTGTAGTGGTGTAATTTTCCAGTGGATGCGCGCCCTCTTTTGGAGCAGACTTGGGAGGTGAAAACATGCTCGTTGGCTGGAGGACGAAAAATACAAATTATGGCTAAAACGTGGACCATATCCTCGATTAGCCACTTGCAAAATATGCAAAAAGGACGTGCAGCTCTTCACCATGGGAGAGGCCGCGCTTTCAAGCCATATGAAAGGTAAGTTTTAAGTTAAGGAATTTTTGATTAGGCTAATTAGCTAACTGATTTTCACTGTCACGGTACATTAAGTTTACACTTCAGTTTGTGTGCTTACTGATTGAATTCTGCAGTTGCATGAATTATTTCATCAAACAACAAAGTGCTAATACGATGTAAACGATATTTATTTTTCCATTTCTACCGCCAGATTCAGTGTTTAACGGCAGTTTCGCAAGTGCATAGTGAGCTCGCGCTAGACTTTTTTTTAATTTTTTTTTTATTTTATTTTTTTAGTTTTACTGTACATTTCAGTAATGGGGAACATCTACAGTTCACTTATATGATTTAATCCCAATTTGAATAACCGTTATGGTTTTGATGTTACTTAAAAATAACCAACGTAATAAATGTCAAAATATGATGTCGTTTAAAAGGCATTAACCAGCTAAATTCTTATAACATTAAGTAAGGATTAAACAACGAGGAGCCGTGCATTAGACGGTTATAATGCACGACGCAGAGTCAAGAACACCATGACGCGTCTAATGCACGGCTCCGACTTGTTTAATCCGCTTATACCATGGTCCCACAAACGTAACATTTTATAACAAATGTTTATTTCATGTACTGAACTCGTCAAATATCCCAGACTACAGGGACTATTTTATGTGGGTCTTTAGTCGGTCTACTGTCTGAATTCTCGTCACAGAGCCAGCGATTCTCTCGCTGCTGTGAGGATCTTCGTCAGGCGCAACAAAACACATCAGCACACGCTGCATCGCCAGAATCACAACACATGATGACTATTCCTGCACTTTTACGTGGAAATAAACACCGGTAGTATGCGGCAGTCCTGGGCAGGAGCTAACCTGCAGCTAGTAGCTCAATTGCTTATCGTTACTATGGAAACAGCTGTACTGGAGCTCTTAAGTGCAGGGATGTAGGTCCTAGATCTGAAAATAATGACTAATGCCTTAAAAGAAATGCAAAGCTCATATTTTATTACACACTCAAAACAGTAAACATTTAAGTCAGTCTACGATCAGCTCAACGACTTGTCACTTAACGTTTATACGTGCATTATTTTCGTATAATGCACGCTTTTCAGCACCCACCAGCCAATCAGAATCGAGTATTCACCCAAACCATGGTATAACAAAGATTAAAACATACTTTAACAAATGCATTGCTCATGGTTGTTTCAAATGAAACCTTATTGTAGTGTTAATATAATCTTTACTATATCAAGAGCAATAATCAACAAAACATATTTTCTCATAGTACTGCAGCCCTGCTCTCTAATTAATTATTTCATTTTTTTTCACTTATATACATTATTATACAACTTATTTATATTATGTATCATTATATTAAGTCTTCTTATTTTTTATTGTTGTTATTTAGGGAAAAAGCATCAAGATCTGATGAGAAGACTTCTATATCCAGGTCCTGGATTGGATTATTTTTTTTCAGCAGACAAGACATAGGAACAGTTTTTCATTAATTTGAAGCAAGAATATTCTCAGGCTCAAAAGGATTTAATTTATTACATTGATTTTGAATAGTAATGCACACGAAGTATCATGAAGGATGAAGGTTTGGTACTACACCCAAACAAAATCTGACTGTAGGCTCATTTTTTAAGATATCAACTTTAGGTAGAAAGAGACCAAACCTAAAAAGATACTTCATCCAATAACTGAACTTTTTTTTTTTTTTTACCATTTTGGGGTGAACTATCCCAATAAATCTGTGCTCCAAAGTATTCAACAATTTAAGATGAAATGTCATATTGTGTTTTTTTATGGATTTAAATGTGAAAAAGTACATATAGCATATATAAACGGAATTTACCGTGGTTGTTAGGTGCTGGAAAAGCATAAAAATGCCCCTTGAAAGTGCTTGAAAAGTGCTGGAGTTTGAAGTTGGAAAAGGTGTAAGAACCCTGTATTGAGCCGTTTTAAGTCCCTGGCTCTGATGCTGTTACCCCAAGAGATGATGGACGAAGAGATGACACTCTCCACCACAGACTTGTAGAAGATTTGCAGCATCTTGCTGCAAATCTTGAAGGACCTCAGCTTCCTCAGAAAGTAGAGTCTGATCTGTCCCTTGTTGTAGACGGCTTCACTGTTGATTCTCCAGTCCAGTCTATTGTCCAGGTGAACTCCGAGGTATTTGTACTTCTCAACCACCTCCACTTCTTCTCCCATGATGGAGACAGTCTTTGACGTGTCCCCTGTTTCTTCTGAAATCTACTATCATCTCCTTTGTTTTGTTCACATTCAAGGTAAGATGATTGTTTCCACACCAAGCCACAAAGCTTGTCACCAGCTCTCTGTATTCAGCTTCTTCACCATCTCTGATACGCCCGTCAATTGCAGATCCTCTGAGTATTTCTGCAGATGACAGGTCTCTGTCTTATACTGGAAGTCTGAGGTGTACAGAGTGAAAAGGAATGGTGAGAGTACAGTCCCTTGTGGTGCTCCTGTGCTTCTGATCAGCTGGTTTGACATACAATCCTTCAGTCTCACAAACTGTGGTCTGTTTGTCAGGTAGTCATTGATCCAGCTGATTGTTGAGGCTTCTACCTGTGTTTTCAGAAGTTTCTGACAAATTAAATCAGGCTGAATTGTGTTAAATGCACTGGAGAAATCAAAGAACATGATTCTCACAGTGCTGCCTGCTTTGTCCAGATGACAGTGGGTTGGTTGAAGCAGGTTGATGATGGCAACACCAACACCATGGCGATAAGCAAACTGCAGGGGGTCCTGATAGGTTCTAGTTTGCTTACTCAGGTGGGGCAACAAGAGTTTCTCCGGGACCTTTATGATGTGGGATGTCAGGGCAACAGGTCTGTATTCATTGATGACTGATGGGTAAGTTTTCTTTGGTACTGGAACAAGGCAGGATGTCTTCCACAACACTGGAACCTTCTCTTGGTTCAGGCTAAGGTTGAATAGGTGCTGCAGAATCCCACAGAGCTGCTCTGCACATGTCTTCAGGACTCTGGGGCTGACACCATCTGGACCTGCAGCCTTGTTCCGGTTCAATTTCTCCAACTGCCTCATCACCTGACTTTTAGAAAAAGATAGGTGGGAAGGTGAGGTAAAGGGGGTAACGGAATCTCTTGACTTGGTCGAAGACAAAGTTGTGGAAGAAGAAGAGTTCATGACTGAGGTGGAAGATAAACATCTGAGGTGTGACACGACAGGTGTGGGTCAGAGGAGAGTCGGATGTCTCTCTGGATAGAAACAGGAGACGAGGATGCTGAGCTTGTTCCTGAACTGAACCTATTGAAGAATGTGTTCAGTTCATTGGCACTATCCACACTTCCATCTATCCAGTCCTTCCTGTGCTTAAAGCCTGTGATCTTTTTCATTCCAGACCAGACGTCTCTTATATTGTTCCTCTGTAGTTTGTTCTCCAGCTTCTTCCTGTAAGCATCCTTGCTGTCTCTGATCTTGACTTTTAGATGCTTCTGTATACTTCTTAATAACTCCCTATCTCCCTCCCTGAAGGCTCTTTTTTTCTTGTTCAGCAGTTCCTTCAGCTCACTGGTGATCCATGGTTTGTTATTAGGGAAGCATGTCACTGTTCTGGAGGGGACAATGTTGTCCACACACAAGTTTATGTATTCAGTCACACACCCAGTCATGGCATTTATATCCTCTCCATGTGGCTGGTAAAGAGTCATCCAGTCTGTGGACTCAAAGCAACCCTGCAGAGCTTATTCAGCTTCATTCGACCATTTTTTAACAGTTCTCTTTGTCGGGGGTTGCCTTTGAACAAGTGGTTTATATTCTGAGCAGAGAAAGACAAGATTGTGATCTGATTGTCCTAGCGGAGGTCTTGGTTTGGACATATAAGCATCCTTTACATTTGCATAAAACAAATCCAAGGTCTTGTTTTCTCTTGTGGAGCAGCTGACAAACTGTTGAAATGTTGGAAATGTAGAAGGGAGCGAGACATGATTAAAACCACCAGATATTGCCACAAATGCATTGGGGTGCTGGGTTTGTAGCTTAGCAACAACAGAACTGATGACATCACATGCATGGTCGGCAACGGCTGAAGGTGGAATATAAACAACTGCCAAAATGACACTGGTGAACCCTCTTGGTAAATAATATGGACGTAAATTAACTACCAAGAGTTCAATATCTGGGCTGCAGAGACTAACCTTCACAGTAAAATGTCCTGGATGACACCATCTATTGTTGACAAGCACTGCTACTCCACTTCCTTCTCTTTTTCCACTTCTCTTCAGATCTCTGTCTGCTCATAAGAAGCAGACAGAGATTGTCAGAAAATTGTCAGAAAGCCAATCAGAGAGACGTTGGAGTCGGGGATATGATCCTGTAGCCACGTCTCAGTGAAGCACATAATACTGCATTGACGATATTCAGGCTGAGACCTTGTCAGGGCTTGGAGTTCATCCATTTTGTTAGCTAGAGATCTCACGTTTCCCATTATGATTGATGGAGAAGAGATGGTTTGAATTTCCTCCTTCTCTGTCTCCTTTTCAATCCTGCTCTGCACCCACGCCTCCTCCTTTTCAACTCTTCAGGGATTTGTGGCTTCAGTTGAAGTATAATTTCAGTATTGCCATGTTAATCAGCTGCTCCCGGCTGTAAACCACCTTGTTGCCATGGTTATGCATCATAACAAATGAGCAAAAGGGAAAAACCAAAAGCAAAAATCCTTCCAACTTCACAGGACAAAAACCCGCAACGCAAACAGGTCGAAAAAGTGCAATCCTTCCTCAAGAAAAAGGGGGAAGCAATGTCCAAAAAACAAAACAAAACTCAATGTGTAGCTAACAGTAAATGACAAAAGACAAAACCTCAATGTAACTAATGCAGCAGCCTGACTGTACCACCAAAAGCGAATTAAGCAAGCGGCGAGTCAGATGTACATGTTATGTCAATGGAGGAGCGCGTTGAAGCGCGGCAGGGGGTCCCGCTTCAAATCAGACGCAGATCTGCGTCGCGAAAAAGCTTTTCTGCCCTATTCGCGCGGAGGATTTGTGCAGATGAGGCGGTTGCGGCGCGTGAAAAATTCTGCTCAAGTTGAAAATCTCTGAACTCCAGCGTCAAACCGCGCCGCGTTAACCAATCAGGAGCCTGGTGACGTGATTCTTCTGACGTAGTACGCGGACAGAGAAGTTATTCATCGCCAAACATGGAGGAGAGGCCTCATACAACGCTGTGGCTATCAACCCGGAGCTTATATGCCACTACTTCTGTATAGTATTACAGAGACAGGGGGGGGGGAAAATTTTTTAAAAAAGGACTACCAAGCTTGGAAGAAGATAAGTGAAGGAGATTGGCACTGGTAAGTTCATTTCACTTTTGAGTTTTTACCGAACCTGTGCAAAAGACAGCTAGCTAGCCCGCCTACTGTCCCGCTTTTTTACTATTCATGTCCCGCCGATGTTTAAATACTTTTCCGCTAATGTGATTATTCAGCGGACTACTGCAGAAAAAAATGGAAGAGCCTCAGGGACACTTACTGCAAGGAGGGCGGTATGGAGAAGGGAGAAGCGGAAGTGGGTCAGCCTGCCCGGGTCGGGAGGAGGTGGAAGTTTTCCGCAGGTCATGGGGGCCCGGGCCCCCCCCCCCCCCCCCCCCCCCCCCCCCCCCCCCCCCCCCCCCCCCCCCCGTTGTGGTGGGCGGGCGTTCCTTGACCCCTTCGTCACCCCGCGGGAGACCAGCAGCAACATGGGGAGTATGCGGACCGCGGAGAACCTCCTCCTAGAGGGCCAAGGACAGCCTGAAGGAGCAGCAGGGGAGTCCCAGATAGAAGGTATGTTTACAATGATTTTACGTAGACTGTTATATAGGCATATATGTTACTGTTTACTAATAAACAGTATACAGTGGTCCCACTATAACGTGGTTCATCCTTCATGGCCTCGCTTTTAAAGAATAAAAAGGGACCCCTATATATAATTTGACTTTTTTTTTTTTTCAACCTGAAAACATTTAATTTTGTCTTGACAGAGTCAACTGATTCTACAGTAGAGCCATCCCCTGTTGCTTCTCCTGGCTACCCAGTCCCTGGTCCCTCCGCTCCGGCTGTTGCACCCACAGGTGGGTAAAAGAAATTGTAGCAACATTGTTGTACTGAATATCTACAACAAATATGATTACAGGTTGTTTTTTTACCATGTTGAAAATTAAAGTCTAGTAGCAGCCTTCTCATTACTTTGTGTTGTTTGATGCTTTGTTTTACGGGCCCACAGAGGAGGAGAGCTCAGAAGCGGACGAGGGACGGGCCCCAGGATGGCCAATCGAGGGTGGAGTCGGCCCTCCTGGAGTCGCTTCAGAGGCCACGACCATCTGCGACTGAGCTCTTCCTCCTGAGCCTTGTTCCTGCTGTGGAGAGCATGCCGCCTCAGACGAGAGAGTTCGTCAAATTTCAATTCCAAAAAATAGTTTTTGAAAACACCACAGCAGTGTTAAATTTGGAACCATTGGACCCTAGTAGTCAGTAGTTTTCTGAAAAATATAGGGCAGCAGGCTCTCCACAGCACGAGCAACGCACTTTTTCTTCTCCTTCTTTTCCCTGAGGCTCTTCCACCTCCCAAGCTTGGTCCGTTTTATTCCTGTATATGTATTTATTTTTGTTATTTATGTTAAATACGTTTCTTTGGGATTATTTATTTTCTATAATACATTTTCTAAATGACAATCTGTTGATCTTACTACACAGCAAAATTTGCCCCACAACTTGACACGTTATTTAGAAATTGTTAAATATACTATAAACTACCATATAGGAAAATAACAAAGTGAAGAAAAATTATTTAAGAAAATAAAGAGGTTAGTTTATTTTCGAGGCAAGCTCCATTTATTAAGGAAAAAAAGCAGGAGAAAAAGCTCTTTAGAGGTTTGTGGGTGGCTCTTAAAAGAGCCGTTGTGGGAAGTCACCGGGACTTCAAATAGGCTTTTTTGGCTGCCAAGGCACTGCTCCCTCTGCCGAGAAATGGGCCATGAACGTCTCCCTCACAAGGACCGCCTCTCTGGAGGAGTTGTTGGCCGCTACACGACCCAGGCCTTCCAATTGCTCCACCACAGCAGGTGCCACGCCCCTCACAGCAGGTGCTCCTCTATCTTCTGAATGGTGCAGAAAATTGTGGAGAAAAAACGTCGCCTTCACACATTTCTCCGCAACTTCAGAGCGCCGATACAACCTCCACTGTGAGGAGAGGATCCCGAAGACGCACTCCACTACTAGCCGGGCCCCGGAGAGGCGATAGTTGAAGACCCTCTTCTCTAATTGGAGGAGGCGTCCAGGGAAAGGCCTCATGAGCTCCCGCCGCAGTGGGAACGCCTCGTCAGCCACAAAGACATGGGGCTGGGCTCCACGGTGTTCTCCACCAGGTAGAGGCTGGTCAGGAGGCAGATGGAGCGTCCCGGCCCGAAGAGCCTGACCAAAGGTGGAGTTGGCCAGAATACCACCGTCGCTGGTTCTCCCGTACCCCCCAACATCAATGATGCGGAAACAATACCTTGAATCCACAACCGCAAGGAGAACAAGGGAAAAAGTTCCTTTGTAGTTGTGGAACATCGATCCTGAGTTGGGAGGTGCCTTCAGCTGGACGTGCTTCCCATCCAGAGCTCCACAGCAGAGAGGGAACTTCCACCGCTCCTGGAACCCCTCTGCGATGGACCGCCAGTCTTCTGTGGAAGGTACAGCCATGTAGTCCTCCACTAGACAGTCCCAGATTGCTGACGCTACCTGGGGGACGATCTGGCACACTGTGGAGACACCAACTCTGAAGCTGGACGCGATGGTCCTAAAGGAGTCCCCAGTGGCAAGGAACCTGGAAATAATTAAATAATAGTTAAAAATCTAATAGTTTTATGTGACTTGCAGTTTCAAAAGAAAAGTAAACATTTTTGTGAAAACTATTGGCAGTTTCCAAACTTGTTTATCAGTTGTTGGTACTCCAGAGAGAATAGTAAAAGAAAGTATTGGCACCGATACCTTTATCGGTATCGGTGCATCCATACTTTTAACTTTACTATATCCTAATCTGATCGGTCGCTACTGTTAACAGCCACAGTGAGCCGATCACTCATAATTCCTAAACATGTCAATCAGGTAGGAATGAACTGAGAGATTAATAGAAATAAAGATTTTGGTTGTTGAAAGCCACTTTCACTTCTTAGTCATTGTTAATATTTGGAGAAATGAAAACTGTGATAAGACATAGCATATCAAGATAGATTTATTATATAACTAAAGATGAACCAAACTGCTCACAATTTTATCTAGCTCCCAGTTTTAAAAATGCAGCTGATCCCTTATAGAGTTGGCTGCAAGGGTTATGTAGAAATATTTAACTGGTTCTACACCAGAATTAAACCAGGTCTAAATAACACAAAATAAACACTTTAAAAGATAAACCACCTGAGGATCACAGCAAAGATAGTCCTCACAGTTTGATCAGCAAACACAGAGAGCATACATTGATATGACACCACAGTCATGCAACCATTGCAAATGCTGATAATATAGCACAAATATAATTAATTCAGGACTTTATGAGGTATACCGCTTGACTAGAAATATAAACAGTCGTTTCCTTACCACAGTTTGCTATCAGGAAACGACTATATTCTCTGATAGCACAACACAACCATGTTATGCGTGTATAAACTGATAGCTTAGCATATAACAGCACACATATCAATAAAATATTACGATAATAAACAGTTTTACTAACCGCAGGCAGATGGACAGGCGCTCAGCAGGTGGGATCGACCGCCTGTAGTTGGTGTCTAGGCGGGCGATGCTCGGACCAACGCGGGACAGGAGGTCTTCGAACTGGACGAGGGACAAACGGTGGTACCGCTGAAAGCGGCCGTCATCCAGTCGCAGCTCCTGGAGCAAATGGTGAAACTCACCAAAGTGCTCACGCTTCTGAAGGACCTGATGGACCCAGATACGGCGAGGATGTCGCCTACACCGCTGCTCTGCTCTCCAAAGTAAATAAAGAGAGGACACTCTTTCTTCGAACGTTAGCTCAACAGCTACCATCTTGCAAACACACCATCTGGCACTATTTCCTCCCAGACGTGACGTATTTCCGCCCACACGCGCCGTGTTTTCAAGCGCGTCAACTTTGCTTTGTACACGCGTCAAGGAGCGAATGTTCAAGCCTCCAGCTGGGGGCATGTGGCGCGTTTTGACGCTTTTGGTGTGGACATACTGTAACAGAGCCACTCCAACATGCAGCCACCCAGAGCAGCGCAATTCTAGAATTTATTCAATTCATTTATTTTATATTTATTTATTTTTTTCATTTTTTTATTTATTAAATTCTTGAATTTTTTGTTAATTCTAGAAATTAATCGACCTTGCGTTCATTTTGATAGGTTTAGCGTTCTCCTGATGGCAATTCATATTCAAAATTCATAGTGCTTGACATCTCTGGGGAAAAAAAGAAACAAAATAAGGCAATTAAATTTGTGCTGCTGTCCGGTCTGGTTATTACCATTTATGTCATCATCTACTGTAGATTCTCGGGCAATAATTTTTGTTATTATTGTTACACCTTAGCAGCAGAGTTCACTTGTCTTGTGGGGAAAAATTTCTTAAGTCATAAAAAATTGTGTTTTCTTATTTGTCCTCCATTCTTGTGTAATTGTACATCTAAGGCATCCTGTTTATGTTAGCGCGGTTGTTCCAGGGAGGACTGGCTCAAGCCCCTCACTGCTGTAGCCTAACAGCTGGGAATGGCCTTTCAGCCTGACAAGACATGCCGTTCCTATGACAAACACCCGTAGAGCAACAGTAACATGTGTCTCCCACCCCTACGAGTAGCCCTCCGCCTACCCCCTCAACCCCACATGCACACGCACACACACACACACACACACACACAGCTGTGCAGTGTACTTAATGAATAGCACACTTGGGGCTGCTGGGGTTTTTGCCGGAACAGCAAGAGAGGGGAGGGAAAAGTAAAAAAAAAACACCCCCCAATGACCTCCAAGGACCATCTGAGATAATAAATCCATGACCCTGAGTTCCGGAGTGCTTTGGGCAAGGTTGGGGTGGCAAATTTCCCACTTCCACAATATCATATGTTAACGGTAATTCCTTTTAGCCAATGTGTAATGGTACAGGAATTTGTTCTCCTCAGCCTCATCTCGGGCTGGTGGAATCTGTTGAAAATGTGCGACAGCTGTGAAACTTGGCCAGCCACAGCCTGTGAATGTTTAAGTTTAGGATATGAATCTGGGAGGGGGTACACGGCCGAAGTGCAGATGAGGGAGGGAGGGGGGGGGAAGGTTCCTTATCTGGTCTCCTTCAAAACAAGGCACCAAATAGGGAACTATCATCCGGTACAGATGAGTCACTTGGTGACTGATTAGATTAGCAATATTTGTTCTGATTTTTATACTTAATATTGGATGTCTTCATAAAGAAAACACATGCATTTGTTTTATATTTTTCTTAAATGTTTTAGTGGAAATTCAAATTAGAGTCAAATTGAATCCCACTGCTAGTGACAACAAACAGCTACAGTTCTTTGGGATCCATGCGGTGGTGTCAGTGCAGCTTTTAGGGCTGTCATGTTGGATGGCAGTTTTGGGTTGGTGTTGTAATTATTGTATTGATAAACAACAATTTTAAACAGGAAGAAACATTTTCCTGCAGCATGATGCTGCTACCGCAATGATTTCCCCTTGGGTTTGGTATGTTCGGGTTGTTTTGTTTGTCATACACAGAATTTTTTTCAAGAGTGCTATTGCAAAGAGGGTCTAAAAAAAAGTGGTATGAACACATTTTCAAGGCATTGGAGCTACCTGATACAGAAATTGAATAAAAAACTAAATTTAAAAGTCTAAGGTTATTTTTTTGCTAGAAGAAGAAGCATTGTCTGCCAGTGTTACTGGAATGTACCATATAACAGGGAAAGATTTTTAAATATTCAGCCATTTAAATAGAAAAAAACACAGGAAAGTCCAACGAAATTTAACAAAAGTAATTGAATTATGGTCTCCAAACAGATAAAATGAAAATTCTTTCAACACTGCAACCTCCACAAGTAAATAATTATTGCCAACACAGCTTACTTTACAATTTGTATACATTTCTCCTTTACACATAAGTTTTTTTTTTATCTCCTGTATATTTCTTCATTGTTTTTACATGTGACTTGTTCTCTAACTTTCTCAGAATCTTGCGCTATTATAAAGTGTATCCTAAGGTAACAACCTCCATCAACCTGGGGTTACATTAAAGTTCTCACACAAATGATCACATGTACAGATGATCTTTAGAATACGAAGGACACAGCCAAGGACAATACAGGGGGGTGGGGGATTGTCAGTGACCCTGGAGAGGTGTTAGAGACTGTTATGTCATCAGACGAAATTAAAATAGAACTCAATGCTATAAAACATACAGATTGTAAAGAAAATAGACAAACACTTGAGTGTCATTACCCATAGTTTTCTGAAGAGCAGAAAATGAAGCCAACTCGGCAGTTCCCACCACCGCCATCATGTCCGCGTCACTTGCCTCGTCACTCTCAGAAATTACAAAAATGGGCAAGGAGGTGGAGCTGAGAGTGGCGGTGTGAGGTTGGGGCTGGAGTATTGACACTCTGAGCCGACATTCAAGAATAAATAACATCTCAACAGAGTTGTCCTGATGAGAAACCCATCCATCCATCCATCATCTTACGCTTATCCAGGGTTGGGTCGCGGGGGCAGTAGCGTAAGCAAAGAGACCCAGACTTCCCTCTCCCAAGCCACTTGGGCCAGCTCCTCGTGAGGAATCCCGAGGCGTTCTAAGGCCAGCTGGGAGACATAATCCCTCCAGCGAGTCCGTGGTCTTCCCCTGGGCCTCCTCCCGGTGGGACGTGCCCAGAACACCTCACCAGGGAGGCGTCCAGGAGGCATCCTGACCCGATGCCTGAGCCACCTCAACTGACTTATTAAATCTAAAATGTTTTTTTGAACCAGTAAACGTATATTTCTGCTGTGAAGTTGGCTCTTTAAAAATGGAATTCAATGGGAAGTTGCTCCTTTTTTGAGCCAGCCCCCAGATGATAAGGGGGGAACTGCAATTTTTGTTATATATTGAGATGCTGGACTGTCTCCCCCTAAGAAAAGTCCAATAAAATCAGGTTATTATGTTCAGTTGCACATACAGTGAAAACAAGGCTTTAGACTATGACCCCATGACAAGAATGGTAGGAAAGCATGTTTCCGGTAACTACATCAACCAGAAAATGAAATTCTTCAGAAAGACTATGAAGGATTCGTTAGACCAATGCAAAGACATAATTTCAGAGAACAAAAGGAGAGAGGTCTATGAAAGTTATCTATGGTACAAACATCCAGATATAATTCATGTGTGGGGTTGCTTTCACTCAAACTGAAGGAGGTTCCTTCCAAGTCTCCCAAAGAAATTTGATTTCACTCTTGATTTATGACATGAATCAAGAATGCTCAGGCAGGGGCTTGTTTTAGGCCCTTTCATAAGACACACCATGTCGGCATATGTCGGGTAATGAATGCGGCATAGTGTGAAGTAATCCTTTGTAAAAGCACCTGATCACAGCAAATTGCCACCACAGGCTGACCACTTATGAATAACCAAAAGTTTATCTGAAGCCGGCATTACTGCCAACACTGATGGTGGATTTGTCTTCTGAAACAGGCTTATGGTTCAGGAACAATCTCAAGCCACATGAAGCGGCATGTCCCAAATGTGGTTCAAAGTTTATGAATTCAAATTTTGGACCGATATGTCTCAAGGTCTGAACCCTCATTGAGAACCTGTGCTATGTTCAAAAGGGCTGGGTCAGTATTAATTGCCTTATTATTAGTGAGACTTAAAGGTACAATATGTAATATTAATATCCAGTGGTCAAATTGAAGTACTGCAGTCCATGAAAAATAACATAGTCCACTCTCAGTAACTCAAACCCTCCTCTCCCTGAATTTCAAGGACAGCCAATTATTGATTGGCCAAGAAGATACACGATGACGAGAGAAGAAGTAAGTTGATAGGTAGATGAATACACTTCACCGCCACATTGAGTTGATGCTCTGTCTTCTCAAACCCCCAGATGGTCACGGCAGATGACCGCTTGTACTGAACCGGGTTCTGCTGGAGGTTTCTTCCTGTTGAAGGGAATTTTTCCCTCTCCACTGTCGCTACATGCGTTCAGGGCACAACCTTACATCAACGACTCAACACAATCTGTTGGGAATCCTTAAATAAAAACTTTTAACTGATTGGAATGTTTGTATAATTTTATTGTATATTAAAGTGCCTCGAGATGACATCAGTTGGGAATTGGCGCTATATAAATAAACTGAATGGAATTAACTCAAAAAGTAGTTTGAGATATTTTCAGAGCCGACTATTTTACTGCTTGCAGTTAGCTTAACATTACCCTTTAACAAGGTTGGTGTCAGATTACAAATGACATTTAGTTTTGAAGACTTGTCAACCTCGTGTGATCACATGTGACTTGCCCTGGATAAATATGATAGCGGGACAGAAATTGTAAACAATTACTATCTCTAGCAGCATTTTTAAAATAAAAACTTACAACCCACGAGACGGCTGTGGTTGAAATCTGTTTCAAACTAACCTTCCTTCTAACATGGTTGGGATATAATTCACTGTAAAATTCTTACATATTGCAACTTTAAGCCTAGTTTATGCTCCTCCCTCAGCAAGTTTGCACCCACAAACACATGTATTGATAGAGGCATTTACTTTTATACTTCTCTGTTGATGCATCAGTGTTGCAAAGCAATTGCCCACCAGGACAGCAGGTAGGGGGTCAGAACGATATCAGCTTAAAATGAAACTCAAAAGAAATAGTGACACTGAAAATAAAAATGGGCATTGAAAAATATAATAGTAACTGAAAGTCTTAATTTTGAATCTTAAATAAATGTTATGAAAATTTTTGTATTGGAATTGAAACAAAAATTGAAAGTAAAAAAAATCAATGAAACTCAAAATATATGCATTAAACCATCATAATCAAGTGTTCAAACTTTCATCTTTTTTTCAAATAGTTGTAGCAGTGGATTTTCCTGTAATATGTGGACATTTTAAAATCAAAGATATAAAAAAAGAACAAGTAGTGACCTTTATTTGCTGAGTTAGAGAACGGGTAGTAAAATGGCCTGATTCACTAACAGGTGAAAGGTAGTATATATGGCTCTAAAGCCCCGCACCTCATGCGTGTGCACAGCGTGAAATGAGTATCAGATGAAAAGCAGCCGCTATGAAAAATAAAGATTGACATTGAAAAAAAGAGATGAAAGTGTGAAAAGTTGACTGTGAGTAAATAGTTTTAATGCATATATTTTAAATGTCATTGATTTTTTTTTTCACCTTAAATTTTTGTTTCAATTACAATACAGACATTTTCATGACATTAATTTCAGATTCAAAATTAAGATTTTCCGTTAAGATATTTTTGAATGGGAATTTTAATTTTCAGTGCTAATATTTCTTTTCAGCTTTTACGCTGATATCATCCTGACCCCATTACCTGACCTTTTTTGGATGATCTGCCTACCATTGCAGTGACTTCTCTGGTCGACTAGTTTGTTTACTTCAGCTTATAAATGTACATCACTCAAGGAGCCGTCAGTGGGTCAGTTTGACTGACCTGGAAAGCTTTTTAATAGAAGTGCAGCTCTTTGAATAGTCAAAAAATGCATGAAGCAACAACTAAGCACATTTTCTCATAAAATTTCGTTCATTTAGTTAGTTTTGTGAGCACTCATTACAATTTCAGTTTGTTTTCATTTTGCTTCAAATTCTCATTTTAATTTTTATTTCAGTTAACAAATATGTTTTTTACTTCTACTTTTTGTTATTTCGTTCGTTTTCGTTAACGATAACAAAGATTCTTACACCTCAAAAATGTTTGCATCTGATCCATGGCAGACTCCTTGCAGACATGAAGGGAAGATTGAGTGTTTTTATCATTCTATTCGTTTTGTCTGTCAAACTTTTGCAGAATCCCGTCTCGCGCTCTGCTGTGGTGATGGAACGTGTATGCTGCAACAAACAATTTTTGAAGCTGCTTGCCTATGTTGTTTAAGTCCTTTCAGCAGAAGTACAGAGGTTGAAGAATAAGAACTGAATAAACAGAGGGGCGACATCACAAGCAGAAGTCTGGATATCTACCTTCCCACCAGCAAATCATACACTTTTTATAATATATTAGTATAGTCCTTTTTATGTCCTTGTTGTGCATCTTAAATGCACCCACCAACCTTTTACACCATGCAGATGGCATCCAAAATCCTCAAAAGTATGACAACTTCAAACTACTATTCTAAAAAATAAATATCTGGCAGCACAGTAAAAGTACTTCTGTGAATGATCACATTTTCATATTATGAAGGCTTTAAATGAAATGACAACTGAATAACTTAAAATACTGGATGACATATTAAAACTTTTTTTATTCCAGTTATTATATGGGTGAAACCTTGAATTTCAGAAACAGCGGCAGTCAGGAGACAGATGTTTACATTCCTGATTCGTCTCTTTTATAAAGACCACTATAAGAAAAACATAATGTTTTTCTCTTTGGCTGTGTAATGCGACATTGTTAAGGCTGAACAGAGACAAATTGATCTTAATTAACTATCATATAATCATTACTATCAGATTATTTTTAGGGTTCTTTAGGGTACAACCAGGTTCTGAATCCAAAGTAAGGAACTGCCAAAACATTTAAAAACCAAACTGTTTTGGCCGGAACAACAACCATTGTAACTGGATTTTCCTACCAGCCAAGCCAATAGATGCTGTTGTCTAATCCGTACACCTGTAATGATTAAGTCAGTCCCATGAGTAAGCCAGCGGTTTGGTTTCTGGTCCACAGCGCTTCCTCTGTTGACTTAAGGTGTTTCCTAAACTTTGAACTCTTCACCTTTTTCACTTGTTTTTGCTTAAAATTAACATTAGGCCAGGCAAGGCAATTTTATTTATATGGCACACTTTCAACAATTCAAGGCAATTCAAGGTGCTTTTGATGATTCAGTGGCAATGAAACCAAATACACGACAAAAATATGAAAATCCAAAAAGATCATCACCAAAACAAATGCATTTAGTAACTGAAGCATAAAATAAAATTTATGTGAGAGTATGGAATTTAAAAACAAATAAAACACAAGAATCCATCAATTAAAAGATAAGGTATAAAGAACAAATTTATAAAAAAGAATATAGATTAAAAACAGAATCAGTAAAAAAATAGGAATAGAAATCATACCATGACAATCAAAGAGTGATTTAAAAAACTGCAATTTAGGGCTCAAAGGCAGCTCTGAATAGTAGAGTTTTCAACTTTGATTTAAAAGAGCCTAACGATTCTATCACGCGTTTGTGCTGCAAGGAGGACGAAGGACCCAGGCGCAGAAGCAGAGTTCCAGGTGAGGTGATATTTATTGGTGCAGCGACATACGGAGAGACAATATACACTAAGTGCAAAACAATGATTCAGCGAAGACTGAAGCGCTCACTGGATCTTAAATAAGGGGAGACAAGGAGGAACAGGTGAAGACACTCAGGGAACACAGGTGCAAACAATAGGAAGTGAGGAGGTTCAGACAGGACGACACAGATGCAGATGATGAGGGAGTGAGAATCCTGACAGATTCAGTATTTTTGCATTCTTCTGGAAGTTTGTTCCACATTTGTGGAGTATAGAAGCTGAAAGCTGCTTCTCCCTGTTTAGTTCTAATTCTAGGAATGTTCAGTAAGCTTGAGTTGGAGGACCTGAGTGGTCTGCTGGGTTGGTATAGTGACAGCAGATCTCTAACATACTTTGGTGCTAAACCGTTCAGTGATTTATAAACTAGTTGGAGTATTTAAAAGTCTATTCCCTGAGCTACAGAGAGCCAGTGTAAGGACTTAAGAACTGGGGTGATGTGTTCTACTTTCCTGCTTCTAGTGAGGACACGGGCAGCAGCATTCTGGATCAGCTGCAGCTGTCTGATTGACTTTTTAGGTAGACCTGTGAGGACGCTGTTGCAGTAATCAGTCCGACTAAAGATAAACGCATGGATCAGTTTTTCAAGGTCCTTCTGTGACATTAGTCCTTTAATCCTAGAAATGTTCTTCAGGTGATAGAAGGCTGACCTTGTTATTGCCTTTATGTGACCCTGGAGGTTCAGGTCTGAATCCATTATTACACCTAGATTACGGGCCTGATGAGTCGTTTTTAGTTGTATCAGCTGAAGCTGTGTGCTGACTCTTGATCGTTCTTCCTTAGGTCCAAAAATAATTACTTCTGTTTTGTTTCTGTTTAGCTGGAGAAAGTTACGGGACATCCAGTCGTTGATTTGTTCAATGCATTAATTTAAGGTCTGGATAGAATCAAAGTCATGTGGTGACAATGTAATGTATAGCTGAGTGTCATCTGCATAATTATGTTAAATAATCTTATTGGCTGCTATTATCTTGGTTAGTGGGAGCATATAAATATTGAACAGGAGGGGTCCTAGGATGGAGCCCTGGGGTACCCCACATGTGATCTCTTAGGTGATTTCCCTGTGATTGTTTATACATGGGTGTAAAAATTGTGGTGGGTTGGGTGCTGCTTTACAGATTGGTCTTCTCATTTCCAAAATCTTTTCAATGAAGAAATTGGCAAGTTCACTACAGGTCCTAGTGGAGTGGAGTAGCTCAGGGGCTGCTGTCACTGGAAGATTGGTTAGTCTTTCAACTGTTGTGAATAGTTTGAGCATTATTAATGTTTCTGTTAATGATTTCAGAAAAAAATGATTCCCTTGCAGCCTTTATAGTTACGTTATATTTGTTCAGTCTGTTTTTGTAGATCTCATAGTGAACCTGAAGTCGGGTTTTCTTCCATTTTTTCTCGACCTGGTGGCACTCCCTTTTTTCACTACGTTCCAAAGTATTGCTGGTCCAAGAAGACTTCTTTCTGCCAGAGTCTACTTGGAGCAATGTTATCAATGATGTCTGAGACTTTAGAGAAAAAGTTATCTACCAGCTTGTTAACAGTGTGTGTGTTGGGGTTTTTTTGTTGTTGGGGGGGGGGGGGGGTGTTAGGTTGGGGGTTGAGGTAGAGCAGTAAATTTGTTTAAAGATTTCAGCTGAGCTGTCAATGAAGGGGGCGTTTTCATACTATGGTCTCAATTTGATTAGATAGTTTAGCCGGGATCATGCTTTCAAAGAAGATTAGGCCTTGTATGACTCAATTCCAGGACTTAAATCCCCTTTCTTTAAACTCCTTAGAGACTGAAAACATTTAATAACCTGGTAGACTTTAATCAGTTGATAAAAACATTCCCTCTTTGGAAAATGTTATATTTCCAGCAGTGGAATTGAACTGGTGATATTGTTTTTTTTTTCTATTTGTTTTTTCTCATTACTATGTTAGACAGCAGATATTACTTTAATTTAATTGTTTCTCGGCATCATCTTAGCTCATGCTAAACACATTTTATTTAAAAAAACAGATTCACCTTGTTTCTTTATTGTGTGGTGGAATGAGAAAATAGAAATTCCTACTTCAAGCAGATATTTAAGACAGGACATTTATATTACATCAGTATGATCTGTTTAATCAATGCTGCATTCTGATATATCTGAAAAATTAGAAAATGCTGTGCTGCAAAAAATCCAGAATAGACAACTGCCCAAAGTAGGTACAAACACCATTAATGCAAGAATGGTTGCTATGTTGTTGGAGACCTTAAAAAACGTTTGATAACAAGAAGAACAATGAGTGGTGGTCCATAAAAAGCTTGCAAGAAAATAGACACACATAAGATAAAGCAATATACCGAGTGGAAATGTGATCCACCGTAGCATCTCGCCCTCCGTCGCTCCACTTGATCCCAGTGTATTCCCTCTCAGACCTATTGAGGATGGACTACTGGCACACCACACCCAAGATCATTGTATTGAAAATTCTTGATTCTCTGCCAAATGAATCCAGTTCCTTCGAATCTTTTTACAGCACCTCACAAGATCCAAGGCCAATGTAGGTTTGACTGCGAACTGTGAGATGAAGACAGGCAAAAGTGGCTTAAAGCCGGTCTGTTGCATTTAGAGTTCACCTTACTGGGATTTTAGTCAGATCCAACTCTTTCCTTCAAGCTGTCATTACCAGAAGTGCAATTTATTTGTTCTGATAAGTGTAACATTTCTGTGTGCCATTACGAAACAAACCCACTGTTGGTCACATTTTATGGACATGTTTCCTTGATTCATGAAATAAAAAAATCTGAAAATGTCCGCAGGTGTTCAGACGCACATTAAGGAGTTGAGAAATATATTTTTCAGCTTCCCAAATGGAATGATGATTCAAATCCCTAAAACTAAAACAAACACACCACGAAGTAGGGTTGAATCATTTGCTCTGGCGAAGCCTGCACTGTCTGGGAGCATTACCCTGAAAACCACAGAGGACACATATGTTCCATGTGATTTCTGGTCTGGCTCACAGAGAAAAACGAGAAACTGTAAATTGTATCTGCAGCACTTCACTGCTGCCATGGCTGAAGGAATCTAACATTCTTTGCTTATCTGAATGTGTTCTAGAGGATTGGAAAAAATTTGATTATTGATATTAAAGAGAATCAAATCATTAATTTCTATTTTTAAATGCCGGGAATTTCTCTATAGCATCAACTTCATAGAATTTGTACCAGCTGGAACAATGGGTTAAAGCACCTCAGTGATCTTTGTGCAAATCCAAAGAGTTTTAAATAGTTGAAAAACAGCAAATAAATGTAAAAGCAATGAATGAAAATTTAACTCCATATGTCAGCTTTACACTCTTCCACAATTATATAATGGATTCTTCCTTACTGAGTAATTAATAGGCTGAAATATATATATATTTTTTTAAATAAGATGCAGTTTTGAGCAACATCCATTCAGCACTGATAAAAATGGCTTGAAAAAAAATAGCACCAAATGATCTGATGAGGGCTAAACATAAGTGGAATGGGCCTTTTAGAACAAACAAAAAGTGGACATCAGTGGGTAAAGTCATGGTTGTATCTATATCATTCCATTGTCTAAAGATTAGTGAAAAATTACTTTTCATCATCACTCGCCCACAAGAAGCTGATAAATATAAATTTCATCATTGTGGAGGCAGTTTGTCACACTAGAAGAGAAGGGGATGAGATAATTCGTTATCCTCAGACTAGACTGGGTGCAGTTACACAATACATGTTTTGGTTAAGCTGTTAGCATCTAACCCACAGGTGGATAAAACAAGTTCAGACCCGCCTTATGAGCGATTTCACTGCCGCTTTGGGTAACGCAGATTTGATCAGTTTAAGGTCCAACATGTCTTAGAATTAGGTGAGGCGTTAAGGTGCCACAAACTATACATATTTTCTGTCATTTAGGGATTTCCCTTCAATAAGATACAACTTGTCCTTTTTTCCTCCAGTCTGAATGTTACGTAGATGAGACGTATTTAACTCAATATTGTAAACCAATACTTTTATTATTATTATTATTATTATTATTATTATTATTATTATTATTATTATTTTCTTTAATTTATTTATTTATTGCTTTTGGAAACACTATATCTGATTTCAGTTTACAGATTCTGATTAGCCAAAATTCATTTTTTCAAATCTTGATTTGACAATGTGAACAGCTAAGAGCACTGAGAAAATCATTCCTGAAACTCTGGCACAGAGAAAGGTCCTGGATATATCAGCTTCTCATAAATGTTACGTGAGCTTTTAAATTTACAGTATTAAAACATGTTACGGCTGCATTACTATTTACCTTTCCATATCCAATAGCCACGGCCTGTTGCCATGGGGTTTCAGTCATATCCAATCCTGGCCCCTTTGGCACACACTCTTATCTCTGTTTAAATATCCGGTTACTTCCCCCTCTGGTTCAGACACACAGAGACATGTCATTAAGGGGAGTATCTCTCTCCAGCGCAGGCTTCCTTCCTGTGTTCATGGTGACGGATTGATTTTCTGGTTGGTAGCCACTGTAAGAAATATTCAACTATAGAGGTCATGTAACTTTGAAAGCATCTTATGATTGGACATTTTGCTGGTGTATTGTGCTTTGCAAACTTATTGATACATATTTGAACTTTATATTTTGTTGCATTACAACAAATGTCTACATAGTTTATTGGGATTTTGTGTGATCAACAAATAGACAGGTGGAAATAATTGAATAAATATACACACATATATACTGTACATAATTTATATTATTATATTTGGTGCTCTGATGTATTTAGCCATTTTAATCTGATGCCCCTAAAATAATATTTTATGCAACCAATTGTCTTTGCATGTCATCTAATTGGTGTAATATAATTGAAGTGCAAATCCATCTGTTTTGTGAAGCCATCAGACACACAGAGAGAAATTGCTTTGGGTTTATTTTAAATGCATAGGACACAGGGGTAGATAGATAAAACAAATGAAAAGAGGTAAGGTAAAAAGATAAAAAGGAGAGAGGGAGATAAGAACAAAATATAAGATAAGAATATAAGAACATACGCTAGAACTCATCAGCATCAGGGGGCATCACTGTTAAGCCTATACACATTGCTGGCAGATCAAAATATGGATCAGGAATCCTAAGACCCGAAGTAACCCCCACAGGTGAGCCCCCCAGGGTGGGCAAATAGGCCTCTTATTTGGTGGGGGGCCTGAAATAATCTAAAGATGTTTCCCCACTGGTACGACTCAACTCGGCTCTGTATGACTCAGCCTTGGTACCTTTTACTCTCCACTGGCAGAAGTCGGGCTGAGTCGCTCAAAGCTGATACTCTTTTTCTTACCAGCTCTGCTATGGTTCCACCCGTGCTGTACTAGTACTGAAAAAGTGAAATTAGACAGCTGTCGGTCACTGATTGGCTAGAGGGCGGAGTGACTGGAGAGTAACTTGACAGCGTCCTTAAACAATGAACCGACCGACCTTTGGAAAACTCACTACAGTGAGCAGATGTGTTTAGTGTTTGCTGAAGAACAATAGCAGTGTTAAAAATCAGTGCTACGATCCAGTCGGAGGTGCAGCATTTATGAGCCTGTTGGCTCAAGAGAAGATTCAGTGTGGGCTGGATGGAGCTGCTCGCTGTGATTGGGTTTTAAATGAGGACTCAGAGCTGACCGCGGTTCAGAGCTGACCGCGGTTCGGAGCCCCCCCCCCCCCCCCCATTAATAATGACATTTTAATAAAATGTCATTATTAAATGACATTTTAATAAATGTCATTTAACATTTATTAAAATAAATGTTAAATGACACCTTACAAACATCTTGCAGGTAAAACAATATGCATTTCCACTTTGTGGGGAATACCAGAGCCACTCTCTATGTAGTTTCTCACCATTTATGAGTTTGCGCATAAAATGGCTTTTGGAAAAAAAAAAATTCGGGTTTTTGAATTGCCGTTCTTAAGCAGAGACATCAACGTCCTTGTTTTGGCAGGTTCTGGCCCCATTTTGGCCCAATATGCACGTACCTTTTCTGACACAATGGCAGGCTCTCCCCATCGGGCAGGGTCTGTGTTAAAAGGGTCCATGTTCGAGTCCTCTTCCCCTCCGCCACCTGCAGCGGGAGGAGTGTCTGCTTCAGCTGCGCTTTTTTCCTTCTCTGCTCCTAACTGGTCCGTGCCCCCCCCCCCCCCCCTTTTGTTTTAAAAAAGCCCGTTATCTTCGGGATATGGCTCATTAAGTCTTTCTCACGCCATTCTTTCTACTTTAGTGCCTTTCGCTTCTGTGCACCGCTCTCAAACTTTTTCTTCCCCGACATTTCGGGCTATGACAAATTATAGCCAATTGGTCATTTGATACCGCAGTATGTCACATTTAAACAGGTAAAACAAACAAATTGCAATATAATAGGCTATGGAACTCGCTTATATCTGATAGGCCCTCTGGGACAGATAGGGCGGGCCTACTCCAGGTACACACGTAGGAGTGCAGCGCAATCATCGCATGCAGTTAGTCATACCGCAAAGTGAAGTGATTGACATGAAAATAGACAAATCAACGTTCTTTTTAATTTTTTTCTTTAATTCTGATTGGCCCTTGACTATGGAAGGCCCCTGGGCTCCAGCCCATGCTAGCCCGTTGGATAAGGCGGCCCTGCTGATGGCTCTTACCAGCAGGCCGAAGCAGAGAAATGGAGAATGCCGACGCCCCAAACTGTCTCGCACTCTCAGTGAGAAGCAAATTTCATGCCGCTTGTATGTTTTATTCACAATATTAACCTATTCAGTTGCATATCATCTTCAGTATGACTGTTTTTTTATGACCAGTTATCCAAATGTGTTCTGATGCTACAGTTTGTTTTGTAAATATGAATGACCTTAATTTTTTTTTCAGCACAGTAAAGGCATGTTTCTATTCCTTAATTTGAAAGCTTAGTGTATGTTTTTAAATGCAGTACTTTGGAATAGTACTTTACAAATAAATCATAGATCATCAATTTCTTCTGCTGGACAGGAGCAGGAAGCTAGCTTAAGGAGGGTGGAGATGACACGATGCTGCCTTCAATCAAACCTTCCTGGGATGCTGGGACAGATTGTACACCATGACCCACAGACATGTGCAACTGGACTTTTGTTTCTGAACTTTCTCTACGCTTGTCCAATAAAAATGTCCAAGTTATATGATTGTATTTTCATTTGCAGTTTCATTACACGCTGATTGGTGGAATCATTCTCCATATTCCGCCTCATTCTTTGTTCATTCTGAGTTGCTCCAGCAGATCATTTGCCAAACAAAAATGGCCTATATTTGTACTTAGTCCCTTTGGACAGGATTGCCACCACAAATTCTGGGCCCTATGGAAACCAAAATTCCTGCCCCCCCTAGATTTTGTAAAGATACATTTTAACCCAATAGACATGCCCTGTATGCTTTAAAAAGATAGTTATCACATTGCATAGTTAAAATGTCAAAAAATGAGTACAAATCCTACAAAAACAAAACTATGGAAATATGAACTTGTTTACAGAAAAGGGAGAACATTTATTATCGCAATTGCAAGCACAACAGAACATAATGTACACATACTGACCATATACTTTACATGAAGAAGCTTTAGCTGGGTCAAACTACTCAATCAGGAAACATCAGCTAGAACTAACCCATTACTAAATCAGTCCAGGACAAAAACTAGCTAGACCAAAAGGGCTCAAAATCAAGACACACCAGGAGTAATGCCAGGCCTCAACCACTCCAGGACTAAACAAGTACTTAACCAGACATCAAATGTTTGTTATCCAGGTGTAACAAAGATAAGTTCAACATCATTTATAATGGCCAAGTGGGTCATTAGTATGAGGACGAGGTGAAGACAATAAAGCTGACTCTGCATTTGTATGAGTCAATGTACACACACAAAGATACACTCACAAAAAACGCACTGAATGTAGTGTGAAATGCTTCGGGGTCCTCTGCACTTCATAAAAGTGCTATACAAGTACAGACCATTTACCCAAAGCATCTTACCATAAAACTGAAAACGTGCTGAAAGCACAGTGAAGAGGCATGGAGCGCATCTTTGCACGCAGACTGGCAATGACAGATCACTGCTACCAATACAAAATCTACTACCAATACAAAAGGAAGTCATGCTGCATTATTTCTTCTGCTAAAGTGATCAGGAAAGTCATTGAATTAGCTAATCTTTCCAAATTCTGCTCACTTCAACTGAAGAAATTTTCCCTGATTTTAAAACTCTGATTGAAGTGGCACATATATTTCCAGTGTAGCAAAAGATGGCAGATCAGCTCCTACCATGCAGTTCAGGTAAATTCAGAGCTTTTATGTGTAATGTTCATAATTGACACTACAACCTATTCATCTGCTTGATGGGTTGACAAGATATAGAGTCTCTGTTCAATTTGTTTGTATAGAACAATAAGAAAAATAAATGAAAATTATACTCAATTACTCAATACCCCATTGAAGCAGTGTCTTTCCCACGGCCAAAATCAAATTAATTAAAAATTAATCTAACTTAAGCAAATTATGAAAATCTAATTTTAATGAATACGACCTCGACTTTACAAAAAAATAAAATGTGTGTTAGATGTGGTTTACTGAACATAAGATCCTTCCTCAAATACTTTATTATTTAAAGACTTGATTTCATTGTCAACTTTATTGTCAAATATGCTAGTATGCATTACATACAGCACAGATGAAATTTCAGTCCTCTCGGACCACATTGCAAAAAGGCAAATAAATACAAAATATTATGAAAGATTAAAGATACACAATTATAAATTATAGAAAAATAGACAATAAACCGTAAACATAACTCTAATCAAATCATATGTGATAATAAAATTAATTTATTCTGCCTATCAGAAACCTGGCTGCTGCAGGAAGATTTTGTTAGTATAACTGAGTCATCGCCTTCCAATTATTTACATTTTCACATTCCTAGAAGTACTGGGTGATGAGGAGTTGCAGAAATCTTTCATAATTTTTTTTAAAAATTCATCTTAGACCAATTAATAGCTACAGTTCTTTTAAACATCTAATCTTTAGTTTTCCTCATCCAAGCTACAAAACATTAAAACCACTTTTGTTTGTGGTTTTGTATTCTCCACCAGGCCCTTACTCTCAATTCTTGGATCAGATCTCAGATTTTTTTATCTTATTTAGTATTAAACACTGATAAGGCAATTATAGTGCAGGATTTCAACATACATGTGGACAAATAAATGATAGCCTCATCGCAGCGCTTCTGCGGCAGGTGTGAACCTGGTGCTATCTGTTCAGCTTGCATCCAGTTCCGAGACAGTGAGATGCATTGAATACTGTGTCTGGGAATCTTTTCTTTCAGTTATTTATTGACCCGGACTGCTTGGGTAAAGTTGAAACTAACAGCGCATTTGCACCAAGTTGTCGGAGGTTTGAACACTAATCTTTAAAAATGACAGACATTTCTTTAGTTGCTGCCCACTCCCGCTCAATGCAACCTTAAAGCCGCCCATTCTCAGGAGATTTGTCTTGGGACTCATGTTATCAGACTGCCCAGGCCTCCAAAGTAGCAGAGAGGCCTACCATTCCAGATCCTGTCCAGACTGCCTGCTCATGGCCTCCGGAGAATGGGGTGGGGGGATTAGAATAGGGGTGAGGAAAGGTCCCAAGAATCCCTCCAACCGCTCAAATGTGGCGTTGTTATTTAATTCCATTCAGTTTTTCAATTCACTGAGAACTCTTGCTGCAGCAGTTTGGATCAACTGAAGGCTTTTAATTGCATCTTGTGGACTTCCTGATAATGAGGAATTACAGTAGTCCGGCCTTGAAGTAACAAATGCATGGACTAGTTTCTTTGCATCACTCCTGGACAGGATGTTTCTAATTTTAGCAATATTCTGGAAGTGAAAGAAAGAAATCTTAGAAACCTGTTTAATAAGAGATTAAAATTTCATGTCTTGGTCAAAATTATGTGTCATTTCCAGGCGTTTTAAAACACCTATTCCAAGTGGAGGGAAATACATGAACCAGTGTTCTCGTCTTTAATCCACTTTCACACCTACCCAAACAAATCAAACTTTTCATGCAAAAATAAGCTAGAGTTGAATCAGAGAGTTCTGGTATACATGCATCTTCATCGGGGATCAGATTAAATCTATATTCCTCTATTCAGGAAATATTGTTTCCCTTAGAATGTCACTATCTCCTGCACAAATAGTGGCTTTTTAATGTATATTGTGTAAGCATTGTGTTCTTTAGTGACAGGAGCAGTTCAGTCAGACAAACCTCAGCATTTAACAAATACTCATTCACAACGATATCATGGCTTATCTTAAAAATAAATTTAAAAGATCCCAACAGTGCCTATGAAACCTGCTGGCTTTACTTCAGCCTAAACTGGAGACATCTGCTGATATCTTAGAAATGTTCCCTGTTAAGACCTCTCTGATTTACAGATAATTTTTTGCAGCGGGCTTTTGCTTCTGTGGGTTGGTGTCTGCTCTCCACAGCAGCCCTTAGTACCCACAAGAGTCAATCTCCCCCTGGTGTTTCTGAAAGAACAGATGGTCTTAGGGGAGGTTTATGCTGCAGCATCTTCCCAAAAATCAATGGAAGAACTTCCGCTGTCTCCTTGTCCTCTGCATGCACAAAGGGCATGTTGATTACAGACCCTCTATGAGACCTTACTGCTTGTAAATGTCTTAAGTCTATATCGTAAAAAGAAAAATGTTGGTCTATTGTACAGATGACCTGAATTTGAACTCTTGGAGAGGGTAAACAGAGCGGGTTACAGCTATGCAGGCCTTTCCTTCTCTTTCAGCTGCACTAATGATGTTGTGCCGGGCCACAGCTGTTTCTTCATGGCAGGTGTGCAAGTGGGAGCCACAGCAGACTGCACTGGGCCCGGATCGGAGGAATGCCAAAAACAAGACGGAAGGAGAGGAGACAGGGTGCACAGTGAAATGAATATCCACACAAGATACTGCTCCCTGAGCTCCCACAAACTTGGACACAATATTCAATAGAGAATTTTCCCTCAACACCTGGCCACCAGCATAAGTGGGATATTGATGTGGGTCCCACGCCAGAGCGCAACAGCTTGACTCATTCAAAACCCTCAGGCAATTTCATGCAGCATTAAGGCAAAAAATGCCTGGACAAGAACTTGTCTGGAGTCCTTTCCTGAGACAGGACATTTCCAGTATGTTTTAAAGGTTAACTCTGTTCATGTAGGCTGTGCAGACAAAAATGGGCCAGAGATTATTTCACGTTTGGAACAGAAGTAGGACCTAGGGAAATTTTTAAAAATCCCCCCCTCTAAAGATCGGATCTATCTCTGCATTCGCTGCAAGGAGTTTTTCGTTCTTTACACATTACATGTTTGATTTGTATATACAGAGAATAAAATATTTTTGATCAGGCATTTATAGCAGATTGCCTCTAACCCAAGTAAATTATGCATAACAATTTTAAAATGTTATATACAGTGGAGCTGAAAATGTAGGGCTACTAGAATACTCAATTTTAAAGATTTTTAAAACCTAGATGATGGTATACAAATTAGATTTTACTTAATGTGTAATTACACATGTAAACTTACATATAGAGGCTTACATATATGCATAAACCTCCACTAATGTTTTGATTAAATGCTCTTTCACAAGTAACAACACTTTTTGTCACCAAATGTGTGCTTTATTGACATTTCTGCTCAAATTTCTGGCTGGATGTTTAACTGTTATAAGAACTGGTGGAATTCATTCACTATGGTTGGTTTCCTGGCTTTCAGCCGTAGTACGTAAATTCTCAATCGGGTTCAGGTCAAGGGCATTCAAACAGCTTAATGTTGGTAGTGGAGGTAGCAGTGCATTAGATAAAGTGTTTTTTTGATAATCTTACACTTCATTTTAAAAGGACTAGATAACTCAAGCAGGACAATAATACAAATCGGTTTTGGAATGAAGAAAGAAGACTAGGGTTCAGCTTCTGAAATGACTATCTGGTTTTATATTTTTTAGTCTGGTTCTGTGCTCAACACAACACCAAGAATGCCCTCATCATATATCCCTGTCGTATATTATGTGTCTCTAATGTTGTGTTTTATGCTTTTATTGCTGCTTTTATTTTTATTTTACTTAATACTGTGCTTGAACCAATTGTCTTCACCCAAGTTTTGCCAAATTTGATTAAATGGAAAATTGTTAGCCAATATCAAAACTTTGTAAAACAAGTCCCCAGTGTGGCTCAGCTCCATGGGGAGCATATAGGCTAATGATATTTTATAATCTATACATGTAGCCTACCTGATATGTGATGTCTTGATGTGGATTTTCTACTGAGTTGGTTTGGATTTATTATTATAAATCAAGTCAAACTTTATTTATAAAGCGCTTTTACAACTACATAGCTTCTCAAAGTGCTTTACAGGTTAAAATGACCCCACAAATTCCACCCTTCCCAAACCCAAGATAAAATCATCATCACAATTATAGCCCCCGACCCCCTTTAGAAAGATAAGAAGATAAGAATATGAATTAAAATAAATGAAAATTAGATACTACTGTATATGTCATTATTGTCATGATTTCGAGAGTCTGTATTAGGGAAAATCCTAAATAAATACCCACTGGTCCACCCAATAAATCCTTAAAAGCAAAACACTACAACATGTCCACAAATTAAAACAACCATACAGGTCAATCATAACAACTCCAAAAAAAAATGACCTGTGTGAGTATTTTCTGGGGTCAGGCGTCGATACGAGCTACCAGCAGCGCATGTGTGGCCTTTCCCAGATAAGCAGCCAAATACTGCATAGACACACAACACACAGATTACAAAGTTTAGCTGATATCCAAAAACACTCTCTGCTTCCGTATGTTTAAAGGCATTTGTTTTCATTCTTCATAGTTTTACTGCTGTATGCTTGTTGTAATAGAATCCAGCTGCAGCTGTGATTAACTCCAAATTCAATGTAACAGAGGCCTTTACATTGAATTTGGAGAGAGAAGTGGGGGAAAAAACACAGCAGAGATCCACCAGACGAGGAATTGAACCCAGGATGACTGTGTCGAGGGCTGAGGCTTCCGTACGTGGGGGTGCTTCCACTTACCATTGTCCTACACTAAAAGACGTTTATGTTAGTCTTCGGGGAGAATCTTAGACTGTACAATAACAGAGGAGAGAATACGGCAATGGAGAAGACGCAGCTGCAAGGCATTATGGGATTGTAGTCCGAGGGCCATTTGTTTTTTACAGCTGACATTTTAGACCACAAGAGTTCAAACACGGAATATAGGGTAGGTTTAACATATTGCACAATCGACCAATGTGGTCTTATTTCACTGGAGGTTTGTCTGAACACTGATGTTAGATCTGTAGCAATGACAAGTTGTTGTAAACATCTAAAAAATGCATGTTATTGATGCAGTTGGACAACTCTGTGATGTTTTTTATATCTAACTCTAATCTCCTCTAAATAAAGCAGTATGAAAATTTTTACTTTAGGATTTACATTTGGAGAGGAAGCAAGACCAAAGTGAGAGTCCTGTTCTCCCTCGCCTTGCACCTCCAGCTAATATTAAAGCCGAGGCCATACGTGGTAAATATTAGCTTTTCACTCCTGTGTTGACAGTGAGTGCTTTTCCACACACATGCAGGACAAAGGTCTGCCATATTGCACACCCACCTGGGGACTCAGATGGCTACAAGTGGCACTGAGTGTTCATTGGGCAACAGTGGGGTCTCGGAGTGGGGGACGGTGTGACTTATGATAATGAAGTTAAACGCCCCGCTCAAATCAAATGAATAATGATGATAATGAAATTAGAGGGACTATATCATGCTATTTTAAAGCTTTCAACTTCTGGGATAAACATATATATGCTAAAATTCAACAAAAAAGTGTTTTAAGCTGCCAAAAACCGAAGCAGCCATGAGCTGTGAGAAGGACGAGGGTGTGTTTCGAACTCTAGCAGAGGTATGCTGCTCTGCCTGCATGGATGGCGCAGACACCTCTAACACTCAACTTTCAACGAGTGATGTCACTAGTTGAACACTCAGTCAATTTCTCGGAGAGGGGGGGGCAGATGCTCAGAGAGCAGAACTCAGGTGGATTACTCAGACATACGTGAATTAAGCCAAAAACCACTCTGGTGTTGCTATCCTGTAGTGGATATTATATCAGTTCATACATTCCTTGCAATACTCATGTAGAAGTATTCATACCTCATTTTATTTATTAGGATTAAATTAGATAAACCTACATACGGTTTTTATTTTTCATGCACCAATTAAACATGGATTCGACCCTCTTTACTGACACCCATAAAAAAAACAGTCAAAACAAACTATCCAAAAATCAGTAAAGTAGGAACAGTAATCCCCCCCTTGTTTGATTTTATAAGTAGTATAAATACATCTGACCACAGAAGTTTGGTTGAGAATATTAGCGAACAAGCAGCATCATGGACAAAAAGGAACAAAGCAAGAAAGTCAAGGAGAAAGCGGTTAAAACGTTTAAAGCATGTTTAGAGTTATACATTGGCCTGAAAATGCCTTGGAAAACCTGTCCAGGAAGAGTGAAGTCTAGGAGCCTGATTTATCAAGAGCCTTATAATGAGTGCAATATTTCATCCATCCATCCATCCATCCATTTTCTTAACCGCTTATCCAATTCAGGGTCACGGGGGAGCTGGAGCCTATCCCAGCAATTATCAGGCGTTAGGCAGGGTACACTCTGAACAGGATGCCAGTCTGTTGCAGGGCCAACACAGAGAGACAGACAACCATTCACACTCACATTCATTCCTAGGGACAATTTAGAGTGATCAATTCACCTATCATGCATGTTTTTGGACTGTGGGAGGAAGCCGGAGTACCCGGAGAGAACCCACGCATACACGGGGAGAACATGCAAACTCCATGCAGAAAGACCCTGGGTCGGGATACGAACCCACGACCTTCTTGCTGCAAGGCAACAGCGCTAACCACTGCGCCACCGTGCAGCCCACAATATTTCATACGCTGCAAAAATAATTTGCGCCCGTGGGTTTTCCTTCATTTGAAGGTGATCTATTAAGGCTGCGTGAACTATTCACAACAGGCACAAGGAGCAGTATTCGAATGAGGATTTGTGGCCGCTGCTGTGTGTGCAATAAGCTTACGCCATGGCTGGAGAGAGGAGAAATATTTGCATGGATTCATGATGCGTCTTTGATAAAATAAAGGGGGAAAACGACATATGTATCAATTCTATGGCTGTTACAGTCAATAACTATTAGGCTAGAATGTTGTGAATTATATTTCTCGTTTGTCAGTAATAAACTTATAAACTTTTATTTAAAAAAACATATAATCTCAGATGTATGAATTAGCCTAATTGTCATTTTGGTATTGTACATGATCACTACACATTATTAATTGGAACCCAGGAAGATTATAACCACTCTGGTGGAAACTAATGAGGATCGCAACTCATTATGCACTCAGAGCATATGCAGCCTGTGCAGATAAGCTGAGCGCACAGTGAGTTATGATGCGTCTTTGAGGGGAAAAAGGGAAATATCGACATAACTGAGGTTTATGGCCAATAGAATGAATGACATTTTTCGTATGTCAGTAATAAACTAATGTTAAATGTGGTGGCGCAAAGTTAAAACATGCCTTTCAGAGGCGGTAAAAATAGGTGCTTAAGTAGCCGGTGCAAACAGTTTGATGTTTAGTAAATCACACTGCTCATGGAATCCCCAGAACGCCTGTTCTCCTCTAATATTTTCTGTTCCGACAGAAACGCCCATTTTTCTTATTTAGTATGGGGAAAAGGACTAAATGGATCTTGCTCCGGGTTTGACAGGCACAATGCTCTCTGCGTCATGTAAGTAAATAAGCTACAGCCAGTTTTTGCAATGCTGTGCAGTTTGCAGCGTTTTTGCAGCACAAGCCATTGGTAAATCAGGCCCCAGATGTCTCTGCTTATGCCTTTTTTCTGGATCGGGCTGAGCAAACCCAGCCCTGACTGAGCTGAACCTGGTGGAAAGGGGCATTACGCCTAATTTACACTGGGTGCGGAATGAATGCGGTCTGGTTTCTGATTAGACGCAATGGTTTGTACAACAAAAAAACACTGAGTCCAACCTCAGCATTCACACAGCCTGAGTTGCAGATGCAGAGCTCAGTAAGTTTTCAGCATCAAGTCTATTTTTGCTGGACGATGCATGCAGGTTTTGATGAAGTTAAAGAAATTACACGAGACTGTGCCCAGGTGAATCCGGTATGTTTTAAAATGAAACCGCTGTTGCATTTTTTTCCAGCGTTTTCTTTTATTATTATTGACAGAGATATCAGTTCCACAGAAGCATATATGCTTCCATACAGTTCACAGTGTATAATAGTTCACATTATTTTTGCAAAGCTTATATTCAAACAAGTGTATCTCTTGTCAAATTTCTAATAATTACTGTTGCGTGAACCAACGAGATTTGGAGATCTCTCACTGAAGTAAATTTCCAGAGAAATTCTGCACTCAAACTGCAGAAGGTGTGAATTGAAGTCAATGCAACAGCCATACGGAAACCGGACTACATCTCTACCACACCTGATGTGAATATAGTGTTCACAGGCTGCTGCTCTGACCCCTGAATAGATGGACGATAATAGATTGAACAGTTTAAACATCTGGAACATTTGGAGTGCTCTGTTCAAACAATCATCTAAAAATGGAAATATAATCAACCAAATCATGGCCATTTCCCTGTATGGACAGATACTGACAGAATAAAAGAAGAGTTTTAATCAGAGAAACTAACAAAAAGTCATTGCTAACTCTTGAGGAGCCAAAGGTAGGGAAAATCCATTGACAAGACAACTATTATTCATGCATGCTACAAATCTATAAAACAGAACAGAAGAATCCAGCAGAAGTCTCATTTGGATTTTGCCACAAGTCATAAAAGGGACACAGAAAGCCTGTTAAAGGCTACAATATAGATGTGGGGCTTAGGATCTCATTCCAGCAGGACAACAAATAAAAAGTATTCCCAGAGTTGCATAGAAATGCTTGAGATGATCGCATATGTATTTGTTAGAGTGGCCCAGTCAAAGTTAAGACGTCAACCATAATTAATTAATTAATTAATTGTAGTGTTAAAAAATGAAATATCATTTGAAACTATAATTTCACTCTGATGCTTTTGTCGTTTTGAGAAGTTGTTTCACTCAGTTTTAGTATAATAAGTATTCAGTGCATGTATGAACAGAAGCAGAAAGCTGAATGTTTTCCTGGTTTATTATTCCCCATTTCCACTAGTGCCAGTACGGTACGGAACGGGACGCTTTGGCGTGTTTCCATTATCTGTGTCCGTTCCAAACCGACCACAGCCGACCCCTTTTTTCGGACTACCTCTGCCTTGGTTCCAAGCGTGCTGAAGCGACCCGAAATGCCCACCTATGGACTGATTGGTCTGGTGATATGATATCCCTCTCACTCCTACGCAGCAGTGGTAGCCGCTGTTTAGTCTGGAGTTGTTTGTTTGTCTCAGAGTGAGCTATAGTTTAAAGTTTCAAATAAGCAGCACACTGCAGTTAACTGCAAGCAGCCTAAAATTAAAAAGAAATCAGTGTGAGTCGCGAATTATACAACTCTTAAACAACGTGGGGAACTTGTCACTATATATACTATTGAATCTATATAGTTCACACTGTTGTCAGGTTGGCTGAGTGGTTAGTGTTTGTGACTCCTGTTCGGCAGGTCTGGGTTTGTGTTCCACTTCTGGTTAAGTCTTTTTCACAGTACGTTCAGGTTCACAGATATTCTTCCTCGTTTCAGAAATCACTTTTTCTAGATTTTTTTTAAACATATTATTTATATTTTATTTTTTAAATTGTTTTATGTTTGTTTTATGTTTTGTATTTCAATAAATGAAACCAAAAACACAATTTTAATGGCAGAACAGTTTTTTTAGTTTGAGATTGTTCAATGCACTATTTCTTCTATTTATTTTTGTGTCAAAATGTGATTCCCCTGGCTAACATTATTAAACAAGGGCCAAACCCCCTCTAATTTGACAGCATTAAAGGTTCAGAACAGAGGATAAACATTGACAGAAACACTTGGAGGTAGGGCTGGGTGATATGGCTTAAAAATGAAATCTCTTGATTATTTTTTTATACCAAATCTGACTTCTGATTTTTTCTTTTTATATGTATATTTTTATCCCATGGTTTTTCCCATTATTAATCACCCAGTGCTCCTACCTAGTTCCAGTTCTGGACATTGCTCTCCCTCTGCTAACTGTGGGAGGGCCCTGCACTGAAGCTCAAGCCTCCTTCTTGCCTAAGGAGTGGGCAGGCCCTTCTTGTCACCTGAAGGGGGCAAGGTTTCCCCAGCTGGACACAGCGCGTGAAAGGATCACACTATTCTAGCCAGATCCTTCCCAACCCTTCAGGTGCCCTAGTCAGCCAGGAGGAGGCAGTATACAGCCCAGAACTGATGCATGTTTTTGTGGGAGTACCTCATATTAGCTACTCAAGGAAACATGGGGAGAACATGCAAACTCCACACAGAAAGGCCCTTTCGCCAACCCCACCCAGGGTGTGGGTACTGATTATATGGAGGAACAAACACACCCTCAGCACCCACAGTGTCCCCGGCAGGAATCGAAATCGAAAAAATCTCTGTTTTCCAAAAAATAAATCTTCAACAACATAAAAGAAATGCATTTTGCTGGAGCTTTTGTTATGCAAAGCCCACCCGCGTCCTCGCCCACTACAATTCTTTTGAGAATGTAATGGAAACACAACCTACCCCTTCCAGACCGTACTGACCCGTTCCATACTATACCGTGCTGGACCTAGTGGAAACGAGGCATTAGTGATTAAGTTGAAGCTATTTCACTTGAGAAAAAAAGGGACAATTTGGGTAGTTTTCCTAAAAAAACTAACTAAAATCTAAAACCTATAAATTAATTTTTATATATTTTGTTAGATGAAGTACATTTAATTTTCTTTAAATAAATGCTTTAACTGTATATTCAGACTGTGTCAGCATGGGCCACTGCTCAGAACACAGGAGGGGTCAAAGGTCAGTACCTAAAAAGCTGAATAAAAGTGGCAGAAGTCTGCATTCAACAGTGTTGTCCTTCTCCAAGCACCGGCTCAAACACCTCCCCACCTTCTCCCACTTCCTCCCCTTCCCTCTTTGGCCTGCCAGTGTGGTTTGCCTTGGCTGACTGATAATAAGAGACAAAAATCCTCTTATCCCCTCTCCTCTTTTTTTTCCTGCACTGAAATCAGCCACTTCCTTGCCAGAGCCTTTGGTTCCTGGACCGCAGCCAGGAGATACCCTGCTATTTATTGCCCCGTTTCCACTCCAGAAGAGGGGAGCCTGGGAAGGCTTTTATTTTTTCTCCCCCCCAGAGGCAAGTCAAGAAAACACACTCAAAGTCTGCACACACCTCCAACTTTAAGAACACATAAGGACGTGCACAAATGAAGAGAAAAGGCCTAGCATACTTGGGCACGCACACAGTTTCCGGCCTGGTTTGCACATCCAGAAAGGTTTCAGGACACATTCCACTTGGATTCAACGACTGATGTTTGCGTTCCTCCCCTGAACTGAAAACCCACTGCCTTTAAGGTCTCCATTTTCAGTGACATCCCACCAGGAGCTGGGGAGATTTATACCCCCAGCTTAGGGCATTTTTCAGAAGGAAACTGATTCTTTTTTTTTTCTGACCACACATGCGAAGCAAACAGTCTTGCAAAGAAGCACACAAACAGGCTCTCATGATAAAAACAGAGCAGGCTAGAGTTATTGCACGGCTGAAAGCATGCATAATTTTTTACACAGATGTTTGGTATACAGAGACCATCTTTCATGACCATTTTCAGAGTGTAAAAAGCCACTGAAGCTGCAGCTGTGCATTTAGGTTTTGCAGATTTTTTAATACAATTCCTGCATGCACATGCAATGAGACAAGGCTCTATTCATTTAGAATGCACATTTAACACAAATATACACACATGTAGTGTCACACACAGGATCCTTGTAAATCCAAAACATTCCTTTCTACTCAAGTTCAGACACATCCCCCTATCAGAGGGGTTTGCATTTTATTCATAGGCCCTTCTTTGGAAATATGGCTGCTTTATAACTTTGTGCCTCACGCTTGCTGAGCTCCTGTCTTGCCTGCGCTGTATTGTCCCTCCAATGTTGCTTTAGAACACAGAGGATTGTAATTTAAATGGCTTTTGAGTACTGCTAATCCACCGGAGGCACATAAGTCACACAAAAGGTAGCTCCAAAAAAGGCCGGGTGAATTCCTGTGAGCAAAGAGGAAGTCGTAAATCCAAAGTTTGATTTAAACCGTTTAGAGGTGACTTTTTAATGGGATCATTTTGTCTTGTGCGTGTAGATGGGTCTTGATGATGAACTGTGATGGGCTCAGGTGAGTGGCTATATTACTGAGACACCAAGACAAAAGATGTAGACAAATAGGAGCTATTTGGTTTTTTCTGGGGGGTTTTCCAGGGTGAAAGAGTTTTCCAGTGTTTTCGCTCTAGTCCAACATACCATGTGTATACATCCTGGGTCAAACTCTGACTTGAAATTTAGGTTCATCAGTAGGGAAGACCACTGCTGCTTGTCCCCGGTTTAGTTGTCACATAGCTTAATACATTCATATTAAAGGAGGACTGTTTGATTTTTAAATAAAAAATCTGACTAATTGATCTGCTAATTTTGCCCTAATTTTATTAGCCATTCAAAATAGCCATTAGTAATTAGCAGAAAAGCCAGGAATTTCAAGCGAAATGTTGTGCCTGAAGGTTCAACTTCTGTAGGATTTGTGTACTTTGATATAGTTGGAAAACATTTTAAAGTCCCAAAAAATTAACATGCAATTTGATATTAAGAACAAAGGTTGGTTAAACGTCTCCTTCACTGAAAATTATGAAAACTGTTTTTTGTTTTTTCAATACAATCAGTCATTCTGAGTTGTATAGCATGCTGCATGTGAATATTTTGTCCAAACTCAATTCCATGCATCAGTCAGAGAAACAAAATACACCATAAAACACCTGACTCTAAAAAAACATTCATTCTCTTTTTGTGATTTATTCAGTCACTTTGAGCACAGTTACTTCATTGCTATGGATCTTACAGTACAGGCTTTGCCTTGAAGCTGGATTTAAAACCAGGATTGGTACCTAAACGTGGAACACCAGTTCACAGGCTACTCTAAGTATAAAATAAATGGTTCACCCAGTGTTTTACTTTTGATGTATTGTGTTAAAATGCGCCATGACAATGAAATATAGTACCTCATTTAACACGCTAATATCTGTGACCACATCCACCCAGAGATTTAGCTTGTTTAACTATCCTCAAACCTAACCTAAGCTTCAAACCACAAAGTGTAATATCAACAGCTAATTCTCCTGGTAGCTAAGTCTCCCAGCCTACAGAGCTCGTTGTGTGCTTGGTTGTTTTATTTGCAAAAGTTATATTATTTCATACAGTCTTAATTTTTAAACAATAACAAGAACAATGAAATTAATAGGGACAACCTGGTTGTAACAGAGGGTGTCTTTGATCACAAATTCTAAAAAGAAACGTGAGTTCAATTCAAGCGAAGATCCTAGGCTTTCATTGATTCTACAATGGCTCTTGAGATATGTTTGGGTGATCAGCAATATATTCTAGAGCAAAAAGGGAGACACTAATCCCTGGTCTACTCTACATTTGTATTTAGAATAAAATATAGATTCTTAAATTTTGCTCAATATTTTTTTTTTTAAACTCATTTAGGAATTTACTGTTCTCTCATGTTTTGATCTCATTAAGCAAGAGAAACTTGAACAGCTGACGATGCTCGTTACTTATTTCGATCATCACAAACATGGTTTGTACTGTATCACGTATATTTGTTTGTAAAGTGGCGACTTTACAGAAAGTTGAAGGCTACTTCTGCTTTGAAATTAGCATTTAACTCTTTTTTTATAGTTTCTCAATTTATTAGCGAAAGGGCCTTTCTATGTGGAATTTGCATGTTCTCCCCGTGTTCCCATGAGTAGCAAATGTGAGCTATTCCCACAAAAACATGCACCAGTCCTGGGCTGTATGCTGCCTCCCCCTGGCTGACCGGGGTGCCTGAGGGTTTGGGGAGAATCTGGCTGGAATAACAGATCCTTCCACGCGCTACGTCCAGCTGGGGAAATCCCATCCCTTCGGGTGAAAAGAAGGGCCTGCTCACTCCTTATAGCATAAAGGAGGCTTGAGCTCAGTGTAGGGCCCTCCCGGGGTTGGCAGAGGGAGAACAATGCCCAGGACTGTACTTAGATAGGAACACTGGGTGATACATGATGTGGGGGGGGGGGATAAAACCATTTAAAAATAAATAAATAAATACAATAATAATGTTAATTAATGGACTTTTGTCAGTTTCTGATGTAATTTGAAAGCCTGCAGAGTAAAGAAAAAAGTAAACAGCTCTCTGTCCCCCTGGAGGCAGGAGGGGATACTACAAAGGCCTGATTTAACTAATGCTGCATTCCAGTTAACCTTTCCGAGTCGGAAAACCGGAAATCTCGCAGTTGTCTCGCATCATTGCACAGTGACCAGCCCCCTTTAGCTCGAAATATACGAGCTCCAACTCGGAGCTCTGAGAGTAGACCTAGTAGATGGGGGGCAAGTCGGAAACAAAGATGGCTGCGCCCGTAGTTGAGATATATTTTCTTTGTATTTGCACTGTTGGTCATTTTAATGTCATTTTAAATGCTCTTACACACTTGCCTATATTTCTGCCTTAATCCGATCACCAATTTATACATTTCACGGCCTTGCTGTGAGTGCAATACAATGTACAGCTTTGTTTTTCATGCTGGTCTGCTGAAGATGTTATGCCGCTAACAACAATAGCAATAACTATCCCGCCCCTCGACAGCTGCTGCCCTCAAAACGTCGATGTTCTTTCCGACTCGGAGTGCAGCAAGACAAACTGGAATGCTTTAAGTCGGGAATGACATCACTTTCTCGTGTGCAGCAACTCTGATGCCCGAGTTTCCGAGACAAATGGAATGCAGCATTATTCTCAAAGTCCCAGGAATGCTCTGTTACATTCTCAGAAAGTTTTATTTCATCCACCATTTACATATCTGTCTATTAGATCTTACAATAAGCAAAGGAAGAGATTGACTGAAATAATGAAGAGGAAATTACAAAAAAAAAACTCTAGAAGCAGCAAAATATGAAATAAAAAACAGGTTAGAGGGAAAGTAACATTTATTCTGCACTTTTGTTCCAATGTGAAATCCATCAAAGGCAATTTCCTGTTCTGTTGAGATTAGATCTATCAAATGAAAACTCCCTAGGAGGCAGCAGGGGGTTAACCTGCTGGGTTGAGTAAGGGTCTATTTGTTTAAAAGCATTAGTATTTCCCCTAATCTTTTTCTAGGGCACAGGGTTATCTGGTGCTAAAAGGATCACAATGAGCACAGATGAGCATATTATGAGAAAGAGCCAAAAATAAACTAATTGAAAACCCAGTTGTTGTGTTGCTGTTTTGCTGTTTAATTGTGTTTTGAGTTAAACAAATTAATTAAAATGTCTGAAATATAAATGTAACTGTGCCTCACTGTTACACTACAACAAAGTTGCAGAGATATTAGTGGAAAAGGATAGGCGCAAGGAATTCATATACAAATAAAACTGAATAAATTTCAATTTTATTTGAAAAAAACAAAACAAAACACCCAATTAGAATTTAAATGAAAATAAAACATTTAATTTGACATAATATTAAATTTCCTTTTGTATACTTGCTTTCAAAATAAGTGTTTAGATTAAAAAGTTCAAAACTAAAGAGACCCTCTACCCACATTTCCAAATCTAGCATGTTTCATGTCAAAGAGGATAAAAGCTTTGAAGGATACACTAGAGGAACTATACTGTTCAACCTCTCTGTCATCTGTTAAAAGTCTGGCTCTCCCCTCTGTCTCTCGCAGCGTGACTGGTCATGTCTTGAAACAGTTTTCTTAAAATCTTTTTACCTACCCTGACTGTTTTAAAAGAACTGATAAAATTGAGTAATTTTCTCTGACTAAGTTGTTGTGACCTAATGGAAACTAGGAAGATAAGTTTATCAACTGGAACCAGTCAGGCACAGGTGTGCTAAAAAGCTATCCAATCCTGGTTACAAGCAAAGTGCTCAGTACATTTCTAGTGAAATCAAACAGATTATTTTTATTTACAGTGAAGTCCCAAGAGTCATACGGGTCAGAGACAAAAGCTGATGAATAATAGCTAAAATCCATGAATACTTAAAAACCCTTTTAAATGCCTATAAATGTCTATTTTAACAGTTCAAACACTGTAATATCCATATATATATACACAGTAAGAAAAAGTCTTAGTGGTATTGCAGAGGCTTGCATATTCTTGGTCCAATGTTCCCTCTAAGCTGTGTGTAGGGCTTGAACATATGGACCAAGAGTTATATATCGATATTTTCAACTGAAATTCAATATTTGATAGATACATAAATATTTTCTTCCCAAAAAGTACTGACATAAAGAAGTTAAGAATCTAAGCTACATTCCTCAAATGTCACACAGGAACGTTAATTAGCACACAGCTGTAGATGTTGTTAGAAACAGTGTCAAAAATAAAGTATCGCGATTTATGAATAATAATACTGTCCTGAATAAAATAATGTTTATTCTTCCTACACAAAATAGTTCTAGCTTTGCTATCAAAAAGTAATGTTTTGGGTAACGGTGGGCTCGTGTTGAACTTGGCCTCTTAGAACCAGCACAGAAGCTTGGTTCTGAGAGGCCAAGAAGACAGAAATAATGTATAATATAGTGCTTTTTTTACTTTTTTTTAAGTACATTATGAAAAAAAAAAAGTTGGGCATGTTTAGTATGCATTTAACATGGCTTGGCAACCGCCGTTATACGGTATATAAGTTTTAAATGTTCTACATTACTAAACTCACCATACATTTCGAACGTTCCTTGAATGCACCATAGGGCAGTGCAGACAAGCTTCTGCCTTTCTGAACATTGTGATGTGCAATTAGTGTTCTAAGACAGACTCACTAATGAGCGTACCGCGACTCCGTGAAAACGTTCTCAGTGCTCGGGCAAGTGGTGGAACTCTATAAAGACCTATTTTTTAGAAGTGGTGCTCAGCACCTTAGTGTAAGAACTTTTACCTGAATTTAAAGTAAATTAAACAAATAATTAATTCAGTGCTGTTTTGCAAAGTAAGTCAATGAGAATTTGCACTGATTTACATTTCCAGTGGGTGCTGCTGTACCGATCCGGTTACAAAAACACTGGTACCATTGTGGCCCGATACCCAAACACTAACACATTAAGTATTTAGCTGTCACGTGTTAGAATCTGGGAAATCCTATATAGATCTATGTTCACACTGGAGGCAGACGTATCCAATGTGACTTTAATTTAGGCTGAAACAGTTCTGATTTGCAACTGTTTCCACAGGGAGTAGTGTAACTAAACTGGGTACAAAGGCGTCAGGAGCAGCAGAAACAGGAGATTGACATGAAGAAGCAGAGCTTGTAGCTGTGTTTCTGTTTGCTGTTTTAATTGGAGACACGCACATCTCATCAAGCTCTGGTCAAATTACCCTGAAGTTCCGATAGCTGGAATGCGCCTATTTTTGCCCACATCTGATTTGTTATTACATTCTGAAAAGCACAATTCAAAGTTCTTTGAAATCCGACCAAGGTCATTTTCATAGTTTATACTAATTCAGAAACAAGTTTGAAGAGAAACGAATAGGCAAGTAAGGTGAAATAAAAATGATTAGTGAATTAATAAATCCAGATGAACTCAACATTTAAAAGTAGTCTCACAGAAATTTAAGTGATGCAATTTGATTATCTTAATGAAACATCTAATTTGGATGGATGCGATGCTGGCATGACCACAGCACACAAGTCTGAGGTTGATCACAGTGGTCCAAGAAACCACTCAGGGAGTTGGTGTGTTTGTTCAGACACATGAAAAATTAGAGGGAACATTGTCTTGGTCTTCCTTGTTTTCATTCTTATGGGTTGCTTTGTAAACACTAGGGATCTGCACTGGCAACAATCTGGCAATACAATATGTATCACCGTACAGGAAGGACGATAAGATATAGTGCGATATATTGGGATACTAGGAGTAAGACTATATCTTGTGATTTACTATCATCATTAAGGGTTCCATCGAAATTCTGAAAAACAAAATAAAAATCGATACACAGCTTTTGAATATAGATACAATATATTGAGAAAAAATATTTCAATGCGTCGGCATATGGATATGCATTTTCTTTCCAATACTTTCTATATGTTCTCTCAGAAAAAGTCACAAATAGGTTAAACTGAGCCAATAATAGCCGGGCGTCCGCATGTGTGACCAATTGGGGCATTTCATGCATAGCATATGGAGAAACTGGTTGCTGACATGAGCCAGGGAAAGCTTTACTCCACAAAAATGATATCTGGAGACGTTATCTTTATTGCTGGATTAACACTATTGAATTACGTAAACGTCTTCCATCAAGTCAGCAGGTCACATCACGAAGAGATAAACCTGTGCTTGTGTGACCTTCAACCTTTTGAATCGTTTGTATATGTACTTGAGATTGTACGAGTGGAGGAATTGCAAAGATGATAAAATGCAGAGAAAAGTAAAAACCTTTTCCACCACCCCCCACCCCACTCCCAAGTCCAAAACTAGGTAATTTAATTAGTGCTTTGCAAAGAAAATGAAACTGTGGCGGCTTGTTTTTCTCAGTTTGTGGCTGTTTTAGCAGATCTTTCCAGCAAAAGTGGGTCATTGAGTAGACCTTGAGAATTACAGTCCAAGCTCCTGCTGAAGGGAACGCATTCAGTATGGAATTAGTTAATGTTTAGCCAGAAAATATATAATTACAGACTTCCCCCTAATAAACTTGCAGAATACAGACCACAATCCTACTCCTGCAACATTGTTACTATCTACAGGCTTCAAGAACTCACTCCCCCTCTGCCTTACACACATATACCCAGACGCACTTACTGTTGCTCAGGCACACATTTCTACAGCCAGAAAGGTGAAGTACACCAAAAACTGGCTTAGAAGCCTGAATGAATGGTAAAATATCTGATAAGAAATTGTTGAACAAATTATTATAGGGCGAAAAAAGTCATCTGACATGCAGCATTTACAGCACCCATCTGAGCTTTGCATGCACTCATTGCTGGCAGGAATTCTGTTCTCCGTTCTTTTAACAGGGATGCACTGATACGGATACTGCTATCGGAGCTGATACCATTCTAATATATTCGTATAAGGTATTGGTTAGTTAACCAATACCATGAACTGATACTTAAAAGGTGGGAACTCTGCATTAATAAATTTTATTTTTCACTTGAAATATTAGTTTTGTGGTCATTTTCATTAATAATTTATTGTTGATCTAATTCAACATGATTTATTGTAACAAGCAGAAAACAAATTAAACCTGTCTTCCAGTTTATTGCATTTTTGTGTGTGGTAGAAATATAAGCTTTTGTACTCTGTTTCGGCAAGTACTCAGATCCACATATCGGTATCATATTGGTCTGTAAAAAGTGTTATTGTTGCATTCTAATTATGAACATTATTTATGTAGTACCAATACTCTATAAATATTAAACAAAGTTACTTTACCAAGAACTAAGTTAATTCAATTTAGTCATACAAAAAAAATGTTAACTGGGTTTATCAAACAATGCAGTCTGGTTCAGTTTACAGCTAATAGCTAAATACCCAGGATCCCCTCTTAAAGCTCCTAACTGGCATAATTCTGGCTGGATATTTAAAGATTCATCTAATCAGTTGTAGTAAAGCTTGGTGTCTTGTTGCACTTTATGCATAGCTTATACCCCTTCAGCATGATTTAAGGGAGGACCATTCCATCAAATTTATGTTGGCCTCTTTTATCCTTACAAAGATCAGAATCAATGTGTTTGGTATCATTGTTTTGTTAGAAACAAGTGACGAATTATGTACTACCTTACCCAAACTATGAAAGGATATTAGTTAATATGTTAAAACAAAACAACAACCCAGAAACCAACAAAGGTCTAAAACGAATCAAAAAAGAAGATGCTTAAACATGACAGCTGTCCCAGTGGAAGCCAAATACCTTCAAGCCTTAATGGCAAGAAATTTTTATCCAGAAATCAAGTTAAAGCTTTGAAACCAATGAACACAGTAACTATTGTCAAGTATGGTGGGTGTAACATCATGTTGAGGGTTTGTTTTTACAACCCTATCTTTATACCTCCAGCTTGATTTAATTCAACAGAAACAAAACAGCCAGAAAAGGGTAGGGTACCTTCTTTGAATCGAGGATGGGGTCCTTCTTCAAGTGGAGGAGTTCAAGTATCTGGGGTTCTTGTTCACGAATGAGGGAAAAATGGAGCAGGATATTGATGGAGGGATTGGTAAGGCATCTGCAGTTATGTGGGCGTTTTACTGGTCTGTCATGGTGAAGAGAGAGCTGAGCCGAAAGGCAAAGCTACCTTACCCTTGGGTAAGGTGGTCAGGATGCCTCCTGGACACCTCCCTGGTGAGGTGTTTCGGGCATGTTCTACCGGGAGGAGGCCCAGAGGAAGACCCAGGACTCGCTGGAGGAACTATGTCTCTTGGCTGGCCTGGGAACGCCTTGGGAGTCCTCCTGAGGAGCTAGCCCAAGTGCCTGGGGGGAGAGAAATCTGGGTATCTCTGCTTAAGCTACTGGCCCCGTGACCCGACCCTGGATGAAGTGGAAGAAGATGGATGGATGGAGAAACAAAAGACTAGACGTTGAAAACATTGACATATATGGCGTTTTTTTAATGCAACAATTATCCCTGAACCACATTAAAGTGGATTTTGAACAGATATAACAATAATCTCAACTTTGTCATATCAACATTCTGGAAAGAATGTTAATATCCAGATCAGGTTAAAAACAATTTCTTCTGGCTGATGGTTCAATATTTAAGCCACAAAGCAACACTAGAGGTCTCAGTCGAGGCTGCGGCTGGTTGACGCAGCCTGTGTTCAGAATTTCTGTTAAAAAAATGTCTTTAAAAGACCATGAGGGCCGGAGTATTTTTCCATTCTACATGCTGGTCCTCTGGTGTAGTCAGAACCACCTGGAGCTAAACCCACTCAAAACTGTGGAGATGACAGTCGACTTCAGGAGGAGACCCCCATCAACATCTCCTCTCATAATCACCAACAGGCCAGTCCCCACAGTGGAGTCTTTCAGGTTCCTAGGATCCACCATCACACGGGACCTGAAGTGGACCTCCCACATTGACTCTATAAGGAAGAAGGCCCAGCAAAGGCTGTACTTTCTGCGTCAGCTCAGAAAGTTCAACCTGCCTCAGGAACTGCTGACCATATTCTACACAGCAATAGTCCAGTCTGTCCTGACCTCATCCATCTCTGTCTGGTTCGGATCCGCCACCAGGCAAGACAGGGACAGACTGCAGAGAACAGTCAGGTCCTCAGAGAGGATCATATGTACTGATCTTCCCTCCATTGAGGACCTATTCCGGGCCAGGGTCAGGAAGCGGGCCAGAAAAATCACCACTGACCCCTCACACCCTGGCCACAATCTGTTTAGGCTCCTCCCCTCAGGCCGGCGTTACAGAGCGCTGTACGCCAAAACCACCCGACATAAGAACAGTTTCTTCCCCCAGGCTGTCGCTCTGATGAACTTGGAATAGTCACAGAGTGTGAGTCCATTCACATGAACAATAAACTAAAACTCTGCACTGCTGTATATACTTACTGTACAATAACCCTGGTTTGGTGTACATATTATCCTTTATTATTTATTTGTATTTATTTTTATTTCCGTTTTAATTTCACTTATTTAAGTTCTGTACTGGAGAGAAAAGTTGCCGGAGTCAAATTCCTTGTATGTGTCATACTTGGCCATTAACGCTGATTCTGATTCTGATTCTGATTCTGATGTGCATGTCTGCCATCTATTTGAGCATTTATCTTTTACTGCTTTTACTTTTCTGTAATAACTGTGGACATATCTCCATTGCCTTGTTTAATTGCTGCCATGCCACCGCTCCGGAGATAATTTACAGTGCTACTGTAATTTGCGGTCAATACAAACAAATAATTGCTAAAAAAACAAACAATTTTTCGATGACAAATTCACCATGAGTCCATAAAATTATTATTGTTCTTAGAGTGTTTTCAACAACCACAGATTCCATGTGCTTCTGCATCGCTGAACTATGGAATATTGCGTAGTAGAGAATAGGGATGTTCCGATCAGGTTTTTTGTCCTTGAGGTCTTGTCTTCTGATTATGAGTATCTGCTGATACCGAGTCCCGATCTGATACTTCTAATACATAAAAAAAAGATAAAAGATAAGCGAAGAAACAGATCTAGGACGTTCCATTTTTGATTTTACCTTATTTTAAGATTTAACAATTCTGTTAACAAACAGAGCACTTCTGTGAGGTACCTTGAATAATCAAGTTATAAATAATTATTCACTTTTTGACTCTAGTGCAACAGTAAATATAACAAAAAAATAATGTAAAAACAAATAGCACCTTTAGCTTATATAAACTTCATAATGAGAATTTATGCACATGTGGCAAGGTACAAAACGAGGGCCCGGGCAGGATTTGATCCCACGACTCCCAGGTGAGAGTAATGTGTGCTAGAATGGTTAGCGCGCATTACTCTCACCTGGGAGTTGTGGGATCGAATCCCACCCGGGCTCTTGTTGTGTACCTTGCCACACACATCTCAGAGGTCACATTAACTGAAAGTTCTCTGTATTTGACTGGTTCATTAGAGCGGTGACAGAAAAATCTGAGGGCTGTCAGTTATTTTTACAGATTAGTATTAACACTGACTACATGATGCAAATGAGCAGATACATTCAACTTTACGCACAGATTCCAGATAAATAAATCAATTAAAGAAAATATTCCCAGACACTTTGATCAAGGCTTGTTGCTGACTACATGTTGAAAAGTTTCTGACTTCTCAGCGCGACTGCCTTTGCAGTCGGTTAGACATGCTACAATGTTTGCCGTACAGCTGTGCCAATAACCCTGACTGCTTTCCTCCTGTGTGCTTCTCTGCCACTGAAGCGTATTTTACGGATCAGGGAATGGTTTGTTCAGGGTCTTTTAAACTTCTGATCAGTTTGATTGGAGAAATGTTTGCTCATTTTAAAAACTTTGGCTTAAGTGGCACGTGATTCCAGTCTCCAGTGCGGCAGCACATGGATACAGCATCCACAACAAACAATATATACTATTGAATTAACATGTGGGGCAAGCGATAGCCACTAGCATCCACCCTCATAGATTTAAAAATTGACAAGTACATATATATCCGAGTCCTGATCGGGAGATTATGTCCAATTCAGATTTAGTCTGAAACCATGTTATCGGGACAGATTTCAGATCAGATCTGGACATCCCTAGTAGAGAAACATCTTAATAAATCTCTGCATTTTCCCTCTCTGACAAAGTATAGAAAAACATACACTTTTCCAAACTTTTCTTTTAATCTGAATTTTCCAAATTTAGTTTCTCTAGCCGTTTTTTCTCTCCACGGGACCTCCAACTGGTTTGGTATTCTGCTCAGCTCCTATGCCCTGTTAGATGGAAAGCATCAATTCAGATGATGCTCCCAGCGGCCGAGCAGCCTCCATGTCCTTGTTATCAATGTTTTACTTTCTTTAATATAGAAAGTACTGTTATATCAGTTCCTCTTGTTCTTTCTGTGTCTCTTCTCTATCTTCTCAAACCACCAGACAGTTGTGGCAGATGACCGCTTATATTGAGCCAGGTTCTGCTGGAGGTTCAATCCTGTTAAAGGTGAGTTTTTCCTCTCAGCTGTCGCTACATGCTTGCTCAGTATGAGGGATTACTGAGGGAGTGCTGCGGTTGGACTCTTCATTTTCAGGGCACAACCACACATCAGTGAAATGCAATCTGCTGGGACTCATCAAATTGAAAACATTTAACTGACTGAAATGTTTGCATAATTGTTTTGAAATTACTTTTCTTGTAAAGTCCCTTGAGATGACATCTGTTGTAAATTGGCGCTATATAAAAAAACAGAATAGATATTTTCACACTCTTTGCCTCTGCTGTTTATGTGGACATGGTTACCTCAATGCTAGCTGTTTCTTCATTTAACAAGTCAAGTCATCAAATGAATATTCTAAGCCAATCTGTTGCTTCATGGACAGATGTTAATTTGTTAATCTAACAATAAAAAGAGTGCAGTCTCATTTCCTCTTTTACTACATATAGTTTTTTCCTTTGCAGCTTACATATTTAAAGGCTGACAACTGTACAGATATCTGTTGTTAATTCATGTTTGACAATTGTTTAGGTGAGTATTAACAGCTGCTACTTTTTTGATGGAGATGAGGATAACTTTTAATGATTTTTAGAAAATAAAAAACTACTTGGTACCACTCAAGAAATCAGCTAACTGACCGAGTGAGGAACCACAGAGTGAACAGGTTCCACACTGTGACTGGATTTCATACACCCAAAGAAATACACTTGTGCAGTTTTGTTTTTTTTTGGCCAAAGCAGCAACTCTGCATGGGCTAGCAGCTAATATCTCTCCATCGAGAAAAAAACAAAGATGATCTATTGTAAAACTTCTGCCCTTATCCTGTGGAACTTATGTATGCAAAAAAGGACATATTAGGGAAGTTAAGGAAAAAAGAAAGAACAAAGGTACATACAATTATTTTCAGATGAAACAAAAAAGTAAAATGCAAATTTAAAACAAACAAAACATTTCTGAAATCAACTGCTGCCTGAGATACTTGATCCTTTAATGATTGTTGGTCACCTTCTTAAAGTTCAGATCCCCACAGGTCTTCACAGTGTTCCAAGTGATACTGAGGAAGTCTGTCAACTATGGCAGCCCAGCAAGGCCCAGATCCTTCAGTTTGAAACCCCACGGTTCCCTGTCACAAGGACAGACCTCTGCCATGCTAACTAGCCCTACTCGAGCCCTCGTACTCCAATTCCTGTAGGAGGGACATGTTGACCAGATTAAGGAGATCCTGAATTGAATTTTTTTTCCAGAGTTTCTGCCATATCCACTTTGCATTTCCCATGTCTGGGTTTGTCTATCTAAAACCAAAGAAGCTGGTGCCATTCTGTTCACCTGGTACCAGTCAAGTAATTCAGTAAAATATGGAATATGGAAGTCAGCAAAATACATAATTTTGAAATAGAAAAGTTGTAGGAAGAACGTTACATGAAGGTTAAACATGCATTGATAAAGGAGGTTGGGTTCATGGGGAGGAGTGCTTTTTCCCCCTCTCCTCAAAGGAAAAAACGGGGCATGCTGGCATCTCTAAAGCTTTGAATGGGGTGTGGGGGGGTTGGATGGTGGTGTCAGTGGGGTGGTGCAGTTTCTATTTTCCTCTCCTCTAAATCCATACTACCCTGCTGCCTTCAACCCTGCCTCTTCCGTGAGCTGGGCATAAAATGTGTGTGTGTGCTTAAAGTGGCTCTTATTGAGATTGAACAGAGTGGAACTCCTCACATTGTCTCAACTCCCGCACCCCATCGCTGTCTCACTCCCCCGTCTTCCCCCTTCCTCTCCTGGGACAAAGAATGCCCTGAATGCCTGGCGTCTCCTGCAGTGTCAAATAACTGGAGGATAGGTTGAGTGGTGCAATGCCAGAGGAGGAGGAAGAAGAGCAAGCTGGATGAAAGCAATACATTATAGGAGCTAACTAATTTTTCCTGCAAGTTACTCTAGTTTACTCCTCGAGTCCAAGAATGTGTAAAATTAATTTGCTGAAGCACCCCCAAACTGAGTCAAAGCACCCCCCTTAAGTTGGAGAGATTTTTTTCCGTTTTTTTACTGTTTGTGGGTTTTTTTTACCAAACTAGAAAAGTGTTAAAAAAAATCCAACTTCTTTTGTAATTCCCTTTAGAGACTTTTCCTCCTTATGGAGGGTGTCAATGATGGTTTTCTACACAACTGTCAGCTCAGAGGACTTCTCCATGATTGTGATTTCTACTGAACCAAACTGAGAGACCATTTCAAGGTTCATGAGCCCTTTGCTGGTGTTTTGGATTAATTGTCTGATTAGAGTGGGACACTCTGAGCCTAAAATATTGAACCTTCTCACAATATTCTAATATACTGAAATTTTGAATTGAGTGTGTTGTTTTGAATTCAAATGGACTTTTGCACGATATTCTAATTTTCAGAGTTTCACATGTAAACAATGACATCTGGTCCACTTTTCTGTAAGGAGGGCTACATTCTGTAAAATAAAATCATTTGAATCATGGGGTACATATATATTTTTTTCTCCATCACTGTCATTAAATACCAAAGTACATTGAAGATATGTTGTCACTATACCAACCCAGCAGACCACTCAGGTCCTCCAACTCTAGCCTACTAATCGTCCCTAGAGTCAGAACTAAACAGGGAGAGGCAGCTTTCAGCTGATTGATTACTGTTAAACTTATATGTTTTGTTTGTAATCATGTGGTTTCATTATCACTGAATAATGTAAAGCACCTTGAATTGCCTTGTGTTGAAAGTGTGCTATACAAATAAAATTGCCTTGCCTTGAACTTTTTTTCCAGAACAGAATTTTCCATAACATTTATTTTATTGATAATTTAAGTTACACTGCACATCACATCACTGATCAGCACAACTGAAGTAATATCAGCCCAATAACACCAACCAGATCAAAACAAATAATGCAAACTGGGGTGGAGCTTGTCTTTTCATAGCAGCAGCCTGTAAATATACAGTTTGACCTTTGGCGGAAGGATGATGAGTTTACCATGGCAGCTTGATGGATTCTTCTACAAGCTGATGGTAAAATAAGATGATTTCATGTGGTCAGGATGCCATGTTGTTCTTGTTTCTCTGGCGTGCAGCAGCAATTACTACAGCCACCAATTACACTCACTGCATGATAGGGATGCAGCATGTCTGAGTGGTTATGGCATGTGAGAGAAAGAGAGAAGGACATGAGTGTGTTTGTAGATGTAAACTTTAAACCTCATGGGACAATTTAAAAACCACACTTGATGTTTCAAAAGACTGCTTTGGTAAATGTTTGTTATGACGAGTGAAATATGTGTTTGAGTATCACCAGTAAACAATTAAAAGCTTTCAGATACAGGAAACAAAATTTTTGAACGAGTTACTGGAGCTCATAATGTCTGCATGGTATTCAGGGGGAGAAAATCTATTCCATAATCAATCAAATTAAAATATTACTCAATTCTTTTCAAGTGATCAACATGAGGCAAAAATATGACCACACTTGTTTTCTAATGTGTTCAGAAACACCACAAAAATAAATCTCCCATGAGACGGCAGCAGTTATTACTTTCAGAAGCTTAACAAACAGTCGGTTTCCTTGGAGAAAAGATGTCAATCAATATTCCGTTGAACTTTATGAATTATCAAAAATATTAGCTTCATCTCAACTTGTATATTGGACCCAATGCCAACCAAATTATTTAAGGAAGTGTTCCCTCTGGTTACTGGCCCCATTTTAGATATGATGAATTTATCCTTAATAAATAGATATGTACCACAGGAATTTATGGTTGCTGTAATTAAACCGTTACTTAAGAAACACTTCCTCAATTATAATGATTTAGCTAATTACAGACCTATATCTAACCTTCTTATCCAAAATTCTTGAGAAAATAGTTGCTAATCAAGTATGTGAGCACCTAAACAGCAACAACCTGTTTGAAGAATTTCAGTCAGGTTTTAGATCTCATCATAGGACTGAAACAGCACTGGTCAAGGTTGCTAATGATATTCTTATGGCCTCAGATAATGGTTTTGGGACTGTTCTGGGGTCTCATTTATAAAACATTGCGTAGAATCCCTACTAAAGGTGTACGTATGACCAAAACAAAAAGTTTGCGTACGCCAAAAAGATTTCTGATTTATAAAACCATGCCTACGCACAGTTGTAAGCAATTTCCCTTTATAAATCACAGTCTTCTTGGAAGTTTGCTCACGTGAATTTGGCTCATATCCCGCCCTGAACACGCCCAAATCTGGCCATAAAAGGTCAATGCAAAGCAGGACATGAATATTGATGCACATGAAGAAGAGGGAAATATGGCAACAACAAAAGAGAAACAAGAAGAGAAACTTTACGGACACGTTGATTGAAGTGCTAGTGGGTGAAGTGGAGGCTAGAAGAGACATTTTATTTGGTGGACACAGCAGCGGTGTCACAAATAAAAGAAAGAACTGCGAGTAGCAGCATGTCGCGTCTGTAGTGCAGACTGTCAGTGCAACTGACAGGACGGTACCCGGAAAAAAAAAGTGGTCGGACCTCAAAGTCAAGAGAAAAAAAAAAAAAACGTGCCTCCCACCGCCAGAGTGGGTCTGCTACTGGAGGGGGTCCGTGTACACCTGAGCTGACACCACATTGGAGCATATTTTAAGGAGACAAACTAATATGCCGTGTCTTTTCAACTGTTAGATGGCGAGGATTAGGAGGCTGAGGAAGATGAGGTTGCCCAGCGTCTAGTGACAGCCATTGGTACCTTAAATTATACAATAAAACAATTTTTACATCCTGGTCGATCAATTGCTCCCTGGCTGAAGGCTTCCTGTGGAGGAGGAGGTGGCTGTGGGTCGGGGATCTCATGCTAGGAGGTGGTAGGACAGGAGGGAGGGGAATTTCTTCGGACGGGGCCCTTGTAGTAATGGGTGCAGTCAATTGCGCCGATTATGTTTGGGAAACCGGACATTGCTGTAAATTGCATTTTAATTTAAACCTGCTCCCCCGCAGTATATGGAAACGTGATGTATTGCCTGCTCATTTTAATGATCCCATCCAAGACTGCAGGCATTATTATTATTGCGCTCAGGGACGTCAGATGATTCAATTTATTAATTGGCACACAGTCCCGGCCCCTTTATCTGAGTTGAAGGTTTTGAGATACATTTTATGTATCTATTTTAATATTTAAAAATGTTTTTAGAAGAGCTATAGCTCACTGCAAAGCTACAATATAGATAACATTGCTTGTTTGGATGTTTATAATAACAATGATCCATCATTAATGTTTGGTGTGAGGTGAAATGATATGTGTGAGAGGAGTAATATGCAGTCAGGCTGCAGTTCACCACCTCACCAACTGCGTCATTGATTCCTCCCTGTCTCCAAAATGTCCGTACGCACGGGTCAGAGTTGGCGTACAGGTGCACACATTTTCCCGTCAAGTCTGTTTTTTATAAATCCCAATTTTTGCTTTGAAAGTGGCGTACGCCAGTTTCAGGCCCCGTTTTGTGCGTACGCAACGTTTATAAATGAGACCCCAGGTCTTGTTAGATCTCAGTGCTGCTTTTGACACAGTCGATAATAATATTCTCTTGGAAAGGCTCGAAAATGTTTTAGGGTTTAAGGGAACACCATTAGGCTGGCTTAAATCATATCTGTCTGACAGATTCCAGTTTGTTCATGTCAATCATAAATCTTGCTCACACTCAAGGGTTACTTGTGGAGTACCACAGGGTTCTGTGCTTGGACCAATTCTTTTTACTATAGACATGGTTCCAATCGGTAAGTAATTGAACAGCATGGTATGAATTTCCACAGTTAAACCGATGATACACAACTATATTTATTCATAAATCCTGATGAATCCAATCATCTTGGTAGATTACAGGCATGCCTTAAAGACATAAAAACCTGGACTACTCTAAACTTTCTACTTTTAAATTCAAACAAGGCAATATTTTTTTTCTTTGGACCAGAAGCTTTAAAAAGTGAGCAAGGCAGCTAGAATATATACAAAGTCTATGGTACGTATGCAGCAAGTGAGCGTCAGGCTTCACCAAGCTACCATGCAGCTAGTCGTGTGCGTCAGCATAGATGGCATCAGCCCGTCAATGCAGCTGCTGCTCGGGCAGTCCTTCAAGGCAGTCACCCAGCCGCTGCATGAAGTTGGGAAAATTGAACTTTGGGGCAGCAGACAAGGGGCAGCAACCAATCAGTGACAGGATGCTGGTGTTGCGGGTAAGACGAGGACGAGCCGAGCCACCGGCTGGAGCCCCTCAGGGAGAGGTGAGGATGGAGGACGACCTGTGCGCTGTGGCTGATCAATGAGCAGGGTCTCCACGGTGATTAGAGGGGAGTCGGCTAGATCGAGCTGGAAGGCTGGGGAGTTGGAGACTCAGGAAAAAAATCAGACCTTATTTGGTGGAAGATATCAGACTGTCAGGTAAGCAGTTAAATATGTTCTTTTAACTTTCTTGTTATGTTAGCTACAGTAACATTAGAACAAACCCGGTTAGTGCAGCTATGGTTACTAAATATACACTACTAGTTTCCCGGTGGAAGAGAAATCCCTGCCCGCTCGCTAATGTACAGACGTAGCGCGCGGCCGCGGCCGACCAGAGTACAAATGTGCAAGCAGCTGGGTTTGAATTTTAAAAGCAGTAACTTTCGTCCATTTGAGCTGTTTGATGCCTGGCAGCAAAGGGCGGTCCGAATGTGCCATAAGTCAATCACTTCATCTGGATGGGTTTAAAATGGCCTCTGTTAATAGTGTAAAGAGCCTCGGTGTAAGTTTTGACAAAGACATGACATTTAAATCTCATATTAAAAAGGTTTCCACTATTTCTTTCCTCCACCTTCGGAATATGTTAAAATCGAAAACATCCTGTCCCAGAATCAAAATGCAACTAAAATCCTTCAGCTGATCCAAAATGCTGCAGCAAGAGTTCTGATGAACATTAAAAAGAGAGATCACATGTCTCCTGTTTTAGCTCCCAGTTAAATCTAGAATAGAGTTTAAGATCCTCCTCCTTACTTATAAAGCCCTTAATAATCAAGCTCCTTCATACAGTAGAGACTTGGTTGTTCCATATGTTTCTAATAGAGCACTTCACTCTCAGACTGCCGGTTTACTGGTAGGTACTGGGATTTCTAAATGTAGAATGGGAGGCAGATCTTTTAGTTATCAGGCTCCTCTCATGTGGAACCTGCTCCCACTATAAACTTTGATACAGCTTATAGTTCAGTGGCTTAGGTTATCCTGAGCTATGTCTGCAGTTATGCCGCTAAAGGCTTTGGCTGGCATAGAACCTACATCTGGTCTGGTATCCTGATCAGCTACAATGCTTCTGGATGGGGAGCATCGATTCAGATAATGGTCTCAGTTACCGAACATCCTCCATGTCTTGTTATTAACTTTTTACTTTCTTCAATATAAAAAGTACTACATGGATACCTTTTGTTTTTTTAGGTCTATTCTCTGTCTTCTGAAACCCCCAGACGGCCACGGCAGATGACCGTTTGTACTGAGTCAGGTTCTGCTGGAGGTTTCTTCCTGTAAAGAGGAGATTTTCCTCTCCACTGTTGCTACATGCTTGCTCAGTATGAGTGATTACTGACGAATTGCTGTGGTTAGAGTCTTAATATCCAGGGCACAACCTCACAGATTCCATAAATGGAAAACTTTTAACTGATTGAAATGTTTATATAATTGTACTGAAATTACTTTTCTTGTAAAGTGCCTTGAGGTAACATCTGTTGTGAATTGGAGCTATATACATAAATTCAACTGAATATTTGGTTTACTTAGACAGGTGACTGAAAAAACTGACATTTATTTTAATCAAATATTTAACATGGTCACCATCAGTGTTTTCTTTCCTAATCTCCCCTTCTTTTTTTCTTTTTTTTTTTGGGGGGGGCTGTCCCCTTTTCAATGTGTCAACACAGAGGATGTTCTACTTCCATCTCACCCAGTCCCTAACACCGTACTCTCTCACACCAGCAATCTGAACACTGTCCCAATGTTCAAAGCATGGAGGGAAAAAACAAAACGATCATGAATAATTTCTGGAAAAATTAACATTGTCCTCACACAAAAGAGATGATGACTTTCAACCTCTCTAGACAGTATTATCTAGGCACACTCCAGATATTAAATGTGCAAAGTTGTAATTTTACTACAAGTATACATACAGATGCAAAATGTTTAGGAACAGTTATTCTGTAATTTCAGGCAGATCAAATTCAAACTCAAACAGTGAATTATTTACCATTTTTTATTAATAAGAATGTTCCAATTGTGGATAATTATTCAATCGTTATACCATTTTGGACTTTTTTACATTTTGACAAAGTTACAGACTTTTTATTTCTATTTTGAAAAAATATTATGTCATTGATTTCAACAAACTGCTTTTGCACCATCAGCTTTCTCATATAAAGCAATACAGGAATGGAACAAGCTCACAACGGACCTGAAAAGTCAAACAGACTATTTTCAGTTCACAGTAGAACTTAAAAAGTGGCTTTGGAGAACTGTATGACTATAAGCAGTCATACAGCTTATAATAGCAAACAAACAAAACGCGTTGGATGATACCAACACAGCTCTGAGGGCAGAGATTAAACACAGGCTGGACAAGTGATGTCAGAGCATTTTTTGTCGCGGATAGTGATGTTACGGCTCTTAAAACTCAGTTTTCAACTGACCACAATACTGAAAATGGAGAAAACGTAAATCTCCACTTTGGCCGGAGTTTTTAAAAAGATTCGTTTTTGGTGCCGAAAATCTCCGGTTACGTGTGGATGACAGGTTGTTAGTCATTCATCTCCATCCATTGTGTCAACTCTGACAAGGTACACCGTCAGCACTGAGGAATACCGTCCCGATAGCATCACCATACTGCCAATAAAATGTTTAGGGTTACCATCTTTCTGGAAAGTGAACGTCTGCTTCAGTCTCAAGTCTTCCACAGCCTGATAGGTTTCCTGCCAGGAATCCCCTGTATTTGGCTTCAATTAGCTTCTGTGTCCCGTCTGAGGAAAAGCATCCCACACACCACAATGCTGCCACTACCATGTTTCTAAATTAGGATGGTGTGTTCATTCTGAAACCTGGGCATTTGTTTTCTAACACAGAGGCACATTTTTTTTTTTTGGTCTCATCTGACTAGGAAACCACATGGATGCTGTGCTCTCTATATGGCAAACTGAAAATAGGACCTCCTATTAAACAGATTTGTGGAATGGATAGCAACAGGATGTCCTGTGAGATTCTCTTAACTGCCCCTTCAATAAATGTTCTCCTTGCTCTGCATATCAGTTTAGGTTAACATTAGTGTCTTGGTAAATAAAACAGCACAGATGATGGATAGAACAGTGTTCCATAACTGTTAAAAGCTTGAAATGTTATTTTAGAACCCAACTCTGCTTTAAATGTCCCTTTTTTCCTGATCTGTCTGGCATGTTCTGTGGTCTACATGATGCTGTTGGTGCACTTTATTCTCCTATGAACCACTGAGGCCTTTAGGGAGCGAAAGTTTGATACTGCAGTCAGATGAATGCACTGGATATTATTTTAGGGGATTGAAGAGTAAAAATACTAACCCCAGTACAAATTTTATATGTAAAAATTTTAACACTGTTTACAATTTCCCTTTTGAATGAAATAAAAAGATTTTGTTATAAAAAATCCAACTTTTACGGAGGCACTGGCTACATGGCGGTCGCAGCCAGTACTGGTTAGAGATGGGTACCTTTCACATTTTAATCGATACGGTACAAATTCCCGGCACCTAGAAATCGATACCAGTCATGGTTATTATCTTTAACCAAAACAAACAAAATAATGAAAACTAGAAGTAAAAAACCATGTTCGTTAACTGAAATTTAAAAAAAATGAGAATTTGAAACCAAACAAAAACAAACTGAAATTGTAATGAGTATTCATAAAACTAACTAAAACTAAATGAATTTATTGAGAAAATGTGGTTAGTATTCATTTCATAAAGTGTCTCAAAAAATTGTGAAGAATTCTTTCTATATTGCTCTTTGCCACTGTGCGCTGTCACCAGAAACAGATGCGTTCATGGGCTGTGCCTTTTTCGTTGCTCACAAATCGCTTTGATAAAAACAACACAACGGGAAAGTTTATTTGGATAACTTTTTTTAACCTACAGTTCATGATATTTTTTTTCTCAATACTGGGCAATATTGACCCGAATGATTTATTACATTCATCTTTATCTTAGAATTGATAAAAATTACAACAAATAGTTGCAAATCATTAATCTTAGAACATAATGCTTTAAAATAAATTCTGTGTCTGCATATTTATACTATGGAATGTGTGTCAAAATATTCCAATAAACAATGCAGATAAATATACAAATTTTAAAGGGATTTAATCAATGAATGCAGAATAGTTAAAAGACAAGAACATGCCACTAGTTAACAGTAATACCACATAAGAGTATTTAAAAACAAACCACTAAAACATTTTTACATGAAAAATATAACAAATTTAACTAGCTAACATGCAAAGAAATTCACAGAAGGTTAAAATGACCCCGAACAGCTTAAACTTTAAAGCTTGTATTTTTGCTGTTTCAGTTCACATAGTTTCAAGAGAGTTTTCTGAAATACCCCAGAAAAAATACTGAAGGTATGCAAAGTTTAGAGCAAAAATCAGTAAAACATTATAAAAACTTCAAATAAATTCAGGACCAGTAGGTGGCAGTGTGAAAACTCCATAGCTGTTTTGGTGCCATTTGGCAGGACACTCCCAACAGTGGCTTATACCAGCAGAAACAGGATGAAAATTTGGCTTAGTGTTGATCTCTAGTAAGATATACAGCTGCTCTGCAAATGGGCCAATCTGCAGCTGAAAACTAGAGTTACTTTGTCGTAGCATGAAGTGGCAAGCTTTTTGGGGGGATTTTTCTTTTCTTTTTTTCTGCCTCAATGTCGACAAACCTTCTGTCTTATCTGTTGACCAAAATAATTGGGGGATTGTGATATGTAAGAAGAATTTTTTTAAGATCCAGCAGATTTTCAAAGATGATGGTGCAAAAAGACTCCAATTCGTTCAGTGGATATCTATAGAACATAAACCACTTTGAGTTCATATTCCTAATCAATAAATGTATTCCAAAACAAACTTAAGAAAAACAAATGAGACTGTTTAGTTTGTAACTAATATGACTAATATCTGATGATTACCGACAAACGGTTTAGTACAATGCAGAGAGGAGCAGAATGACAGTCATGTGGATTAACTAGACACATGGTGTTTATGTTGTGAAATAATCTGACTTCCCCCTACACTCCCTGCTCACGCTGACATGAGATATGATCTGCAGGATGGAGAAAGAAAGCAAAAGGAATGATTGAGTGCCAGAAGTTAAATGTGCACATGTGCATGCACACAAACAGTCTCAGAGTTGGAAGGTTTTCTGCATTTCTGCCGCCTCAAACAGGCTTCCTTAAAAAGAAAAGCCTGAATATTATCTTGGGTCTTGAGCTCCACTGCCAGCCTATCTAACAAACAAAGTAGTTAAATCAAATGACTGGAAAGTGCACTCTGAACTCAGCCTTGGGCTAAGGTCGCATTCAAGCAGAAATGTAAAAAGTTCCTGCCCCTAACAGGGCCCCCTGTTCAGAGCTGTCCCTATAAAGAGACTTATAGCTGGTTACAGGGGCTTGGAAGGGAGCCCATAGATGGTCCAACAAGCCTCGACCGGCCTTATTTCCTGTCGGTTTCTTTGTTTGGTGAAGCCTTTTATTTTGGCATGGTTCCTATTGCAGCACTCGACATCCCATTCAGAAAACCACCCACCCCTCCTCTGCTCAACCCTTCAAGCCATGAGCATGCATTGCAAATGTTAAGGTAGTTGTTAGCCACAGTCTGCAGGTTTCTGGTGTTCATGTTTCCTGCAAAAAAAAATTAATTTAAGCATACATGCTTTCCCCCAATCCATAAATGCTTGGATGAAGCTATTAAATTGGAAATGTTTACTTTTTCTGGCTGAATTTACTTACAGTTTTGAAAAAAACAAACGGGAAAAAAAACAAAGAAAGTATAGATAAAGGTGGAATATGGATCAATTTCATGAAATGCGCATTTTAAAAATTATAATGCAGGTACGGGGCATTTAGAGGGGTGCAGACTGAAAGTTTCCTTAAAACGTTGTATTCAAATTAAAATGTAATAAAATATAAATTTGAACGGTCACAACAATGATGTTATGTTTACATCTAGCAACCAGTAGCGGCCGCCATTGCATGTTGACACATAGGGTTTCTATGTTCCAACAATATGGTCGGCAGCTGCTTCAGCGGACCCACATAAAACATTTCTACAGCATTTCAAACATGCAGAAACTGCAACTTTCCTCCTGGATCATAAGCTAACTCACTTGATAACTGGGCTAACGTTAGCTGTTAAACTCCTCTAAAATACATTCCTCACTGGACAAGGTTCAGGTTGGTCATTGGGCATATCGGTAGCAAACAAGGCAAACCAACTACTCGAATGACGTTTTTATTTTTGTAACTACAACCTAGATAAACTAGATGTCGCCATCATGCTCATGTTCCATATCCAACCCTTAAGGGAAGAGGAAGGGCATTTCCAACAACAAAGTTTGACTTCATAGGTGTAACTTGTTAAGCCTTTTTACAACTCCGTCAAACATTTATAAAAAATAATGATTCCCTCTGTGACATCATCATGATGAATCAAGGCAGTACCATGAGGAACTGAACAAGCAACTGACAAGGCATTCATGCCACCAAAGACTTGAGCAAACGCCATGAAGAAGGACGTAAAGGAAATTCAACACACCCTTAACTTTATGTCTGGAGAGTTGAGAAAAACTAGCTGAGCAACAGGCTAAGCTACTCCCACTGCTCACAGAAGTGGCTGAATTAAAAAGATCATCAAGGAGAAAGCTGTCCTTATTGAAGGACTGGAACGCAGAATTGATGATCTGGAGCAGTACACACGAATGGAGGATGTGATTGTGGGTGGACTTCAAACTAAACATCGCAGCTACGCCAGAGCTACAGCCGCGTCAGCTACAACGGAGCGAAGTGAAGATGCACCAGTGGAGGAGCCTTCAATATATGTGGAGACTTCAATATAGATGTTTTAAAGGCAAAAAGTCATAGTCCTACTGAACAGTCTATTAATTCAATGTATAGTATGATGCTGTACCCGAGAATAACTAAACCAACAAGAGTGACCACACACAGTACTACAATAACAGGTAACATCTTACCAATATGATTACTGAAAATATCGTTAGTGGAATTCTTATTAACGATATTACTGACCACTTACCAATTTTTGTGCTCATAGAGGGCAAGCAAAAGAAAACTTGAATTTACATGTAGCAAAATATGAAAGAGTAATAACTACGGAAACCATATGTGCTCTGAAGCAAAGTCTTGAATCACAAAACTGGGAAAATATCACAAGTGAAAATGATGTAAACATTGCATATGATAAATTCCTGTCTGTTCTTGTATCATGTCTTAATGAACATTGTCCTATCAGAAAACGAAACAAAATCATACAAAACAAAAAATACTATGACCCATGGGTGACAAAAGCCTCATTAAATGCCTGCAAAAAGAAAAACACTTTGTATAAAAAATGATTAAGAAAAGAACGACAGAATCAAAAATAGATATAAAAAAATAAAAAAATACACTGACTGATATTTTGAGGAAATGCAAAAAAGATTATTACCGAGCTTTGCTTGACAGCAACAAAAATAACATAAAGAGTTTTTGGAAGGTTTTGAATGAAATAATTAAAGGAAAGCCCAAAATGAGTAATATTGTTGATTATTATACCCATAAAAATACGATTGTGACTAACACTCAGGAGGTTGTGGAATGCTTTAATGAATACTTTGTTGAAATAGGTATGGAACTTGCAAGGACATTTGTAACACAAGGCGCTGCCCTAGAACAAATTGCTTTCCATGGAAATGACCGCTTCAGTTCCTTCTTCCTCAACCCAGTAGACGAAATGCAGATTTAGCAAATTGTTGGACGGTTCAAAACCAAAAAATCACTCGACTGCAATGGCTTGGATATGAGCCTAATTAAAAATGTTATAAAGGAAATAATAAAACCTGTAACACATATTTGTAATCTGTCATTCTCAACTGCTACATTTCCATCTGTGAAAATAGCAAAAGTTATACCTATTTGTAAAAATGGAGATACACATTTTCTTAGTAATTATAGACCCATATCATTGTTGCCACAAATATCCAAAATACTTGAAAAACTTTTTGCATTTCGATTAAATAACTATATTGATATAATTAATTTATTGCATGAAAGCCAGTACGGGTTTAGGGAAAAACGCTCCACAGCAATGGCACTGATGGATTTGGTTGAAGAGGTAAGTAACTGTATTGAAAACAAAGACTATTCTATAGCCATTTTCATTGATCTGACAAAAGCGTTTGACATAATAGCATCCTAATTAAAAAGTTAGAAAATAATGGTGTCAGAGGTTGCCCACTACAGTGGCTGAAATCTTATTTATCCAACAGACAGCAGTTTGTCCAGATAAATGAATACAAATCTACCATGAAATACATTTTGTGTGGGGTACCACAGTGTTTAGTGCTGGGCCCACTAATCTTTTTACTGTACATCAATGATTTATGGTTTGTATCTAGCAAATCTAAATTAGTCCTCTATGCAGATGACACCACAATTCTGTTTTCTGGAACTTGGAACAATTATTTTTTGAGATCTCAAAAGAAATGGGAAAATTAAAGGAATGGTTTTATTGTAACAAAATGACATTAAATTTGAAAGAAACAAAATGTATGGTGTTTGGTAACAGGAGAATTGATAATGAACTGAAATTAACACTCAACGATGAAGCACTAGAATGTGTTGATAAATATAATTTCCTTGGTGTTATCCTTGACCGCAAACTAAACTGGAAATCACACCTTAAATTCATTCAAACTAAAATTCCAAAATGCAATTATGGGAAAATCTAAACACTTACTCAATGAAAAAGCTCTTCATACTGTTTATTGCACATTACTCCTACCATACATCAGTTACTGTACAGAGATATGGGGTAATACCTATAAAACCAATCTTAATCCAGTTCACATTCTTCTGAAAAAGGCTGTCAGGTTAATATGCAGGTAATATGCAGGTTAGTATGCTGGTAAGAGCGAACATTCTAACCCTCTATTTTTACAATCAAAAATCATAACAATGATTTGGTCAAATTTAAATCCTTACAAATAATGTACAAAGCAAGATATTGATTGTTCCAAACAATATCCAAAAAATGTTCAGTAATAGAGACGGCAAATATAATCTTCGAGGTAAAATGAACTTTAAGAAACGAATTATAAGTACTACCCTAAAAAGCATGTTCATTACTCGCCGCTGGGTTTATTTGCGGTATGAACTGGAGGAGTACTTGAAATGTTGTAGCTCACTGAATAACTTTAAATAAATGTACAAAGAAAAGGTATTTAGTAACTATGCTAAAGAAAATGAAGCAGTGTAAATCTATATTACAAAAAACTACTCCTTGGCTCTGAACGATATTTGTATTTTTGTATTTTGGATATATATATATATATATATATATATATATATATATATATATTATATATATATATATATATATATATATATATATATATATATATATTTATTTTTTTTCTCTCTCCTTTCTTAGATATGCTTTGTTTTCTTTTGTGTACACTTTCTGTTGGTTTTTTTCATTGTACACGCAACTTGTGTTCTACAAGGTATGCATTTAATTGAACTTTACCAGTGTCTGTAACAATGAAATTGTTGTCAAGAAAAGGATTATGAAAAAGGGGTAAGCATTAACAAGTTTTATACTTCAGCTTACTCCTTTTGAGCTTTTCTGTGTGCCTTGCTTTATCATTTCATACAGCACAAATTATGCCTTTGTTTATATGTTTATTTTTTATTTTATTTTCACACAAATAGCTCAAATAATCTGTGACTAACAAAAAAAAAGCTGAATAAAGATTAAAATAAGGTGAAGGGCTTGAGACATTAGGAAAATTATACATAGTTGGTATAACTTTGCTAAATGGTGGCAAAGGGCCTTAAACATGACCCTTGGGGTAAGTAGAATACACATTACCAGGCATTCGTGGAATACATACTGTACACCATCTTGAATGTGTGGGAGTTGGAGGTTAATTCCCAACAACAGGTTAATGGCTATACACACATTAAGTGTTACGCTTTGGGTTAATTTATTCCTTAATTTACATGTACTGTATGTTTATTTTAGAGTAGACAGTGGACCCCCAGTGTTTACAGGTTTGCAGGGATCACAGCTACCCACAAGTAGTTAATAAACACAAAATATTGAGGACTTTCACTAAAAATGCTTTTAACTGCCCATTTTAACTGTTTAAACACCAAATATAGCTTAATATGCACAATGGAAAACATATTAGCACAACTGTAGAAGCTAGTATCTACGGTCTGTCTTATTCACCCGATTGGGGGGACAGTTAATCAACACCAAAGAAAATAAATACTACTCCTGGATTAGTTTCTTTGCGAAAGCCAGTCAATAGTGTGCCAAGTAGTATTGCCCATGGATTTTAAGCTTCCCAAATTGTATTTTCTTTCAAATATTTTAGATCAACTGTTAAAAAAAATAAATAAACATTGCTTTAAGGTATTACTCAAGTACTCATTGTTCTGCATTTATTAGTTGTAATGAACAGGTGTTACAGTCTATCATTTCAAATTGTCTGCTTGTTCTCCTATGACAGTTTTGTGTGAAAATCCAAGTGGACCAGCAGACATTTTGACTACATGATTGGTCGGACGTTTGAACATTGATGTAGAGTGCTTTTTTTTATGAAAAACTTTATTAAACAAATAGCAACTATAGAAAACATGAACAAATGGAAGTACATAGAGGAATTCAACAGACACAAACAGCCAGGGGTGTATGTGCAGAACATTTTTTGACAGCCTTATTTAAATTTAACCAAGTTGAGTTGCCGTAGTGGGATGTTTTTTTTTGCAAGTACACACACACACACACACACACACGCACACACACACACGCACACTGTCAGATCTGGTACCTACAACGGCACTGACAAATATGCCTTATTCAGTCAAATTAATCCCCTTACTTCCCCATGTTTGCTTTGATGTTTAACAAATTTTTAACATGTCTTAAGAACTAAACATTGCTGTTAGGAGTTGATATTTGTGTTAATAAGCAACATGTAGAGCTATTAGTGACTCATTAAAGTTTAACAGATTAAAAAGATATGAGGGAGAAATAATTAACAAAAAAATTCTGCTTAAGTTAGGTTTAAATAAGGATTCTAAGTAAATTTTAAACTTTATGATGCAGACATGAAGCAAAGTTTTTAAAGAAATTTTGACAACTTTTTAAATCTTTGTGAAGCAGGGCTGTGCAACTAACTACTGTAAGAACTATATAATATAGTTTAAATAAAGTTCCTACTGTCTAAACTTCCAAGTAAGTTTACCAGACCTTCACAGTATGTTCGCATCTCCATTTCACCGGGGTGGCCAGAGGGATCCACTTTCCAGGAACTAACCAAGTACCTGCCTCGGGGGATATAGTTGGAATTGTTCTGGTGGAGTTGCTGGGCTGGACTTGGGGTTAAGTTATGCTGATTGGTTGTAATTTAGTGAGAAATGATATCAGCAAATGTCGCAAAACAACCAGCATTCGTAAAACTGTAAGGGTTGCTGGCAAAGCAGTGTGTAACGTAGCACACAGAAATGCAGCAACCATTCCTGTTCTTAAATTTTCGATCAGTGAAGCCACTCACTCCCGTGATGGTCGCCATATGCTGACGTCTTTGGAAACTCTTTAAAGGGACAATTTTGTATGGAGGCATGAGAAAACCAAGCACGTTTCCCTGATTTGAGAAATGTCCCAGAACTCATATAGTGGAAACATGCCTTTAGAGCGTGAATCTTGTCTTACACTGCAAGACAACCGGACCCACCGCACCGCTTAAGCTTCCTGGACTGGACACACAATAAATGTGTACGGTCAAGTTTTTCATGACCTTCCAAGTTGTAACAATATCATGTTTATAGCCAATACTTTGTCATTTTACCCCATCCCCAGAAGTTGGTGTAAAAGAAGAAAATCTTCTTTTATACTTTTCCATTTATAAATGATCTGCACAGAGTCCTCTATCATTTTACTGTTGGAGTAATATATATTTGTTCCAGCAGTTAATAACTTCCTTGCCTCTCTCAAACAGCTTGAAGAGAATTGGAGCTCCTAATTAAATTTGAGCCAAATTTATTGTTACCCGATAAAATAAAGCTACCCTCAATTACCAAATAAAGTACCCTCAAAAAGGGTTCTGTAAACAATTATATTCAGGCTTTATTCTTCCCTCGTGGGCCTTTCTGAGCAGAAATTACTCTTAGAAGTCGTATTGAGTCATTTGAAGTAAATGAGCCACGGGACTGAACCAGGTTGGCATGGTTCGACATGTCAGTCACAGTCCACAAGCAGAGCACAGTAGCACCTTTCCATGCTGCCCGGCCGCCTGTCAGCAGCTACATTAAGCCATTACAAAAGTGTGGAAACCGCCCCCGTGGCTGGCCGACAGCAGCACACACATCCGCTCAGGGATACATACCATAATTATCCCCCCCTACTTCATACTCATCTCCCCTGGCAACTGCAATCATAAAGCCTAAATAGCTTGGGCTAATTCATTACTTCAGTGGAGGGAAGTTGGCTGCCTGTAATGACACCAATTGCCTTGACCTAAACAGCGGTAATAGGACCTCTCGGTACACTGGCGAGGAAATGGCTGCAATTGAGACTCTTCTACTTCCTAGCAACCAAAGCTTGGACCTGTAAGCCAGAGAGGGGGAAAAGCTTTGCATTACCTGTGCCCCGGAGCTCTAAATGCAACCTAATGAAGGCAAAATTGTAAGAATCAAGCCGACTTCAGTGGGAGGGAACAAACAAAAGTGGAAGCATGTGTGTCAAATGGGCTTTCTAGCTGATGCACAAACCATCTAAATGAGTAAATTAGGCTGACCGGACTCTGAGGGTTAGTAAAAGCAGGAAAGACCAGAGGAACAAACACAGACCGCTTGGTGGATCCCTGCTGGCCAGACAGTTTAAAGAGATGGAGAAAAAGGTGTTGATACTGTAAAAAGGGGATGACTGGACTTCAAGTGCAAGTGTCTGTCCTTTGCAAAAATGACTGGTCAAACAACATTAAACTCTATATATCACATAACAGATGGGTTGTGAATAAAGCTGGACAATGCAAAGGGTGAAAGAGAGTTCATCCAAGCAAAGAGAAGGGAATGTTTCCAAATGTGTCAAGAAGGGACAAAGTGTTCTGAAGAAAGACCCACACAAGCTGAGCGCTCCTGGTCATGGGGAAAAGGATTGTATGAAGGGCAAACACGGTCATTATTTACAGCACAAAGCGGGAGCCGAATGGAAAATCTGTGATAAAAAAAATAAGTACAATCAAGGATTCAGTAGCCTGTTCTAAAGCAATAACCTGTAGTCAGCTTCTGTAGAAAACCCTTCCAAACAAGTCATATTTATAGAGACTTTTTCTAACTATCTTTTTCATAAATTTCCACATCCAACATGCAAACTGAGGCCCCAGTTAGAGGATGGAGGCAAAAACAAAAATACATCATCTTGCACATACAAGATCTGAGCAACTTGACGTCATTTCAGAGTAGAATCTGTTTTGTCCCCTTGATCCTGATTCATGAACTCATGTCTTTATATGTGTGTTACTTTGTCTCCCTTTTGTGCAGCACTTTGATCGGCTCTCATGCCGTTGTTAAATGTGCTTTATAAATAAATTAGTATGGTATGGTATGGTCATATTTTCTGATTATTACTGGACATCCAGAACTGCCTTTTTTTTAAACGTTGCAAGCTTTTGATGCCATTTTATCAGGTTTTCCCGGAAACATTTTAAGTATAGTCATGCTTTTTCCCATCGGAATACAAAATATTGAACATTAAAAATAAGGTTTTTGGTTGTACCATCTCAAAAGATTTAACCCGTCATCTTCCGCAGATTCATATGAACAAACCTCCTAACCTGAGAACTACCCCAGCAAACAGCGAAAGCCCAGGTTGGCCCCCTATCACTGCTGGATCAGATCTCTGCTCTCCTATTGGTTGGCCCCTAATAAAAGTAGCTTTCTTTATACCGGCTCATCTGCTGGAAAGGGTAACTGTGGGATGAGATATGGATCCAGGCGCCTGATTTGTCCAGAGATAATGCTATCTGGCTGATCTTCACTCAGAGAGGACAAGGCCAAGAGCTCAACAGAGCAGAGAAACGTTCCAGTTGTGGACTGGTGGGCAGATGGGAGCCAGGAGAGTTCATCTTCCTGCTGTAGTCCAGGTGGAGGTCCTGGCAAACCGTGTCTTCACACCTCGAGCACACCGACTCAACAGTTAATCTATTAACAGAGAGAAAAGGTCTTGTTCAGAAGCTTCAAAATATTTCCTCTACTATTAGGTTCAAACTTTCCTGGAAATCTAACAACATTTAAAATAACCTTTAGAGTCCAGTTGGATTCCCATTAGACCAAACATTCTCTGAGCTGCTCCTGAGAGGATGAAAGATGCCTGGAACGATCTGGGAAGCATGAAAAAAAATGTCTGGAATCAATTTATTGTCTTTTTTTAAATCATCAACAGGTGTAACTAAACCAGAGACACATTACTGGGAAACAAATGAAACCCCAAAATCAGGTCGGCTGTTGAAAGATGAAAACCACTGCTCCTACTGAGATCGCTTTCTGTGGCCTCAGAGGCCCCAATTATTCATCTGTACAAAAGCATGGTGGCCATCTATGAAGTTAATTTATTTACGTTCGAATTTTTTATGAGATTCCTGATTGGGAATTGTTTCCTATGAAGAATGGATCCTTGACAGATTTGGACTGTGCACTGAAAAAACATTTACAACAACTGCTGTCTCCAAGGGTTTGATCCAGTTATAACCAGAGAATAGAATAGAATAGAATAGAATAGAATAGAATAGAATAGAATAATCCTTAAATTGTCCGACAGGGAGAAATGTGGTTGTAACAGCAGCAAAAATAACATATGTAAACAGAACAGGACACAGAACAGAAACACACAATTTTACTGAAAAAAATATTTACATCATGGCCAATAGTTACAAGAACAGTACTGTAGAGTTATTAAGATTAAGGTACAGAGAAAGTTGCAAAAGCAGGTTAAGTGTGCTACAGGAGCAAAGAACTACCGTTACTAGCAAAAAAATACAAAATACAAACTTTGTTTTTTACCTAGTAAGCAAGAAACTAAACAAGGACTATTTTACAATATTTTTTTATGTTTGAGAAAATGATCTTAAAAATAGTTTTCTAATTACTATGGGCTTTATTGAAAAGACAGGAAACTTTGTTTATTCTCTGCAATAAGAAGAGAAACTGTGGCAATTACTTGAAAACACGTCCTGTATTTAGCAAACTTCAATAAATTTCAATAAATTTGGTATGCAGGCATGCCTTCACACTGAATATTGAAAGTTTAAAATTTGTTATTTTTCATTTAATGGAAAAGAAACTACAGTGGTGCAGTGGTTAGCACTGTTGCCTTGCAGCAAGAAGGCTGTGGGTTCGTATCCCGGCCCAGGGTCATTTTGCATGGAGTTTGCACTCTGGCTTCCTCCCACAGTCCAAAAACATGACTGTCAGGTTAATTGCTCTCACCAAATTGTCCTTAGGTGTGAGTGTGTGCATGGTTGTTTGTCCTGTTTGTCCTGCCCTGTGATGGACTGGTGACCTGTCCAGGGTGTACCCCACCTCTTGCCCGTTGACAGCTGGAGATAGGCACCAGCCCCCTGTGACCCATTAAGGATTAAGCGGTGATGGATGGAAAAGTAGGCTATTGAACTTGAAGCATTTTTTATTCAAATATGTATATGTTTTCTTTTTGTGCAATATTAAATGTAAAATAGACAACCAGGAAAGCAGACAATTTTGAACTTAATTTGTATAATATTTAGCTTTTATTTTATTTAAAATGCTTATGTTGTGACAATTTCTGTTGCATTATTCTGGAAAAAGGAGCACATTACACCGCTCTTAAAATCACTGCATATGTTTCCCGTATGTTTTAGGATCGATTTTAAGGTTCTTTCAATAGTTTTCAAATGTCTTAATGGTCATGGGCCTTCTTATGTTTCAGAAATGCTTTTACCATATGAACCCTCGTGGTCTCTGCGCTCCTCTGGCAGCCGTCTCCTTATCATCCTCTTATCATCACCTCACTGTGAGGCATCTTCTCACTATTATGGCTCTCACCTCTGGAACAGGCTGCTGGAGAACCTCAGGGCCACAGAGAAAGTTCATGTTTTTAAAAGCAGGCTCACCCTCTGTATGATTTATTTGATTTAATTTTTTGTTTAGCTTTTAACTGATTACTATTTATTAATTATTTAATTATTGCATTTTTATTTGATCTCATCATTGTCTTATACTTTATAATTTAAAATGCTATCAGTCTTAACATTTTTATCAATATTTTACTACCTAATCTTATTTTCTACTGTTTATTTTAATATTTTATTAATGGTGCTTGAGTGGAGGTGGGGGTACCAACCCTCCCTCCTCTGGGCGCCCTGGGTCAGTGCCTTGGCTGCTGCTGTTGATCTGCTACTGCTGATGCAGAGGCTCTCATGATGGCGTTTCCTGGCTCACCTCTACTCAGCCCCTTTTTCCTTTTGTTTACTGTTGTTTTTTTGTGTGCGTGTGTTTGCATGAGAGATGGGTTTGGTTGGGTTATAGTTGTGATGATGTTTTTATTTTTTACTTTATTTTATTTTATTTATTTATTTGTATTTTACTGCCAATAATGTCACACAACGGCAACTCCACTCAAACTACATTGTGCCACAGTTCCAATGGGAAAAATCAAGAAAACATTACAATTTTTTCTAGTATTCTTTCAAACTTGGGCTTTGCAAAGAGTTTAACAGATTATGAATGACAGTTTGATGGACTTTCCCTTACAATGGAAAGATGTTCTATTCAGGTTTTTTTTTTTAGAATACCTTAAAAAGGATGATAAATGTTTATACATAAAATCAATATATTATAAAACACCAAGTGTAATCGGATTTAAGAATCTTAATAAAAATGAGAGAGATTCCTTTAAGCGTTTGGAGGTTTTAATAAAAGTTGAATCAATCATACAGAAGAACAGTACAGATCACAGTGAATGCTGAATGCTGCCCCAACACTGCTCAAATGAAAATAAGTATTTATAAAGTTCAGCAACCTTGTCTCTATAACTTCTGAAGACAAAACTATTCTCTCAGGGATGAAGGCACCTGGCTCTTTAGCTGGGAATAAGTGTATCTTGATAGATACAAAACAATGGCAATAGCTTGGGTTAAATCGTAACAAAATTAAGAGAAACTCTCAAAACTAAGTATATAAGAAGAATCAATTTTCTCAGGCAGTGAGGTTTTCTCTAACCTCGATTCCCATGTGAACTCAACACCTGTTTTCTGGCCCCTCTGCTCTCAGTGTTAATAATACTAACAGATGAATCATAATAATACATTTCTCCATCACACCAAGGATATCAAAACATTTCATTTGTACATTTTTGCATGCAATAGTTGTATCTTTTTTTAAACTGCAAACTACATCTACGTTCCACATCCAGCCAATGATGTACTGTAACGTCAGCGTCCAGCTGTAAAACCATAAATTAACATCTGTTAAAATAGCTAATTCTACGTTTTAAGCTGAAATATTAGACATGTTGGAACGAATACAATGATGCAGATGTCATGTCAACAATTTAGAAGCTTGCAGAACCCATAATTCATTTTGATAGTCCACTTCCGCTTGTCAGCATGCACATTTGCATATTAGCTAAATATTTAGCTCTGAGCTTAATCTTTAGCTAGCCAGTTTTGCTTGCTAGCTAAATATTTAGCTTAAGACTGAATATTTAGATTGCTAACTAGGTATTTAGTTCTGAGTTAAATGTTAAGTTTGCAGACTAAATATTCATTTGAGAAGCTAAATATTTAGTTGGGATCTAAATATTAAACTTGTAAAACTTAATCTTCAGCCTGTAAACTGAATATGTACTGAAATTGTTACATTTATAAGTGAGTAGCCTGTTTTCAAGCATTACTTTATAAAATGAACCCCCATTTATTTATCCTAGTTACAGCTTCAGCTTCAGTTAGAGGCTTTTAGATAAAAAATAAACTTCAAACTCACCAAATTACATTGAAGTTGATTCTTCTGCTGATTTTTATTATAAGTTTGTTTATTTATTTCCTTGGACTGTCTCTGTTGGCAATGCTCCGTGGAACAACTACTTGTAATTTGTTAATCCCCACTCCTGCTTCATATCTAGTCATTTACGCCCTGTCTACACAGAGATGAAAACATGTGTAACAGTAAACATGTGTCATTGAACAAGTTGAATGTTTGAATCGTGTTTCAAAATGGAGAAATCTTACAACGATGGCTCAGTTGCCTCTACCTCTAATGTCTGGCATTGTTTTTCTGAGTGAAAGATGTCATCGCCCTATTCCTATAGTTAAAGCACATGCGAAACTCTGTGACAAAGTAAACAAGCATGGTGCTGTATGGTGTTGCAGACATAGTTGCAGACTGGGTTCGAATTACCCCAAAGCTTTTGGGGGAGCCATGTTTTTCATTAATCACTGCGATTTCCAAATTCACGTGCACACACAAATTCATCGCACCACGGTCAAAAACATAAATATTATTTTCGGAGTTTAACAGGTTCTGAACAAGCAAAAAGCATCAGGGGAACAGGATTACATTTACCATTATCAACAAAGAAGGAAGGGAAGTAACTAAACAACTGACACAGAGAGCAAGAGAGAGGAAGAGATTTAGGCAGAGCCTAGCTGCTATGAAGCTAAGCTACCTAGACCTTACCACACCAAGAAAAAGCTTGTGAAACACAAAGGGTTCCCAAAAATGTAAAGTAGACCATCCTCCAATGTCACCACATCTTTAGAAGTCACTGCAAAGTCAATGACTCAAGGACTGAAGAATCAACTGAATTTGACTCATTGTTGGGGGTTTTTTACATTCCAGGCTTAAACTGGACTCTGTGTAATTAAATATGAATTTAAAATTAAGAAAATGTAGAAAGAAGGTTCTATGTTTTAATCCCAGTCTGGGGTTTTTCTACATGGGGTTTGCATCTTCTCCCTGTGCAGGTACTCTGGCATCCTTCTGCAGTCAGAAAACATGACTATTAGGTTAATTGGTTTTTATAAATTGTGTTGATGTATCAGTCAGTAAATTTAAATGCACATTTAAATAAAAATATGGCAATAATCTGACGAATGGCTTAAGCAGAAAGGGAGCCATTATCCCTGTTTAAATGTCACTCAGAATATCGAATTATTAAATGAAGTGCATTCGACTCCGCAACACTAAGTGGCGACATGCAGTCACTCCACACTAATATTCTTCTGGTCAACTTAGAGAGTCATAAAGATAATAAATAAATGCTTGAAGCAGTGAGGCAAACAGAGTAATAGCAGTAAAGGCCCAATTAGTAAAGAAATCAAACACAACAGTGCTGCAACACAGAACAAGAAGTATGAAATATACTGTACGATTATTTTACTGTATGATTCTGTAAGGCTCGTTGCAGCTGCCATATTGTTGTGTACCGTTGTTATTCCCATTGCCATGATCTCATCAATTCCAGTGAAAAGCTCAGCCAAACTTGGAGTTCACACGAAGAGAAATTTGGTTTACATGACTCAAGTAACCTGAAAGACTCTGAGATGTGAACTATCTACCAAAATATTTAGAATGAAACTAAATGTTGCGGCATTCTGGCGAGAACCTGAGCTCGTTCCTTTGTGCTGCCCATCTGCAGCAGGCTGTCTGTTTTGTGACGCTTTGAGAAGTGGGTCAGAGCAGCTGAGAAGCCCACCATCAGTCACTTTTGGCCGCTTCAAGTCACATCACACAAACAATGGATCTTCATGGGTAGGGGCTTGTCTTCCTTCCTGCCTCGCTTCCTGTCGATCGTTCTGCCTGAGCTGGCAAAATCAATGTGTCACCCCACCTTCCTCACTCAGCCCCCCATCCAGCAGACATCTCTTCCTTCTGAATCAAACAGAAAAATGTGAGGAAAAGAGGGTCAACAGTGACAAAGTGACAGAAAAGAAATGATAAATAACTACAACACAACATCTGTGGAGGTGGAACAAGCGGGGGCTATTGTCATGCAGATGTGGGCAGTGATGGGGTGTGAAGGTATTGAATGTTCTGTTTGGCACCTACAGTGCGATAAACTTTTTACCCCGCCCACCACCTCCAGCTCCTTTCTAATGCAGGGCCCTGGAAACAGATTGATAGTAGCGGTGCACTTCCTCTGCACAGAGCGATACCTTTCCTTCAGTAATAGCTGACCACTGAACATTCACGGACACAAAGCACACAAAGGAAAGTTGGAAATTACCCTGTGATGGATCACTTTGATGTAAACTTGCACCAAGGCCATCTCTTTAATTACTGACAGCTCCAGTCTTACAGTCTTATATATCAAGAATGGAATAGAATAGACTAGAATAGAATAGAAATATCCATTGTTGACCCTCAGTTGGAAAATTCAAGTGTGCCACCATCAAAGTGAAAAGTAAATGAAAGCAAGTAGAGTCACATAAGAGTAAGAAATGTGTAAACAATAAAAAATAGATATATCTGTTCAACTAGGGCAAATTTCTAACACTAGAAAAGTGCACAGAGAGCAGACCGCCAAGGTTGCTAAAGCCTGGCACTCACTACGAGATTCTTCAAACCTTCAAAGATTTAGAGACCACACACTAGAAGATAACAAAAACAGATCAAACAAGATCTATCTCTGCTGGTCTTATAGTGTGTGGTGTGCTGTATGGAACACACCATACACTAACTAATTCTTCAAGAGAGTATCAGCTTCTTCACGCTCAATTTTCCTAATCTTACATAATCAAACGTGACCTCAGCGTAAACCAACATGGGAGACACACAGGAAGATGCCATGATGGTGTTTTTCTGCCTCTTACTCTGCCTCAAAACGACTACAGAAGAAGTCATGGAGACTGCGGGAATGTGGGCTGTATGCATTACAGCGAGGGTTAGAAGTGAGCAAAAATTGTTTCTCACACCAAGCTTGTAGAGCAGGGCTGTGCTAGCATCATTAATTTAGCTCTTTGTCCTGTTATGGTAGTTTTTTAATGAAACATTTTATAAACCTGCTGTTGCACAAACTAACCAGTTGGTCTCCCATTTTGCAATTCTAAGAGATTTTTTATTATATTTTTGCCTTTATCCGCACCATGCTTTTTGTTTTTTCTACTTCGGTACATGTTCTGTGCGTGCTGGGCTGCTTTCAGAGCATTCGACACACTTCAGGATTTTTTGTTGTAAATATTGAACATGTTCATTATTTACGAACCCTCCTTCCTACAAAATCATTCTTAACACACCCGACAATACAGAAAAATCAGAAATGAGCTTGTTTACAAACGCCACACAATCGGGCCTTTGCTGACTTTGATCGGGAAGGGGGAGATCGGTACAAATGCAGTAGCAAGCTAGGTCTTTATAAACTTGATGGGTGTTCAAAGAAGAAAATAATCAAATGCTGGTTCTGGAATCAGTAAAACAGGATGGCGATGAGGATCTTAAATGACCATAACCACTACCAAACTCAAAACTTGTGCATATTGCCTAAAAACTATATCTGCAAGAAAACTAACCGATGCATCAGAATAAGCATCTGCACCCAATTATTGTTTTAACCACATAAGTTTTATGCTTTATAAGCTTACAACCCTTAATAAGACAGGCTCTATCTTTCTAATGAAATGTATTTATGCTTATGTCGAGCTTAAGAAAAAAACAAATAGTTGCAGCTGGCCTTAAACCATGACCTTTGCAATGCTGTAGACTCTTAAAGTGTTAGCAGGGTGTACTTCCTGAGGATGCAAGATAGCTTATCTGCTGCAGACCTATTTAGGTCACTTATAGTTCAACACGTCTGCTGCACAGGCAGAGCAAAGTGGCAACCTTTAGAATTATGAGCAACAGTTTCATCTGCTCAGGAGGATTTATTGCTGTGTTAATGGCATCCTGACAACTTCGCTATCAGCGGGTTGAATTGAAGATTATGGGTGGAAAGTCATAAAGTCCAAAGAATACCTGAGAGTAGTGGGACTGACATCATCGCTGCTAGTCCAAGTAAAGAAGGAAACCTTATAGAGTACTGACAGGGGGAGATGGTAATTTGTTTGTCTTTTGAGTTCCTCTCAGATTGTAATTTCAGATAAAGTTCATTCATACCATTTGCGTAGCAAAATGTTATCTCTTTATCAATCCTTCACCTGTTTATGTGCAGCCTCTTCATCAGATTTTCAGACCTGTTGTTTGTCCTTAAGCTCGATGTCATAGAGTTTATCCAGTATGGCTCTATGTACCCAGATGTGTTCCTTTTATTGTTTGCATTGAGGCTTTTGATTGATGCCTACACATATCTGTTGTACAACACAATAACATCCTTCTTTGATCATTCATACCAAGTCAGAACTGCTGCACGGAGACAGTGATATTCCTAAATCACTATCATCGTGCAGTTGATAGGAAGGAATGCAAGAGTCAGAGTCCTAGTCCCCTGGCATTAGATGCAACAGAACATCACTCCAACCTTTAAATGATCATATAAAAGAAAGAAGTGCTGAGAAAGGGGGATTTTTTTCTTCCTTCACTGCAGGCGTTCAGTCTGCCTTCACTGAGAGCTCTTTTAAAGTTGCACCTGTACAGCACGGTGGGGGTAAGTCTGCAGGCTTGATGTGGGCCCACTGTGTTTTCAACCCCCTCAGGAGAGGAAAGTGTTCGAAGGGGCTTTGTTGTCTGCACTTGCTACTGCTCATATATATTTTAGAGGAACAAATACAAAAGAGTGGTCTGGCCCTTCGTTGTTTATAAAAATCAGCGCAGTGGAAGGCCTCTGATATTCCCGTAAAGGTAAATTGAGCGTTTCATTGTAGCCAAACTTCAACATGGACATGAGCCCTGACCGTCGCTTTATCGCTCACGGTAGACGAGGCACTTCCAGACAGCTGGTTTCATTTTTCTGCTCCTCTCATGTTTTTCTTTTGTTCAGTCTACCTCTTTTGATTCATCCTGACTAATGGTGTGAGATTCCCTTAATGCTTCTCACAAGGGTTCCACAGCTGGCCGTTCTATGAGCACGACCATAAAACAGGCACAGATGAGGAACTGTAGGCCTGTCTACATGATAGCAACACTTTCCCATTTGCTGTTTGCCTTTCCTGTCCACCTGCACCCTAATGCTGCTGTTTACAAATACTGCACATGTATTACTCGGCAATGAATTTGAAAAATGTTTTATACAGTGTTTCCTGCTCATGCTCTGTATTTGAAAAAAACAACATTTTTTGGGAATCAGTGATGTTAGTACTTTCATACAGTCAAAAGAAAAGACTGTTAAATTAATATGTTTTGGATTCAAAGCTGTTCAGTTATATTTAAGCAAAGTAGCAGTATACGTGTTACCCTCTTATTTTCCCTCTTAAAAAGGTGAATATATACATATATGTGTGTGTGTGTGTTTTCTCTTTGAGTTCACACATATTTGTCAAAGGGAGGAAAGGGGCTTAAAAATTTAAAAATTATTGTTGAACATTGCTTCAACTGTATTTTGTATTTCTTCTTTGTATGTGAAAACTTGCTGCTGCTTTCTGAAAATATCTTCTGCACCAATACAGGAATCAATATCCACAGTCTTCCTTGTTTCTGCTCTTGGGAGTCTGCCAAGGACAGTTTACACCACAAAATTGCCATTTTTGTTTAAATTCGCGGGTAAAATAGTTTACACCACAAGGCACACAATCTGATCTCATTGAAAACGATGTAGTACATATACCCAGCCTTTAGATGGCAGTGTGGCCTGTGTATGCAGTGTTCTATGGTTTCCCCCACCAAAAGAGTTGAGGAATGGCGGAGTGTGTATGTCCAATATGCCGAGGGCCGCTGGCAGTGAAGTCATCATTTACGAAAATGCCTGGCTTTGCGTTTACATGACAAGAAATCACCCAGCGTTCTCGTGTAAACAAGAGAACAAATTAAAATTTTTGTTTTGCTGGAAAAACGTTGTTGTGCAAACTGCCCCTCAGAGGCAAAGAAAATGTATTGCCTTCTTGGATTAGCTTTTTTTCAAACTCCAGCCAATGTTGCGTCATGTTCCCAGGTATTTCAGCTTCCCAAACTGCATTTTCTTTCTAATATTTCAGATACGCTCTTCAAAAATGTCTACGAATAGCTTAATAGGCTTAATAATTTGAAGTCATATTCCAGTTCCATCCATCCATCCATCCATCCATCTTCTTAACCGCTTATCCAATTCAGGGTCACGGGGCAGCTGGAGCCTATCCCAGCAATTATCAGGCGTTAGGCAGGGTACACTCTGAACAGGACGCCAGTCTGTTGCAGGGCCAACACAGAGAGACAGACAACCATTCACACTCACATTCATTCCTAGGGACAATTTAGAGTGATCAATTCACCTATCATGCATGTTTTTGGACTGTGGGAGGAAGCCGGAGTACCCAGAGAGAACCCACGCATACACGGGGAGAACATGCAAACTCCATGCAGAAAGACCCTGGGCCGGGATACGAACCCACGACCTTCTTGCTGCAAGGCAACAGCGCTAACCACTGCGCCACCGTGCAGCCCTTATTCCAGTTCCATCAGCTCAATTCAGCCCAATTTAATCAAATTTAATAGCCTGAAAAAATCCAGACCCTAATCTATTAAGATTAAGGGTCTGGCATATGGGTTTGCCATATCCACTCGGCAAAACAGCAAAAACGTCCTTCTTGCAAAGGAACAATTCGAGCGCGGTTTTCTATTCATCTTTTAGATGAACAACCAAGTCTAACTCGTTCATTGTAGTGGCCAAATCAGTTTAAAACAATTGGTAATCATATGTAGCCATCTTTCAATGTTTACTAAATGATTCCGGACGTCGCAGTGCAGTTTAGCTCGCCTCTGGCCCGCCTACATCAGCTAAACAGATTTGATTTGCTCCCCAAGCTGCTCACGAAATGGAGTAACAGTATTATTCCTCGGAGCGTCTTGCAGAGACAATTCAAATTGTGCTGACGCAAGACCTCTGGATTTTCAGGGTACCAATTTAATTATGGACCAGTTTAATTCAGTCAAATCCAACTTCTTCCCATTCTATTTCAGCTGAGTATCATTAATTGCAATTCAGAACACTCCTGACCAGTATAGACTTGTGAAATCTAGTTCAGTTGTGTTCAATTTATGAACAGTCTATTCACTACTCATTTGCATGTTGTTTTGTTTCCACAAATGGCTGGACTAAGATGTTCTTAGTTGAATTTCATTAGATTTATCAGGTATCGACGTCGGTACTGTGCCAGATGTGTAACTCCTGAAGTCAGCAGTGTTTTCTAATGCCACTTGGCATGCACCAAAATAGACCAACTTATACTGGTGCAACTGACTTCTTTTTCCGAGCACAGTATTACTTTAAATACATAGGTCCTTTGGGAGAGTCAGTTACCCTCAAAGATGTTCTAACTATCACACTAGATAGCTTGGATGATTATATATCCACATAATAAGGTTTTGTATCTTATATCAAATAGCCAGTGTCAGCGGTCCTCAATTTAACAGAAGCCGACGTGTTGCACAAGCATTTCTCTATTTCTCTCTTGAGCCTGCACACATGCCACGAAGTGTCAATCATTGCACAGCTAACTGTGTCAGGGTCTCACCAGGCCCCGTGATCGACAGGTCTTTTTCTGCACAGAGGTGTGGTCTGCAGGAGTCAAGCTGGGTTGTATTATTAGGGGACATACTTAATAAGATCTACAGCAGGGAAAGTGCCGGCCCTTAAGGTCCGATTTCCCCTTTGGCATAATAACGCCTTTGTCGGGCATGGAGATAGAATCACACCTCTTGCAGAGTCGTAAATTGAAATGTAAAGGGGCGAGCAGGGTGGGAAAAGAAATGATTAAATTATGTTCTGTCTTTTGAGGGGCAAGAGGGAAAACTTCCAACTCCTGCCAGAGAGAAAACTGTCTTTTTACGTCATATTTGACAGGTTGCTTTCATTTTGATATTTAGCACTCCTAGTTTTACTGAAGTCCCTCTTAAAGCTCTTAAATCCACCCACCTCACCACCACCCTAACCCTCCCATGTTCAAAAACATAGAGAAAACAAACGTGTGAAATAAAAAGAAATGGAAAGTTTGGTGATCCAACCCTGTAATTCCTTGACACATTTCTAATACCCACTTCTTGATCTTAAGCCCAGAATCAACAACAGATAAGCCATTTCTGGGTCCCTGCTCTTTGATGTAGACCCCACCAACCCTCAGGGGTGATAAAGGAGGGGGGGCCATTCTCATACGGTTCCTGTTCAGGACCCCTGTTCTGGATCTGATGTTGAACACCCTTGAAGAAGGGGAAAGGGGCCCTGCTAAACAGATGCCTGCAATCTTTCCACTGGGCCTCCTTCCTCCACTGTAATAGGTTGTCTGTAAACACATGATGATATGATTATGATAAGTATTTTTGAAGGAATTTAATGTTAAACTACTCCCATCTGTAGTTTGTGCCTCTTCGTCCATACACTGCGGATTCGAAGCATTGCGTACCAAGCATTTAAGCATGTTTTGCTCAGAAAAAAGCAGCAACTTAAAATACCCTAAAAGGAAAAGAAGAGTCACATAAGGTCAGCTCTTTTATGGAGGTAATCAGAGTTTCCTTCCTGTCTATTCTTGCCCTATTCACAGAAGCTGGCCTTCACTCCCAAACTGAAACTGGACACCCGAGGGTTTTGTTATGGGTTTACAGCTCCAGAAGACAAGGAGACAAATAAGCAAAAGAAGAAAAAAAAAAAAAGGGGGGGGGGGGTATTGCCTTTTGAAGCTCTGCTGTAAAACTGACATGGAAAAATACTTCTTGGGTTTGTACTTTTAATGAAACTGGTAGTTGTATTGCTCGACCATGTTTATAGATCAATTAAACTAGTTTGAAAAGAAGCAACCACAGAGGAAATAGATGCAAACTGTGAACTCTTGTCACTGCATCCTGAAGGGAAACTACTTCAGTTTGATCCAAGTTCATAAAATCTCAGCAGACAAAGGAGACACGATTTTACCCAGCTGTAACTGACATGTCTGCAAAAGTCAGAGGGTCTGGCTGGATATGCGACCAGTGTTCCTGATACAGTTTTCGACACTGGCCTTTCAGTCGGGACCAAAGCTAACCAAGCATAGTCAATTGGATAATGAAATTGATGTTGTTCAGGTTCATCAGCTCCACACAAAAGCGATAAAACCTTACATACTGTTATGGAAAAATGATTTCAAGATTAGTACTATTTAGTCATTAGTAATTATTAGTACAGGCATCTGGGGACACAATGAATAGACTGAAGTTTGCAAAGACTTAAGGACATGTTACCTACTCTGGTTGACTGAAGAATTTATCCTATTGTTATGTCTGTACAGTAAGCCAAACACTGCTGAGAGAAAAGTTCTGGAAGTTTGCACAGGCAGCCAGACATACCCTGTTAAGGAGAGAGAGTAATGCCCAAAGAACCACCCTGACCCACTATTAACCCTCTCATTCTGCATATGGTGCGCCGCTTGATGCTGGCTGCAATACCACGGTTGGCCTGTATCTGTCTGTGCATTGATGTTATTTGTTTGTCTACTCTTGGTCTGGCTGTACTGGAATTGAATTTCCCCTTGTGGGAAATTAAATAAGGCTTCCTGTACCATTGTAATAAATATGTTAAAATGCCAATGAAGACTGAATCAACCTTATGTTCATGTCTATGGAATTCTGCCTCAACAATACACTCAATTATCCCATCGTGGAAAGTGGCTACAGCCACCAATATGTCATCTGACAAAGACCAATGCCAGCGACTTCCGTTGCTAAACTGGCACTACTGCCAGGTTAATTGTTTTTTCTAAATTGTCCTTAGGTGTGAGTGTGCGCGTGCAACCTGTCCAGGGTGTACCCTGCCCCTCACCCGCTGACAGCTGGAGATAGGCACCAGCCACCCAAAAATACTAAAAGACTCAATTAAAAGCCCAGCTAAAAGATAGGTCTTTAGCCCCTTTTTAAAAACATCAGTTTCTGCGGCTCTGAGGTTCCACAGACGAGGACCCCAGTGGTAGAACAAGACTTAGCCATATGTCTTATTAGTTCTGACTTTTTGAACCACTACAAGGCCAGTGCCAAAAGGACCTCAGGGACTGAGGGTTCATACTTTAAAAGAAAGTTAAATAAATAAAATGGACCAAGACCATGAATAAATTTATAAACTAATAGAAAAACCTTTAAATCAATTCTAAAGTGCACAGGGAGCTACTGCAGTGAATTTAGAACTGGTCTAATGTGACCCCACCCTCTGATCATCATCAGCAGACTTGCAGCTGAGTTCTGGAATAGTCGTAAACATATAATACTATTTTTTGGAAGACCATAGAGCAGGGCATTACAATAAACGAATCCACTGAAAATATAAAAATGCATCAACACCTCTGTCCTCGCAAGAAAGAAAGATATGGGTAGACACTGGATGTTTTCAAGATGATAAAATCCTATTTTAGTTGTATTTTTGATATGAGGAATAAAATGCAGCTCAGCGTCAAAAGGATTTGACCCAGATTTCTCACACAATGAGAAGGTTTAAAATGTTGCAGCTGCAGTAAAATAACCTCTTTTTTGTCTTCAGGACTTTAGTTTTATCCTGGTTGTCCTGCTGTTCAATTTGAACTCACCTGCTGTGAGTTCAAATTCAACATTTCATTTCTGATGGCACTTCTTCCACAGGGTTGTCTTCACATGTCTGCCTAAAATGTCAATGAGACAGCTGCAGCTGATCCAGAATGCTGCGGGCCTTGAAAGCAGAGCACATCACGAGGAGGATTTTTGTGAAGCGAGTATCCAGCGTTATGTTGACTACACATGTTGTAACAACCACGTGACAGTTTTCATGAACCAGGTTGCTGGTTTGCTCGTGAATTGAAACATATGAGGGAGCATAGACGCTGAGGTTTCCCCACCACAGTTTGTTGCCTTAGAATTGCATCGGTGTGTGTTTGGACTCTAAGACCCTTTTTTGTGATGGAACTAAAGAGGAGTTGTTTCTGTGTGTGGAAACACTCAGATAAGCTTCCCTCATAAGATTTTCACATAGTAATAAATCATCAGAAACAATAAAGTCAAATAACAACACAGCGGATCCTGTGTTTTTATTTATTTCTTCTAATCCCTGGTGTTTTGAAGTGTGTGTTGTGTTCAAAGTGATTTTGAGGCAACAAAAACACTTCATCTATGCATGAAAACAAAAAGACTAACTGAGGTGGACCAAGCTCAACTAAATAACTTTATGATGCAAACATTCATTCATATGGTAACGTTGAAAAATGGCAATCCCAACTTTATGACCTTGCAGATGTGCACCGCTGCAAACTCCTGCGCTTCAACTACAGTATTTTTCTGTAATAGGTGAAATCAACTCGAAACAAATAGACTGCCCGAAGCCAAGAAAAGTGGAGAATAATAGTTTTTTAAGTACAACTTATACACTTGTCCCTCATAACATAAGCACAATTACACAATAACACAAGCACATTCACATTAACACATTGGATAATTTCACAAGCTACATCATTATAATTACTGTGCCTGTTTTACTTGTATTGTCCACTTGATGGTGCAGACGAGCAAATTAAGTACCAGATCTATGTTTAGCCCCGCCTCGTGTCGAGCCTACACATTTCAATCTGGAATATTTGCAGCAGAAACCGTCTGAAAGAGGGAGGGCCATCTGGTAGAATATTTTAGCTGAGTGGAGGACAAGCGAGGTAGCGCCCGGCTGGCACTGGCTTCTACATCTACATCCACCGGCGCGGCTGTGTTTGTTTCTTTTGTTTCACTTTTCAAAAAGTGCTTCCTTTTGCTAAATTTTTTTAACGAAGAAATAGTATCCAGTCTTCTATAGCCGCTTCTAGCCGAGTGTCAACCATGTTTGTTTCACTTAGCTTGACATTTGATGCTATCATTAGAACTGAACTCCCGCTCCAAAGCACAATGCTGACAAATTGGTTGGTGAAATGTAGGTTGGAGGTTGGACGGTTTAGATTGGAGCAGTACAAGATGGATTCTCTTGAGTTTGGAAATATCCAAATCTCGCGAGAATCCATCTTGCAGGGCAAGGTTACCTGGCTAACCCTGCATCCGAACCCTTAGTATTTAATACATGCCACGTAGTAACTACTACTCGACCGTTGATGTAGTACTTAAATGTGTAACCATTTGTCAAAAACAATTAAAAGTAATTGATAACGTCGCTGCACTTTTACATTTACACATTGAAATTGCAGCGGTGTCAATGGTCGACAGTTCCTCAGGAGCCGAGGCCACTCTTCTCCTATGATTTTGAGGCTTCCACTGCATTGTGGGGTAGCGTAGCGTACACCGACTGCTTACTGTGGCGGTAGGACACATCCCGTAACTTTATGCCTACCACTCCAATCCATACTGGAGATTCGGATGTACTACATTGCTCGCATATTCCTTTTCGCCTACTACGTAGCAACCGTAGTAGAGGTATCTGAATGCAGCCTAAGTGGTCAAAAAAATTGCATTCAAGAAAAAACATTTACAGACAGGACAAAGATTGAGCTGTTTGGTCTCAACGACAAGAAGAATGTTTGGAGAAATCAAGCTGATAGTTTAAACCTAAGAATGGCAACCTTCATAGAAAAAGAGAAAACTGTGTCAACTAAGGAGAAAATTACAGCTAATTTAGTATTTTTGAGCTCTGTGATGGACTGGCAACTTGTCCAGGGTGGGTGTACTCCGTCTCTCACCAGATCACCGCTGGAAATAGGCACAAACACCCCACAACCCTGGATAAGATAGATGCAATGGCTGGATGGTATGTTTTTAACTGGTACAACATGTAATGCGGAAAAACTGTAAATAGATCAGCGATTAATAGCCTTTTTAAATGATTGCTTACAAAATCCAACAAGACTCCTGCTGATAAAGATAGAACGCAAAGAAAAGAGAGAAAAAAGACAATAATGCAAGAAAGCCAAAGACAAAAAAGCAAAATTTGAGGAAAAAAAATTAAATAAACAAAGACAAATCCCCCCGAAAATGGCTTGAGAAATTAAACATGGATAATATAAAACAGGTCCCTCACTGTGGAATGTAGAATGTAAAGAAAAAGCACCTGAAAACCCCTTAAAAAAGTTATACATTTTAAAATACTAAATTAAAAACTCATGAAAGTACCAACAAAAAAAATTAACAAACAAAATTCAAAAAATCCCCAAGATAAATTGCACAATGCGGCATGCATGCATTCACAAAAATCCCTTTTTTTCTCCTAAACCAATGGCGAGTCAGGTGGAATAAAAAATTGGAACAGATTTGGAGTCCTCAGCTCCCCAGGATCAGAGCTGAGCATGTGTAGAGAACCAGCTATTTAACAGGATCAAGGCCATTCTGATCTGAAGCTCTACAAAAGGCCAAAATATGTTAGCGGGCCCACCTGTTGGTGGACCACACAGCAGAATCAAAGGTCCGCTGATAGCGTAGTAGGAGATTAAAGCCTATCTATCTGTGTCTGGGCAGGCTCTTAAAGGGTGGCGGGGGTCATCGGGAAAGGGAGGTGAAGGAGGCTTTCAAGGGTCGAAGGGTGAGCATCCGGCAACTGGGAGGTTAACCATGGCACTGGGCATGGCAGGGAGGGGGATGAAGGGCTGGAGGGTTGGGACCTTTAGTCGGTCACTGGTTGAGTGATGGGGAAAAAAAGAAAGTCCCTCATGACCCCCACCCTTTTGCTCCCCAGCCGAGAAGAGTTGGAGGGGACTTAACGCCCCCATTGTTGTCCCTTCACACGGGATCACCGAGTCCCCGGCAGTGAGAGGGGGGGATGGGGATGCCGGCGAAAGGATGGTGCTGTAACGGGACGAGGGTGGGGATGGTGTGTGTGAGTGTGGGGAAGTGTTGGGGGGAGTCGTCCCGCCAGCTCAAACACAATCGTGTGATAGGACTTGGCCCTATCTAATCAAGGGCAGGAGGTCACTTCCGAACAACTGGGCAATAAAAGATTATTTCCAGCCACATAACAGAGGAGCCGTTGAAGGGGGATGGGGGTAGGGGGGGAGAGGGGTGGGACGAAGCGACAGCAGGAGGAGGGGGGGAAGAGTGGCTGTCTGTGACGAGAGGAAGCGAATTGAAAAAAGCCAGCAGACGGGAACTATCTGTCTGGATGCGCAGTCTAATCTCAGAGAAAAGAGGGAATGAAGTGAGGCGGGGGGAGTGAAGGAATAAAGAAAGGCCAAGCTTCCTCCTCTTGGTTGCCAAATATGACTATCTTTTCTCGCTGTGTACCCGATGTGCATGTGTGATGTTTTTTTTTATTTTTATTGTTGTTGTCGCTGGTTGAGATATCAAAGGAGAAGACAGAACAAAAGTGGGTGCATGGGGGGCAGGAATGCAGAAAACTCACAAAAAAAAGTCCCCCGAGGCTGTTAAAGAGAAACAAGGACGTGATCCTGTCAAACTCGGAGGACTAAAGGGAAGCTGGGAGAGTGGCTTTCTTCCTCAACGTGATTTATATGTGATGCAGGCTCTGACATTATTTGCTCAAACTGGAGTATTTTTATTACCACGTATTGGAAAAGTTTTCATACCTCTTGAAATTTCTCACAAACAATGTGACAATAACACAGAGATGTGAATCGGAAGAAAGAAATCATGTACAGTTAAACTCTCTTCTTTTAACATATAAATCTCAAAAGTTTGGCATGTGTTTGCACTTTGCACTGACTCTTTTGTCCAGTCTATGCATAACTGCTCAATTGTAGTCAGATGGGAAGCATTTGTGAACAGCAGTCCATGATTCTCTTGTGTTAATCCCCATCCATCGTCCCATCGTCTTTGACTAGTCTTCTTGTCCCTGCAGGAGATAAGTATCCCCACAGCATGATTCTGCCACTACTGTGCTGCCAAAGATGATGTGTAATGTTCAAACTTCTCCGTCAGCTGGGATGCAGTGACACCTGACGGCGTCATCCATCGACGCAAGTGGTCTGGCTAAGGGTGACGGAGACAAGCTTGATTTTTAACATTTCCACCAAAATCTACAGAGAACATGTTACACTTCCTTTAAAGGGGACATGTCATGAAAGTTCTATTTTTTTAGCTCATAAATGTAGTATGTTGTGCATTTAGAGGTTGTAGGAATGCAAAAAAAGCATAAATTATTCACCTCAGGTGTTGTGAAGATGTTTTTTTCTACCATTTTGGTCATATTTTTTGACCATTCAGTTTTCTCTATTATCTATTCGATTTTTTTTTTTTTTACTATAATCGCCAATACTTGTACTGGAACCCTCAACAAGGTCATTGACTTCTGGCTAAACGGTGAGTGAATCCACCATCTTTATTTCTTGCTGCAAGTTTGTTTTCCAGTTCAGGAATACCAAAGGCAGAAGTGGAACAGTTAAAATGCTCAGTTGTTGGATTATTAGCACAGTATTAACATTTGTTTACGCAGTCCTCCAACATCAGAACCTCTGCAAAGTCATTGGTTAAGTTTTTATTTTTCCCGGTAGTTTACCCGCATATGTGGGGAAAGTATATTTTGTTTATGGGAAGGAGGAGAGCTTCAGTAACCTTCACCAGCATCAAGAAGTATTCGCACGATGGAAATGACGGACACAGGAAAGCAGTAAGCTTCAGATGACATTAGAATGACGCCAAACTTAATTTTTGACATTCATTTATTGCCTCTTGCTTTGATAGCATTACCATCGAACCTTATGCTTATGTTAGCACTATATGCCCGATTTTTTCTCCCTGACGACATATGTCTGTTAATAGTACTGTCATAGAAACAATATTGGATTACTTTTGTGGTTTTTAGTCTTGGAAAACACATGATCCTAAAGCCTAGTTTATGCTTCTCCGACCGCAAATTTGCACTCAGACTGTTTATAGTACTCCGCTCTTCCACACCATTCTATTGTTTTTTTCAACGTTGCTCGACCAGGACAGCAGGGGGGGCTAACTTTTCATGGCGTCTCTGCCTACTACTACACAGCGCCGCTTCTGTTTTTTTCTAGGCTTGTGAAAGCATTTCTTCCTGAAGGAGCAATGCACGACAGAAAGTAAGTTTTGCGTTAAGCTGTAAAGCTTTTTACTAGAAGTGCAGCTCATAGAATATGGAAAACAAACACAGCAGCCGTTTTTTATTGTTTTCCTACACCTCCTTGTGTTCAAAATCAGAACATTCAGATGCATACGCTCTCCGTTGACGGATAGTTAGAATTTGGGCCTCTACTCCGTGCGTCCTTGCGTAGGTGATGGAGAGCCCTTGCGTTAATGGATAATGGCGCTGCGTCAATCCATCTCAATCAAAACACAGAAGCATAAACTAGGCTTAACACATTCAAGGATGTTAGCTTGATGCTAACAGTAGCACACTAACAACCTCAGGGTCTTGTGTAGAAACTCTGTTTTGAATCGGCATTATATAAATAAACTGAATAGAAATCAAAACCTATTTATATCATTATAGTAGTGTTACTATAATTATGTGGTTTGTGTTAAACTGTTATCAGTAATACTGTCAGTATATCTTCCTATAAAGTTGCTAACATTTTTTTGTTGTCTGCTTGCTTAAACACACGATTGTTATTTACTAACAATTTTTTTAATTTTAATTTAGGAAACAACTTTTTTTCTATCGCTTATAAGTTACATAGTATTGTTGTGTTAGTGATGGTTTTCCAGATGCATTGCTATATAGCACATTATATTTTTACCTAAGTTTTGGGCCATTAAACAGTCGTCTTAAATATAGTTAGTGGGTATGTTAGGTAAATATTTGAGGCTGGATGGAAAACTGTTCTGATATTTTGCAAATGCAAAGTTTTGCAGTTATTGCTGTGTCTCTATCAAACTACAAAAATGGCTGACAGGGGGGGTGGAAGGTTCTGCGACTTGGAAGGGGGCGGTGTATGTAGCTGGATTTTTTTTTTTTAAACAGTAACTGTCATCGACCAGAGAATCAATTGCAATGCCACCAGGAACCACAGACTGTAAAAAAGAATAGACAGCGCCTCCTCACTACTCCCCGTTTACCAGAATGACACACTTTCATGGGGGAATTCATGACGGATTCACAGACTCCTCCTCCCCAGCTCTCACGAAACATTTTCCAAAAAAGGGCATAGGGGCGGGATCTTCACTGTAGACTCTGCCCTCGCTGAGCGTGTATGGGCGTGTAGTTCGGTCGTAATCACACCCATTCTGCTCCCCCGTCTTTAGCTCTGATGCTAAACTTGGCTCGGCCCCCTCATTAATTATGCAAGATTTCAAAAAATTATCTTACGAAAACCAGCCTGGTGCCCAGTTTTTTTTATGAGCCCAGCATTATCTCAGGAAGAATATTTAGCCATAGAAAGTTTAAAACAATGGGGCACCAGGCATTAAAGTTGTTTTTAACGTGTCTAAAGTCCAATGCGGGGGGCCTAGCGGCCAAATGGAGGTACTACAGCAATGGAGGAGCAATGGCGGCCTCCATGGTATGCGGTCACAAAGCAGAGCAGCCTGCGGCCATTGCCAAGAACACCCTCCCAGAAAAAAATCAACGCCCCCTGGTATCCTGGTGGTGAATTGCTTTGCAAAACTCTAGGCAAAAGACAAATCTGAAAAGACAATGTGTGGATATGTGTGAGAAGCATAAGGCAGGCTTTAGTTTTCTGCCGCCTCTAGCTGTGTAGATTTTTGCAGGAAAAGTTAACTTTGGACTTATCTGAACACATTTTTTTACTAAGTTGCTGTGTTCTCCACATGACTGGTGCTGAAAAGGACATGTGACGGGTTTCTCCCAAAAATATTCTACTTTGTTTTTGCCACTCCTGATTAAAGTGGGATAGTTCATTCATCACACCTGATAATGTTCTCTGGATTTCTGATGAAAGTTCTCTTTCCATCTTGAGAAAATGGATTGAATAGTGCTCAATTGCATATTGTTTTAATATCCTAACCATTTGTTTGTTCAGTAATGTTCTCTAACAAACCTCTGAGGCCTTCACAGCCTGTGGCCTTCAGCTCCACACATGCATCCCACATTTTATATATATATATATATATATATATATATTTTTTTTTTTTTTTTTTGGGAAGAAACTTTGAAAGCCATGAATTACTTTCCTTCTACAACTCTGTAACACAAACTGCCAATAAAAACCATGAAGTTTTTTACTGAAATGTGTCAAACTGTAGAAAAATGTGTGAATACCAGAGTCACTGTATCTGAAAGTTGCCTTCCATTGTTCACACATTTAGGGATCGGAGCCAGCGACTTGAAAGCTGCTGTTTGCAAAAATAAGTGTGAATGATTGAGTTACCTTACAGCCACCCAGCTGAGAACTGGCAAAGCTATTCGTTGCATCACCTTTGGAGACGCATTAAGTCAATCGATGTGATGAAACAGGAGCCGCTGATCAACAACAAAGCTAACTTTTAATTAATTACCAAATGATCTCAGTAAATGATTGCTAACGGTTGTGTTCTGATCTATTGATCGTCTAGTGTTCTACCTCTCGCTGTGATTACCATTTGCTCCTTAGGGTCTTTGTTCAGGAAATGAACCCACAAGCAAATGCTTGGGAGACTCAAGCCTGTGGTGAAACATCTCCATCCTAAATAGCCCTTCACACCTGATACACTGTCCCTAAAGGCTCTTCACGGTTCCTGGGGAGGAAAATAACAGTTTGTCCTCTCACACGCTGCTCATCTGATGAACAGGAAGCAGCTGGGAGCTAATTATTGTTTTGGGCTTGTGTTGAATCCAAAAATGTGCTCACAGTTTGAACCATCCCACTGCATGTTTTTATGTGAACTTTTCGTGGATTTAAGTCATCCGTCTGTGTTATTTCTTATTTTTTGCCCTCAAAAATGTGATTTCTGCAGCTCTACTAATATCTGTCCATAACCATGCCTTTTTTAAGTCAAGCAAGGAACATTTATTTCTATAGCACACTTTACCAAGAGGCAATTGAAAGAGCTCTGGGTGATTAGGGGAAAACAAATAAAAGCAGAAATAAACAACAACAAAAGAAAATGGAACATCAAAAACACAATCATTAAAACAAACTACTGTTATGACATTCAAGCTATTATAAATCACTTTATGAAAGGCAGCTTTAAACACATGAGTTTTTAGCTTCGATTTAAAGCAGTTCAGTGTTTCAGCAGCTTTGCAGTTGTTAGGAAGTTTGTTCTAGATAAGGGGAGCATAGAAACGGAAAGCTGTTGTGTTTGGTTCTGATTCCAGGGATGATTAGCAGATTAGAGTTGGAGGACTTTTATTGGTATTTACTTGTCTGTTGTTTGATATTTTGATAAAATAACTATTTTTTTCAATAATCTACCATACACCCCCACCCCCATTGAATGGTGCATCATTTTATTTCTCTTGTTAAAATATAACCATGTATTCTAAATAATCATACAAAGTGCTCACATCTTACATTTAGTAATATTTGATTGCTTAATACTTTCCAACAATTGTATATTACACCATTTCTACACTTATAGTGGTTCCAACTATGACATTGGCTGAAATATGATCTCCAAAGCTGTGTAAAATATTAATTTTAAAAAAGATATTTTTAATTGTTGATTTTTAATGACATAAAGCTTTTATGAAACATCCCATGTCAGACTGCCAATTCTTCCAAAAATATAAAATGGTGACGATGAAGAGTGACAGAACATTTATTAGACATTTAATCCCTTATGGAGGATCAATAAACTCTTATTAATCTGGATACTAATGGAGATGAAGATTTATTGTTTCTGTTCCCCTAGATTAAGTCAGTTTTTGCAGAAATAAAGGAAGGCATCAATGTAGCAATAATTTAATCAGGTTCTTTAAATCTAGATATTTACTTTAAATATGAAGCATTTAAAGGTACTCCTGAATGCAAGTCCTAACGTGAAGCAAGACCATATCTTGAACAAAAGAGAGTTTATCTGTTCATGGGTCTGCTTTAAATCCCACTAGTTCTTCAGTGATATCAAAGTCAAGCTGAGTAAAGAGAGCTATGAGGATATTAATCTTAAACTGAGAGAAGCATAAATGTTTCGGAGGAAAATTACTCCTATTTTGTTATAAGAATAATCATCGCTGAAAGGTTTTGTTGGAGCTCATTGATCTTCTTTTGTAAATTCTTAAGAATGAAGCTATGAAGCAAAGATAAGTCTCTGTAATGTTTATAATTCTGGACTTTTCATCTTGCAGTGTGCAAAGCATTTATTTAGGGTGTTTGAAAGTAGTTGAACTTTTGGTCCAGGTTTTTATCAGGACGTTTACTGGTAATAAACCTGTTATTCTCAACTTTTTTCTCAACATGTGTATGTGTCACATATTGCTCAGCCACACTAGATTCAGCCAAGGCAGGATATCTGAGCAGATAGCTTCAATAAAATTTGGTATGAAAAAGAAACTGCATTTCCTGTTAAAACTCCACTGCCTTCATGTTTTATTTTACCTTGATTACAAATTTCTATTTATGAACCTTGAGGGGAAATAATGAAAACCAGACGAGAGAGGAGAGGAAAGCTAAAGTAGGCGTTTTTAGTAATGAATGATGTGGAAGGCGATGATTGTATAAATCATGCTTTACCAGCAGAGATGTCCTGGCTAAGAAAAGGACTGCCACAGTAAGTATGTGTGGACTGGAGGTTCCACTGTGACTCACTTGGTAGTCATGCATGTTTGCACTTGTGGGGGGTCCCCTAAAAAAGTAAGAAAAAAACTAAACTTGCAGAAAAAAGCTCCACCGAAAGTGACAGCATTATGTGGGCATGTAGAGCTGCCAAATGTAAACTGAAACAAGTGCAAAGAGGCGGAAGAAGGGGATGATTTTTTCCACCATTTGAGTTACATTTCAGTCTTTCACAAACAGGAGACGGTAAGTCCTGAACAGACTAAAATATTTCTCAGCATTGCTGTTGCCATTTACATTAAATCTACCCCAGATGTCAGTGGCAATAAAAGTAATCCACAGATACAAAGAAATAAAAACTAATTAGTCTATAAATTTTAAGTTCTGTATAATAAAGTGGAATGGCATAGGGAAGACATATTAAACCCCCTTAATGAAATGTAGTTTACACTTGGTAGAAAAAGCCTTTTATTGGTAATGAAAGCTTAAATATACCTCCCTTCTCTAGAAATTGATCCCATGCATCTTGCTTCATGATTTTTATCCACTGACAAGCCAGTTCCTAATCCATTCTCCATCTTCAGATTCTCCCTTTAAATATATAACGTCTGAACCAGATGCTCTAGGACAGCAAAGTACAACAATATTCCCAAAGTTGGTATGCACAAGGGGTCCAAAAATGGTACTGACACTAACATCCAAAAGCAATTGTGGTCTCTGCCAACCCAAACTATTTTTCAGTATTTAATTTTGGCTTTTTGAAATGATCTGCATCCAAATTAAACAACTTAAACGTTTTTCTTCACTAGTCGAGTCTTGTGCAGTGAAGGTTCAAGAAATTCATTGCAGTAGAGCTCATTGGGGGGTTTTATCAATGAAAAAAGTTTCAGCAGTTTTCAGGTCCTTCTAAAGCTCCCTTGAGTCTTAGAAACCCTTCTGAATATTCATTTGACTCCTCAGTCAGAAGGTTTGCAAGAAGCATTTGATCGATGCAAGTTTATGGTTAAATTTACTTCCCACTTCCTCATTATGAACTTAACAGTGTGCTCTGTAACATTGAGAGACTAACAATAAATATGTTACCAGGTCCATCTTTGCTTTGACCCATTATGAAAAATATCTAGTGTGATATGTTGGTTATTAGAAACTCTTTTCATTGGAGAGGTTGTTTTTTTCTAAATACTGACTAATTTAATTGGGTTTTTTGTAGACGTTTCTTCTTTGACTGTTGATTTTGTTCTACTTAATTACCTAATTTGAGGAATTTGTTTTTATATTTTAGTATGCATGGGCCACACGGGTTGTTAGCAACATATGGGGTGAATTAGTAACATATTTGCTGAGAATAATCTTAATGTGTTTTTACATTCCCTAATGCATTTATAAAATCGTAGATTAAAGATTTTAAAATATGTCCTTCACAGGTTGCATGTAAGGCATTTTTTCCCCTTAGGTTGGAAAATATCATGTAAACACCATCTTCCTGTTAACCACCACTTCCTGAATACAGTTTAGATCTCCTCCATACCACTCAACCACCCCAATCCGCACAGAGGAACTACAGTGAAACCTGAAGGGGAAAAAGACATTAAAAAAAGAGGCCCCCTATTGTTTGCTATCCTCCAGAAGCCAGGAGCAAATTGGGGGCTCAAATTACAGGTCTGAAAGGTAGCAGGAAATTGACAAATCGCTAATCCACTCTTTAGCTATTCAGGGCAACAAAAGGTACATTCCACCAAAAGCAGACTGAAGAGAGAAGGGCCCATTTGGGGAGGGGGATTCTAGAGCCAGAGCAACAAAACAAGACACTTCCTGAAGCATTTATTTCTACAGGTCTGAATCCAAAGATCTCTAGACCCGTTTCATGAAGGGAAAACATCTCCAACATGTTGCCAATACAACTGGAATACATTTCTGCTCTTTGTCCCAGAGGAGTTTAGTCCGCGCTTCCCAAACTGCTGCCCTTTTTTCCTGACCAACCAACTCTCAAAGCGATGATCTCATCCCCTGGGGGGGGGGGGGGGGGGGGCAGCATTTGAGAAGTGTGTGGGTGTCAGTTAGAGGCTGTTGGGGTGGAAGGGTCGACGGACTTCCACAGTGATAAATTCACCAACAAAAAAAGAAAAAAAAGTGGTGGAGGGTGCTCAGGTCTGGGTGGTGGCTGAATTGGCTCCTGTCGTTGCCTTTAGTGCAGGAACTGTGCCATAAAAGAAAAGCATTGATAGCCTTGGTTTATTATCTTTGAACAGGTGGCTGCGGCTACTCGTAATAGTCTTATTTCTGCAACACGGAGACCATTTGGGAGTTTGAGAATATCCCAATATAGCTGCACTAAACTTTGGGGAATAAAATGCAGAGCATAGTTTTGTGGTGACTCGTTTGGGCAAGGAGTGGACCTTAGAGCAATTTTCATTATGTAAAAGAGGAACATAGAGATGTTAAGCTTACCATTTAAGTGACCTGTGCTGTAAATTTTAAGCTTACTGAAAAAAAAAAACGCAGTAAAGAACCTCTCGGAGAGTGTAAACAGTTGTTTTTCAAACTGCAAGACATTTGTGCAAGTTGCTCATTTTTTGGCAGAAATCCAGCCCCACCACCCCATACACACAGAAATCAGTCTCGATATCAAATATTTTCAATCAAAACACCACACAGCACTGTATTTTTCATTAATTAATATATTTTCTGCATTAAAGTTAACATAGTTTTCTTTTGTGCCACCCTTTAATTTTTCAGTAAGTATTTTGATATTTTGTTATATTCAGACATGAGTAAATTTAAGACTGTCTCTTGCAATAAATATCATAAAATAATAGAGCTTCACATAATAAATATTTTTTACAACAAAAAAAAGTTTGACTGACTGTTTTTTTCTTTTTTTACAAAATAGCCAAAATTCCTCTTACAGAGCATACAATTTACACAAATAACAAAACAAAACATGGGAGAATGCCACAGAATGAGTGTGAACAGTCCAGATGGGTGGAAGGAGAAACATATCCGGGTGAAGAATACTATGAGATGGATGTGCTTTTGTTAATGCAACACAAGGAGAGGAGCCACAGCTTTATTGTAGCAGCTACAGACCTGTCTGCTACGAACGCCAGGTAACAGCTACATAATCGCCCTAAAACAGATCGTCCTTCACAGATTTGGTGGGTGGCAGCAGGCGCAAACCAGAAGGAAACTGCCAGCGTCAAACGGAAGAAGCATTTTTTTATTTTTTATTAGAATAAAAAAATAGTGTTATTCAGGGAGCCGGGGACAGACGGAGAAAAGAATGAAGGCAAACACTGGTCTGTAAAAACATGGTCCTGATCCAGAGAAAGCAACAAAAAAGAAAAGAAAAGGAAAATGTTTGAGTGGTTTTCGTTACTCCTCTGTAGCTCCTTCAAGGTTCTGCAGCCAGGAGAGGAGTCATGTGGGAGGTGCTTAAAAAACGTTTGATAAACATTAATCTGTGACTGTTACTGTTCTCATATGATCCACACACACACACACACGAAGCGATCAGGAAGGTTTTTCCTGGCTTTGTGGGGCCCAGCTCTCCAGTTTACAATACACAGTGTTGGAGTTCTTGCAGCGACAGCCGGGCCTGTTAACCCGATCGTAGCAGCCCTGGCACGCCTTCAGACAGCCCTTGACAGGTGGGTAGCATAGCAGACAGGGGAAGAGTACCGACATTAATCCCATGCACATGAAGCGGGAGCAGCAGTGGGAGCGTGACAGCGAGCAGGGGTGGTCAGCACACGAATCTCCCTCGTCGTCGTTGGAGCAGTGGTAGAAGATGCCTTTGACCAGGCACATGCATGTGCCGTGCTCCAACGCACTCTCCACAGAGCAGAGGCACTGGCCGTTGCACGCCAGACACGAGGGCAGGCTCCTGGGGGCCGTGCAGTCTCCGCACTTGCACTTTCCGCACCGCTCGCAGATAAACTGGTGCCCAGCGGCGGCCACCAGCTCTAAGTCTGATTTCCTTTTTGTGGGGGGCTTGAGTGGAACCTCGAGGGGAGACTGGTGGAGGTGAGGTCCGTGCTGGGGCTGTAAAAGGGCCTTGGGTTTAGGCTGAGTCCGAACGGGCCGCTCCGCTAGCTGGTGGTGGTGCTGCAAGCTCACGCCGGGCCTAGTTGGGGGAGAACGTGTCAGGAGTCCCTGCTCAGAGGAGGCACTGCTGTTGCTCCCCGAACTGGCAGCACTTCCTGTGCTGGTGGAGCGGCTGAGTCCTGGGGCCCGAGCGCCGCCGAAGTGCTGCCCCGCAGCCACAACCACCACGCCGCCCCCACCGTGGTGGTGGTGATGGTGGCCTGACGGCTGGCGCTCGTAGTTGTTGTTCACATTGACAAGGATGACCTCATGGGTCCTTTCTTGCTTATCCTGGGGCCTGGGGGCCACACGAGGAGCTGGGGGCCTCCGTGCCACCGAGGGCCCCTCCGTGTACTCGTTACTGGAGCGGATGGCCTTGATTTGTTCCAGGGAGAGAATGGCGGCATGCTGGAGCTCCCGCTCGTAATCCGACCTCTGCCGGGTGTCGAGGGAAGGCTGCTGGATCACCACTAATGATCCGGCGGGGCCATGTTGACTTTGGAGCTCCATCTGGGGGGGATCACCACTTCCGACATTCACCGTGGACATGCATTGGAAAACCTGTCAGACGGAGGGAGAGGGGAGAGACAAAGCAGAGAGAGGGAAGGAAAAGATCTGATCAGAGCTCAAACATGGCAAAGCTAAAAAAAAAAAGTACACACTGCCCTTCAGGAAAAAGGACAAAAACACAATTCTAAGTTCTCTCATGCTCATCAAATCACAACACTTATTATCTATATGACCAAACTACATCAGAACAGCTGCAGAAAAACTAATTCTGTATTTATCCTTTAAACTGTCCTTAACTTCTGATCCTGTGAAGTGAGGAGGAAAAGTTGAGTATTAACGAGACTTTTCTTCCCCAACACACACACAGATCCAAACTTCAACAGGTCCTACAAACACTTCCCCTCCTAATTTACATTTCTATGACTAGTTAACATTTAAATGCAGTGCAGCGACGAAATGAGGACACGATCCAAGGGAACTAAATGAGCTGCCTCACTTAGTATTCCATTACAACAGCGAGGAGACATGGAGGGGGGGGGCGAAACAACAGCATCTGAAATAAATAAGGTCAGGGCAAATTCTCTCTCTGGTTTCGAGTGATGGAGGATAAAATGTTTAAGTACATGTACAAAGTAGATGTTTTTTGGGGCGGGGGGGGGGACTTTTTATAGTGCAAATATTTCCCCTAGTGTGCATGTTTACACCATAAATACGGACAGGAATTTGAGTTTCAGCCTTGAGGGGTGTTCTGAAGCGAACGTCAAACTGCAGGAGGCCCAAAAGCTGCACGACTGACACAAAATCACACGAAGCCTTTTTCTGTCTGAACTCTGCAGTCAAAGCGCTAAAAAAAGATCGTTTTTTAATTATTATTTTTTACTTTGCAAATAGGTGATCTGTTCTTCTGCGTGAAACTGCGCAACTCTTTTGGAAGATCGACGCAGAGCGCGTTTAGCTGAGCAGAAAAAATGGGAGATAAAAACGGTAAAAACACTCGGGAGTCAGAGATCAGGACGCTTCCACTGAGACACGGAGGAACTTATGAATGAAAACAACCGCCGTGGGTGGGGGGAGGGGTGTTTATTACAGTGCAGCCGCGGAGCGACACAAGCATGGAGACTCAGTCAAAAAAACAAAACAAAAAACAAAAAAATAAAAAAAAACAGTGGAAATGTCACGGAAAGTCAGAGGATCCGTGCTGAACTGTGACTGGACGTTCAGATAGCTCAGCGCGCTTCTTGCGCTTTTATCGGCCAACAAATAACCGAAAACTCAACGAAAGAGATACAAAAAAAAACTGATAGAAGAGGGCTTACCTATATGCAAGCATCCATAACGTGAAATCCATCAACCAAATAATTTAGCAAAACTCCATTCAACAGGAAAAGGTCAATGTCCAAGCGCAGACTGCGAGGTCTAACGCATAACGTTGAGTTTGATAATCCAGCCTCGAAAGTATCCCCTTTTTTCCGCGTTATTCCCTTTGTTTTCGGTGTCTGCGTGGAGAAAAAGTTCAGCGCTGGGTGCGCATGCATTAATCCACGGCGGGGCTCTGGTGGAGAAAAAGACAGGAGTCACCCGCGGGGAGCTGCAACGCACTTGTGGAGGCCGATCTGTAAATGCGACAGGAGAGGAGGAAAAGGAGTCCCCGTGTGGAAGAGTTGCAGAAAAGAAGAAAAAGCGCGTCCAGGAAGGAATGCGAGATTATATCCAACACCGCTGGGAGCACCGTTTGCGTTCTGGTCTTTAATTCTAGTCAAATGAAATGTGCGCTGTGGTGCGGAGGAAGAAGCAGGGGGTGGGGAGGGAACAACCAAAAAACGCAGCGTCCTCTGTGCGCTCCCTTCTGGTCTGCGGGCCTGTTCTGCACTGAATGAATGGGAACGCAGCGCTAAGTGTTTTCTCCACAAGGCAACTCCCATTGGCCATTCACTGCGCTGAAAAAGGATACACCGCATCCGCTCCTGATTCATTGGGCAGATGTGGAAGGCCGGCCGAGTGAGAGAGTGGGCGCTCCACTTAAGGTGGAACGGCGTTTCCATTCTGTGTTGATGAGAGGAGGAGGACCAGGCAGAAACAACTAGTTTCCGATTGTTATGATTAATGACATGAATGAGGTTGATATGACTAATAGTTACGTAACAGACGCTCCGGGCGGTTTATTTATATCATCTTTCTGGTGATTTATTATATTTGCTGAAAAATGTAAACAATTCCAGAACTGTGTGCTAGTGTTGGCCTTTTTTTCTGACGTATTAACATTTCAAACTGATTAAGGAGGAAATATTCAACTTTTGTATGCAACAAACCATGTCAGACCAACACATTACTGTATAGTTCCATTACACACAGAGTGGTATGTATCAAGCTTTCATTTATGGTTATCTTTTACATTTTTTACAGATACTTAAAAACCCAACCTGTTGTATTTTCCAAACTTAATAGTACAAAAGAAATAATGGCCTATAAAATAAAAGGAGTACTGATTTGACCTTTGTCCAGCAAATAGGCACAGAAACCATGAGCCTTAAAAGGAAAATAAGTTGTCCATTCAAATAATATTGCTAATTCAAAGCATGTTAATGGAAAATTTGAGTGGAAGCAAAAGGTTTGATAGAAAAAATAGGAAGTTATTTTACTTGAAACATTATTGGAACCATAAAACAAACAAAAATAATAAGAAAAAAAGAACTTTTGAAATAAATCCACTTTGATGCACTTAAAATAGATTTTTGGTAACACAGCTACTGAGCAAGACATATGAACCCTGTTCCAAGAAATATCCTTTTTTTCTTTAAGTTTCAACACATGGCATTGGTTTCAATAATCATATACGTTTAAAGGACTTGTAAAATTGATATAGTTTGCCGTTGTTTTTGATCATTTACATTAATTACCAGTTATTTTCAGTTGCAATATATTTGCAGCCAATATTAAAAATACAAACCCCATGTTATTTAGAAATGGTTTTAAAAAGAGGCCTAGATGAGATTCTCTGACATTAAATTATTTCTTCACTAATATATATTTATATAATTTAATACAATAGCGAAATACTGAGTAAAGCTTAGAACTAAATCTGGGATAAAAAATTATTTCTTTGTATTTTCGGAGGTGAATTAAGTAAGTTTTAGCACAGCGTGTTTAATGTTCTGTTTTGAATTTTTTTCCCCATCTTAATATTCACCATTACTGAACCCAAAATGAACATATATTTGGGTGTACAAAAGAAATGATTAGAATGACTAAACAGTGCTTTTTTTTTTCCAAAAAACCTGTTCCCGGGCAGACTTTTACTCATTTCCGGATCAAATTTGCCACTCAAAGCATGGCGGATACGCTAATGTATCATTTCAAACAAAGCAAAATGTGTTAGCTATACTTTGTCTGTAAATGGGACACCCTATAGTTTAGACATATAAGAATCAGGGCTAGGAATGTGGGCCGTTTTAAGCCCAATGTCTCTTGTGATGTCATCAACCCAACCACAGAAAAGTGTAGTGTGTGCATTTTCTTTTCCAGCATACTTAAAAAAATTATTTGTAAAGTCCTGCATTGGAAATCAACTCTCCACCCCCAGTTATAGCCTTTACTGTCGTTGAAACAGAAACAAAACAAACAAAAAAATACTACAGGACTAGATATTATCTTTTAACAGCTCAGACTTAATCTGTGTCACTTTCCCAACAGATTTATGAAGGAACACATCCACAGGATGTCTTCTGTCCTCCCTGGAATGTTCCCATTGCACATTCATGCATGTCATTGTAGGAAAGGAAATGTATGGCTCAGAGTTTTACGCATCATGCTAGAGCAGATTTTTGTTTTGTTTTTTTGTTTTTTGCATTGGGTGGAAACGGATTAGTCAGAGACCACCTTAAGAAAAAAAAAACAGCCCTGCAGCCAGGGGCAAAGCTGCCCCCCCCCCCCCCACCCCCCTCTGCGCCTCTCTCCTGCCACCAACACCCTCCCTCCCTCCTCTGTTCCTGACTGTCTGGTTTGATTGGTGTCGCGGATGCGCTACATCCGGATCCACGAGAAAAGGAAGTTCAATACAAAGTCAATTTATCCCATTCAAATGGAAAAATCAATAGATGAATGACCCCAGGCGCCATTTCGGGTCACCAAATGCTTGAGGGGGGTACGTAAAAAGAACTACAGGTCTTTAGGCTGAGAATGAAGCGAGTTTGTGGCGCAGTAATGAGTGGATGTAAAAATCCTTCCACTTGGTGATAAAGCAAATCCTGCGACAGATGGCCGCCTGGATCCCCACTCTTAGTGGTCGGAAGTGCGGACGGAAATCTGAAGATTACAGCAATTAGCCCTATTTTCCATGTATGGATGAGATGAATAGCCGTGACCGTTTTTTTTTTGTGTGTGTTATTTTTTACAATTCCCCCGTGGATTCTGATCCGCAGCTCCACGAAGCAGAGTTTTATGCAACACAAACGATCCAGGATATCTGAACAAGTCAAACACATTAAATAACTGCCCACGATCTCTGTAAAGTTTTATGGGTAGTAATTAAATTATGTCTTCAACAATCAAACAAAATCAAACAGTTCTCCAACAAAAAACAATTCCATTTGTAATACAACAAAAGTTTATCAGTATAAAAATCAGGTGGAAAATGTTGTTTTAAGGCAGTGGATCCCAAAATGTCCTCCTTGTGACCCAATAATAATAATGTAAATGGCTCATGACCCCGACTTCTGGTTTATAATAAAAATATTTTTACCAAGTCAAGTAAAAAGTGTTACTATGACAACATAATCAGCATTAATAGCCAATTTACTGGTCAATATTTAGCTTTTGTTTATTTTTTTATCTTGTTTTGTTTTCTTTTACAACATACATAGAATGCAAATCCTTCCTTATCATATTTTTGGGCATTGAGGTTAATTTCTGAAGACAACCTCGTGCCCTTGGTGTCCCGACCCAACTTAGGGAACTGCTGCTTTAAAACAAACAAACAAACATAAAAAAACTTAAAAGAGGTGGAATTATTTGCACATTGGTAACATCTTTGTACCACATTTTGACTTCTTAAAAACAATCTTTAATCTATTTAATTTGGATTTTATGAGACAGACTAACTTAAAGTGATTCAATAGGTGGAGGAAATGAAACGATAGAAAGTAGGAGTGAGATGCGTTTATATTCAGGACCCCTATTTTAAAACCTGAACAATTCTCTTTCAATCCAGTTACAGTTGCCTTTTTCTCATTTGTATAATTTAATTGGTTAGTAATCGTCTTTGTGAAGCACTTTGTGATTTTTATCTGTGATATAACTGATGTAAACTTGTAAACTGACTCCAACCACAGCTATTCTTCAGCAATCCCTCACTGAGCAAGCAGGTTGCGACAGTGGAGAGGAAAAACTCCCGTTTAACAGGAAGAAACCTCCGGCAGAACCTGGGTCTGAGAAGACAGAGAAGAGACAGCATGGAGGATGCTCCGTGGCTTTGAGCATCATCTGGACCGATGTTCCAGCAGGGTACCAGACTGTGTGGCGCTTCTATGGGGAGAAAAATACTGAGAGAAAAGTGGATTAACAATAACAATAACAGCAGAAAAAATATATCTGGAGAGTGGTATAAGAGAAAAGTAGAAGAGAGAAGAAAAGGGGCCAGTCTGTCCTCCAACAGTCTAAACCTATAGCAGCATAACTACAAAAATAGCTCAGGATAACCTAAGCCACCAACTATAAGGTTTATCAAAAAGGAAGGTTTTAAGCATAATCTTGAAAATAGACAGAGTATCTGCCTCACGAAAAAAAAAATGAGCTAGTTCCACAGGAGAGGAGCCTGATAACTAAAAGATCTGCCTCCCATTCTACTTTTAGAAATCCTGGGAATTACCAGTAGACCTGCATTCTGAGAACGAAGTGCTCTGTTAGGAACGTATGGAAAAATCAGATCTCTGATTTATGATGGAGATTTTAATAATAAGGGCTTTATAAGTAAGGAGGGGGATCTCAAACTCTATTCTGGATTTAACAGGGAACCAGTGGAGAGAAGCCAAAACAGGAGAAACGTGATCTCTTTTTAATATTCATCAAAACTCTTGCTGCAGCATTTTGGATCAACTCAAGGCTTTTAATTGCATTTTGTGGACTTCCTGATAATAAGAAATTACAGTAGTCGAGCCTTGAAGTAACAAATGCATGGACTAGTTTCTCTGCATCACTCCTGGACATGATGTTTCTAATTTTAGCAATATTCTGGAGGTGAAATAAATCAATCTTAGAAACTGTTTAATATGGGATTTAAATGTCATGTCTTGGTCTAAAATTACACAGTTTCTTTACATTATTACCAGAGGCCAAATTAATACCATCCAGATGAAGTGATTGATTTAGCAGTTTCCTTTTTAAAGGTTCTGGTCCAAAGACAACAACTTCTGTCTTGTCTGAATTTAAAAGTAGAAAATTCAGAGTCATCCAGATTTTTATGTTTTCAAGACATGCTTGTTATCTACCTAACTGATTAGTTTCATCAGGTTTTATGGATAAATATAATTGTTTATTGTCAGCATAACTGTGGAAATTCATTCCATGTTGTGTAATTATTTGACCAATTGGAAGCACATATTTATGTATATATATACACTACCGTTCAAAAGTTTGGGGTCACCCAAACAATTTTGTGTTTTCCATGAAAAGTCACACTTATTCACCACCATACATTGTGAAATGAATAAAAAATAGAGTCAAGACATTGACAAGGTTAGAAATAATGATTTTTATTTGTAATAAGATTGTTTTTACATCAAACTTTGCTTTCATCAAAGAATCCTCCATTTGCAGCAATTACAGCATTGCAGACCTTTGGCATTCTAGCTGTTAATTTGTTGAGGTAATCTGGAGAAATTGCACCCCACGCTTCTAGAAGCAGCTCCCACAATTTGGATTGGTTGGATGGGCACTTCTTGCGTGCCATACGGTCAAGCTGCTCCCTCAACAGCTCAACGGGGTTCAAATCTGGTGACTGCGCTGGCCACTCCATTACCGATAGAATGCTAATGAAGAAGCTGCCTGCTTCTTCTCTAAATAGTTCTTGCACAATTTTGAGGTGTGTTTTGGGTCATTGTCCTGTTGTAGGATGAAATTGGCTCCAATCAAGCGCTCTCCACTGGGTATGGCATGGCGCTGCAAAATGTAGTGATAGCCTTCCTTATTCAGAATCCCTTTTACCCTGTACAAATCTCCCACCTTACCAGCACCAAAGCAACCCCAGACCATCACATTACCTCAACCATGCTTAACAGATGGCGTCAGGCATTCTTCCAGCATGTTTTCAGTTGTTCTGCGTCTCACAAACGTTCTTTGTGATCCAAACACCTCATACTTGGATTCATCCGTCCACAGCACTTTTTTCCAGTCTTTCTCTGTCCAATGTCTGTGTTCTTTTGGCCATCTTAATCTTTTTCTTTTATTGGCCAGTCTCAGATATGGCTTTTTCTTTGCCACTCTGCCCTGAAGCCCAGAATCCCGCAGCCGCCTCTTCACTGTAGATGTTGACACTGGTGTTTTGCGGGTACTATTTAATGAAGATGCCAGTTGGGGACCTGTGAGGCGTCTGTTTCTCAAACTAGAGACTCTAATGTACTTATCTTCTTGCTCAGTTGTGCAACGCGGCCTCCCACTTCTTTTTCTACTCTGGTTAGAGCCTGTTTGTGCTGTCCTCTGAAGGGAGTAGTACACACCGTTGTAGGAAATCTTCAATTTCTTAGCAATTTCTCGCATGGAATAGCCTTCATTTCTAAGAACAAGAATAGACTGTCGAGTTTCAGATGAAAGTTATCTTTTTTTGGCCATTTTGAGGGTTTAATTGACCCCACAAATGTGATGCTCCAGAAACTCAATCTGCTCAAAGGAAGTTCAGTTTTGTAGCTTCTGTACCGAGCTAAACTGTTTTCAGATGTATGAACATGATTGCACAAGGGTTTTCTAATCATCAATTAGCCTTCTGAGCCAATGAGCAAACACATTGTACCATTAGAACACTGGAGTGATAGTTGCTGGAAATGGGCCTCTATACACCTATGTAGATATTGCACCAAAAACCAGACATTTGCAGCTAGAATAGTCATTTACCACATTAGCAATGTATAGCGTGTGTTTCTTTAAAGTTAAGAATAGTTTAAAGTTATCTTCATTGAAAAGTACAGTGCTTTTCCTTCAAAAATTAGGACATTTCAATGTGACACCAAACTTTTGAAAGGTAGTGTATATATATATATATATATATATATATATATATAGTAAAGAGAATCGGTCCAAGCACAGAATCCTGTGGTATTCCACAAGTAACCCTTGAGTGTGGAGAAAATTCATCACTGACATGAACAAACTGGAATCTGTTGGACAGATATTATTTAAACCAGCCTAGTACTGTTCCCCTGATCCCTACAACATGTTCAAGCCTTTCTAAGAGAATAGTATGAGCGACTGTGTCAAAAGCAGCACTGAGATCTAACAAGACCAGAACAGTCACAAATCCATTATCTGAGGCCATTAAAATATAATTGGTAACTTTTACCAGTGTTGTTTCAGTTCTATGATGAGCTCTAAAACCTGGTTGAAATTCTTCAAACAGGTTGTTGCTGTTTAGATGCTCACATACTTGTTTAGCAATTTCTCAAGAATTTTGGATAAGCAAGGAATGTTAGATATAGGTCTGTAGTTAGCTAAATGATCTTGATCCAGGGAGGGTTTCTTAAGTAAAGGTTTAATTACAGCAACCTTAAATTCCCGAGGCACATATCCATTTATTAAAGATTCAACATTCATCATGTCTAGAATAGGGCCAATAACCAGAGGGAACACTTCCTGAAATAATTTGGTTGGTTTTGGGTCGAACCTACAAGTTGAGGGTTTAGATTAAGCTAATATTTGTGATCATTCCGAAGTTCAACAGAATCAAAACGATACAGACATAAACATGGTTCTACTGTTCTCTCTGATACTGCCGCATTTACTGAAAGAGAGTTTGGGAGAATGCCAGTGGTTTTATTTTTGTTAAATTGTGTATCGTATGTTTTGTTTGTTTCTTTATCACCGAATCATGTAAGGTACCTAGAATTACCCTGTTGTTGAAAGGGTGCTGTACAAATAAAACTGCCTTGAGACTAAAAAGTTGTCCATTCTTCTCTAAACTCCATCAGAATGGACAGAGGGCACCTCGTCAAGCCGAATTGTATTTGGGTCTGGACTTTTACTGGGCCATAATAACACATTTGCATGCTGCCTTAGCTCTAGTTGTACGTTAGTGGTGTCCTGCTGAATGACACACCTTTAACTCGAGTCTCTAGTAGTCATGATAGGTTTTCATTCTGGATTCTCTTTTATTTAGCCCCATCCATCTTTCATCAACTCAACCTTTAACCTGCTGCAAAAAAGGACGATGCTTCACTTTTCAGATTATTTGAAAATAATCTTAAAAAGAATGTTGGATTTTCCTCTAAGTCCACTGCTATTCACTACCTTGTCTATTAGATAACATCCCAATAAAAATTGCTCAAGTACTTTTGCAAGGCATTGTAAAGCAGCATAAAGAGCTGAATTTTGGAACAGCAACAATATAAAGCAAGACCTTTGTAGCAAGTTGTACAAAAAAACATTTATTCAGTTTCCAAAGTAGTTTTATTTTTCAGCACAAAAAATAATTTCGTATACAGATTTGGATCCAAATTGTAAATTAAGAATGCAAATGACGAATGCACTATTACAGCACTGAAGAGTCCAGAGAAGCGTTGTCAGAAGAAGCAGAAGCCACTGTGCTGCTGTTGATAGCTGAGGTACGACTGGATGAGCGAGTCTGGGATTCGAGGCTTCACCGTGTTCAGGGCGCTTTCAAAGTGTCTGGCCTCGATGCGCTCGGCTTTGATGTCCTCCTGCAGGGCCAGGAGGGCGGCTTCTCTGCATACTGCTGTTATCTGGAACAGGAAACAGACATAGACATTCAGCTTTCAGGCTAAGCGGTCAGCTTCATCGCGTCATGTGAGCGGCCACAGGCCGGGTCGACATCAGCGACACAGAGCTTCATTTTACCCAAAGGCATGACGAGCTGAAGAACAAAAAAAAACATCTACTCTGTTGCTGATTATTTTGCTCTTTCTGATAGAATCATTTAATTTGAGTCCTTTATTTAATAAAACGTGCTGAAACAAAGTTAACTAGATAATTATTTTAGTGCACATAGTTCGGTACGTTTTCAGTACTTGAATAAAAAGAAAAAAATAGCTGTGCGTAACTTTTTTTCTTTGATCAGCATTCAACAAAGAACAGTTCTTTGTTTAATTCATTCCTTTCAACCCTTGAAATGATTTTGTTTTTTTTACGTTCCATCCATCCGCAGAAATTTTTGCTATCATACTCAACTTTTGCATTGGCCTAAAAATGCATAAAGAAGATTGGAAGTTTAGAAAAGTATCGACTTTTGAAACATCCATCTTTGGGTCAGAACCTGTACATCACCTTCATTTCACTTTCTTAATATTGAATTTATTTTACATGTTGAACAGCACACTAAAATAATCAAATGTCTTTAATAAATGGATCTGTGATTCACACTGGACCCGAAATATAAATTTAACAAATATTAAAAGAAATGCATATTATTTCTAAAATATAAAGCTAATTTTCAAAGGCTATTCACAAAACCATTCCTAAAATGGGTCGCATTTTGGACACCCTCGGAACAAAGAATACTCTAGTTATCTGCGGGGGAAAAAAACATGAAAACTTTGAAGTTAGTATTTTTGTACAAAAATATTAGTCTCTAGATGTGTAAAGCTGATACCAACAAGACTTGCACCATACCCACGGCAAAATGTTCTTCTATTAGAGAAGAGCACAGAGGGGCTTAACACAAATGTAAAGCACACTTTGATTTTTTTTTATAGAATAAAACTTGAAAATGTTTTTGTTTAACTTCACCATTATGTACCACTTTGAGCTGGTGTATCACATGAAATTCCAATAAAATACAATGAGGTTTGTGTGAATAATGCAACAAAATGTTAAAGAGTTCAATGGATATAAATACTTCTGAGAGGCAACCATATTGGAACTCAAAAAGCCTATGTTGTAACATTTTTGTTTTAACAGCTCTGTCTCTTAAACATAGGGCAGATATGCAAAAGCGGTTGTTGAGGAACAAAGTTCCTTAAAAACACTATTAAATGATCCCTTAGTAAAATTATCAGCGAGGCCTGCATCCGAACCAGAGCCAGGGGACAGGAAAAAACACAGTCAATTGTTAAAGCACATGATGATCGAGGCGCTTTTCCAAACCAAGAGAGTAAAGCAGGAGGAGATGGAGGTCTGAACGCGCTCAAGAATGCTAGCAGCATGCACGTCTCGGGACAGGTGCTTTGCAGATGTCAGGATGTGAGAGGCCTATTTCCCCCTTTCGTCTGTTTCAGGCCAATGAGCTGCACAACTCAGGCTGGGTAAACACGCAGGGCCGGGTTAATTCTCTATAAGAGCTTCCCATCATTCAAGTCGTTTAGACCTGTCAGTAATAATGATGCAAAACAATGAGGCTATGCATCCCCACCGCCTGTTTGCGAATGAGGAATGGGGACTGAGAGGGATGCCACATGTTGAACAATGTCAGATCGTAAAGTTTCCAGGCAACATCCACAAACAGGAACAGACAAACAGTGCAGAACAATCAAACTGTGATTTCTTATTTATCGTGAAGCTTATGCAGGCGGTGGCGATGTTGAAGTGTGTTAGTCTGTTTTGTGCCACACCCCCCATCAAGTTTGATTAAAGTAAAAAAATAATCTGAAATATACAAACGATGCATGAGAAACATACACAGGCCCTCACATTCATTCGGGGGCGGTCAACAACTTGGTGTTTGCCCGTACAGACCTTAGAAAACACGAAGCCACTAAGGCAAACAGCACGAGGAAAAGAGCTAGGCTTCTGGTGGATGTGAAGGCATTCCTGAAGTGGGCCAAAAGCTTAGCACTACCTTGATACCCTTAAAAATGGGCCCCCCTGCTCCTGTGACAGAAAAGTGGAAGAAGGGGAAAAACTGCAAATGCAAAGAAATGTTGTGTGTGTGTGTGTGTGTGTGGTCGGTGGCGAAGGACTGCTGACTTGTGGCAAGCCAAATAAATTGCAGAACTCGCTATTTTAATGTTATTGCAAAGCATACTTTAATTTTCAGTCCTGTCATAAATTCTGTCGGCAATCACTTAAATACATGGAGCGGGCCGAGTCGATGCACTGTGCTGGGCGAGCTCTGAGCTCCTGCTGGTGGCATGCAGCCAGTCATAAAGCAAAGCAAACCCTCCAAAAAAAAAAAAAGTAATCAAGAGCCTCTCAGTTTGAAGATAAAACCTGCTGAGTCATGATGAGGATAAAAGTTAAAGGCCAAGAGGAAATTTTGATGAGACGGCAAAAACCTGAAGTATCACCTTGTGCCTGCACGCCTTCGGTATTCTACCAATAAACTCCAAACAGAAATATCTACAATATTCTCATTAAAAAATGGCTTTAATGCCATCATTTACAGATTATAACTCAATGGTTTCTCTTCATCACTCTTAAATTGTTTCCTGGTTTGTCTGATAGAAAATCAAAGTATTTACAGAATTTTAATCATGTCAAGATTTTAGACTGTTAACCCCAAAGCAAAAATGTGTCTTTTGTCATATTCCCCAGTGTTAGATGAGTGAGTAAAAAGCATTTTGTAACCAGCCCAGTCATTCTCCTGATCTGTCTGCAGTCCATTTGTTTTAGCTTAGCATGAACCAATGTAAATGACTGGGAACTATTAGCATGCCAACACTTGGGTTGAGACTTACGGCAAGAACAGGAAATTCTTTAAATCAATATGCAATTTCTCATCAGAACAAACAGAAATCACATGTGAGGTCCCCCAGGGCTCCATTCTGGGACTCCTGTTCAATATCTACATGCTACCACTAACCCAAATTATAACAAACAATAAGCTTAGTTACTATAACTATGCAGATGACACTCAGTGTTTGGTATGACCATGGATATATGAAATTATATCAAAGGATTCTATGATAAGATGACGCCAGCATCACACCGCTCTCTCTCTTTCTCTCTTCCCCTGGTTAAGCGAGTACTTGGGCCGGACTTTGATAAACCCCTCTGGTCAGAATACCAGCTGACCAACCCACCGCAGCTCTCCTCCAATCTACCCGGACGGTTGGAATCAAGGCGGAGAACTGCGCGGTTTAAATCCCCTGAGCAGGAAGAGATTTTTCTCTATGAACGTTGCTTCTACGCGCGTTAGTTCTCGGTCTGTGAGCAAAGACAGACCGGGCCCTTTTCTTCTTGATACGAGTGCTGGACTCACGTATCCCCTGTTACCGCTAGCAAACCTCCCCCGACCATCAGAGTTCCACCCCCCCCCCTCCCTTTTTTTTCCAATCCAACAACATGGTGACAAAAATTCTGCATTAATCCCAAGTAATCATAATTAATTGAAAAAATATCAAGAGTAAAATACTTTTCTACAAAACTTGATTGAGAGAAAAAATTTCCTCCAATATTGGCGTCATAAACCGTTCAGCATTTTAAGTACAAAGGAATAAAGGGTGCTACTCATTCAAATATTCCCTTAATAAATAATTCAAAATATTATTGCAAACTTGGCTAAAATAATGATATGTATATTATTTACTAAACGTTTGGTGATTTGTTTAGGTCTATGTATATAACAGAATAAACTGATACTATTCTCCTTGGGCCAAAGAAGCTACATTTTAACAGTTTTTTTGTCTGTCCACAAAACCTAAAACCTAATGTGCTGTTTAGACCACTTTACAAATATTAAATTGCTAAAACTTCCAAATACATTTTTTGGAAACATTTTTATGTCAGTGTCTAATTTATAGCTTATGCTTTCACCTGATTACTGAATTTGGGTCATTTTTATGGGGTTATGAAATGAAACTGGGCTGATTTTCACTCAGTGCTGCAGGTTGTTGCTGGTCCAGCCAATAGGGAGCCACAGCCCAGAGCCTTGAATACAACAGCAACCTTTATGCTCTGCTAGTAACTGGACTACAGTCCACTCCTGATTTGGAAATCTGATTTACAATATTTGATCGGTAATAAATTCTCTTAAAAAAAGATGAGAAGATTCCTTCTGTGGTCCAAGAGTATTTATTTTAACTCATTAAATAACAAGGAGTATCAGCACATACCAAGCGTTGCATAAACTGACCTGCACACCCAAAATAAAAAAAACTTTTATAAAGATGAGTAAACAACCTGGATCAGACTGTTGTAACTCAAAGACAAAATAAAAGATATCTGCCGAAAAGCCACCCTTGAAGAATTTTGCACCCATCCACCTAGTCTGGGTCACAGGTGAGTTCACATGAACCAGTCTTGGTGGGACAGAGTTCTCAGTGGCTTCCAGACATTTTATCCTCGACACCTGTTCCACTCTGTGGGAGCAGGGAGGAATAAAGACATAATATAAAAACACAACCAGGTTGTTATTCTACCGATAAATCCTTCAAACAGGGACTAGACAAAATTCTACCACAACACTTGAGTCACACCCACACCATACACCAAGCTGCTTCACCACACACCGGTTAGCCGTGCTGCACAGAGTGAAAAATCAGTAATTAGCCAAAACTAACCAGGCACCATAGCTGATGTTCTACCTATAGAGATCAACAACTGTACCGATATCTACTAGAAAAAACGTACACCCTCTTTCTATTTGCTAATACCAGGTTCTAAATGTATCATCACATCCATGGTTCAGCTAGATGATTTTCCGGCTGCAGGTTGAGAACTGAGCAAGAATAACCTTTCAATTATTCTCTGTACAAACAGTATCTTACTAATGAGGAGCAGAAGAGTTCTGATCGATTCGGGAAACTGCAAAGTGCAGTCATCCCTCCTTCCATACTGTGCTTATTAAGCGAGTAGTATGTCATAAGCTGTATATGGTTTTACCAGAAAAATTTTCATTGCCTCTCATTTTACAGACGCTGTTGAAAAACTCTGGTCATCAGCTACTTTAAACTGTACTTTTTAATATTATAACATGTTCAAAAGTATTTCTTTTTTAATTAAATTAAAATAATGATCAAGCTGAACAAAGAACAGGGGTTTACATGCAGATAAATGTGATTTTCATACCACATTATCTGGGTACCTTAGTCCGATTTCAAAACTCCAGATCTGTTTGACTTTAAACAGACCAAGGTGTATACATGCATTTTAAATGTCTGACTACAGTCGGACTACGTCAATAGTTTGACTTTCTCTTGTTGCATGTAAACGCACTGACTGATAAAACAAGTGTATCAGAAGCACCTGATGTCTCTGTTGTGCCTAAATTCTTATGAAACGGCAAAGGGTGCACATAGCTTTTTCACTTTTTTTTTTTTTTTTAGAACCTGGTTCTACATTTTATAATTTTTACTACATCCTGGTATGTAAAACCCTGGAATTAAAGCAGGGTGCACTTTCTGTTTCCTGCATGTAAACTGCAAAAACGTATTTTCGCCTGCAATATTTTACCTACAGGAGGTAAGAAGCTGCACCAGTTACAGGACAACCTGTTCAGCATGACAAAAATAAATCCTTCTCAAGGTGGAAGGAGAGGGGAAAAAGCTTGTGACTGCTGGCACTGCATACCAACGTTCTCAGGTCAAATCTGTCTGGTGTACTTTTCGCCTCCTACTTCAACAAAGGCGCTCAGTGAGTGTATCAGACGGCCTTAATGAAGGGCTTGTTAGCCAGGCTGCCGGCTGCAGATCCACTAGACCTGGAGTGTGTGTTTACTATCAATCCGCCCTTGTGTCTACGGCGGGCCACATGGACTCCCCGCCCCACCGCCTCCCCGCAGCCCCTTTCTCGCGCACACAAACGGTCACATTTAAAGGAGAGAGCTCAGACAACTCCCCCTCTACTCAGCCTCGCACCAAAAAACTTCTCCTCCATCAGTCCACAAGTCCTTTACACATAACCTACAGTGCACACGCCCTGGCTGACACCTTAAGAGCTGCATGTGTGCAAAAGAAAACGATGCAATCCTTCGCATATGCTTTATTAATTCAAGTTTTGGAGAAAAAACGTACATAATCACACATCCCTGCATGCATGCATGCATGCTTGGACACAAATACGTACCCCTCCACAGCACAGGCTGCATGCATACGCTACATGCACATGTCAGCCTGCTTGCAAAGACTTGCTTTCTTGGGAAGTGTTGAGTAAACACACGTGTGCCGAGCAAGAAATTCAAAAAGTTTTTTAATCCTCAGAAGTTGCAGTTAAAAACAGAGTTTTAAGATTAACTTGAGTTAGAAACTATAAAACCACACAGCCAACAACATCCCATAATCAGAATATTGTTTTTTATCTCAATCTATGAAGTTTGAAAAAACAGAAAACTATGAATATATTTACTTTAACCAGGTGCATTTTTAAGGTAGCACCACGAAACATCACTTTTGAAATTTTGAAATGTGTTCAAGTTTACATTGTCGCATAAAGATGTCAAGAAAAACAGAAAACTCAAAGTTCAAATATTTAATGCCGGGGATTATTTTGGCTCTAGTGGAGGACGTTACGCTTTACATGAATTGCTCCCCTAAAATAACCCAAGAGCAACATTTTATCGTCATCCGGCCTTTAACGAAAATGAAAGCATACAGAGATGTGTTGCTTTCAATTTTTGGAGAGGAAATTAAATAATCAGTAAATCAAATAATGTTGGAGGAGTGGGGGGGTGGAACGGAGACCCCGAAGCCTCGACCAGAAATAAAACATTTCATCCTCCAAATAGGCAGAGAGGAAGTGTCTGCAGTGACATGCCTCGGCCAAGAGAAACAAGGCCTGACCACAACTCCATGTGAAACCTATTTAAGATTACAAGGCACAAGTGAGAGAGGAGGTTAAAGAGAGGGAGGTGAGGTTAAGCACAGAGGGAGGAGCGTCATGCGGGTGGGAGAGAACGGAAACATGGCACATGATCACAAATAGTGGAGTCGAGAGCTTGAGCCCTGGATGAACGTGCAAATGCTTGTGCTCCCAGCAGAGGAATTTAGTTCTCTGCAGAAACGTGTGATGATGAAATAAAGACCGTGTGAACTTTCGTCACCGTATTAAAGCTGAGACAGAGTGAGCAGAGGGAAAAAAACTAATATTACAGCACTAAACCATCCTTCAATAAGACGGTTAGATGGGGAGTTGTCTATAGGACTCTGTTTAAATTATAGTATGAAAAACGAAAAGTCTGACATTTCTTTAGGAGTTTGAAACTGAAAATTTCTTGACTGAAGATTCAAACTATCACTTAAAAAGAACCTGTCTGACAACATGAAGTAAGCTAAAATTGCAAGCAAACGCTGGGGTGAAAGGGCACATTTGAGCCTTGAAATGCAATTTTGACCTGGTGTGGATGTAAGAAATAAAACTTGTGCACCAAATGTCTGTCTCTAAAAGTTGTTACACGCTGTATACATGTTTATTCTGGAAATATATAATATAATATATTTACAAAATGAAACATACAACGTTGAAGATTGTAGACACAGTGGTTGGCCAAGGAAATGTGCAGCAGATGAAAGACACATCAAGCTTATTACCCTTTGAAAACGGAAGATGTCCAGCAGTGCCATCAGCTAAGAACTGGCAGAAACCGGTGGGACCCAGGTACTGTCCAGAGAAGTGTGACCATAAGTTGTCTTCATGGATGAAAAAAAAGCCAAACCTCTTATGTGGAAACAAGGCCAAGTGACTCGAGTATGCATTAAAACACAGGAACCGGTGTGCAGAATAATGGCAGCAGGTGCTCTGAACTAATGAGTCAAACTTTGAAATATTTGGCTTTGGCAGAAGGGAGTTGGTTTGTCAAAGGGTTGGAGAGCAGAGCGGTAATATAATGAGTGTCTGCAGGCAACAGTGAAGCATGGTGAAGGTTCCTTGAACGCTTGGGGCTGCATGTTTTTAATGATTAACTAGTATATTCATACAAAATGCAGAGGGTTGTTCCTCATCTGTGTTGGAAATTAAAAAAAAAGCAGTAATGAGAAATTTGGAAACATCAGGAGAAACTGCAGTTTAAGGCTGTCCGGTATAGTCACTGAGCATGTTTGGTGAAACATGCCCCTCATTACCACAGAATCAGGGACAACTGAAGGACTTATGGCTTCTCGATAGGTGTTTCCTTTTGTATGAAGATGTTCTTATAGGATAGACTTTATAACTTAGTTTTTTACTCTGTAAAAACCCTAAATGGTGGATGAACTGATTTTATGCACACACACACACCTTTATGTACCAACTAAAGTTCTTTATAAGAGCTCAATGCTCACCCAATCAGAAGCATGTGCACATAACCGATATGGAGAACAGCAGGCAACTTAGGGCTGAGTGCCTTGCACAGGGACACATTGACATGTGGCAATCACGAGCTGAAATCAAACCCACAGCTTTCCGACTGCAAGCCAACTACTCTACCCGCTGAACCACAGCTACCCATTCCATTTATAGTAAGAAAACAAACAAAAACAAAAAAACTTCTCCAATGCTTTTCATTCAGGATTTTGAGCACACTGCAGCACTGACACTGCATTGGTGCAACAGTGATAGTTGTTGGTTATTAATATAGGAAAAGAGTGGTGTGCCGAAATTATTTTTTCTTGTGATGTTGAAAATGTTGCTGCACGACATCTGCTGTTAACCCGCTCGTTTCTTGATATTTAATAGCTTCATGGGATAATACCATATCCACTTCTGTTTTATAACTGGCCAGCAGGAGGTCAGAGGTCATCTTTGCAGGTGTATAATGAAAAGGTTTTGTGAAAGAGGCTTAAATGTTTTACCTAGCACAGATTATGCAGTATTACCTCATATCTAATCATGTACTCTACCAAATGTACACATAACTTTATATTTTTGAGTGACCAGAGTTCTGTGTCATGAATGAGTCTGTAATATGAATGAAGAAAAGACAGAAGTTAAGGTTTTTGGGCCCTAAAATGCCAGAAAAAAGAAGGGGAGGATATGTTTAGCTTCTGCAGCTCCTGTTTTATTTAATAATTTTACCACTTTTGAATACACTGCCTCTGTTTTCAGCACTCCTCAGATTTTATGTGTCACCGTTTATGGGCCTCCAAAAAGGAATGCACTTATTATTCCAGAATTTTCAAAGTTTTTATCAATTTTACACAGCTCTTATGAAAGGTAATTTTAGCTGGTGATTTTAATCTGCATATATATAACCTTTTAGATCCTTTATAAATAGATTTTTTAAATATTTTGAATTATATGGATTTTAGCCAGCATGTCATGCAGCCTACTCACAACAGAGGACACGCTCTGGACTTGGTCATCACTTATGGCCTGTCCACCAGTGTGTCCTCTGTTGTTGACTTGGCTGTCTCTGACCACTACTGTGTTTTTCAAAATCACCAGTTTTATCAAACTAGAGACCTCTGTGAAAACTGTCAGGAAGCGTCATCTAACCCCTTAAGTGGCTGCAGGTTTTCTTGAAGTTTTTAAAAAGTTTTGTCCTGTACCTTTACCTGCCCCCTGTGATTTTATTATTCATGATTTTAACAGTAGGCTTCAATCTGCTCTCGACCTGCTGGCTCCACTTAAAACTGTAAACATACATTCAAAACGCACTGTACCATGGAGAACTGAAGATCTTAAAAAATTAAAGAGGAGCTGCAGGGTGGCGGAAAGGAAATGGAGGAAAAATAAAATTACAATAAATCATCATATATATATATATATATATATATATATATATATAGAACATCTAAAATCAAACAATAACGCTTTAAGAAATTCCAGAAATGCATACTTTTCCAGAATCATCTTAGAACATAAAAATAAAGCCAAAATTATGTTTTTGACCATCGACAACATTCTTAATCATACCTCTAATACTTTTCAGAAAATCCCCTCAAACACTCTCTGTGAGGAGTTTGCAGACCACTTCAGCGGGAAGGTAGACACCATCAGATGTAATATTTTATCCTCTCAAACAAACATGGTTTTAGACAAATCTGAGTGTCTGCCTTCACCAGAGGAAACACTGGACAGTTTTGTCCTGGTAGATGCTGGGACCCTTGATTAAGTTTTCTACTCAGTGAGGCCCACCACAATCGCTTTGGACCCGATTCCCACCCGGTTTTTTAAGCAATTTTATGATTCTTTTAAAGATGAGATTTTAAACTTTATTAATTGCTCCCTTCAGATGGGTTTTTTTCCTACTGCCTTTAAAGCGGCGGTAGTGAGGCCCCTGCTGAAGAGCAATTTAGATTTTAATGATTTAAACAACTACCGACCAGTATCTAACTAAACATTTTTAAGCAAAGTTTTAGAAAAACTTGTTTTAATTCAACCTATTGATTTTATTAATGCTCATATTGACCTAGAGAAATTTCAGTCTGGTTTTAGGATGAACCACAGCACCGAGACGGCTCTTTTAAAGATTTTAAATGATTTTAGATTACACTATGATGCTAAGAAGGTGACATTGTTGGTTCTACTGGATCTAAGCGCTGCCTTTGATACAGTAGACCACACTATTCTTTTAACTCGTTTAAAACAGATTGGCCTCTCTGGTGCGGTTCATAGATGGTTCACTTCCTATCTCACAGACGGGACTTTTATGGTAAGTTTAGATACCTGTTCCTTTAAGGTCCATAAGATTGCATGTGGTGTTCCCCAGGGTTCAGTTTTAGGCCCCGTCCACACTACTGCATTTTCATTTAGAAACCGAGAGTTAAAACAAAAACTACCTCCGTCCACACTAGCGTTTTCCCTGCGTATTAGAATCGATCTCCATCCACATTAAAACGACTGAAAACGCGGATCACGTGACTATTCTCCAACACTGGGCATGCGCGCGCCAGTATAAACAGGAAACAGATTGACCATTCCTCAGCTGCTAGCAAAGACATCAAAGCCAGTAAGGCTTGTAACTCGTTATCCATGTTGCAGTTTCTAACGTAATGTACTCCAGGCTGTTTTTGTATGTTATCTTCCGGGGATGGGAAAATGTGAAGGGTGGCTGACGAATCAGGGAAGGATACGCCATGACTGATGACACCCAATCATAGAGCCGATTGTGATCTGCTGCATCATCGCTTCTAAAGTCCTCCGTTTTGAGACGTCCACACCAAAACGCCCTACGGAGTTTCAAAACGAAAAACGGGGTCGGCAGCGTTTCTAAACTTCTCCGTTTTGGGTCTCCGTTTTTGCAGTTTTAGTGTGGATGGGAGGTGCAAACGTAGCAAAAGGTCTCCGTTTTTAAACGAAAACGCAGTAGTGTGGACGGGGCTTTAGGCCCATTGCTTTTTTACCTGTATATGCTCCCTCTTGGCAGTGTCATCAGAGGACATGAAGTTAACTTTCAAAGTTATGCGGATGATACACAGTTGTACATCTCCATGTCTCCTGATGAAACACGGCCAATGGATGCACTTTTTAAATACATTTTAGACATCAAATCAAATTTTGAGTTTAGCTTTTAACTGTTAATTTATTAATCTGCTTTCCATTTTTATCGTGATCTATCTTATCCTTGTTTTACACATTGTTTTATACTTTATATTTTATAAACTTTATATTTTAACTTATTTTAATCTTTCTTGCCAGTGTTTCCTCTCTGGGGGCCCCTTGCATCGGGGGGGTGGTCGGCTGTGGCTGCCTGGGTGCCCCCCAGGTAGTGCTTGGGTAGAGGTGGGGGTACCATCCCTCCCTCCTCTTGGCGCCCTGGGTCGGTGCCTTGGCTGCTGTTGCCGATCTCCTGCCGCCGATGCAGATGGCTCCCATGATGGCGTTTCCTGGCTCATCTGTGCTCAGCCCACTGTTTTGGTAGCTTTTAAGTGTGTGCGTGTGTGTGTGTATGGCTGATGGCTTGGGAGGGGGTTGTAGTTGCGTTGATAATTTTATTTTTGAAGGGGGGGTTGGGGGGTTGTTGTTTTTTAAATCTGTAAAGCACTTTGAGAAACTGCGTATGAAAAGCGCTTTATAAATAAAGTTTGATTTGATTTGATTCGGAACAAACTTCATGAAAACCTGAGATGAGCCAAAACTATTGAATCATTTAAATCAGAACAGTAAATTAATCTACCACATCTTTCTCATAAAAATCAAACAATATTTTATCATTTAATGGTTCGTTGTGCCTTAGCCGTTTCAAGTGTACACTTTGTTTTATTTAAAAGATAAAAATTCCCAAACAAAATAATTAACTACATAAAGGTACACAAAATTAATGTGGATGGAAGTGGTAGAAGCCTGAATGGGCATATCTAGGAACCACTCCCTGTAAATTAACTTTTTACAATTTCTCAACATCAAACAGTCATAGAACAAGAGAACATTTAAGAAGGGCATTATCCCAATTAACATTTCAGACCACATTAGACCAAATACTTTCTTCCCATCTTATTCTGTTGTCCATTTTTACATAGACAGTGATACTGTTTTACTGCTTCTTTCTTTTGATAAGGTTTTATGACGTTATACAAATAAATAATTAGTACCTAAGACCATTTTTTTGTGTGATGCTCTGCGAGGTTTACTAACAGGCATCAGCTTGTAAATTACAACACAGCAGAAAAAGGTAATAATTCTGATAATTTTTAATAAATAACGTCTAAATTATTTTTAATTTGTAAAAAATCCTGGATATACAAATACTTAGCTCTATAACTTTTATATGAGAGATTTATGTGTCGTCCTGACAGACTCTTAGGAAGCCTTTGTTTTGGAAAGGACCATGTGGGATCGCACCTGTGTTGGGGCCACGCAGTGTTATGATTATGCTCTTGTAGGGGGAGGTACAGTAGGGCCTCTTCTTTAGGGGCATTTTTGTCATTCTTCCTTATTCATCCAAACAATGAAACATCTGACTTTCCTCAGGCAGAGATGACATATTTACCAAACACACCCACCATGTCTGGGTGTCTGTGTGTGTCTGTTTAGAAAAGTCAATGCAGGTAAGAGAAACCCAGGTGTGACACGAAATCTCATTTAAATAGATTTTCACTCTTGTTCTGAAAGGAAATAGACAAATCCACAGTATTACAACTGGAACAACCAGTGCTGAACTAATGGTGCACTGTCGTTATGAAATTTAGCTGCTTGATAAAATGCCAAGACAACAAGAAAATAAAAACTGAATGACTCCTACCTTTAAAGTTAACCTGCATCAAAAGTAAAAGGTGAGTTCACACCAGGTGTGTGAGGGAGTAGCAGCTGTAAAATAGTGCTTCTCTAAATTTAAGTAGGATTAATGTGCTTAGATTTAATAACTGTACCCAGTGATCTCAGGCCTTGCCTTTCCTTTGTCAAAGAGTAATTAAAGAGGGATGGGTGTCTTTGTTCCATAATAGTTAAACACCAGAAAACTCAGTTATTGATTACTAGCTGAAAACATGCTGGACAAGGCTGGTTAGAGGGTGTACTGGGACTTTAACCAGCATCTGATTTAGGGCCCATCTTCTTGTTAAGAACTTCTTCACCAATAACAGCATTAAAGACAAATCTGATGGAACATGGGAGAGGAAGGTGGCTTCATTTGGTTAAGCTTAAAAGCAAACAAAGATAATGCCTGACTTGTATTGGTGAACCGTCCCAGCAAAAAAAAAGAGGAAAAAATTAGTATGTTTTAAACACGTAGCATCAGATTATAACAACGATAACACAACCAACTTTGAATATTATTCTTTGCATTTTAAAATATTTTACTTTATCTAAGCTGAATCCATCAAATCAAATGTAAAAGTATTATGATTCTCAAAGTATAAAAATATAAGATCCAGTGGTCATGTTAACCAAATATTTTCTGTATTTGACCAATCGGTGACGGAAAAATCTTTACGGTCATTGGTCATTTTGAGACACTGCAATTCACACCCCTGACCACTTGGTTCAGATGCTCCGACATTTACAACTTTACACACGGAGTGCAGGTAACTTAAACAATTAAAATACGATTCCCATGAAAGCACCTGAGCTTCATTTTTAGACTTCATCTCACTACACAGAATCTGAGAGCACGTTGAAGAGATACAGACGTTTTGAACACACCGGTGCAGCTTAACTTCGGATGCAGAGGAATTTTTTAACGCAGTTATCAAGAAAGCAGTTGTTCAGAGTTGAGCATAATTCTGATCGTTTGAGTTAGAGAAAAGTTATCTGATTTCAAAATCTGGGTAAAGAGGTGCTTGTAGTTACAGTCTCCAGAGTAGCAGCAGAGCGTGCATTCAGCTTCTATTACGAGGCCACAGCAGGGGAGCTCTTCATATTAAATAAATGCATTCATCTGCCGTATGTGTGTTGGCACAATGTGGATTCTCTCTTCAGTTTGCTTAGGTTGAATATTAATTCAATTGAATGAAAAAGGAAATAATACTGAATATGGTGTTATTAATATTTTAAAAAATTGACCGATAACAACAGATTATAGTTATATTTTTTTGACCCAATCAGTCAACAAAAAAAGGTCTAGCACAATCTCTGATTAAATCTATGGTCTTTGGCCCACTGATGGAGCAGTGGCTCAGTTTGCTTGTGCCAGCTCTTATTCTGGCTTCTCTTTCCAAACCCAGGTGTTAAAATTAGAGGTAGGGAAATAAAATTCTGAGTGATTCCTTTAAGATGTTTAAAGCTCTGGTTCTCATCTCAATGTAATATATCAATCACATCATATGTTCCCTTCTCTATTTTTCTTCTGCTGCCTTCTTGGTCAGGTTCCCGTTCTTTTTTTTTGCCCCTTTTTGACCACATTATTATAAACTGTATGTTGGGCGCACTTGATGGCTCATATTTCCCAGAAATAAAAATCCAATCGGCTCCTCACCATGTACTTACACATAAACCACAGCCCAGGCTTTATATTTTTGAAATGTAAAATTAGGGCTGAATGGAAGCTTCCTCTGATCCGTGGCTCTTCTCAGGGCCAAAGCAGCCTCAGACCCCGAAACAGAAGGAGAACTGTTTTCTTTTTTAAACCTTTATTTAACTCTGTCAACTAAAATAAAATATTCACACTGTCAAGGGCCAAAAGGCCCCCGGGGTGGAAGTGAAATGAGGGGTTGGAGGAATTCAGGAGAAAGGTGTTAATAGCTCTTTTCTCGCTTCCTTTGTTAAACACTGATTGTGTTTTCTTTATCAGCAGCATCTGTCTGAGCTGCGATGTGACTCTGTCAGTGGTCAGCCACATGAAAATAAAACACGAGTCCAGACAATAAAGTGTATTTTGGGGGATTGCTCACACATTCCAGTACAGCTGGCATGTTCTATTGATGGTTTTATTATGTTTTCCCAGCGATCCTGCAAGGATTGGGTGAGTATAGACAATAGAAGGGTTGTCTTTTTTCCTTCAGTTATGGTGCATGTTGCACATTCTGTACCATCACTATTATTTACACAATGACAAGTTTTGTGTATTTTTTTTCTCTCTTTACGGTGCGTGTTCTTGGTGATAAAAATCTTGGCAACAACAAATACCGGGTCATAAATCAGACAGACAACACACGGAGCCAGAGGTGGAACAGTCACAACCACAACAGGTGTTAAGGGGAAACCATTTGTCTTCCTGTGATGGTGCTTGTGTCATTATACAAGAGGTCATAGTTTTTTAATGGTTGGAAAGGGGCTACTGCAAAGGCTGTATCTTTGATCAGGATCCTATTCTCTAAATGACATGAGTTCAGCAAAAAAATAAAATCAAAAAAATTATCTTTACTCCACTAACAGGAATTCTTTATGCAAAAATGCTGTGTGAAGTTCGATGTTAAGCAAATCAGTGCTGCTACCAGGAGAGATGCTCGCATTTTCTTCCCCTCAAATTCCAGTTAAAGTCTGTAATGACTTGTAGAAGCATTCTAAAATCAGACTTGGGCCAAAATGCTATAGGGCCAGTTTACACGATAACATTGCTGTTTTTGTTTGAATTTACGGATAAATAAGAGCAATCTGATCTCGTCGAAATTGATGTATTAGATTTGACCAGCCTTTAGATGGCAATGTGCCCCGTGTCACTGTCAGGTCTCAGCTGTTCAAAGGGGGCAGTACATGGAATTAACTCTGCCGGGCGCCAAAACTTTTGCAGATACCATTATTTTGTTTTCTGTTATTTTGAAAGTGAAAATGATTCAAATAAAAGGTACTTTTTTGACACATTATAAGAATGTGTCATCTTTAATTTAATGCCTTTTGGAGACGTTTCCATCTTTCCTTGGGTTCTTTATGCACATTAATACAAATGTTTACCTGAGGTGACCAAACTTTCGCTCCCCACTGTAGTTTCCATGGGCGGCTAGCTGTGACGTCACTGTATTTGAAAGTCCTCGGCCTTCCGTTTAAGTGACAACGAATCACCCAGTGTTGCAATAATTCTCAATTTTGGAACCCATATACTGTATATATATATATATATATATATATATATATATATATATATATATATATATATATATATAGTACAGGCCAATAGTTTAGACACACCTTCTCATTCAATGTGTTTTCTTTATTTTCATGACTACATTGTAGATTCTCAATTAAAGACATCAAAACTATGAATGAACACATAATGTATGGAATTACTGTATGTACTTAAACAAAAAGGGTGAAATAACTAAATACATGTGTTATATTTTAGATTCCTCAAAGTAGCCACCCTTTGCTTTGATTACTGCTTTGTATTATCTTGAGCTTCAAGAGGTAGTCACTCGGAATGGGTTTCCAACAGTCTTGAAGGAGTTCCCAGAGATGCTTAGTACTTGTTGTCCCTTTTGCCTTCACTCTGCGGTTCAGCTCACCCCAAATCATCTCGATTGGGTTCAGGTCTGGTGACATTGGAGACCAAGTAATTTCACACTTTTCTGTAAAAGTACTACATAATTCCATTTGTGTTAATTCATAGTTTTGATACCTTCAGTGAGAATCTACAATGTAAATAGTCATGAAATTAAAGAAAACGCGGAGGTGTGTCCAAACATTTGCCGGCCTGTATGGTATGTATATATATATAAGGGGTGGAGCCCTTTAATACGGTATGTGGAAAGGCTCAAGTAACGTGTCTTTTTTTACAAATACTTATTTTCGAACAAATACTTGAAGAGATATTTGTATTCGGGAGCATGAAAAACTTTATATCAAAAGGATGCGTTTCCTCATGAGACTGTAGTGCATGGACCCCGCATGAGTGAGGGCGTGACAGGAGTCGGAGATTGGAGGTGAAAAGACGTGACTCACCCTGCTCAACGTGATCTTAGGGCTGCAGAGAACGTTTATGTTTTTAAGAGCAGGATGGTAATGGCGAACCAAGCGGACATTACGGTGGTTGATAAAGAGCAGAGAAAAGTCGCTGTGGTGGATGTGGCAATACCAAGTGATGTTAACATCAAGAAGAGGGAACATGAGAAACTTGAGAAATACCAAGGGCTCAGAGAGGAGCTAGAGAAGGCTTGGAAGATGAAGGTAACAGTAGTACCCGTGGTAATCGGGGCACTTGGGGCAGTGACCCCCAAAATAGAGGAATGGCTCAAGCAAATCCTTGGAAGATTCTCAGATATCTCAGTCCAGAAATGTGCGGTACTTGGAAGAGCAAAGATACTGAGGAGGATCCTAAAGCTCCCAGGCCTCTGGTAGGGGACCCAAGCTTGGAACGGGAAAAAAACTGCCCATGGTGGGGAAGAGGGGAATTTATATATATATATATATATATAGCTCATGTGAATAACCCCTGGAGCAACCCGACTATTTGATCTGATTTATGCAACTGCTGCAGATATTCATATTTAAAATGCAATTGTTTACTTTCATTTTATAGTTCTTTGTTCAGCTCGTTTATATATATATATATATATATGTGTGTGTGTGTGTGTGTGTGTGTGTGTGTGTGTGTGTTGCCTTCTCTCTGTAAACTGCCTCGCCTCTGAGTTGGGAAATCTGTATTTAAAAGATTTGTTCTGAAGTATAAAGAGCAAAAATCATTCCAGGTATTTGATAGATTATATAAGCAAGAGCGAGAAGTCAATAGTAAGTGTGGTACCTTATTTTCTTAGTGTATTTGTTTATTATGGTAGTTAAATTACAGCTCCACACCACCGGAGGTAGCATTGGACCGGCAGGGTGGCAAGGTTAAAAAGTCATTCAGGAAGCTTAACCATGTTGTGCAACTGTAAACTGTGTTCAAGAGGAATTAAAAGATAAGTTTGAACAATATGGTGAGACTGGATCTCGTTCATCAGAGTAAAGGTATGATCAATTATACAACATAGAGTTGAATGACCACCCTTGTGATGAATGTCATGTCTGTATGTTTTTCTCTTGGAAGGTTGTGCTGGAAGACGGTTTAATTCTACCACTGTTTGCAATGAAAAATAGTAATTTGTTCATTAATTCATTAATTTTCTGAAATTAACAGAAAGTACTTTTATTTTGACATATCTTCCTAATGGCACCAGTTTTACAGTGAGAGACAAAATATATTGACATATCTGTGTGTTCATTAGCATGATACAAAAAACATAAATTAGTGTACTGACGATATTCTTTACATAATGACACGGTTTGTATTCTTTAATGAGCTTCTATCCTTAGTGAGAAAAATCTTTTCACCAACAAATAATGGGTGATAAATCAGACAGACATTACAAGCAGCCAGAAGAGGAACAGCCACAACAACCAGCAGTCCCTTTTGAATAAAACAACTGCAACCTTTAATAGGAGACTATACAATTCTTTGTAAGAACTGTGGTCTGAGGAGCAGTCACTTTAAATAGCTGCTTAATGGTATTGTTACGTAAAACAGACATCTGGTAGCAACCACCATCTCCTTTTACTACCCCATGCTATTGACAAGCAGGACAAGAAATATGATTTACTTAAATGATCAACACTTACTGGCTTACTTTAGTCCCCAAGTACATCAGATAAAGAATTTACAAAGCGTGTGTTTCAGACCTCAAGTCAGAGTTTTGTTTCGGGCCTTTACAGTGCGGCAAAAATGTATTTAGTCAGCTACCAATTATGGAAGTTCTCCCACTTCAAAAGATGAGAGAGGCATGTCATTTTAATCACATATATACCTAAACTATGAGAGACAAAATAAGGAGAGAGAAAAAAATCAAGAAAATCACATGGTAAGATTTTTAAAGAAATTTGTTTTGTAAATTAAGGTGGAAAATAAGTATTTAATCACCTACAAACAAGCAAGGTTTCTGGCTCTCACAGACCCGTAACTTCTTCTGTAAGACGCTCCTCTGTCCTCGACTTGTTATCTGTATTAATGGCACCTGCTTTAACTCGTTATTAGTATAAAAGACACCTGTCCACAATCTCAAACTGTCACACTCCAAACTCAATTACTGTAGACCCGCACCAGGCTGGGAAGACTGAATCTGCAATAGGTAAGCAGCTTGGTGTGAAGAAATCAACTGTGGGAGGAATTTTTAGAAAATGGAACACATACAAAACCAGTGATAATCTCCTTTAATCTGGGGCTCCATAAAAAATATAACCTCGTGGGGTCAAAATGATCACAATAAAGGTGAGCAAAGCTCCCAGAACCACACGGGGGGACCTAGTGAATGACCTGTGGAGAGCTGGGACCAAAGTAACACCTTATGAAGCCAGGGACTCAAATCGTGCTGGGCCAGACGTGTCTCCCTGCTTAAGCCAGTGCATGTCTTTCAGGCCTGTCTGAAGTTTGCTAGACAGCATTTGGAAGATCCAGAAGAGCATTGGGAGAATGTCATATGATCAGATGAAACAAAAACACAACTTTTTGGTAAAAACTCTTCTTGTCGTGTTTAGAGGAGAAAGAATGGTGAGTTGCATCCAAAGAACACCATACCTACTGTGAAGCATCGGTGTAGAGCATCATGCTTTGGAGCGTTTTTTTCTGCAAAAACAACCAGGGCAACTGATCTGTGTAAAGGAAAGAATTGATATGGCCATGTATCATGACATTTGAGTGAAAACCTCCTTCCAACAGCAAGGGCATTGAAAATGAAACATGGCAGCATGACAATGATCCCAAACACATTGCACCGGTAAGAAAAGAGTGGCTTTGTAAGAATCCCTTCAAGCTCCTGGATTGGACTGGCTTGGATTGGGCTCTCCAGATCTCAACCCCAGAGAAGATCTTTGGAGGGAGTTGAAAGTCTGTGTTGCCCAGCAACAGCCCCAAAAATCACTGCTCTAGATGAGATGTGCATGGAGGAATGGGCCAAAATACCACCAGCAGTGTGTGAAAACCTTATGAAGACTTCAAAAAAACATTTAACAACTGTTATTGCCAATAAATGCTATATACCAAAGTATTGAGATGAACTTTTGTAATTGACAAAATACTTATTTTCAAAAATTATGATGTGGTTTCCTGGATAGAATTTCCTCATTTTGTGTGTTATAGTTGAGGTATACCTAGGATGAAAATTACAGGCCTCTCTCATCTTTTTAACTTGCACAATACTTTTTTGCCCCACTGTAATAGCATGGGTGCCAGCCGAACTTAATCCCGCCCACAACATGGTCTGGAAGTTCAGTCTGGCATTCCTCCGTTGAGGAGCAATTATGCCTGAATAAGATCTGTACAGACCAATCAAATCGGGCTTACGATGATTGACAGGTGAACAACAGTAACGTAATCAACCACGTCACCAAAGAGCGCCTGGGTTGAATTTGTTAACAACAAAGATGGCTGCCGCTGGAGAAGTGAGATGTGTAGATTCTACTATCGATTCTGTTGTAGAAAATATCGACAGCACATTAACTTTAAAGGGGAATTTTAAAAGAGGAACAGTTAAAGTCTGTTGCTCTGCAGAGCAACGTCACACCCTTCCATTGCTCTGATTGGTTATAGGTATATCCAGCTGAGTGCAGAGGCATTTTTTTCCTTGTTCGGTTAAAACACGCCACATAATCACAGCCTGTGTGAGCAATATCAGACTCACATTCTGATTAGAATAGAGTATGACTCAATTCTACCACTACCACTGTATGTCCTTACAGTCACCAAGATTGGGTAGATAGTACATCTATACAAGATCTAATATTGACCATCACAGACAGTTTAGGTCTATGATTTAAATGTGCTGCACTGACACTGACTTGCTCTATCAAGTGTTCGGGAAAATAAAAGGGTTAGAAAACACACGGTTGCATCACTCCGTTTTAACTGATGCTAACCATGCATCTCAAGAACACCTGGGTGCGGACCAAACCGCTCTGGAGAGAAAAGACTCACAAAGGAGTCATGGTCTTAGCGTGAAGATTCATTTTTTGATACAGCTGAATGGAGCTTCAAAGTGTTCCTATATTGTGTATGTTACAACATCATAAGATCACGTGTGAGGGCGCCCAGTGAGGTCGGTGCCGCCTGCAACTTGTCACCACCTCCATAATGTCAACTTCCACATCGGTGCCAAACGTGGCCATGCATGGGAAACTTGCTTGTCTTCCCTTTCTTTTTGTCAACAAGTTGTCAACATCTGCCAGGACACTCATTACTGCAGTGTTTTTGCACTCCGCTTCCTAGAGGTCACATGTCAATCAAGCTCCATGGGGGGTGGGAAGGGGGGGATCTGTGACATTATCATCAGACAATACTTTTCTCACCATATGATTTTTTCCTTTTTGAAAAATTATACATTTAACTGAAAAACTAGCAAATTACCAGTAAAACGTATTTTTAAAGTAGCAAAACAAACAATTTTTACAAAATTATTGTGTCAAAAATCCATACTTTTCCAAACTCAAACTTAAAAAATTCTTCATACATTTTCAGCCCAATACCAAAGTTAAGTACGATAGCAGAAATTTCTGCAGATGTTGGACAGACTGACAGATGGATGGTGGTCAAGAAACCGATGATAGATGGATGGATGGATGGATAAATTGATGGATGGATGGATGGAGTTGTAGAACACATTTAAAATTAAAATTATCTTGAGAGTTGAAAGTTTTTAGTACTGTACTGAAAACATACCGAACCATGTGCACTAAAAGAATTGATCTAATGAACTTTGTTTTGGTACGTTTTTTTAAATAAAAGACTCAAATGAAATATTTCTATCAAAAAGAGCAAAATCAACAGCAGTGGATTAGATGTTTTGGTTTGTTCTTCGGCTCGTCGTGCCTTTGGGTAAGCTGAGGCTCTGCGTCGCTGAAGTCGACCCGGCCTGTGGCCGCACACATAACGCGGTGAAGCTGACCGCTCGGCCTGAAAGCTGAATGTCTATGTCTGTTTCCTGTTCCAGATAACAGTAGTATGCAGAGAGGCCGCCCTCATGGCCCTGCAGGAGGACATCAAAGCCGAGCGCATCGAGGCCAGACACTTTGAAAGCGCCCTGAACACGGTGAAGCCTCGAAAATGTCTGCTGATATTGGACAGACTGACAGATGGATGGTGATCAAGAAACCGATGGATGGATGACATGGACAGATGGATGAATGGCGGGATGGATGGATGGACATGGATGGATGGATGGACGGATGGACATAGTTGGCTGGCTGGCTGGATGGACATGGATGGACGGATAAATGAATGGACATGTATGGATGGTTGGATGGATAGACATGCACGGATGGATGGCTGCTTGGATGAATGGATAGTTGGATGAATGGTTGGATTTATCTTTGGTACCCTTTGTCTTTTACCTAGTCGTTAAGAACACCAAGAAACACTATAACTGAAAAATATTTTATTCCCTTCCCAACCAGCAACCGATGTCTGGGTGCTGCCAATGTAGACATTAAAAAATGAAAAAAGAGTAAATAATTGATTAAAGCTGATGCAGGCTCTGTTTTTCAACAAAGCAACAAATGAGTCTGGAAAATATTTCATTTATCTAACAGGGAGCAATAACTCCCTAAGGTCTTTTCATGTTAGGGCTTGAGAGGACGAAGAAGAAAAGAGCAGCATAGCATCACACCTTTTTTCAGGAGCAAGTTTAGTCTTTGTGTCTCTTCTTATTCTTCTAACAACACTGTGATTACAGTATCAAATGTTGCTTCTGTTTGGAGGAGCTGACGACAGAGGTGAGGAAGGAGACCCGGGAGCGATTTTTTTGCCTAAGTGTGAGTTAAAATGTGCTTCGGGTGGAGGGGTTTAATAGGGGGAAGGTGATGGCTGGGAAACCAGATGTCACTCCAGACAGGTAGGAACAACTTCTAGCTCCAATGAAACAACAAATGTGTCCTGCTGAAGGACAATCCATACCCCCACATCTTTCAGCTCAGCCTCTGTCTTCTCTCTTACAAGTTTAAAATGCCAAGAATGTAATAAAAGTTGAAGCTTCAGGTAGTCAGACTGAGCGGCGAATTGTTCTGAATGCACCTACATGTGCACTGCATAAACATAAATCTTGATACCCTGCACATTTATCAGATTAAATTGGATGTAAAAGTCAACTCCTCTAAGTTTGAGGAGGTAGTTCTCAAGCGGAAAAAGGTTGATTGCTCCCTTCAGGTTGGTGATCGGTTTCTACCTCAAGTCAAAGTTTGAATATCTTGTAGTTCTGTTCTGTTCAATAATGGTTGGATAGGGTTGGAGATGGATAGATGGATGAAGGCCTCATCTGCAGAAATGGGGTTGCTGCTCAGGTCTGTCACAGTAAAGAAGGTGTTGAATAAAAGGTAAAGCTGTTGGATGACCACCGTGTTTAAGTTCTGACTGTAAACTGGTCAGAATCATAAATCATGAGTCAAAGAATGAGATACAAGAAGCTGTATTGAAATTCCTGTGTTAGAAACAGGATGAGGAGCTTGGAGTAGACTCATAAACCCTCCTTATCAAAAGGAGATAGTTGAGGTAGTCCGGACCCCTGACCTGAGTGCTTTTTTCCGAGCATGTCCTAATCTGAAGAAACCCCTTGATAGATCAAGAATCTGGTGGAAGGAGTGTCCTATCATAAACGGCCAACAGCTTGAAATCCTTCAAAGGAAACTGGAATGTGTTGCTGAGGAGAGGACTGTATAGGTTTGGCTCCTGTTAGACCTGTTACCTCTGAAATAAAATAAATTTAAAAAAGCTCAAAGCAAAGCTCTCAATTTACCACATGGTGCTCTACAGGGTGGCTGGTCCCTACTTTAGAGATCAGGTAACAAAATGTTTCAACAAAACGTTTTTTTTCCTCTGTGATTCTCTGGTTTACATAACGGAGTGTCAGGGAGACAAAAACGCAACCTTTTCAACACGGGTTCCAAAGTAGAGAAGTCTAATAACGCTCGGTGATTCGTTGTCATGTTAATGCAAAGCTGGGGAGATCAATTCTAGTAAACTGGTTTGCTTACAAAGAAATGAGCAGTTCTGCTTTTTAAGAACAGAAGTAAGACATTTTCTGTAGTCACTGGGTTTGCGAAACATCACAGGAGGGATTCTTCCTCTGTTCAGATACCCCAGAAATTATTTAAGTTTCCTTTCTCCAGTTTAGAAATTAAAATCTTTAGCTCCCTTCACAGATTGAAAATCTGCTAAATCTTATTTATCCAACAGGAAACAATATATGGCTGAGGATGGTTTACAAGCCACTTGTTTAGATGCTGAAGTGAGTGCTCAGCAGGGGTCCAACCTTTGGGCTGGTTCTGTTCTACCTCTTCATTAATAACTTACCAAATTCCTATCCAAATGTTTTCGCTCAAATGTATGCGGACGACGCAGTAATCTACACTCAGGTAAACAATACCCCACAAGCTGCTGCTGTTCTCAGAGCTGCCCTATCTCTTGTAGTTAACTGACTAATGGTGTCTTTGCCTCATGTTGAACACCAAATAACTGTTTGTATGTACTTTTCAAGAAGGAATCTTGAACAAAGTTGATCACAATTTTTTCTTAATGGATTAGAGCTTCAAACACCTTGAGGTAGTTCTAGATTCTACCTTGTCATTCAAAAGTCACGTAAATAAAGTTGAACAGGTAGTCAAATTTAATCTTCAAGACTTTTAGCATATTTTAAGATGTTTTAATACAACTACTGCAAAAATGTGATTTGATTCTATGATAATTTCTCATAATAACTCTCATCCGGAGGGGGCTCAGAGTAGAGCCACTGCTCCTCCACATCGAGAGGAGCCAGTTGAGGTGGCTCGAGCATCTCGTCAGGATTACTCCTGGACGCATCCCTGGTGAGGGGTTCCAGGCACGTCCCACTGGTAGGAGGCCCAGAGGAAGACCCAGGACTCGCTCAAGGGACTATGTCTCTCTGCTGGCCTGGGAAAGCCTCGGGATTCCTCCCGAGAAACTGGCCCAAGCAGCTGGGGAGAGGGAAGTCTGGGTCTCGCTGCTTAAGCTACTGCCCCCACGACCCGACCGCGGATAAGCGGAAGAAGATGATGGATGGATGGTTGGATGGATAATTAGTGTTTAACCACTTGGTCTTTCTTGCCCTACAGCTCAATAAATAAAAAAAAGTATTCGCCAAAAGGCTCTAAAAATACAAGCCAAAAAAAAATAAAAAATCATCAAAAAAAAAAAAAAAGGTTATTGTACTTTCCAAACATGATCAATCTAAATCCATGTTGAAAATCCCCGATTGTCCTTCTGAGCAGGCCAGAGCTCTCGGAATACACCACACGATAATTGGAGCATCCTTGAATTTGGGATAGTGTGTTTTAGTTGTCTTTGTGTAGATGAATGCCCTTTGTAGTGCTTTCACGGTACCAACATTTCAGTATTCTGTAAAGATACCAGTGACAATCCACAGATCTCAGTAACGATTTTGGTACCAAACCAAACCAAAGTTTAAGTTTGACTAAATTTACCAGTAAAAAATTCAAGGTTCTCGGTACCAAGCCAAAACACACAAAAAATTCCAGCTGAACCACATACTTTTTTTATTAATATAGTTAAACAATGCCATTATTTATACTTGTTGAAAAAAGTTTTTCCACAACTAATAAATGAAAAGAAATTACAAACCTTTGATGACATCGTAAAAATTGTTTTTTATTATCAATCATGTTCCCTTTGTTATCAGCCGCGAATCCAGAATATTTCCACACATGGATCTTTCCTCCTTTTTTTTAACAAGTGGATTAACCACTTCAGCTGCCCAGCCGGTCACCATGTCTTAGTTCTTTAATAAAGAGAACGACAACTGCACGTGCTCAGTGCATGCATGCATGTATGAATAGACATCAAGGAACAGGGTTCGAACGGGTCTTCGGTACCACTGGTGCTTAAGAAAACTTGGTACTATGACGTTTACATTTTTTAGTACTGACTTAGTACAAGTCTTTTGGCAACACTAGTCCTTTGATATTGAAATTTGATAATTAAAAAGCTTTGTTTTTAACAGGCTTTGATGTATTTTTTTAAATATGAATTTTGAATTGTTCGGAAATTGTGACCTTGTAATGTTCCAAAGCCGAGGGACGACGGATGGAAATTAGTCCTTGACTACGACAAGGCATGTTTACAATTTCATATATCATATGGTCCCAAACAAATAAATTGATATATTAACTTCCAATTTTTCTTGTGACCCAGTACAGTATAACTGTAAAGGGATATTCCACCCGTAAGTAAAAAAATGTTGCCATATTCACACAGTTAGATGAGTTGAAAAAAAATGGGTGACCTACACAGTAATTCCCCTGATCTGGAAGCAGTCTAATTGCATTAGCTTTAGCTTAGAAAGACCAATGGTTCATGCTAAGCTAAATCAAACAGCCCTTCTGTCTTCTCTCTTTGACACTATAATATATCAGTATATCTCTGGGGCAGTTTGAGGTTGCCTATTGGGCTTCCCAAAAGTACAAACTCTTCCTCCTGTTTCTGACTGAGCAACCTCCACCTAGAATTCAGCCTAAAGCAGGCATACACCTGGAGGAAGCATGGAGCAAAAAACCAAAGTCAAGCTATCATGAATTGCGTTTTACATCAGGGTTTCTGGTGTGGTGTCTCATCTGTGGAATGGAGTTTTGCTGTCACTTGCCATTGAGTTCTCCAGGCCCCACAAAAATTCAAAGGCATGCCACAGTTGAGTCGATAAGAACTTACAGGTAGAGAGGAAAGCTGCCTCTCACCCAGGTGGGTGTTATATTTTACATGCCAGTACTAAAGATAATATTAGATTAGATGAAATTTTAAGCTCTCTAATCGCTGAGGGGAAGTTTGGAAGAAAACAGGATACAGATAACAGAGCAACACTGCGCTGGAGATAAAGCAGTGTTTACAAGAACTGAGCCTTAAGGGACAAATACAACAAATGAGCAAGTAAGTAAACACAGATATCTCTAAACGGTATGTAGCAATGGAACGGCTGTTCTTTTACAAAAATTTGAACCGTAAAATACTGGAGCCTCTCAATGCATCTTGGAAAGCTTTACAAACTTTACTGGTTTGTTTGAGTGACTCAAAGCATTATGGTTCAAAATATTACATTTTCAGAACTTAGAAGTATTATGAGATCCAGTTGATCTTTTTCAGAACAGTGTGTTTGGTATCAAGATCAACTATCCTCTGTGTTTTGTCTCCATCACATCCCTACATCCCAGTATACCCTCTTTACCTCCTCCCCAGTAGCTTTATGTCTATTAAATCCATTAACTCTCTTCTGCATGTGTTATATCCATCTGTCTTGATTATTTCAACTTTGAACTGTGACCAGTGTGTTCCAGGAACAGTACTAGACGCATTAATGGTGTCAGGCAGAGGCCACTGATCCAGCAGGCTCAACCAGGCAAGGTTTGGGAAACAATGTGCTTTCAGGAGCCATCGCTTTATAGAGATCGGGAATCAGGGGCACTGCAAGCCCTGCAGAAGCGTAGCACTGCTACCTTAAAAGAGAAGGACCTGGGTCAAAATCTAAGCTGGTGTCTTCATGTGTGAAGCCTACATGTTCTTCAAGTTACATGTGAGTTTTCTGCAGTAACTTTGGATTCCTTTAATCGTACAAAATCTCTGTCATCCGAAGAACCTTCTAGGGTGTACCCTGCCCTTGTACACTGACTCCTGAAGATCTAGGCACAAGTACTATGTGGAGACAGTGATAGAACCACAGTGCTGGTACTTTTGGACCTCGGTGCAGACAATGACCTACTATTAAAAACAACTGGAGAGCTGGGTCTGACTCTCTGGTACAGTACTTGACTGGTTTTAGTCTTACCTAAAGAACAGGAACTTCTTCGTATCAATATACAATTCTTCATCGGAACAGAGAGAAATCACATGTGGGTGCACCTAACTGCACCATGCTGCCACTAGCCCAAATTATAGGCCAGAACTCGGTCATAATTCATAATAGAGGTACATAAAAAAATCTGAAAATTGAGATATGCAGTCCTTGTTGTATTGGGGGGGGGGGGGGGGGGGTAAAACAATGCACACAGATTGGGGGATGAATAATAAAGTTCAAAAACAGCCGTCTCAAAGCTGGAAGGAGTGTCTGGATACGAAATTATTTTGCAATTAATGTGTGATTTAAAAATAACTAACAGATAACCATAGCGACTTTATTTTCTTGGAACATTAAAATAACAACTGCCAACAGATAAAAGTTCAGCAATAGCGGTGAGGTAAACCAGAACGATCGTCAATTCGGTGACGCAAAGGAAATCCAAATTCTTATCACTAAAATACTCCATAATAGTAAATGTCTTATTGCTGAGCGATTAGGCATTAAGCAGACCTGTGAGGTAAGGTCAAGTCCAAGCTCAGTGCAGAAGATGGAGATCCAGGTACCTCAGATTTGAAGGTGTAATTCTACGCCAACACCAATAAGGAGATGACAGAGAGAGATGAGTGGACATCCATGCCAGGGCAGCGGTTAGCGAGGTACCGTCTGTCCGCAGATCCCAAGAAGCACCGAACAGAGCGGCATCGGGCCGGCAAACCTTCTCGGGACAGCTGGGACCTCGAGGAGCATGCCAGCACTGCTCACGAACAAACTAGCCGGCCAAAACGCTTCCCACACTGACGGCGTCTCCTGTCACGCCAGGATGGACAGGGAACTATCCAGAGGAAGGTGCGGACGGCAGGGACCAATGGTTGCAATTTCTCCTGACTACTGCGGTAAAGTTCGTATGTAAGCGACGATCCAGCAAGGTATGACTATCATATGTCAAGATAGCATTCCCAACATAGACCAAATAGCACAGAAGAAGAAAAAGGAGAGGAATAGTAGAGATCAGCTTAACACGCCATCTTTAATCCTGGAACTAATATGTGATGGTGTCATCAGAACCAAAAATTGAGAAGCAGCTTTCAGTTTCTACACGACCCTTATCTGGAACAAACTTCCCGAACCACTGCAAAGCTACTGAAACACTGAGTACCTTTAAATCAAAGCTAAAATTCATCTGATTAGAGCTGCCTTTGGTTAACAAACGCATAATACCTGGAATGTCAGAACAGTTTTAATGTTCTTTATGTTTACAATGTTGTGTTTTCTATTTTCATTATTTTATTGCTGCTTTTATTTTTCCCATAATCACCCTTCAAAAATAGATGGGATCATACCAAAAGATGGGATGGGTTTAGCACCAGGAAGATCAGTTTGGCCTCACTTTACGGAGATGCAGATGGAATAAAAAATCCACTGAATCTTGCTGCATGTGTCCTTCTCGACAACTTGACAGCAAAGACTAAACTATAAAGCTAAAGAGCATCATTCTGAGAGCGTTGCATCGAGACCATTGAGTGTAAATGTTATACAAGAGTGTAGATTCAGTACGATAGCATTCAGGGTTCTGTTTCTGTGATCCAAACAAGCTTTGATTCTGCTTTGTGTCTGAGAGCCACGTGAAAGAACCAAGAAATCAGTTTTTTTCCTCTGTCCAAAGCTCTACTCATAAACATGTCTAACAGAAAATACTGCAGTGAAAACTGCTTTCTTTCTTTCTTTCTTTCTTTCTTTCTTTCTTTCTTTCTTTCTTTCTTTCTTTCTTTCTTTCTTTCTTTCTTTCTTTAAACAGAAAAGGCATGCGAGCAAATGACTATGCTTAAATCAGTTCGTTTTTGCATGACTGTCTCAGAACCAGCATGACATTTTTTTTAAATGCCTGTGACCTTTGAAGTCTCATACAGTGGGTATTTACTGTATGTTTAGGTGCAAATTTGCAGCACATTTTAAAGTAATGTCTTTCACGTCAAACAGAGAATGAACTATAGCTCATTTTCAGCATGAAAGGATAAACATGATTGCTTTGAAAGAAACAAGATGGGAGAGTTGCGTAAACTCATAAAACAGCAACCATCTGTATGTTTTTGAAAATAAAATGATCTGACAAAAAAAAAAAAAAATCTGACGGAAACAGCTTTACACAATGGCTGTATATTTTGTTAATCCAAAAAGTCATGTATGCTTCTCAAAATTTCTCTCAGCCTCTAAGAATTTCTAGGTTAGTCTTTCATGAAGGACAGTAGCGTTTTTTCTGGTCCGGACAATGTGCATCACGCGGCAAAACGAGCACAGAGACGAAACAAATCTTCCACACAAAGGAATGTTTGTACGATTACTCCTAGTCCACGGTGAGATCACGAGGGTGTTCAGTGACACAGCACAGACACGATGCGGACATTATGGAAAAGCACACGAACATCTCTCTGGAGCATCCAAGTCGTTTCTTATCTGTCTTTTTGTTGAGCAGATACTTAAACTCACCAGTGACCAGGTTTGTTTCAACCCCATGCACAACAAATGCAATATTTATTTTTAAATGGCTTTGAAGACAAACCAATCACAACATTTGTGGAAATGGTCGTCTTGCCTCTGGGATGAATGGAGCTGGTGGCGAGGCATAATTAGAACACCTTGCATTAAAGAGATACATGTTAACCCTGGCTGGGTTTGTCTGGTCCAGAGGTGGACAAAAAATATGCATAATTGTGGGTCTGAGAGGGCAGACAAGGTGCTGCTGATGCTGTCATGGGGAAAAAAAATTATCTCACCTGCTATGGCTGGAGAAGCCAAGTGAATTCTTATCTTTAATTTTAATCATCTTAATATATTTGATCTTATCTTATTTTTATGTCAACAATAATTTTCTTTCGCATTTTTCTTTCAGTTTTGAAAGGGTAAACATATGTGATGTAATAACAGTCACAGCACCAAGATGAGAAATGTATAGCTGCTGGGTGTTAATATAGATAATACATTGTCTTGGAAGAAACACATTAATTCAGTTGTAAAGAAGATAGGCAGAAACATTTTGTGTATCAAGAGATATAACTCGCTGTAGATTCCATCTGTAAGAGTTATTGTCGTTAAAACTTTGGTACTGTCTCATTTAGATTGTTGTTCGGTGATCTGGTCTGGTGCAATTAAAAAGCACCCGACTAGACTTCAGATTGTTCAAAATAAAGCTGCTAGATTAGCTCTTGGTCTTTTGTTTGACTGGAGGCTGAGCTCTGCTGATCTTCACAAACATCTTTCATGGCTCAGAGTAAAGGATAGGCTAAATTGTAATTTAATGACTTTCTTTAGAAACATTTACCACAGTAGAAAACCTACATCTCTGTATACAAATTTGCGCTATGTGAGAGATCAGCATTGCTATTCCACCAGACAAGCGATTCATAGACATTTCGCTTGTCCAAAACCAGGAACAGAAGTGGTTTGTAGATATGTCATGTTTAGGGCAATAACATTATGGAATAAGCTCCCATCTACGGTGACTGAGGCTGTAACCAAAGCCACATTCAAAAAGTCCTTAAAGAATTATGGTTTAAATTTTGTAAGTGAATCTCTGTTGTTGTTTTAGTTTCGTTTTTTTTATTTGACAGTTTTGAACATTAAGAATACTTGTATGGACAATGGTAAGGTGTAGGATTTTATAAATGATAAATTTTGTACCTTTTGTGGTAAGGAGTGTATATTGGTCTATGCTTGAGGTATTGTGAATGTAATTATTTTATTGAATTGATGAGGACCTCAGGAAGAGTAGCTGTCACTACTGACAGCTAAAGGGAATCCTAATAAATAAACAGATGTGCTCCATGCCTTGGCAACTCTTCCCAGGTAGTGATACACTTTGGGTATGGTGTCCGGGTCTGAGATTATGTTTAGCGTTTTAAATAGACTTAGTTACCTGAACTCTAAGCGTAAAATTTTAATTGTCTGCGTGTCTGCTCCAAGTAGTCAGGGGTGGAAATTGCAATTCCTAAAAATGGCCTGGTAATCAAAATGGCCGTCAGATATTTCAGGGAGAGTTTAAAAAATCGGTGAAATGCGGAAAATATCTGGTGAAGGCAACCTCTGCTGTTAGTTTAAATTGTCCTTAAGTTTCAGTGTGTGCATTCATGGTGGTTTGTCCTGTCTGTCACTGTGATACCTGTGATGCACCTCTCACCCAATGATCGCTGGAGATAGGCACCAGTTGGGGAAGTTTTTTCGGAACCATATTTAAAAAACAGCAGATTTCAGAAATGGTTTTCTATTATTCTGGAAATATTAAGTCACGTGGAACGAATGGCTAGAAACAACATTGGAACATGAAATGTTCAATCCTAACATGAATCGCAAACTACTAGAAAACCAGTGTCATTGTCCACAGTAGGACCACAGTAAGTGATAACTACTCGCCCAGAATTAATCAACAACCCTGTGCACTTAATTTCTGTTTTTAAAAATCCTCAAAGTTGGATCTTTTATAATCAGTGCACCCTAGAAAAATATTTTTTTACATTAATCATTTAAAAGTCACATATGATAAGTGGGTGTAATCCTCTGAGTGGAACTGTATAGGCTACTGTTTTCTTCTGATTAACAAGATTTTCTTTTTAAAACGAGTGCAAATTTACTCACTTCTGCTCCTGAATATTTGTTGGTCCGAGCCACCAACTCATCGAGGGAAACGTTCTCCGCTACGGGCATGTTACGGAACTGCAAGGAAAATATTTCCCATCTGGTTGGACAGTCGGGAAGAGGAACATAGACGATCCGGTCAAGGCGGCCTGGACGCATCAGAGCCTTAAAAACAGAAAAAAGAATTATAGTCAATATTTTTTTTTCCGTACTTCCACAAGAACATCTTGCACTACTCCAAGTTTTCTAGCTCTTTATGTGTTCCCAAAAATAGTCAGGATCTGACCTCTGACCTCCTTAGTGGTTGCCAATTAATGCAAAGAGCTAAAAACTGAAGCTAAGACTCAGACAACCAAAAGCCTGAGAATAAAACTGTGAAAGTGAGGTTTTAAGCAAGGAGACAATGTGGATGTTATGTGATAAAGCCTTGACTTCCTACAGATCACATCTTGGTGACCCCAAAACAATCCTAGAGCACCCGAAGCCGTCGCTGTCTCGCTTGTCAGATGTCATTAGGTAGCAGGCGCCTCTCAAGCCCAGACAGACAAATATGGCCCGTCTACTTTCGCTGTCCTCTGCCTCACAGTGACAACCCGAGGTAAAGAATGCATGCTGACAAGCAGGATAAGTGGAGGATTTAAAAGAAAAATTGCTGGTTTTTAACTGAATGCAGTTCAACGTTCATGGAGTTTGAGCAATAAATGAAAATGTGGATCTGAGGCCCTGGATCTGGGCCAGAGAGGCCAGATCGGGGCCAGCGGAGATGAAGCAGGAGATATACGCAGACACAAGCCAGGCAGGAGGTCACGTCAGAAGTGGTCAGTGTAGGCTGGAGGAACTGGAATGGCAGCCTTTCAGCTGATGTTCATTCATTATGCTGAGGTTGTGGAGTCCAACATGGATTGACAATTTTAAGTTTTCATCATTTCAGCTTATTAACAACCAGAATGAAAGTTTTTTTTATTACAATTTCTTTATACCTGAGAAATATTAAAGTTCTTTAGAGTAGATGGACCATCAAGCATGTACAACAGATATCAATGACTTGTACGCCGAGCAGAGCACAGCAGTCCAAACATAGTTTTGTTTGTGCTAAGATGACTTAAGTGAATTTAATTTTGATGCATTTTTCCTTTAGCGATGCATGAGACCCGACCGCTGGGATCAGTTAAAGACAGGAAACAAGGATGCTGCCTCTGTGGAAACAAAAATGACACACCCAACGTCATGCCTCTTTTACCATATAAAGTTTACGAAGCCCAGTTGAGCTCACCATTATTCATAACTCCGGCAGATTTTGTATCAACGTGATCTTTATTTTTTCCAAACATGTTCCTTTTGACTGGAGGTGACTTAGTCGGTTTTGGAGCGGCCAGTTTCAAACTCAAAGACTCGATGAATCTTCAAAATACCGGCGAAAAGAGGCAAAAAGCTGGTTAGTATTCGGCAGGCAATAAATTAGGGGTGCAATGATAACACTTTTTTCACATCGATACAATAGCGACACTTGGATCTGAGAACTTGCTGATACAGCTGCCACATTAAACAATGCATTGAATTGACAGGTTTTATCATCTTCTCTGCTTGTTACAACAAATGATAAATTAGACAAAAATAAAATATTAATAAAATTTCCACAATAACATTTTCAAGTGAAAAAAAAAAAAAAATGTTTAACTTATTAGAGAGTTTCTATATTACAAGTATCAGTTCATGGTATCGGTTAACTTACCAATATTGATACAGGTACATTAGAATAGTATCGGGTCTGATACCTGATACCAGTATCGGTGCATCCTTAGCACAATTACATAATTACATAATCTCTTAAAGAGATATTCTACCCCCAAGGAAAAATATGTCTGTTGCCATGTTCCCCAGCGTTACATAAGTGAGAAAAAAGCATTTTGTTACCAGCCCAGTAATTCCTAGCAGCATGTGAGTGGGAACTACTAACATGATACTAGTTCCCATTCACTTAAGCCCCTTTCAAACAGCTCATGTAAAAAAGTAATTTTCCGGACTTTTTGACCTTTGAGTCTGAAAGCAAACATGTGGACTCTGTGCGGATAACTTTTACAGGATTTTACTGGTTTATTATCGCCTGACCCCCTAGTAATAAGAGTGGATATGCTGCAGTAGAGTGTTTGCGATCAGAATATCAGGTCAATTTCTGGACAACAGGATGTGTGGTGGGGGGACAGGGAAAGCTGTGAGTGCACACACTGATGCCATATATATCAAAGGCTGCTTCACAGTATCACACAATCATTTTGCTTCTATTTAACGTTCAGCTTCGTCTATTAAGCCTATCCACGTGCGCAGAACTGCACATAAAAGACAAACACCGTGAGGAGTTCTCCTGTTTCCTCTGCCCTCTGGCAAGACTGACTTTGTTTGGGGAAATTACATATGTACGCCACACTGTTTATATCGTATCTGGATACACCCCCACCCCCCCACCCCGACATCAATCACGATCCTACGGTACATTTCTTACAGTGTGAAAGAAGCCGAAAGGCAATGTTCCAGTAAAAAACGGGTGTATTTGAAAAGACAACCACGGTTAAACACCACATGAAATTGTCCTTGAATATTCCAGAACGTCTATCTGAACACGGCTTTACATTGGTTTATGCTAAGCTAAAGCAAGCGGACTGCATTTGGATCAGGAAAATTTCTGGTCTGATTACAAAATACTTTTCACTCACTGATCTAACTCTGGGAAATATGGCAGGAAACAAATTTTTACGTCGGGGTCAGAATATCCCTTTAAGAGAGTTTTTTTCATTTCCTATTGGAAAATTTTTAATCTACCAGAGTTGTGAATAGTTAAAGGAGATGGAACACCTGTAAAATGGCAAGAAAGTCGAGATAATATCTGCCTTACTCTCCCCATCTTTGGGAGCTGTTCACACACCTTGTTCACAGCTCCGCTAAAGCCGTGCAGGATTTGTAAAAAAGTTTCAGTGGGAAAAACATGGAAGTTTATCATGGAAGAATATCACAAATTACACCTGAGTAAAAGTTGGAGGATATTGCTTTATTCTCATGTCCTGACCTCGGCACTCTGAATCATCTTCTGAGCTGATGCATTTTTACATTGCTTTTAGGTTTTTATTATTGCTTATACAGTTCCTAATTTGCTAATTGATGGCATTGCATTTTGTGATGTATGGCAGTGGGCTGGGTGCAAATGCCTGGAGGTGAGGATAATCAGGAGAAAACAATTTGAGCTGAAGTGGAAGATTTATGACACTGCAGAACTAATTTAATAGTGGTATAAAGAGTACAAAAAATGCACTGCAAGTAAGCTGGTAAAAATAATCATGTTTTTTAAATTTTAGTGTTATTTTTTAAAATAAACTAATTCCAGTGTACAGTGCCAATGGACAGCTTCCTTGTCTTTCATATCCTGCTTTTCCTGTGTGTGTCTGTGGAACATGAGATGACGGGAACCGTAGCTAGGCTCTTGTAACCACAACAGGACCACAGCTGACAAACGCTGCTATGGATCAACAGTGGAAGTTTTGTCTTGATTTGCATACCTTTACTTTATTCTGCTGATTTATTTAGGAGCGGGTGAGGTACATTTTATGCCATCAAATAACAGCAACGCTTTTTATTTATGACGATGCACGGGTAGATAAGAACTTTGTATGGAGGACACAGCTTTAAAGAAAAAGGTAAACGGTGCGGTGAGGATGACTGGGTGGAGTGGGGACTTCAGCCTCTTCCTGTTTGCACCAGCAGGTTGAGCCGGTAGCAGCGAAGCGTGCTGCATTATACGGAGGACGTGCCTGGGACACTTCCTGAGTTGCCCTCTCTGGAAGCCACCGGCGGCTGCGTGCCAACACAAACCTGTTGACCCGCCGCCTCACGCAAAGTGCAACTCCCAAGCATTCTGACAAACAAAATATGCAAATATATTTGCATGCAAGCAGACAGACATAAATCGGTCGTGAAAATGTGAAATTTGCTGATTTATTAGGTGTCTTTTCCCTCCTTACATGAAGGAGACAAGCCTGCAGCTTTCCGCCGCCCCCAGAAAGTACAGCCAACCTCTCAGCTTTGAGACTGCTAAACTCATCTGACTGCCCTGCAGGGGAAAGAAAGGCCTTTTTTTCCTCCCCCCCTTTCCTCTCAGCAAGAGCACTGGGCCAATCCATCACTTAACAACATACACTTCCTGCTTTGAAAGATTGGGGGGAGCTGTGGTGGTGAGGGGGTAAGAAGAGGAGGAGGTAATGGGGGGACCCTGAAAGACAGATACTTGGCATGTCGGGCAAGCGTTGATGGGGCGTTCTTTCTCCCCCCCATCTTAACGGTATGCTTCCACCTGAAGTTGACTCGACTGGCAGAAGGACAAAAATAGCTGAAGGAGTTAGGAGAGACTACTTAAAAGGACTGGAGGAGCAAAAACCCACAAACAAGTCAGTCATAAGTCAACATAAGTCGCACAAGATGAAGCAAATCCGGGTTCGACAAATTCTCCGTTGTTTTAACATGAGTCTGCATGACGGATTGCATCCACCTCATTGCACCACTGACATGATAGGCACCATTACACATGAGCCATTAGTAATTAGAAATGCCCCCAGGTAAGAAATACCAACTGGCTTTAAGTCAACACTGAAGTTCATCAAAGAGTCTGAGTGAAAGCACAAGATAAGCGGCGATAAAAAAAATAAATAAGTACCCGGGTGTGTTTGGAATAGGCCATTCGAACCCACCAAGAGAAATCTGCTCTCTCAGCGCCAGGTTTCACTGCTGATAACAACTGTAATCATTCCAGGAATTGCAATCCTCCTCAAGAAGTGATTACCCTCCTATGACAGACGACTTCCTATCCGTGAAGGCCAGTGCCTCTCCTTCACCACTGAGGAATGCTGGGAATCTTCTGCTCCGAGCGCTGCTGCTCCTGCTGCACATTCTTGGCCAGCTTCAGTCTGACCTGCAGAGAGGCGACTGTTTACAAACAGACACCCACGCAAATCCAGGTGTCTTATTCTTAGCTCCAAAACAATGTGGTCGTTTGGAAATCCCGTCAATCGGAGCAGGAATTAAAATGAACACATAGAAAACAAATTCGTAGGTTCCGAAGTTTCAGCCTTATCTTTGTCGATGCTTTTTTATTTATTACAGAAGTAATAACAGGTTGTCTGAGCAAAGCGGCTTGCCTGGGGAGACATGAGTTGACTTTGTGCCCTGCCTGCAGGCATTCGCTGCATGCGGTTTCCTAACCTGTCAGTCCGCAATCCTTTCAAGTCGCTGTGAGTCATACTGACTCGGAGATGGGCCGCCTTGGATACACGCGGAGATCACTCTTAAAAAAAAAAAAAAGTAAAAAAAGGATAAATGAAAAAGTAAACTACGGAGAGCTTGATGGGAACCGAAAGCTCAGATGAAGGTCACAGAGGTCAGGGATAATTGAGGAAATTTTAGGGAGGGCGCTGAGTATGTGCTGACAAATGACAGTGTCTGTTGAGTTAAAAACATAATTTGCAAAGCTGGTAGGTATCTGTAAGGTGGCTAGCTTGTGTCTCAACACAAATCTCTTGCAATAAAAAAAAAATAATCACTTTAACACAAAGAGCTATTTTCCAGTTTTCTTCAAAAAATCCAGATCAAAGTTAGCGTTTTTGTGTTCCTTAACATCTTTTGTGAAATTGTGTTATTTTTATATCCTTTTCAACATGAAGCCTGCCTATCATAGTTAACATTATGTTATCACGAAAAAAAAAAAGCAGCTGGACCAAAAGTGAAATTCAACTGAGGTAAGTTGCATATTTTTGCTCCACAGAAATCAGGCAACCTTAACACTCGGAAGCAAAGATGATATCTATAGAAATACTGTTTTAACAGATAACTCCTAATTTTGTATTATCAAGTTAACTCAAACATAATATACAATAATTTACACTTCACTATGCGCCCTCTTTCAAGACGAGGGTTTCAGTAGCAGGATATAATAAAACAATCTAATTCTTCCCGTCAGCTTGCTGATTTGGAGAACACAATGCCAAGATGGAGAGCAATCAATAATGTTCTTTGAAATTCAGTCTTTCATCTCCACCTGTCAACAATCTGGGAAGGATTTTAAAGTAATTTCTCTAAAAAAATTGAAGTTGAAAACGGCTAACAGTTTTCCGAGAACTGGATGTACAGGCGAGTTCAGAATGTGCAATACTTCAAGCTATTTAAAAAACACAAGAGATCCACTTCAGGCCTTGGGTAAATGTTGTGAAAGGACAGTTAGACAATAACTGAACAAGCATAGCTTTTTTTCCCTACGCTTTCAGTTAGCTTTCATTGCAGAGAATTAACAGATGCCACACATCCTGCGCCTGAAGCGAGGCACAGCTTGAGGCAGTTTCATGTGCAACCTGAAATAGAATAGATCCTATCTTTTGACGTGCGCGTCAACCATAGGCCCAGAGTGAAAACATCGAAATATGGTTATTTTAACATGCAATTTCATTTAAGAAACTTTCAAAGTGATAAGTTAAACTTATTAAATATGAAATCTTTACAATACCACAAATAGGTTCAAGTTTGAAACATAAACGCCTGCAATCAGTCACATGTTAAAGACCCTGAATACACATCTCTTTAAACATGCAAATATATATCTAGGCAGCAACATCTAGCTATTGTAATTACAATGAACAGCTAAACACAGTTGATGGCAGTATCTGCATTTTTTGGGAAATGGTTTAGGTGTTAGCAAGATGTAAATTAGATATTACCGTGATTACAACCAATATTAACTTCTTTCTCTGAGTTTAACTTCTCCTTTGCAGTGCTTAAAAGCGTAGCATGTGAGGCAGGTGCATTGCTGTGGTTACGCAGGGGCTAGCGCGCGTCCATGCAAACGTGAAATGTGTGCCCCAGCCATTAGACTACAGGGAAATCCTCTTTTGGACGGATTCAACCTAATTTAAGATGTTTGGCCACTTTGCACGGTGCCATGTTTGGAGGAAGAACAGCATTTCAGACCTGAAGCACGGTGGCAGAGGGATAATGATTTGGGCTTTTTTCTCCAGTTTCCATGAATTCCTCCAGAGTCAAATGGAGTCTAGTGGTGTAACTGTGCCTTGGATTTTATATCAGCAACAGACAGAAATTATTTCTAAAGGTGGCTAATTATAGTGTGCGTAGGTTTTCATTTTAACATTTTGGCTTGATCGCTATTAAATAGAGTGCGGAGTATATTTGCGTGCTTTTGGACACTTGAGATCAGACTGAAATACATTTAGAGCCTGATTCTGATCAGGAATTGAAGGATTGTGTAATTACAGCTGTAATTAAAAACATCAACCAGTAGGAAATCCAATCTGAATTGTTTACTGGGACCCTTGAGATTCCAGTAAAAGAAAAACATGCCATGAGCTCATTCTCTTCTCCAGTAATTTCAAATTCCACAAATAAGATTTACGGTGGCCATCGAAGGTTTTTCATAGCGCATCGTTCCACAGAGATGACATAATTTCTACATGAGGCCTCGCTGTCTGCAGAGGGACACCGGGCCTGCTTTATGTCAGAGCCGATTCTGGTGCACGAGAGGATCAGAGGAGGAACGAGTGTGCAGAGAGAGAAAGAGTAAATCACAGGGAGAGGGGAGGGGAGGAGACGGCAGAGCCGAGGGGCCTGAGAGTGGTGAGGAGGGAGAGACCGGAGCTGGCAACCAGTCAAAAACATGAGAGGCTTTCACTCTGGATTTTGCCCCTGAGTCAAACTTGCATCCGGCAGGCGAGGCCACCGTGTCCAAGAAGCAAATAACTCTGGCGCTGTTAACCCGCTTGCGGCCCCACATACTCTGCATAGCCGGGAGTAAGTCAAGATTTGCAGTCTTAAAAGGACGTAGAAACGACGGGAACAATTATTACTCTTGGCGCTGGAAAGCAAATAATTTAGAGACAGAATCCTAACTAACCGGAAGGGTTTTCCAGAAAAACACGCATTAGAAAATATACAGATATAAAAAAAAATATCTCACACTTCTGTAAAAAAAAAAAAAAAAAAAAAAAAAAAGGCAAGCTTTTAGGATGTAAAAACATAAAGAGAAACCAATTCAAGAACATTTAATGTGACCTTTAACATGTTTCAGGGACAAAAAAAAGGGCTTGAACACGTAAGCACAACCTCTTGTAACTGGGGAATACTGGCTTCAAACTCATTAAGTTGGAGTCGGGACATACCCGCAATTATTTAAAGTGTCTCTGATTATCACTAAATAAATATTAGCTCATCTGGTAGGATTTCATTTTCTTAGTGGCATCTCAAAGAAAAAGCTGCTGCCAGCTTCCAAAACATCAGGGGTAAAGGTACAAAGAAATATCCAAGCGATTACATACACCATAAAACATGGTGAAGACAGTGATCATAGGGTAGAGAAACTATCGCACGATAGTGACACCAAGAAGAACTAGAGGTCACTTTATGGTTGATGAGAAGACAAGGGGAAAACAGGTCGGGGAGGCTGCCAGGAGGCAAATGGGAACAATAAACCAACAGCAGGAATTTTTTACAGCTAAGTTTTACAAAAAACAAGTTTGAAGTCTCTCAAAACCATTTAAAACAGTTTTTGATTGATCTTTATAGCCACAAATAACAAAAAAAACAACACCATACACACAGTGGCGCATGGTGGTGGTAGCATGATGCTTTTGGCTGTTTTAATTAAGAGGAAACGGTGAAATGCATACAAAAACAGATGATTGTGTCCTTTATTTTGGGGCTGCAAGAGCGAAAATATGTTGTTCTGTTTTTGTTACACAGAATGTTTTCTTTCCTGGTGTCCAAGAAATATGGAGTGGGTGTGCTCAAGTGGGAGGGGCCCGTGAATACTTTCTTTGAGTTCTCCTATTTAGTTCTTGTGAACTATGCAATGTCCTTATGAATTCAAATATTGGCACAAAACTTACAGGCATCTGCTGGAAAACTAAAAACAAAGAGGAACTTCATCTTTTAGGAAGACAAAAACAGATCTAAAAGAAGCTTTTTTTTATTGAGGTCATAGGTCAAATTTAAAGTAAGGAACCTTCATGAATGGTCTCATTTGATGTGCAGACTTTTATTCTCTGTATTACAGATTTTAGTAACCTCTGATTTTTTTTCTGGAGATGTCAAGGGCACTTAAATATAAGTGTTTACAGGAATATGCATGCATCTGAAGCAAATCAAACAAAACTATATGAATATGTATGCATGCAGGAAAGAAGCATGGTAATTTTATCCATGAGAAGAGAAAAAAAAAGTGAAAAGAATTATACTTAAAGCAGGGGTTGTTTTAACTGAATAGTTTCCGCGTTTGACCATATTTTTTAAATGGTGAGGGGGAAATCTGAAGACCATCTTTCATTTTTTTTTTTTACGCTTTTGTGGCTGTAGTATTCTGTATTTTAAGAACATTGCAGGAAGAAGACTGAAGTCTTGGGGATGCATGCAGCAAATATCTGCGAGAACTGAAGTCAAGCTCGAGACAACTGCATTTTTTTGCACATTGGGGGGGTTGTATTAACCACTACTCCTTTTGTTGCCCCTGGTCATTTGACATTTATGAAAGGTTCAGTAACAAAAAAAAAAAGAAAACAAAAAAAAGATTCCCATGAGAGAAACTGAGCCGTCTGAACCATCTGGACACCGTACTCTATGCATCTCGCTAACCAAAGCTGAGTAATGGAGGCTTTGGAGCGTGTCACTCCAAAAAGCGCGGTGTCATGTCAACCAACAGCGAATGCTGCGAGGTTTCCTCCTGTTGAACCGACATCTCACGGGTCAGAAACCAGCTCATTCAGACTCTTTTCGACGTCTTATCACTTCAGGTGGCGAAATGTTGCCTCATTTCAAAATTTTGGCTGAAGTGTAATATGTTTCGCAGTTCTTCCCTTTTTATCAAGTCCAAAAAGATGGAAATTGTTTCAGAATTAAATATTTTGGTGTGGTGCTTGACTCAGATCTCAACTTCAAGCCACACGTCAAAGCCTTAACGAAAACTTTAATATTCAACTTGGCAAATTTAAATACACTCAAAAAAAATATAAACGCAACACCTTTGTTTTTGCTCCCATTTTTCATGAGATGGACTTAAAGATCTAAAATTCATTCCAGATACACAATATTACCATTTCTCTCAAACATTATTCACAAATTGGTCTAAATTTGTAATAGTGAGCACTTCTGCTTTGCTGAGATAATCCATCCCACCTCAAAGGTGTGCCACATCAAGATGCTGATCTAACATCATGATTAGTGCACAGGTGTACCTTATACGGCCCACAATAAAAGGCCACCCTGAAATGTGCAGTTTTGTCACATAGCAAAATGCCACAGATGCCACAAGCATTAAGGGAGCGTGCAATTGGCATGCTGACAGCAGGAATGTCGACCAGATCTGTTGCTCGTGCATTGAATGTTAATTTCTCCACCATAAGCCGTCTCCAAAGGTGTTTCAGAGAATATGGCAGTACATCCAACCGGCCTCACAAACGCAGACCACATGTAACCAGCCCAGGACCTCCACATCCAGCAGGTTGACATCCATGATCGTATGAGACCAGCCACTCAGACAGCTACTGAAACAATTGGTTTGCATAACCAAACAATTTCTGCACAAATTGTCAGAAACGGTCTCGGTCTCAGGGAAGCTCAACTGCATGCTCGTTGTCTTCATTGGAGTCTTGACCTGACTCCAGTTCATCGCCGTAACAGACTTGAGTGGATAAATGCTAACATTCGATGGCGTCTGGCACGTTGGAGAGGTGTTCTCTTCACGGATGAATCTCGGTTTACATTGTTCAGGGGAGATGGCAGACAGCGTGTGTGGCGTCGTGTGGGTGAGCGCTTTGCTGATGTCAATGTTGTGGATCGAGTGGCCCATGGTGGTGGTGGGGTTATAGTATGGGCAGGCATCTGTTATGGACGAAGAACACAAGTACATTTTATTGATGGCATTTTGAATGCAGAGAGATACCGTGATGAGATCCTGAGGCCCATTGTTGTGCCATACATCCATGAACATCACCTCATGTTTCAGCAAGATAATGCACGGCCCCATGTTGCAGATAGGCATCTTGATGTGGCACACAGGTGGGATGGATTATCTCAGCAAAGCAGAAGTGCTCACTATCACACATTAGACTGATTTGTGAACAATGTTTGAGAGAAATTGTAATATTGTGTGTCTGGAATGAATTTTAGATCTTTAAGTCCATCTCATGAAAAATGGGAGCAGAAACAAAGGTTTTGCGTTTATATTTATGTTGAGTGTATATTAGAGATTGTCTGTCAACAGATGCTGCTTACATCTACCTGCACTCCATGATTCTTTCCGGTCTCTTTTACTGTGTCACATGCTGGCAGTCACAAGACCCTTCGAATCGCTTTATAAAAAAGTTCTGAAAATCAACGCAGTATCATCACTGTAGGATCCAGGAAAAACACAATCTTCTTAGCTTTGAACATTTTAAACTGTTTTCCAACCTCTGTGTTGTTTTTAAGATTGTGAACAGCTTGGCTCCTCCCTCATTGCGCCGCTTTATCAACTTTAGCTCTGAAGAATCTATAAAATCCCCAAGGATTTCATTATCGTCAGACCGTTACATACCCAACCATCCCTCATTCGGACAATCTGCTGGTCAGTGGAATATGCTACCTATTGGCGGCATCAGAAATCAACGAAAAAAAACGACCCAAAGATTGTAAGCACTGAGGTCTTTTTAAAACATTGTTCATATTGGTATGTGTATGTGCTTTGGATTTTTTTTTATCTTATTCTTAGAGATTGGTAATTTGTTTAAGTTGTAATGTGTCTAGCTAAGGGACTGGAGATGCGAATTATCTTACAGCTAAATCTAATACGGTGCATCAAATGGCAACATTTATGTTTAATATTGTACATGGTCCCTGCTCACATAAACTAGGGGGGAAAAAAATATAAACGCCGAAAAAAATTTTTTTTAGCCTTTAATATTATCCATTAACTTGTTCATGTTATATAAAAAAAAATAAAAAATCAACACAGCTTCAGTTTTGTAAAAGGCCTATGTGATTAAAAGCTTCTTTTCTTGGCAGAAGTGTTTAATATTTTTCAGCTTCGCTTCGCTCTGAGATTTCAGTAATTAAGTTCTGGAGCATACCGTTACTGTTATGAAAACAAGACTGAAGCTGCAATAAAACCAGAAAATGTTCTTTAACACATAATTATTTGGGTGTTTGTTTAAGTCCTAGGGTGTCAGGAAGTCAGATGTTTAATTTAAAAATATATATATGAATAAAAAAATATATATAAATGCGGTCCCAGCAGGAAGTCTGGCTTTAAACCTCAACAGATCTTAGTGGAATGTGAGTTTTTACATACGAGAGAGATAGAGTGTGCATTCAAAGCACAGCTGAGTTAATACACTCATTACAGAATCAGATGTCCCACCTCTCTTACCTTTCATGGCGTCTGTGTGCACCTGGTCCTCCGGCTGAGGTGAAGGGGCTAAAGCAAGGGGGAAGAAGGCAAGAAGATTCAACGGCAGCTGTGTTGCTGCTCCTTTTGGAAGTTTGGGGCGGAAGGGTGAAGCCTCTAGAGGTGTGGGGTGTGAGGCCCTCACCTCCAGAGTTCCTGAATCTGTCAAAACAACAGTGAATGGCTGGCCCTCACACCTCCACGGAAATAAAATTGGCCGAGGCCAATAAAAAAACGTGTTTTCATAGGAGAAGGTAGAGATGTTGTGTGTGCATGTCTGAGGAGGAGGTTGTCCACCCAAAAAGGTGAAGAAAAGCAGAGGAAATTAGGCCGAGGCCATGTTGAAATGTCGACTCATTGGAGCCCAAAATAAAAACGCAGTAAAAGTAGCTGCCATAAAACACATGTATGTTTGCTTAACAAAGAGGCGTTTCCTGTGAGCTGTCCGCAGTTCGCAGTTTAACTCTGCAGGACCTTTGCTTTCGGTGTAAACTCGGCAGGTCTGGTTTCCATAATCTGCCCCGGAGCCTCTGGGCACCCTGTCGAGCTGCTGCCTCAAACAAATCAGCAGAAACGACCAGCGATCAGCATTTTTCCAACACTTCATCTCACTATGCATTTGGCACACTCACACAGTTACTGCTACTGTTCCCTTTGCCTCCATTTAGAAATGATGAGGTATGTGGGTAAAAATTAATCTGGAATTACAGAATATATATTTACATCTTTCTAATTTCCTTCTAAATACTTTACAGGGATTTACAGGACTACTATCGCAAAAACACCATCAAAGAGAAGGCCATCATTACAGACAATTGATTGGGTATTTGATCATGAACTTTAATTAGTTTAGGGCAGATAAATCCTTAACGGCAGCTGCAATGATGATGGTTCAAGGTATTTGTTTGTGTGACTTAAATAGATAAAGACCCCTATATCCCCTTTCAGAAGAACAAGGCTCATCTTCTATGCTTCCCCTTCATTAAATAACATTCTAATGACCTTATTACAATCTCCCAGGATCATCCACCAAAAGTCTCCAGGACTATCCTAGAAACCCGTTTTACATTAGAACAATACATCCGCTTGACAGGTATGGCCTAAAGAGTAGGCCAGTAAAGCTACACCGGCTTCCAATATGAAGCAACTCTGTGAATTGGGTAGGTACAGTGTACACCAATATTTGTCAGGGCTAGGGGCCACAGCTGCCTTGCAAATATTTGAAATCCCCCTCCAAAAAAAACCAAAAAACGCTTAAAACTCCCTATTTTATTAGTTCCAACACCACACATACCCAAATATGTATTAATACGCACAGTGGAAATCATCTTAGAAGTACTGCAGAAGCTAATATGCTAAGTGCTTCCTTATCTCAGCTCTCGGAGGTATAACAAAACAGCACCAGTGAAAATGAATGGCACTCCTATATTGGTTGCTTTGTCAGTCCCTGTCAATAATGTGTCAAGTATCATCATGTCCAGGTATTTCAGCTCCCCAACCTCCACAAATAACTTGGAATCACATTGAGTAATCAGCGGGGGTCCACTGTGCTAGCCTCTTGTTTTGGATCTTCTGTTGCAACTAAGCTTCCTCCCAGGAACCCTATAGAATGCCACCATGTTATTAAACCACCAAAACCAAGCTACACAACTTGGCTCATTAATTGTGAAGGTTTATGACCTAAAAAGAATACCGCAAGACTGTACAAAGACCATCCAAGTCCCTTGTACCCTGTTTCTTGATTAACACATTTTTACTTATGGATTACTGCTCAAACTCATGGATCTCATCCTTTGCTGTTGTAGGACACAGATGTATTGTTTGAATTTTTAAAGATTTTTGATGATAAAGGAAATGCGGACTTACGTTTGATCAGCAGGCGTGTCAACATATTCCCGTATTCAGCTACTCAGTGACTCATAGGTTTGAGAGTCACCAACAAAAGCTTTGGAGTTGAGTAGCTAATGTGCTTTATAGGACCACATGACCACAAAGATACTATTCACCAAAGTTTGAAACAGTCTAAAAGGCAATATGACTCAGCAACTGAAACTCCAAGGTGAGACGCTCTTTGAAATTGTTCTACCTAATCTTTACACCTCTATTATAACTATCCACAATTAAAAGATCTGTTTTGTGCTGGTGTACTTCAGCAACAGTTGTCCAATGAGCATTAAAGACACTGTTCACCTTGACAATGACAGGCAACGCACTAATGTTCCCCTTAAAGAGTTTTTGGTACAAACCATTCTACAGGGACACAAGGTGTTGCATGTAAAGCCCTTCTGCAGCTTCTGGAGATATAGGTAGGCAAAACTAAACTTTACAGAGTTAAGTTGGGAGAGGAGTTACTTTTAAAACCAGTTGGCCAGTATAGTGCAGGCTGAATGATTTTGGTGCTTCAAGTTGTTTCCTATATGAAGTAGAGGGTGACACGGGAATCAATTGTCACTCCCAAACCGTCCCGATCACGTGACAGCCCACCAAAAAAAAATCTTGTCCCGAAAAAATCCCGAGAGAAAGACTCCCGTCCCGACCCGAATCCCGTAGATTAGTAATTTACCTCCTATGGCGCTCGCTCCGCCTGCCCCCCCTTTAAACCATAGCGTAGCACAGTATCAAAGATCATCTATTTAGCTTTATCTGCCATCTTTAACCATATCCTGCATTCTCGTTGTTTGGCCACCTTACCACGTCATGAATTGACTCGATTCGGCTGACTACCAAACTATTAGGATACACGCATTTTCAGTCGGATATCATATGCTTACCAGTTTATCCAGGTGGTGTAGCAACAACGTAGCAGTTTTTGTGCGTGCAGTGTAGTAGACCTAATGGAATTGCATTTTGTAGCGGAGTTAATAACCACACGCATTGGCACCGCATCGCAGCGTCATTTTTTAAAGCTAATTCCCTGATATCTGACAAGATAAATGTAAAAAAAAGAAGAAAAAAATATATAATTTCCGGTTTCTCGTCCGATCCCGTGGATTATTTCCTGTCCCGTCCAAATCACATTAACAACAGTGAAATTGACTCCCGTCCCGCGGGAATCCAGTAGGAATCTCGTGACCCGTGAGAATCCCGAAAAATTGTCACCCTCTAATATGAAGCCTGGCCTACTGTACTAACTAGGTTATATGTCTCAGGTTTGCTTAGAGGAGTGTGTAAATTGATTTTCTATTAGTTAATTTAGGTTGTTTATTCTTTAGCTGCAATTCTTGGGTTTTAAACTAACCCGCTGCTCCATTTCAGATTACGATTTGAAATAAACATCTAATTTTGCATTAATTTTCTGTGTTGTCCTTTATTCCTGGCCATTATTTATGTTATACCCTCGAAATCTCCAAAACATGCAGAATAAACAACTTATAAAGGTGTAGATTGAGACTGTTGAATTGTAACCCTCTAAAATGTACCTAAAGGATCTCTTAAAAATGCTTACAGGGTAACAAAAGTATAAAATCGGGGTGATATTAATCATGAAAAGTCCTAGGATTTGATTTTAATGGCACTTTCAACTTTGTATACATCTCACTTTATAGGATAAAGTCTTCCGTTCAGGTGATGTTTACATTTTAATTTGAGCACTCCTGCATTGTTTTATTTCTTTTCTAATGGCGTCTTTCTACATGTTTTCCAACCATTATTTCCCATAAACACTCACATTTCCCATCATAACACACAAACACAGAAGCCCCTCTTGCCCTGAGAGAGAGACCGCAGGTGCCAGGCCCACCTCGGGGTCCCTGCCGGGCTCTCGTTAGGCCTGGTGCCATTCAGGCGGCTTCTAACACGCAATCCTGAGTGCTTTGTGTTTCTTTGACAGGCCTTGTCGTCCTCTGTATGTAGTGATGGAAGAAAGGGAAAGAAAAGAGGAGGAATTCAGGGATTACTTCTTTGGAAAAGTTTAACAGAGCAACAAGGGTGAGACTCACCCTTCACCTAAAGCGGTTTAAATGGACCATAACAGCATTTTTTTTTTCACTTTGGAGATCATTTGCAACAAATTAAATCATTCATCCTGTTAATTCAGTTTGATAACAGCATCATATCTGTTTTGACTTATATGTCTTTTTTTCTCTTTTTCCACATGGTAGATACACCATGCATAAAATACCCTAAGTATTTTATGCAAAAGAAGAGCACGATTTTAGTTCATGTCAATGCCAATGTTTTTTTCACCACATCAGCAAAACTAGTCACTTTTCAATTGAGTTACCACAAAAAATATGTGATTCACACCTGTATTGTGAACTTGAGGAGTCTAAAGATAAAAAATAATGTTCACAGAATGCTTTGTAAATTACATCACCAGCATAAATACCCTTATTGTTTCCCAGGCAACAATATAATCATGATACACTGACCTGAGCTCATACAGAGAATTGGTACCATCCCCTAAACCCACAAAATGAGTTTAAAAACACCATCTAAAAAGCGTAAAAAATGAGAGGAAAACCGAGCTGTCACATGTGTTGCCACTTGCAAATCCTCGCAGAAGAGGAAAACACAAATAGGCACGTTGCTGAGTGACAGAGGCAACTCGGCCAGATCAGTTTCCACTTCCATGAAATCTAAACATTAGCTTGTTTACCCTCATCCTGGGATGAGACAAGCATGACTGAGAAAGAGGAAGTGTGTGTCTCTTCAATCTAATATGGGAGTGTGTCCTTTGAGGAACACAAGACAAGGAACATGAGAGAGGGAGATAAAATCTTAAACTGGAGTAAAAGTAGAAAAAGGACTAAACTTTTTTACAGAAAGGTCAGAACTGACATGAGTGATTTGTGGTGTCATGGTGCAAGTTTTAGAAAGCTTTAGAAAGAAAACTTTTTGTTGCTCACAAAAGAAGAGAATTATGAATCATGTTCTCAAAAATAAAAGAAAGCTCGCTCTAGCTCTTTAAAAAGAAAAAAAAGGTTTCATTTCAAATCTTTTTTAATATAATTTCACAAAAAAATGCAAATACACAAAACAGTGATACATTGCAGATGTATATCACAACATTAACAAAAATAGCCTCTGCGTAACATCTCAAGGTTGGGGTATTGCAGTTTCAAATGGTATCAGAGAACTGATAACCCCCCAAAATTTACATAGAAGAAGATGAATTAAAAAGAGGTTTTCCAGGAAGCTTGATGTAGGATATTAACACCACCTACCCACCCCCAACCCCCCTATGGAAAAATAGGTTTAAACTACATTTGGCAGGTATCATCATGATTTGTTGCTCTATAAAGAACAGCAACAATTACACAATAAGCCATATCGTTATTGCAAGTGCGCATGCTCACGAATGCGGCTTGGACCCCAAGTCATGGCTTTTGAAAGCCAAACAACCCCCCGGCTCGACCCTAAAAAGCGTATGCATGCGTGTGTTTTCGAGACTATTTAAGCCTCTTAAAGGCTGTTTTTTGGCAGAATTTTCAAGTATACCGGGTACTCATTGTGGTGTGGTTGGCTGTAGAAACGGTATTCAGCAAATTAAATGGTGGAGAATGCAAAACAAACCCGTGTATGAATGATACCAACCCTTGTAATGAACCACCATTTATTTTATATACATTACATACAGAAAAAAAGGATCTGAATAGACCTGTGAGGTGGATATACAAGGTAAGAAATGTGTGATTAAACATGTTAATTGTTCAATATTTCTGTTGAAATTCGATATTTCTAGATCTAACAGTTTTAATTTTGGTAGCCTAGTGATTAGCACGCAGGCTTCCATAGCCTGCTGTTGGAAGTTGATGTTAAGGAATAATGTTTAGAGCATTACAGCCTTATCTGGGCTCTTACTGCTTCAAACAAGTAAAAATCCCATTCAAAAATACAAACTGTAAGAGGATACAGCAGATAGAGCTCTGAGATGAAAAGTAGCTGAGACCACTTCTGCATGACAACATTCCCTTCTTCCCAGACATCTAACAGTGTTTATGGGTCCGGGATTGTCACTCCATGGAATGTCAGCAAGCCTGGTATAATCAGCCTGTAATACGCCACTTTCCTCTTCTTTCATCATAAACAATCGGTAGTTTCTGCACTGTAGCTGCACACGCCAGCGCACATAGTTCGTTCTTATGCTTTGTGGACACAGACAGCCATCTATTACAAATATAAGTTTTTAATTCATCAACTTTCCATCCATCCATCCATCCATCCATCTTCCTCCGCTTATCCGGGGTCGGGTCGCGGGGGCAGTAGCCTAAGCAAGGAGACCCAGACTTGCCTCTCCCCGGCCACTTGGGCCAGCTCCTCGGGAGGAATCCCGAGGCGTTCCCAGGCCAGCTGGGAGACATAATCTCTCCAACGGGTCCTGGGTCTTCCCCTGGGTCTCCTCCCGGTGGGACATGCCCGGAACACCTCACCAGGGAGGCGTCCAGGAGGCATCCTGACTAGATGCCCGAGCCACCTCAACTGGCTCCTCTCGATGTGGAGGAGCAGCGGCTCTACTCTGAGCTCCCTCCGGATGACCGAGCTTCTCACCCTATCTCTAAGGGAGAGCCCAGCCACCCTACGGAGGAAACTCATTTCAGCCGCCTGTATCCGCGATCTCGTTCTTTCGGTCACCACCCAGCGTTCGTGACCATAGATGAGGGTAGGAACGTAGATCGACCGGTAAATCGAGAGCTTCGCCTTTCGACTCAGCTCTCTCTTCACCACGACAGACCGGTACAGCGCCCGCATGACTGCAGACGCCCTACCAATCCGTCCATCGATCTCCCGCTCCATTTTTCCCTCATTCGTGAACAAGACCCCCAGATACCTAAACTCCTCCACTTGAGGAAGGACCTCATCCCCAACCCGAAGAGAGCACCCTACCCTTTTCCGACTCAAGACCATGGTCTCGGATTTGGAGGTGCTGATCCTCATCCCAGCCGCTTCACACTCGGCTGCGAACCGCTCCAACGAGAGCTGTAGATCACGTTCAGACGAAGCCAACAAGACCACATCATCTGCGAAAAGCAGAGACCCGATCCTGAGGTCACCAAAACGGATCCCCTCAACACCTTGGCTGCACCTAGAAATCCTGTCCATAAACGTTATGAACAGGATCGGTGATAAAGGGCAACCTTGGCGGAGTCCAACTCTCACTGGAAACGAGTCCGACTTACTGCCGGCAATGCGAACCAGACTCTGACACCGGTCATATAGGGACCTAACAGCCCGTATCAGAGGGCCTGGTACCCCATACTCCCGGAGTACCCCCCACAGGACACCCCGAGGGACACGGTCGAACGCCTTCTCCAAGTCCACAAAGCACATGTAGACTGGTTGGGCGAACTCCCACGCACCCTCCAGGACCCTGCCGAGGGTGTAGAGCTGGTCCAGTGTTCCACGGCCAGGACGAAAACCGCATTGTTCCTCCTGGATCCGAGGTTCGACTATCCGTCGTACCCTCCTCTCCAGAACCCCTGAATAGACCTTACCAGGGAGGCTCAGAAGTGTGATCCCCCTGTAGTTGGAACACACTCTGTGGTCCCCCTTTTTAAAGAGGGGGACCACCACCCCGGTCTGCCAATCCAAGGGAACTGCCCCCGATGTCCACGCAATATTGCAGAGCCGCGTCAACCAACACAGCCCTACAACATCCAGAGCCTTGAGGAACTCCGGCCGAATCTCATCCACCCCCGGAGCCTTACCACCGAGGAGCTTTTTAACAACCTCGGCGACTTCAGCCCCAGAGATTGGAGAGTCCGTCCCAGAGTCCCCAGACTCTGCTTCCAAACAGGAAGGCGTGTCGGTGGGATTGAGGAGGTCTTCGAAGTATTCCATCCACCGACCCAAAACGTCCCGCGTTGAGGTCAGCAGCACACCGCCCCCACTGTAAACAGTGTTGGCGGCAGACCGCTTCCCCCCCCTGAGACGCCGGATGGTGGACCAGAATCGCTTCGAAGCCATACGGAAGTCGTTCTCCATGGTCTCTCCAAACTCCTCCCACGCCCGAGTTTTTGCCTCAGCGACCATCCGAGCCGCACTCCGCTTGGCCTGCCGGTACCTATCAGCTGCTTCCGGAGTCCCACAGGCCAAGAAGGCCCGATAGGACTCCTTCTTCAGCTTGACAGCATCCCTCACCGCCGGTGTCCACCAGCGGGTTCGAGGGTTGCCGCCACGACAGGCACCAACTACCTTGCGGCCACAACTACGGTCAGCCGCTTCGACAATGGAGGCACGGAACATGGCCCATTCGGACTCAATGTCCCCCGCCTCCCCCGGGACGTGTTTGAAGTCCTGTCGGAGGTGAGAGTTGAAACCCCTTCTGACAGGAGACTCCGCCAGACGTTCCCAGCAGACCCTCACAACACGTTTGGGCCTACCAGGTCTGTCCGGCGTCTTCCCCCACCACCGGAGCCAACTCACCACCAGGTAGTGGTCGGTGGATAGCTCCGCCCCTCTCTTCACCCGAGTGTCCAAAACATGCGGCCGCAGGTCAGATGAAACGACAACCAGGTCGATCATCGAGCCGCGGCCTAGGGTGTCCTGGTGCCAAGTGCACACATGAACACCCTTATGCTTGAACATGGTGTTCGTTATGGACAATCCATGACGAGCACATCAACTTTCCACCGTTCAAAATCATCAATTTTGCAGCTTTTGTTATCTATTTGTATGTTCGCTTATGGCAGTTTCGGGTCAAAAACCCCAGAATGCATTGCGTGCATCGCCATACTGATATGGCTTATTCTGTATGGTGTTTTAAATGTACTGCAGTACGCCTAGTGGTGGCATTATGTTACGCAAAAATGCAGAGGAAAAGGGAGATGAATCTAAGTTTACATCTGGGGAATCAAAGTGAAACATAGTGGTGGCACAATCATTCTGTGGGGATGTTTTTCTTCACCAGGGACAGAAAACCTGGTGAGAAGTGATCGGCTACATAGAGAAAAATCCTGGGAGGCTGCAAAATACAAGAGACCTATCATGGTTTGGGGTAGATGTTTTACCCAAACACAGACAGAAGACAGGAAGGATCATAGTGATCAATCTGTTAGAGGTTGCAGAAGACTTGTCACTTTCCAGCAAGACAGAACATCGAGCAATGTAGCCAGAGCTACAAGGAAAATCTTTAGATCGAAGAATATTCATGTGTAAAAAGGGCCTAGTTAAAGTCAAAACCTAAATCCAAGTATGAATCAATGGCAACACAGAAAATGTATGTGCACACACCTTATCCATCCATCCTGACCCATTTAGGGGAAAAATTTACAGAAATAGACAGACATTATACTTCAGACGAGATCTTTGCAATTATGGCGGTAAAGAAACTTGGTGTTACAATTTTGAGTAGGGCGTCTTGGTCTTTAAACTGTACATGTACATGCAGCAACCTCCATAGTTATTGGCCCTCCTGGATAAGATGTGTAGTAGATAAGACTCTTTAGGATAAGACTTAAGGCTTATTTTAGTTTTGCTTTAAACTAGCATTCACAAACAACCTTTATAAATATTTCTTTTTTAGTCACACAGGTCAATCTGGTGAGATGAAAAGCTGTGGGAGCTTTCAGAGCATAGAACTTGGATTGCAGAACCAAAATGGTGTGACCTACAGCTTCACCAGAATACTACATAATATGTATCAGTAATTTCCCCCAGCTGACCCTCTTTAACCTGCTATTGTTCACATCAGAGTCTAATTCCACTTAAGGAGAAATGGCCGACAAAGATTGAGTTTTGACTGAACTGGAAAACTTTTTTTTTTTTGTTTCTCCAAATTGTTCTGCGTGGCAGCATTGTTTTCTTCCATTTCTTCACTCATTCTGCATATCTTGCTTTTACTCCTCAAAGTCTATTTCAAAAACAGCAGTTGTTAACTATCTGTGTGATGCTATAGGCCAACCGGAAGAATGTAAACTTGAAAGGAAATTTCAATGGATTTATTCTAATGGATTTTTATTCAATAGTTTGATAATCTGAGGGACATGTAAATTGGGATAAAGGCTCATATTCTGGTTAATGTTTTTAACTCAATTTTTACATGCATTTCTAAACCTCAGTTTAGATGTGCATGTGAATGTACTGAATGAGAGCTGCACGCTATATGTAATCTCCAACATCAGACCAATTAGCCACCTACTGTAGATAAGAAGACAGAAAAAGAGGAAGAAAGGAAAGAAAAGAAACAAAATAAATCCCCCATCCTGCATGTGAAAACTTGTGTCAGATTTCGCCATAGACAAGGTCACCCCTCTCCTGGTCTCATGTCTATGCTCCAGTCGGGTAACCAGATCTGGATCAGAACAGTTTTTAGTCACGGGAGAGGTACCATCTTAGTTTACAGGCTGATTGTGTTCACAACAAGTACATATATTGATTTTTTCCATATTGTTTTCATCGTAAGGCTTTAATGTACCTGTGGAGGGTTCTGTGTAGGTGTGTGTAACTATGCACAGCTGTGAACACCACTTCAAACATTCCCCTCCCATGCATACAAACACCGTAGAGAGGGGCGAAAAAAAATGAGGAGGCATGTCCCAATTCCAGAGCCTGAGCATCATCATTGGTGTTGTGCTACACAGCCAAGTTAACACTTGGTATGTTTGTAATTGTGCTGCCAATGACACTGCACAGTAATCCCTTCCAGCTGCCTCCCTCACTCACTCACTCACCCATCCACCTTCTTCCTCCTCCTCCTCCTCCTCCCTGACTCTTCCCTTACAGAGAAACTGTAGCTGCAGCTCGGAGTATGTTTTCCATGGGCTCTGGTGGATTCATCCTGTTGACAGCGCCAAGCCTTTTATGCATCGAAAACACAGTATTTCCTTTCAGGTGGAGAGACGATGGAAGGGAGAAGGAGAGCTGAGATGTGGGCGGTAGCGATGGCGGGGGAAAGGGGGAGCGCTAAGGACTGTCCCTGCAACAGCCTTCAAGCTTCTAAATCTTGGTCTTCATCTCTTCAGAAAAAAAGGAGAGAGAGAGAGAGAGAGAGCGACAGACAGAACAGAGGGAGGGGATGAGGGATCAAGAGAAGAAGAGGGGGAGGCAGAAGAGGAGGAGGCCAGGGGAGAAAAAAAAAAACAGCACAAAAGAGTGCGTAATTAAGACAGGAAATGGGAGAAGAGAGGAGGGCTCTGGGGGCTTTCAGAGAGAGGCTGGCTGGGGTCGCTTTTCGGGAGAACGGAGGATTGGGGCCGATACCCGACTCGTCTGAATAGAAATCAGATAATCTACTAACACAAGGCATGGCCCAGATCCTGCCTGCAGACTGATATGGATAGGCCAGTTCCTGTTCCAATCTGCTGCTGTGGCACAAAGCGCTGCCAAGGCAACCAGCTGTTTCAGCCAAACTTTAACTCCCTCCGAGCAGGCGGCAAAAACAATAAAAAAATGTTTTTAAAAAATTCAAACGACAGGTGGGGCTGCAAGGCTAGTGCAACCAGGAACGATGCAATAACGTAAAATTAGTTAAACGCTGAAAAATTAACACCAGCCAACATGAGGACGAAATACTGATGAACTCTGGCTTGGGACAAAAAATGACAACTGTACAAAATTAACAGAGAGCAAGTGGCAGTAGAAGAAGATATAAACAGATATTTCTCATCAAGGTCTTACAGTGCAAGTCAAATATTTAAATACATTCTTCATTGACATAAACGTTAAACAAATTTTTTTAATTTGTACTGTTTCTTTTGTTAACCGGATGGAAAACAATGGCCAAGAATCAGCTGCAACAAATTCTAAAAACAACAATTTTGTGTAAAATGTTGATTTAGAATGCATTTTCTCCAGAAGTTTAAGAATACAAAAACGAACATGCGCCCCGATTGATGACTAAACGTCTGTGACAAAACCCTTACCTGAAATTTGGAGCCATGAACAAACTTCTAGCACCTCTCCAGTTGAATATTTGACCACCCTTCTAGGCAGAATTTGTAGAATACATTTAAACAGGTTGGGGTCTTTGCAAAGACCCAACTTTACTCATAATCCACAAACCCTCAACCCTAAGCACAGAGGTTCAGAATAAAGCTCGATATCGATAATAATTTCAAGAATCAAAATGTTCAGCAAATAAATCGATTTTTGGACGTTGTTCAGTGACAAATCAGGAATCACTCGGGTTCATAGGGTGGAACAGCAGTGAATCAAGTTTAGCATCAACATACTGGTAGAGAAAGAAGCCCCGATTCCAAAACTGAAAATTGTTCGTCTGAACTGCAATCTGGAGTTGCATACATGTGGAAAACAAAATGCTTGCGGGAGAATTATTTTATGGTTAGACAAGCTTGTTTGGAAAAGATATAGTAGGCCAAGATCAGGTTTAATAGATGACCTAACCATATCACCTCAGCAAAATCTAGGACAATTTTTAAAAGCTCTCTGGAAAAACAGTCGAGTACATATATAATTTTGAACGTATTTATAACCTATTATCAACATTTTCAATTAGATGCACTGGCAAAAATAGCTGAACAACAATTATTGAAAGCTCCTGTATTACTGAAAACTACTTTTTGTCTGTGTTGCTCTGCAACAGGCTGTCAAGCTGTCCAGGCCTCAATGTTTAAAAAATACACAAATATTCACAGCTCATGGATAGTAAATAAGAGTGGGCCAACAATGCAACCTGAAAGATTAACAATCTAACCCACTTTTCAAGTCTATCATTGACATGTTGTGATTAACTGTGTTAAACGCAGGACTGATATTCAGTGCACCCAACCTTGGGAATCAGTAAGATAAAGGATCAGAACCAATCAAAAGTAAGGCTCCCCCTCCTTCCTGCCTTTGATTGACTTAACCCTAGTAGGCAGAAAAAACCTTGATAAAACTGCAAAGGAAAATACATGAACTGATGTACCCCAGTGCAAACATGGAAGAAATTAAATATTACCCAACAGGCTTTAGTTTCATATTCAACTAAATTGGTTGCAGTCAGATACAACCAAATTAAAAGCCATTTTGACCTCACTACACTGGGATTTTTATCTGCTTATTATGCGGACCTGGTACAGGCTATGAAATTACTGAACTGTGGAAATACCGTATAAAACTTAAAGATAAAAATATTTCCTGCCTGCTAATTACAGCATTATTTTTAGTGCCACAGGAGTACATACTACACCGTTTTACAGTTTGATACCGACTCAAGAGCCAGGGAAAAGGTCTGCGTTATCCTGTTTCTAACCATTCAATTAAAACAATAAACTGTAGACCGGATCGATTAAGGCTATTACTGCTCCGATATGTTCTCTTGATCACATCTGGTGAATATATCACTTTTTTTTTAGGTCTTAAGCGATCTAAGTCAAACACTTTCCATGTTTATACAGACTGAAACAACCCTCGCCAAATTCAACAGTCTCCTTTCCACGCGCTCCCAAACAGTTCATTTTACAACTTTAAACTCATTTACATTTTTTGTGTGCTTTGTCACGGGATCGTTTGCTGCTGCTCTGAAAAACGTCCAAACCGACTGATCTAGCTAACAGCGGTGTTGGTCCCAATGAGGTGCGAAGATCAAACTCTCCCTGCAGCGCCATAAAACGGTTATTTACAATGGTTTGAACAACTTTATAGATTCCCCTGGAGGTGAACAGGAGGCCAGGGCTCTAAATCAGAGCTGGTTAGATGTAGCTATTTAGACTTTTTTTTATCTGAGCCACGTTCGTATATTTTAAGTGTGAGCGGCTTAACAACAAGGAGGAACAAATCTTTAGCAATAAAGCCTGCGTTGTTTCCCCAGCCTCCTCTATGATTATCAAATATCTGCGCGAAAAGGAGACAGGGGTGAAAAAAAACACCTCCTACAGGACCTCCACCTCTGCTCCCACTTCAAGTGGAAGGCAGTGCGACATGCAGCGGCGTACCGCAGTTCAAACTTCCCCTTCCTCTTGAGGGGAAGCCATTTTATTGTGTTCTACTGAGATAATTGCCAATCCTTTAAATGAAAGGGTTTTCTCTGTGCTGTAGTAATTACTAGATGCACAGCAAGGGTCTTGTGAAAAAGGGGGGGGGGGGGGGGGAGAGAAAAAAATGACAGGCAGGTATTAAAATTCAAAGGGTGGGGCAGGAAGGAAGTCAAGAGAGGGATGTGTTGAAACAGAGAGATCCAGGGAGGGCTGCAGGGAGGGAGGCACGCAGAGCTGCTGTTGAATCCGTTGTGGGCGCTGAGAAGGGACATGTTTATGGTCTGAGGGTTGGGCAATTTTTTTTTTTTTTTTTTTTTTTTTTTTTGATCCAGTGAAGCAATCTTGTGCCAAGTGCCAAAGACACATCTGCTTCTGGGCAATCTGTTGGCACGGCGAGGTGATTTATGTGGTGATCACTGACCTCTTTTCCTGAATCACTGATCTTTTTTTAGGAACCCTCCATCAAGCTTGAAGCAGCTGAGCCGAGCTGAATAATTCTTTCAGACAGCACAAATTACACACTGCGCTTCCTCCGCAGTGTGTTGAGGAATGTCTCCCAGTGATGATGGAGAGACTGACAACCAAAGCAAACCGTAAGTGCACATGCATTCACACACCTCAAAGGTTTCTGAATGTACTGGCACAGTTTCACAGTGTGACTGTGATTCACCTCAGAAAAATACACACAGGGGCCAGCCAAATAATTGTTGGGTGCAGATGTAAGGATTTCACACTTATTAATTATTTCGGTTCCAGGGTTCACAAATAAAAAGGCCAAGTTAAAGATTTCTCTTTAGGAAACATTTGCAATGTCATGACTGGTTTGCAATGTAACCAACTGAATGTCATGAAATTATGGATTCTGACTTACAAAATGCAAACATTTAGACATATTTTGCAATTCAAACAAGATCTCATAAACCTTTTTTTTTGTCTATGGCACAAAACCATACTTAAAGGGATATTCCAGACCTAAGTAAAAATGTGCCTGTTTCCATATTCCCCAAAGTTAGATAAGTGAGAAAAAAAACAAAACATTTTGTAACCAAACCAGTTATTCCCCTGATCTGGCAGCAGTCCGTTTGCATTAGCTTAGCATAAACCAGTGCTAACTATCTTAGCATTCTAAAGCTAGCATGCTGGCAGTTCCAATTCACTTACATTGGTTTATGCTAAGCTAAAGCTAAAGCTTAAGCAAATGGACTTCTGGCAGATGAGAAAAATGACTTGGCTGGTGTCTTGCTTATCTAACTCTTGGGACTATGGTAACAAGACACATTTTTACTTAGGGCTGGAATATCCTTTTAAAACAATATAGTTTGTTCATTATCCTGTGCATGACATGATCCAAAACAGCTGGACCACTACCTTACCTTAAATGTCATTGATGTTTGGGGGAGATGTGGTTCCTGAAATTGCCTCAAAAATGACCCTTTGGCCCAGTCCGATTAAGTGGAGACACCAACATATCGAAATGGTCCAGTCAAATTACCCTGAAGTTCCAATAGTGAAAACACGTCTAAACACTCTTCACTTAAGGTTCGTCATGTTAGTTTAGGTCATACAGTTCAGTTACCCAGTAGTGTTGACAGGTATAGTTACCTATAAAATTATCTAATTAAATGTCAACAGGTATAATTTACACACTTTTGCTTGTTGTCTCTGACCCTGGAGAATGGCTCTTCAGGTTCCCAGAGAGACCCGAGGTTTGTCAAAGGGTTGCCTGTTAACAGTGGCCCGGTGGAAAAAAGGTGTGCCCCGAGCTTGTTATTCGACACAAATGGGCGACGGGCCAGAGGAAGGTGAGGGGAGGAGTGTGGGGTGGAGGGCGGGGGTCAAGGCACGCAACAAAGGCCCCTCTCAAGTCAGGAGGGCCCATCAGTTAAGTGTGTTTTCCTGCAATTTGAGAAAGTGGAATCTGGTCAAATTGGTGTCTCCTTGAGTTCCGATTCCCTGAGTTGTGTTTTGGGGGTGGGGGTGGCTGGTACTGCCTTAATTGATACTTTCAGCTCTTTGTAAAGAAGAGCAAGATTCACAGAAGGTCTGAATGGCGTCATTCCAGGTCAGACCGACTGTCTCCGTGGCGACCATTGTGGGGGCGTCACTTACAGATGAGACTGGATGCCGGAAATGCACTGGAGTGGCAGGATAGCGTCATGACCAAAAAAACACATAGCCGTCGATACTTCACGGGACCGCACTGGGGTACACATCTTTCAGCTGAGCAAGGAGACTAGTTATGTGGTTTTATCCAGGGGTCAACAGCTCTCAATGACCTCCATTTACTGAAAGCTAATATGATAAATCAATGCTGTGGATCAAGTACTGGATTCAAATATCAGATTGTTTGCTCAAACCAGTAAATTTGGTAAAACAGAAGACAGAAACATACGTTTTAAAGCTGTCTCAAACAAAGCTTTCAGGATCAGAAAGTGAATATTCAAAATGAATAATATCAGACCATCTGCCCCATTTGTGTGATTTATAATAACAACCAATGGAGCATATGAGATGCATTGGGGAGATAGTCATAGGAACTGTTTAAATTTGGCACCAACTTCCACTTTGACTGATTCAGCCACAAGTGAAAACCTCCGAGTATGATGGCATAGAGCATCATCAAGCCTAGAGACAAATGCTTCAAATGGTCCACAGGGTGAGTGTGGCTCAGCAGGTAGAGCAACTGTCTTGCAATCGGAGGGTCATAGTTTCAATTCCAGCTTCCTTCAGTCACATATTAATGTGGCAATTCACCCCAAATTACATACCAAGCATAGGAATATGTGCTTGGTCTACCATGTAAAGCACTTTAAATGGTCAGCACGACTAACATGAGTCCAATCCGTTTACCAGTCCACCATTTAGGTGAACAGCCATGTCTTGGTACCTTGGCCATTGAGTTATACTCTTTATATTTTCAAATGAAGGTTTAACAGTGCACTGTTTGGGATAATGTTTTTTTATCTAACGCTGATTTTAATTCTACCCAACTTTTTTTTTTTCTTGACATTTCTGCTGTATTCCTTTGTCTTCATTATGCTTTTTGTTCATTGATGTTCTCTAATTACCTCCAAGGCCTTCGAAGGACAGCCCTGTTTTATAGTTTGTGGTTTAACTGAAAAAAACATGAAAAAAGTTGAAAGAGTAAGAACAATTTTGCAAGGTACTTTATTTCATACAGTTAGTGGACCTAATCTCAGAGAGAGAAATATGAAGAATGCTTATCCCTTGTTCAAAGTTTTAAGGCTTCAAATGTGAAAGCCTTCAGTGTTCTTGTTCTTTAGCCTAAAACAGGGGAACAAGATAATGCTTGTTCTATCATTCCCAGCTTGGAAAATATAACAGTCTACTTTGTGTGCAGATACAGATTGTGTGGGAATATTGCAACGTGATGTAAGGACGTTTCAGAGAATTATGTGGAAGGGGGACTTTCAGAAGATCTCCCAGCACTAACTGCATTACACACAGTCTCGTTTATTCAGTCAACTCAGAAACGCCCTGTTTGCAGAAACATACATCCTTCCTTTAACAAATGGATATTATTTTACAGTCTCCCTGACCTTGGGTACAAGGAATGAAACACAACACCACCCGCCAGTCTATTTCTGTATTTGTTTTACAGTAAGCTGCCGGTAATTGAATCATGCTCTCCAGGACGACTAGTCGCGAACAGTGCTCTGAGCATATTTAGTCACAGTGGTTAAGAACAAGACTTCATCTTAAAAACTGCTACGTTTACTTGGGTCAAGTTACTGTACTGTAGTTATTATCTGAAGGGTAATGATTTATGCACCAACTTAAGTTCTTAATTTCCTATATCAAGTGACCCATTTTAACATTTTGCATATTAATCTTAGATATGGTATTCATTTCCTGGTCTCAAAATCCTTAAAAATAATATGATGTACAACCAGACTTCTCATGGCAACAGAAAAACAGTTGGTTTTTGCAAATACTATGTCGACTAGTTAATTTGGCATCAATGCGTATTTTTCATGACTCACACACTTAGTACCCAATGTCCTTTGACAGATTACAACCAGGAGTTATGAAAATGTGAAACCAGAGACATCCACAAAGGAGTTATGTGTTTAACAATATATCAGTCTGGTGTAAAACAGGGTTAGGGATAATAAAACAGAATATATATAGTAAAAGATTTCCCACAATTGTGTCATTCTGTTTCATAACAAATCCGCAAGCTTACCACACCTCTAGTTGTGTAACAGTTCCGGATCTAAGTGATTCCCCTTGGCAAAAAAACAACAACCTTCAAGGTCTAAAGATAGACAAACTGGTCTTTTTGCATGCTGTCAGATGCCTAATCTCAAAACTAACAAACCACAAACTGAAAGTCACTAGCTTTTCAACAACGGGCCCCTGCTTCTCAATACCAAAAGGTCACACAGCTGGGAAATCACCTAAACACAATCAGACTGTAACCCAGTGGCGGACTAACAAAACTCATCATTCATTCAGGGAATATACTGTCATATTAGTAATACTTGGGCCAGGGAAGTTTAAAACACACTGTTGGTTCAGGATTTTTACAATGTCTCTTAAAAGTATTTACTACCCCAAAGATTTCTTCAGTTTTTGCTTTTTTCACAGAATGTTATATCTGGCAAACATGCTGTTTTAAAATGATGATTTAATTTATCTAGGGAAACTGCTGTCAAAACAAACCTAGTAATTGAACTAAAAGCTTAACTTTAAGAGCAATATCTGCCAGCAAGCATTTGCAACAACTGATTATGAGTCATTAACATTGCTGTGACCAGAGGAGTTAAATCCAATGCTCAAGAACTACAACCGGCGTGTTTCCACAATCAGAACTTGAGGGTAATTTAGCCAAATCCTTTCCGGACGGGATAATCTCAGCGTCCATGTTTCTATAAACAATCGGCCCTTAAAGGAATCAGTTAAAGACACCAGAATATCAGGACTGTTTCAGCAGCAAGTAACATCACTGATCAGTACAAAAGTTGTGCAGAGCAGCAGAAATTAACAAGAGATCGACATGGAAGAAGCAGGGACAGTTACTGCATTTCTATTTGCTGTTGTTATAAACTGCTTTCCCAGCAACTCTTCTCATTTTTACAAAGCCAGTTGTTTGGCGACGTTTTCTCATTTCCCTGTGAATTACAACCAATCAGCGCAACGTAACCATAGCTCCCGCTGAGAGAGTCGATAGGGCCATTCTGATTACATACTCCCAAAGAGGAACTCCAGTGGTTCCTGAAATGGCCCCGAAAACGGCCTTTTCGGCCCGGCCCGATGAAGTGGAGACACGCATATCATGATGGTCCGGTCAAATTACCCAGAAGTTCAGATTGTGGAAACTAACTAACTGGTGAGAGTTACTTCTTAGGGAAAATGCAATGTAAGGTTCCTTGTGATGAGACCGTTGCTAACTGTTGCTACGGAGTCCCGAGTGGGACGCACTGTATGTAAACATGGTGAGGGGATGGCAATCCTCTTGTGGATTTCGACGTGCAAGGTCGTAATGTAATTTATTTCGATTTCGATACAAAATCAAGATTGTGACACCCCTAGACGATAAATCAATAAAAACTTTTGAAGTCAGCATTTTCTATCTACTAAGATGATATCAGATGATAACATTTGTTTGATGATCTTGTGTATTTAAATATTACAAATGGAAACACATGAATCTGTTAGGGGACAAAAAATTTTTTTGCAGCACTGTAAACTGGAGATTTAGGCTGAGAGTCAGGCTGAATGTAGTCAACAAAAAGCAGAGCCAGTCAGTTGAGTTTTGGAAGCCTTTGAAAACCCCCAATCTGAACAAAACTGTTGCACTATTAGAGCAACTAAACGACAACTCTGCTTTGAGAGGTTGGCTGGTGAGAAAAGAACTACACAACATCAATCACAATAAAAGTACAACTTTCACATTGTTTGGCATCTGCTTGCAATTTCAACCAAACTCCATCCTGAAGGGAAAAGTCTTCAGAGATAGGTATCTTCTAGGCAAAGCTTTCTCAGATGAGGGTCTCCGCTCTAATTTGTGACCATTATCTGCATTTAGGTCCACAAAAGTACAGTTAAGTTGTTTGGGAAAGACCAGTTCGTTTTTGTAATAGCCGTTACAGTAAGACATACATTTGAAGCTGGCTTGACTTGGGGGGTCCCGAGCATCTGAGGGCCTGAAAGGAGCAGTGTTATCGTGTGGTTATCAGGTTAGACAGGCTCTTGCAGACCCGGTTGTGATCAGGTGTTTGATAAGGCGTTGTTGATGGGCTGTGGAAAAGCGTTTTATCACCGAAGCATAATAGCGTGCATAAAAGCCATGAACCTGAATAAATATAAGGGAGCACACACCCACAGTGAAACAAATGTGCGAGCACGCCGGCACATGCGTGAACTCGAGCTTGCACACCTCTTGTTTGGAGCTTCGTTCCTGCAAAATATCTTAGGTGAAAAATTGGGTGGGGGGGGGAAAGGGGGGGTTCTTAGACTACCTGCTTTCCCCACAGTATCTGCACTTTTCCCTCCTTTCCTTCTTCTTCCACCTCCTATACTCCTTCCGCTGTGTCTTCTCCGTTTCGCTCTCCATGCCTGAGTGCAAGGTGAGAAGCACAAAAGGAACACCTGGCAAACACGGATGTGGTCCTCCTTTTCTCATTGTCACACCACCCTGCTCCCAGTCCTCCCTCCCTCCCTACCTCCCTCCCTCATTGACTCCCCTTTCACAGTAGCTCTCGCAAGAATGGCAAACAAGGCTTTCAGCAAAAGGAGGAAGGAGGAAGAGGAGGAGGTTTGCCCCCACCACCACCTCCTCCACCTCTCGCTCCCTTCATCCCTCTCCCAGCTCGCCTTTCACACGCCAGGAAGTGCTATTCAGACCAGGAGCTGCATGTACATGTCCCTCTCAGCCAATAATACCTCACTTCTTACTCCTACGCTCCGCTTGCGAGTGTGTAGAAGCATTTCTGTGCAAATAAGACCAGGAGAAGGGGGGATGAGAAGCCAAAATGAGGACTTTATAGTTTATACTAAGGTATCCATATAAAAACCCAAAATAAGCTTTCTTGAAGCTCAGATCAAAACAATAATGAAAATTTACGGGAATACATTTCATGTCCACGACTTGCTCAACACAGGCAGAGGCAGGTGAACTTTCCGCTGAGATAGATTGGAGTTTGAAGCAAACACAAAGGGCTGAATTATGAGGCTTTCACTGCTATCTCTGCTGCAGCCCGACAGTTTAATGGCTTAACAAACAGAAAAATGTTCACGTTGAACCCACTGTTCTGCCATCATTCTGCCTGAGCCTCTGCACATCTTATTATGACTGTCTCACAAAGCTACCAGCAATCAAATGTACATTCTTAAAGTTCTGCTTTGACTTAAGGCTTCATGCAACCTTGTGATTACAATCATGGAGTCAAGGATGGTGCAGCTTGATTTCTATTTTTCAACAATTTAACTGATGACAATGAGAAGACCTTGCTCATCAGTTAAGCAAATTGGTCCAGAGTTGTTTCAGCCAACTTGGCCTCAGTGTTGAGCAGAAATGTATTTATTGCATTAGGTCATTATTGAAAGAAAAGAACTAACTGTGGTGATGATTTTTGACATAAGGAAACATTACAATACAGTGCACCCCAGCCTGATCGTGGTTCAGTATTGGCAGCTTTTAACGTGAAATGCAGTGTTTCCCACACATAGGCGAATGTGCGGCAGTACGCTACACATTAAACTCAGATTCAACACCGACCAAAACAAAATCAAAATCAATACTGACCGTCACATATTGCGTTTCGTTTTTCTTTTTTACGAAATAATTATAAAATGGCTAGCGTATTTGTTCGGCTGCATTTCCCTGCTCTCTCTACATCTCTCTGTCACTCACGCGTCTCTCTCCCACACACAACCCTTCCCCTCCGTGCACACCACGTCTTTCTGAATCATCCATGAAAGTGCAACCTTTTTGGTGCAGAGGAGGCGAAAGGTTGGTATCCAGGGAATACTTTTAACCATACTTGCCAATACAGCGCAGCAGTGAGCCACAAGTTTTCAGAAGTCTTTATGTGACCGACAGAAGCTGTAGTTTCAATTACTTTTAAAATCGTCTGATTTATTCAGGATTCAAAATTACTTCAACCCTTTTCGAGTCTAGTTTCTTTTTATTCTGGCTGCGCGACGGTTCAGCAGCGGATTCTGGCAGAAACCAACATTACAGCGTCAGAATCAGCAAAATCAATGCTGTGAACAAACTAAGAAAAAAATACTTTCTCACTCTCTTCTGAGGCAGAGACTCCTACGAGTTTTTAGAATTATTAATAAGTGACTATTCCTAAAGGCAAAAATGTTCTTGTAGTGGGGACCCAATCTGAGCTCGTCACATTTTAGAGTTTTTATGTGTTAAAATTACATTTAAAGTCATTTTATTTAGCTAAGGTTTATGAGACATTGTAATATAAAAGCAAATCACAAATAAAAACATTGCAACTTTGCAAAAAGCGGAGGGACTGTTTAATTTCTTTACTTACATTATTGCTGTGGACTGTTATTATGTCAAATAATTGAATACTCTGAAATTCAAGTATGTAACTCCAATTTTTTTTTCTTTACAAAATCCGCTTTTTCTTTGTACATCATATCTATACAGACCACTCTTTGAAGACTCATCCATCTCAGCTCATCAATAAATTATTATAACCTTATTAGTGAACCTTTGTAAAGATTCGTGGGGAACTATTATGCCCCTGAAGACCCAACAAAGGTTACCATCAGTGGCACACTACGTCCACGGGGACTCAAATCCTGCAGTCCTAGACGTATACCCCTGCTAAGGCCAGAACATGTCCAGGCCGTCTGAAGTTTGTTAGAGAGCATCTGCATGATCCAGAAGATGATTGATTGGGAGAATGTCATAAATCAGATGAAATCAAAATGCAACTTTTGTGTCTGAGATCATGGTTTTCATTTGGTAAGAAAGGCTAAAAAAATACTTTCAACTGTTCAGTTACTTTAACATGTGATTTATTTACTTATTTTAACATGAATGGTGAAATTAGACATGTAAAATATTATAAAATGTTTCTGAGGTAAAATAAACAGATGACAAACATCAAGTGAAATATTTATAAAGCTCCTTATGTAGCATTTTCAGATCATAGATGCATGACAAAAGGATGCAAGGCCACTGGTGGGGGGTGGCCTTGCCATGCCACCCAATAGGACCCTTTTGTCCTGATATCTTTAGGGAATTCACAATAAAAGAAATAAAGGAAGAAGACGACAAAACGCCAGAGAGAAAAATGCTTTTGTTGTCAAAGCTTCAAAGGGAAAGAAATCAGGGCCGGAGCACCAGCAGCCCACTGAGCAGCTCTTCGTGTGATCACGCTACTTTCACACTTCAGTACAGGTACCAGTATGCTATCGGCTGGAACAAAAGGCCTTTCTCTTGTTCTCAGAAAGTTGTTGTGAGGGTCAGGATGTTGTTCTGAGTCCCCCCCACAACCTGGCATTCACAAATGTTAAAGCTATCACTTTGACAAATCAGTAGCAAGCAAGTCATCTATGGGGAGTTGTTGATCCATTTGAATAAGAAAATCTGAACAGGTATCCAATAGGTTAGAAAACTGTTCTTCCAGCTGCTAAATTACTCTGGGAGACAATTTTGTTAAGTAAATATACCTGTAATAATTGTACTTATATTATGCAAACTAGTTTGATTGTATGTTTATAAATTACAAGGATGTGATAGAAAATAATCTACTATTTATTGGCTTTGTAAATCCATATTATTACTCACATTTCATTTGATTAGCGATATATCACCATAAACAAAGAACCTTTTCTTTAAGTAAATTTTTGCTGACGGGGCAGTGTGTGGTAGAGAGGGACTCTCACACACAAAGGCTATAAGTCCCCAACGCACACATCCGGGGTTCGATTCCTGTCCACACTGAACCCGATAGGAGCGACTAAAAAGCGTGACACAAGCCTAGCTGTTCGCGTGCACATTCGCACCTTGAAGCGTGTACAAAGCGAACTGGCCTTCAGCGGAGCTGGGGCCAGAATGCATCTGCCGGTGGATTATGGACTGAGCTGACATGAGGCAGTAGATTAAAATTATTTACCGGACAAACTTATTTTTTACAGGCTGAAATTCGAAATGATTTTTACACAGATATAGCCAAAACACATTATTCTATCATATGATATTATGTTGGAGCCAAAGAGAGAGGAATAGCAACTCCAAAAATAGTTTATAAGAAAAACTACTTTTTGGTCAGTTCAAAATTTTAAAAAAAATTTTTTTTTACGTTTTTTAAATAACACTTATAAAAAATGTAGTCGTTTTTTTCATCCATGAAATCTGGCCTCCTGCTTCTGACAGTATTTGTGCCACAACATTACAGCTACCCTTCATTTTCTGAATGGTGCAACTGGATTTTGCTGACTGTCTGCACGCTTAAAGCTGCATTCCAGAGAATAAATTTTTTTATTAAAGTTTTATAAATCCTTAAAATTGTGTGGGGTTCAGTACTACAATAAAAGGCTAGGTCTCCACGACATTTGCCATTTTTCTTCAGTCCGTCCTTTCTTCCATAGACCCCTATGCAATTCACACTGACCGGCAAATTTTCTATACAATAGAATTCAAGTTTCTGCTGCGTCGACTGTCAATCAACGTGTATGCGCATCGCACAAACCTGTAAAGATGAGGCAGCACAAACAGGCCGCTCCATGTCTGCTGTTTATTGTCACGACAATGTCAGAGAGCGGTCATGGAGAAGTCACAGCCAACTTCTGCTAAATAGTTAGCCATTCCCTGGCTACATCAACTTCACAAAGAAAATCAATTGGAAGTATAGCGACAAACTCGAAAAAGGATTTCGAGACCCGAATAGGATGTTACTTTGGTATATGTTCCTCCCTCGATATACATCAGAGTTGCTTTTCAACATAGAGCTAGGCTACCATTGAATCTTTAAAGTCTTCAAACCGACGCAGCTGGAAAAATCTCTGTTGAACACGTAAGGCAGTCATATATTCATTAAAGCAAATCAGTAAAGCCCAATTGTATTTTGTCAGAAAGCTCACAGGAGGGGGAGAGAAGGGATTTTTTGGGAGGGGCCTTCGCACATTGGATTTAAAAAACTCTCTCCCCGAAATAATTCAGAATGCGGCTTTAAGAGGTGTTTACAAAACAAAGTTTTTCAGCAAAACTGAGGTTTTCTCTGTGACTTGGCCTCTCGTTTACGAACGGGGTACCAGGTGGGTGAACACCCAACTTTCCAAAAACTTCTGACAAAGCTGGGTGACTCTTTGTCATGAAACGCAAGGCCAGAGACTTTCAAAAGCAATGACATCACTGCCAGCTGCTCAGGGCATACTGGACTTTCGCACTACGCCATTCTTCAACTCTTTTCCGAGTAAGGAGGAGGAAACCGGGGGCAAACCATAGAGCACTGCATACACAGGGAACACAGCCATCTAAGGGCCGGGCATATGTACTACATCTTTTTCAATGATGTCTGATCACTCGCCCTGTCATGTAAACGTAGAGTCGTTCTCACCGGTGTATTGTAACAAAAACGACAAAGTAGTCGTGTAAACTGCCCCCCAAGGCAGAGATAAAGAAGACGGTGGATGTTAGCTATGGCGGTAGTGGCAAGATGGTTTCCGCTGTGTATATTGTGCATATTAGGGTATTTGGAGAAATAAAAGAGGCAGTTATAATCATTTTTAAAGGGGGTCTCAAATACCTGACGATATTCACAGTGCCAGTGGTCCCACTCTACACCTCTGAATCATGCAACTATATTTTACAGAACATGGTTTCCATATGTCCATTTTTTCATTCTCACACATTTGCACCACCAGACAGTACTTTTTTTCTTGATTTACTTTAGTCATCACACAAAAGAAGGCATAATTAATGTTGTAACTTTTTTGTAAAAAGTTTAGAAGTTTTTTTTTTTAGAAGTTTCTGCCCTCCTCCTATTGCTACTGACTGGAGCTGAGAAAGTCCCTTAACTTTGCACAATCATAACCATCTCTTCATCCCTGTGAAAATGTGACTTAATCCTCTACAAAATGGATTATTCCTAAAGGATTATTCCTAATATGCCTGACCCTCCAAGTCTGAATGCAACACAAGACAACAGGCAGAAATAAAGTTAAGCAGGAAAACCTTGTTAATTGAAAGAGTTCTGGTGGGGTGAACCTGACAGAATGTGATCAAATGTTCAGCTGTTTGTCCTCCTACTAAAGATATTCCCTGTTTTAGGATTAGACATGTTCTCTTTAGTAATAATAACCTAGAAAGTTTACCCTAATAAAATATACTTACAGTAGTTAGCAATAATTATTTGTTTCCTGAATTCGCTGTTAAATAAAAATGTAACATATGTTTTTTAAATTAATCTTTAGTATTTAAAAAATGGCTGCACGGTGGAGCAGTGGTTAGCACTGTTGCCTTGCAGCAAGAAGGCTGTGGGTTCGTATCCTGGCCCAGGGCCTTTCTGCATGGAGTTTGCATGTTCTCCCCGTGCATGCGTGGGTTCCCTCCGGGTACTCCGGGTTCCTCCCACAGTCCAAAAACATGAATGTCAGGTTAATTGATCTCTCCAAATTATCCTTAGGTGTGTGTGTATGGTTGTTTGTCCTGTCTGTCTCTGTGTGTCCCTGTGATGGACTGGCGACCTGTCCAGGGTGTACCCCGCCTCTCGCCCGTTGACAGCTGGAAATAGGCACCAGCCCCCCCGCGACCCATTAAGGATTAAGCGGTTAAGAAAATGGATGGATGGATGGATATTTAAAAAATGTTTCAGAGAAAACTACTGCAGTTGATGTACTCAGTATACATGTTTTTTAGGTTAATTTAATCTTAAAGTAACAATAAGACTAACATTGTTGGTTTCTGTTGTAGCTACAGCAAACAAGTTATGTAAGAAAATAAAACCTCAATAAAATACATCAACATATTAGGAATATTTTCAAATTCATTTTTTATGCAGCTATGACTGATCGGAGAGCAGTCAGAGGAAATCTAAAGAAGCCCACTGCTAACACTTAAAACGTTTGATAGATGCCCTCGGCTCTACTTGCAAAAACTTTTGGAAATGCTTTTGAATCAAACTTGCAGAAGGATTTTGAACCAATTTTAACTCAGACCTGGTTACTGTCAGCCATGTGTTAGAGAACATTTCTGATCTCTGTTGAGTGAGATATCCTAGAAGGACAAAGAACATTTTTCACATTAGCAAACATTGAGCATTTTACATGGTAGTACTGTATATGTATGCTCATTTAATTACATCCGCCGGGAAGGTTTGTTTGTCTAATAGCAACATCACTCAAAAAGTAATAGAGGGATTTGGCTGAAAATTTCAGGAAATGTCAACAGTAGGACCAGGATTTTAGGGGTGATTCGGATGACAGTCTGGGGACTGAGCTGCCTTGGTTGAGGTCTACACTCTCTGATTGCTTTTCTAGTTTCATTATTTTTAACCGCCTACAAAACATCTTTTCAATAAAACTACACTATGCTGAAGTACTTCAGTGTACTGGAATGTTGATCATCCATCAAGAAAGTGAACAAACATATGTTTGTCAAAAGCAATGCAAAGGATTTTGCAAAGAGGAATTGCACTGCTTTACATAAAGATAAGGTCGGTACACATTTATAAATGGAGTAGACTCAAAGGACTCAGTGTGTTCATTAAACTTGCAGAATCCGAGATCGGACATTAGTGCAGTGTGTATTCTGACCCATGCATGCCACAGACTTTTTGCAGAAACCTTAGAAAAAAACAAAAAAGCAACGTGTTGCAAAATTATTATATGCTTGCTTTTTTTCTGTAGCTCTTAATGACATCCTCAAATAAACGGCAACTTCATGAGTGTGTTCCAATATGAATGCATGCTTGCTTCAGGAATACTGTGACAGCTTTACTGCACTATTCAGTATTTATGACTTCAAAACATTTTAGAGCCCCTAAGCCGGGGCCCAATGTGCCTCTCTCTGTCAAACGCCATCATCAGATTGGGCCTCTGCTGTACTGGAACTCTGCGGCCCTTCGTGATATGTAAATCTCCTGGGGAGTGGGCCGCTAAATATGTGAGTGTGTGTGTGTGTGTGTGTACACGAGGCTTTAACTCCTGCAATGACAACAGGCAAGCCGTCCCAGTCTTAAGAGTTGCAATTTGTCTGTCAGACTAAATCCTGCAGCTTGCAGTTTGACTGGAGCTGGCTTTTACTGTCTGTCAAGATTGAGGGGAAGGGAAAAACAGGAACGGAGGTGAAATATGCGATATATCTGGGGTGGAAAGTGGTGCATACCAGGAATAGCTTGACATTTACAGCTAGGAATCCCATTTTCAGTGGGAGGCATTTTTTTTCTCTCTCTTTTTTGGGTCTGTGTGCGGAAATCACTATTTATGTAGAAAACACTGCGATGTGTAATTTTGGAGATCTTGTTTCAAGCCTCGTGTTCATGCAATTTAGATAATATAACAGTTACTGTCTTATATCCTGTGAGCTGTTTGGTTTCATCGATATTCCCAAAACAAGATTTGTCCATTTTCACCCTTTTTTCCCCTTCCTCTAGCTTATCACAATTACCATATATTCCATCTATTTATTATAATAATGTTTTTAGACATCTAATAAATCTTCTATTGGCCAGTTTATCCTAAGCAAGAGTAAATTTGAACAGTCCATTGTTTCAATGGAGCAAATTTGTGCCCCAGGTTTTAAGTGTGTACTTTGTCAAAAGCTATGTATTTAAACAGCTTTTCCAGTTATAGCTGGTATTTTTGTGCTTCTCAGAGGGACTGCCCAATGTATTTTATCCACAATGACAGCCATATGGGATAATACTTTGCTGCACACATACAGCATAGGACCACAAACCAGGGAAGAAGATGGAAAAAAATATATGTTTATATATATATATATATATATATATATATATATATATATATATATAGATATAAATATATATAGTGTGTGTGTGTGTGTGTGTGTCTGTGTGTAAGGCAAGGCAATTTTATTAATATAGCACACTTTCAACACAAGGCAATTCAAGGTGCTTTACATGATTCAGTGGTAAAGAAACCAACATGACAAAAGTGTGAAAATTTAAACAAAGAATCACTAAAAGAAAGCATAAAATAGAATGTATAAAAGAACATTTATGTAAAACTATGAAAACTAAAAACAGATGAAACATGAGAATCAATTCATGAAAAGATTTAGCAATAACACCAATTAAAAAGAAAATATTTGGTAAATGGAGCATAAAATAAAATGTATAAAGGAAAATGTATGTAAAATTATGCAAATTAAAAAACAGATAACATTTAGTGATCGACAAAAGCAATATTAGTAATTCAAAAAGAATAAAAGCAAAATCATATCAGTTACTCATAAGCAAGCAAGAATGGATACGTTTTTATTTTAGATTTAAAATAAATATAAATACCAAATACCTGAAGGCAAGATAAAAAATATCCCAAATTTGAGAATTAAGATGAAGAGAATTACATGAGCTTCTTTCAATTAGTAGGTGTCAGTTTGCATGTGCTTAACAGGCCCTGTTTGCTGATTGTTTTTTTATTTTTATTTTTATTTGGGGTCATGGAGTTTAATCTGTCTAAGTACAGGCGAATTAATGGTTACCACATTCTTACTTATCCATCAGGGCTATGACGTACATGGACTTCATCATTTGCACCAGGAAATGAGGGTTGACTCTGTTCCTCTGTGGCCAAATGACTGGAAAATCTGCAACCAGGTGGACTGTATACACAAACCAAAGTGCCTTGTAAAGTATTTGTGTGACAAAAACTCAAAAAGGTTTAAAGGGTACTGTATGAATATTTTCCTAAGGCATGTTGTACTTATGTTCCAAATCAGTTTCCTATACAGACAACATAATAAAATCTTATTTAGTCAGAGAAAGTCAGATTAAGACATTTAACTAAAGAAAATATAAATACTGCGCACTGCATGCTTATACAAAGAGAAACATCACTTTAAAATCCAAACATTCATTGTTGGGAAAGTTTCTAATTAAAGCAACCCATTAAAATAAAACCAGATAGGCTGTTAGCTGTAAAATTTGGATTGAGTTGATCGTCAAAAAAAGACCTATGAGGAGTGCTTGTTTTGGAGATGACAGATTTCCTGTCCTGAGGCTACAATGCAGACAGTTTGCAGAATTCCTTCAGCAAATAGTTTTGACCGCAGATACACAAGCATACGTCACTTGAGGCAAACAATAACATGCCAAAAATAGAAAGTAAAATTCACTTGAGCGTAAAAAAAGAATGTATCACTTTTTTTATTGTGTTCATAACACTTTCACAAAAAATGTATATAAATATAGTTCTGCAAACTCAAAAGTAGGAGACTTGCAATGCAAACATAGTCATAATGAAAGTACTGAGTAGTCTGGGAGGATGTCAATAGATACAAATCAGCAAACAAACTTGATTATGTCCCACTAATAAATGCTGCATAGTCTGTATATTTGTCCTTTGCTCCCTCCCCTTATCCAACCCATTTGAAACCTGCTAAATGCACTGTTTTTAGATCTGAGGACTATAGAGTTCAAACTAGTTGGCTTTTAAATTTTGCTCAATTTAATTTTGAGCTAATCTATTGACTAACTCAGCCAGAAGGTTGCTTTGTACAGCAGCAGTTTTTTGATTCTGTCTGAGGGCATTTAACAACCCAGTCATAACAATTTGCAGCATGCGTTCACTCCTTTTAATGAGACAAAAATATGAAGCTGCCCTCTTTTTAAAGCTGTCTTCTGACTGAACTTTGCTTTTAGCAAAAATATTTAGCATTACAATTCTTTCTAAGCACTGAAACTGAACTCTGCTAATAGTAAATTATTTTTTTTAATGATTTTGATATTTTCAAATGCTTCTTTTTATCTTGTATACAGTCCATTGGCTAGCAGTTATTAGAAACTGAAAAGATAATGTACAGAGGTTGTATACTTCATGTAATATTTCAGGCTGAACCGTATGCTAATGCTAAGAATCAAGCTTCAGCTAAATAATTTGCACATGTTTCTACTTAAAAAAATAATAGTTTGGTATATGATATCAAGGTACAGAAAATTACACTATCTGTCAATTAAAAGGTTTTGGAGGAATAGATGTTCTTCTTTAATTATGTAAAACTTTAAGGTTTTTTATGACTTGCTGAAAACAGTGAACATTATTTTTGGCGTATCATGTCCGAAAATACACACCATTATCAGTAAAAACAAATTTTCAACATATACGTATGTTGGCTAATGCATCTTTCCAACAGCTAACAATTCGACTGTATTTACTCGTGTAGACAAAGATAAATTATTCAATATTTTGAAGCGTCAATAGCCTGAAACTGTTGCCCTTACACTTGAAAATACAGTTTTCGGAGAAGCAGCTGGAACCATTTGTTTGCATTCTTGTCAGAGAATTCCACACGCAGCAATGGATTGTCGGTAATACCCTTCGCTGAAGCCCACATCAGTGTAGACTTCAGGGAAGTGTGGAGCGAGGGTGCAGAAGACGCAGTGCCAGATTCCCTACTCTGGAGAATCAGGACACCCTACGCACTTGCGCCCCTCTAGGGGAATACGCAATTGAAGGGCAAAAGTGTGCATATGCAAGTATTGGGACAGGGCCTTAGAACAATATATTATAAAGTTAAACCAGATGTTTATATAGATTGTATAAATATACAAATCACTAAATAACAAAAAGCACCACCTCAAGACTAAATCCAGGAAGTTTAATTGTAGGTACCAGCTGCATCTTTAAAATGAACAAAGACGCACGGAATAGCCTACTGTCAAATGAAAGCTTCTTAAAGACTAAAAAGTCAATGTTTTTGAAAGGTCACCTCAGAGCCCTTATCACAGTCTTACAGAAAATGTGAGGGTGAAGCTGAAGAAGTTTGCACAAATAAATAGGACCTCACAACATGACTACCAAACTTTGCTGTTAAAAGGTGGTAAAATAAGAAATATAACGTTGAACACAAGTCATAAGATTTTAAAGACAAAACTATCAAATATTGAGGAAATATATGCAAAGTTCTGAAGGAAAAAGGTAACGGAAAATGTTTAACCTACCTAATTTCAACTGCAGAGTTGTTTTAATTGTAAATGAGCTGGTTAATACCAGGTTCCAACATTAAAATGAGGCATAACATTAGCTTCCTAATGTTAGCATTAACATAAATTGTGATATTCAGAGTTTGAAAATCCAGAATAAAAATAATATTTACCAGAACTCTTAACTTTGCAGTGTTTGAAAGATTATCATGGGGGGGGGGGGGAAAGTAGTAAAGCTTGTCAGGATTTATTATCATATCTCCTGATACCATGAAAAACATCTAGTAAACTTTAATATATGATATAAGTACATCCTCAAACCTCACAGTTTAATGTATGGCTGAAGTTAACATGGATTATTAGCTGTGGGCGCTAACCTCCCCAAGCTAATGCTAAGGCTTATAGATGCATCCAACGACAAAATCATTGCAACATAAAACTCTCAAACTGACAGTGTATTTTTGTTTGTTTTATAGTAATTTTATATTGCTCTACCTATTTTTCTTTTCCAATAGTACTAGCTAGATTTTGCTTTACTATTTATTTTAGCATGCCAACATCGATTTTAGCATATTCAGGTTAGTTGTACTAATTATTCGAAGCCAGCTTCAGTTGTAAAAACAGAATTAGTACGATTTTTAGTTTTTATTGTGCTGTAGGTGTTCAATAACTAATTTCTCTTTCTGAAACTTCTGAACCTGAAGCAAAAGCATAATTGGTGGCGTTTGGGCTGATATTAACACAAAATATCCTTTAGTCAGATTTTTAGCTCTACTGCGGAGCACACACTGGTATATAGAGTAAATTGGGGGCAAAAGCTTCTGCACAAAACCATGGTCCCGAAGGCCCATACAGACGTAATTGGTGCCCCTATCCACCGCGATCACCACCAGCAGTACTAACCCCCCGAAAACCCCAACCCCCACCTCCTCATCCCCTCCATAGTGTTTATCCACTAATTGGGCCACTTCCTGAGACAGAGGCCAAACAGGGAAGGGAGGAATGCATGGCAAAAGGCCACTCAGACAAGCTAGCGTCAGGGCTGGAGGGGGTGCTGATGGGAAAAGGGAGGGGTGTATAAAGATATAAAGGAACATCAGATACAGATTAAAACATACAGAAGGATGTTTTTAGTAATATCATGAGGAGGCGGGGTAAGCACTTATACATTAAATTAATGTTACACCTATGTTTAGTCTTAATGGAACAACATATCAGCAGCAAATATAAGCCTGCGTACACACTGCCAATACTTAATATTAGGTGTAATGTACAAACCTGTTGGTCTGCTAACAATAAAATGGTATTAATATGAACAATGTTTACATAAATCAGCAAACTGACAAATGGCCGGGTTAATACTAAGCGTTTTTTTTTTTAAATCTATGCTGTTGGATTTGTTTGATGTCTTGGTCCTTTGAAGTTAGCCCACCAGGGTCTATTGGTGTTTTCCTGGGGTTAGAAGTTTAGCCCCCTCAGTATTTAGGGCCATTCTGTCCAGTTAACGGTTGCCAGATGAGTCTCCCACAGCTCTATGACACCATTGCATTTTCTGTCACGCACTTTAAAGCATGTGACAATGTACGAGAACCACTACAAAAGAATTTAAAAAAAGAAACAGATGCAAAACATTCATACAAATCTCATCTTAAATCCGAAAATTTTATGCAAATCCTGGAAACAAATGCGGTGCACATTTTTCAGTGTGAGCAGAGTACGGTGTCCTGAAATAAAGGTCACACAACAGCCATTTGTAGAGAAAAGATCTGAATGCATTTGGACCAGTGAACAAGAGACAGAATAAATACACCAGACTGATCAAGAAATGATCTGACACAGACCTTTTCCTGTTGTACTAAATAGCAACAATCAAGGAAGTGCTATATCTCCCAAACTTCCTAACCCATTAGCTCCTGGGGTCTTCAACAAGAGAGCTGGTCAGACAGTAAACATGCCGTTGAATCCCAGAAGATCCCTGATAAAGAGCTGAATAGTACTGATAGAAGATGCGTTCTTTGGTTACATAACCGTGAGAAGTGGATCGAGGTGTTTTTGTTTGGTCCATTCTTTTATTTAAAAAACAGAATGTTCCAAAAATCATAGAGAAGACAAGAAGATATGCAATGTTAGAAAAAGTTAGATTAAATAATGGTAAGACATTAAAAGTTGAACCCAGGTTAAAAGTGGATCTAATGCAAAACCTTTCTTGTAATATTAATTACTTTCAATGCTTCCTGAAAATCCTTTCAAATGAGTCTTTAATATTTTGGCTGCATTATCAAATACAACCTCAAAATGATATTCTAATAAAATACAGCTAGAGCTAAACTGGGGAAAAAAAAGTCTGGCCGGTTATTTTTACTTTTAAAAATTTGAACAATGGTTAGAATGATAAGCAGCTTCTGAGACCCAACTACTGCGTGACGCTTGGCTGCTGTCCCTGCTCTTTTGGCAGATGTGATCTTGCGGTCTGCAGGTGGCGTGCAACAGCCCTGATACTGGCCAATGGCACTCCGAAAACAGGATGTCTGAAACTCCCCAGGCTTGGGACTTCCTCTCCCGGAACGCCATAGCCTAGAGTTCAGCCAGCTCCCAGCTCGGAGGAACGCATTACAGATCTGGCACGTGAAATGGTCTGCTGCTCGCAACCAAATGCTGCCCCCCCCCCCCCCCCTTCCTCTCTCTGGCCCAATCCCCCTTTTTAACAATTTAAAGCTACAGAAATAGTCCCTCTGGTGCTTTTCCAAAGGAAAGAGCTCTTTTTTCTACCCGTTGAGCTTGCGTCACTGAGGGCATCAAAAGTGCACCCTCTACACCGTTAATGAAACCAGACCTTGGCAGCGAAATGTGTCAAATTACATTCCAAAACAGCTGAACAAAAAAAAAAAATATATATATATATAAAGATTTAACCTTGACAAGAGCTACAAAGAACCAGAGTTCACATGGAGGATGTGCGCATCTTCATGACTGAAAGAGAACAGATCTCCCTAAACACAAACCACTGAATAGCTCTGCATCACAAAAAGATAATTTAAGAACGGGGCTTTATGATCTCGCTATGTGCTCACAACTTCCTGTTTATTCAAATCTACAGTACGGAAAGTAAGGATTGCACTTTTGACTATTTCTCACAGGAAATTTAGTTTTAATGGTCCAACAGATTAACTTACACCTGTGGTTGAAACCTACACACAAAGATATCCAAACAAATAACTTAATAAATTATGTATATTAGAGTTGAATACCACGAGGAATGAAAATATTAAAGATGTGAAAAAAGAGGTACCTAAAGTAATGTAAAGCAAGAAAATAGTTTAAATCTGTCAGGATTTATAAATACCACCCTTTTGAGTGCAAATAAATATCAGATGGTTTAGTCCTAATTAATGAATAATAATGAGATATCCGCTTACCAAGATTGTGTAATAGTTCAATTGTATAATAACAAGGAATTATCTCAATGCTTTTGCTATTGTATTACTTAAAACACACTGATGGAGTTGGTTACATATGAAATTGCAAATCATTTGCAGTCTACAAGTGGAGAGAACATCAATTCACCATACGACAATCAGGGACTTCATACAAAATTTCTGACAGAGGAGTCAAAAAATATTAGAGTATTTTAATTTTATTTGACTTAGCTGAAGCACATTTACTGAAGCTCGTTCTATATTGGGAGACTAAAGTCTCATCATTAAACAAAAATGGAATTCTCTTGATTCCACTGCAAACACCATGTTTGGATATGGACTGGTACTGGCCATCATCTCTGAAACACAATGCCAACAGTGAATTTTCAAGGTAGAGACATAATTGTGAAGGGTTTTCTTAAAGTATCTTGTGTGAAATTGTATCCAATTTCTATTCAGACAACGACCTGCGTTGAACATTAGCCAACAACATGCTAACCAAACACAGTGGCACCGGTTCCCGTTATGGCCAGGGACTTGGGAGAGCAGGAGTTTGAATATCCTCCTTTGTAATTAAATCGTCCTGTTTGGGAAAACTTCGGCTTCCCAATTAAGTATAAGAATGGGGAAATAAGAAGATAAGTCAGACTAAACCTGTTTGCTTGTGTTACATTGATATGAGTTCCCCCATTCAGAGCTGTTTCTGCTCCGGACACGCCTAAAGGGAACTGTGAATTCTGTTAATCAGAGGGGAAACTTTGTCTGACGGTCTTGTCAGGATCTGTTCCTCCTAGGCTAAATGGGTAAAATAAAATGTTGATTTATTGAAACTGCACAGAATAACTTGTTTATGACTAACAAGTTAGGAAAATAATGTTAGTAATTTAAATTAAAGGCTTCTCTTGACGTTTTTTAATCTTTTAAAAATTTCACGACACTTTATAATATTGATGCCTGAAACGTTTTGTTTAGTTTGTCAATAAAGCTTATTCTAATTCAGTTCAGTTCTGGTTCAGCTGTTGGCTAAAGCTAACCAGCTACTCACCAGTGAGTAGAGGGAACCCAGAACACTGAGCCCAGTCCGGTCAGAGCTGAAGCCGGCAGGTCTATCCAACCCTGTAGTGTTTTTTTTAAGTGTTTTTCGCTTCAGAGGGCCGGGGGCAGAACCGGGACATTTTAAAAGCCACAGGTGTTGTTAATAGCACGAGCCACAGGTGTTAGCAGCGCGAGCCACAGGTGTTAGCAGCGCGACCTGGGCAAGTTTCCCGAGGTTCTCTGTAATGGTGATTCACAGCGAGCCGGGAGAGGGGAGTCCTAGTTAATACAGTTGATCGTGGGATTTTGTTTGGTTTTACGATCGCTATGTTTAGTGTTTTAGTGCGTCGAGGATCGGTTCAAAACGAGATGCAAAATTTACCTGGGCCACTGAAGCATTTATCCAGAACAACTTCCTCCGCTGCTCCCTTGCTGTGACATCTGACCGCGAAGTTACGGCGATGGTTCGCTTAGGGACAATCAAAAAAATTCTGTTTCAGCTCAAAAACTTTAATCCTTTTTGCCGTTTGAAAGGAGAGAGGAGTTGCTGGTAAGTAATGGTTGTTGTATAGAGCTACCTGATAAGCTACAATGAAAAAATGAGGGGGAATTTTTTTCTTCGATTGAACTTTTTTATAGAACCCTTTCTCCCTATCACACCACATATCTATCGATCAATATCTATTGCTATCAAATTATCATCCAGGCCTACACACATATACATACATATATATATATATATATATAATATATATATATATATATATATATATATATATATATACATACATAATGATGGATTATTTTAGTCCAAAATGTGTTTTCATTAGCTGAAAGCAGAAAATCCTTATTCTGTGCAACATGATTTGGATATTGAACTTAGTTACTGACAAAATGAACTTTTTAATAATATTCTAAGTTACTGAAAATAACTGGATAACTTAATATGCAGAGATATTAGTAATATTTTTTGGATGTGTGTATTACTTGGGTTGTTACCGACATCTGGCGCGAATTTCATGTCTACAGCCTCAGTAGAAATGACGTCATCAATACTTATTTTCCCCCATAAATTATAGCTTGCATTGTTACTAGGCATGTAAACTGAAACGGATTTGGCAAAGGATTTAAGCTCATGAACGCTGGTCCCTATTTCTACATTTATGAAGCTAGACGAGCACTTTCCCTAAGCTGTGAACGGCTTTGGGACCTATGTGCTCAAACATGGTGAAAAACAGATGAAAAGTCACATTTTCTCGCAAAGAGATGATGAGCTGAAGAAGATGAGAATAAATTATTAAATTGGAGACAGAACCAAAATAATATTAACAGAGATGTATACCCTTGAAAAGTCTTTTTTTGCACCCATTTGGATCAGAGTGACTTCATAAGGATGGCACAACGCTCTGCAATGTGGTTCCAATTGGCCCCAAACTGTAAATAAACCCCACAGGAAATGCAGCTGGGTGACAGACCATCGAAAAAAATACAGAAATAGGGATTTAGAAATTAGTATGTGTGGCAAGGGTGCGGGAAAATAAAACACATGTGAGACACAAAGAAGAACGTGGGGGGGTGGGGTGGAGGCATGATTAACGACACCGACACTTTGAAGACAGGAAGACACCTGGCGACCATCTTGTCTCTGTGGGCCGTGGACAGACGGTAATGCTTTAGTGTGTAGGAATTAGGCCCTACTCATCTCACAGCTCTAGCACGGAAACACTGCCCAGATGGTGACTAAGCCACAAGGACTGAGGAAAACTCTACAGAGGACACACGACTGCTCGCTCAACCAGCAACATACTCAGTTGATTTCGAATAATGAATGGTACGTCACCCAGTTAGGTAGTTGACTTCCCTTATTGACTATGATTGTGTTAAAGCCCCCTAATGCTCCTGCACCAGAGAAGACTAATGAAGTGACTGGGCTATGTGTATTTTCCACAAAGGATCCTGTATACTTCCGGCCTTCGCTGATCCACAAACACCCATTGTTTTATAGCGCCTCGCAAACAATAAATATCAGGCGCCTGAAAAGTCTCCCGTCTGTGAGACTCTAAATATACAAGCTTAAAAGCCCCGGCTGCTGCACGGCATACAGGCATGCGGGCAGCTAATAGGAGCTTAGAGGTAAACATCCGTGTTTAACAGCTCTGTCGTTTCAGGGAAGTCTAAATAGAATTTGTAAGTATCATTAATGAAACTGTTTTCCATACGAGAGCTACTGCCTTCTCCTTCCCATTGCAGTTTCTAAATTGCAGGATATATACAGCAACTTCCTCCCATTTTCCCCCAACAAAACTCCCCCAAAAACGATGTTTATCAACCCCCTTCCGAACCAATAAACATATGTTTAAAATCTTTGCTAGGCAAGCTATAGTGGCAATAAGCTAGAAGAGGAAAAGTGGCGGCACCAAGCTAGATATGCAGCTGAGAATGGCCTCTGGCCCCAACCAGTTGTGGATCAGAATTTAAGTTTGAGCCATTAGTCTCAATGGGTGGGCGGGTGCAAGAGCGTAGGGATTGTTCCTCTGGCATTCACACCAAGTGCCTTCTTCCTAACGTTGTCTTTGTAAGTAATTGGTCAGCTAGTTAGCTACAGCTAAGAATCCCCACAGCAGGCCCTGGGGGACAAACCTCTACCAACATTATTACGACTAGGCTTCCTTTGAAGACAGAGTAGGAGGCTGACCATTCGTCATGCATTTCTTTCTGCTTCTGGAGGATCCCTGGATTGCTTCTGGTGACAAACCCCTCATAATGAATGGTTTTGTTTGATTATCAAATTTCTGTTATCAGATGGCGACAGGCTGCAGGTCGGGGCAAATAATTTTTTTGGGGCAGGTATAACATTTGACAAGCTGTGCACACATTAGAGCGATTGAGGCAAAGCTGTGAGTTAATGCCAATTCTTGAGGAGCAATACTTGATCACTTAATCTCATAGGAAAAACAAGGTTTACATGACTGATTAACTTAATCATTAATACAATGAAAATATCAATACATTTTAGAAATATTGAAATAAAATAACAATGAATGTGCTTTCAGTTGGCTTTTAAACATCTAAACTCTCAGCTATTGTCAGGTCTTCAGAGGGGCTGTTTCACAGCTAAGGGCAACAAAATAGAAAAGACGCCTCAATATTTGCTTTAGTTCTCCATCTACAGTAGGTACCAGCTAAACACTTTCCAAAATACCTGAGGGGCCTGGAAGGGCTGTACAAAAATGTTGTCTTCTAAATAGGGTGAGCTAAGACCATCAAGAGTTTTAAATACTAGTACAGGCAGCTTAACATGAAATCTAAACTGGAGAGATAGTGAACGGTGTGATGTGAGCATTTCTGATCCTTGTCAAGATTCTTGCAGCTGAGTTCTGAACTAACTATCATCTCCACTTTAGTCTTTCTGGCCAGAGGACATTAATCGATAAATCTTGTAGTTTATTCATAATCAACTTCTCAAACAAGGAAAAAAAAAATAATCTTGGTTATTTTAGAGAGAATAACCTTTTTTCCTGGCAACCCTTCTAAACCCGCAAAGTCTCTTTTTCACTTCACTGTCACAAACTTTGACATTTATTTTGCTAATTGATTCATGTCAAAAAAATAATTATCTATGTCCTGCACATTTACCTCATGAAGCAGTAAGTGCAAGACCCATAAGGAATTTGATCTCACATAAATAAGAGTTTACAGGTTTTCACTACAAAATTGTACTTGTTTATATTGGTTAAGTTCACTCAACAGTCCCTAGAATCAGAACCAAACGTCAGTTTCTATGGTGCTCTTAACGAACTTCCATAACTGCATAACTGCTGAAACACCGAGTTCCTTTAAATCAAAGCTAAAAACCCATTGATTAAGAGCTGCTTTTGATTAATTGATCAACTATAACTGGAATGTCAAATGTATGAATGTTCTTCGTTTTTGATGTAGGATTTTTCTGGTTTTTCTCTTGTTATTGTTTCCCTTTATCACCCAAAGCACATTGAACTGGCCTGGTTGCTGAAAGTGTGCCATAGAAATACATTTGTCTTGCCTTGCCTTAAATGTGTAACCTGTGGAACTGAAGGTGTAAACAAGGGATTGCAGAACTCAAAATGTTCTCCTTTAGCAGCAAGGAAACTGAATAAAGGTCTTACTATTATATACTATTATAGTCCAGTTCAAGCTCCGTGCAGACGGACGGATTAAAAAAGAGAAGTCATTAAATTCAACAGCCTTTACTTTGCTTGTATATTCTGCGTTTTATAAAGTTCTTATTAACGTTCCAGGCAAGTTAATAGCTAAATGGACTTCACAAAACCGTGTGTTTCCTTGAAATTTATAAGGAAGTTTACACAGAGTTCCTGACAAAGTCTCTTAAATTAAGCTTCAACATCTTGAAAATGAATTATGTTGCATTAAAATGTCTACACTGACACTTACAAAAACATAAGGGACTAGGAACTGGCTAAATAAATAACTTAAGAAAGAACAAGTAGTCCATGTACATGTGTCATGACCCAGTCTCTAAAAATATACACATGGTGGGCCAATACCCACAAAACATGCCACAAGAAAGAATGGTCCTTTGCAACGAGTGAAGTGGAAAAGGCAGCTGGCCCAAAGCTCAGCTTCAAGCTGGCTTCAAATCAGTGATTGGGGAGAGTAAAACATATGTTAGGTATGTTATGGTTAGAATTAGCATCCCTGGTTTTCAGCGGATGTGGGTTTGATCCCTTTGGCCTCAAGGCTCAATCAAGTCAATCTAAAATTAGTGGGCTCCCTCTTTTTTTCCGGAAGACAGATAATTCCCCCTTGATTGTGGCGAAGGAAAAACCAAACATTTTAAAGGACCTAGGAGAGTAGGCGTGTCAGGACTATGAATGTAACATGGTTATGGTCAAACCAAAATTGTGACAGGTGCAGTGACCAGATGTTCCAATAAAAGCCAATCTGACTAAAAATGTATCTAGGAAATGGGTGGGAAAGCTGTTTTTAAGTGTCCAAGAGTTTATCGCTGTTGATATAAAGTTTGCGAGGTCATTAACTGCTAAAAATACAATACACAGCAAACTCACATACTTGGAGGTAGAATGAATGACTGTACAGTCCACTTCCAATGGCGGCTATGTGGTGGAAAATCATTCGAATGAAAAGAGCCAAGGAATAAAGAGCAGGGTTAAATGGACTCCCTTGTTTTTCAACGGAGCCTCTATCCTGAACAATATGCAAACCCCATATTGGCTTCAGTAACAAACAGGGCATTTTGACCAGTAATTACAGAGGAGCTCAGGGACCGTTTGAACGTTTCAACATGCAAGTCACATCAAACTTGGGGTCAGCTGGCTACAAAGCACATAAAAGCCCTGTTTAGTGCTTTAGATTAGCTTTTTCATCATTATTCTTCAAAACATCTATATCTAAAATAAAATAAAAAGGTTTCTAATATACATGGAACTATGAAAAATAGATAATGTCCCTACAATATTATTATTATTATATATCTATTATAGCTTACCCACTGAAAAGCTGAACATGTGGAGTTTGCTAAACATTGATTGGGCTTGAGATCAAACGTCTGTTGTTACACTGTCTCCTGTCTAGTGGGTTTTGTTAGTAGATTAAAAAGGAAAGCGTTTTGTTGGTTAAGAGGACCACCGAGCGCTGACAGATCTTATAAGTACGTGTTGAATAGTTGATTTATATTGGGTTGAAGGATGTAAAAGTCACTGTGATTTTTTTCTCTACATTTGAAGCTTATTTGACCATGTGGGACTTAATGGATACACTTAGGGTGAAAAAGGGCCACCATAAGTCGCCTTTTTGTAAGAAAATTCAGGATAAGGACTTGAAATAATCTTCAGTGTGGACAGTGTCTGCGTAGTATAGAATGAAATTAGGAAATTGTTACTGAGTCATTGCAGAACAGTTAGCAAAGCTCTAAAATAAGTTATGTACCTCAGAGTTGACACAGTTGTCCAAAAAAAGCAGCCAGGCTTAAATAAAGAAAAGTTGCAGAAACTAAATGGTTAAAGGCGAAGGATAGCAGCGCTACAGCATTACTGACCTAATTCTGTGAATCCTGAAGTGCAAGATAGAGCTCCAGTAGCATGATGGGGTATATTCTTAAATGCAAAAGAGGGTCTGTGATTCTGTCTGCTAGTTTCTGGGGTCTGAAATTTTAAATAAAAAAAGTGTTGGTCCAAGGCAGAAAACTGAAAATGGGTCACCACTTCAGCAGAACAATGATGTAAAACTTTTAGCCAAAACAACAAGACAAAATCTATCAATATGACACTAAGAGAGAACTAAGGGACACATGACGTTTTTCAGCAAAACAAAGGTTTATCTCAGCGAATCTGCCTCTTGTTTACATGAGAACGGGGTTTCAGGGAAGCGAAAACACAACCTTGCGATAACAGATTCCAGAGTGAAGAATTCTGATAACGCTGGATGATTCGTTGTCATCTAAACCAAAGGCCGGGAATTTTCAAAAACGATTTTGTCACTGCCAGCCACCCATGGCATATTGGACTTGATCAATCTGCCATCTTTAGACTCTTTATCCAGCAATGAGGGGGAAACCATGGAACACAGCATACACGGGGCGCACTGCCATCTAAAGGCCAGGCATATGTACTGCATCGTTTTCTGCAAAATTTTCCGACAACATTCTCTCAAAGTATGTGGGTGATGTTTTTAAATTTTGTTTGGCATTATTTTATTAGAATTAAATCAACAATTATTTAAGGGTTCTAATAATAATAATAATAATAATAATAATAATAAATGAAAATAATAATTGTGGAGGGATTAAAAAAAAAGAATAAGTTAACAAAAATTTCGGAATAGTATAGCATCTTCTGTTATGAGAAAAGTAATTTTGGTGATGGTCGTTGATGAACAATTTTACTAAACTTAGATCTAATGATCAATCTGACAAAATTACAAAAGGAACACACCCAAAAAAGGAGAAAGACGGCGGCCTCGGCTGCTGATGTCATTAGATCCTCAAGTGTTTTCTCGGAAGAGAAAAACTGACAAGAAATATGTTGCTGTGCTATCCTGTTTTGTACATTTCCTGAAATCCAAGGTGCAGGGCACAGGAAAAATCCAGTTTGAGAAGGAAGGTCAACCTCCAGCATTTGAGGTCTGGAAAAAACATTATTGGAATGGAAGGAAAGAGACAAGGTCTTTGATATTTCCTCTCTTCTGACTTTTTTTACATCTAAAAAAAGGGAAATATCTTCTAGAGCTAAATCTTTCTCGGAGTTTCACGTTGGGCACTACTGATAAGGAAGCAATGACGAAAAGAGTCGAAGCACACATGTATATTGTGACAAAATTGTGCAAGCAAATTTTGTCACAGGTTCTTGGGGTCTGTTTGCTGTGTGTCTATCTGGTAGTGTGTTATTACTCACTTTAATATTCTGGGTGCTAGAAAAACACACTTGGAATATCTTTCTCACTGACAAAATCAATACTAGTGAAAAAAACAAACAAAAAAAAAACGTATAATGTTTCTCATCTATAGTCGCTTTCAGACTGTAGGAACCTTTTGTAGATCCTGTAACATTTTCAGGAATCAGGCAGTTTTTTCATGCATTTGGAAAGATAAGAACGAGGGACCACGTTCCTATAACCATTTTAACACCTACTCTGAGGCAGGGTCTTTTTGTGGTTCCATTGGAACCCGTACGATGTAGGTGTTTTGTAAACTCTTAGCCTATGTCCCTTGCTAGATTTCCCATTTTAAAAGCCCCACAATTAAAAACATAAAACAAAATTAGAAAAAAATTAAACCAAACTTTTTTTTTTCTTTTTTTTTTTTTAAACAGACAGTCTTTTGAAAGATCTCTGACTCCAGTACGAGTGGAATCTGAAAAGGTTCCCCTGGGAAGGGTACTTATAAGAACTAAATTCTAAGAGCATGGTTGGAGGAACTCAGTTCTTAGAACTTCTTTGTCCGAAAGCAGCTTATTTCATGTTGTATTTAAGACTAAAAACCTTCTCAAAGAGCTGATTTTAATACACTTCAATTTTTTTCCAAAGAGCCGTTTAAATAGTTTAGAGATACTTTGGCTCACTTAGATACCTATTTCTGTGCTGCCTGTCTGCTATGACCGCAAAAGAACAAAAAATGCCTTGTGTATCCTGGGTTGACTATAGCAGTCCAAAGACAAGTGTTCTAGATGATTCTGCCAACTGAACAGCATTACTTTGGAAGCATTCTGCCAGTGCAGGCCCAAGTCTTTTGTGAGCCCACTGTTCAGAGAAACCCTGTGGCTTTCCTCAGGTGCTCAACATTTCCCTGCAGCCTTCCAAAGCAAGCGTATTGGTTAACCACCCAAACCACTCGAGCATAATGCAATCTCCGACTCACAACACACTAAATGTACTGGCGGAACTCCAAGGAACCTAATCCAGGAAGTGGAAACATTTCTGCAAACAGACTCTTGTTGTAAACTTCTAATGAATGGTTTCTCATCTATTCTGAATGGCGAGGATTTATCCAACTTTTCTCGGTTTGTGTGCTTTTTTTTCTGTTTGTTTTGTTTGCGTTCCACACCTTGCCAACAAGGGAGAAGTGCAGACAGACACTGCTGCCTCTGTGCAGAAACACAGAAGGCAGCTGTCCTGGAATGTGAACTGGCATCCGTGCAAGCTCTAAAATTATGGTTCTGGCCATTGCTAAAGAAAATAAAATTGATGCAATCTGTAGAGCATGCAGCTTTTAATTAGTGGCTTCCGTCTCCTAATTGGTTTCTCTCCATTTCCCTCTACTTCAATTCAGGGTTGGACCAATTGGCCGTACTCTCTTTAGAGGACCGTGTTTGTCTTGAAATAAACCATACACTGTAATCAAGGGCAGCGCAGGCAGAAAACATTTGGTCTCCTTCTTTCCCCCCCCAAGTTAGGCCTTCGTTCCCAATATGTATAGTCAGTGGAAGACAATGTTAGATTGGGATTTACTTTTGCAATACTGCAATGACGATATTAATTGAGAACAAACTGAACTAACTCACTACTCAGTTTCTTTTTTTTTTACCATCAACTTGTTCCTACAGCCGCTTACGGACAAAAAAGTTCTGAGAACTTAGTTCTCAGGACCATTATCTGGAATCTTGATGTGATGAAACCGCCTCAATTAAAAAAGTTTAGTTTAGTTTCAATTTTTTTCTAATTTTAGCTTGTTTTTGTTTTTAACTGGATTGGCCTTAAGCAGCAGAAATCTAGCAAGGAGTTTAGCTTATGAGTTCACCAATCACATACATCACCTGTGACACAGCTGATTGCCGAAACATGTTAAGAAATAAACAGCAACCTTGATCTGTACTAATAAGATGAATCTAAGAATATACTACATCATATGGGCTTCAATGGAACCATGAAAAGACCCTGCCTGAGAGTAGGAGCTAAAATGGTTTTAGGAACTGAGGTTCGTGGTCCCTAGTTGTTATCTGTTCGAATGTGTGAAAAAACAGTCTTTATATCAGTTATGAACAGAAAAAAAAGTGAATGCGAAGCCGTCTGGCAAAATACAGTGTTTAAATGCATGGCACTGATGTGCCTTTAGAGATTTTGCATCTCTAATGTTTTAAAAGCCTGATGCTGCATTGTTCTAATGGTAAACTTTCCTTTTAAAGTGACTTTTTGCATTGAAAATGCGATTTTGTTCATGTAAAAATGAGCCTTCATAAAAGCACATGATCTGAAATGTTTCCACACAACCTAACAGAATCATGTTTATTGCATTCAACAAAAGCAGAATGTGAGTGACAACAGAGGATATTACGAACGCATTCAACACTGTTGCATGTTTATAGCAGCCCCTATGACCCGAAATGAAAAAAGGCAGAGAAAGCAGCTGGAAACTGTAACTGCATGATTGTTGAAACAGACAGAATGGATAAAGAGTGCTGGTTCCAAAACATGCCGAGTGTGATAACACCAGGGAAATCTTTTCCCCAAACAACTACTGCTGGACTTTCAGTATGCAGGAAAGATAAGTGTGGGAAAGAAAAAAGAATAGAGAAAATGAGGACAGAGGAAAAGGAGATAAGAGGAGGGAAAAGAGCAACCGCTGCTGACGGCTTTCAGCCGGGCTTCAGGGAGCAATCACTCGAGGTCAGGGACAGGTCCGGTTGCCTGGCACTAGTGGATTCTCACTTAAACACACACATTCCCACTGTGTCATCCTGTCTCATGTTTACTGCTTCCTCAAGCTAACAAACCCATTTCCTCATCACTGAGGCAACAATAGAAATTTGCACGTTTAAAAAATAAATAAAATATCACTTTAAAATGATCAAAGCTATATAATTTCTAACATTTTCAGTGTGGCTTCATACCCCAAATGTTTATCCACTTTATCTTAAAAAACGTATTTATTACCAGAGTAGTTTTTAATATTTCGTCACTTTACAACCACAACCTATTTAGTTAGGGTTTTATGTGACATACCAATGTAATAAAGTGCTTGTGAAATGGAATTACAGATTTTCATTTAAAACAAACCAAAAATATGAACATGTATTTAGCACCGTTTAATGTGACACCACTAACTAAATTCTAGTGCAACTAACTTGATGGTAGAAATCACCTGATTAGTAAATTAAATGCAGCTGTCTGTATTTCAATCTCAGAATTGATCCAGCTGCTCTTTCAGGGCCTCAAAGGTTAATTAGGGAACATTAGTGAACAAACAGGGAGAACAAGTAAATAGACAGGAGAGGGAGGAAGTTTTAGAGATGTTATAAAGCAGGATTAGGTTATAAAACAAGTGGTGAGAACATCTTACTGTGTTCTATAAACTCAAACAGAAAGAGAGAGACAACAACCAAATCTACCCGGACGTCACCTAAAAGGACAGGCAAACAGTACTAATTAAAGAAGCAGCCAAGAGGTTCCTGATCCTCAGCCTTTTTATGAAATAGTAGTAACATTGTTGGGTTGTTAAAAAATAAGCCAGCCGTCCTTTCGTCCAAAGTTTCCTACAAGGTGTGTACATTTTACAGCAAACATGTTGAACACATTCTGAACCATGGTAGCGGTTGCATAATCCCCTGAGTGCTCTGTCTACAATAATGAGCAAAAACAATCCTCTGTAGATGTTAGCAGTAACTGTAGTCAAATGTTTGTAAGCTGGTAATATAGAGGGGCTGGATAAAAATGAACGTAAAACTTTTCAAATTTGTATTTATTGAAAAAACACAAAGAAAAACTTACAGTTTTCCCTGTGGTTCATTTCAACCCGCCATATTATTTCCTAATGAATTCAACTTATTATGCAGCAAGCTATGGTAAGTATATTTTTTTACTCTGCTCTTCAGGTCATATCTATTGTTTTCTATGAACTATGAATCATTTGCAACATGTAGGCAAGAAAACATGTTTATAATTTAATGCTGGAAAAAACTGGAAGAAATTTCCCCTTTATTTAGTGTAATGTTCTTCAAAATAATACAGTTATGGTGTCGCTAGGTTATCCAGAAACAAACAAATGAGTGAGTACAACACATTGACCAACATAAAAGAAATAAATTTAGACTAAATGTATCTAATTAATGACTGAGGAAATCACATTTGTTTCCTTGTGAGATTTGATCCACTTTTAACTCCAGGGGCTGGAATGGATACAAAATGCAAGGAAATCCACTACTAAAAAGACCGAACAACATTTCAAGCATGTTGCCGGCTTCTGGTACACATTTGAGGACATAACATAATTCCATACAACCTTTAGTGGTGAAACAAGACACAGATTGTCCATGCATGTAAAGCAGTAGGCTATATGAATGATCAGGGACAAAGAGTGAAGCAGAAAAGGAGAGAATAACTGTGGCTTGTATTAATAAAGATGATAAAGATGAGAAAAAAGAAAAAAAGACTCAAAGTAGTTCAAGAACAAGAAAGCGCTTAGAGTTCCTTCATTCTGCTTTCTGTCTGTGAGCAGTAAATGTTTGAAGGTCCCTCGCCGTCTCTTCTGTCTGTTTACAATTACCGTGCCGGGAATGAATCTTCCACGAATGACCGCTCAACTGGCAGCCCTGACTAGCCAGGAACAAGGGAGCTATTAGTGGAGGAACTGAGGAAGGAAGGAAGAGGGGAAAGCCAAAGTGAAGGCAGGCCAACTTCAGAGGCCCATGGAGGGAAAGGAGAGGGAGGGAGGGAACAAGCAGTTGTGCTCCAAGGCAAGAGGGAGGGAGGTGAGGAAGCAGTGGAGAGGGATCAGTGGAGGTACATGCAGAGAGGGATTGGGGATAGTAAAGAAGGGCTGAGCCACTTCTCCCTGAGGCAACATAGGAGGGAGAGGACACAGAGGTGCTAACAGCCCAAGCATCCCCTCATCATAACCACCCCTCCCACCCTCCTGGCCAGTAACAGAGAAGATGAAAGAGATCAGTTCTGGGGCCTGACCCCGAGGACAGTGGACAACCTCAGATATTCTTTCATTTCTCAGAGAACAGGATTTAAAAACGGGACCTCCCGATGGCCTTTTGACACAAATACACCAGAGCATTTCATGGGCGGGACATTCCCTCGGTCCTACCCGAGTCAAGGCTATATTATTTTATTTTAGGCATGCGAAAGCTCCGGGGGGACTTCCTGACACGCCATCAATTACTTTGGCTTCTGAGATGACAAGGTGGGAACCAGAAAAAAAAAAAAGTGCTGATGCATTTTTTTTTTTTTTGCAACACTATTAACAGAAACATACACAAACAGACCAGAAAACTTTTCACACGGTCATTCATCAAGCAGATCCCGTTGTGGAGGAACTGAGGTGACATCCTGCCGTCATCCTCTTTCCGACGCATCTGCCAAGTGCTTGTAGCAGGGACACGGGGCCCCAATGACCTGTTGCATCTCTCTTCCTGACCTCTGGTAACTATTATTAGATTCTCTCTAAAAAAAATCCCCAACTGCTTCCATTTGCAAAACTGACGCATTGATCTTCTCCTCTTATTATTCTAGCACTATCAAAGCAACCAAAGTATAATAGGAATTTATACTGATGTAGCCTACCAGGCTCCTGCAGGGTGCAGCAACCTCTGAGGTCAGGAACGGTCACTGACGCTGTCCTCGTGTAGTTACTCACTAACCACTTCCTAAACAAACAAAGGATAAACATCTTTGCAAATAAATCTCAGTAATTGTTGCCACATTGCTTACATTTGTGGGAACCGATGAACGAATTTGCCAACTAAAGCAAAATTAACACATATGGGCTGAATAATGAGAAACCTTACATTGTACAAAATATACTAACAAGTGCTGAAAGGTTTAATCATCAAGACATTTTCACAAAAACACCAATAATCTACACAGTGCACAAGTTACCTTTGTCTTGGCCAAGTAAAATAAGTAATTTTAGGAGCCAACAAGGCTTCTGGAGAAAATGTGTAAAAATTCTAGTGACAGGCCACATTTCTATGCTTTGCTACAGAGTAGCCGGACTTTCCTGCAATAATTTAAAGCATCAACAGCTCTTTGGGTTTTGTTTAAAGGATTTCCAAACTTCTTTTTCTTGGATTTTCATTTTGTCAGTCTAAAACAACTAATGACAGAAGGAAAAAACAGAAAATCATGACTCATAACGTGAAAGATGTTTTTTTCCGCAAAGTACAATATTTTCAGTCCAAAATAACATCAGAATTAAATACTAAACAATTGTAATATATATTAATTACATAAGGAAGTTAGCTATTAATCATAAGCTGATGTTTCAGTCCTCATGTTAATCATTCCTATTCAGCATAGAAAAAAAGCTAGCAGGAGCACATCGAAACAAAACCCGAGCTCTGACAGCCAAATGGTCGTCCTCAATGGGTAACCTAATCCTGATGAAGACAACTGAAGCCAGCAGAGGATATACTGCGGTAATCTATTTCTCCCCTGGCCCAGCAAGTCCCCATTGAAATGACTGCAGCCAATAATAACCCATTTGTTTAAGCATTCTTCGAACACGGCACCGGAACTTTTGAGGCGCTCAGAAACGAGAGCGCAAACCGGCTCTTTAATCTAAGGGGGAAAAAAACAAGAGGTACACTGTAGTAGACATTACTACCCCCTCAGTCTTACACCTTATCCACTTGTAAGAAGCTCTTAATGTGATGTCGGGATCCCCAGAGCTGAGAGCAAGGCTCAGGGGGGTTCTGCAGGGGATATTTCAGCGATACAAAGGGAGTATTATTTGTTGAAACCCCCAGCTGGCCCCCTAACCAACTTCTATTTGGTATGAGGGTCTCACTGTATCCTGGTGGTGATGAGTGATGACTCCTTCCTATTCCATTAAATTTGTACAGACAGGAGACACACAACAAGCAGATTTGATTATCACTTTCAAGAAAGAACAGAATGATTAGTAGGTAAATAACCAAACTGTTATAGAACTACAAGCCGATCTCCAATCTTCCATTCATCAGTAAGATTATTGAAAAAGCTGTGTTTCAACAGCTAATAGCTCCCTAACAATGGCAAAAGGTTTTGATATTTTTCAGTGTGGTTTCTGTGCTAACCACAAGACAGAGACTGCCTTGTCAAAGCATTCAATAACATCCACATAAGTACAGACCGTGGTAGAACCACAGTACTGATTCTTTTGGACCCGACTGTAGAATTTGACACGCTTGATCATGATATACTATTGGAACAGATTGGAGAGCTGGGTCGTACACTCTGGTACAGCACTTGGCTCGTTTGAGTCTTACTTAAACACCAGGAACTTATTTTGTCAATAGGCAACTGCAGGTGCTGGTCATGAGAAAGTTGATTTATTTCAGTATCCATCCATCCATCCATCCATTTTCTTAACCGCTTAATCCTTAATGGGTCGCGGGGGGGCTGGTGCCTATTTCCAGCTGTCAACGGGCGAGAGGCAGGATACACCCTGGACAGGTCGCCAGTCCATCACAGGGCCACATAGAGACAGACAGGACAAACAACCATGCACACACTCACACCTAAGGAGATTTTAGAGAGATCAATTAACCTGACAGTCATGTTTTTGGACTGTGGGAGGAAGCCGGAGTACCCGGAGGGAACCCACACATGCACGGGGAGCACATGCAAACTCCATGCAGAAAGACCCTGGGCCGGGATACAAACCCACAACGTTCTTGCTGCAAGGCAACAGTGTTAACCAATGCGCCACCGTGCAGCCCATTTTTTTATTTATTTTTTATTTATTTATTTCAGTAATTCCATTCAAAAAGTAAAATTTGTACATTAGATTCATTCATTACACATAGATGGATATATTTCCAATTTTTATTTTGATGATTATAGCTGACAACTAATGAAAGTCCCAAAAATGAGTATCAGAATATTTGAATATTGTGAAAATGTTCAAAATTGAAGACACCTGGTGGCACACTCTAATCTGCTAATTAACACAAAACACCTTTAAACAGTCTCTCAGTCTGGTTCATTAGGCTACACAATTATGGGGAAGAGTGCTGACTTGAACGCTGTTCAAAAATCACCTTGCACAAGGAGGGCAAAACACAAAAAGTCACTGCTAAAGAGGGTGGCTAATCACAGAACTCTGTGTCCAAGCACATTAATAAAGGGGGGGAAGGGAAGGACAAGATGTACACTTTTTTTCTACCACAAGCAATAGGGATAACCCCACCCTGGAGAGGATTGTGAAACAATATCCATTCAAAAATGTGTGCGTGTGTATGTGTTTTGGGGGGGGAATTCACAAAGAGTGGACTGCAGCTGGAGTCAGTGCTTCAAGAACCACAGATGCATAGACGTGTGCAAGACATGGGTTTCAGCTGTTGCATTCCTCGTGTCAAGCCACTCTTGAACAAAACACAGCATCAGAAGCATCTTGCTTGGGCTAAAGACAAAAAGGAATGGACTGCTGCTGATTGGTCCAAAATTATGTTCTTCGATGAAACTACTTTTTTCAGTTCCTTTGGAAATCAAGATCCCAGAGTGTGGAGGAAGAGAGGAGAGGTACATAATCCACGTGGCTTGAAGTCCAGTGTAGAGTTTCCAGTCAGTGATGGTTTGAGGTCCCATGTAATTTGCTGGTGTTGGTCCATTGTGTTTTCTGAGGTCCAAGGTCAACGTAGCCACCTACCAGGAATTTTTAGAGCACTACATGCTTCCTGCTGCTGACCAAATTAATGGAGGTGAAGGTTTCATTTTCCAACAGGACTTGGCACCTGCACACACTGCCAAAGCTCCCAGCACCCGGTTTAAGGACCATGGTATCCCTGTTCTTGATAGGCCTAAAAAACTTGCCCAACCTTAACGCCATAGAAAATCTATGACAAATTGTGAACAGGAAGATGCAATATGCCAGACCCAACAATTCAGAAAAGGTGAAAGCAACTATTAGAGCAAGATGGGCTGTAATAACACCTGATCAGTGTCACAGATTGATTGAACTTTTTCATGATATTCTAATTTTATGATTTATAATTATAATTTTTATTTATCAGAGCAGATATAAATCACATATTAGGTGCTGCAGGGCTCCATCCTGGGGCCCATCATGTTTAATATGTACAAGCTCCCACTAACCCAGATTATAACAACCTAAGGCTGGGGGACATGGCCTCAAATTAATCATTAGATATTGAGCAGTTCACCTTGATAACGGTAAATGAATGATAATTTCCCCATCGCTAAATAAACACCTTATTTTTGTAGATGCGGCTGTTATTGTCCCCGTTCTCTAGGATCAGCTCTACACCGCTTTAATATTTGAATCCTTCGCCATGTGCTCACAGTCTTTTTCATCCAGTATTGCCAACTCCACAACATGGAAAACACCTGTTGGCTGTCCCCGAAGTCATTCAATGTCACTAAATGATGTCATTGCCTAATTTGCATAATGTGCATGTAATTGTAACGACCGCTGTAGGAGAAGGGAATCTTTTTGTACCTCATATTTTTTGCTGAGTAACTTTTCTTTTCTTTTTTTTACATTAATGGAAATGTGGTTCGGGTGGAACTGTTATTTGGTTTTGTTCTTTGAGTATGTTTTTAAGCTGTCTTGTCTTTAATATAACTAACTTTGGCATAAACATCAGCCTTACAATACAGGCAGTAGGCCTGTAAAACATCTACAAGAAACAGCTTCAACCTGTCTTATTAATTCACGGTTCCATTCCCTGTCTTTTTTTCTTGAAGTCCAGTTTAGACTGAGACAGGATGAATGGTTATTGACCGTCACAGAGGGACAAACAATGGACGACCTAAGTGACTGAGGTTTTGATAGTATAATCTGTGATTTATTTAGTGTGCTGTCATTTATTCTTCATTCTGGTGTGACACTAGCCACACCTCTGTAATGAGTTGGAGTGCCAAGGAAGTTTTAACACCCTTTGTTTTTTGTTTGGTTTAACCTAAATGCTTCAGATTAACCTAGCTATTGAACATCACCAAAGATAACTTGACTGAATACAACATTCAGTTTCAATGTGATGATTTAAATTAATAATCAACTACCACTGATTACATTTCTAGGGAAGCTAAATTAACTTTCACTAACCACACAGGCCTGAATATCACCAGAAATTTAAATCAAGACATAACCTAAATAGAACCTGTCTAAGAACATGAAAATGGATAAAATATAATAAAAAGATACAAATCTTTTCCAAATCTAAATAAATGAAAAAAACAGAAGAGATAGATCTATCAATCTCAACAGTGTTACGAGACCATTTCTGAGGCTTTTGAACTCCAACAAAACCACAGTGGAAGCAGTTATTTGCAAATGTAGAAAACATAATAGAGTGGGGTATCTTCCATGGAGTGGCTGTCCAACCCAATTTTATGGAAAGTTTGTGTTCTGCAGCATAAAACAAACTAATTTCAGCTCAGTGGGTAGTGTAATATGCCACCTTATAAAAGGCCTTTTTTCACTATCGGAATGTCAGGGTTGTTTGACCAGATCTTTTTCTGATGGGGTAATGCGCTTTGCCTGCTCCTCTCAGCCGCCGTGTCTCCATACATACTTGGCCTTCTTTGGTCAGCTACACCGTTTCAGCAGCAAGTAGTGTCACTGATCAGAGCATAAATTGTACAGAGCAGCAGAAATAAGCGAATCAACCTGGAAGCAGAAGGCCTTGTTGCTGCGTTTATGCTTGATAGGGCAATTTCAGAGTACATACCCCCATTCAGGTACTCCGTTGGTCCAGGAAATCGCCTTGAAAACAGACTTGTCGGCCCGGCCCGATGAAATGGAGACAGGCGGGTATTGTCACGTTCCAGTCAAATTACCCTGAAGTTCCGATAGTGGAAACGCGCCTATAAAGATAGTTTTGGTCATTGAACACCCATCCGATCCTTGATTTCCGAATTTGGGTCTTTGTTACATGTCTTTCCGCCTTCTCTATTTGCCCATTGTCCCTCTGATTACAGTAAATAAAGGCCACTAGTGCAACAAACAGCAATTATCCAAAACAGACTAGCAAGTCAACCTCAAGTTTTTAGTCGTTTCAGCATGAGATATAAGGTGTTTCAATAGTTGTTTGCTACCCAGCATTTTTTGGGTTTAATTTAACCAAGACTTTTGTCAGACTTTGGACATTTGGAAATTTTTAACACTAAACATTTAAAAACCCCACAAAAACATAGCAAGAATCTCGTGAAGAATGACTTCTAACTAAACCATTGGGATAAAAGTAATCGAGAATAATCAGGACTAAAGACCAAAGACTCGAGAAAGAAAATTGCAGTGAAATAAAGGCAAACTTAGATGAAAAGGGTACAAAAATATACAAACTATTCAGCAGTATTTTGGAAAGAGGGGGGGTTAGGAGCAGCGTTTATGAGAATAAACGAGATTTCCTGAACTGAGAGCATTCCAAGGGCGCCGGTGGTCTCAGCTCGCCAAAAGGCAAGACGACACATGCTGGAGATGTCTGCCAGGTAGCAGAGCACAAAGAGCCCTCATTTCCTCCCTGTCCCTCCCTCTCTCCAACAACCCAGCTCCCCCCACTGCATCCCTGTGTCTTTCCCTCTGTTGTTCAGCAAAGTAGGAGTACCTGATGAAAGAAAACCTGCACAGAAAACAAACTAGTAAAAACTGACATGCAGGTATAATTCATATGGGGGGGGGGGGACGACTATAAGATTCCCTTTTTATTTTGACAGCAAACCAAAAGTAAAAAAGCTCACAGGTTTCTCTAATGCTCTGTATGTTGTTGGGCTGGAGGCTTTTTTGTGGTGGTACTGGATGCACAAATGTGTAAGATGACACTAATACAGTCCTTGAAGTTTGATACCTGCCTTGGGATCCAGCTCCCCTACACACACACAATCTCTCTCTTTCTCTCACTCACAAACCCGCACACAAACACATTGATATACACATTTACACACCTTTTCTGAGCTCATCCCTAGTTGGTATCCCATTTCTTGCATGCAAAGACACACAAACCTTTTTTTTTTTCCGAATGCAACTTTTTTTTATTAGCACTTTAGTAGAGTCAAACAAAAAATACTCACTTTTCCTGTTCTTTGCTGTATATGAAAAACCTAGCAAGGCTAAAAATACTGTGAATACCGTAAAAGATTACAGGGGTTAATAAAAAAATGTAAGTGAAGAGATTATGTTATTTTGAATAATGTTTGAAAGTTATATCTGAATGAAAACAGCATTTGAGCTCAGACACGCTAATATGCTAAAGTCTGGAGAATAATGAGAGCTGAGCTTTAATAGGACAACCGGCACTGTAGCAGCCGGTTTCCATTCAGAACTGTGCAGTCAGAAAAAAAACAAAACAAGAAAAAAAACATTGAATAAGCTCTAATCCTTTAAGACGGCATCAATAGAGATGCCATCATCCTTGGCTCATCATGACATACAAGCAAAGCTTGGGAGATGATAACGTCAGTCCAGCACAAAATAAAATATGGTCTGTTTTGACTGACTGGCTTATAGGCACTCTTTTTGCTGAGGGTAGTTTCCTGTTTAGTGGAAGGGCGGCTCAGAAGGAGGTTTATGCTAAAGAAAAGACAAAACAAAAGCCATTCAGACAGAGTAACTCTAAGGATCCTCGCATGCCCTCGTGCCAGGCTTAATAACCAAGTCTGAAAAGTTGTGGGTGTTGAAAATAGGCTTTCATTAAAAAGGAAAAGTCTTAACGTACAACCTGAATGGAAGAAGCTTAGAGGCATTCATGTGAGCCGACGCACAACAAACAACATGACGATCTCTTAGATACAGACAGTTATAAGTTTCTTTTTCAATCAAAACATTTACATTCAGACATTTTTGGGATCCTTTAACATTGGAAAACTCAATGTCCATGTCTCAACTATCTGAGCCATACTAAAGAAAGAAAACTGATCCAGATTGTCTGGGATAACCGACGTCTTTGGAGTACTGGTACTAGTAACTGTTTGAGGACACACTGCCCACAGCGAAACGGTATATACACCGAACTGGGATTCAGAGGGTGCCAATAAAGAAACAAACCCCTGCCCCAATTAGCAGCAGCATCAATATCAGATTAAACTTTAGTTGTGCACATAGACAAGCCAAATGGCTTATGGAGAAGAGGGTTATGGTCAGACTAAAGTTTATGAGAAGCAGCAGCTTTCAGTTTCTATTCTCCTTTTATCTGAAACAAACTTCCAGAGGCCTGCAAAGCTGCTGAAACAATGAGTTCCTTTAAATCTAGGCAAAAACCCAGTCTGATTACAGCTGCCTTTGATTGATTGTTTAATAATAACTGGAATGTCATCCTTATAATATGTTTTACAGTTCTTTATGTCTTCAATGTTGTGTTTTTCTCTTTTTTATGTTAGTTTTTTTATTGCTGCTTTTAATTTTCCCCAAATCAAGTAAAGCACCTTGAATTTTGTTGCTGATGACAGTGTGTTAAGTTTGAAACAATAACAAGGTTTTTGGGATCCTTTACTATTGGTAAACATGAAACTTTAAAAGAGTAATAAAAAATTAATATGCACACATTATACATTTATGTAAGCCCTGGACTGGAACATTGTAACTGGAAGACTTTTGACAAACTTGTCACATCTGTGTCAAAGAGCAAACTATGAAGACCTCAGGTTCATTAAACATTCAGTGACTTAAGAATAAACATAAAATTGGGTGAGACAAAATAATTGAAAAAAAAAAAACTGTTACATAAATGGATATATAAAATTTCTTTAAACTCCAATCATCTTTTAAGCTGTTTTATGAGCTCGAAAACCACAAAACATACACAAAACACATGGAAGTGCACAAAACTGAACTGAAGACCATTTCAAATAAGCTTCACAGAACCAAGACGTATTTTAAAAAGTCGTTGCGTTTCTTACAGTTATTAAACAATGACTTGTTTAAAAACCTAATTTTCTTTTAACTGAAGCATGTCAGGTTTGGCACCATCTTCTGTTCAGAATCAACACTGCAACACCAACATCAGATTCAGGGGAGATATCTGATAAAAATGAGGATGAATATGGAATACGGAATAGTATTCTGCGATGATATGAGTATTTCATCTCCACTACTATCAAAAAAGAACTTAACTGTTAAAAGACCATCAATAATATGACTATTTTGGAAATTTGTTCAAAATTGCAGGGTTGGCTGTAAATAGTTTATAAGTTCTATATCCATGTCTGTACTTTTTATTGTTGTCTTGAAGCTAGCAGGACTACATCAGAATAATTATGATGCATTTACACAAAATAATTGTACTGAGTGTTCGTTAATGTGCACTGTAGAAAAAAAGAAGGAAAGAAAGAAAGAAAGACAGACAGACAGACAGACAGACAGACAGACAGAAAGAAAGAAACAAAGAAAAAAAAAGAAAGAAACAAAGAAAGAAAGAAAGCTTTGTTTTCTACAGCCCACCAGCATAAAAAGTAGAACATAATTTGAGGAAGTAATTAAGACCTATTTATTGTACTTTCGTTTTCAGATGCAAACTGAATATCTTTGTGTTTTCTAATAGACTTTTAATATGAGCAATATAAGATAATCCATGTGGACCTCCTGAAGCTGACCTGTAAGCATCAGAGCTTTTGAACGGTGGAATTACCTTGAATCCCTAACAACAACCTGCTAAAGGAGGAAGATATGTTGAAATGCAGTTTTTGGACGTCTCGTTTGTCTGCGTGTTCGTGTCAACAATCAGCTCGCTGGACAGCTGCTTCACAAACACAATGACAGGGTTTCTTCCTCTACTGAACTGGGTGGACAAATATTCCTGGTGGTGCTAATCAATCATCGGAGCTCGGCTGTGGCAGGTCAGAGGTGGGGCGGGGTGGCTGGTGTCACAAAAAGAAAAGAGGAAGCGTAGGAGGTTTTTTTCTTTTTCTTTTTTTTAAAGAGTGGAAGGAAGTGTTGGTGTGATCATGTTTAGACTAAAGCATCTTCACAAAGATATCCAAAAACAAAAGAGTCAGTATATTAGTGATTCCCAGCACAGGATTGGTCTGCATAGCTCTGCGGGGGTCCTGGGCTTTACTGCCACACAGACTGTCAACATTTTTTTGCACATATGTAAAAGAAATAACACATAAATGAGCAAAAAAATAAAGTGAATAATTAAACTGAAATGCCTTATATATTGCTTTTGCTAATATATCTGTCCATTACAAGTGGGTTTATGGAATAAAAATTGTTGAAAGAAATATATATATATATATATATATATATATATATATATATACATATTACACTGACTGTATTGGACTGTTTCAGACTGGCACCTCAAACAATCGTGTTGGAAAAAAAAAATCCTTCAGTTCTTTGTCCATTACTTTTTAAAGTGAATCTTCATAATTTATAGTTCACGATCCATCACACTGATCATATTACTGTAGTTGTCTTGTAAGCACACACAGTTAGCAGGAAATGTCAATTATTTGTCGTTTAGTGGATGGCTATCAAGCTTTATAGATACACACTGTCCGTTTTAACAGGCTTTTTAACTAAAAACATCTTGAACTAAAACAATTTATATCAGTTGCCCATAACATTACTGTATGTTAGCACATAGTAGCAATCAGCTATTTCACAAGAAATCCTTATATTTGCATTTGATTTTTTCAGTGTTCCTACATGAATATATATTGAATATATATGATGGTTGGGCCCATCGGTAGTATCAAAGCAAATAGTTTGATGCTGAAACATTTTTAGATTGAAGCTTGCAAAGCGCGCCTTTCTCTGCCGGATTGTTTTAAACACTAGCGGATCGTGGTTGGCTAGACAATGTTGACGTTGGGCGGCGTCACTACAGTGAGAGGCTCTGATTGGTTGGAGTGCCACGTCAAGAGTGTTAAGCGCATCAAAAGCTGAGTTAAGTGAACTTCCGCATTGCTGGCTTTTGGAGCTTTAAAGCTTGACAAAGAAATGACACAGCCAGCGCACACAAAGCGCCGCAGAAACTCTGGCGTCCCTCTGACGGCCTCAACAATAGACTTTACATGTAACCATGCCTCTCTTGACACTGACGTTTGGGACGCACCATTGGTGTTTGTGAGCTCCCTTTCAGACACATGTCCTTTCTCAAAACGTACTGTCATTTCAGGGCTTGAAGGGGATTTTTTTTCCAAGCTGGAACTTATTTTTAGCAAATATTATGTTTTGTGTTTAGTCACTCTGAGAATTTTGGAGTCAGTCTGAGCCGTTCAGAGGGATTTATATCCACTTCTCCATTAGCGTAAAACGGGACTGGTCAGGGCAGGTTTCAAATTCCGCTTGTAGTGAGGTTTATTCTTCCCAAAACGCAGTAATTGTACCATGTTTATATTCCCATTGGACTTACAAACGCCTTCGAAGTGTTTCTTGATTCTCTTCCAGGCCAATTCAGACAGAATACAAATACACCGCAGCAGGACCATTGAAAAAATAAAAATAAAAATACAGAATTTTCCTTAAACAGCTCTGGTGTGGTGTAAATGGGTATTACATCCAAATCAATCTGGAAGACTACTACTACAACTTTACTAGTTTATAAATTATTGAATGACTTAGCACCAAAGTATGTTGAAGATCTGTTGCCACTATACCAACCCCCCAACCAATTAGGTCTCCAACTCCAGTCAACTAATCACTCCTAGAATCAGAGGCAAACATGGAGAAACAGCCTTTAGTTTATATGCTCCCTTTATCTGAAACAAACATCCAAACCACTGCAAAGCTGCTGAAACTATTAGTTCATTTAAATTAAACCTAAAAACTCTTCTGCTTAGAGCTGGCTTTGATTAATTGATTGATAATAGCTGGAATGTCATAGTATTTTTTCTTATTTTTATATATCTTTAGTCTTGTTTTTTTTTTTTTTCGTTTTTTTTTTTTGCTGCTTTTATTTTTCCCCTAATCATCTTCATTTCCTTGTTGCTGAAAGTGTGCAATCAAAATAAATTTGCCTTATTATGCCTATTCAGATTCCAATAAAGGATTCAATGCATCCACTGCCATTACAAATAATCCTACTTGGATTCAAAAATAGTATTTTTGACATGAAAAACCCTAAAAAAAAAGATACCTTAAGGTTGGGATGGAAATGAGAACTATATTAATTTTACCCTGGATGGTTGACAGTAGGTTGTAAGTAGATTAACTTACTTTTCCTTTTCCTTTTTTGAAACTCAGTTAATGCCCTGAGTCTATAATACTACTCTGGTTTTAAGATTTTATTCGGAAGTATTTTTTTCCACTCTATAATTTATAATAAAAATTAATATGTTTCAAAATGAAATATTATAAAATTGACTATAATTTACAAACTTCCGAAGGTCTTTGCTCTTTTTTTTCTTCCACTCTTTTTTGCATTGATGAACAATAAATAAATGTCGGTTTAGACGGACTGAACAATATCTGCTATTTAAAAGTAAAGATCTCCTCCCCCTCTATCACACAGCAAATGCCCCCTATGAGCCTCTCCTACACCACTAAAACCTGACAATGACTTCATTGACACCCAAGTGTCTCATTAATCTTCATTTGTCCCATCATATCCTGTCATTTGCATGGAAATGGCTTCCAAGCTGTGGCGAAAACCGATGGTGTCGGTGGTAAAACATTGCAGGATCCTGATAGGTTGAGCTGGGTTGAGCTGGAGGGGGGTTATCGGGTGTCTATCTGCCCATTTGGCTCTTCCTGTATACGTTTCTTATCCAAATGACGTGAACCTAACCAACCAGACATACACAGACAAACTCACTCAGCAGGGGATGTGAGCTGGAGGAGGTAATCAGATTTTTCAGCTGCACAGGGGAGCACTTCTTGAGAGCAGCCGGGGGTTTCCCATCTGTCAACCCCGAGACTTGACCCCCTGCCTACTGTTAATAGAGTTTCTTCCTCTTCCTGCTGATGCGCCTTCCTCTTTATGTTTTTTTTTTCTTTTACTAAGATACACACATGAAACTACACACTTTTGGTGTTTATAAGCTGCCACACCACTAATGGAGTTTGAAATGAGACGGCAACCAGTTATGGAGGTGGAGGAAGTTGCTGTCATCCCCCCACCGCAGCAATGGATCAGCTCTCCATAAGTGTGCCAGAAGTGGGGTTTGGGTTTGGAGCTTGAAGAGAGGGTTAGCCAAAATTTGCATGTGGGGGGGATTTGTGCTGATGGATATGCAGCTAACAGTTATCAGTTTACATAAAATAGCAGCAAATATGCCAATTCTTGTCCTGATCTGCAAAGCAAATATGAATAAACTTCCTGTGCTGGTTAGACTAAAACTCTTTCTTTTCTGAATATGTGATACAAAAAAAAAAAAATCTGGCTAAAAATGATTTAGCAGCCACAGACTGTGCAAGTTGTCCCACCAAAAAAGATGACAGAGGTCTGTAATTTTCATTAAAATAACTACGAGACAGAATGTGCGGGGGAAAAAAAACTGTAAATCTAATTGTGGGATTTTTAAAGAATGGCCACCAAATACATTTTTGCCTCAGAAGGGAACTGAATGACAAAAGAAAGCAGCCTGAGTTGGAGCTCTGAGAGCACCGTGACTGTCTGCTTTCCACTTTGACAGAGCACAGACTCTGTCTTTGATCAGTACTCAGGAAATTTCATTAAGACAGAGATGCACGGATAAGAGACTAAACATTGGTCCTGTGGAAGAGGGAAGGAAGCCAAGAAGACAACAAAAAGTGTCATAAATAGAAAATGAAGTTAGGACAATGATACTATCTCTATTATTTTCTTATTTATATACCAAAGGCGAACAAATAACGACAAAAAAGCTCAGTAGGGTAAAAAATATATTACAGGGATTAGAGTAAATGTTTTCAAACATCAAACTGATTTGGTAAATGGTAAATGGAATGAACTTATATAGCGCTTTTCTAATCATACTGACCACTCAAAGCGCTTTACATTGAAGCCACATTCAACCATTCACACACCGACAGCCAACATTGATCGGTAGGATGATGTTTTTGGGGTTAAGTGCCTTGTCCAGGGGCACACTGACATGTGACTGGAGGAAGCTGGAATCGAACCTACGACCCTCCAATTGCAAGCCAACTCTACTCTACCACAGAGCCACAGTCACGCTATCTATCTGATTATAAATTTAACATTGGTTGGGCTTGAAGGGGAATGTGTTGGAAAAAAATTTATAATCACTTAGGATTTACAAAATTTGACGTGGCCATCTGCAATGGCTCTGATAATTTTCTGTGAATTGGAGCACATCCATAACTGAAGTGAGACCATAGAAAAATACAGTATGTGTAGAAAGGATTGTGCTTTGATTGTGATATAAAATTGAGACTACATGAAGGTAAAGCTAAGAAACAGGAGTCATTCTTAGACTTCCAATTCAGGAGTCGTTTTTCTGTTCATTTTTGTGCAAACCCTTTTATTCACATTTTTATTATATACAAGAGCGAAAGATAAGGTCACAAAAATGTATGCAAATACTTATCAATACATATAAATCAGTCAATCACCCAATAGACCTCCTAATATAAATCATATTAGTCCAAAATGCTCTCATTTTTATTAATGCCTACCGTCCTCTCATCCCAAGATCCACTAGGAGCACAACTAAACTAAACTTTTTTTTAAAAATAGCTACAAGTACGTAGTTACTTATACTTACTATGCATTTAAACCATTCCTTCCCTCAAGAAATGTATCTTTTATATATTTTAGAGTTAGAGTTCCATATGTCAGGAAACCTCTTTGATGCCCCTTTTTCTACAAACCACAACTTCTCAATATATATATATATATATATAAAGACGTCTTGAAGCCATATATTATTTGTTTTGGGTAACTTATGTTTCCAATGAAAAATAATTTGATGTCTGGTTAATAATGTTGTAAAGGCAATCACACACTTAATATTGAGAAACCAGTGCCAACCCTTTAAAACGCGACTGCAACCATTATTAATTCAAAATCAGACTATTTGTTGGTTTCCATTAACCTTCTAACCATTTAAAAACCATCAGAGAACATATTAGTCTCATACCAACATCATTAGAGTAATCTCTCAAATTTTTTTCAGACCTGTCCACCTAGCTAGCTCAGAAGATGCAGTATGACTTTGAGCTGGATGGAAACAGCACCTTAACACCAATATCTAAGTGAATCAAGCGGAACAAACAAATGCAAATTAGCTTTAATCTTATCAATCAATCACCATACGAGTGGGGAAGTAGGAAGAGGAGACAAGGAAAACAAACACAAAACATCTATTCAGCCTCGTCAGTCACTGACCAAAGAGAAGGATGGAGAGATGAAGAAAGAGTGCCGGCGTCTTGTTTACCTTATCGATCATGTCGGGTCGGTTGGTGGCGGCCAGCACGGTGACATCTCGGAGCTGCTCAATACCATCCATCTCTGTCAGGAGCTGAGCTAGGACCCGGTCACCTACGCCCCCAGAACTTGCAGAGCTGAAGATCAGGGCGAGACAATAAGATAAATGTGGAAGGAGGATGGCAGCATGTGGGGGGTGATGAGTGAAATCAGGATGGATGACTGAAAGGAAAAGGGATTCATGCAAATCAATCAGAGATTAAAGACCCTACTGAAGAGAAAAAGTATTTATTTCTAGCCAAAGGTTTTGTCAGTGACAGAAAGTATGAGTTGGATCCAAAGCAACTGTGGAACCATAATCATTTTGAAGGATGTGCTGCTCAGAATATAAGTTTTCTTACTCAGAACTTCACAGTAAGAGGTTCATTTGTGGTTGGCTTTATAAGACTCAAGTTGATTCAGCAAATGCCAAAATCGAATCCGACATTCAGGAAAACTAAGGCCGAAAGGACCGTTTTGTGGATTATCAAGATTAAATGGTTGATGAAAGGTTCAATTGGATGTAAGAAGATTTCATGAACTCCAAGAATGACCAATAAGGGCCAGGATTATCACATCTTGAGGAGGGTTGCACAGGGTTGAATTGTGATGCCACCTGTCCATAGCTTGCTCATCACTGGCAATAGCCACTTCTGCCTGAGAAAAACACCATAGACAAACGGGAAATCTGAGGGAAGTAAATAAATGGAAAGAAAAGGGTTGGGATGAGCACATTTCTGATTGGATCTGATCTGGAAAATCATTCAGCTGGAAATGAAAAGCGTCTCCTTGTAATTCTGCCTCTAACATTGTGTGGTGTCAAAGCATCCCCAAGCATCTGCTTCTTTCCTGTATTTTCAACATGGTGGAGGATAAAAGGGATGCTGCAGTGATGCGGGTGCTCAAAGATCACAGCACTAAAATTCTGAATGGCTTGTAAGGAGATGCTCAAACTATCAACCCCCAATTGTCACAATCTTCGTATTTGTGTCACATGTTTTGATATTTGGATTAATTTGTATTATTTATTGTCACTAAGCCTGAACCACAAAGTTTCTAATTTATTTGAGTTTTGCTCTTTGTTTATTTGGTTTAGAGATTCCTCTCTCTTTAGTTCCCTCTGCGTCTCTTACTCTCTAAATTAGTCGTCTTCTCATGGTTTAATTCATAGGTTGTCCCCATCCCATCTACACTGCTTTGTAGAGTTGGGCTACACATCCTCTTGTGTCACTCATTCACCCTCCCAGAAGTTAAAGCCAGTTTCATGATCTCCTTTTCAGACTCTTTCGTTGTGCATCACTTCCCTTTGAGATAAACTGAATCGAACTGAACTGAATGAGTGTATAGACCACAAAGAACACGAGAATGTTCACACAATCAACAGGGCAATCAATCAACTTATTATGATTAGATCCAATCATTTAGAATTATAGTAGTGGGCAATATAATTGGTGTAAGGTAGATATTTTGGCCTTTGCTGGCACAGTTGTACCAGGTAAAGAGGATAAATGTTCACTTTTCCTTTACACTACGTGTTGTAAGTTTAATTTTTGTTTGTTTTCCACTTAATAGAACGGAAATGTGGAGAACTTGAAGCACTTATAAATATATGCAGGTTTATGTTTGTGCGACGCTAAAGTTATTAATAAATAACAAGCAAAGCAGACAATTTGGAACTTAATGTTTCCAAAACATTTATCTTTTATTTAACTTAAAAAATCTTCAACTTTATGTTCTGAGAATTTTTGAATCAAATTTCGGAAAAAGTTTTGAATATGTTTTAACTGCATTTTCCACAGTAAATGTTTGAATCGCATTCTAAACTTTTTGACTTGGTTGTTTTGCTGCAATTTATATGGAAGCTGAGAATGTTAATTAACAGCTATTTTGACATATAGAATAATCCTTAACTGTCCCACAAAGGGGAGATTCAGCTGTGACAGCAGTAAAGTGAAAGACAATGTCACTTTGATGAAACAAATAAAAAAAGTATACTAACGGAATTTAAGAATTAAGAATAATACATTGAAGAGTAACTAAACCCCAAAACAACTTTTTTTTTGCTTATAAACTATATAAATGGGTCTTTACCAATGCAATCTTTCGGTTTCAGAGCATTTGTTGACGATTTGGTGTACACTTGTTAAATTTCCAATTTTTTGGTCTAAAAACATCTTAGTGCTGCCACTCATGGTCAATGTGTGACTACTGCATTTGAATTTTGGGATTGGCTGAGAGCGCTACGTCTCTTCCATTGTCTACGTCACAGGCATGGTCTCACAGAGACGCCCTCCCTGTCTCAGAAACACTTGCCCTGCCCTGTGACGAGTTAAACTTGTTTATGGGGAGTCTAAGACACACCCTTCAACTTCCAGAAAATAACTTATCGTCCATTAACTTCTATTCATAACTTTTTCGGCCAGGGGACCCACGGGCCAACTGGAAGGGGAGGGGACTTAAGGCCAGTTTATGCTTCTCTGTTTGGACGGAGACAGATTGGCGCAACGCCATTATCCGTTTGAAGCAAGGGCAGTCACCTACGCAAGAACGCACGGAGTAGAGCCCCAATTTTAACTATCCGTCTCCATCAACAGATAGCGAATGCATCTGATTGGTCAGAGCCAGAGATCGCTTCACCAGAATGGTGCTCTGTAGTCGCTGTAATCAGTAGTTAATGCAGTGTTTGGCCACTACATGCTTTATACTGAAAGGATCATTTATTTTTTTGGCAATTATGAACTCAAGGAGGTGTAGGAAAGCAACAAAAAAGCCTACTGCGTTAGGCCGCTGTGCTCCATAGAGCCTCCCTTTACTTCTGGTAGACGGCGGAGAAGAGACTTCATTATTTCTCCCTTTACCGGAGGTAAAGAGAGGCTTTATGGAGCTCAGCGGCCCAACACCATATTAGTTGGAGTTGGTTCAGCCATGACTGTCTTCCAGACCACACCCCTGCCTGCCCCCCTCGCGTTTATCCTCCACACTTGGCCATACCCCTCTGTGCCTCCTGGCCTTGCCCACTTTGGTAGAATTTTTTAAATGTTGTTTGGGATAATGCTTTTTCATGGGGTTCAGTTACTCTTTAAGTACAAAACTATAAAACCAGAGTACTGTGCAATTTTTCAAAATAAAGTGGTATACTCTGATTAGAATATTTCTAAACTGAATTGCTATTACAATTTGCATTTCTCTTCTATGCAGCTGTTTGAAACCTGCATAGATTATTCTTCTTGAAAAATCAAAATGTACCATGTTTGATATTTCAAACAAAAAAAAAAACCAAACAAACTAAAAACATTTGAAGATGCATACAATTATGACACCTCTGACCAAAGTATAAATCAACCTGTGTGGAAGATCTTTAAACCCGATTTAATATAAGGGGGGGTGTTGTAATCTATGAAAGGAAGTACAATAATAAAAAAAAAAAAGAAATTTTAAGCACATATATAGAATGTGCATGAGTAATTTTGCATTAAAAAGTATAATATATTATTTCCAAGGAGTTAGCAGAATATAAACTGTAAATTCTGATGGCCATCAAAAGCAGCAGACGTGTTAAGTTAAATAGTGCAAATAGTACAGCATAGGTCTAGACATTATTTAGTTTGTAAGGAGCAGTTTTTATACAGATATATTAATAAAATTGATGAATATATCGCAAAATGCTCTAGATTATATTGTACTATAGATTTTGCCCAGCCCTAATCTGGCATTTATGTAACAATCTTCCAATAATGAACCAACCTAGGTGCACCAGCTCTATGGGAGAGCGTATGTGCTGGGCCATAGAAGATCAGCATTCTTAAAAAAACTAATCAGTGCATTAGTTATTGCATTACAAGGTGGTTATTTTCCATAGCACAGTGCAGACAGCCATCCTTCTGGGCTCAAACACACATACACACACAGTCTCTGTTGACAGGGCCATCGGAAGTGCCAGACGTCATTAGTGCAGAGAAGGCTTCAGAGGAGCACAAAAGCCCTCTGTCACTGAAGATACGAGGGAGAAGAAGGGGGTGGGGGAACAGTAACGGGGAAGGAGAAAGAAAGTCTGGGTAACGGGTGATAGCAGGCTAGATAGGAGAAATGGGTAACAAAAATATAAACAAGCATCTGTCGATGGTAACTAATATGAAGCTGGGAGATACGAGGCAGATAAACAATTGAAAGGCTGAAGTTAACAAAGTCCCTACATGTTTTATGTGCATGCTTTTCAAAATTCATATTAGCAAGTATAAAAATGAACGTTTTTTACAAGTTATGGCAGTGGTTAAGATTTAAACTTCTTGGACAGATGGATTGAGCTCCTCCTCTTCTCTTGGGCCTTGATCCAGTATAAGTTGTTAATTTTTATGTTCCCAATTTTTTTTTTTTTTCCATTCTGGGAGTGATGCAGATTACTGCCTGGGGATTTTTTTGGTGCTTCTAGAATTTTATTTTTAAATCTAATCATTTTATTTATTTGAAATTCTAATGTTTTATTCATACGCTTGTTTTTTATCCTTCATTCCTGACTGTAAGACATTAGACAAAGAAAAGGTAGCACAGAAAATGAAAATTTAGAAGGTATCCGTCTTCCTCTTGTTCTTCCAAACACATCCTGGCTTTAGCATCTATCTTCCAGTCATAGCTCAAATTATATGTTTGCTCTGCAAGGAGTTTGTCCTGTCATGAAAGGCAGACAGCCAATTTGGCTTTAACAATTAAAATGTTTATTGTTTTACTTTGTGCCCTATTTCTGTTATTCTGCTAGATGAATAATAAAAACAGAAAAGAAAGGGGGTTGTCACTCTGTGAGTTTTGTGAGTTTTAAGGAGCAGTGGACAGAGGGTAACTTCCCGTGTAACGTTTGGTGACGTGATGCTGTGAGCTTTAAAATATTGAATGTTTTTCATTGTAAAATCATGTGAATAAAAGAGTGCTTTAAAATAACATTTTCTTATTATACTTCCCAATTCCTAAATAACATTATTTGTCATTTTGTCTCTTTTACTGAGCTGATTCTCTTTGCTTTAAGCCCTGTTTCATCTCATGTCTTCCTCATTTCACTCCACTAGTTTGGACTTGTGGCAGGTAGGCTGACAGATTTACAGGTGCTTCTCATCTCCTGCCTCCAGATGAAAAAACACACACACACAAATGAGAAGAAGCTGTCTGGTTGTGTCAACATTTCCGAATTCGTAATGGCAGTCTGTGAGCCACTTTATTGATTAAACACAGCAGAAAGTAAGGTCCAATAAATAACATTCACAGATCTGCAAGAAGTGCATTTCTTTAAATGGTGAGTGGCCTTAAGGCACAGGTCCAGTCCTGCTTCTATCTATCTATCTAGACAAGGAAGTAGCTGACACTTGCTGATCAAAGATGAAAAACTTATATTCATAAAAAAGGGAGAAGAAATCTAAATTAAAAGGGGGGCACTGTACAGAGCTAAACTTTCAGCTCTACTGGCAAAGAAATAACTGATAAGGAAAAATCATTATTTAGTACAGACTGGAGATAAGCCAATAAGACATTACAATATACAAATACTGCATGATGAAATACAACTGCAGTCCAATGAACTAATGAAAGATTCAGACCTGTTTCAGTTCAACTCAATTAATGTGTTTATCCCAATAGCGAAATTAACTCATATCTTTTAAGTGTCTTGGTGATGGCTGCAGGTAGCCCCCTACCACGCAGAAGTACCAGTCCTGGGACATAACTACTTTTCGACAACATTACAGGCATATTCATCTCCCTCCATCACGCAATCCAACAATATAAATATCAAATGAATGAAAAGAGCACATCAACATACCCCAGTGTTGCCACAGTTACTGTGAAATAGTAATCCGATTTCTAACTACTGATTTATCCTTCCAAAAGTAACTTACTACTTACTTTACTGATTAAGCCTGTGAATATTCTCATTCATCCAGGTCATGGTTATCTCAAGGAAATTTCAATCAAACGCAACTGGATTTGGTAATTTGTCTTGGAAGACGTTTCACCTCTTATCCAAGAGGCTTCATCAGTTCATGCTGGCCGCTGACCAGGACCAGTCCCAGCCTGCTGGCCGCTGACCAGGACCAGTCCCAGCCTGGTCAGCGGCGAGCATGAACTGATGAAGCCTCTTGGATAAGAGGTGAAACGTCTTCCAAGACAAATTACCAAGTCCAGTTGCGTTTGATTGAAATTTCCTTGAGATACTTTACTGATTACTTTATTTTAAAAGTAACTACGTTAGATTACAAGTCACTTTATTAGTTACTCTCAGCAGCTGCCAATAACACTCCACACCGCCACAACATAGAAACAATACCCTGTTTTTTTTTTTTTTTTTTTTTTTTTTTTGCACCCTGTTTTTGCAAATACTCACTTTATTGGAAGTGCATTTTATTATTTGAATATATCGGTCCGATATATTGGCCTGCCGATATATCGTCGGCCTCTATTCTCTATACCTATTTGTGTTTAAAGTTGCCCAAGGATGATATTAGATATATTGGCCAAGGAATATAAAACATCTAGTACCCAAAAACTGCATTGACTACTGATTACATCGACTATAGCGCCCTGTTGTGGTGAAATGACTAGGGATGCACCGATACCGATACGATAGAAGTATCGGCATTGGTACTCGGTATCGGCAAGTACTCACATCTATGTATTGGTATCTTATTGTTTTGAAAAAAGTGGTATCATTGCATACCTACTGCCTTTTCCTCACGGCACAAAGTTTATGTAAATCAGTACTGTTTGGATCAGTATCGGATCGGTATTGACAGATTATGAACCTCAGACATATGTAACCTAATCTGGATAATGTGTCTAATTTAATGAATTACCAAAACACACTGTGGAACATGAGAAAATCCCCGCTCTAAAAGCTTAAATACTTTCAGTACATTGAATTATGGAAATGAGGATTTAGAAAATTACATATTACATTACATACTACATATGTATTTAGAAGTTAATTAGTGGAGACAAAATGAACAGGTAAAAAATTAATGTGCAACACAGGGGAAAAGAAGCACGTGTTAAACTAACACATTATGAGGCCTTCTGCCCTTTTCTTATCTCCATCCTGCAAATGTCATCTTCTAGTCGTCGTTTAGCAGGAAGCAAGCTGCAAATATGGCCTTCTCCCTTTGCTGCAAAAGAGCACAATGAAATGTTTGTGTGCCTCCGGTCCATGTCCTCTGTCACACACCCCCCTCCACCCGGGCTCTTTCCTTCAAGCCACAGATGTTACTGTGCCATCCCACTGAAACTCCTTCAGACAACACTCTGTTCTGTGTTCTCTGCTGGTCAAAGGCCACACAACTTTGCAAACACTGCATGGGAAGCAGTACATTCATGCTGACTGTTTTGGATGTTTGTTCCTTCTATCATGCATGAATCACAGCGAGATTACGCGGATGGAGGCTGTAGTTATACAATTAACACAGACCACCAAGGTCATTATGAATTTGTCACACCAGTGCGAAGGAGCTGTTTTTCTAGATTATTTTCCACTTTGTTGAGATGTTTAGTTTTTTGCAGTCGCCAGCCTGTTTTCAAAGGAATACAGAAAACGACACACCGTACCTTCCTCTTTCGCTGGCGAGAGCGTCGATTTCATCAAAGAAGACGATGGAGGGAGCGACGGCCCTCGCCTTCCGAAACACCTGCGAGCGGAGTCAGCGGAAGAGGCCGAAACAGGATAAACGTTTAGAGGGACGAATGAATCATCCGGGACACAAACACAGAGAGGAAATACAGCAGTCAGTAAAGTCAGAAATCACACCACAGGTCATCCTTTCAGGACATCAAAACTAAACGCGACACAATGATCACAACGGATTTTTGCTAATAATTACCAAACACAGAGCAAAAGAAAAGTATTCAAATTCACTGAACTGGGTCTGTATTGAGGAAGGTTAAAAGCACAGATATCATCTTATTTCACTGAGCTTTTATGTGACATACGTACGTGAAGTACAGCATGCATGATTTTCTTCACAAATGAAAATCTGAAAAGTGTGTGTGCTTTTGTTTTCAGCCCCCTTTAGTTAAATATAAATAAATATAATAAATAGCAAAACATAACATAGGGCACACAGGACCCATCCATCCATCCATCTTCCTCCGCTTATCCGGGGTCGGGTCGCGGGGGCAGTAGCCTAAGCAAGGAGACCCAGACTTGCCTCTCCCCGGCCACTTGGGCCAGCTCCTCGGGAGGAATCCCGAGGCGTTCCCAGGCCAGCTGGGAGACATAATCTCTCCAACGGGTCCTGGGTCTTCCCCTGGGTCTCCTCCCGGTGGGACATGCCCGGAACACCTCACCAGGGAGGCGTCCAGGAGGCATCCTGACTAGATGCCCGAGCCACCTCAACTGGCTCCTCTCGATGTGGAGGAGCAGCGGCTCTACTCTGAGCTCCCTCCGGATGACCGAGCTTCTCACCCTATCTCTAAGGGAGAGCCCAGCCACCCTACGGAGGAAACTCATTTCAGCCGCCTGTATCCGCGATCTCGTTCTTTCGGTCACCACCCAGCGTTCGTGACCATAGATGAGGGTAGGAACGTAGATCGACCGGTAAATCGAGAGCTTCGCCTTTCGACTCAGCTCTCTCTTCACCACGACAGACCGGTACAGCGCCCGCATGACTGCAGACGCCCTACCAATCCGTCCATCGATCTCCCGCTCCATTTTTCCCTCATTCGTGAACAAGACCCCCAGATACCTAAACTCCTCCACTTGAGGAAGGACCTCATCCCCAACCCGAAGAGAGCACCCTACCCTTTTCCGACTCAAGACCATGGTCTCGGATTTGGAGGTGCTGATCCTCATCCCAGCCGCTTCACACTCGGCTGCGAACCGCTCCAACGAGAGCTGTAGATCACGTTCAGACGAAGCCAACAAGACCACATCATCTGCGAAAAGCAGAGACCCGATCCTGAGGTCACCAAAACGGATCCCCTCAACACCTTGGCTGCACCTAGAAATCCTGTCCATAAACGTTATGAACAGGATCGGTGATAAAGGGCAACCTTGGCGGAGTCCAACTCTCACTGGAAACGAGTCCGACTTACTGCCGGCAATGCGAACCAGACTCTGACACCGGTCATATAGGGACCTAACAGCCCGTATCAGAGGGCCTGGTACCCCATACTCCCGGAGTACCCCCCACAGGACACCCCGAGGGACACGGTCGAACGCCTTCTCCAAGTCCACAAAGCACATGTAGACTGGTTGGGCGAACTCCCACGCACCCTCCAGGACCCTGCCGAGGGTGTAGAGCTGGTCCAGTGTTCCACGGCCAGGACGAAAACCGCATTGTTCCTCCTGGATCCGAGGTTCGACTATCCGTCGTACCCTCCTCTCCAGGACCTTTAGTAGTAAACAGGGCCTGCAACTGTGAGTAATTTATCCTCAACATGAACCCAGATGTTCTGTTGAGGACCACGGTAACTTTGGAGGAGTTGCAGAGCTCCAAGTAGAGTAAAGTGGGAGAACCAGTCATGAAAATTGGACCTAAAGAGGAACGATCAAGAGTCAACAACACACAGCTTTAGTTACTGCAGGTGGAAATTAAAAATCAGCCCTGAAATCTGCATTGTATAGTGATGGAGCTGAACCTCCAGGGTCAGATAAGAGCAATAAGAAGGTCAGCCTTCTTTCACCTGAAGAAGATTTCTAGGATTAAAGGACTAATGTCACAACATGACCTCCAAACACTCATCCACGTTTTTATCTTTAATCGCATTTATTGCTGCAACAGCGTCCTCACAGGTCTACCTAAAAAAGTCAATCAGAAAGCTGCAGCTGATCCAGAACGCTGCTGCTGGCATCCTCACTAGAACTAGGAAAGTAGAGCACATCACCCCAGCTCTAAAGTCCTTACACTGGCTCCCTGTACCTCAGAGAATAGAATGTAAAATACTCCTACTAGTTTATAAATCAATGAAAGGCCTAGCACCAGAGTATATTGAACACCTGCTGTCACTATACCAACCCACAAGACCACTCATGTCTATTGGTTCAAGTCTCCTCTGCATCCCCAGAGTTAGAATCAAACATGGAGAGGCAGCATCCAGTTTCTATGCTCCTCTAATCTGGAACAAACTACCAGAAAACTGCAAAACTGCTGAACAGTGAGTCACTTTAAATTAAAGCCTAGTTTATACTTTAGACTTTAAACATTTTTCATTTATACTTCTCAGTTTTTGTCAGTCCTGCAAAGCAATTCCACACCAGGAAAACAGGGTTTGCTGACTCTTTATGTTAGGTCTGCCTAACATTGCAGCGTAGTTTCTTGTAAAATACAGTTATTTTTTTCTTCAGTTTGTGAACGCATTCCCCCTTCAAGGAGCAATGGACAACAGAAAGTAAGTTTTGATTGCACTCTAAAGCCTTTTAGAAGTGCGGCTCATTTGATACTCTAAAAACGCATAGACGCAAACACAGTAGCCTGTTTTGTTGTTCTCTTCACCTCCTTACATTTTAAATAACCCAAATACCATATTAGATAAAATCTCCTTTTAATATAAAGCATGTAGTGCCAAAAAGCTGCACTGACTACAGATTACATGAACTATAGTGCACCATTCTGGTGAAACGATCTCTGGCTGTTGTTGAGCTGACCAATAACAGACATACGCATTCCGTTGATGGAAATTGATAGTTAGAAAATTGGGTTCTCCTCTGTCAGTCGTTGGGTAAGTGACAGAGAGCCCTTGCGTTGACGTAAAATGGTGTTGCACCAATCCATTTCATCGTACACGCGAAGTATAAACCAGGCTTTAGGTTAAAAATCCATTTGCTTGAAATTGCCTTTGATTGTTTGCTTGTTGTGTTACTTATTTTTTTTATCATGTAAACCACTTTGGACTACATTGTTGCTGATATGTGCTATACAAGTAAATCTTACTTGACTATTGCTGAAAGCTTTCGAAAGCCTTGCTGAGAAAGAGGAGTTTGGATTGGATGTAAATATACATATATTTATATATATTTTTTGAAATTTTATTTAATTTCTTCTCAAATTTACATATTTATTCTTGACAGATAATATAGGGCTATAAAGCTGATTCTGTTATGGAAGAAGGCACTCTGATGAGGGAAGACAATGCCATTTGTGAGGAGAAAACGTCTATACAGTGGCAGCATAATGCTGTAGGATGATTTTCTTCAGTAAGGACAAAGAAGCTGTTTAGAGTTAAAATGGCTCTGTCTAATTGAGAATCGGTGGTAAGGCTCAACAAGTGCTCTCCATCCTCCTGCGTTGGACATATTTTGCAAGAAAATCTGCACAAAAAATAATCTCGTTTCCAAAGTTGATAGAGACACCCCAAAAATTTATGTTACATAAAATCCCCCAAAACAAATGTCCTTCGTTGTAACTTGAATGAAAGAATACAAATAAATTTGCCAAGCTCTGTAAGAACATTTTAAAGAACGTACCTCTCGAACAGCTCTTTCGGACTCCCCAACATACTTGCTCAGTAATTCTGGACCCTGAAAGAATGATTCATGCAGTAAGGAATATCGTTACACATTTTATAACAGCTACTACAGAATAACAATCTACAAGTCTTCTACGTTAGGACCTTTGACAAATCATTGTTTAACTCTTTTTTTTTTTTTTACATCAAAAAACCAGGGGTGAAATTCTGAGTGACAAATGATGCATCTGCTCCTCTAACAATGCAGATCAAACAAAAGGACCGGTGATAATCCAGAGTGTCGCTTTGTAGGAGGTATTTTGTCTCTTTGCATGAACTTCTTTCTGTGCTCACTGTAAGATGTGTACCGTTTCATGTTGGTATGTAACACATGTGGCTCACTTGGCAAAGATGAACATTTTCCACTCTGTGAACGTTAAAGTAGCACATCTGCTCGCACCATGGTGTAACGTCTCCTGTTATGAGTGCAGTCAGGCACATCAAATCAAACCTGACCTTGGGGGAGATCTAAGGCATGGAATAGACAGTTTGTGCGAACAACAGCTTCATAAATATGACCTACAGCCATATTTGTGAAGGCTGCGGCGTGGTTTTTGTGTCCAATAATGAAAGATGCTTTTCCATATTTACTTTAAAAAAGAACGGTGGAGGTAATACATTGAGAGGGAAGCAGAACAAAAATGTCTCCTGCTGTTAATATTGCCAAGGATGACCCAAACCAACCCAAATCTACTTTGTTTCTAATTTCCAGTGGAGGGATACGCCTCCTTCGCACTGAATGCTTATGGGATGTAGTTCGTAAAAAGAGCAGCCAAGTATTCAAAGCACCTAGTCCTCCAGTTCCTACATTAGAAAGGAGAAGTTGAACCTGGTTACATGAAAATATTTCAATCCAAAAGATAAATAAATTAAAATGCCCCAAATTCCATGTTTTTGCTGAGAGCACAAATCTTGAATTCAATGCCATGAGACCAAAATGTTGACTTTTCCTACAAAATTATCCAAAACTCAAAAGTACCAGAACAATGCGGAGGACATACACTTTTCCAGGATTTGGAGAAAGGGTTTGTCTGCTGTTTGCTTTCTGCCATATACTAAAGTAGATCTTGAGAGGTCATAATTTCCAATAAAAATAAACATTGTAAAAACACTAGGTATTACACTCTTCTTTTTATAGAAGGTACGCCTGGCTGGAGCTGTGCTTTGCTGCATTTCAGTCTGTGCACTTTGATGTCATTTCCATTGGTTCAGTACTTTTGTGTTTAGTTGTGTCTTTTTAATAGATGGCCTTAACTCTCTGTATACTTTCTATTTCCCACAGAATCATGGTTCTTAAATTGTGGTAAACTGGTTGTAAAAAAAAAAAAACAGTAAAATAATACAGTCATAATATGTATTTATTAGTTTTTTCAATTTTCATTTTATGAATAAACTATTCAATATTATTCATTATTTATTAATATTTTAAATAAAATTCAGTTTGAAAAAGCAGAACAGAGAAGTACATATTAACAATGAAATTAGACGACTACACTTAAAAATGCTGTACCCTGAAGGCACAGATTCATAACTTCCTCCTGCTCCATATGGAACTGAAATGCGAACCTGCTGGTGTGTAATAAAATAGTAGGAGTGCTGCAGAGGTTTTTGTCATGAGGTTTTGGCTTTTTCCCTTCCTTTTGACATTTAGACGTTGTTCTGGAGGCTGAATCCACTCTCCGCTGCAACACTCGAGACTGGATTTAAACAGCTCTTCTGCCAAAGTTTTAAAATGAAGGAACATTCCTCCAATGTTATATGTACAGATCACAGTACTAAGTAAATGCATTGAGCAAATCAAAAGCTGGATGTCCCATAACTTTCTCCGGCTGAACAGAAACAAAACTAAAGTCATTCTCTTTGGACCTAAAAAGGAACAATCATAAGTCAGTACACAGCTTCTGTTGATACAACTAGAAACTACTGATCAGACACGTAATATAGGTGTAATAATGGAATCAGACCTAAACCTCCAGGGTCACATAAAGGCAATAACAGGTCAGCCTTCTATAACCTCAAGAACATCTCTAAGATTAAAGGACTGATTTCACAACAGGACCTTGAAAAACTCATCCATGCATTTATCTTTAGTTAAATTGATTACTGCAACAGCGTCCTCACGGGTCTACCTAAAAAGTCAATCAGACAGCTGCAGCTGATCCAGAACGCTGCTGCTCATGTCCTCACTAGAACCAGGAAAGTAGAGTACATGTCCCAAGCTCTAAAGTCCTTCCACTGGCTTCCTGTAGCTAAGAGAATAGACTTCAAAATACTCCTACTAGTTTATATATCATTAAATGGTTTAGCACCAGAGTATGTTGAAGACCTGTTGACACTATACCAACCCAGCAGACCACTCAGGTCCTCCAACTCTAGTTTAATAAACATCCCTAGAATCAGAACCAAACATGGAAAAGCAGCTTTCAGTTTCTGTTCCCCAGACATCTGGAACAAACTTCCAGACGACTGCAAAGCTGCTTAATGGTTAGGCTCTTTTAAATCAAAGATTAAAATCATATTATTCCATCTAAATTTTTGACATAAATGTTCTTTTTTTTCTGTTTTTAATCAAATGCAATTTTTTTTTCTTTTATTGATTCTCATGTTTTATACTTAAAACTGTTTCTAATTTTCATACTTACAACTACTCTTTCTATGATATAATCATATGTTTTTGCTGTTTTTAATTTCTATCTGTCAAATTGACAGACAGCCTTCGAATTTTCCCACCACCATTTAAAAAAAGAAAACTGTTATAAACAAAAAATATTCATGATAAACTACCCCTGGGCTACACCCAAATTTTATATAAATTTAAAGGATGGGACTGGTGCAAAACCCGGAATCGGACTTGGAATTCCAACTTCTTGGAACTTCTCTATTATTATTTAGACTTGAAATTTGAAAAATGTAATTAATTAAAATTAAAAATCCCATTTACGTCACATTCTTCAACAACTCAAATAACGATAATAAATAAAAGCTTTTTTTTTCATTTCCTGTACTACAGCTTTAATCTTTTTTTGTCAGTTAGGTACTTCAAAAACAGCATTTATTAATGTGGTACTTCATGTAAAAAGTTGAAAAACCACTTCCATAGAAAGTATATCTGATTGTAATCTCCTGTGTTCAGCTGTGTCTCTTATTTGTACAAAGAAAAAGAGAGACTTTTGCCGCCATTAACTCTTTGTTTTTCTTCCCCATAGAAAGTACTCCTATAGTAATAAAGAATGTAATTAATTTGTCACATTTCTGAAACAGTTGTTTTTAAATTCATGGTGGGTTTGACTTTCCTGAGGAAATGAATGTGTTTTATATTTATCTACAACTTACTCTCAATTTATCTTCTATGCATTATATAGAAAAATATGTAACTTCAACCCTTTCTGATTTTTTACCATTTCGTTTCTGCAACCTATTCTTTTAAACATTTTTACTCCTTTCAACGCTCAACTCTCTCCTGTTCACAGCAGACAAATTCCCCCTCAGCTGTTAGAGGAACTCTACTCTTTCAACACCTCTTAGCTGATGGACGAGACGACACTTAACTTCCAGCCCTTTTGTCTCCGGCAGTAAGTGTGTAGGTTGACTCATTACTCCCAGGCTGCTTGCTCCTTGGAAGAGCTGAGGCTTAGTGACTTTTAAAAAACACCAGCAGAGATACGAGGTGTGTGTGTGTGTGTGTGTGTGTGTGTATGCATGTTGGCTTGTAGGTATGCATCTGCGACTGTGAGTGGCTGAAGGGAGGAAACTGAAATTGACAAGATGATAATAGGGTTTTTTTGGACAAGAGGAAACAGACAGAGCCCTTAACGTATCCACATTTAAATCGGGATAACGTATCTGTATCAAAGCGACCGCTATGCTGGAAAAACCCGATACTGTTATTGCAGATGATTGAGAGCGGCTTTCAGCAGCGGGGACAGGATGTTTTTTATCCCGTTTCAAAGAGCAGATTCTCTTGGCGATGACTTTAAACTGGTGGTAGAACCTCACAGCACAGGACTCTCCATACTTTGTGTTACATCTTGGAGTTATATTTGGAAATTGCTGAAAATAACGATGCACCTAAACGTGACCGTAACTACAGTCAGTGCAATGAGGCTGGAAAACGACTCAACTTTATCCTTGCAGAGAACTGAAGCATAAAATTACCTTTTTTGGTCACCAAGTCTACTATCATTAGATTTTATCTACATCAACCATCAGAAATATAAAAAAGTAGAGCTTTTCGAAACGCTGCTGGGCCTTTTTCTGGAACATTGGGCTTTGGTCAGATAAGACTCAGATAGAGGTTGGGAATCTGGTGTAAAGGGATGGATGAATATAGCCTTGTTAAAGTGAATGGCTTCATGCATTTTTGAAATGTCTGGAGATTCTAAAATTAAGAAAAAAATCAGGTAGACTCAAACAGAAAACTAAAAAAAAGAGTCAAAACTAGGGCATTTTAGCTCATTAATAGCCCTAACTAAATGGAAAAATCAACAAAGAGATGGTTCCCCATGTCATATAATCAGCAAGCTATCGTAGTCAGCAGCCCTTAATCCTCTATAAAACCAGTTTGGTGAACAGAAGAGAAGACAATCTGGAAGATCTAGAGCTTCAGGTGTCAAACTCCAGCCTCAAGTTGCATCAACCTGCATGTTTTGAATTGCTTTCCGCCCAAACATCAAATTCACGGGATGGTTTTGCTGCTAGGCATGTCATTAGGTTCTGCAGGAATATGTCACTGAACTATTTGATTCATGTATTTTGAACCAAAGAAACATCCATGACATACCGGACACTAGACTGACTTTGAACAACAATCATCTAGATCAGTGTTTCTCAACCAGGGGGTCCATTAACCCCTAGTGGTCCGTGGTTGTATTGCAAGGGCTCGCTTGACACAGTTTTCAGGAATATGTAAAAACATGATGTTACATATTTCAGAAAATACTGTAAAAAGTGTTTGCTACTATATTTGAAAGGTAATGCATCTATTTTATTTCATAATGTTCTGTTACATTTTTCTGGAAACTACCTAAATATGTCACATCAGTTACTGCTTATTTATGTTTTTTTTGGTTCTGAAAATTACAACTGAAAGCTCATATTGCCCTGAAAGACTGAATAAATGCAATACAATGCAATTAAAAAGGCAGTTTATGCAGTATCCATCCCCCTGCCTTGAGATGGGGGTGCTCAGAGTTGATCAAAAATTAGAACCACTGATCTAAATGGATTGTGCAACAAGGAATGATCAAATATTCCTCTCAGTGAATGCTCAAAACTTGTGTAATATTAAAGGATAATGACTTTTTCCACTTTTTTGTTCTGTGTAAAAGTACAAAATAAATATTCATATGAAACTAGAGTATATTTCATTGGAGGGTGGAGAAAGTAGACGTTTTTTTCCTGCTTTACTGAGAAGAGGTCCCGGCAGCACTAGCAGACTTCAGACTTCATGATGCAGGCTGAGAGCTTCTGTCTGGACTTCTTGTCTTTTTCTAAATATTCACAAATCAACAATTCAACAACGTGATCAATCAACATCTGTCGACATGTCCTAAATGAGAGAGGAGGTGAGGGTGACAACGGGGGGAGGCTGGCAGAAAAGATGGGGTGATGAATGAGAGAGGACAAACAAGGGGTCAAAGGCCAGAGGAAGAAGGTCTCTGCAGCCGTACCACCTTCAGCTCTTTAGGAAACCATCAGCACTTGGTCAACAACTCTGGGACCTCAAATTTGCTTAATCTGAAATTTAAAGAAGTTTAAAATGTAGCAAATCTTGCTAAGTAATGATGAAATGTAAATGAAATAATCCACAAGGCTTGATGCAGCTCCTATTTCTTTATGCTTTGGAAACAAAAGGAGACTGATTGTCAGTCCCAGAAACAACAGGGTTTTTTCATGTAAAATGTGCGAATAAACCCCAGGACAACAGCAACTGCTGACTGAAACCGGTCAGACTGTGTCACTATCCACAGTAAAATGAGTCCTATACCACAGTGAGCTGAAAAGTTACTCTGGCCATTACTGCACACTCATTAAAAAACAGCCAGACTACAGTTTGAGACTTCACATGGGGACAAAAATCCTCATTTTTGGAGACATGTCCTGGAGCCTGAAGAAACTGTTTGGCCGTAACGATAAACTCTACAGTAGGGCAAAAAAAGCATTTGGCAGCCAATGACGATACATATTAAAAAGATGAGGTCTGTTATTTTCATAATAGGTACATTTCAACTGTTACAGAGAATGTAAAAAAAAAACATCTAGGAAATCAAACTGTATGAATTTTAAAGAATTTATTTGTTTAATGGTGCAGAAAATAAGTATTTGGTCAAAAACAAAAGTTCACCTCGATACTTTGTAATGTAAATCCTAGTTTATACTTCTGTCAGCAAATTTGCACTCAGACGCAGACGTAGTGACGGAGACGTTTTTCCTTTACAGTACTTTATAGTTCAACTTGTGAATGCATCCCCCTTCAAAGAGCAATGGACGATAGAAAGTAGGTTTTGATTGAGCTGAAAAGCTTTTTACTACAAGTGCAGCTCATCACAAAAAATGCATGTAAAGGAACACTGCACACAGTTTTTTTGTGGTTCTCTATACCTCCTTGTGCTCAAAATCGGCAAAAGACCGTATCAGATAAACTGTAATTTCAATATAAAGCATGTAGGGGCCAAACACTGCATTAACCACAGATTACAGTGACTATGGAGTACCGCTCTGTTGAAACACTCCCTGGCTGTTGTTAAGATGACCAATCGCAGGCATACGATCTCCGCTGACAGAGGCGGACAGTTAGAAAATTGTGCTTTACTCCGTCAGTTGTTGTAAAGGTGACGGAGAGCCCTTGTGTTGACGGATAATAGCTGTGTCAGTCTGATTCGACATTGATGTATAAACTTGGCTTACCTTGGTTGACAATGAAAGAGGTCAAATGTAAGTCCTATAGGTCTTCACCAGATTTGCACACATTGTACCTGGTATTTTGGCCCACTCCTCTATGCAGGTCTTCCCTAGAGCTGTGATGTTTTAGGGGCTGTGGCAGCGCAACACGGACATTCAACTCCCTCCACAGATTTTCTGCAGGGATGAGGTCTGGATCTTGAAATACTTTTTACGTAGTCACCCCCTTGTTGCCTGGGAGATGTGTTTGGAATTATTGTCATGATGGAAGATCTAGCTACATTTCATCTTTAGTGCTTTTACTGATAGGTTTTTCGTCCATTGCTCAAATTTCATAATACATGGCCCCATTCATTCTTTTCTTATTATTGATTAGTCATCCTGTGCATTCTGTAGAAAACCAGACGCAAAGTACTGCTTGACCGTAGGTATGGTGTTGGTGTTGGGATTCAACCCTCCAAACATGGTGAGATGCATTTATACCAGGAAGTTACATTCTTGTTCTAATCAGGCCACATTGCATTCTACCAGTCGTCCTCTGGATCATCCAGATGGTCTCTGAAAAACGTTAGACGGGCCTGGACGTGCTGGCTTAAGCATGGGGACCTTTCAAGCGCTGCAGGATTTTAATCCATGACGAAGTAGTGTGCAATCTTTGTTAATGCGGTCCCAGCTCTTTCAGATCATTGACCAGTTCCCGCTGTGTAGTTCTGGGCTGTTTCCTCACCGTTCACAAGACCATGTGTACCCCATGAGGTCAGGTCTTTCATGGAGCCCCATGTTGATAGAATATGTAAATGATCTTGTATTTATTCTACTTTCTAATAATTTCTCCAACTGTTGATCTCTTCTCAACAAGCTGCTTGCCTATTGTAGATTGACTCATCCCAATCTTGTGCAGATGTACAATGTTGTCCCTGGTGTCCATAGACAGCTCTCTGGTTTTGGCCATGGTGGAGGTTGGAGATTGAATGTTTGAAGGGTTGGACAGGTGTCTCTTATATAGATGACGAGTTCAAACAGGTACATTAATACCGATTACGAGAGGAGGATAGAAGAGCTTATTAAAGAAGAAATAACACATTTGTGAGGGACAGAATTCTTGCTTGTTTGTAGGAGCTTTTTTTTTTTTTGCACCATTGTATATATAAATTACTTGAAAATCATACAACATCTCTCCCAGTTGGAGTGTACCTACAATGAAAATTACAGACCTCTCTCAGCTTTACAAGTAAGACAATTTGCACAATCAGTGGCTGCCAAATACCCCTTTTTTGCCCCACAGTATTTAGTTTCCTCACAAATGGAGCTCCACACTTCATTTTATTAAATCAATATTTTCAAACAGTAAACATGTTTACCACCCTCCCGTCACAAAAGTCAAACTATAGTAGAGTCATTTTTATGCGATTACTCGTGTTTCTTTTCTTTTGGTGGACTGCAGTTTTTCTTTCATCTTTATAGAGATGTGGAACAAGAATGTTTTATATTAAACTGCTGTCAATTGACCAAATTAGATGACTGAATGTCTATTACCTAATTTAAAGAGGAAATGCAACACAAATTGCAGGAAAGACGTTAAACTGCAAACTCAGAGACTGTGAGATACGACAAATCATCAGTCCTTAATGGCTGACTCATGTGCACAGTTTTGGCAGAACATTCAATCAGGAAACGATATGCAGAGGCACATCTGTAAAACATTATGTTTTCATTTTTATGTTTCCCATTAAATAAGAGGGAAAAAAACAAGCTCTGGTACCATTTTTGATTTGAACTAATCAGGAATTCAGGAAAGTCATTTGATAACATTTTGTCAGCACAGAGCAATGAGAAAAAAACAAACACTTTAATTTATTGGTAAAAACTCACTTTAATAGCCAGAAAGTTGAGCCCACTTTCATTAGCCAGGGCCTTGGCTATCATGGTTTTGGAGCAGCCTGGGGGCCCATAGAGTAGGACTCCTTTTGGTGGTTGGATCCCCATGCGGGTGAAGGCCTCAGGGTGCCTCAGGGGCCACTCCACGGCTTGTTTCAGTTTCAGTTTTACCTCTGCCATCCCACCAACATCCGACCAGCGTACCTGGACAGATGAAGCAAAGGAAAATAATACTACTTTAATAAAATGAAAGATAGGATAGCATTCTCTTATACGCTGTGATTTTAAAGATGATAGCTCATTTAACATTTATGAACTATATAAGAAATAAGACATTAGTGTTACAGCAGACACATGACGAGTGCTAAGCATAGTGAAATTACCATCACCACTGTTAATGTTAACTCTACTGTTGATGCTAATGTTAGCAGCTAATAAGCTATCTAGCTCACAGAAGCTACTGTCCGTGTTTGTCATCAGCCACAGCAGGCTTCCATTTATGAAGCTCAAACAACTTCGCTGTACTGCCCTGGAAAGCAGCTTCTACTTTGTGAATTTTGAATTACACATGCTTCTCTTTTTATCTAATAGAGTTTTAGAGCCACATTGCTAGCTCACTACTAATACCTCTTTTGGTGACCCTGCAGCTGACACCGATTACCACAACTGTGCATTTGCGTGAGGGGCAGAAAGCCAGACAGAGCAGATAAAGGGACAGCAAATGAGAAAAACAGAGCTTTAAAAAAAACAAAAAAAAAACAAGGTTAACATCGATTATTATTTTTTTGTCTACAATTTTAGTCGTCGACGTTCCGAATCGTGGCAGCCCTAGTACCACCTGAATAAAGATGCTTTCTAACTCAACACATGAAGAATGTGTGCTGAACTCCGAGTGTAGACCAATATTTTGTGTGCAACTTAAAAAAAACTGACACCAAAACAACAAGGACTCACAGCTATCATTAAACTCTTTTATTTAACATTCAGTATGTTTACATGCACATCTAAAATAAAGTTTTTGGAAAAATCAGATTAAGGGCTTACCGACTATTGAGAGTTGTGTCCCAGTTTATATAAATCGAACTACTAAATGCAGTATGTTCGACTTTGCGACGATAGATGGCAAAATGCACCCCTTCGTTTAAGCATTCTACCGCTTAGCTTCGAGCAGCACACAGGCAGTCAACAGGCTGGTGGGGTTGAAGCAGACAGAGTAAAAGCAGGACATGCACGATCATAATGCACCGCCTTTTTATCAGTCCAAAAATGTGCTGCTTACATTTGTCTTAGCTGCCATAATCTTCTTATACTACTACTGTGTTGTTGTTGTTGTTTTATTTACGCCTCCGCGTCTCGCCACATCCCGAGGTGGCACAGGGGGCATGGGGTTGGTTGGAGAGAAATGCGATTCCCAATCGCAATATCTGCGTAGCTTAGTCCAATTTGTGAAACTTTAGTTCAATTTGATTTCAGTCAGACTAAGGTAATAATTCGATTTCCTCTTGTTGCATGTAGATGCTCTGACTAATGGTTTCTCCTGCACCTAGAGTAGAAAAAAAAAAAAGATGGCCCGAAGCACAACTATGTCAAAGGATGCCTCTTTCCACAACAATATGGTCCATAACCTGCTCTGCACTGAACTTAATGACTCACCTGAAACAATGATAAGCTAAATGGAAACATATATAATACTAGAGAAAAACCTGCTGACGTCCACTTGGCTACCAGTAGCATCCAATCAGCCCAACCTTCTGATTTTTCATAAAACCGTATAAAACGCAAGTCCGTGGAATCCCTGTTAATGAGAAGGGATTTTCCAAACAGCTGCTGATGCTGCATTCAAGGACAGCTGGGAGACTAGGTTGTTGAAATATCAAAACAACTCCAAAGTGGTTAAAGCATTTTTAATTCTCAAATATAGGCAAAGTATTATATAGACATTTCAGAACATCAACACCAACTGTTCTCAAGTGGTTACATTGTTTTCTACTCTAGTTGTTTCTGCTTATATTATTCTAAATATTTTCCAAAAAGCTAATCAAATCTGAAATCCGTTCTAAAGGGTACTTTTTAAGGTTTTAGACCGTAATAAAATCAAATTAATTTCAATGATTTATAAGGAAGAAATTCAGAAAAAAAAAGTTCTTTGTTTAATCCTGATCAAAGTAAAAATAAATAAAAAAATGTCATATGCACATTTTTATTTTTATTTTTGAATAAAATGTACCGAAAACGTACTGAACCGTAACTTTAAAAACCTCAAATACGTACCTAACCATGATTTTTGTGTACTATTTGTGTACCGTTATTAAATAGTAATAAAAAATAACATCTTGAACATGGTGAAATGTTGTCAATTCAAACACCACAGCAAGGAGATGTGTGTGCACAGCAGCAGATGTGGAAGAGAGCTTTTATTTTTTTATTTTTTTTCACAGAATCAGACTCCAGCGAGTTCCCTGAGGTTAAAGATATGCAATCAAGAAAACAAATTTTTTATTTTGGAGGAAAGCAGAAGGAATAGATCAAACTTTAATAAATAATGTTCATTCCAATAACGGGCTGAAACTTCCTCTAGTCTTTCATGGACTACTAATCTGTGGCAGTTCGAAGCCAACACATCACCAACGATAAACGCAACGGACCAAACTAATTATGATTGTGCACAGAGATGTTCTGAAGTAACCCATAAAAGGATCTCTTGTAACTCTCAGATCACATGAGTAAACAGCAAAGAATCTCAAGTTCCCCCAAGCGTCGGCTGGATGGGGCAGAGGAGAAATGGAAAAGCATATTTGGAGGGAGATGGAATGAACTGAGGGCTTGGGTTGAATCAGGATGGAGGGAAGAACAACAGAGCGAGTCTGCCAACAGCTGTCTGTCTGACAGATGGAAGGAAGGAGGCAGGGAGGAAGGGAAGGAGAGAGTCCGGCAGAGAACAACCGGAGGAGATAAAGCAGATGAGGAGAGAACTTCATCCAAAACCAGCTAACGTCTCTTTTTACCCTTCCTGTCTCACATTCCTCCTTCTTTCCTTTCCGTACTGTTCAGTTTGATCCCGTTTCACGGTTGTTTTAACCTCCTCCTCTACATTCAACCCATCCACTCAGTCTCTCTGCCCCATATCCTGTTTGATCTGCTCTCATAACCCCTCTGCTCCTCTGTTTGCTATCTGCTGTATCTCAGCATCACTGCTTCTCTGTCCTCCCACACTTGGCTTTATCTTGTTACATGCGCAACGGAAGGAATCAGGTTTGGCACGAGAGTCAGAGAGGCCGCCTAAGAAGGTCAGCAATCAGATACATTCCCTTAAATGGATCTTTAATTATTCATTGAGACATTTTTTTTTTTAAATTAGCTGAAGTCAGAACAAAATGAAATCCAGGTGGGAAAACGAGATCTGCCGTACCTTCTGATAAAATCAACTCGTACATGCATACTTTACCTTTAACCCTCATTTTATAAACGTTTTATCTTTTTATCAACTGTATAAATCAAGGCAAAATATTGTTATACTTCTCAAAAGTCCCTTGAGCATAAGACAAAAGGTTCCTTCTGTCAATCTGTCATGAAAATAAAAACATAACACGTCATGATAGTTTTATTACTAAATTGATTCCTCACCATTCATAACAAACATTAATTGTTTGAATTTTGATGCTGGATCTATTTCCCATCCCACATTCAGAGGCTAATAATCAAAATTGGCAGCAATATAATTTTTTTGTTAGTGTGCAAAAATCAAAGTAGCTAAATGAAATTGCTTTGCCAGAAAAAAAGCATTTTTGCCAGAGAAACATATATATACATATATATATATATATATATACATATACATATATATACATATATATATATATATATACATATACATATACATATATATATACACACACACACACACAAATTTATATGTTCTTTCTCTATTGAATGGCAATAAATAACTGCAGTTTGCGCCACATAAAATAAATATTCATATGAATGTAATGGTACATTCAGATTTTTCATTATAGTCCTGTCTGTACGCAGGTGTACCGAACAAATACTGCTGTTTTCTACCTGAACGTAGTCAAAATGTTTTTATATGTAGAACTCAGAGTGCTGTGCTACCTTAAAAATAGACACCAACACAAAACAGAAATGACTCTGCGCTATTACTAAACACATTGTAGGTTTCTCATGCAGCTACAGTAGAAAAAGAAAGATGGTGTGAACTGAGTTTTTTTTCAGTGAACATATCTCTCAACATCAATAAGGTCCATAACACGGTCTGCACTGTCAGTTCGTTTACACGCACATTTAAATCAAGTTTTTTGGAGTAATCGGACTATGGGCTTCCCCCTGTTGAGAGCCAAATCCCAGTTTACATGTAACTCAGTAAATCGAATTATTAAATTAAGTACGTTCCACTCCCCGAGGATAGGTGGCGACATGCGTCCCTACTTGTTAGCCTTGTAGCTAGCTTCGAGCTGTACTTAGGCAGTAAACAGAGGCTCATGGGAGTGAAGACGGAGTCAAAGTAGGATATTCACAATCACAATGCACTCTCTTTGTCGCCCCAAACATGCACTAATCGGCCGATTACATTTATCTTAGCCGCCGTGTTCTTATATTCTTCTACTGTTGTTGCTGAGTCGCACTTATGCGTCTCCTAATTTTCCCGTGGGGATGCAGGAGTACGGGCGGCAGGGTTGGTTGCAGAGAAGTCCGATTCCAAATCATATTATCTGGGTAGCTTAGTCGGGCTTCTTAAACTCCAGTTCTGTTTGATTCAAGCCAAACTAAGGTGAATACATGCAATTAAAAATTCTGATTTCAGTCGGACTAAGGTAATAATTCGAGTTTCTCTTGCTGCATATAAACGCACTGAATGTCAAACTGAATGTAAACATCACTGATACTACAGAAAAACCAGCTGACGCTCACATGGCTATCAGAAAAACTTATTGTGTAGAAAAAACAAGTGGGTGGAATCCCCGTTGATGAGAAGGGATTTTCTCAACAGCTTCCCATGAAGCATTGAAGTACAGCTGGGAAACTAACTGTTGAAAAAGAATTCTGACATAATTTTAGCATTTTTTACTTACAAATATGGGCAAAGCATTATTTAAACATTTCCAAACATTAACAGTGACTTTTTTCATGCATTTATATTGTTTTCTACTCTGGCTATGTAGGCTTGTAATATTTTATTTATTTCTAAATATTTGATCAAATCCCCTCTTACTTCTGTACTTTCAAATTTTTCAAATCATAATCATAATAAAATAGGAATAATTTTGGGCATTGAAAGAAGGAATTCAGGAAGAAACAGGTTCTTTGTTTAATCCTGAAGTAAGGAAAACAAAGTGATATGCATATGTTTGTATTCTCCCTGATTAAAGTGCAGTGAAAATGTGCAAAACAACCTTAAATTCCACTTTTAAGTCAACCTTCTTATTACTTATTTCTTACATATTTACATACTTACATATTTCTAACAAATTAAAATAGGCAGTTATACGCTGTTTTAGAAGTCCTAAGATTTCAGCTATTCACTTCATTTGTTTTCCATTATGATTCTATTGGTCCTCATCTATCCTAGACTAAAAACTAAGCTTGATAAAATATTATCAAAGAAATATACAATAAACAAAGCCAAAGTTTACAGAACAACATTCCCACAGTAGGGTTAGGAATCAGATTTAGAGTTGAAACGATAAGAAAACTAAATCCCTCTTTACCAAAACACACCTAAATAAAATCTTATGCAACCATTTACCCAAGAGTCCATTTAATATCGGTTTCCTGTTTCTTACAGATTGATCAAAACCACTTTAAAGATGACCAGAGAGTCTATTTTTTAATTCTATTTTGTATGCTGTAATTATCTATATTTTCTTTCTCTTTTTTGCTGACCCTCTCAGTATCTCTGCATCATATGTTCTGATCTAAATACCAGTGTTTAAATATAACTCTATTCGCTACCATCTGTTTGACTTCCTCCTCCCTCCGCTCCACCAGCCCACAGAGGTAACACATCCCAGGCCACCGGCGCCGTCTCCGGGGAGCGAAGCACCTAATGGAAACCTGGCATCTGGCCACATACTGTAAATACCGAACGATTTATGGCCTGCGCTGAGCCGGAGGGAAAGAATTGCACGGAGCGACGAGGGGGGGAGGAAGAGGGGACAGGCTGAAAGACGGATCAGAAGCAAGCCAACAAATCAAAAGAGCTAATCTAAAAGCCGAAACAGACAGAAAACCAAATGAAATGAGAAGTTGGAAAATATACTGAGAAGTAGGATTTAGCCCAGAGATTTAAGAGTTAGATGTGCAACAAACAACAAATGTCATGTTTGAGTTTATTGTGGACTTTCTTGAATCTAGATAGGGTCAACATTATACAGAAAAGTCCAGATAAATACTTATGATATAACATGTTGCGAGGGCAATAATATTGGTATATATTATGACTAAATCAGCTGATGGCTTGAGGTGAAGTTGAAGAATCTGGAGTTATCCCTCTTTTTTTATTAATCAACAACCCATGCAATGTATCAGTGTGAGTGGCAGCTAAACGAACCCTCAGCCGGTGTTGCAGTCAAGCCGCCATTTCTCGAGTCAAAGTGACACAATTTCTCTCTCTAAAATAAACGTCTATTAAGTTTCTGATCTATCAAACTTGAAGTTACTGCTTTATAAATCATTTCTTTGTAGAAATGTGCTCATCTGTTTTTGGATCATATCTCACCTCCTACACACCCACTTTCTGCCATAAACGGTCAATGCAGAGTGTCTGGTAAATATTGTGCATCGAGGTTAAATAGTTGCCAGTATTCAAATAAAATGTTGCACATAAATTAGAATTTGAAATGTTTATTGAGGTTATTCTACATTTCATTATACATAACCACAAATATTTAAATTAAAACGTTTCAGAGGGGAGTCATAAGCTGTGCGTTGGCTTCACGGTTTCTAGTTATCAGATCCTGTGGTTATGCTATCAGGAGTCAAATTTTTCAATAAATGACTGTTTGCTGTACAATCACCAGCCTTTCGTGGGATGGGGCCTATTTCCACAGAAACATAAACCAAAAACCAAGCAGCATCTTCCGTTTCTGGTTGCATTTTATACAGCTGACACTGCCCTGTTTTGGCTGTGGAAAACCCTTGAAATTTATGGTGCTCAGCTCAGACCAGAAGATTAAAATACCAGCGATGTGATGGAGTTTATATGGAAGCAAAGTTTAGGAATGCTAATTAACAACATTGTTGAAAGATTTCTATCGAAGATTTGAATCAACGTGATATGTAGGTTGTAAAAGAAACAGTACAACTAAGTTGAAGCGCCGAGGCTAAACGTTTGCATTGGCTAGCGTTGGTTTTATTTGAGGTTTGTTTCCCTGGTGTCTCGCACGTCTGTCTGTTTTATCTGGGGCAGGCAGTAGGCTCATAGCTGTATGGTTTTGGCCCATCATATGTGTAGCTGTGAAAGATTGCTATCAAAGATTAGAATCAACGTGATATGTGGGTTGTAAAAGAAACAGTAAAACTAGCTTGTAGCAACGAGGCTAAGTGCTAGCATCGGCTAGCATTGGTTTGATTTGGGTTTTAACGGTTCTCCTACTCTCCCCCTCGTTTCTTTGTGTTATCTGAGGCATGCAGTAGGCTCATAGCTGTATGGTTGTGGTTCATCAATGTGTAGTTGTAAATGTGTAAAATTGAATCTGTGTCACAGTTGGCATTAAAATCCATAGTTTTCTATTGATCGATCTGACAACTCCCACAAGCCATGTCTGGCATTCTCACAAAAACGACTCCATCCATCCATCAATTTTCTTACCGTCAGTAAATCAAAAAATTTGAACGAATTCTACCAAATCTGCCAGGACCAATGACATTCAAACAAGTAGTGGTGGGAACATATGTATTAATTTTAAGTTTTGTGCATAATTTAACATCTATATTTAAAAATAAATCTGCAAAAAAAATGTTCAATACAATCTAGTTCTTGAATTTGGAAAAAGAAAAAGTTCAAATGCTTCCTTACATGATCAAAATTAAAATGACATTCATACCTGTGATAAGTTTAAGCACATTTTATATATTTTTAACAAATACACTGTGAAACCCCCAAAAGTTATTCTGGACATTTTTAAAGAACTAAAAAGTGTATCTTTAAATTTCAGCCAACACCAAGTAAATTTAAGCAGCTGATGGGCTGCAGACAGACTCAAAAGCTCCAGAAGAACTAAGTTAATTACCCTTGAAGGCAGAATGTTGTCTTAGCAGTTACATGCAATTTTTTGAAAATGGATTTGACTTTTTAAAAAACACATTTACAAACTTTTGGCTGCTGTTAAGATGTTAACAGGTACACAAAGGGTTTTTCTTTCTCATTTCCAGTAACTGGGAAATCAGTTTTTCATCACATTGCAAGAAAGCAGTCTGTGAGAAAACTGGACTTCATTCTTTAAATGTACCCTGTTAAATGGGTGATTTTACATATTTTTTTCAAATCAAATAAGTTGAGGCAAATTAGTACAGCGTTTCCAGAAGAATGACATGGTGAATAAGGAAGGACAGCAGAAAAAACCCAGTCACTAGTATAGCTCAGAACTTTCTCATTCTATTACTATAACTATTCTATTTGCGTGCAACAGATACAAATGCTGTACCGGTCAATAATCTAGTTGAGGTAATGTCAATAGGGTCTATAAAACCTGTCTAAATAAAACCTACTGCATTCAACTATAATGACCTAGTCAAAGTACAGTCCTAAATCCAAATAAGAACTTTAGCTTGAGCTATTTTGAAAAAAATGAGAATAAATTTTAATTTAGAAGTGCGCGAGGCTAAAAATGGCCCCTCAGTATTGATGGAGGTTAGGGACCACAACCACCTGTCAGTAGATAAAATCTGTGAACTTAAAACCCCCTTCAAAAAGAACACCTTCCGTCTTGTCCTCCTGGGTCCTTTTCTGGGTGTTTAACATGTCTGGAGAACCAAACCAGGAAGGCGTCCTAATCAGACGCCTGAGCCATCCCAGCTCTCCATATGGAGGAGCAGGGACTTCTCCCGCTATCTCTAAGGGACAGCCCAGACACAGTGTAGAGAAAACTCATCTCGACCGCTCGTTTCCGTGTTCTTGTTCTTTTGGTCACCACCCAGAGATCGTAATTTTTATGCCCAACTGTCTCTATGCTAATTGTGTGCAAGTGAGAGGGTTGTTTTTTTTATGGATGTCCCAATCTGATCACGTGATCGGAAATCAACCCCGATCACGTGGTTTCAGCCTCAATCGGAATCAATCAGGACTCTGATATATGTGTTCCTGTCAATTTTTTAATTCTATGCGGGTGGGGGCTAGTGGCCATCTCTAGTCCCATAAGTTAATTCAATAATATTTATCTTTTATTCAGTCTAAATAATATTCAATCCAATTCCAGCGTCGGATAGATGACTTCTCATGGGGTTTAGATATTTTATGGATGCTTTGTACACGCGCTGCTGCACTGGAGACTAGAATTATGCTGCTTGAGACAAAGTTTAAAATGAAGAAACTAGGGCTGTCAAAATTAACAAATGGTTAGGGTTAGCCGTAAGGTTAGGATTAGAGGTTATAGCGTGGGTCGATTAATTCTTAGAATAAACTGGATTATTTGTTTCAGAGCATGCACAGAATGCTGCCTTCTTTATTTTATAATTCCGCCAGTACCACATCAATTCTCCTTCCTAACCAGCCAAACTGCGGATTGTTGTGCAAGAGGATGTGTGTGTGCATAAATGACATGTGAGTATATATTATTGATGTACTGGTTTTGAGTTAATATGATCATTTTCATACGTTTTCTGTGGGTTGGTGGATCACTGAATACCTTCAGTACATTTCATAGTGAGTTACCGCTTTGTTAAAATGGGAGTTAATCAGTTGAAGGGAAGTTTTTGGACATAAAATACTCCTAACTCATTAGCAGAAGTAGCTGTGTAGACCTTCACAATAAGAGTTAATTTCCTGATGTTAACATCGAATGAAGGTTTTATCTGCTGAGGGATTACTTATGAGAAAACGGTCAATTGTAGGGATGCAACGATAGCACTTTTTTCAAACTGATACGATACTGAAACTTGGATTCGAGTACTTGCTGAAACCGAGTACCAATGCTGATACTTCTCCCACAAACATAAAAAACAATGAATTGGAAGACGGGATTCATTTCCTTCTCTGCTTGCTGCAACAAATGATGGTGAACTAGATAAAATAATAAAAATGTTAATAAAACTTACCACAAAACCAAAATTTGGGGCCGATACCAGATACTGGTACATTCCTAGTAAATTGTGACATTTGAAATATTAAGTCTATATTACATTTGATTTATGTGATGTTTAACACATACTGGTGATATTAACATATTAAGTTTATTTGTATATTTGGTTAGCTCATCGTAGTGCGTCTAGCCACGAAGGCAGTCCCATTCCCAAGCAGAAACTTTAACTTGCAGTCAGTTGCCAGTCAGCGATATGCCTAGATGAAAATGTCTGGGAATCTTTTCTTTAATTCATTTATTTGCCTGGAATCTGTGCATAAAGTTGAAAGCCAGTGTTCGTCATTTTTACGAATGTGTAAAAATGACCGACAGCGTTCATATTTTTCCATCACGGTTCAAATAAACCAGTAAAACAAGGAAAATATTCAATTAATGCGACCCCTGATATGTATTCTCATTATTCACTTTATTTAAGTTGAGGTGTTAATTGTTTTTACGTTCGACTTTTTTATATTTAGGTTACTGTTGCACTAAAGTCTAATGAGAATAATTGTTTAAGCTACCTTACAGAACTTATCTGTTTGTTAACAGAATTTTTCAATGTTAAAATAAGGTGAATAAAAAAGGAACATCCTAGATCTGTTCCTTTGCCTTTCTTTTCTTTTTTTTCTGCATGACCTATAGAAGTATCGGATAGGGACTCAATATCGGCAGATACTCAAAATCAAATGACTCAGACTCAAGGGCAAGAAAAACTGATCGGACATCCCTATTTTTTTTCCCTCTTTACATAGAGGCATCATTATGTATAGTCTTTCCTATCCTTCTTTACTGATACTGTAAATGATGCTTTCTTGCAGCCAGGCAAGGGCTAAAGGCTACGTCAGTAAAACCGAGCATCTTACTTGCAGCTCGAAGAATAACTCCAGAATATATGTTATATTTCATGACAAATAAATACTACTTCATGCCAAAGATAACATTTAATTATATCTGTGACTATCCCAGACATTGAAAGGTGTAAAACAGCATGATATAGGAGCTTTAAACATATGTTAAAATGAGAAGGAAATGCTTTGATTCAAGCCCCACTGTGCTGTTTTCCTATTTGCACCAAACACAGTTATTACCTTTTACAGTTGTACCTCAAACTTTACAAGAGGCCTTTTGATGGAGAAAATAGGACAGTGTTGGGGACATACCAAACAAACAAAAGACAGAAACGGGGAGATAAAGGGTAAGGAAATAAAAACTGATGTAATAAAGTCAAACCAGACAGTAAGGTCATAGCTTAAAACAGACATTAAAATAAAGTGGAATGTCTTCATAAAAAAATACACATAATTACTCCTTAAAATATTATATTTAGATTCAAATCTAAAGTGAGGTATAAGTTTCTATCTGAAATCTCTGTATATGTGATCCGAGAGAAACTCTGGGCATGTATTCATCCGGCACCACTGGAAGTTTCTTATATAAAAGTGGATTGGAAACAAATGTTTGCACTCATGTGGATATAATCAAGTCCGGGGCTCTGCGGCTGGCCTTTCAGCTGAGCTGTGTAAGAGGAATTACAAAAAAAGAAAAAGAAATCCAAACTCGCTCCTCTCTTGTTTCCAGGAACCAGCCACAAGGACTGAATGTCTCTGGGTGAGCTCAGAGCACAGCATTCTCCGCAGAAAGAAAAGGGGAGGCGGGCTGAGGTGAAGGGATCGGACGCGTGTTTCTTCTTCTCTTTCTCTTTTTTTAGCTGCTGGCAGGAACCGTCAACGACCAGATCTGCTTTCAATTACCGGTGGAAGATGATGTTAGCCTTCTTCCTGTCCCTTATGTCTTGCACATGCAAACTCCAAAACATCCTGAAGTCTCACCGCTGTCCTCTCACCCCTCCTTCCCCCTCGCTCCCTCCCATGTTTTTTTGAGCCCACTATTCCTCCATCTGCAAAGGCAAAGTCATTCCTATTCATCGCTGAGGGTAAAATGGCCACAGGGTCTTTTCCAGTCTTCCTCGTGGTGATTCAGTGGTCAGCGTTGCAAAGAGATACAAGGCAGAAAAGGGAGGCCCTGCTTCTGCTGATGAGCTTCTTTTAAAAGTGCTGATAAGTGATGACAATTTTCGGTATTAAATTTGTGCTTTTGGTGAGCCAAAAACTGCATGAGGTAAGCTGGCCCATTTCCTTCCACAACCACCACGAGTCTGAATGAAACTCTAAGATAAGTAGCTTCCAGGATGGATTGTGTCATTAAGAGCGAGGCCCTAAAACAAGCAGCAGTGGGAAGAGGACTGCTTCGTCACTGCACAAGCATTTCACATCTTTTTACAAACATTAAAGTATTTTGTTTCAGCTGTTAACAGGGTTCAGTTCGGTGTGAACTTTTTTAATGATATAAATAACACTGAAGTTTGGTGTTTGATTAAAACATGTATTCCGTTTGGGCTTAACAGTGGAGTAGACTGTAGCACAAGAAGGTCCTGGGGTCAAATCTAGGCCTAGGGTCGTTCTCAAGCAAATGGTTCTGTCCGGGTGCTCTGGTTTTGTCCCACAGTCCAAAAGCAGGACTATTACCTAGTCTCTCCAAATTGTTTTTAGGTGGAGATAGAGAAACATTAGAGAACTGTGCAAAAGTTCATTTATTTCAGTATTTCAACCTAAAACGTAAAACTAATACAGGATACAGACTCATTACATGCAAAGCGAGATATTTAAATCATTTATGTGTTATAATTTTGATGATTATGGCATACAGATCATGAAAACCCAAATCTCAAAATCTCAGAAAATGAGCATATTACATGAAATCACTAAAACAAGGTTTTCAAATAGAGAAATGTCAGACCTCTGAAAAGTATAATCATGCCTATGTACACAGTACCTGCATTGGGCCATTTTGCATCAATTTCTGCCTTAATGTGGTGTGGTGTGGCATGGATACCATCAGCCTGTGGCTCTGCTGAAGTGTTATGGAAGACCACAGATGCTTCAGTGGCAGCCTTCAGCTCTTCTGCATTGCTCTGTCTCATGTCTGTTATCTTTCTCTTGGCAATCCTCCATAGATTCTCTCTGGGGTTCAGGTCAGGTCCGTTTGCTGGCCAACATAATTCCATGGTGATTGAACCAGGTTTTGGTACTTTTGGCAGTGTGGGAAGGTGGCAAGTCCTGCTGGAAGATGAAGTTAGCATCTCCACAAAGCTCATCTGCAGAAGGAAGAATGAAGTGCTCCAGAATGTCCTGGTAAATGGCTGCGTTGACTCCATAGGTGTCGATTCCTTGGGTGCTTCGGGGTCCGTGCACCCACGGAAAATACCGAGCACCTCAGTATGTCACGTGGAATTGATTGTAAAGTCCATCTCATCAACCATGAATGTCAGCTGCAACAGCCAGTCACCTCTAAAGCCTGCGAAACTAACATCAGTCAGAACACATTATGCTGAAGCTGACATGTACGCGTCCTGCAATTGGATAAGAACTCGTGAGAGCTTGGAACACAGCATTTTGCAAAATATCCTAACTAAACCCAGAGATTTGTTAGCTACCAACAGTTAGCGGTGTATTTTTGAACCCACATTGGCAGAAGGAAGAGAAGTGATAGATTTGGTTGCATGACAGACCTTTCAAGAAAAAACTGGGTCTTGTCAGAAGAGGTGGTCCGACCCCTATGCTAGCTGGCCTGTCCTAGCAGGGAAAATGGTTTGTCTGTCACTTTCCAACAAGCAACTGTGAACTTTAGCCATTGCCAACAGCTTCAGAGAAACGCTGCAAATGATGCTGCTGTGAAGGCCTGTTGCTCACAACTGATCGATTTGGTGTTTGGAGCTACTTTGGGTTTGCCAACTTAACTTGCCAAGGCGCAGCTGGACACTTTCAAGCTACGGTGCTTTTTAAAAAGTTTGAAGACACACGAGTGGTAAAATAGGGAGACAGGCCTATTGAAAAAGAATGAAGAATGGATTTTATTTTCAAAGAAGTAGGCGATGTGAAGAATATCCATGTTGGTGAGTGCAAGCATTTTATCTGTATATTTAATATATTTTTGTCATTTTATTTCGTTAGTAATCATTCAAAGGCAACACAATAAAATGAGAACAATGCTACAAAGTAAAAAATCGGACCCACTGCAATTTAAATGTAAAAAAAAAATAACGCTGTGTCAGCATATTCAGTTGTTTTGCTGTTGCATAATAAGGAATGCAAATACTGTTTGATTTAATTTATTTTCATTCAATCATTTTCATTTTCAGCTCATTGGTACCTTATTTGAAATGCCAACAATGCGTAGTGAACTTCTGGAAGCTTTTTCTAGTGATCTCCTTAAATCGGATTTTACTTATAGATTTTACACTATACGTGATCTTAGTTCCCTAGTTTCTTCGTGAATGTGAGCTTATTGATGCTCCACAGAAATTTTCCAGTGGACCAACACCAGCAAATTATACAGTATGTCTCCCCAAATCACTGGACTATGGACATTTCACACTGGATTTCAAGCATCTTGGATTGTGTGCCTCTGCATTCTTCCTCCAGACTCTAGAACCTTGGTTTCCAAATGAGATCCAACATTTGCTCTCATCAGAAAAGAGGACTTTGGACCACTGAGCAACAGACCAGCAGTCGCTTGACATCTGAAGCCCCTGTCCATGATCCACCGTGGCACTAAGTCCAGCCTTAGTCCACTCCTTGTAACGGTTCCCAACACTTTCGAAAGGCCTTTTCCTGACAATCCTTTCCAGGCTGTGGGCATCCCTGCTGCTTGTGCACATTTTCTTCCACACTTTTCCCTTCCAACATTTTTTTTTATTAATGTTCTTTGAAACTTCACTGTGGGAACATTCAACTTCTTATGAAATGGCCTTTTCAGGCTTTCCCTCCTTAAGGAGGATGTCAATGATGGTTTTCTGCACAGCTGTCAGGTCAGCATACATCCCCATGATTGTGATTCATACTCAACCAGACAGACCATTTAAAGGTTCAGGAACCCTTTGATGGTATTTTGGATTAACTACCTGATTACTGTTTGGCACTTTAAGCATATAATATTGAACGTTTTTACAATATTAAACATGTCTTAATGACCTTGTGCACAATATTTTAATATTTCAAGTTTCACCTATTGATAAAGAAACGAACAACAATGTAGCTGTTACTAGCTCTCCATAACTAGACACTGCTGGTTTCATAGCAGGACAAATCTATTACCATGTGTGACGATCAACTATATCTGAATTTACTGTATTATAACTGGAAATGGTTGTGATATGGTTAATTTCACATCAAAGATGTTTTTGGCAAAGACTGTTAATAAAAACCAACAGAGGGATGCAGGAAGTATTTGTACCTTGGGAACGTCGATAGCAACCTCTCTCATTGCACTGGGCTTTACAACAGTCATGGCCCACTGAAGGTCCTGCAGGGAGACAGTCACCGTCCCAATCAGTTGTTGGTCAGACGCTTGCTGGGAACCTCCCAGAGCCCGCCTCAGTGCGTGCACACCTGTGTAAAAGAGGTTTAAAGAATTTAGAAACTCCACCAGTGTACTTCTTCAGCCAAAAGATTTAACCTTGTTCTCAAGTCTGGAAAAAGACACTGAACCAGGGATATGTTTTTGGTAAATAGAAGTGTGGGGGAAACAAAAAACAAAAAAAAGTATTTGTGATTATAAAAACGTGAGGTCAATCAGGAAACGTTCAGGCTCACATTCCTCAATGAAAAGAAGTGGCTACAAGCGATAAGGTACAAATATATTCTGTCTACATGTGAATGAAAAGCAAACAGTGATGAGTATCAAAAATGTCTCTACAACCAAAAATGGTCAGTCCATTATTAAATTGTTTGAACAATTAAATGTTTCAGATCAAGGAAAACAAACGAAACAAAAACAGAATTGCTTTAATTTAAAAACCTAAATCTAGACTTTGACTAGGCCACTCCAAACCCCGCATTCTGTCTTCTGTTTTTTTTCTTCAGCAATTCAGAGGTGCTGTGGGTCATCGTTGGCTGCATAACATGGCTGGATGGGTTATGGTCACAAGTGGGTTATGGTCACAGACTGATTTTTACCAACACTCTTGGGATGATGAAGAGGCTTTTTGGCAAACATTAGATATGCCTTTGTTCTTTTTGGTCAGCAATGGTTTCAGCTTTGAGGCTCTCAGATGGACGCCAGTTTTGCCAAGCCTCTTCCTTATTGTTGAATCTTGAATTCTGACCTTAACTGTGGAAAGATAGGTCTACAGTGCTTTAGACATTTTAGAGTATTTAATTTCACTGCATTCTTTATGTTTTTGGACTAAAGCAGCTTCCCTGCAAGTCTGCTTCTCACAGGGTAGATTTCGAAAATTCATTACTTCACTTTTTCTATGCTCACATCAAACTGCTGTAAATGTTACATTTTGCTATTGTGGCAACAAAGCAAGGAGAGACAATTTTATTTGTATAGCATTTTTTCAGCAAGAGGGTATTTCAAAGTGCTTTACATGAATTAGTGATAAAGAAACACAAAATAAACAATTCAAAATAAAGCATAAAATATCAAATTACAAAAAATTACTTTTCCAATTTCAGGAGGTCAGATAATCTGCTGCTAACTACCTAACACAATTCTTAGTTCTCTTGCTAGCAGCTCTTGCTACTGTCCTAAGTTGTTATAACTTGGACCACAAAATTATTTTTTGCTTCAATAAAAATGACATCAAATGTTGGTAAACGTCTTTTTTAGGAAAAATGCTCTGTAAATCACTGTAGAACCAAAATCTAAACGTATTTTGCATAACTTCTGATGCCTCCTCATACCTTCTGATAATCAGCTAATTGCCTTCAAAACGGTTAAAAAAAATTCGGACATCAGAATTTCATGAAGGAAAAGCAACAATAAAATACAAATATATCGTTTTCTATCTATTAGGAGTGTTAAAAACTCTATAATTCATAAAAATAATGTTATAGTCTTGCTCAGAGGGGTTCCTTGTTAAACCTTCTTTCATTGAGGAAAATCTTTTCCACAGTCGGTAAGGAAACATAGTGGTTTTATATTTCACCAGCCACAGTTGTTATCCATGTCACAAAGGAAATAGAGATTTATTAAGGGCCTTGGTCTGAAACACATTCTTTGCAAAAATATAATTCCTGCTTCCCCCACCACTCCAAGTTGGACTTTAGTAGAGATCATTACTTTGCCCACAATGATTTTAAAGAAAATGTTTTTGCGACATCTTGTGTCACAACACTGCAAAAAAATCAGCTATGTGCACAGTATGAGTTTTATCCTCCAAAGACTTGGGTGACAATTTGTCAGAACATAAAGACAGACCTTTGCGGGAGGAGGGTTGAGGGCTGGTTGGGAACGGACGTGTTCCAGGACCAGGAGCCAGACAGCAGACGAGAGGGGATTTTACGATCAGACAAGACTGCATCCTGTTTATGTTTTACAGAGCCAGCCTAACCGATCGCGAGACGGAGGCAGAGAGAGACGAACTACAATTAATGCAAGCCGGTTTGCTGTCTGTAACCATCCCGTGTACCCAATAAATATGAAATCTATAGTCTGTCTATAGTAAATGGTTACATATGGAAAAATGTCAAAAATAGCTATATTTAAAAAAGAATAATACCTCAACAGGAGAGAGGGGTGCAGAATGAAAGTACAATATTGCCTTAAAAAATATTTGAATTAAAATATAATAAAATGTAAATTTTGAGGGGCACAAGAATGCAGTTATGTTTACATCCACCAGCCAGTTCCGACCACAATTGTGGGTTGAGGAGGGTTGTCACAATTTCGATTTTTCTAATCAAAATTACATCACAACCTCGCGCATCAAAATCAAAAAGAGGATTGCGATCACCTCTTCCCATGTTTACATGCTGTAGAGTGACTAGCATCCCACTCAGACTTCATGGCATTACTTAACAGGCAGCTGTCTATTTACTCAACAGATTTATTTCCTTATAGCAAAGAACCACACATTGCATTTTATCTAACAAGAAAGTCTCACGAGTTCCCCTATAACTTACAACAACACCTGGTAACTTTAACTGCTGTATAACAACAAGTGCATCCTTGAACAGAGCACACATCTACAGAGCACATTAGTTGATGCCAACTAATGGCTAGTAGCTGAGCTACAGTTAAACCATGGCGAGTGCTGATGAAGAACAAGAGCTAGCAAACATTAGATACGCTCAAATCACCAGTGTGGAAATATTTTACGTTCCCAGTGAGTTAAGTCGACATTTGCGTTCTAAACTGGAAGACCAGTTTCGCAGTTAAAATGCCTACAAATCAGAAGTCAAAAATCACATATATGACGTCACGCAGCTAACGCAAGTTAGCACTAGCTATAGCACGTAAAACACTCACTTGTAGAGCAGGGGTCCCCAACTCCAGGCCTCAAGGGCTGCTGCCCTACCACTTTTAGATGTGTCTCATCTCCAACAAAGCTGATTCAAATTGTCCAACTTCCTCCTCAGCATTGCAAAATTCTGCAGAGGCCTGCTAACGATCCATAATTTGATTCTGGTGTGTTTAACCAGGGAAAGAACTAAAACCTGCAGGATACTGGCCCATCGGAGGAATATCTATCTTGCATTTCAGTGTAAAAATGCTCCAGCTTTCACATGCCACATGCTAAACATACACGCCACTGCGGGAAGATTTACACTGCTGCAACTAAATTATCACAGCAATGATTCCATAACATTATTTAATAATTCAAATTCATGCAAATGTTCAGTCTACGCTGATGAACATCTAGTACGGCGTCCAGCAATGTGAATAAAGAAAAACAAAGTGCAACTCACCTGCAAATCAACTTTTTTTGCTGATAAACTGTATAAATTAATGTCTAATAGTGTTGTCCACTTCTCTGGTCATTATTGTACATTATAGTAAAAATATAAAAATTCTACCCAAAACCAGCCCTGTTTAGTTTAAAACTTTACTATGTACCTGAACTTGAATCAAGCATTGCTACTGGCTCAGCAGTTTTTGCTGACGACAACCGTCCTGCCGCTGTGGAGTATAACACAAGCCCAGCCTCAGCCACACCTCCACAGAGAGTTGGAATAGCAATAGCCCCCTCCCAGCGTCCGCCAGGAAAAGCCTCCTTTTGCCACATTTTTTAAAACCCCTGGCAATACTTATATCTTACAGTATTGTCCCCACCACCTTTAAAAACCTGATGTGGTTAGGCCTGGGCGAAAAATCGATGGAATTAATTAATTCCAATATTTTGTTAGGGGCAATTGTAAAAGTAAGCAAGTCCGAGTTTTTATGTAATGGTGCCTTTTTGGCTCTCCAGACGTATCGTAGCGTAAGGTTCCCACACGAAACAGAGAGACCAAGCGACAGCATGGCTACCGGTGAGAGTGGGAAGTTTATTCCCAAGAAAGGGATAAAATCATCTGTTGTTTGGAATTGGGATGCTTTAGCTGCAACGGAGATAGAGCAAGAGACCCCACGCTGCAACCTTTGCCTAAAACTCATCGCAGTCAAAGGCAGCAGCACCACAAACTTATTTCAACACCTGAAACAGAGGCATACAGCTGAAAATGAAAAATGCCAAACCTTCCAACACGAACAAAGCCGCAGTGACCAACAAAAAAGGCTAACTTTAGCTGAATCCTTTGCACAAGGGACCACATATGATAGGAAAGGGGCTCGGCACAACACTATTGGTAAGTCTAACAATAAGTAAAATTAAATATTACATTTTGACGGAGCACATCCTCATCCAAACCACAATCAAGCTAGATAATGCTCGTCTTTTACTACTACTACTACTGTAATTTAGCAGACATTTTTCCAAAGCTACTCTCATCTAGGATGATAACTCAAGCATATCAGGGTTTTTTTTGGCCATATCGCCCAGCCCTAGTTGTGGTCGTTTTTTTTTTACTAGCACATATATACACTGCGAACATTTTCAGGGCATTATTTAAGACTTGTGCTCTCATTCAATTATTGTTTTGATACATTAGATGTGATGTCTCGTTTGAAAGAATGCCAAACTGCAATCTCTGGTTCTATGAGGGAACAGTTTGTAGGATGAGTGAGTAGGGGGAAACATCAGGATTATGAGTCTTACTAAACAATATTCATGATATGATTATGCCCTGAATCACAGCTTCTACTAGCCAAGCAGCTAACTGTTTGCTTCTACTATCAAAGTTGCTAATGACTAGTTTCTACTTGCCTAGTTGCTAACAGTTAGCTTGTATTGGCTGGGTCTCTAATGGTAAGCTTCTACTCACCAAGTTACTAACGGTTATGTCAAAAATATTATGTATTAAATGGTTTCTAGGTGACTCTGACCTTTAATGAAACCTTAAACGGATAAATATTTATATATGAATAGTTGGATGGATGGATGGAAAACCTGATTGAAGGTACTTCTGTGCAAAACTTAGACCATTGAACAAATTACAAACTTTTGTTAGTTTTCTACTAAATGTAAGTCTTACAAATAAATTGAAGATATCTGTTTATTACCTAATATTTCAGATAGCGGATGTAAGCCTTCTAGGCAATATCAGTGCAGCCCCATGATATGCAGCCACATCTGTAAAAGGTTGAGTAACTCATTAACAAAAACAGTTTCTATAGTAAATGCTAAGAAACAACCGATTTTATATTTAAATTAGGCTCATGAGCTCCACCATGATAGCCTGGAGGATGACGGAAACCAGATTCCACAATGTAAATTTAATGTTTTACTTTAGGGATTCACTCTCTCTACAAACTGCTCTTGGCTGAGTCCATGCACACATTTGGTTTTGTTATGAAAACATCCGATGGGAAGGGAGGAGGAAAAAACAAAGAGAGGCAGCACAACACGGTTTAATCCAAACCTTATGTGGACTAAAATTCCCATTTACTTTTTCTTGCACTCGTACTTTCCGGAATCCTTCAAAATTCAGCAGTAATCAAGTGGGAAATGAAAGGAAAAGGAGCCTCCTAGACAAACAAGAATGCACATTTGCAAAACATCGGTAGAGGTATAAGAATGAGAGGGAAGGGTTGACAGAGTTTGGTTGGCTAAGGGAAAACAGATTATTATTTATGTAGCAAACATGTTCCTAATTATGTGCATCAAAAACAGATCCCCCCCACAAATCTACATCCTCTCCTTTGGGAGTGGGGGGTCGGCGGGATGGGGGGCTTGACATCCTCCTGTGCTCAAACCAAATCCTATAAATTTTCATTTGGAGTGATCTCATATACAAGACATCCTACTACCACTTGGAGGTGCTGTGACAGTAAATGGATAGTGATAGCATGATAGCTTCTCAGATTTAGATCCTCAGCATCAGAATTCCAGAATCTTTTCCTTCCTTTTTCCTTTTGTTTATAAACTTTTCTCAACATTATGTTGACTCAATACCTTTAAGGTTTTGGTATGGGTGGATGGATGGATGGATGGATGTTTATGTACCCATAAAATCTTAATAAAATACTCAAATTGGGAGCCTAAAGCTTGGTTTATGCTTGCCGCATGAACATTCCGCACGGAAACGAGACGTGCAGAACCGGCCGAGACGCCTTCGAGCAGCATTTATACTTTCTGCAGCTTGTCCCTGCTGACAGCCAATATTCTTGTCGACTGTAGGGGGCAGTGTCGGGCTCTACGGCATGCATACAACACTACACCCTAGTAGTAATCCCTGTTGTTTACAAGATGGTGATACCCGTGAGCTTAAACAAAGCAGAACTTTTATGCTGTTTACTTAGGAAAAAAGACGAAAAAGGAGACTGTCCACTCGTCCATTAAAACACAGTTGATCACAGACATATGTTCAATCCACTGCCCATTTCAAACGGGATCATAAAATAACTTATCTTTCCTTTACTCTCATTCATTTTTTTGGCAGTAGTTGAGCCATTGACTGGTAGAAGGGTGTGTGACTTAACACTCCCCATATGAAGTTTGTGGTTGAAAAATGTGAAAAAATGTAGGGGTATGAATACCTTTCTAGTTCATTTTGTGTCATGCTACATTTCCATCCTACGGTTATTTTAAGACCACCATCTAAAGATTTAAACTAAAGATTTGAAGAGTTTTTAGGTTCCAATAGAAAAAAATATATATTTCTGAACTTAAGGCAGAACACACATTTCAACGTGGGACGCTCTGGCCAGAGCCGCAGTTCCTGAGTGACGCTTCCCCCTAATGAATTGTGGAAATACTTCTGGCATTACATTATTACAAAACCGCAGGAACTTTTTCATTGCTCAGTTTCCGGAGCGTTCTCTGCACCTGTATTTAAAAACACCCAACATCTGTTCCCAGGGCTGAAGCTCAGCAATAATATGTTCTCTTAAAATGCACCCTGACAAACAAATGTACTGTAAAACACGAGTGAAACATTTACACGACACACACTCACACATGTACAGCTGTGACTGGGCAAAGGTAAGGGAAGGAGGTTAAGAAGTACAAGCAGCACATTTCCGGGTTTTCTAAACAGACGCCTCAAATAAACTTCACATGCTGATCCGACTGATATTTATGCGGCCTGTCCTGAAATTCCTGCAGAGTCTTTAAAAGGACAAACGAGTTGGAAAAAGCCCTTTATAAGGCAAGACTGCTGCTGTAAACATCAGCAAGCATTTAGCACTGTTTGGCTCATTTAGTCTTCCACTGGAGAATTTATGTCAAACACACCAAACTGCGCTCATTTCTGCTGCCGTATTTCTCCCTCGTTTCGACACAGAGGAGTAATCACTACTCCTCACTTCCTGCGCCTGCTGGCCGGGAAGATTAATGGTATTAGGTAGAAAATCTGAACCCCTGAAGGTTTGGGTTTAAGGGGTTTTCGAGAAGACTTTTAGATACTTTTTTTCTGTTGCATATCCTCCATTTTAAATCACTGCCATTATTTCATCAAAAAGCTTTAAGTGGGCATAGCACAAAGCTCTTGGTTTATCCTTCACAGAATACGGACCCGATTAGGTGCAACGGGCTTCCCCTGTTTGGAAAGGCTCGTAAACACTGCGTACGGATGTGGTTAAACCCAACGCACCCCAACATAAGGACTACAGAGAATCTGCACTGTTTAGACTATGGAAATGAGTCATCTGCCAGCGGCGAGATCGGTTGTACTCCTGAGGGAGGCTAGAGAGACTCCAGAGTCTGCAAGACCACATGAGTGCTTCCAACACCACAAAGAACACCTAAAGGGATTCATTACAAACTGCTGCTCTGTGTAAAGTTCTGCTGGGTTTGGATCAGGGTCGGAGTAATGATTAGGAAGTAAGACAGGGCTGGAAATTAGAGTTTCTGTGGTCATTTCTGAGGAAGTATCTGTCCTACACAAAGTGTTTGTTCTTGTCTCCTAAAAGTACAACTTAAGGGTCATATTTTATTGAAAGAACATACAGTTTAACAATAAAGTAAGTTCAAGGAACCTATAAGGATTAGGCTTTACTTTTCTACGACGTTCAGATTTAATCAAACTATATATTCCAACACAAATTATAAAAACGTTTTGGCCAACAGTATTAAGTAGTTTCTGTTCCTCTCAAGGCAAGGAAGTATATTCTCATTTAAATTGTAGATTTATAATGTGGTTTTAGAGTACTTGAACTTCGAGACTTTTCCAAATTAGATTAATCTTTATTCAAGGAGAAGAAAAAAAATTCAACCTGTACTTTTTTTGTTGCTGCAAATATTACATTAATTTACTCACCCAGACAAGATTGGAGCTACTTGGGAGTCCTTCAGGAGGAGTTTAAATCCAGTCACGATCAGAGTATATCCACAAAATGGGAGTCAATCAGGGGAGGAGAGTTGCTACCTGTAATAAGGCATTATCTCTCCCAAAACTCCTTCATTTAAACAATGGATTGTTATGAATAGCTAGCGATATTTCCCTGAGAGTTCAGAATGTCTCAGAGGTACTAAGGCATTAGTTTCTAGGTGTTTGACGGGCTTTGAATGCAAAAGATTCTAACTTAGACTAATCTGAGGTTTTAATAATGACGCAGCCCCCAGCATTACAGTTGCAGTGTGAGTAGGTTTGGGAAAGGGAGCCTGTCGAAGCTCAATTTAGCCGAAACGGTCTTTCAGCTAGTGCAATTATACCACGTACCACTAGGGGTCTGCAGACCCCGGGTTGAGAAACAGTGTTCTATTCATCCGACACACCACAGCATTTTACCTCGAGAAGCCACAAAGTTAAAACTTTTGTACTGACAAGCAATACAATAAAAGATTTAAAAAATGGTCTCCATTCCTGTCAGGCTGACCTATGACGGAGAGCATAACGACATCACACATCAGCCACGTCAGAAAGAAATGTCAACGTGCTGCATCAGATATACACACACGCTGCAGGGATACTTTTATATACAGCTACTGCCCCGCTCTTGTTGGATTTTTCTGCTGTGACCAAGTGCAGAACGAAGTTCAAATGTGTACATAAATATGTCCGCCTGCATGAAACCATGATGAAAACCACATTCCTCCTTCAGAAACACAAACCCAGAGAGAACATTGGAGAAGGAATGTGTTTTTTCACTAAACACTCCAATTTCACAGGATTTAAACAAATTAACATTTAAATGTTATTAGAAATGCATACAGAAATCTATTAAGACTGGAAAAAGAAACCATTGAAAATCTTAGTTTGTCCCTAAATCACATAACTATCTAAAAGGAAGGTCTTCAGTGCTGGTCCCGGCTGCAGAATGAGTGCTGTAATATAGCTTTTGGCCACTGGAGGTCCTCGTTTAGGACAACTGCATGAAAGAACTGATCAGCAACTTAGTTCTTTTCAAGGTAAACTGTTTAGATTGGATTTTGCTTGAGCATCAGGTCTTTTGAAACTTTACATGACTTTAAGATGCTGTTCATCCAGTATTCAAGGTTTTTGTCCACCTTCTTGATGTTCTCACATTGCAGAATATACTGTAATAGCCGGATCCAAGCAACTGGAGTTTGCTTGAAAGACATCCAGAAAGCCAAAAAACTGATTAAAACCACAAGAAAGTCTGACTCTATGCACACAAAGGTTAAAAATAAGGAGTGGTTTAAAATGTTTGCACAGGGTAGTATTTTTACAATGTAATTTCTGAAAAAATGCTACAGTAATCTCAGTTTTTTCTTGATGTTTTCAATTAAAATAAAACCTAGTCTTCTTTTGAGCCGCACCTCAAGCATTATGATGCCGACTTAAGTTAAATTGTCTGTTATAGCAGTCGTGGATTTAGGTTTTCAGACAGGATATTCCAAATTTTTGTGGGAGTTTTTCAGTAAACTACTTGTGTCCCTTTAAGGAAAGGCTTAAAAGGGATTTTCAGGGGATTTTGGTGGAACCGACTAGTTCTGGTATGAGCCTCCTGTCCTACGTTAACTTCTAAGCTTAGAGATCCATGATCCCCTAGAGTTCAGGATCGATTATGTAACACATCTGTCTTCAAGACGTCGTTCCTGCAGCTCCGAGTGGACAAACAGAAATTTCCCTGATGGCATCAAGATTTCCATCCCACTCTTGTGCACACACAAACATGCACAAACAAAAACATACAATAATTTGGCCTTGCCCTCCTTCCCTTTAACGTTCCTCAGATAGGAACAGCTGAACCAAAGAGTCTTTTGCTCTGATCAAAATCCAGGCTGGTATTGTCTCAAAAGCAGGATGTGAAACCTAAACTCAAATGCATTAAATATAGAGTACCCTAGTGTGTGTATGGGAGTGCGGCTCTCTGCAGCTGTGCGACGTAAGGATCTTCTGCGTGACCCGAGCATGTCGGAGTTGCTGTGATATGTCCCCTCGTTCTTATTTTTCAGGAAGTGTAGCGGCAGACCGTATGCTTCCCCCCGCAGCTCATTGTTACCTGAGCGGCAGAAGGAAACAACTGCAGATCTAAAGCTTGTTTTTCAGCCTCTCTGGCTTTTGTTTCTGCTAAGGAAAGCAAAAACTGGCACCATGGATAAACAAGAAATGTGTGCTTGCGATGAAAACTTGGTAAAATTAGATTGTTACTGTAATCTTCAAAATGTAATGTAACCTCACGTTGATGACTCAACGCAATCTGCTGGGATTCCTTACATAGAAAACTTAATTAATTGTAATATTTGGATAATTGTATTGAAATTACTTTGTTGTAAAGTGTCTTAAGATGACATTTGTTGTGAATTGGCGCTATATAAATAAAAGTGAATTGAATTAATGGATTTAAAGGGCACAATCCTAAATGTCCAGAGTAGAGCTGTAATCGGGCCTTAAAAGTTGGGCCTGACCTGACCCAAGCCCGAGAGAGTTCAGCCCGAAGAGTATATTTTGATTGACAGCTTATTAAAGCCCAAACCCGATCAAAGCCTGACATTATTCAAAAGCAACACACCAGAAAAAAAAAGCCCCGAACATGACTGGCAGGTTTTGAATTTACCGGACACATATTTGAAATTCTGGTGAAATAGGCCTGTTATCTGAAGCTTAAAATGGCAAATAAATAAGAATAATTTCAAGGCATGTTGATTTATAATCTTTTTTGTATTCTGCAGCTATATGTAGCGTTAACCCCTTGCTTCTGTTGCGTAAAAGTCTGTCTCGCTTGTGTGCGAATCATGTCTGCCATTGATTGGGTTAGAATGGCAGACATGAAATGTAAAAAAGAGGGTGATGTTTGAAATCATTGTTCTTCCATTGTTAACCCTGGTGACCTGCAAAGAAACGCTTGCAGCCATCATTGCATTCCATAAAAAGCCTGACATAATGCATTCCATAAAAATGGCTTCACAGGCAAGGATATTGTGGCTACTAAGATTGCACCTAAATCAACAATTTATAGGATTATCAAGAACTTCAAGGAAAGAGGTTCAGATCTTGTTAAGAAGGCTTCTGGGCGTCCAAGAAAGTCCAGCAAGTGCCAGGATCGTCTCTTAAAGAGGATTCAGCTGCGAGATCGGAGTGCCACAAGTGCAAAGCTTGCTCAGGAATGGCAGCAGGCTGGTGTGAACGAATCTGCACGCACAGTGAGGCGAAGACTTTTGGAAGATGGCCTAGTGTCAAGAAGGGCAGCAAAGAAGCCACTTCTCTCCAAAAAACCCATTAGGGACGGATTGATTTCTGCAGAAAGTTGTGGTGAATGGACTGCTGAGGACTGGGGCAAAGTCAGATTCTCCAATGAAGCATCTTTCCGATTGTTTGGGGCATCTGGAAAAAGGCTTGTCCGGAGAAGAAAACGTGAGTGCTACCATCAGTCCTGTGTCATGCCAACAGTAAAGCATCCTGAGACCATTCATGTGTGGGGTTGCTTCTCATCCAAGGGAGTGGGCTCACTTACAATTTAGCCCAAAAACACAGCCATGAATAAAGAATGGTACCAAAACACCCTCCAACAGCAACTTCTACCAACAATCCAACAACAGTTTGGTGAAGAACAAAGCATTTTCCAGCACGATGGAGCACCGTGCCATAAGGCAAAAGTGATAACTAAGTGGCTCGGGGACCAAAACGTAGAAAGTTTTGGTTCATGGCCTGGAAACTCCCCAGATCTTAATCCCATTGAGAACTTGTGGTCAATCCTCAAGAGGCGGTAGGACAAACAAAAACCCACTAATTCTGACAAACTCCAAGAAGTGATTATGAAAGAATGGGTTGCTATCAGTCAGGATTTGGCCCAGAAGTTGATTGAGAGCATGCCCAGTCGAATTACAGATGTCCTGAAAAAGAAGGGCCAACACTGCAAATACTGACTCTTTGCATAAATGTCATGTAATTGTTGATGAAAGCCATTGAAACGTATGACGTGCTATTAATTATATTTGAGTACATCACAGAAACAACTGAAACAGAGGTCTAAAAGCAGTTTAGCAGCAAACTTTACGAAAAATAATATTTGTGTCATTCTCAAAACTTTTGGCCATGACTGTAGATTCGGAATGTTGGTGGCCCACTGCAGCGCTTCATTATAAATGATCACGCTGAGATGATCAACTGACCGCTAAAGCCAGAGCCTGACCTGAGCCCGTGGACAATGGCAGAAATCAGGCCCGAACCCTGGCCCGAACCGTCGGATTTGGGGGAAAGATTTTCAGCTCTAGTCCAGAGTGTGTGTGAACAGGCTTTTAGTGGCTCAAACTAAAAACTTTGTCAACAGAAGGCATCCAATTAAAGCACATATTTATCTTTTCATGTGAAGATTTAAGCCCAGTTTGTACTTCTCTGTCTACATCGGAACGGACAGACACAAAGCCATTATCCGTCGATGCAAGTAGTGCCCAATTTTTTAACTACTAGATGCTTTATATTACAACAGTTTATCTGATAAGGTCTTTTGACGATTTTGAACACCAGGAGGTGTAGAGAACAACTGCTGTTTGTTTCCATGCGTTTTTAGAGTATTCTATGAGCTGCACTTCTAATAAAAAGCTTTGCAGCTCAATCAAAACTTACTTTATGTTGGCCATTACTTCTTGAGGCGGAATGTCTTCAGAAATAGTTTTGAGGTGAGAATCTGAACCCTCTGTTTAATAAAATAAGTTTTATTATATTATGTGTGCAGATTTGGGCATCGTGCTGGACCTTTCCAAAGCATTAAACAGAAGAAAAAAAAGAAAAGAAAAAGGGCATTATTCCTTAGATTTGTAAGTAGGATGACTAAGCTATATTAAACTCACTGGTGTCCAAAGCAATATATATTTTTATGCAGCTTTGAAGACAAACTGATCACAAACTTTGTGAACATAGTCCAAAAATTGCACATTGTATATGTCTGTCTTTCCCCGGGATGTGGCGCAGCATAGGACTTTGCATTAAGGAGATATAGTACGAGTTAATCAGTTACCTGTTGATACTGTACCCACTTCTGAATGTGAGTCTTTATTGAACTAAACATCAATCTCAAAGCATGCTGTAGGATTCACACATAGAGAAACCGTATAAGATACCAATTAGTTCTGATACTGGTTATTAGAAAATTGCGCTGGTGGATGTACTTTAAACAGAAAATCCACATTGGGTTTTTAAGTGGTGGGAACAAAACATTAATTTATAAGGGTGAGGGTACGGATTCTTAAACCTAAAAGTCATTTCTGCACCTGACCCCAGCTTTGCTCCTCTGGTCCCCCCCCCACCCCCCACCCCCCAACAGAGTTGTGGGAGGGCGGTCAAGGTACTGCTGATGTGGCTTTATAAATGAAAAAAATAAATTAATTAATCCTCCCTCTGCATTTTTCACAAATCGCACCCTGGATATATTTTTGTATGTTCAAACTAAATTTTGCTTAAAAATAATCAATCATATTGGTGGAAAGGCCAGGAAAATTCATATTCAATTCCATAATACTTTATTCATCTACTTAATTCCTTACAGAGTTATTGTAGATCATGATTGCTGTGAGCATGAAAGATTTCCTGTAGCGTTCTGTGTTGCAGCAAAACTGAATCAGAATCAGACTGAGGACGCTCTCTTGCAGGACAGTCTTAAGAAGAGAATGCTCAGGGTTGTCCATAATGCTCATGATTGGGGTGTCACAATCTCGATAATTTAACCGAAATCTATTGAAATTACGTGAAGGCCTTGCCCATCAAAATCCAAAAGAGGATCGCGATCACCTCCTCCAATGTTTACATACTGTAGCGTGACTAGCGTCCCACTCAGAATTTATTGTAACAGTTAGCAGGCAACCGTCTATTTACTCAGATTTCCTCATCACAAGGAACCACACATTGCATTTTCCCTTACAAGTAACTCTCACCAGCTCTCATACAGCTCACAACAACACCTAGTAACACTATTAACATTTGTATAACAATAAGAGCATTCCCCCGTGAACAGAGCACATTAGTTGACGCCAGCTAGTAGCCATTAGCTAAGCTATAGTTAAACCATGGCAAGGACAGATGAAGAAGCAGCAGAACCGGAGCTAAAGCCGGTCCTTCTATTCTCAAATCAACAGTGAGGACATTTTGAGTTCCCTGTGAGTTAAGACGACATTCGCGTTGTAAACAAGAGGACCACTGTTTGCTGCACATTAGCTCGTTCCTCTGAACCAGCCGGAGCTGGAGTTGTTGCGCTGCAGTAACTAAAAAGAGTCACTAGATGGCAGCCATCCTCTGTTACTAATAATTATTTAAACAAGATTGTTACACTTATATTGAAAATAAATTATTTCAGTTTGACCATTACACAAGAACAATGGATATTGCATCACTTATACGTCTTTTGAAATAAGATTTATTGTACAAAACTGAATTATTAAACCAATGATCATAGACTACACTAATCTAAAAAGTCTAAAAATGGCTTGGGTCTCTGTTCTAAAAGGAATAAAAGAAATTGAGAAATGAATTGAAACCCGAAAATTGAAAATCAAATCGAGGATTTGGAGAATCGTGACACCCCTACTCTTGATTTTATGAAGAATCTTTCTTCATAATTATCATCATCTCTATCATCTCTTTATCAGGTTTTTGAGCCTTTTAAGACAAAGAGATTGCACTCTCCACAACAAACTTTTAGAACATCAGCGTCATCTTGCTGCAAACCTTGAAGGACCTAAGCTTCTTCAAGAAGTACAGTCTGGTTGGTAAAAGAAAAGCTAAAGATGCCGGTAGGGCTGGGCGATATGGCCTCAAATTTATATTGCGATATAATCTAAAGCATAAGCGTTAAAGCGATTTGCAATACAGTCTTTTTTTTTCTAAATATATTTCAAAATGACTGCTTATGAACATTCTCACTTTCACGATACATTGCAGCAAAACAACTTCAAAAAGGTTTGGGTCGCCGTTCAAAGAACACTATTGTGCAAAATGCATAAAAACAAAATTCCAATTATTTTTCCAGAATAATGCAACTCAAAAATTCTCACAACATAAATTAAGAGGAAGATATTTTTTATCAAATAAAAGCTAAATAATAAAAAATTAAGGTTCTAAATTGCTTGCTTTCCTGGTTACTTATTTATACATTTATACATCACACAAAAAGATACCTGTACATATTTGAATTAAAAATGCTTATTGTTCAACACGTTTTCTTTGTGTTAAATGAAAAACAGACTTTAAACTTTTAATATCTATTCAGGAGACAAACACTGAACATCAGTATCCTTGTGTACCTGGTACAGTTTGTAGGCACAGCTTAATGACATCAAAATGTATAACTGCGATATGGCGGTTTAGACAAAATTCCTATCTTTGGTCAAATTTATATAATTCATGCCTTATACCTTTTATATTGCCCATTACTAGGTGGCAGTATCATGAGTGGAGGTCAGCAGACACATGGTATTCCTCAAAGATGTAGCATTATAATTATATGATAGAGTTTTATAGAAGTTCCATAATGGGTTTACGTGAATGCAAATGCAGAAAGAGAGTAAGAGTAGCCTTATGTACCAATACCTCCAACATCGGGCCATTTTGACATCTCTACCGCCCCTCACATACCTGGTGAATGTATTAAAGACTCTGAAAATCAATAAGGTGCAAACATTTTGATTCAGTTTAGCAGTAAATTCGTTTTTTTAATTTATTTAATCAAACAGTTTTCATTTCTATGGCCCAATAGAAATCAGACAGCAAACCCCTTCTGACTTTTAGATGATTCCTCAAAGACACAGTGTCTCTCTAAGCGATTCCCTTTTTTTTTTTTTTGGATGCTTTGGGAGGAAGCAAGCGGATCGGGTTGGGGAGTTTTGTTGTCTCCCTCGGGAGGCGAGGGGGTTTCTACAGAAAATGCTGCCAGTCACGTCTGGCCCTCTGCGGATAGTAAATCACGCTCTCAGCCGGAGTGCTTCCGAGCCGCAGTCCCAGCTCCCTCCCCGGCTGGAAAGGCAATACGCCACGAACCCGAAGGCGGCGGGACCACCCAAGAGCCAATATGGGGTCACACACAGGCACACATCCACAGAAAAACAAATAAGCAGGCACTCACACAATCGACTGCAGGCCACTATGCTTGTCCTGGAGATGTGAGGCAGGATACTTTGTGGCAATAGGGGTGAGGGGGCACAGGAATTTCAAAATAACAGTGGTTTATTTAACTGAGAGCACAATACCACTTCCTCTATATAAAATAATAGAACAATCGAATGTTGGCCAACACTGGTGTTCAGAAGGGCTTCTGGCGGAAAACAAATGCCAAGAAAACATGTCATCAAACTCATTAAAAACCAAAAAGATGGAAAATGATTCAAGAATAATTGAGGTTTGGGTAAACTTGTTTGAAAAGATGTGAGATGAGGATAACTTGGCCTGAAAAATTGAGGAAAACCAGTTCTGAATAACAGGGGAACAAATGTGGCATTCAGATGAGGAATGAAAACGGAGAGACATTGAATATCAAACGTCTGTCATCTGACTCCAGATCTGTTTGTGCAGATTTGATGAAGAAATATTATTTTGACCCAACTGCTCTGTGAAACTACAGATAGAAATCAAAACTCTGAGGACCTTCTATAAAGGTTATTTACCTTTGGCATTCCCAATCTATTTGTGGGTTTCACAGGGTTCCATTCTTGGTCCACTGCTGATCTCTTTGAGCATTTTGTGTTATCTGCTGTATAGAGCTCCTGATATGATGCTCATAATACCAGAATTGAGAGATTTAATGGAGCAGATTTTTTTTATTGAATAAATACAAAAACCTACAAAAAGGATAAAGGAAGGAAAGAAACAAAAATAGATGGAGGAAAGGAACTAAATTTGAAATGAATTCTAAAAATCCAGATTTGCTTAGTATCCGGTCTCCAAAGTACTTTCTAGTTTGTTTGTTTTTTAATGTCTTCCTCATCTAAACTTTCATGCTGAATATAATTGGTTTTAGAGTCAATAAAAATTACTTTCTTCCATTTTTTCAGAATCAGAAACTGAAAAAATAAAATCTGAAAGGAATCTGTTTTAATTTGAAAACCTGCCAAAATAAGGATTTGACCGGGCAAACAGAGGATACCCAGTCTCACCAAGAAAACCAGTTTGAAATCCATTACTGATTAAACAGTGAAGAAACAAATGCACTCCCAGTCTTACTTGCCTGCTTCTTTGCAAACAGCTGCGAGATCCGCTCCGACGTATCCGTGAGCGGCGTCGGCTAGCCGCGTCATCTCCTCTTTGGTGGCACTGCAGGATACAGTACTCAGCTGCCTCTGCAGAATATCGGCCCGTTCTGCACTACCAGGAACCCCCACCTGAACAAAACAAGGCATGGATCACAGGTAAGCACTGGGAACTATTGATTTCCAGGAGAGACATTTTGGGAAAGCTGAACTGGTTGAATTTCAGCAGAAAAGGGCAAGCACTCCACAGTGCCTCCTGGTACACACCTCTAACTCCTTGTCAAAGCGTCCCGGCCTGCGCAGGGCAGGGTCGAGGGCCTGGGGCCTGTTTGTGGCCCCCAGGACCAACAGCTGGCCTGAGTGACCCTCCTGGAAACACAAAAGTCTCATTCACTACAAACACATCTAACACAGTTTTATGCAAAAGCGTTTATAACAATGGTATTTTTTAAATATATCCAGTCATAATATGACTACACACTTCAATTGACTTAAAGGCCCAGTGTATAACAAATTCGGCTTTTTATTAATAAAAATTAAGTACTGTTTTCATAAATACATATTTTACTGAGGTCTAATCACAATCGCATTATCATGAAAGCGTTCCCGTGTCTTAGAATATGTTGTTTAAAGATACAAAGGGTGCACCGCCCCCCATCAGAGGCTGCCATGTTGCATAGCCATCTTTGAATACCTTAGCCGAAAGGGGTTAAACTTGTTAGCTTTACGTGTTTTAGCCAGTGACGTTGGGGGGAGGGGGAGAGGTGAAGAGAAGAAACGAGCATAGGGGACTGTGGATCATAGTTTTGAATTTCAATGGAGGGCCATCCGTACTCTTTGCCCCGTGAGAGGGAGGAAACCATGACACAGAATAGGGCTGAACGATTAATTGCATATGCAATCAAATCGCAATGTGACAAAATGAGATTTTCTAATCGCAAAGGCTGCGATTTGACTTGACGTAAACATATCTGGTAAAGTCACGTGACTTGCAAACAGCTCAAACAATGCAGGGAGAGAAGGAAACGCTGCACTTTAGCCTGTTATAAAACGGCCTAAAGCTTAAAAGAATCCAATGCTGCACAATATTTGGTACCTAAGAGGAACAGTACATCAGTTATGGGAAATTATATCAGCTATGAATATGTTGATGCTGCGCAACGGCAGGTAATGCAGAACATGCCTTGCTGCCTCACGAGGTAGACTGCGAACCTTTATCAACAACTAAGAACATCACACCACCATATATGAGAGTTGCACGGCTAAAATGACTGCCACCAGTGTTTCATTTTCCAGTAAACAAACTTCGAGGCGACAGGGATCGCTGACCGAGCTGTTAGACAGAATCTCTCCTTACGAACATAAAAAACGGCACATGGAAATAATTCGTGCTATAACGGGGTTCATAGCTAAGGGTAATTCAATTCAATTCAGTTTATTTATATAGCGCCGTTTCACAACAGATGTAGTCTCAAGGCACTTTAAAAGAGTTATTACAATACAATGTTTAATCTAGGAATTAGAGAACCACAGAAGATTGCGTCGTGTAATTCTCAGCAATCCCTCACACTGAGCAAGCATCAAGCGACAGTGGAGAGGAAAAACTCCCTTTTAACAGGAAGAAACCTCTGGCAGAACCAGGCTCAGCATAAGCGGTCATCTGCCTAAACCGTCTGTGGTTTGGAGAATACAGAACAGAGACACAGAAAGAGCAACAGAACTGATGATAAGCATGATGAATAACCTAGGATTTAATCTCACAAACACATTTCAGCCACATTTAACCTGCGCTGTATAAAAAATGCTGACAGAAAGTTAAAGCCAAACAGAAAACAGCGGTATTTTGTAAAAACTGACCTGTGATCAAACTGCACTACGGAGTCATACCAGAGTCTGAAAATGCATTAGATCGATGGAGAATTAAAAATCAGAGCTTGTTGCTTCAGGCGTCCTACTTCCCGGATAACCCCACAGAGGAAAACATTTCAGCCGGCCTGAGAGGGGCTTACCAGCTGGGATCAATAGGAAGAAAACCTTAATTGCATAAAACGGCGATCACCATCGAGTGTGATGATTTAAGTAGATAAAGTTGTTTATATTCAGCCATGCTTCATTTGCCTTTGTCTTAAAATAAGTCTAGCCTATTGAATAGAATAAATAATGTATAAAAAAAATCTGTTTATAATACATAATATTTTTGCTTGCATTAATAAAAAAATGTTTGAGAAAAGCCCCATAAAAATAATTGCAAATTAAATCGCAATTGCAATATTGAAGAAAAAAAATCACAATAAGATTCTTTTCCAAAATTGTTCAGCCCTGCCACAGAAATGGAAAAAAAAAACCCCGGGATAAAACAAGAATCTACATCAGTGGAGCGTTTATCCGATGGAGACTATTCATGAGGGACACGAACTTGAAGACGGACGCAGAGGTTGCAGGCTTTCTGCTGGACAGGTAAGTTAATTACATAAAACAATAAATTTTATGTTAGAGTTATGCTTGACACAGGACAGGTTAGTTCAGCAAATACTTTATCTTCCGGTTAACTCGGACAATTTACTCCGGGGCTTAGTAATGACGCAGTAGTAATGACGTGTTATTACAGGAAGTTGCTTGCATTCACCGAGCGCACCACTAGGTGGAGGTAATTCTTACACATGGGGGCCTTAAATGGGATTTTATGTGATAGAAATAGTGGATAAGTCTTAAGTAGAAGAAAAATGATACATGATTTTCAGATTGACAAAAAAATAAAAATATGGAGCATATATATCAGCTTCCTTTACTCTGATACCCCTAAATGAAATCCACAGCAATGAACTGTATTCAGAAGTCCCCATCTTATCGTAAATAACTAAAAGGATAGGTGGCACGTTCTTCTCAGGCATACAGAGCAATTCTGTGGTATAGTAGAACTATAATATTACCCTAAATCGATCTGTAAGTTCAATAAATGACATATACTACCTAATTGAAATATAGCACTCATAACATGTCCTAACTGAATGCCTTGAAATTAGCTGCATGTCCCTTTAAGAGCGTCAGACGTTCCCTCTTCAAAGTCGTCACAACATCCTCGGAGCGGAAGCTCCAACGAGCCCAGCATGTGGAGCGTGGCTGCAGGTGTGCTCTAGTCTCCGAGCTTATCACATTACGTGTTCTGCCCGCCTCAGGCGGAGCTGGTACCGCTACAGTGGGGAATCCGTAAACACCGGCCCCTTGCTGCGTGTGCGAGCCCACTTTGAGGAGCCCGTTTCTCGCGTCGGTCCAAGCTTTGTCCACCGAGTCACCAGCTACAATGCTGAGCGGCTGTCCATCTGTCAGCAGTAAGTAAAAATTTATGATATGTGAGCAGCATAGGACATGCTATGGTGGCAAACCTCTTAAGAGTTTTCATGTCTAAATTGTTTAACCTCTTGATAATATTTTTTTTAATTCATGTGTCTGTATAGAAACCAACTGGTGTCATGTAGGACAGGGTGATTAGCCACAGTGTTTATCAGTATTTCCTCCATGTTGTGCTGATGCCGTGACTTCGTGTCAATCACAGCTACAGAAATGTTGCATCTCCAGACGACCTGACTTTTTTTTTTCCGAGAAGGCATTGCACAATTGGGAAAAATAACTAGGTATATACTGATTTCCACAGGTAATAGGCGATTGCTATTGACGATGTTCTGTTTTTGTGCTCTGGGAACGAGGGAGGGAGGGCTTTAGAGACACAGGGAAGGTAATCAAAATGTAGGGGCGTTGCTGGGAGGACTGAGGCGTTCAGAGCTCAACATGGCGGTGAGAGTTTTAAAAGATTACTCAAGCATACATAAAGTAATCTTTTTTCTTTCTTCACATTACAGTACATAAAGTAATCTAAGAAACACTTTAGGCATGTTTTTAAGGAGGGAATGACATAAGAATGTGATGAAAACATTTAAAAGGTGGATTTTACATGCCACCCCTCCTTTAAATAAAACAGTGTTTTAACACTGCACGTCATCCTAAAAACATTGCCCCCACGTGAAATCGTGGTAGTGGCAGCATTACGCTGTGAGGTGCATTTTGATTCAGAAAGGACATGGAAGCTGGTCAGAGCTGATGAAGGACAGATCGAGCTAAACCCTGATTCAACCAGATGGCTTGGTTTAGATCAGATTATATTCGTCTTTTCGAATAGCCTTGTCAAAGATAAGCCCTTAAAAAAACTAAATCAATAATCCGTGGCAAGATTTGAATATTTCCTATCCCTTGCTCACCAAATTGCTGTGCAGACAAGAACACTACAGAGCAGGAAGTGCTTCTCCGCATTCCACGACCCATTTGGTGCTGTTGACCATGGATCCTCTGATCCCGCGGACAGACGGATGCAGAAAGCAAGCTCTTCGATTTGCATAACACCATTAATCCTCGTGAAGGAGTTCTCTTCCTGAGGACATGCAGTTCTACTTAAATCCAGTTATGGTGTAAGAGCAGCTCTTGGTGACCATCTGTAATTTCTTTCATAAAATTTCTGAGATGTGTGTGTGTGTGTTTTTTTTATGGTTTACGGTTGAAGAGGATCTTTTCCCTCATTAGATCCTGGAGTACAAACAACACCCTAGAGATTCAACCCACAGTGTCTGAAGTGGATCCAGCCAGCAGAGATGGCTTTTGCATGACAACTAAATTCCTGATGAGGAATCCTGACGACAGCAGGAAGTCTACATCTACTGAAGCAGCTCTTCCAGGTTCATGGGAAGCCGACCTTACAGTTAAAGCCCCCCATTGTATTAGCACCTCTCATTCAGATATGTGGAAACACAATAATCTCAGACAGGAAAAAGTACACTGAAAATAATGACTTAAATTAAAATATGTGTCAATAATTCATGTAATTTATTGGAGTTGAATTTATTGGTTGGAACTACAATATCTTAAGTAAAATTTACACAACTAATTCACGTAATAGCTTAACTGAGAAAAAAAAAAGAGAGTAATTTTAAACAGATATTTACAAATACTATTACATGTTTTATAGTCACAACAAATTCACCTAAAAATATTAAGTACATTTTAATTTCAAAAGCAAAGTGCATTTGAATCCGCATTTTTTTTTTTTTTTTACAAGAGCTTGTTTAAGCTGAGATGGTCGGTTTGGGATGTATTTTGCTAGTGTAAGATATAAAAAAGGGCAATGGGAAATAAAAATTGTGACAGTGTAAATATAATATATATATATATATATATATATACACTACCGTTCAAAAGTTTGGGGTCACATTGAAATGTCCTTATTTTTGAAGGAAAAGCACTGTACTTTTCAATGAAGATAACTTTAAACTAGTCTTAACTTTAAAGAAACACACGCTATACATTGCTAATGTGGTAAATGACTATTCTAGCTGCAAATGTCTGGTTTTTGGTGCAATATCTACATAGGTGTATAGAGGCCCATTTCCAGCAACTATCACTCCAGTGTTCTAATGGTACAATGTGTTTGCTCATTGGCTCAGAAGGCTAATTGATGATTAGAAAACCCTTGTGCAATCATGTTCACACATCTGAAAACAGTTTAGCTCGGTACAGAAGCTACAAAACTGACCTTCCTTTGAGCAGATTGAGTTTCTGGAGCATCACATTTGTGGGGTCAATTAAACGCTCAAAATGGCCAGAAAAAGATAACTTTCATCTGAAACTCGACAGTCTATTCTTGTTCTTAGAAATGAAGGCTATTCCATGCGAGAAATTGCTAAGAAATTGAAGATTTCCTACAACGGTGTGTACTACTCCCTTCAGAGGACAGCACAAACAGGCTCTAACCAGAGTAGAAAAAGAAGTGGGAGGCCGCGTTGCACAACTGAGCAAGAAGATAAGTACATTAGAGTCTCTAGTTTGAGAAACAGACGCCTCACAGGTCCCCAACTGGCATCTTCATTAAATAGTACCCGCAAAACACCAGTGTCAACATCTACAGTGAAGAGGCGGCTGCGGGATTCTGGGCTTCAGGGCAGAGTGGCAAAGAAAAAGCCATATCTGAGACTGGCCAATAAAAGAAAAAGATTAAGATGGGCAAAAGAACACAGACATTGGACAGAGGAAGACTGGAAAAAAGTGCTGTGGACGGATGAATCCAAGTTTGAGGTGTTTGGATCACAAAGAAGAACGTTTGTGAGACGCAGAACAACTGAAAAGATGCTGGAAGAATGCCTGACGCCATCTGTTAAGCATGGTGGAGGTAATGTGATGGTCTGGGGTTGCTTTGGTGCTGGTAAGGTGGGAGATTTGTACAGGGTAAAAGGGATTCTGAATAAGGAAGGCTATCACTCCATTTTGCAACGCCATGCCATACCCAGTGGACAGCGCTTGATTGGAGCCAATTTCATCCTACAACAGGACAATGACCCAAAACACACCTCGAAATTGTGCAAGAACTATTTAGAGAAGAAGCAGGCAGCTGGTATTCTATCGGTAATGGAGTGGCCAGCGCAGTCACCAGATTTGAACCCCGTTGAGCTGTTGTGGGAGCAGCTTGACCGTATGGTACGCAAGAAGTGCCCATCCAACCAATCCAAATTGTGGGAGCTGCTTCTAGAAGCGTGGGGTGCAATTTCTCCAGATTACCTCAACAAATTAACAGCTAGAATGCCAAAGGTCTGCAATGCTGTAATTGCTGCAAATGGAGGATTCTTTGATGAAAGCAAAGTTTGATGTAAAAACAATCTTATTTCAAATAAAAATCATTATTTCTAACCTTGTCAATGTCTTGACTCTATTTTTTATTCATTTCACAACGTATGGTGGTGAATAAGTGTGACTTTTCATGGAAAACACAAAATTGTTTGGGTGACCCCAAACTTTTGAACAGTAGTGTATATATATAATAAACACTTGACCGCATTAATATCCAACTCAATAGATAAAAGTAAAAAGTAGTTGACTTTAGTTATGTTGTCTTGCTCACACTCTGAGAAATGCCAAGAATTAGCAACTGATCTTTCTGCTAATGTTTATTAGAGGAAAAGGCCAAATGAAAACTATCCAGAACTGTTGAGTACTTTGAATTTTCTTTATGTTTTAATGTGTTATGGTTAAAAAAGCATTTAATGTAATTATGAATGCTGTTATTGAATTGTTTCAGTGATTTAAGTAATTCAAAATAATTCACTGACTTCTTAGAGTGGCTGTCACTCAGTGGAAGAGCATTGGCCTGTGATCCAGAAATTGTTGGTTCAATTCCTTGTTCCACCTGCTCACATATTGTTGGGTTTTGGGCAATTAAATGTACTTAATTACTTTTAAGAAATACAACCTGCGAAGTTAAAAATAATTAAGTAAGTAAGATTTTCTTAAAGGTTGGATATGGAACATGAGCAGGGTAACAACATGTAGTTTTTCTAGGTTTTATTTACAACAATAAAACCATCATTCCAGCTGTTGGGTTGCCTGAAATGTGTCCAGTGAGGAATGTATTTTAAATGAGTTTAACTGACAACTAACATTAGCAAAGTTAACGAGTTAGCTTACCAATCCAGAAGGAAAGTAGCGGTTTCCGCATGTGTTTGATGCCGTGGAAATGTTTCATGTGGGTCCGTCTAGTGTAGGCTTTACCTTAAACGACTCTAGTTACTGCTCTTCTGCGGTCACTCTTCTCATGAGACGAATAGTGCTGACTCCACCATTTCTCCCAGTGCCAGCTGAGTTGTGCCAGCTATATAGTTGGATCATCACCCCATATATATATATATATATATATATATATATATATATATATATATTTCTTTTTTTAAATGACCGAAGATCCTTCAGATTTTTCCATTAGCATTTAAAGAAAACCAGTCAAATATGGAAAGTATTTGGTTATTCGGCTTTATCTATCTCAATAAAACCAGTTATTCGTTAATGTGTTATTATCACCAAATGCTTCACAGTAAACGTGCCAGATGTACCAGGTTGCATTTAAACATATCTTTTAACACCTGAAGGGATGCGGTACAGTTGAGAGTCACACAATCTGAGACGACTTACCGATCCGATGCCGTCCATCAGGGTCAGGAGTGAAGCGACGACTCGCTTCTCCACCTCATTCTGAGCTCCTTCTCGCTTCGGGCACAAAGCGTCCAGCTCGTCTATGAAGATGATCGCAGGCTGCCTGTGACAGCAACAACGGCTATCATCATTATGAGTTATTCACCAAATAATACAGTCTAAACTATTAGGAATTAAGATATGTGTCATAAGTCATATGCTTGAAGCTTTACAAGGTTTCACAGACTTGAGAGTTGGATTTACCTCTGAGACGCCTCTGTGAATATTTGCCTCAGGCGCGCTTCTGTTTCGCCGTAAAATCTGCAAGATAAACAAAAAATTATTTCAGCCTTTGGATGCACAGTTCTTTGTGCATTTTAGAATCGGTATTAAAGTTTCAGCTGCAACAACATTTAAAAGATATTAATGTGCATTATTAAGGGTTAAACTTCATCTAATAGGCACAGAATTATGCATATTATACATTAAGCAACGCTCACTTTTCGGCTTAAGATTCGACCATTCCTATTAAAGCCGACTGGCTTGCCGGCATAGACTCGGCTTTTAAGCGTATCCACAGCTCTTTATTAGGGTTGTAGAAATATAAAGTTAGCCTGTTTTATCTATTTTAAACTGAGTTTGATGTATTAAAGATTTTTATTCTGTGGCTGTGTCCAAGTTTTATCATTATAAACATTGGTTGGAGTTTGGGTTGGACTATTTCTACCTCATCCATTTTTTTGTAATGCATTAATGCCACTTGCAGACCCTCAGTATAATGCAGCCACCACCATAACTGGTAGATGTCAAGGTGATCTATAGTTTAAAAGCCACATTTTGCCACCTTCTTAACAAACTTTTTGTGTTTTTATCCACTGTTTGTCCAGGAAACCTTCCCCCAGGAGGATTATGGGAAGCTACACACTTCAGTCAACCTTGAGGGTGTTGATTTTGGAGCTTCTTTGTTGGTCAGCACCATTTAAACCCATGTTGGTGTTGAACTGGCCTCCCCCTCTGGATAGAGACGATTATATCCCAGCATCATCTAGTTCAAGAATGGCTTGAACCTTTGTGGTTCTTGAGGTTTTCCTGAACCATAGAATACATTTTCTTTCATCTAACATAAGAGTTGGGTCAAAAAACTGAAACTTTGATACACAGTAGATTGTTTCAGTAGGATAACAAAACCACACAACAGAGATGGAAAAAACTCGATAACATTAAGCTTCTTGAAAGGCTCGGGCCTCGACCCCTTTGAAAATGTGTGAACCATCCTTAAAGGGGACATACTAGACCTCTTTTTAAACAAGTTCTAATAGGCCTGTGTCCTAAAACATTTTAATGAAGTTATTTTATAAAAAAAAATATTTAAAAAACATGAAGCATTATTATTTGCTCCATTCAGGACAGTTTCAGTTCCTTTCATGCAAATTATTGTTGACCGACCACACACATCAGCCTAATTGCTACGCTAAAGGTTTGCCGCACATGAGGTTGGCATGGAAAATAAAAGAGAATGGGATGGAACTGGTGGGTGGAGTTTAGCGGTTTTATGCAATTTTGAATAATAAATGAAACACTGTACACTGCCATCTAAAGGTGGGGCATATGTACTACATTGATTTCAACAAGAATATTTTGCGTGCCCCTTCGTGTAAACGCAAAGGCGTTTTCATCCACAAATTTTTTTAAAAAGAGGAACGCTGCCGTGTAAACTGCCACTTCTTCATGTCTGGAGTGTTTATAGAGGCAGCAAGGACCCCAAGGGCACAATAAATGATAAAAAAAATGCAACTGGCATAATTTAAATGCTACGCTTGTGGCTGTTAGACAAGCAATTTAAACAAACTTTACCATTTCTACAGAGAAAAATGAAGAAATAAGCAGGATACAAAAATATGTCAGCAGCTTGTTGACGACCAGTGCCTGTGTATGTTAAATTTGGACTCTGTGTGCATTTAAGAAAATCCACAGTAAATTTAAACATAAAGCATCCAAATGTTTAAAAATATTGGAGTTGTTTGCAGTTTATCATTATTTTTTTCCATTAGTTTTAATCAGAAACTGTTCAGACATTCATTTATGCTAAATAAAAAACCCCAAAAGTTGATGCGGGGGTATCAATAATGTGTCCCTACTTGCTGATGATCTCAGGGCCGTTGATCACCACCATGTGAGCACCGAGCTCGTTGGCTATGGCTCGCGCAATCATGGTTTTCCCCGTGCCTGGTGGTCCGTACAGGAGGACTCCTCGAGGAGGCGGGATACCTGTTTGGATCCATTAAGGCACAAAGATCATGAGTAAATATAGCCGAGCGCCGGTAGCCGAGCGCAACAGTGATGTGGAAGGAGTGATGCACCGTAGTTGGAAAACAGCTCGGGTCGTTTCAGGGGGAGCTCGATGGTTTCTCTGATGGCGTCCAGCTGGCTGCTCAGACCACCGATCATGCTGTATGTGACCTTTGACCTGGGGGCTTCTTCTTTCAAGTCGTTCCGCCCTCCTCTGCTGCTAAACCTGACTTTAGTGGAATGTGTGACGGAGTAGAAGGTGTCACTACTGCTAAAACCAGCAGGAGGGGCTGTCGAGGCATTTTCAGGCCGCTCTGAGGTAATCGATCCGTCTTCTGCAGACTTGCAGGAGGAGGATGGAGTGAAAGGAGACGAAGGCGATGAGACGGAGGGGAGAGGACCCGCCCGGCATGGAGTACTGGCTGCCGGACCTGGCTCTCCAGGTGTGCCTGGTGCCACATCGCCGCCGTCATCTACAGTGAGCGTGCTGAGCTGCAAGGAGAGGTCGGCTGACGTGGAGTTCAGCACGGAGGAATCTTCTGTGTCGGGGGCGTCTCCCAGAGGAGGATCGGATCTCTGCAGGGTGACGCCATCCTCTCCTCTTAGGGACTCGACCCGAAGGCTGCAGGAGCGGCCGAAGTAACTCAGAGAGACAACGTTACCCGGCAAGATGATGCTCGCAGCTGGGAGAAGAGAAAAAAAGTTAGCAGACATGCAAACCAACATCCTAACACACACCAATGAAATCTGACTAAGCTGCATCGGCCAGCAGAGCTGTGGGATGAGAACAGAAACTCACCTAAAGTCCTAACAAAGAAGTTCTTGAATTCATCTGCATCAAGTGTGTCGTCTTTTGACCTAAAAAAAAAAGATTTATGACATAAAGACAGGCAAACCACATTATTTATATATAAAAACTCAAAATATCCTCACTACTACGAAAACCATCAATAAATCGACCTTGATTTAGACATATGTCCTTATGTCCTTATATGCAGTCACAATTCTCCCACATGCTCTCACAGGCATAAAAAAGCCCTACTTTAAATTGAAACTGCAGTTAGATATTTTAACCAGCAGATGGCAGTCTAGATTTTTTTAACGTCTAAGGGGCCACTGTAAAACTATTGCCTGCTGTATACTTTGATTGTTTTTTTACTATCGTGTCTAGGTTCCAACATTTCACTATTTTATTTATTTAATTATTTTTGGAGGACTTGTAGATGCATTTAAGGGCATTAAAAACCTCCTTAAAAGTTTCCACCCTAAAAAAACTGAAAAAACAGAGAAGAGAAACATGGCCAAACAAAGCCCAGTTTATCAGTAAGAAAAACCTGATTTATGTTATCTCATCTGAGGTTTGTTCAAATTAAAATCTAACACCAGTCAAGAATCCAATGATCTTAACTAAATTAAGTAAAGAAGCAGGAATTAAAAAAAAAAAATTCAGGAATTTTTTTTTATGCAGATGGAAAAAAAAAAGCTATGTACATTTGTATTTATTTTCCTTTATTAAAGAATAGCGGAAAAATACTGAACTTCAACTTTAAAACCGCAAGTATATACCAAATTGTGATTTTTTTTGTGTACAGTTACACCTCCACTAGAGAAGCAATTTCCTGCCTAATAATGTGGGAAATTTTATCCATCAAGTTATAAACAACTACAAGTCTATCCTTCTACAGAGAGAAAGTGAAAAAATATTTAAAAGGGAAGGTTTGTATTTTTCCAACCTGGACCTTATTCAGAGCACGGATTACGTACGCCTACTCACCCACACAAATTTGGAGCTACTTGGAAGTCTTTCGGGAGAAGTTTATAACCAATCGTGATCCCTGTATTTCCATATAATGGAAGTCAATGGGGGCATGTAAAGTGCTGTCTCTAAATAAGGCATTTTATCCCACAAAAATTCATTGTTTAACCAATGTTTTGTTATTCATACACTGTAAAAAAGAAAAGTTGACTGAACTCAAAAAGATTTTTTGAGTTAACTCAACTAATGTGTTTACATTGTGTGAACCTAAAGAGGTTAAATCAAAGCAGAATCTTAAATTCAACAAACAACAAGATAATTATTCATGTCTCTGAGCCGACACAACTTATGTTGTTAAGTTGAACTATATATTTGATTAAGTTGAGCCAACTTGTTTTCACAAATTGGCTCAACTTAAATGTGTGAATAAGTCTAAAAATTGACTCCGCACAAGTCTGCTGTTGATTTTACCCAGAAATACTTTGCAGCTTGTTGCCTTACTAAGTGTGCTTAACTACTCATTTTGACAAGTTGGTGCACTTTAGAGGGGAACACATTTATGGAGTGATGTGGTTGCATGCATATAGAAGCTGGATGTGGATCTATGACCCTCTGGTTTACAAGCCGACTACTCTTCCCACCAAGCCACAGTCACCCACAGATGTTTAATGGTAACTTAACTAGGAGTATAGTAACTTAAAATAAAGCTTCTATTCTACTCTTTAAATGTTTTTTTGTGTTTTTACACTAATATTCCATGATTAATCAAATAAGAGAAAAATCTACCTCCAGGGCCTCCTTCTCTAAGTAACATGCATAGTGTTTGACTCAAAAGCCAATTATTTAAATACTTTAAAATAGTTTAGCATACACTTGATAACAAATCGTTGAATATTAGGAATTTGGGGCGTCTCGGAAATGCTTCTTGGCGCCTGCAGGGGTGTTTTGCAGGCTTCGAATCAAACTGCACTAACACACGATCTCAATTACGTCCACCATGACAGTTGTAGTCTGAGTAGGGCTTTCGATTTGTGCTCTACGGTGGCAAACGGTTAGGCAAAACTTGCCACTGCAAACATCAACATGGTTTGCACTTGCATGTTCTCAAATGGCACAAACAAAATGACCCAGTGGACTAAGACAGTCGTATAGCACAGAGTAAAAGTCCTGCTGAAAAGGCAACTTGTTGTAAGTTGGAATAAACACCTGTAAATATCAAAGGAAGAACACAAAGAAACACTTTAGATATACCCCGTAGTCCGACAGGAATAGTAGTATGTATGGATAACAAAACATTGGTTAAATGAAGGAGTATTGTGGCAGAAAACGCCTTATTTATTGACTCCCATTGTATGGATATATGTTGATATCGACTGGATATAAACTTCTCCCAAAGGCCTCCAAGTGGCCAAAACTTGTCTGTGTGAATAAATGAAGGCAATGCATGCTATAAAGAAGGTCCAGGTTGAGAAAAGAAAAAAGAAAAGAAAAAAACTTTCCCCGTGAGACATTTCAGCTCAAACACATCCAACTCTTAAACACAGTAGTGGAGGGATGATGGTTTGGGCTACAGGACCAACCATAAACTCATCTGTATATAAATATAGATTCAGATAAAAGGCTGTCGGTTCAACAGCTGAAGTTCTGTCCAAAGTAGGTCAGCAGTAAGTCACTGATCCAAAACACAGCAACACATCTACAACATCAGCCAATCAGTTAACATTACCGATTAGAGAGAACCAGCTCCTCAATCTGGACCACAGGACCTGTTACCGGATGCAGCGCCACCACCTCTCCCGGTTTAACCCTCAGATTGTTTTGAGCACATTTCTGAAGACCAACTTTTCCACCTGGAAACGATGCAACGGGCCAGCCCAAACACACCTAAACAACAGAAAAAAGGTGTAAGAGTCGAGCTGGATGTCTGGAGGCTCCTATGCCCTGTCTTAAAGTCAAACTCCTTCATTTATCAAAGTAAATATTAACATTTCGACATAGCAGTAAATGGAATGCAGGATTATACCATAAAAAGTTACAAAATACCCCAAAAATCATATGTTTAATTGAAACTAATGTTAATAGAACACATTTTCTTTATTTACAAAAAAGACAGGTAGAACAAAACTACATTGTTTTCACTAATTCATCTCCAATGTCAACATTTTTATAGAGCTTGAAGAATTTCGAAATAAAGTAAAATACAGTTTTGCTCGGGTGTTTTTCTAAACTTGTATCATTTATTTAAATGAGGGAGGTTACCTCTTGTCCCGACGGACTCGTCAGCAGGACCGGTCTCCCTATACAAACACCGGCCGACTTCATAGAACCGAGGCTCAGCTGAGCTAAAGTCCATCTGCAGCTTTTAGGTGTTTTATCATCGGCTAAAAGGGGAAAAAGTTGAGGAAAAGAGGACATGTTTGTGTTAAAGGCGAGCCTACTAAATATGAATGCAATTAGTTGTTTTAATAAGAGCATGTAAGACCAATCAATATCTAGAGATTCATGTTATGAATGGAAAACATTTCAATATAAATAATAATAATAATCGATAATGTCAGAAATGTTAAATAAGGGAAGCTGTTTCAGTATGTTGTAATTACCCATGGCAGATTTTAAACTAAAGTTTCATGGATTAATCCACACTGGAACCTGATCCCAGTTTGCATTCAATAAGACAGTATCACAGAACAAAAGGACCAACCACATCATCCCCCTGTAGATAGCTTCATTTTCTCATCATTTTGCACAAAAATTTAGCTGTTAAAGTCGGGATCCCGGTCCAAATTCCCACCTTTTTCAATGAACTCCATAACGGAGAACGAGTTGCTGCTGGAACTTGTGCAGCTTCCTCCATCCGGTTCAGATGTCTGCAGGTTGCAGGAGTCATCCTTCTGTAGCAGTGAAGTATCTCCCTCACTCGCTCTTTTTGATTTGTTTTTATTCTTCTTGGAAGACATGACCACGGTGGAAATATCATCCACGTGAAACTGGCAACATGTGTAAACATGAACCAGAGCCCTAAACTTCCTGGTTAAAGTTTAGTCCCGCCTCTTTTTACCGTAATACCGCTGAAAGAAGGGGCCAGTGGTCATTTTTTACGTATTAGCTCTATATTTAACTGCATTTTTTTAATTCACTTAAAGTACTTATTCATACATTTTTTTTAATTAAATAACTTCATACAACTATCTCAAGAGGAATGGCTCCACCTTGAAAAAATATTACTTCAAAGCCGACTTTTTGGAAACTAAAATAAATAACGGCAGTAGTGTTGACAACACATTTAATCTAAAATCTTACATTCGGCATGTGCTTCATTTAACATTTCGCTTTATTTACTTTTAAACAGTAGTTTTGGATTTTTGGTTAGCTTATATATGCTACACTGATGGCAGTAGGCTGCAAAGCCCTTCGTCCATTACTCTCCGCTAGTATATTTAAAAGCTGAATTTTCAAATATTGATTTGGGAATATTTAACACTTCATTTAGTAGGCCTATATTAAATCTGACAGGATCGAAGGTTTTGTTTTACAGAATTGTGAAATATCCATGCGCATTTGAACTGATCATTACGGTATTTATGCAATATCCAGTTTGGAGTTTATGTAACTGTACCAAACATGTCGCCACCATGCCGGTGTTGAAGTGAATACATTTGCTTTACAAAGAGTAGTTCTTTTTAGTTGTTTCTGTAACATGGCCGCATGTGCCTTCTTGTCCAGACTGTCCCCGCTGCTCAGCGGCCGGTTCGGCTGTAAAGTTCGGGCGTTTTCATGCGCCGTCCCTTGGTCTCAGCTTCACAAAGTGGAAGGACCCGGTGGTTTAACAGGCAAAGTGGACCGGTTCGGAGGAGTGACAGTGAACCTCGCTGAGGTCGGACTGCCGGTGGACATGAGCGAAAATGCATTCAGCAGATTGCTGCAAGGTTTGTTGTCCTGCCGTCATCTGCAGCTACAAATTCAACTCGCATTTAATTAAAATGAACTGAGACATAAAGAAGACAGATTACACAATTTAAACACTTGTTTTAATGTGTATTGTTGCTATCAGAATGAATGCGAATATATGAGTGCCACCGGGAACACTATGTCCCTAGGTTTGTTTATTGCTTATTTTGATCGCATCTATTTTTTAAAGCACAGTTTTGTTACTTCCATCATTTAAATATTTACTCATCAATAGGAATCGCTTGAATTCAATTAATCTCCTCGATAAAGCATCAAGTCTACATAACAAAAAAATCTCTGGCCCAAACTGAATCCAATACAGAACCAGCTTAAGATCTAACTTCATTACATACAGTCTATTCTGATTCAACTACTGCACAGTTGAGTCAAATTCAGTGTCTTTTAAAATGCCAGCTGGGAAAAATAGTTGTCTAGTGGAGCCCAGTCTGTCGGATCGGATCAGTGACTTTTGCAGCAATCCATACTCCCAAGCAAGCATGAGGCAACAGTAGGCAACAACTGCTCTCTTTTAACAGGAACAGTATAAGCAGCCAATTGCAGAGACCAGCTGGATGCTGAGAGGACAGAAAAAGTTAGATCCCTTTACTTTTAGACCCCTGAATAAAATGCAGTGCACCAACTAACTTCGATTCACTTTTTTAGTAAATAAAGTCTATGTATGTGAAAAATAATCTCAGAATAAGTTAAGCTTCTCTGTGAAGGCCTCGGAGGTATTGTCAGAAAAAGTTTAATGAACAAGCGTCATTAAAATAACAGAAAGTTACCAAATGGACAGAAAAGATCTCGCCAGTCATGAAGAGGCCTCTGACTGGCAACTGTTTCTGTGTGACAGTCTCACAACAGTTTTTGGTGCGCTCTGTTTACCTTGAAAGTCGGAACTCAGAACTAGGTTTGACGTCACACCCGAGTAAACAGCATTCTAGTTAACGTTCTTGGATAAGTTGGGAATCCAATATGGCGACGCCCAGGTAGCCGTAGCTGTGCCTCTTACAAACATGGGGATACGGTATGACTCGACTCGGATCGACTCAACCTCCATACCTTTTACTGTCCACTGGCAGAAAACCGGCTGAGCCTTGCCGCACCAATACTATTTTTTGTACCACCTCAGCTGTGGTTCCATCCGTGCTGAACTGGTACTGAAAAGCGACGTCAGACGGCTGTCGGTCACTGATTGGCTGGAGGGCGGCGTCATTGGAGAGTAACTTGATAGCGTCTTTTAAAAACAAACCGACCATCATTTTGAAACGTTGCTACAGCGAGTGGCTGTGTTTGGTGTTTGCCGAAGAACAAAGACAAAGTTAAAAACCAGTGCTGTGATCCAAACGGAGTTTCAGCATTTCTGAGTTTGTTGGCTGAAGAGAAGATTCAGTGTGAGCTGGATGGAGCTGATCGTGGTTCTGAGCCGATGGCTCTCACCTGCAGGCCGAAGCAGAGAAACGGAGAACGCCAAAGTTCTGAACTCGCTGTCTCGTACTCTCGGTAAGAAGAAAATTTCATGCCGCTTGTATATTTTATTCACAATATTAAACTATTCAACTGCATTTTATCTTCAGTATGACAGTTCTTTTTATTATCAGCTTCCAGATTAGTTCTAATGCTACTATTTGTTTTTGTAAATATGAATGACCTACTTAAGTTTTCTGCAGCACAGTGAGACATATGTTTCTATTCCTTAATTTTAATTCTTAGTGTATGTTTTAAATGCACTGTAATTATAGTACATTAAAAAAAATATCTGCGATCCATTGCAGCGGGATCAACACCTTCTCCTGCAGGAAACCGGCTTACGGAGGGTGGAGATGACACAATGCCTTCAATCTGTCTTCAATCAAACCTTCCTAGGATGCTGCAGACTAAACCATGACCCACATGTGCAGCTGGACCTTTGTATCTGAACTTGTTCTATACCTGTCCAATAAAAATTTCCAAGCTATACGCTTGTATTTTCATTTGCAGTTTCATTACACGCTGGTTGATGGAATCATTTTACCTTATTATGTCTGGCATCAGGGTTCAGCAACATTTTAATAATCTGATAGCAAGATTTGCTCTGGCTGTTAAAAGTAAAAAAGTCTTGCGCTTCTAAATAAGTAAACTGCATAAATTTGAAAGCTGATGAAAAGCCTAAGCCTATTCAAAAATGGGATATCTGTAAAACACATTGTAGTGGTGATGATTTAAAAAAACTGAAAACATTTTCAAAGCACACAGCTTTATTACAAAACATACAGTTGTGGTTTGTAGTTCATAGAATTCGTAGCATGTATATGGCAACTCCCTTCTTTAAGGGCACACAGAGGCGAAAAGCTGCGTTGCTCCAGCGCTGGACGTAGTTTGCTCCACATGTAGATGAATTTGTTCTGATATCCTGAAGTTCTGCAGCCACTGAGCTTCAGTGAAACCCAGAAGAACGTCTCATCACTGCAAGGCCCAGTTAAAAGACCAAACCGACGGTCGGCTGCGACAACTTCACAGGGCAGTCATTTGAAACACGCACACACACGCTATACTTATTAATAAAGCCAACTTGTTGACATAGGTTTTTACGCTGGGCTTTAGTGAATCAATAAATACCCAGAGCATATTTATAGGCCACCACACCGGGGTAGTATTTGCATCGGCTTACCCACACAAGCTGCGCCGGGGTTCTGTCTGTAGCGTCATTCTCCAGCAGAGCTTCTCCCACTCATTTGTACTTCTTCACCGTGTTTTTCCTTGCAGTTTGCAGCTTTTCCGGGGTCTTTATTCTTCGATGAGAGAGGCTTTATCTTCAACTTGGGACTACAGAAATCCACAAACTGACCAAAAAGCTCTTGATCGCTAGTGAGGTCACCATTGTTCTACTTTTTCTCCGAGGCTTTGTTTACTTCCCGCTACGTACTCTGGGGCCGCCCACCATATGCCACACCCGCTCACTTCAGATGCTCTGGTTAGTTGCAACTGTGAAGCAACACTTGACGAGTCGAGCCGTGTCGAGTCGCGTTACTGATAGTAACAGTACGGCTCGGCAAAAGGTACTAGTGGAGAGACGCCTTAAGTCTCCTCGCCTCACTAATGATGTACGTTTTAAATGTATTTGTCAACTGATTTGGAATTTATTTGATTGTAAAAATTCGCATTTAAAATGCCTACAAATCAGAACTCAGAAGTCGCATATATAACGCCATTTGGCTAACGGGAACTAGCACTAGCTATAGCACGTAAAACACTCACCTAGAGTTTGTAGAGCTTCTCCCGCATGCTGGCTCTCACTCCCCCGACTGCTTTACCCCCCGACATAGCCGCTACTATCCACATGGTCAGGTTTATAGTGGTTTTCTCCGTGTTTAATGCTCCTTTCTTCGGCATGGAGGTTACAACCATCGCTCTCCTCTTCTTCTGCAGTTGTAGTCCGCTAAACGTTTTCACACAAAACCTAAAGTAACTTTTGCCCTCGATCGAAAATCGCCGTTTTCTCTGCCCAAAAATTATTATTACAATTCAGGGACATTATATGTTCCATCCACTACGCATTTCAAACAGAAAATAACTTTTATCGCTCTATTGACTCTCATTCATTTTTTTTTGGCAGTCAGGGACCCATGGACCAGAAGTTAAAGGGCGTGACTTAGGCTCCCCATTGTTTTTAAGATGAACTTTCCATATACAAACTCCGCTTTTATTTAGTTAAGATTTGAATTGCAGGTTCTACATGTAAGATGGATTTTAGACACATTCTTACAAGTGTGCCTTGTATAATAGACATTTTTTCACCACAGTGTCCACTGCACTATTGTTGATGTGAAGAGTGGTTATTACATGCTAAGATCTCAATATCCGGGCAGCAGAGATTACATTTCACAAAAACTTTTCCTGGATGACATCATCAGCTCTTGACAAGAGCTGCTAATCCACCTCATTTGCTTTTGCTACTACTCAGGACATGACTCTGTCTGGCCGTATGCTTAGAAAGCAGAGCCGAGTGACATTGGAGTATGGGATGTGATCCTAGCTTGGTTCCTTGATTTCTAGGCTCTAGAATTCCAGGGGTGTGAACACTTCACCAAGACGCCGGTGGTGTTAAAACAAGGATTTAATCTGAATCCATGTTTAAGAGCTTGTGGATTCTTTGTAATCGCTGATGTCTGAACTCTACAGACTCTTTGGTCCAGTGGAAGGCCGAAGGGAAGATGGCGGTGTGGCTACGAGTTCCCATCTCGCTGAGTCGATGCGTGGCTGCAGCTGCGACGCACGGATTCACCTTCCATCACGCCAAAAGCGATCATGCCGTGCTGGCTCTGTGGCTGGGAGAAGGAGAAAGCAGACTGCCGGGGTTTGCTACTCATCAGGTCGGAGTGGCAGGTAGGGATTTATACCCCACAGGTTTTAATCTATTGTATTTTTCATAATCTATTATCATACCCACCTTTAAAGACTACAGCCAACTGTGATAGAGCGTCCTGTATTCCAGAAATGGCCTAGTGCTTTTATTATGTAATTTCAGCATGAAGAAATAATATTTTAAGTGATTCTTGACTTGTCTTGTGATCGTCCAGCAGAGGGCAGAGTTTGACTTTAATGTCTTTACTAGACGGTAGATGCATGAAGCATGTCAGAACATGTTCTGAGCATCCTCTTTGAATAGAAATCCCCATTTTGTTGCCAAAAACAGTTTTCAACAAAACAAAATTGATTCGTGAATACTTTCACTTTCATTGGGGCCCCCTTTCTGTTAAGACCACTACCCGCAATAACAACGTTTCAATCAAGATTTGGCCTAATCTGAGAAAGTGGACAGTTTATTTAGCTGATCCTAAAAATCAATCAGAGGTAATTGTTAATATTATCTGAGACAATCTGAAGCTCAAACAAAATAGAAAGTTTAAACCAAAGCATCAGGTTGTAAAAACTGTAACAACATTCAAACAATGAATATTAAAAAGTAACTTTAAAACTTATTTTAATTTGATTCTAATTTTTAAATATAATTAACATTATTTCCAAAATAAAAAGGTACAGTATATACATTTTTATTCCTTTTAATGTATTTGATTTAAATATTTTTCCAATATAAAAAAAAAAAATGTTCATTAAAAAGTACTAAGAAAAAACACCTAATTTATTGTAATACATTTTTTTGACACTATAATAAATTCCCCGACTCTGAAAATCTGCTGCTTTTAGAGATATAACCATTATGATTTGTCTGTTTACCGAATATTTTCCATGATTTACAGTTTTTTTAGAACGGTAACAGAAAAGTCTGAAGGTTGTCCATCATTTTTACACCTTAATATTCACGCCTCTGACTACTTAGGGAAAATCCACAGATACTTTAAATTGTATGCACCCCATCCAGGTCAAAAAAATATACTGAAGAAAAGATTCCCAGACTTTGAATTCAATGCATCTCACTGAGAGCGGATTGAATGTTGGAAAGTTACTAAGGCCATGTCCACACGTAGCCGGTTTTTTTTTTTTAAACGAAGATTTTCCTCTGCTCCTTGAAAAAAAAATCTCCATCCACACGTAACCGGATAAATGCGTTTTTCAGCACATTCATAAAAGTGGCAAACCTGTAGGGCGCAGTAGTTCTCCCCAGTCCTATCCGCCAAGAGAAACTTTATATCCTCTATCTTCAGCACGCAGAAGTCATACAGCTTATAAAAGCAAACAAATAAGACGCGCTTTAACAATGGATGATACCAACACAGCGCTGAGGAAATAAATGCTGTTTTCGAGAGTAAACACAGGTCGCACATGTGGTGTTGGAGCATTTTTTATTGCGGATAGTGGCGTAGATATCTCCGTTTTGTGAGATACCCGGCTACGTGTGGACAGGGCCTAAGTTCCTCAAATATTTGACGAGTCAAGAAACAGTTAATTCAGAAGTCTTTTCGACTTCTAACCACTTATGGGGAGCCTAAGTCACGCCCTTCTACTTACGGTCCATGGGTCCCTTACTGCCAAAAGAAATGAATGAGAGTCAAAGTTAATTTAGGTTTTGTGTAAAAACACTTAGCAGATTACAACTGCAGAAGAAGAAAGAGGCAATGGGCCGTAGCCTCCAGGATGAAACAATGAGCATTAAACGCGGAGAAAACCTCTAGAAACATTGGGTGAAGTGGCACTTAGTTCCAGGCTCCAATGCAGCAGGCGAGCACAGATTCGGCCTCCAGAACAACCTTTAAACCGCCATGAGAAGCCATTTGTCTGAGGCAAAAATCCAAAGCCTCCTGTCAATAACCTATGCAGCAATCCCACCATTTAATCACTGTCTTATTTGATTATCGGTGCGTATTTCGGTACCATGCAGAGCAGGAACTGTAGCAAATATTCCTATTTAAAGTGTCATTGTCTGATTTCATTTTCATATATAGTTCTCTGTTCAGCTGGGTATGATCGAATGTCATTCAAAATGAATAAAATTAAATATTATTGAACAGACATTTGCTGTAGATACTGGATAGGCTCCAGCCCCCCACCGCGCAAGAATTTAAAAATAGATTATGACTGAATTTATTTTGACGGACAAAAAAATAAATGTAGCGTGACCTCTGCTCTAGATGCTGTAAAATCTATGTACTGTTGCTCCATTTGTTCCTATACAACTTTAAATGTAGACCTGGCTAATATGTTTGAAGAAAAGACATGGTGAGACATTAATTATCGTAAAATGGGGTACGACAAACATGGATTTGATTCAAACTGATTTTAAGATTTTGTTGTTTGTTTTTAAATCCCTCAACGGTTTTGCATCAGCTAATTTGTCAGATTTGCTTTCCCCTATGTTCTCTCTAACATCTCTTGATTGTTCTCCTTTATACCATGTTCTATATCTTGATTTGATTTACTTTTATCTGTTGTTTTAAAAAAATATATATTTCCTTGTAAAGCACTTTGGTCAGCCCCTGTGCTGTTGTTTAAATGTGCTATATAAATTAAATGGTATGGTATTGTATGGTATATAATCTGTTATTTCATTATTTGATCATACATTTCAGCAACAATTCCCTCTTGTAGGTCCTAATTCAGCTCTAACTCAAAGTTCTCTACATTTTCTTTTATCTGCAGAACTTACAATCCTTTTTCATTAGTACTGTAATTCTTCTTTTCATTCCTGCCTCTGGGGTTGAGGTATTCTTAATGATAGCCTCCCTTAACAGAAACCAGCCCTCCTCCTGCATCGTATGGCACAAACACCAAGGATGACATCAATTTCCACTCCCAGATCCAAGTCTAGCTTTTAGGACAACCCATCCATCCGTACACATGTGTGACATTCATTCATGCAGAGGAGCCCATCCTGCTTGCTCAGACGGAGTCACCGGAAAACACACCAACCCGTTTTCCTTCCTCCTCTGCCTCCTCCTGATTCTTCTTCTTTCTGAGCTGTCATCAGCAGCACATAGCTGCCCCTTTTAGTCACTACCTATAAGGAAAAGAACCTTCTCAGGCTGCAGAAAAAATGTTAAACATTAAAGTGAGACTTTGACATCATTCTCAAGTACAGTTGAGTCACACTGTTTAGGTCTGAAAATATTAATAGGTTTTTCACTATATTTTCCACAAAATACATGTCTGTATTTGTATTAAATGCATCACACCGTGTAATGTTTGTCACATTAGTTGCTTCTGTGCTTTGTTGTGTAGATCAAGACCAATCAGAATTTTGTCTAATTTCCGATGTCTGGCTTTCTTTGCTTTGTCCCGCTGTTACTAATATAAGCCTGAACAATGATAATACAGGTAGAAAATTGAAGAACGTTCAAAACATTTTTATTTTCATCAATTATTCATATTAGCAAAGTAGCCGCTCTCACATCCAAATCTCGAAGAAAAGAGGTGAGGTTTCCCCCTTTCTGACTGTCCTTCATCTGGGGACCAACTGAAATAATAATTTGCTTCCATCGCATCTCCACAAAAGGAGGAAATAAATAATTAGTACCTTCAGCTCAGGATTCCTACACATTCTCTGGGTGGAAAATTCCAACATTCCCTGTTAGTGATTGAGATGAATATTTAAAAGGGGATGGAATGGATGGATGGATTGATGAACATTGATGAAGGGTTGTATGACGGATGAACATGGATGGATGGATGGATGGATGGAAAATGAACATACATGGATGGATTATGGAGTTACGGATATTGGATGGATGGCTGGTTGGATGGATATTGGAAGGATTGATGATAGATGGTTGGACATGGATGAATGGAGGATGGATAGACAATGATGTGCGGTTGTATGATGGATAAATGGATGGATGAATGGATGAACATTGATGAAGGGTTGTATGATGGATGGATGGATGGATGGATGGATGAAAAATGAACATACATGGATGGATAGATTATGGATTTATGGATATTGGATCGTTGGCTGGATGGACATGGATGGATGGACAATGATGTGGGGTTGTATGATGGATGGATGGACGGATGGAAGGAAGGATCGATTGATGGATGAACATTGATGAGGGTTGTATGATGGATGGATGAACATGGATGGATGGATGGATGAACATTGATGAGGGTAATGATGGATGGATGAACATGGATGGATGGATCTAGCGTAGAGTGAACCAACTTATTGTTGAGATGTTGTTTCTCCTGCAGGAACTCAGCTCACCAGGAAAAAACCTTCCAGTAAATATTGTCCTAAAGGAGCTACTTCCTTTTTAGGAGCCCAGGTAACAAGGAAGAAGGTGTTTTACTGTGTTTAAAATTAACAGCTGATTATTTCCTTCTCATAGGTGCGGTCGTTGATGAGTCCACTGGAAAAGTTCTTGTAGTCCAGGACAAAAACAAGGTAAAGGCTGGTTCCTAAAGTTCTTCTAGCAGCTGCTGTCAACTTCAATACACATTTGACAGAACCTTAACAAAGAGAACGTTTTAGTTGTTTTTTTTATCCAACAGAAGATGAAGGAAGTTATCACATATTTATGCATAGTTATATGTTATGGCCTGACAATGATGGAAGCTTTTAGTTTTGATACATTTAATGAACAGAGATTCTTTTTTTCAGTATTTGACCTCTAGATGAAAAATTAAAGAAAGAAATGAGACAATTCCGACCTTTTGAGGATTGATTAAGAGCAAGACTACAAGGGTTCTAACTATATAACATGTTTCTAAAACGTATCCACAAATCCACCAGCACATAGTTGCATTAAAGCCTTTGTTTAAATGCACCAACACCATAATTTAGGCCTTTCCTTTAATTAGTAGGAATAATGAGCCAGAAAATCAAATATCCTGTCTCTGCAAAAAATGCTCATGATTAGTCTTGTTTATTCACTGATCTGAGTTGGTTTATCCAGACTGGGGGTGGACGTCCTCCCAGACATTGGACTCCTTCAGCATTTAGCTGCAAACAGCCTGTTTACATGAGCTGAATGTGTGCTGCACTCAGCTCTCTCTCCTGGGGCTCTCGCTGCTTCTCAGCTTCACTTTCAACGGAGCTCTTTCAAAATCGTTTCTGCACACCTATGAGTGCATTTCCAGTCAAGAAGATAAGATCTGCACCAACATGGAAGAATAACTTTGCAAAACACTGCTGCAGTGAGTAAAATGTGTAATTTTAGAGACATTAGTCATCCTAAAGTTTATGAGACAGCAAGAGCCGAAAAACAAGTCGATTAATTTTAATGCTTGGGATCCACCAGAAGCAGAGTAATTAAGGCGCACTTTAGCCACGTTTAGTGCGCTTGAATCAAACTCTAGTCTGTTTGCCCAGAAAGTCTGGTACGTTTGGGGAGGTGTGAATGTGGGATCGAACTCTGATTCAGACCAAGAAAAGCAAATTCTTGTCCGCCTCAAATGTACGTCTCGCTTGATTGAAACAAACTCTGCTGCGGTTCGATTGCATATGTGAATGGCAAGCGGACCCGGGACCGCACCAAAAGCAGAAAGCATACTATTGTGCAGGGAATTCTGGGTAAATACAATCTAAAAAAAACAGACGTATAATCTGGATTGATACATTTTCGATTTTCTACATACCTCACTCAACGTCTGTATGAGGAGGACATCAGTGATGTGAAGTTGTGTGTGCCCGTACTCATAGCTCACTGCCTAATATGGAACCATCTCTGTTCCCTGTTCATCCTGAGTTACTGCAGCAGTATGGATGTGATACTTTTGCCAGACAAAACAGAGCAATCGTAAAACTGAAAAAATCTGCTGCCGCTCCAAGTTTTGTTTAAATTTCATTGTACCGCAACTGTCTTTCCCACCGCATGAAGCAGTGTTGTACCCAGAATTAGCTTTTTGGTGGGCCCAGCAAAAAATGGGTGGACCGAATACATATGATTGTAATTAAGTTATTTACACTGTTCCATGTTTGTATAAACAGATTTGTCTGTATACATCAGAAACTGCTTAGAACAAAGCATCTAATTAGACTCACTCACTGTTGAGACAATGTGCTGGTTTCTATATGTTGTATCTGATCAGCGGCAGTCATATGCTGATGGAGAAACCCTATAAAGTATAAACATAACTACTGTCAGATACCCAATGCTTTAAATAATTATTTCATTCCTTTAAGGAATAATATTAGCTGTAGATTACAGTAGATTTAAATGCTGTTAATTTTGCTGCTGTGTCGCACCATTTTTAGCTAACTGGTAGTAGCACTGGAATTTAAAAAGGGTGGGATCATCTGGGCTTTGTGAGCTTTTCCCAAGGGACTTTGGGAAATGTAGTAGCGACATGTTTCAAAGACATCTTCCTAAACTCAATGTAAGTTATATTATTTATTATGAGATTCATTTTTGTAATGCATGGAACTGAACTTTAATGAATTTATATGGAATATTGAGCTTGGATGTAATGTTTTGAATAAAAATATAATCTTACTCTTGGTTGCACGAAGCAATCTCATAGCTAGCTGTAGCTTTCCTGGAGAGTTCATAAGGCATGTTATTCAAACAGCCAATGACAGCAAGTCTTAGAAAGATAGATTTGTCACCAGTTTTATTTTATTTTATGATGACTTTAAGTGACAATCCTCAGAAGTAAAACATATTTATGATTTGTTTTAATTTTTTTTAAAGAAACAGGTTTATTTGGGTGGGCCCTGGTCCAAAGCAGGCGGGTCTAAGCCCCCCCAGGCCCACACATAGCCATGCCCCTGGCATGAAGAAGTGCAGCACCTCCACAGCACCACCACAGGAGGGGATGTAAACATGTTTTAAAAAAAGCTTTGATTCATTTGACAAAAAGAGCAGCGTGAATGTAAACTGCTTAAGCTACAAACAGCAACAATGTTGCAATTTGGGTCCCGTTCAAACCGAGTCTACCCGACTATCAGGTGTGAATGCAGCCTTAATGTTGATAATCATCATTTTAATCATCCTGGGTATTTATGAAGGACTGCTTGTTACTTTCTGAATGAACTGAACTGAAAGTTTTTGTGCCTCTCCCTTTCAAAAACCTGCTGTGATTGGTCAGCAGAGTGGTCTAAAAAATGAATAGAAGTCAATAGATTAGTAAAAGTTGATTTGTGGTTCGCTTTATCTTACCCCATGAATCATACATATGCTTAGGGTTCACACACTGTTTTAGCAATGGTTTTCTATAACTTTTCTATTACTTTTCCATAACCTTTCACTGAATTTCCAACACCAAAAATGAACACATTTCAATCCAACCATTGTAGTTTGTACCTCTAAATGATACATCTTGTTGCCTTTTATTGCAACACTAACACTGTTATCATTAAGGTTTTAACAGATGAACCATCAGACTTCTCCTCATCTGCGAGAGCAAAAGAAATGGAGAACATAACCCCTGATTCACACCAGGCAAAAGATGTGACCCGGTGTCCTTACAGCTGCTGCACGGACTGCAATTCACACTTATCTGCTCGTACTGGTTTTACTTTGAAATGCACCGGATTAACTTGGCTGGCTCATATCTCACTTCCTGTCTGGCTCATGCAATGTCTTTAACTTCTTTAAAAAACGAATCCACCGTTCGGAGAAAATACACTTGATCTAGAGAGTTAACTGAGCTCCACATCCACCCCTGGACCGCACCGCGGCCAGTGTAAATGCGACTTATGTTGAATGACTTTGAGAAAAGTCTGCATTTTGCTCATTTCTGGTCAGGGTCTTTCAGTAGCCACAGTTGAACTTTCACCTTGAAAAGCCACTCTTTGTTAAATCTGCATTTCCCTGGCATTTTGAAGCATTTCAAAATCTATGTCTGCTAACAAGTTGATTGCGCCACGCAATGAGCCAATTAACACTTGGCCTGCTTTATGGTAACGTAAACTTGCTTCACTGATAGCGTGACGTTGTACTTCTGTGGCAATTTATATTTTAAATCACACGTTATACTTTTTTTTAATGTTTAGGGATCCAAAATATTATCAATACAATATTTCAATTACTTTTCTACGATGGAGTATTAGGGCCATTGTAAACAAAATAAAGATATTTTGGAGTAAATTTTCCCACAAGAAACTCTGAGATTAAGGTAACATATATCCCAAAAAAACGTCTCGGTCACAAAATTCGTAAAATTAGGTTTAAAAGAAAGAAGTTTTGAGATTTCAGATATTTTTTTGAAAAACAACAAAGAAACGCGCAATTCTCTGATGTAGAGAAGTAGAAAATTTGTGCGAAACAAATTTAGAAATTTCTATGATTAAAGGCATGATTCTTTTTTTCCACACAATTTTCTGACTTTTTAATGGCAGAAATATCTTAGTTTAGATAACAAGAATGTACACCTTTAATCAAAGAAATTTCTTATTTTTTCACAAATTTTCTTCTTTTCTACAGCAGAGAATAGCCCTTTTTTTAACTAGAATATATCTGTAATGTATCTCAAAATTTCTGTGTTTTAATTTGTAATTTGTAAACTTTTGTGACAATGAATTTCAGAGTTTTTGTTTTTTTTCCTGGAAAACGTGTGCAATTAATCTCAGAATTTTTTGGAAAGAAATTTACGTCAAAATATTTTTGCTTTGCATACAATGGCCCTAATAATCTATCATATTTTTCCAAAACTTTACAGAAGATGTTATTTTTCAAGAACTTTTCACAGACCTAGAAATTACCTTTTCAAATTCCATTACTTTTCCGGGTTTTTCATGACCATACAAACCCTGAATGCTGTACCGTTCATGAGTGATTTTAAATGTATTTATTAAGCAGGAGTACCTTGAAAAAACCCAAACATGCATGAGAAAAACATGCAAACTGCCTCTAAAAAGTTTCCCGGCAGCGAGTCAAGTGGACAAAAATAAACCATTAACAATCAGATTAATATGACATTGATGACACCCGAGTATATAACTAAAGAGCATTTATTGCTTCTCAACGACTCATGGAAGAACCCAGTTCGGTGCAAAGGAAAAAGCCGGGGAAGTGACAACTGCTTTATCTTTTCACCACCTCCTCTGCATGCAGCGGTTTGCTGGAAATGAGGGATTTAACCTGGTCGTTTGGCAGTGAGAAGTTCCCATGAGGCAGAATTAGTTCATCAAGAGTTTTGTACTTTATGGAAAGAAACCCAAGTCACACAGGTTACATCAGTGCAAACAGCGGCCGACCAACCGATCCCCACTTTGTTCCACACAAAGTGAGTGTTCGTGAATGATGTAACGGTTACCATTGTTTTACAAATGATTTTGACATGAATATTCAATCGAGCAGCACAGAAGACGTTTATTTCTTTGTAACTGCACATTTTAGAAAACACACCAAACACAATGCCTTTCATCGGCTTTACAGGAAAATAAAAGCTTGAACAAAATCATAGAACTACAAAAATACAAACATACATCATAATTTAACCAGCAGCATACTGTTATTAAATATCAGAGTGTAATGAAGCAGCTGTTTGAGAGTTCCCTCAGTTAAAGAGTCTTTTCCCTTCCTTTGTGATTATTAGCTCTGCTGGGAACTGCAAAAATACATGTTGAGCATTTATGGAGAGAAGCAGGTGATTCTATTTTGCTAAGGTTAATTTCCAGCAGTGATATTTTGTCACGACTCATGTCAAATGCCAGATTTCCTCTCTGATTTCAGACCAAGAATGCCTGGAAGTTTCCTGGCGGGTTGTCCGATCCAGGAGAGAATATCGGTGAGTGTCTCACTCAGCAGGAAAAAAAAAATATATATATAAAAAACTATTACAGTAAGTCTAACTAAATCCTTTAAAATATAACATACATTCATTTAATCTGTACAAAATAAAGCACATGATATATCTGGCTTCTCCCACTGAAACGTATTTAAAAGCAGCGTTAAAAGTATTTACATGATTCCACATCAAAAGCAGCGTCGAACTGGGTTTTTAATCAAGGAAAATAAAATAATAACAGTAGAAACTAGGGTAGAAGTTCAAAGTCACGCACACAATGATCCTAAACATTAGGGGTGTAACGGTACCAAAAAAATCATTTTTTAGTACATATTTCTCAGTGTGGTATGTTTTCAGTACACTTTAATCAAGAAAAATAACTACAGATGTGCATGTGACTTTTTCCGATGTGATCAGCAATAAAGAAACTTTTTACCTGAATTCCTTCCTTTTAATTCCTGAAATTAATTTTAATTTACTATGTTCAATGACTTTAAAAAAGTTGTCGGTATAGAACTGACTGGAGATTTGTTTAGAATAATAAAAAAATATATACAATAAAATAGTACATGCAGACATAGCCAGAGTAGAACACAATATAACACTTGAAAACAGTGAGTGTTAATGTTTAGAATTGTTAAAATAATACTTTGCCTATATTTGAGAATAATACAAGTTTACATAACTTTAGAATTGTTTTGATATTCCAACAGCCTAGTCTTCCACCTGTTCCCATATAGCAGAGTTTAGTGATAGCTGGGACTCCTTTCTGGGGGGTTTTGTGTGTCTCTTTTTAAAAATGCACAGCGGACCCACTTTTACCGCTATTTGCAACTGAGAAATTATGTTAGGCAAAACATTTCCTCATTTGACTCTTAGCATGTGGCTAATGATTTGTTTAAATTTTTGCTTGGCCTTCCAGAAGCCAAAGATTAAATTTCATCATTGGTCCGTATATTTTCCTATAAACCTTTTCAACCTGCTGTGAAAATTAAACAGATGTGGGAGGAGGATCTTAATATTACAGTACAGGAAAACAAATTGGAAATGGGACCCGAAGGATATCCAATTGGTGCAATTTAAAGTCATACACAAACTAGGGATGCATCGATCCACTTTGTTCGTTTCTGATACAGATATCTGAGATTCATAATCTGCCGAAACCGATCCAAACAGTACTGAATTATCTAAACTGTGTGCCTTGAGGAAAAGGCAGTAGGGATGCAACAATACCACTTTTTTTTTACCGATATGATACCAGTACTTGGATCTGAGAACTTGCCGTTACCGAGTACCGATGCCAATACTTCTACCACACACAAAAATGCAATACATTAGAAGATAGGTTTTATTTTCTTCTCAACTTTTTACAACAAATGGTGGTGATTTATAAAAAAAATAAATAATTAAAATGACTGCAAAAGTAAAATTACAAGTGCAAAACCTTTGAAATCATTGCAGTTTCTACATTTTAAGTATTGGTTCATGGTACCAATACAGTACATAAGAATGGTATTGGCCCTGATACCAGTATCGGTACATCCCTAAAACAAACTACATTATTTGAAGGTCAAGCTAAGTAAAACTTTCCCACAAACTTCTACATGTAATAGATGTAAGGTTGATTCTAGTAGACTTGCACACCCCACTTCTGGCTGTGCCCCAAGTTGAACGGTTTATGGAGTTCAGTATTTAAATGGTCTCACCGCCCCATTTTGAGGCCTGGTTGAGGGAGCTAACAAGGATTCTTCATATTGAGAAATTGAAGTATGAAGTGGCCGGCTCCCCACAGAAACATTATAATGTATGGAGACCAATTTAAAAGTACTTTAAGCTCTATTTGACCCCTAAGAAATCTTTCACTTGGTTAGTTTAGGACTTGCAGTGATATATTTTTTTTTGTTTTGACAATATTTTATGCCCCATTATGTTTTTGTGATTTTTTTTGTTTGTTTTTTCTTCTTTGCATATGTTTGAGAAAATGTTAAGCGTAAAACTTTCTTTGCCATTATTATGCCTTAATGATTGGTCACCACTCTAATTTCGTCTTGTTTGTTCGTTTGTTTGTCAGGTTATGGTTGTGTGTATGTATATTAAATTTGGGAGTAGGGGGACTATAAATACTGTGATGGACTGGCGACCTGTCCAGGGTGTACCCCGCCTCTTGCCCGTTGACAGCTGGAGATAGGCACCAGCCCCCCCGCGACCCCTGGAGGATTAAGCGGTTCAGAAAATGGATGGATGGATGGGACTATAAATAAAGTTTGGGATAACAAAAGTAAACTGGATTTGTTCGGTACATGTGCGTACTGAACCGACAGGGCTGTATCGAAAAATCCGAATACATGTACCGTTACACCCCTAGTACATACACACCTTCCCCCAAACACCTGAACTACAGGCTTGAAACCAGTAAAAGCATTGACCACTGACGCCATCGACTTCACCTGAAACATCAGCAACCTGACGAAGAGAGAGATGCTACAGCTACACATCTGAACCTTAATAGTCATAAAGATTGAATTAAACTATTTAATCTGTCAGGGGACTGCATTTTTCTCCATTTTGATAAACTTTTTTATTCAACTAAAAATAGATTTTAAAAAAACATTGAACACCATCTGAGAGCGAAATGAAGAAGAGACTCCCTCTGCTAGTCATTAATTACCATCAATATAATCTACTGAACCTTATGGCATTTGCAGTCCCCAAATCAAAACTAGTGGGTCTGATCTGGTTTAAATGGAGATTTAGGGATTTTTGTAAGTACAGTTATTAATTTACTTTTGCATTGGTGCCTGATCCTGACACAGAAAATAACGTTCAATTATCTGGTTAGATATTAAAAGGTTGACTAACCTCAGTTTGTGGCTGAATCAGATGGAAAAATGTGACCTTGAAGTTAGCGTCTCATTCAAAACTTAAAGGGATATTCCACCCCTAAGTAAAAACGTGTATGTTGCCATATTACCCAGAGTTAGATAAGCCAAAAAAAGTGAATGTAAGTGAATCACTTTATGCTGAGCTAAAACAAACAGACTGCAGCCAGATCAGGGGAATTACTCGGATGGTTGCTTTTTTCTCAATTATGGGGAATTCGGCAACAGACACATTCTTACTTTGGGGTGGACTATCCCTTTAACCTCTGGCTCTTCGGTTAGGACCAGCTGCAGATCCTGAGATGCTGACTCGAGCATGTAAGGCCCACTTAACCCACTTACCAACATTGTTTAGTGAAACTGTAACTGGAAGAAAATGTCAGAGAGGTTTTTCTGTCAGATTGCAGGAAGTTACTGAGAAACTCTGAGTAAAACAACCTTTTTAATTACTTCAAGAGCTTACTTTGGACTCATTTGGGAGAATCCTGTGTCAGCTGTTGGTTGTTTGTGTTACATGTTTGAATTAGGGCCGGGACTTTAACTCGTTAATTAATATTAATTAATTACACAAAATTGTACTTATTTATGCACCGCAGCCTTCTAGTGCTGGTGCGCATAGAAAGGCAAAGATCCAGTTTCGTGTCCGCTAAGCCGTGTGCTGTCCTGCGCGTGCGCTCTCGTGTTACGTGGCGTACATGGCTGCAATGCGCTGCTTCCAGTGTTTATTTGTGCATTACAGATGGACTCGATCCTCCAGAGCATCTCAGAACTCATTCCACAGAGGGATTTCATCCTCCACATCTCTGTAAGGAGGGATGACGGTGGTGCGCTGCAGCTTCCTGGTCATCATCGTGTTAATTATTTCTATCTGAGAGACATTTCCGCTTTCTCCACGACTCATTCTCTTATCGGTGTTCTGACAGAATGATGTTTTTTATTTCTTCTGATAACTTACACTTATGTATTCAGTCATTATTCATACTAAAAATACATGTGAAGAAAATTCTGACTGTTCTCAGATAAAATATTTTTGTGCGATTAAAATGCGATTAATTTCGATTAATTAATTACAAAGCCTCTAATTAATTAGATAAAACATTTCAATCGAGTCCCGGCCCTAGTTTGAATAGATGTAACATGAAATAACTCAATGTAAATCTTTAAACTTATTAAGCGGTAAAAGTTTCAGTTTGGAGGGTCGAACGACTGGACTTAAAATGAGTGAAAAAGCAACCAAACGTCAACGGAGACACAATTTAAAAAGTGATCAAGACCACTTTTGAACATCATACTAAAATCTGACTCATAGGAAGTAATGTGTTAAGAAATAAAGGGCAGCTTGAAACTTTTGCACAGTTCTATATATATTTGTGTAACGAAATCCCCCCAGGTGCCACTGCTGTCCGAGAAGTGTTCGAGGAGACGGGCATCCACTCCGAGTTTAGATCCCTGCTCAGCATCCGGCAGCAGCACCAGCATCCCGGCGCCTTCGGCATGTCCGACATGTACATCATCTGCCGGCTTAGCCCGCTAACCTACGACATCAACTTCTGCACCCACGAGTGTCTGCGCTGCGAGTGGCTGGAGGTGAGCGAGCTCGCCCAGACCGACAGCACCACGCCAATCACCTCCCGCATCGCCCGGCTGCTGCTGTACGGTCTGGAGCATGGCTTCGACAAGATCGACCTCACCATGGAGGAGCTGCCGGCCGTCTACTCCGGGATGTTTTACCAGCTGTACTACAGACAGCTTCCTTCTAAATCCTAGGGCCCAGCTAGAGTGTTATTGACTCATTTTTAACCAGGTTTAACGACTGGACTTTTAAACATGAATGGGTACTGCAAGATCTGTAGTTTTCACCAACTCAGGAACAGGTTCAGTTGTAGCTGTTTATCGCTGCTAAAACACACTGTGGTGGCTGATATAAATGTGTTATTTATTATTTTTCAATAATTCAGTTAAACTGATTCTAATTTGCACACATTTTATGTTACAGGGATCTAAGGGAGCTTTAAAAGCTCATATTCATCTATAAAACATGAATATTTTATTGTCTGGAAGTGCTCCTTCAACATTAAATATGGATTTTACTTAAGTCTCATTGTTTCTTTTCTCTAGTTACTGCACAGCTGCTCTTTGTGGAGTATTCCTGGAGTTATACGTTTAAATATGTGGCGCCGTTTGGAAGTAAAGTTCAATAATAGCAGATATGCTCAGGAGGAAGCGGTCAAATCGTCACAGCTGTTTTATGCATCTCCAATGCAACACTTTGGTTGTTTGCCTTCACATCGTCCCAAAGACGTCACTCCATCTCCGTCAAATCTCAGATTAGCACTTTGCCGACATTGGAAGAAAGAGAATGGCCTTCTGACCCGGTCCGGTTTTGTTTCCGGACTTGTACTGGCCAGTCCTCTTCAGCGCCACATACATGTTTGGGTACTTCCTGGAGCGGTAGGTGTTGTAGTTGTTGCTCTCGAGCCTCTCTAGGAAGTAGCATTCTTCTGTCGGTCGTCTCTGTTGGAAAACGCACAGAACAGAGTAGCATCAGTAAAGTTTAAAATCATCTAAAGTTTCTCTTCTGTAGTTATTTTTTGTACTAAAAGTTATTTGTTCCACCATCGAGGGGTGGTTGACAGAATAGAAATAAATCAGGAAGGAGAAAAAAACTTGAGCATTTATACGTGGTTAGCACGGTTAGCACAGCTACTGTAGCAGAACATGTCGACCTATATCGATCCAGTTCAGTTTATTTATATAGCACTAATTCACAACAGATGTCATCTCAAGGCACTTTACAAGAAAAGTCATTTCATTACAAATATACAATCAATCAGGTAAAAGTTTTCTATTCAAGAAATCCCAGCAAACTGTGTCCAGAGGACCATAGAGATTTCTAAAAGGCTGCCAAAATTCCCAGCTTAAAGTCTTGCTCTCTCTCTTTCTTGCAGCCAGTATGCCTCTTCGTGATGCAGAAGTCTTCTTCCAAATTTTTGATACAACGCTCATTTTAAAGACCTCACTACTATTGGAAATAGTAAATTATACAGTTACGTGTATACGTTCTAAAAATAACCCGCAACAGGTGAAATTCGCGAAGTAGTCTTCTTTATTGTTTGCAGTTACTATGTTTCAAGGCTGTAAAATCCCTCGCCACACTTTATACAGTTTTCTTAGACATACAGTACTGGTCAAAAGTTTGGACACACCTTCTAATTCAATGTGTTTTCTTTATTTTCATGATTACATTGTAGATTCTCAATTAAGGGAATCAAAACTATGAATGAACACATGATGTATGGAATTATTGTATTTACTTAAATAAAAAGGGTGAAATAAATGAATACCTGTGTTACATTTTAGATTCCTCAAAGTAGCCACCCTTTGCTCTGATTACTGCTTTGTATTCTCTTGAGCTTCAAGAGGTAGCCACCCGAAATGGTTTTCCAACAGTCTTGAAGGAGTTCCCAGAGATGCTCAGTACCTGTTGGTCCTTTTGCCTTCACTCTGCGGTTCAGCGTACCCCAAATCATCTTCTTTGGGTTCAGGTCCGGTGACTTTGGAAGCCAGGTTATTTCGCACTTTTTTTGTAAAAGTAATACATAATTCCATATGTGTTCATTCATAGTTTTGATGCCTTCAGCGTGAATCTACAATGTAAATAGTCATGAAAATAAAGGAAATCCACTGAATGAGAAGGTGTGTCCAAATTTTTGGCCTGTACTGTACATTAACATTTTCTCACATCCCTCACCAATTAAAATGGTCTCAAACTTCAAACCTTCACAGATTTTAAAACACAAAGGTATTACTATGCCGCGGTTTCTTTGTGCGCTTGCTGCTAAGGTGCGTCTTTTTCCTCTTAAGGTCTCGGAATAGGTGTCTTTTTCCAAGTGAGGAACATAGTTATGGGTTGTTGTTTGTGCTATTTTTTTCTTCTGGTCGAAAAAAGATTCTTATAAACAGACTTGCTAAATTTGGCAAGTGCAGGAGATAACGACATGGAGATGTTTGACAGTTGCCTCCAATCAATCAAGGCGCAGAACACAAGGAGAGTTAGTAGGCTGTAAAAAAACATGTAAAATTGTAGCCTACTATAAAAACTCAGCGAAACAGCAAGGTCGCTAAAGGTGAACCACGCTATAGTGAGGGACCACCGTAGATAGAAGTTGAAATTTTTAATATTAGCTTTCACCACTTTGTAGCCCTAAGGTATGGTCCATTAACCGATCAGAAGCTGATCAGATCCTCTCCAATTTGGGCCGCATTAGTCAAATCTTTTCTGTATTTGGCAGTTAAAAAAAAAGGACTATAAATTCTCAAGGCCGCAAGTCATTTTGACAGATTAGCATACATACCTCTGAATATTTTCAACTTCACGCACGGAGTACAGGTAACTTTAATATGTTGTGGTTTTGTGCCGAGGCCCCAGCGTTTGACGTGGTTGAAACGAGTACCAGTCACGTCCTTGTGAATATTTGCCGCATGTCATTCCCCACTTCTCACTTGAGATTCACATGAGAGCATCTGAGCATCATCTCAGACCTGGTCGCCTTACTGAAACCATCTCACTTATCAGGAGCTGATCGTGCGTCGGAGAGTTACTGAGGCTTTGGAGCACATCGCTTCAAAGAGCCTGGTGTCGTGCCAATCACCGATGAATGCTGCGGGATTTCCTCCCGCTGAAGGCGATAGATTGCGGGTCAGGAAACATTTCGCTTAGAGAGTCTTTCCAGTTTCTGATCACTTCAGTTGGAGAAATATTTCCCGATTTCAAAACTCTGGCTGAAGTGGCGTTTAATTCCAGTCTCCAGTGAGGCAGCGGATCATGGATTCAGCGTCTAGAACATCTAAACCCCCATGAGGCAGAAATGATGGGGCATTTCAGTTCCATTTTAAGCAGGAGGAAATTGTGAGACCGTGTGTTCAGGCCAAAGCATATGAACTGTTTGTACTTCTAGCACAATCGTTTAATTTCATTCTTATTTGTAGTTCTCAGTTGAGCCTAAAGTCATTATCGGCCGATATTGGCATTAAAATGTAATATCGGAAATTATCGGTATCGGTTTTTCATTTTTTTAATCAGATGAGTTTTTCACACCATACACATATTATATATAAAACTCTTCAGCTACTTCTTTTCTCTCTCAGAATGTAAAAATATGACAGATTTGAGGTTTAGTTTTTGAGATATTATTTGTTTGAGACAACTTTCAATATATCAAACGGCTTCTTCTGGGCCAACCTTGACAGTCTATCGGGGGGACTTGGTGACAATATCATTAGTAACTTTCACCAGTGCTGTTTAAGTGCTATGATGAGCTCTAAAACCTGACTGAAATTCTTCAAACAGGTTGCTGCTGTTTAAATGCTTACATACATGATTAGCAACTATTTTCTCTATATCGATATCGGAAATTATGAGTTAGACTATATCGGTATATCGGATATCGGTAGAAAAGCCAATATCGAACATCCCTAGTTTTGATAATTAATGTTTATAACAATCAAATTGCACATAGCAATGTATGTAACTTTTAGTATATACCTTCATGTAAGACACAATTTCATTAATGGTGGTTCAGTTGACTCTTATGATTATGACCCTTGATTAATCCAGCATAAAGAAGCAACATTCTGATAGAAAATATAATCCAGAACAGTCTGGTTATATATGGTAATTCAACAAAATGTCGAAACTTACTGAATTTTAAGACAAAATGCTTGAAAACAACAAAACTGTTCAAGGACTCTTTTCAGACAGTGGGCAAGGTCAGGCAAGGACTTGTAAAATGAAAATGTTTCTTGTCATTCTAGTCTTCCTTCAGGTAACAAATGATTGTGATGAGAAAACAAGGATGTCTCCTTTCAAATTTATGCACAAACAACAGCCGGGCTCAGCATCATTCAGAGGGCAGCCTCTCATTAGGAGGAGGAAATACCGACTCCTAATTATGCATTACAAGGTTTTTACAACCACCAAGCCTCGTAAATCACCACAACTTTGCACTTTTAGTGTCACGGGAAGCAACAAAGAAGAAGTATTGGTCTATTCACACCAATGTTCAGGAAATCCTCACACACTCTTCAGTTTGGGGTGAAAAAGTATTTCAGGGAATTCATTAATCTTAATGCAGGAAAAGACAGAAAACGAAAATTATATGGGGCTAACAGGAAGGTTTAATAGAGTCTGAAGTACTTAGGAATAATCATGAAATAAAACATGATTGAGAATAAACAGAGCATCACAAAAGCTAAAGTAGCATCATATCCATCTAAAATGTAAAACAATCTGGAGGAATCTTTATGAAAGGAACAAGGCCAAAAATGGTCCCCAGTAAACGACTAGTGACACTTTTATGAGGCATAACCTCTAACAAGTGAAATCCTTTAAAGGGGAAGTACCATTTTTTTGCAACCTATTTATACCATGGATTAGGTTAACTTACTCACCCAGACAAGTCTGGACTGACTTGAAGTCCTTGGGGAGATATTTAGATCAATTTGCGATCAAAATACATCAGCAAAGCACCTCCAAAATGCTCCGAAAAGTAATAGTGCTCACAGTTCGTAACAAAGCTTTGGTGAAAAGAAGGAGTTTGGTGGCAGGTAATGTCTAATTTATAGGCCGCAAGGTGGTTGCCCCAACAACCACCATAATATGGATATACAGTATGCTGATTGCAAATGGATCTAAATATCTCCTGAGGGACTTCAAGTGGCACTAAACTTGTCGGGGAACAAACACCCAGTTTTATGTTCTGAGATTCCTGCTGCACACAGCATTTTGCATTTATTCCAAGCAGATCAGTTTTGGTTTCATCTAGATCGAGAGTGTGACCTATTTTACTTTCGGTTAACTTTAAGATGGATTTCTCATAGATGTCTCATCATCCAATTTTTCCACAGTAGCAGTGGATCTGCAGCTCCCACGTAAGTTACCATAGTTCGCCATGGTAACTACCTTGTTTGCAGGTGTAACAGTCTTCACTGGCCTCATTTTAAAAACACTTAGGCTAATTAACACATACTTAGATGCTTATTTTTGCTTCTATTCCCGTCCAGCCTGTGTGGAAAGCGAAACCAGACTGAAGACAATGTCATGACATTTAAAACCATGACGTCTGCGATTAATTGTTATCCTCTGTGACTTGGACTTAACGACAGAAAACTAAATAACACAAGGACATACTGTTAAGACTTCCCAGGAAAACATTGTTCTATTTTTTATGCCATAATCAACATAGCTAAGTCATTTTATATGAATCAAACATGAAATCTATAAAGAGATAGTCACTCACTGCTCCAAAGAGTCGTCCATCTCTGTTCATCGCCAGATAACGATTGGCACAAACTCCTTTGATGACCACCTCGCCCACCGAGGTCGCCTGCAGCTGAAGCTTTACTGCGGATGAAGATAAAAGCTTATTTAAATGGAGTAAACAGAAACCATTTGCACTATCATGGTGGAATGTTTAAACAGAGACAGAGAATGAGTGATCTGTTTACGGGGTGAGGAAGAATATAAAGACATCGTTAGGTTTAAAATCAAGCTGCTGTACTATGGGTACTATTGAGAGAAAATAACATCTGTGTGTGTGTATTCTGGATTTTTAACTTATGTCAGCCTGGTTGTGTGTAACTTTGGGTACTCGAAACTGTTTGTTCAAATGTACACACAAATATCAAAAAATAAGAGTACAACATCCATTTACACACATTCAAAACGGTTTCTGCGCATAAAAGTGGTTAAATGCGGATTCACCCATTGCCTGATACGCAAACACAAACAATATTTAGGCAAAGGTCATAGTTACATGTGCATGAGGGGTTTTGAGACTCACTTTACATCTCAAGACTTGTGAGTACACGATTCATGTAAATGCAGTAGAATGCTGGATCATCTTATCACTTTCCCTTTAAACTTGTTGAAGTGACAAAGAAAAAAAAAGAATATTTCAGCACCTTTAAGTTCTAATACATAGAATGACACTTTTTAAACAGAGAAAAGTGTTTAAAAAGATAGGTATAGGCATAAATGTATGCCATCAGAAAAATAATTTAGAGAAGTTGATTGGTATTTACATGAATCAGATGTAATCAGAAATGCTCAGCTTGAATAAATACTTTTAAAAACTGAATCTCCATTTGGTTGCTTTGTAATACAATGTATTGGTTTGGAAACCAAGTTTTCTATTTTAAACTTTAAATGATTATGATTAAATTAATTTCATAATCTAGACTTATTACATATTATTCACCTATTAATTTAGGTCTGCATACTCCCGTTGAATGTGTTCTTGTATTTTAATGTTTTTATTTTTGAATTTAGTCTTTTAATGTTTTTATCTTGTCTGTTTTATTGTTTATTTTCTTGTTGTACAGTGTCCTAGGTGTCTTGAAAGGTGCTTACAAATAAAATGTAATATTATTATTAATAATAATAATAAATTGATTATGCTCTGAAACAGTGTACAAATGGGTAGTGTATTGGATTTCCATTGCAGCCGTCAGAGGTACATCAGCCAAACAACTGATAGTGTGTGGGTTCATAAGATGGTAGGTCGGCTTTTGTGAGGCACTGAGTGATGTTTGTGTGTTGTCCTGTATGTATTTTGATGACTTAGAAGATTTTTCCTGCTTCTATGCGGTAATGCATAAGTGGCATATTGTTTGGAAGAAAAGTGATAAAAACACTCAGATGATCCAGCATTCTACCAGCATTTAAACGCATCGTTTAAGCAAAAACCCTCATGAAACTGTAATTCCGATCTGTGCCTAAATATGGTTTTCTCTGTGTGTATCAGCCAATTAGTGAATACATATTTAACATATTTAATGCGTAGAATCTGTTTTGAATTCAAAGTTAGCGTTAAGTTAGTGTAATTTAAAATTTTGCGTGTGTAAATGTATTTTGTACTATTTTTCTTAATATTTGTTTTAAGATTTGAACACTTAACTGCACATAACCAAAGTTACGCACAAAATGTAACTTACGATTTAAAATAAGGTTTTACAGATACAAGTTCCCAAAGTTACACACAAATAGGCTGATACGAATTACAAATCTGTCATTATGCACACACAGATGTTGTGAGTAGACCCATTTTCTCTCCACATTGTTCTGAGAACGTGCTCAATCTCCTTTAAGATTACCCACTGACATGACTGCAAACAGAGATGCATATGGAATATGGAGTGATATCTAATGACATCTAGTGGTAGAGCATCAGATTACAACCAAATGCAACCTTTTGCGCGATCTTTTCCTCGAATGAGCTGACATTGGTTTGCTTCTACAATTATAATGTTAAAAAAAAACACAAAAAAACAGAGAAGATTGGAAAATATACCGCATACTTCCCTCTTTTTTACACTTAAATCAAACTGATATTCTATTTAAAGATTTAGAAAAATTCAAGTTTCAATTCGAGAAAAAATTGATAGAGAAAAAAACATAAAAAAGGTTTTTTATAAAATAATCAGTGTCAAACTTCTCAAACCTCTAACAACACATAAATAATAAATAACTTAACTCTGAAACTTCTTAAAGTTAGACTATTGAGAAACATTTGAATAGTAATCTTGCTGTTTCCCTGGGATATAAATTTGAGGTGAAGGAGGCTGATTTCTCATAACTGCTCTTTAAAACAGGAAAGCCATTTTAAACAATTTAAGTAAAGGCAGATGTATGCTGATCTTATTCAGTCAGGAAATAGCTACTAAAAGAAAATAACTACTCACTTAACTTGCTCATATTTACAGTCAGGGCGATTATATAAATGTTTTAACCAACTGGAACCAGAGTAGGAACCATGTTTATCTTGTCGCAACACGAAGGGAGGAATATTCTGCAGTAAGGAAGATTAAAAAAATTAATCCTTAATTAAATGGAAAAACTCCAGTCCCAATTTTAAACATGTGGAATTTGCTTTGGTCAGGTGAGTTTAAGACTGAGCTTATTCTGCAACTAACACATTTACAAGTACAGAAATTACTTTAAAATCTCTGGAAATTATTTAATTATAGAAGTAACTACTTGTTTATAGTTCACTTTTTGAGTCATGGACAAAAATTAAACAACAATCTGAACTACTATTTTGAGAAATAAAATAGCCTATTATTTTCCTTTCAATGTGATATAAAACTCAAGAGCAGCAGTTTTAAAGAAAATAAAAAGTACATACTGTACACCAGTCTTTAATTTTCATTTTTATCCTCCTCCACCAAGTTATAGTTGAATTTTCACTTTTATGCAGCGTTATTGTAGTTATTGTGTACATGTAACCAGCATGATTCAATGATCCAATGAGCTGAGGTTGTCTCTTTTGTCACATACTGAAACACAAATACCATCTATGTTCGTCTATAATACTAAATCTGTGATTTGAAAACAGCCGCTCCACGACGCAAGGCGGCACAGTGCTGCAAAGTACGGCACAACAAGACATAGCGCATCGATGCCCACCATCTGTTCCATCTGTAAACGAATCAAAACCAGCCACTAGGCAGCAGCTCGGGGAGTGGGTCAGATGAGAGAAAGCATGTCGTATTCCACGCATTGCACAAGTCATTTTATGCTTATTTATCCCCTAAAAAACAATGAAAACCCAGACATTTTCATCAATCTATGAAATCCTACCAAATGTTATTGACAGCACGTGAAAGGTGGACATGGTAGAAAACAGGATGGTTGGTACATGGTATCCTGAACTCTTTTGTGATAAGTACTGAAATAAAAAAAAACTGGTGAACTTGTAAGGAAATTTAGTACATTTCTTTTTTTTAAATAAACTATTTGTAGCTGCTGTCATTCTAGTTTTATAATCTACACTCTGCTCTTTTATTTTTTACTTGCTCTCGGTTGAAAATGACTTGACTTGGACTGGAAGATCCTTTTTTGAGCCCAAACTGCTCGCGACTTGACCTGGACTAATACTATGTGACTTGGACTTGCACTATACACTAAGGACTCAAGTGTGACTTCAACTAGAGAGTAGGTGACTTGACTACAACACTGCGTGGAGGACTTTATCTGGCAATCCACCTCATTTGCTTTTGCCGCTCCTCTTTAAATCTCTGCCTGGATGTTGGAGTAGGGGATATGATCTTTGCCTATGACGATCGTTGGTTGAGATGGTGTGCACTCCCTCCTTCTCTCTCTGCTCTTTTGTCCTGCTCTGCATCCATAACAGCTCCTTTTCAACTCCTCTGGGATCTGAGGTCATAGTTTATGGTTTAATATTTTTGCCACCAAGTTGAGCGTGCAGTGAAGGTAAGCACATATCTATGTGAACGAATAATAAAACCTGCCCTGTGCTCACAGCGTGGCTCTGTCTCTGCACGCTGAAAACTGGGTCTGTTTGCGCATGGCTCTGTCTCGAGTTAAAATCCACCAACTACAACTAGCAATTCAGAACTCTGAAAAAGCGACAGAGATTACAAAATAAAACAGGAGAACAAAATAAAATAAACACTTGAATTTTGTTGTCTAAGAATATTTAATAAGAATATGAACTTGATTGCTTACTTTGTGCTTTTTTTTAGACTTAGACATTTCTTAAGCAACTATGTGGCATGTTAAAAAAAACAGTTTTTTCCTAATTTTCAGGAGTTTATTTCGTCCAGCTTCTGAATGGAGAAGGCAAACCATTTGGGTTTTTTATTAAGGGACACATATATCAATAAATAATTCATATATTTACTGTAGATGTTATGTAATACTCTTCTTGCATACTTATTCAACAATAGTTAATAAATAGGAGAAAACATGTCAGATGAAAACTATAATTTCATTTGCGTTTTCAACCCAGAATCTGCAGTAAATTGATGAATTATTGATGGATGAGAGAGCAGAGACAGAATAGCACATAAGCATAGAGCAGGTTTTAGTTTTCATTCACACAGATATGTGCTCACAGATCAGTTTTACGTCAGGCTCAACTTGGTGGTACAAATATTACACCATAATAGTTCAGGTATTATTTGTCAAGGTTACGCATCACAACAGCTGTTCATATTTAAATGAACGTAAAGCCTAGTTTATAGTTTTAAGTCAGCAAGTTTGCTCTCACACGCAGACATATTGATGGAGACGTTTTTCCTTTTATAGTTCTCCGTTGGTTTGTCAGTGTTGCGAAGCGATTCCCCACCAGGTCAGCAGGGGGTGCAGATCTTTTCATGGCGGGTCTCCCTACTGTTGCAGTGTTGTTTGTGGTTTACAAGAGTTTATTTTCTTCAGTTTGTGAACACATTCTCCCTCAAGGAGCAATGGATGACATAAAGTTAGTTTTAATAGAGCAGGAAAACTTTCTACTAGAAGCTCATCGAATACTGTAAAAATGCATTTAAACGAACACAATGTTCTGTTTTGTTGTTCTCTATACATCCTTGTATTCAAAATCACCAAAACACCATATCAGATAAACCGCCTTTCAATATAAAGGATGTAGTGTCCAAACGCTGCATTGATTACTGATTACAATGATTATAGAGCACTGTTCTGATTAAATGATCTTTGGCTGATGTTGAGCTGACCAATCAGGCTCTCCATTGACGGAAACGGATAGTTAGAAAATTGGGCTCTACTCCGTCCATCGTTGCGTAGGTTATGGAATGCCCTTGCGTTGAACAGATAACGCCGTTGGGTCAATTTGTTTCGACGTAGACAGAGAAGTATAAACTAGTCTTAACCCAACAGTGTTACTCGAACATGACCTCTACAACTCTAGAATCTCTGTATGGTCCAACCTAAAGAGGTTACGGGAGAAGACCTGTTTTCCTACAGGCAAAAACTTTGAAGAACTGACAGCATGGGTAATTGTATGTGTGGTAGTTGAGATTTTGTTAAAACCACTTAATTTCCATCTGAATATACTGCCAGTGAAAACCCTGAAGCCTTCTCCTGTGTCCTGACTACCCATTTATGACATTTCATATGTAGTAAATTAACAAAACACCTGTGGAGAAACTGGTAGCGATGAGTCCCCAAGCAATGCTGGTGACAGTGTGGTACCTTGCTCAAAGCCAGAGGAAAAACATCTCCATCTCCTTTTGTTTGTTTTGATAGAGACTCCTCACCTCACTATCAGACCACAACGAACCAAGCCACCTGAGAGGAAGCAGGCGCCTCATAATATAAATTACAGGATGTTTCCTAAATTAAACCACATTAAGCCTTTCAATGGACACACATCTGTCTGCAATTAGAACAGGATAGGCCCAGATCAAAGAGCTGTGTTACCCTAAATAGATAGGTGGAAGCTGTCTGCGTGAGCATAATGTAGAACCCATACTAAACTGTGTAACATTTGGAATTAAAATACACTGAATAATCCCTGGTGACGGAGAGTTTTGGGATGAGGAGAGTGGTATTTTCTGCAGTACATTTTCTCTTCATCTGGCAGGTCTATCAGGCGTTTAACAATAGGAGCATTGATGCGGGAAACTCAGGTCACAGCAGACTATTGGTGGAAAAAGCTCAATAATTAACCAACTGGGGATTTGTTAATTTTTGTCTAGAAGCATCCAGAGGAAAAACAAAAGTACTTCAGGACATTTTAGGAACAATTTCAATTCACACAGCCAATTTGGCTTCACATGGCTGACAGGTTGTCCTTTATCTTTGGCACCTCTGCCAGGTATGTGTTATCCCTAGAGGGGGAAATAAAGTCACGTTTCTTGTTCCTCCCCTCGCCTTCCTGCTCACTGATGAAACTCCAGGACACACTTCAAAGTAATCAGTGACCGAGAGGCCTTCAGGGGCATCACCACAGTTTGTCATTCAAAAACAAACACGCCCATTTTTTTACTTAGAGATACGTAAGAGTTGACCTGACTATCACACACAAAACATCTCTTTTTTATAATTTGCGATCAAACTGATGGCTCTGAGAGGGGATTTTAATTTCCAGTCTTGTGTGACGTAAAAGCCTGAATGACTCAGCAGGGTGAAAACATAAAATAACAAACATCATGCATTTAGATTCTTTGTCATTTAAACAACGAAGTAAACTTTTACTGGACTTGAGGCTTTGTACGTTACCCTAGGGAGATAATAAAATGTAGAGCTGGCTGCTTCTGTTCCTACTTTCATTTTCTGTTGCTTATTAAAAGAAAACATAAAGAAGCTTTGTGTAATGCTTAAGTAAGAAGTATGAGACTGGAAATACTTACTGTGAGGGTCACTTTTCTCCCGGATTCCATCCACACCCCCGTCGGATTTAATCCTCAGGAAAAAGCCCCCGTTTTTACAGTATAGCCTCTTGGGGTCCTTGAAGCTCCCGGGGGGGAAGCCACTGCTGCCGCTGTCCTCAGGTACGGAGGGAAGTGTCGTGATTTCTCCCGTGGCCATCTCCTCCTCTCACGCCGCTTCCTGACAACTACTTCGTCTCCCTTCTTGAGAAGTGCAGGATCCCCGCTGTGGCCTGCCACCTCCCACAATCGTCTCCCCTCCCTCCTCTCCTTCTCTTGAGTCCTTCACATAAACTGATTCCACTCGACCTTAAAGGTCAGTATTCCTGAGAAGACCCCACTTTTTTAGGGCAGAAAAGGCCCTTAAGGCCCGAGAATTTCGAGCAGAGCAACTGCAGGGATCAATCTTTTCTCATGGCTGTAGCAGTTTGTAGAGGCCTCTCCGGAGTACATGCAGAAGGGTTTCCCTTCATTTTAACTCTCTTCCTACAGTTGAAGCAGATGGCTTAGATCTCTGATGAAGGCTTTCCCTCCTGGGCCTCAGTTCGCATGCGCCCTAGAAGGAACTAGACACACACACACTCCATGCTCACGCCTACTTAATCCTCGCCAATTTAACCAGCCAACCCAGTAGAGGTTGGGGAAGGGGGGGACAGGCAGCTTGGAATCTGTCACTGAAGGCCTCTGAGAGAACTGAAACCAGAAGGAGCTGCAGCAATATGTGAAAAGAACCACTGTTTTCATTCATTCAGCTCACAGAGCAGGGAAAGAGGCATGAAAAGGCCATCCAAGATGGGGACACGGTGACTCACAGAATCACTCACAAAAAATAAGTATTTCTAAGACAAAAACCAGCGGTTTACTGAAAAAGAAAGAAAAGAAACGGATCATTGTCACTGCTGTTTCAGACTTTGTCAAATCAGATCAAACAGAGTGATATAAATGTCCGTTTAATAACTGAGATCAGGACAAGAGACAGGGTTCCTACAAGTCAGTCATGACAAAGTTTCATAATTTCCAGACTGGATTTCCAGAGTTCTCAGACCCAGTCCTTGGATGGATGATAATTGGAGGGAAAGACAATCAATAGACTCATAATAGAGTGAAAAAACGTAGAATGGAAGGGAAAAAAATGTACACATAGATCACTGAAAGGATAGAAGTATTAGAAAATGAAGAATATTTTTTCAGAAATTTGCTTAACTTCACCGTTGCCTTGAAGCAAGAAGGTCCTGGGTCTGACTCCCAACGTGGAGTCTCTCTGCATGGAGTCTGCATGTTCTCCCTGAGCTTGCTTCTTCCCACATTCAAAACCCGTTTAAACAGAGAAAGGAGCACTAAATTATATACACCAGTTCTTTTTTAAACACTGTTACGTGTGTCTCTACTTTATGGTTTAAGAATATGATTTCACTCTTTGGATCCAGACTGTTCTGCTTTCACAAGAAAAAAAAAACAGTTAAAGGTAATCCCGGTTAAGCGCCAAATTACTTATTCTGATTCCAGTGGTTTGGAATGGACGAATCTGAGTCTTGACTTGAATCTGTGGAGGAGCTAAAGATTAGGGTGATGGCAAGCGGGCATTCTGACCCCTTGGGTGCTCCTTAACCAAAATAAACTTATAAAAAACCAGCAGAAACATGAAAAAAAGACTCATGGAGGGTGTGTTTGCCGATAGCTAATGGTTATAATATGCTAGGAAGAGGATAAATAATTTTCAACAAACAATTTTTAAAATAAATGCTGATGAAAACAGAAAAAAATTCATGGTCTGGGCAAATCCAACTACTAGCTATGGAGGTGTGGCCGAGACTAGGCTTTTTTTATGCTCTACAGCAGCAACTGTCAGCCATAGTGTCCAATTCAAACTCAAATGCAGTGTGACGTTTTAACCTGAAGAGGGCATCACCCTGATAGTTGTGGGCAGAAAATATTTTAGCTAAAATGTAGCAAAATACCAAAAATAATGACCAAGTCAGTCATTATTACTCAACTGCAGTGTATTAGCAAAAAAAAGAAAAGTTGACTTGGTGGTAAGTTGCAATTTAAACTTTATCTTTAAGCCAGTTACTTAGGCAAACCAACTGATTAACATTTTATGAATGTAGAGCTGTTTGTTAATTTTGGACGACCCCAAAGGTTCTGTTTATGGGACTATCCTATAACAACAGAACTTCCACACTTATACTGTAATATGCAGTTATCTTGCAGCTGCAGTGTTTGTTAGCTTTTTTATCACCCAAGGCTCACCTGATTTGAAGTGATCAATGCAGATTGTGGCATTTTTAATCATAAGCTTATTCCAAACACTTCTTCTGATCGCTTGCAACCCAGGCCATTGTTTTTTGTTTTGTTTTTCCTTGAAAGGGGCAATTCCATGAAATGCATATTTGTTGTTTTTAATGAAAGCAGTCAATATTACAAGACATAGCTGCATCTCTTTCTGCAGAAGACACATGCAGCACAGGTGAGAATGACCGAGACATCCACATGGAACCATGGATGCAGTATGTAGTTTGGGTCTGCCATTATGTTTACATGATGAGCGATCACTGGAAGCAGCACATGTTAACTTATGTGATAAAAAGGGTGCTCATTCTGTGCATGTGTAAAAAAAAAAAAAAAAAAATCCCATTGATTCTACAAATTAATTGACATGTGTTAATGCATTAACTGTGACAGCCCTTATTTTTTCTGTTATCTTCATTAAAATCAGCTTTAGACTGAAAAAGAAAAAAAATGAAATTCAAAATCTATCAGGGGGAGTTAATTTTGAGTGGAAAGTTAAAACTTTTACCTCCAACATAAAAGTGTGTACTTCTTAAAACCATTAGATTTACAGTATTTTTAAAAGGAGAGAAACAGTGAGAAAATTAAGTCATCTGCTGCGTTAGAATCGGTGAAACTGATCTGAACATCATAATTAATGTCTGAGCAGATATGATCACTGGGAGTGTTGGTTTCATCTATAAAATGTGCCGCCCTGGAGAAGCAACCAGGAAGATTTTTGCAGCATTAAAGCCACAGAAAATGCTCAAAACCTGGTGAGGTTATCAGAAAATCTAGTTTTATTACTTTAGGTTGTATATCTTTTCTAATCCAGATGTTCAGATAAATTGCCCTCAACTCTCGATCAAATCTGTCACCATGTGCATTTGCAGTTTGCCACTCAGGGCCTTGTGGTTGTCGTGTCTCACTCCTCTGCCTCGTCACGGCCGCCACAGAGCGATGCCCCGGTTGAGCTGGGGAAGCTTTTCATTACACTGAGCTAATTTTAGCACGCAGGAGGCTCTCTTAGAGGAAATGGAAGTTCACACATGCCATTGCCACCTAAAGCTTCTGACATACAAGAGGGGAAATTCTACATACAACATTACACCATCACTGACGAGACATTTTTATTTAACTGCTTTCAAGAGGGTATAAATGTGTTTTAATTACATACGTTTTGAAAAAATATTCAAAATATTTAACAGCTTCTAAAACTCTAGGAATCCATGTTTTAGGTCAATTAGAAAAACAATCTGATTTCAGAGAGCCTAGATGTTTAGAAGCAAAAAACAACAACAAAGAATTAGTCATTTTAAAAGATTCACTTTAACTGTGTGGCTACTAAAAATGAAAAAAAGTAACTTTGAAACGTTTCTTAAAAGGTTTATTGACAAAGCATACGTGTCCCCCTAGTGGTAGATGATAGTTAGCACCTCTTTCCATAGTCTATTTGATGGATGACAAGAAAACTAAATAATAAAATATTCTTACTGCAGATTGTAAAAAATCTTTGAAGCCAATGAATGAATAAATATGTCTGTGTTTTAATAGAACAATCATAGCTGCATCAGTTTCTCCTGAGTTTTTTGGCCAGTTCCTGTGATGATCTCCGCATCGGTCTGCAGAACAAGAAGAACGAGGTCTAAAGCTTTCCTCCAAGCTTCCTGCTTCACACTCAGATTATCATAGATTTTCACGGGCGCTGCTTCATCCGGTTTCGCCGCCAATAAAACTGCATCCTCTCTTTCACCCTCCGAAACGTGTTGCAGAAACTTCCCTGCGATTATTTTATCTCTGTGAAACTCCTGCAGCTGCTTGCCGACAACAACCCTGAAGTCGGCTGCTGAGAACCTTCCGGTGTTAACCATTACGGCCGTTATGTACTCTGTTAAACCATCTGCCATGAGATCTAACACGAGACCTCTGTAGATGTGATCTGCTGACCCAGTTTTGGTGTCTTCCACCTTGTGGTACTCTGCTTGCTTTCGTAGCTGATGAACACAAAGCAGCTCGGTCCCTCCAGCACCAGGCAGCAGGGCTCTGTCTTTCAGTGCATGGTGTAAACGGTACAAACAGGCCCAGAACTGGTCCTCCAGGAGCTGCAGCTTGCCGTGTATGCAGCTTGTTATGACTGCTGAGACCATTCCGCCATTCCTTCCGGTGGAAACGTTCACAGCTGTTAAGTACTTCCTCTCATAGCTGCCGAGGTCCCTCCAGATCTCGACATTGACGCCATCACCGACACAAGGCTCAGTTAACTGTGTAGCATAGCTCACTGGAACAGCTCCAGTTGAACTGGTGATGTTCCTCAAAACGGAAGAGCTGACTTTTTGCACCACGAGTATTTGATTCCTGGAACAGTGCTGGATGACCTTCGGGCTGGCAATGCCTGTGGTAAGGATTAGGTTCACTTCCAGGTTCAAGAGAAGTTTCACAACCTTTCCCAACCATTGGTCCTCTTCGCTTGAAGTTGACAAATCCAAGTCGTCATGCAGGCGTTGTTCACCTGGTAGGCGTTTGAAGCCCAGATGGCGGTAGTCCTGTGACAGATCTCCAGTAACGACAGCAACCTTTAGGGGTCGTTGTTTAACCACGTGAGCGACTGCAGCCTGCTCGTCAGACAATAGGAGAACGCAGCCTTCGACAACACATGCGCAGTCCTCCGGTAAACCGGGAAGAACGCAGGTAGCCACTTTTGCAATATCAAACGAGGGATCGCTGACATTTTTCTGACTGGTCTCTAAAAGCATCTGAGCTGCTTCAACTGCTAACTTCATAGCGTTTTCACATCCATGGCTCAAAGACTCAGCAATGACAGCAAGATCTGGGAGCTGAGGCTGATCGGGAGGCAGTACTGAGGAAAGAATTTCGGACTTGGCCTCACAAAAATATCTGCTGAGCTTAACCTTTCGTCGTCCGCTCATGTTTAGACACATGTCATGAACATTTGCCGTTTCTCGGGATGTCACCATGGTGGGTTTCTCTGAGAGCTGAAGTCTTGAACCGCCTGCTGCAGGAGTGCATTTCTTCATTACTGCAAGGTCATCCAATAAAACTGAAGATTTCCTGCAAACATCCAAGCAAATATCCATCCCCTCAGTCATAGCTGTGATTATGTGCTTAACTGAAATCTCTCTGAGGAGGCAGTCCAATGCAATTCGGCTCCACGCTCCAGCAAGAAACAGCAAGCATCCCGACCCTGTGCGGTACCTCTTATGATGGGCTCGAACGGTCTCGTAAACCAGCTGCCCCACCGCACATGTAGGTTCCAGGTTCTCAATGATGCGAAAGCACGAGCACACGAGAACCGAGTCGCCGCTCGCTTCATCCTGGATGAACTTGTAGCGTTTAACAGGGCCAATTGAGGAATGCAACGTTCCTGCAAGCACCGAGACCTTCTGGAGTCCAACATGTCGTCGACTGTTTATTATTGCGCCTTCCAGCTTTTTCCCCCCGACTGAAAAATAGAAAAGGCAGAAACACTTAATGTCAACAAGTTTCACTCTATCCGACAGACACTCGGTCTACTTTTAGACAAGGTGACAAACTTCCCTTTTTGATCAAAGTTATAGGTAGAATGGCGGTTTTCCTGAAATATCTAGGGTTTTTCCTACATAGAGATCTCAGTGGCAGCCACCACTGTCTGATCTACTGCTACCACCGGCTCAAAATGGGAATGTTAATAAATGAATAGTTTCAGGGCTATCTGTCGGCTCAATGGTCGGAATTTAACTGCAGTTAATAAAAAAATAAATAAACGCAGCCACGGTGGTGGCACTGTCTCAAAATAAGCGTATTCATCTGCATTAAGTCCAGTGTTCCCAAGTCGGTAAATTTGTTGCTGTTTTTAATTACTTTTTAGACCCAGAATTTTCCAAAAACGCCTAACAACAAATTTAGCTAAATTTCTCACCACCTTTATCTACTTTCTGTCAAAATTTGTTGCCAATAGTCCCTGCAAAGTAGAGACCTGATTTGCTCTGCAACTGGACTGTCAGTGCATGGAGCTCGGCTCATTTCACCCAGTCGCAAATTCGGAAATGAATTTGTTTTATCTTTAAAAATAACAGAAAAGTTAAAAGAAATATGCAGGTATGCAAGAACATCGTTCTCCACTCTGCAGAAACCTTTCAATAACTACGCAGCATCCGCACCGATCTGCTGTGCAGCTGTGTTGCACTCAAGTAACGTTGGAAATGTAGGCTACGGTGATTTCAAAAACGTAGGACATTTAAAACATGACAAAAAACACTGAACATAAGCCATAAACTGATGTCTGCAATTAGTGTTAGATCCATACTAAATATGCCTTATTTATTTTTAATGAGTATTGGAAAACAAATCAAAACTATATTCACTCCAATAATTTCATCTTAAGATATCTCAATTTTTTAGAACTAAAAATTTTGTTTAAAAGAATTTACTTAAGGTTTAAAAATGTTCCCTTCTCCAAACAGTATGCTTCAGGAAAAATATGTTTCAAGTAAGTAACTGTCTTCATAAAGACAAACATACCATTTCCCTGCAGCGTTTCCCCTGTTTAAATAATTTATAATTCCACTCATATTTAAAAATCCTAATCTAGATATATTAATTTCCTCCTTTCTGTTTCGTTCTGTTTTCCTATTAATACCAACTTTCCTTTATGCTAGAAAGCAACATACCAGTTCTTTTATCCCATACTTTCTGCCATCTTTCCTTGATCATATGAGGCGGCCTGTTTCTTTTCTATGAGTCATTTTATTTTTGACATGTCTTAGCATATAGGTTTTGCAGACTGTTTGTATTAAATGTTTGAGGAGAAGAAAAAAAAGACCACCACATTACGGTGATGTCATCAGTATGCTAATTATCATGTGATGTCATCTGCAACTTCTAGCAACTTTCTGGGTCAAATTCAGCTACTTTCAGTCAGAGACGCTTGGCAACACGGATTAAAGTCGCCTAAAAGAGAAACTTGATTGAACAAAACCCCCTAGACGTAAAAAAAACAGTGGTCAGGTTTTGAACCACAATGGCTCTGTCCTGTAAATACATTTGGTTACTGAACAATGTGTCATTTGTTAAGAAATTATGACTTTTAGTTCATGGTATATACATATATTCATATGGGGAGGAAGACAAAAGTTATATAAATCACACGTGCCTTTAAGTCCTCAAGTGGGTACCACCACTGACCTTTTTTGACCTAGGCAAAACCCAGCTATCTATGTAGTTATGCTGCAATAGGGTTAGACTGTTGGAGGACAGACAGACCACTCTTCTACTTTTCTCTTATACTACTCACCAGTGCCATTTGTTTGCTGTTATTTCAGCTAAAAACGTGTTTTTCTTAGTGTTTTTGTCTCTATAGAAGCTGGCATCGTCCTTTGCTGCAATGCCGTGTTGAAGGTGGCATTTACTTGGATGAAGCTCCCAAAAACTTTCTTAAAGTTTCATTAATATAGAAAGTACTCTTACATCAGTCATTTTAGTCTTCTCAAACCCCGAGATGGTCATGGCAGATGGTTCTGCTAGAGTCTTCATGTTGGGCTGTACTTCTATTTCTGTCTATCCAAATTAGGTCTTGTGATACTAAAGTCATATTTCAAGATGTTAATACATCTGTCATCTGCTGTACAAGAAAGGCACCAGTTCAATGACCCAGTCAGCGAGCACTGCACATTGAAGTTTGACTGGAAGCACCAAGTGGAAACGGGTACAAATGCTGCATGACATGCAGAGCTGATCGTTCAGTTTCTCTATAAGAATTTTAGAACCTTAATAAAGTTCAAGCCTAATAATAATAATAATACGAATAATAATGGTGTCAGAAAACACAGAGATGCAACAAAGTAAAAATCACGATGCCTTTTTGGGTTCATCCATGAGTCCAGTTTTGTTTTATTTATTTTCATAAAACGTGAAATATTATAAATACTGTAATTTCATCCTCATGCAGTAAAATAAAACCCTGAATGTGATGCTTAAATTCTATACTTTTCTATACTCTAATGAACTGAATGTTTTCACGGATGCAAGACACATTGTTAGACTATGTGAAGTTTGTAACAAAAATACAGTAAAGCAGTCTTTTCTGTAAATAAATAACTGTTCAGACCTTATGCATGAAAACGAGCCGTTACCTTTATTTTAAACAGTCAGAACGTTTGTTTTGTTGATCCGCTCTCTTCTCGGACGTGTGGCTTTGTATTAACCAATGCGCATGCGTTCTATGAGCTGGTTGCTTGGCAACAAAAAGGGCTTATAGGGATTGGCGAAAACTTTTATGGCCGCCGGTGCTACTTTCAGATTGGCTGATATAGTCACATGCCATTTTCCCCTGGCTCCTATTGGCTGCCGGGTGCGTCAGTTAATTTTTTACAACCGCTTCTGCATGTTTTGTTGACATCTGACCACCAAACACAACGCTGAAGTTTTCTTTTTTGGTGGATTCGGCTTTTTAAATGGTAAAGCTCACCTGAAGTGTTAAATCGGTCATATATGTTCTGTTCTGGGATATCTTTGTTAATTTTCGTCGGAAAGTATTTGCTTTTGTCTCGTCTTCATTAGCCGAATGGGAGCTTTTTGCTAGCTAGCTCAATTACTGTATAAATGAATCAAATATGCGGGGTTTCCCTGCGAATTTCTGACTAAGTCTGTTTGTCTAGGCTTCACATTACCGTAAAGCAGCTTCCTCAGCAGGCCAAAAGAAAAAGGCAGCCTCCAAATCTGAGCTGACCGAGGAGCAGAGGCAGGAGATCAAGGAAGCTTTTGATCTGTTTGACACGGATGGAATTGGGACGATAGACGTCAAAGAACTCAAGGTGGGTTCTGTTTAAGGTTAAATGCTTCTGGTGCTCACCGAACCTCGGTTTCACTGACTGTTTATCCTGGCCGCAGGTTGCCATGAGAGCTCTGGGCTTTGAACCAAAAAAAGAGGAAATCAAAAAGATGGTTGCAGATTTTGTCAAGGATGGCTCTGGAACTATTGATTTTGATGACTTTCTCAGTATGATGACCCAGAAAATGGTGAGTGTTGAGCATTAAAAAACATATTTATTCACTCTCAGATGTAAAAAAAACAAAAAAAACCCAAAACCTTACACTGAATTAATATTTTATAGAATATGTGATCTCTCAAGTATTTGTTATAGATATGATACTTTGATACACTAAAAAGCAGTCAGTGTATAACTTGTATAACAGCATAAATTTGCATTCTCCTCAAAATAACAACATACAGCGATTAATGTGTAAACCCCTGGCAACAAAAGTACAGTAAACATCCCCCCGATCCTATGTGAAATCGTTCAAATTGTGCTAAAAGTGGCAGCGCTCATGCGGCCCCACACCATGACACTCCCACCCACATGCTCGACTGTGGTCAACACACACTTATCTTTGTACTCCTCACTCACCTGGTTGCCGCTATTCGTGCTCGACGTCATCTGAACCAAACAGGTTTATCTTGGTGTCATCAGACCACACGACATGGTTCCACGAATCCTTAGTCTGCTTTTCTTCAGCAAACAGTTTTTTTTATGCAGCAAAATTTGAAAAAAAAATGCTTAAGTTTCATTTACTGTAAAATAACTATAATTGTTCATTTTGTTTAAACTAATTAGCATGTGAGGTGACAGAGAAGCCTTTTTCTTTCAGGCACAAGGACCAATCTTAAGTAGTGCTGTGTTGAAAAAAAACAAATGAAAAATCAACTCTGAATTGATTTCTAAAACAATTCTAAGTATCAAATCGATTCACAAGTCCCAAAATCGCTTTGTTTAACTTGGTTTTCCCTTTTTTGCAGCTAAAATATGAGGCAAAAGTCCAGACAGCCATTTTAAGGCTGAAGCCTAGTTTATACTTCTGTCTACGTCAAAACAGATAGACGTAGCTCCATTATCCATTAAAATAAACGCTCTCAGCCACTTACACAACATTGCACGTAGTAGAGCCCAATCTAAGCACTCTCTGTCTCGGTCAACGGAGAGCGTATGACAGTGATTTCACTAGAACGGTGCTCTATATTCGACGTAATCGGTAGTTAATGCAGCGTTCGGGCACTACATGCTTTATATTCAAAGGGCAGTTTGTCTAATATGGTTTTTTGGTGATTTTGAACACAATGAGGTGTAGAGAAAGAACAAATCGGACCATTTTGTTTGTTTAAATGCGTTTTTAGAGTATTCTGTGAGCTGCACTTCTGGTAAAAAGCTTTCCTACTCAGTCAAAACTTACTGTCTGTTGATCCTTGTTTCTCGAGCGGGAAACATAAACTCTAGACGACATGGCAATGGTAAGCAGACCCACTTGAAAAAGTCAGCACCTCCTGCCATTCTGTCGGGGTAATGCTTTGCAACACTGACACACCAACGGAGAAGTATAAACAGTAAAGTTCTCCATCAATACGTCTGTATCTGGGTGCAAACTTGCTGACGGAGAAGTATAAACTAGGCTTTAGTTCTGAAAGAGTTTATACAGTGTTCCCCGGTGAACTGTTATGCCGCATTCACACCAACCCCATACGTCAGCGTCATTTGCTGCAAGATTACATGTAAAGTCTATGGTAGAGTACATCCGAGCTTCGTCAAAGTCTCTGCAGCACGTTGTGTACGTTGGCTTCGTCAACTTTACTTGCGTTACATACGGGAAAGCAGCAACGCAGAAGTTCAGCTAGCTGAACTTTTGACAGACCCAACCATTTAACGCAGTGCGGCAACCAATCAGAGCGTCTCACTGTACTGCTGTCACTATACACATATCTTGAATGAAGCGCGGGACCAGTGCAAAACATTTTCAACAAACGTAGATTTCAAAAATCAGAAATAACACTTACGAAGACAGATGGACAGACACTCCTAAGGAAGAATAGAGCACCTCTAGTTAGTGTCCTGGTAGGAGATTTGAGCTCTGACGCGGCCTAGGAGGTCGTAAAATTAGGCGCAGGACAGACGGAAGTGGCGCTGAAAGCGAACCTCATCCATAAGCAGCTCCTGGAGCAAAGGGTTAAACTCCCCAAACTCAGAACGCATCTGAATACTGAGCGCTGATGCACCCGATTTCAACGTTGTCTAGCTTTATCTAGTAAATAAAGCCAAGGCACTCTCTCGTCGCGATCCTTCATAGTTGAGAACGTGAGGTAACAGAGGAAGCCCCGCCCACGCGCTGTTTTTTGTTTAGAAGCAAGTGATGGAAGCCAAAAAGTACATACGTCAAACTTCATCCATTGAATGCGTTGCCTGAAAGAGACCAACTGTGCGGTGTGAATGCACCATTACTCAGCTAGTATTGCGTAATTTAATTACAGCCGTACAATTAAGGTAACAGGTAAAAAATGTAATAGCACTGACCCATATCAGTATCGAATTGGAACAGATTGAATCGGATTGTGATAATCAATTTTATGATACCCAGGTCTAATCTTGCCACCACTAATGGTGAGCAAAATCTGTCTTTTGAAGACTGCAAGCAGACAGTTATTGTAGCTACATGCCAACCAGCAGCATGTCAGAAGAAAGCCTTTCCTGGTCTACCATCACAAACATGAACATGTGGTATTAGATAAAGTGTACTGGGAATTTAATTAACATCCTGTGCTTTGGTCAGATGACACAAAAAGTGGGAGTTTTTTAAGAGTGCCAGCATCATTAACTCTGAAATACCAGGACATTTTAAGCAGCAATCTGGTGGACTTTTCAAGAAAACCGAAAACGAGTCGGTGTGTCTATCAGCAGGAAAATGTTTCAAATTTCAGTGTTAAATATTATAGGAGGAAAATAAGTGCTGTTCTTATCAAAAGGAGAGAGTTGTAGTTCTGAAAACAAAATGTTTAATGCTGAACGCTGTGGGACGACTTAATATTGTTCTTGGTTGATAATTTAGGGCCATGAAAAGCAGTTTTAATCTGTTTCCATTTACCTCATGTTTCCCGTCTCCTGTGACGCCAACAGAATGAGAAAGATACCAAAGAGGAAATAATGAAGGCTTTCCGGCTCTTTGACGATGACTGCACAGGCAAAATCTCTTTCAAAAATCTGAAGAGAGTTGCTAAGGAGTTGGGAGAAAACCTCACAGACGAAGAGCTGCAGGTAACTGTGGATCTTTTATCTCTTTTCTTGTGCTACAATTTGCTACGGTGCAAAAACAAACCATTTGGGCTGTAAATGAGTTTTTGGAGACCAAAATGTGAGAGGCTTCATTAAGGACTTAACTTACTACCCCCAGTACCGGCAGTCATAACTACAGCAACATGTTAAATTATAATCTCATAGAAAAAGTTAATTTTACTGATTAAGTTCAAAAAGTAAAACTTGTATTTTATTGTAAATGGTTATAGTTTAGTAGGAATGAAAAACCCAAAAACCTACAATATTACAAAAGACTGACTAAAAATATGATTTTGCATTTCGACCCGTACGCCTACTCAAAAGTGTGTCCAGGAACTATACAGGAAATTCACTTATTGCTTGTTTGGGGCTCCTTTTGCAGCGTAATCGGGTACCGAGTCCTGATGGAAAGTGAAAATGAGAACAACGACAAGCTTGTCAGCAGAGGGAAGCATGGAGTAGTGATAAATCTCCTGCTCTGACACCAGCAGATAACATGGTTCTCCAAATCATCACTTCCTCTCCAGACTTCACACTAGATCAGGGGTCGCGTTAACCAAATCTCTTCTGTATTTGACAGTTTTCTTTATTTTGTTTGTTTTAAACAACGGTGACATAAACATTTTAAGGCCGTCTGTCATTTTGACTGGTTAGTATTCACAGCTCGGACCATTTGGTGCAAAAGCACTGACATCTACGCACAGAGTACAGGTTGCCACATCGATCAATGAAAGATTTCTACAAGAGCATCTGAGCATCATTTCAGACCTGTGTCTGGAAATGACTCAGTGTTTCCGACTTCTGATTACTTTAACTGGAGAAATGCTCCATTGTTTTAAATGTTTGGCTGAAGTGAAATGCTGGATCTTGTACATACCTTGCTTAACGTCTGTATAAGGCGGCCGTCTGTGCTGGAAGTTGTATTCAGGTGGTCCTAATCATATCAAGATGCTCATATAGAGCCGCCTCAGCCGTCTTGTATAAAAAACAACATTCTCCATAGTCGTCTGCCTCATTCTATGTTCCCTGAGTTACTTCTACAGTATTTATTTGGCACATTTGCCGAACACAACAGATCAATCCTAAAACCGCTGCAGAAGTTCTCCCGCTGCAGTAAGAAACACAGCTCTACAACAGCACCACCACAGGCGGAAAAATGAAATTGTTGCTCAAAGCTCTGGAGTAGTGATGGGTACATGAGGGCCTCTGTTCAACTTGTTTGAATATAATTGAAAATGAATTAAAAAAATAAATATCTTTTTCTAAACTTAACAGAAAAAAAAGGTAAAGACCTGAATGTTTTTTTTTCTTAATGCTGTCAGTCGAAATCATGGGACATAAATGTCCAGTGTGACTTCTGCACTAGACCTTAAGCTACTTGGATTTTTTACTTCATTACTCTAACCACATAACTTTAGTTTAATCTACAATTTACATCCTACTTTACTATATAAAATTAACTCTGGACCACTGAACAACATTCCAGTTCTTTTTTGCCTTAGCTCAGGTGGGAATGTGAAAGTTGTAGCCCATTTTTTGGACGCGTGTGTGTGGTAGCTGTTGAAGCACCGACCTCAGACACCCGTCGTCTTGTTTTGAGTGCTTAATATAATTGACTTTTTTTATTGAAAAAAAAAAAAGTTGAAAGTGATAATGTAAAAAAAAAAAAAAGAAGCCCAGCCTGCAACCAACAAGCATCCCAGTATTCACGGTCAATCAGAGGTTTCCATATAATGGCAAAACATAAAAAAGCACAATGATAGACACAAAGCACAACCAAAAAAACAAAAGACCACATATTCATGAACCTGACAGTTGATCATTGAAGGTCAAACAAGATTTCCAGACTATATGAAACTTATTTTCGGAACCTCTCATCACACATGTGATCTTTTCAAGCTTTAGACAGAATAGTACATCTTTAATCCAACGTGATACTGTGGGTGGGGCAGTCACCTTCCACTTCAGCAGAATCAAGTGACGTGCTAACTAGGGATTTGAATCTTACAACAACTCACGATTCGATTTCTGGAGTGACAATTCGATTCAGAATCGATTCATAATCAATAGTATTAGTAAAAAACAACGGTGCCAATTTGTAGGTCTGAGACAAAGTGCTTTTGTCCCGATTGAATTCTTTTATGATTTTTTTTTTTAAGTGCCGATTAAATTTCAATTGAGATTCTTCATTATTTCAAATTTTTATTCACTTTATTATTGAAAATATATAACTTTCTGAATGTTCTACTTCCTACACCTTAAACCTTTACAACATACTGAATAAAATGTGAAGACTTTCTAAAGTAAACTGCTACATACTTAAATATACTTCATAATACTGCGAACTTAAACTTTTTTCCAAGCCTGGGCTGCATGTAAGAAAATAAATAATATATATATTTTAAATAAAAAAATCGCTTCAAAATCTTTAAGCAAACAATCTAGGTTCTTATGTGAATTTATTCCCCCCCCCCATCCTTAGTGCTAACAGAGTTGACGTCCTCTTGTTTTGAGTGTCCTCCAAAATCCTAAATGGGCTTTTCTCCACGCTCCTCTCAAGACTGCAGTTTTTCCGGTGTCTACCACACATTTTTCTTCCCCTCAACACTAATATGCTTCCTCTGTAACGCCATCTTTTTTAGCCAAGACCCTTAATTGCTTACCCTCCTTATAGAGGGTGTCAATGACTTACATGATGTTAAATCTGCCTGAGAGACTGAATTTTTTTTACGTTTTATTATTCACTGTAATACCTTGTCATCAGAAAGAATAGACAAGGCAATTTTATTTATATACCATACTTTCAACAGAAGGCAATTCAAGGTACTTTACATGATTACAGAAATGTGTAAAATAAAACAGAATATAAAAGAAAAAACTGATAAAACACAAGCAATAACAGTAATTAAAATAAGTGATTTCAAATAAAAACAGAGATTGACAACAGCAAAATCAGTAATTACAAAGAATAAAAGCAAAACTCGTATCAGTTCCTAATGAGCAAGTCTAAACAGATAAGTCTTAATTTTTTATTAAAGTTCAATGACTCTGCAGCTTTAGCGAATAGCATGAAATGCCTAAAATACATCAACCTGTATGTAATTAATCTAGTTTTACTTTTTGAATTGAATTATAAAAATAAAGTGTTTCAGTAAGCATGTGCGCCGAACAAATTCAGCTGTTTCCTACCTGCACAAATGTGGGATGTTTATGTGCAGAGCTCAGAGCGCAGTACAACTTTAAAAACTGAGCCCAAAAACAAAACTAAGCTACTGCTATTTGGAGAAATATGAACTGAACAAGAACTTTTTGAGCAAACACATCTTTCAACAGCAACAAGGTCCGTAACACGCTCTGAACTGAGCTGAATGACTCACATGAAACATTGCCAAACTGAATGGAAACATCACTGATACTAGAGGAAAAACAGCTGACGTCACCATGGCTACCAGTAGCATCCAATTAGACCAAAACTCTTGATTTTGGATAAAAATGCATCAGAATCCTTGTTGAGAAGGGATTTTCCCTACAGCTCCCCATGCTGCATTCAAGTGCAGCTGAGAGAACAGGAAAAGTGTTTTAAGCATGTTTTATTCTCAAATATGGGCAAAGTATAATTTAAACATTAAAACTGTCTGCTCAAGTCTTTACATTGTTTTCTACTCTGGCTATGTCTGCTTGCACTATTTAAATTTGTATTTCTTTATTTTTTTTTATCCAATCAAATCTCCAGTCAGTAATATACTTTCATTTTTTTTTAAGTCGCAGGAGATAATAAAATCTAATTATTTCAGGAGTTCAGGGGAAAAAAGGTTCTTTGTTTATTGCAAGAAAAAAGTCATATGCTCATCTGTTTATTTTTCTTGATTCAAGCGTACCGAACAGCGATTTCAGCTGGTCTAAAAAAACCACAAGGCGGCGCTCTGAAAAGCTTAAATCAGCATAAAAGGTGCAGGCTTACCACATAGACGATTGATTTGAGTAGTTAGATATTCTTATGCTGGCCTTTTCAGTGTTAGAAATTAGTTCTACCATCACACGAGTTTCAGAAAGTTATAAACTTGACTTACAGGCAAAGCAGCTTAAATATTTGATAAGGATCTTGTTTAGATGACATGAAAAACCTTTTGTTAGTTTACAAAAAAGCCTTGGTAGACAAATTTAATTTGTGCAAACAGGCAATTTTTATCTTTAAAATGTGTAGGTTTAAGCAACTTTTTCATTAAATATGAAATGTGAAGTATTTCCTTCATTACTTGAGTCACTGCCTCTAGGCATCAAAACAAGAAGGCGGCGGCTGCCCATAGATGTTTGTTGTCTGCACATTAAAATGTCACAGAAATCCGTTATTGCAGAAAATTATGCCGCCTCAGACAACAGCTCTGTTTGATGCGCAGTGTAGAAGCTCGTCGGTTTTTCCTCCTCAGCGACACATCTTTATTTGGCCTCGGAGGGAGCGCTTTCACCTCTAGCTGAGGTCGTGGTAGGATCAGAGAAAGCAGGGGAACTACAACCCTGAAGCGCTCGAGCAACACATAATGCCTGTAGCCAAAAGAAAGCCAGGGTCAAGTAGGGCAGAAACTGGCTTGGCCGTCCTGCATTAATTTGCAGTAGTTTGTATAATTGAATTGGAAAAAAAAAATTTCTATACCTGGCTTGAACTTTTCCAGAAAATTCCCAACTTCTGAAGACTTATTAAGAATATTGTTAATAAGAACTTTTTACAGCTGGAATCAGCAAGAAATGTTTAATCTTCTAAAAATTCATAATTATGATTACAAAAAATTCTTTTAACTTGTGCAAAATTGTAATTTCTAATTCAAAACGTCATTTTTTACATAACTGACTGCCCCCCCCCCCCCCCCCCCCCATATTAAGACATTTATTTGTGTTCAGTGTTTCAAACAATTCTCTCCATAAAATATATATCTGTCATACTTCAGGAAATGATCGACGAAGCCGACCAGGATGGTGATGGAGAAGTAAGCGAGCAAGAGTTCCTCCGGATAATGAAGAAGACCAATCTGTACTGAAGAAGCTGGATGCTGCGGTTCAAAAACGAGGCCTTTTCGGGATTCACATCTGATCTTGTCCCAACGGTTTTTACAGTAGCTTTTCCTGGGACTAAGATAAGTTTTCCTTGTAAATAACCATTTTAATATACAGTATCTTTGTACAGATTTTTTTTTCTACCAGAAAAATAAAAAATATTTCACCACAGTTGTCTGTCTTGTGTTGAAACAATTTGTGAATTGTCAATTTGAGAAATTCTGTTGGAAAGGAGCCTTTTACAGACTTTCTTGTTCAAACGGCGACCCTGAAATGCAGAAGTAGCTCTTGCTCGTGAAGATCTTAGTGAAAGTGATTTCAGTGCATTGCATTCGCTGTGGTGCAACTTGCAGAGCGCAGCATGCCAATAATGGTCAGACAGGCAGACAGACATGACTAAGTTGATGTTGAGTAATTCGAATTATGTTACTGTAAATAGAAATCAGCAGAGTGAACCTGAGATTAGTAAGTCAGTAAAAGTGACTCTCACTTCATGCTTTGAGGTGCTGAACTCAGTATTGCCTGTACAAGACTTAGTTTACCTACATTTTTTGTTCGTCTTATAGGAAAGATGCTCCTACTGATTAGATGTAACATGGAGCGGAAGTCTGCTTTTGTCCAAAACACCTAACCTTGCTTAAATAAACAGGATATGTAATGACGTGTTTTTCCGAGCCGTCAGACGGCTCTTATTATTTTGAGGATGCTTGCTACTGATTATGAAAGTTGTTATAACCTGTTCTAGACTGCGAGAGAACCTCAGGTGGAAAATTTGAAAAGTTCTCTCTCAATATGAAATCCAACAAACGAAAAAAAAAAAACATTCCATACAACAAATGCTGTTATCTAAGATTATCATGCCTGGATTCAGAAAAAAATAAAAATATTTTTTTTCCCAAGTATAGTGCTGTGAATAAATCAGCTTCTTTACAGATTTCTCCTTCTGATTCTTTTGCCCCACTTAAATATTCCAGATTATTAAAGATAATCTCGGTAAATGGAAAAAAGTAATGGCCGTCGAAACCTATGACTGGTTGTCCCTCTGTTACGTCTGATTCTTTTATTGTAAAAAAAAGAGGCAGGAGAAAGTTAATGATGTTAGAAAATGTAATTATTAAAAGCAGAACATTTTTCACACATAACCTTAACTGCTAGGGCTATAATACATTAAGCCATGTAATACAAAAAAAGATATAACAGAAATGTCAAAATAGGTGAGTATACCACTTGCTAAATAAAATTAAGTGCTGGGTTGAAAAAAATCCAAGAATCGATTCTGAATAAATTCTTATAGAAATCAAATTGAATCTATTTGCAAAAATCAATGTTATTTTTAAAAACACTTTGCCCTTTTCACAGCTAAAATAGGAAGAAAAAGTCCAGACAACCATTTTAAGTACTGTTTCTGAAAGGGTTAAAGCTGTTTCCAACCACTGAACTGTTACTCACAGTTGCATTATTGAATTACAGGCATATAATTAAGATAACAGCTAAAAAAAAACATTTTTAGTAGTTGACATAGATGACACTTTTAAAATATATGATTAACTTCACTTAAAGAAGTGTTCCTGTTTTTTTGTGACCCTCTGGATTACTAAATGTGATCTTGGAGTCATTTTGCGAGGCCGGACAATGGCTGTCTGTGTTTTAATGATGTCCTCAAGCCTCAGAATTTTTTTTTTAAACCATTTTCAGACTGATAAATATTAATGACTGATTCCAATGTGTTTTATTTTGAGATCTTTTAGTCTACCCTCTTGTTTTAAAGTTAGCTTGTGTTAAAGTGATTTCCTGATTCGGTCTGGTTTATAAAAGTGAACCCAGCTTTACCAACAAGTTAATTTATGATTAAACAGCGGCAATGTCCATTGTTTAAATAGCTGTTTGCCTTCAAAGTGAAATCATAAATGAAACTGCATTTTGTTTTTACTCAGAATTATCTCTGACATAAATATTTGTCTGATGATACAAAATAGTTGTCACAAAAACCAAAAACAAAGGAAATCTAGACTGAATATTTGTTTTTGGGCCAAACTAAATTGCCATGCTTTAAGCTACTGAGGTGAAACTTGGAATTGCTTCAGATGAGCCATATCAAAAGGCCAGTTTTTCGCTTGCTTGCATAACGTAACCCGCAATGACTCAAATCCATCCACTGTGTTGCAGTTCAAAGAATTTCACTCAACAGGTGAGAGCTGAAACACAAATCTAAAGCTCACTTTGAGTGGACCAAGGAATTAAACAGCACCTCAGTAGCTCAGGTCCTGATATTCTGAAGGTCAAATCTCCATTCTCCAGAGATGGTTCCCATTTTTTGAAGTGGGATTTTGGTACAGGTTAAATGAAATCAATACCTTCTTTACTCTAATTAAAAAAGTAGGTTTAAACTCAGAGCAGGTCCAAAATGAAAGAATACCATCAAAAAACTTGTTTGAAAAGGTTATTTACCCTAAACAGCCGTTGTATGGTTATCTCTGATGGACAGTCTCCAATAGGGACCAAACTGTTGAAAAAAATTTACCAGAAAAACAAGATTCTTGTGGGAAAGGAATTCAAATCATGTACCATTTATTCTACCTACTTTAACATGAACTTAAAACTATGTATTTATCTTCTAGCATTTAACAACAATTCATCTTCAAACACATTTCAAGACCCCTAAACTGTTATGAGTGACTGGTTTTTATTAAGTTATTACCACCGCCAAGCAGGGTTATTTTTGTGTAGGTGGATTTTGATTACATTTTTTAGGAAATGTTTGAAATGGGACCAAGAACAAGTGATTAATATTTGGGAGTTGTTATGTTTTCTAACTTCATCTTTACCTTGGAGGGAAATTGGATTTAGTTTAAGCTTAGCCTTAGAATTTTCTTTTTGTTGCCTTCCGTAATTTTATTTGAGGCTTCCCTTAGCCTGTGTTATGTTTTTCTTTTTTTTTTTTTTTACCATTATTTCTAACACTGGGCAGTAATTTCGTCTTTGTAGATTTTTTTATTTTTTATTTGTGTACTCTTCCCTAAAATGAAAATACTCTTTCACTTTACTCCGGATCTCAGGAATTCGGTGTTCCAAATTTGAGTCTTATCTTATGTAAAATGTAAAATGCTTGCACGACTTTTGAAATTTTTATTCATGAACTAATTTTTAACAGATCGGGTGACTTTGGTGAGGTCAAGTAGTGGTGCATGTTTATTTTATTATTTATTATTATTATTATTTTTTTTTTTCCTCATTCTCTTTCTTTTGGGGGCATTTTTACAAGGTTTTTAATTCAATCAACCGTAAATCAACTGTTGACACCTTGTGTGGATTGGACTAGGACAATTTTTTGTCTTGTTCTATTTGTAATGATTCTCTCTCCTAGTGTGGATTGAGCTGGAGACGATTAAGTGATGGATTTCCATTGATGCTGATCTACTCTCTCAATTAATGAGGGTGGACTAGTTAGCCAAGTTGTGTGGGTCGGCTGAGGTTGACCTTGCATGCTGTGGCGTGAGAGGGGGTGTGAACCCACTCTCCTGGTCTCCGGATCCTTCTAAAGATTGCAGTAGAGGTTCTCTGGAGGGAGCCTTCCAAGGAGTAATGGATCGACGGCCATGAGACACTGGACGCTGTCTGTGGTTGAGGTATCGACCCCTCTGGAAGGCCTGATGGTCATGAAAGAAGGGATTGCTGCTGTGTCATTCCTTGCATTCGGGAACTAATGGTCAGTGTCTGGCAGAACTTTTACACACCAGATGATTGAGAAATCTCTGGCTGAGCCTACAGGTGATGACGTACCTGACGTGGACATCGAGGAGGAGATGAAGGAGAAGGATATGGCATGGACATTCTGGACTTCCCTCGTGGTGGATGACTGATATGATTACAAGTGTATGACGAATTACCTTTGATTCATTGATGATTAACTTAGATTAATTTTGTGAATTTGATTTTTCTGATGTTTTTCTTTTCTGTGACTAATGCCTTGTGTTCCTTTATGTGAGTCTGGCTGTTCACTAAAATTGTTTCTCAGCAGGGTCTCCCATCAAGGTGGAGCACTGAGCTAAGGGTTTCCATTTGTAATTTTTTTGTCTATTTCTTATTATTTTTGGTTTATTTCATTTTATAGTTTTTTTATTATTATTATTTTTTGTTTTTATTTACTATTCATTACTTTTTGTTGTTGTTGTTTTTCAACAGTTCACTCATTTGATAAAATTAAATTTTTCCTTCTTTCTCAGTTCCAGTTGAGTTCATTTTATAAGCATTATTCTGTTATTTAATTTAATTTTTTTATTCATATTTCTTTATGAAAAGGGGGGAGATTTTAAAATGCTTGATTCTTGTGTGATTTGTTTTCATTGCACAATTTTAGTTGATTATGACTGATGTTGGAGTTTTGTTATGTTAACTTTAAAATTTTTATTTTCTAGGTTTTATTGTGATTGATTATTATCATTATTATTGATTACTATTGATCTGTGGTTTTTGTGTAACCTTTTTAAAGGGTCACTGTGGGGTTCACACTGTGGATGCAAGCCTCACTTAAAGGGAAGAGTAAAATGTTTCAACTTGTGCTAAGACTTTTTGACTTTTTATTGTGTACTTGACTGATACTGCCAAACATTGTTCCCGCTCTCTGTTTTGCAGTTATTTTTAGGCATACTGACTGATGTTTAGCCATACAGAAGTCCCACCTAGGGGGCATAGGAGCCGCCGCATTGTTTTGTCCCACACAGTCGTGAGAGATACAATGACATGACCATAGGCTCAGAAGTTGTTAATCTTACGCCCTGTGGATTTTTGTATGTGGTTCTGTATCGGTTCAGGTAATGTCATCAAGAAGGATGTATTGATTAGATAATTTTGTTCAGAAGATTTACTGTGACTTGTAATGCAAAAGTTCGTTGGTTCTTGATTTAATAGTGTCAGGGTTTTTTTTTTGCTGCCTTCCTTCCCAATATTGGTAGTTTCTAATTGTGTTATTCTTAAATATTAGGGTTTTGTTTTAGTTTGTTTGTTTATCACTGTGTTATGATAAAAAGGGGAGACTGTTATGGAAAAATTTATATTGAGTTTATATTGAGAAATTTATATTAAGAATGATCTTTTCGTTGTATTCTTACATAGTGAGAGATCTATGTGCCATTTCGTCATGATATAGTCTGATTGACACTGTATAATATCAGGTTAGGTCAAATGAACTGATATTAGAATCCCTACGTCTAGTGTTGTCATGGAAATGACCCTCGGAGCACTGGATGTCCTGACGTGTCCTGAGATTGACGTATCCTATCAGACGAAGGCGCCTGGGAGTCTGGAAACACCATGGAGAAATGTTTATTGATAGGGTAGAGACAATAGCACTGTTGTCTGAATCTATAAAGTAGTCAGTCAGTTGGTGGAAGGCAAGATTTAGCTGTTGTGCACACTCTGTAAACTGTTCGTCCTTGTTTGTGCAAACGAGTTCAAATTAAATCTCCAAGAAATTAAGGAATCTTTTCTCACCTCTTTATTTAAAATGTTTTTTCGACTACAGAGTGATCAAACTAATATGTTTGTTAATGTGAATCCAGCTGCTGTTTTTATGTTTAAGGAATCAAAAATATTTAGAATAGGATAACATTTTTGATAGTGCGAGGTATTATTAAGAATTTCAGTATTTGATTAGATTCTTGAGGCTTTGATTTGATTTTAATATTGATTTATTAGCTTTGATATTGATTCAATAAAAAGTAAATACACAAGTAATTAAGTACCTGAGTATGTTTTTAAGTAACGTGTGCAGTAGTACCAATGTTGAAAAACAAATTGACCCCAACATGTTTCCATGGTTAATTTTATAAAAACAAACTACAATATTGTACATGTGTTGTACAACGCTGAACGCTCTTACGTCCGCTGAAATGAATCGATTCAAAGGATTACATTAATCAATATTGAATTGAGAAACAAATATTTCAGGTGCTGTGATGGACTAGCGACCTGTCCATGGTGTACCCCGCTTCTCGCCCATTGACAGCTGGAGATAGGTACCAGCCCCTCCGCGACCCCTGGAGGACTAAGCGGTTCAGAAAAAGGATGGATGGATATTTCAGGTGCAACAGCAGTAAAGTGACAGGCAATGGAACTGAATAAAAACAAACAAAATGTAAGGCAGTAACGCAAGGCAATTTTATTTGTATAGCACATTTTCAACAACAAAAATTCAAGGTGCAATAAAAACATTTTATAAAAGCATAAAATGCAACATTAGACAAGGTAAAAAGAGCAATTAAGCGTTAAACACACACAACATAAGATACACAATGAAGCCGACATCAGAGATTCCTAAATCCAGGCCTGCAGGTTTTAGTTCTTTCCCTGGTTCAATACACCAGAGTCAAATGATGGCTCTTTAGCAGGCCTCTGCAGAACTTTGCCATGCTGAGGAGGAAGCTGTGTGAACTTCTGCGTTGCTTGCGTTTGCTACGTTGCCGCTTGCAACTCAAGTAACACTAGAAAAGTTGCGGAGCCAACGCACACAAAGTACTGCAGAAACTCTGACGGACCTCTGACGTAGTCGACCGTAGACTTTACATGTAATCTTGCCGCAACTGACGCTGGCGTTTGGGGGCAGTGCGAACGCACCATAAGGGGTGCCTCTCAATGTTAAGGCATTTTGCCTATCAGGGCAATGCTTGGGTAGATGAGGCGCCTTTGTCACGAAATGGAACAATGGAACAGACTTGCCTCACGTGACCGCGGCTGTTGCACACCGCCTATTGCAATAGCATATTATCGTAGTAACGTTACTTCAGCCATGGAACTGGAAATGTATAATGAACTTTTTACTTTTTTTAACTATGTATATGTCGATCAAATCAAATGTGTAAGTGAATTAGTAGCTGACAGCCACCGAAACTGCAACTACTATGTAACTAACCAACCATATATAACTGCTTTGGATCTAAAAAATAATAACAATAAAAAATAAAAAAAACTTTATTTGATATAATATAATATTAGATACAAGCCCAATAGCTACAATTAATTGACTTACATTTAAACTGGAAATTTACCCCCGAAGTAGCTCCTGCCGGCTCCTCCCGCGCTGTATTCTGGGAAATTTTTGACAGAAAGAAGGCATCAAGGCACCCCACATGTATCCTTGGTCAGTTAGCTAAACGGCTAACAAATGGAGGACAGATACCTCTGTAGCACATGAACATTGGAACACGCCTTGGCGGTTCCTGATTACGTATCTCCTAGGCAACCGGGGCAGGACCAAGGCATCAAGGCGAGCTTCCTTGACATTGAGAAACACCCAAGGTTAGATAATAGATGGAAGGAAAGCTCCATGACCAACTGTTGAGGAAACAGTCAACTGCTGAACGAGTGACCCCCAGAAAACATAAAAGATTATTCTGTTTTTTGATCCTCTGCGTACTAGCACCTCTTCATTAAAAGCTGACTCAAAGCTAGCATCCCTCTAAGCAGAACACTGGATCATAATTGTGGTGGTGAATTATTTAAGGCCTGTTTCAAACCGCAAATTTTCAGCAGAATTCGGGCTCGTTTCGATGATAGCAAGGACGATTATCGGGATGAAACAGGATTTTCCCGAAAGATATTCCTGCTGTGTGTGGAGTTTTCGGAACAACTTTGGGACCATGTTTGGTGCGTTGTGAGCAGAAGCGAACATGCAGCCTGTTGGGTGTGAGCTTTAGCCAATCAGAAAGTGAGGCAACGGCAATGATACGCTTTGGAAGCGTTTATTACCATTTCCAACACTTGGCTCATTTTACTGCAGTGTAAATACAATCAGAGCAAAGTGTGCAATGATGTTTCAGAGTGGGAAAATAACTCAGATGACTCTTCTCCATTTCTTTATATTGTAACTAGAGCCCCTGCTTCCGCTGTCTCCACTCCTTTATCATATGCCTTTTCTTGGTGAGTTGCTGTTTCTCCATTAAAACCAGTCCACAACTATTTCCAGTACTACCCATAGCGGAAGAATATATCTTCTTCTTTTAACAAGGATGCGGCTGAATGGTGTTAAATCTTTTTTTATATTGAATAAGCGACCAGCCAGAATAATCATACAGGGCCCCTGAGCTGGCCAAAGCTCAAACTCTATCCTCCTATTCCTCCAATCGTATGGTATAAAGTAATGCGATATTATCCTCCTCAATCCCTCCCATGCGTCTTGATGTCTTGTCCCCCAAGATAAAAAAAAAATAAAGGAGAAAGAAGTCTGAGGGCCTCTTAATTAGATCTGCTCCTCACTGAAGTCTCTTAAAACCAAGGGGCAAACTCCACCTGCAGACTGTGAAGCCACCAGGAATTGACACAAATTGCAGTTGCCCCCTTCTCCGCGGGGGCTGGCTTCAAAAAGGAGCAACTTCCCACTGACTTCCATGTTAAAAAGGCCAACTTTACAGCAGAAATAAACATATTTACAGCCTGGTTCAAAAAAACATTTTAGGTTTAATAGTTCAGGTTTAATATCATGATAACTCTGAGGGGGGGTTGATTTTTTTTCTAACCCATCTGTTTAGATGTAATTTAATGATGAAATTATGAATAGTTAGGGGCTTTTTGATTGACAGGCTTATCTAAGCCAACCCTGACGGCTAACGGAGGCTAACAGCTTGCATCATAGTCAGCTTCTCCCCCCTATTTGCTCGGGGAAGGGCTTAAGCCTGGGACTAACATTAAGACTTTGGCCATTTCGTATTTCTGTACTTAACTATCAGTTGCTTCTGAAGTTTTTAGTCAGTTTTGGGTGTTAATTGTGCACTTATTTGAGTTGTTTTGCTGTGGTATTGATGAGAGACCATCCAAAAAAGTCCCTGCTTAGCCAGCAGCAGGGGAGGAAATTGGCTTGATACAAGCTGAAGCTTTGCCAGCAGTCGGGGAGATAATTTTTGTCAGGTCACCAAGATGAATGGAGCTCCGATCGGGGGTGTTATCTCCTTCCACACGCAGGTTGGAGCAGGCGACCGGTTAGGTAGTTGTAGATCAGAAAAGTCGGCTTGTGACAGAAAGGAGAAGCTGCAGCGAGCCTGCGTTGTCGGGAAGGAAGAAAGCATTTAGTCAGTATAGCAGCAGAGAAGCAGGGGGTCTCTGCTGTGATCAGAACGCGGGAGTCGGCTAAAGCGAGCCGGAAGGCTGCAGGATTTGGAGTCTCAACAGACTGGATGATCGCTGGTTAGATCAATACTGGCATGAGGGACCCAGATCAGGAGAGGTGAGGTGAGTCATAAGTCTTTTAACTTTTGTGAGGATCGGAGTTGTCATGATGGCTTTGTGACGGCTTTTTGCTGGAGCTTTGGTTAAGTTAAGCCCACCCATGTCCTTGCTCTCTAGCTTTCTTCTGAGATGGTAATGTAAACACTACCCCGCCAATTCGGGTCTTGTTATGTCTATGTGTTCTCCCCTCAAGATGTGCTTCGGGGTCTAAAGCGACCCTAATGGAAAAGGGGCAAGAGTCTCTCAACCGCGGTCCTCTGATTGAAACCAGCTGCAGCCTACATTAGCTCCAGTTAACTCCAGACTAGCTTCTTACTAGCTTGTCAATAGAGTGTCAATACTCCGCCCCCACCCTCATAGCGCCACTCTCAGTTCCACCTCTTTGCCCATTTTGGGATTTTTTAATCGCAACGAGGCGAGTGATGTGGCCAAGATGCCAGCGGTGGGAACTGCCCATTTTCTATTCTTTAGAAAGCTATGGGTGACGTCACCCGAGGGTTTGAAATATGACCTATTCCCTAGATGCATTAGCATGTAACTAATAAATTAATTCACATTACGTTGAAATATTCCCATCACACCACCCAGTTGGCTGCCATGTTTATTTACTCCCTTGACATTCCTAGTCTTGTTCCATCCTCTGAGGCTGATTTTTCTTTAATCGGCCCTTATATGGTCTCTCAAGGTTTGTAAATCATGTGGCCATTTAAGAATCCTGCCGTGTGAACTAGCCTTAAGATCTAAAAGTAGCAGTAACTACCCATGGCCAATAAAACACATGGTTACCATGGAGACAGAACAAGCTCCAAAGAGAAGACACCGCTAACGACAAGTCTGTCTACTTCAATTAAAAAAAGGTGTTACTCTCTTCCCAAGTGCTGTTGAATTAAAACGTCATTAAATTTTATATGTTTTGAATACATGACGACAAATTTCTTGTTAGTTTTTACTTCCCATTCACAAGACCATTACTATTAACTAAATTTACTTTTTAAATAATGCCCCCAAGGCAAAGCAAGAGGGATGTTACTTTTGAAAAAAAAGAAAAAAGAAAAGAGAATTAGCTTTGACTAATTTCCTAATGTTTCAAGTTATGTTGTGAATATTTCTGAATATTTTATTAAAAGTTTCAGGTAATTAACTTTTTTCCTTGTAATCCTGTTTCATATTGTGTTTTAAAGGTTTCAGTTTTTTTTATCTAGTCAATCATCTCGGATCAGGGCACTGGAAAATAGAATGTGCGCTTGATCTGCGGATGGCAGACCTTATTCTGGTAAAATGGGGGCTGTTGTTCAACAGATGTTTGATTTTAGAACTAGACTTTCCAATGGGAGTTGGATGTTTTTTTACTGTGGCGGTTTCATGGCCTTTAATATCTTCACAGCCCCTCAGCCCGGCGTTATTCCCCTTCTGCTGTGGTTTGACAGCATTCACATCACCCAGCCTGTTCAGTACTCCCACTGTTCTGATTCTTGTTTTGCTTTTTTTCCTTTTCCAATAAAATGATCAATTTCCAAAACAGCGAAGCGCTGCATGTCTGGTCACTGATGGTAAATGAAAGAAAAGTCGATTAACCCTTAAATGTCAAGAATGTGTCACCAGTATGTGGGAACCTTATTTACTGGGTGCCCTCTGAGAATAAGAGAAGTTCTAGACCAAGTAATAACCGTCAGTGTGTCTTGGAGAAGCAAGGACTGACTGCTGCAGTGGTATGTTTGCCGTTTTGATCTTAACCTATGAATTTAAACTTTTGAATTTTATCTTCATCATGTTTTAGGTATAGACATCAGCTAAAGGCTCTTCTAATGTCTAGAGATCTAAAACAATGCTTTATGTGTTTTTGTTTCTGATATCTTAAAGATGCAGATCAAGTCTTGAGTCCTTTAGTTTACTTTTTACTGTAATCCACTGATAAATAAATATAAAACAAAATATGTTTATAAAAGTTAAAATGACTATAAAGATGTTGCCCTCAGTGTGACACAGAGGTAGACAATCCAATCTTTTAATTCGGAGGTGTTTACCCCGACTTCCTTCAGTTCCTGTTGTACACCTAAATTGAAGAAAAACCCACAAACTTCATAGCTCAACCTGTTAAGGGAAACCTGTTTCCATCCCTCAACCAATCACATTTAAACGTTTAGGTAGATCACAGTTGTGGCTGGAAAAAAGAAAAAGGTCTCTGTGTCTTTTTATCTGTTACGCTGCATAACAAATATGAATAAAATGTTAAATATACACGCAGGCTTAGATGAGACGAGACTAATTTTGTTATAACAGTTCATAGAAATGGTGTGAAACAAGTTTTATTTTAAAAGTCGAATATCAATTTATGAACATTCCTCATACTTTCTTTGCCTTTATTTTGTTTTGCTAATTTGCAAAGTATGCAGGAAAACAGAGCCTTGTAAAATAAATTATACCCTAGTGGAAAGAAAATCATTCATTATTCATAACATTTTTACAAATATAACTCTTAAGGTGAGCTTCTGTATTCTGCTCTCCTACCAGGGATGGAGACACATTTACAGTACGAGACTTCTGGCTTGATTCGAGCAGCCGATGACTTACTCCTGGACTCCGACAAATGAAATTCCTGTTGTTGGAATTTGAATGTAACTGATGCTAATGTTAGCTTTTAATATAAGGACAGATTACTGGACAAAACAATTTCCCAAAGCCTTTGTAAGTGTATGTGCAACCTGTCGATCATGTACTGTTTTCTCATTTATTCTATGCATATTTTATTATTTTAGTCCTTCTACTGAGTTAGCTTGGTGATAGCATTGGGGCATTGAGCTAAAAACAATTTGTTTTAATAAAGCAAACCATGTATGGCTGCCATTGTTCTAGTATTAAATCTTCCTTTTATTCCTTTATTTTTGATTTGCTCTCAGGTGAGGACTTGACTTGGACCAATCCTATGTAACTTGCACTTGAATATTAAGGACTAACGTGGGACTTTAACTTGAGAGGTGGTGACTTGAGTACAACACTGCCTCCTGCATGAACACTAGCTGTGGGTTGAGGTCAACCGTCTTGCTGGAAGGTGAACATCCCTCCCAGTCTCAAATATTCATATCTTTTAGTCTCTAAGAAGTTGTAGTCTGATACTGTACAGACCTGTACAGAGGTGGGTTAATCAGTTACATTTACTGGAGTAACTTGTGGTAAAAAAAATACTATTGACAGTAGTTTTGCTATGCCGTACCATTAACTTTTACCTGAATGATATTACTATGAAGTATCACTACTCTAACTTGAGTAAAATTTCTGGATACCCTACCTACTGTGTGTAAATTCACAGAAGGTAGAGCAAATATATTGTAACCAAAAATACACCTGATACAAACATGAACCTACAGTTTATCAAATGAGACCACTTGTTTTTTTACACTATCTTTGGTTTTCTAATGCAATATTCTGACTGTTGAGCTTGTTGTATTCGAGGTCAAGTTAATATATAGCAAACAATAAATTGTCACTGTAAGGACTTTTTACTTTGTTCTAAGATAAATATTGGTATTACATTGAAAAAAAAACTTGATTTAGAAAAGTCTTTCTTCTGCTTAAAATTATTTAAATAATTTAGTTATTTTTTTTCTTCTCAGTTTTTAAAATAGCAAAATTTGCCCATACCTTTATATTTTAAGTACCTATTTTACCAAATACTTTTTTACCCTTACTCGAGTAATTGTATTGGACAGCTACGCTTTACTTTTACTGGAGTAACAATATGTTGAAGCAACACTATTCTTACTTGAGTACATCCTAGAGATGAATTTACTACCTTTTACTACCTCTAAAATATGTTTCACTACCAACACAACATCAAACAGCGGCATTTGTGGGGGGTGGATACACAGCACTGACCCATGCATGACAAATGGCCCATCCTTCACCAGAGGGATGGCAATTAAAATACATTTTCTACATTTTATGATAGTTAACGATAATTATTGATATCGCTCAATATCACTAGTCCCTTTAGCGATATGCTCTTTTTCTATATCGTCTAGCCCTACTTGGTAGTAAATTTGTTGTCACCACTTTTGTATATTGTAACTTTTCCATTTATGTGGATAAAAGAAAAAAAAAAGTTTAACTGAAAAATATATTTTTGTGCAGACAAGACAGCATGATATGATCCAGCGTTGATATCCTCGCTTGGTTCCTCTGGCTGATCTGCTGAGCAGATACGTGTTGTCTGTACATTATATCGACATTAGCAAGCGACTTTCCATCTCACCAGAGGGATAGGCCAGCATCACACTTTTACTTTAAGGCAAAAGTGTGTTACTGTCTTGACTAAGAAATCACACACATTAAACATTCCAAATCCAAGAAGACTCAGGACATTTATTTATTTATTTTAAAGATACAAACAAAATGCAAAGGTTGTCAAACTTCTTTTTTTTCACAGCTGAATAAAGAAAACGTGGCCAATGTTCAAACTGTGGAATCAGCTGGGAGAACGTTTAGCACCTAAAATTACTTCTGAGTTTGGGTAGTGTACTCAAAAATTTTACTGAAATAACAGTAGCAGAACTTAGACACATTTTTACTTGAGTAAAAGTAAGAATTAGCCATACAAAAAGTTTAACAGTAAATAAAAAGTAAGCCTCTTTAGTTAAGTTACTCAAGTACTGTGTGATAACAAAATCTGATTTAATACTAAGACATTAAGACAAAAACATTAAATTATGTGGAATTTCTATCATTTTAAGCATTCAGGATAAAAAACCCAATACAAATCAATTGCCTAATTATAAAATATAATTTGTTGGAATAAAATGCTCTCTAAATCCAATGTTATCATTTCAAACTTATAATACTTCCAGTGTGTAGTACACTCATGTCAGAATTGAGTAAAGTACTTCCAGTAACAGTATATAGTGTTTACTGTATCTTCCTAATATCCATATGGCTCAATAGGCTCAGCAGACAGAAAATAACAGAACAAAGCTGGTGTAGAAACAATAAGTCTCCATCTCCAACATTAACTGTAGGTCTCTGTCTTGTGCATTTTTGGTTAAAATGTTTATTCTCCATTCGCTGAAGTTACAGTGAGCGATACTTCATAAAAATTTCCTTCAAATAAAGATACAAATATCAGTATAGTATAGCTACTCCTAAAAGTATGTTGTTTTTTTCGAGAGTTTCTCAACAGTGGCGGGTGTTGGAATTTTCTCCAGGAGGGGCTATGACGATGATGGCTAGATATTAGTGCTGTCAAACGATTAAATTTTTTTATGTAATTACTCACAGGGTAGTAGTGAATTAATCGTGACAAATTACATTTCTAAATATGACACAAAAAAACCCTACAATTTTCAGTGTTAAAGGAAAAATCATTGCTCCTTTTTTAAATGAAATAAAGAAAAGATTAATAAAAAAAATTTTGAACTCCATATTCACCCGTGGCCTTTTTAACCTTCTCATCTTTTAGCCAGTTGCTAAGGCAAACTAATTGGCTCACATTTTCTGTATGTAAAGCTGATTGTTTCTCATTAATGCTGGAAAACCCTGAGGTTCCTCTTAATGGGATTATCCTACAACAAAAGAGTAATTTCAGACGGAAGTTTCAATAGTTTACCATGAACCGATACTTCAGATGTGGAAACGCAGCAATAATTTTTCAGGAAATGCTAGTTTTTAATTAAGTTTAAGTTAAATTCAGTGGTAATTTTATTAATATATTTTATTTTTTATCTAATTTACCATCACTTGTTGTAACAAGCAGCGAAGAAAATAAAACCTGACTCCCAATTGACAGCACTTTTTTTGTGAGGTAGAAGTATCAGCATTGGTATTCCATATCGGTAACTACTCTGATCCAAGTATCGGTATGGTATCGGTTTTGAAAAAAGTGGTATCGTTGCATCCCTACCATTCAGTATGAGAAGATATGAGCTGGACAAAATGCTCTTATATTTCTTCTGTTCTTTATTATTTCCACACAGCAGCTGATACAGCTTTGGGTGATATAAATGTGAGGAGGGAGATAAATGTATGCTGAAGTCTCATATGAAAAATAAAAACAAATGCAACTAAGGTTGAAATAACCAAAATATATGAATAAACTTAACATCTGGATATCAGCAGCTGTGTTAAACATCACATGAATTAAATGTAATACAGATTGCGTAATCAAAAGTCACAATTGACCACTTTTCAATAAGTAAAAACTCAGAAGATAAAACTCTCCGGTCATCAATGTAAACATTAGGAATAAATGCCCTTGTTACTCCCGCTACTGATTAGCACTAATTAAAGTAATAAGATATCACTTCAACTGAATATTGCACATTTTAACGCAGCAGTAGCTTACTATAAAAACTACTGAAGCTGTACAGTGAACCAACATGCATAAATCAACATAAATACAGCGCCTTTATTCTCTGGTTTTACTGCCGATTGATCTTGATATTTGGCTTGATATATATATATATATATATATATATATATATATATATATATATATATATATAGTACATAAGTCATTTAAATTGAAGGCTTATCTTGATGCTTTTTAATCTTCAAAACATTTTATGACATATTGGGACTGATTTATTTGGATTCCTGATACTAACCGCAAAATTGTGTGTGGCACTATAAATTAGCGTGAGTGTGTTGTTCCTTAATTTGTGGGTTATTTACTAAGATTGAGTGAGCGATTCTCAACAGGCGCAAGCCGCAGTATTCAAATGAGGAGTTTGCGGCCGCTAATGCGAGCTGCACCATGGATCCATGATTCGTCATTGGCACAAAAATTAGGATAAAATGCTGTGAATTCTGTTTTCCGGCGATGTATCTGAGCTGCTCTCTGCTGCATGCTATTGCAGGGTTAGACTGATTAAAACTACAGTATGTCTAAATTTTGTTTTTAATATATATAATGCCAATCATCATTGTGCAATTGTATACATTTTTTTAATTGGACTCCTGAAAGGTTAACCACTATGTGAGAAACTAATGAGGATCCACTAGGATCATGTGCGCTCAGCGTCTTCACCAGGTGGAGACATGATGAGCAGAGTGAGTTATGATGTGTCTTTCGGGGAAAAACAGGTACATATTTACATAACTATCAGGTTTATGGCCATTACAGTGTTAATTACTCTTAGTTTATATTGTGTGTGAATGGCATTTTTTGTTTGTCAATAATAAACTTATGCTGAATGCTTCGTAAATTACACTGCACCTTGAATGCCTCCTTATTTGCCTGTTCCACTCCCAATATTTTGAGTCTTCTTACAGAAACGCCCAGATTATATATTCATCAAGGGCAAACGCGCTAAAAGGATTGCGTGCGTCTTTGCTTCGGGTTTAATAGGCGCAATGCTTTCTGCGCCGTGTTGATAGATCAATGAGAACCTGTTTTTGGGATGCTGTGCGTGGGTATTAACAAGCGCAAACCATTGATAAATCGGGCACATTGTATTAATCACTCAGACCTTTGGTTTAGCTTGTGTGTAAAAACCAGGCTAATAAAGCAGATTTTAATTCAGTTCAGTTGCTAAAGCTAACTCACTGATGGCTGAGTGTAGACTAAGGCCAGAACACTGGAGCTCAGTCCAGTCACTGATTGCTGGAGCCAGCAGGTCTATCCACCCCCAGTTGTATTTTTTTTTAAGTGTTTTTGCTTCTGAGGCCGGGGTGGAGAACTGGGTGGACATTTTAAAAGCTGCAAGTGTTGTTAGCAGTGCAACCTGGGTGAATATTCCGAGTCTCTCTGTAACAGTGGGAAGGGGTTCTGCTGGAGAGAACAGACTGTAGTGTTTCCTGTATTTTATTTTTTAAATTATTGTTAAGTTTAATGTTTTTGTACGTCAAGTATTGATTAAAAATGGGACAGAACATTTACCTGAGAACTACTCAAGCATTTTTTTCCGGTACAATTTAATCCCTCATTCCTGGCAGCTCAAATCATTTGCTCCGTTTTTGTTGCTTGAGAGGGGAGAGGGCTCAGTGACGGAGCTGCCTGAGTCTGTGTTTATGGGTTTGGAGCAAATAATGACTGTTGTATTAACCTACCTGATGGGCTATCAATCAAACTTTATTTATAAAGCGCTTTTCCAACGACAAAAGCTTCTCAAAGTGCTTTACAAGTTAAAATGACCCCACAATCCCAGCCTTCCCAAACCCAAAATGAAATCATTATCACAACTATAACCCACGGCCCCACCCACCCCAATCCGACCGATCTCCCATGCACACACACACATAAAAGCAACAGTAAACAAAAGCAACAGGGGAATGAGTACAGATGAGCAAATGATCGTCCAGCGTTACCACCAAGTCAAATTTAGCTTGTTATTTAATACCTTTTAATTTACTTAAATCGAGCTCATTTAGTTTACTACCCTGTTATATAAAAAGTTATATTTGTAGAGCTAATGGCTAATAGTTTTCCTCTTAACACCTGAGCTGTGGACCAGAGCTGCAGCTCCTGAAGAGTTTCCATTGGCTTTGGTACTTTCCTTGGTCTTCACAATGCTGTTTGTACTTTATGTTCTCTAAGAAACCTCAGAGGCCTTCAAAGAACAGCTGCATTCATACTGATGTTAAATTAATATTGTTAAACTGCCAGAGGCTGCAGAAAATATGAGACTCGATACGTGAACATTAATTTATGAATGAACACACGGCACACGTCCACAATTGTGCACTAATTTGAGTTGCCACATCACATTTTTCCATAAACCCTCTTCACCCTTATAACTCTGGCGCTGAACTGTGGAGGTGAGGTACACCCTGGACAGGTCACCAGTCCATCTCACAAACATTTTATCCTCAAAACAGAAAAAGAAACATAGTTTTTGAGAAAATACTGAAATATTTTAAAGAACCTCTTTTGAGTTTTTTAATGTGACCTACATGTTTTTGACTCCATGTTGAGGTGACAAAACATTATGAATCTCTGCAAAAAAGAAAAAAAAGAAAAAAGAAGCTGATTTGTAAAGTGGTTGAGAAATAGAAAGTGTGTGGGTGTAACTGCACATTCAGATGAGAAATGAAACAGTGTTTTGATCAGATACATTTGATAAGTTACAGAGCAAAGCCAATGTTTGTATGTGAGCTGCTGACAAACATGTTATTGTTGCACTTGTAGGTCTTGTTTCACAGTTAAGGCAGGGGGGAAATCGATTCGTCAAAAAAAAAAAAAAAACAATAACCCAAAAACAAACAAAAAACGAAGAAATGAACTTCCATGTTTGACACAGTTTTCTGGTAGTGATAACATCTAAACAACATTTACAGCACTTTAAACTTTGATGTTTCCATGATTTACAACTTTTAAAACTCTATTTTTTATGATTTAACCTTGAGAGAACGCTACCAGAGTCTGGGATTATATTTCAATGAAAACTAGTCTTGGTAGAGCTTTGAACTGAACAATGGCAGCAATTGATCTATTTTACAATTAAGCTATGTCATCCCTGCTGTCATACCGGTGAACAGACCTGAGCAGGAGATCCCCCACCCACGCCTGCTGTGTTCTTCCTAAACGCTTACGGTAATATTGAGCATTCTGGATTTTCTGACGTACAGAAAAAATATATGTTTTGGGTTTCTCTATTAAAAGCTTTTTAAAAAATAAATAAATTTTGCATCGTGTGCATTTAAATACCTTTTTACATATTTGAAATGCCTTCGATAATGTGCAGCACACCAGCAGCGTTTATGTGCTGCTTGCAAGCTTTTAAACTCGCGCCCACTTGTTCGCAACCTGGAAATGCACAATGTTGTCAAAGGGGAGACCGCAGTGTAAGAAGTCATACTACTGCAGGTGGGAGGAGGAAGTAAACTTCATAATTATAATTTAGTAAACAAATCCCCCAATGGCTAATTTGAAATGCAAGCACAAGTGTCAAGTGTAACAACAGAGTTCATGTACTTCATCTTCAACCAAGTTGAACATATTTATTGCAGTTTCTTTTAAGTCACCCACATGTAAAATAATTAATTTCTACCACAGACCAGCGTGCTCAGCAGGGATTTAAACATGCTTTATTATGCTGAACGTCAACAAGCAACAGAAAAAAAACAGGGCTCGTGTCGGTACAGTATGACCACGTCAACTCAAAACAAAATTATGATGCTGATGAGCAAGAGCTGCGGCTGAGGCACTGCCACTGATTCCTGATCCCATCAAATTCAGATCATAAATATACCAGCAGATGCATGACAATTAATGGCAGCTAAAACTCTTCAATCTTCAATAAGTCGCTCACAGTAATGTAAATATTAAATAAAATAAAAAACAAGAATTTTTACTAAGATAGTTTGTTTTTGTCTCTATAAAAAATAATTGAAACTGTAGAAAATGTTAACTTTTTTGTTTTAAGACCAAAATAAAATAAAATAAAAACTAGGCACCCACTTCATTTTCAGAATGTCTAATTATGAACATGTTTTCACAATAAGAACCAAACATTAAATTTAATCTAAGAGTAAACATTTTTCATTAACTGCAAATTATTCTTTTCTTAAACACAAATCATATTTTGGAGTCAAGTCACAGAAAAAAAAATTTGCTTCTTCAAACAAGTAAAAATGTAAAAGTTTATTTTCTTTTAAGTGTTTTTCTTTTGCAAAAACAACTCCCCTCCCCCAAAAAACAAAACCAAAAAACAACTCAATTTTTTTACCCTTATCTGGAAGATTTTGCTACTCAGATGCTCACTTCAACTCACACATTTTGCATTGGGTTTAACACTCTGGCCGACCACAAAAACTCTCACAGCGTCACATATCACCTTTGACAGATTTAGTGGCAACTGAAGGTAACTGAATTACTGAGGACAGCGATGCTTCTAGACAAGTTCAGCGGAAAGAGCTGGGACACATGAGATTACAACATTTCTCCATGCTAAATATCCAAAATCTAAATGAAATGACATTACAACATGTTTCCACACTAAATATCCAAAATCTAAAAGAAATGGCATTACTCTGCGTAAGTTCGAAAGCAGATTGAAATTTATTTAACCAAATTTAAAGAAAACACCTTTGAACTAATCTTTTCCAACAAGAAAATTTAGACGGTAAATCTGTGCTGTTTTAAAAGGAATTTAAATGCATTAATTTAATCTGTAAAACAGTTAGGCAAACCACCTCAGTAATCCATTAAACTTTAATTTTAGATAACTTGTGTTAAAAAAAACACCAATTAAAGTTTGTACAAGGCTGAGCATTCGCCTTTAATAAAATATTTTTGTAACAATCTGCTGTTTGAATCAAAGAGATATAAATGTTAATCATCATTTTGTCATAATAAAGAACACAGCACAGAGGCTTGTTTGTTTTTACTTATTTTTACAGATTATACATGCCTGATGATGACTGATGACATTCACGGTCAAAAATGGAAAGTTTCATGTCTCAAAGTTTTATTTTAAATATGCGTTTCTTGGTAGATAATCGACTTTCCCTGACTTCACAATACTGATACAAACTTTTTGGAATGAGAAACAGCTTCTACTGCCATATGAGTGAACAGGTTCACATGAAGAAATTGGGGTTTCATTAATTGAAATGTTTATTTTACATTTTAACTATAAATCAGACGACAAGGAATGTGGTTACGAGGTTAAAGTAACTTCTTTTGCATTATTTGGCAGGTTGTTCATCATTATCAAACCATTTTTTTTTCAATGTGTTTTTCTAAGATTTTTTTTTGTTTCAATGCAGAAACTGCTAATGAGAAAAATCCTCCTAATAAAATAAATTTAAAAAAGGAGGAAAACCCAACTGACTTAAATACACAAACTAAAATCGGATGTCTTCTGAAAGGTTAAAGAAAAACAAAAACAAAACAAATTTGAATCCGGCATTTGAATTTAACTGCTTAGTGTTGTGCACTATGTGGCTTTCCACATTTTAAATCTACATCAGTTAGGCTTTTTTATTATTATTATTTTGATAAATGTTTAACGTGGACCTGCCATGAAATGTGCATTTTTTGAGGTTTTTGATCATATCTTTTAGTTCCCCTAGCCTGCCTAATGGGTTAAAATTACAGATTAGTCTTTCCTTTGTCCCGGTGTATGTCTGACTACATAGTGAGATTAGCACTCAGAAACGGGTTGTTTGGCAGTACGGCATATGACGACATGTTTCAGCATATTGCGTGTTGAGTTCCAGCCAATTACCCCCTTCCCCGAACTACACCCTGCAAGTCCCTCCCCACTTCTGAGCCAATGAAAAGCTTGTGGATAGATTTTATGTATGCAGGGAATGTGCCCAACCGACTGCCGAAGCGTGTGGTAGTTTGAGGCAAACATTTCTAGGACGACTGTTTTTCCAACTTAGGACAATACAGCAGTGGATTCGCAGATCGTCTTAAACTTCTACCAGGATTAATACAAGCTCTCCGTGAACTAGCAAATATCCCTGTACAAGTAAGCATATTTCCTCAATAATGTCCTTCAGCTGTTAGTACACATTGTGGCATTATTTGAGTTGTTCGCTTTTCAATTTCAAAGCTAACATTCAGAATTAGTTTCACAGCTAATACCCCGGTTTGCTTATGTAGCATTGGTGCTAGTATGCTTTTATTTTGGGCAAAAAAGATTATATATTATAGTTTAATATTCGAAATTATTTTTAGAGACTCATTGACAGAAGTGCATAGCCTAGGCCCTGCCCTCCGAAACCCGGTGTTCTGACAAAACAGCATACTTTGTCAGAATAGCATACCGTAACTGGAGTTATGTAAGCAATTTTAACCAACCCACACGTTTTATGTCCTAACCCTAAGGTCAAAGAAGGACAAATATACTTTCTTTTAAATACCTAAACCTAATATATATATAGTTTAAGTTGATTTGAACAAATTTTAAACACCAAAGAGAAAAGTATGTTTTTTTTACTGCTGTGCATGCATGCGCATTAACCAAAAGTATGTCATTCTGATAGTTATGCTGTTTTGTTAGAACACCGGTCGTTCTGTGCTAATGCTCACAGAAGGGCTACCTCGTCACACCTGCAATTCTACAACAAGGCTGAATTAAGGCAAGCGATCCTTTGATATAGTTTTAAGGTACTTAGAGTGTGGCTAAATAATGTGGTCTAAACATTGCGGGGAATTTCGTGTTTCATACTTTAATGAATTTTACCCTCCACACTGTCCTTGTTACCTCAATGCTTAGTGAAAAAAAGGCACACAAACACACACAAGCACATCACAGCTGGGTTAGGAGGGGTTTGCTGATGACAGCCCCAAGAGGAAATTTTTGTCAACCTGAAATCTACCTGAAAACACATTTTCCTTTTCTGAATGCGCATCACAGAAGGGACTCCTGATAAGACTGAAGAGTGAAGGGAGCAGCACCTCTCAGACCTGTCCAAGCCCCCACCCACCTGTTCCTTTACGCTAACGCAGACAGAGAACAGACGAGAGGGGTTTTCTCTCTGACAGTCACTCTCGCTTCCTCTCGTCTGGTTGCGGAGGACGATCGTGAAGATAATGTGCGGAGAGAACGTGTGTGTTCTACCTCTGACATGGCAGAAACCCTCAGCTAGTTATACAGGTGGACACACTGAGTAAAACCTGGCGCCATATGAATTTCCAGGGCGTGTAATTTAACAGCATAATGAAGCAGATGACCGTAATTAATCATACACACGCCGACATTTCCACATTAATCGCTTTTGTTGCTTTTTTTTAAATAAAAAAATGGTAGCCAAGGAAAGCTCAGCTCATCTGAACATGTTTCCAAATATTTCCAGCCTCTTCTTTTCTTAGTTTTACTATTTCCTCTCCCTAAAACATGCATTAACACTTTAGGTTAAAGGGGCAAAAAAACCCTATATTAACATTTTTAATAACCACTCAAAACAGGATCTGGGACTGCTTTCCTCTACATCTGGCATTCTGTAACCTGAAGCCCAGCTTCTAAAAGCGCTGTGCATGTCGATATAAATATGGGTCACAAAAACAGGAAACAATCCCATGGAAATAGAGAGTAAATAACAGCCAGATGCAGTTGATAAACCTTGTTAACTGATCCTCAGTAAGTGAGAGCAGCTCTATGAAAGGAGCAGAGGGCCAAAAAGTTCAAGTTTAGACTGGAATAATACAAAAAAAGAAATTATTCAAGAGCTTAATCTTAAAAATTTACAGTGCACATGTAATATACATTTTTTTCTGCAAGCTTGATTCGTATATCTGGTTTTTTTGTTATTCTCGTGTGTGTTCTGTGTGGACATTTGTTTTTATTTCTGTTTTATATATTATTTCAATGTTTGAATAAATAATTTATTATTCATTAATTGAAAGTAACCCGTATGCTTATTTAGGGGTGTAACCGTACACAAAAACATTAGCATTATAATCCTTCTATCCAGAAATATGAAATATCAGATTTTCTTATTTTACTTCCCCAAGCATTGTTTTCCTGCTCCCCCCCCCCCCCCCATTTTTGAAAATATATTGATTTGGTGATGTTTAAAAAAGTAGAAAGCATAGAACTCTCTGGCATTTTTTTCCCCAATGAATAACTGTAGTAAATCAGGCGTCTCTGTGAGCATACTAAAACATGTTCAAATCACTTTAGAGTTGTTTTGGTGTTTAGACAACCAAGTTTCCCAGCTATTTGGAAAAATCCCATCTCGTTTCCTCCTAACTACATTTTATCTGCGGGGTTTGGGGGTCATTGGATGTTAAAGGCAGCCGCCTGGATGGCTCTAAGCTTTATGTTGGTTCAGGTGAGTAGCTTAGTTTTGTACAGGGTGAGCTACATACATTATTGGTTTTGAAAAGTTTTGGTTCAGCCAAAAACAGCTACTGTAGCTGCATGAAAAACCTTCATGCTCCTAAATGGAATTCAATGACAGCGGGGGGTTCTCTGTTTTGTTGTCACTTTTTAGAAGTAGTTAGCTATCGAACTATTGAGGCTGTAGTTTTCAGGCCCATGATGCCTGGAAATCAACCATTTATTTAAGTCAGGTGTGTGGAAGCAAGGAAATACCTAAAAACATACAGGAGGATGGGTCCCTCCTGATCTAAACAGTCTAATTCTAAAAGGAATAAATTAAGCCAGCTTTTCATCAACTTCTAATGAAACAGTTATCTTAATTTAACAATCAATGATCAATGTCCCTGTCCTGAAACAGGCAAATCTGTTAAATGTAGAGCATAGCACTTTGAAGGAAAGCAACACAATGCTTTCAAATAATCAAAATCAAACCGGAGACGTTTGGCTATAAAACACCAAAACCGTATACCACTCCTCTAAACACACTGGCTTTAATGGGTAATTATGTGTCTGTTGGTCTTTGCTCTTTTCATTGCAAAAATTTAGCCAAGATAAAAACAGTGAATGTCAGTCTTTGTAAGTGAAACTGTCTGCTGTTCGACTTCCATTAACAGATTTTTTTGGAAGTTGGTTGGACTGAAACAGATAACGATAAGCTATTGCGCGTTGCACTTACATAGGAAGTCAGAACCCGGAGCTGGGTTTCATGTCACCACAGAGTAAATGGTGACCTTGTTAAAGTACTTTCTTCATGCAAATACCACGTTTATGTTGTTATGCATGGAATAGTAGGTTTTACATGCAACATTAATTTTAGACCATCTCTTTCTAGTGTGTCTTGCAGAATAAACATGTTTCCACCAAATCTACTACGAGTGACACGAGGAGCGGCCATATAGAAACCGGAAGTCGATGCAAGAAAAAAAATCTCCAACATCGCGTTTTCAGCCGATTTTTCCGAATCCGAAGTAGGAATATCCGTTTTTTCGACTAGCAATGGAGTGCACCATTATTCTGCCTGACAGGGTTAATGCCGAGGCTGCACACTGGTGCAGCTGTTGTAACAAAAAGGTTCTGTGTTCAAATCTCAGCCTGGGGTCTTTCTGCAAGAAGTTTGCGTATTCTCCCCATGAACATGTCTCTCGGGGTACTCCGACTTTCTCCCACAGGCCAAAAACACAAATGTTAGGTTAATCAGTCACCAAGTAAACTGCTACAAGGAATGACTGAGTGTGGATGATTGTTCATCTTGGCGTCTCCATGTTGCCCTTTGATGCACCCCACCTCTCACCCAATAACGGCTTGAGACAGATTCACAACTCCTGTTTAGGTTATGGTGTTCAAGTGGCTGAATAATGGTTAAGACCAGTAGTTCCCAATCGTTTCATCTTCTGACCCAAAAGACAGTGGCAACACAATCAGCATCAACAACCAATGTATTGACCAATCAGTAAAATGGGTTTATTTTAATCCCATTTTCTTTATATTTTACACTTTTAATTCTTATATTTAGGTTATTTTTGCACATTTACATATTTGCTAACCCCAATGGGGTCCCGATTCCAACTTTGGGTATTACTGGTTTAGACCGCAATGAGCATTTTGTTCATTTTAATGTCTGCTATAAACACTGCAGATGATGAAACAATTATTCTGTTCTATTTACACAGCTCCATTTTAGATTTCACCTTACAGAAGAGAAAAGATTTGACAAAAAATGTAACTACTTAATTTTAACCAATGGTAAAGTTTTTATTAACCATTAATAGGCTTTCATTGTTAAATTCAGATCTAGGTATGTGTTTATTGAATGACATTTTATTTCCATACGATCTTTAATCTTTTCTTGAGGATCTAAAGTGGAGTTCCAAGTGTTCAGGGTTGTTACACATGGGGAAGACCCACCACAGTAACTGGTACGATGCTAACGGTTGCTCAATGCCCAAAGCCTGCAGGACATCCTCGCTCATCTTTGGTTCAAGAATAAAACTTAAAATGGGCTTCCTGTTGTGGCAAGAGGCTTTTTCTGTTTGTGTAGGTGGCCCGAGATAAAAAGTGCATTCAGGTTGTCAATACCACGCTTACGAAGACTACCTATGAAACCGTATCGCTACGGCTCCACTGATTCAAAGTGAAAATGGGAAGTGCCGTCTCCCTGTAGTTTCCTGTCAGGTGCACACAAGTGACATTGCATTGACACACTTGTATGTATAGGCGTCACGCACGCGCGGCTTGACGACACTCTCGACTCGACGCAGTGGTTGCCAGTGGAAAAGAAAATTCATTACTCACACACAATTAGTTTCTACAGTTTTCCAGCTCTGCGAGTGGTTTTCCTATGTCCTCAGGGATAAATATATAAAGGTAAGTAGCAGGACTCTCTGCATTTCCAGTAAATCTTTCTTAGAGCAACTTTTGACGATCTGGTTCCTACTTCTGACAATATGAAGCTGGTTGCTTTTTGCCTCTTCGCAGTCTGCTGTTGTACTTTGGTGGCGACCGCCCCTTCGGACACCAAGAGAAAATTAAGAGAAACCCTGGATGAACTTAAACGATTTAACAGAAGCCTAACGGTCAGTATACCAAACATTGCTTTCATTGCTTTGGCTGCACTTTGCATAGCTTTCGGTGTTCAAAACGTGCTTCTTCATCTGTGCCTTGCAGAGTCTGGAGAGGATGGAGAAGAGGGTGAACACTCCACCAAAGAACACTGAGGTGAGCAAAGTGATTTTGTTCTTAAATTAATATTGACATTATTGTGGTTGCTTACTCATTGCTGTTGTGTTCCCACTGTTGCTAGTAATTGTCATGCGATGGGTACTGTAGGAGTAGATCAAATGATGTGTTAAGTCACAACTAGTGCAGGCTGATAAGTAAACGCAATCAGCTGTAACTCTTGAGGAACAATGCTTGCTTTGAGGCTCAGGAACAGCATTTTATCAAATTTAATGTAAGGGTCACATGAATAAAAAGATCCATAAGGATGTACACTCATGTTTTTGTTTAGAGAATGTGGAATCTCTAATTATAGTATAACTGAAAATACTATGTAAATGTTAAAATACACTATAATAAATGTTAAATACATGCATTTTAATATAAAGAATGTGGATTTTGGTCACTCCAAAATAATTAACTTTTTGACACTTATGCAAATGAGCAACTGCATTACTTCTAAATTCAAATTCGCCTTCCTTCTTGTCAGCCAAGTGATCTTTAGTGAGTCAACTCAGAAACTTGCTCAGAGCACATTTTCATTTTCTCACAGCTTCCGTTGAGTAAAATGTGATGAGTAATCAAGCAATGAGCTTTTGAAACCACAATGCTTCCTCACACTACCTCACAAACTCAAAGTGTTCTGAGAAGACATCAGACTATCTTAACAGAAACTATATCTACTGTAACTTTAAACACCAATGGATTTTTTTTGCTAGTTTTATTTTCTAGAAAACACATTTGGTTAAATTAGTAATCCAGAATTTGTCATAGGGAAAAAGTAAAAATCCAAACTAATTTGTTATAGTCAAACGAAAACAGTCCCACAAGGGGAATTTTTAGACCGTTTTAGATGTTCTTTTTTTTTCCATGGAAGGAGTTTGCTCCAACCTCGTAATTAGTCATACAAAATAAAGTAAAATTCTGGGAATTTTGCTGTAGAGTTCAGTAAAACTATTGAAATAAAATGTATTTAAAAATATATGTGAACTAATATTTTCATTTAGCTTTTGCGGGAAGGATTTTACTTATATCGAAAGCTTTATTTTTTTGAGCTTTGTTTTAGGTAGAAGTGTTATTTGTGCATCAGGCTGAACAAATGTGAAAGAAAGCTTTTTTGGAAGTTTTTTTTTAATAACATGATGGCAGGAAACGTCAGAAAAAAGTTTAGAAACATAAAAGTGATGTTAGAGATTTTAAACAAATGTAATGTTTTTGAACCGTTAATACTGAAACATTTTTCATGGCAAGAATATTATACTCTAAATACATAGAATTGTTCTGTTTGTATATTAAAATGTTTCTGTTTAAGAGGAAAAATTAAGAGGAAAACATGTTGATTTTTCTTTTTTTAAATATTTTATTTTGCAGGACTGTGGGTGTCTGTCAGCTCTAAAATGCTTTCAGGAAGGTGTCTCAACATTCAACACGAACAATCCACAAATTAAACTATACAGGAGCCTGGGAAACCCACTAACTGTAAGGAAATAATCTGTGTTGAAAACCAGCGTTGTTAAAAAGATTAAGACTTAGCTGGGATGTTCATTACTAAGGTTAACACATCTCTTCAAATTTTTACAGAAAAACGGCCTGCAGTTCTGCAACAGAGCTTCAGCGGTAAGCATGTCAAATATTTGTTTTTAATATACATTACATATTTGTCATAACTGGTATCTAATGTTGGGCATTAGGAACTAATCTTTGGCTTTTTGTCCCTTCAGCCCTCATGCAGTGAATGCAACACAAATCCTGCAAAAAGTGTTGACGACTTTCTCAACCAACTGGAGTCTCTTCTTCAAATGGTAAGATCATTTTCTTCTTTCTAACTTAAAATGTCACAAGTAATGTTTGTTGTTGTGTGTTCATTTTACAAAAAAAAATGATTCTGGAACAAGATTTTGCAACATTAAGTGGAATTTTCTTTTCTGTCATGTTTAGGGCATAACCAAGCTGAGCATGGGCTGAGAGAGGATGACGATCCAGAAGTTAATGAAAGTTTAATGTAGAGAACACACTACACTGGATATAGTTAAACATGGCAAATATGTATTAGCCTCCTAATTTATTAATTATTTATTTGGGGTGTGGTGGTGAACTCTGTGAAACTACAAAGATTGTAAAGTTGGGAAAGCTGCTTTGATGCCCCCCAGTGGACTTGCTTATTCAAACTTTTTATTTTCTTTTTTCCTCTAACACTGAAGGGAAAAGTTATTTATCTTGTAGTTCTTAAAGAATATATTTAAAGACACTTATACTATGTATGATGTGCCACGGAACATGTTACATAATCACATGAAATGTGCCTTTTAAATAAATGAAATCCATTATAAATTTGGTTTTCTTGCCGTTTTTGGATGCTGACTCATGTTTTAGGTTGTATTAGAAATAGATACAGCGTCTCCAGTTCTCAAAGCATCTTGAAAATGAAGAAGTGGTTTGTAATCAAGGTCACACTTTCATTTGGAAAACCACAACTTTTAATCTGCTAATCATCAACTCTAGATCTGAAACCAATGAGTCTTTTTCACCTCTTTGACCTTCTCTTTTAAAAGGAAATAAACTGACAGTGTAAGGATAAGCAGTATCACTCTTGCATTTGAATGTATTTATTCTGTTTATTTAAATTTGCAACACAGTTTTCCTTTCAAGTTTAAACTGCTGATACACATAATTAAAGTTTTTGTCGAACATTGACTCATCCACTATCCAGGTTTAAAGCAAGAGATAAAAGTTTATATTTAAAGCTAAATATTCAGTAATAATGAAGATCTTCATGTTGAGTTGATAACAGAGTTAGGTCATGAAAAATATTTCAAGCTTTGAACACCTCGAACATCTCACAGAACACGGTCCAGTGTTTCATGTAAGGTCATGGCACAGCTGCAAAGCTATCAAGACAAGATCGTCCACCTAATCTGACAGCCAGAGCAGGGAGAGATTTAATCCAAGAAACACCGGTGGGCATTTCTGGACTATCTACCAAGATCTACAACTCACAAGGGAGAATATGCCAACAACTAGTGGTATACTGACTGATAATAAAAGTTTGTCACTAGCCATGTAGGAACACAGCATATGTGAAGAACCTGCCCTGGTTCAGATGAGACCAAGACTAACCTTTGTGCCTACATGCAAAACGCTATTTGTGGTGGAATACCAATACTCCCCTTCTCTCTGAACTTATCAGATCCCCCCTGAAACATAGTGGTGGCAGCATCATGGTGTGGGAACACTTTTCTGCTACAGAAACAGGGAAGACGGTCAAAGTGAAGGCCAACAACTACTGTATGTCAGTGAAGAATCTCTAACAAGAAAGTTTCTCAATCCAATCTGACCAAGCTTGAGCTACTGTAGATGTTCCAAGGCAGAACCCAAAAGAGCAATAATAATATTTTGGCCCAAACAGGACACTAAGTGTGTAACTATTTAAGACTCAACTCACATCAAACCTTCCACACAACAAAAAATATTACAAGTCACCAAAGATAAAAAATACTAGAAAGAAATAAGATGACACGCAGTCATAAAAAGCTCTTGAAAAGGAACAAAGAACATTTTTTATTCTTTTGCATCTGACTTCTGCTTTCTGCTGCTGAGGCTCTATGGTTTACTTTGCGCTGCAAGCTGGATTCTTGCGAGATTCAGAGTTTTCTTAACCCAAGGAGAATCCATCTTATACTGCTCCAACTAAACCGCCTGACTCAAGTCCACTGGTAGTGCGGAGCAATGATTTGTCAGCATTGTGCTTTGGGGCGACTGTTCTAGGTATGACGATAGCAGTAAGTGCCCAGGCAAAGCGAAACAAACATGGCTGTGCAGGTGGACGTACTGGTTCGAAGGGGCTACTAAATCTGTTTTAGGAGAACTAGAGACAACTTATTTGCTGTGATGGACTGGCGACCTGTCCAGGGTGTACCCCGCCTCTCGCTCGTTGACAGCTGGAGATAGGCACCAGCACCCCCGCGACCCATAAAGGATTAAGCGGTTAAGAAAATGGATGGATGGATGGATGGATTTGACAAGAGCTTGATTTACTCATATGAATCGTTACCGTAATAGGCTAAAGGCAAATCATGTTAGGCGTACACTTGCTGGCGCGTCCCCCAATCAGATCAAAATATTATACCAGATGGCAGGTGCTTTCTGTGGGAGCAGTTCCAGATCTACGTGTGAACTCGACATGGGGCGGGGATACACACAGATCTGGCTTTTGCCAGGTTATCTATGGTTTCACTGCAACACAGACTGGTATAGGAAGTCCGTTCTACAACAACTCCTTAAAGAATGAATTAGTATGGGCTAGAACAATACTTAATTTGCCTCTAGGATCAATAAAGTATCTTTGGATTTGAACTTAATAAGCTACTCAATCATGATTCAAGCTAATTTGATTTATACTGCTGTTCTTTTTTTTTGGTTGACACATACTCAATGTTGGGATTCTGTTACAGGTTTTTTTTTTATTTGAAGTTATATATGTAACATTTTTGAACCTGGTACAATTTAGATGATTTTTATGTTGAATTATCCAAAAAATGCACATTTATTCTGACATATACAACATTACACAAAGTCTGATAAATATTTACCTACAAACAATCAAACTTATTGATATCAAATGTTGCAGGTCAAGGGTTAAAGGAAGGTTAAACAGCACAGTCTTGCTTAAAGGTCACAGAGAACCCTAAACGAGGAGTTTAGGTTTCTAGACTAGACTAGACTAAACTATACAACTCTGCATCTTATCATATTTTACATTTCTTACAATCCTATTTTACTGTTTCATTTTGGTCCCTTGTAGATATAAACGATGACATACAGTGGGGCAAAAAAGTATTTAGTCAGCCACCGATTGTGCAAGTTCTCCCACTTAAAATAATGATCTCTGGCTCCCACAGACCTGTAACTTCTTCTTTAAGAAGCTCTTCTTTCCTCCACTCGTTACCTGTATTAATGGCACCTGTTTGAACTCGTTATCTGTATAAAAGACACCTGTCCACAGCCTCAAACAGTCAGACTCCAAATTCCTCTATGGCCAAGACCAAAGAGCTTTCGAAGGACACCAGGAAAAGAATTGTAGACCTGCACCTGACTGGGAAGAGTGAATCTACAATAGGCAAGCAGCTTGGTGTGAAAAAATCAACTGTGGGAGCAATTATCAGAAAATGGAAGATATTTAAGACCATTGATAATCTCCCTCGATATGGGGCTCCACACAAGATCTCATCCCGTGGGGTCAAAATGATCATGAGAACGGTGAGCAAAAATCCTAGAACCACACGGGGGGACCTGGTGAATGACCTGCAGAGAGCTGGGACCAAAGTAACAAAGGTTACCATCAGTAACACACTACAACGACAGGGAATCAAATCCTGCAGTGCCAGACGTGTCCCCCTGCTTAAGCCAGTGCATGTCCAGGCCCGTCTGAAGTTTGCCAGAGAGCACATGGATGATAAAGCAGAGGATTGGGAGAATGTCATGTGGTCAGATGAAACCAAAGTAGAACTTTTTGGTATAAACTCAACTCGTCGTGTTTGGAGGAAGAAGAATACTGAGTTGCATCCCAAGAACACCATACCTACTGTGAGGCATGGGGGTGGAAACATCATGCTCTTGGGCTGTTTTTCTGCTAAGGGGACAGGACGACTGACCCGTGTTAAGGAAAGAATGAATGGGGCCACGTATCGTGAGATTTTGAGCCAAAACCTCCTTCCATCAGTGAGAGCTTTGAAGATGAAACGTGGCTGGGTCTTCCAACATGACAATGATCCAAAACACACCGCCCGGGCAACGAAGGAGTGGCTCCGTAAGAAGCATTTGAAAGTCCTGGAGTGGCCTAGCCAGTCTGCAGACCTCAACCCTATAGAAAATCTGTGAAGGGGGTTGAAAGTACGTGTTGCTCGGCGACAGCCCCAAAACATCACTGCTCTCGAGAAGATCTGCATGGAGGAATGGGCCAAAATACCAGCTACTGTGTGTGCAAACCTGGTAAAGACCTATAGTAATCGTTTGACCTCTGTTATTGCCAACAAAGCTTATATTACAAAGTATTGAGTTGAATTTTTGTTATTGACCAAATACTTATTTTCCACCATAATTTACAAATAAATTGTTAAAAATCCTACAATGTGAATTCCTGGATTTTTTTGACATTCTGTCTCTCACAGTTGAAGTGTACCTATGATGAAAATTACTGACCTCTGTCATCATTTTAAGTGGGAGAACTTGCACAGTCAGGTGGCTGACTAAATACTTTATTTGTAAACATTTCAGTGGGGTTTCAAAGTGTCATACTATTCTCATTCACCACCAGATGGCAGCATGTCAGAGGCTAAGGTTGGAGGAAAATGTGTTTTTGTGTTAGTAATGAAGGGAAACACGACCAGTTTCTGCCTTTCTGTTTCAAGGCTCATATAATCATGTTATATATATATATATATATATATATATATATATATATATAAAACATGATTTTTAATTTGTAACCTAGCATGTTAAACCTACACCTCGTGTCATACATACATGTTCTACAAATAAACTCATTATTGCATTCACGATCACCACTGAATTGCTAAAACACCAAATTTCAATTATGTATTCTAGAACCAGGTGGTCTATGCCAGTTCCAAAGGTGTTAAGTGCATCACTATCAAGTTAGGACAACCTAGCGTATTACCATCTCCAACAAATCCTTTATACTACCAGAACTATTCACAAAAAAAGAATATAGCCGGAATATAAATGTTCTCTGCGCTGATAACTGCTCCATTATCTTCATTGATATGACAGATTCTTCTACAGAGGGAAACATTTAAAGAGTACTTGTAAATTCAATTATTTTATCAAAATGATTGTTCTATTTTCTAATTCAACATTCACCTGCTTTTGCAGGGATCCTCATGAATCTGTATTACTATTACTTAATGATGAGATCAGTTTTTATATTGATATTGTGGTATTTTTTTTGGCCTAAACTATTGAGACACACGGTTGACCTTGTTTGTTATCTTTGGATATATTAACACAAAGTTTTACCTCCTGAAAGTGTTCTTTTGAGTTACTTTTTTGTTGTGTCTCACCAGTTTTTAGGATCTTCTTCCTCCAAATACTAAAACTAATAGGTTGATCATTACCAAAGCTGTTTCTTTCTTTGCTTAATCCACACTTGTGTAGAATGGTAGCTTAGCATCTTCTCCAATCAGGTCTTTGAAAAAAACAATTCACAGAAACCTCACAATTATAAGTCATCAATAACATACTGAAGTCTTGGGATTGTGAGGGGTAACACCATCTTGGCTTTATTAGATATTTCATCTACGTTTCACACAACTAAACAATATTTGGTATGCTCGTCTGGTACAGCTTCAACGTTCTTGCAAATCACAACATGACTGCTTGTACATAACTAAAGTGCAGTATATTTAACCCAGGTTTGGTACCTTAACATGTCTTGTTACCTTTTGATACTGTGTCTGCTAGCACAGATAATCATGGACTTTATTATCATCTATATGCCAACAAAGTAGAGCACCTCCGGGCCAAATCCAGTGTATAAAGGGCCTTCCTTAAAAAAAACTGCTGGACTATCATTAGAAACTACTTAAAGTACAGTACCTCCCACTGCATTCTGACAAGAAAGAAACTTTAATCATTACTCCTGATTATGTAATCCATTAAGTCCATTAAATAGCACAATGGTTCCTTGACTGCCTCTGTCCAGCAGTATATTTTAAGTAAATCAAACTTCAAGCATTCAGACCCTGTGACTTTAAGCTGATTAATGTACAGCTAGATAAGAGTTTGGTTGTTTCCAAATTCTAAGTATTTTAACTAAGAACAATTAAAAGAGCAAACACCAACACTGATTCAGGCACCAAATACAGGGCACAGGCACCAGTATGTGCTGTCTTTAGCAAGGGTTTAAGCGGCTGCAGCCCAGGGCCCTGGCGCTATCGGCCCGAAGTCTATTCTGTTTTGTGAATTAATGGTCTGAGAAAGCCTTAAATTTATCACAGGCTAAAAGGATTATTAGTGGTCCAAGTTTGGCGCGTTTTACGCCTTTGGGAGGAGCTTCGGTGTTTTGTTTTCAGAAAGTACAATAGTGGAATGCTGAGAAGAAAGAGAAAGAAAGAAAAAGTGGAACACCAAAAATAGAAATTGAAAAAGATATCCAAGATAACAGGCTTTTTTAACCCCGTAAGTAGCGATAGAGCAGAGCCATATTCACTCTCTTCTTTCAGAACGTTATCCTTGCTAAGACTCAGGAACATTTTCTGAAGATTCTACCATTTGAAAGTCATTTAGAGGAAGCTTTATGCTAGTCAGTTCTCACATATTAACGGAATTTACCGATATGAAAGCTCGGGCTGGCATTAATATCCAATATTAGTTGTTGTATTTGTGGTCTGACCATGGGAGTTTAGGTTGTGGTTTATGAGTGGAATGTTGATTGGGGAGGCCCCAGAGAGGATGCATTGGTGGGTGGCTTTGTTGCGTTACTGTTCGATGTACATGGTGTTGTGGTTCAGGTGTTTCTGGGGTATTTAATGGACTTATTTTGGACTGGGGCAGGGATGGATGGACTGAGGGGTTTATTCTTTGGTGGTAGCTGTCAGATCCAGTGTCTCTATTTGATTGACTGTTTTGTTTATTTAGTGCTTGGTCAGTTTATTGGTGGGTTTGATTTACTTTTGTCGGATGCTCATTTGGTTGGTGTACCTTTCGGTCCCTGGTTTAACCCGTTGCTGGCGGAGCCTATATATCAAGAGTTAAGTATAGAAGTAAATCTGTAGTCCTGCTTAGTAGATCAAAACCCATTTGTTCCCTATACTCAATTTAACACCAGAGGGGGGCAATGCTTTCAGGCATTAGCACGCAAATGATAGAGTATTCTACCTTCCTCGATTGACTTCTTAGAATACGTTGGTTATTTGAAATAACAAAATAGTTATTTAGGCTATTTCTTTACCAATTTTAAGGCTGTCAATCTAAATGCATTTGTAAGCAAATTATAAGTACATCCTTTACTGTGTGGTTTGGCTCATCCATAAAGCAGGACAGGACCAGACTGTGACTGACCTTTCCTTCATCTAGGACTCATATAGAGAGCCATTTACAAAAATATGCCACCACAAGGTCAGTTTCTTCTCCCAGGTAGTCTCTCTTATGAACACAGTGAACACCTTACAGCCTGAGTAGTCAACTAGTGTACTGTGAAACAAAAGGGGAAATAAATAACAGTTATATTTACTTGATTTTTGTTTTTGAAGAAAAATAAAAAAACTTTTAGGAGTAGCTTTACTAGACTGTACTTTTTACTTTTACTAGAGTAATATCACTGCTATTGAGTAAAATTTATGGATCCTGAACCAACCTTGAGTAACTTTATTGATGGAAGAACAAAAGTATTTTAACCAAAAATGGACCAGACAGAAGCCGTTTATGTTGAAGTGAGACCTCTAGCTTTTTTGTCTGTTTCTCATGTTGTACCATTTGGAAATCAAAGAGCTACAGTAAACACTATACGTTCTTACTGGCAGAACTTTATCATATTCTAACATAGCATGTGTACATGTATTACCTGTTGTACACATTAGTTTCGTTTATATTGAAAAAAAGTTCCTTTTAAACGTATTTTTTGGCCTGAATTTCTATATTGTGATTATCTCATTTATTTGCATGATTACTTTTCATTTTAGTCTTTGAAATATATTATTTTTTGCATAAAATTAAATGTTTCTCCATTTGATGGCATCATCAGTTAGTCAACACTTAAACAGCAACTCGCCCCCAAATCAACTTTTTTTGATAAACTGTATGAGTCACGAGTGTTCAATAGTGCCTTCTACATGTCTGGTCATTATTTTTTTTACATTTACTAAAAAAATATAAATGTTTTACTAAAAACCATCAGTGTGCTGCCCTCTTCAGGTTTAAACTCTACACTGCACTTGAATTTGAATCTGCCGTTGTTATTCACCCTGCTGTCATGGCTGATGTAAGCCATCTTGCCGCTGTGGCGTGTAAAACAAGCAGAGTCTCGGCCATGCCTCCGGAGCAAGTTGGAGTTGGAATAGCAAGGAAGTGTTGAGGTCGACAAGCCTTTGGTCCGCCAGACAACGCCTTCCATTGTGGCATTTTCCAATGCCAGAAATGTAGGTGGAGTAAAAGTCTGGTGAGTGGCTCTTTAAGTAGCCTTAAACAAAACATCTTTTAATTGATTATTTTCTCGTAGAACTAGTTTTACCTTTTAACTGAATAATAATATATTGAAGCAGTGCTACTCTTGATTACAATTTGAAAACTGAAGTCAAAATCCTTGTTTGTGCACACATTCTTAGCCAATAAAGCTGATTCTGATTTTCATTATGACTGTTAAAAATAATTCTTTTTTTATTATTATTTCTTGGACATTAAGCTTTTATCTGCGAGGCAGTTTGTAACTATCTGATATGTTTAAATAAAATTCACTTAGGGTATTAGTATTGTGACCTTATGTTTTTAATCAATACAAACAGGTGCATTGACAAGTTTTGCTGCTGAGGTTTATGTTTGTGGTGAAAGGAATCTACCACAAAGCATGTTTAAACATGTTGGTCCACTCACTGATACCACTTACAGTCTCACTATGACTAGGGTAAACATGTTTTCAGTCATTTTTAAGCAGGTGTCCTGATATAACATTTTGACTATGGACTTCCCAGATGATGAAGGGGATTTTAGCAAGAAAACAATTTGCTGCACTTGACCAAGATGTTACTCACACCTGTGAAAAATTACTCTTGCAGGTTTTGTTTACCTAAACCACAACACAAACTTTAGCATATTTGTTGACCAAGAAGAGAGAAAAAAAGGCATCAAACAGCACCCGAAAAAAACAACTGTCCACAATACGTTTTTTATTTACTTCTAAGGTTTTGTAATGAATGAAAAAGTTGAAACTGAATCATGTTTTGAAAAATCAAATGCCCTTTAAAAATTTCCATAAAAATAAATTAAATAAAAAAGAAAATTATAATTATAATTTTTGTAATATTCCAGGGGTGAAATAAGGACATTCTAGCCTGTTTACTATGGGATGTGACAGTCACGTCTTGGCCAAAAATAACGTCAAGGAAATGTAGGTTATTACCGGAAGCAAATTTAATGCCATCCAGATGAAGTGGTTGACAAAGCAGTTTCTTTTTCAGAGCTTCTGGTTCAAAGACGACAACTTCTTGTCTTGTCAGAATTTAAAAGCAGAAAATTTAGAGTCATCATGTTTTTATGTCTTCCAGAACTGTAATCTACCAAACTGATTGGATTCATCAGGGTATATGAATAAATATAGTTGGCATACTGTAACTCTTGGAACTGTATTCCATGCCGTCTAATGATTTTACCAAGTGGAAGCATATATATGGTAAAAAGAATTGGTTTAAAATGTGCGTGTCGTCTGTGCACATGATCTCTTTATGCAAATTACTTTGATAAAAAATAGGTATGCAACAATACCACTTTTTCCAAAAAACGATACCGATACTTGGATCGGAGTACTTGCCGATACCCAGTACAAAGCTGATACTTCTACCACACAAAGCAAAATACAGTGAATTTGAAGACAAGTTTTATTTCCTTCTCTGCTTGTTACAACAAATGATGGTGAATTAGATTTTTAAAAAATCTATAAAACCACAAAACAAAAATTTCAGGAGAAAAAAAAACATTTTCTGCGAAAACATTAAAGAATTTCCAAATTTTAGGCATTATAGTAGTGTAGTTCATGGTTTTGGTTAACTAACCGATACGAACAAGTACATTAGAACAGCATCCCTAGTGAAACATGATCAAGTTCTATAAAGTTCCATCGACTCTGAAAGAAACAAAAGACGTCTTTGGTTGCAAGCTATCACAAAAATAGATTGAAACGATGATTAAAAATCCACTGATCACTTCATATCAAGCAAGCATTGGCTAACAAACAGGCTAACATTGCTAACCAACATTGCAACTGCTGAATAACTGTAAATAATAACAATCGGAACCGGTGCTATGTAAAGGGCCGGGGTGTCTTTCTGCAGCTAGGTGCGTGTGCTGCTTGTGTTAAACAAAATATCCCTTCATTTAACAATACAGGCAAGGCAAATGCATGGCTGAATTATTTACCATTATTCATGGTTTAGATAGGAATTTACTATGAAACAGTACTTTGTTTAAATGGTTTTAGTGTTAGATAGAGTCTATAAGACAGACAACCACACTCATGTATGGTTTTAGCAAAAGGTTTTATATTTCCATGTATGCATCTTCTCTGTCTCTTTAGAAACAGTTTGACTGTGATGATTGTTTAAATGTTCTACTCGTATACCTGATATCGCTCAAGATGCAGAACTCTGCAAAGGTTTTAATTTGGCATTTTAAAGCCAGAGTTTCTTTTAAAACTGCATTAATTAATCCCCCAATTGATGGCCCCAATTAATCCTTGGTTATATCCTCAAACCTACAAAGCCACTTAGTTTTGAACATGTATGATCATTTTTAACATTTAAAGGAATTTTGCAACATCACAATGCAACATCACACTGCAATGTTTTGTGAGGATTTGGAAATAAGACACACATATAAACCATTAAGCACTATCCCTAAACCTGGGTTTGTGTTTTATATACATTCAAACAGAAAGTAAAGGAGGAAAAAAAACTTGCAGCAAAGTTTAATTTCCAGCCTTGCAGCTGAAACCACACACTGCACAGCTTGGAGGAAAACCCAGCAGCTGTGCTAATCACCATACAGCTGGGTTTCTGTCAAGGCACCGATGGTTGGTGGTGGCACATTCCTTTTTAAAAGTTTGGGTTTTAACATAAAAGATGGAAACAGGATCAAATTATTTTCTTTGTATTTGTTGTCAAACGTAATACATCTCAATATATAAACAAACTTAACTTATTTTTTTCTAGTGAATTAATGAGATGTTTCTTTTTTTAATGATGAGCAAACAAAAATAATTTGTCAATATTTTATGAGACAATCTGGCTTGTTTCTTAACGGCTTTTATTCCATTTTGCAAGTTTTGTGTTGCCTTTTATTCTCGCAATATCTACTGGGTACAGAAAAAGATGAATCTGTAAATGTTAGAAGACAGATGATCAGAAGTTTTGATGCTGAAAGTAATTCACGCACAATTAAAAATGGCAAATGTAAGAGAGCAAACTTAGAAATTCAGAGAATCAACTATTCATTCTCCCCACTATATAAACCATGGGGTTTCAGGCCATGTTCTTTGTGGGCTCCGATTGTGCTTTGTGATTTCTAAGAAACGTTGTTGGTTCAAACTTCAAAGCTTTCTTGTTACTTTGATTCTTTAAACCTCCTCCAACACTCAGCCTCTCATACAATCAGCAGCCTAGCACTGAGAAAGAAACAATGTGCACAAAATACATTTTTTAAAACTAGCCTTTTTTTTTTCAGTCCCCCTAAGAATAGGTGAAACTAAACTGAAATGGTTTGAAGACAAGGTGGATTTTCTGGAGTGGCCCAGTCAAAGCCCAGACCTCAGTCCAAAACAGAATTTGTGGAAGGACTTAAAAAATATTTTTCACAGCTAATCCCTAACTCAACCTAGAGCTTGAACAGCTTGAATGCTAATTTTATTAACAGAATTCATCTGCTTTTTGTTGATTTGGTTGTCTTGTTAATAGTCTACTTTACAGTTGATGTCATAATTTAGCCGCTGATGGGTGCTAATGTCAGACAAACAAGCCAAAAAAATATACCAGAATATATATTTAGTCAGATTCAGTCTTCTAAAAGCAACACAAGGATCACATTTACCATAGAAAAGCAAACCGATAGCTGCAAAGCTCTCCAAATGATGCCTATTAAACACAATTTACCCTATTTTCCTAAGTGTTTTTCAGAAACAAGATTTATAATCCACATTATAGAAAATTGATATCTATAAACAAAGGCCTTAAATCAGAAAAAGGAAAGAAATGAAAGCTTGTTTCAGAAAAACAAAACTTGGTCTTATCAGATCTCAGCTCAGAACCAAGTCTTGAAGGGAATCCCTCAGATTGGTGAAATTATTAAATTCTGCCAGTTACATGTGAGCTACTGACCTACTTTACTTGGAGATCTAAAGCCCAGGGTTAAACTCTTAGCAGTACATGGACATCTGCAAGAACTCTGAAGCAGATATAACTTTTTTTAAAGTCCACATGAACAATTGACTTTTAAAGGCCAAACCAGTGGCTCAAAACGTAATTCTTTTAAAATATTTTACGATAAACTGTATATTTGCTCGCACCAATAGAAAATGAAACAGGTGAATTATTTTAACCAGGATTTAACTGCATTGTGTTATTTATATATATGGTTTGCAGAATCAAACAAACCACTATTCGGCATAATCAAATCGGCACATGGCTCCAAAAAAGGTTGAGGCATTTTATCTCAAGTGTTTAAAAAAGGACTCATAAACCTGAAACCACACTCATCTTTACCTATTAATGCAAAAAGGGAGGGAGAGTGGGAAGAATACACAGAACGGAAGGAGAGTCAAAGAAAAGGTGGGCATCTCAGTGGAAAGCTAGCAATTCACCAAAGTGGAGGGAGTTTACTTAGAGAAGCCTATAAGTAAAATTTTTAAGCCCTGCCAGAGAGCCCAGTGACTGAGGTGATTTATCCGTTTTATTTCGTTTTTTATGTTCGTTTCGGTTTTTTTGTTGCAGTTTTTTCCCTTTATATATTTGACCACTTATAATTGGTGTGGTTTGTTTAAAAAAAGAAAAAACAACTTTAAGCTAATACAGTAGCTTAAACGTTGGACTTTGAACTTGTCTTGGGATTGTTAATAAAGAGAAAGCTGAAAATGACTTCCGTCACCTCTCCAACCTTACTTCTTGCACTTGTGCAAAACAACTTCTCTTTATGGTTTTGGGTTTTTTTTGACCCAGATTGCAAAGACTAAAGCAGAAATTTGATGACTCGAGAAAACTACAATGCATTCAAAACTAGGTAGCATGAGAAACATAAAAAAAAAAAAGTTAAAACGATAACTTTTTTTTGCTTGTTTAATAAATCAGAGATCAAGGACGTTTGAAATGTATAGATAGAAAAAATGAAGGAGAAATATGATCTTGATCTGAAAAAGAAAAACTATGCCTCCAGTTCCTAAATGAAACATCCTTGTCAGCCCCATTGATATAAAAAAAAAGTATTTTACCATTTTTTTTAACACTAACAAAGATGCAAATGATTACATTGCAACATATTTGCTGCTTGAGAGCGACACGTTGCTGTGGTGGGGCCTGTGGTAACCAAACTTCCACCCTCTCCAGTGGCGTCACTACTATCACGGAAACTAAAGAATTTATTTCCCTTTGATTCATTGAGCGATTAAATACGACATTCAGGTTTTGGGAGTTTAAGAGCAATTTGTGGTCAACGTGTCATTAACATTAACACGCAACGTCACAGTACTGTATGTGCAAGGAAGACCTGGAAACAGAACATCAAAAGCTCACCCTACTTTATTTTCTTTACCTTAACCTGTCCAATCAGTGTTTTGGCTTGACCTGCATAAAAAAAACAACACTGCACGTGAACAGACCAACAAAGGTAATCATTTGTATTAGAGCTCAGTTATTAAGGCCGCCAAAGACATTTTCCATTAACAAACTTTAATTTTTATTGTTTGAAGCTCATAGACTGACAAAAAAAGTTTATTGAACTATATTCTGCCCAAAACTTTCAATCTCAGATCTTCTTGCCTCTATGTTTTGTCATATTCGCTATTGGAACCATGTAATGGTATATTCATCCTAAATAATGGACAGGATAATTTAAAAGTCATGTAGGTTAATTTGTGGGAGCTACAACTTCGTTTTTACTTACATATAAATGGTAATCATCACAAAAAAAAAAAAAAAATAATATCAACACATCCATTAAATTAGCCTGTACTCAAATTGCATTATTCTAGTTAATCTACACCATCCATCCATCCATTTTCTGAATCGCTTAATCCGTTAGGGGTCGCTGGGGGGCTGTTGCCTATCTCCAGCTGTCAATGGGCGATAGGCGGGATACACCCTGGACAGGTCGCCAGTCCATCGCAGTAATCTACACCTACAGTATACTGATAAATGTAAAGCCAGTACAAATAACAAACTGATTATACAGATACATTTTGGAATTGGAATGAGAGTAATTCTGAAGTATCAGTTAAAACCTTGTCCTTATTCCTGTCAGGTTTCTCTCACCAATGAATATTTTTCTTCAAAGTTCTAATTTCTCCTTACCTGGGCCATCTTCCTGCTGCTGGCCCCTAGTCCTAAATCACAACCCTGGCTTTGAGTTTTCTATTGAAGCAATAAAAATATGAAAATGAGGAATCCAAAATTTTTAAATTAGGATGAGTAGCAGTGAAATTACTGTGATAATTAGCCTCAAATCCACTTTGTGCCGAAGATCTTTTTTCTACAACACTTATATTCTCTTTTCACTTGTGCAGACACTGCTGTTTTCTTTTTTTTTGTTTTGCTAATATTTCTTTCAAATAGTGAGCACAAGTTCTGCACATGTATGAAAGAGAGTTGAGATTATTCCCAGCATGAACTGTCTAGTAAGTGATGTAAAAAAGAGAACATTAGAGGGAGCATGGTGGCACAGCTGGTAGCGCAGCTCACCTCAAAGCTAAAAGGTTCTGGGTTCGATTCCCGCTGGGGACCCTGTGGGTGCTGAGGGTTGTTTGTGTTCCTACATATTATCATGAAAGGGCCTTTCGGAGTTGGCATGTTCTCCCCGTGTTCCCTTGAGTAGCTAATGTCCACAAAAACGTGCACCTGGGTTGTATACTGTGCCTGAAGGGTTGGGGAGTGTCTGGCTGGAATAACGTAATCCTTCCACAAGAAGGAGCAGCTCACTACTCAGGCAAGAAGGAGGCTTGAGCTCAGTCCTGGGCCCTCCTGTGGTTGGCAGAGGGGAAGCAATGCCCAGGACTGTACTTAGGTAGTAACACTGGGTGATAAATAATGGGAAAAAACCGCGGGATAGTATTGTTAACTAGCATAACGTTATATATTGACATGTATTTATTAATATGTATTTACTAAACATCATTAACAAGTCATCTGCATGTAACAACATAACTCAACTTACAGCTTGTCAAAAGTTTTCTGCCTGTTTTACATGTGTGGCCGTGCCAGAAAACGACTAAAGAAAATGCTAATTTGTTCTGTTCACATGGCACGGTTCTAAGCCCATATTGGAGTCCAGTGTTTTACCTGACAGACTACACCAAAACAGCAGGTGGCGGTGTACAAATAGTTCTGTAGCTATCTAACAAACGAGGGAGTGAGAAGTACCGAGGTCATAAAATGAGCAACGGCTTAGAATGTCAACACATTGTTTTACTGGTCAACTGCTACCTGAAGCCATCTAAGGGGTGAGTATTGTAGTAAACCCACCACTCTGGCACGGTCCAGGCTGTGTTTCGATGGTACGAAATAAGTGGATTTTGAGGGACTCCAGTCCCATGTGAAAACGCCCTTTGTTTCTAGTGTCCTTTGACAGATCTTTGGTGTATGGCCATGGTGGCGTTTGGAGTGAGGCCGTTTAAGGTTGAGGAGAGGTGTCTTTTAAACTGACAAGTTCAAACAGGTGTCATTAATACAGGTAACGAGTGGAGGACAGAGGAGCCTCTTACAGAAGTTACAGGTCTTTGAGAGTCAGAAATCTTGCTTGCTTGCAAATAAATTATTTAAAAATCAGACCCTGTTATTTTCTGGATATTCTGGCCGTTTCTCAATACCTAAGAACGCAAGTATGTTCTTGTGTACTTGGTGAGTACGTACTTGGCATGTACAGTTGAAAGTCCGTTCTTTAAGGACGCAGTACGGTAGTTCTCCAATTGGAACAGAGCGTACTTGGTTGCTGTCACTGCTCAGCTACGATCATTCCAGAATTTCAATAAATTGACCAGTTTTACTCGGGAATTTGATTAATTACACATTTAAAATCAATAGTAAAATAAGAAAATTTTTTTTTGACATGTCAAATATTAAAAATTAGGACGAAAAATAGATACAAAATAGTGAACTTGTAAAATAATGTTCTTAAGTTTTCATTGGTGATTATAAAAGGCTCTACTAATTAAATGCTGGTTTACCACTTCATTACTTACAGGCTCCTTAGTGAAAAATTATTGTTTACTAGAATGAAAACTCTTGCTTCCTTCAGAGTAGCATTTGCTTACAAAATATTTATTGCTTAACTGACACAATTGACGATGACCAGCTTTAGAGGTATACAGTTAATTGAATCATGTTATTACAGTTTCTGCTGGATACAAGCACTAATAATTTAAGGTATGTAATATTTTACCAACCTGGGTCAGCGTTGTTGCTATACAACTGCATGATTTATTTACAAAACTACTAAACACGGATTAACAAACTTATTTTTTTTTTTTTATCATCATCAGGTAAACTCCTATCAAATGCCTCCAACATAAATAGACCAAACATTTGTACTAAATGTTTTTTATTAGAATGACACAAATCAACCAACATATATGTGAAACCATGATCCAGGACACGGGTAAAGAAGACCGCTCGGAGCTTTTGGGACGTCGCACTCTGGTCTCTCCCCCTGCAGAGCTGTCTGCGGAAAACAAAGGAAAAAGAGAGATTATTCTCCACCGATCCAATCTGATGTTTACAGTGCTCTGTTTAATCATTAATGGGTACTGTGGTAAAATAATTTTATTACTATGAATTTACATCCCAAAATGGTTTTATAAACCTTGACGACACAGTTTATAAAATACAAATATTAACTAAAGTATCGGATAACAGTATATTTTAATTTCAGATACCTGCAGTTATCCGTTACACTTACCAATTCTAAAACCCTTTATATCTGACTTTTAGCCGCTACTAACAGATCAAACTTAGCGGGATCAGACTGTGGTGAACGGGGAAACCAAACTCCGACCGCCCGCTGAGCCTGCAGCTACTGCAGCCTGTCTGCCGCGCTGAGCTGCTCTGAAAACGCGTAAGATATTTTAAAATAGCCAGATTCTTAATAAACTGATCATATAGATGAAGTTAGAAGGTCTACTTTCTCACCTAAAAACAACTGCTTTTTATTACGAGTTAATGGTGGTATGAAAGCGATTTATTTTAGCACTCACCTCTATTTACTGCTGCTGGTAGCGCAAGGTCTTGTGGGATACCTTGCTGACTGAAGTCCGCAGAAGGATGCTTTGGTGCTTGTCACTGCCATACCCTGCATCTGAATACCCCTACTATGCCTACTATTGGTAGGCGAAAATAAGTAAGCGAGCAATGTAGGACATCCGAATCTCTAGTATGGACTGTCCAAGTAGGCATAAAGTTCCTGGATGTGTACTACCGCCACAGTGAAATCTGATGTATGCTACGCTATCCCACAATGCAGCGGAAGCCCCAAAATCGTAGAAGAAGAGTGATGTCAGCTATGCCGAGGACGGGACCACAGGTGACGTAACGTATCGTAAACATCCTGGTTAAAAGGTGGAGCAGTACGTCCGATTTCATGCCTACTACATGCTCGTTTGCTATGCAGTACTTACTGGATCAACGGGAAAGAAGTAGCTACTAGCAGTATGTAGTAAATACTATAGAATTCAGATGCAGGGATAGACTGTAAAAAAGATGCGCATGTGCAGATGTGCTCACGGTACGGATCGTGCTTCCGGAACATATCGTTCAGTGACAGGTGCATCCTCGCTAAAATGGGCGGAGCGAGAACACTTCCGGGAACGTTGAGCGTGCTTGCCTTGATGCATACTTAAGAATTGGAACAGTACTTGGGCCGCTGATGACGACGTTTCTCAAGTACGCGAGTACACAAGTCCACACAAGAATGCATATTGAGAAACGGCCTCTGTCTGTCATAGTTGAGGTATACCTATGATAGAAATTACAGGCCTTTTTCATATTTTTAATTGGGAGAACTTGCAAAACTGATGGCTGACTAAATACTTTTTTCTTTGCCCCACTGCATGTGTGTGTATGTATAACATATATATCTGTAAAATTTTCTTTTCATTTCGATGCAATCTACAGGGGCTCAACTTAAACTTGTGTTGATATAATGTTCACTCTATACAAAGCAGTGTGCGTCATCATCAAAACTAAATTTTACAGAGGGTCACAAATGTTGAACATTTTTCCCTTAATTGTCAAACTGACATCTAAATGTGGCATCCTGATATTAAAAAAATGACTATAAGTGTGAAGATGGACTTCAAAGATGTGGAAACAGCAGGGTCCCCCCCACCCCCAACTAGTGATCATTTCCATGGATAGAAATTTCCCTACACTCCCCAATAGCGTCAATATCTTGACACATTCACTGCTGTGCTAAGACCTCAGGGAACCCCAGAACTGAAACTTAACTGACTAGTGAAAGTTTTTCTTTTTGGTAACAATAGAGAAAACTGACAATTACATCCGATGTGATTTAAGCAGGCGTTTGCTGGTGATGCTAACCTGTGCTATCCGGGATTATAGTGGGGAATCCCCAAAAATGTGGGCGTCAAGAGAAACCCTTTATTTCTGCTGAGTCTCTGCAACTGAAGAGTAATGCTTCCTTTCCTGTTTCTGAAGCCCTACTACATTTTATTAAGATTATTATTAGTTTTATAATAAATTAATCCTTCTTGCCTTCGCTCAAAATTCTGTAAATATTAACGTAAAAACTTTTTTACTATTATTCCTTTAGGTTTTCTATGCCATGTGTCGAATTTGATGTCTTAATAACTCAACAAGAGCACCTGCCAATGACAACCCCCCGAGTCAAAACATGTCACTTTCACATACACTGTGGTCTTTTTGTGGTCCCAGATGAGAAGCAAAACCATCACACCTCCTGCCGCGCTAATTTTTTAACCAGTTCAGTGGATTTAAAGTCATTTAAGTAAACAATTTTCTACAGTTTACTAAAAAGATTCACCGACAATTCAAGGACAATTAAGAATAAAAAAACCAAGTTTTAAAAATATGCGCGAAGATATGGAATATAAATCTTTTGAACTCTTATGAAATCAACGCAACTTACAAACCCTGTGGCCACTCGGCCACAGATTTGGGTTTTTTCCCCAAAGCAGTTGGTGAGGTAAGAAGGCAGTGATTAATAGGAAAAACTGAACTGTCCTAAAAGAGCATACCTTTATCATCCCACCTGTTTTCTCAAGCACCCTATAAATAAGCAGCCTGTACAGGACATCAGCATAAGTTGCCAGACAGACAACACTACAGCAATTCTAAACAGAAAACTGCAGCAAAGCTACTGTATTAGTTGGACATGGATCACTGCTTCAGAAAGGCCATCTGGATGTTCCTTCTTTTAGGATTTCTTCAAGCAAGGCCGCTTTCTAAACCCTCTATCGATGTGTCAAACGTTTACATGGAGGACCTTGACTTTGAAGGTCTAAAAATAGAAGTCGTATGTGTAAGTAAGAAAATAATTTGGGTCTGATTTAGAATTTTCTTTTATTCTTTTGTAGGATGAGATGTACATGATTTTTGCACCATGAGAATGTGTACACACAACTTGGATATTCAGTAAAAATATATATATTTTTTTGTTTCAGGGAGAAAATGTGACTTTTGTGTCTCCATTGAGCGTGCCGGTAAGATAATATGTATATTTTAGGATGTGTACCTACTTTAGAATGTCAATATATTCTGTACACTTTTTAAGCAAAGCTGCCTTCATATCTTAATTTTCCATATATTTTTGATGTATTTTTAACAGACAAACCTTTCAGTCAAAGCCCTGAGGGTTATGAAAGACGGACTGGAACATGCGCAAAAAAATTGTAACGAATCGTACGAGAGACTCGGCGATGCCTTACAGGCTTTGGGCCAGATTCCAAACTTCTCTGAAATGGTGAGTCTCAACCATCCCAACGCTTTCTAATCCAAACATGAAAAACGAGTCATCTAATGCTGAGCTACTTTTAACTTTTAACAGATGAGATCCTCAAATTACACAAGTGAAAACAAGGGAACTCCAAAGAATTTCGCCACGTTTCTGAAGGAATGTGAAACCTTCATTCAACGTCTCAAGAGCACTCAAGCCTAAGAACCCAAGAAGCCCCAAGAGTGACTCATCAGACGTTCTCTGATGTTTTATACCATGCTGCACTAAAATGTGACTGAATGCAAAAGTTTAGAAACACTTCAAGAAGTTCTCTATTTATATTTATTGAATGTTCAACTACTTATTTAATATTTAACTGTGTTAAATTATTGTGCAAATGATGCATTGTTTTTAATAAAGAGTTAAAATGACAGACAATATTGGAAGTTATTTTTTCTATTAATTATTTCACCATTTACTACGAAATGTTTAAAAATGGTAAGTTTCGCAAGAGCTACGCAATGTTTAGTAAGGAAACAAATATTAGGGTGAAATATTTTAACCATATGACAAAATGCTATCCTTAAAGAGTTAATAAATAGCATTTGTAATTTCATCAGAACTTGGTTTCAATAAATAATTATTATAATAAAATAATTATAGACCAAAGAACAGAAATCTAAATTTACGACTCCTAAAGAATAAATAGAATAGAATAGAAATTCCCTGGTGTTAACAGTTCCAGCTTAATATACATAGTTCCAAGTTTTACTCTAAGGGAGACAGGCTTTTTTAGTTTCTAACAGAAACGGAAGTTCTCCCTTTCCAATCAGTCCACCACATTTGCATGGTTTATAATGGAAAGATCCTCAGCATTTTCCATTCATATTTCTTTGAATTACACCTGTCAAAGTCAAACAGTGGAAACAATTTGACTAATTTTGCCTTAGTAGTGCAATCAGAATGAACATGCAGCTACATGAAACCCATTCACCTAACAAACATACCTATGTCCACAATCCAAACACAATGATCAAGTAAATGCCTTTAACCATAGAGTTCAACATGCCTACTTATTATACTGACAAATATGTTAAGGGTGATGCATCCCCCTCCCCCCACATCTCAGGGCTAAAAGTACAAACTTCTAAACTGATTGTGTGAGATAACCACAGCAAGTATCTTGCACCGCCCACAAAAACATGGTATGGCTGCATCATGCACTGGAAAAATTAAATTAATAGAAACCCCAACATATGTTAAAATGACAAAATCTTACTTCTTTTTTTTTAAAGATATAATTTAAAACAAATTTCGTTTTAATTGGATAAACCTCCCACTGTTGTCATTCAAAATTATTGACAAAAGAACCTCTTCACTGAAGCACCTCACTCAGCTGATCCAGTTTAACTAGATAAAGAAATATTTAAATTAACTGAGCTTTTCTTAACCTTTACTGGGGTTACCTCTGAAGGTCAGTGCTAATCTTCCTTACAGTTTTTATCGTATGTTTGACTTTGACTAAACCGTTAGCCTCCGGCTTCTGTAGTTACAAGCAAAAGTCAGCACTTAATTTGGAGCTTCTGAAGGTCTATTTACAAGCTTTAAAACATATGCTAGCTTTAATGTTTTATTATCTTACCTGAATGGTAACAGATGCTGAACAGTTTTGTTTGTGTCTGGCAACAGAAAAGCCCTGCTAAATACTTTACTTTACTGTTTAATAAGCTCATCAATCTGATTTTAGTACAATTATCACCCCCATAGTTCTTTGTACATTCCATCCTCGCAATGCACAAACAGTCACATGTTTTAACCGTCTCACTTATGAAGTGTGACCGAAAATTAAGTTTGTCTGGGCTTTTTGGATGTAGTAATTATTGCAGGACTCCTACAAGGTTTAATCTGTCACATATCGTTGGGCAGGTACAAGAAACTAAACTGTCAAATGCTGGTAATTGTATGAGACACTTTCAACAGCTGGCTATTCAATGCAGCTGTGTCCACTGATTGGCTCACAAATATAAAGTAGAATATTTTGGGGATAGTTGCAGAGGGAAATGGGATTAACTTTCAGGCTAAGTACAGGGATATATCTTATTTGAGATGCCATGATCAATCTCCTCTACTTCATTTCGAATTGGCCAGTTTTTACATGTCCTGGTGCTAATCAAATCCTAAAAAAAAACAACCCTGAATTCTATTCTCTAAATACATGTATCAAAATAAAGAACTCCAAATCAACCAATAGAATGTCTTTTTGACGCACTGTTTTTAGTAACCAGTAAATAATTCCTTAAGAATTGCTCATCTTACTGTTAGATCCAAAAAATATCAAAACAGAATAACAATTTCTATCATAAGTATTAGTTTGAAACTGTGGAGTATCAGAGGCAGACTTTAATGGCTTCAGAAAAGCTGATAGTCTTGAAGGTCTTCACGCTAAAGCCTCCAGGACATCATTTTGTTTTACTTCCCTCTCTTCAAAAGGAATATTTACATAACATTCTCTATAAAAACTCACATTTGGACATCTCTGATCATCAAGCACCAGTAGCTTTTAAATATTGCTAAAATACCGTGACATAAAATCTAGCGATATATATGGGCCCATCAATATTCATTTACATCCATAAAGAACACGCTTTGGGCTTAATTATCAGCAAAAGTTTAAACCAGGGGTGCTAAAGTACAAATCTTAAAGGTCCACAAAAAATATTTTTTCGACCAGTCATAGATCCATATAAAATCTCTGTTAATTATCTCTTTCTGTAGAGACTAGTTTTAAAATTTCCAAATTCTCAGTCATTGATGTCAACTTATCTGACCATTTCTCTCTTATCTTTGAAATCACCATCTCTGTTGATCTAGCAAGCAACAGTGAGACTACTATAAAAAAAAAGCGTTCTCTCAGAGACACTTCAAACAAAACTTTTAAACAAACTTCTAGTAGATAGAGAAAGCTTATCCAGCAACACTCACATGAAGACATCCTGAACCGCTGAGGACCCCATAATCAGAACACTGTGGATCACTGCAGGAGACAAGTCATCCAAACTGCAGCACAGATCTCTTGGAATGATAGCCCGATAAAGAGGGCAGATAGGAGTCAAGTGGAATGGGGCCTAAGAGTGTGTCCACATCAAAAGCGTCAAAACGCACCACATGCCCCCAGCTGGATGCTAGAACATTCGCACCTTGAAGCGTGTACAAAGCTAACTGGATGTGCTTCAAATATGGTATTATCAACAGAGCTGGAGCTAGAGTGCAGTTGCCGGTGGATTATGGACTATGGTCACCGATCTGACGGAGGACCGAGTGGATTACGTGTTCGGCCTGGCCTCCGGTAGACCTGGGACCACTGCACTGGGGGTTTGGTGAGCTACAGATACAGTCTAGCTACGGCGGAGGGATCCATAAACAGCAGCAAGCCTCTCATAAACACAAGTCTCCTCGCCGCCTGGAGAACGTTACCTGTCGCCCAGTTTGTGCCATGAAGGTCCAAGCTTTGCCTGCCGAAACACCAACTACATTTCTGAGCAGCTGTCCATCTGTTTGCGGTTCATAAAAGTTTATAATATTTGAGCAGCGTGGGACGTGGTGCGGGAGCTGCCACCAGGAAACCAGGTGAGGAGGCCCTTTAGAGGCTGACTTCTAGGCCGAAAGGTGCTTTTACAGCAACAACGGCTCTTTTAAGAGCCCCCCACAAACCTCTTAAGAGCATTCCTGTCTAAATAGTTTCACCTATTTATAATTTTTTTTTTCTGTCTCTGTATTGAAAACAGCTTGTGTCATGTAGAGCGGGGTGATTAGCCACAATGTTTATCAGTATTTCCTCCATGTCCTGCTGAGGCTGTGACTCCATGACAGTCACAGAATCACTGAAACTCTGTCCCCTGATTGGTTGATGCGGCGCGAATTGAAAGTGGAGTTCAGATTTTTTCAACTTGAGCAGAATTTTTCACGCGTTGCTCCTGCGAAGGCCCCTCATCCTTTCCACCTAGGCACTCAGGCACAGACTGGACACAGCTCATGAAACCGCTCCCCTTCAGGTGACGAAAAAGAGGCTGTGGAAATAAAGCTGTGAGAGCAATGGGGCAACCACCACTTTAGGTACTGGGGGAGCGGCTGCATAACCCCTACCCGTTTGGCTGACACCATAGCTAGGACCACAACACCACTTTAAAGGGGAAGAACCCCTGAAGGCAACAACGCAACATCTACAAGACGCTCTGAATTCACAGCGGACTAGCACTAACGATTCATAACAAAACATTAGGTAAACGAATGCCCTATTTAGAGGTTGCACATCTGTTGCCCCATTAACTCCCATTGTATGGATATATACTGATTGTGAATGAAGTTCTACCAAAAGGACTCCAAACTTGTTTGGGTGACTAAATGAACATAACGCATCCTGAAAATAAAGTCCAGTTTGCTAAAAACAGTACTTTACTTTTAAGTAATAAAGTTATGGAAATATGTGCTCCTTGATTTAAGATATACTTGAAATGGTGTCAGAAATGTATGACTTTGGCAAAGAAGAAAAAGGATTGTATTGATAGTGGTCAAAAGTCTGTTAGTCAAATAAAAGCAAATTGCACATCTTTAGAAATCAAGGTCGTTGATTCAGAAAAGAGACGCACACAAAAAACAGACTGGGGTCCATACTGAAGTTTCCACAGTCAGTGATGGTTTAGAGAGTCGTAATTTGCTGGTTATGGTCTATGGTGTTTAATCAAGCATGAAAATAAAGTAATTTTCTGTGATAATGTGTGATTACTATATTATGATTACTAAAAAGATCATTGCCAACCGTTCTTATTAGACTGGTCTTTATCCTACAAGTCTTGGTCGTGGACTGGATCTCGTGGTAGGTGGTTTTGACTACAACACAATTTGACATCTGTCCAAACTGCCAAATGTATCAAAATCTGCTTTGATTATCTTTTGGCCACAAAAGTCTCCTGACCTAAACCCAATAGAGCGTCTGCATGGATTGTTGCGGATAGGAAGGTGAGACACGAGAACAAACAATGCAGTTGAACTGAAGGAGTAAGCTGGACTTCCTTAACACTTCAGCAGTGCCCCACGTTGATCACCTTTATGTCCAGTGTTGGGAGAAACGCCTTTTGAGTATAACGGTAACAGTGTAGTCAAATTATTTTTCCATCGCATCAACGCTGCTACCGTCACTGGGGATGTAAAGTGGTGCATTACTACAATGTGGTTCAATGAAGCACAGTGGTGTGAGGCAGCTGCACTTCAGCTACAGGGAGAGAGAATGTGTTGGTGATGACGTTGCTGCAAGTACAATGACACACTGATTTATTTTAAAAAAATTGAAATATTTCTTATTAATATGTTACTGTAAAATATGTGATCTTTCTTTAAAACCAGGTCATGTGACCAAGTGATACCAAATCAATTTAAAAATGTCTTACTACATCTAAAGAACAAGACTATTTATTTCCAATTTGAATAAATAGTACATTTTACATCAAAATTTTAATGTAATATTTGAGGTTTTTCTTCAATAGCTTCCTCTTCATGTGACCAGGTGACCCCAGTCTCTAGCTCATTATACATTTACTGTTGTTCTCTTTCGTCCCGTCAGGGAGGGGAGGCGACTGTTTTCACATCCATTTTCTTTGTTTTTCCATGCACTGGCACTGTCAATATGTGAATATGCTATTTGGGAAAGCATAATTTTCTTTTTCCTGTGTTTAGAAAAAAAAGGAAACATAACGAGTTAAAGTGTAATATTTATATAATATTTTATATTAATATTTTACGACATTATTTGAATTTTTTCTTCAATAGCTTCCAGTTCATGTGACCAGGTGACATCAAACCAGTCTTGAAATGTTTTACTATATTCTAAAGAACAAGACATGACAATTTATTTCACATTTCAATGAATAGAATAGGTTATATTAATATTTTACTGTGATATTTAAGGTTTTCCTTTATTAGCTTCCAGTTAACGTAACCCGGTGAAACCAAATCAATTTTAAAACATTTTATTACATCCGATTAGATAGTGCTCTTTTTAATGTGCAATATTAGAGGTGCAGAGATTTGCACAGATTAAAGGACAGATTTTCCTTTGTGTTTACTCACATTTTTCTGTCTTAGTTATGCACTTCAATGAAAAGTCTGTGATTATTGATTTTCAATATTTACATATTGTATATTTTTATTTTTCTCCATACGGCTTCAATCATATTGAGTAAAGTTCAAATTTTCTAAAATATTGTATATGGTGTTTTTAAAATCCTTTATTCAGTTATAAAAATATTTTACGTTACAGTGTAGATATTATAGAACGTAAATGGGTAATACAACACAATAATATCACAATTACTTTGCTGAGTAATTACTTTTACAAAGTGGTAACAGAGTTACAAAATCGATTACTTTTAAAGAAGTTTGTAACTATAATTACTTTTTTAATGTAAAAACACTGTATGTCATACGTATTCATTAACCCAATGCAAAGGAGACCTGACCAAGCATTAAGTGGAAAAACTGTACATAAAGAAACTTTCAGAGTAGGGTAGTTGTAGATCAAAATACCTTTTCAAGAATTTAAAATTTCCATTAGCTGAAGTTGTAGTCAAGATGTCTTGTGAAAACTACTTTCATATTCAGTGATTAAAGTTAAAGATCATCAAAAGTGACGTAATCTATAAGTGAGCCACGTATGTATGAGTGTGTTTGTGCGCGCGCATGTGGGGGGTGGGGGTGTGTTGCTGCTTCTTGCTTGCAAGCCAAAAAAATGTTATTGCTCCTGCACAACACAGACTCATGACTCATCGTAATAACAGCTGTACAAGACCTTCTCTACTTCTTAAAGATATATATATATATATATATATATATATATAAATACACAAAGACACTCACACACACACAAAACCTTAGTCGCCCTTGCATAATCAGTCAGATTTCTCAATTTCAAGTACTATGATAAATTTAAATTCTCGCTCATATACTATGGTCTGATTAATCTTGTCAACAATTAAGGTTTGAAACATTTTTAATAATGCTTCAGTGGGCTTTGAAGCCTCGATTACACCTGAGGTGTTATCTAAGTGTAGGCACGAGGAATATAGCACCAAGTGACAGATGTGGTCGGAACACAAAAACCACAAAGAAGTATCATGGACCGATTGGAAACTCTAAAAGGCAGAGATAAAGAAAGGCAATGGAATAAACTGCACCATTTGAACACTTAAATATGTTAATTAATAACATTGCCAATATAACACTCCTTAATTACATCTTTGAGATTATGTCAAGCATGACTGGTGTAGAATTGCGAAAGTTATTATGAATCAGTTTGTTCATCTATGAAGTTATCATCCTTCAGTTGCAAACAAACATCTGCACAAATGAGTGCAAAGAGAGAAGGTGAGAGAAACCCAAGAAAAACTGGCGACAGACAACCTAGTTTCATATTTATCATGAAGTTAAGTGCTATACTAAAACCGGCCACTGGAGGGATTCCACCAAGCTGAAGCAGAATGGTAAAAAAAAATTCCAAGAGTCATCTAAAGGAAAAATAATTTATGCTGTTGGTAATGCACAGCTAATTCAGCCCACCCTTTCCATCGCAAAACCTTATAAATGACGGCGCCACAGGGTGTAAGTAAATCACTTTTCCTAAACTTCTTGCTTGTCATACCAATAAAACTTAAGATGAACATGCAGCATTTTATGGGCATGGCATTTTGGGTCTTTATCTGGTCTGTCACACTCTCTGATACTCATCCAATAGATAAAAATTATTTGCCGGATTTCAAAATTGAGTATATGAGAAATCATGTCAAATGTGTAAGTAATTTCTTGTCAATTAGTTTAGATATTTTTTGCTCAGTTTTGAAAACGGATAATAAAATGTTATGTTTTCTTTTGTCTCCACAGGAAGAAGATTCATTATTTTATACTCCGAAACCTACAGAGGTAAGACAATATTCTGTTCTGCAAAATCAAGAATACAAAATTAACAGCCTAAAGTAAAATATGATTAGAAACTGTGCAAGACAGAGGACCGTAAAGACAATAAATTCATCAGTGATCATTAAAGTCATGATGAGGTACTCCCCTTTGTGTATTAGACCAAAGCTAGTTGAGTTTTTATAAACCACATGTAAAAGTTAGAGTACAGGAAATGAGCTTGCCAGGTGTTGAATTTTTCACACTGCTGTGACTACTGCGTGACTTTACTGTGTGCAGGCACAGGTCTGTCTCAGTCAACGTGGTAAAAAGACACTAAACTTATCTCTCCCCCACAGAAATGCTTCATGAAGGCACTGAAATGCATTTATGAAGAGTTGAAGGGAGTGGCAAAGGTTGAGTGTGAAGATCCAAAAAATTACATTAAGAAAGGACTTGAAGCCTTAGAAAAGAAGATTTTCCAAAAGAGCATGGAAGACACTGCAGTAAGTAAAGCACTCTTTTGAGATTTGAAGGTGCAATTGATGGAGAGTTAAAATTATATTTCTGACTAGACCTAACTCGATTTATTTTTGCTTAGGCAACAACAAATACCAATGAATGTGCCTGTGAGAGATGGAAGGAAAGGTCTTTCAAGGAGTTTCTGGACAACTACGAGTCTTTGCTTCAAATGGAAAATGATAAAACACGTTCAACAGCTTCAACAAAATAAAACGGGGTGGGAGACTTTTTAGGCTTATAAGACCGAATTAAATATTTGCCACTGGTTTTACTGCAAAATGGTGCAAGAGACTGAAACACTGCTAACAAACAGATGAGAATGGACATTTTCATAAAGTATTTTTTTTTCCAATTTATCTCGACATTCTGTAAAAAAATGGTTTGAATGTAATCAGATTTGACTGATTCTTTCAACACTGCCCCCAACTTTTGTACATTTATAACCATGCCACTGAATTGTGAAGATATACCGGATTTTTTTTTATATACACCACAAGTTGCTCATTTCTGCATTATCATATTTAAACATTCATTTTCATGACTGCTACAGTAAACTTCCAGGAAGTTCTAAGTTTGTTGACAAGAAACAACAGATGTATCTAAAGTAAAGTTTTATGAAGCTCTAAATCCTATTTATATATTTATTTATTTATTTATTTATGATATTTATGTTTGTTGTTGGTGCTTGAAACTTAATGATTTTGTGTAATTAAAATATTTTACAATCTGAACTGTAATACTGTGCGTAATTTTTAAAGCAAATCTTTATTTACAATGTCAAACACGCAACAAAAGTTTGGTTTTAGCACAAGTGTCATCGCTGGAACTAATAATGTGGGGGAGGAACATATGTGTGGGAGGCTTTTTTCCCCTCACCATTAAAACCAACTAAATTAGTTGAGCTCTCCACAAAAGGGTTTTGCACGGAAAATCGAGTCATTGTCAAGTAATTTTAGCATTACATTCTGAAAATTCCCACGGTGCTTAACAGTTTTAAAAAGTTTTACTATCAAAGGAAAAAAGTAAACATTAACTGAACTTAACAGATTGCATGAATATTCATGTCTATACAAGTGATTTTATATTGTATGATTTGAGCATAAAATGTATGCTAAATATTGTTTTCCTATGAGAGACTGTTATCAGACAGCTGCAGGTAAACCTCTTGATCAATAATAGTGTCATTAATGTGTTTATGCATCAAAATGTAACAGAAACAACCTAATCAGGCAAAGATAGGTGATTACAGTCACATAAAGAGAACGACATCTACAGAAAGTGTTAATTTCCTCTATTTGGCATTTTATCATATTTTATTCTGAATTATTTATGAAAAGGATCCAAAACAAAGAAGTTGTTAAAAACACAACACTGAATGACCAAGAAGCAGGAGAATTACCTAAAGCTGTTCTGTTGCCCTCTCTCACCCCTCCATGCATGGAGATTACACACATTAGTTCCAGTGATGAAGCAGTCATTTTTAGACTTGATGAAATTACATTGAATGTGGTAGGTGATTCTCTTTACTTTAGCACCCTTCAGTCTTTATAAGATGCAGTACGGTCAAACGACCAAGCCAAGCTGATCAGTGCAGCAAGCGCAGCTGTCGTGTTCAGATTTGTTACTCAAACGTTGCTCCTTTGTTGAGATCTTGACACATAAAATCAGACAGTACACATCACATTTCAACTCCAGCAGTGTGTGCAGCAATGTCTCTGTACCATAAACCTGAGTTATGTAGATTTTTCCGCTCCCTTTTTTCCCAAAGGCATAAGTCACTGCACACTCAACATGTCTGCTCCTGGTGCGTCTTGAATTCAGCGCATGAAAGGATCGTTGCATATACATTGCATGCATTAAGTCTATTAATGATAAAACATATTTATTAATAGTAAAAATAGGCGTGAGGACAGCCTCTGCAATTTATTAATTAACATGTTTGGTGCCTAGAAAGCCTACCCATTTGATTGTTCACCTCCCAATATTTGTGCCTTCTGAAAGCAGCATGCACATTAAATATTCAAGGGAAAAAGGACTAAAGGGATTATATGTGCATTTTGCTCCCGCTGTGAGGATTGCTCACATTTTGACTAGTGCTTACTTTTGATGAATCAGGGCCTAGAACTTTAGTTTGATTGCTGAAGCATCAATGAACTGGCTGCTTAAAAATCTACCAAACTTAATGTATCATTTACCGTGTATGAGGCAAAATGCTACAGCTGGGGTTTGCATCTTGGGTGAAGTTGATTTAGGTGCTACAATTAGATTATAAAACGATTATTTCAGTTACATAACCCCCTTCCCATTTGATTTTTTTCTTTATTCTTTCTTTAATTTATTACATGGCTACTTACTCTCCACTTAAAAATCCTTCCATTGGCGGATCTAGCATTTTTCTGAGTATGGCGCCATCAAGGGGCCACAAAATTTATAAAGGGTCCAAGTATTAGTCCAATATCCTTACACACAATCCTTGGTTTTAGTATGGTAGATACATTTTACCACTTGCCCAATGTTTAAACACTTTAATGTAATTCTGCATGCCTTTTTAGTGTACATAGACAAAACAAACACAAACAGGATTTAAAGAAATTTCAGCATTGGATTTAATTTTTTAAAGCCACAAACGGTATCAGTTTAAACTATGTAATCTATGTGAGTGAATAAAACCACCAGACGATCATCTAGGTTGGTAAAAAAAAGTGAACAGAACACCAAGAGGTATTTAACAATTGAACATACTGGACCTATTGGGAAGATTTTACCCTGATCTTATTAAATTAAGTTGAAAAATAAAGCGTTTCATTTCTGGTACGCTACTCTTCTGGTCAATCATGACAGATTCAGAAAGATAGATTTTTTTTCAACCATGTTGGCTACTTTATTTAGCACATTTCACAATGTTTCCCAATGTCATACTTTAAGGAATCCTACTCATTTGAAAGAATTATTGGAAAGGAAACTTAAATGCAACATTACTGATGATGAATGGAATGATGCTTGGGGAAACGTAAAATTATTTACTGATGTGAAGCAAGTTTCCCATGTATGATTTGTAACAGTTAAGTAATTTTTAATCTATTAATTTAAATACATTTTTGGTATTTGGAATAACTGATCCAACTATTACTGATCAAGATAAAAGAGAGCTCAAGTGAATGCTAATTTTCTGTGCAAGAATATGACTACAGCTTAACTGCATAACTAAAAAAAAATCTACTACACCAAAGTACATTAGAGATCTGCTTTCGCGATACAAACCATCCAGATCACTCAGGTCCTCTAGCTCTAGTCTACTGATCGTCCCTAGAACCAGAACCAAACATGGAGAGGCAGCTTTCAGTTTCTATGCCCCTCATATCTGGAATAAGCTGTCGGACGAATGCAAGACTCCAGACACACTGAACTCTTAAATCTAAAATAGAAACATACCTATTTAGACATGCTTATGTGTACCTGATACTAGTATTGCCAATATTACTATACAATTTTATCCTAAATTGTTGTTTTTAATCAAATGCTATTGTTTTTTATGCTTTCTCTTATTCAGTCTATGTTTTTAATTTTCACATTTCTGTAATCAGGCAAAGCACCTTGCATTGCCTTGTGTTGAAAGTGTGCTATACAAATAAAATTGCCTTGCCTTACAAAGCAATATCAATCAGACATTTCATAAATACCAGTACATTTTTGATCGCTGATTAGCACCACCAGTGATGGGACTTGGAATTGCATCCACCTACAACCTAATCAATGCAGAAAGGATAGATGAGTGACAGGACAAGGGCACTGCAGGAGGCCAGTCAGGTTTCAGGAGGGGCCAGTGCCCCAAGAACTGCCACAGAGTTTCCTTCAATTGAAGTGTACAAACAAATTGATTTCCTAGTTTTTATTTTTGGGAAACTACAAGTAACAACAACACAAAATATGTTTCTTAATCATATCAAGGTCAGATGAAAGATAAAGGAAATGTGTGTTGGCACTAGAAGTATAATATAGGGGTGTCCATATTTTGAGTTCCATAAAAGGGGATCCTTAAACACTTCAATCATATCCTGTTTACTTAAAGATTTTAGATTTTAACATATTTAAAGTATTCCTGTTGTGTGGTAAAAAACAAAAAAACTTTAGATCAGCTTTTAAAAGTCAATCGTTACAGAAATAACTTTAAAACATAAATGATTATTCCTTATTAGAGAATCGATCTTGTCAAAATAACCTGAGATCGCTTCACTATCCCATACCAGTAATAAAACAAACAGTGAAAGAGATGTAACATTTAAAGGAGTAAGGCCTTCATATTTGAATACATATATTCTATATGTATTCTGTAAAACTATGTTAGAATAAAAAGCAGTTGTTCTGTCAATAAGCCATATTGTTTTAAGGTTACATTGTAGACTAGTCAGTGATTAGGCTTTTCAAAGCCAACCCTTAAATTGATAGAAATGAGAGATAGTAAGATTATACTAGGGGTGTGCTGATTCACTGTGCAGTAAGTCGATTAATTGCGATGTGAAATGTGTCAGATCTATAGCAATGCACTGGCCAAAGAAAAAGTCGGCACCTGGGTATAGCTAAGCAAAAATTGGTACGAGCCTCCTATTGGATAATTACAGCATGGGCAATTATTTTTCAGCTGGCAACAAGTTATTTAACCCCAATAGAAAATTGCTTCCCGTTTCCTAAACAACCATGTAGAAAGAAACATCTCACGGTCATGGAAAATAAGAGCATTTCCACATGCAGAATGCAAAGGGGACTTAAGGGATGGGGACTACACAGCTGTGTAGCCGTAAGAAAGCCATTAATCAGTGTGGCAAACCGAGAAAACAAAAGGGAGCATTAAGATGGAAATCTGGAGCAATGGAAGAAGTTCATGTGGTCTGATGAGTTCAGATTTACCCTATACCCGAGTGATGGGCACATCAGGTTAAGAAAAGAGGCAAATGAAGTGATGCACCAAACATGCCTTGTGTCAACTGTAATAGCCTGTGGGGGCAATTGCTGTGGTTGCTGCAGTTGGTCAGGTTATTCCATCAATGGGTATTTTCTTCCCTCATGCCAGAGGCATATTCCAAGATGACAATGCCAGCATTCATCGGGCTCAGACTGTGAAAGACTGGTTCTGGGAGCATGAGACTTCATCGTCACACATGGATTGGCCACCCCAGAGTCCAGACCTTAACCCCATTGAGAATCTTTGGGATGTGCTCAAGAAGGCTTTGCACAGTGGTCATTAATGCAAGATCTTGGTGAAAAATGAATGCAACACTGGATTGAAAGGAGTATGCGTGCCGTAATCAAAGCTAAAGGCGTGTTACCTTTTTCTGGTGGCGACATTTTTTTTCCTTCATTTTTTTTTTTTATACTTTGTAAAAATAAGCAGGACATATTATGTATCAAACATTGCTTGCCAACTGGTATTAAACAGAGGTATGGTTTATGGGATTATTCTCAGTGTTTTTTAATTTAAGTGTCAAATGTCCTACGTTACTCAACGCACCATACATTTTGAATGTTGCTTGAATCCACCACCAGCTTCTACCTTTTTCCGTTAAAAGGAGAGGTGAAGAACAATGTTTGTGAGTGGCTTATAAAAGAAAGTCTTCAGTCTTATATACCTGCCGTTTTTCTTTTTAAAGGCTTTTTGGGCAAGTGTGGCCTTTATTTGACAATGCACAGGTTTTTGAAGGGGGAAGACATGCTGCAATGGTCACCCAGGATGGGACTTGAACCGGGAACAGCCATGTCCAAGACTGAGGCCACCTCCAATGGAGCGCCTGATTTCTTTTATTAATTTGGTTAGTGTAATCAGCATCATCTTTGTATGGTGAAATGAACCGAAAGAGGTTTACAATGTGTGATTGTGCTGCATGCACATGTCCAGATTAATCCCTTACTGAAGGACAGACTGGATGAAGAGCAAGTCGGGTCTCTAATCAGCAGTGAATATTGGCAACAAAGCTTCACAGAAAGTAGTTAACTGTGGTCAGAAATGTCGCTAAATTTGTGTTAGGCGCCTTCTAAAAAGTGAGAAGTCTAAGGGGGTCTGAAAAATCATTAGAAATTGCGACAAAGTTACTAAAATGGCAACAGAATGTGATGTGGTATTTATAAAGACGAAATCTAAACGCTTAGGTCCGACAGACTGTTAATTATTCAAAAAATGACATGCCAAATTGAAGACTATAATTATTATTTATTATTATTTGACTACTGAATTTAATACTTTAAGAACCTGCAGCTACCCTGATTTAATTGTAAATGATTTAATTTAAGAAAATAAATCCTTAAAATGAACCTATTCACGATTTAAGGGAGTGTATAGAATGGTGTTTTCCTTAAAATACGATTATTGTTTTTGCTCTGGGTTGAGTCACATTTGTTCTCGTCCCGTCATTGCAGTTATAGTCTGAGCAACACAGAGGGAGCCTGTGGAAGCTGAACTTAATCCAATTGGTCATTTTGTTTGTGCAATGTGGTAGCACAAAAAGGTGGAGTATATTGATGTTTGCGGTAGCAAGTTCTCTCTAACCAACAGTGGTAGAGCCTAGAGTGAAAGCTCTGCACAGACTACAACCAGGATGCTGCACAGCATTGTGTATCTATAACCTACACTGTGGCTCCTAATAAATTTGGCTAAAAACACTCAAGAATTGAGTAATGTTTTTCAAGGTCTTTCGTGTAAAATTTTCAATAAAAAAATTCACTAAAGCTGAGGAATATTCTATTTGTAAATGTGTAGACTACTGCTTTCGGTCATTGTGACAGATTGTAAAGAAAATCCTTTCATAATTTCACCCATCAACTTTTTAAAATATTTATGACCAATTATTTACCAATTTGGTGTTTTTATTATATCTTCGGTTACTTAATGATAAAGTTATAGTTTTCTTACATAAAAAAATGCAAAATGCCATTGCTGTGCCAGTTTAGTTTTTAATCCAGAGTGCTTTTTACAAGAACTCAGACATTTCAGAACAGCACAGCATCTACAGCTTTAAAGATCATAGTTTGAGTTTTTTTCTTCCACTGTGACCACATCAAATGAGTTGCATATCCTGTTTATCTCTAAACCTACTATTATCATCTCAGTGAGTGATTACCAAAATCTGTAGTGTAATTGCAAAAAACCTTGCAGTTTAATAAGCTTAGTTTGGTTGGCTATTTGGGGAAGACAGATTGTTTAAATCAACATTATGTAAAGTAGAGTTTTAGAAAAAATACTACAAGGTTTATGCTGAAAAGGGGAAAAATAGTTTTTTTTAATAAATAGTCTTAGCTGAAAAATGTTTTTCAAAGAAACATTAGGATGAATAAATGGTATAGGGTTGATTTGGTTCTTTTTGGAAGAACCCTTTACTCTGACAAAGCATGCATCAGTTGCTATGTTCTTAATAATTGAATTTTTATCCAATATATAAAGAAATCTTAAAAAAAGAATAAAAATAAGCACAGACTAAAGGAGGAATAGCAATTTACATGCAAACAGTCTAAAGGGGATCAAACTGCCATTAATTTGACTAATTCCTGGTTAAATGTCTTCTCTCTGCCCTGAGGTTCAAATTTTGCTCCAAGATCTGCTTAAGTGTCTGCACAACAGAAACCAAAACATATAATTAGCCATCCGCTCAGAGTATTTACTTGTCAGGTGAATCCTGACTAAGGAAAATGGACAAGCATTTTAGCACCATAAAAGCAACAACCATCTGGTGTTCTCCGATACATATATCATGTCTTCTCAAATAAATTTTTTCTTTATAAACAATCCAGACTGCAGTAAAGGTAACACTACATACAACAAAAGGTGAAGCAAGGAATATTTTTGATGCTATACATACGAATGACAGGATTGATCACTGGACACACATGCATCCCTGCATCCTATGGTAATTCCATTGCTTGCAAAGACTAGCAAGAATACACAGCTCTCCATTCACAAGTCTGCAGCTAAACATTTTAACATAAATGATGTGCTGAGCTGCATATACAGGAAACCAGAGAATTTCCTGTATGAGTATATAAAAAAAGAAAACTGTGGGGAAGGTTCCTCAGCATAGGTAGGGGGACAGGTCAGCCGGTTTAAAGTGACGTGAAAAATTGTTCTGGATTCCTTCTTCTAGACATGACTTTAAAGAATATCATGAATAGTTCACTAAAATAAAGCTGCATGTGGTTCTACTTTCCATCGATCTGACAATTGTCAAATATATGACATATAACTTGCATATCCAGTGTTAAAAATATTGTCTACTTGTAACAAAAAAAAAAAAACACTAACAACTCTGATGATGCAATGTGTGCCCCATGGTGCGTTTGTTTTAGATGAGCCAAATTTTTTTGCTCAAGTATTTCAGCAGAAATTAAATATTTTTTTAGGGAAAGAAACATAAAAAACGGTGTGGGTAAATGGCCAGCCTTGGTTTTATTATTTTACCATTTTAAATCAATCTAACTCTAGAAATTTGCATTTATTGGGTGATGACTAGCCCTGGGCAAAAAAATGGATTGTCAATTTTCATTATTTAGTATTGTGAAGTGGGACTTGACAAATTCGGGTGGGCGTGGTGATCAGACATCAGCTGGCATGTGTTTGGCATGATGAGGACGCTGATCATAAAAAGGCAGCAAATCTACTTGAGGGGAGTGGTGGATCTGTCATCATTGCACCTGGTTTTGGGGGGTGGGTGTCGTTTGCAGTTGGTTAGGACTGCCGGCAACGAAGATAGTAGACAGGTGGTTAGCGTTCCAGCGCAAGGAGGGGAGGCTAGTCGCCTCCTTCAGGTAGCCAGGGCTGGGAATAGTTGGTTGTTCAGACCAAAACAGACTGCCAAACACGCCGCCAGCCAACCGGACCAGATCGGGCAGTTTCAGCCGCCGTCCTCGGAAGTCAATCCCCAGGGCATTGGATGGTGTCGGAAGCTCAGACCCCAGGGGGGGTCTTGCCAGCTGGGCAAGTTAAGTACTTGGACTTTATATTTTATTGAGTATTTGGACTGTAGCTACTTTTATTAGCGTGGGGAGGGACTGATAATTGCAGGAGTCGAAGGAAATTGGGGTGGCCCATGTTTTTAATGTGCCTATATTAAATAAAGCTATATAATTGTGACTCTTGCCTGCTGGTGGTTATTTAAAGGTTCTGTGTACGAGGGCAACAAGTTCTCCCTGTGCAAACCCACCGTTACTTTTATTACAGTATAAGCTTTTTCTGTATAATTTCAGAATAAACTTTTATAGCTTTTAAGATATACAGTATTGATGTGTTAGTGATGGTGTCTAAGATCCATTACTAAACATAGCACATCACTATATTTGTAATAAGGTTTTGGCCCAGTGAACAGTAATCTAATACAGTGGGTATGAGTTTAAAAATGTGCAGCTGGATGGAAAACGTTTATGCACCAAACTGCTGTACCTCTATTAAACTACAAAAATGGCTGACCAGGGGGAGTGGGAGGTTCTGTGACTTGGAGGGGGGCGGAGTATGCAGCACCTCCAACTGGATTTAAAGAGACTGCACCAAAACAAACTTAGACAAATCTAGACTCCTCAGAACAGGAGTGGAAGAAGAGCCTGTAGAGCTACAATAATGAGGAATTCCAGCCTAAGAATTGCAGTTTGACTTGTATATATAGAATAACAGACTGATTTAGATGTAAAAAGGAAACATTTAAAAGCATGATATATCTGATTTAAAGTATGCACCTTTGTGTACAAAATATACAAACCAAAGACAAATATGTTTTGTAACATGCATTTTATTGTTCAATTGGTGTATAAAGGAACAAATCCCTTAATATTGAACAAACTACTAAGTGGTAAAAATTAAACAGAACATAGCTTGCTCACAGCAATCCCAAAACCACTATGATATTACAATCTAAACTTAAATTTTCAAAAACAACATTTTACAAATGAGATAAAAAAAACAACAGTAGGGAAAGTGGATTATTTTCACTTTATGATCATGCATACATAAAAAGCAAAGACAAAATGATTGGCTGACTAAAGAGTGTCCGTAAACTGCAAACAACAAGATAACAGATTATCGTTTTAATCTGTACTTTCTAGGCTTCACAAACATGCTGAAAAAGATTAACAATCAAAGACTTTGACTAGTTCTTTTAGGAAACTAAATCTAGAATTAATTTTTACCAATAAAAAAACAAAACAACCTAGATTTAGGCTAGAAATTGTCCTTCATTCACTGAAGTTGTCACAATCGGGAAGCTTTTCCAGCCATGAACCAAAGCCCTGCTGAGACAGGTATGCCCGCAGCACTTTTTTGGCCTCTTGGTATGGTTTAGCCATCATCTTCAATGACAAAGTAGAGATGTAGTAGGGTGAATAGAAAAAAGAGCCATTTCCCAAAACCACTAACATATCTGAAAAAGCTGATAAAAATGTGAGATGAATGAAAAACGTCTTTCAGAATTCTCTCCAAGTTCAAGTTTTTGATCTGGCACCTCAGCAGGTCGCCTCTCAAATCTTATGATGGGAACTTGAAAAAAAAGTTGTCTTCAGGCTGAATACCAATTTTCAGTTTGTTCAACTCTGACACACGCACACACAATAAAAAAAAAAAAGTCTACTTTTGCTAACCGGCAGATTTGTAGGGGGAAACACCGATGTGGAAATAGGTTACCTTTAATTCTCTGTAGCAGCTTGCAGTGACAAGGTCCTGTCTCTGGGTCTCTTTGGCTAGCAACCTGAAGCGGTGTAGCATTGCTGCTTTGCACAAGCGGCTTGCCAAAGCGGGGCCACTCTTAAATGGGGACCTACAACAGAAAAACAAAACAGTGACACATTAGGTAGCAATTTTTCCCATACATAGGCGCTATCGTGGCGGAGCAGCGCCACGGCTACAAAATGTAAACCAGCCAATCTGTACGTTACATATTTTGCACAATTGCGTAATTTAACATCTATGTACGCTGGTACGACGCGCCCCTCTAAATTATAAAAAATGGCTGCAGACATGAGAGATCTGTGTGGTACTTATGTCTGGCAATACGATGCAGCAGCGTGGGGAAGCAGTTTTAGGCAATCATTGTAAAAAAGCAGAGAACAACAAATCTACCGAACGCAACATCTGTGCCCTCTCCTCCATACTTCCTTCTGCAGTCTGCCTCAGCTCTCTGTCCTCTTTTCTTGACTCGCTGCACCTGGACTAAAAAGTAAACTGCATTTGTTTGTCGCGGACTTTCTGGCTTTTACTAAATTTGACCGTAAAGCCTACAGTTACTTTCACTATGGAAGCATTTGAGATGAAGTCCAAGTGAAAAAAAGAATGATTTGTGACGTTTTTCTTTTTTGTATGCAAATTTTCAGACCTACTGAATACGATGGTCCATGTCCCTCAGAAGTTTTTGAATAAATATCAAGAACAGTGGCCATGCTTGCGACACTAAAGTTACTCATCATGCATTTTGCACAGTCTGCAATTATGATGTGGGCATGAGCCACCAGGGAGCTGCAGGTAATTTATAAATTGGCCCCAGTGACGTATGCATAAAAACAAGATTGCGACTAGTACAATACAAAATGTCTATGTTTTTTATTTAAAATGTAATCAAAAATGGGTAGCAGCAGAAAAATAACTTTTGATTTACACGTTTCAAAGGGATTAGGGTATATATAAGCAGTCTATGATTCTATTAAGTAATTGGAAATAGCACTACCAAAATTTATCGATGTACCTTTATTTTAATTTATTTTAGGCATTATGGTGTTGATTTAAGGGGGATATTATTATGCACAACCAGCTTTGAAATGTTTAAAGCATCAGTTTCATGAACACGCAAGCTCACATAATGAAGACATTGCTTGCTGACTGATACACATCTTAAAATGGTCTCCTCAGAGGTCCATACACACTTGGAATTAGAATCAATTAATGTTTCCAAAGCAGTTGATGCAGATAACCGCTTTGAGGCATATTTCATTTTGCGATGGTACCATTTTTTATTTTTCTCTCTTAGAGCAGAAGGGTGATAGTCCAAGATCGAGGCCACATCATATGTATTGTAACAGATACGTTTCCATCTAATGGGAGTTTTCCATTTGCTCAATGGTTATTTGGGTAACAGAAGGCTGCAGCTAGTTGGTGGGGAAACATTTGGATGGACACCTTTCACCTAAAATCCTGGGCATAACCTAACCGTGAAGCTTCAGTAAAAAAAAAAGAAAAAAGAATTAGTTAATTTGACTTGGTCTAAGAAAAAAGAACTGACTGGAGGGGACCATGACTGACCTAACTGTCTGTCATGTTTGATGTGTATGTCTGTGTCACTTCTATGTTATGTATCTTAAATGTGAATTGATTGTTTCCAACAGGGCTGGAATAAAGGATGAATCATGATAATTTGATGTGTCATAATAATGTATATACTAACCGAAAAGTGAGGTTTTGCTTGTTTTTGTTTTTTGAAGGAACAGGGGACTGCATGACAATTGGTTGTAGCAGGCCTAAGGTGTCAGAGAACATGCCGGTCTGGCTTTCAGGGGGAATTAACAAGGGAATGTAATGCTTTTTGGCTTTCAATTTAACAACAAATAATCGCATCTAAGGGCTACTCTGAAACAAAATTAGCTTCTTAAGATGCACTCTAAAGGACTAGAGAGAGAAAACCTCTATAATAACGAGAGTAGCTGAAACTTGTGAATTCTGAGAGGTTTAAAAATGATAGAGGAACTGGTGCTAAATGGCTTAATGTGGTTTCAGTGCTTGCTTTGGGTGAATGAGACATTTCCATATTTATCCAAGAGGATTTTAAAGGGGATTTTGTCAAGTTTCAAGCTTGCTATGACATTTTAAAAAGGGGGAGATAATTCAATGAGCTTCACAATATTTAATATTCTAGGATATGTTTATTTACAATATAGGTATTTATGAAATATAACAATTCAAAGACATTAATAGAGCACTAAGAACATCCTAGTCCTATCCTGAAGGCAAAAGATCAATTCCTAAAACAAAGCAACCATCCTCTGATAACAACACAGAAACTGTAGTACGGTCTAACGAAGAACTAACAAGGATTTGATTTTATTATTTTAACATGAAGCTGGAAGAAATAACGTAAGAATGGAACCTTTTTGGGAAATAAAATACTAGACTTTTTAGAGATCAAATAATTGGAAAGGGGAGTGAACTTTAAATCTGTTGAAGCAGTAGTTTTGGATTAAGCAGGGGGACTGGACTACACTCGAAAGTAAGGTTGAAAGTTGATTTCAAACAATTTTGCAGTCCACGTTCAGTCACTTGATCGAATCAAAGATAAAATATGGTTGAGGTTGTAGTTAAAAACAATAATGGGCCCACTTGGTTGACTTAAATTAAAGAATAAAGTACAAATATTGGATTTGTACTCAACTTATTGAATGATCAGAATAGCACACAGTACTGTACTAGTCTTTTTATATAGCCACTGCCTGAACTAATAAAGGATGAACAACACAACTATCATATGAAAATAGGAGCATGTGGATGAAGATAATGATTAAAATACGCTGTGAACCGAGGTGAACCTATCTAAATTTTAAAACAACATAGTTAGCATGACATCAGAAAACCTAGAGCTTTTGGGAAGCTATAGATTTATTCAGAAATTTCACTGAATTCAGACATTTATAACTACTGAATATTAGCCTCGGCTGCTAATTTTGACTGCGGTGACTTCTCATGTTGTGTTCTGATTTAAAGTCTGATAAAAGCTTCGAGTTCACGTTCAATTCAACATTTAATTAGGACGATACTGACCAAAGTGCTGTACAAAGTTCAGAAAAAGACAATTTTTTTTTCTTCACCTTCTCTCCCACCTTCTTGGTAAAGGTTTTGTAGCCCATTCTAGCCTAGTGCAGGTCTACAATTTTGCCTCTGACATTCTTGGACATCTCTTTGGTCTTTCCCATGTTGGAGAGTTTTGAGTCTGCTTGATTGATTTATTCTGTGGACAGGTGTCTTTTATACAGGTAACTAGATGAGACAGGTGTCTTTAATGATGGTGACTAATCAATTATTTGAACAAAAACAAGCGAGTGGTCAAATAATTATTTCTCCCCCTGGCTTTGGATTAGTCACAGGTTTCAAATGTTTTTTTTTAAAGGACTATCTTCCCTCTGGGAGACTACCTGGGTGTGGGTCCTTATAAATTTAGAAGCAAACCAGGAACAAATAGGGAATAAGACGAATTAAGCTTCAAATTCAGGTGGCATTCAGGTAACTTGAATCAGCAACCAACTGAAAGATTAATAGCGACAGGAAGCACACATAGACAAGATGGTGGAATTTAAACCAAAGGATCCAGACATCTCTGAGGTAACTTTCCTTGGAACTAAGGGAAGAAAAAAAAGGCTCAAACAAACAATGGCTTGTTGTTTGGCCCTTACTTGTGTGGTAAAATTTGTTAAAAAAATAATCAAAATTGAGGAATCAATTTTGATGGTGACTAATTTATATTCATCAAGCTGTGAGTAATTTGACAGAATCTTAGTTCGTCTCTTTGATTAAAATATGGCAAAAAAGATTTTAAGTGTGATTAAAATAACATTCATAATAGAGAATGGAGAAGTAATTAAACGGGAAAAGGAAAAGAAAAAAAAAATGGGAGAAATCATTGCAAATCATTGGGACTGGCTTGGAGGTCAAGGGTTTGGTCAACCCGAGGGACAGCCCTCAGCCTCTAAGAATAGTTTACGAGTTGGAAGACTTGGTCTCGAGTCGGGTCTGTCACCAATGGGATTCAGGACACAGCCCTTCCTAATACAAATAAACTGAGTGAAGGGTTGGTTTTGCATTCAGCATGAGTTCATATCGAGTCGCGATCAGCGTATATCCATAAAATGGGATTCAATAGGGGCTGGAGTTTGCCGCGTGTAATAAGACATTATCTGCCCTAAAACACTTTCATTTAACCATGTTTTGTTATTAAATGTTAGCACAACTCCCATTGGAGCTCAGAATGTCTAGGAAGTGATTATTTGTTTGGTACTGGGGTGACTTAGAGGCATTTACTAACATGTAATTAATCAATTAATATCTTGAAATATTTCCATCGTACTATGCTGTCAAAATCTCAAAACAACTCTTCAGTGATTTAAGCATGTTTTATTTGGAACCAAAAAAAAAAAAAAAAACACTCAGAGCGCAGATCTGCAAAAGCCTTTAAATGGTCTCTGAGTCTAATTCTGTAGGCCACGCAATCATGGGGAAGACTACTATCTTGACAGCTTTCCAAAAGATGACAACTGACACCTGGCAAAAGGAGGGTAAGACACAACAGGTTACTGCTAAAGGGGATGGCTATTCACAGAGCTCTGTGTCAAAGCACATTAATAGAGAGGGGAAGGACAACATGTGGTAGAAAAGAAAAAGTGTACAAGCAATAGTGATAACCTCACCCTGGAGAGGATTGTGAAACCAAATTCATTAAAAAATGTGTGGGGGATTCACAAAGAGTGGAGTGCAGCTGGAGTAAGTGCTTCAAAAACCACTACGCAAAGACATGTGCAAGACATGGGTTTCATCTGTCACATCCTTTGTCTTAAGCCACTCTTGAACGGAACACGGCATCAGAAGCATCTTGCCTAGGCTAAAGACAAAAAGGAGTAAACTAATGCTGAGTGGTCCAAAGTTATGTTCTCTGAGGAAAGTAAATTTTGCAGTTGCTTTGGAAATCAAGGTCCCAGAGTGTGGAGGAAGAGATGAGCGCTACATAATCAGTGTTGCTGGACCTGGTTAGGGATCCCATGTCATCTGCTGGTGTTGGTCCATTGTGTTTTCTGAGGTCCAAGATCAATGCGGCCATCTACCAGAAAGTTTTAGAGCACTTCATGGTTCCTACTGCTGACCAACTTTATGGAAATGCAGATTTACAGGACTTGGCACCTGCACACACTGCCAAAGCTCCCAGCACTCGGTTTAAGGACCATGGTATCCCTGTTCTTGATTGGCCAAAAAACTTTTCAGTTGAACAACATTTCTAAAAATCCTTTTTTTGGTATTGGTCCTCATTGATATTCTAATTTACTGAGATGCTAAGTTTGTTACAGTCATTAACTTTTAGTTATGATCTTTGAAATTAAAAGAAATAAACATATGAAACACATCAGTCTGTGTGTAATGAAGTAATCTAATACATTTTAACTTTTTGAATGGAATTACTGAAATAAACTTTTTGATGATATTATGATTTTATGACCAGCACCTGTATGCTCAAGTAATTAAAACATCTCTAAATTAAATTAGTTCAGCAGGGATCAAAATCAGATTCCTGTTTTTGCAACAATAAAAACAAAAACCATAGCTACGTCAAGGGTTAGATTCGATGAAGAGTAAACAAAGTGGGAACTCTGCTATTTTATCACTGTAATTAGAAATTAAGAGTGCATGCAAGTGGTGCAGAATCACAAAATAGGTTGCTTCTAAAAAATTAAATAGTTATGTACCATTCGGCTTGAATGTCAACTTAAACAGAGGCTCAATGGAGCTTGAAATGAAAACTGTAGCAAGGTTTTAATCAAGTGATAAAAACTGCAAAATAACGTCACTCGATAAAACACGAACAACAACCTGAACTGGTGTATGAAACTCACCGTTGAAGACAACTTACCATTTCAGGACAGAATCGAGTTCAGCCCAAGAGGTTTGAAAGTCTGTAGCCCAGTCGCATGCCCTTAACGGAGGTTTAAAGTGTAGGAATTGAAAAAAAAAATCAGCCCGATGAGAAGCTTTAGATGCCACAACGCACACCACCAGCCACAGTCGCTGGAAATAGTGGAGGAGGGGATGGAGGAAGTCACCTGAAGATATCCCCACTAGTTAAAGGAAGCAGGGATGCGGATGCACAGGAAGTTGACCCGCAAAATGAAAACAGCCTAAAAACATGCAGGCTACGGGTTCTCCCACTGAACTTATGTACAGCCTTGTACATGCAACAGGCTGAGCGCACACGACTTGGTCACTGACGAGGGCAAGTTGGCTTTAAGAAAGTTCAAAAGCGTAATTCAATTTTGTGCTTAGTCCATGAAACAAAGACTGAATGCTATGTAGCAGAGGATAACAGAGTTTTGAATATTCCAAACGGTCAGGAGGATGGCGTGTTCGTATTAGACAATGGACTGGTGGGTCAGTGTCAATTTACTTTAGTAGGCCTATAAAACATAAAATACAGACTATGGTTTGGATGCAGATATTGTGGGAGCGAGTGAGAATGAAGGAGACGGACAGAGGAAGTGGTCAGTAAAGGTAATAAATTCAGCGAGAGCAAATGGAAAAAAATAAGAAAAATCCAGAGCAGGGTTCTAGTATCGAGGCACACACATTGTGAGAAGAAACAAACTTTTTGGCTTGCTGTTACATTAGAATTGATTTATGAATTAAACTTGCCAACCAAAATCTTTAGTAGGATGTATATTTTTTATTATTATGCATTTTTACTTTTGAATTTGGAGCGCTTTAATGCTTTACTCATGCCATTTCCTTACCTAACCTGGCTCTTCTGGACTCGGCCCACTGTCCATTTTAATGTCCCTTTAATGTTGCTCTAGACCAGGGTCGGCCAAACTTTTTATGTCGGAGGGCCAAAATAAAATTATATCATGGTGCCCAAGGACCAGATCTCATATTTTACACAAAATACAAATACTAATAATATATTTATTAATTAGAAACTGCTTTCTGATCCTTTCCAGACTAATCTATGTTAATGAGTCTTGGTGCAGGAGGTTTTGCTTCAGCCTACTTCATATCGTCAGGCATTCTATTTAGGGTATATTTTGGTTCTCCAAATAAGGCAGCAGTCAGGTGTAGGTTCGACAGTTAAAAGGGATTAGAAAACTTGGTTAATCACAGTCACTGATGAATTCATAAGGAGGGGGTGGGGGGGTGGGGGGGATGTATTCCCGTTTATGACCAGGTTGGTCTGGATACCAATTTCCTCTTAATTGAAATAAGGTTACATTGGTAGGACAAGTTCTTTCAATGTTGAATAATTTGAGTGTTATCAAAAAAGCAGAAAGAGCAGAATGCTGTAATGGAGTAATTACTTTAAAACACGTTCTGTGCGCACACTTTCTTACCTATAATCTAATAAAAGGTTCTCAGTGCTTTCTGCAAACATTAAACTCACTTTTTACAAATTCTACCTCCAACAAGCCGCATTAATATAAAATAGTCGCAAATGCGGAACATATGTAAAATATGATAGGCCTGCTTACTCTTCGATGGTCCTGCCATCCAGGCCATCAACAACCTCCACAGAGCCGTCACCTTCACACCAGTTGATACCAACGGTCGGCATACTGCTGCCAGTGTTGGCGGTGACCACGGAAGTCACAAGGCTAATTTGCGGTCGCATCATGCAGTAGAATGTAGGCAGCAGAGAGGTGATTCCCTCCACACGCTGGTTCACAGACATCTCCATCCCTCGGATTTCGGTACAGTCGGAGTCACCTGTAAGATTTCATTTAGAGTATTAAAAACTGTGTCGTTCTGAAAATATTCCCTGTTAATTTTTTGCTCATTTTTTTAATTCTCATTTTTATACAGACTTGACAGTCTGGTTTTGAAAAGTTGCAATGTAGGATGAAGATCAAAATTATAAACTTAAAATGCATTTAATTTTACTCTTAGTGTTACTGGTAATGTTTTAACCGAAAATTAAGGAATATGAAGCCTTTGACTGGCTATAATGCTACCATCACTTCTCACTATGCTTAACGCTTTAGGCACCAAAGACGCAATATCGCGACAAGCAAACTTGCTGACTCTAGCAGCCTCCGCTGCAGAGAGGACCACTAATTTAATTATTACTTTATACCAGGAGATGACTGACATTTGTAACTTCACCGTAAGCCACATTGTAGGGTGTGCTACCGTGGGAACTTTTGGAGTAAATCAAGTTGTAACTGGTGGCCCCTCTCCAGGAGAGCAATCAGTAGTGGCTAAATAGTTTTAAAAAGATAAAACTTAAGATTTCAAGAGGTCTGTTCACTGCTGAGTTCCTCACCATGAAGTATTGGTTTGATGATTGATATCACGAAGAGCAATATTCACCTTTTGATCAAGATGTTCAGTTGTCCAATGAGAAAGAAAGTGACGCTCCATCAATTCACAGTGACAGCCAGTCCAGTTTTCCCTTATAGTCCACAAGCAGCACATAATGGGCCCGATGTTGTACCTTACTTCATCTGAAAGGTACGTTGTGGGGTAGCAGAGGTGGTCAAAAACGTTGCTAAGGTTTACAGAGGTAGCTGGAATGTAAAAACCCGTGGAAATAGCAACAGATGTGGTGGAAAACGCAGGAGAAAATAGACTTCACAGTGTCGCTGTAAATGACAACGATGATGGCGGGGTTGACCAATAAGAAAGATTATCACCAATGGATTGGACATTTTGATGAGCCTGTTTATTTTGGGGACGGAGATCTGTAAAATTCTGCGCCCATGATTGTCTTTCTTTTGTTTCAAATAGTCAATACTGGACCTTCATTACAAATGAAATAAATAGATATGTATATAAACATAGTATATATAAGGTGTTAAGGCTTTCCAACCTTAAATTTCTTTTGTGTCTAAAGTGACCCTAGTGTAAAAACGGGGCAAGTCTCTAAACCGCAGTCTTCTGGCTGAGACCGGCTGCAGCCTAAGTTAGCTTCAGTTAGCTCTGGTTAAGCTTCTAATTAGCTTGTAGCTATGTCGGCTCGGAGCGTCAACCCTCCGCACCCCATCCTCACAGCGCCACTCTCAGCTCCACCTCTTTGCCCATTTTTTGGATTTTTTTAGAGTAACGAGGCGAGTGATGCGGACAAGATGGCAGCAGTGGGAACCGCCCAGCTGGCTTAATTTTCTGCTCTTCAGAAACATGTGGGTGACGTCCCCCGAGGATTAGTCTACTGTATTTACAGTATATGAATTCAGCACACGATGTATATTCTCCCCATCAATTGATTGAAAAAGTACAAGTGGCAGAGGAAATTTTAAGATTTCAAAAATAAAGCAGAAAAACAAACATCCATTAAGTAATAAAAAAAGAATGTAAATATGTGCATACAAATATATTAAAAGTTTAATGGAAGCTTTTATTTATTGTCCAATTTATAGCTTCTTTATTTAAAAACGTACTACTTCCGTCTACCAGTGTTTTTTTTCAATGTTGAGTTAAGTTAAACTGGACAACTGTGATATTTCTTTCATAATTGTGTCGTTTATGTAAAAAAAAATTTGTATGTTTGTATCTTCTAAGAAGAAAAGCTCTAGAAGAAAAACAAGCTGTCACCTGTATGGACAGTAGAGTAGTCCATAGCCAAACATTACCCAGTGCCATTTCGACTGCTTAAACTTTCCAACGATCTCTCATCGTAGTGGTAAATGTAAGCTGAATTATGGTAAAACAAAAATGCCTGCAGTTGAGTGTGCACTACATTGTAAAGCAGTAGCTTTAAATACTAGAGACTACAGACCGGATTTTGCCAAAGAATAAGTAAAATAAACTTGGCAACCGTAGGTGATTATTAGCTGGTTAATATTCAGATAACAGAAAAAAAGACGACAGAAATATCGTAGATGGTAAATATAAACATATTTACCGCGATTAATGCTCCTGCCAGCAGCTGTTATTAGTTAAAAACGTTATTTTCTACACTGTGGCGAAGAGGGCGTAGCAGTGAAATTGGTCCGGGCTGAAACACTTCCCCTCATTAAATGTTCCAGAAGTTGTCTTAGCCATTCACCGGTATAGGGGTATATTAAAAATTCATATCATAACGAAAATAAACACTGGCTTTCGGTATGAACCGGTATACCGCCCAGGCCTTCTAGACCCATCTGTATAACTTCTCTGTAGGACCAGATCTGCATCTACTTAAAGGTAGCCAAGCAGATTGTGATAGTTACCAGCTAACGTTAGCTTCAACAAAGTAATTTTTTTTTTAACATTTTGATTAAATTTGAATGTTATGGTAGGTGCCGTTGTTGTGGTCCAAATAATTTAACAATATTAATTTACATATCTGCGTGATAAATAAATATTAATGAGAATTGGGAATTGAGATTGGAACAAGGAAAACAGCAGAACATGGATTAACGGGCGCTTAGAAAAGTTGGTGCCACGATGCAGCAAGTTTTCCAGAAATGCCTAATAAGCAGAACTTCTGCGGTAGCTGACAACACAATCTGCCCAATCAAACTTTTGTAAGTGCTTCCAAATATAAAAATATCTTTGTTTTTGCTCGTATATCACTACCACAGACCGATCGAGATAGCCACCAGCTCCAACACAACCCCTCCAAGGAAGCATATAGAGGAGCGAAGGATGAATCACTAACCTACCACATAGTTCCAGGTAATACACCCCTTTCGTGCCGCACAACATGCACAAAACGGCATGAGAAACTGTCTTCTAGGTCAATAACTACAACTTACTAATGAAATGTAAAATATATTTTTTCTGATAGAAGTCACTGCTTGAGAGTGATCAGTAGTGGATATGTTTTTCCAGTGAGTTGGCAGTCAAACAGGACAGATAATAAAGCAAAAGGCTTGTGAAACCACTGAAAAAGCAGCCTGACAAGACTGTCGAATTTCCATATTATTTCATGATATTAACATTGTTTTCATAGATGTGACCATGCATGGTGAAAATGGACAGATTTTTTGAACGCTAAGTCCATTTGAAATTGCTACGCTGTGGCCTGAATGTGAGGAGGGGGTTACCGATGTGGTCTGTGTGAGAAAGATCTTAGGAATAAATGGGAAAATAACACTGGATTTCCCTAAAAAAATGCTTTTCCTAGTGATTAGATTGAAGATGCATACGTCATACAAATGTTGCACAATTCTTTGTCTTTTAGGTGTATAACTGAAACTACAGGCCCTCAGCAATACTAAACTATTGAAGAACTATATGTGGGAAAATCTGATATTGTATAAGTAGTAGTTGTTTTGTAGTAAAAAACCCAATTTAGCAAAAGTTGGAACGTTGGGTGAACTGTAAATATATAAATGCTATATTTCTCAAATTTTTCAAGCAACATTTGTTTGAGATTAATCCAAAGACAACATATCAGTTGTTGAAACGGGATTGTTTTTGTTATATAGGAAAATAACTGGTATCAAGGCCAGAAATATTCAAAAAGTTGAAATGTTGTTGATAAAAAGCAGGCACAGTTGATTAAGACTAAACAATGTAGAACACTTTAGTTAGTTTTGTAATTGCCAAGATGATTTTGTATGAAAGCAGTGTTCTGTTCTAGGCATGATTTCAGTGGCTCAACTTGTAGGTGTATATGTCATCATGTCGTCCTTTTGTTACGCTTCAGTTGTTGCATATATAGACCAAAGGTCAGTCATTTTAGCATCTCGTTGCCCTTATGATGGATCCACATTATTGGAACGTATAGAATAGCATAGAATGCAAGTTTCCAACTGTTATCAGGTAATATTTGAGGCTTTCCTTCATTATATAATTCTGGGCGTCAGCTTATTTTGTTAAAAACTTTCTCCTCTGTTACCTGGAAGACAAAAGACACCAACACATTCTAATCTGGGGTTGTACCCTATTATACATTTCATTTTGAAAAAGCACAACTTCATTTTGGAGTTTCCCTTTGTTACATCCAATATTAATACTTGCCTCTGTTAATTACTGTATGGGACAATTAGGTACCCTTCAACCTGGAAACTATGATATTATCACACCTTATCTCATTTATAGGTCTGGGGAATTTGTTGTGCTCAGTAGCACCCACCTTTAAAGCGTGCTGCAGGCATCCGCAGCATAAGACAAGGACCTATTTTTAAATGAACTTTTCCCCTCTTCAGGAAGAAAAAAATAAATCAGTTTCATATGCAGCTGTAGTGGAACCCAATTCACAGCCGATTTAAATTCAGTACCAGTCAGTTATATTAAACGAATATGTGTAAATAAGTAAAGATGTATTCATAACATCTCACAGACTTAGACTTTAAAAAGATTCGTGAAAAATTATTTATCAATGGAAAACCCTTAATCGTCATGAGACCAAAATAGAACAAATAAAAGTACAAATGTTTAGGAGGCTGAGTTAGGATGAGCCTAAATAATAATATGAGTTGATACATACAAACGCACTGTGGCAATCTACGATTGTGTGTTCACGCTAAGGATACTGTGGTTTTACTGTAATTCTTTTGTTTATGTATTTAGTTTGTAATTGATCTTTGTTGGCTACTAAACAAACTGCCCTTTGGGGACAATAAAATCAATAAAACCTAATTTAATAAATTGACTGCTTCTTTTGATTGATTCTTTTACTGCATGTTCCAAGTTTTTAAGGTTGGGAAGCGTCCTTGCCACTACCCTCATCTTTTGCTCCCTACATTGATTCTCTATAGGACTCCAGTCTAGCATTTAACGTCCATCATCCTACATTTAGATTACAGCAAAAAATTTATTCAAATTTAAACAAGATCTTCCAACAGTATGAATATGTTTGAGCCTAACTGAATAAAATAAATGAACAGCATTTGCTTTTAACACACAGTAAGGACAGGTCAAGTGCTGTCCTCATGATCCAGTGACCTGAGCGCTTTAGATATTCCCCAATTAAACATGCCGGAGGTGAATGAATGTTTCATTGGGAGGACTCTGCAGAACAACAAAGTGAGGCTGTAATTCAGTCATTTAGTTGTGTTTGAATTATGACCCATTAAAAATATTCTGTACTTCTGTTCTTCAGCACTGACTTGACAACCCCTGATCTACACTTTAGAACAAACAATTTAAAACAAACCATCAACTGCTAATTATGTCACTATTTCTTCATTGCACTTTCAGACAAAGATTTTACATCACAGCAAACATTTTAAAACTCACTTGAGGAAATTCGCTCATAACACTTACCAACAAAGATGCTTTGGACATAGACCGGCTCAATGAAATGGCTCAATAAGGCTCCTTGGTATCCTAGCACCTGCCACTGAGTAATCTTATCAGTGGCGGACATGCTGACCACCTCGCTGGCAGATTTGTCGAGGGTTGATGAGAAAACTGAGAACACCTTTAAAAAAATATTTTTTTGTTGTTAAGGATTCATATTTAAATAAAAAAACAAAACTATTCAGTCATTTATTACCATAAATAACTGAAAAATAACAATACCTTGCCCCCCACTGACAGGTGTAGGCTGATCTCACTGTTGACTTGCCATGTTGTAATAGAAAAAGGGTTAAGGCGCCTGGGAATAGAGCAAAATTAAGATTTAGATGTTATATTCCAGATTCATTAATTAGTGTTTATTGTCTTTTTTTACCAACATAACAAAAAGAAAAAAAAAACAGTGAAAAAAAAGACTCCTGGGTGGGGCTACTCAACCCTTTTCGGCATACACTGAAATCAAGAAAAAAAGTATTTATGGAGTGAAGAAAAAAGCATTTATTCCAGTGGGGAGCAGTGATTTACCTTGAAACAAATGTTTTTTTGATTTCTTAATCGTGCTGAATCTTCCATTAAAATAACTCAAGTAATTTAGTGGCCTCCGAAAAAGACAAAAAAAAAAAAGACATTTAAACTAGACATAAAACATCAAAATCTAATGTAAATAAAAATAAAGTATTTTCAATATTCAATATTTTTCCCAGCAAATAAATATCTAAGTACTTTATCTAAACACATTTCCTCAAATTTCAGTGAAGCTAAAGAGAAAGCGTACACAAATATTTAACTGACATTAAGAAAAGATTCACTTATTTTCTTCTATTGGTTTGTGAAAGCTCAGCATTTCAAACTTCACGTGATTGAATAATAATTTCTGTGTTCCTGCTGTGTTGCTCTGACCAATAAAAACAGATCTTCCATTAAAAATGCACACTCAGCTCCTTTTTCAGACTTTGTTGTTTAACAATCACTCTACGCAATGACTGTGGTGTTTTGTGTGTGGGGGTGGGCGGGTACGGCCTCTATTAATTTAGACGATTAAAACTATGGAGCAAGTCACAAAAATCATATTGAAATAAAGTACTTCCGTAAGGGAGACTTCATAAATTTAAATAAAGTATTATTATGTAAATTAAGTACATATTCGTAATTCTTTCTTTCATGGACTTCCTGGATCTATACACAACATATCTACAATAAAATATTTTATTTAAAAAAAAAAAAGAAAGAAAAAACACATACCCAAGGTGCAAATACTTACAGCTTGTTTGGGATCTGAGCGGCACCCTTTGGCAGCTGGTTTACATACAGATGCAGGGTAATACCACTCTTCAGGCTGAGGAGATTGCTGTTGACATTGTGCGTGAAGACCGACTTCTCAGTCAGATTGGCATTTCTGCTGAAATACATCAGCAGGTGCCGGTACAGATACCTGGTAAGACAGAATGAGGATGGCACATCACGGGTATGTTGCTAACCATGCGATAAAGTGTCTTGAGCTGTACAATTTAAAATTTCATTCATTTAAGCCGCAACATCAACAAATCTTTGAGGATATTAAACTGTATGGCCCGAATTTAACTCCTTAAAGTTAAGATAAATAATCAGGGCTGAATGATCACTTTTTTTTAGCTTATAGCACTTGTATGCTTGTTTTGAGGCTCAGACAAAAACTTGTAGCATCAACAGAAAAAATCGGAGAAAATTTGAGACGGTTGTTACCTTCCTGGGGAATTGTTTGGTGATGAGGAAGATGGCGACTGAATTAAAGTTTGAATCAACAAAGAACGTAGTACTGTCATTTTTGGACTATAAGGCGCAGCAGTCTTTTTTAGGGAAAAAAGAAATGCGTACATATTAGGGCTGCACGATTATGACCAAAATAATAATCACGATTATTTTTATCAATATTGTAATCATGATTATTCATCTAGTCTCGTAAAATATCTATTTTTATTGCAAAAAATAAAATAATGCAAAAAAGAAACCCAACCTGAAAAAAACTCCAAGACTTTTATAAGTTCAAACTAAATATGTTATTTCAGAGTGCAATCTCAAAGTGTAACTTAATAGAAACAGCTTATACAGAAAAGCCCTAGGACATTCCCTGCATCCGAATCCTTAGTATGTACTACTTGCTACGTAGCAAATACTACTTACCCATTGATCTAGTAAATACTGCGTAGCAAACGAGCGAGTAGTAGGTTTGAAATCCGACTTATTGTAATATTTTTTTTTTTTTTTTTTTATAAAAAAATAAATCAGACTTATTGCTCCACCATTTTGCGTGTCTGTTGACTCGGATGTTTATGTTACGTTCAGCTGTGGTCCTGCCATCCACTAGCGGTTATTTTGTCTGGTATAACTTAAATGTTTACTGTACAGCTGTCAAAAAAAAAAAAAATCAGTAACATCACTTGATGTACATTTATACGCCGAAACTTTGGCAGTGTCAATGGTTGATAGTTCGTCTGTAGCCAATTTTAGCTAGGTAGCTCTTCTACGATTTCGGGGCTTCAGCTGCATTGTGGGATAGCGCAGCATCCACCGGCTGCGTACTGAGCCAGTACTACACATTCAGGAACTTCATGCCTACTAGTAAGATCCATACTTGAGTTTCGGATTGAATAAATCGCTCGCATACTGCTTTTCGCTTGCTACGTTGACGGCGTATTCGAATACAGCCATTGTGAGTGCTGAGTGGCGTAGGTGTGGCTTTTATTTGGGCAGCTTAATGAAGCATTAGCCATTTGTTTGCCCCCTGGTGGTTGGCAGAATATTGGTTGAGGCAGTGTATGATAGAGGCACGCAGTGAAGCAAGCATTTTAAATGCGTTGACGATCAGGTTTATTTAATTGTGGCCATCAAACTCGTGGTCACGATCAAAATCCGGTATATAAGCAGCAGGTGTTTTAATGTTTAATTACTATATGTAAGGGTTTGTGCAGAGGGGGTAGCCAGGAAAGTAATTGGTGTTTGGGGACGCTTCTATCTTATGAACATTTCAACCCGATGGAAACACCTCGGCCGTCATCCCTCCGTGTGTTCAGCCAATCTTCAAGAATGAGAGCAAGTTAGAGCAATCTGCTTTTATTACCTCTGAAAGCTTTTTTCTCTCTTATTGCATTGAGACAGTTCTTCACGTTGGCTTCATTGGTGCCGTGAAGCCACTCCATTTCCTTCTTTATAAGGGCCACATTTAACTTTAAAGTGGCATCATATCTATTTATTTGTTTGTTTTCCATAATTGGGATTTATGCATGAAAACTTGTTTTTTGCAAACTTTCTCGGAATGTATGACAGGTCCACGTTTGCTTTCATTGTTCGCACAAACTCCCTCCCTCTCTTTTTCGGTCTCCAGCCCCGTCTTAAATGCACAATATCCCTTAAAGAAAAAGTTCGGTATTTTACACAAAGTCCTGTTTTCAAATTTTTATGATAAAAAAGAACGGATGCTGCTGTCCCGATAAATTTAGGTTTCTTTGCTAACACCCCCCCGTCACAATAGGACTATAGGTGAACTCAAAAATTCCTTCCTAAAATGCATTAAACTTTTGTTTACAAAGACGTGAAAGTCACCGAGTGGTCAGGGGTGTTCACTGATATGCTTACACAAAAGTCGCCGCAAAAGATGTTTTCCAAAAGGCTTTATTGTCATTTTTGTCTCATATCTCATACCTCATAAGAGACCTCCTTGCTGTGACAACAGCATGTGAATCGTGCAAAATCCGTCCATGTGATGACATAGACTCTTTAGTGTTGAAGTTCCCAGTCCCAAGAGCGACGACTTCACATCCACTAGCTGGAAAAACGGGATTAAATTCAAGGTATCAATATGGCATTGTGAGAGAGAAGCTTTCATTTTTATAGATTATCCTGTTCTTACAATAACTTCACAGTTTACATATCTTTACAGCACATTTTTCTAGTTGTCACTCATGTTACTTCACACAGGCATGAATCAACATTTCTTAACAGGTCTAGTAAAGAAGTGTAAATCGCTCTATTAAAATAACTATTTTTAAACTTCATTCGGACTTTAACTGTAAATGTTAGTTGTGTCGAATGAGTAGAGGTGGTCGTTTTTTTGCCAACAAATACTCTAGGTCAGTCTAGTCAGAAACAGATGAATAAGTTAAAAACCACATTATCTCAACTGTTGAGCATGGTGGAGGTTCTACAATGATCTCCAAGTTTCTTTCCCAAATGCTCTGGGAACCTACAAAAGTTTGAGGGGCCAATAAATCTTGGGATAGGTTGAATGGGGGAAAAAAAAAGAAAAAAATACCCTTAGTGACTATGGTGGTTGTCATTGGGTCAGCCGGGAAAAAAACGGTTTAAGAGATGAGGCCAAATAAATACAAAAGTAGTTATCCAGACTGAAAATCAACCGACTAACACTGCCAATTAGTGTAGTGAAGAGAGAATCTAGGACTGCGAGGAACGTGACAAAGCCACAAAGAGAAACTGTCAAAGATTGCTCTCTGTCTGCTTCAGCCAACCTTTTCTAAAAAATACTCTTCTACTGGCAAAGACAGGGTTGTGCACATTTTGGACTTAGATGATAAAACTGTACAGAATTAAAATATGAATTTGAGTTAAGGCTTAACACATTACCAGCGGTGAAAATGAATGAGGCCAGTACTGCACATGCCCACCTGAATAACTAAACCCTCAGCTTGACACTCCTAAAGGTTTACAAGTGTGTAACCCGTCAGCAATTTCAAATAAAGTAGGAGCATGCGTTTCACATGTAAAGAAAATGAACTTAAATTTAATGCTGTCAGATGTACCTGTATCACATTAGTTTTGTGATTGTCTTTAGGTCATTCACTTTTTTTTTTTTTTTTTTTTTTTTTTTTACAAGTTTCACAGAGCTTTAATTAGATTCTAACACTTCACCGAAACATTAACTAAAAGACTATCTGACATGGCACATATGGTGACCTTGAGCGCATCTCGCTCTGGTCAAGATCTTTTGTGCTGAAGGAGAGAAGGATGACATAAGCTCATTTCGTCTGGCTCTTACGAGAAGCTCCGCACACCAGTAGTTACACTGACACGATTTCAGAGCGAACAAAACAATCCAAACTTTGACTTCGTTTTACAAAAATAGAAGCCGACAATGCATGCTGTCACAAATGTAATAAAAGCTTTGCTTGGAAAGGCCAGAACACGAGTACTTTGGGATGCAGCGGTACAGTAAATGGATGGGTGGATGTTATATTGTTGTTCTCAGGGCTTATTTTGCAATATACACTTTAGCATTCAAAATCTTTCATTTTGGTTTGTAATTGCATTGTTTTATGGGGAAGTTATGTTTGATATTTTTTATTTGAATACCTTAAAAAATATTAAATATATATAGTATCTTAGTTTTTTATATGTAAAAGAAGTTGTTTATATGGTGTTTTATCAAGTTATTCATTTTGTACTTTTTTCATTTTGTAGTTATTTATTTTCTGTGCTTTGCTGTTCAAGTTTAAAAAAAAGAAAACAATTATAGTTGATTGTTTGTGTTTTTGTCCTTTTGTTTTAGTCATTCCAAAAAAAAAGGACCGATCAGGGTACCGATAAAGTACCGGATCGATACGGAGTATTGTTAAGAGTAGTAGCATCGATAAATTCTTAATGATACCCATCCCTAGTTACAATGAGCATTTTTATTGCCATGGGCCTTTTAAAACTATTGCAAGCAACTGCTAAACGCAGGTATCTGCTAAACATTATATTTTTTTGCTTTTGCAAAAAGAAACTCGTTCTGTCTATTACAAACCAGCTTTCCCCCATTTTTCTAGTGTATATCCCTCTGCATAAAACTTACAATGAAAATGTCTGACTATTTAGTAAACATTATCCTGTTGTTCTAAATAATGGCATCTGAATATATTTCTTGTTTCTAGAGTGGAACAGAAACAGGTTTAGGGACAACAGTATTTTTGTCCATTTGTTTGGCAGAGCCTACTTACAAGTCTTGACTATGAAAGCAGCTGTTGTGTCTCCACAGCTGGAGAACTCTGGGTGGTTGTTCAGCAGCTTAGAGAGCTGATCCTTCACAGCATGTGGAATCTGGAGGTTGATCGAACTCTTCCTTTCTGTACAGCAAAATAATAATGAAAATAAAAATCAATAAACTCAACTGTTCTTACAGTAAAAACTGTTACCCCAATTTAGAATGGATGCGTCTGTGGCGCGGTCACTTCGGCTAATAGAAACGGTCCCCAGCGACCCTTCAAGGAGAAGCGGAATAAATAATGGATGGAATGTATTTTTACCTGAACTCCGTGCATAGAGTTGGGGGGAAAAAACCTGTGCATTACTTAAAGCGGTCAGAGGGAGTTGTGAATATTAATCTGTAAAAATGACGGACAGCCTTTATATTTTTTTTTATCACCGTTCAAAAACAAACTATCAAATACGGAAAATATTCATTTAGCAGTACCAAGCAAAGTTTGCAAACGCTCATTAACTCGGCTTTATTGTAACTTTTCTGATAGAATTGTAACTGTATGTATAAAGCACATTTCATACAATGAAATGCAGTTCAAAGTGCTGTACAAAAACCTGAGTTACCATAAATGGCTCTAGAGGGATAGCTGCCAGCAATGGATGACTCTTCCTTCACTGGTAAAGGTGGAGGAACACCTGAAAAGCAGAAACGTGTAAGAACAATTTTAAGATATACCTTATGAAATTGTTCACATTATTTGGAAAACGTTAAATTGCCAGTGATGAATATTTTACTTGTATCCTCTACATCTTAATCTGGATCTCTATCTTATCATACTATATTTAAGGCCCAATAAAACCCATGTTATTTTTTTCCAAATTCCAGTTTTCAAACCATATTAAGTCACCCAAGACGTTTTTGATTATAGAGTCAGTGAAAAAGAGTTTCACATTTAACAAGTTATTAAACTTTCGCAAGTATACCAAAGTCCTGCAGATCAGAAAAACATTGAGCCCTTTTGCAAAGTACTTATTTTTAAACAAAAAACATTTTTCTATAGGATTCTTTGTGTGTAGCCCTCATGCCCTAGCAGGCTTTGTAATTTTTCCAATTTGGACAATCAAAACAAAATCTTCAATAAACTGACCCCTCACCTGTACCTTATAAAAATGTTCAGTAGTTAGCAGTTGAGACTGGTTCACACCAGCTTGCTTCTTCCATGTTTCTAAATGCGCCTGACTATAAGTTATCGTCACATGTTCGTCTTTATTAGTCCAGCATGCTAACAAAAACTTACAGAAACTTTATTCTAATTCCTAAAACAAAACTCCTGAGGTATTGTTTTTGTCCTAAACTTTGCTCTAAGCGGAGTTTTTTTTAATTCTTCAGAGACGGTCTGTATTACAACGAGCCTTTTCAGTATGGCTGACCATTTTTATTTCAGTCTGTGAGAGGGGGAGAGCCAAAATGACCCTGACCTAAGGTAAGGACAGGTACTGAGGGCTGCATAAGCTAAAACACTTATGGGCCAAAATACTTATAGAAACTATATTTTTTTGTCCAGTTAGCCATGCAAGAATTTTGTGAGATTCCTAATTTGTAGTGGATTCTATTTTGTTTGGTCAATTCTGTATTGTTCAAGTTATAAGCAGCTGTTAAAAGTCATTAAGCCATATGAAACATAAGTACATTTTAGAATTATTTTTATATTTAAATATTGATGAATCAGGATATTTACCATGTAGAACCCTATAGAAATATCAAAGAAAAATGCAGCTTTCAGGGAAAACCAAATGCACTCTATTCAGTTCTTTATCAGCTGCATATGAAATAAGTTTAACAATCATTAAAACTTTTGATCTACCAACAATAACATGGTAAAATGTATGGCACACACCGAGATATATAAGAACACTTATTTTCTTTTTATGTCATATCCAGCATTACCATCAAGCATCCAATAATCAAAGGGAAAAAATGTACTTTTTCAAAATACTAACCTGATGCTTGAGGGAGATCCGATTTAATACATCCCAGACTAGGCAAAAAGTCCTCCAAAGCAACCTTTGCTGCATTTAGTCGTGCTTCCTTTTTAGTCACTCCCATGCCAGTCCTGTACTGAATGCCATCAATCTTGACAGCAAAGGCAAAGTAAAACCCAGGTAAGTTGCCTAAAAGAAAAACATGTTAAACAGACAGCAGTCAATAAATAAATTCTAGCAATATGAGACATCAAACAGGAACCAGACATGAAAACAGGTCAGAGTTGAAAAAGGTGAGAATGATACAATAAGTGGTGTCAAATTATAGCGTTAATGGTGATTCATTAATTCAAACCAATTATAGCGCTGTTTTTTAATCATATGAATTAATTTTTTCATCTTTAATTCTATTGTTTCTGAATGCTAGTTGCCTTTAAATGAAACCCGTTTTTATGCTTTGGGCTTCTTGCGCTTGGGTTGTTAGGGCTTAACTACACCCAGAAGTGGAGATCGAAGGATGTAAACTTATAAGTTGATTTCTTTCCATTGTAATAGAGAGGGCGAGGTGAGGAGGAGCGGGGACTTGCAGACAGTCTAATATACTTAGCTATATTTAGCGAGTTTTTGGACCCCTCTAGAGAGTAATTTTCAAAAATAAAAGCAAATAGCGACAGATCTAGCAACTTGTTAAGGGTTTATTGGAGACTCCCGTCTCAGACCACAAAGGCACACCACAAGCTGCAGCTCAACACGGCTGCCCGGGTCCAGCTGTATGGCAAGTCATCGGTATAAAACTTATATTATGTGTTGTCTTAACCCATAATACAGCTAGATTCAGAGCAGATATTTTTCCCACTGAGTCCATAACGCTTATGAACTGATAATCCTCGAAGCAGATTGTTGCAGTCCCCACTTGGGACTAGTTACAAAAATAGCAGAGTATAAATGCTGGGACTGCATCTCTTAAAGTCCGTTAAATACAATAAACGACATCATAAAACCTAGAGCTGGACGATATAGAAAAAGCGTTTATCGATCTATAACTATCATAAATGTAGAAAAGGTATTTTAAGCGCCTCGTTGTCATTTTGTTATTTTTCAATGAACTAATTTTAACTAAGAATGAAATTAAGTTATTTTTCAAACACTTTTTTTAATCAGAACTGAGTTTGTAAGACATTTTAAAAGCCACCTGTGTTGTTAGCATCGCAACCAGGGTAAGTTTCCTGTACCTCTCCATAACAGTGATTTGCAGCAAGCCGTGGTGGTGGCTTTATCATAAATCTGATTGTAAGACACAGAAACGAATCAAGAGACCTGAGTCACATCAGTAAATACAAAGAAGAGTAGTCTGATTAACCACTATATTATATGTTGTTTTAAATTACGTTAGCAATTTATATTAAAGGCTTATCCTGATGCTTTTTAATCGTTTAAACATTTTAAGACACTTTATAATATTAATGGCTGAAACTTTGGTTTAGTTTGTCAAAGCTTATTCTAATTCAGTTGAAGTGCAACTCACCCCAAAATCTACGTTTTTTTGTTGATGACCAGTATAAATGTGTCTATAATAGCACTATCTATATGTCTGGTCATTATTTTGTATGTTGTGTGTATTTTAGTACATTTTAGTGAAAATATTAATTTCGTACCAAAAACCGTTAGTTTAGTGCCCCAAGTGGTTAAACAATTACACTGCACTGTAATTCACTAGAATTAGAATCCTGCATTGCTAACGGCTCAGCTCGGGTTTCTGTCGTAGGCTTTGATCAGTGACAACAGTAGTCCGGCCGTGGTGGGGTATATAACACGTGCGGCTTCGGCCACACCTCCATAGTGAGGTGCAATGAACTTCCTGCAGCACAAATGTCTCAAAACCTGGGGGCTCTGTTTTGCAGGTGGTTACCCCTACTTGTTGACATTTGCTCATTACCTATGACAAAGGCAATAACTGATATCAGTAAATGAAAAATTTAAGAAAACATTTTTTTTGTGCACATTCCTGAATGTTTTTCTCGTCATGCTTGGAACTTTATTTATACATTGGGCATCTCTCTGCAACACACATTTTCTGTTGCGCACATTGACGTACAGTGGCTGCAGGTGCTCCTTAGATGTGGCCAATAACAATGTACCACTCCGAGACGGTGCCCATTCTATGCTGCGATGCCGCCACAGGCTCGGCATCAATTGCTGCTGCTGCAATTAATAAAAAAAATGAGGGGAAACTTATTTTTAAATAAAACTTTTTTTTTTTTAATAGAACGCTTATTTATATCGCACCACACGTCTATTGATCAACAGATATTGCTATCGAATTATTATCCACCCCTAATAAAACCACATTTTTTATTACATATATCAAACCTTTGTTCGTCTACAGTAGTGTAATAAATTTTAATGAAAATACCTCAAAATGAGGGTTTTTCTCAGCTATTAGTCGATGAGATTAATCTCATTTTTAATTACAGATCATAATTTATCTCAAAATTGATTTAATCTCATGACAACACTAATTATATATCTCCATATAGATTTTAGAGGTGCAAGTACTTGTTTAGAATATAAATTATATCACTTTGACAATACAGCAGACAATATGTTCCAAGTTTCAATTATATTCCCCCACTTTCTTTCTTTCAAAACAATTATTTTTAGCGTTTCTTAAAATTGTCATTTTTATATGTTTAGTATTTTACCTCACCATTGAGTGTCTGCTTCCTAATGTAATCTTTTTAAAGTCCATTTGTCATCCATGGCTTATAATCTTTCAGAAATTATTTGCATTATTTCAGTGGACAGCTATTATCATAGAGAAATGTGTAAATGTTAAGAAAAGGTTGCGGATTTTATTAGACAAGACAAAAAAGTTGTAGCACCAACACCAATGGCTTAAAACAGAGTACAATAGTTATAAAAATAATGGATTATATTTATACAGCGCTTTTCAAGACACCCTAATTCCACTATTCACTCACTGGTGGAAGCAAGCTACGATTGTAGCTGCCCGGGGGGCAGACTGAACGAAGCGAGGCTGCCATATTTAGCCATCAGCCCCTCTGGCCAACACCAGTAGGCAGGAAATAAAATGTCTTGCCCAAGGGACATCAAGATCTGGTGCTCGATCCGGAAACCCTCTGGTTACAAGGCGATCTCCGAACCCCTGAGCTGCAGTTGGTTTTTAGGGATTGTAAAATACATTTTGTGCTGGTACTACAACTTCTTTGTCTGTGCTACAAAACAAGCAACCTTTGTAGCACCAGTGCTATAAGCTAAAAAAGGGAATGTACAGTCCTGAGAGTTCTATTCCCACTCGTTTCTGAGAGTCCAGTTTAGACGGAGATATGAGAAAGCCGACAACACCGGTGAAGTGGCTGGGGCTGTGAAGGAAATCAGTTGTTTATTTTATGTTAGACTGAAATTGCTTGCAGAGGGCAGATGAAAAAAAAGTTTTGTTGTTGCTTGTTGCTTCTTAGTAAAGTTGCTAGAGGGATCTAAAAAGTCGCTAAATAAAGTGACACAGTCGCTATGTTGGCGACACTCTTCCCTTCTCGTTTCAGCCCGAACGGTGTCAAGTCACATGACTGTATGTATTGATCAGGTAGTGACTACAGCCAGTATGTAGTGTTGAGATATCGTTGCTTCATGTGTCGGGGTGGCGTTATGGGCTCATGTTTGTCGCCTCCAGTGCGGCCATTAATAAAAAAAAAAAGCAGCTTGCAAAGCTGTAACACCGGTGCTACGTATGAAAAAAATTTAATGCACAGTTTTTAATCATTGCAAGTGCAACATATATGTCGCACTGCACAGCTCTGCACATACAATGCAAATGCAATCTGCAGTAAAGCTGAACCTCCCACTCAACCATCCACACCTGCAACAAGACCAGTAGGATTATTTTCAAGTACACCTTACCTGTGCAGTGCCTTACCTGTGGTTTCATTGATTTCTAAATGAAACTGTAAAGCTTGGGCAAGCTGATGAAGCAAAGATACCGGATCTATTTCGCCATTGTTGTATTTTTCAACCAGTTCTTTGGGAGAGACTTTAGGAATACCAGGATGACCTTAAATTAATAAATAACACTGAGAAATTAATATTTAAACACACACAAACACAGTTTAGACTGCCAAGTTGTCAAAACAGCCCAGCAACAAAGCCAAAAACTTTAATGATGAATAATCCTAAGGTTATTATCTGGCTTCTAAAGAAACAAAATATTACAAGTAAAAAGAATTGAGGGAACGATCCCATTCCAAAACTCACCAGGTCTGAACGGCTTAGTTCTTTGTTTGACAGAGTCACCTTCCCGTATCTCATTCAACGTGGATTGATGCTTATTTGGCTCTATTGGTTCTGATGTTGGTGGCATATTTTTCATCAGCATTTGTGCAAAACTGGCTCCTCTAGAACCTCGAAACGATCCACCCACTGAGAACATCCTGCAAGCCCAACAGGTTCTGAGAACAGAAGAACAACAATTCTGTTCAACCAAACTCTTCATGTATTTGGGGGTGTTTTACGTAGCTTGGGCACTATGAAGAATTACAAACTCATCTTCATAGGGAAAACAAAAAGGTCTTATTTCTTAAAAATTATCCAATCCATTTGCAATATGAAAAAAACAAAAAGGCAGATTAAACCTGGGTGCCCAGAAGAAACACAAACCCATTTTCACATGTAAAACAGAACAAGAGTTTCTTTAAATTATTAGAAACTAATATGTGATGAGAAATTAAAACAAAAACATGTCTTAAGGTTTGCACATAAATGTCTAAGCTATTTGATGTTATTTATTACTAAAATGACAGTAAGTTACAAAGACACAGCACCACCCATATTACCACTTTAGCCTCAATATCTTGTAAAAGTATTAAGTCAGCCACCAGATGTGCAAGTTATCCCACCTACAAAGATGAGACGCCTGTAATTTTTAAGCATAGGTTATGTTTGACCATAATTTACAAATAACATCTTTAAAAAAAAGACAATGGGATTTTCTGGATTTTTTTTCTTTCTTTCTTATTTAGTATCTCATCGTTGAGGTATACCTATAATGAAAAATACAGACCACACTCATCTTTTTAAGTGGCAGACTAAATATAGTTTGGCCCCAATGTAAGGGCTTTTCTGGGAAGCTTGGAACTTCAATAAAAGCCAATGAAATTACAAAACTAATCCATATATAGGTTGTTTTTGCAACACTGCATAAAACGCATGAAAAACGCAATAAAAAAATAAAATTAAAAAAAAACACAAAAAACAATATTACAAGTAACAGGATGCAACCAAACAAAATTTAGAGCAGCTAATTTCCTCATTTGGCAAATATTTTCTTCAGAATAATTGAATGTGTTGAAAATGACATTCGTTATTTCATTCAACTTTCTTTTACGTGAAAAAAAGACACCTTGCACTATAAATATATTTTTAAAAATATGTTTTGCACCCCCCTGCATATTTATCAACTTAAATAGTTAATCTTATTTGAATCCTATAATAGTAGGAGGGTTCAGCCTAGGCTAAATGTGTTTGACAGTGATGGGAGGTTAAATTAACAGCAGGGGCAGAAATCCAAATACAGTTTACTGCAAACACTTTAAGGCAGTAACACATGTAACGTGAAATACGTATTTTACAGCCCCCGTCTGCCTTATTTATTCAACGGGGAAAGGGAGGCTGGCTGAGGAGAAGATACGCTTCCCCACACAAATAATATGCATCGTCATCTTGAGACTGAACACTGTTCGTGTCGATTTTAAACAAGTGTAAAATGTTAGCAATATAGAACAAAACAACAAATTTCCTCGCACAAGAAGACGAAATGCAGTTTCCCTCCGAGAACTACATTTTTATTGTTTTAATCTCTTGCAGGTAAGCTAATGTAGCTAACGTCCAGACTCGCTGGCGAAACAGCCAATCGACTTTAGCCAGTTTAGCCGTCGGTTAAACGTCCGTTCTCTTCAAATGTTTGGTAACCTCGAACATCTACAATAAACTGCACCCTATATGCAAACTTTCAACCTAATAGCTCGAGAGCAAGCTACAGATTATCGTCTAGGCTAGAGAAAAACTGTTCAGTTTCCAAGTTCAAAGTGCCCAGAATTGATGCTGCACCCTATTACAAACACCGTTTAAGAAATGCAATATTATACAGTCAAAACCAGAGTCAAGTATATAAACTTTTACCTGTTTTGGGTTTCGAAATATGTGCTGTGGGTGTAATGGCGTCTGAACCTCCGGGAACACGAACAACTACCAAACTACTCATGCACGACGCCGTCTCGTGTCAGTTGAGGCAAGGCGCACCGATATTTCATTAAGGATACAGTTCAAAAAATGCAGAGCAATTGCAGCTCTTTACTCATACACATAAAAAAGAAAACACATGTTTTTTTTTTCATGTGCAGAGATCCTAGCAAATGTGTTTCAACAGTTCCTCCGTGAGAGAGGGTTGCTTACTTAAATATAGGCCAACACACATGAAAGTAAACTTTTTACATGTCCAAGCTGGTACTGCACCAACACAACAGGAAACTACAACCAATAACAAAGTGATTAAAATATATTGAGCATCTTTAAAAATATAAAGGGGAAAAAAAGCTTTTTATTTTGTTTTCCATTTTTCTTTTTTTTTTTTTTTTTATGCTATATTTGTATAGAATCTCTACTTACAGAATGACTCAAATTATACTTTTTGTTAGTTTTGTCTTTTTATTTTATGATGCACTACATGTCTTTTCTAAAACGTGGACCGTTTTATTTTATGCTAATATATACAATGATTTTCAATTTGTTTAAATTTGACTTTTTTTTATAAAACCTAAAATTACATATATATTTTTTTTTTGTTTAGTTAGAAAACACAATTTATACAGTAGGTATTCGTAACTCATCGTAACTCAAGGATATTGTTGGACACTGTCAATTCAATTCAGATTATAGCACTGATTCACAACAGATGTCACATGAAGGCGCTTTACAAGAAAAGTAATTTCAATACAATTGTACAAACATTTCAATCAGTTAAAAGTTTCCTTTGTAAGGAATCCCAGCAAATTTGTTGACGTGAGGTTGTCTCCCATACAATCAGACTCCAACCATATGCAATCCCTCATACTGAGCAAGTATGTACTGTAGCGACTGTGAAGAGAAAAAAACTCCCCTTTAACAGGAAGAAACAAAAACAAAACCCTGCTCAATACGAGCGGCCATAAACTACAAACCTTTCCAGTAATTATTCAGGATTTTGTTGACAATTTTGAAGAGTTGTCTAACTTGAACACTCCAAAAACAGTGTTTAGTTTAGAAGAGAAAAAATAGTCAACAGCTGTTATCACACTTCACAGTAATCTTATAGTACAAAGAAATACAAAAGTTACTTTGATGAACAAAAGAAATAAAGCTGTTGATCATGTTTAATATATATTAAAAGCATTAATCTTTTCCCCCCTTTTTTTGTTTCGCTTTAATGAAAAATATTGAACTGTATTATAAGCAGAGTAGTGTAGCCAATTTCTACTCAAGTAACAGAAGCACTACTTCAATATAGGTTTATTCATGTACAATTAAAATCATGCAAAAATGGTCAAGAGTATTAAAGTATTTGGTAAAAACAAAAGTACTGTAAAAATGTGAATATAACCTCTATTTTAACTTAGGAAAAACTATGTCATCAAAACACACATTTTTGACATAAACAAACAGAGTAAAAAGTAATTACATCATCCAAAATAACTTCACAGCTGAAGAAAGAAAAATTTCCAAATTACACTTTTCTTCAACCTAAAACTTTATAAACAATACAGTAATTACAGTATATACGGTTGACCAGTGTGAAGTGCCAGTGACAATGTCCATAGAGTAGCTCTGTGGTAGAGTTGTTGGCCTGTGATCCTGAAATTGTGAGTTTGAATCCTGTTTCTGCCTGCTACATCCTGTTGTCGATGGGCAAGACACCTTGCCTACTGTTGTTGTCTGTGACTGTAGTCATAGCTTTTTTCTGCCAGTGTGAGAGTGAATGAATAATGGAATTGTAAAACACATTGAGGGCCTCAATACGCAATCCATTATTATTATATACTGTTTATGGTATATATGCTTGACCTTAGCTTATGTGCAAGCAAAAAGTCTCAACCCCTTTGACTGCATCATGTCTCCACAGTATAAAGACTGACTCCATACAATAAATATACACAAACTAACTTTATACTCATAAGATATTGTCAGATGTTTAGACAAATCTTCCCCGCTGAACCCCAAATAAAAAAAACTCAAGCAACTTCCGGTAAAAACCCCTAAGAAATTCTTTTTTGTGTTAAAACGCATGAAATCATCAGCTACATATATGATTTTATGATTAGTAAACGCATATTTTATTATTGTAAAAGGTAGATGTTCTAAAGTTAATAATTGAAGAAAACGTTTTTGAACTAAAACTTTTTTGATGGAAACTTGTCTGAGCCAGTGTCCTGAGTGACGGTTCAGCAACAACATCACTTCCTGAGATGTTTTGGCCCGAGTCATGTCTCATTTCAGACCATTAGATCATATGTTTCCATCATGTTTGTTTCACTTCTGTGGGTGCAAACAGTGATGTAGTGGGATGTAATGAGAAGGGGGCTTTCTCTCTTTCACTTTTTAATAAAAAGCCAGTAGTATCCTCTTTATGTAAATACATATAAGGACCCTTTGAGAGGTCAAGATAGTTTTTGGGGAATTCCCCTTTTGATGCAATTGTTCAAAATAGTTGCTTGCATGGGCTTGCTTCGTCAAGCTCTTCTGATGCAAAGCCGTTTTTTTTGCTTTCAACAATGTTGCTTTTTTTAAAGGCTGACGGGACACGTTCCTGGAGCTTCAAAACTTCTCACTTCGATATGTGACTTTATCGAAAAGGGTAACACATTTTCTTTTTTTCTAAGTTGCTCTCCCCTCTAAAGTAAAAATTAAAAAACATGAGTTACCTTGAACCTATATTCAACCTGGAGGAAGTGTCTACTGTGTGGTTGGATAAGAGGAGGTGGGGAGAATGCCTGACATTGTGTACGTCCAAATGGCAGAATTGAAACCTTTCATTGCACCGAGGGTCGCTTTCGGTAGCTGAAATCATAAAGGATCTTCAGTGATTAGCGATTATGAGAGTGTTTGAACCAAAGTGGAACAAGCAGCCCACAGGCAGAGAGATATGAAGGTTGCCACAGGAACAAACATGGTTTGACACCCCCACAGTCTTAAAGTTTGAATTTTCAGGTTTGATCAGTCAAACTTGAAAAGGGAAAGGGCGCATGTTGAAATGACTTGGCATGCCTCTTCCCCTTGTTCCCATAAGCAGCTAAGATAAAGGAACAAGTTGAGTCACTTCTGCGTGCTTTGGCCTTTAACCATAACCTATTTTACCGGTTAATAAATCTGGAAGAGTAGTTTGTACTCTTGTTTTCTTCATTTGTTCGGTTAGTTGTGGTTAACATTAACACGTGATAGTAAAATAAGATGCATATAACTCCTTTATTTTTTTGTTCCACTGCTAAAATTTAAGTGAAAATCTAATAAGTTGAATACAAATTTACAAGACCTGCAATATTATGAGAGAGTGATAGTTGTGAAAAAGGGATAAAAAAGTTATTTTGCGATGCGTCTGTTCAGCTCGGAAAAGTCAGACCGGCCTCGGTCGGAAATGAAACACTCCCCACTGGAAATATTTGTTATTAATAACATCTTTTTGCAAGTCTGCACCATCTCACCAATCTGGAAAAGCTAAACCCCAACATGGGGCCATTAAAGGTCTCGGAATTCCCCCCATTAAAAACGTAGATTATCAGGACACATCTACCAAACACAGATAGAAAACACCCTCTGTTCTTATCTCTATTATTTACGGAAAACAAGTAAAGACAGACAGAAATTTTTTAAATGCATCACAGTGGATTGTGGGAGAAGCAGGTAAAGAGTCATAACACACAGAATGTGATGTAATTTGTGACACCACAAAGATGTACAAACTGCACATGCAAGGCAAATATGCAAATACACTTTCCATGATTGAAGTCTGACTTTGGTTTTCACCCCCATTTATGATCAGCGGTGTAATAGAAACTCTTTAAAATGATTGCAAATTATTTCTAAATTTTAATCTCCTGCAAGTACTATTTAAAAGACTCTTATCTAATCCTGAAGTCAACCACTGACCTTTTTCTTAGCTAATCCCAAACTGATTAATACATTCCTCCTGTCTAACAGCAGGTGGCAGTGTGAGAAAGGAAAACAAGCTGCAGTGTTCAGTGCTTGCATACTTCCTTGTGATGGGAAAAATAAAGAAAACACATTGTCAGATTGACTCAGTAGCCACAGTTGAGTCACTGGGTTTAAAACATTTTGAAGCTACATGTAGCAAGGGCATAAACAAACTCTTTCCTCTCATTTCACATCACAAAATGTGCTTTATCTGGAAAAATGTACTTAATTGAACTTTAACGGTGATTGAAAAGCAAAAAAAAAAAAATCCCTTTTAACATAAGACCGAATTGATTGGGAAAACTGTAGATGTACCAGATTAAATGAGTAAGGGTCAATGTCTTTTTTCTTCAGTTTTTCACTGTGTGTACGTCACACATTATTCAATTCAGTTTATTTATATAGCTCCAATTCACAACAGATGTCATCTCAAGGCAAGAAAAAAGTCATTTCAATACAATTGTACAAACATTCCAATCAATTAAAAGTTTTCTATTTAAGGAATCCCAGCAGGTTGTGCCCTGAACATGTAGACTTCAAAAGTATGTAAGAGTAATTTATGTATTAAAGAAAATAAAAAAGTGGACAACAGGACATGGAGGATGTTCGGTCAATGGGAGCATAATCTGAATCGATGCTCCCTATCCAACATTGCATTACAACAAAGCAGGATACCAGACCAGGTGGAGCTTCTATGGAGATAAAAAGACAAGGTTAGGAGAAAACAAGGTTAAATAACAGCACAAAAATATATCTGACGAGTAGTAGAAGCGGAAAGTAGTCAGTCTGTCCTCCAACAGTCTAAGCCTTTAGCAGCATAACTATGTGGCAAGGCGCATAATGAGGGCCCAGGCAGGATTCAATCCCACAACTCCCAGATGAGATTCATGCACGCTAACCATTCAGCCAAAGGGATATCCCTGTGGCCAAGCAGCCAGGACACATGATCAGTCGGAGCCATAGTGAAAGGACCTCCACACTGTCACAACTACAGAGATAGCTCAGGATAACCTAATATATTCTAACAATAAGCTTTATCAAAACGGAAGGTTTTAAGACTAGTCTTAAAAATAGTGTCTGCCTCACAGACTAAAACTGGGAGCTGGTTCCCCAGGAGAAGAACCTGATAAATAAAACATCTTCCTCCCATTTTGCTTTTAAAAATCTTGGGAACTACCAATATAACCGCATTCTGAGAACGAAGTGCTCTGTTAGGAACATATGGAACAATCAGATCTCTGATGTAAGATGTAGCTTGATTATTGAGGGCTTTATCTGTAAGGAGGAGGATCCTAAACTCTATTCTACTGAACAAAGTCGTCTCAGACCATAGAAACCAGAGCCCAGTGCCCCATGGCTAACGCATGTTTGCTATGACAGCACCCCTCCATTGATAAATAACAGCCGCTCCTCTTTGGCCTGCTGCTGCAGTCGCATTCAGCTGCAGCCCTCCAATGCGTCTCCACAGCCAAGATTGAATCTTCCCCATTCATTAGACTAAGTGGATGAGGCCCTCTAATAGGGGCTCCCTTCCCCTCAATAATTGCCGTTGATTGGCGTAAATTAGACCCTAGTTGCCAGACGAGTGATTCTCGACGACGATAATCTGATTCCCAACTCAAACTAATAGGATTTTAACTCTGGCTTCGGCCTAATGTCCGTCTGCAAACCCTTGCTATGGCCCTATGCCCCACCCAGCCGACGTCCTCTGGATCATATTTGAGGCATACTAAGTTGAAGCCGAAGAAGCGGGTTGATTCTGCGGGGTTGGGGGGGGTCATGCGCTCATCTATTCATGCTCTGCATCAATTGGTCATTCTTGTGTCACTTACATCATCAACGGGACATGCTATGAATGAGGCTGCTGGAGCAAAAAGCGGATGTTGGATGACTTGGGTAATACACAGCCCCACTATAGGCCCAGGGAGTGAAAGATGAGACTAATTAAAGCTGTTTTGTATGCAGTAAAAATATGATTTAAACTTTAAAAAACAACACTATGAATTCTAGAAATCTTAGTTTTGTGTAGGTGGGAAATCTCCTACAGTTTCATATGTAGATTTGAGACTGATTTGTACTTCCTTTTAGTCAAAATAATTCACCACATAGCAATGACACAGTGTATTAAATGTGTTTAAATATGTATGCTGCAAAGCCACTCGCAGCATTCTTTAAAGGTTTGAGAAATAGACCACTTTAACCAAAATATATCTAGTTGTTTTGCATTTTATAAAAAGGTTAAACTGTTTTTCTTTCTGTTTTTCCATTCCAGTTCATATTTTGCCCAAGCTACCAGTCTAGAAGCTTCATTGTGACTGTTCACAACAACATAAAGTCTATAAGTGAAGCACAGTTAATGTTCTTTTGTCATTTAGTTGATAAGGGGACGTTGCTACTACTAAGGCCGGAGGACTAATGAATCTCCACTCCATTACCACTGAATCGGACAGATTGCTCTCCCGGAGAAATGAATTGAGTTTTTTGTATTTGTGAGATCATTCTCCCTCCATTAACTGCTCTTTATCCCGTCTCTTCATCACAGGCAAATCAGGTTAGGCAGCCATGATTAGCTGGGGTGGCCTCCCTTTTTAAAAGGTAATTGGGTTTGGCGGCTCAGCTGATAGTGCCATTAGGACCAATAAAGGCTGGGCTTGGCTCATCGAGTGAAACAGATTCTTCAGCAGCAGATGGCAGATGGAGGGAGAGGGTGCTGATGCATTGAGGCCAAAAACAAAGTTTGTGTAACCGAAGTAGTTTCGGGGCATCCTCTCTTTGCATATATGCCCGCCAGCGCATCAGACCCACAGACGGGTTGAAATTTGGTCTGCAAAAACAGTAAAACGAGTTGTTAGCACAGATTTTTTTTTAATACATAGGTTTGCAAAAGTATTTTCAAACCCGTATTTTTAAAATGGATGTTTCAAACACAAACTTTAATGTGCACCTAGGCCCCTTAGCTAAATATGGCCAAAAAAAATTAAGTTGTGTCTTAGATGCGCACACACAAAGTTTAATTTGTTATTATTTGTTTTTTATTCTAATAGGTTTACCTCACTGAAAAAGGAAGACCGTGTTCAGTGTTCTTACCTTCTGTGTGTCAACTTATAGTATTTATTTTTAATAAAATATGGAATCGGAATCTGGTAGGTTTTATTGCTAAATTTTGAGCTAATTCACAACATTAGGAAATTGCTGCAAACATACAATAAGACAAACACTTCTGAGCATGCAATACATAAAAATAAAAGGAGATAACAGATGGATATGTGCATGACGGCAGGTGATAATTTGCACAAAATCAGACGGGTACAAAAACAAAACACGAGGTCATGTGATTGAAACCGAGAAGGTGGTTGTTATTCTATAATTATTATCACAATTAAAATAGTAAGTATAATCAAAACTCTTACAGAGTTTTTAATAAATTATGAAATTTAACTGATAACCGGACGAATCCTCTACCTCATGAGTCTCTGCAAAGAAGGTATTCTGTTCACATGAGATCAAAAATGTATTTTGTTTTTGTCGAAATGCTATGGATGGCCATTTTACATCATCCTTAACAAACCATCGGCAGCATCATTTGAGGGGATGCTTTTCTTTCGCAGGGCAATCCTGGAAAAAAGCTTGTTAGTTGATTGGGGCAGAGATTTTGCCTCCAACCAGACAGCAGTCTTAAATCTGCAACCAAAGCCATAACAGAATGGTCAAGATCTCACCATTTATGTTTTTAAAGTGTTATAAGGTGCCTATATATATATATATATATATATATATATATATAAATAAAACTCGTTTGTTCCAAGGGTTGGATTCTTAACCAGTGTAAAAGATGAGATATCATAGCAATAGTCCTGCATGCAAAGTATGTGTGCAAATGTCTTTCTGTTCTGAAGACCCGAAGGAAAATTTACACTATTTACACTAATAAAGTTCTTTTCTATTCTACAAAGTACAGTCATATTTAGTGAATTGCAATTGCTATTATTCAAAAGTTCACTCATTTCTGTGACTCAATTCCCAAAGTGAAACATTTTACACAGATTATCCCTTGACAGACTGATATTTTTATGCTTCTATTTCCGTTTATTATAATGATTTTCAATGTACAGCTAATTAGAAAAGCACAAACTTTATGACTGTAACATTACACCTGACCAATAAAAGAACATTTGATGAAACATTGGTTTAATACCTTCTTAACGGTTGTTATTTTGAAAAGATTATTCTAGTATGGATGCAGAAAAGAGATAGATGGACTTGTAACCTGTCAAGTGATCCTCATTTAAATGTATAATTTATCTAATTTATTGTATACGACAGAATTGAGTTTTGGCCTGCACACAAACATGACACTTTTTTTCATATATGTATTTGATTATAATGGTCTATCCGATTGAATCCCAATAGATTACACTGTAGTTTGTGATAAAGGTTGTAAGACGCGAGACAGTTCAAGTAGCATAAATACTTTTGTAAAACAATCTTTTACACTTACATGTTTTAGTGGGAAATGTCTTGGAAGTTGCTGTTCACTATCCCAACAAACTGTATGTACCAATATCTCATTGTTTCTACTCCTTAAAACATGAAATTAAAAGTATTCATAGGTGCTCCAGCTCTAAAAGTATAATTCTGGAGCCCAGCCTGAACTGATCGGCAGGTAAAAACAATAAGTAGCGTTTGAAGCTTATCAAGGATGTTGAATGAAAACATGCTGTGTTACCAACAATCGATAGCCTCCCTCTCTATCTTCTCCTGTCATCTGGACCAAAGGAAAGGTGAACTTGCCAATTCCGAGAATTCCTGTAAAGCCTCAGATATCCTTACTGTATCTGGGGCTTTGTCCTATAGGAAAAGGTGCATTAGTGGTGACAGGAGGGCCGTCGGGGACCGGTGCTGATGGGAGATTTAGACGGCTGGAGGTGGGCTTGTGTATTGCGTGGCTGGTCATTGCTGTGACTGTCTCTCTCTTATCTCGTTCACCGAGGAGGTCCGATCCCCAACGCTCCTCTTATCTGTGGGTTAGGCTTTGTTTTTCCCCTCTTGTTTTTCCTTCCCAGAATCTCAACCGGATGAAAAGTGCATTTAAAGGGGCCACCTCTTTCTTTTTGCATATTCTTCGGCCCATATGTGGGTTCTGATTTCATGACATGCTACATTCACATATAAAAACTGAGTCTTCTCTGACCTTATCAACCTTGAGGATGATTATCACTCGAAGCAAACCCAAACAACTGAACACTGCAGCTCATTTTTCTCGCTTCAAGGAAATAACCAAAAAATCCTTCAACTACAGGAACATAACATGCACATATAATTGTAATGCACTGTTGTATTTGCCATGTTGAGCTTGTTTTTGTGCAGGCACACACTCAGTGACATACTGCTGAGGCATAACAAGAGGTCTGTGGTGCATTTTCACCTGAGAGCTGCACATTTCCAGCCCTTCTAAATAAAACATTGTGTCGTCAGGCGCCGGTAAATGTCCCTCAAAGAGCAGAGGGAGGTAGGGTGAGGGTAAAAAGCGTTCAGGTTAAGTTGTTTGAAAGGCCCTGGGTATTAAGAGGCATTTTACACTTAAGAAGTTGGTTTCGCTGGGTTTTCTGTTTCCCCTCTTATTGATTGATGCTCAACTATCAATGCATAATAGAAAAGCACTCAGAGCAAATGCAGGGTTATGGCCTTGGGAGGGAGTCGGCTGACGAGACTGCAGCACCCCCCCACTCCAATGCCATTATTGGCCCATAAAGGATCCCTGGGGATGGCCACGGTGTTCAGATCAGCACACACCAAATACCCAATTAAAAAAGGCTTTAAATTCCCCCCTCTTTCCTGAGCAAAAATCAATTTGAATTCAATCTATTCGGCTAGGATTCCGACAGAGCAGGTAATTGCCCATAATCGGTCAGCTAGGTGACAACAGCTTAAAGGGGAGACACTAATACAATCAGGTATTCGCTTTCAGCACCCGTCCTGGGCCCAGACCTTGGCTGTCGAAAACCAGGTAGAGTGCAGTTTATGTAGCCATCAGACAAAAGCGTATATATAAAGTTACACAAATCTCTTCTATTGTGAGAGGGCAGTGCTTGGCGGCTGATAGAGATCCTGTGAAGTACTGTAGGAATGATACTTCCTAAATGACCCGTCATAAAGATGCAATGAACGTATTCAGCCGTCATCCACAGAACTAGCTTGTCAAGGAGCTGGAAGCGATACAGCACTCGTATTCCTCCATAAAAGGTTCACGCCATCAACACAAACTGGAAGCAGACGACTCCTCCAGACATGTCAGGATGATTTCAGAGAAATTCCACGCTCCTCGTAAAGAGTGAGCAAACTAAATGGTTGCATTACATAAGCAGGGTACTTAATGGCAATATATTACTGTACATAACCCTGTCCCAAAGGCTGAATGTTGTTTTTCCTAATGCACAACCTAGAGTGCAGCCTAATGTTTTTTTTCTTTTCTGAACGAGCTCTCTGGACAAATAATCATCCCTTTTTAGTTGGCCTCCACGATGTATGATAAGGCAAATAGTACAGTTCCTTTAATTAATAAAATACTTAATGGATGGGGAAATATCTTGATGGCAGGACCAGCTGTCAGGTCTGTGAGTTAGGTTACTTGTACTGCTTAAAGCTGAAGATTAGTTTTATTATATTTAAAACATGTCCGTTCAACTTGCTTCAACTCAACGCTCAACTGGCTGGTAACATGATGTCTCAGGGTCAGCGGGGGTCAAAGGGTCAGCGGCAGGAGGCTGCAATTAATGGATCTCTCAATAAAAACTGGAGCTAATATTACCGACACTCTCTGCCTCGGCTCAACTGCAGAGAAGTGAAGAGGGAATTCCTCGTAGCAGAGAGGCAAGCAGGGCAAACAGCTTGGCTCTTGAAATTACTTTCTGTAATGGGTCCAGCCTTCTAAAGTGGAGGCGCACTTTTAATTGAACAATCAGAAGGAAACAAAGCAGCCAATCCTCGGACACAGAGTGGAAAGCCAATCGAATTTGTTTCATTTCCTGCCAGCTCCATCGCAGTTTAAGACCGCCAGGCAGTACATCAGTGCAGTTGATTATGAAAATATCCAATATACAGCTTCTCTGAGAGGTTTCTTACATTTATAAGCATAATAAAAATGTTTTCTTTTATCATAGAGTAGTTTGCTTAGAGTAGTAGGATGAAAATATAACCCTATTAAAATCTACTTCCTCTCTTCATTTTAATTTCTCCTGTGAAAGGACACGTGTCTAGATAATATGAAAACACATCATGTGTAGCTAAAATGTCATATTTATTCTAAAATCTAAACAGTTTCTTAGGCTATTATAAATAAAAATATGTGGTGCTTAATGTAAAGAGCAAATATTTTTAAGTAGTCCCTGTTCCCTGTCAGTCATCATGATCCTCAACAGCTGTGTTCACCTCGCTGAAGGGGGATGAATGAAGCTGGCATCAGTGAATGTGCAAAACGTCGTCTGTCCAGAAGGTGGCGTCTAAGGCTTCCAAACTACAGATTTCTCACTGTGAAATCAGGAATGAACGGCTTCATTGCTCTTAGAAAAAAACAAAACAAAACATTTGGTGTATGGGGATGAGTGCTATAAGGGTTTTAATTCCATGCAAGAGCAGTACTCTTTAATAGCTTTATGTTTTAATATCACATTTAAGTAATATTAGACAGTCTGCCAGGACACATAGTCTGCAAATAGCCTAAAAATCATAATTTACTGGAAAAAAGTTGTAAGAAATATCCGTCAGTTTTCCTGTCAATGCAAGATACTAGCAAAAATAAACCATCATCTTAAAATATATTAAATTCTACTTGAAAAAATGTTTTTACAATGAAATCTTTTTTTATGACATCACTAAAATACAATTAATAAAAATCTAAAAAACAAAATGAATTGAAATAAATTGAATTCCAATTAACGACATATTTAAATTTTTGTCTGGTAATGATAAAACGAAACACATGAAATACATACAATTTTTTTAATCCTTTAACAAAGACCATATATAAAAATACATACATACATACATACATTTCATTTAATGGGTTTACAAAAACATTAGTCACACTCTTCTATGTCTTACAACATACTGATATGGTCTGTACAGGTACAATTCATCAGTGGAGAATACCCTGTTTGATTTGTGGAATGCATTAAAAAGCAACATAAATGTGATTTGAAATACATAGTATTACGAAAAGGTTTGCAATGATCATAATGTTTAGCATTGCTGTGAGAGATAAGTGTGAGGATGTTCCAGTTAAATGTGCATTCACTAAGCTGCTGAATCTTTCTTTCTTTGGCATACTATTTGATTTAGTTGAAATGAACTAGATCAAATATAAATTTAAGGGAATAGATTTAAATGATGTTGCTGTTTTGCACTAATGTGTAAAATCTAGGTTATACAATACCTTACCTAATGTTAGATAAACCACACAGCTGAAGCCAGTTTCTAATTGTTGTGTCATGAACATTAGTGGTAAAAAGACTAAATCAGGGTGCTATTCAGGAGCTTTTCAGAGCCACACTTCCGCTGCGTAGTAGTGCAACTTTGAAGCTGTGAATGACTCAATCTGCTGCTTTCGCACAGTCTGGGCGCTGCTTGTATTTGATTTCACAGAGAAGTGGTAAACATGCCGGTCTTTTCCACGTCTCTGTTGTTCCGACACGCTCAGCTGAGAAAGAGCAGCTCTAAAGTGTCAGCTTGAGGATGTGGGCACTGCAGGTCAGCTTTCGCACACACAAACTTACACTTCTCACATTTCAGCCCACAGTATGGGTGGATGCTACTTCCAGCGTCCCGTTGGAAGCTTTTGAAGAAATGCTGCTATGTGTAGGAAAACAATTTGGCTGATTAAAAAAATGTAGTTTTAAATCGTTTTAGCTCCTTAGCCAGAAATAACACCAGTAGAAGAACAGCTTGCTGGTAGGAGTTTAAAAAAAACTGCGGTAATGGCAGTACACTCTAACCATGACTCATTTTTATATCTAATTTTGTTTTAATAAAAATGAACCAAAATATGCTATGTACTTGTTTCATGATGGAGGGTTCCTGGCCCTAATGATGGGAAAAACCTTAGAAGAAAAACAATGATTGCTTGAAGAACAGACATGCAGCCCACCAAACAGAAGACAAGGCTGTTTACCAAAATAAAAATGGCAGCTACAGATGTTGGGATTTTTGTAGTATGTCGGCAACTCCTGCACCGTCGGAAGCAACAGTGTTTCACAAATCAAGCCCCAAAATCTCGTCCTACATGGATTTAATGCAAAATCACAATTCAGACTGAAGTTGCATCCAAAAAACATTAGATATATATCGGATATAGTTCCACACATGAACATGTATACTCATGTTTTTGTCTGTTAGGTGTGTTGGAGAAATCCAAAACCTGGTGAGAATGTTAGACTTTAAATGTGAAAAGCTGGTCCAAACATTCAAAAAAACCAGAAGGGCTTGAATATAAATGTTCATGTTTACTTATGCACTGTATTGTTTGTGTATCTTATAAAAACCTGATAAAATCTAAGGTGACAAAGTGTGAAAAAGTTGCAGGGGTGTGAATACTTTTGTAAGCCACTGTAACGCCAACAGGTGACATAAGTTGCAGCTCAATATTCGGTGTGCTTTGATCTGTTGATGAATAATTGTATTTTACCTCCACCCTGAGTCCACCAACCAACACAACGTGATATCAGTTCGTAATGAGAAAGTGATAGTACAATGGCTACCTACTCTCTTAGGACTTATCATTCAGAAAGATGTTTCCTTTGTCTACTGAAATAATATACGGCTGTTAGAGCTGATGAACCCCCAGAGACGCCTTTTATTAACTCCATCTCATTTTGATAGGTGTGATAGCACCAGCGTTTTCACTGCAGTGGGACACTGCAGCTGCTGAGGCACCTGGAGGTTTTCCTGTCCAGGCCCTGAGGATGGGAGTGGGCCATTGACCCCACCCTCCCTGTCTTCTAACTCACTGTCTGCCTGTCTTCTGTAGAGTCCTGTGAAGGCCTGAAGGCCGTCCTATTGTCACTGAGTAAATCAGCGTTCCCTGCCCTGTTGATGTCCCCATCAACAGAAGCTGTCCGTGCATTGTTATTCCAACCCCCTTCGTCCTCTAACTCTCTTTATTATTTTAATTAATCAGAGTCGGCGCACCTGTCTGTCAGTTCTGCCAGTTGCCATTGCGCATAAAAAGAGAAAGTAATTAAAGAGGCTGGCAAGACATGCCGGGGGTTTGGTTTTGGGGCAAAGATGGCAGCACAATGTTGACAAGATGAATTGGATACAGATACCAGAGCTTTCATTAAATCCACTCCTCCTTCCTGTCTCTCTTTCAGCACCTGAAGCCCTTTTTCATGTTTGCTAGACGATAGCTAGGTAGATAAAGAGTTCATAAAGAAGTGGCCGTGGTGTTCTTAATTGTAATGATGAACAAATGATTGCTTGAGGAAAGGATGAATACTCATAGAAGCCTTTACAGTTATTAACTAAGTGCCTGATAGCTTTTATATAACTTTCAGCATGCATTAACTGTAAAATAATTCAATGGATGTTTGTCCACTCTCTGTGGTCTATTATTCTATTTAGATATTAAAAACAAAAACAAATTTGGTCCCAATCAAGGACAAACCCAAAAATGTTAGCCTTTGTTGTTTAAAATTCCTGAAATTTTCAACCCAAAATATAAAAAAGAGCATGCTAGCAGAGGTTACGATGAAAAGATGTGAGAAAAAAACAGATGCATAGGTCATTTTCAAGGTTGTGGGCAACAGATTCTATTCCAATGTGGATGAAAGACTTTTTGTGGAATAATAATTTTTTGGGGGCACATTAAATGGACATGTGGACATAAAAAGAAATTTTTGTTTGAGATTGCTTTGTTCTGTCAATTATATGAAGCTTCGAATGAAGAATTGGATATGTTCTTTGGATTTCCGAGTTGTTTGACAAAAGCAATTATGGTCTACAGTTATCCTTGAGTAGCTTACGTACATCCCTGGTCTCAAAAATCTTAGCTTTCTAATGATGTATGATATTTATATGTACATACAAAGCTTGTTGCAAAAAAAATACTTTTTGAGTTTTTTCGGGAAATTTTGGGTTTAAGGCAAATACACCCCAAGTCTGAGTCCAAGTGTAAGTGATCGGCATACTGCTCAAGTCTGTTCACAAGTCCCTGAAAAGTGACTCAAGTCAAGACTTTAGTACTCCATCTTTACAGTTTACAAAAACTCAAAAGTTAGATCATTTGGAGTTAGAAGTGTTGTGTTGTTGTGTGAAAACTGACAACAGTTTAAATCAAGAGAAATTAGACTCATACAGTCATACATGACTCATTAATATAAACTATTTTCAGTAACAGAGTATGCTATTCTAGTGGCACAGTGTGTGTGAGGAAACAGGATGAGGCATGGCTGTGCACAGCAGAGCGACAATGCTGGTCAGAACTGGAGCAGAGACAACATGAATACTGCCACTACTTTTGTATTTTAATTACAGTATTTGTCACAAGCCATCACCTTGCTTCCTTGGGTTTGCTTTTTATTCATACATGGCTGTTTCTTGGTTTCATTCATGAAAATGAATATAACTATGAAGCCTGACTTAGATTGAAAATGAAACTTGCCTAAAATGATGATGTGCTAAACAAGAACCAGAGTGCAAACTTGAATTGTGTTCTGCAGAGATAACCAACACTGCAGTTATCTACGTTCACCATCTGTCCTCATTCCCCTTGTCCTCATTTTGAAGTCATTACCCATGACACATCTCAAGTCACATCTCAGGTAGCTTTATGTCTCCATGCCTCAATAACTTGTATTTTCAAAGCGCCTTCCTGCTTACACTGAAGAGAAGACACATCCATGTCGCACACATTAGGACTGCCTTTCGGGGACAACTCTGTGTCAATAAAGCGTGATGCAGGCAAGGCGACAGCAGGCAGCAATGGACAATCAAAGTGTCTGCAGGAGATCTGCAGGGAGACATAAGACGGCGAGAGCTCAGAGAGGCTCTGTATCTAAGTGGGAACTTGGGGTCTTTCACAGCATTCTGGGTAATGATCTGCATTATGAACCATCAGAGCACTTTACGAGAGTCCCTGAGAGGGCAGTAGAGGGCCTGTTCCCTTGTAGTCGAAGGGAGACGCGACGCCATGTTGCCCTGAAGAATGAGGACCCATCTAAAGGGCTCCATTTGGAACCGTTTGCTCCCCTCTCCTCCCCTTTCCCCACCCAACGTTAGTGTCATCTTCACTGAAAAAGAAGCAAAGTGCTTTAAAAGGGGAGATGGGAATAGAACAAGGGGGAGGGTTAGGGGAAAATGCGATTATCATCAGAAAAATGCTATGAGACCGAGAGCGTTTAATGCACAAATGCACAAAAAGTGATATTTTATTACAGTTTGAAGGCTTTCAAAAATTACTGGAAAAGGCAGGAAAATGTGTCTGAGATGGAGACTTTGAAAGGCCTGTTTAACAGGACGTAATCGGTTTAACCCTGCAGTGTCCTGTCCTTTTCACACCAAGATATGTTTCTCTGACCCCTGATTTGATTAAGTAAAACTTCATTTTGGGTAGAAAAACCACTTTGTTGCTATTACTGGTACATTTTCAAAATGGATGGATTGAAGAAGACATCATTTTTTGATGTCGCTCTCAGATGGTTTACTTGACTGACAGTCCATGTGCATGCAAGCGTGTATTAGTAAGTGTGTGCGTGTATCTCATTTTGAATGGAAAAGTGTCAAATTTCTACAATATGAGATAAAAGTGTTTAGGATGACTATGAGTTACATGGCTTCTAACGGAGAAGCATTTCCTGATTTCATTTATATCTGGTCTGTTTAAAAAAAATTAAAGTTAGAAACACTTCCAACGACCCTCTGTGTCCGTGGTAACTTAGTAATATGTGTTTATGTGTTATGATAGGATTTTACTGGAATTGATCATATTTATGCAAACCATAATATGCCCTTCTTACAAAAAGAAAGTCATTACCCCTGAAAGGATGTTTTGTTGCATTGATATACATTTAATAGCTGGGCAAGTAAGTTGCTTTATTCTGGTTTGATTTGTTCTAAATAAGTTACACTGTAATTTTGTACCGATACGATTAAGTTATGTTCACAGGAATGCTTCAGGTATACGAAAGTGACAAAAAATAGTGATACACCATTTAACCAGTGAGAAATCTGATGTTCTTTCACTGGATTTAATCAATGATGGTCAGCTTGATTTCACAAAGAAATGGTACATTTTACTGGTTTATTGAATGAATCAAAACTTACAGCCCCCACTTTTTGGTCTATAAATACATACATTTGAACTTAAATAGAGATTGACCTGAGCTGATGGCCAATTTAGACCTCTGTCAAGGAACCTGCAGAACATTTCTTCTTTTATGTTCAGTATTTGTTGCATTTAACTGTTGAATTTAAACAAAGTGGAGAGTAATGAAACGTGTTTGTGCTGTAGCCTTAACGGTTTCGTTCAGTTGTTTTTTTGTTTCTTTTTGCTGTCATCTCTTGTATGAATAAATGCCTCCTGAGTTGTTTTCTTAGGGGAAAAAATTATCTCTTGCTCTTGTTTCAGGAGGTTGATTTTTTTTTTTAGAGGAGGGGTTGTGGAGGGAAATTGCAAAATTATGCAACATACTCATAAGCATTCAGGATATGAAAAGTCTCTCCTCTGATTGGGAAACAGCAATGCGACTCTTGTGCTGCCGTTGAGCAAATGTGTAACTCCACTTACTTCACTGGTGGTATTGCAAAGACCAAATCCAAGAGCTATTTCTTCAGCTCCTCTTTTTTGGGTAAGAAATGCAATGCTGATGTGTTATGTCCCCAAATGACCCAAGCCCAAATGTGTTCCGCCATGTTGTGGAATTGCTGATGGTTAGCTTCTGCTTGCAGAGATGCACTCTGCTCTCAATACAGCCTTCCAATTGACAGCCACAGTTTTCTCTTTGACGTAGAAGGCACCAGTTTTTTCTGACTCAGTTGTTTTTGCGGTCTTATTTCCTTTCTGTGGCCAATGGAGGTTGGAGGAAATGTTCACGTGCAGGATGCATAGGTAACTCAGAGAGAACGATCTTTTAAAAAAAAGAACAAGTATTACTCGGTTTCTCATGGTACATGTGGTTTTTCGGTATAGAAAATTGTAAGTTAACAATTTTAAAGCATTTTCTTCTCTGTTTTTTCTCTTCTTTCAGCCTTCGTATTAAAGAGCCTATCAAGGCCTCCTTGTTTATTTATCACAAATTTTTTTACATTTACATCTCTGCCCTTGTACTGCCTACACTATACAAGAGCGAAAATGTATGGTGCTGAATAGGAGTGAGAGGGATATCATATCACCAGACTAATCAGTCCATAGGTGGGTTTTGGGGTCGCTTTGGCACGCTTGGAACCAAGGCAGAGGTAGTCCGAAAAAAGGGGTCAGCTGAGGTCGGTTCGGAACGGACGACGATAATGTAAACGCGCCAAAGCGTCCTGTTCCATACCGTACTAGCACTTGTGGAAATGGGGCATTATAGTCCAACAGGTGTTTTGTTATTACTATTGGTGCATTTAATGAACAGGAAAAATTATTTTCTTGTTATCCATTAAATTGACTATCACCACTCACAGCCCATTAATGTTAATCAGGGCTAAGTTATTTAAAAAAAATTATTATTAATTTTTACATTTAGGTTTCCTTAGAAAGTTTCTATGAATTTAAACAAAGAAGTACAAAAAAGCTGAAAGCTAAAGTAAAGAAATGCTTATTCCTTTCAATTTTTTACTACACAATGCTTTGAACAATTTAACCCTTTATATCTTTTTATCTGAAAAATAAATCTGTGTCAAAATATTTCCGATTTCTAAAAATGTCAAGAATCAGCTGATTTAAAAAAGTAATTTTATGTATTGTTTTTATTGTGTAATTTTTTTTTTGTTTTTGGATACAGAGGGATTTTGTAAAGCAATGCTTTAGCTTACAATATGAAAATAATACTTATAGTATTAAACACGAATGAAAACCTGGTCATTTAATGGATCTTTAAATTAAAAAAGCAGGGCCATAGTCTTAGTTTAATCTTTCCTGTTTAATATTTTGGTTAATTAGTTGCAAGTAAATACCATCAAAACCGAGGCCTGTATTATCTCATCAAACGGTTGAGCTTTTCAATAATCGGTCGGGATTGAAACGTCTTCAAAACGGTGTCAATTAGAGCTAACAAAATGAACGGCTGCATTCTGATTGCAATCCCACTGTGGAACATCCCGACAAACTTAATCGCAAACTTAATGGCGCTTGCTCAAACACAGTTTCTTACAAAACAACAGCGTGTCAGAGGATGTAATCAAATTGTAATTTTGAAAAGCTCCTTGAACCTCGACGAACATCACATTTGCTCTACAATGGATCCACCCCATTTTTCTCTAAAAAAAACCTTCACTCTGTGATCCATCTGACAAATCTCCATCTCCCCTTTCCCTTTTGTTGCTCTAATAGGTAACATTATCCCATATTAATGGTGCTCGCAGCTATATGCCGCTACTAGCCAAGCAAACGGGTGACTACAGATCAGCAGGGTGAGGCGGGCAGATCATTAACCATAATTACCTCCAGCTAATCCACTTCCAAGCGGTACAAAATAAACAGCCAGGCCCATTAGAGGAGCTGACTGTCAGCCTGCAAGTGGCCTGTGGCTCCTTTGGCAATGATCTGAACACACGGGGGGATAAGAGAAGAGGGGGAGGGTCTGCATGAGTGATGGTGGGTCTCAGTGCTCCTCTCCCACCTGACTGCAGAGGAAGGAGGGGGGGTGAAAACATGCATGGTGGCGGTGTTGTTGGTTACATGCTGGCACCACTGGTGCTTTTGTTATGTTTCACCCCATCACATCCCTCACCCGCCTCACTTTCATGTACCCAGATGGTGTTCATTTTGACCCCCTCTTTTCTGCACCCTCCTCTCTACTTCCACCTCCCATTCATTGTGCGCCTGCAGGCGTTTTCCCACTCTCATTCTCCTCGGTTGCACACACGGACTCTGGATTTACCCATATAATTGTGTCACGACACATGATTGTGCTCACTCCAGCTCTTCCAGGTTTCTTTGCAGATCTATGAAATGCACAGCGATTATTTTTGGGATTAATTATTTAGATTACGCTGAAAAATGATTCAGCTGTTGCTTTGTGGTCTCCAAAACCCACATATTTAACTTAGCAATTTTCTCTGTTTAAACCCAATAAAGTTACAATTTATAATGCAAGTTGCCAAATTTGTACCAATAATGGGGACCCTAAGTCACACCCTTCAACTTCCAGTCCACTGGCAGGCTACGCTACTGTAACAGAAATTAATGAGAGTCACTGGAGTGATAAAAGTTATTTACTGATCCGGTTTGAAATGTACTGTGGATTGAACATTTGATGTCACACATTTTGATGCAAAAAACCCACAATTTTCGACCTGCGGCAAAAGTTAAAACACTTACTAAGGAAGAAAAAAGAGACTAATGGCCATAGCCTCCATGATGAAGGAAAGGGTATTATACACAAAGAAAACCATTATAAATCATAATGAAAACATAATGCTGGGGGAGAAAAAGTCGTTGGAGTGAGAGCCTGCATGAGGGAGAAGCTCTACACGGTCTATGTGAGTTTTTTTGAGGGCTAGCTAGCGTTAGCTCTGTGATGTCATATATGCAACTTATGATTTGTAGACATTTTAATTACAGATTTTTACAATCAAATAAATCCAAAATTACTTGAGAAACATAGTCAAGATGCACATCATTAGTTATCATTTAAATTGAGGTACAACATAAGTGTGATTCAGGATGTAGTACGAAGCGGACCAGAAAATAACTTTTATTGCACTTTTATTGACTTTTATTCATTATGTTTCAGGCCATGGGACCCAGGGACCGACAGAAAGGGGAGGAGAATTACACTCCCCATTAGTTCTGACAACATTTAGTAGACTTGCTACTAACATGCTTTTGGGCTCAGTAGCTTCATTAGGTTTTTGTGTCTAATTATTATTATTTTTTATTATTAATATTATTATTGTTCTTGTTATTTTCACCATTACATTAATACAGGGGTAAGGCAAGTAAAGGCTATTTTATTTGTATAGCACACTTTCAACAACAAAGTAATTCAAGGTGCTTTACATGACTTGGGGATAGAGAAACAAGCAATGCATATCCAAAACAGCAATTTAGGAAAGGTTAAATAAATAAAAAAAAAGTACATAAGAGCATAGAAACATGAAAAGCATAATTAAGTGTATAAAACAACATTTAAGAACCAAGCGTAACACAAACAAAATTATAATAGAACATTACTCAAAGGCAAATCTAAACAGTAGGGTTTTAATCTTTGATTTAAAAGAGTCTAGGGATTCAACACCTTTTCAGTCATCTAGAAGTTTATTCCAGATTTGTGGGGCAAAGAAACTGAGAGCTGATTTAAAATGTTTGGTTCTAATTTTAGGGATTTGTAGTAAACTAGAGTTGGAAGACCTGATTGGTCAGGGGGGTAGTTATAAAGACATCAGGTCTTCAAAAATTTTTGGTGCTAAGCCATTTATTGATTTACAAGCTAGTAGGAGTATTTTAAAGTCTATTCTCTGAGCTACTGGAAGCCATTGTAAGGACTTTAGAGCTGGGGTGTTGTGCTCTACTTTCCTGGTTCTAGTGAGGACATGAGCAGCATCATTTTGGATCAGCTGCAGCTGTCTGATTTACTCTTTAGGTAGATCATTGAGGACGCTGTTGCGGTAATTAAATCAACCAAAGATGAATGCATGGATGAGTTTTTCAAGGTCCTGTTGCGATTTTAGTCCTTTGATCCTAGAAATGTTCTTCAGGTGATAGAAGGCTGACCTTGTTATTGCCTTTGTGTGACCTTGCAGGTTCAGGTCTGATCCTATTACTACCACTAGATTATGGGCCTGATCAGTAGTTTCTAGCTGTATTAACTGAAGCTGCATGCTGACTCTTGACCTTTCCTCTTTAGGTTCTTTTGATTCAGCTGGAGAAAGTTATGACACATCCATTTATTGATTTGGTCGATGCATTTACTTAGTGCTTGTATATATCATCACCTGGTGACATTGTAATGTAGAGCTGAGTGTCATCTGCATATTAATGGTAAATAATCTTATTGGTTGTTATAATCTGGGTTTGTGGGAACTAGATACTATACCAGAGTCCAACCCAGCTCTCCTGTCGTTCCAGTAGCATTTTGTGGGTAACAGTTTCAAATGCTGAACTGAGGTCCACCAGAACGAGCACTGTGGGTGTCCAAACCCTATGTCTTTCCCTGGTTCATCACACCTGAATTAAATTATGGTTCATTAACAGGCTTCTGCAGAACTATAGCATGCTGAGGAGATAGTTGGAACATTTGAATCAACTGTGTTGGTGTAGAGACTCATCTACAACTGACATGACACTGGCCCTTAAGAACTGTAGTTAGAAAACCCCAGCATTAATGCTATTTTTATGTTGCTTTGTGTTTCATTGTTGTTGTCCTTGTTTTTATTCTCTTTGTTTCTTTATTAGGATTGTAGATTGATCCATTTGCTACCTGAGCTACATAGGGCTTATGGTGCGATTATTTGAATAATAATGGAGGAACACATTGGAACTCCTGGTATTCATGGGAAGTAGGGACAACAACTTTGTGAATAGCAGGAATCCATGGATACATTTGATTCCCTCTAAAAAAACCTTATAACTGCCTATGGTGATGGTTCAAACAACAAATATGCATCAATCTGCTTTAATACCCACAATTTAAACCGTCTTAGCACTACTCCAGATATTAACATTTGCATTCATTGATATCTCTACTGTAGATGGTAAAGCTAATCAATACTAAGAAAAAAAATAAATACCATCCCTGAATTGACTTGCTTTTAAATGCAATGTTCTTCCAAATATTTTAGATATGTGCTTCTAAAAAAATGAAAATAATCTCAGATGGGCGGTAGTACAATGGCTCCTATTTTCTTTTTTTCTAACACTGTAGGGCACCCTATCCCCACCCTACTGTTGGGAAGTAAAACAGCCAGCACAAGCCACTTGAATAATCTTCAATAAAAGCTGCAAAGTTACATCTCAGGTCAGAATTTTTTTAATCAATAGAGTAACACTAATGCTTTTTATCAGTAGCTTCTGCAAAATCATCAGAAAAACAACACCAATGAAACACAACGTTTCGAAAGTCGTGCAGCCCTAAGATCCCATTCGGCAGTTCATTGAAAACGATGATCAAAGTCTTCATGTTTTTTCTATTTTTAACCACACTGACAGGTTGACTGTGTTTAAATGCTGCGGGTATGAGTCAATGTTTACCCCTCTGTGTGTGTGTGTGCGTGAGCGTGTTTTAATGAGGGTATTTTATGGGGAAAAACCACACAGGAAATGACATGTAAATGTTTCACAGGCTCTACTTCTTTGTTCACACACATTTCATCACGAAAATTTAATAATCTATGTGTTAATATAATTTTCATTAAATAACAACAAATATTAGTGTTAAAAATGGAAAACTTGAGTTTGAGTTTGTGACTTTATTTCAAACTTGCAAATAAAATATTGCACTTAAATGTCTTATTAACAGGATAATAAAGATGTAAAAAGAAAAAAGTAACAATTTACATACATATAGTCTGAAAAGGGGATGGAGGAAGCAACGCTTATAGAATTCCAACCCCCCACACAGCACCACACAAAACATACAACATATTAAAACAATCCAACACTTTATAGTGACACAGACAGACATACAATTATATAACAGACAAACAGACAGACAGACCCAAACTTACTCTGATTCTACACCTCCCTCTTCCCTATTGTACACGTATAAACACAGTAACCAATACATATGTCACTAGCAGGCCGACGCACAAAGCTCATCGGCCCCCTTTTACTATTTGTGTCATTATACTCAATATCATGTGATATCTGATGAATATTTAATGATTTATTGATCAAAAATTCTACACAATTATAACATTCCATACACCATATATATATATATATATATATATATATATATATATATATACACACGTCTACCATAAGTACAATAGTTGTGTGGCTTTGCTTCATCCATACACAGACATATTGAAGATGTACAGTATATGAAGGCATCATTACATTAACTCCTCCAGGTACTCACTCATGACATGTCTTTTAAACATTATTTTAAACTGAATAAGATTCGTACAACTTTTTATTTCCACTGTTAATTTGTTCCATAAAGTGATTCCTTTCATCGAGATGCACATAGATTCAAGCTCTGTCCATACATTTGGGTGATACAATTGATTGGTTCCTCTTAAATTATAATTGTGATGTGCATCTCTATCTTTAAAGAGATTGAATGTTACTATGTAAGGCGTTTTTTGATGCCCTGTACATAATTTTAGCAGTATTATACTTTAACAAGTCAACTAATTTTAAGTTAAATGAGTTAAAAAAGTGGGTTGGTGTGTTCATTGTATTTAACTTTATAAACAATTCTAATGGCTCGTTTTTGAAGCGTGACTACAGTAGCGGTAATAAATTTGTCTTATAACAATTTCCCCAGACTTCTAAACAGTAATTTAAATATGACATTATAAAGGAGAGATACAGAATAAATAAGGCATTTTGATCCAGTAAAAGGCTACATCTTTTCATCACACCAACACACTTTGCCACTTTTGAACGCAGGTAACTTATATGAGGTTTCCAAGAGAGCTTCTCATCAATAACTACACCCAAGAAGACATTTTGTGGCACTCTATTAATAATAGTGTCATTAATAGTTATTTGTACTGGTGTTTTGTTTCTTCGGTTCCCAAAGAGCATACATTTTGTCTTTTTTAAATTCAGCGATAATTTATTTATATTGAACCAATTTTATAACTTATGAAGTTCTTGAGTAATCTCAAGCAAAAGTTGCTTTAAATTCTCACCTGAACACAAAACATTTGTATCGTCTGCAAACAGTATAAATTTCATACTTTTACATACGTTACAGATATCATTGACATACAGTAAAAGCAGAGTTGGTCCTAGAATGGAACCCTGGGGAACCCCGCACAATATCTTTCTATATGCGGACTTATGTTGAACAACCTGTACAAACAGCTGTTTGTCCCCCAAATACCTCTGTAACCAGTTATGTGGTATCCCTCTAATACCATATTTACCCAGTTTATTTAACAAAATACTGTGATCGATTGTATCAAAGGCTTTTTGCATATCAATGAAGAGTCCAATTATGAATTTCTTTTTGTCAATACAATTTATCCTTTCTTCCACTTGGTCAATTAGAGCGAGCGATGTTGAGCGACCATGTCTAAAGCTATATTGGCTGTTTGAAAGCAAATAATATTTTTCAATAAAATTTTGTAATCTAGAATTAAATAATTTTTCTAATATTTTTGAGAATTGTGGTAAAAGGGAGACCGGACGGTAGTTTGTTAAACAGTGTTTATCTCCTGATTTAAATAATGGAATGACTTTGGCTATTTTCATTTTGGATGGAAATTGGGCGGACTGAAATGACAGGCTGCAGATATATGAAAAGGTCTGACAATGACTTCTGCCACATTCCTAATTGTTTTCATGTCTATGCCATCAATATCCTGTGATGATTTGTTATTGCATTTCCTTATGGTCTCCAAGACTTCGTTCTCATCTATAGGGGTGAAAAACATTGATTTTGAATTCGACTCTATAAGATTAAACAATGGTTCGGTCTCTGATGGAATTTTTCTCGCAAGTTCCGGTCCAATATTCACAAAAAAACTATTAAATCGGTCCACAATTTCCTCCTTATCACTGATAATTTTGCCATGTGCCACAAAATACTCTGGATAACAAGGACTATTGCTGCCCCCAATTATATTGTTGAGTGTTTTCCACATATCTTGGATATTGTTTCTCTTACTATTAAGTAATTTAGTATAATAATCTTTTTTACTTTCTCTTAAAATGCTTGTTAATTAATTTTTATATTTCTTATATTTCAGTTCAGCCTCACCAGTCTTGTGCCTTAGAAATTGTTTATGTAAGACATTTTTCTTTTTACATGCGTTTAACAATCCTTTTGTCATCCATGGAGTATTTGGCTCCTTTTTCTTTCTGGATTTTCTAATAGGACAATGTTTATTATAAAGCGTGATGAATATTTCCAAGAAGGAGTTGAAAGCTGCATTTACATCTGACTCATTATAAATAAATTCCCAATCATAACATGCCAAGTCAAGATTGCTTAGTTTTAATCCTGCAGTAACTAAAACTATTTTCTTTTATTAGTTTACAGTTCATGTCATACACCATACAGACAGGAAGATGATCACCGATATCGTTTAATAACAATCCGCTCACTATTTAATCATCCAAAATGTTGGTAAATATATTGTCAATTGATGTAGCACCATGTGCTGTTATTCTGGTTGGTTTTGTGATTAAATAATACAAATTAATGCTAAACATTGTATCAGTGAAATCCTCTGTACCTTTATGCATTTTCGCATTTAGTAAATCAATATTATAGTCTCTGCATAATATAATACTTTTTGTGTTTATCGCAAATAACCTTTCCATCCAGTCTCTACTGAAAATACATTAATATTTAATCCCGGAGCTCTGTAAACACAGTTTACAAGAATATTTCTCCTTCTTTGTAAAGCAATTTCTACTGTTATACAATCAAAAACTTCTTCCACTGCCATTGACAAATTATCAATCATTTTACAGTCCATATTTCTATCAATATATAAAGCCACACCCCCTCCTTTCTTACTTTGTCTGTTCACACTAAACACTTCATATCCATTCATTTTAAAATCTGTACCTTTTTCCTCATGTATCCATGTCTCCAAGATTGCAATTATATTAAAAGGTGATTTAAATTGGGACAAATCATCTTTCATACTTTCAAAATGCACAATTATTATTGATAATTTTAATTATGTTATTATCTGAATCCATGTCCGTCCTAGAATGGGGATTGTAATCAGAAAACTCAGGAACATCTAAATCTAAGTCAAGAGCATCCTCTGATGAGGATGAGTTATCACTGGCCTAATTGTGCATAGCACTTTATCACAGAAACATGGAATTTGGAAGATATATGGTCTTATGCTGCTCCCGTTTGTTTTCACATTGCCCTCTTTCATTTTAGCTTTTTCCTTGATGTGTGTGAAACTGAAGAAAAGGTTGCAACCCGCTGTTCACGCAGAGCAGCTTTGTAGCAGATAGATGAAGGAAGATTCATCTTAGTGTCACTTTGATGCTCGTGAACCTGCAGCAGCTGTCTACGTCCCCCAACTGACTGCTCAGAAGCTGAAGAATGACACATTCATCTTCTGCCAGATACAAACTCATCTTGTTATTCCTGCTGTGGTTTTGGTTTAAGCAGGAGATGATTGGCTTTTAAAAGCATGCAAAGCGTCAAGCTGAAACAAACCTCACCACATCATCAGTGGCAGACGAGTAACTTGCTGAGAGAGAGAGAAAGTATGAAAGCGATGGAAATTAAATTTCCTCACAATTAGAACCTCTCCCTCATAATGAAATCTGAAAGGGGATTCTTCGGGCGTTGCTCATTATTTTCTTAGAAATCGCAGGCTTTTGACACAGGAAATTCAATTCATCAGGCACTTGGTAGACTTCATTTTGAATCAACGGGAAGTGAGAACAGCCCTGCTAAAGGCGTTTTAATTCAGTGAGGGCTTTAGGCTGACAGGAAAAAAACAACAACACAGAAAGAACTACAAATGTTACCCAGTTAGAGAAACTTGAAAACATAATTTGTTTATTTGTGGTGTAGATATGAACAGTCAGTATTTTACCCACTGTAGATAGCAGTCAGTATGATCCTGGACCAAATAATAAAGCATAATGTCAGAGAACCGGTTTAAGATCTTTTAGTGTAATTTTCTTTGTCTGTTTATTTTTAGATAAACATCCTCTTTCTGTATCTGTAAACCAGGCCTCTGCTACTTCAGTCCTCCAGTGAAATTCATCTGCAGCCTTTAAATGCATCCCTGCTTTGACACCTCCTTGGCATGTCAGCAAGTTTACCAGAGTCCCATCGATCTCATTTATAAAGCTCGCTTACACACAAAACTGGGTCTGAAAACCACATAAGCCACTCTCTACACCAAGTTTGGGATTTATGGACAAAAATGTGACACAAAAATGTGCGCAACTTTAAACACACTGAAGCCTAGTTTATACTTCTCTGTTTGGCGAGGTGTGCAGACACGCAGCAGCCCTTTGCGTCGATGCAAGGGCTCTCCGACCGGCAGTGTTGGGAAAGTTCACTTTTTATATGGGATAGTTCAAAGTTCAGTTCAGACATAGTTTATAATTCAAGTTCACAGTTTCAAAAATGAAATAGTTCATAGTAGCCACTGTCGTTACATGCTTGCTCAGTATTTGGGATTGCTGTGGTTGAATGTCTGCATAATTGGGGCCAAACCTCATGTCAATGATTTAATGTAATCTGCTGGGATTCCTTACATAGAAAATTTTTAACTGATTGGACTGTTTGTATAATTGTATTGAAATGACATCTGTTGTGAATTGGTGCTATATAAATAAAAGTGAATTGAACTAAACCAAATTAAACACTCTAGGTAGGGTCCATGCTGGGGTAGAAAACTAAGGCTGTACCTCAAGTAGCCCACAATATTCAAAGTGAAAAACATTTAAACATCAATTAACTTTTATCAGTTTTCAATTTCTGTAAAAAAAATTCTGAATTGTTTGCCCAAAGAAAATTTATAGAACTTGGGTTATAATTACTTTGGGCGATTTTGAACATCAGGAAATATAGAGAAAAACAAAACAGACCACCGTGTTTGTTTTTTGACGTGCATTTTTTAGTAGTATTTAATGAGCTGCACTTCTAGTAAAAAGCTTTCCAATTCAAATAAAACTCACTCTCTGTTGGCCATTGTTCCTTGAGTGGATGTGCATTTACAAGTCGAAGTAAAAAATTGCCATGCTCTCCAGATCCGCCAAAAAGGGCCAACTCCCCCTGCTGTCCTGGTGGGGAATTGTTTGCAACACTGACATGCCAACTGAGAAGATGGAAAACTGTTGGTCAATATGTGTGCGAATGAGTGCAAATTTGCTGCAGAGAAGCATAAGTTAGGATTGAGGACCTTGTTCACTCACATTTTGGACATTGGGGGACAATGACGGCATAGGCAGTTAAATGGCAAAATTGTGAATTTAAGCTATATTTTCAGACTTGTAGATCTTCACACACACAGGAACACAAAACCAACAGTCAGCCCCCACCCCCGTCTTTGAACTGAAAATTTAAATGAGAATCTGAATGAAAATATGTTGCTTTTAAGAATTATATCACAGTATGTTCATATGTATGTCTTCAGATTATATTGCACTTATTGTTGCATTAATTGTATGAAGTACAAACGTTATTTATTGTTCTTATTTTTTTATCGCTTGTTCGGCTGCTTTTTTTCTTCTATGTGTTAATGGTTTTAATCTTGTTGTCTTGTTACATATTTTGTTACTGCTAACAATATTTTTTATTTTAATGTGAAGTGCTTTAGTTACCTTTTGGCTGAGTAAAGCTCTTTGTAGATAAATGTTGGCTGATTGATTGAAATTGAAATTTTCTCCTTCTTCAATTTGCCTTCATTATTATTACTCATGAACCGCCTCTATCAGCCGGTTTAAGTCTATGCTGAATATTCACTAGGGTCTTAGCATTGACCGCTAATGGCACAAAGTGGGTTTGTCAGAGGTGGGATATGATCCAAAATCACCTCAGCACGTTCCTAGGGAGAGTGTTCTATACCTATGTTGCACAAACTGATTAGCAACATTTTTCAAAACTCATGGGCAAGCACTGCCCTGACATGTTTTCAGTGCTTTGGCCACTACAGAGGATAAGTACTGCAGATACATGTACTAATTAAAGCATTCATCACGAAAGCGATGCGAACATGTCTTGAATGCGCTCAGGAACCTTATTCACTTCCTTGCTGGTTTATGTTTACCAGAATATTTGGTTTCCCAGTGATGGACAGCAACAGTGAATAACAAGTAAATCAAATGCTTTGAAACATCTGTTTGTTTCTAATAAACTCACTTGACAAGCCCATGAATCACTTGGTTTCAAGTTGACAATAAATCGTTTTTGGTTAAGGTAAAAAAACAAAAAAAAAACATGATGCCTTCCATTGCAGTAGACTCACAAGATCCACTACATTAAAATAAAATCATACTCCTTCTGTAAAAAAAGTAGGTAGCAAAGATAGACAAACCACACTGATTCACACTGAATTAATGTTGGCAGATATTGTATCACAGCCAGCCGGTGGCTGCAGAGTGCCAATCATATTCAAAATGGTTCCGGTGGAGGTTGCTTCCTTCTAAGAAGAGTCAATCCTCTCACTCTCGCCAGATGTTTGCTCACAATGAGGGATTACACCAAAGTCAGTGACTCATTGCAATTAACTGATCTGATTTAGATTAGAAACATTAAAACACTTGCATTGTATGACATTATAATTACTGACTTAACTGATTTTTATGTATTATTGGGATTCAAATAATGAGTAGTTAGATCTGAACGTGACTGTGTGATTGGATTACATTGGAATGAGTTGGATTACTCTGAATTTACTCTGAACTGATTTGAATTATGTTTACCTGATACAGAGTTTACGCTAGACTTTTTCTGTTATTGGTTATTTTGACTGACGGGGTTAAAACAATCTGGTTAAAATCTCATCATTTTTAAGGATAACAGGAATGACATTTAAACAATGAAAAAACAAAACAGTTAATCTGCTGTAGCCTGAATCACCAGTCTTGCAACTTCTTTCTGGTAAGCATGGACCCGAATGGCTTGCCCACTTGTGCCTAATCAAATTGTGGGATTGCTGCAGAGGTTATTGTCATAAAATCATGGGCTTTTGCCCCAGATTGATGAATTCTCATGGGGGTTTTGATGTTGTTCTGGAGGCTGAATTGGCACTCTGCTGCCACACTGGCCACTGGGATTAGGGGTTACTTTGGCCAAAAATTTGAAATAAGCGAGAGGAAATGCCATCATTCTGCACTGTTAGTTCAGCTGTAACAGTGACTGGCAGGTTCAGATGGTCATAAGTGTACTTTGAAGCCTTCATGATTGAAAATGTGTCAGGTCCTGGATAGCGAGATGCTTGGAGTATGATGTCCAGGTCTGAGATGATGCTCAAATGCACTAATGGATTGCATTTTTTTTGGATTGGTTTAATTACTTGTACTCAGTGATTGCAAAGTTAAGAAATGTCTGTGTCTGCACCAAGTGGTCAAGGGTGTGAATTGGTCAAATTGTTGGATAACTTTCAAATTTGAACCCTAATGGTAAAATATGGAAAAAAAATGTTTGATGTGACCCATGACCTGATATGATTCAGAGCAGTTTTGTGTGTATGATGAAAAATACAGTTAAAACTGGAGATTTTTATATGTGTAATCTATTTGTTCTTCATTGTCTCAGATTAAGCCAGGCAAAACATTCTCTATTTGAGATCAGTAAAGATGACCAAAATATTTGGCCAAATCCCAGAATAATGGAAGCTGATTTTCTTTATAGAATGTTTTATTGCTTTTTAAACTAACGTTAGAAAATAGATAAGTATTCTCTAAAACCCTCACAAAAACTACTCTTGATTAATTGAACTTAAAATATTTCAATCCTGAGACCAATTTGAGCTCTAATTTTGGTTTAGAAATGGCTATGTTCTATCCTCAAAATGCATGACTAAACAAAAGCAAGAAGAGCTCACTTGTTCATCACAGAATCAATAGTTAAATATCCACTTGATTTTCAAATAACTTTTTCATGTTTTTGGACACATTAAGACTCCCAGACTTTCACACAGTAACTTTAGAAATTGGACACCAGTCAAACCAAGTTTCGTAATTAATGCTTGCAAATAAATCACCTGACAGAGGTCAAAAGACGGCCAAACTCCAAATCAGAGATCTGGTTCACTTGACTTTTAACAACAGAGTTATTAGATTTCACCAGCAGGTGCACTTGACTTGTGATTTCTGCAAGTTTTCCTTTTCTTTTGAAAAACACCTGCTCTTACAAACTTTTTCTGTTCTTTTAGATAGAGTGATCCTGTTTCCAGCAGTTTTCCAGAGCAACACTAAAAGCCACCCAACCCAAGAGCAACCGGGAAACATTAACTGGCCACCCCGCTACCCACTAATGGATCGGACCCATTTCATCAGCAATCTGACATTTAATGAATATATATTTTATCTTCCCATGCCAGTTATCGGAATTTCCTCCCCGTTCCGAGAAATGGTCGTCTTGGGACTCTTTGTAACGGACCTTTTTTCTTCGACTGGCACCTGAACACCAATGATATTCTCTGCAACTGCTCCACAACCTTCCCTTGTTTTCTCCCCCCCCACCTCCTCTCCCTCTCTGTCTTCAATATGGTTGGTGGATTAATAATTCATGGCCAGTTATTAGGGCCAGTTCAATAGGAGATCTGCTGATGGAGGGCCAGTGCTCGGCGAGTGTGCCCGGAGGGATGCTGCGTGTTGTTGTGTCAGCCCCCATCTGCCAGAATGCAATAAGGCAAACAATGGAGGCCTTGATTTCCACCAGCAGGCCCATAATCTTTAAATGGCTATTAGCTGAAGAGTGCAACCAGTCAATAACGACAAAATCCTTTTAAAAGCCTTTCTCTCTCTTTCTCTGTCTCTCCATCTCTCTTTCATTCTTTCCCATCTCAAGCTCTTTCTCTTTTTCACCCTTTCTCAGTCTTCTTCATCTTTCTGATTTCTTTTCAAACGGAGTTAAAAATACAACAAAGGTCCTAATTTAAGAGTTTGAATGATGCCAGTGGCAAGAGGAGCGACAGTAATGACAGATCAGGTATAAATATGCTTTTAATCCATCTTATTTTGTATGTGACTCCTATAATAGCTTCTTTGACATGGATGGAAACTGTTGTTAATCTTAAAATACTATAATGTTCATATGAACTTCACATCTTCTCAGTGCTATAATGGAAATAAGCAAAAGGGAATTTTCTCTTCTGTGAAACAGTATTCAACAGGAGACAAGTCCTGAAACAGGAGGCAATTTTCTCGCTGACATTCTATGAATGACCAACTCCTGCTTTTGCTATCAATCAAAAGAGATGCAGCTTGAAAAGGATTGAATTACTGTTTACAATGATTGAGATTAAATTGTTTTTAATATACAATGTTAGGAAAGCAATAACCTTTTTCATGACCGCAATCATATCCTAATAAAACTGATATTCATTAGTGTCACAGAAAATTCCCTGCTTCCAATCCTCATGGCTGACGAGGTAAACACGAGCCATGCAGGATGTAAGACATATCCGTTACGAGCGAGGCCTTGTTGTGTTAAACAAAAACAACACAAACTCAAAGTTGTACTACTGACATTCAGATCAAAGCACTTTATATCTGAGAACCTTTGATTCAGATCTTGAAACATATTCCAACTAAATTATTTTACGTTAATTTCAGTAACTCTATTTTTCTACTAATATCAGCTTCCATTACATCCAATTCTAATCAAATCCAGTTACATATGGGACGCCATTTGTGAAACTACAAGGTTAAGAAGTAATATTTTTCCATGTCATTCATATATCAATAAATGTCCCATTGCCAAACTAAATATTTAGCTTTTAAACAAAAATATTTAGTATACAAAATTAATACCTAGCTCCAAACTAAATATTACCTGTAAACTAAACATTTAGTTTGAACAAAATATATAAAATATTTGCAAGCTAGAGTATTTCTTTATTTCTACGTTTGATATTTAGTTAGCCAGTTTAGCTTGCTAGTTAACTCTTTGTCTTACTGACAAAGTATTTAATTCAAAGCTAAATATTTAGTTTCTGTAGAACATTTAGTTTATTAACTAAATATTACGTTTGGAGAGAAATATATAATTTGTATTTTAATTAAAGTTTCATCTAGTTTATAAATTAAAAATTTTCTTGCTAACTAAAAAATTCTTTGAAACTGACATTTGTGAATGAATGAAAAACATGCTCTGCTTGGATTAATTTATATAGGAAGGTTAGAATCAAAAACAAAAACATTATCTCTTTTGATGGGTCAGTCCAGAATAAAAAAGGAAAAACAAAGACCATCATTTTGTGTGTTTGTGGAGGACCCAAAACCTGTGTCAGGTTGATTAGTAAAATGCCCAAAACTTACACAAACAAGGAAAAAGGGCAGGAAAACATGAACCATAAGAGGGTAGAGGATGAAAGGCAATAAACAGGAGAACCGGAGCATTTATGCTGTATGGTGTGATCAATTGAATGAGAAGTAAGATCAAGAACAATTGATCAAATGACTAAAAGCAGCAGGAGGTAGCTAAAGGAAGGCTCGCTCTGGACATTTACCAAATGCTTAATAAGAGATCAGAGGAATAAGAGAAATTCTGGGTGTGTCTAATTTCAGCAGATGTATCCTTCGAAGGACCTGATCAATGTTGACTAGGTAGGCAGGAAGTGAACTGCTATGAAACTGGATGGTCTATCAGATTTATTCCTGTCATTAGAACAACAAATGTCCTGTTGCCCAGCAACCATGACACTGCTAAACACAAGCTAGTTAAAAATGGAGCTCAACATATTTTTGAGTATTTTATTACTTATTTATTGCTTTTGAAGTAATTAAATTAATAAATAAATAAAACTTTTACGCAAATGAGAAAAGCCGAACAGCACAACTGCTTTAAGCCTTTTTTGTTTGTATTGTCAGATTCAGATACACTTACAGTATATTTACACTCCCGCGTTGTCCGACATTGTTACAAGAACAAAAATCTCTAGTTTGTCCTGCAAAGAATCCTGGAATACAGTAGTCTGAGGAGAATACACTAAACACGTCACAAGTCCACATTTCAGGGGCTACATTTTAATAGAGCTTTGAATTTGGACATTCTTTGTTGCATCGCTGTGACATGATGAGCTTTTCAATGCAACCTTTGAAGAAAGCATCCCCAGAATTTGGACACACCCAGTCCCTGAAAAGAACCCAAACAGTATCAAAAGTAAACAGAAAAAAATCAAAACCCGGAGCCAAAAAACACACACTTGGTCTGGTATCCTGCTCAGCTCCAACACCCTATTGGATAGGGAGTATTGATTCAGATGATGCTCCCAGTGACCAAACAACCTCCATATCCTGTTATTAACTTTTTATTTTCTTTACTATAGAAAATACTCTTACATCACCTCCTTTTGTTCTTTCCGTGTCTCTTCTCTGTCTTTTCAAACCCCCAGATGGTTGTAAAAGATGACCGCTTGTACTGACCCAGACTGGCACTATATAGTGAATTGGTAATATATAAATACACTGAGTTGAATGGATCCTAACCCTACCCTAACCCTGGCTAAACACGGGATTAATGAATCAGGCGTACAATAAAAAATCTGTGAGAAAACATAAGGTTATCAGCAGCAATCACTGTAAGCGTTAAAAATATAGGGTAACAGGAAAACATTGCAGACCGAAGACCTAGCAAAGAACCTAGTTCACGCTTCTCAGTCTGTGACGGTGCAGAGACACGCAACTGTTACGCCATGGTCATGTGACCCTGAACATTTCCTATTTAGGGAGAAGCCACTCAACTGCACATCGCTCTGACATAATTTCCTCTGGTAGTGGGCAATATAAAAGGTATAAGGTAGAAAAGATTTAAATATAGCCAAAGATGGAGATTTTGACAATACTGTCATACTGCATTTTAATGATGTAATCAAGCTATGCCTACATACTTTGTACCAAGTATGCAAGGATACTGATGTTCAGTGTTTGTCTTCAGACTAGATATTGAAAGTTTAAAAGTTGGTGTTGGTGGTTCAAATATGCAGGTTTTTTTGTGCGATTTCGAAAGTATAAGTAAGTAACCAGGAAAGCAGACTACTGTATTTTGAACTTTATTTTCATAATATTTAACTTTTATGTGATGCAAAATGTTTTCATCTTTATTTATGTTGTGAGAATTTATTTGTTGCATTATTTAAAAAAAAGAATTGAATATTTTTTAAATGGATGTAGCCAGATAAATATTCTTTAAATAGTATTCTAAACCTTTTTAAAGTTGTTCTACTGCAATGTAACTGCAACGTCGATGACTCACTGCAATCTGCTGGGATTCCTTACATAGGAAACTTTAAACTGATTGGAATGTTTGTGTAATCGTATATAAAAAAAACCAAAACTTTTGTTGTAAAGTGCCCTGAGATTACAGTTGTTGTGAATTGGCGCTATATACATTGAAGTGAATTGAACTTGAATTTAATGTATCTAGGAAGTGAGAATGATCATTGGCAGTCATTTTATATAGGAGAATATACTGCAGTACATATCATTACAGATATCATTACAATATAGATTTGAGGTCATATCGCCCAGCCCTAATTTCCTCCATGTCTTAAGCATTCTTTCCACCTTTCTTTCAGGCGTTGTTAACATCCAGATGTTGTGGATTCTTCTGACTTCCAAACAAAGTCTTTCCGTCTCGCTCTCTCAGCTCCTGTAGCCCGAATCTCCTTTGTGGTTCCATTCCTGATGTTCCAGGAGTTTCTGGAACAAACAGCATGATACTATCCTCCCTTCACTCATTCCCTACAGTGTTTGGATCAAGTTTGCATACAGTACAACAATCCACTCGCTCTGTCAGATCTGAATCCTGACAGCAACGTCATGATTTGTTGATGCCAGGGCTCTCTGAAAGGCATGCAAGGACCTACAGAGTAGAGCCCAATTTTTTTACTATCTGTTGAAAGCATTTTTAACGAGAGCACACGTCTGTGATTCGTCAACCCAGTATCAGCCCAAAATCATTTTTATTAGAACAGTGCACTATAGTCAATTTAAGTCAGTGCAGCTTTTGGGCACTGGATTCTTTATATTGCAAGGCCAGTTTATCTATGGTTTTATAGCGATTTTGAACACCAGGATGTTTAGAGAACAACAAAACAGACAGCTGTATTTGCTTACATTAGAGTATTCAATGAGCTGCACTTCTAGTACAAAAGCTTTTCAGCTCAATCACAACTCACTCTCTCCTTGAGTGGATTTACGTTTAAAAGCTGAAGTAAATAAACTTTCATCAACCATCGACATCACCGCAATGCTCGGCAGATCCACCAGAAAAGGTCAGCACCCCCTGCTGTCCTGGTGGGGAATTGTTTGCAACATTGATGCCAACGGAGAAGTAGGAAAACTCTCGGTCAATACGTTGTTGGACTTTCAAGGTCTTTTAAGATTAATATACATTTAAACGGGATTATTAGAAAGTTTATACAGTTTTTGAAAAGTTTTTCCGGAGATTGGTGAATGACCAGTACATAAAAATGTTTTCGTGTTTGTAATTCGTAGGTTTGTGCTGTTTTATGTGGTTAATTTAATATTGATCAAAGTGCTATTGTATGCATCACAGAACAAGTTGTTGCTTCTAATAGCTGTTGAGTTGTTGTGCCCAACCTCACTTCTCACGCCAGAGACGTCACTGACAACTTCATCGATATCTTAGGGTAATCTGAGGCACTCTAATCATAAACTTTATCACAGCACTCACTTCAAAGACTCAGAATGTGAGAAATCTGCTTTAAACATCAGAATAAATTCGATTACATCCCTAACATTCCTTAAAATTCTTCAAATAAAATGAAATAACTGCTCTAAAATTCAAGATGTGTATAATTTTTGTGTGTGTTCAAACTTTAATTATTGAGAAAATATGATTATCAAGGTTCCAGATGATTTGGCCCATTTCTAAAATTGAGTTAATTCTTAATAACTGTGTTTTTCAAAACCGTTGCATAAAAAATAAAGCAATGCGGGTAATAATAACGCACAAAAAGTATTAGCTCAGAGTCACATAAATCACATTGCAAAATTATGCATCATGAATGTTTCAGAATCTCACAAAATCTTCTAAAGCTAAATTATGCATTACCATTTTCCCATTATCTGAAATGATAACGCTGCAGAGCATCGCTCATTAACTCCCTCTGCTACTCCCAGTCTGCTGAAAATGACAGCGTTGACAGGAGAGGAGTCAGTGAGTCATTGCCATGCATCAGATACGGTGTTTTGACAAGCTAGTGTGACCCCTGTGCTTCACAATCACATGATCACAACAAGTCAGGTCAAAGGTCACTGCTAATGGATGGAGTAGCGAAAGGCAGCAGTTCTTTATGAGGGTGTGAGCATCTACGTTTGTGTTTGGGCAGCAATTTTAAGGCCATAATTTATTCTGCAATCTGTGTATTTGCTTTACAGTAAAGCCTAAAATAAACAAACTGAACAAGATATGCTAAATTATAATTTAGTTATTTTCCTCTAGTTTAGTGAGGCAGGAGTACATCCTGTACAGGACCATCACAGTGCAACGCAGAGACAACAGTTTTGTTCTTTTCAGAAAAGATCAGCTGAAAATAGAGGTATTTCAGTTATTTACCGGTTCATCCAGTGTGACTCAAACTCGATCCTCAAACACATCTGTTTTTTAGAAATAAAAACAAAAAGATGAGCTAAATTGTGGCTCTGAGTCATGAAATGCTATAAATAGGAATAGACAGATGGGTGAGGGGAATAACTTAAAATCACTTATGCGCCATTAACCCATGAGGAATGGCAGAGTGCTGAAGAGTTCGAGCTTGGCCCAAATTGGGGCGCCGGTATGATCCTGGCCCGATCTTTTAATGAAATACAAGAAAATGGCTATCGAGACTGAAACCTGATCCTTATGAGAAGATACTTTCTTCCAAGTCAGTAACTACTATTTGTTATAGGACATATGGACACTTTAGTGTGTATATTATTTATTTGGGGGCAAATCCAAAAGGCGCAAAGGACAATGAATGGCAATCTTTGATTGGCTGCAGCCAACGGTGCAAAAAAGTAGCATCACACTGATGTATTCCACCTTCCCACGCTGCATTTTCTTTCCAAGATTTTATACATGCATTAATACGTGTCCAGATCCATTGTAAACTAAAAAATGTAAACTTGTGTTGGATCATGGCATCATGTCCCAGCATCCTTAATAAATATATGCACACATACTTTTGCAGTTCTGTAATAAAGAACATTGTCATTAAAATTTTTCACAGCATTAGTTTTCAGGGGTGAGTTTGACATTTTTACATAGAATTAGTTCACACTTGAAGCACAGTGAGGGTGGTATTTCTTAATCAAAAGGTCCATCCACACAGAGATAGATTTTTGTGAGTAACAGCCTCCCCACTGTCAACAGGCTCTCACCTTTAAGAGAAAAACCACAAACTTTTTCTGTATAAAGAGGCTAAAGAGTTCGTAGTTCAAATACTTGATTCACTCTCATGTAGACTACTGTTTAATGGTGACACTGAGATGTAATTTAAGTTGAACATGTGAAAATAACAACATAGTTGGTTTCTTAACTTCTCTAAAAAAGTTAATCCCATTCATGAAGGCACGCTATTGTACACACTGGACATTGTTTACTTGATAAATTCAGATACACTTTTACTCAAACTTAATTTATACCAGATTAAGACCTAAAGGAAAAGTTAGTTCTTTTTCAACTTGGACCTTATTTTTAGCAAACATTAAGTTCAGATACTAACTTAGACAAGTTTGGAGTTACTTGTAGTCCTTCGGGATACATTTTTATCCAGTCGCCATCAGTGTATATCTATATAATGGGAATCGATCAGGGCAGGAGATTTGCCGGCTGTAATAAGGAATTATCTGCCCTAAAACTCCTTCATTTAGCCATGTTTTGTTATTATCGTTAGTACTACTCCCCTCAGAGTTCAGGATGTCTTAGAAATGCTGATTTATTCTGTTCTGGGGTGATTTGGACGCTGTAATACAACTACACTATTGCATGGGTTCTGTTATGTCACTGTCACATCCCAGTTCTAGTCTGAGCAGCACTTTCACCCAGTGCTCTATGGCGGTCGGCTAGACAGAACTCCCTTCTACAGACATCAACATGGTTTGTTTTTGCATGTTTCCAAATTGCACTTGCTGAATGACCAATTTGACTAAATTCAGCTTCCACCGGCTCAATTTCCACAACCTACACGGACTACAGCTGGCAAATCTCCTGTCCCGATTGACACCCATTATATGTACATAACCTGATTGTGACTGGATATAAATTTCTACCGCAGGACTGCAACTGGTTCCAAATTTGTCTGTGAATGTGTTAAGCACCTTTAAAAAATAAATAAATAATTTGGTTTTGGACTAAGCTCAGAATCTTTCTACAGGAATTAACAAACTTATGGTCTAGCCTGAAAAGGAAAGTCTCCATATGTTCTCAAACCTCCCCCGACTTTCTATCTCCTGTTTCTCTCGCTACGTCGTATTCATCATCGCTCCATTTACCTCTCTTACATTTGTCTTTCCTTCCTCCCTCCCTCTCTGTTTTTAATCTCCTTCTTTACCCCATATCCTCCTCTGCCTTGCTCCAATTCATTTTTGCATTCTTTCTTCATCCTTTCCCTCTCCCCACCTTCCTTCTCCCACTCCTCCTCTGAATCCCCTCAGCATCCACCCGACAGAGAGTCATCCATCTTCATTGGGGAGACACATGTGCTGTTTTGACAGAAAGAGCTTTGGCAGAGCCAAAGGAAGGAAAGCAGCAACCCCATGACAGCAAAGACACATTATCGGTGGGAAAAAACACATCCGACCATCAATTACTGAAGGCCATAGAGCTCCACCAACGTTTAGGATGTTAGCTATGTCACTGTCGATGAACTTACTGACTCAACATCCCTGTGGTTTAGTCAGATCTGTTCACTGATATGATTCAGATTTTCTCCAGTTTTCACTTTGCCATATTTTAAATCATAATCCTCAATTAGCATACACAGTTTTTTAACAAATATCTCTGCCATACCTGAGTCTAGAACCCTGATGCAACATCTAAAGTCACCAATTATTCATAAAGCTGTGAGTTATTACTTCACTGACTGACCATTCATCAGGTTAATTCCTGCTACAGATGTCAGCAAGAGTGATGTAGGAACAATCAGCTTATGTAGCTCCTGTGCACCTGGATTTATTTGTAATTGCTGTCAGAGGTGATCCGAGTCAATGTCCTGCTGTGACATTTCTTGGACCATAAAGATGACATTTCAATTAAATAGTATGTCTTCGGGGCTGAGAGGATGTGACAGGCACGTCTTTGATAGCTGCCACGAGGGCTGGGCAAACATCGGTGTAAGGCAAGCTGTCACTGCCTCTCCATTGTTTGGTTTTGTCATCTTGGAATTAAAAGAAGGAAAATGCCAGATGGAGAGTCAATAAATCAGTAAAACTCGGAGTCCTGATTTTGGGAGAAAGGGAGAATTATGAATTAGTTTTGATTGATGGATTAGAAGTATGCAATATTCTTTTTTTTTTTGCAAAACATTGTGCTAAAGATTTTAATACCTATTGGGTATTAAAAGTATCAAAATGTAATAAATAAGTAAATAAATGCATCTATTTGTAATTATTTAGAAATAGCAGTTGTTTATTGAATAAATACTTAACTGAGAAATTAATTGACTTATTTAAAGTTATAATTTAATATTACTTATTATTCATTAAGTAGATATTTGATTAATTAATGGTTCATCTGCTACTGTTCATATATTTTAATAAATGAATAAGTTTAATGATAAAGTGTGTGTAGGTATGATTAATAAGTTACTGCTCTTCATATTTTAGTTTTCACAATGTGGCAATTTTGGAGCGCAGTACTCTGGATTGTAGAATTTTAGAATTGTAACCGAACCCGAATAGGACATTTGGATATTCGGAAGGCACAAATGAAGCGTTTTTTTTACGAATACTTGTTTTAAACAAACACTTGTAAAAGTATTTTTTCTGGAAACAATAAAAACTATATATATATATATATATATATATACTGTATATATATATAAACGCTCAGCTGTACAAAAAAGAAAAACTTAACTGAATGACTATTTTTGTGGGATAGATTTTTGCACCTTAACTTGGTTCTGGAGGCAGTTTATAACTTTCTATGCATTATCACATCCACTTAAAGCATCCTCTCCTGGTACTGTGTACCAACCCTCCCCACCAGCACCAATTCATCATCACAACCATTTTCTCCCCATGTTGGTTAAACCATAAATTAGGTAATGGCTGTTATGTTATTTTCTTTTCAATTATGTTCCTTGTTACATGTTTACCACTGGATATATGGAAAAAAAATCAACCAATATTGTACATCCATGATGATTATAATTAAGGATTACCACTTCTATCAAACCGATATGATACTGATACTTGGATCTGAATATGGTCCGAGACCATGAATATAAATCAAATATAGATACAAATGCAATATAATTGTCTTGGCTGGCTTGGGTTTTCAATGTTTCACTGATAATATTAGGTCCACTTTCACTTTCTATGATCAGAATGATGTAATGCAACACAGATGTTTCAACTCAAATTCATCCAGTTTTATAGAGCTTTAATGCAATGATAGAACAACACTGACAGAATGAAAGGAAACTTGATGTTGACAAGGACGCATTTTGTAACTCAGGGTAGACTGATGCATGCAGAGAATTTTGTGCAGAAGTAAATTTATGCTTCAAGAGTCTTTTTTTTTCTTCCTCTTTTTGAGAACGTGGACTCTAAAAGGGCAAGGATTAAGGTGTCCATGGCAGACGAGTCACACACCAAACACACACACATCTCAACTAACACTAAAGTTTTGGATTTATTTCCATTTGATTGAAACTCTTTACGCTGTGCTTATGTCATGAAGCATAAGTCCAAGAGGACCATTTTTTGGTTTCTTGCCTGCCACTGTGTCTATTCTCTTGCGGAAAGATGTTTTTTTAAGTTTCCATGTAGTCTCCAGACCTGGGATTTGTACATAGAACAGGTACATTTAATGTTCTGTGTTTGGGCACCTGTGTCTGTATTTACAAATGACCGGCTGTGATTGACTGAAAAGTGAACATATCCATTATAAGCCAATGCCCTCATATAAAACCCTCCATTGATTAGAGATCCCAGGAATCCCTTGACGAACCTGATCTTTAAAAAAAGTAGCTTTAGACTGGGTCACCTTTTCCTGGCTTTTGGGCCAAACATCCTGAAGTCCCTTCTTTGCTTCATCAAGGTTGCACGAGTGCAGATAGGATTTTTAAACTGTGGTGGTGGTGGGGGTCAAAGTTGTCAGCATTTCCACTGTCTGTGGTCTTTCATAACTGGATTATGTCGTAAAGGGATCAATATGATTTCTGGTCTATTTTTTTTTGCGTGAGCCACAAGCGAGCTGCGTTAATTTTGGCAGGAAGTCACACAAAGACACATGAGACAATCTGGTTGATTGTGATAATAAAGGCAATTTTTTGAAATAAAATTCCATGGTTGACAAATGTGATCATATTTGTGGATCTAACAGACTATAGAGATGACACCCGGGCCACAAGGTTTAATATTAGGATAATTATTGTTTCTAGTACAAATGATTTTGCTATGGTATCTAAGTCTACATTTGCATTGCTTTTTGCAGATGACACAAATCTTTTAATTTCAAACAGAAATATGGCCACTCATAAATGAAATAAATGATGACTTTTAAAAATTATTCTAAATGGTTTAAAGCCAACAAATTAGCACTAAGTTTCTGATCAAATGGTATTTGCTAATAATAATATGTATAACAGCGATCAAATAAAAATTCATACCAATAGTAAAGAAATCCGGCAAGTTTCGTCAACTTTTTTTTTTAGGAGTCATGATTGATGAAAAACTTTGATGGAAGGATCAAATTAGACATGTCTGCAAAAAGATTACAAAATCAATTGGAATAATAAATAAAATAAGAAATTGTGTTTATAATTCACGTCTTGTAACATTATACAATAGTTTATCCTTACTGTACTTACTGCAATATTGTTTGGGGATCATTTAAAACCCACTTAAATGAAATATTTATTTTACAAAAGATGTTTTAAGAATAATTATTCTGAACCAGACAAACTAAGTGCACCTCTGTTTTATAATTTACTGCTTTAAAATATTTTTGATATCAACAAACTTCTCACCTGTTCTTTTGTCTTTTTGACATACATTTGCTTTCTTATGTCAAGAGTTATTTTCATACTAACACTCAAATTCACAGCTACTCTACTAGAAAAGCTTCAAATTTGAATCTTCCCCTATATAAAACATTGTCAACAATTCTCAAACAGATTACATACTACAAAGCTTTGGAATGCAAACATTGACCTTATGGAACCCTTTGTATATCTGCCAAAATATAAAAATATAATAATATAAATTATTATTATTATTAATAATAACAATAATAATAATGTTAATATTTATAAATATACAAATAATAATACAAAGAACAAGTTACATTGTATTTACTTTAATGTAGTCTGAAATATGAATTAGAACTTTGTCATAAACTGCATCTTTTTCTTCATTTTAAATATTTTGTTTTTCCTTTTTTGACTTTATGTTCTTGAAGAAATTGCAAAAAGTCAATTTACTGGGAGTGGTTTCTTTATAAACCCATTCAGGCTTGTAGTACTTGTTTATACATGAATTTTATGTATCTTTATGTATGTATCCCCCCCACCCCATCTGCGCCCATGCCAGGTTGGTCCAACTCTTCCTCAGCCATACTGTTTAAAGCAGAAAACATGGTAGCAAGATTTAATTATTTTAATCGGTTCTTTAGTTACTTGTAAAAGCACACATAAATTGTGTATAACTGGATATAACATATAACTATGTAGCTATATTAAGTGTGAAAATATCAGTCATAAAGTAAAAATGATGCATGAAATTCAGTTAATAAAAAGTTAGCCTACATTAAAAGCGCAGACCTTTGTGCTAATATTCAATGGGAATCCTATGATTTGCATAATTGTTCATATGTTGTTTCCATCCAAACTCCATCCAGATGTCAGTGTGAACACTACACACCTGATCAACGTGCCCAGAGGAACACAAGATGTCACAGGCGACATCATTTGTTATTCAAAGTAAATATGAATGCCGGACTATCTCTTAATACATTTTATATATTTTGAACATGATATGCAATCAGAGATGGAACAAGAAATATATATATATATATATATATATATATATATATATATATCACATTGCTCCCTTCATTGTAACATTCGATATCACTACGTCCAACCTCCTCTGAGATAATACATAACATTTTTAAGACAACCATCTGCATGATAAAAGTTCCCACGAGTTAAATCCTAATTCCTTAAAATCATCAAATTTTAAGATATGTTGCTTGTTTCACATAATGATAAAAAAAATTTCCATCTGGATAACCTTCCTCTTCTCTGATATTGATGGGATCAGTCTACTTCTGGTTGGCAAAATCAGAAAAGATAGTATCCTGTAACTCAACCTCCAACTGCAACTACCATTTTAAAGAATAATCTTGTGCGTCCTCAACAGTGATTTTTCTTCATAAACTTAAATAAGGTTCAGGGGTCCCATCTGTTAATTCCCATGACCTGTGCCGTCCCCCGCGGGTCAATCTTGGGACCACTTTTATTCAACTTGTACATGCTTCCATTGGGTCAGCTAATTAACAGCAAAAATGTGTCTTACCATAACTATGCAGATGACACTCAGATCGATGTGTCACTGATGGCAGGTGAAGATGGACCTATAGATACACTCTGCATGGAGGGGAACATATGAAAACAAAGTAGTGCCCAAGAAAACAATAAAGAATGATAATTTAAACCATAAGGAAAATAACTAACTAAAATTCAACCACAAACTTCTGCATCATGACAAGCAGTACGAAAAGCACAGATTTCATAAATTTAAATCATACCCAGGCCACTTTTACATGTGGTCCTAAATCTGAAATGGATTAACCTCAGTCTCAACAGTTGTAACACAGCAATAATGTGTCTTACCATAACTAAGCAGATGAAACTCAGATCTACATTTCACTGACGGCAGGTGAACATGGGCCTATAGATAAACTCTGTCACTGTACTGAACAGATCAGTGTGTGGATGCAAAACAACTTTCTCCAGTTAAACTCAGACAAAACTGAGATCATTGTTTTTGGCCCATAGACACAAAGAGAAAGTGTTATCAGTCATCTTGAGTCTCTCTGTCTTTAACCAAAAAATCAGGTTAGAAATCTAGGGGTAATCATTGACTCGGACCTGAACTTAAACAGCCACATCAAAGCAATAACATCAACAGCTTTTTACCATCTGAAAAACATTGTTAATATCAGAGGAATAGTGTTGAAACCAGACTTAGAGAGACTTATCCATACATTTGTCTCCAGCAGGTTAGACTACTGTAACGGCCCGCTCACCGGCCTCTCTAAACGAGCTGTTAGAAAGCTGCAGTACATCCAGAACACTGCTGATCGAGTCCTGACAAGAACCAGGAAATACGACCATATTAGTTCAGTGCCCCGGTCTCTGCACTGGCTTCCTTTTCGCTCAGAGAAGAGAATTTAAAACAGCTCTGCTTGTGTACAAGTCTTTTCATGGTTTGGCACCAAAGTAGATCTCTGACATGTTAGAGAACTTCAGGGAGGGGTCTCCTGGTGGTTCCCAGAGTGAACAATGAACACAGTGAGGCTGAATTTCAGTTTCAGGCAGCTAAAATATGGAACAGTCTTCATGAGGATGTGAGACAAGCCTCAACTCTAACAATGTTTAAATCCAGGCTGAAAACAGTTATTTTACCTGTGCATATGACAATTGAAAGTATTTTATCTGAACTCTTGCTTTTTATTGTAATTATTCATTCTTTAAGTTTATGCTTTTTTTCTCTTTATCTGTTTTCGTAATTTATGCAACTGTGAAGCACTTTGAATTGCCTTGTGTATGAATTGTGCTCTACAAATAAATCTGCCTTGCCTTGTCTTAGTTCGTTCACCATTTATTCATTCATTCATTCATACATTCATTGAAAGATGAAGAGATAAACGCCATCAAAGACAAAACCTCTTTGGTGCATTTAATTTGGGATCATGATACCATTATTAGTGATTATATCCTGTAGCAACAAAACAATTTGAAGAAATGTAAATAAACCAAACACAAAACAAAAAAACGGATAGGTTTCTTGACTCTTAGATATTTAAAGCCTGACAGAAAAGGGGCGTTTTAAGTCTAATTTAAAACAATATAATTTTTACAAAATATTAAAATGGGGGTCCTGTTCAGCATATGGATCTAAAGGACTGCTTTAGGGAATTTAAATTGGCTCCCCCATCCAGATGCTGCTAGTGTCGTGAACTTCAATGAGAGCCAGTGGATCCGTTGTGCAGCATTATGCAGGAGTGTCACTGCAGTATATAGATTAGTACTTCACACAATAAATGCACCAAATGTGCAATTGCTTTATAATCGGAATAACATAAGGGGAGCACGGTGGTGCAGCTGGTAGCGCAGCTCACCTCACAGCTAGAAGGTCCTGGGTTCGATTCCTGCCGGGGACGCTGTGGGTGCTGAAGGTGTGTTTGATCCTCCATATCATCAGCACCCACACCCTGGGTGGGGTTGGCAATAGGGCCTTTCTGTGTGGAGTTTGCATGTTCTCCCCGTGTTCCCTTGAGTAGTTAATGTGAGCTACTCCCACAAAAACATGTATCAGTTCTGGGCTATATACTGCCCCCTCCTGGCTGACCGAGGCGCCTGAGGGGTTGGAGAGGATCCAGCTGGAATAGTGTGATCCTTCCACACGCTACATCCAGCTGGGGGAACCCCACCCCCTCAGGTGGAAGGAGGCTTGAGCTCAGTGCAGGGCCCTCCTACGGTCAGCAGAGGGAAGGCAATGCCCAGGACTGTACTTAGGTAGGAACACTGGGGTGATAATAATGGGGAAAAAATCGTGGGATAAAAAAAAATATTTAAAAATAATCGGAATAACATGATATACATCTGAAATGCAACATATTTTCATTCGGATTCTCATTTGAATTCTTAGTTTGGAGAAGGGATTGGGGCTGAATGTCGGTTGTTGTGTACCTGGGTTTGCTCTACACAAAAATGTGGATTAAATTCATAGTTTACCATCTCACTAGCTGTGCTGCCAGTTTCCTCCATGTCTAAAATCTGTGTAAGCCAAGTCCTCAGTGCAACCTCCTTCTTGACCTTCCAGTTGTGTTCCTCGGTCTTCCTCGTGATTTTCACTGATATTCTATAAACCTAAGACCATCACAGAGCTGCTGGGTTAGCTTTGATTTATTAACAGTTATGTGTTACTTTTTCATCCTCTAGCATCTAAAAAAATTGCCAAAAACACGCAGAAGTCTTTGATTGTATTGCAACAAAATGTGAAAAATTTCAAGCACTGTAAAAACCCTTTGCCAGGTTGCTGAAAGTAGGCTACTACAAAAAGACAAATCTAAGCGAAAGTGAAAACACTTCTGGTTCATTTTGAAGTTCTCGTCACTCAACATTTTATTGGCATAAAGAGGCAAGAAGTAATGCACCTACATGTTCTGGTAATGAATGTAGTCGACGTTCATCTCCATAAAGTCTTGCATCATTACTTGTAAATGTGTTCTGCAAAATGCCTCCCTGCCATCTTGACATGATGTGGATCTCAGTAATAAGTCGTTGATTTACTAGCAAAATGATGCTTTGTGATTTTATTTGTGCCTAATGTTGTTTTTAAAGTTGTCACATAAATCAAGTCGAATCAAGAGAAGGAAGAGGTGATTCTCCCTTCCTCCCTCGTGCATTAGATCATCCTCCTCCTGCAGACGCTCTCCCCGCCTGGCGCTTGCTTCCCGTCTGTAGGCGCCCCTGCCGGGACGGTGCTCGCTCAGCGCTTCCTCTTGACGACCCTCTGAGGTACATTTGATGTCAGCATGAACAGCTTGTTTTCCTTTTCTACCACAGATTCCCCATCCTCTGCTTGCTCTACCCATCATGCTCCTTTTCTCTTCTTCAATCTGAAGTAGCGTCATGTTATTGGACTCAGGTTTGAGTGGTTGAGGTTCCAGATTGATGGCCACCAGGGAGCGAGTCTGTGACATGCCGGCCCTGAGAAGAAGCTCTGAAAGAGAGTGTTTGTGCCCCCATCCATCATCCCAGAGCCTTAATCACCCAGTGATGGAGAATATACAGGATGGAGGAAGAGAGCGTTCTGGATGACAGACGTGTGCTGCACCAGGAAAGCAGTTCAGACTTCCATCTAAGTCTAAGATGGTGTCTACTACAACATAGTCTTAAGGTGGCTGTTTTTTTTAACAGCAATCGCACTGGTGTAATTCAGCTGGGTGGTAGTGGGGTTGGGCACATAGTAAACAGTCTTTTTATGTAATCTCTTTGCGTTTTTACGTCCTGTTGGTGGTGTGTTACATATTTCTGGGTCAAGTCTGCCTTTTTTGCGACACCATTTGACACCATTTAAATGTACATGTACGTATTATAAATCACTTGAAAGCTAAAATTGTTGTTATTGCAATGCTACGTTTATATGGACACAAGTAATTGTTTTAAAAACCTGAAAGGAATAAAAATGATTCATGTAAACACGCCATTCAGATTACTTAAACCAGATTAACCCCCTTCAAATAAAAATTAATTCCAATTGATATGGGTGGGTCATGCTGATAGTTAATCTGATCGATGTGAATGTAAACCCTTATTCCGAATGTACGTAGGTCATTACTGCGCTTGTCTGGTAAATCATGCATAGACTGCAGGACATCAGCCTAGAAAAATAAAGGAATTCGGTTTATGATGTGATTGTGTACATTGCAATGAAGGCTTGTAGATATATGAAGCCTATTTTATTCATCTCTGACCACAAGTTCGCACTCAGAAGTAGACGTATCGAAGGAGACGTTTTTCGTTTATGGTTCTCCGTTTTTTTCTATTTCCACTCTCTATTGTTTTTTCAGCATTGCTCGACCTGGACAGCAGGGGGTGCTAACTTTTCATGGCCTCTGTGCCTACTATCACAGCGTCATTTTAGTTTTTATCTAGACTTGTAAACACATTTCCCCCTCAAGGAGCAATGGACATCAGAAAGTTCATTTTCATTAAGCTGTAAAGCTTTTTACTAGAAGTGCAGCCCATAGAATACCCTAAAAACACATGGAAACAGCCGTTTTTTTGTTTTTCTCCTTGTTTTCAAAATTGCCAAAAGAACAGATTAGATAAATTATCATTTCAATATAAAGCATGTAGTGCCCAAACGCTGCATTAACTACTGATTACAGCAACTGTAGAGCACCATTCTAGTGAAACGATTTCTGGCTGTTACAGAACTGACCAATGAGAGAAATACGCTCCGTGCGTCCTTGTGTGGGTGACAGAGAGCCCTTGCGTCGACGGATAATGGGGTTGCGTTAATACGTCTCTATCAAAATGGAGAAATATAAACTAGGCTTAACTGTGACCAGAAAAAAAATAAAACCACCCATGCTTGTTTACAACAGGATTCTGCTATGTCTTCTACGGCCGTTTCCAGTATTTTAGATAGTTCTGTGTGGATCTGCACGTTTCAAAATGTTTTATTCTGCTCAAACACGTAGCAGATGTAAACACTTGTCATAATCAGGTACATTTTTTCAGGGACCTTGTACACAGTCAAGTTCTAATCTGACCTTTGAATGGTTTGAAGATATTTTCCACATGTAAACGTAGCTAGTATGCCAATCAAGGATACAATGATAACTGTAGACACCATAAATGCTTTTGTCAAATCACTCAGAAAGAAAAATATGCCAGAATGGAGCCATCCTTGAACAAAAAGAGTATTTTTTTACATCCACAAGCATCCAGTTAATATTCTCCATTAAATTAGATAGTCCACAACAAGTATTACAAAGTTTTCATCAGAACTATTGTTACATGCTCAGATTAGCATAAAAATAACACAGAAGCAGCCCTTTTTCTTCTTCTTTGTGTTTATTTGGGGCTGGCAAACAACAAATATGCGCATTGTAGCCATGACTGACATAGAGTGTCACTCAATGTCTATTGAGTTATTAGCCGCATTACACTGTTGAAAATGATGGGCCAACTCATCTCCCACGCAACATAAGGCGTCTCTCCACCGGTACGATTCGACTCGACTCGACTCAGATCAACTCATCCTCAGGACCTTTTACTCTCCACTGGCAGAATTCTGGCTAAGCCGCTCCGAGCTGCACCGAGCCGATACTATTTTTCGTACCACCTCAGCTGTGGTGCCATCCGTGCTGAACTGGTACTGAAAAGCGACGTCAGAAAGCTAGATTGGCTAGAGGACGGAGTCACTGGAGAGTAACTTGACAGCGTCTTTTAACAACAAACCGACCGCCATTTTGAAACCTCGCTACAGCAAGTGGATGTGTTTAGTGTTTGCTGAAGACCAAAGACGTTAAAAACCAGTGATGTGATCGAAATAAAGTTTCAGCATTTCTGAGCTTGTTGGCTGAAGAGAAAATTCAGTGTGAGCTGCTCGCTGTGAGAGGATTATCAAGGAGGACTCAGAGCTTACCGTGGTTCAGAGCCGATGTCTCTCACCTGCAGGCCGAAGCAGAGAAACAGAGAACGCCGAAGTCCTGAACTCGCTGTCTCGTACTCTTTGTAAGAAGCAAATTTCATGCCGCTTCTATATTTTATTCACAATATTAAACTATTCAGCTGCATATTATCTTTAGTATGACAGTTTTTTTTATTATTAGTTATCAAAATAAGTTCTGATGCTGTTTTTTGTTTTTGTAAATATGAATGACTTATTTAAGTTTTCTGCAGCACAGTGAGACATATTCGTTTTTATTCCTTAATTTTAATTCTTAGTATATGTTTTAAATGCACTGTAATGTGCACCGGGATCAACACCTTCTTCTGATGGAGCAGAATCAGAAAACCGGAGGGTGGAGATGACACGATGCCTTCAGTTTGTCTTCAATCAAACCTTCCTGGGATGCCGCAGACTAAATCATGACCCACAGACATGTGCAACTGGACATTTGTTTCTGAACTTTTTCTATACCTGTCCCATAAAAATGTCCAAGTTATACGCTTGTATTTTCATTTGCAGTTTCATTACACGCTGGTTGGTGGAATCATTTTACATTATTATGTCTGGCATCAGGGTTCAGCAACATTTAAAAAATCTGATAGCAACAGCTCTGGCTGTTAAAAGTAGAAACTTCTTGTACTGCTAAATAAGTCAATTGCATACACTTGAAAGCTGCTGAAAAGCCTAAGCCTACTCAAAGATGGGATATCTGTAAAACACATTGTAATGGGGCAAATTTAAAAAAACTGAACTCTTTAAAAAGGGGGACCACAGAGGGTGTTCCAACTATAGGGGGATCACACTTCTGAGCCTCCTTGGTAAGGTCTATTCGGGGGTTCTGGAGAGGAGGGTCCGACGAATAGTCGAACCTCGGATTCAGGAGGAACAATGCGGTTTTTGTCCTGGTTGTGGAACACGGGACCAGCTCTACACCCTAGGCAGGGTCCTGGAGGGTGCGTGGGAGTTCGCCCAACTGTGTGCTTTGTGGACTTGGAGAAGGACTTCGACCGTGTCCCTCGGGGTGTCCTGTGGGGGGTACTCCGGGAGTATGGGGTACCAGGCCCTTTGATAAGGGCTGTTAGGTCCCTGTATGACCGGTGTCAGAGTCTGGTTCGCATTGCCGGCAGTAAATCGGACTCGTTTCCGATGGGAGTTGGACTCCGCCAGGTTGCCCTTTGTCACCGATCCTGGTCATAACGTTTATGGACAGGATTTCTAGGAGCAGCCAAAGTGTGGAGGGGATCCGTTTTGGTGACCTCAGGATTGGGTCTCTGCTTTTCATAGAGGATGTGGTCTTGTTGGCTTCATCCAAACGTTATCTACAGCTCTCGCTGGAGCGGTTTGCAGCCGAGTGTGAAGCGGCTGGGATGAGGATCAGCACCTCCAATATCCGAGACCATAGTCTTGAGCAGGGTAAAGGGTAGCGTGCCTTCTCCGGGTCTGGGATGAGATCCTTCCTCAAGTGGAGGAGTTTAGGTATCTGGGGGTCTTGTTCATGAACGAGGGAAAAATGGAGTGGGAGATCGAAGGACGGATTGGTAAGGCATCTGCAAAGCTCTCGATTTACCGGTCGATCTATGTTCCCAACCTCATCTATGGTCACGAACGCTGGGTGGTGACCGAAAGAACGAGATCACGGATACAGGCGGCTGTATCCAGCCACCCACTCCATAGGGTGGCTGGGCTCTCCCTTAGAGATAGGGTGAGAAGCTCAGTCATGCGGAGGGGGCTCAGAGTAGAGCCGCTGATCCTCCACATCGAGAGGAGCCAGTTGAGGTGGCTCGGGCATCTGGTCAGGATGCCTCCTGGACGCCTCCCTGGTGAGGTGTTCTGGGCATGTCCCACTGGGAGGAGGCCCAGGGCAAGACTCAGGACTCGTTGGAGGGATTATGTCTCCCAGCTGGCCTGGGAACGCCTCGGGATTCCTCCAAAGGAGCTGGCCCAAGTGGCCGGGGGGAGGGAAGTCTGGGTCTCTTTGCTTAGGCTACTGCCACCGCGACCCGACCACGGATAAGCGGAAGCTGATGGATGGATGGATGGAAACATTTTCAAAGCACACAGCTTTATTACTAAACATACAGTTGTGGTTTGTAATTCATATAATTTGTAGCATGTTTATGGCAACTCAATTTCTTTAAGGGGACACAAAAGCCGGGTCGCTCCAGCGCTGGATGTAGTTTACTTCACATATAGATGAATTTGTACTGACATCCTGAAGTTTTGTAGCCACTGAGCTTCAGTGAAACCCAGAAGAACGTCTCATCACTGCAAGGCCCAGTTAAACAACCAAACTGACGGTCGGCTACTACGACTTCAAATAGCAGTCATCTGAAACACGCACACACAGAATACTTATTAATAAAGCCAACTTGTTAACATAGGTTTTAACGCTAGGCTTTAGTGAATAAATAAATACCCATATTTATAGGCCACCACACCGGGGTAGTATTTGCATCGGCTTACCCACACAAGCTGCGCCGGGGTTCTGTCTGTAGCTTCATTCTCCTGCAGAGCTTCTCACAATGGTTTGTACTACTCCACTGTGTTTTTCCTTGCAGTGTGCAGCTTTTCCGGGTTCTTTATTCTTCGATGAGAGAGGCTTTCTCTTCGACGTGGGACTTCAGAAAACCACAAACTGAGGTAAAAGCTCACGATCGATAATGAGGTCGCCATTGTTCTTCTTTCTCTCCGAGCCTTTGTCTACTTCCCGCTACGTACTCTGGGGCCGCCCACTATATGATGCACCCGCTCACTTCAGACACTCTGGTTTGTTGCAACTGGGAAGCAACAATTGACTAATTGAGCCGTGTCGATAGTAACAGTACAGTACGGCATGGTAAAAGGTACTAGTGGAGAGACACTTATATTTACTGTATTTTACAGAAACTCTGTAACGGTATCACCTCTTCTGGTATTCTTCGGTCAATACATGGTTGCAAATTAATTAACATGGCCTTGTTATCTGTCTTGTGCTGGCAAAACGCCTAAATTTGTGGACTCAGACTATAGGCACCAGGCATATTTCCCAGGCTGTAAAATGGCTATATTAAGTGACTATGGCTCAGTAGGAAGAATAGTTGTCACAGGTTTGTAGGTTCAATTCCATACCCCATCTGTCACATTTCAATGCCCTTAGTCGAAGCTCTTAACCCCAGGTTGCCTACAGATGTGGGTATTGGTGTGTAAATGTGTGATTGTGAATGGGTGATGTGGCTCCACTGTAAAGAGCTTTGAGTGGTCTGTATGTCTAGAGGGTGTCCATCTCTACTCTGTACGGCAAGATAATCAAGATTTGAATCATAAATAGTATTAAAGTACTTTATAAAATTAATTCCATTCTTTCCCTTAAAAGTTGTATTAGTTGTATCGTTTTTCCTTTCCACTGTTGCTTCATGCTTGCTCAGTGTGAGGGATTGCTGAGAATTACACGACGCAATCTTCTATGGTTCTCTAATTTCTACATTAAACATTGTATTGGAATAACTCTTCTTGTAAAGTGCCTTGAGATGACATCTGTTGTGAAACGGCGCTATATAAATAAACTGAATTGAATTGAAAAATTTGTTGTATTGTTGACACTGCTCCAACTGCACTTCCTCTGTCTACCAGAGCAGAAGGTGGTTTCAGTAGGTGTCAGTGTGGAACAGTTTTTGATGAGATCCAGTGCCGACTGCCGTGAGCACACTTAGAAAAACACTCATGACATCCAGCTACACTCCTGACATTCCTGTCAGCTCACAGTTGCTTTGTTGTGTCAGAGCCCTGTGGGTAATGATCACCATTTGACTTAAAATAAACACTTTCACAGCATCAACCTCATGTCAGAATGTTGCCTCTCCCAGACTTTCTTGATAAATGAGCCCTGCTGACTGTCACGGCATAAAAAGGATCCTGGATTTTGGCATTTTTTGAGTGCTGAGACTAAGGATTCAGACAACACCACTCCATATTAGGAAAACATGCAGTTTTGCTGAATTGCTGAAAATTGTTATAATATATTTTTCCAGTAATTATAACAATTAAGGCCAATGAAAACGGCATCGAATCCATCCATCCATCCATCCAGTTACAGGGGGGCTTGTGCCTATCTCCAGAAATCAATGAATGAATCAGAATCAGAATCAGAATCAGAATCAGTTTATTGGCCAAGTATGTCACATACAAGGAATTTGACTCCGGCAAACTTTTTTCTCCAGTACAGAACTTGAATAAGTGAAATAAAAAAAGAAAAAAAGAAAAATAAGAACAAAAATAAGTAAAAATACAAATAAATATCAGATCGTAAATAATAAAGGATAATATATACACCAAGCCGGGGTTATTTTACAGTGAGTATGTACAGAAGTGCAGAGTTATAGTTTATTGTTATGTGAGTGCACTCACACACTGTGACTAGACAGAGTTCGTCAGAGCGACAGCCTGGGGGAAAAAACTGTTTTTGTGTCGGGTGGTTTTGGCGTACAACGCTCTGTAACGCCGACCTGAGGGGAGGAGCCTAAACAGATTGTGGCCAGGGTGTGAGGGGTCAGAGGTGATTTTCCTGGCCCGCTTCCTGACCCTGGCCCGGAATAGGTCCTGAATGGAGGGAAGATCGGTTCCTATGATCCTCTCTGCAGTCCTGACTGTTCTCTGCAGTCTGTCCTTGTCTTGCCTGGTGACGGATCCGAACCAGACAGAGATGGATGAGGTCAGGACAGACTGGACTATTGCTGTGTAGAAGATGATCAGCAGCTCCTGGGGCAGGTTGAACTTCCTGAGCTGACGCAGAAAGTACAGCCTTTGCTGGGCCTTTTTCCTTATTATGTTGATGTGTGAGGTCCACTTCAGGTCCCGTGTGATGGTGGATCCTAGGAACCTGAAAGACTCCACTGTGGGGACTGGCTTGTTGAGGATCATGAGAGGAGATGTTGATGGTGGTCTCTTCCTGAAGTCCACTGTCATCTCCACAGTTTTGAGCGGGTTTAGCTCCAGGTGGTTCTGACTGCACCAGAGAACCAGCTGTTCCACTTCCTTTCTGTACACAGACTCGTCGCCGTCGCGGATGAGTCCAATGACGGTGGTGTCATCTGCAAACTTCAGGAGTTTCACAGAAGGGTCCCTCGACGTGCAGTCAGTGGTGTAAAGGGAGAAGAGCAGTGGGGAGAGAACACATCCCTGGGGGGCGCTGATGCTAAGGGAACGGGAGCTGGATGTGAACTTACCCAGTTTGGGTAAGTTCACAGTTTGGAAAAGTGCGGTAGCAAGAAAACTTTGCACTTGAATTATTTAACTTTAAAAATATTCCATGTAAGAACATTTCTATACTACACACACTAATATTGTGATAACAATTATTTTTAAGCACTACGCAACTAAATATGATGAGATTTTTAAGTGTACTGAGCAGCAGAAAACATTGCAGATCCAGTCAAATGTTAAATGCTGGTCAAAAGCAAAATGTTTCTGAGTGGGAATAAAATAATAACTCACCTCCATATCTTTGTGTGGCAAGTACACATATTGGGGATGCTGTAGCGATATTGGGGCCAATACCGTTCTAATGCACTCGCGTTAGTATCGGTTAAAATTAACTGCCTAAGAAGTGCTTCAGTATTTTCTTCCAGGAAGATTTGGACATAGTACAATATTACGCTGCAGCAGGACTGCTAATCTGTGTGGATGCTGCCTGGTTGCCATAACTGTACATGCAAACAATGGTCAAAAACAAACAATGGTCGCCCGTACCCTCATACACACAATAATAACATGGACTGAACCACTGCATATAACGACTGGCACTTTACATAACATATAATTTATCCATATATCCCACTGATTTCAACTGCACTACTAAAAATACTGTATAGTATAAATACAATATTTATAGTTCTGCTTATTGATACTCACAATTGTATATCTATAATCTTTTGTAGATTTTCATATTTATAACCATACATATCACCTGTTCATAGCTTGTACATTCACTACAGTGATAGCTTGTATATACTTACAGTTATATTATATTCATAACATACACTCATACCAGGTAGATTTGTAACATATTCATAATATATCTATAATCTATAATATAGCTATGCTAATGCTAAAGCACTTCTGGATGGATGCAAACGGCATTTCATTGCTTACACTTGTGACATGTGCAAGGACAATAAAGGTGAGTTAATTCTATTCTATTCTAATTAACATACCTAGTTAATGCATTTAGAAAGTTACATTTCTCTGCATGTTAACCGGGATCCCAGCTAAATCGAGCTATTGGCAGCTATGGGCCCTGCCCCTTCTGTGTCCTATTCGAGCAATAAGCTTGCAGAAAACACTCTGATTATCCCTACCTGACAAATTCCCTACATGCATGTACTAACATGAAATTGATCAGGTACTTTGCATTACCTTGAAATATTCACATCCCAGTTTAGTCTCTGGATTATGATATAAGCCAACTGGAAGAATGCCAAACCGAAATGCTGAATGTCACCATCTAGTGTCCGGAGGCAAAGGCACCTCATTCAATATTTCCATTTTCTGAGCGACATGTAAACTGGGATGAAGGCTCCCGTTCTGGTTAAGGTATTGGCTCGAATTCTGTCAAAAGTTTGATTTAGATGTGCATTTAAATGTACTGACTGTCTGCTGGGATCAGTCGGGTCTCTCTTTCCGACCTCCAGCTTGTTCAGAATGCTACTGTTGATCTTTCAACTGGTACACTCTAACACAAAAATATCTAATCTGTTCTGTTTTTTCTCCACTGGCTGTCAGAAGGCCAAAAAACAGATTACCGTACCTATCTGACCTGCTTTACTCTTATATGTAACCACAGGATCTTATATCAGCTGAGCAGCTTCTGTTGTTTGTACCAAAAACTAGGCTGAAGCTCAGAGAAGATTAGACCATTTCAGTTTGTGCCAAAAATTATGGAACAAGCTGCTATTGAATATGAGACAAGTTTTCTTCCCTTTTTAAGTCTCTCTTAAAAAGAAGATTCAGAGGATTTAGACCCTGGTTAAGTGGAACCGACAGCAGTTTGAGCTGGTGTTTTTGTTTTTTTTATGGGGGGGGGGGTCATTTTCACTAAATCTTTTTTTAAGTTTCTTTATTCTGGTTTCAATGTACTTTTTATATTGTGTTATTATTTCAGATATTTCTATTTCTTGGTTTGATCTTATTTGGAACTGTACAGCAATTTGGTTAAACAAACAGTTTAGGTTTTACATCAGCTGCAGAGCAAAACGAGGGAGCTAAAACAGAGCCCCGTGGGACTCCACAATAGAAAGGACTGGTGGAGCATATAGACTCATCCTTAAGGTTAGCACAAAACGTTTGGGTTATCAGTTAGGATTGGGATCAATCCTGTTTTGTCTTTCTGATGCCAACTCTTTGCTCTTCATAAGAGTGAAATATTTTCTGATCCACAGATTCAAATCCAGCTGTTAAATCAAGAAGCACAACGACAATAAGCACAAGACCCTGTAGCTATAACATTATAAAAACCATGTAAAATATGCAATTCAAAATATTTTACTCTTCCAAACAGGCCATCAATTGATAATAAACTGCAACAGAATGACTTTAGAAATTAAAGATGTGGAATAAGGTAAATTATTAACAGCCCCCAGCAACCTGCACCCCACTGTTCTGCAAACATTCCTCCATCTCTTGGGATTATGTGTTTAAGTGATGTTTCCAAATACTGACTTCACAAGTATTTTTACCATTTGCAAAAAGAATATTATTAAAATAATGTATCTTTTTTTGTTCTTTAAATCATGTTGATTGTTTTCCACTAAAGCAATTCTTTTAAATGACTACAGAGATCTTACCTCCTTCTAGATGCTAAATCATAAATCAAGCCAATGTAAACATAGCTGTCAGTATAGACAGTTATCTCAAGAAAGAAAATTAGTGTTACTGAAGAGCAGAATACATTTTGTACAAAAAATAATATTAATTATAAAAATATGTTTTTTCAAAATGCCTTAGCATGCCACAATAATTTTTGTCTAGTTTGGTTTCGAATATATTTTTACTGTAATTTGCAAAGACAGTTTTGGAGTTTCACAATGTTTCGTATGCAGAGGCCTTTTCATTGCTAACATTAATCAAACCCTAGCCCCCTCCCATACCTTAACCACATTTGTTATTTGTCACAGAGGTGATTAATAGTCAGTTAGTCTATTACTGAACAGCATGCTGAAGCAACACCTGTAATTACACAACATTTGGCTTTTCAGCTGTCAGCACTGCATGAAAAGAGGATACTGCAGCCCACAACTGCAGAGAAGTGTCACTGTAAAATGTCCACTTGAGTTAGTCCCAAGAGTTTCTAAATTGTCCTAATATCGCTAATATCGTCCTGAGATACTAAACATCCGGACACATCACACTGCAAACAGATAAATGCAGCCACAGAAACAATATCTGGTAGTGCTTTGTTAAAAAAAATGTTTTTAAAGGCATCTTTAATTTAAAATGTTTTGAACATTGTGAATTTCCAAACTTAGCTCAGTTGGAACATGTCCACAGATGTTGGGTTTCTTCTCAACTGATCTGCAAGTTAATAATGCAAAAAGAAGTCTTCACATGAATTTTCAGTGCTGCAATTTCAAAATCCAAACAAACCCAAACCCCTGACCTCTTTTAGTCATGCCATTAACATTGAACTAATGCATGAGCTGTTTTTCCAGGTAGGACTGCGCCTCGTTTATCAGTGTCAGATGAAAGGTTCTGGAAGACAAACATCCATTAAGTGCTCAGACTAAGTGTTTCTTCGTTCAGAATATCATATGATAGTCATTTGTTTTTTCCTTCAGAGTAAAAAAATATTGATTTTCATTTAAGGTGGCTAGGAGTTTATTTCAAACTCTCAACTAATTTGCAAACATAATTTAATATTAAAGGTTAGTGACAGTGTTCTTGATATAATTTTTCTTTTACTTTGATTAAAATAAAAAACAAAATTTTCTTAATACACTCCTCTGAGTGATTGCTAATCATAGTGATTGCTCTAAAACATACTCATTGGAAAAAAAAAACACCCTATTGTCGACATTCTGATGAATGATCTTGGTCAGCACTTAGTGATAAGTACATGAAATGACAGGAGCACATCTATCTTTGAGTAGAATTTACTCCCTTGGGGATTCACACAGAGAGCCGCTGACATTCTTGAACATTTGTGAAGCTCATTTATGACTTTCTATTTAACTCAGATAGGACATCGTGCACATTGCAGATAGGAGTCTGTCAACACAACATTTTTTTTTTTCTCAAACTGGGTAAGTTCCTTTCAGGAACCACACTTTGATTGATTTTTCTTAATTATCTTCATAAAAATGATGAATGGAAGTTGGTATATTTTTTGTGAAAACATACACCATATATTAGCAAAGAAAGAAAAGTCCTAAAAAAAGGTCAATATATTTGCAATTTTTACTACATCGTAAAACTGCATAGTTGAGGTAACTTACGTATGGACCACAACAGGAAATTGAGACCCTTATGTAAGTTTAAATTAGAGTTTATTTGAATTCAAGTATAGCTTCCATTTTGGAGACTCCAAAGGAAAAGTCAAGTATGTTTGTTTTTATAATGAGATTATGTTTGAAGCTGCATCTAAGACATACAAAAAAAGTCAAAACCGAATTTAGCCTCCACGTTTTAGTGTCTCAAACGGGGTCTGCATTCATTCTTTTTGGAAATGTCACAGTCAATGAATGATAGACATTCTCTGAAATGTACACACAAAAACAGCTGTTTCTGTAATGCATAAACCTACACATGCACATGGAGAACAATCAAACTCCATGCAGTAAGTCCCCATGCTAAACCTTTTTGTTGCAATGCGACAGTGGTAGCAACTGCCCACTGTGCAGCTCAAACCCCAATTGTTTCTACTTAAATTCCAAGGAAGTTCCAAAGTCATGGTAAAATGTAACAGAAAGGAAATTATTTTCAATTTTGTCTTTTCACAAGATTTTCTCAATTTATTTCTGACGAGAATCAATTAAAAAAACTTTAAGTATATCACCTTGCTGTTTGTAAAGATCTCTTTCAGCTTCGGCCACTAATCCACAACTCTAGTTTTATGTTTTGCATCTTCATTCAAGCAGGTAGGGGTGTAACAGTCATTTTTTATGATGCACAAGGTGAGTTAGTGAAAGGATGGGACACTGTGGGTGCAGAGTTTTCAGAATAACACTAAAACAAAAGGGTTAAGCATAATCTTTTCTGATTTGCTGTTGATTTTGTAGTACCCTGCTACTTATTTAAAAAACAGGAATGTCAATTAAACCCCCTAATTTGCCCAAGGTTGCCAAACAGAAGCAATGAACCATATAACAGACATCTTATCAAAGAGGCAATTTGTCATTTAAGAGATATTTGTTTTGCAACAACTTTTGCACGTTGCCTTAAATGCCACAGGTGTGTTTACTTTAAAAATGAAGGACTTTTTCTTGATTGACAAATCGTGTTCCTTTTTATCCTGAGTACTCCTTCAGCCATGAGACAAAATTACTTTTTATATAACATCAATCCAACTTCCTGTGAAAAGCTTTTAATTTGAAATTCTTGTTTGTTTTGGACTCCTGGACTGAAAGATTATCATGGAAATACCCCTCTTTTATAAAAAAGATATTATGCACCCTCTCTGCATTCATTGGCCATTAAGATGCCCAGACTTTTCACTTTATCATTCTTATGACTTCAGCATCAGTGCTGAGGCTTTCCTCCGCCTCTAATTCTTCATCCTTTATAGAGACTAATAGCCGAGAGGTGACACCAGGGAGAGCTGCAGATGACTCCTGGCTGCTCAAATCCACTCAGAGTGAAGGGTTTTCATTTGCCTCAAAGACACGGTGGTATTCATTTGTTGCAATGGCACACAATTTTCTCCTGGCTTGGAGCACAAACCGTGTGAATCTTTACAAGGCCTCCTAAACAGAGACGTATGGCAAGAGTTCACAAATGCTGATCCTGGTTGCCTCTCACTGTTATTACCAATTTCATATTAAATGAGTTATATTTTATTCATTAACTGGACGAAAAATGTTTATGACCAAATTTATGGCTCTGAGGTAACGGATGTATGAATAAGGACAAATAATTGGACAAGAAAATAGCAACAAAGTGTTAAGTATGAAAGACATTTCTGTATTTCTGTAAATTTAACTTAATGATTTGAATCACAAGTTACTATATAGCTTCAGATGGTTTGCGCTGTTGCACAAAAAGCATCATGTTTTTTTTTTAATGATCCCATAAAAACAGATTAATTGTTTGAATTTGTTACAGTTTCATTTGCAATCAAAGTTGCTTAAAGATTTAGAGGTGAAGGTAGAGGTGGAGGTGTGTAGCAATTCTGCTGGAAAAACCCAAAAATCTTATGAATTAAATATGGATGACAGAAAAAAGAAGTTTAAACGTCACCGAAGAGAATCCTTTGGATGTCTAATTTGGGATTATAGTCACAATATATTAATCCTGTCAGATCACTGTTGAGTTGCTGAGTTCAGCAGGAATTGTGTTTCATTGCTACTAAATATTCAACCTGCCTTTAGGGATCTGAACTCCATTGTGAACTGCAGGGTTGGATATGACAACAGCTGTCTTTTACATGCTGACTTCAACCTATATTTAAGCACTGTTACATTAAACTGAGTTAAATAATAATATTAATAATAATAATAATAATAATAATAATAATAATAATAATAATAATAATAATAATAATAATAATAATAATAAAATCCTATCTAAAATTAAAATTTGTGAGTCATTTAAAGTTTTTGGGGGTTGAAAGTAAGTCATTTAGCCAAATGGGCCTATTATCATGACATTAAAAAACATACTTACTCAGCATAATACATAGGCTAGAACTAAAAAGGAGGTTATTTAGAAGTGTGATAGGTGGTTTTTTAAAGGTACTTCGATTTTTATTCAAATTTTGAATCGCACACAGAAAACACACTATATGAAAATATATAGTGCATGTCGTGACTCATATTTTTTGGGGCTACTTTATATAACAGTCTCGTATTAAATATGTTTATATAATCTTTAGTTAGTATTCAGAAAGTAAAAGTCTGTTTTAATTAGCTTGCATGATGGTGAAGATATGTTGTAAAAGCAGGATTGTTTATGGGGCTAAGCTTTTAAGTCGTAAAACTTTTGGCTAAAGTTTATGGCATGTTGTAAAAGCAGGATGTTTAGATAAGAAACTGGGAGAAAAGTTTTAGAGAAGCAGATAGCCATTTAACCATAAATCTTTATAATGAACCTTTGACCCAGAACAGAGACGACCCATCTTTTGACTCCAGGATTCTCTGACAGCAAATCATGGCTCAGACACTGTTTGGAAATGATCGGATTGGAGTAAGATTTTGAGGAGAAGGAACGCCTACAACCCTGGCAGAATACTGGAGTCTATAAAAGTTTTGACATGAAAATCATTCAATGTTCAGATTTCTTTAAATCTGGACCACAGAGGAACGACGGGGGCAAAATTCCTCTGTAAAACTGCAATTTGTTAATCTGTTCAAAATAAATGTTAAACTGGAAATTGGCTCCATTTTGTCTCTGCTTGAACATGCATTGAATTACTTATGATAATTATTTAATTCAACAAATGGTGACCTCGACTGTGTGCAGAATTTTGGACCAAAATCCAGTTATTTTTTTAAGTTAATAAACGGACATGTATTTGCTCTATTGACAATTTGCGCAGAATTGCGTAGTTTTTTTAATTCTATTGATTGGTTAATCTAACATTGGGTAATGTTGTCATGCAAGTTAAATATGTTTTTTTGGTTTGAGCAGATTGACTGTTGCAAGCCCGTGGTTGAAGCGGCTCCATTGTCTGTGTCTCTGTTCTGAGCATGATTGCGACCTGCTTTGCGCTCCGCAGAGAAACACCGGTGCCTGCTGGGAGATGGAGTTTGTTACTCTGCGCGCCCAGGGGGACAATGGAGCAGACGGACATGGGTGAAGGTCCCTTCAACGACTCAAAATCGGAACCAAAGTGCGGATTGGGGCTTGAGAAGTGGCAATCTCAATTACGAAAGGACGCTTTCGTAAGATTCTTCGAGGCTGGCAAACGAAAAAAGATTACAGAAGAGCCTGGGGAGCCCTCTGTTAAATCTAAACGGATTACCTTGATGAAGCCGGCGTTCCCCAAACGCGCGCGTGAGCCCCGCAAATTGGGTTGTGAGAAATGGTCCGGCATTTTTGGTGAGGTCCGATGAGGTTAGTGTTTTGATTTCTGCTTGTAAAAAAATTGTGTCTGTATGTGTGTGTGAGATGTTTTTTACGCAGGCGCTTTGCGAGAAGTGCTGGTGATGTTGCGTTTTGTGTTAAAATGTTATTGTATAAATAATGAACTCGAGTATAATAAATAAATTAAAATAGATAAATGAATATCTAACTGTGTATGATGGATAACGGTAATTAAATATCTATAAGAATTAGTTGTGAACATTTACGACAGGCCATCTGGGTGGCCGCCCTAGGCTAGGTGCTATGGCGGAGCTAATACTGTGTGAGTTTTTTGCTTGATAGTACGGCTATCAAACAACAGTTTTGACTATATGTTTTGATAAATAAATTAGTGGTAGTAGGCGGTTTTCTGCCATCTGTTCGAGTCTTTTGAGTGGTTTTCTGGAAGCCGGCGCCAGGAAATTTCTCAAAGCGGACTACGAAACTTGTAACAGACTGGTCTAAACCTCCGCGATAAAATAATGTAATAAGGTCTAAAACTCACCGCTTATAATGTTGTGTTTTTGGTTAATGGTTTTGGGCTGTAACGGACGTTGTAGAATCGGTGTTTGCTGTGCGGGACGGCTAAAATTGAAAAAATATGTTTCAGTCCGCGTGGACGAACAGGAGAATGTTTTGTTCGTGCCGAATTAAAGTTTCGTAAAGTGGTATAAATTGTGCGGATTAAGTCCTGGTATTGCGGTAAGTCATTTTCTAAAGTGTGTGTTGCGATTTTCTGGAGTGTTTTCGCCGTACGTTTTGTACTGTTTTAGCTTTCGTTTCACAAAGAAAGCTAAAGGTAGCACGTGGAGCTAGGCTGCTATGCTAAGCTAGCGGTGGTGGCTAACTGCATGTTCTATGTGTTGCAAGCTAAAAGTTGATTTTGGATAGAAAGTGATTACAGACTCCTGCAGACGATTGCCTTGTTAAGACTTAAACGAATTTGGATTTTGTTAAGTTTTTCTGGTTAATTAGGATGTAAAACGGCCTCAAGATAACTTGGGCAATGTTTTAGCACATTTTCTACGAAGGGCAATTTTTTAAGGTGTTTCACATTTAACTGCACTGTTACGGTACGGAGATGAAAGATTAAGAAGTACATGCTGAATTTGGTTAACTGGTTTTGCCAGGAGAGCAAAACCATTAGGAGAGCATGTAAATTTATTTGGGATAATTATGCATGTTACAATTAAACGCAAATGACTAAGAACAGTTACTCATGAGTCGATTCTGACTTGGTGTAGTTTTAATTTTTGATTTCATCTTTAAAATTAAAAAGAGGGAGTTTATAGTCAAAATAAAAGATGCATTTTTTGAATCTTTAAATAGGTGGATTTTTTGCTTTTTTAATTGATCTAAGCAGGAGTTGTTAAGTTGGCCTAAATAAAGATAAAGCTATAAGTAGTAATTATAAGCATTTAACGAAAAGCAAACGGTATTAATTGGAAAGCAACAAACTGGTTTAAATTATTTTAATAAGCACCGTGTTGAATGGTACAGAAAATGAGTCTGTGATTTAAATAAGTATCATTTATGCTAAAATTATGTTTGGCTTATTTCTGATGGCTCTATAGACTTTAGAAATATAGTTTAGTCTCTGAATGAATGACCTAAAGGAGACTGGTGTTAAATTATTTACACAATTGAACATTCTTAAGGATTTTGTGGACACTAAAGGCTTATTGGAGTTATCAAAATTCAACTGGGGCTCAAGAAGTAACCCAGTACATTTCAATTCCGTTACAAATTAAATGTTTTTACCATGCAAAACAACACTTATCATAGTGATAGTTTATAAACTAGTGGGATTTGAATGTTTGGTTTTAAAAAAAAGAAAACAGTAAAACACAGAGTCATCTTTAAGTAATCAGTTTGTTTTTAAACAGGCTGGGGATAAATTTATTTTGGTCTAAGGATTGAAAGTAATGAATATCACGGTGACCAAAATGATGGTTTAATTTGGAAGTAAGAAGTAAATTCTAAATTCATTTATTCTGATCGTGTAGAGGCAAAATGTGATTGGACCAGCTACATTGAAATAATTTTTACCATATATTTGAATGCACATTTTGTTTTAACAAATAAGAATCGGTTTTAGTTTTAAAATTTAAGATTAATCCTTCAGATGTTCTTTATTGATTGTTAGCTAGTTTATTTGATGCTGAGAGTAAATTTACAGGTCCTAAACATTTTGGAACAGATCTGATCCTAGAATAATGGCATAATATATCATTTGATTAGTGGGGACTCTGTAACTGACAATTTATTTAGATTTTTGATTTTATTTTCTTTATTTTTTCTTATTTTTATTTTTATTTTTTGTTTTTTCCTCTTTCTCTCTCAAAATTTATATATTTGGTTCGACTTGGATTATGACCCAGATTTCTGAACTGCGGTCTGCTTATTAATTAGAACTTTGGAAAAATGTTAATTTGGGAAGCTGGATTAAAGAAAACATGATTCAGTGGTAATGTATTTGACATCTCTAGAAGCTTCAATTTAATTTGGTGTTTATCATTGGAGAAAATAAAATAAAAAAGAAGCCTGAGAGGAAAAGGGGGATACTGAAAAGAACAATGCTGGTTTTTAGTTTTTTATTTTTTATTTTATTGCGACTAGTTTTTGTTTAGAGAAATCTCATCTCTTGAACCTCTTTTATTGAATTGTTTTGTTTTGTTTGACTGCTGAGGGGAATTAGACTACTATGTATCCTACGAATATTTAAGAGGAGTTTTAGTTGCAAAAATCACTTTGACTATGTTCAGTTCCCTTCACAGAATCGGACAGATGTTTTTGAAGTATGAAATGTTTTCATTGTTTACAATCAAGAATATTTGGGCAAGTGACCACATTTGGGTTTGTTTAAAGAGGAATCATATAAGCAAAAGTACTTTGAATTGATATTGGATTGTGTTGAAGAAAAAACAGTACTTTAGGCTTGGCAATATTTATAGGGAAGTTGTTTTGTCAGTGATTTAAATCTTGGATTTTTCTTTAGAAATATGGATAGAATTTGAAGTATAGCAAACTGAAGACTGTTTTTGTAAACTATGTTGTGTTATCAGTCAGTACTGTTCTCTGGTTTTGTTTTAAACATTTGATGTTTTTAATTTTGATAATTTTTGTCTGAGCCAGCTTGATAGAGATCCAGTACACTAAGTGATGGGGACTGGATCGTTATTGGTAATTGCTCAGATGGGAGAAGCTTCACAGGTAACCTTTTCGACACCAACAACAGTTATCTCAATGTAAGTAGCATACTTATATTAGCAGAAATTATTAATTGATTAAAGGGACAGAGTCGGGGAAAAGTGGTGTTAAGTCTGATTACAAAGGGGTTTAGTTCAATATGAGCTATTCGTCTCAACCTCAGTGAAGCGAAACCAGGAGAGCCACTTTTCCATAGCGACTTTTTGTAAGAGGGACAGAAAAAAGGGGATAGAACCTTTGCAGATGGTTATTGCCTTTATTTTGTTATCACAATGTTTTAGTGGTGTATTAGCAATATCTAACAGAAAAATCCAGGCTTTTTTGTTTTTCAATTTTATTTTAGTTATCTATTTACTTTGGGAACAGACCACTAAACTTTGAAGAAAAGAATTAGTGAATGGTATCAATGCAGTTTATATCTGAGGAATCGACATTATGACATAAGAGTTATGTTTGTTTTCAGACACCATATTTTGCAGGACATCAACATAGAGCCTACTTATCTTACTGATTAATGTTCAGATATTTTTCTCACCTCAAGGAATTGGAGACTGCTGACACTGAAATGTATTGCCCAGGAAGGAAGTTGTGGGGGTGATGGAAGAATTTGTAGAGTGGGTAAGACTGACTGATAGAGGTTAACCTGCGTTTTTCTATACTTTTGCTTGTATTTGTGATCAGACCATAGATCTACCAAGTCTGGTGCTGGATGGGAAAACCTGGCTCTGGTCCCATGCTCAGGTTTGGAGAAAGAAGATAAATTGGACACTTTAAATTTATAGGTTTAGTTTTTATTAATGTATACTTGGAAAATTTACAGGGTCTGACAGCTAAAGTGTGAAAAACTCAGGCTAACTAAGTTAGTTTTGCGTACTTATGGGATATATTTCTGGCTATTATGACACATGCTATGGGTTTTGTTAAGCTGTAAGGAAGAATTTAGAAATAATGAGTAAATGTTATATTAATCATTTGATTCCATACCAGGTCTTCTTAATGGCATCAGATCGCATCTTCCTGCACCTGAATGGATTGGCTGTGTTTGGGAATGGTCAATTACGGGAGTAATTTACCATTAAAGAGGGATTATTATTGTAATCATCTGATTGTGATTTCATTTGGAAAAGACAGTTCCTTTAAAGACATTTACTGAATGCAGCTCCCAGCAGCCTTGGACGGAATGCCAGCGGTGCGGAAGAGAAGATATGAATTTTTAAAAGAACAAAAATGTTACTTCTAACTATTTTTTTCTGTTTCACAGGGTTCTTCCCACTTTAAGTTTGATTTATTTCAGAATATAACATAGTAATAATGTCTATGTTCATGGATTTTCTGAGCTTCTTCCACAGTATTAACATGTATCAAGTCAGATTTAATTATCTCTTCACATGTAAGACATTCCTATACATTTTGGGTTTTGAATTTAGTTTGTGGGAATTGTTAAAATAAATTTTTTGGTTAATGCCAAAAGAGGGTGAATTTATAATTAACAGATTTACATTTTTTAATGGGAGTTAAGGTTAAAAAAGGTACTTTAATAGTTTGTGTTTTGAATTTTAGTAAACTGATGAAATTTCTTGGATTTGATTTCTTGCATTTTCAAAATGCTTTACAGGTTTTGATCTTAAGTTCTAAATACGTACGTATAGAGGAGATATCAATCTATTTTTAAAAAAAGATTGAAAGAGGGAATTGTCGTGACTCATATTTTTTGGGGCTACTTTATATAACAGTCTCGTATTAAATATGTTTATATAATCTTTAGTTAGTATTCAGAAAGTAAAAGTCTTTTTTAATTAGCTTGCATGATGGTGAAGATATGTTTGTCAGTATTGTTTATGGGGCTAAGCTTTTAAGTCGTAAAACTTTTGGCTAAAGTTTATGGCATGTTGTAAAAGCAGGATGTTTAGATAAGAAACTGGGAGAAAAGTTTTAGAGAAGCAGATAGCCATAAAACCATAATTCTTTATAATGAACCATTGACCCAGAACAGAGACGACCCATCTTCTGACTCCAGGATTCTCTGACAGCAAATCATGGCTCAGACACTGTTTGGAAATGATCGGATTGGAGTAAGATTTCGAGGACAAGGAACGCCTACAACCCTGGCAGAATACTGGAGTCTATAAAAGTTTTGACATGAAAATCATTCAATGTTCAGATTTCTTTAAATCTGGACCACAGAGGAACGACGGGGGCAAAATTCCTCTGTAAAACTGCAATTTGTTAATCTGTTCAAAATAAATGTTAAACTGGAAATTGGCTCCCTTTTGTCTCTGCTTGAACATGCATTGAATTACTTATGATAATTATTTAATTCAACATGCACTAAAATGAGTTTGCTCCCTAACAGATTTTTTTTGTATTTTTTCTTTTTTGTCTTACTAAAATTTTTCAGATCATGAAAGAGATTGTAATATTTGACAAAGATAATCTGAATTGTGGTTCTGTAGTTGTGAGCTTGCCATCCTCCTGAATAAAACATCAGAACCACTCTGAGTCTCTGACACAAGTCTTTTGTTTTGCTGGAGAAATGTATACCCACTATTATTTAAAAGATTTTTTTAAATAGGCCACACTGCAGGCTTTTCCACCATTAACCGCTTATTTAAAGTCATGCCACAGCATCTCATATGGTTTGAAGTCCAGAGTTTGATTAGGTCATTCCAATACCTTTTTTGTTGAGCCATTCAGGAACTGCTGGTCAGTATGCTTTAGTGTAACCAAAGTCCACATTCACTTAGATTTACAAACTTATTGTGCCCTGCTTTACCCCTCCAGCTCCTGCTGGCTGCTGAATACCTGTTCCGATTCCTATATTAAGTTCAGCTCTGCATTCCGTCAGTGTGACATAATCTGTTGACATTGTTTTCACAGTCTTTCTATCGTTCCATGTCTAAGTCCCTTTTTGTGTACCTGACCTGTTTTCTTCCTCCTGACCATTGCCTCTGGTTCCCTGACATCACTATAAGTTACTCTGGTTTTGGTTCTGAGCCTCGCTTCCTGTATCCTGATCCTAATTACTGCTTCACAGACTTTCTATCTGTTCTGCCTTCTCTGCCTGCCCTGTTCGTGTGCTGAACTGTTTGTCTTCCTATTGAGTTTTAGATCATGGACACTGTCCAATTCTGATACCAATTCTTACCACCAACTGCCATTTAGGACAAGTAAATAGAAAAAAAAGATAATGGACACTGTAACAGCAACATCAGCTCACCCTACTGCTGGAGTTTTCCAGCTTTGTGTCATTGTTGTTCCTAGTTTCTAGTACATAGTCTATTCCCCTCTATATAGTCCTGCGAGTGAAACAATCCCCATTAAATTGACATAATACTTTCCTCTACTGAAAAATCTCAGAGGATTTAAGTTTTCCAAGTCTCCATGAGTCTCCAAAGAGGATATCTAGGTCATTGGTTACTTCCTGTTTACACATTGTTTGTTCCCGCCTTCACTTGAGTCAGACTGGAAGGGTTTACTCAAGCAGCAGATTCAAATTGCTTTTAATAAAACTTGTTCAACCTTATTTCTATATCTGATTTCAGTGTCAGAACCATAGCTAATTTATTATAGATAATTAAACATTCTCTTACAGGGTCTTCTAATAGAGACCAGAATTCATGTTTGCATCATTCACAAGTCCTCCAGGCTATGAAGTAGCAAAGGAGTTCAAGAATATCAAACTACCCTCACCATGCTTGACTGTTGGCACTTTTTCTAAAATGGTGTCTCAATTTAATAGCATATGTCCTGAAGTGCTAAGGCCTTGGAAAATTGCTTTGGAACCCTTTTCGGATCTCATCGTCTTTATTGCTCATTTGTTCTTGAATTTCAGTTAGACTGGGAGAGGCTGTATGAAAGCTTTTACCCTTTCTCAACGGTTGTTTTTAAATGATTTAGTAAAACAGAATCTCGCTTTCCAGGAATTTGGTTTATAACAGTAAGTTCGGGATTTAACAAGACTATATTTTCAAACAGTCAGGCTGTTAGTTGTTGAATTAGTGTTTGCTCTCACCTGGGAATTAAGCAAATAACTGCACAGAGTGGCATTGGTCTGAAGCAGATCATATCCATCTTAAAATAACTCAGGCTGCCCTGAATACTGGCGCTGTCTTTGAACAGGAATAATTTCTAGAACACATTGGTTAGGTGAAATTTGACAACATAAACATACATTTTTAAACTGATAACATCATATTCTTGCACATCAGCTAGAGATTTCAATGGCAAAAAGAACATAGTTCCAAAACTACATTTCTTTCATGTCAAAGTATATAATTAACTGGCTGAGGTGAGTTATGTTTCTCATCATCTAAATAAATGAGAAATTATTGGATGAATTAACGTGGCTCTGATAATATCATTTTACCCTCGCAGTTAAGGATAATGTGGGAAGAAGATGCTAAATGACTCCACTCAGAAGCTGCTCATCCGTTAATAGTATTTCCAATAAAGACTAATACGGTTTGATTAACCAGGACAGGGTCCTTTGGGAGAAAAATATTAGGTTGAGAAACTATTTATTTCTATCACCTGGGAGGACACAAGATATATTTTAAACTTCTTTGTGATGTGTGTTAACATAAAAATACTGCTTAAAAACAATGAAAGTTTGCAGTGCTGGGAACTAATGTCCTTTCTGAGACTAAAGGCTGTTTCATCAGACATTGTTGTATCATATAATTACCATGATGCTCTTCATGACACCATTTCTCCAATAGTCTCAGTAAATTGTTGTGATTTTCCTTTGTCTCAGTCAGTTTCTTGTAGATTATTTCATGTCTGAACTTATTTGGCCCACAGCAGGCTCTCCATACATCACCTAGTCATTTAAACAGAATCATTTTTCATACCCGTCAGATATTTTAACATTTTGTCACATTACCTTCATATAATTCATTGCGATTTTATAAACCATACCTCAAAAAGTAGCACATAACTGAAGTGAAAAAATAATGTGTTAGAATGGTCCATTCAAAGTCCAGATCTAAATCCTCTGTACTGCAGTACCTTGTCGACAGTTTTAATGGTTGTTCCTTCACTTTTTGCAGCTGGTACACGATACCTCCACACAAGCATTGCCAGGAAAGATAAAGAATATCCACAGCACACCAGTTCTAGCCTCAGCTCATTTTAGAATTTGTTTCTGCAAATTGCAGATTGTTTACAAGCATGGCTGTCACCTGTTCATTTAAAGGATATTTTTCTTCCGGGTGGAAGATAAATACAATTTATCTTCCATTATTTGTCCTCCTAATTGTCAATTATTTAGAGAGTGTGCATCCGTACACCTTTCATTCATTCTACCTTCCAGCTCTCACCGGGTCCTTGAAAATGCCTGAGAGCCACAAGAGAAAAAGTGTCTCTGAAGTGTATAACAAGAAGAGAAAGGCCTCAGATAGAAGAAACCACTATTCTTTACCACTATTCTGCAAGCAATATCACTCAGGTCTACTAACGTTGAATGTAAAATGTTTTATATTACCCAACTTGTGCATGATGGTGTTTCAAAATTAACTAACCAATGCTCAAAGGTTCAACAGCAGCTAAAAACTGCTCAGAATCAACCCTAATTTGAAACCTGTATGTGACTCTTCTGTATTTCAAACTGGAAATGTAATATATTTCATTGTTTTTATACTTTTTTAAACTTCGTCACTCTTAAGTTGTTGTTTTTTACTGTTTTAGTATGGTGTAATGCCTGTGTTTTATTTTATTTCATTTGTTTCATTTGCTCTGGGTTCAAATCCCTGACTTCTGGCTTACTGCATCAGTCCAAATACATGGAGGTTAGGTTATTTCATCAGATATCCTCCGTTGTGAGTGTGACTGTGTGTGTGCTAGGTGGTTTTTGGTCCTGTGTGTCTCTTTGCTGCCCTATGATGGACTGGTGACCTGTCTACGTTCTACTCAGTCTCCTGCCCACAGACAACTGAGATAGGGGCCAACTGCTTAACCAACCTGTAACGATAAATGCTGCAAATGCCATAGATGTTAATTTTTTTGAACAATACTCAGGTAGCTTTAAATCTGCTTAATGTGAAGCTTTTCTATCAAATATTCTGTTTTTATCAATTTAAACCTAGTTAAATAGTAATATTTTGGTATTATTTAGTAAATTCAGTGATTTTTGTCACTCACAATTTCTTCGAGGTATGCAGAAAGCAGAAAAAATGTATACCAAATTTTCCAAAGCTAAACTCCAATCCTGTAATGAATACCTGTATCTGCAGCTTTCTACTGTGGATATTTTTTGACCGGTGAAATCTCAGAAGTCACATGAACAGACTCAGTAACTTAGACATGAAAACATGCAGACAAACTGTGGCCCCTGTGAAAGGGGTCAGATCTCAAGTCTCAAGCAGATGATCACTAACCAAAACTTCCCATCTGCTTCACTTTGCGGCTCCATAATCCCAAGAGAGTGCTTAAGCAGACTGCCCAGATATTGGGAGTGCAACCAAAAGTTGTGAATGTGAGGGAAAGTATTGCAGTTTTTGACTGCATCTTGTTTTCCATCAGATGCATGCTTTAATAGTGAAAAGACTATAGAATTGATTTATTAATTAGTGTAGAATCATCTTCACATTATTAACTCTTTTTGGATGTGTGACACCAAAATAATGTTGCAAAAGAATTCATATGAATCCTAACTAATTTCTGGAGTTTTGCATTAATTCCGACAGGCAGTTAGGGAAAGGCATATTCATTACAAATTCCATTGTACTGAGACTGTTTGCATCTTAACCCACCCATAAGTTCAGTTCTGATTAACAGCTATTAACAGAAGAGCAGCTATTCTGTTCCAACACATCTTAATCAATCCCTGCAGAGAAGATAGATGGGATTTAGCAGTTTAATTCGGGTGTGATGGAGCAATGATGGTAACAGGATAGTACCTCTCGAGGACTAGACTTGGGCATCTTTGTGTATGAAACATTTCAACATTAATTTTATTTTGAAATGAAATAAATACTGTGTAAATACAATATGAATTATTTTCTGATCTTAATTCCTTGTGAATAATTTGGGGTATTTGAGTTGCTACCTGTCCTGCCAGTTTGAAAACTAATCTTTGCATTCAACGAACCTCTTGCGAAATTCCCTGCAATCCACAATGCTGCATTCAAATTAGGGAAGCAATAGATTTGTCTCTCAGGTTCTATAAAATCAAGCGATTAGGTGAAAACGGATCTAACCCTAACTAAGTGTAGTGTACAAGAAGTTGAAAAAAATAGAGGAGTATAATGGATTATGGTTTGAACTTAGTTGTTTTGCTAAACATTTTTAAAATGTGAAATTACTGAAAGCATCATCCTACAATTGTTCATCATTCATGGTGTGGAGGAAACATATGGAGGACACCAAAGGAGGAATAAGACAGATAATTCTGATTGATTAGGAAGAAATGCATGTTTTGTATTTCTCCTTTAGAGCTCCGCTCCTCTTCCATGCAGAGCCGCACCTGCTCAGACTGAGAGAAACAGTGCTGAGCTTCATCTCAAACAGTATTCTGACAGTAAATTTGAAAAGCACACGATGAAACTCTGTTATATTAAGGGCTCAGATGTTTGGTTTATTATATTTTTTTGGGTAAAAAACTGAGTCAATAAAGCCTATTTCAGTTGCTAAATCTCCAGGCTTTAGACAGAGCCGAAAACAGCACAGCTGAGTCCATTAAGCAGATCTTTCCAGCCCAGTATATAAAACAGCGGAATATTGAATATTCTGAGATGCTACAGATCAATTAATTAACCACACAAGGCTTTTATAAAATCACATAAGCAGCTTGATAAATGGCTAACACACATTAGCATTAGCATGTAGCCACTTACTTCTCTGTCCATCCGATGTCTTTGTTCTTTGATCCAGCTGCTGTTCTTTAGGACTGTAGAATAAAATCCTGTAATCCATGCAGTCAAACGGGCGTTTTCACAGAGAAAGTAAAAAATCCACAAAAAAAAAAAGTGTTTTAAGCTGCCAGGTGTGTTTGGAACTCTAACAGAGGTAAGCCGCTCTGCCAGAAGCAGTGGTGCAGACACCTCTAGCACTCAACTTTCAACCAGTGATGTCACTAGTTGAACACTCAGTTGTTTTCTAGGAGGGATGGGGGGGCAGCTGCTCAATTCAGGAGGATTACTAAGACATACGTGAATTAAGCCAAAAAGCTCTCTGGTTGGGGTTTTTATGATAAAATTGCATTACCAGATGGTTGAAAACTCCAAAAACGTGATTTTGCATGATATAGGCCCTCTAATACTGGGCTGAACTCTATTGTGATCCTAATGGTACAGATGTATTTAGTACTTCGAGTAAAATCCAAAGTAGGATCACAAAGTTCCTGCAGACTTCACTCCTGGTTCTATCACTACATGATGATGTTACAGAGGCGAAACAGGACAGGATCAACTTATGCTAGATATTAGTGAGGCTTTGGTTGTTTTCACACCTGCATGTCAAAACACTGGTGCTTTTTTTTAGCTGGTGCAGTTCTCAGTTACACTGCACTTTGTCAAACGAACCAGTGTCATGAGTCTGGGGTGATTGTGCGGTGTTTTTTGTGTTCTCTTGTATTCATCTTCCTGTGAGTCCACCAGGAGGAAGGGTCACTGCAGGAGGGCAGAGTCATCCTCCTGTATTGTCTGCGTGCCTGACTGGCATTATTGATGAGCTGGCTTTATAAGGAGCAGGCTGCCAAACATTCAGTGCCTGAATGTTTACCAAGCATGGTACCTCTAACCATCTGCATTCCCTTGTGTCTCTGTAAAGATTATTTAAAGTTACCACTGAGCTTATTTGCTTATCTGTGGGTTCTTCCGAGGCTACTGGGTCTTCATCAGTATCTGCAATCCTGGATTACAGCCCGAGTTTACAGCTGTCTGCTTCTTATACTTTAGGTCGTTTCTGCCAGTCAGTCTCTGCCTGTCCACCCTCCAACCAGTGCCTCTAGTCCTTAGTCCCTCTGGATCCTTGAGACATAAACACCAACAAGTATCAAAAACAACCCCCACAGGCCAATTCTGGCCCTCCATGACCCTTTATGTGGCCCTCTAAACTCTAGGGTACTAGGGCAGCACGATTACGTCCAAAAAAATAATGACGATAATTTTGGTCAATATTGTAATCATGATTATTAATCATAATCATTCATCCTGTCCTGTAAAATATCTATTTTTATTGCACCAATTGTAAACTTTTAAAAATGTAAAAAAAAATTGTGAAAAATCAAACTTTAGATTAGATGATTAATAATGCAAAAAAACTAACAAACTTTTATATATATATATAAAATCTGTATATATATGTGTATATATATATATATATATATATATATATATATATATATATATATATATATATATATATATATATATATTTAAAAGTACAAGCTAAATATGTTATTGCAGAGTGCAATCTCAAAGTGCATTTTATGGGAAACAAAACAGCTTATACAGAAAAGGCCTTTGACATTCCCTGCATCCAAATCCTTAGTATTTACTATATGCTACGTAGCAACTATTACTCACCTGTTAATGTAATACTGCATAGCAAACAATCGCGTAATAGGCATGAAATCAGACATACTGCTCCACCATTTTGCATGTCCTTTGACCCATATGACTTCTGTTGACCCAGAGGTTTAGGTTACGTTCGCCTGTGGTCCCGCCATCCTCTAGCCGTTATTTTGTCTGGTATGACTTAACAACTTAAATGTTTAATCAGTCAAAAAACAATTACAGTAATCAGTAACATTGCTACATGTACATTTATCTGCCGAAACTGCGGCGGTGTCAGTAGTTGACAGTTCGTCTGTAGCCATTTTTAGCTAGGTCCTTCTTCTTCTATGATTTCGGGGCGTCCGCTGCATTGTGGGATAGCGTTGCATCCACCGACTGCTTACTGTGGCGGTAGTACACTTTCAGGAACTTTCTGCTTACTAGTCAGATCCATAATGGGGATTTGGATCTACTACATTGCTCATATACTCCTTTTCACCTGCTACGTAGCAAGCATAGTGCTGCCATTATGAGTGCGTGTGTGCGGTTTTTATTTGGTCAGCTTAATGAAGCTTTAGCCATGTGTTTGCCCCCTGGTGGTTGGCAGACTATTGGTTGAGGCAGTGTATGATGAAGAGGCGCGCAGTGAAGCTCGCATTTTGAATGTAAACATCGTTCACGATCAGGTTCATTTAACTGTGGCAACCAAAATCGTGATCACGATCAAAATCTGATTAATTGTGCAGCCCTATAGGGTACCATATAAATAGATATTTTGAGAGCTATTTTTCATAATTTAGTCAAACTATTTGAGTAGTGCTAAATCACATAATTGTGAAAAGAAGCTCATTATTATCTAATTTTAAGAAGTACTTGTTGAACTTTAAGAAGTACTTGTTGAGACAGAAATTTCTTAATATTTTAATGGTTTGATCACGATAGTTTTATCAATACTTTCTACCACAGCTGGCAGGATTTAGACTATATTTTTAGGTTCCCAAACCTATAACTGAGTTAAAATAGTTTTGAGATTCATAGTTTGTACAACATAACATTTCAAGTCACTGTTACTTTTCCATGGGTAAGAAAAAACTAAGATCCAAAGTTATTTAAGCATGAAATTAGAGGTCTCTACAATTTATAGTTGACTCAGAAGAAAATAAAAATCCAAGTTGGACAAACCCAAAATCAAAAACTTAAATGTACAAGTTTAATTTTCCAATGTAGAATTGTACTGAAGTTTGTTGTCTTGAAATTGTGAGTTCTCCTAATTTTTTGTTGTTGTTGTTTTTCTTATTGGTTTTATTTACCCGGAACGCCATGCGCTATAGTCCTGCTTTTGTATCGGCCCCTGGATACTTGGCATTTTCATATACATCAGAGTTCATTTCAACCAAGTCAAGACTGCGGTTTTTAGGTTGACAAGAGTTAGTTTTTGGACTGCATCACAATTCGCTTGTGAATTCACACCTACCCAAATGAAACAGACTTTAGTATTGAATCGAATGATCTTTTAATCATACCACAAGGGGAAATTCGGCTGTAACAGCAGCAAGAACAGAACACAATTTAAGAGTCCAGAAAAAAATATTTACATCATGGACATAGTTACAAAAAAGTACTTTGCAGGTATTAGGATTAAAAAAACCCCAGTTAAAATGGCATATACAGGTTGTAATGTGCAACAGACCAGGATACTTAAAGATGTTTAAATAATGAAAATATTTAAAAATATGTACCGAATGTCCATTGTACTTTTGCATTAAAAAAGTAAACATGTAACTTCCAATAAGTCAGCATACATAAACTGATAAAAATAATGTGCAAATAATAGCAGTAGTAGTGTTGTTTGGTTGATTGTTGCAAATTACAGTGCTGTTGTAAACAGCTATGTTTGTTGGAGCAGTATTGGTTGAATAGTCTGACAGCTGCAGGGAGGAAGGACCTGAGGAAACGCTCCTTTGCCCATTTAGGATACAGCAGTCTGTCATTGACAGAGCTCTGCAGTTCACTGACATCTTCATGCACGGGGTGGGAGACTGTCCAGCAGAGATGTTATTTTGGCCAGAGTCCTTCTGTCTCCCACCAAATGCACTGTATCCAAAGTGCATCCTTGAACCGAGCTGGCCTTCCACCCTTTTCGCTTAGCTGTCGATAAACTGCTGCTCCAACATACGACACTGTAAAAGATGATGGATCCCACCACAGAGTCATAGAAGGTCTTTAAAAGTGCTCGCTGGACTCCAAATGACCTTAGCCTCATCAAGAGCATCAGTGTTGTGGCTTCAGTCCAGTTTATTGTTCAGGTGAACACCTAGGTACCTATAAGAGTCCACTAACTCATTGTCCACTCCATGGATGTCCATCGGGGTCTGTGTCTGTGGAGATCCACCACCAACTCCTTGGTTTTCACAGCGTTGAGTGTTCAATGAGGATTCAACGTGCATTACATTAGTGAGTAAGGAGCTTTTTATTGTATTTGTACATGAAAAGGTATTTTAAGTATTGAAAAAGTTGTTGAAGTGACGAGTTTAGGTTTAAGAAATATATATATACCGTGTCGTTGACCAGAGACAATAATGCAGTGGTGGCAACAGAGAAATCTAAAAGGGAAATGTTTTGGTCAATACATGTGCGTGTCTGTGCAAACTTGCCAACTGAGAGGTATAAACCTGGCTTTATTTCGCAAAATGGACACATTTAATTGAACATTAGTGCCTTATCCTAAAAAGAAATATATATACATATATATTTTTTTAAACTTTTACCATGAAAATTAGTCTTGGAACACCAATGTTAACTCCAGTTTCTATACATCCTTGCATGCATGCTACAACTTCTGGTGACTTCATATTTCCTGTACTCTGCACTTAATCCTCTACCCATTTCCAAAGTTGGGGGTCATTGATTAGTAACTTTGATGCCTGAACTCTGGCCGCTATCCCAAAAAAAATGATAACTGTTCATATGGGACTATGAAGCTAAGTGCTAAATCAATGGGGTCAGCCTCTCTGATCTGGATATAATGTTACCAAAGAAGGCTGGTGGTATGCGGTGGGGCAGATGATTCCCCAGAGATAGCTTTTGGAGACACAGCACCTCTGACAGGAAGAAGTCTGGTCTAAGGATTGGTCATTCAAATTATCAATTAATTGCACCACCTTTTAGATGAGCTTCATCACTCTCAAGTTAAATTGATGTTACACTGATATTTTCACATTCAGTGGTTACCAGTTTGTCTAAGAATTTTCAGATTTTTCTCTATGTGAGGATTATTAAGAATCAGATGGATCAGAAATAATCAGAATTCACAGCATTGTACTTGTGCTTTCTGATTGATTATGACCATAAAAGCCTTGAGTATTACTTTGAAACCAATCTTTACTTTCCTTGTGGTTTTGATAAGAGCTTTATAGCGATTCAGGCCAGCTTAGGCAGCTGGGCGATCATTAAGGCTACCAAGATTTCGCCAAATTAGCTCAACCATCCCAGATGGACATTATGCCTGCACACAACTGCAAAGCTCACTGTTGGGGAGGAGTCTGAACGATGTTCCTGCCACATTAAGTTTTTTCCATCATTATCCTTGCAGTTGGCTTATTTCCCTTGTGAGTCGTGTGTTTTTTTTGTTTTGAAGGATTTGTCTATCAAGGTTGGATGGGAAGCTGAACTGTCCCGTTGAATGGTTGCATCAGTGATAATGGTTCTCACTATATGTGCATTTTTTTTCTTTTCTTTTTTTAATATTTTGTCTCTTTAAATTAAAAATAAATCCCCAGAAACGCATCGATGAAAATGAGCATTTAGCTTTCAGACAACATAGGCATTTGCCAAATGAGCAATTTCTTGTATAACACTGCAGTATCTCTAATCAGCCCCGCTGCAAGGGTCTCAGCCTCTCACTGTGATAATGGTAGCTGATAAACTGGGTCCAATTTAGCCATTGGTTATATTTTTCTCATTGTCTTGAATATGACCTTGTCTGAATTTGCATTTCAGGAAGGGAAACAATGCAAAATTTGGATACATGCAATCAGATTACTCTTTACCTAGACATCTGGATAGTTTTTCTAATTCTTTTTATAGATAAATTATATTCTTAAAAAATGAAGCTTTGTGACCTTAGACAAAGATCTGATTTGTTGAATATGTGGGTTTTCCTGTAAATATATGTAGTTCAGTTTGTATCTTAGTGCTTGTAGCTGTGCATTCTTCCTTTCTTTCTGCAGAGCCTAAGCGCGCTCCGAGGCGTCCCCCATGCCTGATTTGCTTGTGAACATAAGGGGGCTCTAAAGACGGAGCAGTTGCGTCTGGAAACCTGATAGAGCACCCCTTACCCTGAAACTCAAAATACCAGCAGAGATCAATAGCTGCAGCATGTTAGCTATTGTCCAGCAGAGAGTATCGCACATCCTAGTGTTTCAACTGGATAGAGACCCATGCAACAGATCTGTACTGGAACTCTAACACCATTCCGGCCTGCTGAATGTGGAAATAATTCTGTTCTTTTTTTTAAACACAGTGAGTACATAGATGGATATGTGACAAAACACAACTACTTCAATGTATTGTATATCTTTTTACATTCATAAGAACTGCTCAAGATACTACTGTTCTTCAAAAAAATATATTCTGAAACAAAAATCCAACCAAGTAACATCTGCAAATTACTCTAAATACTTCCCCAGATAGAAAATATTTTTTTTAAAAATAAAGTCATGTATTATTGCAACACCCCACCTCCTCCTGTTTATACTTTGTGAAACCCTTTTTGACAAAAGAAACTTGAAAAAATATTGATATACTTTAAATTTGTTTACATTTTTTAATTATTACAACCACAAACTTCTATGAATGTATTGGTATTTCATGTCATAGACTGTCACAGAGTAGAAGGTAAGCATAAAGTGGAAGGGCAATGATTTTATGGTCAACATCTTTTTTACAAATAACAATTTGAAAGAGTTTTGCATTTGAACTCAGCCCCGCTGAAAGCACCTATGGATTCTCAGGCCTTCAAAAGTTGTCTGGACTTTGGACAAAAAGCAACGTAACACATTTTATCGCTCTTTTTTTAGCTTCATGCATCTTCCCATTAACTCTGTTTAACTTCATGTCCATACTGAAGGAACACATCACTACACCATGATGCTGCCTCCACGATGTTACACTGTGGGAATGATATAATTAGAAAGCTGTGCACTTACTTATTTTTCCCAACACATAATTTTATATGAGGGTCATAAAAGGTTTTGGTCTCATCTGACTAGAGCATATTTAGCCCAGTTTGGCTGCATGTGTCCCCTACATCAGCGGTCCCTAACTGCCTTCCTCGGTTCCTGCTTTCCTCCATGTTTTAGATGTTTCCAACTCCCGCACACCTTACTAAACTGATTGCATTACCTCCTTAGCATGCCTCCAATTGCTGCAGATGCCTGTTAATCCAATAATTTAAGACAGGTGTGCAGCAGCAGGGAAACACCAAACGCATGCAGGGTAGTGGGCCCTGAGGACCAGGTTTGGGTACCTTTGCCATGCATGGCTTATGGTTAAACTGGAAACAAAAATTATTAGATATTTGCTTCAGCAATGGTTCTGTTTCATGTTTTTTGGAGTGCACTGGTTTTGCAACAGCTGTACCCTCAGCTGATTCTCCTGCGGATCTCTGCAGCTTCTCCAGTAATACCATGGACTCTTTGGCTGATTTTCTGATTAAAGCGCTCATGGCACAGCCTGCAGTTTCATGGGATGGAAGATTTGAGGCTGTTTTTTCTTTCCACTTTGACATGGTGAAATAAACAGTCAGACTTGAGGAATTATGGACAATTCAGTCAGTGGAAATGAGGACAGAAAAAAAAACTGTTTTGATCCTCTCCACAACTTTCTTAATCTTAATGAAAATGTTTCCTTATCAAATCTCTGAAACCTTCAGAGAACTGCCGTATTTATCAGAAAATTAAATGGCAGAGGTGGACATTACTGACTGTCTGAAGGCAGCAGACATCAGATTTTATTCAGAGGGGGTTAGAGTGCTGAATGGCGATATGTTCCACACTTTTCAGATTCCTTATTTTAATTTTAAAATAACGTCTTTCTTCATCTTTCTTTTACTTTACATTTTAGTCCTATTTTAAATGGTGGCTCAAAGCAGCAGAAAACCCAATAAAATACATAGGAATTTGTGGTTGTAACCTGGGAAAATGTCAAAAATATCACGTGGTACAAATGAATTTGCTATACTATTTTTTAATGTATTCATTTTTATTTGCCATCATTATTTTTTTAAGCAAAGGCATGTGTTGCATAAAGTTCCTCAATTCACTCTGAATCATTAACTATATATCTTCCTTATAAAAGTAAAGACCCAATAAAAGCATACGTATTCAACATATTGAGCAATTTATAAGAATAATAGATTTCTTCCATCTTACAGCTTTTTAAAGAGAAATAAATATTAAACTTTGCTCACAAAAAGAACTAAACTAACTCCACTATTTTTTTCAAACCAACAAAATTTGTTTTAGACATTATTTACTCAAAGGTTGTAAATAAATAAATAGAACTCAAAATGAATAAAAAGAAAAATATAATAATTGTAAAAAAACAATATACTGCTCAAAAGGTACCCTGCAGAAAGAAATGCAAATATGTGTATATTTAATAAGCATTGTGTTATTGGATTGTTATAAAGCTATACTGAAGATATAATTATGTTTTTTTTTTTTTTGCATTTTAAAAACAATGGCAGACAGGTTCTTATATAATTAAAAGCTTCTCTGCAGCCTTTGGGCTTTGCAGATGTTGACTCAAGCTTAAAAGATGAAAAACAGATCCTGCATATAATCTGCAAGCCCCTCTGCACGTCAGTGAAAGTGCACCTTACTCAGACGCCTTTGTGGAATGCGTTCAGGAGAACGTGCTGTCTAGACCTCCTGTCCATCATTTTAAAGACAGAACACCCGTGGTTCTTCATGGCAGATATATGGCCTGTTAACGTCTTACTCTTCACCCTCTTCAACCTCTTCACTCTGTTTTCCTTCTGCTTTTGTTTTGTCGGGGCTGGATGCAGGCTGCAATTCTCCAGACTACATTGTGATAAATTAGAGAAAGATCAAGTCAAGCTCACTCACGCCCAATCCTCCATTTACTGGATTGTCCATCAGGCTGGATGTGACAACAGAGGTGGGTCAACCCCTCGGGTGATGGGGTCAAGTTTAGGGAGGCTTTTCGAGCAGATGGCATTAGGAGTTCAGTGTATCACTCAGAAAGATTATCGGAAAAGGAAAAAAGACACTTTAAAGAATGAATTGATTCTTGTGTCTCAATATTGACCCAATTTCCTTTAAAAACACCCCCCCACACACTGTTTCCAAAATCAGAGAGTTGAGGTCAAAATGGCATCAAAACACTCCTTTAATAGCACTTATTCTTCACTCACATAAATATTGATGATCATCTAACTGATTTGGCAATCTTCTCATTGAATGGGATATCAATTATTTTAGCTTATTTTCCAAACAACTGAGTTGAAACTCATTCAATTTTTAAAATCAAGGTAATTTATTATTTTTGAGTCCACCAGACGGAGACATTTTGAGAAAGGTTCATAAACCAAAGTTGTTCTACTGGTTGACTGGTAAACATCGGTACTGTGTCCATTCTGTCTGTGAATGGACAGGCGCTGCAAAGACAAACTGTTCTGCACCCTCCTACTTTGGGTCCATAGGTCCACTGCTTCCCAAACAAAAAACAAAACAATGATAGTTAATGCAGCATTAAAAATTATTTTCTGATGCAGTTTGAAATGCATCATGGATCGAACATATGATGTCCGTGAATTTTAAAGACACATTTTGATGCAGAGAAAACACTGATTTTCGACTGGCGGAAAAAGTCACTTTAGATTTTATGCAAAAACACTTAGCAGACTACAACCGAAGAAGAAGAAAAAGGGCCGTAGGGGAGGAGACTTAGGCTCCCCACAGATAAAATGCATAAATGTTCCTTTACTGCCAAATTCCTCCATCGTTTCATTGATTACATTTATCCAATATCAAGTTGTGGGGGCATAACAAGATCCAATGCTATCCTAAATGGATTATTTTCGATGCAGAGAAGCAGCAGCTCTACCTTTAGCCCTAAATGAATAATTGGAACTCTTCACCCTATCTTTAAGACTAAATCCAGCCACCTTCAGGAAGAAGCTAATCCTGCTTCTATCCAAGATCTTCTTCTCTTGTTTGTGATCGATATTGACCGATATGTTATGACCATAGGCAAGGTTTTGAATGTAGACAGACCTGTAAATAAAGACCTATGCTTTTTGTCTTCAGCTCTCTCTTCACCACAACAGAGCGGAGGAACGTCCCTACTGTAGATGAAGCCCCAATACAACTACTACTATCACAAACTGAAAGAATGGGTCACTATTAAAGGTTTTGTTTTGGGCTTTCTCTAATAGTTTACATGCAGAGTGATCTTATTGTCTGTCAACTACTGAGTTTGAGGAAACTATGAAAAATTCTCCAAAAACAGATGTAAAACCCTTGAGGGTTGATGACCTGAAAAAGTTGAGTTAGATGAGTTGCATCTTCAATTCAAAATGTATTCACTAGCAGGGATCTGTAAAAGTTTACCTCATGCATGATCTAGGTTTTTGAGATGGATCTAATAGATGCCGGACACTGTTTAACACCCCTTCTCTAGAACAATCACATTCCTAATTTGATATCATCCATTGAGGAAAAACAAAGATTATGTCTAAGTTAGTAGAGCATCTGTTAGGATCTGGTTTCAGTCATAGACTGTCCATATATCCTCAAGACATATAGTTCTCTTGCTAAAGAGGAGATTGAATAAAAGAAAAACAGTAAAGCAAAGACAACTCTGCAGTCTACAGTATCTCCAATGGTCATTGGAGGAGAGGTGGAGTACACTCTGAACGGGTCGTCAGTCAGTCACAGAGCAACACTGGACTAATAACCTTGCACACACACATTCACTCACACGGCAGGGCAATTTATTGGCACGACTTTATTTGTGAACTGTTGGATGGAGTTGAGGTACCTGTAGGAAACCAATGCATTCAAGGGAAAACATGCAAACACCATGCAGAAAGACCCCAACTAGGAATCAAACCCAGGACCTTCTTGCTTTAGGACAACGCCGCTACCAACTGCATCACCATGCAGCCTTGGTTACTATCTTAATAGATTTTAAAGTTTCTTGAACCATTGCCTAAAGCAACGTTTTTGGGAAAACAGGTTGCTGTAACAACATTAGTCTCCAAATTGTCAAATGGATATCTTCAGTTTGTCAAGCTATAAAATGAAAATAAATTTGTAAGCTCAAAAGAGACAAGAGGTGGCCTAGAAGGAAAAACAGACTGTAGAGATGAAGGAAATGTATTAAGCCTGTACTTGCTACGCACAAAATTAATCTCCTCACTGCTACTTCTTTTTGCTACCTATAAGTCTTAATCAATCACCTGTTTTGTTGGTTGGGGAGCCATGTTCATATCCCGATGTTAATCAAATAAACAGCACATGTTTTACATGGGTTTACCATCCCACACTCATCACAGCTTGCTTGTATTCCAATGGTGTGATTATTGTAATGTTGATTAAGCCACTTGGGTAATTAGCCATTTTGATTGCGACTGCATCCGCAGGTGAATTAAAGGGAGGAAGAAATAAAAGAAAAGAGACAGTCGACCTAAACTGAGGATGTTAAAGACGCTTGCAGCAACTCGAAAGGGTTTGCAGACAATCATTAGTCCAACGGTGTATCAAGGTTAAAGCCAACAAGCTGCCCCTGTTAAAAGATTGAAATCAGATTCCTGATGAAAGAGGTCGCTGTGAACTGAGCCACTACTTAAGGCACCCTTCTTGGTGTCCTTATTTCTTGCTTTGGGAAAACATGTCTGTCAAAACAGTCAACAGGGTGCACCGATGCTTGGTGGCCTTACTCTGCTTTACTCAGGTTACCCCACATGGACGCCTCACCACATGGTCCCTTTGGTCCTGCAGCAGCAGCCACAGCTCCCTGTCCTTCAGAGGGACAGAGGATATGTTTACGAGAGGCTCTGCAAGAGTGGCTGTTTGGGTTTTGCTCTGCGTAATTGGGATACCAACAGCACGTTGGTTTTGTGTGTTTGGGTTTCGTTTGTCTCTGCATCACAGTTAAGCCCTCAAGGTCTTTGGAGAAGGTCTTAAGTGGGCGGGAGGAAAAAATTTAATCGAGAAATAATTTAATAAAGTAATGTGTTGCTTTCACATAATATTCTGGTGTTGTATCTTTGTATCTTTGGGTAAAGACAAACTTTATTTTTATTTTTTTCACTGGCAGAATTTCTGTAGACCTTGGAGATCTGCAGCCATGTTGGATTAACCAGACCTTCGTATATGACTAACACCCATTTCAACTCATCCAATCATATTCTGATAGGCAATCAACTGGTGACTTCATGAAATTACTCAAAATATTTTCACAGCCGTAATGATAATTTAAGTGGGACACTTGACTAGCGTTAAGATGCATTAATATAGTGTATTTACTAGGGATGTTCGATATTGGCTTTTCTACCGATATCCGATATACCGGTATAGCCTAACTCATAAATTTCGATACCGATATAAACCGATACTGATATGTGGGGACCCTCCCTCATAAAAAACAAAAATTACTAAACCATTTTAGGTAACCACAATGAAATGTCTTGTATCATGCATACTTGAGTTTTAAAAATTTAGAAAATGTAATAAGTACTAGAATTTTAGTTAAGCAATTGAAAAAGGTGCCATTTTTATTTTGTCTCAAAAGTAGCTGGAACATTTTCTTACACAGAGAATACTGACCACTCAGGACAAATTTCTACTTTTAGAAAATTTAAACAATATTATACATTTGTAGCAGTGAGGTAAAGTGGAAATAACTAAAACAAAAAAAAAAAATAAAACACCAGCAAACATTTAAGCAGGGTCAATAATTAACCTACTTTGGGTATTACAATCTTAAAAATAAAGTTGGCTTAAACACTGCATTAATTTAGCTCTACATGTAACTGGCCAGTGGCCATAATTTAATACAATAGAACAACAACATTGACTTAATTAGCTATCTTTCAAGTAACCAAATGTGCAAATTAAAACAGTGTCACAAAGAAAAACTAAACCTCAAATCTGTCATATTTTTACATTCTGAGAGAGACAGGAAGTAGCTGAAGAGTTTGATATATAATATGTGTATGGTGTGAAAAACTGATCTTATTAAAAAACTAAAAACCAATAGCGATAATTTCCGATATTACATTTTACTGCCAATATCGGCCGATGATGACTTTACGCCGATAATATCGGACTTCCCTAGTATTTACTAAAACAAGTTTCTCTGGTTGAGGTTGGGTTTATGTTGGACAAACTACGACAGCTCTAAAGACTCTCAAACACTAAATATTGATTATGTGGGATTATAGTCCTGCCCATCAGAGCTCTGCAGCATCATAGCATTTTTGGGTAAATCAAATGGTTTCTATATTATTTTATCTTTCTTTATTGGTGGACTTGGGTGAATTTTTTAAGGTCCTGTTATAACATCACTCCTTTTATGAAAACCTTTACAAATAATTCAGTCCAGTATCAGTTCTGTTTCTTATTATCTTTACCGACTTGTTGTCTTTTGGGACCTCATATGTTGGTTTAATCCTTAACTACTTTAAAAAAAACGTAATTCTGACTATAATACATCATTTACATATGAAACAGGGTTAAAGAAAACTGGTACAGTATGGCCTAAAAAGGGGGGATTTCATATAATATCTTCCTAGCTGATCCTTACACACAAATTTAAACCCTGAAATATATCCAAAGAACCTTGACAGCAACAGATGAGGATGCATATGGCAAATAAAACCACAAAAAACATTCAGAAAAAGCCTTTTGGGCCTGTAGCTAGGAAAGGGATATTTAGGGATGGAGGAGACAAAGCTACAAGGGGCTGGATGCAGGGGGCTGATGGAGGTGGGGGTATGATAAGCTGTAGTGCTCATCCATCAAGACCACTTACAGGCCATAGGATCTGCTCTATAGCTGAGGGGGGAAATTAAGTTATAGACCCACATCTGCTGGTACCCGCTGGTTCATTAGAGGATCTGCTTGCTTAGGCAGCAACTGCATGACACTAAGGACACTGCAAAAAGTGAGGAGGCATCTCAAAGATTAATACTTAGTCAATTAAAACTGGGTTGTCAAAAAAACAAAAAGAATTTGCATTGGTGGTTTCCAATTTCAGATAAAACAGGAATGAAATGTTGTGACTAATGTTCTGCAACAATACCAGACTTCATATTATTGCACAGGAGAAAAACAAAAACATCTTCAGTCAGATATTTCTTGCAGTGCATGTTTTAAGTAGCAGAGCTCTTTAGGCAGTATCGGAAGAGCGTGCAAAGTTAAAGGTTCATTTAGGGCACCACACTCAGGTTGAGTCCACCATCAGAGCCCCGTGCAAATTAAACCGATTGGAGGCAATTGGTTTGATGCTTGTGTTGCTGACAAAGACAAAAAAAAGTTAGCCGGATGTTGTTCCATTTATTGGAACAGGAGCTGCTGAGGGAGGAGATGGCTGCTTTTACTTATCCTCTTACGAGAAGGAACAAAACAATCCATCATACATTTTTGAGTATTGCTGTTTCCTGTAAAAGAAAACCAATGGGAGATTAATTTATCAGTCATTATCGAGTATGTTATAAGTTTTAAATGTTTTAAAGTTGCTGTTTGTGTTTTCTTTATCATATGTGTTATTGCAACTCTTTTAGATGTTAACTATAAAATTTAAATTATAAAGTTTAACATCAAGTAAAGGTGTATTTCTAACTATGATTTCTAATGATTATGCTTTTTTTTTGTTTTTTGGAAAAATAACTTGCCCCTTGTAAAATCATGAATTGGCTGTGATTACCGATTAATTTTTTAATATTGCCAGCAGAATAAACATTTCACTTAAATAAAACATGTCTGACAACATGAAGTAGGCTAAAATGTCTCAACAAGTAACAAATTCCTCCCTAATTTAAAGAAATGTAAGAACCGATGACAAAGTCATTTACATTTATCATTCTGGAAAGGGTCTCAAACTCATGAACGATGCTTTGGGAGTCCAGCGAACCACAGCGAGAGCCCATAAAACAGCAGTAGACCTTCCCAGGAGTGTCCATTCTTACTTGTCCAAATACTCATTGAGAGGAGTCCAACACCAGAACTACAGCTGATTAAAAGAGCACAAAGACCTGTCTAAATATATTGTTATATATTTAGACAATATTGAAAAAATATTGTTGACTGATGACTCAGAAATTGAGGTGTTCATAAAGTGTGCGTATTGATCCTACTGGTGCATTTTGAAAAAAGAACATCATATCTAGAGTTAGGTATAAAGGTCAAATTTGTGGTAGTCGCTGCTTTCAATGGAAGCAGGATTTCTGCTCAGTCACAAAAAAGCATATGAAGGAAACTATCTGATCATCAATTCATAAGCTGAAGCTGAAGAGTATTGTGGTTATCCAGCAGAACAATGATCTGAAACCCACCAGCCAAGCCATCTTTGAACCTTTGACGATGACCTAAACAGGTTAATCACTGAAAACGGTAAAAACGATTAAAGCTGTTCTGCAAAAATAATTGGGACACAACTCCAACAGACTCATTGCCAGTGATCACAAACCCTTCATGGCAAGTAAAGTTATTACTAGTTATTAGATTGAGACAATGGCAGCGTTTTAAAATTTCCTCCGGTTTGTTTGATATGATGATCAGCCTGTTGATCTGAGACATTTTATTGAGACAAAAATTAATTCTGTCAAGACTGTAAACCCTTTTTACAGCTCTAAAAACAAGCCATCAATTTATACCTTGACACTGATACTAAACGCAGTTTCCCTCATGAGATCAGCTAAAATGACCAGGAAATTCGAATCTGCACACAATGCCGTGTACATTTCATCACAGCCGTCAATATCGGCATACAAGCATTTATGCTAAAAATACAGAACAAAAAATGATGATATAAATAGAGCATTTTTTTTCTGTCACTGATAAAAACAATGACATAATTGGAAAACCTACTCTGGCCGAGCTTATTAATCAAGTTGAACTGATACAAGACTCCTTCATTAGTTTTGTGTCACCTGTAGCAGAAGAAAACTTTCCACACATGTTTTTGTCTGTGGTGCTTTGAAACAGCGAATAAAGAGACTAAATCTCTTACTAATTGAAGCCCATTGTACCACTCAACTTAACAGCTCAATGATTGCAGGTAGGTTTACGTGTTCGTGCAGAAACTAGAATTTCTCTTCCACCATTTTTCAGATGAACAGTTACATCATGTTGGTAAAATCAGATTTTGAGTCAGAGTAGAAAGCAGTCTGCCTTTCTTCTGTTTTATAAGTTCTTGCATGCTCAAGCACATCCTTAGGATAAAAACCTGCAAAAGCAGAACAGAACTTTTCTTTTCTTTCGTGTGATAGCAGTGAAACACGGAGGTTATTCGCTTATGACGCTCAGCCACCTGCCTGACAAGAAAAAAAAGTGATTTTTAGTTATTTTTAAGTGCTAAATCCTAGGTTGTCACACTGCTTTAAGATACATTTAGAAAGTATTCCTCCAGTACTTTTGTGTTGCTGTTCTTTTTTTCTTTGTTTATCTTCTTTCCTCTCAAACCTCCAGTTATTCGCAGCACGGACGACCATTAAAACTTTGCCAGGTTCTGGATCTGTTGGAGGTTTCTTCCAGCTAAAGGGGAGTTGTGTGGGAGTTGTTGTCGCTTCATTCTCTTTCAGAAGGACTGAATACTGCAGGTTAATTACTCGATGTAATCTGCTGAGTTAAATTACACTGAAAATGTTTTAATCCAATTAGAATATTAAACTGAGCTTGATGCATTTGTTTATTTTCTGTAAGTCATGGCTCCCTTTTATGGCTGGTGCATATTAGGGATGTGTATTGGCAAAAATCTGACAATACGATATGTATCACGATACACGGGGTAGAATTCGACATATTGTGATACTATGGTAAAGACTAAATTTTGTAAAAGAATTTAACTGTAGAAAAACTGTCAATCAGATTTGAAACACATTAACCTGTTTTATACATAACATATCCAGTTTTATTACAACCACCAACTAGTGGTCATATTTTTAATATTACAACAAAAATTACTTTCATCATCAATGGTTCCATTCAAAAAATTTTTTAAAGCAATAAAAATAAATATAGATATATTGTTTTTGAATATCGATACGATGCCACAACAAAAAAAAATTGGGATACATAGGCATATCGATATTTTCTTACATCCTTAGTGCATATACTGTAGTTCTTAGTCCTAGAGGTTGAATTCCTACCAGCAAGCCTGTTGTTTGGCGTCTGCCTGTTAGTTTTAAGGATCCTTTTCAAATTTGACTGAAAATATTTGGAGAGGCCTCAGATCGTCTTTCTTCGTCATGTTTCTGCTTATTGTAGAATATTTTTCAATTACGCATTTCATTTATGACAGTTGAAGCAAAACCACCGAGGCTTGAAAATGAATGTATGAATGATGGCACTTAGTCAGACACTGCAGTCCACACCCCATTAACCACCATTGTGCGTGCATTAGGTTGCACGATTACAAGTCATGAGTCAAACATGCCTTCCTCGGGCCCCTATCTCCTCTCAGTTTGTGAATGTGCAGCGGCTAGAGATGTGAGAGTCAGAGCATGCAGGCTCCTTGACTTTATCATCACATAGGGGTCCTTCCTTCCTCAGTATTGCTTCCCTCCTTATCTTGATCTCCAGATTAAGCAATCTTGACTCTAAACAAGAGCTAAGAGAAGATGGTGTCAAGCAAGACAATCACTGTAGACTAAACTAACTAAGCTGACAGATATGCGTTTAGTTTAACATTTAGGTTATGGTTCAAATTACTCAAATAAATCCACACAAATAATATTATAGTTACATTAAGCTTGGTTTGGCTCAGCTTAAAAGGACACTGGGCAACTCAGTTCTCCATCAGCTCCGAGGTTCAGCCTTTTCCTTTGCCTACGTTTAATTTTTTTAAAGGATAATTATTTTTCCTGTTCCACAAACTGAGACACCTATTTTTCTTTACAGATGATTATAACTCACAGGAGTAGGTTACAGTAGGAAATGCCATCATTGCAGTGTATTTGCTTCTCATGAAGCTGAGTTGTGTACAAAAACATGATTTGATAGTTTTTTTGATTTTGTTTTTATTTTAACCATAAAGGCATACATACATTTCCAAACAAGGACGTATTCAGATTGACTGATAATTTTCTTTGCTTTATCAGCTACATTTTTCATCCTTTCATATACTGTTATGAAGAAAAACTAACTTTGAAAGGCCTCTTTTACATTTTACTTTTTCTGTTCTTTTTCACATGTAAGAAAAGTGTTATATAATCCAAACAGATTATTGAAAGGTTAGCTAAAAGAAACGTGTTTAAACCTCATGATATGTTGAAATGTATTTTGCGATACCTGAACAAAATAACTACAGGTCCAATGCATATCCACAATGATTTGTAAATCCAGTCCAATCCAGTTTATGTTCATTTCAAATTCAGTTATAAAAAGTTTTGTTTCCCCCAGTTATAATGAAATTATCTTTACTGATTTATAAATGTTGTTTGGTAAAAAACTATTGGTCTAGACAAAGGTTAGGTTTATAACCTGAGGCACTGGAGCCACAGGTTGCTCTTTAGCCTTCCCAAAGGGGATTTTTATAACCTTGAATTATGCAAAATCAGCAATGTCTCTGATTATATAAATAATATACTGTAAAGACAAGGCCAATTGCAAACATGTTCCTGGAATGTTTCTTAGAAGAGTTCAAACATTTTCTTTGTCCTCAAATCTAAGAAAGACATCCAATCTTTTTTGGTTTCAAAATTAAAACTGAATAGTGACAGACAAGTTGTATTTAGTGTATATTAATAAAACTAAATAACTTTTTTTTTTTACAATGGTTAAGAGGGGTTTATGGGTCTAAATTTGAGGTCTGTAACATTTACTATCCAAATAAACATTGCTCCCCTGAATCCAGAAATAAAAAAACCTGTTCAGAGCCAGAAATGTTACACGACCTTTTCAATATTGCCAAACATGGCCGGGCGATTTCCTCCTGCAGAGAAGAGAGGCTATTGCTGCTTTGTGCAGAAGGCAGCCTTGCACCAATGTGAACATTCAAAGCACCTTGCTAGTTTCTCTGGATCAGCGGTCAGTAACCTTTTCAGCTTTCTACAACAAAGTAACATTTGTTCATCATCGGTCATCAACCTGTGGCTCCGGAGCAATAAGTGGCTCTTTGGACCTTCCACAATGACGGTTTTAACAGTCTTTAAATATTCAAAACAAAATGACAGTAAAAGTAACAGTAGTTTTTTTTTTTTATCTGTTTCTCTTTACATCTGGTTGGTAACTATGTGCTTTTTCATGTCATTTTCCCACAAATATCCAAATCCATTGGAAGGAAATGTATCCATCCTCTTATAATTTATAAAAAAATTAAGGCAAGGCACTTTCTTGCAAAGTTGTTTTACCTATTTTATGAGTTTTACGATTTGATTTCTGGTTTTTCCCAATAAAAACTTGTCTGCTGGTTAAAAACTTTGTTCCCAGCCTGGATTTGTGCAAACTTAAATACATCAGGAGGTTTTTTTAGTTCATCCGTGTTACTTCACAGATGCAGTAATGTCAACATACATGACAAACTATTTATTTTGACTAATCTTTTAAAATACTCTCTGTTTTCTTGCCAACAGGACATTTTTACATTTTTAATATTCAGTTCTATGGGCTACAACTTGTAAAGTTACACAGTTAAGAATTATCAGCAAACATTTTGATATTTAGCCTGTCAGAAGAGAAAGAAAATTGATTTTTTTTTTATAAATCATGTTTTTACAGTTTTATTGATTCCTTCATAAAATTCAGCGTATACTAAATACAACAAACAGCATACATAGTAGGGTGAAGAAGCTAAGTATTTAGTTTGAAACTGTCAGATTTATGAATAAAAATATTTCATGGACATGGATAGAAAATGAACCGCCATCTTTTTCTTTTATGACAGGCTGAATACCCCAAATTATTAGTGTTAATAATTTTTAACAGTATAACTTTACAAATGGCACCCTATGCATTACAAACACAAAATCCTCAGGAGGGTGAATTTGTTTAAACCATGCAGCAGGTCTGATTAGTTTAGTTTTATTGCAGACAAATATTATCACACAGCTATAAAAATACAATACAACTTCTAACCTGACAAACATTTACCCCATAACTAATAGTTTGTTGTTGTTTTTAGGATATTATAACACGAACACTTATTTGCATGAGCAAAAATCTAAGTAATTTAAAAGTAATTTGATTCTAACTAGATCTTTTTCAGTAGTCAATGACAACCTGTTTCCTTGTGATGCAGCTATGACCAGGTACTCAGGCCCCTACATGTTAACCACTCTTCAAAATATGAAAGACAATCAAACATGTTCCCCTAATGGGTCAAACAAAAATAAGAACTCCTTGCCTAAAATTGCACACATATCATAATTATTATTTTTTTTTTTTATGGAGCTATGGCAAATAATGAAGTAAGTTTATTTTGCAATCTAAGAGAGTGAGGAGGAAGGTATAACAACTGCAGAAAGAAATGTTGTGACAGGACAAATAAAAGTTTGCAAATCTTGCAAAATTTTTGGAAACCACAAACATAAAATGCAACTTTAAATCTTTGCTGTGTAAAAGTGAATTACTATTTTGAATTGTCTAATTGGAGTTCAAATGACATAACAACACCATTTACTTTGATCAGTTTTAAGAAAAAATAAGAGATAGTAATTGTAAATGCTAACCCTTGTGTGCTTATACTATGCATGTGTAACAGTGGTGCTGGGTTGTAATCAGATGGGGATCTTAATCCCTCAACATGACACTGTTTAGATGTTCTATTGAATCTCTTTTGAATATAAATATTGAGATATTGAGTCTAAGATCGTTGGACAATCTTGGGCTTGTTTTGAAGTTTCTGTTTCCTAAAATTGCTCATAAGTATTTGTGCTTACATCCACAGATCAGCAATAGAACTACCCATTCAATACAGTAAAGGTAGAACAACATGTTGGGTTGATTAAGTGTGTATTTAATAATTTAAAAAGTAGTACAACTGAATAAACTCCAAAATAAGTTCTTCCAACCATGAACTCATCTTAGAAACTAGATTTTCCAGTCTGTGTGTTCTGTAACAGTGTTCATCCAAATGATTAATAGTTTCCTTCATCATCCAACATCTTACAGCGTCGATGACAAGGAAACCTGAGTGACACTCCTCTGCCTCATCAAGAAAGATCAAAGGTTTTATCTCTGTAACCATCTTCCCCATTAATGGCCATTAACCTGATCGCCTCTGCCTCTTTAAAGCTGAGGGTAACACAGCTAAAGCAGGAGATCTGAGACAGGCTGATGAATGAATGAGTCTAAACGCATGAGGGTAGCGGGGTTATTTTCGTCCAAACATTCAAGTTTTTCCTGTATTATTATGACCCAGTGTCAATGCTTTGAGCTTCACATATCACCTATTCGGAGATGGTGGCTGAGGGCGTCCTGTGAAAACTCACATCTGTATCCAGACTCTATAAAAGTAGCAGAACTGCATGGGTCAGAGTGATTTCCCCCGATGATCCAAGCCCATGTTAATGACTGCAAATCTTGTCCCGTTTGCGGTGTGTCGAAAATAATCTTATGAGCTTCTCGAATTTATGTTTCACCCCTGTAGGTTCACATGCTGTTTGATGGTCATGAGTGAGTTTCAACAGATGTTTTAATGCAGTTGTTTTGTCTTTAATTGTTCTTTTATATGTTGCGTTTTCACAAAGGAACCATGGCAAAGACAATTTACTGTCACCTGCAGAGAGACAGACATTAAATTTTTGCTTATTCTATTTCTAATTATTCCTTAATGGAACATTTGGAAAAAAAAGACTGCGATGTAATGCAGTTTTCTCATTACTAAAGTTTTGCACCAAGGTAAATATTGCTGCTCCAGTACCTTTAACAAGGCAATATTTTTCCTGGGATATTACACCCAGCTGGGTGTCCTGCTTGGTTGGCCTTATCTTGCGATCACATGACAGCGCTGCGCTCATGTCAGCCTGAATCGAAAAGAGGGGGCTACGAGCGAGGAATGTGCCCCATTTCCCTTTAATTGAAATACTGTAGACCCCATTGCCCAAATGTAATTATAGCATCGAAGGTGGGCACAAGAGGAACCAGCACGAAACAAATTGAAATTTAAGAGTGGAATGCAAACTGTCTCCAGCAGTGAGTAAGTGCTCACGATACCCACAAGACCTGGGTTGGCTGGTAACTACAAAACAACAAGGAGGTGAGCTGGAAATAACTGATGATGGACGTTTTTGAAAAAGTTTCGCACCCAAACTAAATTAAATTCACCACTGCTATAAAATTTATGTAAATGCTACAACTATGTCACTGTAATAACTTGATTAAATTGCTAAATATCCTCATCTTATGCTATGCATACACTCTCTGCACTGATGAAGACTCTCTCACCATAGAATGCTTGAGATGAGACTGATTTGGCCTCATCTTCCAAATTATTCAGATAATAATTATCTGACCACAGGGGAGCAGTCGTAGACTGTTAACTTAGCATTGAACTTTTGCCCCAGGTACAGTAAGGTATTATAGAAAAAAAAGAACAAAAAGAGATTGTAGGGTCGGCAAAAAGAAACTGATATTGTAATTTTACAGCTGCTAAATTAAGAGACATTGTTTTAGTGGAGGCAGATCATAAACACACTGTACAGACAAAAGTTAATCGTCTGCAAAATGGTTCCCAGCTTTTGAAAGATGCAAAAGACATATTTGAAATATCTAAATTGTTGCACAGTAGCACAGTTGGTAGCACTTTAGCACTGTTGCCTTGTAGCAAGAAGGTCCTAGGTTCAAATTCTGGCCTGCGGTTTTTCTGCATGGAGTTTGCATGTTTTCCCTCTGTATGCATGCGTTCCCTCTAGGAACTCCAGCTTCCTCCCACAGTCTAAAAACTTGACTGGTAGGTTAACTAGGATCTCTAAATTTTCATTAGATGAGTGTGTGCATTGATGTTCCTCCTATGTCTCTCTGTGTTGCACGTTGATGGACTGGCCACCTGTCCAGGTGTACCCAGCCTCTCACCCAATGGCTGCTTCAAGGATAAGCGGCATAGATAATGGATGGATGAATTGTTAGTTTTAAGCAAACACTTTAAATGGATTAGATTAATTTAGAAAAATGGCTTACAGTAAAACGAGGTTATCAAAACCAAAAGTTTCTGGACATAGTAATTTCTAACTTTAAAACTAAAAAATATGTGACTTAAAGTGTGTTTTTTCTTATCTTAATAACTTTATACAGTATGTGCAAAATAAATATATTGTAACAACCATGAGGATTGCAACAATCCTAAGGCCCCCACAGTTTCATATATGGATTTGATCACCTTTTTCCACATTAGAATGTAGCTTCTTTCCGGTATAAACTCAGAAATGTAAAGAAAGATATGCTAAAATAGCTGAAGACAGTTATTTTAAAAGATGATATGCACGTTAAAATGCATAAGACTGGTCTTGGCAAGTTTAGCATTTTTTTCTAAACTTATGGTACTTTACATTGTGGTGGTTTGCACAGTTGCACACAAACATTATCAACAATAATAATGGTTATTTAGCTTGTTATAATGGAAAAAAGGGGGGATGTTTTTCAAAGTTGTATTTGTTTCTTTGATTTTTATTCATTTATAAATGGATCAATGAGTCTTTATTGTCCCTGTGGGCCAATTTGTTACAGTTTGTAATTCAACATTTAGCTTTGAGGTAAATATTTACAGTACAACTCACCCGTAAATCTATTTTTTGATAATAAATAGTACTATTACTGTCTACTTGTCTCCATAATTTAAAAAAAATATATATTTTAGTAAAAATATTTATTTTCTATCAAAAAACGTCAATCTAGTACTTTTTTAAGGTTAAAATTTTGTACTGGACTTAAATATGAATCGGCATTGCTATGTGGAGCCTAAGTCACGCCCTTCAACATCCGGTCCAAGGGTCTCCTACTGTCAAAAATAAAATAAAATAAAATGAAAGCGAGTCAATGGAACAATAAAAGTTATTTTCCTGCTCCCATTTGAAATGTGCCATGGATTTAACATATGATGTCCTTGAATTTTAAAGACACATATTTAATGCAGAGAAAGCAATTTTTTCAACTGGTGACAATAGTTCCTTTTTATTTTTTGTGCGAACATAAGTAGTGGACTACAACTCAAAAACAAGTAAAATGGCTGTGAGTTTCGCCTCCTTCCTCCAAGACTATGAAAAGATAATTAAAAATGTATAAAACCACTATAAATCTGCACATGTGAAGAGCGGCAGATATGCTGGGGGAAAAATAGTCCGGTGAGTGAGACCATGAGGGACACGCTCTACAAGATCTCATCTCGGTGAATATTTAAAGTCCTAGCTAGCGTTAGATCCGTGACATTATATATGTTACTTCTGATTTGTAGTCATTTTAATTACAAACTTTTACAAGCAAATAAATCACAAATCACATGACAAACAGAGTTGAAATGCACATCAATAATTAGCATTTAAATTGAGGTAAAGCATATGTGTGATTCAAGCGGAACAGAAAATGAATTTTATAGAATAGAATAGGAAGTCTTAAGGGTCCCATAGTAAGGAAGTATTGATGTCATCCAGCCAAACTAGAAATATAGCTTGCGCCATACAATGAAAGGAGGGTGAGTAGCTGTTTAACTCAAAGCTAAATATTTTGCCAATATGCAAATTCACTTGCTGAATAGCGGGAGGGGACTATCAAAATAAAAGCTGGATACCTGCTGCTGGTGCAGTCAGTATTGTTAGAAATCCATCGTTAAACATCTGTACTCGCGTTAAAACAGCTCATCCTACAGCTCATCCTACATTTCAAGCATGTCGGGCGGAAAATAAACAAGGGTGTCAGCAGTTTATACAGAGGTTCGCAAGACCCAACTTTTATTTTGGTGGTCCACTTCCGTCTTTGAGGATGCGCAAAAAAGGCGGCCATTATCTGTCTGAGACTATCATGTTGTTAGAGAAAGCACAGAAAATAATCTTCCCTCAGCTGAGAGATTTTCAAAAACATAGTTTCTAATAACCAAGAACTCCATTTGCATGAAGTTGCAAAAATAGAAAAAAATGAAAGAATGAAGGGAAAATAAAGGAAAAGTTAAAGGATTTTTTTTTTTACATAAACCTCCAAAATAAGACAACATATCCTTTGTGAAGTTGTGAAACTCTTCTGATTCGTGACAAGGTATATATTTGTTTTGGTTATTAATCTGTTAATAGACCGTAATACCCGCTGGTAATTATGAGGAACACAATGACAGGTAAACACGTCACTTTGGGCATGTTTATACACCTATCTCTGGGCTGCTGGTGTTGCGTCTCCCTTCACATTCAGAAGCTGTCAGCACGTCGGCTGCAGGAAGCTCAGAGTGCAGATGACAGGTGGAAGAGCTGGATGTCCGCACTGGAATGAAAATGGTGCAGTCTGGACGGTATGGCGACAAAACGTTTCAAGAGGCTGGATGGTTCAGAGGATCCAGGCACGAGATACTGTCCAGATGCCTCTCCTCCACCTCAGCTGAAGTGCTCATTCCATGAGTCAGCGATGTCGATCACTGGATGGGAGCCGGGAGGTAGAAGCGGCTGTTTTTATCAGAGCTCTGCTGCCTGTTTGCCAGACAATGGCAGATGGGAATGCTTGGATATTAGTTGAGGCCTTTCTACGTGCTTGGACATGCTATGCAAAGTTCAACAGTGTCACGCTCCATCTCTGACTCTGCTGCCATGTATCAATTGTGAATGTGTTCCTTCACTGAGCCTCTTAGGGTAGCTTGCAAGCTGTAAAAACTTGTAGCAGCATGCTTCAGTTTGCCTTCCAAAAAAATCCCTGGTGCTTGCTCCAATAAAACATCAATACTCTGATTGATAATGTCGTTACAAACTCCTTATAATGTTTGGAAAAGCAAACATTTAAATCCAGACACAATCTTGAAACGGGGCCAGTTGCTCTGAGGTTATACTCCAAACACCTGCTTTCTTGTCAACATAAGACACAGCAACCAGCTCATTTTAAGCTCCAACATAAATTAACTTGTGTCCTTCTAAATCAAAGCACCATATCTGGTTTCTATGGGACTGTTATCCACTGGAACTAATGTGCTTTCCTCCTGCTTGAAGGTCGTGCTGTCGATGACGGAGACGTTTCACACAAGCCGCTGAAAATGGCCGCCGCCTTGCTTCTTCCTAATCCACACACCTAAGCCTTGACACTTTTATGGGTGGACAGTCAATGGAGAGGAGAAGTTGCACTGCTGTGAACCACAACAATCCCCTTAGTTACAGTAGCCAGGAATCTGACAGCGGTGGAAACACACAGATGTGGAAGATCGTATTTCAGATGAGCGCTGATACTCCAGTGACTCCAACAAGCCTCTGCAACAGCAGGTATGCTCCACACTTTATATGGGTGATCAACTTTTTGATGACACACAAGGAGATTTCATCAAACCTTTTCAAATCCTCTCTGAAGCACAATCCTCGCACGAATGAGGCGGACAGCTGAAATGTTAAAATACCCGACGCGGCTGTGTGTTTTCCTTCCACCTACACGGCGCCCCCAAACACTAAAATCTAGTCACCACAAGTGGATTGACCTCGCTTTGTAACCAGATACGTAGTTGTACGGTGGAATTTGCAAACTTTCATCTGTGCAGTCAAAACCTTTCGTCGCAAGTGGCTCTGCGTCTTGATCTGCCGTCAGTTATCTGCCCTGGAAAGTAAACACGAAACAAAAGGCCTGCGCCTCAAGAAATATGGAGGAGCAGAGACATTTTAATTACATGTAGCTGATTCACGTTCAACAAGATCAAGTGTTTCACAGTTTGTGAGAATTTGAGAAAAGTATTTAGGTCTAAACTGAGACATCCATCTATTTTTATGAGGAAATACTTTCAAAAACAACAATACTATCTATTCAGTGGGACTTTGTGAGCTAAGTAGGATAGTAAAATGTGCCTTAATGTCAAAATAAAAAAGTTTAATCTTTTGTATTTTTATTCATTCTACTAATGGTATTCTTTAATTCAGAAATCAATACAATAATAATCATAAAATATTTGTTTTCATGGACTAGTTGTGGTTGGCTATGTTCAGCTATCTTCTTAATTTAACATTTAACTCAGTTATTTTTATTCTCTAAACTTCCATTTCTTAACCTCTATGCAACTGTTATATATCTCATTAAGTGAATTTAGGTTGTCTCAAATTAAAAAGTATTGACATCAGCTCTATTCTCTTATCCTGTAGGAACATACAAGATGAGAAAATAATGAATGCAGGTGGTTTACAATGTTCACAATTTCTTAGATGCAAAATACATGGTATGAATTCACAAACCCTTTGCACAAAAGAATTTTGTGTAAATCTGAGTTTTTGTTTTAATTTATAAGTAAATTATATGTAAATTATGAAAAGGAAGACATTGAGTTTGTGAAGCTGAATGGTTAAAAAATTAATTTAATGATTTAGGTCACCGGTTAAACTTGAAAAAATTTGTGCAAAAGTTAATTTATTTCAGTAATTCAGTTTAAGTGGTGAAACTAATTTATTTGATATATATACTTACTACATACAAAGCCAGAAATTTCAAGCCTTTTTATTTTTTACAAATTTTTTTGATTATGGCTTAGGCTACAGATTATTAAAACCCCAAATTCAAAATCTAAGAAAAATAGAATATTGTGAAAATATTCAATATTTTAGACTCTGTGTGTCGCACTCTGATCATCTAATTAATCCAGAACACATTCAAAGGGTTCTTGGGCTTTTTAAATGGTCTCTCATTCTGGTTTAGTAGGAATCACAATCACAAGGAGGACTGCTGACCTGACAGTTGTGCAAAAAACTTTAGTTTTCTGATAGTTAACTCAGGGTTAAATATTTAGATTATACGCCAATTCTCTTTTCAAGAAGCAGAAGTAGATTATCAAAATAAAAGCTATTCCAGGGACCTCTCTATATACTGCTGCAGTTTTGCTGTAAATCTGAAAAATAAAAAATGATTAAGAGTTAGCATTCAGTCTCCCCAGCAGTTTATAATTATCATTTTGGTATTCTACTTCCACTTCCACTTAAAGCCGCAGTCTGAATTATTTCGGGGAGAGTTTTTTTTTTTATCCAACGTACGAATGCCCCTCCCAAAACATAAAACATTATTTTAAGGATTTATAAAACTTTAATAAATAAATCCCTTGGAACACAGTTTTAACTAAATATTAAGCTAGCCATCTTAGCTTGATAGCTACATCTTTACCCTCAAACTACATATTTAGTTTGCTGACTTGTTCAAAGTTAATTTTTTTTCGTAGACCAAAAAAAAGTATTTGTTAGTCAATATCCAGCTGGCTAACTAAATACTTTGTAAATGGTTTAGCACCGGAGTACATTAGAGATCTGCTATCACGGTACAAACCACCCAGATCACTCAGGTCCTCCAGCTCTAGTTTACTGATCGTCCCTAGAACCAGAACCAAACATGGAGAGGCAGCTTTCAGTTTCTATGCCCCTCATATCTGGAACAAACTACCGGGAGAATGCAAAGCTGCAGAGACACTGAACTCTTTTAAATCCAAAATTAAAACGTACCTATTTAGACTCACTTGTGAGTAACTGTTTTTACTTGTTTGTTTTTAATTGTCACCCGAATCATTGTCTTAATTACTGTAAATGCTTTCTTGTATTAAAAACTGTGAGCTTTCTTCAGCAAGATAAGTTAATGAACTAAACCTGTGCTTTTTACTCATTTGTCCCTACAATGTTGTATTTTGTTGATTATTTTCTTATTGTAATTGCTCATTTGTATTCTAATCATATGTAAAGCACCTTGAATTGCCCTGTGTTGAAAGTGTGCTATACAAATAAATTTGCCTTGCCTTTCCTGATCCATATTCATACCTGGGAATGGGCCTGGAAAAAGTGCGCAAAAGGTAAAACAAAGTCATCCTTGTCAGCATGGACAGATTTGTCTTAAAACCCTGCAGCGAGTTGTAAAGCTGTGGTAAGCCAGTCTGCAATATTCTGATTTTAGTATTAATATATTTTAGAACACCTAGATCTTTAATAGCTGTTGTGATAAATATGTCAGATTATGTTATACCTCATACCATTCAATTCTTCAAGGGGTTGTTGTCTGTGTTGCAGCGAAACTCAAAACACGTCTGACTGAAGACATTCTGTTGTTGTAGGATAGTGTCATGAAAAGGATGCTCAGGATTGTCATGGTATATTCAGTTTTACCCTGTGACAACACACTATGCTCTCCATTTATATTGCTGTTACATACGGAGAGGTACTTACCAGAGGTCACAATAATCAAATATTTTCCGAATTTGACAGTTTGTTTTAAAACTGTGACAGAAACAAAATCGATGGCCTTCCATTATTTTGACAGACTGCAATTCCTACCTCTGACCACTTGGTGCAGATACACAAACATTTTCAAGTTTGTACTGTACCACTGTACAATTAGCATCTGTCAGCTACTAGAAAAGGATCCTGGTGTTATTTGTCTCTCAGAAAAAGTTAATAACTTCCTTTCAACTCATTCATGTTTCCTAAAATGTAAGCCTGTTTCTCCACTACCTGTTCAGCTCTGATGATTCGGTCAGGACATCACCTGGTTGGCTGAAGTGGTGCTTATGATTCCAGTGTGCAGTGTGGATACAGAGCGCCGATTCAGAATAATTTACGCACAAGCAGGAGCACAGTTCAACTCCACGCAGAACATTCAATCGACAGCAGGTGAATGTGTTTGATGTGTCTCTGTTCACTTTGTTTAGATTGAAAATTAATAAAAATGTACTACATATGTCACAATTATTATTTTAAAGATTGACATGTAAAAAGAGATTATGACCTGAGTTTTCAGAAAAAAATAAACAAAAGAATTGCTGTGCGACCTCTGGTACCAACATAGTGTATGACAAACCCATAGTTAGAGACAATTATTAAAGTAAGCACATCAACATTTGCCTGTAATAATCAGAAGATGTGCATTTGATTGTTAGCCTTAAGCTCCAGGAGTTTGAGTCACTGTGGAGGACCACTAAAAGCTCTATATTGACCTTGTTTATTATATTTTTATGTAAAAAATTACATCTGATTTGTTCATAACTGAAAGCATGTATTCATGTGCACAAGACTTGTGGTGATTTTTTAATACAGCTGTGCTGTTTTTTGTTTTTTTTTGCTAATGAGAGAGAAACAGAGAAGTGGTGCCAGCACTCTTGACGTCAGCCTCAGTTTGTCCTCAAAGCTGATTTTCCTTTCACTTGTCTTTCTCGCCCGACAAGAAATAAAAAAAAGAGCCTTATCCGGCTCACAAGCCCATATATTGGATAGTAAGTAAGTCCACGTTATGAGCTCACAGCTTTGTCATCTATTTGAACTGATTTCTGTAGTGTATAAAGCCAGTTTAGACCGCTGCGTACACCCATCTAGCTGCTGTACGAGTCCTTCTCCTTGTTGCCGTAAAACAGCAATCATTTCTTCATTAGCCTTTTATTTGTTTCTAAATGTTCCACTTCAGGGGTATCACACACAGTTTATTTGGGTACTCTTAATTACAAAAGGGAGATTGTGTGCCCTGTTCACTAAAATGAATGTGTCTCTCCACCTCCCAAAGGGAAGCGTGTCTTAGAGTTGGACTGTATCTGATTACATTTTGCTGGATTGATTATGTTTTTTAAATGCTGACCAGCCCGACTCAGACCTTATCTAACGTGGATTGAGGTAGGAAGTGTTTGAACTGTGTCTGTCATGTTTCAGGAGTGGAGGATTAAGAGGAGAGATGCTTTTATTTCCTATTTGTTAGTTGTTGTTTTCTTTCAAAGGAGAAGCCTAAGGGCTGTGAACTCACTCACAATAAATTGCATTGCAGCACAGTTTCTCTCTCCAGATAGCCATTCAGGAGGTATAGCTACCTTCAGGAGCTTTTCATTTTTCCTTTTATTAAACACAGTGAAAAGATTAGCTTCTGCGAGTTGATTCAGAAATGCTAGGTTTACAACACAAGAAAATAGGTAAGTCCAGGCATTTCATGCTACATTCATGCAGAGAGAAACCATGATCACTTTAAGTTGTATTGAAAGTAGGGATGCAACAATACCACTTTTTTCAAAACGATACAATACCAATACACATACTTGGATTTAAGTACTTGCCGATAACGAGTACCAGTACCGATACTTCTACCACACATAAAAAAATGCAATGAATTGGATGACAGGTTTTATTTTCTTCTCTGATTGTAATAACAAATGATGGTGAATTAGATAAAAAATAAAATATTAATAAAAATGACTGCAAAACCAAAATTTCAAGTGAAAAATAAAAAATGTCTTTAACATTATTGTAGAGTTTTCCCATTTTGTATCAGTTCATGGTGGGTTAACCTTCACTGATACAATACGGTACCTAAGAGCGGTGTCGGGCCCAATAACCGGTATCACTGCATCCCTAATTGAAAGCAAACTATTGTACAATAACTAAGAGGTGCCTTGAAAATAACATTTTCCATTTTTGTTTTACTATCTGAATCTAGAATCTTTTGTTTAGGTTGTGAATGTAATCTGGTTGTAACATCAGAATTCAAGACAGCCCATTTCTACTGTGTAACTAACACGTAAACTGATAATAATTTGCATTTTGGAAAAAAACAACAACAAAAAAACAAGAAAATGTTACTGCAGCTTTTCTTTTTCAAAAATGATCCAAAACCTTCCTAGCATAAATTATCTTTTTAATTTTTATTTTCTAAAACTGTGTGCGCAAATTATCCAGAAGAGCATAGTTTTTTTTAACCCTAATTGTAAACACACATGCAATAGATTTCATTTTCTGTTGTTTATCTTTATTTTAATGTACATTGAACCAGGGCTTAGGGACCACAGCTGTCGGTGAATAGCTAAAATCCATGAATACTTAAGGCTGTCTCTAAAAACGCTTCCAAATGCCTGTTTTATAAGTTCAATCATGAAACATGCCATGATATGTATTAAATGCACAGCGGAAACCATCATAGCACTACAGCAGAAGTTAAAATTCCCAGTTTTCTTCACCTCTGATATTAGGGGTGCAGCAATCAGAAAATGAATGATTCCCCTGGATTGGCTGCTTTGCAAATGCCAGCCAATAGTGTTTCAAGGTATTTTAGGTTTCTAAACTGTTTGTTTTATTCTGAATATGTTAAATATACACTATGGAAAAAATGTCAGAATAGACCCGTTGTTAAAGTTACGTTTTACAGAGAAATCTGCAAATTGGGAGCCCACTACACATGTAAAAGTCAGATAGAGGTATTCGTACCGAGGGGGAAAAAAAATTTTTGGAAGTCAAACTGATTGTGCAAGTTGTCCTACTTAAAAAACAAGAAAGAGGTCAGTAAATTGAATCATAGTTACACTCAAACTGTGAGAAACAGATTGTAAAAAAAATTCTGGAAATAACACAATTATTTTTCAAGAATTTATTTGTATATTAGTGTCAAAAATAAATATTTAGCACTGACAAACAAGCTACCATTTTGAAACTCACAGACCTTCTTCTTTAAGATGCCCTTCTATCCTTCACTCATTACCTGTATTAATGGCACCTGCTTTAACTCATTATCTGAATAACAAACACCTTTCCACACTTTCCAACTGTCAGACTCCAATCTCCACCATGGCCAAGACCAGAGAGATGTCCATGGACACCAGGGACAACATTATACACCTGCACAAGACCGAAATGAGCAATAGCAAGTAGCTTGGTTAGAACAGATAAAAAGTTGGAGCAGTTATTAGAAAATTGAATACATATAAGATCACTCACAATCTCCCTCGCCTGGGGCTCCATGTAAAATGTCACCTTGTGGGATACATACGATCTTGAGAACAGTGAAGAAACAGCCCAGAACTTGGGTGAACTGGTCAATGACCTGAAGAGATCTGGGACCATAGCAACAAAAGTTGTCATTAGTAATAAATGAAATCAACTTTATTTAGAAAGTGATTTTCAAACTACAAAGCTTATCAAAGTGCTTTACAGAATACACAACTTTGTCATGGATTGAAAATCCTGCAGCGCTCAAAAGGTGACCCTGCCTAAGCCAGCAAATGTCCAGGTCCTCTGAAAGTTTGCCAAAGACCATCTGGATGATCGAGAGGAGGATTGGGAATGTTATACGGTCAGATTAGACCAAAATAGAAATCTTTGGTATAAACCCCTCTTGCTTTGTTTGGAAGGGGAAGAATGCTGAGTTGCATCCCGAGAAAACCTAACTCACTGTGAAGCATGGGGGTGGAAACATTTTGGGGCTGCTTTTCCGATATGACAATTATGCTAAACACACCAGCAGGGCAACAAAGGAGTGGCTACGTAAAAAAAACAAAAACATTTCAAGGTTCTAGAGTGGCCTATCCATTCTCCAAACCTCAATCCAATACAGAATCCGTGGAGGGAGTTGAAAGTCTGTGTTACCTAGCAACAGCCCCAAAATACCCTCGCTCTAGAGAAGATCTGCATGGAAGAATGGGCTAAAAATACCAGCTACAAGGCAAGGCAACTCAATTTTATTTGTATAACACACTTTTAACACAAGGCAACTCAACGTGCTTTAATGGATTTGGTGGAAAAGAACCCAAATATACAAGAGTATGAAAATTAAAAACAGAGAAACAATAAAAACAATAAAAGACAACATTTAGAATTTGATTAAAACCACAATTTAGGATGAAAAAAAGCTACAGTGTGTACAAACCTGGTGAATACTTAAACGGTTGACCTCTGTTATTGCCAACCAAAGTTACATTTCAAAGTATTACACGAAGATTACAAAGTATTGTGCTGAACTTTTGCATTTAATCAAATACTTATTCTCTGCACCATTTTACAGATATGTTTATTTAAAAAAAGTAGAATGGGATTCTCTGAATTCTACTTTTTTTAAATGTGTCTCTCACAGTTGAAGTGTAGCCTACCTTTTAAAAAGATTACAGACCTCTGATTTTTTTAAGTTAAACACCTTGCACATCCAGTGGCTACCAGCTATATTTTTGCGCCACTGTAAAAGCATGCCACACTTTTTCAGATACATTCTTTTTTTTTTTTTGTAACAAAATATTATGATCCACTTGACATTGTCTCTCTAGTTGACTGTTATGTAAAATGGCCTATCTAAAAAAAACACATGAAACACAATGACTTTAGTTACGATATTTTCAAAAAAGTTATATAATTGTGCTTCTTGTGCTGTTGAACTCACCACTTTAACGGACTTCTTTCGATGTGGAGAAGCAGGAGCTTTACTTTGAGCTCCCCCTGGATAACAGAGCCCCTCAAGCTATACTTTTTTTGGGGATTTCGTTCTTTTAGTTATGATCAATATCTCAGGGGATTGTCAGAATGTACATGGACCAGTGCGGACCAATTGAAAGCCTTCCTTATTGGCTCATCTTTTTTTCAGTACAACAGATCAGAGCAGCGCCTGCATTGCTGCAGACCAAACCATCAAACCCTCCATCCACCTCCTGCTCAATCTTATCATCACTCATAAATAAGACACAGAGACACTGATGCCATCTATATTTCACGTAACGAATGGTAGATAAATGGGCTGCACTGTTGCCTTGCAGCAAGAAGGTCATGGGTTCGTATCCTGGTCCAGGGTCTTTCTGCATGGAGTTTGCATGTTCTCCCCGTGCATGCGTGGGTTCTCTCCGGGTACTCCGGCTTCCTCCCACAGTCCAAAAACATGCATGATAGGTGAATTGATCATTCTAAATTGTCCGTAGGAATGAATGTGAGTGTGAATGGTTGTCTGTCTCTCTGTGTTGGCCCTGCAACAGACTGGCGTCCTGTTCAGGGTGTACCCTGCCTAACGCCTGATAATTGCTGGGATAGGCTCCAGCTGCCCCGTGACCCTGAATTGGATAAGCGGTTAAGAAGATGGATGGATGGATGGAATGGTAGATAAAATGAGAGCCAGTTTTAAAAAAATCTGCAAATTTTTCTGAATCTAGTTTTTGTCTCGCTAATAAATCACAAAACTATGGGTGTTAATATACAAAAGCTATGAGACCAAAGTGGATTGAAAGGATTCAGAATGAGTAATGGAAATGGATCATCTTTTTTCTTTTTGTTTTAAAAACAGAGTTTAAAAACTTTTTTGTAATTTAAGAATTTAAGATGTAGCTAATTGTCGCCAACCTTGTTTAGGGAAAAGTATCGTCAGGACATACTTATGATGATCTTTAGGACTTTGGTTTTGTGTTCAGCTTTATTTAGGTATTTTATAAGTTTTTTTTCATTTTTAATTTTCCTATTTTCTTAGTGCAAAAATTACTTGCCTTTCCTTACTAGTGCACCCAGTTTCTAATCAACCCCATCTCCTTGTCTAGTAATCAACTCTCCAGTCTAAATATCCCCCAGTTGGTCAGGTCATCCAGTTATTGCCACCAGCTTGTTACCCTGTGTATTATTTTGGATCTCTCCAGGGTCTTAGATTTTGACTTTCATTCACCATGTAAACTTTTTTAATTTCACCTGCCTGCCTCTCCCCTCCCTAATGTCCCTTTGGGTCCTGCTCTTCACCATTACACGACAATAATCTCTGTATAAAGTCTATTTTTTTAACAAACCGTTCTCCTTGTAGGGTTGCATGGTCGATCCATGGCGTAGCAAGGATGCCTCACAGGTAGGTCACAGGAACGGACTTCAGCTAAGGTTTTCTTTGAGAGTTTGCATACTTTAAGTGTGTGTAATTGTTTCCTACTTTGTGCTGGACTAGCCAGAACCTTTCCAGTGTGTACTCCACCTCTTCCCTTTTAGCTACTGGAATAGACCCATTAACCCCATGTCATGCAATTTTTACAGTATTAAGATACCACAGGGATGGATTGTTGTTTACCATAATCATTTGACATCAGTGCAGGAATATTGTATCAAAAGTAAAAATAAACCATTACTTTTTAGCCAGAGCATATATTTATCCAAAACTTTAGAGACTGGACCCACAAGGCCTTAAATATCATCCACAACTGATCGCATTAGGTCCAGCATACATTAATTAAGGTTGCAGCCATGAAAAGTAAATAAAGAAAGAAAGAAAGAAAAAAAAAACTGTGCTTGGGCTTGCAAACGGGAAACTATGACTGTCAACAGCATGATGTATGGGAGCTTATTATATCCCACTCATTATGATTAATAACATAGAAACGTATCCTCTATTCTTGTCGAGATGGAAAATGCAATTAGCTGCTTTGGCTGCTGCTGCTGCAGCCGGCTTGCTTCTCCAAGATAAAAAACCCTGTTTATAGCAAGAGAATCATTGTCTGTTGCCTGAAAATCTGCAACCACTGTTGCATCATGGATCTTCTTTTGGTAAAGATTGCTTCTTTCCTCTAAGGGTATTTTAGATGATTTAGATTTGATTCAATAAACTTTTGGGTAACATCGATAAACATTAAAACTCGTGTGGTTATAAGTCTTTGTCAAGTGTGTTTTAAAGAAGCAAAGAGAGCAACATATCTCTTCTCCAATACAATTTATTAATTTCTCTTCATTGTAAGAATCTGGTTTTCGTGGTCACCCTTTAACCCTATTAAAAGGAGACATGCACTCCTGTATTTAAAGGTCTCCTTCAATAGAAATATTGAAAAACTGTTATGAATATGTTCTTCAAACTCTAGTCTCTTCATCAGTTAGAGAAAAAATAATACACCAGAAAACACCTGGGTCTAAAACAGCCATTGCTTTTAACGTCATTTCGAATGGGACCGCCCACAGGAAGGCAACACTGTTTTGGCCAGGTTGCTGTAGCTCAGAGAAGCTAACAGTTAGCAACTCTACAACATGGCAGAACATAATAATAACAATAATAATGAATCAAAGTTATGTAGCACTTTTCTGGACACTCAAAGATGCTTTACAAATTCCATTATTCATTCACTGTCACATTCACACACTGGTTTCAGCTAGCTGAACTTTTGATGGTCTTAACACTCTTGACGCAGCACGGCAACCAATCAGAGCGTCTCACTGTAGTGACGTTTCCCGACGTCGACGTTCCCTAGCCAACCACGATCTGCTAGGCTTCAAAAAATCTGCCAGAGAAAGGCCCACCTAAGAGCTTTGCAAGCTTCATCTTAAAAATGTATCTGCTGTGTATAAGCGTCAAACTAGTCGCTTTATGAATGTTGCTTGACGCTGACAAAGCGTGCTGTCTGAACACACCACAAGAGAGAAGGGGAAAGTCACTAATGTGGGTCAGGCTCATTGATTTCTTCCCTGCACCTTCGGTCATCAACTGATTTATCCAAACATCATTTGCTCTCCTGGAGACCCAGCTCATTTCCTAGACTCACCAAACCAGACAGCTCACTGGTGAGGAAGAAAGCAGCCAAGAAATACAGGTGATACTGAATCTGACTCTTGCTGCAGTTTTCATTCGACCTTTTTACATTGAAACGGCATGAAACGCAAGGGTAACTTTCAGTGTTGTCATCTGAAACTGCACTTCTGGGTGGAAAACCATACATAAAGTTATGCATATGTGACCCATATGATCCTTCTTCGGGTTGCCGTTGAAGTTCTCATACAAGCAGGTGAAGGACAGCTCAAATTTTCAGATATAGTCTTAGTCAGATATAGTCTTATACTATATTTGATGCTAGATCACTAAATGGGTTACTTTAACAGGACAACATTTTTCCAAACCATTTTCAAAGACAAAATGTGTTGTTTTTTTTGGAAAGAAACACCTTATGCATCTCCTTTAAATATGATTCTCCTCTTGTAGCAGACTTTTAGAGAATTTAGTGAAAACAGTAATGTCCAAATATACCATTTCTTAAATATATTACACATTACTACATTTTCTCTGATTTTTTTTTGTAACATTTCGACACAGAACTTTAAAGGGCACATATTTATGCCTCTTTTTAAACAAGTTATAATAGGTCTCCTCTCAAATGCTCAAGCACTAAGCAACTGATCATAAAATCTAATTTAATGTTTAGAATGTGATCAGACAGACACAAATTTAATTTTATGTGCAAATTCTTTAATCTTAGGGATTAAAAGTGAAGAAACAAATACAAAACATAGCTACAAAATAACAAATTCAACCCTTTCCTAATCATTTTTTCTATGGAAAAAATATTTTCAACAATACAGGTGAAACTCATAAAATTCAAAATATTGTTCAAACATTTTTATTTGTTATATTTTTGATTATTATAGCGTTACATGAAATCAATAAAACAAATATATTAAATAGAGAAATGACAGATATGTGAAAAGTATAATCATGGATATGTACTCAGTACTTGGTTTGGGCCCTTTGCATCAATTACTGCTTCAATGCGACATGGCATGAATCAGCCTGTGGCTATGTTGAGGTGTTATGGACAGTGTTGGGAAAGTTACAAAGAAACTGTAATGTATTTCACATTACTAGTTACAATGTCAAGAATGTAATATGTTTGCATTACATATTACTGTCTTAAAAATATAACTGAGTTACACTACTTTAAGTTACTTTGGGTAAAATATCTTAAATATTTACCACAACTTCTAACCACCGTAACTTATGAATTTGACACAAGTGTCACACCACAAATACTGTATTTTTAACACTATTTTGTTAAAATTAAGTCTCAAGTTCCTTTGCATGCCTTCTATTTCATAGTAATGTTTGTTAAATCTAATCAAAAGAAGGTGCTGAAAGTGCTCATCACAAAGATGGTTGACAAAGATGAGACTCCGATGTCTGAAGTCTTGAAACAGATGGTTAGGAAAACAGTGTGAATAATGCCGCTGTTTAAATATACAGTCAATCTTTTCCTCAACCGTCCTGATTCTCTGATGTTTTGGTGTTAAGCAACAGGAAGTGTATGGTGGCTCTTGTTCTAACGCATCCAGCTTGATTTGGTCTGTTGCATTAGTTGGCCAGAAAATCAATTTAAAATGCTTTTGTAACTTGAGTTACTGAAATTGTAACTAGTAATATATTGCTGTATATTTTGTAAGTAATGCATTACATTACTCAGTTATTGAAAAAAGTAATCTATTCCTGTAACTTATTATTTTTGAAATGCATTACTCCCAACACTGGTTATGGAAGACCAGAATGCTTCACTAGCAGCCTTCAGCTATTCTGTATTCTTCCGTCTCATGTTTCCCAACTTTCTATTGGCAGTGCTCCATAGATTCTCATTGGGTTCAGGTCAGGCCAGTTTGCTGGCTAATTGAGTCCAGGTCAAAGAACCAGGTTTTGGTAACTTTTGGCAGTTAGGGCAGGTGCCAAGTCCTGCTGGAAAATGAAGTCAGCATCTTCTTAAAGCTCATCTATGGAAGGAAGTGTGAAGTGCTCCAAAATGTCCTATAAGATGGTTGCATTGACTCTGGACATAATAAAGCCCAGTGAGCCAACACCAGCAGAACACATCTCCAATCAACAAAAACTGTGGAAACATCGCTCTGGACTTCCACTATCTTGAATTGTATTCCCCTCCATTCTTCTTCCAGGTTCTGGGACATTGTTTTCCAAATGAGACAACATCTGCTCTCATCAGAAATATGACTTTGGACCATTAAGCAACAGACCAGCAGCAGCTTGACAAGAGGAATAGGACATTTGAAACCCAGGTCCAGGATCTGTCTGTGTGGTGGCTCTTGATGCATGGTTCATATGTCTCTAACATGTCCGAGATGTACTTTGGTGCCAAACCATGAAAAGACTTGTACACAAGCAGAGCTGTTTTAAATTCTATTCTCTGAGTGACAGGAAGGCAGTGCAGAGACCTGAGCACTGGACTAATATGGTCGTACTTCCTGGTTCTTATCAGGACTTGAGCAGCAGCATTCTGGATGTACTGCAGCTGTCTTACAGCTCGTTTAGAGAGGCCAGTGAGCGGGCCGCTAGAGTAGTCTAACCTGCTGGAGACAAATGCACGGATAAGTCTCTCTAAGTCTGGTTTCGTCACTATTCCTCAGATCTTAGCAATGTTTTTCAGATGGTAAAAAGCTGTTCATGTTATTGCTTTGATGTGGCTGTTTAAGTTCAGGTCCGAGTCCATGATTACCCCAAGATTTCTAACCTGTTTTTTTTTTTTGGTTGAAGACAGAGAGACTCAAGATGACTGATAACACTTTCTCTTTGTGTCTGTGGGCCAAAAACAATGATCTCAGTTTTGTCTGAGTTTAACTGGAGAAAGTTTTTTTGCATCCACACACTGATCTGTTCAGTACAGTGACAGAGTGTATCTATAGGCCCATGTTCACCTGCCGTCAGTGAAATGTAGATCTGAGTTTCATCTGCTTAGTTATGGTAAGACACATTATTGCTGTGTTACAACTGTTGAGACTGAGATTAATCCATTTCAGATTTAGGACCAAATGTAAAAGTGGCCTGGGTATGATTTAAATTTATGAAATCTGTGCTTTTCGGACTGCTTGTCATGATGCAGAAGTTTGTGTTTGAATTTTAGTTAGTTCTTTTCCTTATGGTTTAAATTATCATTCTTTATTGTTTTCTTGGGCACTACTTTGTTTTCATATGTTCCCCTCCATGCTTTTAGGGTTAGGGTTAGGGTTTTCGCCTTTCTGTTTTATTTTGTTTGGTTTTATTTTTTATTTATTTGTCCATAGCTTATCAGTCTTTGTTAGTTATTTTTTCTCTGATTAGATATGTCCTCTTAGGTATCCTTGCTGTAGTTAGTTTCTAATATCTTATTTAGGATGGTTTTCCGTTAGTTCCTGTTTCCTCCTTGCCATTCCACTCCCCAGCTAATACTAATAACCCTCCCCTGTTCTCTTTCCCTCACCTGCATTCAATAAAACCCTTGTTTTCTGTCTTTTGTTAAACACTCTGCTCGTTGTGACACATACCCGTAAGTTAAGTTAAAACTGTTTTTGATGCAAAAATAAATACGACATGCTGACCTTTTTTTATCCTTATGTCAACTGATACTTGAAACAGATGGAAGATGCATCCACAAATAAATGTGAAGGGTCAACAAACAAGAAAATTATAAATACAGTATGAGAGACTAGCAGTCTGAAGCCAGATTAGTTTTATGGTGTGAACATCGGTGCAGTTAGCACCAGGAAGTCTGTTCCATCATTACTGGCTAAGGTTCAGCTTCCATCCTGCCCTCCCTGTTGCATTCACCGCCCTCCTATAGCCTCAATAAAGAAAATATAAGGTGTGCACATCGGAGGACCGGCCAACACTCCAATTAGAGGAGGAGAAGAAAAACAGGAGCAGCAATCGACTAACGGCAACCTGAGATGACAGGATCTCATCCATCACTCTGCATGCGCACAATTGCCATATGAAAACACAAACAAGCAATCAATTGTTTTGCTCACAGCTTGGGGCCTCCTAATAGAGCACATTTATCTGACGCCGTGGTGGTAGCCCCAGCAATACTTTAATTTGTGAGACATTATGTTGAGTTAATGCCTACCAGGTTGCCGTTCAACCGGGGGGACTTGGCACACTTGGCGGCGATGTAAAAGCCAGCATCATGCTGTATTGTGCTGGGGCGCTGTGATGTAAATGATCTCAGCCGCTGTATCATAATGGGCTCGTGGAATCAATTTATGTGGGAATAGTTGCAGAGGAATATTGCATTGTATCACGGCGTAATTAGAGAGCGGGAGGAGCGCTGGGCTGCAGGAAAGGCCTCCGCTTGATGGCCGACTGCTTGGCTTTTGACCGCCTCTGTGAGCTGGATGAAGAGCATCTGGTGGAGGGAGGTATTTGGGGTGGTGGAGTATGAGGAGATAGAAATGGAAAGAAAAGGAGGGGAGACAGGCTCTCTAATAATGATGTGCCCTCAGGCCTAATGTGCCATTTATCCCCTGTGCTGGTAAACAAACATGCACACACTCATTCATTCTTCCTCCAAACAGTCTAATCCTAGTATAGAGTTCATTTATATGGGTCTGCTGCAAATAAATGTTGCATTTTACACTCATTATTTAATTTTTTTAGAATGTAAACAATGTCTGACTACATTAACAGCCAGATTTTTTTTCAACCGAGGAAACCAAAAAGACAAATCAGAGTTTGAGCTTTGAATGTTAACCTGGGTGTACTGTTCTTTTTATTCTCATGAGAATATTTTTTTTTATTGTGTTACAAAACCTGGTGCTTGAATTAAGAAAATTGGATCCTTTCTCATTGATATATACTTTTTGGGGGATAAATATGGAAAATACTAGATTTGCTAAAAATAGAGGAAATAAAATCATCAGACTGAGTGGCTTCCTTCTTTCTGAAGTTCACAGTTTTCTTTTTAGAGTACATGTGGAGTTAATGAAACTAGGGATGATCATCATTATGGACAAAAACACTTTTTGTTTTAAAAAGTAAACGTTTTATTGCTTTATTATTTCCAAGAGATTTTTTTTGTAAATGGATTATTCTTCCCCATTAAATCACATTAGGCGCATTAAGTCACACTTAGGCACCTGATAACCATTTACTCTGTTTAAGTTTTATTTTACCCTCTAGAGTAAAATCTGATTATGGAAAGAACAAGTTATTTGCATCAAAGCATAAATAAATATATATAATATTATATTCTAAATGGATTTTTTTTTAAATTTGCATGCAGAAAAGAACTGAAATAATTTAAAAGTTTATGAAGTAATTTAAGGTTAGCCTTTTCCCCTGCATCCCATGCCTGATTCTCTGAAGCTGTACTCCGTTCTTTCTAAGCATATTATTCATATTGACTTTTATTTGGAGGCAGATGTCACCCACCAACCCCCTCCCCTGTCCTCCTCCCTCTCCAGAATGGCCCTGGGGCCTCTACTGCCCTAAAGCTCGGGGAAAGAGAGGCTGTTCTCGGCCTGACAAGCGGCTGGTGGCGCTTCAATGCAGTGAAGGAAATTAAATTACAGCTCCTGTTGTCCGCTTTGTAAACAACACAAAAGCCAATGACACGGCCAATTACACTTAAGTACGGCACATGTGTACACAGAGGGGCTTGGGACGCAAAGGATTCCATGCTGAAATGTACACACGAACACATATTTGAAAAAGGAGTGGGAAAGTGCATTTATAAAGGAAAGTAAAATACTTCTAAATGTATATATATATATATATATATATATATATAATTTACAGCTCTATATCCTATAGAGTTGTAAACACTATTTCTAGAATAATAATAGTAATAATAATAAAATAAAAAATTGTCCTTAGAAAAGTTACAGATTAAAACCCAGTGTTTATTTATTCCTCTACCAAAACAGGAAGTTGTTGGTATAAAATAATTCCTTTCAGCTGCTGAATGCTGATGCTGATCTGGATAAAACTGCAGAATTCTGGAAAAAAAGAAGCATAGGAAGAAAAATAGCAACATGAATAATAATAATAATAATAATAATAATAATAATAATAATAATAATAATAATAATAATAATAATAATACAAGAAGATAAAAAAATCGCCACGTCTCATCCCAACTGTTTCCTCACACTCAGAACAAACCTGCGATGAAAATGGCTATCAGAGCAAATAAAATAGATGGTCTTTATCAAAGTAAATTAGATTCACCTAAATAGTTCACCGGAGGGGAAGAGCAGTTCCTGTAATTCACTTTAAGGCTCACCAACTTACTCAATAAAGCCCCGGCTTGGAATCTAAATGATGTCTAATCGATAGGTTTATCCGAGGCAAACAGGCGAGAAGAGCGAAATGAAACGGTTTGCATTTAAAGGAAACGAGGAAAAGTCGAGAAATCAGACGTCTGGTAATGGAATGTTGTTTCTGATGCTGCCTCTGCTGATTCCTCTATAATAATAATAATAATAATATTAATAATAATAATAATAATAATAATCTGCCATTATTACCTTACCGATTAAAATAATCCTCCATCCTTCCCTCCAGTCTCAAGGCTGCTTTTCAGCGCGTCCTGCTCTGTTTTTTTTTCATAGTTTTTACTCCCCCCACCTCCTCCTTCTCCACCTCCTCCTCTTCCTCTCCTCTCTCCCGTTTCGAGTCGTCTGATGCGGGCAGGAGGCGCCAGGTTTTCCCCTGAGGGAGGCGAAGAGTCAAGGACTGAAACCTCCGAAAGCAGAATAATGTAATTCTACACTCTCAATAAAAAGGGTTCCGCGGCGCGCGGCGCTTCTTGATGGCATAATTTTTTGCAGGACACTAGAAGCTCTGCATGCTGCAAATTGGTTGCTTCTTTCAGAATGCTCTGAAGGAGAGGCTCCACTTGCAGCAACATGAGCATGTGGGTCACAGTGAGGCATAAAATGGTTTGGTTTTGTTTTTTATGGCAGAAATGACTCTTTGCCTGCACTAAATCGTTCTCTTTTTCGGGTTGCTGGTCTTTTTTGTGAATCAAAATGATTTTTTTCGAATAAATTCCGCTGTAAGTGATGATATTTCTAAAAAAAATAAATAAACTAAGCAACAAATTACATCATTTTTAATGAATCCATGGGATTTCTACAAAAAAATGCATCACGATTTTTACTTATATTTCAAATAGGTGGAATTTGGTTTGAATAATGTAAAACTTTTCTAACATATTCTATTTAAATCTAAATAATTTAAAATCTGAGAAAATCTGGATAATATATACAGTGACATTTTTATGCTAATCATTCCTTTTGTTTGATCAGTATTTAGTTTTGAGGTTTTCGTCACTATGCATAAAGAACAAACCTCACACACATTTTTTTGCTTTAAATACTGAATTTCATTTGAATAGATATTTTAGAGTTTTGGAACAAGTTGTCTAAGGGAGCTAAAATTAAGTTCTCCCAAGAGGAAGGTCTTATAGAGAGCACAGATCATTTTAGTTTAGCATGCTGTCTTAATTAAAGAGACCTATCCATCGTTGTTTTAACCCAGATTATTTCCATTTTGTATGCACACAAATATTATTAGTAATTTTTTGGAAATAAGCATATATGGTGTTTGAAGTTTAGCTTACATGTGCATGTTTTGCACTGTGATTGAATGAATATCTTTATTTAGGTCAAATAATTACGTGGTGACAACACAGTTGCCCTCTGCGGTGATGAGGTTTTGCTTCAGAATTTCTATGGAATGATCATAACCGAATCATAACAGGTTAAAAGGCGCAGGGTTTTTCTCTCCACTGTTCCACCTTTTCTTTCATCAGCAAAGAGAGGGACATTTTTAAAGAACGGGGAAGAAATCTGGTAGATGCTGGTGACAGGAAAATGTATTTTCAAAACAAGAGTCCATCTGTGCAAATCAAACATTTACATCAGATACGTTATACAAAATTAAAGGAATTCTAGTTTTCTAAAACAATTAAAGCCACGCTGAATATCAACACACAAGATATAAATTACCTGTAGCGAAGGAGAAAAATCACATATAAGCAGAAAAACAACTTTTAGATAAATACGTCTAAAATGACTCAAATAACTAAGTCAAGGTAAGAACACATGATTAGAAAGTGTACAACCCATCCAATAAGGATGCTAATTTAAGAAAAGAGTGTTGGTTTTTAACAGCATCGAGTTTTTTCGTGTTGTTGTTTTTTTGTCAAAAAGCGGACTGCTGGGCTTTACAACCCCTGCTTTTTTCAAGGTCTATATGCTCTGAAGTTCAGCAGCAGAGTCCAACTGCGCCTGGGAGAGGAGAGGGGAAGATGACAGCCTCCATCACAATAATCTCTGACATCCTGGACTGCAGAGACATGATTCCTCCTTCTTCTAAGGTCTGGGATCATTTCAGCTGTCAATTTAAATGGGTCTGTTATCGGACAACTTAGCAAGTGGACATCCATTATCAGAACGTCCCTACTCATACTGTCTGGTGCAGCTTTTCTCAGGTTTTCCTGTAGCTATCTTTACATCGTCTCCTTGAATTCCTAGATTCTTGTCTAAACGCCTGCTTTAATTATTCTGTTGAGGAAATTGTGCGTAAACAACTCGCCTGTGTACAAGATATACATTTTTTTTTACATCAAGCTTTCCTGTTTGACGATGAGACCTCAGCAAGCGATAGATCTACATGAGAAAAAAAATAAACATTTATAGGATCAAAGCATGTTTTATCCACATTACAAGTTCTGAGTGGATAACCGAAAAAGTTTAAACGTAAAAACATCACAAAAACCTAACAGCAGTGGCTATGCAAGAATCTGTTTTCATATCTGCTGCATTATCTAATCAATTAATTTGATACATTTTTATTCATATCTTAAATAAATTATATTTCAGTATTTATGCGGTTTTTACAGTGTCGATGCTTTATTTCTAATCTTAAATTTTTCATCATGACTTAAGCGTAGGCCTATTCTAAAATGAAATTAAAACAAATAAATGATTCGATATTTCACAAATGTATTTTTTTATTTATACGACCCTATATTATGAATAATGTCTTATTAAATCATATGCATACGTCCTGCAGAAAAATACCGCAGCAAAAGGTCACCTGGAAATGAATAATGTGGTTTTGTTTTGGACATGTATCTGTTTAGGCCCGGTGGGCGGCGTTAATTTAAAACCAAAATAAATGAACCTCTTCCAAAAGGCTCAGTCCGGCGTATCTTGGTTTGTATAACTTTGTCCTTCTGCTTCGTTCATTTTAATTTGGTGTGCACCACCCCTCCCCAGCCCTCCAAAATAAACCAAATGAAAGCTAAATCTGCCGGTAGGTCACTAATATATCGGGGGGTGAGGGAGAAGGGGCGCAACTGTGACAAATTCCTTTTGTCTCCGCTTTGCTGGTACTTTATTACCCAGGCGAGCAGCATCGCCTGGAGATAACGATTCATCACGCACAGCCGGCAACCATAGACAACGCCTTTGGGCAAAGTCAGCAAGGGGCTTTCATTTTAGGAGAGAGGGGGAGTGCACGCGCGCCGTTGTGAGTGAGCGAGCGTGAGCAAAATGTGGTGGTGGGATTAGGGGTGGGAAGAAGAGGGTAGGCCTTAATTGGCTACTGGGCTTGATTGCATTAGTAAAATTGCAGCAACAGCCCTGCTCTACATCATGTTTACGTTTCATACCACAGAAACTCGAGCAATTGTCTGATTGCTTTATGATGCAAAACTATCACAATTCAATGAGATTTGTTAAGAAATAAAACAATGTAAAGCCTCTTTATGTTAATTCATTATTTAGTGAAGTATAATGGTGTGGGGAATGTGGGCCAATGCAAAAGCAAAAACACAAGAGATATAAAGGACTGCCCATTGGTTAGTTGCATTTAGATTAAGAGAGTTTCCACAAATTATACCAATCACTGTGATTTTGTTCAGTTCCAATTATTGTTTTAGTCACAAACCCAAGATTACCAGGACTGAAGGAGAACAGTACCTATTGTTGATCTGGCTGGTCCCACAAAAACCCACTTTTTTATTGATAATCACAGCTATTACAAGTAGTAAATCACTGATTAATTACTACTAACTATATGACTAAATGTGTTTTTTGACACATGAGTGACATCAAGTACTAATTAAAAGATATATATATATATATATTTCAAATTACCCCACTGAACAGTTTAATCATTTTATCCGGCTTGTCCTTATACCCCCAGACCACTCTGGCCTTCCAACTCTAGTTGGAGACAGACATGGAGAAGCAGATTTATGCTTTTATGACCCTTTTATATTGAACAAACTTCCAGAGCACTTTAGAGCTGCTGAAAAACTAAATTTCTTTTAATAAAGGCTAAAAAACATCTGTTTACAGCTACCTTTGATTAGATAATTAATAATAGCTGAATGCCATAACTGCTGCATGTTTCTGATTTTGCATTCTTTGTTTTTGTTGTAATTTTATTACTGCTTTTGTTTTATCCCTTGTTCATATACAGCACAGTAAACTGCATTGAAACAGAAAGATTGCTATATATATATATATATATATATATATATATATATATATATATATAAATATGCTTGCCTTTCCTTGAATTAAAAAGTGAATTCTTGCAAGATTGGGGTCGTGTCATTTTTGTTTTTGTTTTAGATGTTTTCAGTCTTAAACTGGAACAACTTCAACATTTATGTTAAAGTGAAATAAGAATATTTTATAGATAGCTTAAACCACTGCAAACTTCATTGATACTTCAGATTGGCCCTGGTCACCGAAATGTTTGGAAATAGCTAAAAACAGAGCTTAATATGAGTTACTTTCTAAGATGTGTCCTTAAAAATATGTGTGTTCTGATGCTTTTAGAATGATTGGATAAAATCCTTTCATCACAATCTAAAAATACCCCAATCAATACAAACACATTCACACACATCCAGAAAGAGTCCCAGACTGCACATTAGAAATGAGATAACTTTAAAGCAAATCTCTGTCATCCCCTGGTGCTTCCCTCCAACAGCAGACGCGGGAGCTAATCACGGCCAACAGCCTGAACTGGTGAGAATAATGAAAAGAGACACTTGGTGTCCTGATGAGGACGGATCGGCTTGTCAGTCTCAATAAAGAGATCTGTGATATTGCTCCTGATGGTTACAGGTTTCACAGCTGCGCTCGGCATGCAAAGAGAGAAACACCAAATGCAGAACTGATTCATAAAAACACTTAAATTAGAGTTTCTGCTTGGTTTCCAACTAAGTATTTAACAAAAAGGTATGTTTTATGTTAAATAGTTAACACAAAGGTGTGCTCATCAACAGAGCCTGTCCAATCTTTGATGGAGCCTTAAGCAGAATTTAATATGGCGGCCCACTTGCTGATATAGAATTTCAGGGATCTTATGTTATTTAGTTGCTGTGGTGGAAATTGACATTTCTGCAGCTGGTCTTTGCATTGTTTTTTATCATGTTTTCTAGTACCTATATACCAAAAATCATCAACCAACATATGGAAAAACTCAGCAATTTATCAAAGTTGGACCTTTACTTTTTCCTTCATGAATAATACAAAATATGGATACGATACTGAAGTTTCCAATTTATATTGGTAGCCATTTCAGATTCACCTTACCAAACCAATAACACTTTTAATAAAGAACATGACAGCTCTAAATGAAACGAGTATGTAGCATTATTTGTCTCACGTATCATCGAAAGTTGAAAATAATTCGTTATGAATAGGGATGCAACGATACCACTTTTTTAAAATTGATACGATACGATACTTTGATTTGAGTACTAGCCAATACAGAGTAACAATATTGATACTTCTACCACACATGTAATTTGGAAGACAGGTTTTATTTAATTTTCTACTCCTTATAATAAATGATGACGAATTAGATAAAAATAAAAAGTATTCTTTTATTTGTTTTGTTTTTTACGTGTCCTGTCTAGCAGTTTGCTACTCAGAATTGGTGTCTGAGTACCAAGTACAAGCCCAACAGATTTACTTTCCCAAGCAGAGTATTACAGCTTTGCAATAGTACTCCTCAAAAAGTATTCATAAAAATGACCACAAAACTAAAATTTCAAGTGAAAAATAAACATTTTCTGTGGAAATTATTGCAGAGTTTAAACATTTTAAGTATCAGTTCATGGTATTGGTTAACTGTAACCGATACAGATACAGTACATAAAAAATGGGATTGGCATATTGTAGGAATATCATAGTTAATTCAAAAGTTGAATTAAAGTTAATTAAGATCAATTATGCATTTTTTTGATAAACATAAGTTTGTAATTGTAGTCTTTTCATAAACTAGGCTAATAGTTTATCCTAGAAACAAGATGGACAGACAGACAGACAGACAGACAGACAGACAGACAGACAGACAGACAGACAGACAGACAGATAGATAGATAGATAGATAGATAGATAGATAGATAGATAGATAGATAGATAGATAGATAGATAGATAGATAGATAGATAGATGTTGCTATAATTTGCAGAGGATATTATTATCTCTAGTAAAAGTTATAGGATATAGAATCGAAAAAAATAGAAATATTGATAGATTTCTAGGGATGGATTTACACAGATAATTTGTTCCTAAATTGTAGCAACATTAAATTTGGAGCATTTTATAACAAGGTAAAAATAAAACGAGGCCATGCTTGTTTTGAACACAGTTCATACAAATTGCATGTGTTTGAACTCTAATTTTCTTTGAATGACAATTAACTACATGTTGTAATGGAACTAACTAACTATTACAAATCTTTAGAAAACCAGACAGTTTAGCTCCCTAGCGATCCCACACACAAGGTGTGATGCAGAGGATGAAGTAATGAAATATAGCTAACACTAACATCGTTTACATGCTACAGGGAAAAACACGTACAAAAAAAGGTGAGAAGTATAAATAGTTCCTGTCCGTCCCACAAGACCTTCGTTAAATCGTAAAGGCAAGCAACAAATTATTTTGAAACTGTATTCGGATGCTTTGAAATTAAATAAACTAAATATAAACTTAGAGGAAAATGTATATAAAGTCTAAACAAATATTAGAAAAGGATATACAACCGTTTCACGTGAAGGGAAACTTAGATCAGGAATAAATATTCTTCTTCACAAGTTATTATTTTTGAATAACAAAAAACAGTCAGTAAGCAAACGTAAAATTGAAGTTGATTGTGTGACATTATCATTTCCAGAAGAAAAAAAAAAAACAGTGAGAACTATAATGTAAATGTTCAGGAATATGTTCCCTATTGATGTGATTTTTTTGCTTGTTCTGTATTGTTAAACAAAAAGTAAGTGCTGCTATCAATTTTAATGCATGAGAATTTCAAACATCCATGTTTAATTTAATGAGGTGTTAGAATTGAAGGAGGCCCTCTGTTGGTTTTAAGCCATGGGTTGGTTCACATGTGCCTTGGTCCGGCTTAAAATGAATAATCTGGATAGCATCAAAGAATAACAAAAACTGAATAAGATGCATCTCGGAAGGACTAGGGATGATTTCATGTTCACATGTGGACATAAACACCCGTTTAGTCTAAAAACATGTTTATTTAACTGCTTCAGTTATATAAGGCTGTTATGGTGAAACTCTGCTCCTGTCTTTGAGGATTAGGTTGGCGCTGCACAGTGCTAGGCCAGACGTCACATCTCTGCAGCTGCATCACCAATCCACAGAAAGAGAGCTATGCCTTACAGCCCAAACAGGCTATTCAACATTATTTCCCCTCCTGCTGCCCATAGAACTTCCTGGTTTTGCATAAACGGCCAATTACCCAGTCGGTAAGCTGATCTGAGGCTCGGTGCATCCTCTCCTCCCTGTTCAATTCATTTCCCAGTGACGCGCAAACATAAACAGGCCGAACTGCAACGTGTTTTCCTTCGCACCCGTTCATCGTCCTCGCACCGCGTTATTGATATGGCCCCACATTCACACAATTGATTTTTATGCTTCCCTCTAGCCACCTTGTGCAGTTGAGAGATATCTTTATTCGCACGGAAAGTGAAATAAGTGCGTAATAAAACGGTGATATATTAAATCCGTTTTTCCCCGTGTCGCGCTTTTATTATGAGCTATTTTTCATTTTTATTGAATTGAGACCTCGACGATCAACGTCGTCGCTTCGGGCTTCGAAAGGTTAAATGATTTGCAAATCAGATGCGCCTCTTCTCACATCCATCCATCCATCCATCCATCCATCCATCCATCCATCCATCCATCCATCTATCTATCTATCTATCTATCTATCTATCTATCTATCTATCTATCTATCTATCTATCTATCTATCTATCTATCTATCTATCTATCTATCTATCTACATTTCATTACTTTAAGGTGACATAGGTCCAGCAGAACCTTTAAACCAGGCCGTTATGCGCTGCAGACTTCCCTAATTTATCCCTTTATTCTGTTTTAAAGTGCAACAAATGATTGCCCCATTCCGCCTCTAGCATTAATCTGCTCATTGTGCATTGTAGCGCGCGCATTCTGCAAAATGCGTCGGTGCAAACGTACAACAATCAGGATCTGGTCAAGATGCAATGCCCCTTTGGTTCTGTTTACCATTTGATATATTTTATTGGTGCTTTTTTTTACTTGCTTTGGGGGTGCATGTGTTTTCTTTTAAGCAATGAGAATAAGTAATTATAAGACCGTTATGGACTTAAAATCATCTGCTGTTAAAAAGTTTTAAAAAAAATCAAAAAGCAAACGCCTTATTAATTAAGGATCCAAATCGTTCAGTCATGTAGAAGAGGGGTCCCATAGACCCCTCAGTCTTTGGCCAAAACACATATTTGGGAAACCTTACACAGCCATGGCTCTATAATAGCAGACTATAATTTGATAGAGAATAAAGGAAAGTGTTGATTTAATGTATTGTCTGGTGCTATGGAGCTCCAACAGTGTCACAATCCAGTAAATACATATATATTTACACAGCCTAATTGTATCAACAATCAATGAAATTAAAAGAAAAGATATATAAAATCTATTAGATTAAAAAAGATAAATTACATCATGTTAATAATCATAGTATTTTCATTCACAAATACAAACATAATGTGAGGGTAGGCCACAGCACATCATGAATTTATTTGATGTCAAAATCCGGTGGTGGAGATAGTAGTCTTATCAAGAAAATTGGTTGGAGGTGAATTTACTTTGCAGGTTAACCAATCAGAAATCAATTGAGTTTTTAACATGCCAAAGTGACTCCAAAAGTCAGTTTCTACAAATTGTATAAAATAATGTCAATACAAATTTGATTTAAGATTTTAAGTGTGAAAACATACGTTATTTCCAGTTTATTTATTTATTTATTTTATTGTGTTTATTTATTTATTTATTTAATGTTTGTGACCATTTTTGGACTAGATAGGTTAAAGTTAAGAACATCCTGTTTGCTCCATAAACTTTAATGCTATTGAAATTATACTGAAATGACTGGATTCCTTCAAATGTTTTATTACAGGGTGGCTCAAATTAAAGATTCACCAATCAGATTATCATTGCCAATACATACTTAAGGGTTTGTTTGTTTTTTGGATCGTGCTCCTCTGATATCGGTAAGTTCATGTAGCAAACAAAATAAAAAATAATGGAGTAAAAAGATTATCTCTGCATCAAAGCAAATTCGAGTAATACTTTTTAAAATTAAACAATAGAAGTGCATGTTTTTGGATGAGGCATTTATAGATAACGAATAATGTACGTTTTTAGGGTTGATGCATTTATTGAATAGGAAAAGAAATAGGCTATATGCTTGACCCACTGAATCTTTTACCGATTGAAAGTTATGTCTTTAGTTTCAATTTAAAATCGCACTACTGTTGGTTTAAGATGCAGCAATCCTTAAGCGCCAGAAAGCTCTGCACAACACATGCTGCGGCCTCTTTAAGACATCCAAGCAAAACAACTGTCCTGATGGAGGTGGGAGGAGGAGGAGAATGAGGGTTGTGAGGGGAGGGTTGACTGGTTTGAGGACCGAATGGCTGCTTTTTTACGCTGTTACGCAGAGGGCAGTCTCACCTGCTGAAACGCTTGCAAGTGCACTTCGCCATTCAGCACAACAGAGCCCTCTTTCAGCGCTCAACTCCAATTAATATCCGAGCCTGCGAGGTCAGCGCTTTATTGTTGTTGTTATTTTCCTTTTTTTGCTTCCTCGGGTTTTGCCCCGTTTTTTTTCTTTCCTGCTTTGGTTTTGATCCGAGGAGCTCGGTTATTTTGCCATGTTTCCTGCGTATGGATTGTCTCTGCCAGAGTAGGCGAACAAAGCGCATCAAGTCTTTCCAGAGAGCTGCTTTATCTCAGAATCACGGATTTTGGTCAATTAGTAAACTTCTCTGGGAAAACGACGTGCATCCTCGACGGCTTGTCCACACTGATAAGCGTCCATGTTTCTAATTCACTTGAAAAGATAGCTCTGTTAAATATGGATAGGCTAAGCTTCTTCTTACCCAGACGGATTGGCATTTGATTTAGGAAACACCCGATCCCACGGCTGGACAGAAATAATGGCATGATTTTGGATAGCACCGGGCGCGTTATTGGTTACTTGGGAATTGAGGCTTAAATTCCACAGAACAGTCCTGTCAGAGCAACTGCTTAATTTCCCTAGACTCGAACACACTACATCTCTAAAATCTAGTGATATCATCACTGAAATAAACTATGGAGCACACTGGGATCGAGGAGGTGAACCAGACGCACCAGCAGCAGCATGAGCCCATCAGCTTCGGAATCGACCAAATCCTCAACAGCTCGGACCAGTCCAGCGGCTGCATGCTGCCCAACCGGACCGGCGACACGGATTACGCGCTGGCCCCTTACAACGGCTACAACAGCGTCTACAACCCGGCCTGCTCCTACAACGTCAACATGAACATGAACGTCAGCATGAACATGAACGTAAATGTGAACTCCGGGAACTCGGGTGGCGTGATCCGGGTGCCGGCGCACAGACCGATGCCGCCTCCGCCTCCACCTTCGGCCGCTGCCGCGCCTCATCCGCCTCCCGGAATCCCCGCTGTGCCCGGGATGGGGATGGGGAATCCGACGAACTTCACCTTCCCGTGGATGGAAAGCAGTAGGAGATTTGCCAAGGACAGACTAACAGGTAAACAAAAAACAAGTAAAAAATGAATCTACGTCTCTCTAAAACTCGTTCTGCAGAAAAAAAATCAGACAATTTAGTTACAAACGGTAATAAATAGAAAAGGGGAGATGGGTTGTGGTGGGGGGTGGGGGTTACCAAAGCGGAGCTGGTGTTTTAATCTTTAGGTTATAATCTATAACGCATCATATAGGCGCTCACAGCCACTTTTATTATACTGGAAGGGCAGCAGCCTGATGAACGAGTGCAGAAATTGACACAGACGTGCTGATGAATCTGTATTGGACAATCACTCTCCATTTACAGTGGATGACGGATCACGACGCTCCCTGTTTTTTTTTTTTATGAGGATGAATGATTTCTTTCTTCCACCCTGAGACATTAGAGGAAGGGATGAGTCACATTATTATTATTATTATTATTATTATTATTATTATTATTATTATTATTATTATTATTAAAATATGAAGGCATTTATATTTACTTTTGATACTACTTGCAATTTACATTTCTTTAAAAAGTAAACCTATAATTGCAATGAATTCTACAATCTTAATGGATTCCACACCCTAGCCTTGCTTTTTTGTCATTGAGAAATAATAGGCTAATAATAATAATAATAATAATAATAATAATAATAATATATAATAAAGATGACACGTTTTTCACAATATTTTACAATTTTAATATTTTATATAACTATAACTATATTACTATAAGTCTCATTATCTGTTGCATATGATTTAATGTATTTTTATCCCACATGCACACATGTGGATCACATTTAAAACAAAAATAAAAGAGTCCTTTTATGCCTTTTGAGAGGAAACTCTCAAGAATTGTTCTTTTAGATGTTATTGAAGCATAAGTAGGTGCGTTTGTAAAATAATAAATACAAATTCAGGTTTTAAAATAAAAATAGACATTATGCTGTACATGTAAAGACAGTGTGACTGCTGTTTATTCTATGAAATATGCTGCTACCTCGTAAAATGTTCACAGCAAATTGATTCAGATTTTTTTTTCAATAAGCTCCTAGTTTTAATGATAGTTAAAGATGGAGAAATCCTGGAAATGCGTGTTCGCGTCATCCTATTCACGCATTAAATATTCATATTTCAGCTCTTTCTACCTGATTAATTATTCAATACTGGTGGACGATATGTCATCTGCAAAAAGATACAGTGTAAATAGATTTATCAATTTTACTCATAGTCACAGAGGGCCCCTCGTTTAACTTCTTTCAGCTTTGTGTAATTATTTCGCTGCTTATATTCGTCCCTGAGTATTGATCAACCAAAGATATGCAGCAGGAGCGCCTTCGTGGTCCTATCCCCCATCAAGAGGCAGAAACATCGCAGATTTGTCCGGTTTTGTTTCCTATAAAACCATATAAATCATTTCTCCTCCTGGCAAGGATGAATGTTTCTCCTCGTTCCTTTTTTTTCTTTTTTCTTCCGCCCTAGCCTTTCCAGGATGAAACCGGAGGAGGAAAAATGCCCTCTAGTGCAGCTCAAATCAGCTCAACGTTTTGCCAAAAGGCTTTTGGGCTGTGTAACTCTGGCGTTGAGTGGAGCTCGTTTAGCGGGGATGTAAACAAAACCCGGTAAACTGCGCCGCAGATTCTCGTTTTTCACGTTATATGGAGCAGAAACTCACCTCGTTCATCACGGTGGCCAACGCACAGGCAAAAAACAGGGGCAAAAAAAGTGAAGATGTATATACGGAGCGTTATGAGCCTCAGTGATGCATCCTAAAAACGGACTAAGAGGTGTTATCTAACACCCAATCAGTCACAGCAGATGTATGTCATATTTTAGATTTATTTTGAATATGATTAATCCTCCCTTTCATCAATCTCAGTTAACGTGTAATAATGTTTGACTTGTTAACATTTATTTTAAAGTTTACAGTTCATGTTTTATTTTTTTTATTTTTGATTACACATGACTTAAAATAAAAGTTAATCAAATGATGTTTTTTAACGAAGAAAGTTTGAATAAATAAATACATAAATTTAGCCTCTAAAATCTAAATTAAAATGTTAAATGAAATATTAAACAAGCACCTAGTGTTATTGAATTACTAATTTAAAAACAAAAGTTTGAATCTTTCTAAAAAACAACAACAACGAAACAACCACCAACTATATAATAAATACATAGGTAAATAGGCTCTAAGAAGTGTTGCAGATTAAAAAAAAATCAAATACAGAATCAATTCTAAGCAGAACGTATTTAAATTAATAAATCCAAACAAAATATAAATAATCTAGGTAATAAATAACCAATTTTAGTATCTACATTAATGTCAAAATTAAGAATAAGGATTATTAAGATTATGTATCATTAATGTGGACTGTTGACGCATTTCAGTGTCACGATACAGATGAGCTGCTCCATAATTCACCTAGCAGCAATAAAGCATAATTACAGCCTTTTCTATCTGCAGTAAATGTCTGTCTGAGAGCAGCAGAAGTCCTCCCTGCGCTGCTTGTTTTTATTTCAGGGTGACCGAAAACAGAGTCCTCTCCTTTTTGTCCCGTGTTGTGTAATAAATAGCAATGTATGTTCACGTTATATTTCAATATCCCCCCTTTGAATCCTTCGCGGATATATTTATTAGATTGCTGCGGATAATATCCGCAGTGGGGAAGGGAGGCGCTGTCACCGAGAAGTGTTATTAAGTATAAGTGGTTTTATTATGGGAAACATATTCTCCACGGTGGCATTTTATTTTTTCGATAATGCGTATGCTAAATTGTGTTATCGAGGAAGGAGATTTTGTATTTCCACCCGCTTCATTCTTCTTTTTCGCCTTTTTATCTAATAGAGAAGAAGTAAAAACTCCAATCATTTTTGCAGGATTTCTGCTTTTATTTGCTTTCCCGTTTATATCGGGAGGTTTCACGTGACCCAGTGAAAGATCAGGTGAAACTCATGGACTCCGCACAGGCTCATCACTGAGCTGTTAAACTGATTACATGTTTTTATGTCAACGCTATTAAATTAGTAATGATGACATCAAATTACTAGAAGTTGCTCTGTTATTTTATTGTCATACAATTAATATTTACATTACTATGTTATTTATAGTCATTATGTGTTACTGATCCCCAATGTAATTATTGTTTCATTGGATTTAAATTAAAAAGTCTATTCAACAGAAAAATGTCAGAAACCTGCAAAAAAATAATAAAAGTTTTGCAATTTGGCAATTTTAGTTACAGAATATGAAATATATTATTTTACAACCATTTACTTTTGATTGTCTTATATTGTGAATAGTTTAGATCCTAAAAGCTCTTACATCTGGCTCATGCATTACCACAGCACATATGTAATACAAGTTCAGCTGCATTTCAGAGTCTGTAAGGCAATGCCTTCCTGCAGTTGGCATCTCCAAAAAAGCCTGAAGCTCGTTTGGTTGCCTCCGAACGTGCTCATATGTGCCTGGCCCATTAGTTAGGCCGCAGATGGCCCAAAATAGCCTCCTAATGCAGGATTATTTGGCCAGACCTGCTCCTGGGAGCAACAACAGGCCTCCTCTGTGCTTTCCCCTCCGTGACCTGTGATGCTCTGAGCTGATTTAAGCAACATTTTCTCTAAAATTCAATGATAATGGCTATAAAGGTGTTGCAGTCCACTTATAGTGAAGTTATAGAAATAAAACTGGGGTTTTGTTTGTGTAAAGTCCTGATTAAATACCAGTGAGAGTTTGGCATGTCTCAAATGGTGCACCAGTTGGGTGCAATTGCCATTTTATTGTTACTGAGCGATTATCAGACAGAACACATAATGTTACGTTGTATTACGATCTAATAAAAATATCACAGATGATTAAAAATAACAATAAGAGGAGGAAACAGAGAGGTCAGGGTTAGGCCTTCTGCAAGTGTGCGGCTTTCTGTGTCAGACACTAAATGGGTGTTGCTAATTTACGCAGCGCCAATGTAAACTTTATGTGACCTACTGTTAGAGCAGAATCTGGCTACTCATCCGTTCCGTACAAATCATTTGCTCGTGTGCGCCTCAATTTGCCAATCGTGTTCAGCACCATCAGGGGACTCTAGAAGCTCCTTGGAAACGACTGCAGCACAGTTAATAGCTTCATGTTCCATTTCCCGTCCAAATTGTCATTGTGTGTGCGAGCAAATGAATTCTAAGATCGCTGAAACTCTGATAGCAGCAGCAGCAGCACACAGCCTCAGGGGGGACACCTATGCAGATGTTTTCATATTCATTTCGGCTCCTGGTGAGCTTCTCTAAACAATAAACACCCTGTAAGACAGCAGGTAAACAGCTAGCAGGGGAAGAACAACACAGACAAGTGCTTTTCTTTTCTTTTTTTTTTAAGCATTTGATTTCAATTCAGCTTCAGAATGAGAATGTGGGTTGCAGAGTGGATCTATGGCCAACGATCTTGTTACATTTATTGATCACCTGTTTACCCGCGACTGACAAAATAGACAGGATTCATAGATATTTTATGACGCAGAGAATACGTTGTCATTAATACACTGCATGGTAGGTGCTGAAAAGAAAAAAACGGACCAAAGGCACTTTATTTTTCTTCTTTTAAAGGGACACAAATGAAGAAAAGGAGACAAAAACAAGCTCAGATCTGAACCAGACAGGTTTAACCAGTGACAGTTTTTATAATTCTCTAAATTAACGATGCTGCAAATGTTGTGCTTGAGCAAAAATAAACGTTTCATAAATTTTAAATTGTACTTTTAAACCACCCAGCTTACATTTGATTTATTTAAGGGCTAGAATCTGATATATTTATATAGCACCAATTTACAGCTGAGAGAGTCCAGAATTCTTAAGGAAAAAGTAAAGTAACCCATTAAATAGTGTGATGGTGGAAACTGTGAATTAAAAGCCTTTAGTTTAATAATCTAGCTGCAGTCCACCATCATATATTTTTGATTATGTCTTCATCTTTTTAAACTCAGCACCTGCCCACATATCATTTACGAGACATGCAAAAAAGTAAATAAAAATTCACGGTGAATATACAGTAAGTGACAAGTATGTTTATTTTCTCGTTTTTTGTTTTGTTTTGTTGGGGGGGGGGTTGTTCCTGTCACCCCTTTATAGAAGAGTGCCCCTGGTCACAGATAATCTGCTGTTTTGCATGCAAATCCTTTCACAAAATATGTAACCAATTTAGAGCTTTAATGAGATAATTAACCACTTTTTGTGAAAATACCCCATTTGTTTAAATCAGATTATGATTTGCTTATGAAAAAGCTGCTCGTATTTCTGTATTTTTTTCATTCTAATAGTAAATAACTAATTCAAAGTCTTTATGGATGACCTGTTTGTGCTCAATTTATCTTTATAACCCTTCATGTCCTCTCATTTTCTCTGAATGATACATATTAAAATGACCAACTTTAAGAGAGCATCAGTAAATGTCATTAAAATAGAGTCTGTTCATCATTCAGGCTTCCTTCATATGATTAGCTGCTATGGGTCGGTGCCAGCCCGACTACTGCTGCTGCTGTTCTCCAGATGTGGGACCTGACTGTGTCTCCCTTTCCTTTAGGGGAGGAGGCAGAGGAGAGCCGAGCTGGGGAGGCCACAGGGGGGCCGGAGGCTGCCGGGTCTCTCTGTCCTCTCCCCAAGGGAGACATCGGCAGGGTCCCTGTCTGGAGCACGGTGGAGACGTTAGCCAAATGCTATTACCCCGAGCTTGCTCACCTGAGAGAGAGCAATGGCCTTTTGGCAGACTATCCTTTTCCGAAGGGGGCTTGCCCAGGTGAGTCTCCCCCAACTATATTAAATACCCATATTTTACCAATTCAGATGATTTTTTAGAATATCTTTTGAAGCATTTTATTGAAAATCAGTCCTTCTAATTCATCTACTTTTTGCATGTTTGTATTCCGTGTCTATAAGAGTCTACCAAAGACTTTTAGAAAATCACCAAAACTGTGAAATCACATGTACGTCTTAAATTTATTTAAAAGGGAAATGAGTTAACTTTTCCCGCACCAATTTTCCAGCCGCCCTCTCACCCTTCTCCGTGACCCGGCGCATCGGCCACCCTTACCAGAACAGAACGCCGCCAAAGAGAAAAAAGCCCCGCACTTCCTTCAGCCGGGTGCAGATCTGCGAGCTGGAGAAACGCTTCCATCGGCAGAAGTACCTAGCATCGGCCGAGCGAGCCACCCTGGCGAAGGCCCTCAAGATGACGGACGCACAAGTCAAGACCTGGTTTCAGAACAGGCGGACAAAATGGCGGTAAGAGTACAGCAAAGGGGTGTGCATTTCATTTATGTGCTACAGCCTACTTGTTTTTTCCCCCCATTGAATCTGATCCCTTAAAGCACAAGCATGTCAGGTTTTTACTTCTGTCATAAACTGACAGCTCTGCATGTCACTTCCTTTCTAAACTGCTCACCTACGTCTTACCTAAAGCACCAACGGCCTGAAGCTGAAGCACTGAGGAGCTTGTAAAACACAACACCTATTCTGCTTAGCTTAGATGCCTGTCGAGGACGGTTCGCTTTTCCAAGCACAATTACTGGTGAGGCTCCTGAAAGGCCTTTTAGAAACCTGCTGTCCAAAGCAATACTGAAACACTCACAGGAAGAGCCGTCTGCCAAATCCATACATACACACACTCAAACACACACTTTCACTTCATTCTAACTGTTGTTTATAGCCATTTGGAAGTAAATGAGATGAAAATTAAATTAGAATGCCCTGCCCATTGTTAAAGGAGCAGCACGCATATTTCAAAAGCAAATTACAGAGGGCTAAATTACCTTAAGTCATTACCTTAAGGGTTTTATGTTGAAATGACTTTAATGCTTTTTTAAATGTGTTTTTTTATGTATATTCATTGCAGTTATAAAACAGATGAAAAGGTTTTTTCCATGTTGGACTAAAATTATTGGCTTACAAAAGTAATAATACCTCTTTCGCTACATCCCAACCACAAACTTCACAATGTTTTTTTGGGATTGTTTTTTTTTTTTTTGTGGTACAGCAAAACAACATAATGTTTAATTGTGATGTGGAAAGAAAACAATAAATAGTAGCTGAATTTGTTTAATAAATTATGATAAAAAACGTTTAGATTTATATTCTAGCACTTTGTAGAGCTTAAATTACAACTGCGTGTTTTGGGACTACATATTTTTACCTGTTCTTTTTAGATAATTTATTTATTTATAATTATTTCCACAGATTCTCAGCTAGATTTAGGTCAAGCTTTATCTAAGACAGGGATTTGCTTTTGACCTAAGTTCTTGCTGCATGTTTGGGGTCTTCATCCTGCTGGCAAGTGAATTCCTGCCCCAGTCTTATTATATTCATTAGCAGCCTCTAACATATCCTCTTCCTTGTTTGCACTGAATTTAGCTCCATTCCTCTTCCCATTAACTCTGGAACGCTCCCCAGATTATGATGCTGCCACCATGTCTCACGGTGTCGATAATGTGTTCAGGGTGTTAGTTTTCTATTTATACCGAGATTATACTACACACTACAAACTCCTAATGAGGTGACATCTGCAGAAAACTGGTTGCTCCAAATTTTGTTCGGTGCTAAAATAGACAATGCACCAAAAACGTTTTCCTTTCCATGAATATGCATTACTTTTTTGTCTTTCATATAAAATACAACCGTAATAAAAAGAGAGATTATTTGTTTATCAGCATTGCATATGTGCATGCAAACTGGCTGCAGAAGGAGAAGCTGTCCCTTTAAATAGCTAAATTTTCTATTTATATTATTTGTGGTTATCTTGCAGTTGCAGTGTTGGTTAGCGATTTTAGCTTGTTTGCCAATGCATACCTGATATGAAGTGATTGTTGCAGGTAGTTGTATTTCTAATCATAGTTTCAATCGCTTCTGCAACGAAACATTTCTTTTGTTTACCTTGGAAGGGATGCGATATGATGGAATTCTAAAGAACTTGCTTTTATTTGTTTTTATTAAAGCGATTTGTGCAACCAACAGCACAACCGGACATGATCACATCTCTTTTTGCAGACGACGTGCTCATTCGAACACGGAGGGAACTAGACAGATTCTCCCTCTATATTAAAGTTTGGTGTTTTCACATAACGCTTTGTAACAAGGTTCAAGAGGTATGAATGGTTTTGCAAGGCTCTGTCGGTTGATGAATTTTGCTTCAAAAGTAAGACAGGTGCTTTTACATGAAAGCCATCCCAACAATTACATCATCCAGTCTGCACCACAGGTTGTAATAAAATGAGTCTGCTCCTAATAAAACACTAGCAAAGCGTATCCTGACTGAGCGTCATGTCACGAGTGCAACAGGGGAATTGGCTTAACTCATTTTTCTGATTTTCTACTTTTGCTAAGATTTATGCCACGCTCTCCCTGTTAGACATGCATCTGATCGGATGAGCGTGAGGGATGTCTTTGCGTGACGACCACGCTGGTAACAAGACGATGATCGAATCAAGAGCCGGGTGAATCAGATTATGATAATGTTGTTAACAATAATGTGTGGCTAATGGATGGAGGTTGGTGTGCGTGAAAGAGGGGGTGATCAGAGGTGTGCTCCTGCTTCTGATTCCTACCGACCATTCAGATTTCACTCTCGATCGGCCTTTTTGAATACGACACTTGTTTCTGAAGATTTATCAGTATAATTTACACAAACATCAAAACAGAATCCTAATTTGACTAATACTCGAATAAATGTCGAAATCAATGATCTCATTATTAAATTAAACTGATAGATATAGATGCTAAATAAAAAAAAGAATTTTTGCCTATATCTAAGGAGAAATGGCCTTACTGTTAGAAACTCAAATATCCCCATGTTAGCATAAAAACTCCTCCACTGATGGAAGCACCGAAGCTACAGGATGTACTTAACTGGTGTTGCGGTGAAATAATCAGGGAGGCAGATGTAAGTTTTCACCTTGAGGGGATCATCCCCGCCCCTCTCCGCTGTTGGCTCACCGGCTGCTGTCACTCATGTCCGTCAGCAGCCGTCTGAGCCTGGAGGTAAACCCAGTAGCGCAGGCGCCGAATAAATATTCATATGTAGCAGCAGCCAGTTTGGACATCAGCAGCTTCTCACCTGCAACGTGTTTTACTTTTTGTTTACATCCTTTTTTCCTGCATGGCGTTAGACTCCTTATCAGAAAAATATTGATAATAGCCTACTCTTTGGGAATTAAAGTTAACCAAAGCTGCTATGTTTTATGTTTCACTGAGGAAATTTTTTTTTTTTGGGTGAATTGCTTTTTTATTCAAATTTTAGCGCTGCCTGATAACAGAATTTTGCTTTATGACTTCTTCGAATGAGGTGTTATAAATATTTTTTCTTATTATATACGATAAATAAACAAACATGAAAAAAAGGAATTCTATTTAAATAATTTTTTGAGGCATACATATTTTAAATCCTATTTGTTATTGTGATCCTGTTTTTTCATCTGGAAAAAAAAAATCTCTATTTCAGTAAACGTTTTTATTAGGCATTTCTTTTCCCCAGACTTTTGTTTCCCGTTATGTCGTGTGTGTTTTTTTTGTTCACATTATCACATTATTTTCAAATTTTAACAATGTGGTTAAGAAATTTAGTAATTATAAATAAAATAAAAATAAAATGTGAAATACCTGAAAATATTTTTTTGTTGCAGAAATATTTTATTACCTTACCACATGATTACAAACAAAACATAAGATAGATATATCTTATCTTTTTCTGAAATATTCTGAATCCTGCAGCATTTGTTAAAAAATTTGATTATGTTTTTTTGTCAGATTTAATATTTGCCTGATGGAATGCATTTGATTTCTTTATATACTGCATATATCCTTTCCCCCCTATTTTGTAATTAGTACGTTTAAGATATGTACTGATCAAAGCCGCGTATTAATTAACATTAATTACATATTTATATTTGATTGACCAGTCAAATTTTAATATTGCTAACTGTCGATTTTCTTTTCACAGGAGACAAACTGCAGAGGAAAGAGAGGCAGAGAGGCAGCAGGCCAACCGGCTGATGTTGCAGCTTCAGCAGGAAGCTTTCCAGAAGACGTTGAGCCAGCCGTTGCAGCCAGATCCCCTCTGCCTGCACAACTCCTCCCTCTACGCCCTGCAGAACTTGCAGCCATGGGCAGAAGACAATAAGGTGACCTCAGTCACCTCTGTGGCTTCAGTAGTATGACTGTGTGGGTGTGCATGTGTGTCTGGGAGAGAAAAGACAAGAAGGGAAAAGGGACAAAGTTTGGAATAAAATGCCGATATCCAAGCGCCGTCAGTATATAATGGACAAAAGTGAGGAATTTCCTTGTTTTCTCCCAAAATCTTCTCACTTATCTGGGAGATCATAGACAGAGGAAAATGGTGCTTGCTTTGCAGGGAAAGTCTAAGTGGACATTGCGCTTCCTCACTCAATGATCATTACCAGCAACATGATGGGGGAGTGAACATAGATAGAGACAGAGAGATATGTTACGGTCAGGATCTACAAAAAAAATAAAAAAATAAAAATATTAAACACTGTGCGGACTTAAGCACAAAGTAGCTGCACTTAGATTCTGTTTGTCAAAATTAAGCAAGTCTACAAGTGTTATCTAAGAAATCTTAAGTCTGTTGAGTCTTATCCTGCCTTACACCAAGTTTCCGCTTTTCCTTCAGCTGTCGGTCTAAAAGAGAAGAGGGCACTTTCCCCACTAAGTGCCAGGAAACAAACGGACACCTCTGTACATGCCCAACTACCAAGACTGCCTCTCATTTGCCTCTGGACCCCCACTGCAAGGCGGAAGGAGGCTCATTGCCAGTGATGGAAAATATACAGCCTCCATTCCCCCCCCCCCCCCCCCCCCCGCTTATGACTTTGTACAATGTAGTAAAATGCATGTTTCAATCCTTTTCAGTGTGCACTCGGAGGAGCCATTAAAGTCAGCTGTGGTTGAGGTGGATCTCCTCCCCAGCTGCAGAGCTCGAGTGATAGTGGATCGGCCCTGATAATGGATTCCTCATTATGTTAAAATCAAAAGTGTTTTATATTAAAAGATATTGTGACTTTTTGAAACGAAGACCAACCTCTCTCATTTTCTTGCCTCTGTCTGTCGTTTGCTGGGTTCTATAACCAACCAGCTGTTGTTGTTTTTTTGTCGCCATTATGAAAAAGACGCAATAATGCTTTATGATTTTAGAGAGCAGTCAGCCTCACGGGATTTACTTGTGATTACGCATTAAAGTTTCAAACCACCCAAAGGTAAGATGCCACAGACCTGCATCTGTAAGAGCGCACGGTAGCCATTTTTTAATCCATAAAAACTGATGACTACAGCTCCCATGTGTGCATGGGGAGCAGGCTGGTGCCAAACGGTAGTATGAAAAACCCTCCATGGATGAATTAAAGTTTGAAATCAATACCAACAGAGGGTAAAAAAAAGGGGACTGAGAAAAGTTTCTCTTTGGTATTGTAAAGGTTTTAAATGAAGAAACTTGGATTTGTTATTTTCTTTCTGCAGTTTAATGCAGATCTTAAAGGAACATTTGTTTAGTGAGTGAGGAGGAAAAGTAAATTACATTACATTTGTGTTCTTCCTCCAGGTCATCTCTCATTTTCTATTTGCCTGGTCTCATATTGGCTGTAAATGAAGACAAATATTTGCATTAATTGGGCAAGTTTTGAATGAAGAAAATACATTTTCGTTTTTTTTTTTTTTTTTGTGCAAGGCTGACCTATATTTTAATAATAACAATACTAGGGAAAAGCCTTTTTTTTTTCTTTTTTTTTCTTTTTGCTCGTTTGTCACACTGTATCAGAAAAAATAATCAAAGATATTTAGATTTCTTTCAATAAGCAAAACAGCTATTTAAACTAACTTGACGCCAATGAAAAAATAAACCCCTTGTTTAATCATAGTGTAATGGCATTTAAGACTCTTAATAAAGATGAGAGAGATTCCTTTAAGAGTTTGGAGGTTTTAATAAAAGTTGAATTGATCATACAGGAGAACAGCACAGATCACAGTGAATGCCGAATGCTACCCCCCTCCTAACTCCCTCCCACAAGCTCATATGAAAATAAGTATTTATAAAGTTCAGCAACCTTGCCTCTATAACTTTGAAGACAAAACTATTAATCTCAGGGTGGGAATATCTTCGGATGAAGACATCTGGCTCTTTGCTGTGAATAAGTGACTTTTGACATATACAAAATAATGGCAATAGCTTGGGTTATATGTAACACAATAAGAGAAACTCTCAAAACTAAGTATGTAAGAAGAATCAATATTTTCTCAGGCAGTGATGTCTTCTCTAACCTCGAACTCAACACCTGTTGTCTGGCTCCTCTGCTTTCAGTGTTAATAATTCTAGAGATTAATCATAATAATACATTTTTCGATCACAATAGATTAACTGTAATTAACAACTTTTTGGAAAATGGAGTTTAATTTCATTAGCCATACTCAAAACTAAACAGAATTAAAATGTTTCAGAAGTCATTCAGAAAATCAAGAACTGATCAGAAACAAACTGACATCTATCAGTCTTGAAAGGATTAAAAAGTCATTTTTAAGGTGTTAGGATTCCAACAAACCCCAGGGAAGGAACTTATCCAGAAGCGGAGAAAATATCAAATAGATCAGTTCAATTTAAAGTTATTCATAAAACTCATTTGCAAAAAACACGGTTGCGCAAAATGCTCTACAAGTTAATAGCAACAATGAAATCACATAAAGAAAGAATAAAATACAACAAGAAAGAAAATTGTAGTAGTTCAACACAGTAAGAACATTAAAATTTACTCCACAAATAGAAAATTAAGAGAAGATATCCTACAGTAGCTAAAAGCCAATGAAATATAATGAGTCTTAAGTAAACACCTAAAATCTGAAAGAGTTTGAGTTGCATCATTTAAGAAAACATCAGTCTAGCAGTCAAATGTAATGGTGGTAGAGTGATGATACACTCTACCACCAAGATTACTTAAACCTAACCTGAAGTGAACCCAATTCCGAGATGATACTCTTTACCAATCAAACGTAATGCTGAAATGGAACAGTTGTGCTTGGAAAACTAAATACATGACTGTAGCTTCTGTAGGATATACGAGCCAACTAGCAGTATTCATAAATGAAGAGGAGGGGGGTTACTTTGCTGCTCCATAGCGTACAGGTTTGTGTTAACACAATGCCTGGATGGAAAGACATCAGGAATCACCTAAAAGCAGAGATGTGCAGTTACACTACATTTACTTCAGTAAGGTTCTAGAAAAAAATCATTTTAAGTTAGTAGTAGTGGTAGTAGTTTTCCTGCTGTACTTTTAACTTTTACTTGAGTAATATTATTCTGAAATATCGCAACTTGCGTAAAATTACTGGATACTTTCCTGATGTAAAAGTAAAGTCACTGAATGAAGAGCAAACATATTTTAACCAAAAATAAACCAGACACAGAAGCCTAAAGTTTGTTAAAGGGGGGCCACTTGTTTCTACTTGTTTCTAATGCAATCGTCATTCTTTTGAACTTGTTACATTTTGAAGTTAAGTGAATATATAGTAAATACCTTAAATTCTCGCCGGAAGTACTTTTTACCTTGTTCCATGATAAATGTATTTCTTACACACTGTAAGTATTGGTATTATATATTAAAAAAAATTTAGAAAAGTTTTTCTACTGCTTTAATTTATTACTATGTAATTATATTATTTATTTTGATCTTTTTTTTTCATTTTAGCCTTTAGAATACTAGAATTTGCCCATGACTTTATATTTGTGTCTGTTTGATGACATAATCTATAAAATATGTTACTCAGTCCTCAATTAGCTTTATTACAATTTTTTTTAACTCCTATTCAAGTAATTTTTTGTTAAACTAATTTTTACTTTTACTTGAGTAAAAATATGTCAGAGTACCACTATTTTTACTTCTGTACAAGTTTTGGGTACTCACCCATCTTTGTTTAAAAGGAACAACAGTTGCCAGTCACTTTGAGCAAGAGCAAGTTTAGCTCATTCAGTGTTCAGAGTTCCTTTTGTACAAAACAAAACTTCTGGATGTATCTTTCTTGATGAAACCAAATAGAAAAATACAACATATCTTTACAATAACCTCATACTAGCTGTAGCATGGTAGTGGAGAATAATCATATGGGCTTGTAGGACCTTTTCTCTTTTCAGTCTCTCAGTTCCTCTTTATAGGCCTTCCATCCAATCTCTGATGCTTGGCTAAATTTGGTTCCCACTATCAATAAAGCAACACTGTAAAAAAAAAAAAAAAGTGGGGGGAAAAATTCCTCACCCACAGCAGTGAGAGAATGATAAATTTACTAAAAAATTAGTGGTTTCTTGATGATAAATGTGTTTGCTAGGGGTGTAACTGTACATGTGTCTGTATTCGGATTTTTTTTGTACGGAAACAGGCAAGGCAAGGCAATTTTGTTTGTATAGCAGACTTTCAACACAAGGCAATTCAAGTTGCTTTACATTATTCAGTGATAATGAAACCACATGATTACAAACAAAACATATAAGTTTAACAGTAATCAATCAGTAAGAAAAAATAATTTAAGGAACAAATTTATGCAATTAAAACAGATTAAAACAGATTAAAACAGATAAAACACAATCGGGTAAACAAAACAAAAAGTGATCAGAAAGCGCAATTTAAGATTCAAATGCAGCTCTGAATAGTAGAGTTTTTATCTTTGATTTAAAAGAGCCAAGCGATTCAGCGTTTTTGCATTCGTCTGGAAGTTTATTCCGCATTTGTGGAGCATTGAAGCTGAAAGCTGCCTCTCCCTGTTTAGTTCTGATTCTAGGAACGATTAGTAGGCTAGAGTTGGAGGACCTGAGTGGTCTGCTGGGTTGGTATAGTGACAACATATCTTCAATGTACTTTGGTGCTAAACCGTTCAATGATTTAAAAACTAGTAGGAATATTTCAAAGTCTATTCTCGGAGCTACAGGGAACCAATGTAAGGACTTTAGAACTGGGGTGATGTGTTCTACTTTCCTGGTTCTAGTGAGAACACCACCAGCAGCGTTCTGGATTGGCTGCAGCTTTCTGATTGATTTTTTAGGTAGACCTGTGAGGAGTTACACAGAGAGTTTCAACCTGCAAGCATAACTGCGTTGCACTTTCGAAACACATGCATCTCTGAAAACAAATACAATGGAGCCCGGCCTCCTGCTAGCAGTACGGTAGTGAATCATTTAGAGGAGAGGAGTAAATTGAATGGCTGCTTCTGTTGTTAATGGAACGCTGCTGTGGTGAGTAAACCATCAGACTAACAGTGTAGTGTATTGCCTCCCACCTAACCTGTATAACTTACGTAACATCCTGTCAGCTGGCTCAGGTAACAGCTTTACCCACAATTAACCAGTTACCACTGTCTACACAGACCGTAGGGCAGTGTAAAATATTCATTTCATATCCTGTTGTCTTTGATGCTCCAGTTTCCTAAAAATAAAACATTTAGACAACATACACTGTATGTTATTTATTTATTTTATTGTAAGCATTTTTATGTTATCTAAAAATATTTAGTTGGTACATATCCTGCAAGAAAATTTAGATTTTAAATGTCATCACACGAAAATAGTATTTTTTACTTTTTCACCTGACTATACCAAAAATTAACCATGAAGTTTGATTTATATAACTTCTAGAACCCCGTGAAAGCATTTCTACTGGAAGAGGGTGTACTTACTTTAAGCCATAGCTGTACGTGTGTGTGTCCGGTAACCATGACAATAATCCCAGGCTTTAAACTGAACAGCATTATTCTGGGAAAACAATCATTCCTGTTTGTGATTTTCACTCCTCCGCTCTTTTTTTTCTTCTTTTTGTCCCATTGTTGTCTTTGTGAATTCTCCCCACCTACACAGCAGACAGTCATAAACAGTTCGCTATCAATGCATCTAGTTTATCGTACAAGTGTTTATCATCTCAGTCATAACAAAAAAACAGCCTGTTTAGAAGAGCTGTAAACACACCATTCAGGTTCCCTGCTTGTAAATGAGCCATCATCACCACAAAAAGTCACAGGAAACCCTCCCTGCTGTCCTTCGTGTCTTCTTCAGGAAACCAAATCGTTCGTATTCATCGAACTGTGGGCCCAACACTGGCCTCTTGTTAGCTTTGGCTGTACCTTTTGCTGTTGGCAAATGTTACATATCTCAAGCCGTGTGCGTGTTTTATTTGCAGATGACTGACATTTGTCCTCTTATGCCTCCTCATTTGCTCTGAGAAGTTTGATGATCTGGTTCGAAGTGGTTGTCTGCATTTGCAGCCACCCCCAACAACCCGACGTAGTGCCAGTGTGAGTCAAGTTTTCAGGCCGTCTTGCCTGGTTAGGATCCTGTCAGTAGCAGGCAGCTCTCCAGGTGACGCCTCCTCCACCCCCATTTCCTCCACTCCATCCTGCTTTCATCTTTAACCCCCAGAGACCTTGAAGACGTGACTTGGCCCATTTCAGAAAAATTCCTGCGCTTGCTGTTTTCATACCCGTGCATTGTGTTTTTCTACAGGTGCTTAAAGATTTTTTTCATGTTTTTCTTTTTGGGAGCTCCTTCACTCTTCGCTGCCACCAAAGCCCTGGGTCCTTATCCAATAAAATGTCACCACACGAGATGAGCAAGCACACAAGGCTCACGGTCTATCAGGCTTCGTATCAAGCACTGTGTTTTGAACAGAGGCAGCTAAAAGCTGCACAGAGCTATGTGTCACGCTCTGTCTTAACTCATCGTTTATTCCTTTCTTGAGCAATAGAGTAAACATTTAAGGCAGCTGCTGCAGCCTCTATCAGTAAAAAGCATGATAGTCTGACTTTTAATTCCAAATTAAATCACTTTTTGTAAAACTTTAGATTCATGGTTAATCAGATAAAAGTGTTGTGCATTAGCAATAAAATCATGTCAGCCCTTTAAAAAAAGAAAGATTGACGCCTCCCTATAAGGAAAAATTAAGTAACCTTAACTTCTGTCTGACTACCAGATGCAATAATATCCCTCTGTGGTGCAAATAACCAGTTTTATGCTTTGACAGCTGCTTGATTTCGGTGGAAAGCAAACACTATGAGAAAGTGCCAAAGTGTATTAGCTCACTGCTAATGTGCTGACATGCAAGGCTTTGTTGACAAAAGCCTTCATGGTCCTTGACGATGAAATCCTGCCACGGTCCGTTAGCGTGAGCCACTTTGAAAATAAAAAAGTGGATATTTCAAAGAAATTATGCAAAAGACAAACATTGGTGTTGTGGATGTCCCATTACTAAATCAGTTATGCACAGAAAAGATTCCTTCTATTAACATGACATTTGGTCAAGTTTCTATCTATCCCAAGAAGTGAGAACAAACACCAGGAGCGTAACGAAAAGCTTTTAGGCTCCAGGAAAAAGCTAAAACAAATAGTTTGTTTTTCTAATGAAGTTTCTTTGAATTTTATTCTGTTTGATTTGGCTTCTGCATGAAAATACAACCCAATGTATTGTTATAGTTTGGGGGTAGAAACTGTTTGCACCTGTCACTGGATCAGATGCATAGACTGACTTCTTCTTGAAGTCTACAGTATATACTGTACACTGCCAGACTATTGAAAAAATTGCCTGATTTGGGTTATTTTAATAGTTTTAAATTGCGTTATAGGTGTAACCCAGTAGCTACTCTTGGTTTGGTTTTCTAAACTAACAGCTACATTTAATGTAATCATTATGTAGCATTAAGACTACCTATAAGTAGATAGAGGAGAAGAACTCATAACCTGGTTTACTACAGATTGGTGAGGCTTGATGTTTATCTCCAGCAGTCACTGAGTCAGAGAAAGGGGGCTCTCCATGACTGGATGCCAGTTCATCACACATAACAATAACCATACATGTGAATACTAACACCAAATGCCTATTTAGAGCGATCATTTAACCTTGATGTTCATGTTTGGGACGATTGCAGAAGAAATATGCACAAAACAACGTGCAAAATCCCTCACTGCAGTGGCAAAGACCACTTCTAACTATTAGGTCCTACATAAATATATATGTTTGAAAGAATCCCTCATACTGCGAGTAACTATCACTTACTCAAAGCGCCATATCTGACCCCGCTATATTTGAAAACAGCTCCAGAAATCTTTTGGTACCTTTCGGTTTTGCCTTCGCCTCCCACCTGGCACCACATTTGAAAATTCTCTGTTGTTTGTTGCTGAAAGGCAACATTGCTGGATACCGCTCCAATCTGCAGCCCTGAAAGATTTTCATCGCAGAAAGCAACTATAACAATTACTTTGAATAAATAAAACCAATAAAGCTTGCATAATGTCGAATTTTGTTAAAAGCAAAATAATCAAATAGACATAAACATGACACTTGTCTAAATGTGTTGAATATATACAAAATTAATATAATAAAATAAATAATCAAAATGTACACAATTTTGTGATATAAGCACACCGAAGGGATGCTTCTAAAATAGGATTTTGGACTCATCAAAAGTAGCAGCAGCAGGAAAAGCCAGTGTCCCTGACAAACTGGCAGCTATTTAAGGTGAAGAATGAAGAGCTCTTTCAATACACTGACAGTCCAGCAGCAAAGTGCAGAACCAAAACAACCTGCTAGCACGCTGACAAATGTCTTCTGCTTACACTTTTAAGCTATACAAGCAGAAATGCAAATAAAGGGTGCAGCACTGGTTTAAAAATCCAGCATACATTAAAACGTAAACAGAGCAAATAAAAAATACATTATTTACTTTTACTGTTATGTTTTCCTAAACATGTAAACATAAAATTGAAAAAGTTCATTTGTTTGACATTGCAAAGCAAATGTGGTCAATATTTTTTCACCAACATCAAGCCTGTTCTGCTTAATCTACAGACATGTCCTGACAGTAAAATAAATGTTTTCTCAAGCTTCTGGGGAGACAGGATGTGGACTCCTTCATTCATCAGCTGCCGGTGTTCTGGTTCCTCAAGACAGCTCAGATGCTGGTACATCAATCATCAGAGAGGAATTGAAAAATAAAGGACTTACAATCACAAATTTAAACCGAGCTGTTTTGTTTGATGTTATTACTTATTTTCCTTTGGTTTTGATACCATTAATCACAACATAAAGAGAGTATATTTGTGTTATGCACACATTTCTGGGAATGAATAAGGTAATAACAAGTAATCACTAATTATAATAATCAAACTGAGTGCAACAATAAAACAAAGTAACAGAAAGAACTTAGAACTCGTCTATAATGTGTATTATACACCCCTTTTTTAAAAATTATTTTCTCACTTAACACAAACAAAAACTATTCAGCCACACCTGAATAAGCACCTCAGCTCAACTGTTGCTATATTTATAGACACTGCACAGATATTTAAAACAGCAGAGGTTGACCAAAGTACTGAACAAATAAGAATAAAATACACAAGACACAGACATTTATTCAGCACTTTTCTATTGACTGCTCAAACTTTTGAACACAGAGCTACATTCATCCACACAGGTTGACAGGCAACTCCCACAATTACCCACTAACCCATGGACATATCGACATAGGGCAGGAGGAAGTTGGAATTGAACCCACAATGTTTAGAATGAAAGCGACTCTTCTGTGTGGAAATTGACAGTGGACATTTACCAGAAATGTAAACGTCGCCATAAAATGAGTAAAGAAAAATTAGGAGGTAAATACAACGGGCAATTATAATGCCATGAAGGATGAATTTAAAAAATATGATTCAAGACATCTGGAGCTGAGTTAAAACTAGTGTATCAACACCTAACAAATAACCTGTTAAATGACTCCTTTTAAAATCGTATGTTTTGGCACTTTGTTAATTGCTATATACATAAAACCAGATCTCACTTCTTTAGCTGCAATCATAAAAAAGTACCACAAGATCTAACAGGCATGAAACAATATGCTTGCACCATTAAAGTTATTCCCAAAAAGCTATTAGCATCGGACTTGGCACATGGTAAAGGTGTTAACAGAAGAGTGTTTTAGGTTATGTGCCAGGTAAAAATTATATTAATCTGCTGTTTTAAACTTCCCACCTCTTCTTTTCTCCACCCACTAACTTCTTTTTTTTTTATTCCGTCATTGTACACTAGGTGCAGATACACAGCGTTGTTGCTTATAGCTCTTCGGGAATCCCCATGTAGATGTTATGGTTGGCATCTGCCTTACGTTCCAACACTGTCTTGATGACAAGCTGCTGGAAACAAGACAATAAATAAAACTGGTTCTTGTTGCAAACCTGCTTTAATACAGTTTGTGCAAGTGTGCTTTGAACATTTCCTTACAGTGCTTTGCAAACATATTCAACGTTTTCTCATTTTCTCACAAATGTCAATAAATTGTTTTAAGATTTTATGTGAGAGACTGTATGTACAGAATAACTATGATGTAGAAGGAAGATACATCTGGTTCTTAAAATTTTGTTGCATATGGTTTTATTCAGACGTCTTTACACTTCTATTTCATCACACAATAAAAATCCAGTGAAATCAGTTACCATCAGAGGTTCTAGCTTAATTATGCCGCACTTGGTTGAGCAGAGAATGTAATCACACCCAATTTAAGGAACATTTTTTGGGACATTCTACCAGAAACGTACATTTTCCCTCCAAAAAAAAAAAAAAAAAAACTTGTATTAACCTTAAATTTTAACACTGACTTTAACAAAGGACATAATGAATAATTGTAAATTATATAAATCCCACCTTGGCACATAATGATTTTTGAAAAACAAGCATTTTAATATTCAGTTACTCTTTAAAATGTCAGGCCCTGTCACAGACATGGCTGATAATGTAAGTGTGTTAAAGAATATGCTCTCTTCTGCACAAACATCATCATCTTAATGAGGATGTGTCCCTTATTGTAGCAAACATATAATTAATTTAAAAAAACACAGCTTTTTACGATTTTTTTGTATCAGCACTAACAAGAAAAAGACATTTAAAAAAGTCCCTAAAACAGCTAAACATGTATTTTTACAAACATTAATGATTAAATCCTTACATGTAGGTAATATAACTGATTCAGGTAGGTATGCGTTTTTATAACAAATTGATGTATTTGTATTTAGTTTGTTCCAGGACTAACTTTTCAAATTAATGCCCTTGAGTCTTACTGTAAGTAACATGCTACCCTACCCCTCAGTAATGTGGGCAATAAGTTTTGCCCACACATCTCTTTCAATTTCATGGTGTCGAGCAGTTACTGGTCGGGCAGGAGGTATGAAACTAATTACGTGATCAAACACATACCAAATCATGTCCTCTGGCGCGGGCCATAAAAACCTGTTAACCCCTACACGATGCATGCATTTGACCTGCGCCTGCACCTCATCAAAGGCTATGATATCCATATCATATGATATCCAGGTCTCCATCATATTTAACCACACACCACCTATCCACAACATCAGGACCCCATGCAATCTCCTGCAATGGAGGACATTTCTTACTTTCTGTCTTAAATGAGAAGGATTTGGTGCCAAAACATGTGCATGTAAGTACCTTCTGTACAGCACACATGCAGCTCACATCATGGTACACCATCTCACCGGCTGTGGTTGTGACAACCTGGTGGATCTTCATGGTTGTTGGTACCTGGGGAATGCTCTCTGGCATCTCTCTTATTGCTTTGTCAATTGACTCCTCGCTGACATAAAACAGCACAATAGTTGTGCTTGTATTGACCAAAGCGTCAAAGAGATCAGTTGCATTTTTTAAATCGCAACCGTGGCTCACCAAACGATCAGCTGTCCTTTTCAGGGTACCTCCAACACCATCCGGCGCCCCTTTGCCATGACTGGCTTCAAAGAAATTCCAAGTCCCAGCTTTAAACCCAGTTTTGTACAGAAGAGAAGTGAAGAGAAAGAAGTTCCCCTTCTGTCTGTACTGGGAGCATGGACCGTCACTGAGGAAATGAACTACTGAAACCAGAGGGAAGCGGTTCTTCATGTATGACAACACAGGTTGTAGATGTTCCCATATGGCAGGGGGGCCTTTCTGTCGGGATGGAGAGATAGAACTAAAACAAACTTTCTCCGCATTGGCTCCTGCATACAGTATCCCTGTGTGTAATGTGGCTTGCTCGTGGGATGCACCAAAGTGCACAGCCTGGATCTCAGAGGCATACTTGCATACATAATTTTCTGAAAAGTCCACATGGATAATGCATTCATTCTCATCCAGGTTCTGTTTGAGTTCCCGGCAGTATCTGTATTGTTGGCGGATGTTAAAGAGATGGCGTTTAAATTTATACATCATGTCACTAAAAAGTTTAATTAGAGCCTCTAGAGATGTCTCAATGGTCTTTTTCACAGTCTTCTTGAAGACTGTCTGCTCTTTTGAGTGTTCTGCCTCTTCAGTCACCCATTGCCAATATTCAACTTGGGTGGAGCCCTCATACTCCTTCAGCATGGGGAAGTCTTGATTATAAAACACAACTTAAAATGCAACTCATCTTGGTCGCATACAAAAGAGAGATTTGTATTTATCATTTATGAGCGTTAGCAGCATCAAAATTGAATTGAATTTAAATAGAAATTAGGCATTTATTCAAAATAAACAAATGTTAACAGTAATCAACATATTCATCTGCAATGAAATAAGAAGACTAACCTATGGTATTCACTACAAACAAACAATGTATCAGGCCCCGTCACAGAATGTCAGGCCCTGTCACAGTGAAATGACAGTCAGACATTTTAACAGCTATGACTCAGCTATTTAGCATGCTAGCAGAAAAACTGAGAACATTTCAGAGAGTATTTACACAAAAGATTTAATTTGTTCCAAATCTAAACAAATTGATTTACATTGTCTAGGACATTATAGCGTGACAGGAACTGACGTAGTAGCTCGACCGCAGGTAAAAACATACAGAAAGGCTAAAAGTCACACATTTCAAGGAGAGAACTTACCTCTGGCTGGTGTCAGTGTGTGATGAGAGGCAAATGAGGTCACTTCCTGTGATTTGGAACCTTAAATACTTATCACACACTTTTCTTGGAATTTTCAATACAAGTGTGACAGGGCATGACAGAAACCCGGGGACACTTCTAAAACATCAATTTATTTATTATTAATTCATTTTACTAAAGATTTTAATCAAATAATACTATAATACTATAATACTAGAATGCTATGGTATTGTTTTTTTTATGAATTTCAAATGTATCATTTGTATTTATAGGACGTACAGAATTGAGATTTGACCTGGGACAGTACATTTTAGGGCTTCTTAATTTTTTTAACCTCTTTTTGAACAAAAATAAACAACAATTTAATCAAATACATAACATATTCTGATGTAAAACCCTCTAAATTAATTCACTGTATGACAGTTTTGGGAAATATGTGGATTACACCAGTTTTATAAACAATAGTAGTGGCAGGACAGCAAATGTACATTTCTGGTAGAATGTCTCTTTTATTATAAATCAGATAAAAGGTATTCTTTGCTATCTATCTATCTATCTATCTATCTATCTATCTATCTATCTATCTATCTATCTATCTATCTATCTATCTATCTATCTATCTATCTATCTATCTATCTATCTATCTATCTATCTATCTATCATCTATCTATCTATCGTTCTATCGTTCTATCTATCTATCGTTCTATCGTCTCATCTGTGAAACGAGAGCATCATCTAGTGTTTACACGGTGATAGAGCCTGTGTCCCGCCTTGCCCTTCTATTGGCTCAGATGATTGGTTACAACGTTGACGTAATTGTTTTCCTATTGGCTAACAAACTGCTCGTAACAGTCCTTCTCATCCTCTCCGCCCACTTCAAAGATGGAGGACGATATTTCAGATATAAGTAGACCTCAAATGTATTTGTTTGGTGAGCTTGTTTTTTCCTGATAAATATAAACTTAATCTGACCCACAGTCAAGTTTACTATCCTGCTTACACTTGTATAAGGGTTTTAAACCTTTATAGAAGTGTAAAGTTGCCGTAATAACTACCTCTTCTGTTTCTTCTACTCGCGCCAATCAGCTCTTTGTTAGCTAGCTCTGCAGGGCTTGTAGAGTAGAAACACCCCCATAGATGATGTTATTGTGTGGATTGTGCATGTTTAATAAATGCAACTGTAAAATTAATTGTAATTACATGTATTTCCCCCCACCTAGGTTGTACACTGAGGTCGGATAAACGGGAGTTTAAAGTTGACCTAGATGACGAAGAAACAGAACAGCAGCTGTCACTCAAAGCAGTAAGAACTGTAGACGTTTTTGTTTTTCATTATCCATGATACGCATCTTCAGCAAGGATAGCCTTAAGATACACAATTGTAGTTTAAATCTGGAAAGTACAACTGCACTATGAATAACTATAGTAATATATTTACCACGACATAGATGTTTCACTTTTATGGATTAATTAAAATAAAAGCGTTCTCATTCCCGAAAAGAAACATTGCACGATACAAAGAGTATCTATCTATCTATATATATATATGTATGTATTTAGGGGTGTGACTCGATTATATAATTGGAGGCTTTGTAATTCATTCATCTCGAATAATCGCATTTTAAAAATACAGCGTTTGCCCGTGAACACACAATTATTTAAATACAAAAGGATTTTGGAGGATGACAATCAGACCTCACAGGCATGAATACTGTTTTCTTAAGGGGTTTTAATGTTTGAAAAATGCAGTTAAATGCATGTCAATTCAGAAGAGTAGTAAAATAAAATATGTATCCTTGGCCAAAACTGAACAGACGTAAAACCGAAATGTCACTTTAAGTATATTTTCAGAACGTTTTCTTTTAAAACTGGAATGAGATTCAGGAGCAGGCATTAACTGGCCGCTCGTGGAGGATGTTAGATGAGAAAAAGGATGTGGTCTGGCATACATCGCACCAGTCAGTTTAAGTATGGTCCTCTGATAAACAAGGAAAACCGCTCAGAATCCGAGAGCACTTGGAAAGTGGATGGTCACCAGTTGTTATTCACAGCATCACCTTAAAGCCTCACGTGAGCATCAATGTGATCCGCGTCCCAGGAAATCGTACAGACAAATGTTCCGCATTGAGTGGAATGAAATCTACAATTAAACGCGTTAGTTTTGGTTATTTTTTACGCAATAATTCTTATGTAACTAATTAATCATAATTAACGTGTTAAAGTGCCACCCCTTATGTATATATATATATATATATATATATATGTATGTATGAATATACATATTCCTGTGCGTTAAATGTATATTCCTACGTTTAAATTTGTTGGGTTGAGGTGGTTACATTGAAAGTAGGTATGCAACGATATCACTTTTTTATAACTGATATGATACAATACTTGGATTTGAGTACTTGCCGATACAGAATAATAATAACGATACTACTATCACACAAAAAAATACAATAAATTGGAAGACAAATTTTATTTTCTTCTCTAATTTTCACAACAAATGATGGTGAATCAGATAAAAATAATAATAAGAATGACTATTAAACTAAAATTTTAAGTGAAAATTAAACATTTTCTGTGAAATTATTACTGAGTTTCCACATTTTAAGTATCGGTCAGCTTTAACCGATTCCGACACATTACATAAGAACGGTATCGGCCCTGATACCCGATACAGTACTGGTATCGGTGCATTCCTAATTTAAAGTATAAACATATGAAGAGTTGTTGCTTCAAATCACAAAAAAATTAATGACTTTTATATACTGCTTTGAAGTTCTCTTTGATTAACCATCCATCCTTTTTATTTGTAAAAAAAAAAAAAAAAGTAATTTACATGCAACAGTTCTTTTATTTGGCTATAAAGTCTTATAGCCAAAAAAAAGAACCTTTTTTTTAAGCACCATGCATTTTTCTTTTAATTGCAGCAAGAAGTAATAACTTTCTGTTGTAAACCAAAGATACATTCACCATACATTCCATGCTCACTGGTCGAGCTGTCGGCCTGCGACCCAGAAAATCTGGGTTCGACACGTCACCTACCTTGCCTACTGGTGATGGCGCGATATGGCAGCCTCGCTTCTGTCAGTTTGCACCAGGGCAGCTGTAGCTACAAATGTAGCTTGCTTTCACCAGTGTGTGAATGTGAGAGTGAATGAATAATGGAATTGTAAAGCGTCTTTGAGGGTCTCGGAAAGCACTATATAAATGCAATCTATTATTATTATTATTATTATTATTATTATTATTATTATTATTATTATTATTACATATATATTTACAAATGATTTTCAAGGTCTTTCCCCAGCTTTTTGTTTTTTTTCCTCCAAAACAAATATAAATGTACAGAAGCAAATCAGTTGAACACATTTGTGAAATTTTTCTTTGGAGAAAAATGAATACATAAAGAAGGGTTCTCTTTATAAATGCAGGGTGACATCACAAGAGGACAAAGCCTATGTTGCTGGCACAGTGAGACATATGGAAATATTATGAAATTATATTACAATCCTTATAAAAACTTTTTTCTATTTATTAGTTTTAAGGGACAGAGGTTATTAGCTGGCTGTAAATACTAGTTCTGCTCTGGGCTGGTTGGTGCACATGCAATTTTTCAGCAAAACACTCCCAAAATGCTCTTGTCATATTTAATACTACCAATATGTCCACACATACAATCTGGGTCACCCGCCAGTTGCCTCAAGTACTAAGGTTTCATGACTTATTTGGCCTCTCATGTGTCCAGAAACAGCACTATGATCCCCCTAATTGCTCCCCGTTTATCTCTAAAAAATATCCTAGAGAAGACCAGCTGTAGTTCTCCTCATTGCTTACTCTTTAGCAGAAATTCAATAAACTGCCACAGGAACCGTGTTCCTCTCCTCCTTCCACTATACTGCCTCCTGGTGGCAATTCATGCTTCAATTCATGCTTTTAACCATTTAGTTTGTTTGAAAGTAATATCCTTAGGTCTAATATAAACCAAATATTGAAAGAGGTGCTTTTAAGTTTGCTAGAGAGCATATAAACGATTCAGAGAAAGCGTTGAGGTCAGATTAGACTAAACTTGAGCTCTTTAGCATTGTCGAATATTATCTAAACAGCATCATCGCCACAGTTAAGCATGGAGATGTAAACTTTCTGCTTTTGTTTTTCTGCTAAGGTATACAGTTCACCAAATGGAGTCTGGCATCTTAAACTCTAGGATGAATGAATTTATTTCCTCCGGGCCAAAACACAGAGGATGGGTTGGAAATGGCTCTTCCAGAAAGACACTAGACCATCAAAGCAAAATAGGATCGGACAAAGTAGAAGCATGCTAACATGGAGATCCCAAGCCAATCCCCAGAACTACGTGCTGTTAAAAATCTGTAAAGGAAGTAAATGTTTGAGATACCAAATGACATGAATGAATGGGAAACAACAGTCGTTGCTTAGCTTTTAGGCAGTTCTGCTGTTTTTTCTTGTCAGCGATTCATGACTTGGACAAAAAACATTAGACCTTAGAAAACTTTGGACCGTTTCAGAAGGAGTTTACATCGATCTTAACCTGATCCACTCCACAGCGATGGGACGCTGTGTTCTAATTGATCTAAGAGCTTAGAGAGACCCTGGGGCTTATGAGGTTAACAGAAAACTAGAATGCTTCTTGGATCGTTGTCTAATACATCCACTGACCACTTTGGTGTTGTTTCAGGTGTGTCTGGGAGCTGAGGCGGAGGACAAGTTCCACATGGTGGAGGTCGAAGGACTCGCGTACGATGCAAAAACTGCCAAAGTGCCAATAGCCGTCCTGAAACCATCTGTCCTGCCTTCTGTGAGTCTCAGTAAATAACTATTCAGAGAACTTAAATATGATCTTTTCTGTTTCATCCTGAAAAAAGACTAAAATTGACATTAAAGAAGGAAATAATCATTCAGTGTTCGAGTGTGTAAATACTATTTATGATGGCTTTGTTTGTCCAGATGAATTTAGGTGGATTTGAGATCACTCCTCCTGTTACCTTCCGTCTTGCTTCTGGTTCTGGTCCAGTTCATATTAGTGGACAGCATTTTGTCAGTAAGTATTATCACAGACACACTGCTAATAGCTGAGAACGTCTTTCAAGGTGGGACGAGTAGTTTAAAAAGGAGGCACCTTGTGTCCTACAGAAAGGTCAATGAGGGCCAGGACCCCAAAAAAGGTCCACTTTCAAAACTAAGAATAGAGAAATTTATTTTTCTTGATTTCAGGACTTTGTTAAGCTAGTTGTGAAAATCATTTAATATTTCACTGAACATTTAATTCCAAGTATGTCAAAATAAATCTTCGTTTTTGTATTGGGTCAACCCTGCTGACTCTGAGGAGTATTTGTTTCATAGGTGTAAAAGATTCAGAGGATGAGGAGGAAGAGGAGAACAACACATCTCCGGTGAAACGGCCTGCAAGCCTCTCCTTATTGAAGAAACCTCCGAAGGTGATCATCTTCTTTTTCTTTCTGCTAATCCACCTGCAGCTGTGCTCCAGGCTTGTCCCCCAAAATTCTTTAAAAATTGTCCTACAAAGCTTATAAATCTTAAACTGCAAAGGAATGCGATTTAAAAAAAACAGCAGCTCTGTTAAAAGTACTTTCATTTTTACCAGCAAATACGAAAACACAAGGCAGTAATGTTTTGTGCTACATAATTTCTAATTTGTTGCAGAAAAAAATTAAAATGGATTCCGATGACGATGATGATGATGACGACGAAGAAGAGGACAGTGATGAAGATGAGGAGGAGTATGATTTTCTGTATCTAGATCTACATGTTGTTTACCAGATGAAGGTTTAAGGCAACCGGGAAATTCTTGCATTTATTCTAGCGACGATGAGAGCGATGAAGAGGATGCAAAGCCACAGAAGAATGTGGCAAAAGAACTCAAAAAAGTAAGTCTGGTCTAGTTTATGTTTTTTCCTTGAGAAATTAAAAATTGGTTGTGTAATTTAAGAAAAAAACAACAACATTAAAATCTAATAGAGTATAAAACAACAACAAAAAGATGTGACTGAATTGTGAAGATTTGTAACCATAAAAAGAAACAAAAATATATTTCATATGTTTTATGTATCATCTGGGGTTGAAAATGGGGATTGGTATTGAGCTAGAACAGTGAAATCTTTATCATATCAGTTTTGCAATTATAAATATTCTTTTCTTTCCCCAATGTGACGTGCCCTTCACTGATCTGTTGCAAAATATGAAATACATTTTGGAGTTTCATTTTGGGTCCGCACAGTTTTCTTGTGTGTAGGGTGAAAAAAGAAAAAAAATATGTTCATGATCTATTTTTATAACACATTCAATAGGTGTTTTTTTTAATTCAAATTTAAATTATATTAAATACAAACAAGCTGATCTGAGAACTACATATAAAAAAAGAAATTTAATGATTGCACTCACAATATGAATATTTCACCTGCTATGGCCTGAACTCACAATCTCACAACTTCTTATTGCTCCGTATGGAACCAAAATGCTCACCTACTTGCATAATCAAATAATGGGATTGCTGTAGAAGCTATTAATAGGTGTTTAATTTTTGCTTCAGGCGGATGACTTCTAATGGTTTAGATGTTTTTCTGGAGGCTGAATCCAGAGATTGTAATTAAGCGCCACTTCAGCCAAAATTCTGAAATCAAATAACATTTATCCAAATGAAGTTGTCAGAAGCCCAAGCTATCTGCAGCAGGCGCAGGTTGTTAGTACGACACCGGGCTCTTGGGAGCAACATGCTCCAAACCTCGAGTAACTCTGACCAATGGCCTCCACATGTTTTTGTCGCCCTTTAATAACACGCGTCAAATGTAGAAAACATTAAGTTGACAAAACTCCTGAAAGGATCATTAGTATGCATACAATACAGGCTATAAAAATACATGCTCCTATTATTTGGCGAAGTGTACCCGTAGCACATTGCATCCACGCCACACCCTTTTTTTGTCATTAGCAAGCTTCTAAAACAGGGTTGAACATTTTCCGGAAAAAAAATTACACAAGTAGTTCTGATGTGTTTTTGAAACAGAATAGTAATTGACATATTAGGTTTAATAAATTAAATGATAAACCAGAGTCTTACTCTACCGACATCTCCAGTTTCAAAAAATTTGGCAAAAACAGGAGTTACCTGGTGGACAGAGGGCTGGGTGGTGTCAACTTTTCCTTGCTATTCCAAGTCCAAATCGCAATGGAGATGTGGCCAAGACTGGGCTTCTTTTATACTCCACAACTGGAGGAGTATGGCACCATATTTCTAATAATAAGAGAAGTTGTAAGAACATTCTTAATTAATCAGAGAAAATTAAATCAAATGTATATTTAAATGCACAATGGTCTTATATTTCTACATGGAACTTTTTATCAAAAAATTTTCTTATATGTTATGTATGTTTTTTTTTCATACAGAACATTTTGAACATTCATATTGTAGACTTATCATTTGTGTCTGTTTACACTAGCCTGTTAATATAATAGTCCTGAGCAGCTTTGTGCTATCTTACACCAAGTCTTTATTAAAAATAATACTGCAATTAGTGCTTTTAAATAAGAATACATTTTCCCTACAAATGTCTCTTTAGCTAAAGCACAGTGGGCCTCTGGCAAAGGCAATTCACGTTATTTTATTTCACAATGACTCACCAATGGCTGGATGAAGCATATGCCCAAAGCAAGGCACATATTTAAGTCCAAAGCTTTGATCATGGGAGCCCCCTGTCTGTGGTCATACAAGTCATTTTGTTTTCCTCATGTCCCCAGCTGTCAAGATAATCTCTTAGACTTTGAGCTATGAACTCTCCCGTACGATCCTGAAGTAAATCTTATGAAAAATTTAACTGCAGAGCTCCCAGTTCTCTCTAAAATCTACCGTTAGACAAATACGGCTTTGACGTGCAGCTGGACCACATATCACTTGATGGGGCATAAAATTGGACCCGTTTAACTTTTAATTCCACCTACTCACAGAGTACAGTTTGGGAATGGCAGTGTTGGAGAAATATTTTCGACTTGGTACCTCGTAGTGCCGATCAACAACTTTTAGGAGTCTTCTGAACCACTCATTTTCCACAGTCGGGCTTGGAACCATATCCTTTGCCAGATTAAATGTCACTGCATCCAAAATGTCTTTCCAGCGCTTACCCGTTTTCGCGTATGGAGTGGCTTTGTAGAAGGCTTGAATCAGGCTGGCTTGCTTTTCCGGTGTGGCTGCCGGTCTCCTTGCCTTCTGACTTTCTGCGAATTGTTTTTGGTGTTGTCTTCTGTTTTGGTTCAAAAGGTTAGTCGTGTTATCATCTGACATGTGAACCTCTTGGTTGCAAGCTTTGCACAGGACATTTGTTTATAATGGGTAGCTTTGGAGAACCCAAACCAATTCCATATAACGGAGGTAGAGTTTTTCCTGGGAACTAACTCTTCTTTCTTGCTTTTGTCACGTGGTGGGTGTAGGCAAGGGAGGGAGCTAAACAAACCAGCATGCCGCCTAAAACTTTGTCTAAATGATTCATTGCCATGTCTGTCGAAGTGACAACAGACTATCAAGTGGCGTGACTCGGCATATAGGCGTCCAGAAAAAATGGTCAAGAGGGGTGATAGAATACAAATAGACGGTTCTACGATCGTCTAGCGTTGGTAGATAATCATCAGTTTATAATCCTTCACGATCGTGTATCATCAAATTGCAGCACATTGTGTATAAATTATAAGTAAACCTTGTCTTGTCTCTTAAATATTTTACCTCAGAAAATATACCAAACCTTCTTATCTAGTTTAGTTTATAATAAAAAAACTTAGTGTGGCTGTTTTTCCATTTGTGAGTCTTCGACCGAGGAGTTTGAATCCCTTTTTTAAACTATTTTTTAGTTGTTCACTCAAAGAATAAAAATGTCTTTAGTACTGTTTTTATTCTATAATATTTTTGATATTGTTATCATACCTACAAGTTAATTTTATTACAGAAATCCTTTTGCTTTCATAACAGAAAGGAGGGATAGACAGATGTTTAAAAATCGACTTCTAGCAGGGGAAGTGACTTTTTAATTCTTTAAGTCTTAAAGGTACGATTCTAACTTTTTGCTGGCAACTGCTCTCATGTAAGAGGAACTACAAGTTAAGTCATTCTAAACATGAAACTACCAAATCTTAAGCTAAGCAAGTAAGAAAAAAAAAGAAATAAAAATATCATAAAAACAACACAGTGGACCAGTCTTTCTGTAGGTTATGTATGTGTAATCAAATGCCATTTCAAATAGAAAATGAATTGCCTGATGTAGATGACTGATGTTTTATTTCACAAAAATAACAAGTACAGTTAGTTCAATGTCATTTATATGCAACTCACAATATGGTGTCAATGTTGCCATACCATCTGGGCACTAATGCAGTGTCTACTCTAATATGTCTATATTGTAACAACTTTAACAGCCAGATTTTCCAGTTCCCGTGTTGTCCACTTGGTGTCAGGCTTTCCAGCTCCTTACCCGAGTTGATTTTAATGTAGAAGCTGTTTCCCACTGAGGCTACTGTCACTACCCACCTCTTTCTTCCAAATGCTTCAAACTTCTACCGACTATACGCAGTGGCGTCTCATTTCAGCAAGCCCCGCCCACTCCTGCACCCACTGACCGTCCAGCTCTTCGCATGAGACGAAAGCGTGGAACTTTTTTCATCCTGTGCACTCACGTACCCACCTGTTTTCAGAGGGCAAAATACAGGGTTTGTGTGGTGTAATGATCGGATTTCTCCTCTGTAATCTGCACGGATTCTCACCATTCACCAACAACACTGTGCTACGCACTCAAATACACATACATACACGCACGCATACACACACACGGTCTTTCTTAAAGGTACAAACTATAGAGCTGTACATTTAAAAGTGTGTTATGCACATATGCATGAATGCACATGCAGTTTTCTCAAGCTGAAAAGCACAAACTGTGCTGCTACACACACTGCTCAGTTATGGGAAACATCCTTGACCTTTTTTTTCTGAGGCACTGCATATCTTTGTCCCTCTGTCATCCCACTGTTAATATGATTGCTCCTTTTTATCGTTTCTCATGCCATTTCAGCTTTGCACCTGGCTTTTGCCTTTGAACGCTTGTTTTGCGTGTTACCACAATCGCTTACAAGTGTGTGTGTGTGCGTGTGTGAATTGGCCTCTTTTTTTTTTTTACGTCGCTGTCTGTTTGTATTTTTTTTTTTTTCAAAGCACGCTATCCAACTGCAAACGGTGCCAGGCAAAAGATCAAAGTTGGGCAGATGCACATACCTGCGACTTGAGCGCGGCTGCCCCCCCCTGGGTCAGAGGACAGCTGAGCATTTCTGTCACCCCCTGATTTATTCTGTTGTCTCGTCGTCCAAGTCCTCATGCATCCCACCACTCGCTCACTCTCTTCCTAGCATGACCATAATCTCTAGCTCCATAGTCCCCCCCTCTCCTCCCTTTATTAATGACTACAAAGTACAAAGCTCTAAAAAGCAGGACTGGGAGCAATTATTCTTAAGATTGGAAATTCGGCTGTTTCAGTATAAATGTTTTTCTTTCTGTCGTCAAACTTCATTACTGTACGGGATGTTCAAAGTTGGATTTTAGAAATTACATCGAGTACTCCTGCATTGTTCAAAAGGAATTGCATCTTGCTCAGATTATTTTCCTTTCAGTAATCTTTAACAAATTATTCCTTTATTTATTCGTTATTTATCATTTATTCCTTTGTTTACGATTGTTCCTTTGAATAATCATTAACAAATGTTTTGGTTTAGCGTGATTTGATGAAATTAGGTTTCCCAATAGTTTAGTTCACATCAATTAGTATTTAATGAAGGTACAAAGACTTTTTGTGCGGTGACTGTAATGTTCTTAGCTCAGTTGTAGACCCAACGTTTTTAAATAGACACTTAATTAGTACTGAAATGATTCCCCTCGAGTACTTGGAGTACTAAAAATACTTGAGCCAAATTATTTGCCTTGACCCGGGCTTTCCACTGGACATGTCAGCAGCATCTTACAGGTGCAGCACGTTTTACTTGCGTATTCTGCTGCTTGGCCCTTTCCACGGGGGGCGTCAGCAGCACGTAGCAGCAGGGAAGCTGCTGTCACCGAGAGCGCCGGAAATCATGCGAGATCAGCAAAATCATCAATGGTTTCGTCAGTAAACGCAAACAACAAGCAGGAAAAATACTACAACATGGCTCCAAAAGGTCTGTGTTTTATGTTCTGTCTGTTTTACATTCGCCAGTAAGTTTATGTTATGTCAGGGAATATACAAAATCCCTAGAAGTGCAAAAGAATAATGTTAGTGGCGATCCGAGGTAGTGTAGACCCTCCCGCAACCTACTGACTTCTCAAGGGGCTGCACAGGTGGTAAAGTAAAGCTACCAGAAAGAAGCAACCTTGTTTTATTTTGAAAATTTCCGCATGCCGAGCCATCTGATTTCCTGTCTTCCCCTATCCAAAATAGAAATTTACACTTTCACAGGCGTAGCGCGTAAAAAATAGGACTGCCATGTATATTTAGAAAAGTGCTGCGACATGACGCTCCTGTGACGGGGAAAACTCGTGCTGCTTTCGCCTCCGGTGGAAATGATTACATTGATTACAGTGGTGGCTAACAGCCGCGTATGACGTGCTGCTGCTGTAACATGCTGCTGACGCGTCCGGTGGAAAGGAGGGGTGAGTATTCGTTAATTTTAATATTACAATATTGTTCTGCCGGATATTTATTTGAGTCAAATAATGCAAACAGTGGCGTTCCACCCTGACACTTATTTCAGTTACACAACCCAATCACACCGAACCGACGTATCTAAAATGTTGATGAATTTCTGACAGAAATTAACCCTTTGAAGAGCGTTAAGGAAAAGCCCTGCGATAGAACCAACAAAATCAGTTAAAAGTATGGAATCACTACCAGCTAAACAGAGAAAAAAAATGACAGTGTGTTTCTTGCTAAACGGAATTAGCGTTCAACAAAAGCATGTCCCCAATAGTGATGGGAGTTCTTTTTAGTGAGCCGGTTCTTACAGCTTGGCTCAGTAAAATGAACCAGTTCTTTCAGGTCCCAGAAGGCTCCTCACAGATTGTGTTTCTTATATTTATCTGTTACCCACCAAAATGTAAAATGATGTGTAAAAATTAATTACTAATCTACATACAACAATTTTTTTTTAATTATTTATATGGCCTTTTATATTTACTATAAACGATGAGTGCTACTGAAATATATTCTACAGTACAAAAACAAACTGATTGTAAAATATTTACAAACTTTGAAAAGTTAACATTAAAATAACACAGAAAAGCTAAGATGATATATATAGTTTTGGAGCCTGCTCAAATATGATATTTTGCATACTCAACACTGCCTTTGAATTTTATATTGACTTTCTTTACTAGAATACTAATTTATTTATCAGATTACTTGATTAATCATCAGATTAATCGCTTGTTCGCTCAATTACTGAGATAATTGATAGCTGCTGTTAGGGATGGACCATTACTGATAAGGGTCCCATACTTAAAATGTGGAAACTGCAATAATTTCACAGAAAGTTTTGTATTTTTCACAGGAAATTGTTGTTTCGTGGTCATTTTTCTCAATATTCTATTTTTAACTAATTCACCATCATTTGCTGTACAAAGCAGAGAAGAAAACTCTGTTCTAATGCATTGCAATATCGGTATCGTATCCATTTGAAAAAGGTGCTATCAGTGGATCTCTAGCTGCAGCCCTACACTTAACTGGATTCACTAATTTTTATTGACACTCATTTAACATTTTGACATTTATTCCATCTATATAAATTGATTAAATATGCTGATTTGGATGGACAAAAAAATAAATCAAAAATTCACTTCACAATTCGTGGGGAGAAAAAAAATACCTGAGACACTTATTCCGTGTTCAGCAGTCAGCATGGATGTGCTGATGTTCATTATAAAAAGCAATTTAAAAGAAATGTCACACTGTTTTTAAAGGACAATTATTATTTGGCTTGACTGGTGTTGGTGCGTCAGTGCAGTGTTTCTTTTCTACTACTTTTTGTATTTTGTATGTAGGCCATAAAGTTTAAATTTAGTCTGATTTCACTAGAGAACTTTCCTCCACATGTTTGTTGTTTCCTCAACATAGCTTTTCATGTTTGGCTTTTGTGTTGCTACTTTTCCATTAAGGCTAGGTTTGTGGTGTACTCAATTAACTGTTGTTATAGCATCACCAGAGTGACCCTGGGCCTCTTCACTGCCTCTGTGATGAAGAATAAATTGTAAAACAATAGTAGTAAATAGTAAAACAACTCCGAAAAAATTCAAGCATGTTTTCTTCTGAGCAAAGTATAATTTAACCTCTGCTTTCTACTCTGGCTATGTCTTTTTGTACTGTTTTGTTATTTTTTTTTAAAATCCGATCAACTGTCAATATTTCAATTCAGTTTTTCAATTCAGTTTAATTATATAGCGCCGTTTCACAACAGATGTCATCTCAAGGCACTTTACAAGAAGAGTTATTACAGTACAATACATTCCTATACGTGGAATTTTTTTATTAAAGAACATAATAAAATCAAATTAATTTCAGGAAGGAATTTATGATTTTTTTTATTTGATTAATGCTTATCAAATTTTAAAAAATCAAACACATTACTATTTATTTTTCTTAAAGTGTACTGGAAACATATTGAGCTGTAACTTTTTTGTACTATTGAACCCCAAGTATTTAGTCTAAATATTGTTTTTTATTTTTTTACCTAAAATCTTAAGTAAGATGTATTTTCTGCTACTCTAAGCGTGAAGTGTTGCCTTTAAATTATTTATATAATGCTTTGTAGCTGTTCAGTCATTGCAGGAAATTACACTTCTAGTCTGCTCTGAGGTGAATACATGTAATTGCCAGACAGCGTTCGGTGCTTAGGAAATGCAGGTACTTGCCTTAACTATTACAAGGTAATTACACAGCAGCGTAAACCTGACTGGAAGGCCTGTATAGCAGAGAACAATGACGGGTTATTGGGTTACTAAGTAGCTGATCACAGAGAAAATACCAAGCATGTTTAGCGCTTTCTGTTCTGTGTTAATCTGCTCCTGCAGCTTTTCTTTGTACTCACTAACTGAGCTTTCCATAAGTTTATTTTGTGGAATGTTTAAATCTACAGGATTGACTTTAGTCTGATCTTTCAAGCAAGGAATGAGGAAAAAATTCTAGGGTTGCATCGTTACAAAGGGACAAGGCACATGAGATTCCCGAATGCATCAAGCCTTTATATTTGGTTTTACAATAATAATTGTGCCTGTTTTTATGTTTTATTGTTTTTAAATAAAATATACTTTATAATCTATACTGGGGGATTTAGAGCTGTGTTGTTTCACATATAGACATTAATATATTGGTCAAACTTCAATGGGAAACTTGGCAGGTTTATGCTCCAAGATGTCTTCAAGATGTATTACTGGGGATGTTTTTTTTCTTCTTTTTCTCTAGAGCCCAGAGCCTGTGCCTAAAAAGCCCAACAAGACACCTGTGAAACAAAATGGACCCGCAGAAAAATCCTCCGGAAATGCAGGAAAACCCCAGAATAAGGTATGCATCCTACCTTTGTTCATTTTAGTGTATTAAGTTATTACAGTGACCATGTTTCCCATTTTTGTTATATGTAATTTCTTGAGGACAAACAAAAAAATTGTTCAGCTCTAAAACCAAGCACATGAGACTGTTTTTGCATTCTTGAATTTAAATAAAGAACACATTAGCTTTAAAGGTCCTATATCATGCCATTTTACAGCTTTAAATATCTGGAATGGGCACATATATGATAAAATGTTACCATTGGCGTTACATAGTATTAATTGAAGTATAACTGAAATATAATTTATATTCTGGAGTTATTCGTCAACCTGGAAGTAAGACGCTCAGTTTCTCTAATCCTGCGTTCCCCTCGGCCACGTGAGTGCCTCCAACTTCATGATGTAGCCTTGAGCCCCGATCTGACTGCAGTGAAGCAGCATGGGCAACAAGTAATGTTATAAGCCACATTATAACGATACTTTTTAAAACATTTCAGTAATTTATATTAAAGGCTTATTGAAATGCTCTTTATACCTTTAATTATGAAACTTTATTATATAAGTAGGTCAGACCTTTTGTTTATTTTTTGTGCATACACCGGGTCAATAAAGCTGATGTCAGCAGCTAAAGCTACAAGCTTCTTATCGATAGCAGAGTGTAGATGGAGCCCAAACCATTGGAGCCGAGTTCAGTGACTGAGTGCTGAAGCCAGCGGATCTTTCCTGCCCTGTTTGTGTTTTAAAACATTCTTGCTTCGGAGAATGAGGATTAGAACTGGTTGGATATTTTATAAGTCGCGGGTGTTGATTGCAGCCCGGCCCGGCTGTGTTGTGCCTGAATGCATAAGGAGCGTTGTAAGTTCACATAAGCATCTCATAAATGGCTAAGACACATTTAGGGCTGCCATGATTCGTCACGGTGTCGATGAGTAAAATTCCCAATATCCAAGGCCATGGTTATTATCGTTAAATAAAACTAACAAAATTACGAAAAGTAGAAGTGAAAAAACATTTCTGTTAACTGAAATAAAAATAAAAATTAGTATTTGCAACAAAACAACAACGAACTGAAACTGTAATGAGTGTTCACAAAACTAACTAAAACAAACAGAATTTATTGAGAAAAGGTGCTTAGTTTTTATTTCTGTCTCATGCATTAGTATTAAGTCTTAATTATTAAGTATTAAGTCTTAGTATTAATATTGGTCTACATCGCTCTACTGCGGGATGTCACCAGAAACACATGCGATCATCTGTTGTGCCTTTGGTTGCACAAATTGCTTTGAAAAAAACAATAGAACGGGAACATATTATAATATCCCATCGACTTACCCCCTTTCAAGGCAAATAAAAGACGCCTTTGGATTGCAAGCTATCAGAAGAAGCGATTGGAACTATGATTGATGGTTGACATTTTTTTTGCATTGCTGTTCGAACTAATCTGTCCACAGACGAGTCCAGCTGTAGACAGAGCCCAGTGCTGTACTCCTTGCACACCCAGGGAGTGTTATTTGCAATGTTTGAACACAAGAGCTTGATTCACTTTTCATCAAAAACATTTCAAAGATGTCACCTATGTGTTATTGATGGTGGTGAGAGGAAGCTAATTACAAGAGGTTGGTTTGGGCATGAATCTGACTGGCTTTGGGTTGAAACCCTCTGGGCCTGACTTTGTTTCCAGGCATCATGAAGGTGTGGGGCATCTCCAGCAGCATCTACACAGGGGGGTCCTTTATCAGAAGAATCTCTAGAAGTAGAGCTATATCAGATTATGCCAGACTTATTCAAAATCATTCCCCATGTTTTTACAAAGTATCTTCAACAGTATAAGCAAAGTTAATACAAGCAAACATTAAAATAACAATTAGAAATAGAGTCAAACAAAAACAAAAAATACATTAGTATTAGCAGTAATACTACAAAATGAAAACTGTAAAAACTTTTGTAATACAGCTAGGAATGCATTTAGAGCAACTGAAAGAGGCCACTTAGTGATGGCAAACAGTCTTCATCCACCATCTGAATCCTGTGGGAACAGACCGTAATTTACTCAAGGGTGGAATATCTGTTTAACCTCTTCAAAATGTCTAACTTCCTCTTGCCTCAGTGCCAACTTCTACACCTAAAGAGTGCTGTTGTCGGGGCAACCTGTTAGCATCTAGGTATGGTGCATTTGCTGATCAGGAATAAAAAGATTTTTTTTAACCAGTCAAGTGTAAAATTGTCAATTTCCGTTTTTCGGTGCATCATAACCCGGTGAGAGAAGGAAAAAAGCAGATATGTCGGGGTAAAACAGAAAATCGCACTACAGTTGATGCTAACGTTAGCAGCTAACAAGCTAACTAGCTCACAGAGGCTACTGTGTGTGTTTGTCATCAGCCATAGCGGGCTTCCCTTTAAGAAGCTCAAAGAACACTGTTGTACTGTGGTAAGCAGCTTCTACTTTGTGAATTTTACAGTACACATGCCTCTCTTTTTATCTAAAAAAACTCCAGAATTATGTTGTCAGCTCACTGCTCATGCTGCTGTTAAATCTTTTCTAAGCTGCGCATGTGCGTCAGGGGCAGAAAGGGAGTAGATGAAGGGAAAGCAACCGTTTTCAGAGAAAATCAAAGCTTTAGAAAAAAAACAATAACGGCGATTACTGATTTTTTTTTGTTGACAGTTTTACTTGTCGACATTGTCCTGACGAATCAACTAATTATGGCAGCCCCAGTTTGAAGTAGGGATGCACCGATACTTCTAATTTACATGTATCAGTATTGGTTAAAGTTAACCGATACCATGAACTGATACTTAAATGTAGTAAATCTGCAATAAATTCACCCCCCAAATTTTTTTTTTTCATTTTAGTTTCATGGTGATTTTATATTTTACATCTGTTAATTTGTCTTAGTTATGTTTAGTTAGTAATGTCTGGTGCCTTCAATCTCTTCAAGAAAGGTATACGGTGGAAGGTATGAAGTTGATTAATTCAGCAATAGTATCGGATTGATATTGAGTATCGCCAGATACACAAGGCATCGGTAATTGGTATCAGGACTGAAAAAGTCGGATCGGTGCACCCCTAGTTTGAACACATGTATGCCACCACTGTACTGTACTATACAACTCTGTTTCAGCCATTATTTGTGCATTTTACATGTATTTCAGAACCACTAGATGTTTTTACAAAAAATCATTTGAGGTAATAAAAAAAATACTCTTCATGTTTACATCATTCAGTTGAAAACTTCTCGCCTTTACAATTTAAAGAATGCAGAGGGAAAAAAAAACTTGGCAAGCCTTTTCATACCAAAGCAGAGGAATGCGATAAATGCAACGTTACAATTAGTTCAACCTAAGTTAATTTTAATTTAAAGAGCAGCTTGAACTCTTGTCTCTGTTTGAGCAAACACACATGACCTCTAAACAAGTCTTCTCTAGGCCGTATTTAAAGGTGGGACCCCTTGGCTTGACCCTGCTGTGTTTGGCTGCAGCCACCTTTGATGCTCTTCAGCTCACGTGCACGACAGCGAAAACAAATTAAGCAGCTTTTCCTGCTTGTTTAAACATTTCACTAATCATCTGTGACAGGGAAAAAAAAGAAAGAGCCAGACTTGGAGAGAAACTTTATAGATAAGGGTGTATGTGTTGGCATGGTGATGCCAGCACATAACACTTCATAACACATAGCTGTATCTGTGATAAGATACCTTGGATGAAATACACAACATCCTTAGCTAAAACGCACACATATGGCACATTAGGAATGTGTGATTTGTTGTCCGAGTTTGTGGCGAAAGGTTTTGTGATTGCTGTCATGATACATGCTCGGCCAAACTATGACTAAACTCCTGAGAGCAGATTGAGGCTGAGCCCAACATAGTCTACACACCTTGATTCTTGCATTGCTCGCAGTGTTTAGCCGATTTGTGACCCGGCTTGCTCAAATTTTCCCAGGGCTTTCGAGCTCCTATCCCATCTCGACTTTTTCACAACCGTTCCCGCGCTACAACCACTTCACACCCCTCACTTCCTGGACACACCTTCTCCCAATTGCTCTCATTACCAGCGTTTGATGTCTGGTGCAGCCTGTGCTTCCAGATGCCCCTGAGGAGCGAGGAAGCAGGCGTGGGTGTCTGTCTGTCTCCCCCCCTTTCCTAAATGCAGGTGACTGGTAATTAGATTGGCTTGTCAGATCTGTCGCCAGCAACGCAGTTCTCACCTCTCGCAGCTCAGCGTGCCGCAGCACCTTTGCTGTGTAGCTGGCTCGGCATGAGAACCAGTGAACTTGAGTTCTGCTGATTTGAGGCAACCTAATCTTCCAGCTGGTGTTTTGTGGGTTTGGAGAAGTTGATGCTTTCAAGCACACGTCACGGTCGTAAAACTCTTAATCACTTCACTTAGCCGTATCCCAGAAGGCAGTGAGTCATTGTTTCAGCAAATGATTGACATGCACTTGCAGCAGGTGCATTATTTCTTTCTTTCATGACTTCTTATGTTTAAATGGCGAACCCAAAACCTTGCATACACTGTGCCTTGCCTACTTGTGAAAAATTCAAAGGTGAAAGGATAGGCGTACCAGTCTATTGAACCCTTTTATTTATCTTTATATCCCTAAATAATAATTAATTAATCCATAATTAGTCCATTCTAATAGATGAATCTGCTTTGATCTAAACTCTTTCATTGAGCCTCTAAAGCCTAGTTTATACTTGTCTGTCAACAAGTTTGCACCGGCATGCGATTTCCTTTGGGACTTCTCCGTTGCTGGAGTTCACCAATTCATTGCCAGGACAACATGGGGCGTAGCACTTTTCTGGAGAGGTCTTGCCACGTTGGAAGTCATGTCTCTGATCATAAACAATGTATTTACTGTTTTATTTTCAAACTAAGACTCTTCACTTGAACCACTTCAGCGTCTTTCAAAACCCAAAAGAGGTTTCTGTGCACAAATATGATGAAGAGCTCCACACTCGTTTCCCTGTCCCAGCTGATAAAATAAAATTTCCCAAAGCTTGATGCTGCCACACATGTAGAGCAGAAGGTCACTTCTGGCAGGAGCACCTTCTTCCACATGTTTGCTTTGTCTCCTACATAGTTTGTGGTAAACTGCAAATGCAACCTCTGATTCTTTCAACAATGTCTTCCTACTTGCTACTCTTCTACAACTAGTATTTATCATGTTGATAGCATCCCACCTGAACTGTGGATCTCTCCAGCTCCCCCAGAGTTACAATAGTCTTCTTGGCACATTTTCTAATTAATGCAATCCTTGCCCAGGATGTTAGTTTATTTGTACAGCCATATATGTGTGCTGTTGTGCTGCTCTTTTTCAGATTAAGGATTGAGCAGAGCTCTGCATGATGTTCAAAGTTTGGAATATTGCTCTGTATCATAATTTTGCTTTCACCTTCTCTACTACCTTTTTCCTTAACCTGCTGGTTGTCTTAAAAACTTCTGGGGCCCTCACCGAACAGCTGCTGCTGTTTTGGTTTGTCTCCTATGGTTGTAAACAGAGGTGGCGATGGATACTTTTGTTTTCCGTCAATTTTGATCAGAGCGGATAAAAAAATGAAATAAAATCAGATCAGAATCTATTTTTAACCCTTTTTTTTAAATGATGGTATATTCAATAATTTTTGTTTTATTTATTTTATATATCATTCAAGCTGAAAAAGCTGAACAAAGAACTATATCTGTATCTAAAATGAAATGAAACAATTGCACTTAAATTACGAACACCTCTAACCTGAACGCAGTCTCACAGCTTCCTCCTGCTCTGTATAGAACTGAAATTAGGGAACATTTCTCCAACAAAAATGATCGAAAATCAAAAAGTCTCTCCTTTTCCTGACCTACGAGCTATCTCTTTAGTGGGAGGAAATCCTGCAGCGTGCTCTCGGGAGCGAAGCACTCCAAAGCTTCAGTAACTCTTCAGCATGCGGTCAGCTCTTTGTTAAAGAGATGCATTAAGTACTTTGTCCAGGCTTTAGATGATGCCCAGATGCGCTAATGCAGTATTTCCCTAAATTTAAGTGTTACGCCTACTTAATACAAACCTGCCAACCTCTGCACATTTTGCCTAGCAAGTACGCAATTTTACATCTAAGTACGCTGTTACGAATCGCCCCTCTAAACTACGCAAAAAGCTGCGGACATGCTATATCTGTGTCAAATGTGCACATACAGTACTCATGTCTGACAACACTATGCAGCAACGTGGTGAAGCTGTTTCAGCCAATTATCGTTGGAAAGTTGAGAATAACAAGTCTACCAAAGTAAAACCCACGTCCCCCTCCTCCTCCATACTTCCCCCTGCTGCCCTCTGCATCAACTATGCCTTCCTCCCCGTAAAAAGGTCAACTCCGTTTGCGTGCAGCTGACCTGCCAGCTTTTTGTAAATGTAAACAATAACACATAATGTTACTTTCACTGTTGAAGCATTCGAGCCAAAGTCTAACTGAAAAAGTAAGATTTGCAAGGTGGCAGACCTGCCAAAAAGACGAGGGTCCATGTCCCTCAGAATTGTTTTTATAAATATCTAGAGCAGTGGTCATTCTTGTGACCTTCTAAAGTTCCTCTACTCATTTTTGGACAGTGTGCAATTATGATGTGGACATAAGCCACCAGAAGCTGCAGGTAATTTATAAATTAGTCCTTGTGATCAAGGTTATTATTGCAAACGAAAACAAAAGAAATGACAAAAACTAGAAGGGAAAACACATTTTCTTTAACTGAAATAAAAATGAAAAATGAGATTTTGCAACAAAACGAAATGAAACCGTAATGAGTATTCACAAAACTAACTAAAACTAACTGATTTTTTTGAGAAAATGTGCTTAGTTTTTGTTTCAGTGTCTCATGTACTGTATTAGTATAAAGTCTAGATATATTGGTCTGCATCGCTCCCTGCTCTACTGCGCGTTGTCACCAGAAACAGATGTTGTGCAGATTGCTTTGATAAAAACAGTAGAACGGGAATGTTTTATAACATTCCATCGACTCGCCCCCTTTCAAGGCAAATAAAAGACGCCTTTGGATTGCAAACTATCAGATGAACCAATTGGAATGATGATTCAACAGTCGGCAGCAAAAACTTCATAACAGGTGAGCTACAGCTAACAAATAAGATAGCATTGCTAACCAACACTGCAACTTCAGGAAAAATGCAATAGCAATGGGAACTGGAGCTATGTAGCTGGTGTAGGTTGTGTGTATCTGCTGTGTTGATGAAAAAATAATCCCTCTCTAGTTTCTGGTTGTTGGTAGATTTTACTGGCTGTACTGCTTTATCCCATCATGTCAGATACGTCAGTAAAGTCATCTGTGTTGCTGCAGTCCGCCCAGCATGTTAGCAAAGGTTGAGAGAAAGCACCAGAGTCCAATTTGGGATTACTTACTGCTAGAATATATGCAAAATGATCACAAGCATCATAGTAATAATGGTAGCTTAGCTTTTGTGTTATGTTGACAGTCAGTTTCACTGTTTTTATAGAACGGTAGCATTTGCATTAATTGTTGGGCTTTCTAATGTACAGGTGCTGCTATAGTGTTAACAGAGCTTTGAACGTTACTCTGTCATATATCTTTTATACTTGCCTGATTTGTATGCTTGTTCATCTGGCCCTTGTCAAGGCATTTTTTAAAAAGCATTATCATTTTCTTAGATTTTGTTATACATTAATGCTTTTTTAGTCTTGCCCCGGCACACAACTTGTTTAACGAAAAGACTAAAACTGAAACTAAGAAAAACTTAACTAAAACTAGGCATATTCAAAAAACTAAAACTAAACTTAACTACCTAAAAAAATTGTAAAAACTAATTCAAACTAAAATAGAATTGAAAATCTAAATAAAACTAAATAAGAACTAAAAATAAATACAATTTGGAAAAACTATTTAAACCTTGATGGTGATGTTTGCAAATGTGCTGTAAGCCTATGTAATCATTCATTCTTAAAAACAAAAACACATTTTAGGACTTTGGGACACATTTTAACTCAAGGAAACTTACTAGGGGAAGCACATTTTGGACATCTTTCTTTTTCTTTGATTTAGCTACCTGTACTCCATCCATAGAGTTCAACATTTCTGCTCATTTGCACCAAGTGGTCAGAGGTATGAATACTAATCAATCAAAATGACAGATTTTTTTATAACCATTCTAAAAAACTGCTCAAATATGGAAAAATATTTGGTTAGCAAACCCTATGTTGTGAAATGACAGAATATATGGAAGGTTCAAGGTACATTCATTCTTTTAGCAGGAACAGCACTTTTTTATTTCTACAGCTAATTTAAAATTATAAAGCGACTAACTTATTTGCATCCATTCCATGTCAGCGTTGGTTAAGAATATATTCTGAAGTTTGATTTTAAGGAGATGGCACCAAAATATTGTAGACATCACTTAAAGAGCTAGAAAAACATTTTAAAAGTGAGAGCAACCCCAGCTCTACTCCGAGTAAACATGAGTAAGGTGTTTCATGTGATTCATAGAAAGTTCAGAGTTTTAAATCTTTCCACAAACCTAGCTCTCCAAGGATCCCATTTCTCAAACATGACAATTATTATCCCGGACAGACTTGATGAGCAAATGTGTCACAATGATGTTCTGGCACTGGGTTGAAGACGAGCGATTGCATCCAATCATAGCGTGCTTGTGCTTGATCCATGTCTTGTGCCATCTGTAATCAGCGTCTGGCCCAGATGAAAAAGCTCGCCGGCTCCAAGTGTTTATCAGCTGTTTCAGGTCCACAGCTGTCCTTTGGAAGTTGAGAGCTGCCCGTAAATAATAAATATGTGGTGCATTTGTTTGGCCTGGAGCCAGCAGCATATGTCTGTGTGCTTTTCTTTTAGTGAAGCTTTTAGTGAAGTGTGGTGTGTTTGTGTCAAAGGTTTGCTCATTTTGCACCTTTGATCTCTGCTGCTTTTAAGGGACAGATTATCGCATTTTTTTAACTAGAGGGAGACTATTTTTTTTATTATTGCACCTGTGTTTTATTTTATGTCCCAGCCATAAGATTTTGCCTCAAGAACTTTTTTTTTAAACCAATTAGAATAAAATGAAAGGACATTCCCTGTCAGTTGCACATCAGGTGTTTGTTATTAGGACATGAAAAGTCCCCACCAGATCTTTCTAGTAACACAAATATTATGTAGTTTACTCGTTTCTTTGAAGTGGCCTGCTATTAGGAGGTTATGACTAGTGAAAGACTGATTTTTCCCCATTGTAATTAGAACTTTACTAACACCTTTTTTTCTCTAAAAGTCTGAAGATAAATCAGACTAGGTTTGGGCAATTGCACAAATCTATCGACCATTGGCGATGGGCTGTACCCTCCACCGATTGTTTTTCTAGAGCGTCTTTTAGGGGTTTTTTTGGCTTTGAATTAGTTGCTTAATAAATAATAGTGCTTGGATGAAGCCAAAACACTCAACCAAGGGGAAAGAATAATAACTTGATCTGTTTTTAAATTACATACAAACTCCTTTTAGCTGCAAGCAAAGCTGTCTCTGTGTTGCTAGGGGCAATCTAATCTGGCCAAAGCCTTCAGAATCAGTAGATCAGGCCTACAATAAATAAACTGTATTACACACCAATCCGTTTTTTTTAACCAATCACCTTTCAGATTTGTCTCATAAGGCCAGTTAACAGACCCACAAGGATGTTAGAATTTTGCTTTGCTCTGATTGAATGGTCAGAACAAAATTAGCACTGCAATCTCTTGCTAAAGTTGGAGGACCCGAGTGGTGTGGGGGCTCGGTATAAAGACAGCAGGTCATCAGCATATTTTGGCACTAAGCCATTAAATGATTTATAAACTTGTAAGAGTATTTTGAAATCTGTTATCTGCGCTACAAGGAGCCAGTGTAACGACTTTAGAACTGGGGTGATGTCTTTTACTTTTCTAGTTCTAATGAGGATGTGAGCGGCAGCATTCTGGATCAGCTGCAGCTGTCTGATTGACTTTTGTGAGGACGCTGTTGTAGTAATCAATTTGACTAAATTGGAAAGAAGACTAAAGATAAATGCATGTTTGTTTGTTTTTTAGGTCCTATTGTGACATCAGTCCTTTATTCCTGGAAACGTTCTTCAGTTGATAGAAGGCTGACTTTGTTATTGCCTTTATGTGACCCTGGAGGTTAAAGTCTGAGTCCATTATTACACCTGATCAGTAGTTTCTAGCTGGATTAACATAAACTATGCTTTTCCTCTTTTGGTCCAAAAATAATTATTTCAGATGTGCTTCTGTTCAGCTGGAGACGTTTTGACACATCCACCTACTGATTTGTTCAATGCATTAATTTAGGCTTTGGACAGCATGTACAGCTGAGTGTCATCTGCATAGTAACTAATCTTATTGGCTGTCATAATTTGGGTTAGTGGGAGCATGTAGATATTGAACAGAAGGAGTCCCAGGATGGAGCCCTGGGGGACCCCACAAGTGTTTTCGCTTCATTCTGATGGTAAATGCATATTGACACAAATCTTGGAAAAATGGTCAGATAATGCAAAATCAACTACAGAGTTGTTGGATATATTTAAACCTTTGCTAATAATTAAGCTTAAAATGTGTCCTTGATTGTGTGTTGGTTGTTTGACATGTTGGATTAGACCAAAGTTATGGAGAGTATCACTTAATGTTTTAGCTCATATATCTGGGGGTTGTAAGTATGAATGTCAATGCCTATTACAGAGAGAAAGTTGCTGAAATCATTAAAGAAGTTTGAGTTTAGTTTTGGAGGTTTGTACACATTAAGGTCAACAAAGTCAATGTCTTGGCATGGCCATCACAAAGCCCTGATCTCAGTCCCATAGAGAATTTGTGGGCAGTTGAGAAAAGACGTGTTCAAGCAAGGCCGCCTACAAACCTTATTCAGTTACACTACTTTTAACAAGAGGAATGGCACAGAACTCTCTCTTTGTATGTGTAAACCTGTGATTTTGAAGAAATTAATAAATCGGACATATTCTATCTCGCATTATTGAAGCATTTAGCAAATAGATTTCATTTCTGGTCATGTAACTGTAAAGGTTTAGTCGATTAAATTGCAAAGGTTGAGAAAAAAAAGGTGTGTCTCATTTTATTTTGGTTTTATCTGTATGTGATAGGTGGGTAGGAACAGGAATCCAGCAAAATAACAGTAAAATAGCTGTTGTTAAGCATTGCACAGACTTTCATGAACTAACAGAAGTTTGTGCTCCAGAAGTCTGAGCTGTTCTTCCCTCGCAGAGCTCCCAAAATCACAACGTAGCAGAAATATGGGAATTTGTCCTCTAACTTCACACATGGACTTCTTCTGTTGTTTGTGGCTCTGAATAATCCGTCTGAAAATTGCATCTGTTGCCTTTTTAGCTCTTACAATCAATGAAGCCCTGCAATTTTGCTGGATTCCTCACTGGTTTTACATGCACGGGCAAGCTCCATGGCTTGTTTCACGTACAGTCGCACCACATGGTGTGTGTGAGCGTCACAGCGAGACACTTCCTAATTGTGGACCTCTGGGCCTTTGTGCTGTCCAGAACTTCACACACCCTCAGGCCTTAAAATGCTGCACTTATGTCTGCTCTCATCCTCCCAAACACAGGGGAGTCATCAGGTTTGGAAGAAGCACTTCTAATGTCACTGAGAAGATTAGAACTGCTGCTTGTCTTTCAGTCTGTTGATCGTTAACAAAAAATAAATGATTTATTAGTTTTCTTTCAACAGAGTGAGTCTTCTACTTGTAAGCTAATAAGAACCTAATTGTAACCTGATGTAATATTATAAAGAAAACATGTAGTTAGGCTAGAATGTGTTGTCCTTTTTAATGCTTTTATCCTCTTCCAGCTGCAAACCCATGCAAAGCCTGTAAAAACAGACTCAGACCAATCCGGTTACTAGGAGGCTGTTGAACAAATTAGCTTATTTGTAGGTAACAGGGAATTCTTGGGAACAAGTCACACGCCGCAAAAAGCATTGTCAATATTTTTCTAATTAAGTGATTGCTCAGTGTTTAGCTTAGACCTCTCCATTATGATATAAATATTCCCACAGCAAATTAAAATGGCTTGTAAATAGTGGATATTAAATTACTATACTAAAGACATTTTTTACTGTTGAATGTACCTTTTATTACATAAAAGAAAAAAGTTGCTGTGAAAAACTTTAGTTTGCTTAAATACATAGTGTAAACTGACTCTTAATTGGTTACTTTGAAAACAACATGATTTGCTGATGAGGGCATTCCGCCAGTTGAAATGTGCTCAGGTAGTTTTGGATCATATCCCGCCCCATACACACCCACTTTCTTTCATAAATGGTCAATGCAAAGTGCCTAGCGAATATTCTGCATCGACTTAAAGGGGAATTTTTATTTTTTTCAACCTGGAGTTATTTCTTCTTATTTCTTCCAGGGTCTTTCTGCATGGAGTTTGCATGTTCTCCCCGTGTATGCGTGGGTTCTCTCCGGGTACTCCGGCTTCCTCCCACAGTCCAAAAACATGCATGATAGGTGAATTGATCACTCTAAATTGTCCCTAGGAATGAATGTGAGTGTGAATGGTTGTCTGTCTCTCTGTGTTGGCCCTGCAACAGACTGGCGTCCTGTTCAGAGTGTACCCTGCCTAACGCCTGATAATTGCTGGGATAGGCTCCAGCTGCCCCGTGACCCTGAATTGGATAAGCGGTTAAGAAGATGGATGGATGGATATATATATGTATATATATATATATAAAATGGGAGTTGTTGGGGCTTGGCAAGTATCGCTTCTAAATGTGCCAAAAATCTGCCAAAAAACTCCTTGTTTTCACCAATGTATTGGTATTAATCGCTAGCAATATTCCCCTGTCAGTTGGGAACGAAGGTGCTGCATTGTAGTCTGTAGGGGTTTTTACAGGCTTTAAATCCAACCAATTCCAATTTACACTAGCTGGCAATTTTAATGACATCACAGCCGTCCACAAGTGCAGCTTTAGTCTGAGCAGGTTGCAGAAAAGGAGCCTGCAGAAGACAAACTTAAAGCACTTGTGCATTTTGTTTGTGCAATTTCGATTTACGCAAATGTGACCCATGTTGATATTTACAGTCACAAGTTCTATCTAACCGACCGCTGTCGTAGAGCACAGAGTGAGCGTGCTCTGCTGAGGCCACTTGCCGCATGGCAGTGGCGTAATTTAAATTGTATGTTAGTGTAGTTGTAAAAGCCTGGAAAACACCCTGGTAGACAACGACAAAGCACCTTTGAGATGCTCTGAACTGTGTGTAAATGAGGATTTCGTTCTGAAGAGAAAGTCCTCATTCATTGTATGGAAATGGTTTGGTTTTTTTACCAGACGACAAAGAGCAAACAGATGTCATTTTCAAAGTTTGCACGGAGAGCATCAAGGCAAGTTATTGCAACACCATAAACTTTTTAAATCACTTGAATAGAAAACATCACAAACAATACAGTGAGAGCCAGCTGGCAGCTTAGCTATTAGGGCTTGTACTTCTTCTTCTTCTTAATTCTTCTCCTTAATTCAGCAAAACGTAAGAAAAAATAATCATGAAACTTACTCCCTACGACACAGACAGCAAACAATCCGAGCTACCAGTTGTCCAGCAGTCTTTTTTGTTTTCAAAACACCGCCATTCCACACATGTATGCTGAATGCACAGATAGTTGCAGGGAATATTAAGAATATGTTTGGATGGATTGAATAATAATTATACCTGCTTACACTACACTCTACCTTCATTATCTTATGTAGCAGCACTTTGTATACCATCGTGTTTTTACACTACATTGTTATCACTTACGTTTTTATTAGTGCATGTTAATAATAGCAGCATTCTGCAAAAACAAACAAATGCACTATATTTGCAGCTGCATGTTAGTCCTTTATTTTAAAAGATTCTATATTTTATTCTATTTGCTCAATATCATATTTTTAAACTAAAGTAAGTTCATGTTTGCTTTTAGTAGACAAGTCAAGATTAACATTTTATACATTTAAATACATTTATTATTTTGATGTATTTTTTAATTAGGTTATTTGAAAAATTAATATTCAGAACTTTCAGTGCATTTCTATCATCTCTGGTGTGAGATAGCCATATAAGTATTTTAGCCCTGTGCATTATCCCGCTTATACCATGGTCACTTATGAAAGAAAGACATATTTAATCAATTAATAATACTTTAATGTGTTTTAGAGTTAAAATCGCGAGTTTTTTTTATATAAGTCGAGCGCTCTATTTAATATCTATTAGTATACAGGTGTTGCCAAGCAACGTGGCCAGAGCGAGCTGACCGCAGCGATTTATCAGTGAGGGGAAGTGAGATGATGGCTTTACCTTACGTTACGTGATACAAAATATCATTTCAGAAGGCCAGTACACTACTTACTGCTTGTGTGTGTCCAGAGGATGATGCAAATAACGTTGAGTCTCCGTTGCCATTTGAGCCATTACAATAATTTAGAACTGTCATCAGGCAATTTGACGGGAATTCGATTCAGAATCGATTCTCAATTCAGAATCAATTCACAATTAATACTATTAGTAAAAAAAGGTGCCAATTTGTAGGGCTGAGACATTTTTGCTTTTCTCCCGATTAAATTCTTTTATGAGTGCCGATTAAATTTCAATTGAAATTCTTCCATATTGCAGATTTTTATTCACTATAGTATTGAAAATAATTTTCTGAATGTTCCCATATCTTAAATCTTTACAACATAATGAATGAAAAGTAAAGACTTTCTGAAACAAACTACTACATTCTAGTGCTGAACAATTAATTGCATATGCAATTAAATCGAGATTTGATAAAATCCGATTTCCTTATCGCAAAGGCTGCGATTTGACTTGATGTAAACATATCTGGTAAAGTCATGTGACTTGCAAACAGCTCAAACAATGCAGGGAGAGAAGGAAACGCTGCACTTTAACCAGTTATAAAATGACCTAAAGCTTAACAGAATCCAACACTACACAATAGTTAGCACCAAAGAGGAACAGTACATCAGTTGTGAGAAATTATATCTGCTATGAAAATGTTGATGCTGCGCAACGGCAGGTAACGCAGAACCCGTCTTGGTATTGTTGCTGCCTCACGAGGTAGGCTACAGTACTAACCTTTATCAACAACTAAGAACATCACACCACCATAGATAAGAGTTGCACGGCTAAACTGACCGCCACCAGTGTTAAAATTTCCAGTAAACAAACTTTGAGGCGACAGGGATCGCTGACCAAGCTGTTTGACAGAATCGCTCCTTACGACCATAAAAAAATGGCACACCGAAATAATTTGTGCTATAACGGGTTTTATTGCCAAAAGTATGCTTTGTTAACCATGATGAATAAGATAGGATTTAATCTCACAAACACATTTTAGCCACATTTTACCTGCGCTGTATAAAAAAACGCAGACAGAAACTTAAAGCCGCACCGACAACAGCGGAGTATTTTGCAACAACTGACCTGAGATCAAACCGCTCCATGGACCAGAGTCTGAAAGTGCATTAGATCGATGATTTGTCTTAAAATAAGTCTATCTTATGGAATAAAATAAATTATGTATAAAAATTTGTTTATGATACACCATATTTTTGCTTGCATCAATTCAAAATGCTTGACAAAAGCCCCACAAAAATAATTGCATATTAAATCGCAATCGCAATATTGAAGAAAAAAAAAATCGCGATTAGATTATTTTGCAAAATCGTTCAGCCCTACTACATTCTTACATATACTTCATAATAAAGTGAACTTAAACTTTTTTCCCAAGCCTGTAAAAAAAATTAAAATTTGACAATTTTGAAAAACGATTTTTTATTTTATTTAAAAAAATCAAATTTTCCCAGCCCCTAGTACAGATATAGAGCCCATTTGTGTATTTGTTCATACTACATCTGTATTTTCCCCTTATTTATATTAGTACTGCAGTTGCATTCTCACCTCTTATATCAGCTCAACAGCAGATTTGGGAAAAATTTGGCTAGCTGATTGATGCATCGCTCCTTATTTAATATAGAAGCCGGTCTTTCTTATCAATCTAAAATTCAGTTTTTTTCCCCGCAGACTCCTGTAAAAGCCAAACCACAGGCTGGTCCATCTAAAACGTTCCCTCTCCCTGAAATTAAGAACAAGTTATCATCAGCAGCCAAGGAGGTAAAGCCATCTTTTTTTAACATTCTTTTATTTTTGACTTAAGGGATTACTGAATAGAAAGTTTTTGTAGGGAAAACCACTACCGAAGACAGAGCAGAAGTTTGAGAATTTCGTGAGGACCTCTTACAAAGTCACCGACAAGAAAGTAAGTAAAAATTATTTTTTTGTAGATTTAAACTACCTGGTTGACCAGAATCTGAGATGCTTCTTCTCTTGTTTTAATTCGAATTAATGTTTTTGTGTCGGACATCTAACCAGCAGTTATAATTCATGCTCGAAGGCATTACCAATGATGCATTCCCTCTTGTTAGCCAAGGTAAAGATATTTCTGTCAAATTTAAAAAATATATAACGTACCTGTTTATCCGTGCATACTGGAACATTTACACAAATTCTATTTAAAAAAAGGTTTTCCAAGTTAGATCCCCAGTAGTGAGTTATTGTTCTCAACATTTTCCAGGACACATCAATGTGGCTTTTTCCTAAATAACTTCATGTCTCTGTGAACTTCTATGAGACTGAAGGGAGTACAGCTGTCAAGAGAGACTGGCCGTCAGTGATTTACGGAAGTTAGCCCTAATTAAGGGACTGTTGGAATGTGTAGGGTGCCATCCAAACCTTTGACTACATCCATAACCTTAATAATGCTGCCTCTTATTTCAGATTAACAAAAAAATCGCTTACACTTTAACTCTATAGTGTCAGATTGGGGTGTAACGTACGTGTATTTTTAATCAAACTTTCTGGTTTCCGTCTGTCTGGGAGCAACTGTACTAAACAAACTTTCTTCTACCTGAACACATGCAGAATGTCTAATGGTGCGTACACACCGCATGCTTTGTCAGCATCAAACAACGCTTACAAAGGGACTAGTTTAACGCCTATACATTTTAAGGCTGAAGCTTGCAAAGCGGGTGGGCGGTCCTTTCTCTGGCGGATGTTTTAAAAACTAGCGTACCGTGGTTGGCTAGATGATGTTGACGTCGGGTGACGTCACTACAGTCAGGAGCTCTGATTAGCTGCTTCAAGAGCGTCAAAAGTTCAGCTTGCTGAACTTCCGTGGTGCTGGCTTGTGGCGCTTTGACACTTGAAAAGCAGGAAAAGTTTCAAACATTGACACGGCCAACGCACACAAAGCACTACAGGGACTCTGATGGCCTTAACCTTATGCTGTACATGTAATTTTGGCACTCTTGACGTTGATGTTTGGGGTTGTGTGAACGCACCATAAAAGTTAACACCAAAACGGAACGGACTACCAGCTATCATTAAACTCTGCTATTTAGAAGCATTAGTGGTTTCTAATGCAGCTACAGTGGGAAAAGAAATATGAACAGAACTCAACTTTGTCAGCGAACACGTTTAACAGCAATAAGGTCCATAACATTCTCTGCACTGAACTGAATAAGTCACCTGAAACATGTCAAGGTGAATGAAAACATCACTGATACTAGAGATAATCAAAACTCTATTTTGTAGAAAATGCAAACTAGAGAAATCCACATTTATGTGAGGGATTTTCCCAAGAGCTGCCCATGTTACATTCAAGTACAGCTGGGAGAATAGGGTGATATATCAAAACAACTCCAAAGTGATTTAGGCATATTTTATTCCCATATGGGCAACGTATAATTTTAACATTTCTAAAAAGATTCTATTTTCATGCAGTTGTATTTTCTAATCTGGCTATGTAGGCTTTTGCTATTTTATATATTTTCAAAACTCCAATCAAATCTCCAGTCATTTCTACACTTTGAACTTTAATTTATAGAACATATTAAAATTAAATACATTTTAGGAATTGAAAGGACAGAATTCAGGGGAAAAAGTACTTTATTTCATATTGATCAAATCAAGAGTCATATGCAGCTGTTCATTCTTTTTGATTAAAGTTTACTGAACACAGCAAACTGTGACTTTTTAAACCCTCTATTCTGCTCATTTTGTTTTACCATTACAACCCTTGTGTCAGAAAGTAAAGCTACACTGTAGCATTTATTTTGTTGCCTTACGAAGCATCATTACCTTTTATACCTTTTTGTTGGAATATAGCCATACAGAAACAGGTAACTCAGAGGTCATTGTAGATATTTTTGGTTGTCCGTCATTTTGACCGAATGTGTAAAAAAAAAGAATAATTTATTTCTACCCATTAGTTCCTAAAAATTATGACAATAATATGGACTTTTTTATTCAGTTAAAATAATAATAATTCCAAAAAGACTGAACTGAGAACTACATGTAAAAAAATTAAATTAAACGTAAAAAAAAGATTAGTTGCTTTGGCCTGAAGGAACAGTCCCGCAAGTTCCTGCTGCTTCCCACAGAACTGAAATTCTCACCCATTTCCGAGTTATCAAATAGTAGGATTGCTGCAGAGGTTATTGCCATGAGATCTTGGATTTTTGCATTGGAAAGATGACTTCTTACGGGGGTTTAGATGATGTTTTGAGTGCTGAATCCGCGCTCCAAATGAAGTTATCAGAAGTCGGAAAGACTCTCTGAGATATGCCTCCCTTTCTACTTTTAAGGTGTAGTCAGACCAGAAAAGTCCTTTGGTCCGGTTGTTTGGTCCGAACCAAAAGCTAACTCTTTTTTTTTCCTTTGGCGCAGTTTGCATTCAGACTGTTAATTTTTGCAAACACATCCCCACGTGTGATGATTGGTGCTGCATATTGGACAGAAATTACTAATCCAGGGCAAAGACCCTGAAATGGCATAAAAAAAAGAGATTACTATTTGCTGCATTCCTGGTCTGCATGTTTGTGCTGTTATTGGACCTGCAAAATCATATTGATATCAGATATTGATATCACTGATGCAATATTATTAGAGAACTTTTGGTGTTCCAAAAACATGGAGGAGCGCCGGAGCGGGATGACAAGACGTTGAAGCAGAATTGCCTGAGGAGTTAGCCCCAGAACTAGTCTCTACTTCAGCGAGAGCTACAGCCAGAGAGAGAGACAATGCTTGCGGTCTGGATATGAGCTTTCAAGATGTCTCATGACGTGGTTGGTTGAACTGATGCATGGTTACGATGAGGAGCTCTAAGCAGTGCAGTGGTCTTTTATTCAGGCTCTAGCTAATGTTCTGTCCAATGACAGGCGGAGAAATGATCGAACCAGCTCCTGTCAACTGAGTGTCAAGAGCAGCTCAGTCAATGCAAGTTTTGTGATGCTCTGTTTCAAATTTTGGAAAATCAAATGCGTCCAGTAACTGGAACTAGAAGATGACCAACAACATGCTGGAAACAGCACGGTTAAACAGAAGACGAAGGATCAGGAATGAACGTACAACATTCATTATGGCCTACGGGATATTGATTAGTGGGGCTGCAAGTCAATCGTGTGGGTTAAATAATGTGAATGATTGGACGAAACGGTGCCTGTATCTGGATTTGGTTCAGATCGAGACTGGTTTGTATTCACACCTGAAGTGAACCGAACCACAGTCTGTTTGGAACTGGACCGAGACCACCTAAAAAAGTGGGTCTCGCTCCGGTTCTCTGATCCGCACCAGGATTCGTTTTCGTGTACTCAAAATGCTTTTACTCGTTGAGAGACTGCATTCGTGTGTTATGAATGCAGTTAAACAACATCAGCTGTTTGTATAGTCTAGTTTTTTTCAATAAAAGACTCAAGCAATCTTTTTATGCTTCATTTGGAGACAGATTTTGAGGGTATGATGCATGAAACTTTGCCCTGCCCCTCAGATCTTCAGCTCCTAGGTTGTGGTGGGTCGGTTGGGGAAGCACTCTCTTAGAAACCAGTCGCCCCAAACACACTGTGTAAACGCTGATTTTTTCTGTGTTAGAATGTGAAAAGTATAGTTATGGGAGCAGGTGGACGAGGCAGAGATTTGGGTGGGTGGAGTCGGGTCTGGGAGAGCTTGTTGTTCCCAGTGTGTAGAAACATCTGTGGAAGTGCTTTTGGTTTCAGCAGCCAAGGCTGAGATCCGTCAGACCTGGAGCACCTAGTCATATACTCTGGTATGTAGCTCTGCCCCCACCCAGCCCCTCGCCGTTCCCCAGCAGCCCCATCCAAGCACGGCGTTCCCAGAGGCAAGACGCGCAAAAGTCTTGTTGTAGTAAAAGTGAATCATGTGCACTTCATCTGAATGATTTATAATGCTCTCTTTTGTCTCTCACATCACCTTCCTCAGGTGGTCAAGGACCTCTGGAGTTTTCTGCAAACACTGAAGACCGAGAAGAAGTAACGCGCTTTTTTCAGGGAGCATTTCTAGGTTTTTCCTGTGAGACATTTAAAGGCACAGTCTGCAATGTTTCCTACTCAACACAGATAAAGACAACAGTCAGGAGGGAATGCAAATATTTTCTTACGGTTGCTGCAGAGATTGAGGTTACTTTCGAGTTTGTTTACTGTTTAATTTGATGGTTGACCATGTGAGTAACTCATTTTAGGAAACAGTAGTTTGTTATATCAATAGCAACAAATCCCATCTGCTGATTTTGATATGTGATGACATAAATAAGTGATGATGTAAAGGATCCTCTAATGTCAATATTTAAAGAACATAAAGGCAACACAGGATTCAATGGGCTGTTCCTTTAGTTGGTTCCATCATGGTCGAGCTCACCTGAAAAAAACAGGTCCACAACTTGGTTTGGGTGCATTGGATCTCTGACACTGTGTGTCCCGCTTTAGTACATAATGCAAAAGGAAAAATTGCACATTGTGCCTTTTAAGTACTTCACGTGCAGTCAGAGTAAAATCTGAATCTTATTTTTGTGAATCTGAGTCAAGCTTTCAACATGTTAAAGAAAAGAAAGTCAGTTTATTTCCTATCAACAATCATTGACAGTTGATGTCTTTTAATTTCTGGTTTTTTACCCTTTTATTGTAGACATGCTTCTGAATTATTGATCAAGTTTGTCAATGATTCTAATATTTCAGGTCCTACAAAAATACTGTAGTGATTTTTATCTGAAAATGTATCTGTTTAGTTAAAGCAAAGTTCCGTGCTTTTCAAATCATCTCTCTACTAACCCAAAGGGTTTCTCTTTCATCCATACACAAATAAATTCAAATATGTTTTGGGGAAAGTAATCTATTCCAGAACTCATAAAATCTGTACTTCTGCAGTAAAGTGTGCAGCTCATATCTAATAAAGAGTGAAAAGCTTGTTTGAGAATGTCTTCAGCAGAAGCCGAATTGACATTTCTCAATTTATCCCTCATAAATCTTTTGTACTTTAATCTTTAACCTTTAGTACATATTTAATCAGTTGTATCTAATTACATCTGAATGTCTTTTGTACAAAAATAGCCTCCCCAAGACAGAAGCCAGAAATTCTGACAAGCGCTGAATAAAAGTCAGTACTCGGTTTTGAGCTAAAAACATAACCAGATGCTTGAGACATTATGTCATGTATAATACAGCATATAATTTCAAGAAGATTATATCAAGGGAATATTTCTGGTCTGATATGCCATCTTAATATTACTGTATTTCAAATGTCTGAAAAGGTTTGGTTTCAGTTTAGTATTTTGTAGTTTGTGATGTCTGATTTAAATGACTTTGATAACTTTCCTTAAGCCAGGTTCAAATATTTTCTTGTTGAAAAACTCCTGTCAATGTGTCTAATAAAGCTGAATGAAATTTAAAAGAAAATGTCTGTAAATAAATCTTTTGCTTTTGGTTGGATATCTGGCAGCTGAACAGTTTTTTTGTTCTTTCTTTCCCAAACATTTCCCCAAAAACATACTTGCTAATGTTCTTTATTTCAAGTCATGTTGCATTTTAATATTAAAGTGTTTAGAGTGTAAACCCTTCTTTTTTTCTTATGCCTGCCCTGTTCATTCTAATCTTTCATATTTTTCACTTTGCCTGTTTTATTTTTGAGTAATGCTGAAATGTGCTCCAATAAAGTTCAAACACGCTACTGCTTAATGCCTGAGTGTCAAACAGCTACATTGTTTGTTGTTTTAAATTCAGCTGAAAAATACAATTTGCTACTAGCATTTAGTTCAAATCAGAATTCTATTTTCTGAACTTTCATTTTTGTGTAGTGGAGAACAGGAGGGCTTCTTAAAGAAGAACTAACAGGTCTGTGGGAGCCTACATTCTTGCTGGTTGGTAGGTGATCAAATACTTATGCAATAAAATGGAAATTAAATATTTCAAAATCACCCACTGTGATTTTCAGCATTTGTGTTTTAGATTTTGTCCCTCACAGTTGAAGAGTGCCTTTGATGCAAATTACAGATCTCTGCATGCTTTGTAAAACGAAAAGAAAACTTCAAACATCAGCAGTGTATCAAATACTTGTTCTCCATACTATGTATGGATATATTATGACTAGATTTTTTTGTTTGTTTCTGTTTTAATCCTTGCTGGGTTTTTTTTACAAAAAATACATTAATAATACTGTCAGCATTGAATAACACAGGTCACTTTTCTAATGGCTGCTCACTTCACTCTGAAAAGAGGGTTGCAACATCTCAGATGAAATAGTTCTCTTTTTTTATTTAAACACTGTCTAGTTTCAGCTTATTAAACTGAAACAAGACAGTTGGGTGGAAAATAAATGACCATTTACCTTCGGGTCATACATTCAAAGGTTGCTCGTTGGACTGTTGCACTAGCCTCAGATTAAAATATATTAGGCTCCACTAAGAAAATTTTAAGGATAACATTTTTTTTTTTTTAATTACCTCAACTTTGAGAGCATTGACAGCATTAACTGGTTAGCCTAGCTGTGTTTTGGTGCAGGTTGATTGATGGAAAATGCTAAATGAACAGGAGTCGTTCCTGCAGTCTGTACGGTCACCAGATTTGGCTTTCAAAGTAGCCTTTCTCATATTCTTTATGTTAAGTTTAAAGTACCTCTAAATTCTTCAATTCAAAAATACTTTGTTGACCCCAGTGGTAAACTAAATCCCGTAACTCATACTATTTTATTCTCCTTCAAAGTGTGAATTCTAATGGCTGTAGGGAGCCAGGCTCCCCTCTTGCAGTCTGTGCTGTACTTGACCTGAAGAACCGTCTGACTGAAGTCACTCTGTAGTTGTAGGATAGTCATGATTGTTCATAATTTTATTGATTTTATGAAGAACCCTTCTTTGCATCATCATCTCCTGTGGTGTCACAGTCCCCAGAATCAAGCCAGCCTTCTTTAAAAGGTTGTTGAGCCTTTTTAAGGCTCTGTTGCTGCTACCCCAACAGATGAATGAAGGGATTTCACTCTCCACATTGTGGAAGATTAGCAGCGTCGTGCTGCAAAACCTGAAGGAAAAAACGGTAAAGGTTTGAAGTGGCACAGTGGTGTATTTCTTTTACACTCTCCTCAAAATGGGAAAGACATAAAAACATGCCATTGATATGAAGCTGATGTCTTACCTTGTTTGTAAACAAGACAACAGAAACAAAGATGTCTTACATTGAATGTGAATGAAACAAAGATTATGATTATAGTATATAATTATAGTATATATATTTCAGACGAAACAGGCATAAGTAAAACACTTTGCATCATGGAGGAAGAAGTGGAGGTGGTTGAGGAGTATGAATACCTCAGAGTTCACCTGGGGTCCGTTCCCGAAAGCAGGTTATGTGACATAACCAGATACGTTTGAGGGTAAGTTTGTGGATAACCTCAACTTTCGGTCCAAAAAACGGAGGCATCTTTCAAGGTTTGTTAGTAACCAAAGAAACTATGGCTCAGGACCATGTTATGTTCTTGGTAAGTTTGTTCCAGAGAGGTTCTGAGCATGGCATGAACTTTTAAATGATGATCCTTTGGACCTGAAATCACAGATTAGACTATATTTTTGTCCAAATAACCTCCAATTTTGTCAACCAGAAACTGTAGAACAAAGCCCATTACATATTACAAATAAAAACTATTTCACAAACATATTAGTAACATGTAAGAGTATGTCAAACAAGATTACAGAACACATTATATGCAGCTAAATAAAATAATCCATCATTGTGAAATAATGACTACTGCTAAGTGCATTAAAATGCCCTTAACTGGCAACAATGATAGTTGTTTAATTGGAATATATTACTATATGTTGTAAACTTCCATTTAACAAAGTCACTGGAAGAAAGATGATGTAGTACCCCCAGGAACGCAATGAACGACTGGTTACCGTTACGGAGCCAACTCCTCAGCTGGGGTGAGGAGAGATGGTGGTGGCCCCCCACTAATTAGACGGGCCTCAACCTTCTTTTGATTAGCTATTAGAATGTACAAAACATATTTAGTATCCCTACATCTATCCAATAATTATTTGATTTCAACCTTACCTTTTTGGAAAATCTCTTTGTGTTTCATTTTGACTTGAGAAATACATTTTTTGGATCCAGACTGAGTGCATCTAATTAAGTTAGAGGTCAATATATGTCTAAGTCAATGTACACTATTATTGTAATATCAACAAATTGGTGGCAAAAGAAAGTAAACTTTGAATAATGATCCAACATACAGGAACAAAGTTTTAATTATATACTATGTCCTCCAGCACCACTTGACCTCAACTGTGAATAAGGGGTAGAAAAAGAATAAATACAAATGAAGATCGTTGAGAGTTAGTATTTGAGCTGGGGTCTGTTCCGGAAACCAGGTTATGTGATATAACCGGATAAGTTTGAGGGTAAGTTTGTGGATAACCTCAACTTTCGGTTCCAAAAACGGAGGTATCTTTTGAGGTATATTAGTAACCACAGTAACTTAATCTCTGAACATAACCTGCTCTGGACCAGGTTATGTTTTGGGTAAATTTGTTCCAGAGAACAAAGTTTAAGTTATACATTATATCTTCCAGCACCACTTGACCTCAACTGGAAATAAGGGGTAGAAAAATAATAAATAAAAATGAAGATTGTTGAGAGTTACTATATTTAAGGCTGATGTCTCCAATAATTTACAATACAAAATTTTTCTCTTCAGTTTTCTCTGTGACTCCTGAATTATGTGATTCATTGAGAGGGTCTTTATGTTTGAGGGTTTACCAGGAGTAGGTACTCTGGCTAAGCTGGTTTTGGGTTGATTAACCAAGACTTCAGGGTTTACTACATGGTAAGTTAACCAAGCTTTATGGAACAGCCCCCTGGACAACAGACTGGATTGGACACTCAACAATTAAGCCTTCTATAAGAAGGGACAGTGCAGACTGTAAGCGGGAATAAACTTTCATGACTGTATTTAAATGTAAACGTTTTTTACATAGCTTGTCAGGGATTGTGGGGGTCTCAACAGGCAGTGCTTGGTCCAGAATGTATTTATTTTATACTGTTTGTGTTTGGTGAAAGACCAAAGCCTAGAGCGGTGGGCCCTCCAACCGCAGCTCAGAAAGTGGAGTTTTTTATGTCAGTTTTAGTAACACATTTATATTTGAATGAATGGAACTTTATTGTCTGACACAAAATGTTTACAGATTTTTTTTTTTGACATGGCTCAACTTAATCATACACACGTACACACAACAAGTAAAAACAAAGCTAGGATTAAAATTAAAATAAAAAATAATTAACCTTCACATTCATCCTAAAATACCATATTGATCTTATGAATGGAAAATATATGGTTGAAGCAAAATTATTTATCCTTTTGCTAGTAAACAGGACATCCATCATCCAGTGACTTTTTACTAAAAAATACTTTGGCACACCAATTTATTAAACTCAGCCAAATACCGCTGGGGTTTTTGAAGAAAGTTCTTCTCTTTGCTGCTGGGAGAAGACTAAAACATATTTGAGACCAAATAAATAGAAACATTCAATCCAAATCAGGAAATCAGACACCTTACTAAAATATTGCATGTACGTTTTTTGTTTTTTGTTTTGTTTTTGCTGAGCATGTAAAAGGAAACATTTTTAATTGGAAATAAAGATAGCACTGGAAAGCAAGGTCTCGATTTTAAGACTAGAACAATGGCAGCCATGGTGAGCCTAAGTCACGGCCTTCTACTTCCGGTCCATGGGTCCCCAAATGCCCAAAAAAATGAATGAGAGACAATGGAGCGATTACAGTCATTTTCTGATCCAGTTTGAAATGCGCCGTGGATTGAACATTTGAGGTCCGTGAATTTTAAAAACAAATTTTGAAGCAGAGAAAACATTGATTTTCAACCGGAGGTAAAAGTTACTTTAGGTTTTGTTTAAAAACGCTTAGCGGACTACAACTACAGAAGAAGAACGAGAGTGATGGCCGTAGCCTCCAGGACGAAGAAAGTAGTATTTAACACGGAGAAAACCTCTACAAACCTGACCATGTGGAAAGTAGCAGCTATGTCGGGGGTAAAGCAGTCGGTGGAGTGAGAGCCAGCATGGAGAAGAAGCTCTACAAGGTCTAGGTGAGTGTTTTACGTGCTATAGCTAGTGCTAACTCCCGTTACCAAAATTATGTCATATATGCGAGTTCTGATTTCTGATTTGTAGGCATTTCAAATGCGAATTTGTACATTCAAATGAATCCCAAATCACTGGACAAACACAGTCGAAACGTACATCGTTAGTTATCATTTAAATGAAAGTGCAACATATGTGTGATTCAGAACGTAAGACAAAGCGGACCAGAAAATAACTTTTATCGCGCCATTGACTTTCATTCATTATTTTTTCGGTTTGGGGACTCATGGGCCGACCGGAAGGGGGGAAGACTTAGGCTCCCCATACCTGGTTCACAACATTGTACTCAATTCCCCCACAATATCACCAAGCTAACACAGTACCATGTACAAAATAATAAAACATGCTTCAAATAAATGTGAAATTAATACAGAATCAATATGTTACCTTTAGATTTACAAAGGCTTTGAGACGTTATTACATTATCAATAATCTGACCAATAGCAACAAGCTAACATTAGCATCTGGTGCAGCTAATTCCAAACAGCAACTTATCCGAAGACATCTCCATGTTCAAGTCCTAATGTTGCAAGTCCAAGTGCAAAGTCACCCATCCCTGACTGGCATAGAGCATCAAATTCTAATGACCTGTGCCCGGCTGTTAATTACGGCTGTTAACCATTCAGCGAGCCTTTATCAGCTGTTTGAGATCAACCATCAAATTGAGGAGATCTGAATAAGTTATTTGTGAAGAAACATGTTGAGCTTAGGCATTGTTTCATAAAAAATCAAATAAAACTGACTGAATGAATTTGATGTAATTCTTAGTGTTGCTTCAAATCTCAAAATTCCTACAAGACTCCAACAAAAGGTTTTCAAAATGTCATCAAGAAGATGATGGGAATCTAAAACCGAGGTCAGATTCACTTAAATCTTTTTGACATTCAATTGTTCAGGTCATTTATGGGAAAATCTTTTTTTTCACGATTTATCCTTGTCACCAGTAGACGGCACTACAGTTCAGGTGTTAGCAGCATCTGTTATGAGTTAAATTTATATATTACCTTAACTGTGAGTCAACAATTACTTCACTCTCAGGTGAAAGCTTTTTTCTTTGCCCTGTGGCCAAGACGAAGCGAGCGGATGCATCCATGGCATGACGCACGGCTTTATATTCCAGGCAGGACGACTGTTAGGCACGTGGAAATCCCCCCATTGTGGCCGACTTGAATTCCAGTCCAGGGTTCGACTGAAGCAGCCTGGAGGTATTGGCACACAGCAAAATCTCAAAGCACATACACATTATCAAAGAATAGTAGGAATGCTGCTTGTACTGATGTTCCTGTAAGTAATAGACAGATATGTAGTGAAATAATTTTCTTTCCTACAGTTGGAGATAACATAATTATTAATAAGATTTTCCTACTATTCATCCATACCAGGTCTGTTTCTGTAAAACGACACAAAGATTTAAACCAGGTGTGTTCTACCTGTGAGAATGCAGACATCAGTGCCCTAGTCATACTAGCCCAGCATGAGGCCGAACCATTAGGGAAACATTACCCTTTACTTTAATCCAGTTGTAATTTGATACAGGAAAGGACAGTCAGGTCAGTCTGTTCTTACACTGAGACGAAAAGTCCAGTGTGTTCCTGTGTTTGGAGGAGAACCATCATAATTTGTTTGGGATCTTCAGCCCACGTCTTGCTTGTGTGACTGCATAGAGAGCCAACACTTTTGGGTGGGGTTTTGTTTGCGGATGTCCTTCTTTTATCTGCAGTTCTATGACTTGATTTGCATGTTGCTTTAACGTTGAAAAAAGTATGAAAATGGGAAGCTCCAGAGGTAATTGTCCAAATAAACTGTTTCGCCCAATTAGGTCAACATACTCCAATTGAGACACTGGCTTGAGTCATCTTCTGATATGTATAGTTGCTTTTATTTTTTTTTATGTGTTTCTAATTTTTTATTTTTTGACATCCTTTGTACATTGTCCTTGGGTGTTCTGAAAGGGACTTGTAAATAAAATGCATTATTATATTTAGTTAATGCAGGTCAAAGTAAGAGTTGTTATGCTGTAAAGGACTGGATTCTTTTGTGCATTTAAATAATGCGTCATAAATCATGCCTACATGGAAATGTGATCAAAAACATCCACACAATATATATTTTAGACAGGTTGCCTGTCCATCACAGGACAATACAAAATCACACTAGTATGGACATCACACTTTAGGACAATTTTGCCCAACAAATAATGAGTTCAACTGCTTAATCACTTGTTAACTTAAATAACAAATCACTTTGAACGTGGCTTGGTTGTAGTTCCCAGATAACACACAACCATATGTTTGCTGTACGGAGAGAGTAAAAACTAAAAGTATCCAATAATTGGCAATAAGGATCCACCGATACCAATGGTATCAGGGTCTATACTGTTCTAATGTACTCGTATCAGTATTGGTTAGTTAAGAGATACCAATACGAGTATATATACCTGATACCAGTATTGCCATCTTTTAACTAACTGATACCATGAATCGACATTTAAAATGTGGAAATGCTGCAATAATTTCACAGAGAAAGTTTATTTTTCACTTGAAATGTTAGTTTTTTTGGTCACTTTTATCAATATTTTTTTAGTTTTTTTAATCTAATTTACCATAATTCGTTGTAAACGAGCAGAGAAGAAAATAAAACCGGTCTTCTTGCATTTTCTTTGTATGGTAGAAGTATCGGTCTTGGTTCTTGGTATCGATAAGTACTTGGATTTAAGTATCGGCATGGTATCATTTTGAAACAACTGATATCGTTGCATCCCTAATTGGCAGTGCTCATGGATAGAAATGCCTTGTTGATGTCTGAGGAAAATGATCAGATTGGTTTAACAGTAGCTCCAACTAGCTCCAACAACTTACAACCAAAGTATACCTAAGACCAACAAATAGAACTTTGACATACGTAGATGGGTTATACCAGCAGAAGACCACATCAGGTGTCTCACCTTCTAGCTAAAAATAAGAAACTAAGGCTATAGTTTAGATTAGAAAAAAAAGCTCTGTTTCATCCACAACGTTCGGGTTTATTGTTAATTTTGGGCCCCTACCTTCATATTGTCTACATATTGTCACAGTATATCTGAGTGCTGTTGCTGAACATGTCTGTCCCTTTAGGATCACAGAGTACCCATCAACTGATGGCTACTTCCAGCAGCTCAATACATCGTGTCACAAAGCTCAGATAATCTCAAACTAGTTTCTTGAAGATGATGATGAGCTCGCTGTACTCCAGTGGCCTCCACGATCACCAGACCTCGTCCAGTAGAGTTGTAGAGAAGGGCTGGATGATAAAGAAAAAGAGCATAACGAGAAAAAGAAGTTATATTTATCAATATTTATAATTATTAATAACTATCCAAATTTAAGACTAATTTACAAATCTATTTTTTTTACAACAAAAAAACTTTTGAAACCAATACATACAGTAGGTAAACTACAGTATGTATGCTTTGACAATTTACACCTATTGAGAAGACATGACATATCTGTTTAAGGCCCAGCTGATAGAAAATAACACAAGGACACTTGTGAATAACAGAAGCTCCCTTTACTATAAAATACTTTGTGTTTGTTTTATTTAAGACACATTAAAAAAGCTAAACAAAATATGTATAGAAAAAGACATAAAGTTACATAACAGACATGTGTACATAAGTGGTAGAAGCCTGAATGGGCTTATATAATGTTCAACGCCTGGAAATTTACTTTTTTTTAATTATATATAATTTGTTCAACATCAAACAGTTATAAAAAAGAAAATAGGAATATTTAAAGTTAAAGAAAAATTACATTCTGTGTCAGATTAGGGCATCATCCCAATTCCCATTTTAGACTACTTTAGACCAAATACATTACTCTCCTCTTATTCTTTAGTCTATTTTTGTGCATAGACAGTGTTACAGAGGGTTTCACAAGGGCAGAATTTGCAGTCCAGAGTTTTACACATTGACATCCGATTGAGAATTGTTCACGAGATGTTTTATATAGCGGAAGATTCAAAAAAGTATTGTGAAGTAAAAAAACTCATAGAAGTCAATTTTCTGGACTGAACTAAATGTAACTTATTGGATTGTTCCTGGTTGTAGCTTGGTATACCAAATACAGCTGTAAGACTCCCTATTCTTGACAAATACAAAGGGAGAATATCTAAACTCATTAAAACAAGCTTGTTTAGATCTAAACCTAAGACTTGCTTGCTCTTTGTCAGTAGTGCTAGGCTCTGCAGCACCTTGCAGCCTTCATTCATATACCTGTGATATTCCTTTTCAAATATTTTATATAACTCTCCAGCTCAAACTTTTCGTGATTCATATTGGTTTACTTTTTTTTAGTCATAACGTCCTCTGATACTTTTTCCTCTGATATGTATTCTGTAAGAACCGTTCACTATTTCTATTCAAACAGCTTGTAGCAACTAGTATCAATTAAGCTACAAATCTCCATTTGATTCACTCGTCTTGCTGTCAAGTGAATTACTCTAAATTCTCTACTCCCTGCATCTTGGAAGTGTCAGTGTACCTTTCTTAAATGTGACTCTGTTTTCCATGAATCCCAGGCACTGGTTATGCAACCTCATCCTATTCTATTCTTTAAACTGCCCTCAGGGAACATTAACACCACTGTTGGACTGACAACATCACTCTACTCATGAAGCTTGCTCTATTACAGCTCAGAAAACAGGGATGACAGACACATTTTCTTTTCGTCTTTTCTCTTTCAAACTTATCTCAGTCTTTTTAGAGTGCTTGGAGGTTACTTTTTAGAGAGAACGGAAATATTTTTGCCCCAGCAGGGTTTACCTGTAGGATTTATAATTGAGGACATGATTTTCCTACTCCTTCTGTAGTGGAAAGAAATGTAAGGTCATGTCTCTGCAGGGATGTACATTTCCGCCCTGTTTTCTTCTCATGACCCAAAGACATAGTTGAATTTAGAGACAGCTGTATACCTTGTGTATATTAATATAATAATAATAATAATAATAATAATAATAATAATAATAATAATAATATAATTTAAAAAATAAGAACCGACTCCACAGTTACAGATGTTTATTTGTTCCAATAGTATGTGATAAATCTTCTATTGGGATATATTGCTGTAATGTAACAAGTAATAAATGTTGCATTTAGGATTCGATTAGAACACATTTCTTGGATAATGAGATAGAAAAAAAAACACGTTTTCAAGATTTTTAAAGAATTCCTCCTTTTTGTTGTGCTCTTTGGCGGCTCCTTGTGGCAAAGTGGTTAAACCGATTTTTTTGAGTCCTTGGAGAGAGGTCAGTTTTCTAATTTTAAGCAATCATTCTTGGAATGTTAGAGATTAAGTTTATAATTTAGTGATTCATTTTAGTTGAATAACAAAAAAGGCATGAAATAGGGTAAGTTTCCAGCATATTGTGGTCCGACTGTATATGGTCAGCCACCACACATTAGTTAATAAATGTATTATTCACAATTTTGAGACGTACAAGACAAATTGACCTCTGCCAAAGAAGTTATCTTTTCGCAAGGGTTTGTTAGTTTATTTTTTTCTGTTACATGGCAACATAACACAAAATTATAGGTGGATTTTGGTGACATTTATAGGAAATGTCTGTCATGGGACCAGACACAAGTGATTAGAATTTTGCGGTGATCTGAAAATCGGCATCACTGAAAGGGATTTTGCTGAATAACTACTGAACTATTAATGATATCAGTGTGAATCCAGTTGCTAAAGGTAGCTTGCTGGAGGTCTGGTGGTTCTGTGTGCCTTTCTAGTTTATGTTGTTGTGCAGGTCCAGCTGCAAGTCTTTTGGGGTATGTTTCTCCCTTTACACTTCGAGTCACAAAAATATGTCAATTTCTCTTTGGAAAACAGCTCATTAGACATCATAGAGAAGTTCTACGAACATCAGTTTTGCGTGGATGCCTAACTTGATTTAAAACTTAACTTTGGGCCATTCTTACACAACAGTTAGTTTGGAATGGATAGCATACTTAGTGGATAGCATTTTGGGATAAAATGAAATGAAGTGAGCAATAAAAACATGAAACACAACATTAGACAAACAAAATAAAGTGGGAAGGGAAAGTTGTCAGAGCCATTTACATTTTTAGCTATTTATTTCCTTGCAGCCATTTACAAAAATCAAAAAAGTTAATTTTACTTATCATTAATGTACACTCAGCATCCCATCTTAACAGAAAAAATTTGAAATTTAGAAATCTTGCAAATTTATTAAAAAATAAAAACTGAAATGCCACATGGTCATAAGTATTCAGACCCTTTCCAGGTGCACTCATATTTAACTTACCTGCTGTTCATTTCTTCTGATCCTTCTTGAGATGGTTCTGCTCCTTCAGTGGAGTGCAGCTGTGTTTAAATAAACTGATTGGACTTGATTAGGAAAGGCATACCTGTCTATTTAAGACCTTTCAGCTCACAGTGCATGTCAGAGCAAATGATGATCACAAGGTCAAGGGAACTGCCGTAGTAGTGCCCAAGGTTTCAGAGAATTTCTGCAGCATCCGAGGTTTTGAAGAGGACAGCGGCCTCTATAATCCTCAGATGGAACAAGTTTGGGACAACTAGAACTCTTCCTAGACCCGGCCGTCCAGCCAAACTGAGCAATCATGAGAGAAGAGCTTCATTAAGAGAGGTAAAAAAGGACCAAAGATCACAGAGAAATAGTGACTGAGAAATACAATTCTCTGGTCTGATTAAACCACAACTGAACTTTTTGGGTTTACTTCTAAGCTGTATGTGTGGAGAAAACCAGGCACTTCTCATCACCTTGCCAATACAATCCCTACAGTGAAACATAGTGGTGGGAGCATCATGTTATGGGAGTGTTTTTCAGCTGCAGGGACAGGACGACTGGGTGCAATTGAAGGAAATTTGGGTGCGGCCAAGTACAGAGATATCCTGCAAGAAAACCTGTTCCAGAGTGCTTAGGACCTCAGAATGGGCCCGAAGCTCCACGTTTCAACAGGACAATGACCAACTCTGACGATTCATGACTTGCCCAGCCTCCCAGAATCTCTGGAGAGACCTGAAAATGGCTGTCCACCAATATTCACCATCCAACCTGACAGAACTGGAGAGAATCTGCAGGGAAGAGTGGCAGAGGATCCCCAAATCCAGGTGTGAAAAACTTTTTGCAACATTTACAAGAAGACTAGTGGCAGCACTAGTTTCAAAGGTGCTTCTACTCAATACTGAGCAAAGGCTCTGAATACTTATGACCATGTAATATTTCAGTTTTTCTGTTTTAATAAAAGTGCTGAGTGTACGTTATTGAGAATTATACAACAGCCAGTTCCAACCCAGTAATTTGATTGTGCAAAAGACATTTTAATGAGTGCTGATATCTCAGTACAACAGCACTGGGACTTTTTACAGACAATATCACTCCACTGTACAGGCATTAATGGTGCATTCACAAAAGAATGGCAAGATTACATGTTAAGTCTATGGTTGAAGCCTGAGTCTCTCCGGTGTTTAAGCAGCGACAATTTTTGAAACTTTTGTTGCTTTCAAAGATGCAAAAGCAGCAAAAGCCAGCAACCCAGAAACTAAGCTAGCTGAAATTTCACCTCTGTCCCCTGACCATGAACCACTCAGAGCGTCTCACTGTAATGACATTGCCCGACGTTGTCTAGCCTGCCGCGATCCACTATTAACATATCCGGCAGAGAAAGGCCTGCCTACGTCTTTTGCTAGCTGTAGCATTAAAAATTTATAAGCCTCAAACCATATACATTATTATGTCTACGGCTTCAAACTAGTACATTTTATAACATTTTTTGACGGCGACAGATGTTTGTGTATAGAAAATGTTTGTATTGCTTGGCAACAGCCTTGGTCCCTCCCGTTTGAACTATTTGCATCGGTGGAGATGAATAAATGATTAAATAAGCAAAAAATATATTATCTGTTGTCAATTATTAATGTTAAAAAATAAAATAAGCATGTAGAAATGTGGTATAAAAGCAATATCACACCCAAGGTTGTGTAGAATATCAGCACTAGTGTGATTATCTGCGGTCTTGTGCCTGGGACCGAATCACAACAGTGCTGATATTCGGCACAACAGCTCTCTCTATTGTGTAATATTGCTTAAATAAAATTAACTATATACATTGTAGCAAATGGCTGTGTTGTGCCCCTGGGTGTACGAACCACCCCAGAGTCAGTTAAAGAGTGTTTCATTACATTGCAAAAATCCAGCTTGGAGCAAAAGATGGATTTCTACTGTAAAACGAGCTTGGAGCGCGATGAAGAAAATCGGGCATTGGAACCCATCTCTCAATGGATTCTGCTTGTGTGGTGACCATTTCATTTCAGGTAACTTCACCCGAACAAGTAATTTCAAGTTAGATAGTTGAGTTTTTCAAGGTCCTGTTGCGACATTAGACCTTAAATCCTAGAAATGTCCAACAGATATTGTAAGGCTGACCTTGCTATTGCCTTTGATCCTGAAGAATCAGGTCTGAGTCAAATGTTTCACGTACATTTCCAGCCTGATCTGTAGTTTCCAGCTGTATTTCTTCAAGCTTAACATCTGAAGCCATTAGAGAACCGTTAAATTTAAACTGAGATTTAATTACACATGGATGGACTCTTGTAAGTAAGTAGATGACTTCTGGCGACAATTGGACACACTGGATTTTTATTTAGGAACATCAGGGTAAAGTGACTAAATAAGAATGCAGTATTTTATGTGATTTTAATGTTTATTTGGAATAAAGTGAAAATAATGAAGGGCTATCAATACTTTTGCAAGACATAACCCACTGCCATCCATACCAAGCAACCACCCGCCAACACCTCCTGTTGCTTTTGACCTTTCCTACGTGGAAATATGTCTGTCTGTGCTAGATGTGACAGTTTGGCACATCACCTGGATTCAACCAAATAAATGAGCAGAGAGGGGGGGGGGATACCCAACATCCATAGGGAGCTTTCAAACTGGAACAATGACTTTGCCCTGAGGGGAAAAAGTGATCAGGCTGGTATGTTTATATTAGAGAGAAAGGAAGCCATCATTGTCATCGCCAGCGATTTTCTCTTTCATAGCTCAATTTTGACAGTTGAGTGTATCTTAATGACAATCCCTTCTATGTGTTAGTCAATTGTCAAGACTGATGTGGTTGTATAAACATTTTTTTTCTTACACACAAAAGGAAGAAACAGAAAAAAAAACAACTGTCAGAACATTTTCCTGTCAAGATTTGTGAACTTCTTGACAATATACCAAAAAACCTAAACCGGGCTATTTTTATCTTATTCTGTTTTGCCTAAAATATCTGTGTTGTCATTCAGGAGCACTACACTTGAACTCATTTATTAAAAATAGCATCTTCACATCTTAAAACTGCTCTCTGTGTTTGGCATTTGTGATCCATAAGGGGTCAACAGGACGGGGGCATGTTCAAGTAGCGTTCTTCATTCACGGATTAGGATTACTGCGGCACAACAGTCATCTGGGGAAGTATTTGTGTAAATTAGAGGAAGAGGTGGGGGAGTTCATCATCCATCTTCCCGTAAGCTAAGCCAGGCCCTGTAAAACACAGCCCAGTTGATACAGCAATAGGACATGTGGTTATTAATACAGAAGAGGGAGGTGCGCTCACCTCGACAAGCGCCGACATGCGAGTGCATTACCTCTACTGCTGCTATGGCAAGGATGTGAGCTGCATTCCTCTGCCCACAAACTAAGCTTTTTTCTTTCTAATGCAGTGGATCGGAGTCTAGGACTTACTTGACTCAGATGTGGAGGAATTTTAGAATTTAGGACTTGGAAAATGGAAGCCACCAATAATCTGTGTTACGAGCTATTGACAAAACTGTAGTTTTTCAGCAAATGATTTACTTTACTTTAAAGTGGTAATTTTAACATTTTAAAAATCAATTTTAAAATCAAATCTTGTGGGTTTTGTGAATGTGTTTGACCTGGTGTTTGTCGAATGCAAAGCCAAAACAGATTTGACTGTTGGGTTTTGCTGAATAAAAAAAAAGAAAAAAAATGTTCTTGGCTTCCAAAAAACTTCCATTGATATCTATATGACTCAATGTACTGTTTTCTTTTAAAAAGTCTGGACATGTCACCCGATTGCAAAACTCATCCCATCAGCGTAAGGTGTTTTGACAGGTGATATTCGAGCATAAGTGGATTCCATCTCTGCTGAGTCCGGACTCTGAAGAGCTGAGTGAAGTTGCAGTGTCCCATATGGATTTTGATGAATCACCCTGTCTGTCTGGAGAATCTTTATCTCTTTCTATCAAATCCAGCTAACGGATATGTTTGTCACTCCAAAACATTTAGGATAATGCATTGTGAAAGTTAGACACATCTTTAAACCCAAACTTGCACAAGGTTTTCAAAAAGAAAATGCATGTTCATCTAAAACTTTAGTAATACAGAGCAGCTAAAAATTTCTTCCTACAAAAGCTCCACTCATTTTTACATACAAAGCTGGCTCATTTTATTTTATTTTTACGAAAAGTTAATTCATGAAAAGGTAAATAAATATTGATTTAAATAAATACTAAGCAGAGGCTGCTTGATTCTGGTAAGACACTTTTGTCTTAATTTTACCCAAACAATATAAATGTATTTCATTTTTCAATCTAAACCCTCTTTCAGAAGACACTTTCTAAATGGGATCCAGGCATGTTTTGCAAGCCTTGGTGTGTTATATAAGTATATCACTACAAATCAAGGGCTTGACATTGATCCACTGCTGTTATGCCATGAAACTACTGAGCCCGGAAGTCACAGAGCTGACTTTGAACCGGTAGATTTTTGAAAGGCTCAAGTACCTCATCTTCTAAACTTGTCTCTGAGGCCATAATCCAGAGCTATGTTATGAAAATGCTTTATCATTGAACAAATTGCCATTCCACGGACCTCCTGGTTTACCACTTATATACTTTATTTAGAATAAATCAGTTGTAGGAGCGACCATGAGGTACTTAAGCGGTCTATAAGGCTTTGTTCTGCATTTCCAGAAACTTTAGGCCTAAGATCATATGAGAACTCCCCAGGGCTCTATTACCTATTTAGCTTCTCTAATTCAATAACTACATGTGAACGCTGCTCCAATTATCTGACTACTACAAAATCTCTTACCATAGCTGTCCTGGTGACATTTCTGTTGTCCATCATTTTGATCGACTGGGTCAATTTCATAATCTATTTTTACCCATCCATTTGTAAAATGACAAATTAAATTGTATTTATTTTGTAATTAATTTTAAATAGTCATTCTGAAAAAGCTGAACAGAGAACTACATATAATCAATGAAATCAAATGACTGCACTTAAATTATGACCAGTTCATCTGCTGTGGCCTGAACACGGTCCACAAGTTCATCACGGACCCCATGGAACTGGCATGCACACGCATTTGCACGCAATCGAATGTTTCATGTGAAATTTCTGCAGAGGTTAAACTGGATGACTTCTAATGAGGATTTACATTATTTTCTGGAGGCGGAATCCACGCTCCGCTGCTTTTGGAGATGGGACTTCAAAGCCACTTCAGCCAGATTTTTAAAACAAGGGAACATTTCTTCAATGTAAGGTATCAGAAGTCGGAACAAATGCCTGAATGAGCCGTTTCCTGACCTACAAGCTAGAAAGCAAGGAAATCCTGCAGCATGCACCGCTTCTGGCTCCTGGTAGCGACAGACTCCAGCCTCAGTAACTCTACAATACGATGTCACCTCCTGGTTAGCGAGAGATGCATTGAGTTTTGTGTCTAGGTCTGCTCAGATGCTCTCATGGAAATTTTTTTTAAGACTGATTCAGTTACTTGTAACCTAATCTGTGCATAAAGTAGTCAGGAGTCAAGAGTAGTCAGATGTATGACTACCTATGTATCAAAATGACAGAAAGCCTTCAGATTTTTCTGTCACCATTCTAAAAAAAACTGTCAAATAAAGTTACACACAACTGTATATTTCTGTCACCACATGATTAAATTCCTTTGCAGTCAATACGTGAGCTAGTACATTCTGCCATGGATCAGAATTTTCTCCACTGTGATGCAGAAGTACAGAAGTCTTTGCTTTTGTGCTCTGATAGCAAGGTTTGAGATCAGCACTAATATGAATGACAATAAACAGAAAAGAGCTCGTTCAAAACCTACAATAAGTGGAGGTATGGATTCAGACCTAAATTTGAACACAAAGTTGAAAATAAAATTATTTACTACCTTCTTAAAATGATAATAAACTGAATGTTCCTGGGTAATCTCTAAACTACCTGTCAGGTATGAACCATGTAAACCCCCTCAGGTCCTCATATATCTGTTTCCTCCGTCTGTCTTCCTAGGACTAAAACGAAACAAGGTGAGGCAGCATTGGGTTTCTATGCTCCTCGCTTCCGAAGCAAACTCTATGAAAACCTGTGATGTGGAGAAGCTCTTGTCTCCTTAAAACCAGGACTGAAAACATTGTTCTTACTGCAGCGTTTAAAACAACAGCTATAGTTATCCATTCAGTTTAGCTTTTACTTTTAATCTGTGTTCCATATTTTTATGTAATACATGTAACTGCAGTTATTTGTTCATTTGTCCTTTTACCTTTTCTCCCTTTTCATCTGTTTTATCTGAATTATGAATGACCTTGTGTTTAGATGTTGCTATAAAGATAAACTTGCCTCACCATTATTTACGTCCTAGATTTGACACTTTTATGGCTGACATGTCACATTACAGGTGTACTAAAGTAACACAAACACTAAACACTTAGATGCCTCAGTTCGTTACCAATATCTTTGACTGTTTGTGTAACATGTTCAGATTGTATTTTTATTGAGGTTTTCTGAAAATATTTTTTTAACCATGTCACTACATTAATTACCATGCATGTTTCTCACTATCAGTCTACGATCAGTCCAACAGGAGCCTTGGGGAGCATTTTTATCAGATATTTGACAGATACGCCTCACTTGGAATATTGTGGTTCAACGAGGTAATTTGTCAGTCCCTTTTACATCAAAAGGTTGACATCTGTAATGACTTCAGCCCCCAAGCTCTCTCAAGCTGCTATGCACCTTGCACGCCATCTCACCTGACACCTCTCCGAGCTTCGCCAACATATTTTCAGTAATGCTCGAAAACATTGAAGGCTTCCATTTTCTGTCTAGCTCAATGCTCAAAATGAGTGTCCGTGAGCAGCAGCAGTAAAGTTAAATACAAATTAAATACTTTGAATTGTTGAGGTTACTTTATAGATTATTAGAGTTAGAAACTATTGAAAATAATGTTTAGGATCTGTAAAGAGAAGTAATCCATCTATGTATTGCAAAACTAGGGGAGACAGGGACAGTTGTAACAAGGGACGGTTGTAGCACCTTGAATTCTCCCAATCAGAAACAAGCTAGACAGGTAACACTCACTCTGCCACATGCTAAGTTACAGTGGGTGTTTCTCAATGGCCTGGGACCTCACCTTGATGCCTTGGTCCCGCCCCGGTTGCCTAGGAGATACATCATCAGGGACCGCCAAGGTGTGTTCAAATGTTCATGTGCTACCGAGGAATCTGTCCTCCATATGTTAGTTGTTTAGCTGACTGACCAAGAATACATCAGAGGTGCCTTGATGCTTCTCTCGGTCAAACATTTCCCAGAATACAGCGTGGTAGGAGAAGCTACTTCGGGGGTAAATTTCCAGTTTAAATGTAATTCAACTAATAAAGCAAAATCACATAAGAGGGAGTGCTGTTTTGCCGAATATCACCACTGGTGTGATTCGGTCGTAGGCACGAGGCCGCACGTCCTGCACAGCTGGTGGTGACTTTTACACTTGCAACAAATGTGACTTGGAATGATCCCAAACATCAGCCCCCCTGTTAAGAGTTTGCGGCTTCATCATGAAGGTCTTCCGCAAAGACTGTGGTTAATTGTTAATTGTTTCACTAAGCTGCTTTGATTGGTTTGTGTTCTACTGATCAAATAATGCCATTGCATTGCAACAATTTGACTGCTTCCCCTCTATTTTCATGTATTCTGAAAGGAAAACAATGTGTAAGATGAATAATCTTATTCATTTTGAGCATTTCATAGATTCATTATGTATATTGCATGTATATTTTAGATATGTTACAACTGTCCCTGTGCACTGGGGTGGTTGTAACAGTGGAATGTGTATACAGAGTGTATTTAAATCAGTTTTGCAACCTTTACATATTTGATAAAAAAAAAAAAATGTATTCAGGAGCTGTCAGACTGAAGTTTATAAAATAGCAAATAGGCTATTCTATTATAAATGGTTTTTGATTTATAGGAAAAAAATCTGTTATAAAAAGTGTTATAAAAAAGTTATAGCATTGGATTATGCTGTAATACGTGGACATTTTTGGAATTAAAGATTTATAAAATAACTACAAGTGACCTTTAATTCAATTCAATTCAAAAATACTTTATTGATCCCAGAGGGAAATTAAGTGTTGTTGTAGCTCATTGCTCATTCATTTTTCAAGGAGTTGTTGTAGACCATGTTTGCTGAGGGGAGAAAGGATTTCCTGTAGTGGTCTGTGTTGCAGCAAAACTGAAGAAGCTTCCGACTGAAGATACTCTGTTGCTGAAGGATAGTCTCATGAAGAGGATGCTCAGGGTTGTCCATAATCTTTTTAATTTTATGAAGAAACCTGCGTCGCATCATTCTGGTTGTTCCACAGGTGTCCCCAGAACAGAACCAGCCTTCTTTATCAGGCTATTTAGCCGTTTTAAGCTGTTTCTTTATTTGCTAGGTTAAAGAACGGGTAGAAAACGGTCCGACTCACTGACAGCTGAAAGCTAGTACATGCGGCTCTGACACCCCTGCCTTCATGAATGCGCATGACTTGAAGCTGAAAACCAGCAGAACTGAAAAAAGATTGGCATTGAAAAAAAGAAGAAAGCATGAAAATTTGGTTGTAAGCGAGTTCATTGTTTAAATGCATATATTTTGATTTTCAGTTAAAAAATGTTCATTTTCAATTTTGGTTTAACTTTCAATACAGACATTTTCAGTACATTTATTTCAGCTCCAAACTTAAGATTTTCAGTTATAATTATATTTTTCAATGCCAATTTTGATTTTTAGTTCCAATATTTTTTTTTTTTTTCAGGTTTCATCTCAAGCTGATATCATGCTGATCCCATATAGATCCACCTTTCTCTGGTGTTACAGCTGCAGGTCTTTGAGGGTAATTCTCTACATGCTTTGCACATCTTTTGAAGTTATATTTAGGTCTAGACTTGAAACTGGCCTTTCTGAGACATTAATATCTGTTGATCTAACCTAACCATTATAGTTCTGACTATATGTTTAGGGTTGTTGTTCTCCTGGAAGGTCAACCTTACCTAGTGTCAAGTCCTTTTTTCTGTTGTCCTGAGTATATGTTCATCCATATCCCCATTAAATCCAATCAGCTTTCCTCTTCATGCTAAAGAATCCCCAGAGCACAGTGCTGCTACCACCATGTTTCCCCCATTTGTTGTGGTGTGCAAAGTTAGCTTTCTAACACACATTAAGTTTTTTTGACCAGCAACATGTTACATTTTGTACTCATCTGACTGAAGCACCTTCTTCTATAGATGTCCTATTACTGCTTCATGGTTTATGACAAACAGGACTCACTACTCTCCTCTTGTCACTCTTCCATAAATGCCTGATTTGTGGAGTTCAGGACAAGTAAATTTACTGTAAATGTTTCTACCATCTGAGCTGTGGATCTCTACAGCTTCTAAAGATAGTTGTAATGAACCTATTGGCTGCTTCTCAAATTAATGATCTACTGGCTGAGCCAGCTTGTAAGCACTCATGTCTTATTTTTGCAGCTACCCTTTATTTCCAGATGAACTTATCTTCTCAAACAAACTCCAGAGGGTCTTCACAGAACAGCCGAGACTAAATTACACACAATATTTACTAATTTGGTGACTTCTAAAGGCACTAGGTTGGACCAGGCATTGTTTTTATGTATCAAACTAAGAGGTAAATATAAATTGGTCATATTTCTATCAAGACAAAAGGTTTTAAAAACATAAGGAATATTGTTTTCCTGAGCTTTTTTTGCATGGAGTTTTCATGTTCTCTCTGTGCACGCATGGGCTCTATGGGCACTCTCCCTACAGTTCAAAATAGCAATATATCAGAAAAACAGGGATCTTTATTATTTTATTTTTTTAAACATTTCTTATTTTTATTTTGTGAGAACATTACAGTACAGTGCTTACTTTACTGTCATACAATGACACTTCGGCCTCTCACAATTGTTTTTTTTTTTAGTGCTAAACAATAGTACATTTGAACACTTTAAACAAGCTGGGAAAGATAGACCTTTTTAAATAATAAGTGATACAGGTTAATCTTTAGGTCCAATAAAATATTCAGTCATGAAAAATAATAGGAGTATTGCACGGACAACCATTCGGTACAAAACAGGCTCTCTTTAAAGTGTTATCAAGTCAGGGTAAGTAAGTATGTAAGTGTTTAAAAGATAAAATTTTCCATATATTTTTAACTAAATTTGCTAAAATAATTCTAGATTACATATAAGGTCTAATTTCAGCAAGAGAAATATAATTACCTCAACAAACCCATGATATATATTGAGTTTTTCTATTGAAAGATTTACCAAAAATCCTGGCTTATTTGACAGTGAGATAAACCTCTGTTGGATTTTATTTTATCTTCCTTTTGACCATGAGGTGATGTAATGCATCACATATCTATTTGACAGAAACCATGTGGGCAGGAGACCATCAAAAACATCAGCCATATCAAACATGGATGGGTGTGGAAGGGTCCAGCCTTGTTTTATGTCATTGGGCGGCGGTAGCAGCGAGCCTTGCTTTTGTCCATCTTACATCTGGAATGGGCACATTTTTTCCCCTTTCCCAAATAACATCTGCAGCTAAGAAGCCAGACAGGTAGTTAGAGTTGATTGGTCATGGATGGATTTTCTCTCTCCCCTCTCTTTCAATGTAGCTCTCTCTTTCCCTCCCTTGTTTCTATTCTACAAAGCCCAGAGGCTAGTATTTCACTGATTACAGAGTGCCTCCATTTGAATGGTCGTTTGTGTATTGTCAGAACAAAGGAGCGAGCGGCCTCTAAAGAGGTGCTAGACAGGGGAATGGATTGGGCTCAGCGATTAGGATGAGTGGAACTGCAGGTTTGGGCTAGTTTAGCAGGGCAGAGGCAGCTGGTGGAGAAGATCAGGGTTCTTCCTTGACCAGGAACCAACGACTTATTAGGCTGATGCTGCTCTTCAGTCTATGCAGCATATTGCAAAGATAAGTTGTAATGTAAAATGCTTGGTTACTTTACTTTTAAAATTTACCTTATATATGAGATTAATGGGCATATTGCAAAATGTTTTGATGGCAGAAATCAAACAAATCCTGTGAGACAAACATCACAATTGTAATTTTAAGTGTTCTTTACAGTAGATGAGTACACTGGACCTTTGGTATTAAGCCAATAGCAGAGACCCCTCTTTGAAAACATTTATAAACGGCCATTTTAACAGTCCAACACCAAATAAACCTCAATATGTATTAATACGCACAGTGGAAGATGTATTAGCACCACAGTAGAAGCTGACATTTAAAGTGTTCCTTGAATGGTCGTTTGTGTATTGTCAGAGTGCAAAATCTTGATGGTACAACCAATCAGCACAAAGGATGTGATAGAACTCCTGGGTTGCCTGCTTTGCAAATGACAGCAAATACTGTCAAGCTTGGTTAATTTAAGATTGATACATTAATCTTCCAACGCTGAATTTTCTTGAGGCAAGGCAATTGTATTTGTATAGCACACTTTAACAAGGTAAATCAAGGTGCTTTACATAATTTGGTGGCTAAGGCCACATCCACACTAAGTCGGATAATGCCTTAAACGTATAAGTATTTAGTCTACACCCCCCTATCGTCCACACTAACCCGGCGTCGTTTAAGGTCTGTGGCCGGATTGTTGAGTGGATAACATTAGGCGTCTAACTCCCCGTATAACCTTATCGGCTTAGTGTGGACGTAGCATAAGAAACAAACAAAACATATGACAAACTCATGGGAAGTAAAAACTGTTTTGATTTGAAGCAGCTCAGTGTTTCAGTAGCTTTGCAGTCATCTATATGTTTGCTCCAGATTTGAGAAGCATAGAAACCAAAACTTTATTTTAGACTCTCTACCAAAAAGTGCCTCTGAAAAAACTTTGTTTAGTGGGCAAAAACGATTCCTTGGATCGTAAGGTTTGCCCATCCACATGAACATCAGCATATCTTGGAGTCTGTTTTATCCCTCACATGTGACGCATCAACAGGTTGAGTAGATGTTTGTTGAGGCAATTCTGCTAAAATCAAACCTGAAATGTGAATGACTGCCCTCTGTTAGTCAGATAATTTAGCTCCAGGTAGTAGATGAACCAATTTTGCTCATAATATAACATGTTCAGAGGTTTATTCTAGATGAACAATACCTTCAGCAGCCTTCGTCTGATGACGATAAAGACACATATTTGTTTAAATTTTTAAAAATGGTAAATTCAAGCAGCAGATTAAAAATCTTTACTTTATTCAAAGTTTGCAATGAGATTCTAAGATACCTCAGATGAAAACGATACTTTAACTTTTCTAATTAGCTATACCAATACCATTGTTTTAAGCAGGATTTTAGGTGAGGATTTGCCCACACATTCATATTAGGGGCTTGCCACTCAAAATAAAATGTTTAGCGAACATATATGATTTAATTTGTTGGTTTTGGCTGTTAAGTGTCCAGTATTTTGCCTCGTTTAAAAAAGAAACATACCCTTTTAGTTAGCCCCTAAGTTGGAGCTTCTTGGACAGCTCAGCGATCAGATAAAAGTTAGCCTGACAAGGTTTCTGTTTTAAACACCCACTTAGTACTTCTCACCCCTAACGTGGAGGTAATGACCTAAAAATCAAAGTCCTCATCAAATTCAGCGGGGGGGCTCAGGTCACAGTCTAGGTGGGCTTCTTTTGATTCCAAAGAGTTGCCTTTTCAAAGCTGTTTTCAGGCTTATTTTTAATTTACTTTGAACCTTCGCCTCATTAATGGTGGCCACAAACATCCATCAAAGATCGGGCGGTTGAGTGTTTTCAGTGACTGTCAAATAATAATAATGTTCATGAGTCAAGCCTTCTGGCCACTTTTTTTGACTCTCACAGTAATTTCATGCCACATTACAAACAACAAGCCCCTTAATTTGGTAATCACGGGCATCCAAGAAAACAATTACAGGGTCGTTCAAGTAAGGGAAAAAAAAGAACTGACCAAAAGCACTTACATCATTCCACTTCCCAACATTTCTCTTATTATATAATTAAAGCACTCGTCTTGTTCAACACGTTTGCATACAGCAACAGGACTTTTTCTTTCTATTACCTCTTCTTGACCAAGGGAGTTGACATTTATCTGTCAGATGCAGGCCAGAATCTTGGAACACATGAGGTCTTTGGGCTGATTGTTATGCAGTTGTAACACTGTGACACATTTTGGCACCTTCTCTGCGCTTAGCAACGGCCAGGGATTTTGTCCAAGCATGAATAGTTTTAGTGAGGTCTTCAAAATGCAAGCAGTCACTTTAAGTTATTGCACATGTTTGCAACTAGCAACAAGGGAGCCGAAATTTTTGTTTATGTTTTCGGACAACTGTAGACTCCCTGTTGGACTGAGATGGAGCAGATCAGCATTAATGTCAAACAGGCAACTGGAGCTAATGGAAACATTAGTTTGCTTGACGTGTACTCTGTTGCTCGGATGATTTGTTGAAGAGCAGGGCTTTAATTTTCATCCACTGGTCTCCTCCCTTCAAGGCAAACCTAACTGAGCGCTAATGACTCCATGCAAACAACGTGTGACAGGGGGGACAAATTAAAAACACTTCCTGCTTCTTTCCGCCTCCTCCCCCTTTCTTCAGGTGACACTTGAAGGGTCTCTGAGGTAGCTGCCTCCCTCCTATCTCTGGCTCCTTTCTCCGTCACCCTCCATAAAGCCGAGGTGTCGCGACCCCATCACGACCTGGATCCACATTAGCCGTTTGACTTCGGGTAGCCGGCAGAAGGACATGATCAGCAGTGTGAAAAAGGGGTGTCTGAGTGTGCGTTTGAAGCGGCGAGGTGGGGCCGGCATGCACAAGTGGGGTGAGGCTGAGTTTGAGGGAGATGAGAGGAAGAGGGTCGTTCCATTTAAGTCTCACATGCTTGTCGAGCTGTGACTTATTGTTAAAAAAAGGGAGGCTTCTGGGTGGTGACCCCTCCGCATCAGTCGTTTCACCTTGGGAATTGAATGGGACACACACCGCAGCCACCAAGCCCTCCCTCTCTGACCCTGACACCCCCCTTCTCTCCTTTGAGTCAATATGTCCGTGTCAGAGATGAAAGTGCAAAGTGGGAGGGACGCGGAGGGGGTCCTGACACTAATGTAGTACATTGGGCTTCACTTACTGATCTGCCAAGTTCTTTTGTCAAGCCCTAAATGCCTGCTAGGGTCCTTTGAACTGCTGAGCGCTCGCCCGCCCTCAGATGCCTCCTCCTTTAGCTTCAATGAGATATCCCCGGTGACATTCCCACAGTCCCGCCGCTGCAGACAGACACGCATAAGTGCACGGAAGCGGTTCAAATTCAAAGGCTTTGAAAGGGCTATGGGAGTAACATCATTCGCCACGTTGCGGCTCCTGGCTCAAATTTGCTTTTTGTAAAAGAAATTAAAAAGAATCGGTGAAGGAGAATCGTTTTCAGGTGATTTAAAAGCACTTTTATTGGCTGGCAAGGCACAGCGAGCCAGGTAAACTAAGACCTTTAACTTGCTGGCTAGTTTTCTTCACTCCTTCACTCTTGTCGGCTAATCTGTATGGGTAACCTTATCCCAAATCCCCCCCACCCCTCATCCAACCCCACCCTCCTGCAAACCTCAAGAACTGGACTGAAACAGCTCCTCACTCACAAAGCCCTTTCTTGTTTGGCTTCTCCATCCAGCATTTGATTGATTTTCCCTGATTTATCAGGTTTCTTCATCTCCCTCTTTTCCCTTAATTTCAATTAGACTCAGCAAACAGGTCTGTTTCCAAACTGGTAGTGTGAAAACAAATATGACCAGGCTTTTTAACTTTAAATAGTAATTTATCCCAAATAAGACTAATTTCCTGTGGTAGGCCTCCCGTTTTTTTGTTTTTATTAAGACACACAATTGAAAAAAATCGATTCTGAATCGATCCTTATAAAAATTCTAAGAATCGAATCAATTTACAAGTTCAAAAATCGGTTTAATTGTTTAACATAGTTTGCCCTTTTTTACAGTTAAAATAGGACTTAATGGTCCAGACAGCCGTTTTAAATGGGTAACAGCTCAAACAATTTTTTTAAATTGTACTGACCCCTATCAGTATTGAATTGGAACAGATTGGATTGAATCAGATCGTGATAATTGATTCAAACTCTTGAGAATCAGAACTGATTTGATTCTTGAAGTATGACTCCAAAACCAGCTTTAAAAACAAAGATTGAGTTTTATGAGTACAATAAAGTTAAGTTGGATTTTCAATGATCTTTCAATGTTCTTCAAATGTGGCAGCATAGAACCTCAAAATGAAATGACTATAATGACTCACTCTATTATTTTTTTGTTCTTGTAAAATAATGAAAAAGTGAAATGTATATTTTATATAGTTTCCATTATAGTTTAAAGTCGGTATTTCTATTAATTTGGATTTCCCTCCAGTTAAAGTGAAACAAGAATACAACTAATTAAAATAAATTCTAACAAAGAAATGTGACTTGTTATTGTTACACAAATCAAAGAGAAGACCAGTGATTTATTCAGCAGATCATCATTAACAACCTCTACAAGAAGCATGAGCCACAAAAGGTCACATTAATGGTAAATTGATGAGAAAGGAAAATAAATAACTTCACAAAGAGTTCAGATAGCTGCACTTTTCAATGGATTGTAAAGCAAAAGGTCACTTATGAGTTTTGGGGAGATTGACAGGATGCAGACTGCAGATGCAGTCATAGGTTTGAGAGCAGAAATGTCCCTTTTCAGATGGAATAAATGTTTGCATTTGATTTGGAAATCAATGTTCTAATGTCTGGAGGATAAGTAAAGAGGTACAGAGTCCAAGCTGCTTGGGGTAGAGAATCGATGGAGCATTGTAAAGGGGCCAACAATGCAGACAAGCAGAACAACAGCCTGATTCCCTGCACTTTGATGCAGCAATTTGTGCACCATTCTATTCGTTTTTTTATATAGCGTCAACACAACGCATGTCATCTCAAGACACTTTGCAAGAAACATCATTTTAATTCAACATTACATACATTCTGATTAATGCTTCAGTTCATTATACCAATCAGTTTGAAAGTTTTCTATCTAAGGAAATCCAGAGGTCCTTGACTTGTGTCATTCACTCTTGAACAAATGTTTAGCAACAGTAGACAGTCGCTTCAATGTATCGTTAAACTTCACAGCAATCCCTTAGTTATCCCTCATATTGAACAAGTATGTAGCGACAGTGGAGAAGAAAAACAGAAAGAAACCTCCAGCAGAACCTGGCTCAGTACAAGCTGTCATCGGCAATGACAGACAGGGAGTTCAATCAGAGACTAAAACATAAGAACTGATTTAAGAGTACTTCCCGTCTTAAGGTTAGTAAAAGTAGAGGGAGGATGTTCAGTTAGAGTGTCATCCCAGCCGTTGCCCCCATTCAACAAGCTTCACAGCTAAACAGAACACCAGACCAAGTGTACCTTCTATGGAGAGAAAAACATTGAGAGAAAACACCACATTAACAGTTAAAATAAAAGCAATTAAAAAGAGACAATTGAGGAGTAGTAAAAGAGAAAAGGAGCAGAGTGAAGACAAGTTGTCCAAGGAGCCCAGGCCAAGTATTGAGTGTATATGATTTAGAGTAATGCCAGTTTTCATTATTAAAAGGGCTTATTTGTCAGTTTTGGAATTTTCTGAGAAACCGAATGTTATGTTTTTATTAATCACAATGAAAAGAAATGGCTGATAATATCACTTGTACTCAATAAATCTGTACAATTCAATTTATTTAACAAAACGATTGAAATAAATGATCTTTTTATTGATATTTTAATTTATTATGGTGCAACCGTATTTTCAGTTTGTTTTTGCCACATTAGCAGAATCTGCCAAGTCAGTTTTCTTCAGTCAGTCTAACATGAAAAGACAACAAACAAGTAAAGTTTGGATTAGGAATTCTTTAAATCAAACTGTGCAGTAATATTAGAAAACTATTTGCTTTACTTATTTTGCACTAAATCCTAGTTCATGTTTTTAGAATAAACCCCTAACTCTGGCTCCTGATTGGTCACTTGCCAATGTAAGTATTACAGCAAAGTAGTGCATGCCAGAACCATCAGACACTTGGCTGGTGTCCAGTAACTATTCTCCAATCTCCCAAGACTGATAAAGTGATATAAACAGGTCTAAAAAAGAAAGGGGGAATGCATGGTTCTCTACTGAGCTTCGCGTTAACTGATACCGCCGGAAAAGATGTGCAAAAAGTTATGGAACACATAAATCAGTTATGGCAGTTATGTAAATGAAGCTTCTTTTCTAATACACACTTTCATTTTAAAATTTCTAGGAACTTCTAATTCTTAGTCCATTACTTTCAACAAATTTGGCTTAAATACGACATGATGCAGATGCCCATGTTTTTAGCCACTTGCCCCCATACTGGATATGTTCATCTTGCCCCCATGCACAGCTGGAAAGGTGTTAAGGTATTGAAATAAGAGAGTCTGGCATTATATTGTCCATAAAAACTGCCAACAAGTCCTACCATCAAGTACCAAGACATTTTAGGGAAGGCAAAATGTATTTGCGTTGCACACTTTAACCAGCAAGGTAATTCAATGGCCTGGTTCACAGGATTTTTAGGCAGATCCAATTATTGGGATGGCACTTGAAATAATCTAAACAGATATTCCTGCCATGTGTGTTGTGTTAAGAGCGATCTGGTCCGCTCGGAAGAACACCAGGACTGCTTCAATTGTAAATCGTGGATATTCCACATGTTGGATTGTCTTGCCCCGAACATCACAGCGTGTGCGGTGAGTTGTGAGGACAAACAAGCATTCAGCCTATGAAAAGGCAAGGCAAGGCAAGGCAAGGCAAGGCAATTTTATTTCTATAGCACACTTTCAACACAAGGTAATTCAAGGTGCTTTACATGATTCAGTGATAATGAAACCACATGATTACAAAGCATATAAGTTTAACAGTAATCAATCAGTAAGAAAAGATATTGTAAGGAACAAATCCACGTAATTAATACACAATCACTTAAAAATAAAGCTAAAAGATAGAATAAAATATAGAAATTAAAACGACAACAATAAAATAATATAAAGATCAAATGTTTACAATAAAAAAAAAAAAAAAGCAGTTACTCATAAGCAAGTTTAAATAGATACGTTTTAATTTTAGACTTAAAAGAGTTCAGTGTCTCTGCAGCTTTACATTCTCCTGGTAGTTTGTTCCAGAGATGAGGAGCATAGAAACTGAAAGCTGCTTCTCCATGTTTGGTTCTGGTTCTAGGGACGATCAGTAAATTAGAGCTGGAGGACCTGAGTGATCTGGATGGTTTGTACCATGATAGCAGATCTCTAATGTACTCAGGTGCTAAACCATTCAATGATTTATATACCAATAAAAGCACTTTGAAGTCTATTCTCTGAGCTACAGGGAGCCAGTGTAAGGACTTTAGAACTGGGGTGATGTGTTCTACTTTCCTGGTTCTAGTGAGAACACGAGCAGCAGCGTTCTGGATCAGCTGCAGCTGTCTGATTGATTTTTTAGGTAGACCTGTGAGGATACTGTTACAGTAATCAAGGCGGCTAGAGATAAATGCATGGATGAGTTTTTCTAGGTCTCCTTGTGTCATCATTCCTTTAATCCTAGAAATGTTCCTCAGGTGATAGAAAGCTGACCTTGTTATTGCCTTTATGTGACCCTGGAGGTTCTGGTCTGAGTCCATTATTACACCTAGATTTCTGGCCTGGTCAGTAGTTTCTAGTTGGACCAACTGAAGCTGTTTACTGATATTTAATCGATCTTTTTTGGGTCCAAAGAGAAGCACTTCAGTTTTGTTTTTGTTCAGTTGTAGGAAATTATGGGACATCCAGCTGTTAATTTGCTCAATGCATTTATTGAGGATTTGGATGGGTTCAACATCATCTGGTGACACTGAGATATAAAGCTGAGTGTCGTCAGCATAGTTGTGGTATTTAACATGGTTGGCGGTTATAATCTGGCTAAGCGGAAGCATATAGATGCTAAATAGGAGGGGCCCCAGGATGGAGCCCTGGGGGACCCCACATGTTATTTCTGTGTTTTGTGATGAGAACTGGCTAACTGATACAAAGAAGTTCCTGTTCTTGAGGTAGGATGTGAACCAGTCGAGTACTGTACCAGAGAGTCCGACCCAGCTCTCTAGACGTTCCAGTAATATATCATGATCAACAGTGTCAAACGCCGCACTGAGGTCTAACAGTACCAACACTGTTGTTTTTCCATGGTCAGTATTTGTACGGATGTCATTAAAAACTTTGACGAGGGCTGTCTCTGTGCTGTGGTATCTACGAAAACCAGACTGATACACATCAAGGCGTTTGTTCATTGCTAGGAAGCTGTTTAGCTGCTGGAACACAACTTTTTCAATAATTTTACCGATAAATGGGAGATTAGAGATTGGTCTGTAGTTTTGCATCAAAGTGCTGTCTAGGTTCTTCTTCTTTAGTATTGGTTTGATAACTGCTGTTTTTAGGGCTTTGGGGAAAACACCTGATAGGAGCGATGAGTTAACTATTTTGATAAGATCCATTCTGATGGATGGGAGGACCTTTTTTAGAAAATTTGTTGGTAAGATATCTAAGCAGCAGGTGGCAGAGCTTAGTTTGTCAATAATTTCATCAAAGCTTGATTGATTTATTGTTTGGAAGTGAGTCATTTTCTCTGGGTGAGTGTTAGTTGGGCTCATAGTTGGTACTGGGGTTTGAACTGATGTACTGATTGATCTTCTGATGTTCAAGATCTTTTGAGTGAAGAAGGTGGCAAAATCATTACAGGCCCTGGTGGAGTTTAGTTCAGGGGGTATTGTCACTGGAGGGTTAGTTAGTCTCTCCACTGTAGCAAATAATGTCCTAGCGTTATTGCTGTTTCTGTGAATAATCTCAGAAAAGAATGAATCCCTTGCACCCTTTAAGGTTACTTGATACTTGTTCAGTCTCTCTTTATAAATCTCATAATGAACCTGGAGTCGAGTTTTCCGCCATTTTCTCTCGGCGCGCCGGCACTCTCTTTTTTCATTACATACCAGTGGATTGATTCTCCACTGAGACTTCTTTTTGCTAGAGACAGTTTTAACCTTAAGTGGCGCAATCGTATCCATCACGTCTGAGACTTTGGATATAAAATCATCTGTCAGTTTATTTACTGAGTGTGTGCTAGTGGATGTTGGCGATTCAGACAAGGTTGGAGTGTACATCAGTTTAAAGTTTTCAGCTGAATTTTCTTTAAGGAAAAAGAAAATTTCCTTAAAAAATTTTTAAATTGGGTACAAAAGAATCTGTACCCAATCAGAAAGTGAAGTGACAAGCAGAGAAGTGGGGATGCGCCTCTGAAGTTATTTCCAAGAGTCGCCTCACTTGACCGCAGTACACAAATGCATATAAACAGAGATCAGTCAGAACTAAGTGTGTAACGACGTTTTCCAGTGAAAAAACCCCAAAACAATAATTCCTTCCATATACACTATTTGTGTAGGGTCCATGCTCCACTCCTTGGTTTGAAGATCTCTTCATGTTTAAGTTTTCAAACTACTATTAGGAGCCAATGTGGTTAATATCTGATGTAATTGACCTAGAATCTCCTGATATTTCTATTTTTTTTTCTACTGTCATGATGTACCCCACCTCTCCCATCATTCTCAGCCTTATTGTCCTTGCTGTAAAAGACATATCAGCAGTGGTACTTGTACAGCAGTCCATCTAGTCCACAGGACCCCAGAGCACTCCACATTGCATTCAGTCATTCACCCAATGGTGATGCTACATTCTAGGTACAGCTGCCCTGGGGCGCACTGACTGAGGCTGCTAAACACTGGCGGCATTGGGCCACCACTAGTAGGTGAAGTGTCTTGCACAAGGACAGGAATCAAACCCTCAATTTCCAGGTCACAGGCTGACCACCCCTTCACTGAGCTACAGCCACCCAGTGGTAAAAGTGTTGACGTGAACAGATTCATTCACTAATATGCAGAAAGGCTGGCAGCTTGGCTTAATTGCCTTGCTCAGGGGCACACCAACATGAAGTGGGAGGAAGCTGGAAGTAAAGCTATTACACCTCTGTTTGGGACTCTTTTCTAGGGCTTTGAGACTCGTCTTAACTGGTCAAATACACGATTCGCAAGATGACCACGAAGGCCACATGAAATATTACATCCCTAGAAAAAATTGCATCCCAAACGTCCTTTTGCAATATTTCACAAATTGATATTGCAATGATGATTGCAATTAAATATGTTGTGCAGATCCCTATGGAAAATGTTGAAATTAGCAGACTAAGTGCTGTTCTTTTACAGAAAGGACAAAACCTTAAAAGCAGGGCTACCAATAATTCGATTCCCCCCCCCCCCCCCTTCATTTTAGTGTGAGATTGTGCTACTTGCAAAACACGGCATGTTGCACATTTCTACCTGGTAGGGCAAACATTTTTCCCGCATCTGTGTCCCTCTTCTCCTTCCTCTGACTCACACGAGGGCATGTCAAAAGCCACCAGCTGCTCTCTCTGTTAACCTTCAGTCAGAAATATGTTCCTTACATGCATTGAAGAGAGGGCCAGTATTCTAACATAGACTGTCTGCTAATTGCTCCTAATCAACCTGTCTGTAAATCACTCCTTAGGTGTCTTTACTTTTCATATGCAGAGAAACTTTTGAGAATGGTGAGCAGCAGCTAATGTAAACTGGATTTAATTAAGCACCAGGAGCCTCATGTTTGTGCAACTATTAATTAAATAGCCTGTTGAATAATTACTATTTACTGGATTTTGATGTGATTTCCCTCATCTGGGCTGCTGATACTGAAATGGTTGTGTTACAAGGATCCAAATTTACCTGCAGAGGGAAAAAAAATACATCTCTCTGATTCACCCTATCGCTAACATTCATTCAAATGTTCAAGTTTTTATGATGTATTTTCTTATTTTAGAGAAACAACTGGTTCTTTTGCTGTTTTGCCCCATGCTGATCAGCAGCTGGAGCTCTTCTTTTCATTTCCCACCAAACTAGCAGCAGGAGACCCCTTTGAAATCCCGAGCATGCATGGGAAGTCGTACATGTCATCATTTAGAATCATTTTAAATGTCAATGCAGAAGGAATCCTGAGGATCCAGTTTTAACGGAACAATAAAACTGATCCATAGAGTTGTTGTTTTTACTGGTTCTGACTTTTTTTTTCTCTTTAAACAGCAGTCTCACTTCACCGCTGCCAGCTCTGAAGCACTCGTAAACACATTCGCACCTCTCTTTTATTTAAATGTCGGATAAGTTATGGCACATAATTGAAGAGAAAAAAAATGCATTTGAATGGTGTCTGGCAGAGCAGGGCTAATCCACAAGCCCACATTGATTTAAAAAGCGCACAGAAAGAGGAGGACAAGTTTCTGTTGGTAGAAGAACAGTTACCCAACAGTGAAGCTCATCAAAACGGCTGCTGTATCAGAAATAAGAGTAATGATATCAATACACATTCATTATTTAAAGAAAGACACAATCTGCATATTTAAGCAGTCTAAAACCCGGTACCTTTAAATTATATAAATTCTCAATGTTGTTCTCATAAAGGTCTAATATATATATATATATATATATATATATATATATATATATATATATATATATATATATAAATGTGTGTGTGTGTGTGAGAGATGAGATCTATAAATGAATAAATCCCTGCCTTATTATTTTAAAATCATACTTGCGCTTTGCCCACCGGGAAAAAAAAGGCATCTAAAAAGTTGATGGTCTCTCTGCGATTACCCTATCAGGTGCAAACCGCTGACATGTTTCCACCCACCAACAACAAAAAAGCCTCTCTGTGCCCAAATCTCCAGCCGCAGACGCACAAACACCGCTGACAGGCAGGCAGGCAGCGCTGCGCTATCATCAGCCTCTCGAGGGATCTGCGACTTTTAACCTTCACTGCGATATATTGTTTTCTTATTTTAATTTCACCTGGATAAGTGTATCTGCTTGACATTTGATTTTGAGGATGGTTTTATTTTTTGTATTATTATTTTTTTCTTACATTCTTACACTGTTATAATAAAATGCGCCTTGCAAGGTGTAGAAATCCCCCACAGGTACGGACCAAGATGAAGAACCTGTGATATCTGGAGGAGCAAAAGCTCAAAGGATGGTCTTTTTTCAGTGAAGGGGATTTTTTTGTCTTTTAGACTTTGCAGCTTGGCTTCAGTCTAAGGTGAACTTGTGTTGCCTCCGAGGACCTGATCTGAGAAGTTAATCTTTGGGATAGTTCCCCCAACAAGGAAGCACCCAATGTTGCACTCCGTGCATTTCATGCTGCATATATCCTTACACTGGGATTCGGTCTCCTGCTTACCGCCGGAGTTGTGTGCGTAAAAAGACGCGCAGCGGAGCGAAAGCCCGAGAGAGAGAAAGAGAAGGGGGCGATCCCGCCAACCTTTCCCGGGGCTCTGAGTGTGTGGAAGCAGGTGTATTTCAGCCGTCTTTCTGAAAGCCAAGATGTCCGTGCTGCCTTCGAGATTCCTCTACCTGTAAGCGCTCCAGATCTCTCTTTGCTTTTTTGCACATAAACAGATGCATTCTTACCAATAGAAGTCGCCAAAAACGTCATATTTATACATTGCTGTCATCCAGGTAGGCAGCGTTTATTTTCCATGTAATTGCCTGTGTGATTCACTCCCCCTTCTCTCCTCCTAGGTGTTTACACTTTCTGGTTCTCTACTTCCAGCTGCAGGTACGTTTACGCTCCTCATATACTTTTCCGTGTTCATGCGCAGCTTTTTTTATGAGTCATGATGGAAGAATGGCCATGTGCTGCTTTCAGGGCGTTTTCTATGATATAAAACACTAAAAATTAGAATCAACCCAGATGTGGAGGAAACTTTTATAATTAAGTCAGAAAATATCAGTAACCTGATCGAATATAATCAGTTTGCATTAAAAACCACAAAAGCTCGCATCTTATAAGTTCAAGCATAAGAGTCGTTATTTGGGAATTCAAGTAGCATTTTTCACTAATTCGCAGCAACAGCTGGGTTGTAAACATGTAGGTGCCTGGGGTTGAAATTTGCAGTTTGAACAGATGACTCGTTTGGTGTTTTGTTGCCTGTTTTTTTTTCCTTCTATTTTTTACTAGTTTCGTCTTACTTTGAACCATAACGATTTGCAGGCATCCACTCAGCTAATTGACTACGTTGGCTTTGATTCAACCGCAGCACCCTCCCCTTACTCTTATAAAACTATTTATCAGTTCATTGTGTGACATGTTTCCTCGTGTTAAATAAAAGTTGCATGATTTTTTTTTTTTGCCTTAAAGAAGCAACATTTATTAAAATCTTATGGGTTGGAATATATTTTTCTTGTAAAAATACTAATTTAACTGAGTATTAAACAAAAACAATGCTACAAGTAATGATGAAGAAAAAAAATCTTGCATGTTTTCCCTGTAAAAATCTGTGGTTGTCTCCAGTTTATTTGATTGCACGTCCAAATTAGCTTATTACCGTAAATACAATAAAGATAAATTACTTCCTACACTGAACAGCTTCAAAATTAATTCACAATTTGACAAATTTCTTGGTCATAATAGGACATCTGCATAATATGTTTTGCTTTAAAAAATGTAATCACGAGTAAAAATAATATTTTATCATAATCTTAATATTAATATTATTATATTACGTCTAGCTATTTTTCATATTAGATAAAGGCAGAATGGCTTAAATTATACTCAATGTTCACCCCTAAATATCTTCCTACAGCTCATGAATCTTCCTTGTTAAAATGTGGTTTATGATTTAATGAAGGAAGATATAAGAAATTAACCATGGTTGGGAGCTGCCTGCATCATAGTGGTTTTGAGTACCTGTTTGTGCGTTCTGTAGATAGCATGGCATATCTTAGATGGGTGCAACAACTGAGCTTCCGCTGTGAAGAAGACGGCAAGACGTTTTGATGTTGAGACCATATCCGTTTTCATGTACCGTCTCTGCAGGAAGGAGCCAGTGTGATAAAAAACTATTGTCACGAGCATTCACCTCAGCCATGTGCTTAGGCTTGTCTCTCCATTGAGATGAAATCCAACTGTCTACCGAGCACACCTTCGTATTTGTTTAGAGAGGGGAAGATTTGGGATAAATCCCTCAGCGGCTCAGCCAAGCTATGTTTTGCATGGTGGTAGCTCCTTTTTTTCACTCCTCAGCTTTGAGGTTCATGTTTGACAACAGATCACGCTGATGAACAGCTTTGAACATATTTGTGGAGAGTTTGGCATGAAGTCCCTGCAGTTGGAAACATGTCTCTGTTGAAATCGGAATGCAACATCTTCGGCTGCTGTAGCGGTGACACCTTTCACCCTTCATTTGTTTAGCCGTTGTGGCTGTTGCAACTTAACTGACATGCTGAGAGGACGAGGAAGCAGCAAAGTTGGAGCTTCTGTTGGGAGACACAGGAATAATGTCTATTTATATCCAGATTTATTGGTTCAGTCTACTCATGTGTTTTACCCTTAAATGTGAATCTGGTGCAGGGTAGGGTTTAGGTTTTTCTTTAAGGAGCTACTGACATTATTTGTTGTCACATTCTGTCCAGTTGTAGTGATTTCAAAGAAGCTAAAGCACAGAAGATAACAATCATTATAAGAGTAAATTGTTGTATTACCTCAAAATCAATATTTTGCCACCTCACAATAAATACTTAACTCCCAAAAAAGTTGTATCAGCAAGGTAATGCCACTAGATGGGATTAGGTGTTGATGTGTTTTCAGTTCTTGAGGTTTTTATTTTGGGGATGATGTGCATCTCTCAACCTAAACCTGGGATTTCAGAGACGAGGCAAGTTCTGAATGAGGAAGGAGGACATCAGGAGCCTAAAAAAGTTTGCATTTGGATTTGAAGATGTCCTTTGTCTTTCCTCTCTGAATGGAAGGATTTGTTCTTTGGGGCCTAACATTTCCCCATCATGTTTTTGCTACATGCCATCAATTCACCAACTTTAAATCAACAAGCACTCTGAGTATGTAATCTGTATATAATTAGCCACCTGAGATCAACCACATAAAAAGCCATTACTGTGCAATTACCACAGCATATCCAGCTGGGGAGACGGGATCGTGGCGTGAACCAAGATTCCAGGGCTTCTGAAAGTATATGTTTCCTCTCGCTCTTCCACAGGTTGGGTCACAGTTGCTTTTCTGAAATGCTGCCAAATCTTTTTTTCCGCATTCTTTACGTCAGGTCTTAGGTAACTCACAAACATCGAGATGGTGAGAGGCAGAAGGAAGATTTGTGCAATTTCATAAAAACAAATCTCCAACAAGAGAGTCTTTGTGGTTTAAAGTACTTCTTTCTTCCTCACTCATGTCCTTCGCCTGTTGCATTTTCTAATTTATGGACCCTATTTGGCCTGCAGGCAGATATTTGTTTGATGATAGTGCAACGGGTCTGGATGCTTCAGGTGTATAATTGCTAGTGGAAATGAAGTACAGGTTTCTCAATACTGCCTGAGGCACCTTATATACCTTATATCCCCAATACTCAGAAACAATGTTTCTCAGCAGGCTTTGCACTTGTTCTTCTGGAGTTTCATTAAAATATTATCTTCATTAGTGTGTGTGGTAATGTGACAAGCTTCTCATGAATGCATTACATATACAATGTGTTTTTTTAAAGTAGAGACACGGTAAATCTGTGCAGCTTCAAATTTCTAGGTTATTTCTGTTTTATGTTTTTTTTTAAATGAACCCATACAACTACTATTACTATTGACACATGTGTCTTGACAGTCTTGCTGTCTGTCTCCTCTTTTGAAGGAATCACAGCAGACCACTGCAGATTTTAGGATTTACATCGAGAACTACACAAGAAACCCAGACGACCTGAGCCGAAAGCAGGTCCGGATCTACCAGCTCTACAGCAGGACCACGGGCAAGCACGTCCAGATCCTGGGAAAGAAAATCAATGCCAACGGAGATGATGGGGGCAAGTATGGTATGGGAGAATTTCTGTGCATCTCACTTGACACTTTAGCTAGTCTGAGATTGCAAACCCAGCTAAGATGAAGGTTTTGTTGCTTCTAGAGACTCTATCTAAACCCTCGGCACATTAGGCTGTTTGATGTTCATCGTTCCGGAGTGGTTTTCTGTTTGCTTAATGCAAGAGAGGTTGGTGTTTGAAGACAGAGATTAGGGAATGACGATGGATGAAACTACCAACCTTGCTGAGGATCTTTATGATGGCAAATTCACCAATCATTCGGAGGGATATCAGCTCTAATTAGTGATCTGCAGATTTTGCTGAAAAATCTTTATTTCTCTGTTTATTAAATACATTTCATGTGTTTAAGTGCATCATTAAACACCATTTATGCACTTCTTTGAGTTTAACAAAAACAAAAAAACAAAAAAAACAATCAGATAAAAGATGAAAAAATATTCACAATCTTGTAATTTTACGATATTACTCTCGATGTTACTCTCCTTGGGGAAAAAAAGTAATTTGAGAATCAGGATGTGTTACTTTTCATTTTGAAATTCTACTCAGAAAGTGTTGGTCTTTGTTTAATTTTGAGGTCAAGATTAGATAGATTAGTTAAATTCCTTCACGTGGAATAGATCCTCTTGGTCTCTTTAAGGTGAAGGATGAGTTTTGGAGCACTGGAGCTGATAGGTCTATTATACTTGAAAATGTTAAGTGTTAAACATAACCACAAAAAAAAGCCCCTGGAGGATTTTGGTCTGAAATGAATTATCCGCCTTAAATCTCACCACTTAGCTCTGCACATGCTTTTTCATTAGTGCAGATCAAATATGGCGGACGGCTAAATTGATGGTCAGTAAAGCGCTCTTTGATGTAGCCTGCACCGCGCTTCCCTGCAGATATTTTTTTCTCATAACAGCTGACTCACAGCTCCAAAATTACCGGTCTTGAATGCCTCTGAGTCAGTGTGTTCAGTCGCAGATGCGCGCAGGGCGAAGTTTCCTCACTGCTTGTTAGAGCTTGAGTGGAAGCAGATCCAATTTTTCCCATGAGCCTTTGCCAATTCTCTCCCCGTCTCCCCCGTCCCTCACCACCTCCTCCCCATCCAGCTGCAGTACCTGGCACCTGTGAACTCCTTTGCACTCACTAGTAATGTTCACTTTGAAAGATTGGAGTCTGACAGCAAAAGGCCCAGAAAAAAAAACAAAAAAATAGACATACCAAACTTGGATGCAGACCTTTGACTTCAGATTTCATATCTTTACATCTAGAGTGCAAGAATTACAATCTATCCTAGGTAGTGGTATATAATATTTGTTGCTTTGAAAAGGCTGAAACTGACCTCTTTCAAAAACTGCCTGAGGTCTGTTGTCCTCTAACAGTGGGTAGTGTATTGCTGAAAAGATAACTTTAACTGACAATATCTGCAATAATGTTTTGACAAATTATTTACTTTGAGTTTTTTAGACAGAAGTCCACTTATTGAGGTCAACTTATGACTTAAAATAATAGTCCAATAGGAGCTGAGATGAATATTTGTTCACAATCATTTATTCAGCTCAGCTTTTGTTTCTCTTGTTTTGATCAGACTTCACTCAAATATTTTCTAACTTTATTTTGACTGTATCCTTGGGAAAACAGAGCAAAACTCTTAGATGTGTTCACTTCTTTAAATGCTGTTCGAAAGACAAATACAAGCACTTTGTCGCGTTTTACTCTCTCATACAAATTAGGAATGTTTAAAGATCCAGTTTGATTGTATTTTGTTCACATATCAGTATTCCCTTCAAAGTCAGGAAAAATCCAAAGAAGAGTAGACTAATTTCCATGATTAAAGAAAGAAGAAAATACATTTAAAAAACATATATCACTGCTCTAAGATTATAGTTCAACATGATAAAATGCAGATGGTTATTCCTAATAAAATACATTTAAAATTATATCTAGCATTATATCTTATTATTTTTACAGAATTGGTTGTCTCAAACTGTGTAATAGTTCAATTGTTTTTGAAATCCTCATCTGAATAACTGGATAGTTTTATTGCACAAACAGAAATATGCATCTTCAGTGGATTTTTATGAGTCAATTATGTCCTGAAATCTTAACCCTTTTAATGAAACTCCAAATAAATTGTGTTTTTTAATTCATTTCTTTTAGTTTAATAAATGTAAAAGTCCCGAGACTGGACCTTGTGGAACTCCACATTTAATTGCTGTAATACATCTTTAAAATTGTATAAACTTTGATTTTTGTATCATTAAGGTTGTGATTACATAACTCTTAATTAGTGGTACTGATTAGACTAAAGTTTAGGAAGGAATTTAATATTAATAATGACCAGTTCACAGATTTGTTAAGAATCCAACTTTTGTTCAATAAGGCTATGTATGGGGTGAAACAGACAGTTCTCAGAGAAGGAGAAAACGAGGGTTGAAAACTCTTCTCCAAATCTGTGAGCCATTCAGATTAAGTTTTTCTCTTTCTTAAGTGCACTTCAAGTAATGCAGACTAATCTATCTAATTGTCAAACCATGTAGAATCACAGGAGAAGGAATTGCTGACCCCCTCCCAGAAAATAAAAAAAAAACCTTTTCAGAGAGGTCACCTACTTCCCACTTTTTCTCTCAAGGTTTGATTTTAGGGTGGGAGGTTACTTCTGCCCTCAAGCCCATCCCATTCCCTTCCACTATTCTTCCCCTTCTCCCTTGAGCGCTACTGAATGGCCCTGTGTGTTAAACAAATGGATCATCTTAACTTTTTGATTGAGTGAGCACAGACTAAAGAGAACTTGAAACCTAATCCTGAGGGGCACATAACTGCTCCACAAACGTTTGGCAGATTTCTTTGCTGCTCTGAGGGAGAGCGCAGACAAAAGTGACCTTGCAGGGGTGAACATGTCGGATGGGAGCAGGAGCGGGGTGTCGGGGGCTCGGAACACTAAAGGAGCCGTCGAGATACATCTTTAGGCCCACATTGCTGCCATGGGAAGTCATGACAGTAGCCTGGTGGTTTGACTGGTCATATTTTCTTTAATCAAAACTGCTTGAGAAAATCAAAAACAGAATATATTAATGCCATGAATCTTTACAATTCAAGTTGTGATTGGATCTTAGAGATTTTTCTTAACAAATAAGGAATCACCCTTTGTGCATTTCGAACCGAAACACTTAGTATTGAGAAGTAGGATTTAAGACTGAAGAATAAATGTTTTGATATTTATTTTATGTCTAACTTGTGAGATTTGAATAGAAAGAATGTTTATGGTACAAGACAATTCAATAACTTTAGCTAAGTCTACTGTGTTTTTTTTTTCTTTTTCAGCTCTTCTTGTTGTTGAGACGGAAACCTTTGGAAGTCATGTTCGAATAAGAGGAAAAGAAAGTGAACATTACATTTGCATGAACGACAAGGGCAAAATTGTCGGAAGGGTGAGTATAGCTTAGTGTATGCCTTATGGAAGGATTTCAAAAGATTCATTTGCCAGCACCTTATTATTAAAACCGGTACTTTAAACCAAGCTCTTAATCCTAGTTGAATTTTGTAGAACCTCAGATCGTTTTTCTCCTTGTGTTTTCTGCACACCCGAACAAAACCCCTTTGATAACTCAAAGCCGTTCTTCCATTACGTAATCGCCAAACTCCTTTGACACTCGATCAGTCAATTACTGACTGCAATCATTACAATGCATGGAGAGACTAATGGTCACTTTGGAGGAATGCCGTTGCAATTCTATCACTTAGTCACACCATGTGGCCACAGGAACAGGATGACTGCATTTGACTGTAAAGAAACAGATTTGGAAAAGTACTTAAAAATTTCCTCATCCTCAAAGACCCACAATTTAGTCTTTGAGGACAATAAATTGCATTGTTTGCAGTTTTAGCTAACGTTTGCTATATATTTGAGATAAGTTATTATTTTTGTTAAAAACCCTTTGATTTGTTTAGAAAACGAGTGCAGGATGAATAGCTTTTTCGTAGTGATGAACAGAATGTGCACACCATTGTCTGAGGTAATGGATATCATGATCCCACCATTTTTGGCTGCAAATACATAAGTCATCATCACTGCCTAATTTTTTTTCTTTGTCTCCATTAAAATTAGAACTGTTTTAATGACATATTTCTAACTTTCTATTAAACTTTTTAAATACACCTAAGCATGAAGTGTAGTTTTAATATGCATACACCTTCTTTATACAGAGATTGGGAATGTTACTCATAAAAAGCTTTTGGATAAGCTGAATTTTATCACTATGGAGAATTCTCTTTCTGAAGTTTGATTCTTAGTTTCTGTACAACTTTGACCTGCTTTTACATATTGTAGCCATTTATCTTCAGAAACTATAACACAGGAAGATGAAGAACCCTGCCGTGAGCGACTAGAAGTCATGCCCTTATGTGAGAAATGATCAAAATAAATCAGGGTTTTACAAGTGATTAAGAAGTGGTTGGCATGGTTAGCATTACAAAAACCACAGTCTCCATGTGTATTTCCCACATAAATAAGTATAAGCGCTGTTTGACAATTTCCGAAAGGCTGCTAACATGTTGATTTGCATCATGTTTCATTACAGAACTTGAAAGCCCAAATTAATAAAAAAACAACTTCTACTCCACACAGCCTTCCTGTTATCTACTTAAAGTATTGCTCTCTCTCTCTCACACTCTTGTGCAGAAAGAGAGTAAATCACAAATATGTCTCAGTATGTTGTGGCAAATGTGTATTCTTTTTAAAATAAGTTCTCAGTAACACCAAGTCTACCTTTCTCAGAAGTAGTGTCCACAGCAAGTGATGTTTAAAAATATTAACTATAAGCATTTGATAAAAAAGTTTTTTTAATTTTATTTTTTTATTTTTCTGATCAGAAGAAGAACTGCTTTATTAATGCAAATGTAATATATTTGATCATTTTTGTGAAGTCTGAAAATCAAAACAAATCACTTTGGATACTAGTATGCTAATGTTAGCCTTAGCATGCTAGTTTAATGTAGGCCTTGTGAATAATCATCTGTTTTTGACTGTTGTTTTGCACAGCTCCTGTAGCTGCTATGATTATTTTCTAGAGCAGCATCTAGTAGAAAAAATACTACCGCTGAAATTTTGAACAACGCTACAAAACAGCTGACTCATTTTCTAGTGCGCTACAGACTGAATGAGTGGAAAAGTTGCAAATATTATTTGAGCCATCCTAGCTCAGAGATTAAAATTGAAATAATTAATGCTCATAGTTTAGCACCCAAATAATCTTAGCTAAATTCAGGCTCCTAACATTTACTAATATAATTACATTTGTGTATTTTTAATTACTTTAAATAAAAATAATTAAAAACCCTAATTGCGTTGATCGTCATGTAATATTGCAATTTGGTCTCTGCCAGTTTAGTTTTATATCTTTAATCCTTCCCTGTTTACATTTCTATTTTTCAATAACGGAATTTTTAAAATGACCAATTGCTCAATTAATATTTCTCTCATTCAAATATTTTATTGCTGTAGTTGCTGAAAAGCAAATTGAGTCTTACGTTTAAATCACTACAAGGGTGGTAAGGCAAGGCAAGGCAATTTTTTTTGCATAGCACACTTTTAACACAAGGTAATTCAAGTTGCTTTACATGAATCGGTGGTAAAGAAACCAAACATATGGCAGAGAAACTAAAAACAGTTATTCAAAAAAAGTTTGAAAGTTTGAAAATTAAAAACAGCAATTAATCATAAAACATGAGAATAAAGGGAAATATTAGAGAGCAATTAGAATAGTTTACTCAAAGATTTTAAACGATACGTTTTACTTTTTGCTTCGAAGCAGCCCAGTTTTGGGGGAAGCTCTGCAGTCATCAGGAAGTTTGTTCCAGATAAGGGGAGCATACAAACGGAAAGGTGCTTCTTCATGTTTTTTCTGATTCTAGTGATTATTAATAAATTAGAGTTAGAGGATCTAAATGGCCTTGGGGGTGTTATAAAGACAGCAGGTCTTCAAAAGTTTTTGGCACTAAGACATTCAATGATTTATTAACTAGTAAGAGTATTTTGCACTCTATTCTCTGAGCGACAGGGAGCCAGTGTAAGGACTTTAGAACTGGGGTGATGTGTTCTACTTTTCTAACTTTTCTAACTAATCTTATTGGCTGTACCATATCAAAATGTACCACATTTACTGTGGTATATCTCTTTAATAAACTCTAGGTGCTTTTTAAGTACATCAGGTGACAAATATTCCACCACTGGAAATTATAGACAATACGTAAGCTGTCTGTTTCCATCATATCTAGCTCTATGATAGTCAGAGAAATAAAAATACCTGTAAACCCTAGACTAATTTCTGCTAAAAGCAGACTCCTGTCTGTTAAAATTATAACCAAGGCTGTAGACAAAAGTGGGCTTCATCATTAGGTTTTGATGGGTTTATCAAGTTTCAGGTAGATAATATGTAAAAAAATCTTTACAAAGACAGATCTGTCACCTTTTAGCAACCTCTTGCATTGTCAGGAAAATTTTTGAATTGTTTTCTACATAAAGTTTAAAAATGTTTCATGGTAAAACAGACATTGGTCCCAAGTTGAGTGTTGTTTAATATCACAAGAGAGCTACAGCATGCTCAGTTCAAGTTCTTTTGGTAAAAACAAATAGGTTTGAATCCAAGTTAACCAAAATGGTAATGACACTCCTGCACATGTCATGTCAAATTAGCACTAAAGCGGTAATAATATTTAAAATTAATAAGTGATTATCGTTTAAAATTAATTAGGGTTAAATATATATAATAATTAAGGTTCAATAAAAGTTTGTACATATCATTTGGCAGATTTCTATTTGAGGACCGTTTAAAATACTGTCTTGTCTAATTGATATATACATTTAGCTGACATGTCTGAGCTGTTCCTCTATTTAAATCATATATACAAATTAGTAATAACCTTTAGTCAAAGTTACAGGCGTTTTGATGGGTGAGGAGAAATCAGTACTATCTTAGAAATGATTTTCTAAGCTAACCCGGGCACAACCTCACACCAATGACTCAACGGAATTTGCTGGGATTCCTTACATAGAACATTTTTAACTGACTAGAATGGTTGTATAATTTTATTGAAATGATTTTTCTTGTAAAGTGCCTTGAGATGACATATGTTATCAATTGGTGCTATACAAATAAACTGAATAGAGTTTTTATAGCAAAATGAAAATCAATGTTAAAGCTTACTGCGATTTATTAGTGTTTAATACTTTACAGTTTTCTGACTCTAAAATCTGATGACATTTAACAGGTAAATAATTTAGAATCTTAAACATACGTGAAAATGAACCAATTTAGGAAATAACCCATCAATCTCAAAATAAAATCCTATTGTGTTATTCACCGTGTCCACTTTTCTTTTCCTTCAGCCTGATGGAAGGAGGCAAGAGTGCGTCTTTGTCGAGGAATTCCTGGAGAACAACTACACGGCTCTGGTGTCGGCCAAGTATAAAGGATGGTACCTCGGCTTCAACCGGAAGGGGCGGCCCAAGAAAGGCTCACGCACCACGCAGAGGCAACAAGAGGTCCACTTCATGAAACGTCAACCGAAGGGTCAAGTGAAACCGTTGGGGGAGTTCCCCTTCACCACAGTAACTAAGCGGACACGAAGGGCTCGGCGATTAAAATCTAACCCCAAGAGGAACTGATGGGACCCTAGGGACAGCACTAGATAACCTCACAAGGGGGAAACAGTAACTGGAAATCTCAAGCTTCTTAAAAGAATCACCTTAAAGACTCCACTTCTATAAGAGAAAGACAAACAAAAAGAACAAAAAAAGTCAAAGATGTTTTATTTTTGTATTTCAGGATGACTGAATATTTCCTGACTCTTGGATTCTCCTGGGTTGATGTCATTGTGCTAATGTTTCTGTCTTGTTATTTATACTGGATAAACTCAAGGACCTCTGAGAGAACTTGTGTCGCTGCTGTCCTCAGCCACGTTTGAACTGCAAGCTGAAGGCATACTTTCTTTTTGACAATGGGAGCTGAGGCAGGAGCTGACGCAATGTTATAAAAATCAGCCAACTAGAGATTTATTGGAATACCTGTCGGTTTTTGTTTGTGTTGCCCCTGACAACGCGGATCCCATACTTTCCACTGGAATTAGACACCATGGAGATGAAACGGAGAGAGGCGGCAGGTGACACCACGCTGCCGGGATAACTGTGTAGCTTTGAGTGCAATATTTTACAAGTCTCTTGTCCTCTACGTTCTTTCCATATGTCTTTCATCCCTAAAAGTCACTCGTGGCTCCTGGAATGCACTGAAACCTCACAGTCCCTGGTGAGATCTTCATGACATTTCCATGCAGCCTGTGATTTAGCTGAAATGCAACGTGCTTTGACGAGTCCGACGCCCGTTGTGATTTTAGTCTTGTTTAAACACTGAAAGGAAACAGTACAAACAGAAAAAAAAACAGTGCAATTCCACACTGTCTTCCAGCTTCAACACACTTGGGGAAGGTTGTTAAATCCCTTTTTGTCTGTTTCTATCAGCTCTTCGTCTCGAGGTGTTCAAACGGTCTCAGATATGGATGCCTTTTTATTACTAAACTGAGAGCTTGCCAGCCATTTGGGCCTGATGACGATTTCCTCTACCTCTTTTGTTTATCTTTACCTAGTCTGCCTTGTTCAGTTAATCTCAACTTTGACCTTAAACTCAGCTCTTCTTTTTTTTCTCTCTCTCACTTGAAGATGCTTTCAGAAAAAAACCCACATAAATCATCCACAGACAGGTAATCTGTGCATTATCCACCATTATTTCATACAACTTTATCTGATGATTAAAACTACTTCTCAGATTCTGAGATGACGGGATTCAGGGAATCCTTTCAGCTGGATTTTATGTCTGAATCCTAAAAAGGGAAAACTCTTCGCTTCTCACTGACAACAAACTCCAGGTTTTGTTTTTTTACTAGTAGTTTGTATTTACCTGGTCTTTTTGTATGTATTGCTACTAACAACATGACACATTTACGTTTTTTTAAAACAAATCTAAGCAAAAAAAATAATTTTATGACTATTATTAAGATATTTATTGTCTCCTTTTGTAAATAAAATGTGTTTTATTTGGCCTCTTAATAAAATGAGGACTATATTTAAAAAAAAAGTTTGTGTTTATTGTAGAAATACCTTTTTGTGTCTAAGTTAACCATTTTTTAAAAATATGTACCCACTGAATATCACAGTCTTTGAAAGATGAATGCTGTCGTTCAACATAGCGTACATTCCCTTCTCCGCATACTGCCAAGGTATGCATTTTTATATACAAACTCAGGAGTGTGAGGATTTCTTTTAAGATCATCACTTTTAAAAAAAAGTATTGCAATAGCTACATGGGCTATTTATATTACATAGAAAACTTGTAAGAGTTCACGAATCAGGTGCTTTTACTGCAGCATCGGTACAGATATATCAACAAAAGCCATCACTGGGCAAGAAAGCAGTAATTTAGTGTCTAGCAGTTGTTAAAAGTACTAAAATGGCAGCAACACAAACAAACCAATAAATTTCCTAATAAGTGAAAATGATTAGAGAATTCCTGAGACAAAAAGCACTTCACATATAACTTTGATGTAAAATGCTATGTCCTCTGGATGTATAGACTGACACAATTTTGGAGACTTTTGAATGTTTTTTAAAGTGCTAAAGGAATGTGGAGTAGCACATCTCATAATGCTGTGTGCAGGAATGATGTTTACAGTTACTGTCAGACTGAAAGATGGAGGCTTTGAAGGGGAAAAAATACTCGTGTTTAAATTCCTTGTGATCTTATCAGGGCCTCCACTCTGGTAGTCACCTCCAACAGATCCAGAGATTCCCCATTCTGTCATGGGATTTCAAATGTCTGACCTGCTTTTAAAGGTGGAAACAGAGTGCTTGATGTGTGACCCGGTGATGCACCATTAACGTAATGGATCCACGTTGAAGACTCTTTGTCTTCAGGGGTTTGCTGTAAGAGGATTGGGGGATTTTGAAGAATGTATTTTTTTATTTTGAATGAGAAATGAACTGAAAAAAATAAGTTTTGTAATATGTGGCCAGATCTGGGCACTCAAGAGGTTCAGGTGGCATACTGAAACTTAAAACCAGATGAAAACTTCAGAAGTTTGAATGCGATAAAATAATTGATCTTACTTAGATTTTTTAAACAACCCAATAGTCTGTAAAAACATGTTTTTTTTAAGTACTCGTGTGCCTGATTTGATTTATTTTGCCTATTCATCGTTCTATATTATAATAATATGTCTGTGACATGCAAGCCAAAATTGTGGAAACCCACCAATTCAAGGCTTTTTTAGAGCATACACAAAATATTCAGAAGACAATGCAGCTTAGGAAACTGAAAAGCCTCAAGATAATGCTACTTCAGACGTCATCGGATGGCATTTGCAAAGCAACCAATTCAGGAGGGCCATTTATTTTCTTGTTGCACTGATTGGCTGTACCTCGGAGAACGAAGCCAAGGAAGACCACATATGATAGCTTCTATGGTAGTGCCAAGACGGTTTCCAGTGTGAAAATGTATTCATATCATGGTATATTTGGTGTTTGAAATGTTAAAATAGGTAGTTATAAGTGTTTTTAGTGAGGTATTAATTATTTTTGAATTTTAATCATATTTTTACAGATAAGACTGACCAGGTGAGGCGGTAATTTAAGAGGTACAGCTGTTTCTCCCTCTTGATCCCTGTAAATAAAAATCAGTGCCATCAACTTTATAAATAATTCAATCTTGAATACAAAAAGTCTCAGTATCTTGTAGCATTAATGTCTTACTTTTAGTTCAAACAACCCTTTAAATGAGGACTCTAATCAAAATGCCATTACAAATACCCTTTTTTTTTAGAACAAGGCTTTTCTTTCCTTCTACCCCCTCATACTGCATACTTTAGACCTGACCAAGCAAAACCAAAGTGCATCTGGGTATATTGACATTTAAACGAGTGCCGATGGTTTTAAACATGTCAGCCCTTTGCGATATTGAGATGACATTTTTGCATAAGCCTCCTGCTATGCTTTTCTCTGACTCAACCTTTGATCATTGGAGGCTGGACGGTCTTTGGAAGTGGACCAATAACATTAAAATGAAACACAGAATTCCCTTTTGTCAAGCTTAGTCTCTTTCTGAAAGGGGATCGAATCTTTAAAAGCAGTCCTGCCTGCCAAGTAGGTTTTTATTCTATTATTAGAAAAATCTCTGCATGCTAAAACTTTGCACAATGGGTACAGTATGACCAAGACTGTGTCAATAAGGAGAGAAAAAAACACGTGGTTCTGAATAAGTTATACAAGTTTTAGTGCAGCAACAACAAAGTGGTTTCTTTGGCCAGGAGCTCAGTAGCCGCACACTTAACAATTAGCTTTGTCAACAGAAATGTACCTTCTTTGAGGCATAAAACAAGCTTTGTCTCTCTGAATGTTACTGATGCCTGTAAAAAAAGAAAAAATATGAAGCCAAACAAAACAAAATTCAAGCTACTCTATACCTCATGCCAAATGTAGTTTCAGGTCACGTCATTTACTGTCTAAACAACATCGCTGTTACCACCCCTCTAACTTACCCTAAATGCTAACCACAGCCGACTGGTTGCTTTTTATGACTGGATCCCACCAGAGAAACACTCTGTGATGCTCAAAATATTTTTGAATAAATGGCTGAGTTGTGTTTTTCCAGGGTTACTGATGTGCTTACTGTACGTACAGTTTCTGCAAAGCGAGACCTCTTCTGTGTTTTCCAACACCCAAAGTCAAATGGTCAGAAAGTTCATAAAAAACCTTGGTGATTTTTCTTTTTCTTGTTTCTAATTTAAAACAAACATTTAATTGTTTAAAATTTGAACAAACAGTGGTTAAAAAGTCATATTCTCACAATTAAGCTTTACGTTAAGTACAGCCCCCCAGCTTTAAAAATAGTTGTAACCAAGGTAAGTAGACACTTTTATTTTATCTGTATACATGGCACTAAAATAATAAAGATACAGGAACACAGACTCAACTTATTTTCCATTTAGTCTTTTGCAACAATTTAGTCATTTCACAACAACAAGCCACATATTATTGCAGTACATTCCTATTATAGGTATTTTATCTTACAGACCAACACAGAATGGTGTAATAGTCTCAACTGGCATAAAAAAAAACAACATTATTTCCTTCATCTGGCATTACGTCCGAAAAGTGTGGCCTGCATTTGTATTTAGTTCTCCTGAATCAGTGTCTGGTAGAATCTCTCATCACTGTTTTTACAGTATCAAGTCTTTTAAGACCATCTGTGACATCTTTACACATCTAGACTTAAATTTGTTTCCTAATCTTTGCAAAGTAGCTCAGTCATGCTGATCGGATAAAAAGCATGTGTAGTAACAGATGAGTATACTTTGTAGTAACAGATGAGTATACTTTGATCTAAACCGCAAGGCGACTTCAGAATCTCTTTCCATCCTGAGAAGTTGTGTTGGATCAAGGCCGTTTTTAAAAATGATAACCATCAGCACCATGCTGCCATCACCATGTTTTACTGTGTTTTCAGGTTGCTCTGATCAAACCACCTTCTTCCATATGTTTGCTGCATTTTGATAGTAGTTTGGTCAACAGATTCTCCCACCAGAGATGTGGGTCTCTGCAACACTTCCATGGGCTCTTGCCTGATTGTCTGGTTGATCTAGTCTCAAAACGTTTGCAGTAGTACCTTACTTTTCAATATGGTTTCACACCTTTAGCCTTTTTTTAACTTCCTTCCCGACCTGTCTGTTGGGTTCCTTGATCTTCATGCCATTCTTTGTTCATCAATGTTCTCTAACAGACTGCTCTCATAGAACTGCATTATTATATATATTTATATATATAAAATTCAAAGACATATCAACAAAAATTTAATTGACAAATGTCATTCCTTTCAAATACCTAAAGTGAAGAAAGGAAAACAATTATTTGAAGCTAAACTAACAGGTGTCCTTTTGTGTATATTATGTAAATATTTATGTTACATAAATAAAGGTGCTTTACATGATTCAGAAGTAAAGAAACCAATGTGATAAAAGCATGGAAAGTAAAAACAACAATTAGGAATTAAATACTAAAAAAACATAAAACACAGAGCAATAACATTAGTGAACGTTAAAAAGAGGAAAGAAAAAAACTCTAAAGAAGCATGGTCCTTGCTTATTTTACAAAATTTATTTAGAATCTTGTTTTTCTTGTTGCATCAGCTTCATCTTTGAAAGCAGAATTATAAAACGTAACATTTTAACTGTTGAATGTATTTAAAAGACATTGATACATAGAGAACAAATATAAACATCCATCATTACAATGTTTTAAAATATGTTCCTGTTATCTCTTCATTAATGTAACATCGGAAAATTTCAACAATTTTTTTCAGTCTGTTAGTAATACATCAGAAGGGAAAAGAGCATAAAATGACAAACACATATGCAACAAGCTTGTCTCTTTCACAAACACCCACACGTCAGTCCTGGTCCCAGCATCAACAGATGCCAGGTGACACAGCTCATTAACTTTTCTTTTCTCCTATTCTTTTGCCCCCTCATTGTCTTGAGATATGAGATGAGCCTTTGTTGAGAGTTTTGTCCCCTTTTCTCTCAGTCAGGCAGGGCCCATAATTAGTGCTTCGCGCTGGGCGTACTTTCTCACAGGGCTACGACACAATTAATCAGCACTTTCCCACCAATAGTCAGAAGCTGCTTCATTCTATTAAGGCCACATTTTTAAGTTATGACGCCTTTTTCCAGTAATGGCAAAACTAGCACACAAAAGAAGTATTTTTTTTTTCAATATTTAAATGATGCAACCAAAGAAGCATGTGTATCCTGAAACTTCAGTAGTCAGACATTTAAATAGTGCTTTTCATTGCTTAAGTCAATACACAAGTCTGAATTTAGAGCTTTGTTACATAGAATGAAAACAGTGAGAGCCTGAAAAAAAATGACATCAGCATGCTGCAACTCAGCAGAAGGAGCTCCACCTCATTTTCTTGCATGTGCCACACTTTCATTCCTTCTCTTCAGTCATGCATCCTACTTATATTCAGAACCGCTCCACTTTTCGTCAGGCTTTGTCATAGTTTTACATGAAGAGAAGCAGAAAGCAATGACAGCATGATGTAGCGTTGTTACCCTGTGAGTTCATGTAGAAAAAATACACTGCAAATACATTTATTTTCCGTTTTTTCTGAGAAATGACCAACAATAATATGTCAACGGAACCGAACGTGCCAAAAACAGTCAAGTCACAAAGTAAGTTAAGATAAAATACTGTCAATATTAGATTAAATGTTGCATTGATTTTGGTATGGTGGAATGATTATGCAACAAACAACAAAAATAAAATTAGGTGCACAAGCATGAATTTGAACTGGACTTTCAGAATAGACAGTGTTTAACTTGACTAAACCTAAGCTACTTGACTTCTTCTTGTTGGTTTTGACTGACTGTAGCTGGCAGTTACTTTGCATTCAAAAACAGAATTGTTTGACTGACCAATATTCAGAATCAAGGGCTATGCATCTCCATTCCTGGAGTGTCACTTGTTCTCCAAATCTTGAATGCTGCCCTGCTTCAAAACGCCCAAATCAAGTTAAAAGTTAATGATTAGGCCTTTGCAAACGTGTTGACATGCCAAGGATGTTATTCAGCCTTTTAACTCGGGTGTGTTGAAGTAGAGATTCGTCCAAAAGTGCAGGACAGTGACACTCAAGGACTGGAATTGTTGAACCCTGCAAGCAATTGACAAGTCAAGCGATTCAGTCAGTGCATTTACATGTACATCTATATTGAGCAATCACAGTAATTGAGCTAATACTGATAATGCCTTTATCCCAGTTTACATCTCGCTCACAAAATGTAATCACTGAATGAAGTGGGTTTGACTGCATAATATAAGTGGGGCTTTTTTACTTTGGCATTCTTCTGGTTAGCCTATAGCATCACACAAATAGTACAAAAATGCTGGAGGCAGTTAAGCAGACAGAGTAAAAGCAGGATGTGCAGAACGAGCGAAGACATGGATGAAAACAATGCTGCGGCACAGTACATTTTGTAATTACTGTACTGTTTGTGTTACACTCACTGTTGAAATTCAGTTCTTTAGCCGCATTATCTGGGTGTCATAACTTGATTAAAAGGAAACCAGTTTAGTCGACTTCTGCCGGACTAAGGAGTATACATACAAATTGCTAAGACTATAACTTCAAATATCTGTAAAGAGTCAATGATCCTTTCTTTAACTGTGATGCAAAGAAACTGGTCAGAATGTTCAGGATCACACAAAAACCACCAAGGCTAAAGTCAATTGTGAACACGAACCGAAAACGTATGGAACACCAGTAACACTGTGCACAGAGAAACAGGATTTAAATCTTCATGATCTGACATGGTGCTATACAATGTCGTAGCCCACCTTCAAGCCTGACTGTAATTTATCGCTTTGCACATGGAAAATCAAATTTCTTCCAGTGTAGATATTTTTGGTCAGAAGAGACAAACATTCAGGCATTTTGCCACAACCACAAAGTTTATATTTAGGAGAATCAAGGTGAGGCTTTCCAACTCCAGAACATCACCTTTCAGATACGGTAGTGGTGGCATCATGCTAAGGGCTTCACTGCCAGTAGAATTAGTAGTTTAAAAAAATAATTGACAAAAATTTTTTCCACTATGTGTCAATAGCAAAGCAAAAAGTCTCAATGGGCACGATGACTAACTCTATGAATTCAACAAAACCAAGGCTTTAAAAAAAAGAAGAAAATGTTTGAGTAAAGTGAAACGCTTTAAATTCATATAAAGCCTTCAAAATGTATGTATCTGCACATCCAGGGGTTGCACTTTGAAAGTTATTTGGGGAGTATTCATAGAGTTAGGGTAAGGTCTACGTTTGATTGTTTGGGCAAATTACCAAAAGAAAGCAGTAGCAGCTCAACAGTAACGACCCACAGGGTAATCCAACATTGTGAGAGGTTATAAATAGCCTCTGCGAGTACAATAATGAGTTTCTGCAAACAAATACAATGACCAGTCCCAGCCTACTAGATGCCAGACAGCACATTGGATGAAACTACCTCTTTAATTTGGACAAGTTGAACCCACCAGAAGCATTTCTTTTTGACATAAATATCTTATGATGCATTTGCATTGATCATTGCTGTGATTCAAAACATTTCACTGAAAGCTTTAAAGATAAAATTAATATTTTTAATGTTTGTTGAAATTTTACAAAAGGGAAATCCTGATTATTTGTCCAGGGCAAGCTGACCACTCAGTGGAAAGATGAGTGAGGTTAGATAATTTTGTTAAATGGCTCATTCTGTACCGTGGACACCTTTTTATGGGCGCAGTAATTGAGAGAGACAAACCTACTGTTTATACAGATCAAACTTGATGACAGAAACTCAGTAACTAATCACTAATAGAAGAGCAGAGAGGAAGACGAGCAGGAACATTACAGACCTTTAACCTGAGGTCGAACAACACGTCCTCTGCTGCTAATCTGACATATGTTTTCATGAGCCAAGACAAGTAACCTTGCCATGGTGGCTGCTCTCCAAAACTAATGATGTCAAGTGATTCCCTCAAACAAAATCCCATTTAAAACAGAATGAAAGAGGCAGAAAGGGTGGGAAGTGGGGGGACTCTGGGGGTCCAGAGAGGGGATTTAGCTGAGAAGAAGGATCTCCAAGAAGAGGACTGGGATGACCTCCGCTGACTGGGTCCAACCAAAGAACCCCACCAGTTACTGTCTGTGCCAAATCTTGCCCTTTGCCACTATAATATCACTGGACAGAGAGAAAAGAGCTCACTTTGTATTTACGCCATCTTTATTGCTGGAATATTGCTTTTAATTGCTGTCCTGGATTCCCTATTGGGGTATAGGATGAGCCTGAGACGATTACTCAAAGTAATGGAGCATAATGATGTCTCTGAACGGCCCCTGAAGCCCAGGTCAGGGGTTAGACAATGTGAACATTCAGCTACTTAGCTTCCTTTGCAACTTTGTGACAAAATCTGTTTGCCCAACACCAATTAAGATGCCTCTCTGTGCGCTCTGATTAATGGGTTTGACGGAGGGGGTCGTCCAATGAGTTGACATGTCCTTGAGCACGAACAAGCTGGCCTGTGTCCTCGCCTCGATAATTGGTGTCCCTTGCAACGTGCCGCTTCCCAGGGCTGTCCTTTGTGTCCCGATGGCAGTCCTAAATGAGGGGAGTCAGGGCTTTAATGGGACTCCTGTTAGTTTTAAACAAACACAGGGTGACCCCCTACTGTTCAGCATGTTGCATAGAACAGCTGGGAGTCTACAGTGGTCTCACTTGGGAGCCACAGGGGCCCAAGTGCCCATTGCCCACTAATAATTGTGCCTGAGATGATGTTCTCTCTTCAGCACATCAAACATTCAATGTTTACATTGCTGCTACACATGTAGCTGTTCAATTTTTCCGAGAAATGAGCAGTGATGCTAGCATAGCGACAGAAAGGTGGAGTATTAGAAAGGTTTGTTATAGGCTTAGAGAAAAATCCACAACTTTACCATCTTGTAATGAAGAGGGATAATTTAAACTGTAAAATGATGGAAAAACCCAGATTTTTCTCTTTTCTTCTGTCTCCATCAAACACAACAGAAAAAAAACAAGTACTGAAAACATCACATTTTTTCTTCAGATATGTTTAAATGGGCCTGTTGAATATAAATTCATACAAGATGTCAAAACAGACCAATTAATCTACATATACAAAGAAATAAAAGCAAATAAGCCCAAATTCTAAATTTTTTATAAAATGCAAGTCAGCGGAACCTTTGTTGATGAGGAGGGATTTTCCCAATAGCTGGCAATGCTGTATTCAAGTACAGCTGGGAGACTAGGCTGTTGAAATATCAACAACAACTCCAAAGTGATTTGAGCGTATTTAATTCTCAAATATGGTTAAAGTTTTGTGTAACCATTAACATTATATTCTTTTCTGTTCTGGCTATGTCACCCTGAACCTTTTAAATTATTTATAAAAATCCAATCCAATCTCTAGTCAGTTCTATATTTTGAAGATGTTTTTACATAAAACATACTAAAATTAAATTGAGTTCAGGATTTAAATGGAAGGAATTTAGGAAAAAAGAGTTCTTTGTTCAATGCTGATTAAAGTAAATAAATAAATAAATAAATAGTCATTTGCATTTATCTTTCTTGATTAAAGAGTACCAAACTGTGACTTTAAAACCCCAAATGCATGCTAAACTGAGATTTTTTTGTTCTGCTACACCCTAATATTAAATAAAATGTACCAAATTGCAAAGGTCCCCAAACAACAGGCACATTTAAGGCATTTAGTAATTACGGCAGTACTGAGAGAAGTAAGTGGTTATACTTTGAAAAACCTGGAAGTGCTCTGTCCGAACAATGAAAAGAGGACTCAGGACTTCAAGTTGATTTTATTTTTTCCTCTATCAAGTAAAAGTCAATTGTGCAGACAAGTACAGACAAACATAGAATGATTTTGGGTTATGGTCATGAAGTTGTGTACTGTACTTACTGAGGCCCAAACTTCACAATCAAGCAAGAGGAAGCTTCCACTCTGTGCTTTATACAATAAGCTCCTCAAACAGGTAAAAACACCCTTAATTGGTGTTCAATTATAATATTGAGTTACAGATAATCAGATACACATATATTTTTATGTACAAAAATCTATTAAAAAAAACATGAAATAATTCAACTGACTGGTTGCATACACCTGCTTTTGCTCTATTCTTAAAAATTATTTGGCAAATACAATCAGTCCTAGAAATGGAACATGACTTTATTCATATAAGGCTTTGGATGCCTTCTGCTCTGGCTTGATAAAGTGTCTTAAAAAATACATGAAGGTGAGATGGAAACAACGCCTAATATCTGGTAACAGGTGATAAGAAAATCATTACGTGCACCATAAAGAGCAACAGAAACCAAGTTGCACAATTTTATAAGCCATTCACAAGTAACAAAACAGTTAGTTTCCTAAAAAACGTTCAAGTTACCCATCTGCAGTGATGCCTGTAACACGTTACTTTGTAGTGCATTACTCCTAATATGACCACTTTTTCAGTAATAACTAAATCAACGCAATACTAGAGTCATTTTATTAAGCAAAAAAATATATTCGATTCATGGGGTCAACTGTGGCAAAAGCAGTAGAAAAACAAGCAACAATAGCGGTAAATATGATTTTACATACCTTCTACAACACTGCTGCTGTCTTTTTCTGTTGTAATCTGAAAATTAAATGGCTGATGATCTTCTCTACAGTCGCCATGTTTGTTTTCTTTTTACCCCACAAATCCAATGCTCTTTCCTGTCTGAGTTCTCTACTCTGCCTGCCCCCTAGTGGAACTCTCCAGTAAGTATGTGCCTAAGACGCAGCCTAATGCTGGTGTCAATGCAAGGTTAAAAAGTTTTTATGTTGAGGTAGTGGGAACTGACATTGTCAGCTACTGAAAGTAACTAATAAAGTAACTTGTAATCTAACATAATTACTTTTAAAATAATAAGCAAAGTACCTAAGTTACTTTTGGCAGGAGTAATCAGTAGTTACTATTTCAAAGTAACTGTGGCAACACTGCTCATCTGACGGCAAACGTTTCCCCATGAAAAGCTCTTTGGCTGTCACCCATCGTGAGATGCTTACTCAGGATAAACTGTCAACTTATTATATTGCCAATGAGAACATTTCAACTAAGTCAGATGAAAGAGATGAAAAAATAGTCAACCTATTGCGGTCCCTTTATTTGCTCTGTCTGCCTTTTTGTCTCTCACACACATGCCTAGTTGTGGGAATCGGGGTCATCTGCAGTGTCACCAGAAGCAGTATCAGCAGTGAGCCGACAACATAGCCCTAACATTCTGGAGAGTAATGGTGCTAAATATGCACTACTAGATTCCCATTGTTTTGGGGAAACTTTTTGCTGATGAAAAATCCGCAAAAATTGGTGGAAGATGTTGAGGGACACGTCAGGTAGAGAAGGAAGGAGAAATAGACAAGGAAGAGTGGAGCAGAGGGAGGGAAAGTGCAGAAATAACAGAGAAACAACACATAAATCCCTGGTCGCCCACTGACAAACTGAAAAATCATCAACTTTCGTCCCTTTGTGAGCTATTTAGCTTGTTTGCTATCGTGTTTCTTTGGTGCCAAAATCCGCGCGCATAAAGGCCACGCGCGCTGTCACTCTCTGTGCGCTCGCGACGATATTATCGTGTTTCTTTGGTGCCAAAATCCGCGCGCATAAAGGCCACGCGCGCTGTCACTCTCTGTGCGCTCGCGGCGCTGTCACTCTCTGTGCGCTCGCGGCCTCTATATACGCATGCGCCGTCACTCTGCGCACTCGGCGTCACTGTCTGTGCCCTCGCTGTCTCTCTCTGTGCCTTTTGCTCGCTCGCCTTTGCTGAGTTTTGGCACCTTGGGGGCGGGCTTTGAATAGACGGACCACCAACCCTCCTCCTTTCTGATTGGCCACTACTGTCTCCAGGTCAGAGCCAATCGAGGCAGAGAAGGGCGGGTCATCATTGCGGTTGGCGGCACCCTTTATAAAATAAAGTTTAATATCTAAGAAACCAAAGCAGCACACGTCTCTACCTCAGTGAAACTGTCCCCCCCCCCACTTGAAAAGTAAAGGAAAATATTAAACTTTATTTTATAGGTCATTCAAAGGTCACCATCCCCCCAGACAGCACCAAAACGGGCCAAAGTGGTCTACTTTTTTAGTGCTTCGTTTGTGCTGATTTGTGCAATTAAAATGTTTGTAAAATAGTTTGTGCTGTTTTGGTTTCTGAGATATTAAAAGTTTTATTTCTGTGTGATGAAGTCACCATCCCCCCAACCAGCTCCAAAACGGACCAAAATGGTCTACTTTTTTAGTAAACTTACCTCTTTCTCGATCTGCAATTAAATGCTGCCGCCCTTCTCTACCTCGATTGGCTCTGACCTGGAGACAGTAGTGGCCAATCAGAAAGGAGGAGGGTTGGTGGTCCGTCTATTCAAAGCCCGCCCCCAAAGTGCCAAAACTCACTAAAGGTGAGCGAGCAGAAGGCACAGAGAGAGACTGCGAGGGCACAGACAGTGACGCCAAATGCGCAGAGAGTGACGGCGCGTGCGTATACAGAGACCGCGAGCGCACAGAGTGTGGTCTTTATGCGCGCTGATTACGGTTTTTATGCGCGCACAGATTTTGGCACCAAAGAAACACGATAGTTTGCTGCTAAGACTACCATCAACACTAGAGCGATTTTCTCTCTTCCCATGTCGGCTTTTTATCTTCTCTCGTAGGTATCCTGAGATATTTGTTGATTGATGAAAACGATTATCTCATATGATGTCCTCTAAGGCCTGAGCGGCTGCTTAGAGGCTGATTCTGATCTGTGCAGACAGAACAGGGTGCAGCTGCTGCTACTTACAGGACATGAAAGTGCAGGTGTTCGCAACAAAAAAACTGCTGCTTTTTATTCTTTTTTTTGCATTAAAATACTTTTTTTGTCTGAATATAATGTTTACTCTGAGTTTAGATGTTAAATGGCTGTAGGCAGGAAGGATCTCTCATGAGGATCTTTCATGAGCCATTTTCATGCTCATGCAGTGGAAATACGCATTTTCTGGGAGGACACTGAACGGGACCGCTGTAGAAGTCGGCTGGCCTCCTCCTCCTTCCCTCCTTCTCCTGACCCTCCAATACCTCCCAGTCGACTCTGGTCTCTGAGCTAAATGTTCGGCCTCCACTCGGGCCAAGCTTGGACTGCTGCGGTGGAGCTTTGGAGAGCTACTTTGTCGAGCTGTGGCTCAGGGATCAATAAACACCCCGGCTCCTCGATGCCGCTCACACACCAACTACTAAACTGAGCAACTGTCCATCTGTTTGTGGTTAGTAAAAGTTTATAATCAAATATGTGAGCCATGTGGGACGTGCTGTGGTACCAGGCCAGGGTGTCCAGGTGAGGAAGCTGTTCATGGCTCACTTCTCGGTGGAGAGAGCGGTGCCTTTTGCGGCCACAACAGCTCTTTTAAGAACCACCCACAAACTTCTTAAGAGCATTCCTGTCTATATAGTTTAACTTCTTTATATGTTTACTTTTTTATTCCTGTCTCCGTATAGAAAACAGCTGGTGTCATGTAGCTTGGGGTGATTAGCCATGGTGTTTTTCAGTACCCATGTCCTGCTGATGCTGTGACTCCAATCACTCAGTCAAAGCATCACTGACCCCCCATCACCTGATTGGTTGGTGCGGCGCGACTTGAAGCCAAAGTTCAGTTTTTTTGTATTTGAGCGACAGACGCGATAAGCGCGAATGCAAAAAATTGCACTACATTAAATGTAGCTCGTATTTTAGGTCGCGCTGCAAACGCATCAGTGGCGCTACTTGGTCGCCTGACTCCAGTATAAGTATATTGTATGATATTGTAGTAGCAGCAACTCCACTGACATTTTTAAAATGAAAAAAACCCACACTTCTTGATTACTTTTAAGATGAATGTTTTTATTTATAGAACATTTAAATCAAGGCCCACTCCAAGAGAAACTCCAGAAGGGAAACATCCAGAAGCAGTAAACAAGTACAGTACAAGTGAAACATCTGCAATCTCAGGTAGGCTTGTTGTACTGATATAAAGGTTTAAAATAATAAATGACCATCACATCTGAGGAGGAACTTTTGCATAGGTTTCTTAATATATTTTCAAAAACAACACATTTCATTAACAAAAACACAGCTTTACAACCAAGGATACCCTTTAAGAGTATGCAATAAAGATGTATATATCTATGCTTTACTGTATGGCTAGAAAATAGATAATATATACTCAAACTGGACTTTGCAGTTTTTAAACCTTGATATCCAACATTTGAGCTCCTTGTTCTATGGGAAAGGAACATTGATGCCTCTCATCTGAATTTCATTGAGAAACCAAGGAGGATTTGTCAATGAGGCTCTTGAGTGCAGTGTTGATGTTGTGTGGCTAATGTGTTTGCGCTGGCTGTGATAGAGGGGATTACCTCTATTGTGGTGGTCTGTTGGGACCGCAGACTACTGGACTTTGAAAGCATACTTGCCAACTTACTCACAGGCAAATCAAAGCCTGTGAAAAATGGTTCCCTCAGCACCTAGTTGACTGGTTGACCTCTGTGTCAGAAAAGGTACAAATGCAAACACTCCAGCACACACAAAGTCCTGCTTCTCCTGTTTCATGGGAGACTGGATGGCCTTTCATTGATCTCCAAGATGCTTCATTCTAACCATCCTACAGTTAAAAAAACAGCTCTAAACCTGGCCGCTAAGTCTTTACCTTAACCTTTTCTGGATGACGTTACTTGGCACAGATTTAAGTATGAGTGAAAAGACATACACAGATCAGAGCCAGTGCCTCTTGAAACCACAGCTAATATTTGTTGAATGAGTCAGGGTCAAGGTGCCAACTGGCAAACACCAAGTCAATCTTTCAGAGTAATTGATTTCATGTTTAGTGGTCAACCAACAATTAACATACTTGCTTTGGACAGGTTGGAGGTCAATACAAGATCAGTGTCTGACTTTTATTCTTATATGACCTTTATTCTTGCATTAATAAAGCAGAAATGCCTACACAACATCAATTTTGCAGTCTTTTGGTAAAAAAGAGCTAATTAGAAAGACATAATTGTAATTGAAGGCCTTGTGCAGCCATTACTGCGTTTACATGCAGTCAAAACCGGAGTATTAGCAATAACCTGCTCACGCACAGCCATGTAAACACAGACAAAAAACCAGCATATTTGGGTTTTTAAAAACCCGAATATTACCCCTTGGGGTGCCCCTTTTCCAACCTGAATATTTGGTCATGTAAACGCGTATTGGCATATCCCAATCAAAAGGAATATTAATTTGTGTCCTGCGCATGCTCTAGTCCTAAGGACTCTTGGTCTTTTGAGTAGAGGACCTTGTATGTGTCGTCTAGCATACAAATTCCATGTATATATGAGTAAATCTCTCTCTTTCTCTACCTCTCTCTGCTCACGTAGTAAACGTGTTATTCCGATTGTTTTAGAAACCCTAAAAGTGAACATAACCTGGCCATAACCCGAATATTGGCTGCATGTAAAGGTAGTCTTTGACTACTTATAAGAGGTTATGGTCAGAGGGTTAGAGTTTGTCAGAATATACTCACCTGTCACTTTATTAGTTTACCTGATCAATTGCTTGCTGACACAAACAAAGCTCAATGAATTAAGACACAAAACTGAGATATTTTTCTACGGTTTGGCCTGTTATCCACACGTACCCGGAGGTTTTCGGCGCCAAAAACGAAGCTTTTTAAAAACTCCGGCCAAAGTGGAGATTTGCGTTTTCTCCGTTTTCAGTATCTGCATGTGGACGGTTGAAAACGGAGTTTTGAGAGCCGTAACGCCACTATCCGCAACAAATAAATGCTCCAACACCACAGGTGCAACCTGTGTTTACTCTCGAAAACAGCATTTATTTCCTCAGATCTGTGTTGGTATCATCCATTGTTAAAGCGCGTCTTGTTTGTTTGCTTTTATAAGCTGTATGACTGCTGCGTGCTGAAGATAAAGGATATAAAGTTTCTCTTGGAGGATAGGACTGGGGAGAACTACTGCGCCCTACAGGTTTGCCACGTCTATGAATGTGCTGAAAAACGCATTTATCCGGTTACGTGTGGATGGAGATTTTTTTTTTCAAGGAGCAGAGGAAAATCTTCTTTTAACAAAAACCCCCGGCTACGTTTGGACATGGCCTTAAGAGAAAGAACAATGCACAGTCACACCTAAGGACAATTTAGGAAGACAAGTTGACCTGACAAGCTGAAGTTACCACATATAGTCATGGGGAGAACATAGAAAAAATCACTGTACTCCAATAGTCTCCATAGTCACGAGATCTCAGTCAAATAAGGTACCTTTTGGATACAGTGAAATGGGAGATTTATATCATGGATGTGTAGCAAAAACAACTGCAGCAACTGTGGGATGTGACAGGAATATTAAAAGGAGTTTTAAAGGAGAAAGGTTTTAGCCAAATGTAGTTAGTGCAAGGTGGATCTAATATTATAATATATCTAATATCTAATATTAAATCAGGTGCGTTAAACAGAAAATTCTCCAAAAAATCTAAGACAATGACTTTTCTAAATATGGGACTTGATAAAAATGTACCGACAATGCATAAGAAGCACTTAGACTTAAATAACTCCATAGCATGATGTTACCACTACCTTGCTTAGCAATTGGTACAGAGATTTTCATCATGATATACTTCCTGTATTTCTGGGTAAAAAGATTAAACTTTTGTCATCTGATCATTAAAGTTGTCTTCGGAAGGAATTTAGCTTTCCACATCAGCACCAATGACAAGTTTTCAGTTAAAGTTGAAAAGGCTGCACTTTTGATGTAGTACTTGGTAATGCCCGTGGTGAATAGTAGTTTCTGGTTTTACTGTAGCCTCAATCCTTGTTGGCCCCTGAGTTCTTCCAGAACAGCCTAACCAATTTCATTTCATCTGAGTGGACAGTTTGAAGATTTTTCCAGACTCCAGAAATGTCAGGACATTTCTGAACAACTTGTACCTTCGTTAAAGTTGTTTGAACTGATGATCAAAGTCTATAGTTGCTTAGAAACGCTTCTGAATAACTTTCTCCAACTTGTATACATCTATAATTCCCCTGATGTTTTTTTGGTACATTGAATGCGGAGCCTAAGTCAGGCCCTTCTACTTTCGGTCCATGGGTCCCCTAGTGCCAAAACAATCAAATAAATCCCAAATAATTTGACAAACACAGTCAAAATGTACATCATTAATTATCATTTAAATTGAAGTACAACACATGTGTGATTCAAGAACTAAGACAAAGCGGAGCAGAAAATAACTTTTATTGCTCCATTGACTTCTTTCATAATTTTTTCAGGCAGGGGACCCATGGGCAGACCGGAAGGGGAGGAGACTTAGGCTCCCCATATTGTCTTACCTGTACCAGTCCAGGGTCAGGGAGCGGGCCAGAAAAATCACCACAGACCCCTCACACCCTGGCCACAATCTGTTTAGGCTCCTCTCCTCAGGCCGGCGCTACAGAGCGCTGTACGCCAAAACCACCCTACACAAGAACAGTTTTTTCCCCCAGGCTGTCGCTCTGATGAACTCTGTGTAGTCACAGAGCGTGAGTCCATTCACATAACAATAAACTATAACTCTGCACTGCTGTATATACTCACTGTACAATAACCCCGGTTTGGTGTATATATTATCCTTTATTATTTATTTGTATTTATTTTTTTAATTTCACTTATTTAAGTTCTGTACTGGAGAGAAAAGTTGCCGGAGTCAAATTCCTCGGATGTGTCATACTTGGCCATTAAAGCTGATTCTGATTCTCTGAGTTCTGGTCAAAATAATGATCAAACAAGATTTACAACATTTATATGCAGTCAAAAAGAGGAAGGTTGTTTTTTTTAGGCTTGTAGTGCAGTCAAAAGACCCATTATGATTTTAAGCACATGAATTAAACGGATTACACTGTCTCACCCCAAAACAACCAGTTGTCAAATTTCTTTTAGATTTCGATTTCACCCCTCAGTACTTCTGAACTCTTCAGCAGAACTGTGACAAAAGACTCCACACCCACTCACAAATACTCATATGTGACCTCTGTGGCACCCCTGCCTGTGTGTTTACTGTAAACTGAACCTGTCCTAAGTGTACCCCACAAAGGACCTCGCCGCCTTTGTTTTTGAGCACACTCTCGGGAGACTCTGTTTGGAGGAAACCAAGATATGAGCAGCTAGAGTTACATCCTAATGAAACGTATCAACACCGGCGATCGCAGCAACACACTGCCAACAGCACTTTGCCACGGCTGGACGAAGTCTGGGAAGACTTGTATTGAGAGAGAGAGTCTGATGCTTTCATCAGTACTGAGTGGTTCAGAGAAAAAAATGTATTGTCATGCTGAATTGAGTAAATATGGGAGTTATCATAGATTTCAGGAACAGGTTTTAGAGTGAAAAGCAGTCAAGAGAGACAACATTTTGCCTTGTCGTCAAGGAAGAATGTGTCCTTTTGTGTACAAACCTTTTATCATAATAACATTTGGTACATTTCTTTCTTTTTTTTCTGCAGAGATGTAACAGGAAGACAAAAGGTGTGGACACCAGTATTAAGGTATATCAAAGTTAAAAAAATATTGTACTGAAAACCACAAGCGGTTCTAATATACACAGAGGTAAAGGGCCTTTCATTGAGATGTTAGAGGAGGTGACAAATTACTGTAGCCCTGTCGCTCCCTCAGCTGTTACTGCACACTACCAGTCAACTGGCTGTGAGAAGGCCTCTAAGTTTTTCGATCACTTACAAAAGACACAAATTTGTTTATTTAGTTTGTTTATTTCTGGTTGTAAATACTATGAACAGGGGAAAGTAAAGGAAGTACTGCTGGCTTAAAGGTACATTGGGAAATCTATTAGCATCTTGTTTGCCAAGCAAAAAACTGCAAACTGGATACCTGAGAAGATAGCTTGAATAAATAACTTGAATAAAAGCAGAATGGCTTAAAGGGATGCTATTGTGCTGATTTAGTCTTCAAAAAGCAGGACAAAAAATGAATGTTTATATCTATAACTTTACTTTTGTCTCTGTTCACAATAAAAGTAAATAAACATTCAAGATAGCATTACTCTAACTGAAATAATCAATTGTATCTTTGTCTTTTATCATCAGCAGTAAAAATGTTATATATTTGTTTCATATTTTACCATTTTATTGGGAAACTATGCTACTTTTTACTCAAGGTTATAGCAACGGTGTCTGAGACAATTTAACGCCTAGTTAAAGACCCTCCTTTTTTACTAGAGTGCTGTAGAGTAAAATTTGATCAAAAAAGACAACACCAGATCTCCAAATGTAAAGACAATGATAAGCAGGTATTTTATTCATATAATCGATCTCTGCATGTTGTTCATCTGCCATTATCTGTGGCTCTACGATGACTCAGTGTGATGTAGGAAACTTGCTCAAACATTTGCTATTTCTAGGTTTGTTTTGTTGCTCTTTATATATTCAAATATGAGTAAAAGTTCTTTATCAAACAGTTTTTTAAATAGATAAATTAAGACCATGTAATACAAAAAAATGACTCCCTATCTGGTTCCAGACTTGATTTCTAATAGTAAAGTGGAACAACTCTGCTGATCTAGTCCTCTCCAGTGGATTGATTACCTATAGGGAATAAGACAGGGACATGATGCATTGCCGCTCCAACCCACACACTTTTCTTGGGGATTAGAGATAATCATTGTTGTTTTGATGCCGTACAAACTTTTCTCAAAAGCAATTTCTTTTAGAATAACTTAAGTATGGACAACAGCTTTTCATGCTTATTACTAATTTGAAGAGCAACCGTTGATGGCATGGTGTCAAAGTAAATATGCTTGTGCCTGATCACCTTTTTATCCAGCATAGAAAGAAAAACATCTTTTTCCTCTGGGCTACATATGTGTAGTGCTAGATTGCAAGATAAAGGAGGGAATTTCAGTGTTTGTTGTTGCAGCAGCTGAGCCATCTGGAAAACTGTCTACCTATTCCGAGGCCCAGCAAGTCTTTGTGCGGTCTCAACAATACTCTGCAATATTAGGCTTCTGAGGGGAAATTCCCAAACAATGCTGAAATCACGCAGGCTCTTGCATTGGTACAACAGTTATTTTAGCTATTTAGGATCAGTGAAATAAAATGAAAAGGGTAAAATGAACGGAATGTCTATTTTCTTATTTACAGCTGGGGTCTTTGCAAAGAACACAAAAGTATTAAAGTTTTATGTGCCTTACAATCACAAAATTAATTGGCTAAAGAAAATATTTCATCAGTGACAGAAAAAGAAGGTAATATGATTAGTATTGATTTTGCTTTTACATTGCAAAATGTTATTCATCCAGCTAAAGGTCTGGATAAACAGTCAGATCCCATGGAACTTTTGTAATTTTTTGTGTGGTAACTACAAACTTAGGATTTTTTTATGATAGTAAAACAAAAAATGTCTAAAACTGCTAAGAAGAAGTAAAGTGAAACAGTGTGGCATCTATTTCTATTCACCCCCTCTCAGCCATTAGTTTGTAGACTCACCACTCAGTGGAATTAAAGCTAAAATCGAGGAACTTTACACATTTCATTAGAAATTTCTGTCTGTTTTCATCTGCAAAAGAACCAAGACATTGTAAGATTGGTTAGAGTCTGTGAACATCAATATTCATGCCTCCGTCACTGCGCCCCAGGGCAGCTGTCGCTACAATGTAGCTCGCCATCAACAGTGTGTGTGCATGAATGGGTGAATGACTGAATGTAGTGTAAAGGGCTTTGGGGTCCATAGGGACTAAATAAAGCACTTTTGAAGCCTTAACTGTGTTTCTTTCAGTATTATCCTATATATCGCTCCATCTACCTTCCTGTCATATCTGGCCTACTTCACTGTCCCTGCTGAGTCTATGCATCTGCACACCATGATGTTGCCACCACTATGTTTCAATGTGGCTTTGGTCTTATCTGAACAGAGCACTGTATTGGACATGTTTGGTCCCTATATCAAACTACACGTCTCAAAAAAATAAAGGCGAACACTTAAACAACAAAATACAACTCCATGTCAATCACACTTCCAAGAAACAGGCCAGTATATCAGATGTGGAGGAGGCCGTGGGAGGACAACAACCCAGCAGCAGGACTGCTACCTCCGCCTTTGTGCAAAAATGATCTCCAGCAGGCCACGTGTCTTCTCAAATGGTCAGAAACAGAATACCTGACTGTGGTATGAGGGCCCAATGTCCACAGGTGTTGGTTGTGCTTACAGTCCAACACTGTGCAGGACATTTGGAATTGGTCAGAGAACACCAGGACTGGCAAATTCACCACTGGCCCCCTGTGCTCTTCAGAGATGAAAGCATGTTCATACTGACAGAGTCTGGAGATCCCATGGAGAGTGTTCTGCTGCTTGCAACATCCTCCACCATGACCGGTTTGGTAGTTGGTCAGTAATGGTGTGGGGTGGGGTATCTTTGGGGGAGCCACACAGCCCTCCACATGCTCGCCAGTGGTATGAGATCCTCAGACGATATGATGGTGTGGTTGGCCCTGTGTTTCTCCTAATGCAAGACAATGCTAGATCTCATGTGGCTGGAGTGTGTGTGCAGTTCCTTCAAGATGAAGGCATTGATGCTGTGGACTGGCCTGCCCATTCCCCAGACCTGAATTCAATTGAACACATCTGGGACATATTTTCGCCACATTGCACCACAGAATGTCCAGGAGTTACCAGATGCTTTAGTCCAGAGGCCATATTCACAAAGACTCTTAGGGCTAAAAGTAGGTCCAAACTGCCGAATTTAGGAGTAACTCCCAAAAAATTGTGGGCGTGTCACTCTTAAATTTAGGACTTAATATAAAAATAATTCACAAACACTTTTAGGCCTAAAAGTAGCTCCTAAGTCTGTGAGTCCTTAAAAGAAGTCAAGAGGACTCATAACTCCCTAAGACCTATTCACAAAGACTCCCAAAATGGCTGCAGTCAGACGCAATGTGTTGGACACTCTGGATGATTCGGAATTAACCAAACGATACCGACTAAATCGTTTATTGCAGATGTGGTGCGGGATGCAATCATGTCTCCAACTAAACGTAACAACCCGATCAGTCCAGAAATTAAATGTTTAGTGAAACTAAGATATTTAGCCACAAGGAAAATGCAACTTTGCAACGCAGACAACTTGGGTATATCACAATCATCTATCAGCCGATCAATCCACCAAACTCTTAAAGCGCTCTGTCGACCACACATTATCCAACAATTCGTCCGTTTACCATTAGACATCCAGCAACTGCATCAAATTAAAGCCAATTTCATGGCGATTGCAGGTATGCCGGGGGTGCACAACGAAGAAAACGTACATATCTTCCAATTTATGCAACATGTAGGGATGCCTATATGACGGACATTGCCTACCTGTTGCAGCAGCATCCTTTTTATAAGCAGCAATCTCGAGCCGACACTGGGACTTTAAAGAATACCATCTCTTCTCACAGTTTTCTGACGTTCGAAACACCGCTGGATAAGATGCATTTATGTTTCTGCTCATTTCCACCCATGCCCCCCTTTTCTTCTTATTCGTAATCCCAGTTCCGAATCACCCTTTGAGAACCGTCCTCCTCTCCAGTACCAACTGTGCCAGTAGTAATAATTGGTCCTGCGACAAGTTAGCTTTCCTTGTTCTTTTCTCGCCACTCATTTTCAGTTCACCAGGTGCTTTTCACGGTAGTGGGGGGTATATTTAAGATGTGGCTGATGTGCTCATTAGACAGCCTAATTGTTTACAGCCTACTTGCAATCACTCCCATAATATGCATCCATCCATCCATTATCTATACCGCTTTCATCCAATTCAGGGTCGCGTGGAGGAGGGGGGGGAGTGAGGGGATTGGGTCTTTTCCCAGCTATCAGCAGGGGTTAGGCAAGGTAATATGATGCATTTCACGTTTTTTCGTTTTTAAACTTCACCCTCTGTAAGTAGGCTATTGTGTGTAAGTTACTGAGCCTGGTTCTGCCGGAGGTTTCTTCCTGTTAAAAGGGAGTTTTTCCTTCCCACTGTCGCTGCATGCTTGCTCAGTATGAGGGATTGCTGAGATTTCCACGACGCAATCTTCTGTGGTTCTGTAATTTCTACACTAAACATTGTATTGTAATAACTCTTTTTGTAAAGTGCCTTGAGATGACATCTGTTGTGAAATGGCGCTATATAAATAAACTAAATAAACTGAATTGAATTGAAATTGTATGAAGTGTCAGTCTCGTGGCCGACACAAAGATGTCATCATGCATTATTTCTGCTATTTGCGCTGTTCATAATTACGCTTTTATCAACATTGACATTTTTACATTTCTTGGTTTCACACGTTTCATTCAACAACCAATCACACTGCTGTCCGTTTATTTACTCATGCATAGGAAATTACATTTTCCATAGCAACGGGACATCACTAACTTACTTTTAGGGATTTGTCCTACGTAAAAGTAGCTCTTAGTGCGTTTGTGAATAGGTTTTAGACGACAACTCCTACATAAGACCTTTTAGCGCGAGTTAGGAGTAACACCTAGTGGTAAGATAAGAGACTTTGTGAATACGGCCCCAGGTCTGGGAGGAGATTCTTCAGGAGACCATAGAGTCATACAGGCACATGGAGACCACATCCACTTCTGAGCCTCATTTTGACTTGTTTTAAGGACATTCCATCAAAGTTAGATCACCCTGTAGTGTGTTTCCACTTTAATTTTGAGTGTGACTCCAAATTCAGACCACCATGGGTTGATAAATTTGATTTCCATTGATTATTTATGCATGGGCACATTGTTGTCAGCATATTCAACTATGTAAAGAAAACAAGCATTTAATAAGAGTATTTAATTTATTCAGATCTAGGAAGTGTTATTTCAGTGTTCCCTTTATTTTTTCAGCAGTGTATATCAAGACTTATTTTAACCTTCTTTCAACAATGGCCTTCTCATTGCTTCTCTTCAAATAAGACAAGATTCACGAAACAAGCTATTTGTCCTCCTGACAGATTCTCTTACCTGGCCTGTGGTTCTCTTTAGCACCTCCAGAGTTTCCTTGGGCCTCCTATCCTGCCTCTGTATTTGGATGGCCATGTCTTTGTAGTTGTGCAGCTTTGCTAAACACTGTCCAATTTAGAGTTTCCATCCATCCATCCATCTTCTTAACCGCTTATCCAATTCAGGGTCACGGGGCAGCTGGAGCCTATCCCAGCAATTATCAGGCGTTAGGCAGGGTACACCCTGAACAGGACGCCAGTCTGTTGCAGGGCCAACACAGAGAGACAGACAACCATTCACACTCACATTCATTCCTAGGGACAATTTAGAGTGATCAATTCACCTATCATGCATGTTTTTGGACTGTGGGAGGAAGCCGGAGTACCCGGAGAGAACCCACGCATGCACGGGGAGAACATGCAAACTCCATGCAGAAAGACCCTGGGCCGGGATACGAACCCACGACCTTCTTGCTGCAAGGCAACAGCGCTAACCACTGCGCCACTGTGCAGCCCCAATTTAGAGTTTGATTAATTTAAAAAACTAAATAGATAGTCTATGTTTAGTCAGATTGATTGATTACCAATTAATTGTAGCAACAGTGTCTTCACAGATCTGCCTAAAAAGTTAACGAGGCTCTTGCAGCTAAGCCAGAACACTGCTGCTCGCTTCTTAACTAGAACCAGGAAAGTGGAGCACATCAGCCCAGTTCAAAAGCTCTTACGCTGGCTCCCTGTAGGTCAGAGAATACACTTCAAAATACTTTTACTAATTTATACTCACATCCTCCGAATAAGGACCATGGACAAGTAGTTTTCAGTTGCTATGCTCCTCTTATCTGGAACAAACTTCCAGATGACTGCTTTTAATCAAAGCTAACTACCGACATGTTTAGAGCTGCCTTTGATTAACTGATCATCTTAGACGTTATATTTTGTTTCTGTTTTTATCGTTGTGTTATCGTTGCTTCTTTCTCCCTAATCATCCAAAGCACCTTGGACACCTTTTCTACAATGTTCTTGCTGTTTGACACTAATGTTTCACACTAAACTTCTTTGGTATTCACAGAAAATATGGATTTAGACAGTGATCAAAAGCTATGCAAGTGTCCTCTAGTTTCTAAAGCAGTTGGTTGCACTGTTGGTAGAGTGGGCTGCATACAAATGCACCCTGCATCCAGATTATGATTTTTGATACAATTTTCAAAACCGTTGCCATTTTTCCCTCCAATTTATAATTTTGCACCACTTTGGGTGTATTGATCACGTAAAATGTCAATAAATGTCTTTGTAACACAACCAAATGTTTTTAAATGGAATAAATAATGTATATTGTTCCATAAATCTGTGTGTCAGAGATTCTCAATTTAATGTCTGTTCCTGGGTTTTGTCTCACTGTCGAATTAGTTCCAACACACATATTGCCATTTTCTGACACTCACTTAAATTATTACTTTTCAAATTGTAATTTATAAAAATGTCGGTATTCTTATGGAATAAAATATGTAGATGCATTAAAAAAAGAAGGTCAAACATGTAAAAAAAAAAAGAAAAAACGTTTTTTTTTAGACAAGATAGCAAATTAAAATAAGCAGATATTTAAAGAGTGAATATTTGAGTAATTCAGGGATTTTCATTGTAATAGTGTTTATGGACATACTAGGTGTCATCTGTAAAAAAATTAGCTTTATATACTGCAGAGTTATTTGATTTTTCTGGTTGATAATGAAAATAAGTTGAGAAAGAAATTACTTAATTTTTTAGACCACGTTTAACTTTGGGCAAAACTATTTAAAAGTACAAAAATGGTCATTTTAAAACTCAAGACAAAACAAAAGTTACAAAAAAAACAACAACAAAAAAGTAACTACTTTTCCCCATCAGGAGTCTGGTGTCTTTTCTGCTAATCTTTCACCTTATTGCCACTAGCTACGACCGCACCTTGTGACATCTTTAAAAAAGCGGGTGTCCGTGGATGGATCCTGCATCATATTGGTTGGACGCGTCCAAATAATCTGTGTGGTTTGACTGAGCATATTTGGCTTTGTAAGGGAGGAAAATAGCTCTAAAAGAATGACAAGTATGATAAACCCTTCTCTAAATGCAGTCCAGTTGGAATGTGCGGCTAAATAAAAGCCAGATGAACGTGTTCCTGCAGGTGACAAATAAAATAAACTGGTGAGAGATTAAAAAACATGTAAACGTTATTTCCAAACAGCTCCATTTGAAGTCATGGTTACTATCTTAGGTGCTGACTGCAGAAATACCAGTGACATTTCACTTGGATGAAGTAATTCTCAAAGCTACAACTTCTTCTGCTAAGCTGTACAAGATGTACTTAAAGTTGAATTACCCAAGAGCAGAGGTAGAGTTTTTCTTTATATATGTAGAATAGAAAGGTTAATTTCTGCACACTTGCATTTTGTAGAGCAGAGATTGTAACTCCTGGAGTAGATGAAACCTAAAATATTACACAAGTGATTATTGAAACTGTCAAAGTATCCTTGTTTCCTCCACCAGGTCAAGTATTTAAATTAAAAAAGAAATAATTCTCTGACATTTAAGGAGTAAAAGCATATCAAATTATCTGTTGACCACCACTAAGACAGCCAAGTAATTGTTGTATCACATCAACATTTAGTTTAATCCTGAATACACGTGTCTTCCTAAACCCAGCCCTTACCCGGCTTTCCACAGGATGCATGAGCGGCATGAAACTGGTCTGCAAATGCTTTCCTGGGAGAGCACAAAATCACAGGAGAATTACAATTTCATAACTGATTGGGTAGTATGCAAGAAAAATAAATGTAATTTTATGTTGATAATTATCATAAACTCACTATCAACTCCCAAATCTGCAGATATTTTTTGTCCATGCCTTCTTGTTTTTCACGTTGTCCTTGTAAAACTGATCGTTGATATCATATAACCAGACTTACTGACTTCAAACCTAGTGTCCCATGTAATGATGTTTTTTTTTCTTTTTTTTTCTTTTTCTCATAGTTAAAGAATCGGAACTCTGAAGATATCTTTGATTTTGAAATTTGCCGGATGCTTTACACTGCTGCCATGTCTGATTTCCTGTCTGGTCCGATCTGAACTGCTGAACTTGACTAGTTCTGGAAGCATAGTGTGTAAAAAAAATAGCCCTAGGGTGTAAATTTAGGAGGGCCATGTTAAAGAGTTTTTGGGACTTGTCTAATTTGCACTGGTTTGATTATAATGGCGGCTATTAGCTGTGTACAGTAATATGCTTAGCAGCTGTTATGCGCCACACATGTGGAAAGCTGGGGTTACAGGTCACCACAAACTCCAGCCTACCTTTAACAAAGCAGTTATGATGACAACAAATACATGTTTAAAATAGTAAAGGAATAAATATCTGTAGACCCCTGACCAGAACAACCCTACTACAGGGTGTCGCTAGGTGTCAAAATGTATTGTGTAAAAACTTTAGTTTCTTGACTTTGACAGCTGTTATGTTCTGGCAACCAGTCCTGGGTGTGCTCTGCCTCTCGTCAACTTGCTGAAGACAAGCAACAGCAACTCCACTCCAGCCCTCAGCAACCCTGCCTGAACATTGCAGGTATTAAAAACATATGGATGGATAAATAGACAGAAGCTTCACTACTTCTCATACACTGGAGCAAATTTACAAATGTTTTAAATGCATTACATATGTGCAAGTTTGCTATGTATGTCTAATTTAAACCGGACACAAAAAACGGTTGCTTCTAATGCACTACTCCACCTAGATAGATACCAATCTCTGAGGTATAATACATTCTATTTTTGATTCTAAAAAACCCTTTATGGAAAAGAAATCTACATTTGTATGGTGCGTTTTCCAAACAGTGGACCAAAAAACTATTTATACTACATACATGAAGGGGTGATAATAAGCTACATTGTTGCCACAACTACCCTTGTGCACACTGACAGGAGCAAGGCTGTCGTACACAGGCGCCAGCACACCCTCTGATCACCACCAGTAGGCAAGGAAATTGAAGTCTCTTGTCCAAGGACACAATGACAGAGGACAGAGCGATTACAGGATGAACTTCTACTACTTGAGTCAAGTCGTCCTCTTAAATTTTTCCAGATCTTGTGAAAAAAATACCTTGTGCTGAAAACTAACACATTTTAAGGAGTTTAAACAACCTACTGCTCTGAAAAGGGGAACATTGTAACCTAACTCAAAAATGGTTGCGAATTGCTCACATAGGCAATGCCAAACCTCTTAATAATGTGTGCTCAATGCAATCTGCACCCAGAGTCTGGTTCAAGAAAATTGCACAGCTTGTTGTGTTTGGCCTTCTGAGTTTCTCTCCTTTTTGTATGCTGCTTTCCATTTTTAGTTTTTGTTAAAATAAAAACTACATTGTTGCTTTAGCTGTCACAAGTGGCATGACATTTTGTTCACAATCAAGAAGTTGATCGTTTATTTTTTGATTGCCCGCCAGAGTTGAGTATTGCAGGGAGCAAGTACTGTAAGAGCAACAACGAGAGCTGACCATGGCAAAATTATATATTTGACAAGATAACTTATGTATAATGGAAAGCTGGTTTGAAAAGATGTTTAAATAAGTTTGAAATCGGGTGTTAAGAGTTTCTCACACAAAGTAATTATGGAATTTTAGGAATAATCAAGATTTCCTGTTTTTATGTCAAATAAGTAAAATGCTCAGGTCGTAATCTATCTTGTTCTTCCATTTGCAATAAATATAACTTGACAATTTTGCCTTTTTTAAATATGTGTAATACACAGCAGAACATGTATTATCCCCTCTAAATGTCTGATAATCTATGCAAATATAAAGATATGTACTGCAAATATGACTAATTAAAAGTTATGTTATTGTTTTATGCACAATCAATAATGCAGCAGTATCTTTTAAAGTACATTTTATGGTTTGAATAAGGGAAAAGTTTTCTTGCATATCACTCAGTTAACCTGAGTTAAGCCCCAGAACACACATGTAGAAATATTTTTTCTTCACCGCTCCTGCATTCAACAGAAACCTTCAAACTTGTCTGTGTGGGACTTTCCACTGTGACTATAGCTACACTCATTAATCAGCTCCAAAAGCAATGTCAAGGCATATTTGTCACATTTTATGATTCATTGCCCTAACAGGAGAGAAAAACTCTCCCCTGAAGCTGGGATTTCACCCGCAACAAGCAATTCAAAGGCAATTTGTTGCTTTGTCATGTAAAGGTTAAACAGATGGTGACTGATTGCCTGTCAGAGAGTTTTTCTTTGCACAGAGTTCACTGCTGTGCGAGGCTTCAGAGGACTTGAAGCTGTTGTCATTTGGTTGTGATGTATGATCTCACAGACTATCCTCAGATTATCTCTGATCAGATTACAGCCGCTCCTGTTGTAAATGGGCGCGGGCATCCTCAAAACACAATGATTTGACCAATCCGTCAGGAATGGCTACAGAAGACATGAGATAGCAGAGATAAGATTTACTTCTTTGTCAATTACTTACGTCTTTTCCTCAATGCTTCCAGATAAAATTCCATAGATGGATTTATTAGAATTACAAGTTTGTTCATAAGGAACCATCAACTGTATAGATATATCTGCAGCCTTTATGCCCATTTTACTGTGCAGTACATAGAAAACTGGACTTGATTAAGCAGTCTGTGTTTTTAGCTAAATGCACAGAATGTAAAGGTGTGAGTACTTGCTGCTTTTAATAATTAAGTCATGTAAACCTAGAGACAAAAAGTCGACAATAAGGGATATCTGACATTTGAAAACCAATAACTATTTCTGAAGGGAAGAACGATTTCTGGAGTCCTGAGCAGACAAGAGTCAACTGGGGCTTGCAAGAATCTGAGACACAGAGCGATGGAAACTTTTTAACAGAAAGAACATTGAGAGAGTTGAAATAATATAAAAGATGTATAAACCAAAGTGAAAGTCTAACAGTAACAAAGGAGTTTACTGCCAAATGCACAGGAAAAAGAACCGAAAAATAAGAAATTCAGCACAAACGAACCAAAATCCCAACAATCATGACAGTAACATGAATGTATAGATTAGCCAATTATCATCACAAAATGCAGAAATCACATGCGGGGTCCTCCAGGGCTTCATCATAGGGCCCTTCTTATTTAACATTTACATGATCCCATTAAGACAGATTATAACAACAAACAATATCAACTGACACAGTTATCCTGATGACACTCAACTTTATATCTCAATTTCACCAGGTGATGTTGAACCCGTCCAAACCCTTAATAAATGCATTGAGCAAATTAACAGCTTGATGTCCCATAATTTCTTTCAACTGAACAAAAAAAAAACAGAAGTACTTATCTTCCGACCCAAAGAAAATTGATTAAATATCAGTACACATCTTCAGTTGGTCCAACTAGAAACTACCGACAGGGCGTAATAATTGACTCAGACCTGAACCTCCAAGGTCACGTAAAGGCAGTAACAAGGTCATCTTTAGAGTACATTACAGATCTGCTATCGTGGTACAAACCATCCAGGTCACACCAATCCTCCAACTCTAGTCGACTGATCGTCCCTAGAACCAGAACCAAGCATGAGGAGCTTTCAGTTTTTATGCTTCCCATATCTGGAACAAACTGCCGATTGAATGCAAAACTGCAGAGACACTGAACTCTTTTAAATCTAAAATAAAAACGTACCTTTTAAGACTTGCTTATGAGTAACTGATACTATTATTGCCAATACTATTATTAAATGTATTTATCCTAAGTTATTGTTTTTAATCAAATGCTGAATGTTGTCTTTATTGTTTCTTTTATAAATGTTCGTGTATGCTTTCTTTTAGTGATTCTGTGTTGTAATTTTCAAATTTTTGTAATCATGTAAAGTACCTTGAATTGCCTCGTGTTGAAAGGGTGCTATATAAATCAGATTGCCTTGCCTAACTTTGATTGTTATGCAGAGTTTAATTTTTAGGCTATAAAATGATCAGGATGAGTGATTAGTGTGTGGACAGACACGCAACATATCCAATAAAGAGAGCTCAGACTGAAACATTAAGAGTTTCCTTCAGGGCAAAGACAACAAAAAAGGATCATCAAAGAGGAAAGCACCTAATTCTATATACGATATAACAGCAAGTAATAGAACACATGTATTAAATACATGTATTACACACATGTATTTTGTGTTTAATACACAAATGTATTAGATACAAAAAAATATAATTTATGTCGTTGCTGAATATTGGTACAGACAATGCTTGACAATTAGTTAGTTAATTCTTCAAAAGATCAAAAAAGAAAAAAAATCTTTAAAAATACATTTCAGGAGAGGTGAGTATAAAACTTTCCTATTTAGAGGTCCATTTTAGTTCAATTAAAATAATTCATTTAGCAAAGATTTATCAACCAAGGGCACTTACTAAGAAAAAAAAAACACAACATAAATATCTATCCAATGTAATTAGAGTGTGATATGTCTTCAAGTGAAAGATTTTCAAAAAAAGCAGGATACCATTTTAGCTTTTTGTCATTTTATAATAACAAAAAAAATCCATCCACTCATCCATCTTCTATACCTGTATCCGTGCATTTACAGCTGTTTTTACCTACTGCTGCAGGGTGCAAGGGGCAGGGCCTGGTGCCCATGTCCAGTGGTCAGTCAGGAAGGGAGGGGTAAATTCTGGACTATGGCATCGTATTAGTGGCAAAATTAAGACTTTTATGCAACAAGCAGAGGATACTTCCTTCCCACAAGAATCTTTGAAGCCAGCTTCTGATCTGGTTAAAGATAGGCCTGCACTGGCATCGCACCAAATTGTGTTGCGTTTTATTGTGCCCTTTGACCCCCACCTCGTTTCGCAGTGTTTTGTCACACTGCGCCATGTGCATTGCGGCGGCTATTTAAAAGATGTCAATGCACAAGTGTAGTCTTACGAGTTAACTTGACTGGCATATGTTTCTTTTTGTGTCAATGGTGGAAAAGATGCCAGACACAAAAATTATAATAATGCAATGCAAAGTGAGAATTCATCTATAAATTGACTGAGGAGGATGAGGATGAAGACAAATAGACTGGAGTATGCACTTTTTTATTGTTTTTTTGGTTGTTATTTTTATACTTTTGCTTATTGCTATTATTATTACTACATTAAAATGGAAATAATAGCCTACTAAATTACTCAGAATATTATATCAGAGTTTGTTTTTTTAATTTTCATCTAGTGTGATTTAAAAGTTAGCTATTATTGTTACAGGTACATTTTCCAATTTAGAGTTAGTATTAATTCATTTCCATATATTTTTAAGTTATTTTTGTACTTGTGAAAGCCTATCTGAAGTTTTTATTTAACTACCATATGGTGAATGCCAAGTGTCCTCATATAAATCAAAATATGTCCACCCTATATAATTGTAGGTTATCAGCTTCATGACAGTATTGACTATATTTGTTTTTATGCTTAACATTTTTGCTTGATATCACATTGAAGAACAGTGAATTCTGTCAAAGGAACACCTGTCAATGCACGTTGGTTATGAGTGTCAACCATTTTTCTTAATATAATCTTTTTTCCAATATACTAGCTGAACAAACCAATGCAAGTCATTAGCCTTTCCAGTGCTAATGCAAGTGAATGGTCTTTTTTCCAGTTGCCAGTACCAGCCTATGATTAATCAGATCAGTAGTCTCCTTCAGGATGGATATAGCCTCTGGTGACAATTTTGCACCCACCATTGGGTGCAAAATAGTGTCAAGTTTGTTCCTAATATTGTGTCATATTTGACTGGCTGCCAGTCCATCACAAGGCAACACAGAAACACACAAGAAAAAAAAAATTACACCAAGATGGCACTTAGAGAGGCCGAACATGCTTGAACGACCTTCTTCTTGCTGCAAGGCAACAATGCTGCCAACTGCAACACTGTATAGACCATTACAGAATCAAAATCCCTTTAATCTAGCTGTATGAATGTACATACATGAGTATGTTAACATGGGTGAATAAATAAAAATGAAGAACATATATACATATGTATTGTGAATATATTTTTCTAATTGTCACATTTTTTGTCTTGTGCCTATCATCATAATGTATTTTGAAATACTTTCTCACAGATACTTCGCCTTAACTAAAAGCATAACCATAGCATTGCTTCTAAAAGTATCACTTGACAGAGTCAGAAAGGCATTGCAGATGTGTGCCTGTGTCAACTCCTGTCTGGAGTGCAAAAATACTCTAGGGCTGCCTTCACAGATTTCTGATCCTTTGTTTAGAATCTGGTCCTCTGTGGTGTCGTGTCTTTTCCCACAGATATTCTTAAACTAATAAACGTCTGGTTTGCATTCAAGGGAGACCTTGGAGAGGGCATATACACTGTGTGACTTAAACACAAGAAAAAAATATGTCTAGTTGCCCGCAAAATGTTTAAGTCTGGTAATTTTATCAGATTTTTATGGATGAGTGTAGGAGGAACAAAATAAGTGGAATGCTTTTGAAGTGCGGAGAGGTTGTTGAGGAAAATTTCTTAGTCTTCAATAGAACTTATCCTGTGTGTTTTAGACTAATAATGTTTGTCTTTTATCAGACCCATTGAGGTTTTGTTTCTATCTGCAGCTAATTAAGTTCACTTTAATTTATCGGGTGTAGAACGGAACAGTTTTAATATTCATAGCTGAAAGCAGAAATGCAATAACTTTAACATGGTTTATAGTCACAGCTTTAAAGTTGGCTGATGTAATGTTTACACAGTATATGACTCCATCACATAATGTACCTGCCAAGGCAATATGTCACCTGCAGGAGACTCTGATCATTGTCACCAGTGGTGGACATAGAGTGAATCTTGGCTTAGGGGTTGAATTTTTGCACGAAATGTTTAAGGCAAGTTTTAAACATTTGTCTGCTAAAACATGTTGACTGCCTGATCATAGCCTGGATGAAACCATATCTAGCATTTAAGTATAATCGTCATGTTGTGATTCGCAAAGCACCAAAATCCAGAACACAACAGTGACAGATCAAGAGTTCTCTATTGAGAAAACAGAAATAAGTAGAAAATAAATATCCTTCAATTTTCCATTCCTTAAAAAACACTGCACTTTAGAGAAAGCACCGTGAGAACTTTGTTCTTTGATTTATCCAATGCATTTAACAGTCTGATTTGCTTTGGCAAAAAGTCCACAAGACACAGATGGAGGCATCAACAATCACCTAGATCAAGGTTCCCCAAATCCAGGCCTCAAGGGCTGATATTCTGCATGTTTTAGTTATTTTCCTGGTTCAACACACCTGAACCAAATGATGTCTCGTTATCAGGTCCCTGCAGAACTTTTCCATGCTGAGGATGGAGGTTGGACAATTTGAATAATCTGCATTGCAGTATAGACACATCTAAAACTGGGAGGACGATGGCCCTTGTGGCCCGGATTTGGAGACCCCACTCTGTACACCTCAGACTTCTAGTACAAGCCAATGTTCTGTCCTCTGCAGAAATACTCTGATAACAGTTGTTGGGTGTATCAGATATGGACAAGATGTGGAGTCCAGATAGCTTGTTGAACCACTTTGTTCGATGCTGTGGAAACAATACTTTTACATTTTAAACAGTATTATTACCAACACTGGAAACAACTGGGTTTTCAAACATTATGAAGATGACCAAATCAACAAAGCTTGTTTTTAAACAAATACAGTTACCCACGAAGTTATCTTTGGAAGTTAATTTAAATGAGTGCTGTCATTTCTGGTAGAAAAAGGATTCAAACAACCAAATGGAAGATTTATCACAGTTGTCCCCAGCAAGTGAACTGGAGAGATGTAGAGGTCCGGCAGCTTACTTTTAGTGCTGAAGATCAGATTGCCAGACAGTTCATGGGGACTCTGAGGAACAGCCACCTTTTGGAGCGGCTTCCCAACCACTAACACAGCCTTTTATAGATTCAGTCAATCTTACTACTATCAATATCATATCTATAAACATTCCGTCAAGGTGAAGTATGTAGACTCCCAGGCATCTTCGTGTGATACAGAAGCCACTATCTTGTGGAACGTCAGGATGTCCAGTGAAAAGGCGGCCATCTCCATGGCAACACAGGGTGTGGAATTTAATATCAGTTCATTTGACCTAACCTAGTATCATAAAGTGTCATACAATCAGACTACATCACAATCTCATGAGTAACTAGCACACAGTACTGTCAGTATGTAAAAATACACATAACAGATCATTCTTAGTATAAAGTTTCCCATAACATCCCTGTATCATTTTGACCATTGTTGGACCAGATAAAATTTGCATTAAATTCAAACTTTCAATAAAGATGACATTTCTGCCAAGGATGGGTGTAGGCAAACCTCTGCCTGGTACCGTAAATTTTATAATAGAAATATGCCACCACTTTGGCAAAATCTTATTCTAATATTACTTCTTAAAGGTTGTACCTACATACAATACCTAAAAACCGCCAATAAACTCTCATTAGCCCTTCAGAAAATGGATCCCTGTCTTCATCTTGTTCCAATGTACCACTGCATTCCACGTTTTGCTTTATATCCTTGTAGTGGCAGTTACAGCTGAATGGCAGACCACAGCCAATATTACCTGATGTCACAATGGGTGTTTCACTTGGCCATGCTCCACCAAAAATATGCAAAGTGGACAGACAACTCAGTCATAAGTCTTAATAACAACAGAGCCATTGACAGCAATGATATTTGGATATGATTTGATTTGCAGTGATCAAACAGAGATGTCTTTGATGTGTGATTAAGTGACAAGAGTTTTATGGAAGGATTTTAGCATGAGGGTGAGATGCAAAACAAATAGAAGGAGGCAGATTTAAAGCCTAAGCATAATAGATTGTGTTTTGGTACAAAGTGTACCAGCTGGACCTGCAGCACTGCAAGTCTTAGCAGGTTTGTGAAATGGGACGTCAGAGATGCAGGAACAAGAATTGTGAATGAAAATATTTGGGTAGAGTACCACTGAAGTCAATATTCACAAACTTAGCAAGTCACTGGACTAAAGAATCTTAAACAATAAATTACTAACATATTTACAAACACAGATAAGAACAGAAACTATAGGAGGAAGCTAAAACACGAATGGAAAAAATTGACATGACAACTCGCTGACATAAGGAGAGAATGACTCGTTGATAATATGATTTGAAGTCGAACCTTGATCATTCAAATTATTATGGATATTAAGGATCTTGATTTACGTCATGGTTTAGGTGGATTACAAAGTCCCACTCCGAGTCTAATCCAATCTTTGTTTAACCAAACATTTTGCAAATCTGATATGTGGAATTGATTCGTACCATTATGGAAACATTGCATCAGTTCAACCTGGTTCTTCTAAAATGTTTTGACAGGGTAGAATGTCACAGAGAAATGTTAAGAGTTGAGTTTAAACATATTTTGTAGTTGTATGATGTTAAGACAAAAATTTACGTCTGAAAATGTCATTGGATGCTTTGTCTTCCTTTGACAGCGTCTTTAAACTGTATTTTCCTTTCTTTTATTATGTTTTTTCCAATGTAATTTAGATATGGCAAATTGAAAAATAATTTTCCAAATTTGCCTTATCTAGTTATTGCTTGAAAAAAAAATCTCCCATTTTTTTAATTTATTATTTGCATTCTTTGTTGGGTTACTTCACAGTAATCCCCCTTGCTGAGCAAGCATGTAGTGACAGTGGCAAGGAATAAAAAACCCTCCATTTTCAAAGGAGGAAACCTCTAGAAGAACCAGAACTTGTGAATGGCCATCTGCCATGACCAACCGGATGTTCTAGAGAGAGCAGAGACAAAGAAAGAACAAAATAACTGATGTAAGTGTACATTCTATATTACATAAAGTAAAAAGTTAATTACAGGACCAGTGGCATGTCCAAACTTTTTTTCAGGGGTGGCACAGGACTGCCAGCTAGTTCTGCTGGGTTGGCACCTGTAAATCAAGGATCCACGGTAAAAAAAGAGAAATGTATATCCCACGCCTTCTTTCAGATAAATGTTTTAAAATAACTCAGACATTTTTCCCTCTAGTAAAACAATTGCTGAAACAAAATTTATTCTAAAGCATTGAGCTACAACATCAGACAATTCGGGTTGCACCTGGGGTGGCACATGCCACCCCAGACCACCCCCTAGACACGCCACTGTACAGTACATGTAGGACAATGAGTGAGGCCGGAACACATCTATGAAGAAATAAGATTAACCTAGCTGCTGTGTGATTGAGGTATTTGAGTTGCAGAGCCTCCATCTGGGGACTTGGTTTGGACAGAGTGCTGCAGCTACAACTGGACGATATCTTCTAATAAACCTCTGAGTATTTAAGTAGCCCTATTGTGACCATCCATCATCTGATGCTCAACTGTACTTCTAAGATATCAAGCCAAATAGTAACCTTCTTAAAATCCTTTTTGGCTTTCTATTTTCCATTTTTTTTCAAAACCATGCAAACCAAAAAAAAAAAAAAAAAAAAAATCCTCTGATCATGAGGGTGTGGAAACATGCAGAGAAAACGACGGAGCATATTGGGCTTTCATAAGGCAATGGAAGTAATATAAACGGTAAGATCAAAAAACAAAAAAAAACATGATGCATTTGGAATGTGTGTCAGAATAAAGCATTAATGAGTCACTACGGTTTTAAAATTAAATAACTATTTTGATGTGTCAGAGTGCTGATCAGAAGTTAAAACCATAGTATTTTTATTTCTAAGCTTTCCCTTTCCATTGGATGTATATTTCATTTTGATAATGTCACAAACTCGCAGAGCTATCTCCGTCCACAGAAGATAAATGTCATCCACTACTCTAGACTGTTCACAATGTGCAATAAATGTTGGGTGTAAACAATCAGTCATAATCAGTTAGTTCCATATTTGTCATTAGTGAGATCCCTTATGTGCTGCACAGTGGTGCAGTGGTTAGAACTGTTGCCTTGATTCGTATCCCGGTTTGCGTGGGTTCCCTCTGAGTACTCCGGCTTCCTCCCACAGTCCAAACACATGACTGTCAGATTAATTGGTCTCTAAATCGCCTGAGGTGTGAGTGTGTGCATGCTATGGTTCTGTGAATTCCTGGATAACTGACAGTGGCAGTATAAACAGAGTGAATATGTACTCTGTATGTATTTGTGTACGTGACCTGTAGCCCACCTGGGTGTGCGTCTATAAATAGCACACGGGGCTACATTTGGTCTCCTAGGATCTTCTCGCGAGGAGAAGTTCAGAGTGGCCGGCATGACTGGCAGTCATCAAAGAATGAACCAGAACCCTAGTTACAGTGAAACTTCAGTTCTGTTTCATTCCCTTCTGACTGCCAGTGGCAGTATAAACAGCAGCAGTTTCCCGAGGACCCCGTTTCCACCTTTCAGGAGGTAGAAGCCAGGGGAAGGACCTCTGGGGTGCTGCCCCAAGCTGAAAGGACAAAAGCAGGCACAAAATCCTGTCCATCCTTTCTCTGGTTTGACGAGCCTCCGTGGCCACTGAGTCCAAGGCAATCCCTTTAAAAGTTGTCTGTTCGTTTACTGCCAACCCACGCGCCTCGACATGGGCCAGGACCCTGGATGTACCAGGCCCTGCCTCCTGAAACGAGTGTGCACAGATGAGCCAGTTGTCTAGGTAAGGCAGGGCCTTTCATCCCACCTGGCATATGGGTCTCAGGGCTGCCTTCATGCACCTCATGAACATCCGAGGGGCCACGGACAGACTGAACGGCAAGATCGTGAACTGGTAGACCTTGCTCTGAAAGGCGGACCTCAGGTACTTCCTGTGTTCTGGATGGATGGGGACGTGAACGTACGCATCCCTTAGGTCTATCGATGTAAACCACTCTCCTGGACAAATAGCCTGAACAACCTCACAAGTGCTAAGCATCTGGGGGAGCAGTACATTTAAAAACCGATTCAGAACCCAGAGGTCCAGCAGCCGAAGCGACACATCTTTCTTGAGGATGAGAAAGTAGGTTGAATAAAACTCATCTGCCTGCAACTGCGGTGGCACCTCCATTATGGCTCTTTTGTCCAGAAGTGTCTGGATTTGCTGCAGCAATACCTAGGATCTGTGACCAAGGTCACCCTGACCCAAGATGGAGGTGGGGTCCGATGGTGGAACTACAGCCTGTAACCGCTGAAAATAGTGCTCATTACCCATGCATCGCTCCAATGGGCCTCCCAGTAGACCAGGTGCTGCTGTGAAAAACTTCACGCCGCCGGCCCCTGGCCCTCAAGCTATGTCCCAATGCCTGCTTGGGCCCCTGGGGGGGACGAAGCACCATTCCTATCCACCCAGTTTCTGCGGGCTGGGGCCTGCTCCAGCCCATTGTGGCAGAGCAGCTGCCCGAAACCGACGTATAGGGTCCTGTGAGCCCCGGACCCTCTGCTGCTGAAGCCCCCCGAGGCCCAACAGAACTGCCTTCACACTCTCGGTCTCTGATCTGAACAGCTGGCCCGGAATCACTGGCAGTCCCTACAGGCCCTGCCTGCCTACAATCATCAGAGAGACAGACATCACAAGAGAGAGACAGGTGCCTGCACCAACAACACCTGTTGTCAGGTTACCACTAGAGGGGCCAGAAGAGGACTGAGCTGCCGCCGTGATAATTGCCCGCAATGGTCCAGGTTCTGCACTGGGTCAGAGTACACCAAACCTCTGTGGGAGGTCTTAGAACCAACATAACCCTTATACTCAGGGGCTCTGACTGCTGCCCCTGGAGTCCTGGAGAAGGGTCCAGGTCCACCACAAGGGATTGAAACTCTGAATTGGATGCCCTCACGGAGATCATATCCTCCGAATCCCCTCCTGACTCTCAGGCATTGCCCTGGAAGGCCAGAATAGGAGCTGGAGGCTCAAGTAGTGCCTCAGCTACTCTACATCGGCTCTTAGAGAGTCCTACTTATGCAGAGAGGGTTGCTGCTGCCTCGCCCTTTTCCCCTTTTGGCCACCGTGATCTTCCGATGGTGTAGCACCCCTTCTGGAACACGGTTGGGGTTCCAGAGGATGGCGGATCTGCTGAACAAACTAGGCCTCCCCCTTATACAGCCTGTCCTCCCTCACCGACAGTGGTAAAATGCTGCAGTTCATAAATGGGTCAGTCATATCCTCTCTGAGGTGACCCATGCTTAGGCACCTGGGACAGAGGTCATGACCATCCTCCACCTGGAGAGCAGCCCCATACGACTGGTATGCCAACATTCCTGCAGATGAGGGCAAGCCCAATACCAGGGAGTCCAAGCAAGAACTTCAATGAAATTGAAGAGCGTGAATAAGACCTCTGTACAGACAACAGACGTCGCTGCTAATCCCAGCAAGAGTTGTCATCAAACACAGGATACAGTCGGAACCTCCAGCCACTCACCTGTTAGCCCCAGCTATCCACTCTTCCGCGTCCGGGGGAGAAGCGCCAGCTAGTCACCTCATCAATGCTGAAAAAGACACAAGCCAAGGTGGGCTACGGGTCGCATAGGTGACTTTTTTCATACTTTAACTTGACCTACGCAAAGCGCGAGGGGGCATATTCACTATGTTTATACTGCCACTGGCAGTCAGAAAGAAATGAAACAGAACTTTAGTTACTTTCTAGTTAATACGTCTTCTCAGTTAAGATAGTTTTCTATCTAGTCTCCCCCTCTGTTTATTATTTTCCTGTTTGTTGCTTATTGGTTCTTAGGCTTTCTATGTCACTCCCCATTCATCCTCAGCTTATTTAAGCTCTCAGGTTCTCTTAGTTCTTTGTCAGTTCGTCGCTGTTGTTACCCGGTCTTCAATTCTGGTATTTTGATCTTCCTCAAGCCTCTGTTGTATACAATAACAAAAAACCTATAGGTTTTTTGTTATTGTCCTTATTTGCTAAAATTATTACAAGACACTTCTTGCTGCATATGGGCCCTAAATTTACTAAACATGCCACCCCCAAGGTAGCATAATGATTAAAATCAAAGATCTCTGAGAGGTATAATTGTAAAAAGGTAAGGTTTGAAAGAGGACCCAGATGCAGAGCGACAACTCAAGCTTTTGCTGCCCTTTTATTAATAAATAGAAAATTGCAGGATTTGGACATGGACAGGACTTGTGAAGAGACACAGGAGAAGGGTTAGAACACCATCTAACTACAACAAACCAGCAGAGACAAGAGGGAAGAGGGAAACATATATACTAAGGAAGAGGGAAGGAGGACAATGAACAGCTGAAGACAAGAGACAAGGTGTATCTGACGTCAATTAGACAAATGAGGACGCTGAGACTGACACAGATGAAGAAAAAAAAGGGAGACACAAACAGGGAGGAAGGAGTGATGAAAACAAAGACAATGTCACATCTTAACATAAATGTGCAGTGAAAAGACAGAATAAGGGCCTACAACTTCCACAAATAGAGCTACATTTAGCAGACTGTACCAGGAGTCATACTTGAAATATGGATTTATCGCTGCACACACCAAGCTAGCTCAGCCTAATATTCAGCAACCTGGGCTTTCTAATTTCTAAAGGGAAAATCTTAAAGTTTATTTTTTACGTTTTTGTTATCTGAGAATATGTTGTTGGATAATCTAATGGAAGTAAAGTTTAATCTTAAATTTTACTAAAGCATTATCCGTTTACACAAGAGAATAAAGTTATTTCACTAGTTTCGTGTTCCGCAAATGAATTGAACCCTTGTTTGGCAAATCAGCACACCCTAGTATTTACTAAAAAACATAGAGTGAATGCGATACCATGACAATGGAGAGCAGCATTACACACACCAGCATATAGCTTGCGTAAAAAAAACGTTCTTTATAGGAGTTTTGCTTCATACTTTCGTCAGAAATAATAAACGGAATCTGATCTTTAATTCTCTGTAAGATTTTGATTCAAAAATAATTAGTTAGAAATTAGTCATATAAAAAGTTAAGTTGATTTACTTGCTAAAACAATATTTAAGTTTTAAATATGTCAATACTAAAGGCAAAATATCAGCTCGGGACTTGAAATTGGATCCAATTTTAGGTTAAAAGATCAAATTGGGATCAGAAGCCTAAAATAATGATCAGGGCAAAAAATAACCCTGCTTTTTATGCCAATTGTATCTTTTTATCTGCATCATCTGCCAGTCCTTGTGATTATTATCCAAAATATACCTGGTTCGTGGCAAAAAAATTTTTGGGGACCACTGCAGTATATCATCCCTATTAACAACCTACATTGAAGGTCCTACAGCTTTCAAAAAGTTTTGTTGGGATAGTGACATTCATTGACCACACCTTATGATTAAGAATTAAGGACAGGCAGTAATGTAGCATTAATTCTGGATTTGTAAATTAAATTTAAATTTTTCGCTAGACTTTGAGGATATTTTTTTTCTTTGTAGTTGCCCATGAGTTGTTGTGGAGTTGGTATTAGTTTTTATTTGCATGTGATTTCAGCCATCTTTTATCTCTTGCATATATATCGTTCTGTTTGCTTATTTCTATCATATTTACTTCTGCTATACTGTAATGTTGTTTTTTTCCAACCAAACCTGTTCCCCAGTCTTTCCTTCTCATTAATGAAAAAGGTCGGATTCCACAACACTCCAGCAAACAGGAGCTTTTGTGCTCCCGGTGCTGGATCAATGAGCAAGGAGAAGGAGGTACAACATGTATTCTCTTCTCTCCCCAGTTTTTCTCTCTTGCCTGTGTGGTATTCTCCTCGGTATCTCATGTATGGAACCTTTCAGAGATGAGGCTCCCGTTGCATTTAGAAAGGCTGCAGAGTTGCTTTGCATATTGCTCATTTTATCCCATACAAACAGAGTTGAATCCCAGTGCTTTTTCATGTGCGATAGGTTCAGACATCAAGGATCTGTGTGATGGGGGCACTTTAGTTGAATGCTAACATGTTAGTAACGAATTCTTTTAAAAAGACCTCATATCTTCATGTGCATATAGATAAGAATAGTAATTCAGCTTCTGATTGTAAACCGGAGCCTGTGACAGTAGCATTTTGAGTGAAAGTAGGAGTAAATAGATGACATAAAAAAAAAGATTTAATTTAAAAGCCAACATAAAGTAGTATATTTCAGGGAGTAAATTGTTTCTTTTTACCAAATTATCATTGCAGTACGTACCTAAATAATATGAATGCTTTCTGTTTGTACTGTCTTTTTCCTACAAATTCTGCCATCAACCTGTATGTTGAATGGAAACCGTCTGATCTTGTTAGTCATGGATTAGAAATAGCTTAAATCTTGATTCCAGCTTAAGTTAATTTGGTGACTTTATCACTGCATGCACTTATTCAGTGGACACATTGTCTCCAAGTAGGCCAGTTCCTGATTAGCTGAATATGTGTCCAACATGCTAGTGAACGCCCTCGTTTTGTCTGACAACATCACCCACCTCCCTCTGTAATTTGGGTCGGACATAGTCTGACGGAAAGTATAGCAAATTTTCCGGGTTTCAACAACTTCACAATATTTATGTGCAATGTCACCGTCAAACAATTAAAGCACTGCCCTGTCTTCAATTTTCAGCTGTACTCAAACATTAAGAACTAATCAGGTCTTTTTCAAACAGCGGAGGCCTCAGAGAACTTTGTCAAAATAATATCTTCAAGAGAAAAACTTGGTGTGGTTTTAGATTATTATGTATCCTGGCTATCCAGACTGTTTAAATAAATATATATGTATACACAGACATTCTAACAAAAAATGAATTTGTCCAGTCTCTGGGAACACAAAAAAGACAGATTAAAGCCGTTCAACAAATCCTACATTGCCAACCTTTTCAAACAGCACTACAGACCTGCAGGTGCCGGAGCAGAGGAAGGGCCAGGCTGGCCAGAAGAAGCAGCTGCAGCAGAGGAAGGGCCAGGCTGGTCACATAGTGACGCTCCAGTGGACGCCGGCTCGGCAAGGGCACCTGGCTCCATGTCAACTGTATCTGTCATGACAGAACGGAGTATTATATGCAGAATAGATAGATACATAAGATTATTCTGAACAATATATATATAATACACATTAGTATACACATGCATATGTTGTTCCTCCGGTTAAATGACAAGATCATTCATTCATTCAGGTATACACCTATAGACCGAGTGACTATCTAAATGTAATCTGCAATTGACGTTGTTGTTGGTAGTTTAGACAAGTGGAGAACCAGGTAGGCCAAAATAAAAGTACATTTGACCAATGTTTCATGATCAAGAAAAAAAAAAGAAAAAGAACATGATGTTGACATGTTAATTTTGTTAACTACTTTACTCCTCAAAATCCACGACCTTCTGTTTCTGACTGCACCGGTGCTTCTTCTGGCTCCTCGGGTTGGTCGTACCCCTCCGCCTGCTCCTCCTCGACCCCCATGTTGCTAGATGTTTCGCAGGGGGTGACAAAGGGATCGAGGAAGGAGAGGAAACGCCATTTCTGTACTTTCCCTCCCTCTGCTCCGCTCTTCCTCGCCTCTTTCTCCTTTCTTCTCTGCCTGACATATGTGTCCCTGAGTGTCTTCCACCGCTTTTTGCTGACTTCTTCCAAACACACAATGGAAATATAGTACTGCATGTTTAGCACAGTAGTTCCCCGAACTGGGCTTGGCTAGCGTAAACTTACAAGAAAGTTGAAATAAAGTATTAAACTGTTTACCTGGCACTCCAATATCCTCCGATATCTTTCTCCAGATAAGGTCCGATCTCTTCCTGTCCTTATAAAAAGACGACGACGGGCCATAAAGCTTACGGTAGTTGCAAACCGCAATGATGAGCTTGTCTTCCATGTTGAAATGAATTTTACTGACTGGCCGATGTAGGGATAGATGACGTGATCAGTGATCAGGGTCACTGGTTGGTCGCTGCCTCGCGTTGGCTGCCCCAAAGTTCAATTTACCCAACTTCATGCAGCAGCAGCCTGGGACGTCATGACAGATCATCAGAGCAGCACCTGCTGCCCTGACGGGCGCAATGAGCTGCTTGGCAGCTTGGCGCAGCTTGGCGCCCGCCGGCTGCATATGTACCATAGACTTTGTATGTAATCGAGCTGCCCTGCTGCCTTGCGGCAAACTGCGGTCTGAATGAGGCTTAAGTATTAACTAAACATTAGATTAAACAGAGGACACCACTAAACAAGTACAAATAGCTATTTAACAGATAGACAAATGACAGAAAATGATCTTACAGATTTCTAAACTAACATACTGTTCCAAAATATATTTAGATTGAGATATTTTCAGTTGGTGAAGACATAGATGGGCTTATCTTAAGGAAAGCTCCAGCAAAAAGCAGTCACAAAATCATCATGAAAAACACCGATCCTCTTGAAAGTTAAAAGACTTTTGGCTCACATACTCAATCCGTTCATGCCTCCAGCTCCTGATCTGTGTTCCTCACACCAGTACTGATCTAACCATTGATCATCCAGTCTATTGAGAGTCTGATCTGCAGCCTTCCAGCCTGATCTAGCCAAGTCCAGCTCTCTGATCAATGTGTAGGCCTCCTTCTTCTCTGCTACTATACCGGCTTCTTCCTCCCCAACACCACGGGCTCGCCGCAGCTTCTCCTTTCTGACTTAATCTGCTACACCACTACCCAACTGGAGCCTGCTCCAACCCGCGTATCCCAAATGGCAAAGCTGCAGCCGGCATCTCATCCTTTTTCTACCCCGCTGTTTGTGTAGTCGTGGTTGCCATCTCGTCCAGCTCTGCATCATTTCAGTCCGATCTAGCCGAGTCCTGCTCTCTGATCACAGCAGAGACCTCCTGATTCTCTCCTGCTACCAACAGGTATCAGCCTGCTTCCTCCCCAACACTGCAGGCTTGCTGCGGCTTCTCCGTTGTGTTCCATGCCGAATTCCCTGCTCCATCGCTACCTGCCGCTAGCATGTGGAAGGTGATAACAGCCCCGATCACAGCTCCATTTCTCTTGCCGACCTGACAAAAATCTTCCATCAGTCATAGTTTTCCGGTGTCCCAGATACTGAAGTTGCAGCCCGTATCAATGTAGATTCTCCCCATCACATTTCAGCTGCAGCTTTATCAAAACCTCAGCCTTCCCTGAACACAATATATGTTCATAAAGCACTCATTTTTAAATATGGAGCTACTTAAAGCAAAAGCAAAATAAATAAAACATTCTCTGAGACTTTGAATATTTAAAATTTTATGCAGGATATGTCTGATTTTGGTGCTTTTACTTTTATTACATTTTGAGACAATACTTCAAAGAAACAATTCCAGGCCAAACAATGGCTAGGTAGGAGTGAGAGGGATATCACATTACTGGACCAATCAGTCCATAGGTGCACGTGTTGGGTGCTTCGGCAAGCGTTACTGTACGTACACACCAAAAGCGAATTAAGCGAGCGGCGAGTCAGGTGTACATGTTATGTCAATGGAGGAGCGGTGACCCGCGGCAGTGGGTCCCGCTTCGAATCAAAAGCAGATTTGCGTCGCGAAAACTGTTTTCTGCCTGATCTGCGCGGAGGATTTGTGCGAATGAGGCGCTTGCGGCACGTGAAAAATTCTGCTCAAGTTGAAAAAGTCTCCAGCTTCAATTCGCGCCACGTCAACCAATCAGGGGACAGAGTGTCAGTGATTCTGTGACTGTCATGGAGTCAAAGCCTCAGCAGGACATGGAGGAAATACTGATAAACATTGTGGCTAATCACACCGAGCTACATGACACAAGCAGTTTTCAATGCAGAGACAGGAAAAAAAAATATTATAAATAGGTGAAACTATTTAGACAGTAATGCTCTTAAGAGGTTTGTGGGTGGCTCTTAAAAGAGCCGTTGTTGCTGTAAAAGCACCTCTCGGCCTAGAAGTGAGCCTTGAAAAGACCTTCTCACCTGGTTTCCTGGTAGCACCTCCCGCGCCACGTCCCACGCCGCTCAAACATTATACAGTTTTACGAACCGCAGACAGATGAACAGCTGCTCAGAAATGTAGTTGGTGTTTCGGCAGGCGAAGCTTTGATCTTCCCTGCACAAACTGGGCGAGCAGGTCACGTTTTCCAGGCAGCGAGGAGCCGGTGTTTATGAGAGGCTCGCTGCTGTTTATGGATCCCTCCGCCGTAGCTGGATTGTATCTGTAGCTCACCAAACCCACAGTGCAGTAGTGATGTGTCGTTCGTGAACGATTCATTCAAAATGAACTAATCTTTTATACGACCCGAGAGTAACGAGTCCTCTCAGTGAGCGATTCGTTCATTGTCATGCAGTACCTTCTCTTGCCACATGTCAGCAGCTGCATGAGCTCAGTCAGCAGCAAGACAGGAAACAGAAATGATTTGTTCATGACTCACTCAGCTGCTGCGTCCGTTTTCAGGTCCCAGTTCTTTTGTCATGTGACAGCCAGACCGCTCAGGCTGTGTGTGGCGAGCAGCAAGTACTACAGTTCGCTCACGATTCGTTCATGTACGGATCGTGACGGATCATTCTTACTCATTCGTCACGTGAAAACTGTGGCTCAGCTTGCTACGTGCTGTGGAGCGGACTGAGAGAGGAACAAGGAAATGAATGATGTCTGATATCTAATGTTCCTTTATTTGTCATTCGACACCCGAAATATATTATTTATTCATTAAATCATAATTATTTAGTGGACTTCAATTCTTGTAGATGTTTTATTGTGTGTATAATTTAAAATGTTTTAGTAAATAAATACTATCGAAAATGATATCAGCATATTGATTAAATAATAAATATATAATGATGATAATAACAACAAACATAATCAATAATAGTAGTAATAATAATAATAATGTAAAATTTTGTACACAATAAACGCACCATGTAAACATAGGGAACTTATTAATTATTCCTTTTTGTTTTAATTGTATCACTAATTGTCAAAATTAGTTTACACTCACTCTTCCTCTACCCAGCTGTAATGTGACCAACAGTTCGGACTGAACGGATCTTCTCGTTCATCGTTCACAGCTCAGGCTGTAGAGCTGTAATGTGACCAACAGTTCGGACTGAACGGATCTCCTCGTTCATCGTTCACAGCTCAGGCTGTAGAGCTGTAATGTGACCAACAGTTCGGACTGAACGGATCTCCTCGTTCATCGTTCACAGCTCAGGGTGTACTGTGTGTGGAGTAGTAGATTCGTTCATTTGTCACGTGACACCTACCTAGTCACTGTCGCGTTGTTAAACAATGATGGCAGCGTGGACACAAATAACTTTATTGTGGTGTGTATATGCTTTCCTAGGTTTTCGAATTGCTTGTGGCATTTTGTTTTTTATTGTCAGGTGAAACAAAACATGTTGCCTTCTGTATTGTAGTGGAGAATTGAGCTGTGAGCCGGGAAGGAGGAGGGGTGAATGAGTCGTTCAGCTCGTTTGAGCTGTGAGCCGGGAGTGAGCGATTTGTTCACGCTAGCGATTCAGCACCAGACATTGCAAGCTAGCTTCGGTTAGCTCTCGGAAAGGAAGGGGTGAGTAACTCAATGTGCTGTTAGCATGTTAGCAGAGCTATACTACTGTGAACTAATGAGCTATTCTCGTGATGTGAGTTTTGTACTCAGGGTTTTTCTTCCAGTCCAGAGCAGAAATGTTTTTTTACTGGGTGTTTCCCCCCCCCCGCAAATTTAATTATAAACTATAAATATTTCTATTAATGAAATTAGTTGCCAAGAGTAACAGGAATGAGTCGGTAAATGGGTCACTTGGGGTTGTGAATTATGATTCGTTGGAGAACCGCTGCCTTGTTTACTACGACGCCCACAAGAGGGAAACAGCGCCACCTGCTGTTAAAATGAACTAAATGATTCGTTCAAGATTCGTTCAATTTAATGTTCGAGAGTAAATGATCCGAGTCGGTAAAAAGAGTCGGTCTTCCCATCACTACAGTGCAGCGGTCCCAGCTCTTCCGGAGGCCAGGCCGAACATGTAATCCACTCTGTCCTCCGTCAGAATGGAGACCATAGTCCATAATCCACTGGCAACTGCACTCTAGCCCCAACTCCACTGAAGCCCGGGCCGAACACGCTGTCCTCCGTCAGCTCGGTCCATAATCGAGGGGGGGGGTGTTGGTATGTAAAATCCACTTTTTAAAGCTTTTCACCACATTCTAATATCATTCCCTCCTTAAAAAAATTGCCTAAAGTGTTTCTTAGTTTAAAGCTTCATTAAGCTCTGCGGATTCTTTTCTTCTGACGGTACAGCGAAGTTGATCAGATTTCATGGGCAGATGAATAGAGGTAAATACAGAACAAGACAACCCCTGAGAGGCTGAAAAAGACTTTCGATTGCAGTGAAGGTTCTGCTCCCGTAGGAAACAGCCAAAACATGCAGCCGAAGCTACAAAGGAATGGTTTATATCTAGCTCCCGTTGATAATCTGTCTCCGCAGTCCATCTGCTTACATGTGTACCATGTTGGATATATTACTTTAAACATGTCAGGGGCAACAATAATAATAATAGTGTCAATGTTTACAACACATTATTTGAAAATATAATTTAGACATATCTTAAAAGGCTTCAAATAGCATTTAGATGTATGTTTAAAAAAGCTTAACTATTACATTACTTTTCCTTGATTTACTTTTTTCTTTTTATTCTTTTTATTACATATAAACTGGAGGAAAATTTATGCAGTTGCTGCTTATAACCCAAAATTAAAGCTTTCTGCCTGTAATTCGCTACATTTAATGAATATGTTTAAAAAAACATATTGACATGCAAACATGTATTGCACACAATTGCAAAAACCAAAAGGTATCATATAAGTAAAGTGGTTCAGGCCAGCATCACAGCAACAGAGACAAGGACTAAAGGAAATTTGTTATTGCAACACTGAATAACATTTAAAACCATTGTTACATATAGTGTAAAGAAAAGCACAAAAGTATTTTTTTTAATTATAACATAAATTCTATTGTAAAGCTCAGCTAAAATATGAGGCTTTAGGGGAACCTTGAGGATCGAGTCTTGTTAGAGAGCCAAGTCAAAAGAACAAATCTATAAAAAAAAGTAATAGAATAAAAGCAACCTGATCTATATAAATATTATTTTATTCATTTTAACAATGCTGGATATGATCAATGCTGATTATTTGCTACCAGAGCATGTTTGTATAGATAGTTTCCAATCTTCTTTGGACTTTAACCCCCGTGGCGGCAAACACACATATATGTAGCTACTGAATAAGCCACCATCGCTTGACTTACTACCATATAATTAACAAAATAAACCTTTGTACTTTCATTATAACTTAATTTATTTGGCTTATTTACATCATTTGTTTACATCAAACAGTGTTGCTGCTGTTTTTGTTTCATCCCTTACCTCAGAAAAATGAATGAAACGAATACTGAGATGGATATGGAGGGATATGTCATTTTGTGGCATCATATAAACAGGTGTAGTTTGGCGGAATTTCCACGAGTCATTACCTTTTAAAATGTGATCTTCTCCATGGGCTGCCATCTTGGAATCATGTGATCAGAGACCCAGTTTTGACTGGTCGCTTGAAAATTTGAGCACAGCAGACAGCTCACAGAGAGCGCACACATCAAGTTCTTTGCCTCGTGAGGCGAAAAATATCAAACCTGTTTGATTTTCACCTCTGTGCCTCATGAGGTAGAAAACTCAAATGAACGTTAGCTCAGCAGATTGCTCTCGTGTGCGGCAGGTTTAAGAAGTCGTTGTTCACTAAGTGATCTAATCTGAAAAGCCAGGCTTACACTTACAATCCTGGCTCAATTTCCCCCGTTTGGATTCCACAAATGAGACTATCCTGAAGCCCTGCTTGAAAGACCATTCTCTGTGACAGGCACCGTGAGGCTAATTTTAGCTTTTATGAATATGATTGGATGAGCCATGTGATGTAACACTCCATGGTTAGTATTCTGCTGCTGTTCTCTCCCTCACCACACCCACCCTCCATTATGAAGTTATTACAGAAGTTGTAGCAGCTGCAGTTTTCTTGGTTGTTAAGTTATGCAATACAATGTAGGTCTTATCTTTTAAAATGTAGTTGTAATTAGATTTAACTTTACCATTTTGAAGAACATTAACATATTTCATCTTTTCTTGCTGCCAGAAACTTTTTTTTCCACCCATGTCACTCCTGACACCAAGCATAATTAATAATTGCAAATAAATAACTTTTTGTCCAAGATGGACCCTTAAAAAGTCAACATGCTTCGTTTGTGGAATCGGATTAGCCGGGTGTGAACTGTTATATTTCAAATATTGATATTTCAAATGAGCCTATATTTTTATGTATTTATTTTTTGTTTGCTTCGTGGAATACCCCTTTGATTTAGTTCTAGACTCTCACTGAGTCATTTCAGAACTCAAACTTGTATGTCTGAAGTTATTCTATTGTTGAATTGGGGCCCTGCTTTGACTAAAAATAAAATCCATTTTTATTATTCCCTTTCCAACTGCTGGCTAAAGGTTTAAGCTCACCAATTGGAACTATAAACTGTACCTTCCTCAACCTTGACAAAAACCTTAATTGTGTCCAAATAAAATGTAATCCCACATCTCGATGCAGCCACTATCATGTTTAACTGTAGATGAGGTGTTTTTGGGGTATTTGCTTTGTTGTTTTAGTGCAAAATGCATATTTTTGTCATTCTAGTGAACGGAGGACCCAAAAGCAGAGCAGAGATTATAATGACCAGATTTTAATACAGATAAACTGGGGAATTTACAATTCTATGACTGAGTACATGGGTATAAATGCTGGGATGAAGAAGCGAAAAAAGATGGCGGCGAAAAAACAGACGGATCAGCAAAGAACAGCACTAACCGGGGAGCTTAAATATACTGAGGGTGAGTGTTAGAGAACAGGTGAACGAAATCAATTGCTGGGCTGCAGAGCAGTATGGTAGAGAGACAAAATAAAAGAAAGGAATAATAGAAGGGAAGTTTAGATGGAAGAGCAATTCTAAATAAAAAGAATAAGGACTAACTTAGAAGTAACTAAAGATAAGCTATCTAAGAATATGAGAATAAAGGAACCTAAGAGAAGCTCTTAAAAGTGGTAGGGATAAAAAGAGGAGGAAATAGAACAGAAGGAAATATGACTAGAAAATGAAGTAAATAAGAAAACCATCTGATAAGATAAATTATGTTAAACAGAACTAACAAGGAAGAATGATCAAATAAGCTAACACAAAAAGGAATGAAACAAAAATATGAAAATATCTAAGGACAAGACATGAAAATGTGGAAGGAAGATACAGCCAAACTCTTAACACTAGAATCCTAAAATAAAACATACAGAAGTAAACGAGTGATAAACTGAATTTATAAGGCAAACAAATAAGGAAATTAATTAACTTAAACTCAAAACACATACACCTACATCATAACAATTTTCATTTTATTCCCCAAAGTTTGCTTGATTTTCTCAGACCACAACAGATTCTCTCACATAATTATTTTGCCCAGATATTGATTGAAATAGATATATTTCAATCCAATCTAGTTTATTCATGTAGCGCCAATCCACAACAGATGTCATCTCAAGGCACTTTACAGGAAAAGTCATTTCAATACAATTACACACACATTCCACTCAGCCGATTGAGTCTTTGACGTAAGGTTGTGCCCGGAACATGCAGACTCCAACCACAGCAATCCCTCAATAATCCCTCACACTGAGCAAGAGTATAGCGACGATGGAGAGAAAAATCTTCCTTTTAACAGGAAGAAACCTCCAGCACCAACCTCCTTTTGTATTTCAAGAATACAAGATTGTTGTCACAAATGGAGCACCATCAAATATTGTTGAAAATTCCTGCAGCTTCTTCAATGCTTCTGATGGCCATTACTGAACCTCCCTGCAATTTCTCATACCTCTTCATCAGTTCTGGTGAAATCTCCAGAATTCCCTATTGTTATATTTTTGTCCCATTATTGGCGATTATCTTCACTGTGCTATGGTGTACACATGATTATGTGGAGTTACACTTTTACCTTTCTCCTGACCTAAACCTTGTACAATGAGATCCTCCTGATCCTTTATTGTGCAAGCTATAGCTTTAACTAAAAGCCAACAATGTTAGAAAAAAGCTGAACTATTTTTCAGGTCAATCAGACTGAATACTGTACTGATACGAAAATCACAGAAAAAAAGTTTTCGTTTTAGGCCATTTATGCAAGTCGCAGGGGCGGATCTACTGGGGTGGCATAGCGTGGCAGTTGCCACCCTAAAATAAAGCCTTGCCACCCCAGCTGCCACCCCAGCCAGCGGCTATGAAATCAATAAATAGTTGTCTAAAGTCGGACATTAGCGCATGAAGTTAATTTTTCCGACGAAATTGAATGCAGCACGACGTAACCGTACACCAACTCTAGACGCTTCTGAGAGGCGGGAAGTGAGAGAGAAGCCGACCTGCACAGAAGGCAGGAGCACACCAGGAAAGAGGAAACTATGCCATCTTACAAATTAGAATATCATCTCTAGCTCAAGCTGATAGTTTTGTAACTATTTGAGGTGATAAAAATTGAAAATCGTAATTTTTGGAACATGTAAACTAAGTCAGAGAAGGTGAAATATTTACGTTTGTGCAGAAAAAAAAGTAAAATTACCTTAAATTCTACAGAAATGAAGCGACAACAAAGCCTCTGTATTTTTTTTATTTTCTCACCAAAGAAAAAGGTGAGAAACACGGAGAGTAACCTGGTGAGTAACGTGGACGGAGGGGACGACGTGGAAGAAGAGAGAGAGGAGCGACAGAAAAGTGATGGAGGGAAAGGACGAGATGATCAGGGACAGGAGACAGTGCTTGAATGACACACCGGACAGGAGATGGAGGAGGGAGAGAATTACCAAGCTGAAGAGGGAGAAAGAGAAAGGCAGGGCAACATGGAGGGCTCAGCCAGTGACAACATGACAGAGTCTGAGACAGGCAGCACCAAGCACATCCAGACGAGTTAGTCCACATGGTAGGGAAACACAGCATACTGACTTACATCTTATTTGAGAAGAAATTGGTATTTTTATCTTTTTTTTTAGGAACACACCCCCTATGAGGCAATAAAATATATTTATTTTCTTTTCCAGACAGAACATTTTAGGAAGTTTTGATCTAATCTCTGCAAATAAATATTTAAGTTCATTTATCCTGATTACTAAGTGTACTTTATATTAGAAAGTACAGATTTTTGAGTATTATGAAGTTAGAATTAAAGGGAATTAAAAAATACATAATTTCTGGAGTTTATTCATCCTTACATTATACAAATCCTAACATTATATACAATCCAAAAGAAATAGACCCTTCTGTATTGCATATATATATATATATATATATATATATACATACTAGGATATGGTACCACCCCAGAAATATCGTGCCACCCTCCTGCCACCCCAGAAATATTTTTCTAGATCCGCCCCTGGCAAGTGGGTTATTGCAGCTCTTTCATTCTTCCCTTCATTGTCTATCTTAGCAGGGTAGTAAATGCCTATCTCGATGGATCATTCGGCGACAGGCAGGGAACATCCTGGATAGGTTGCCAGTCCATTGCAGGGACACAGAAAGACAGGGCAAATAATCAGGTACACACAAACTTACATCTAAGAACAATTTAAAGAGTCCAGTGAACCTAGCAATCATGTTTTTGCACTGTAGAAAGAAGCCGTAGTACCCGAAGAGAACTCACATATGCACAGGAGGAACATGCGAACTCTATGCAAAAAACAACCATGATTCAGGATTTGAACCCGGGATCTTCTTTCCACTAGGCAATGGTGCCACTAACTGCACCACTGTGCAGACCAGCTTTTTCATATATTTATTTCTCAAATAAATCAGTGTATTTTATTGATAGTATACAGCTTATCACTCACACTGAAGTATGTTTGAGTTTATTGATCAAAGTCTAGTTTTATGTAAAAAAAATATGGCATTTCAACAGTGGTGTCTAGACTTTTGAGAGCTTTGCTTCTTTCCTTTAATTAAGGCATCATCACAAGGAGTTAAATCTGTAACCTTGGTGGTGTTTTTCTCCCCCTCATTTAGTACTACATGACATACAGCTTAAGATAAGTTAGAGAACTTCTCAGTCTTGGAAAATCCACCATAGATCCTATTCGACTTCTTATCTTGTTTTAGAAAAATTATAGCTTCTCTTTTCAGGCTGGCCTTAAACCGACTGCAGTTTTTAAAAGGATGGATGTTGCTATTGGTTAAAGAGGTCACAGATATTTTTCATGAATATGAAGAATGATTTCAGATCTTCTGCCTTATTTTCTTCAAGGGTGTGACATGCAAAAGAAAAAGAAAAAAAAAACACTTGTGCATTAAGACCCCTGTAGCCCCTGCTTAGATTGATTGTAGGCAAATAGTGGTAAAGTTGTTGCACAGGAATGCCCTTTACAACCAGATTCTCACACCCCTATGAAATTCCAATGCACCGGTGTGTCGAAGCATAACAGACATACTTGAAATACGCCTGGAATCTGCATTAATTCATGTTTAAAAGCAGAGGGAGGACCATGGTGTTCACTGTTCAGAGAGAAATCTCCCATGAATCAGCTGTATCTGCTTTTCACTTCACTCATTTTGCTTTGCTCTCTGCTGCTCTTTGCTGTGTCCATTTACAGGCAGCAAAGCAAACATTGTCTCTTTTATGTACAAGCTTTTAAGGCTCTGCCGTGGGCCTGTCCATCTCATAAAGGTTGATGACTCTTCAAGGAGTAATTTACCATGTGGAAAAAAAAACAAAAAACCTTGGATTGCTGCGCTGCAGTGCAATCAACGGCGATGTACCACATAACCAAATTCCTGTGCTAAATATACCTGCTTTTTGGTAATTATGTATATCCCTTGGGTTCCTCTAATTTCTACAATCTGTTTTTATTCTCCGGACTACGTCTGCAAACAAACTGAGCTTTTCTGTGATGACTGGTAATGCCCTGAGATTTCTTCGTAATCCCTCTGTCTGGTGTTAATTAACACACTGGGGCTGAGGGTGACCATGACGTGATACTAGATCTGATGTCATGGAGACCAGCGACCTCGCAGGTCAGACACCACATTGCACTATTTGGCTTTGATGCTCAAAAATACTGAGTCATTTGTTATGGACCTTGGGTGGCACTAGATATCATCTTTCCAAAGTGTCCGACTAATGTTTGTTCTCTGAAGGAGCTGTGGACCTACTGTGGGTGTAGCAGTGAGACTTGGCCTAAAACAGATAGCTGATTTCAGGGGGGGGTATCCACTGGTCAGAAGGAATCAATCCCAGCAAGAGCAAGAAGTGGAATATATCCAGCAGAAGTCTTTACAAACAATCAAACTCACTCAGGTAAGGTCCGTTTAGAATCACTCCCAGCCTAAGATGCATTTATTTAACCTGTGGAACTGGAACTAACATGCAGAGCAAAACCCTTTGGGTAGGACACACAATACAACACAAACACTTCAAACTGAAATGATAAGAATATTAGAAAAAGGAATATTTTACTGTAAACTCACCATAATGCATGACTACTGTTTATGATCAAGGGAGATACAAAGTACTATGCTGTTCATTCTGTGGATCAGTGGGAAGAGTACAGAAGTTGTCTTGCAATCCAGAAATTGCTGGTTTGATTTCAGCAAAGGGGTCAAAGCACTTAGCTGCTTACTGATCTGTTTGCATTTGTGAATGGGGCCTGATTGGTCATTCAGTATGTTTACATGATCACCTCAATGCTTAAATGTAATTTATTTAAATGTGTCTTTATCTATTACGTTTTAATTATGTGTGATATATGTTGTTTTTATTCTGGTAATGATTTGTGCTGCCAATGGCATGTAAAACGTTTATTAAAAAAACATTTATTTTATATGTTTCATGTTATTGTATTTTATTGTTGTTCTCCCCAATTCATGTAAAGCACCTTGTTATGCCATCTTCTTAAAGTGTGCTATACAAATAAAGTTGCCTTGCCTTCAATTGACCTTTTGGCAAAATCTGAGTTGATACCTTGACCAGAAGAGGAACCTTTACCCCAGTTTACTTGTTGTTCAGAAAATCTAATTATTGAATCATATACATTGGACTCTACAACGCGAGGTGGCGACATTTTCCCTTTCACTTTGGTATTCTTCCAGTTGGCCTAGAGCGTCACACAGATAGTAAACAGATGGTGGCAGCAGTGAAGCAGACATTACAGGATATGGACAAATGAGCTAAGAAATGGACAAGATCAATGCTACAGGGGAACAATAGTTTGTGAGTGCTGTACTGTTTGATTGTGTTAAATACATTTTTGGTGTTTGTTCCGGTCCTCTTATTCCCGCTATCGTGGTCTCATCATTTCCCGATGGGGGAGTGTCTAGGCAGTTGATTAAAAGAATACCAGTTTAGGTCGACTTCAGCTACAATTAGACAGTAATTTAGTTTTCTCTTACTGCATGTTAACACAATGACTGCCTAGAAATGTGCTTTATGACTTCAGTCAATTTACCATTCTCTCAAAAAGCCATCAAATTAATCTCTGGAAAGTTTGGTTTTCCACATTGCAAGCTTAGGCATATAAGCAATATTTAAAAAAAATATATGTATTTTTTTAAATGTTTATAGTATTGAATTTATTTTTTTAAACTGTAAATAAAGTAAATAATTAAAATAGGAAGGGTTATGCTTATGAGATGGTCCACAGATGTAAATTTATTTGCCATGACTCTAAATATCCAAACCATCCAAACCACAAAGGAGAAAGTTTAGAATAAAGAAATTAAAATATGCTCAGGGTTTGAGTTAAGAGGTGTAATTTGGTTCAACAGGCTATGGAAGTTATAACAATTAAAAAATGGTGTCGCTTTATGATGTAAAAACCAGCGTTAATTTTGACAAAAAAAAAAATTATTTTAAGTGTTAGCCTTTTGACAACAAAAAAAATGTTTCAGCAAGATTTAGTAATTGGTTATGGTTTAATTTTAGTCGACTAAAATATGTAAAATAATTTTTAAATAAAAATAAATTTCTACTTATGGCAAATCTACTTATGGCAAAATATCTTTTTGGAACTGTAACAGCTTCATTAAGAAATGTGAGAAGGTAAAGCGGTTATTTCATCAGCCTACCAAGTAGTACTGATTGATTCTCTTCTCAGCTAGTCATTTCTGTTCCTCCCACCTTTTCTTTCATCAGGTTGGATCTCATCATGTTTGATTTTCGTCTTCTTATATTTATTGATGAAAATATCAATCAGTTTAGTCATCGCCTTTGTCTTTATGCATTTTTTTTTTGGTTTGGTTTTCGTCTAAAAAATATATTTGTGGCGAAAATAATGACAAAAATGTTTCATCAACAAAATTAAAACTGATAAAAACACAAGCTGGTTCATTTAGACAACATACAACTTGGTATTGTTCAAATAAGTTTTAACTGAGTAAAAAAATACATGGCACTAGGGGATGTATCTGTATTTTTGTGGTACAGCCCTGTCGGCAGTGTTGGGGAGAATACTTTGTAAATGTATTTAGTTACAGAATACTGAATACCTGCTTTAAAATGTATTTTGTAACGTATTCCATTTATTTGCCAAATCCTGGTGCCGTATTCTAAATACTTGGAATACTTCCCCTAAAACAGCATTTAAGTCTATCAAATGTCACAAAATGCACTGGTAGCTACTCCCACAGGAAAACAGAGGGCATATTAATGCTAACCATTATGTACTGCCTGGGCAAAAATACAAAATTAAAGTATCTAATTATTTTTGGCACAACACTGCTACCTCTCAGTGACCAAAAACCAATCAACAAACAAAACAAACTGGTTTTTAGCAGCAATAACTCTTTACATTTTATTAGATGTTATATTTAGTCATTTTAAATTGGTTTACCTCCAATTAGGCTATTTGCGACTTTCTGTTATGAATATGCAAAGCATTGTAAACTGACATTCATTGCACTCCAAATGGAAAGCGTTTATCCTTGTAGCCATAATTTTCAGGAAACCCATCACAAAAACATATAATCAAGCTAAGTTCATGTCAGATACAGAAAACTGTAACTGTGAGAACTGACCTAACTTACACGATATAGGCCCTGTCAAAAAAATGGATAAAAAAAACCTGGTAGAGGATTTTGTTTTGTTTTTTTACATCGTTGCAGTGTCTTTTAATTTTTTGTGTGACTTGCACATACCTTGAAAGGCTGGCCAGCTGGATGCTTTATGATTCAAGTTTGTTGTTGACATTGTTGATGTGCGACATAGTTTTTTGAGACCCAGCAGCAAAGTTTACACAAAAATGTAAGAATTTTCTCACCTGAATCATCATTGACCTTTGCAAAAAATATTTTAGGTGGTAATATGAATATGCCGCTTCATTCATTGATACCAAATTACAGTTGCTCCAGCAATCACTGGAGGTTGCCTGCATACTTTGCAGTTTGACAACAGAAGCATAAGCTGTTTTAACCTCCATGGCTTTAGTCGGGCTTTTGTCAGGAATGCTCTAATGAAATCTAACATCACTTGAAAAAAATGTACTGCTAGAGAACGCCAGTGAATGCATCATTTCCTTCACTGCAAGTAGGGTCTGAATCCATTTACGCTAGTATTTAATAGTCGGGAGTGTTTCGGCCGTTGGTTATCTATGGTTTCGGTTTAGTATTCTAACTACGTAACGCTGGTACATGTATTCCGTTACTCCCCAACATTGCCTGTCGGTTCAGTATGCTCTTGTACCAAATGAATACAGCTTTTATAGCTGAATAAATACAGAATGCTAATGTGCAGATCTCACAGTGCAGTGTTACGTTCTACAGCACAACTTTAGTAACACCAAAACAAGACAGAAAGGACTCTCTGCTATCACTAAACTCTGCTATTTTGGAACATTAATGGTTCCTCGTGCAGCTACAGAAGAAAGAGAAATATGGACCAAACCAAAAGTGTGTAAGCGTACTCATCTTTCAACAGGAATAAGGTCCATACCATGCTCAGCACTGAACTAAATGACTCTCCTAAAACAATGTCAAGCTGCATGTAAACATCACAGATAAAAACCAATTGATGTCAACATGGCTACTCGTAGCATCCAATCAGACAAAACACAAACAGGCGCAATACCAACTGAGTAGCCCCATTGATGCCATCCAACCATATTTGACGACCTTAATTGTCCCATTAAACAAGTACTGGCAAAACTAAAATGTGGCCAGCATTTCATTTTAAAAGTCTTATTGTTACTGTTAATAGCTCTAGAAATCTGAAAACAATGCTTTGAAACATCCTGTAAATCTGACTTAAATGTGTAGATTTTACCATATGTTTTTAAAAATGTCCACATCACTTATCAACATCCATGATGCATCAGTGAGATATGTGGTGAGACTGCTAGAACTAAAGCACTAATCAAACAAAACACTCTAAAAAGCAATGATTATTTAAGAAACAAAGATGTGTTACACATAATCATCATAAATTATGCCTTAAACACACATTTCCAGGTTCCAGTTCTTCTGTGTGGGCTTGTGCATGTGGCCCCTTACCCCACCCCTCCCATTTCGGATTCAGTTGCCTCTTGTTGAACCACAAAAGCCCTGCGACTCTCCAAACGAGCCAGCACATATTCTGCTTGCAAGCTATTTGCAACATTTTTTATTCAGGTGTCTGCTGTGACAGCACCACTGTCTCTGCTGGCAGCTCAGCTACAACGTGTGTCAGGGAGCAAGCACGAGCTTGTGTAAGACACCTGATCGGCGTACCAGTCAAATTATGTGTCGGCTGCAAAGGACAGAATAGAAGCAATTCAAAATAGCAGAAAAGTTGTGTCAACCTGTGACGTATGACCAGCTTTACATGCTGAAGATGACTTACCGAAATGCAGATGACATGTTTCACTGTGGAAAAACATTTGGACTTTTGATTCGTTTCTGTCAGGGAACAGCACCATAAAAACATAATTTCTTGAGAGATGTTCAATGTTTGTCATGTCACGTTTGATCTCTGTAAGATAGTATGTATTGTATTATTGAACTTCTGTTCAAATTAACATGTCTCAGGAACCCTACAGGTATTCAAGAAGAGTATACACTATTCCTGAAAAACTGACCTTCTTAATGCAATGAATAAACGCTCGCTAGAAAACAAAGGACAGTACTAAAAGTATACATCTTAATAAAGTAAAACATAGCAGAAATGTCATTTTAAATAAAAAAAAGAGAAAATGATTAAAAATATTGATTGCACACAAAAGGATATATTTTAAGCTTTTTTTCAGTTTATGTTACAGCTTACGGCTTGTGAAAAATCTAATTTCAGTTCTTAGAAAATGCTTATATTACATCAGAATGATCCACATTTTTTTGCAACAGACATGTTGGCCTGCTAAGTATGTCCATGTACAGTTAAGTGTATGCACTGAGTACTTACCTTTGCGTGAATTGGTGGATCAATGCAGCCTGGCATGCTCAACAGCCCAGGTTGCTTTGATAGTGGCTTTAAGTTCATCTGGATTGTTGTCTGTCACCTACGACAGACAGACAGACAGACAGACAGACAGACAGACAGTTCTGGCGGGGCCAGTTTTCCAGCCAACCAAGCACAGGGATGTTCATTATAAGTGACACTGCTACTTTTAAGAGTGTGTGCAGGTGTCATGTCCTGCTATGAAATTTGCTTTTTGATTAAACGCTCTCCGGTCTGCTTGGAAGGACGTCGGGACCGCTCTGATTGCAAATCGAGGATGTATAACATGTTGGATTTTTAGATAACACAATTTATGGTTTGTTGTGCGGACAAAAAAACATGCCGCCTGCTGAATGTGAGATGTAGCCAATCAGAAGCATGGTGACTGGCAACTATGCACTTTGGAAGCAGCTGTTATTATTTCCAAGATGTCCGCTTACCTGACCGCAGTCCATAAACCCATAGAAAAAGAGAAAAATCAGAGCAAAGTGTCCAATGACGTCTCTGAGTCAGTGAAAAAAAACACAGATAAATTACCTTCAGTATGTTTCTGTAGCAAGTAAAGTCCCTGCTCCTGCAGTCTCCACTCCTTCAGTCAATCCCTTTCCTTTCTTCGTCACTTTTTCCCTTTTACAACTAATCAACAAGCTATTGCGAATGCCTCCTCTTCTGCCGCCATATTCATTTACTTCAAAGTAACATTTTTTCTTGTAAGGTTTATTGAAATTTACTGTCTGAGCTGGGAATATTCTTAGTCTTTTATTTTAATTGCCATATGTTTGGTCTTTTAAGGTTTGGATATCGAACATTTCAAAAGCTTGCCCCGTGAACCTGCCTTAAACTGAAAAAAATTACAAATTTTATTGTATTTTCTTTCTCACTAAACATACAAAAATTCTTCTTCCATGGTCTGTGGTTAAATTCTAGCTTTCATGGGAGTCCCCTGATGGTTTGGGAACACTAAGCTGCAGCTTCGTTGCCCTATGTTTCGAGCCAGCTCTGTTTATATAACATTAGCTAAGTAACCTTTTCAATCCCTGATGAAAAGTTTGTAAATGTATTTTTGTAAGATGCCAGATCCTTTTTTGGCCATTCTTCTGTATCCGTTTCTCCTTCTGGGCATATTAAAGTAGTCAGGGGAACAGTCTGTCTGTCTTCTGTCGTGTTCCTTCAGGTTATTTTGGTTTGAAGAGCTTTTTCAAGCATGTTTTATCACTTTTGTTCAGCTCAGATATGGCCTGTATTAACAGTTTCTGCCATCTAACACACATGTCTGACATCAAAGAGCAGAGCTTGGACATTAGAGTCACCATCATCTAAACAAATCATGAGGGTTTCAATTTCGCATTGATGAGCGTGGAAGCCAGGTCGGGATCACTACAGAAATATGTTAATATTTTCCTTAACACACGTCAAATATTCGTTACATTCCCACCCATTTTTTTTATATGGCAGCTGAGGTATGGTGTCAATTTTGCACGTTGAAGATAAATGGAAGCATGCTGTGTTTGACAGGTTCTCACTTATTCAGGCCAGTTTTTTGGGGGGAGAATGGTCTTCACATGATGAGGTGAACCACAGGGCAGTGAAGACAATGTAAGAATCTGTGAGTTTTGGACTAATGCACTTCTAAAAAAAATTCAATAATAATTAAAAGAAAAACCTCTTACATTTTATAGTTACAGTGCTTAAACACTAGACCTCTTTACATCAAAAGGGATCAAACACGACTGATATTTACAATCCAGGGAATGCCCTGTTATACAAACAAGTGAAAAACTTAGTAAAAAATATTTATAATTTGCAATTGCAAAAATAGCTGCAGCTAATATTAGAAAAAGTAAACTATAAAAATGACACTTAAATATCCACACAATTGTTTGTCAAAACAAAACAGATGGGGAGCATATGTATATTGGCTATTAATAGGGGTGTAATTGTATACCAAAAATGTGATGTCATTGAAATTGTCGGTTGCCTCTAAAATCATCTCCCGAAGGACTTAAAGTTGCACCAAATGTGTCAGGGTGACTATAGGAATGTAATGCATATGGGAATTAAGGTCCAGGCTGCAAAATTGGTAATTGGCCCTTAAGGAATTTATATGTATAATGGTGCAAAAAAAGCTTATTTAGCATTTACAGCACCATTTCTGTTACTCAGACGTGTAACCCTGTCTTTAAAAATCTCTTCTAACCTCCTACTCATTACCTGCAGTAAGGGCACCTTTTTTTTTACTCTTTGTGTAAAATATACCTTTCCACACCTTTAAAGAGTCAGACTCCAACCTCCACCATGGCCAAGACCAGAGAGCTGTCCAAGGTCACTACGGACAAAATTGTATACTTGCACAAGGTTGGGATGAGCCAATATACATCGGAAAGCTCGGTGAGAAGAGATCAACTTTTGGAGCTAATAGTAAAAAAAATTGAATAAATACAAGATCACTGACATTGTTCCTCGACCTGAGGCTCCATGCAAGATTTTACCTTGTGGGGTACATGTGATCTTGAGAACGATGAGAAAAAGCTCAGAACTACATGGGGTGAACTGGTTAAAGACCTTAAGAGAGTTTTAACCGCAGTAACAAAGGTTACCATTACAAAACATTACTTTTACATGTATTAAAATCCTGAAGCACTCAAAAGGTCATCCTGCTTAAGCCAGCACATGTCCAGGTCTGTCTAAAGTTTGCCAAAGAGAATCTTGATGATCCAGGGGAAGATTTGTGTGGTCAAATATCACTCTTTGGTGTATACGCCATTTGACGTGTTTGGAGTGGGAAGAATGTCGAGTGATATCCCAAGAATAGCATAGCCACTGTGAAGCACGGGGGTGGAAACATCATGCTTTGGGGCTGCTTATCTGCAAAGGGGACAGGACGGCTGATCCGTATTAAAGAAAGGATGAATGGGGCCATATGTCATAGCATTTTTGACAGAAACCTCCTTCAATCAGAGATAGCATTGAAGATTCAACATGGCTGGATGTTCCAGCATGACAATGATCTCAAACACAGCCCGGGCAATGAATGAGTGGCTACGTAAAAAGCATTTCATAGTCCTGGAGTGACCTAGGCAGTCTCAAGACCTTAATCCAATAGACAATCTGTGGAGCAAGTTGAAAGCCCATTTTCCCCCGCGACAGCACTAAAACATCACAGCTCTATAAAAGATCTATATTGAAGAATGGACCAAAATACCAGCTAAATTGTGTGCAAATCTGGTAAAGACCTCCTCTTTTCCCTGAGTGAATAACCTTCAATTTAACATTGTTGTACAATTCTGTGAGGGTGTGTCACAAAAACTGCACATAAAAATTCATAGTGTCATGTTTGCATGGTTTACTAGACTCACAAGCAGCAACAAATTCAGGACACAGGCGGTAGGTCTGGATATGATGAAAGGATGTTTATTTACAGCAAGTAAAATATGAACAGTCTCTAGATTGCCAGGAGGGCAGCTGGACGAAGGACAGGGAGACCAGCGGAGGCGACGGTGCAGAGGCTGACCAGGAGGAGTTCCAGAGTAACAGGTAAGTGGTTTCCAGGAATCCTTTCCGTAGGAACAGGGATTGGAGGAGGAAACCCAGGAGGATGAAGGAAAACTGGATCAGGACCTGAGAGGAAGCCAAGGTGAATCAAACACTCTAAATATCTTCAAGAGTAAGTTCTTTAGAGCTAAGTCGGCCATCTTACCTCACTTGCATCAGCTTGCAGTTCCTGTCCGTCTTTTAAAGCTAGGGTTGATGAGCCTCAACAAGTTGCACCTTCCGCAAATCAGACACGCCCCTGCAGAGAAGGTGAGGAAACAAACATACCACAGAAAGGACCAACACAGCACAGGATCCCCACACATAGATGTTTGTGGTTTTAATGTGACTAAATGTGTGAAAGTTCAGAGGATAGGAGTAGTTTTGGATGGCTGCGTCTGAATTTCAAACCATGGCCCAAAACGTTGCTGAAGATTCTCACAATATGTAAACCCCAGGTAAATAAACTTTTGTTTCTGTTTATCTGTTAAGAAATCTTGATTTTCATTTTCCCTCTGAGTTATAGCTCCAGATGTATGTGGAAAAAAAACTAAAATATTTTCCTTTAAACTTTGTTTAACAAGAAAAGAGAAAAAGAACAGGTGATTTACATGATGATTTAACACCCCCCACTGCTGCAGTCCCAATTAGTGCAGTGTACATTTACAAGTGTGTGTGGCTCTCGGATGGTCGTAGATCAAGCTAACTGAAGTGGGAGCCGTTTGGCCTGGAGCACCACGAGTGAATTATAACTGTTTCCAGCTCTGACTTGGTGGGCCCCCATCTATGTTCTTATACAGCCAGACTGTCCATCGTGACAGATCACCTCACACTTGCCCTATGAGCCATACATTTCTGCGATCAGGACATTATTTAGACAACACCTTTGATACTTTGCAGGTCTTTTTAAAATTAAAATTTTTACCTTCAAATAGAGGTAGATTGGAAGTCAGGAGGTCCACCTATTATAGTTAGCTTAGTTAAATCTCTGGATCCATTAAGTATAAGTGTTGGGGAAGGGAATAGTGCTACCTAATGGGTGCTTTGTGTGAGGGCCTGCAGACATTGTTAAGCTGTGATCCATTTCAACCTTGCATTCATTAAGAAAATAAAAAAACAATGAGTCATGATGATAAAAAACAACTAAAATGATTTTATTTTTTAACTTATTTGATTTATTTCAGATATATTTGGTTCAATGTCTAAAACTGAGAAATATGTAAAGAAAAAAAAAACTTTAAGAAAAAAGCATGCACGAGTCAGCCGAGAAAGTGGCTACACAACCATTAGTACTTCACGCAAAGAGAAAAAACAAAATGCCTATCTCTAATTTGAGTTCTTTAAATGAAGATTTAAACCAGCACACGGTGTTAAATCCAGTCTGCCTGAAATTCTCGGAGGTGAAGAAGGATTTCTTAGAAAGGAAAATTAAAACACAAAAAAGATTCTGGCAGATTTTGAGTAGTCATTTGCTTGGGCTATAACATATTTCTCCAACTGTTAAATATTCTGATTATCAGTGTAAAGGTTTTGATCATAAACAACACATGCAATCCCCTCACTGGTCTGGGTATTGACTAGCTGTTTAGGTTCACAGTAGGGATGTATTGATACTGGTATCAGGATTCGGGCCAATACTGTTCTAATGTTCTTGTACTTTCGGTAGTTAACCGATACCATGAACTAGGGATGCACCGATACCGATAGTGGTATCGGGTATCAGCCCAGATACCGTCTAATTTACATGTATCAGTTCAAGTTAACTGTTACCATGAGCGATTCTTAAAATTGGTAAATCTACAATAAATTCACACACACACACACAAAAAAAATTAACTATACAAATTTTGTTTTATGGTGATTTTATTTTTACATCTGTTAATTTGTCTTAGTTATGTTTAATTAATAAAGTCTGGTGCCTTTAATCTCTTCAAAAAAGGTAAAAGGTGGAAGGTACACAGTTTATTAATTCGGCAATGGTATCAGATCGGTACCGGGTATCGGCAGATACACCAAACCCAGGCATTGGTATCCGTATTGGGACTGAAAAAGTCGGATCGGTGCACCCCTATCAAGTACTGATACTTAAAATGTGGAAACTCTGCAAAAATTTCACAGAAAATGTTTGTTTGTTTTTCACTGGAAATGTTAGTTTTGTGCTCATTTTTATTAATATGTTTTTATTTTAATTCAGCATAATTTATTGCAACAAGCAGAAAATAAAATCAATCCTGTCTTCCAATTTATTCAATTTTTTGTGCGGTAGAACTATCTGTACTGGTACTCAGTACTCAGATCCAAGTGTCTGTATCGTATTGGTTTTAAAAATGTGGTATCATTGCATCCCTAGTTCATAGTCATAGCTGTGGAATAAAGTGTGTTGTGTTCTCTTCCCTTAGCTTTGAATGGTTTCCTGTTTTAAATCCAATTTTCTAGGAACAGTGGTTGAGGAGAAATTCTAAAAACGTACTCATTAATCTTGCACAGATGATCTTTTTAATAATTGTAGTCACTTGGTACGTTAACATGCACATCTAAATCATATTTTGGCCATAACGACAGAGTGAGTCTTTATCCCAGTTTACATGTCACTTAGAAAATCGGATATTTGAATAAAGTGTGTTTGACTCCGCAGCACTAGGTGGCGACATGCACCATTTTGCGCTGACATTCTTCCTGGTGGACTACAGAGTCGCACAGATAGTAAACAGATGCAGGCAGCAGAGAAGCGGACAAAGTAATTCAGAATATGCTAAATGAGCGAACGTCCTGCTGTTTTGGGAACATGCATTGCAGCAGCAGACAAGACAGCATAAAACACCATTCGCAGTTCACTTACCCTTTTGTTTTCTGTGACTTGAAATTACCTGTTTTTTTGTTCCGCGAATCAGGTAGTTTGTTCTAAAGCTGAAGTGGTAACAGCTGGCTGTTTCCTCTTTCCTGACATTACTGAGTGGCGAACCTCTCACCAGTGGTGTTCTATTGATGAATGCAGCAGCGTGTAATGAGTGGAGGATCCATGTAAATGTGGAAGTGTGCTTGTCAGACAACCAGAAGGTTCAAATCTTTGTATTTGAATCGAGCCATATTATTGGCTAAGATTTTTAGACAAATACTCCAGAACTCTCCTGTTCATTAGCTTTTTTCTGAGCTTTATTGTTGTGTTGGATAAACCACTTTATTGGAGGACTTTAATCAGACCTTTGTGAATGTAAAAATACAGTTTTTATTTTAGATGGATTGGCTTTGTCCTTGTTATTGGACTCCAACGGGGTTAGTTTCACATTTTATCTCATCCGGATGTGTGTAGGTGTGTGTCTGTCTTTGTTGGTAAAATTGATCACTATGTTTACAGTTACAATTGTATCTGTGATTGGTATAAATCACAAGACTTTTAGCTGCAACACATAGGTGTTGATTTGCTATCGTCTTCTCTACTCCTCAAAGCCTGAGCGGGCGGTTAGAGCGGAGCAAGAGTTTGTGGCCTGCATAGTGGTGTTGCCATGTCACAAAAGCAGTCTGTTTTAAATTCTGTTTTTTAATGTCTGCTACAGATTCACAGAGATTTTAATGCAGATATATAGAGCATAATTTTCTGAAGATATGTCTTCTGGCATCAGAAAAATGCCACAAAAACAGGTCAAGACAACACGAAAAACCTGATTTTGATCAGAGTGGTTCTTTAAGCTAGCTTGTTTTGGAAATTTAATATAACAATTCCAGTTGGGTTTGACTCCAGTCGCAGCAAGGCAAACGAAGGCAAGGCAACTTTATTTGTAAAGAACACTTTCAACAACAGTGCGTTTACACGACAGGGTGCTAAATCTGATCTTTTTGAAAACGATGTTGTACATATGCCCAGCCTTTAGATGGCTGTGTGCCCAGTGTATGCAGTGTTCTATGGTTTCCCCCTCATCACCTGGAAAAGAGTTGAAGGATGGTGGATTGAGCAAGTCAAAAATGCTGTGGGGAGCTGGAGGTGACGTCATCGCTTTCAAAAGTCCCAGGCCTTGCGTTTACACCCCTGACACCCTTACATCCCGTTGCTGTGTCGACAGGTTGAATCGCAGGGAATAATCTTCATTTTGCTGAAAAACATTGTTTAAACTGCCCCTGAAGTGTATACATGAAGTACAACTTCAGTCAGACTAAGGCAATAATCCTACTTTCTCTTACAGTATGTACTGTAAATGCACTGACCTTCTTATTATGTTACCAGTAAAAAAACAGTCGTAATACTGGTAAAGAGATTTCCAGATAGTGCTAATACATCATGATCCATATACAGTAAATAGTGCCTGTTTCTTTTTAATAAGTGAAGATCAAAAAGCTATTTTGCTTTAAAAGCACTTATCTATGATAATACTTTTTTATGTAAATGGTTTTATTTTTTATTTGTTGAATTCTTTAAAAATAATTAAGTTTTGGGCTTAGATAAGGATTCGTACTTCAGGATTTAAGTTTTTGTTGCAGAAATGTACCTTCTGAATCAGTTTCTCAATTTATTTCAAACATTTAAAGTGACCTGTGGTGGGAAACTTGACATGACTTCAGCATTAACCAAGGACTCTCATAATCAGAGAAGCATTACATAATATTGAATTTCTCGATCTCTAATCAAAATGAGATGTTGAGGAGAAGCCTTAAAAGATGACGGGGGATACCGAGAAGGGAGGTAAAAACAAAGCAACCCTCTTTAATAAAACATCCTGCTCTTCATAAACGACTGGTCTTTCTCCCTTTTTTTCCGCCCTCCTACACACTATTTACTAATGAGGACTTGGGGTCATTGTAATTGTTGCAGGAAAGGCCGCACTGATCAGAGGTGCAATTTTAGGGAAAATGAGGTTCTGTCGGATGACTTCATCTCTTTGGTCTGCCAGGGCGAGCCCCTGAGGCTTTTTTGATTTGTCTTCTTGGATCAGCAGCGCCACATATGTGGGATGTGTGTCTGTGTGTATGTAAAACAAACTAAACTGAAGCGCCCCCCCCCCCCCCAAATAAAAAAAAAATCGGTTTAAGATGAGACCTGGTGAGGAGCTGAGATGATTAGACCACCTACAGATGATACGGCAAAGAGCTGACAAGATTTACCTCCTTCTTTATCAATGTTACAAGCTGGGAAGCACTGATTGGGGGTATTTGATGAAGAAAGACTGCAGCGTGATTTAGCTTTAGTTGATTAAGGATGAGTTAATGTAGACTTTTTTTTAATCACTAACTGTAAGGGGCAGGGGCCGCATTTGGAAAAGATCATGGACAAAACGAGACCTCCTAAACAGCAGCATGGGACCAACACTGCCTTGGTTATCCTGTTTGTCAGATGTATCCATGTAAAAACATTTATATTTTTCAAACACAGAAACTCTGCTTTACATAACCTGACAAAATAATGTGTATCTCAGTTATTTTCCCACATTTTGTCACATTTCAACCAGATACTTTCATGTATTCAATTAGGGTTTTATGAGTAGTGCTACATTTTCTTCACAGTTAACAAGGTAAAGCACTCATGCCTTTTAGATTTTTGTTTTTTTAAATGTCTAAAATCTTGCATCATTTTTCTTTCACTTCAAAAAATTTCATTTTGTGTTGGTTTTTGCCATAAAACCTCAACAAAACACAGGGAAATTCGTGGTTGTAACATGACAAGCCAGGAAAAGGTTCAGAATTTATGAGCACGCTTGCAAGGCACCATAGGTTTTTCATTCATTAGTTAAACCAAAACAAAATATATACTTGTGAATCTGACTGAATTTTGCACTTCAGTTTGATTAACGACTTATTATAGAACCTTTCCAACTTCATCATAATTGCATAACTGCACTTTTCCAGAGGCAAGGTAATGAAGGGTTGCATAAGCACTCACCTGTAACCCGTGTTACTGTTTTGTTCAGATTTGTTGGTGAAATGATTTCATCATACATATTTATTGTTGTTGAACTTTGCAACCTGATTTTTATTTACTAAGAATTAATCTGTATTATTAAACTTTAATTTTTGACCAGTTGTGGGTACTGTAAAGCTTGATGACCTAAGAAAAATATAATTTATATTAATCAGTTTGATCTGATATATGAGGGAGAATGAGTGAGCTATCTCTCCATTTGTAAAGATTTTATGTTATAATATCACACTGAGACATTTAGTGAAATTAAATTGATTCTGTAACTTGAGAACATTTATTCAGCTGGAAAAAAAATTGTAATAACCACCAATAATTCACCACACTTCCTAATAATTTGTATTACCCTTTTTAACCAGGAGAAGAGCGTTCAGTCTTCTACAACATTTTAAGTTGGACCATACAAAGAAAGAAGCATTTTTGGACATTTATTTTGGCACAGTCTATACATCCTGGGTCATTTCTTATACTTCTTTTTTTCCTTTTCAATTCAGTTTAGTGGTCAAATTCGAAACATTTGAAAAGTTTAAATTAAAAGTTTAAACTAATATATGATATAGACTCATACATGCAAAGTGAGGTATTTAAAGCCTTTATTTGTTATAATTTTGATAATTATGAGTTACAGCCTTTGAAACCCCAAAATTAAAAATCTGAGAAAAGTAGAATATTGTGAAAAGGTTCAATTTTGGGGTCAAAGTGATGTTCTAATCAGTTCATTCATCAAAAAACACCGGCAAAGAGTTACTGAGCCTTTAACTGGTCTCTCCATCTCCATCAATCACAATGATAGAAAAGACTGACCTGACAGCTGCGCAGAAAACCATCATTGACACCTTCCATAAGGAGGGAAAGCCTCAAAAGGTAATTGCAAAAGAAGTTGGATATGGTATCAAAGAACATAAATAAAAAGCTAGTAAAAAGGTATATGGAAGAGAATAGTGTATAAGAAAAATTTGCAAAAGTAGCAGGGATAACCACCTAATGGAGAAGATTAGAAAGTGTCATTCAGAAGTGTTGGGGGCTTCACAAAGAATGGACTGAGGCTGGACTTTGAACATCAAGAGCCACCACACAAAGATGGATCCTGGACATGCGCTTCAAATGTCGCATTCCTCTTGTCAAGCAGCTTTGGTCTGTTGCTCAGTCAGTACGTTTACATGCACATCTAAATCAAGCTTTTTGGAGTAATTAAACTAAAGGCTTGCCCTCTGTTGAGAGCCGAGTCTCAGTCTGCGTTTCACTCAGAAAATCGAATTATTACGTTTGACTCCTCAACATTAGCCTTATTGCGGTAATTCTTGAGCTGCTCTTAATAAACAGAAGCTGGCAGGAATGAAGCAGAACGAGTAAAAGTAGGATATACAGAAACAAAATGCTCCGTCTCTTTGACAGTCCAAATCCTGTACTGATCGGCTGCTTACATTTGTCTTAGCCGGTAAATTCTTCTTATACTACTACTGTCTTGTTGATTCGTACTTCCATGTCTCATCACTTGTTGAGGGGGTGTGCGAGTACGAGCGGGGGTGCAGGCTTCGTTGAAGAGAAGTCCGAATCCCAATCACAGTATCTGGGTCCCTTAGTCCTATTTGTGAAACTTCAGTTCGGTTTGATTCAAGTCACACTAAGGTAATAATTGAACTTTCTCTTACTGCATGTCAACACACTGAGTGGTCCAAAGTCGTCTTTTCTGATGAGAGCAAATGTTGTATCCCATTTGGAAATCAAGGTCCCAGAGTCTTGAGGAAGAGTGCAGAGGCACACAATCCAACATGCTTTAAGTCCAGAGTGAAGTTTCCACAGTCTGTTTTGATTTAGGGTGCCATGTCACCTGCTGGTGTTGGTCCACTGGGCTTTATTAAGTCCAGAGTCAATGGAGCCATCTTTCAGGCCTTTTTGGAGCACTTCATGCTTCCTTACACAGAAAAGCTTTATGGAGATGCGCACTTAATTTTCCAACAGGATTTGGCACCTGCCGACACTGCCAGAAGTACCAAAACCTGGTTCAGTGATCATGGGATTACTGAGCTTGATTGGCCAGCAAACTCATCTGACCTGAACCCCATAGAGAATCTATGGAACATGGCCAAGAGAAAGATGGGAGACATGAGAACGAACCATGCAGAAGAGCTGAAGGCCACTCTTGAAGTACCCTGGTCTTCCATAACACCTCAACAGTGATTTGTTTGAATTTATACTTGTGCAACTGATTTTTGCAAAATGCACACAATTTGTCTAGTTTACATTAACAGCAATTGTTGTGTATAATAACTTAATATTAATAAGACTATGAATGAGATTTAATCACTTAATTGATTAATTAAATCTAAACCTGGGCAATTTAGGAGAATCTTTAATATAACCCAGACAAATTCAGCCTCTTTTAAAGAAGGATTAGTGTTAAAATTATGTGACAGCAATTCAAACAGAGTGAATGAAAACCGAGCAGCTTCCTTTCAATATATAGCAGGGTTTAACAAAATAGATTAACCTTACAGCCAAAACATTTTACCAATAAATGTATCTATTCTAGAGAATGAGATCTACAAATTACTATTAGAAAATTGATACATGGAACCAAACAAACAACTACCACTGACACCATACGGCCTGGTTTATGGTGTGCGTTAACTGAACGAAGGAAAAATGACAAAGAGAGATGTATCACTGCTCATAACAAGAACCATTGAACACATAAACAAGCATACAGCTTAAACTAGTGTGCAGCAACGCTAATGAACAATGAGCAACAGTGGTTTAACAATTTACAAATAAAATAATTTAGACCAACCCACATGAGTGAAAAGTCATGTTTTACTACTTCCTAAGGAGCTCTACCCAGACAATAAACTAAGTTTATCCTACTAGTGATGACTTTGTCCACAATGCCAGTCCAAGGTGAGTAATGGGGGGAGAAGGAACAATCAAAACGATAGCAAAGTCTGTTTAGGAGTAGCTGATTTTTAATGAACTCGATCAGAGGCAGGCGGCTAGCTCGGTCGACCCTGTCTTCACAGATCTATCTTGGTAGCTTTGATGCCACCAGACTTCATGGCTGCACAAACAGGAAGTCAGGCAGCTTGGCAAATAATATCCCAGAGTTTCAGGAAAAGGCTTTATTCTGACCGGTCTGGTTGGAGACAAAGAAGAGGAATTCGGTCGTGATTGGCTTGAAGTCTCCTTAACGGCTCAGGGGATAAGCAGGGACTGACAATGATCTCCTCTGCTCCAGCCTTCCAACCAGTTCTTTTGCCCTCACTGGCCAAATACCAATGCGAATATGCTGAGTGTGATGTGAAGGGATGCTGATAGATGGAGTCTGAGTTTTATGGGAAACTAATCCAAACACATGCCATGGAGCATTGAGGCAGTAATAGATGCAAAAGGACCCAAAACAAGTACTGAGTACATATGCATGATTATACTTTTTAAAGGTCAGACATTTCTCCATTTGAAATCCTTGCTTTATTAATTTCATATAATATTCTAACTTTCTGAGATTTTGAATTTGGGGTTTTCATATGCTGAAAGCGATAATCATCAAAATAATGCCAAAGACTTGAAATAGCTTGCTTTGCATGTAAGGAGTCTATATTATATATTAATTTAACCTTACTGAAACTTATTGAAATAAAGAATATTTTAAATTTTCGAGTTTCACTTGTAAATAGGCAGCTCTCCCTGGCTCTGGCTTACTCTTGCCTCATTCTAAGGGGTTGTGGTATCCTGAGCTACTGTATCTCTGTAGCCATGCTGCTCTAGGCTTAGACTGGTGGAAGACAGACTTACCACTTTACCTCACTCTGCTATGTTTTTCTACTGCTACTCTTCAATTTGAATTATTTGTTGTTATTTTAACTTTTTATATTCTCAGTGTTTTCTTTCCATAGAAGCTGCAACCTGGTCTAGTGATGTGGAGAACGAGGTGGTCACGGAAGAAGGGTGATGAACCACTTCTCTGTTGATTTTCTGTGTGTTTTGGATTAATAATCTGGCAAAACGTCAATGGGGATCTTTTTTCACTTTCCAGTCAAATTTACTGAGGTCACAATGCTGTGTACATCAAACCCAAAACATTACAGATCTTCCACCATACTTAGCAGCAGACATGAGGTTTATATCCTTTGTTTCACCTTACACCCACGTGAAGCATTTACTGCCAAAAAGCCAAACCTTAGTGTGATCTAACCATAGCTCACTTAATATTTAAAGTCCCAGTGGTTCTCTGCTCTGAGCAGAGCACTTATAAGGCCCTGCTCAGAAAAATATAATGAACTGTCAGAATTGATCAGAAAATTAATAGCGGATATTATCAATTCATTAGGAATTTCCATAAAAATGTTTTATGCTTATTCACATCTGAAATAGCCAAAGTGATTTCTTAAAGATTACGAGGCAAAGACAAATTAAAATGCTTGACAGAATTTGTTACAACAGCCAGACAATTCGTGAGGATCTCTTATTTATTTCCTATAAAATGGCCCTGCAGATTCTCAACAAACCAAAGTTTTGTAATTTCGAGATTTCTTTTCTAAAAAGGACATTATATCTAAAGTTAGAGCCAATGTATATTGGTCCAAACGTTCTTCTATTCCAAATTTGTCACTGGACAATATCAAAATTTGTTGATAATGTGCCTCTTTCTGGCAGTATTTCAAAAACAGTGGCATAAAGCTGAGGATTACGATCCAGATTATTTGTCAACTTTTCTCTTGTTATAGTCCAACTATCCAACAAGAACTGATGATAGTAAATATCTCCACAGCTTGCTGAATTGATTGATTAAGGGATCACATGTCATAATGTTACAGTAACCAAAGAGCCTGCCCTACTTTACTTTATGTTAAACTTCCTAAAATTACAGTTTAGTTTTATGTTGTATTGTCTCGTTATATCCATCAGCACAAAGAGATGTAGCATTGTGCTGGACAACCTTCATGACTTGAAACAATCCAGTCAAGGCAAATAGCCAAGGCAAGGCAACTTTATTTGCATATTTTAACAACAAGGCAGTTCAAGATGCTTTACATTATTCTGAGAGAACAACAATAAAAGCATTAAATGCAACATTAGAGACACAAAACTTATGATATATCTATAAACATGTGACTTTCCAGTTATCATTAATTGCTTACTCAAAGGTAACTCTAAACAGATTCAGGTTCAAGTCTGAGTCCATTACTACACCAAGGTTGTTGGGCCTTATCAATGTTTTTTATTTGTATTAATTGAAGCTGTGTGCTGAGTCTTGATTGTTCCTCTTGACCTCAAAAGATAATTACTTCATGTTTTTATCTGTTCTGGAGAAAGTTATGGGACATCCATGTATTGATTTGCTCATTGCTTTCACTTAGGGTTTGGATGTGTTCAAAGTCACCTTGTGATATTGTAATGTAAAGCTGAGGGTCATCTACATAGTTATGGTAACTTATCTTATATTTTCGGTTAGTAGGAGCATGTAGATATTTAATAGAAGGGGGCCCAGGATGAACCTTTGGGCACCCCATATGTGATTTCTTGCTATTCTGATGAAAAAGTGCCTATGTTTCTCTTATTGACTCAAACCAGCTAAGTACTGTACCAGAGCGTCCGACCCAGTTCTCCAGCCGTTCCTGTAGTGTTTTATGTTCAACAGTGTCAAATGCTGCACTGATGTCCAACAGAACCAGCACATGGTTCTACCACACTCTGTATTTATGCAAATGTCATTGAAAACTTTGACAGTCTCTGTCTCTGTGCTGTGGTGAGCATGGAGACCAGAGTGAAAAATATCAAAACGGTCAGTTGTTCTTAGGAAGCTATTTAACTGTCAAAGCTGTGTTTTGCAATTATCTCACTGATAAATGGAAGATTGGAGATTGGCCTGTCATTCTGCATTCAACACTGAAATCTGTTTCACCATAGGAAGAGGGATACTGGAAAGTTATAAGATGGAACATAGTAATTACAACAAAGCAGTATTTATTTTTAACATATTGAAAAGAAAACCCCAAATTTGCTGTGAAATCACTATTTTCACAATGAGTCAGTGCTAAGTGAGGCTTAACATAGAAACCCAGCAGTAGGAGCCTCTAAAAGAACCCCTTGTCCGCTTACTTCATGTGGAACAATGTGCTTTGGATATCTTTTAATCATATCCCATCTTTGATCCACCCATCTTTGAGGTTCCAACTCTGATTCTTCGTTATCTGGGAAATGTGTGCACTGCACTGGGTGTCCTTGCCAAAATGTCACATTTACCATCTGTGACCAAGTTTCGCAGTAGAGGAACACGAGGAGACAATAGGAGCACCATGTCTGACTCTAGTCAAGAGGATGACTTCAACTCCGGCATCTTTGATCTGTGTCTGTGACAGACTGTTTTACATCACAGAAAGTAACAGTTTTTGATATAATTTAAATAGACACAGATGACATGCTACATGGATCAGAGAAAAGATCTAAAACCAGGATGTTAGGATTTTTGTTTGGATTACTATTCAGTGAACAGAGCCAAAGGTAGATTTTTTGTTGCATCCCTTTTATGTTTCTTTCTCACAGAACAATTTGGAAAGACATAATCAGCAAAATTGTAGATTCTTCACAACTGAGATAAGAAAGAGAAATTACAAGAAAATTAAGTGTGATTATAATAGTGTAAAAGTGTCTTTATTTGTAAAAAACAGTTGGCCTTGAAGCAGTAAAGATTCATGACACCTGTTTTTAGCTGTTTTTCTGTCTAATGAACAATCTACTAATTTAACAGAATAAAGAGACATAACTGAAATCAGAATAGATAGATTTTGTCATTCATTTGAGTGTCTACCAATACCGAGTTCAAATCCAATGCTACTATAACAGATCAATAAAGAATAAAGCGTGATCCAGATCCAGGATGTTCCTTATTTTTTTATTTAATTGACCTTATTTTAATATTTAACAACTCTGTTATCAATTAGCACTTCCGTGAGGTAGCTTGAACAATCAAGTATAAATAACACAACATAATTCCTCACTTTTAGAATTTAGTGTAACAGTAAATATATTTAAAAAAAAATGAAATTCTGATATAGTCTGTAACCATGTGATCAAATCTGGAGATCCCTAATATTACGTACTCTAAAGCGTTGTTTATATGCAATTAACATGTCAAGTCTTGTGCAGTAGATTACAACCCAAAATCAGAGAAAGTTGAGATGGTATGCTAGAATAAAGTCAAACTGAAAACAGTGCTTTGTTAAATATTATTTGACCTCTGTTACAAACAAAATAATACAACAGCACATTATTTAATATATTCTTTATTAATTTTATTGTTTTTTACAACTAAATATTTATTCAAATATTTTTTTTTGCAAGGCATTAAAACATGAACAGCAAAGCATTTACCACTTTGTAATCTTGCCATTCCTTTGCACAGTCCCTAAGCATGTTTTGCTTAGGGACTGTAGACAACAAGTGATGGAGTGTTTCAGGAGTGATTTTTTTTCCATTCTTCCAGCAAACAAGTCTCAAGGTGGGCAACAGTACAGGGTCTTCATTGTCATGACATGTTGCACTTAAAAATGTGCCACACATTCTCTATTGGGGACAGGTCTGGACTGCAGCAATAATGGACACACACCTGAACCTCCAGGGGCACATAAAGGCAATAACAAGGTCAGATTTCTATCAACTTAAGAACATCTCTATGATTAAAGGACTAATATCACAGAAGGACGTTGAAAAACTGATCCATTCGTTCATCTTTAGTCAGATTCATTACTGCAACAGTGTCCTCACAGGTCTACCTAAAAAGTAAATCAGAGAGCTGCAGCTGATCCAGAACCCTGCTGCCCGTATTCTCACTAGAACCAGGAAAGTAGAGAAAATCACCCCAGTTCTTAAGTCCTTACACTGGCTCCCTGCAGCTCAGAGAATAGACTTTAAAATGCTCCTTCTAGCTTATAAATCACTGAACGGTTTAACACCAAAGTATGTTGAAGATCTGTTGTCACTATACCAACCCAGCAGACATTTCTAGAATTAGAACTAAAGAGGGAGAAGCAGCTTTCAGTTTCTATGCTCCACAAATCTGGAACAAACTTCCAGAAGAATGCAAAAATGCTGGTTCGTTTGGCTCTTTTAAATCAAAGATTAAAACTCTACTATTCAGATCTGCCTTTAACTCCTAAATTGTGTTTTTTGATTATTCTTTGATATTCACATATTTTTGAACTGATTGTGTTTTATCTGATTTTAAACTACAGTATATTGCATATATTTTTTCCTTATACCTAACCTTAATTGCTCCTTGCACTTTGCTCTTTCATTAATGGATCCTCGTGTTTTTATTTGTTTTTAAATTTCATACTCTCACATACATTTTATTGTATGCTTCAATTACTAAATGCATTTTTTTGTGATGATCTGTTTTAATTTTCATATTTTTATAATGTATTTTGTTCCTTTACCACTGAATCATGTAAAGCAAGTTGAATTGCCTTGTGTTGACAGTGTGTTATATATATAAAATTTGTATATAAAATTCGGTCAAGTACCTATACCTTCTTCTTCCAGGATTTTGTAATGTGTGCAGAAAAGTCTTTTCGCATTGTCTTATTGAGATATGCATGCGTGTTTGTTTGGAAAAGATGTATTCTTGAAGGAAGCATATTGTGCACCAAAATCTCTGTGTACTGTTCAGCATCAATGGTGCCATCACAGAATGTCAATGTTACCTTTGCCAAGGGGACTGTCACAACCCTATACCATGAAAGACCTGTATGTCTTGATTATCTTTTTTTTTCTTCCGTCCAGAGCACACGGCATCAATTTCTCCCTGAAAAACACCTAAAATACTGATTGATCCGACCACATTACATGCTTCCACTGTGTGAAGATCCATCTCAGATGCCTCCGAGCCTAAAGAAATCAGAATCAGAATCAGAATCAGAATCAGTTTATTGGCCAAGTATGTCACATACAAGGAATTTGACTCCGGCAAACTTTTTCCTCCAGTACAGAACTTGAATAAGTGAAATAAAAAAATAAAATAAATAAAAATAAAAATATGAACAAAAATAAGTAAAAATACAAATAAATATCAGATCGTAAATAATAAAGGATAATATATACACCAAGCCGGGGTTATTTTACAGTGAGTATGTACAGAAGTGCAGAGTTATAGTTTATTGTTATGTGAGTGCACTCACACACTGTGACTAGACAGAGTTCGTCAGAGCGACAGCCTGGGGGAAAAAACTGTTTTTGTGTCGGGTGGTTTTGGCGTACAACGCTCTGTAACGCCGACCTGAGGGGAGGAGCCTAAACAGATTGTGGCCAGGGTGTGAGGGGTCAGAGGTGATTTTCCTGGCCCGCTTCCTGACCCTGGCCCGGAATAGGTCCTGAATGGAGGGAAGATCGGTTCCTATGATCCTCTCTGCAGTCCTGACTGTTCTCTGCAGTCTGTCCTTGTCTTGCCTGGTGACGGATCCGAACCAGACAGAGATGGATGAGGTCAGGACAGACTGGACTATTGCTGTGTAGAAGATGATCAGCAGCTCCTGGGGCAGGTTGAACTTCCTGAGCTGACGCAGAAAGTACAGCCTTTGCTGGGCCTTTTTCCTTATTATGTTGATGTGTGAGGTCCACTTCAGGTCCCGTGTGATGGTGGATCCTAGGAACCTGAAAGACTCCACTGTGGGGACTGGCTTGTTGAGGATCATGAGAGGAGATGTTGATGGTGGTCTCTTCCTGAAGTCCACTGTCATCTCCACAGTTTTGAGCGGGTTTAGCTCCAGGTGGTTCTGACTGCACCAGAGAACCAGCTGTTCCACTTCCTTTCTGTACACAGACTCGTCGCCGTCGCGGATGAGTCCAATGACGGTGGTGTCATCTGCAAACTTCAGGAGTTTCACAGAAGGGTCCCTCGACGTGCAGTCAGTGGTGTAAAGGGAGAAGAGCAGTGGGGAGAGAACACATCCCTGGGGGGCGCCGATGCTGAGGGAACGGGAGCTGGATGTGAACTTACCCAGTTTCACCTGCTGCCTCCTGTCAGTCAGGAAACTGGTAATCCACTGACAGGTGGAGGGAGGCACGGTGAGCTGGGACAGTTTTGGTGGAGGAGCTCTGGTACAATGGTGTTAAACGCAGAGCTGAAGTCCACAAACAGGACCCGAGCGTAGGTACCTGCAGAGTCTAGGTGGTGCAGGATGTAGTGTAGAGCCATGTTGACGGCATCATCCACTGACCTGTTTGATCTGTAGCGAACTGCAGGGGGTCTAGCAGGGGATCTGTGATGTCCTTCAGGTGGGTCAGTACCAGACGCTCAAAGGATTTCATGACCACAGATGTTAGGGCAACTGGTCTGTAGTCATTTAATCCAGTGACTGGGGACTTCTTGGGAACCGGTATGATGGTGGAGCGTTTGAGGCAGGAGGGGACCTCACACAGCTCCAGGGAGTTATTGAAGATCTGGGTGAAGATGGGAGCCAGCTGGTCAGCACAGAATTTCAGAGAGGCTGGGGACACTCCGTCTGGTCCCTGAGCCTTTTTAATTTTCTGTCTCTGAAATAGCTGGCGCACGTCCTGTTCGCAGATCGTCAAGGCAGGTACGTGGGTGGTTTGGGGTGAAGCTGGGTCTTTTGTGATGGAGATGGTGGGGGAGGTGGGAGGTGTGAAAGTCCTTTCAAACCTGGAAAAGAAGTCGTTGAGGTCCTCAGCCAGGCGGGGGCTCTCCACAGGGTGGGGGGATGGTCTCCTACAGTTAGTAATGGTCTGCAGGTAGCTCCAAACTGCAGAGGGGTCGTTAGCAGAAAAACGGTCCTTAAGCTTAGCACTGTAGTTCCTCTTTGCTGCTTTGATCCCTCTTGTCAGCTGGTTCCTGGCCTGTTTGTACAGGTCCCGATCCCCACTCCTGTAGGCCTCCTCCTTGTCCTGGCGTAGCCGTCTCAGTTCTGCAGTGAACCACGGTTTATTGTTTTTGAATGAGCAGAAGGTTTTGGTCTGCACACACATGTCCTCACAAAAGCTGATGTAGGATGTCACAGTGTCGGTCAGTTCATCCAGGGATGAAGCCGCTGCTTCAAAGACGCTCCAGTCAGTGCAGTCAAAGCAGGCCTGTAGCTGATGGTGGTTCTGGACACTGTAAAGATAGAGCTTAATTTTGGCACAGTACTTAATTGTAAATTATTGATATAAGTACATATTGTGATACTTGACAAAGATTTGCCAAAAAAGTCAAGCGCCGATGTGGTGATATTCCTTAAATGTATGACGATTCTTGATGCAGTGTCTCTTGAAGGATCGGAGATCACTGTTGGTCAGCTTAGGGTTGCCCCTTGTGATTTGCACACTGAAATTCATCCAGATTTTTTGAATCTTTTAATTATATTATGCCCTGTTCAAAGTGTTCTTAAAGGATTAGACCTTTCTTGGATGCTGCTTTTGTACCAAATCATAATTGCAATCACCTGTTGACATCAGTGGTTTCAAATCATATCATTATTTAAACAAATGACCAGATATATTAGCCCTTAAAAACAGCAGTTAAACCAATACTAAAGAAGAAGAACCTAGACAGCACCTTAAAGCAAAACAACAGACCATTCTCTAATCTCCCATTTAGCTGTAAAATTATTGAAAAAGCTGTGTTCCAACAGTTAAACAGCTTCCTAACAATGAACAACCGCTTTGATATTTATCAGTCTGGTTTTCGTAGGTAGCACAGAGCACAGAGACTGCCCTCGTCAAAGTTTTCAATGACATCCATACAAATACTGACTGTGGTAAAACCACAGTACTGGTACTATTAGACCACAGTGTGGCGTTTCACACTGTTGATCATGATATATTACTAGACCGTCTAGAGAGCTGGGTCGGACTCTCTGGTACGGTACTCAACTGGTTCAAATCTTACCTCAAGAACAGGAATTTCATTGTGTAGATTAGCCAGTTCATAGAAATCACATGCAGGGTACCACAAGGCTCCATCCTAGGGCCCCTCCTATTTAGCATCTACATGCTCCCACTAAGCCAAATTATAACCACCAACAATGTTAACTACCACAACTATGCTGACAACACTCAGCTTTATATCTCAATGTTACCAGGTGATGTTGAACCCATCCAAATCCTCAATAAATGCATTGAGCAAATTAACAACTGGATGTCCCATAATTTCCTCCAACTGAACAACAAAACTGAAGTATTTATCTTTGGACCCAAAAAAGATCGACTACATATCAGTAATCAGCTTAAACAGGTCCAACTAGAAACTACCCACCAGGCCAGAAATCAAGGTGTAATAATGGACTCAGACCTGAACCTCCTGGGTCACATAAAGACGATAACAAGTTCAGCTTTCTATCATCTGAGAAACATTTCCACGATTAAAAGGACTGATGACACAAGGAGACCAAAAAAACTCATCCATGCATATATCTCTAGGCGCTTGGATTACTGTAACAGTATCTTCAAGGTCTACCAAAAAAAATGTAAAGCTTTTTTTACCTGATTGTTCTTACATTTTTATATAATTATTGTCTTGATTATTTACGCTGTGTTCCAGTTTTAATCATGTAAAGCACCTAGAATTGCCTTGTGTTTAAAGTATGCTATACCAATAAAATTGCCTTGCCCCACATTGTTCCCGTGTCAATTTTTAAAAAATGTTTTGCAGGTCTGAATGACAGTAAAGAATGTATATTTACAAATTAAATGAAGTTGACCAGACAAAACAGAAAATATTTTGTCTTCATATTGTCTGCAATGAAATACAAGATAAAGTACATTTAGAAGTCGCAACTTTCTTTTTCTTTTAATTGAATTTCCCATCTCGTCCCAACATTTTCTGATTTGGGTTGGTAAAAAAAATATTTTCAATCACAATTTTATCTCAATTTTTTTTTCTTTTTTTAGAATGACTGAGACAAAGAAGGGTTTTTAGACTTAGTGCATTGTGGGTAAAATTAGGTTCACCGACATCAGCAAGTGTGTGGGTGAAATACTGACTACAGTGTGAAGCGCTTTGTAGTCTTCTGATTGGAAAAAAAGGCTATACAACTGACTTAAAAGGTAATCTATGATTTAATATAAATTATAGTATTTGGGTTAGTCAAGTCATTTGTAAAACTTCAAATCAACTAATATCAAAATATGCTAGTGAAATAAAACTGCATAAGTTAGGTTACTACTAAGTTATAAGTTGGAAGTAGTTAAATGCTTGGATTTTAATTAATTCATATTTTGGAAGTTATGATGAACTTTACAAGTGAGCTAATTTTAAAGTTATTATGTACTCAATTTAAAGAGTTCCCTGAGCCCATTTGATAAGTTGACTGAAACTCTCATTGCCTGTATAGTAAGTGCAAGCAATAAGTGTCTTCTCTTCTGTATCTTAATCAAAATTGTTTATGGGAGGCCAACAGGGATTAGTTATATTTATATAGTATATATTTTAGTTATAGCATATATTTTATTAGTTGTTTTTAATCCCATTTGGTACCTTGTCAAAAGTAAATGATCATAAAACCAGCTAGGAATGAAAGTTATGAAGCGAGTCACGCAACCACTGGGGCTGGTTGATAGACAAGGATATGACTGTTTCCACATTTCAACAATGAGCAAACACACAAAACCTGCAAGCTGCAAAAACTCTATCCTGTTAATCTCTGAGCCTACATCCCAGACCCCAAAGCAGCCAGGCTGCCCCCAACCTAAAGCCAAGAGTAAGCAAGACAACACACCTTGGACTGTGGTGAGTAAATAGAGTAGAGGGGATATCTACATCTCTCAAAGTAAGCCTCAGCTCTCAGGGATTGACAAAAGCAAACAATTGCGCTAGCAGGCCAATAATTGATGGCACCATTTCTTTTCATACAGTAAATAAACGTCAAGCGATGGTGAGACGCAGCCACTAGGTTACAAAGAGTAACAGCAGTCCAGGATTACAGAGAAATGGGTTCCTTTGATCTTGCACGTCTTAGATCTTTATTTCTAATCTGTTGGTTTTTAAGGCACAACCTGAGAAATGACCCGCAGCACCAGATAATTTTAAAGAAGTTAGATTCTGAGGTGTGAATTTTGCTCATTAAATGGCAAGGATGACCCTACACTGCCCTTTGAAACCACCTATCAAGCCCAAAATCTTGGTGTAGTGATGGACTAAAGGCTCCATCCTAGGACCCCTCCTGTTTGATATCTACATGTTCCCACTAGCCCTGATTATAAAAATGAATAAGATTAGTTACCATAAGTATGCATATGATTCTCAGCTCTATATTACAATCTCAACAGGTGACTTTAAACACATCCAAACGCTGAGCAATTGCATTGAATAAATCAATGCATGGATGTCCCAATATTCTCTTCAGCTGAATAGAAATGAAACAGAAGTAATTATTCTAGAACCTAAAGAAGAAATATCAAGAGTCAGCACACAGCTTCATTTGGTACAGCCAGAAACTACTGATCAGCCCGGAAATCAAGGTATAGTAATGGACTCATACATGAACCTCCAGTGTCTCATAAAAGTAAAAACAATGTCAGTCTTCTATCATCTGAAGAACATTTTCAAGATTACAATATTGATGTCCTAACAAGATTAAGAGAAATGTATCCATTTTTTTACCTTTAGTTGAATTAATTACTGCAACAGTGTCCTCACAGGTCTGCCTAAAAAAACAAAAAAACAATCAGACAGATGCAGCTGATCTAGAACGGTGATGCTCGTCTTCACTAGAACCAGGAAAATAACAAAATTCATCCTAGTTCAAAAGTCCTTACACTGGCTGCCTGTGGCTCAGAGAATCAACTTTTTAATACTTTGTTTAGTTCATTAATGGCATTAGTTCATTAAATTAAAAGGCCTAGCCCCAAAATAGATTGAATAATTGTTGTGAATGTATCAACCTACTAGGCTACTCAGGTCTTCTGGTTCAAGTCTACTTTGCATCCTCAGTGTCAGAACCAAACAGGAAGAAACAGCTTTCAGTTTTTATGATCTTCTAATTTGGATTAAATTTACAGAAAAGTGTTAAACTGTTGAAACACCGAGTTACTTTAAATCGAGGTAAAAAAAAAACTGTTTAAATCTGTTTAGCCCTGCGTTTCATTATGAATAATTGGAACATTAATCATTAATTCAAGTCTGGATTTCAGTTTTTCATTAAGCTTTTTTATTGTCACTGTAATGTCACTTTTATGTTTGTTTATTGAGTTGTTTTATCATGTACAGCCCTTTGAACTACCTTTCTGCCAACACGCACTATACAAATAAACTTGACTTTGATACTAGCTGCTGTGAGACAACAGGGAAAAGATGCAGTTATACAAAAGAATGCGGCAGATAATTTATCGAGGCCTGAAGAGATTGAGTTACTGACAAAAAAACTGTAAAACTAACAATTCAGGTCATAATTAATTAGTCCCTCTGTGCATCCTGGATAAACACAAATGGACACTGCACACTCAAGCCTAGTTTATACTCTCTGTCAGCAACTTTGCACCCAGACGCAGACAAACTGACAGTGACGGTTTTTGTTTATAGTTCGTTTCTTTCAGTGTTGCAAAACAATTCCTTACCAGGACAGCAGGTGGTGCTGACTTTTTATGGTGGGGCTGCCTACCATCACAATGTTGTTTTTGGTTAACTAGAGTTTATTTTCTTCAGCTTATGAATGCATTCCCCCTCAAGGAGCAATGGATGACAAAAAGTAAGTTTTGATTAATCTGGAAAGCTTTTATTTGAAGTGCAGCTCATAGAATACACCAAAAACGCAAGTGTGCAAACACATCAGTTTGTTTTGTTATTCTCCACAGCTCCTTGTATGTAAAATCGTCAAAAGATCATATTTGATAAACTACCTGCTTTCAATATAAACCATGTAGTGCTCAAACGCTATATTGATTATATTTACTATAGAGCACTCTTCTAGTGAAATGGTCTCTGGCTATTGTTAAGCTGACCAATCACAGGATCAAATCAAATCAAACTTTATTTATAAAGCGCTTTTCAAACAAAGAAGGTTACTCAAAGTGCTTTACAGATTTAAAATAACCCCACAACCCCCCCCCCCCCCTTCAAAAATAAAATCATCAATGCAAATACAACCCCCTCCCAACCCAACCCATCAGCCATACTCACTCACACACACACTTAGAAGCTACAAAAAGCGGGCTGAGTACAGATGAGCCAGGAAATGCCATCATGGGAGCCATCTGCATCAGCAGCAGCAGATCAACAGCAGCAGCCAAGGCTCCGACCCAGGGCGCCCAGAGGAGGGAGGGCTGGTACCCCCACCTCCACCCAAGCGCTACCTGGGGGGCACCCAGGCAGCCACAGCCGACCACCGCCCCCGATGCAGGGGGCCCCCAGAGAGGAAACACTGGCAAGAAAGATTAAAATACATTAAAATATAAAGTTAATAAAATATAAAGTATATAAAGTATAAAACAATAAGTGTAAAACAAATAATAAAAATGCAAAGCAGATTAATAAATAAACAGTTAAAAGCTAAACTAAAAATTAAATCAGGTAAAACATGCTGAGCGATTAAAAATATATTAATACATAATAATTAGTTAAAGAATACACTCTCTGTTAACAGAGACAAATAGTTAGAAAATTGGGCTCTACTCCATCCATCGTTCCATAGTTGATGCAGAGAGACGGATTATGCCGTTGGGTCTATCCATTTTGACGTAGAAGGAGAAGTATAAACTAGGCTCCCCATACACCCCCCCTTCCCGAGCCCTCAGTATCTATATACTGTATGCAGTTTAACGGTGGGCACAAGCCGCAGAGGTTAAGCTGAACGACTCTCCCTCTGGATGCCTCAAGTTGTTCCCACCCCGAAGGCCCTTACGTGTGTCGCATCAAAATGTTTGAAATGCGAATGTCAAAGTTGTAGAGTAAAACACTTTTGCAGGATGTCACGGAATAGTGGTGATGGAAACGCCTCGCTGTGGTAAAGGGATGGAGCTGGCAGACAGAGGTGTCTGGGGATGAAACTCAGACGCTCTTACTGCAATCCTTTTTTAGTCATTTTAGGTATCTTTATTTCCGTGCGTAAATTTGAAATATGTGTTTTCGATCAAGTTGTCAGTGATATGAATTGTGATCTGTCAAAATTATGTTTTGCAGTAGAAAATTATTTGTCAATAAATAACTTCTGGTTTTGTTCACCCCATTATAGCATCGGGTGCAAAGTAATTTACCGCCACTTTAACGTAGAGACTGAGGTACAGTAACTTTATAGCATGGTCCTTGGCAGGAATTTTAGTTGGTAAATGTAAAATATTTCGCTCTCACTCCCTCTCCCATAAGAAACTGACAGTAATACAACATGCTGTCAGACATAAAATGTTGAGAAGGAGCGTTAAAATTAGTCAAAAATGGGTTAAAATTGAAATGATTGAATAAACTTCCAAGACGTGCAGAAGTCATGACAATTGGCTGAAATTGCTTTGAAATTGTCACTGTTTAGAATTAAACAGACTTTGTATAGCTTAACTGTTTGCTTTGTCACAAATATACTTCTTGAAGTGCAGGATAAATCTTTTGTTTTCTATTCATGTGTAATGGACAAGTTATGTGCAATTAAGCTACTGGTCTCTTCTAATTTCAGCAGATTTTTAAAAACTGCTTAGAAAAATCCAATTACTTTGATATATATCAACTTTGTTAACAAAAACAGATACTTTATCTAGTAGGTAGTTAATTTTATTATTAATTCAGTTAATTACTCAGCTACTTTTTGGAACAAGATGTAACTGTAAATAAACACTTTTTTAGAGTATAATTCCTAACACTGCTGCACACAGATGTTCTTATCCTTTCTCTGTCAGTGAGAGTGATGACTGGGCGTCATCAAGACTGATCTTGGAGATAAAGCGCTTCCTCCAGCAGTGAGAGGTGGTGGCCTGCCGGCTTGGTGATCTCAACATTCGCATGCTACGGAAGAAGATAGCAGAGATAGATGAAAGACCGCCTGCATGACTGGAAGAGAAGATGATGAGACGAGGGGGAAGTCTCCAAAACAATTTCAATATTGACACAGTAAGTGCAGGCAATAAGGGTCTCCTCTTCTGGATCCTCATCAAAGCCCTTTACGGGAGGCCAACGGGGGAATAATGCACCAGAAAGCTGGAACCAAATCACTCTTAGGAATCAAAGGACTTCCAGTATCTCACATAAATACACATGCATGCACATACAAATTCTCGGTTCAGCATAACGCTTTGATGTGTATCTTTCTGAATGTTGCAAAGTGCTGGGCCACCACATCTTAAAGTGAGATGAGTTACATCTATTATTATGACCTATATTTGTGTGCTGATTAAAAAAGCACCTGTTTCATTGTTCCTCATCGGGTGAAGTTGCTAGATAAGGTATTTTAATGAGTCTTACATCCAAGGTATAACTCTACCTTGTGGATTAGATGCCATCTAAGTACCACAAGAATTTCCTAATGTTGTGACCCTGCTCACTCATATAGCAATAAAATCTTTCTCGTTCTGATCGTCATCTCCATTTGTCACTCACTCTTTAGCCTCAAAATTCCTAAGAATCTACCATGAGAAATACTAAAAATAAGTTTTTGTTTTGATAGATGTTTCCAACAATGTGTATTTATTCTAATTTAGAAGATTTGAATTAGAAAGGTAAATACCAAAAGCAGATGAAAAAAGTGTAGTCTTACGAAACCTAAAAGGTTAAAATTTTATTAACAAGAAAAACAACAAATAGAACATTTTACTTTAGATATATTGTTAAAATTTAAAAGTAGATGGCCAATAATTGTTTAAATTGAAAAACCAAAAATCATCTCAGATTTTATCCCTTGTGGCTTTTTGCAGTTTTGCATGATACCATAATTCATTTAAAAGCTTCTAAAACACCTCTAAAGACTTTTCAGGTAAATTAATTATCTGCAGAGATTCAAAAGTTGGACATTGAAACATTTAAAGTTATCAATGACAAAGAAACCAAAGTGAATACTCTCAAAGGTAATTTCTTCCACTTGAAATGAAAAATGAAAATGAAAAATTCAGTTGGAAAACCCAGAGATCTTTCTCCCCAGGGACACTTTTTTAGAAAACAAGTTGTTCAGATGTGAGGAGGAAGAGGAATCACCAATCAAAAACAGGGACTTTTTGCTACCAAGCTACCCCTGATTCATCAGGGCACTGACTCCACTAAATCCTGTACGGTGTGCTGGGGTCTCTGCACCAAAATGTTAGCAGCAGCACCTTAAGTCCTGAAAGTTGAGAACTGAGGCCTCAATGGGCCTGACTTGTTTGTCCATGACATTCTCCAGATGTTCAGGTAGATTGTTCTCAGGGGACCTTTGAAGTCAATATATCAAAATTGTAGTTGTGCTTGATATAACATTCCTGAAAATTTTTCGTTTCTTGGCAAGGCACATTATTTGGCTAAAAAAGGATTTTCTGTGGCATATTTCAGAAGCAATCCTGTCCTACAACAGCTGATCTTAGCTTGTACTAAGGGCATCAGGGTTCACTCCCTACATGCATCAGTGAGTCTTGGACCACCATGAGCTTGTCACCAGTTTATTGTTGTTGAATTTGCTAATTATCTGCGACTCCTAACCTCTACACCACCCCTAACCCTAAACCATGAAAAGCCATGAATAGGTGAATCCACAAATACTGTACTCCAAAAAGTTTACTTTATCAACATAATCAATTTTCTGAATATATCTACAGTCCTATTGAGTATTTTTTGAATGCAGCAAAAGGTGGAGTTACTGTTTGTTGAGAACACAGTGCTGTTCAATGTTTCAGCTAGACCTGGGGTACTCAGATACAGTTCTTAAAGGGCCAAAAAAATTATTTCAACCAGTCAAAGAGCTGTATAATTTAAATTCAGTTTATTTATTTCAATTCTATTCAGTTTTTCAATATTCAATTCACAACACATGTTATATCAAGCCCCTTTACAGGTCATTACAATTCAATCATACATACATTCCAATTATTTTATACGTTTTATCTAATAAAGGAAGCTTCCCCAAAATCTACGAAACCATGAGGGATGATTCTGTTGCTTTTTGTTGTTGGATCATAGATGTAACTAAATCCTACTTGCAGCTTCATATAATGATTTCATTGTATTTGTGGTGAGATGGTGTTGTCCTGGGGTCTCCTCAACTAAGATCGAGAATTGTCTTTATTGTGTTTGCTGGGGCACTTAGGTCTTTTAGATCAGTCTTTTTCAGTAGGTTTGTCATTGCAATGGTCTCTTCGCAAATTAAGCACAGGGGTCTGGTGCTGGAAATCCAAATAGTTTTTTCCATTCGTCATTAAGCTGTCTATTTTCATTGTCTACTTTTCTTTCAGCAACAAAATTGGAACACATTATTTTTCCCCATCGGAGTAACTGTAGAGGGAAAATTCATTAACGAGAAGCTCTGCCGTAAAACGTCTCACTTACACAGCTGTAAGTGCGAATGACAGTCACTGGATGTTGACAACATAGAGAAGGACACACCAGCATTGTGTGGGGCTCCATTATTTAAATGGAGCGCATAAAATACCACACTGCCTCAGTATAAAGATGCGGATATTAGGCACAATGGAAACTTCAGGGTAATTTAATCAGATGTCGCCTTTCAAAATTGCCCCCTTTGAAAGAATCAGCTGAAAACATCCAAATTTCACACAGTTTCAGCAGTGAGCAGCGTCACTAATGAGCGCAAAAGGCAGCAGAAATAACAGTAGATCCACTTTGGAAGAAGCAGAGGTTGTTGCTACTTTTCTGATTACTATTGTTGTAAACTGCTTCGCCAACAACTCTTATTATTTACAAAGCCGCTTGTTTTGCGACATCTGCTAATTTTCCTCTGAATTATAACTCGATCGGGCCATTTCCAAGTACATAGCCCCATTCAGGTACTCTATTGGCTCCTAAAACGGCCTGAAAACGGCCCTGTCGGCCCAGCCTGATGAAGTGCAAACATGGTAAAAAAGAAGGTCTGGTCAAATTACCCTGAAGTTCTGATAGTGGTAACGCAGGGTTTTAGAGCGGCTTGGGGGCCACCTATTGAGTAAGGCTGAGCTACACTTATCAGACTAAGCATACAGAGACATAGAACTACATTTCTTGTTTTTTTTCGAGTGTTTTTTTTCTAAAAAAAAGTTACTATTTGCAACTAAACAAAAAAATAAATAAATAAAATCCACCCAGTTGATTTGGGTTGATTTAGCAATAATGAATTTTGTTAAGTGAACTAAACTGATTTAGGTTGATTTAACAATATTATTTTATTTTGAGTGAACTAAATGTAAACATGTAGGGTCAACCTAATACACTCAGGTTGCTGTAAGGCACAACTTCATTTCCAGTGTTAACTAAACATGATTATAATGATTTCAGTAATCTCAAGGAAATTTCAATCAAACGCAACTGGACTTGGTAATTTGTCTTGGAAGACGTTTCACCTCTTATCCAAGAGGCTTCATCAGTTCATGCTCGCAGATATTAGACAGAGAAGACAGATGGTTTGAAAGAGGAGTAAAAGAAGCCATCTATGTAAAAGTAGAGAAACCATCGCTAAACAGAGGAGGAGGCCTGAGACATCACCTATCTCCAATTTACAATGCTGCACTTTCATCCCTCCCTAGAAGACTCAAACAAATTAGCCTCTAATAACAGAAACAACTGTGACTCCAACGACTGTCGTTATAACACAATAGGGCACTAATGAAGCCGAAACCTAACCTCCACCAATAGGCGGCACGCCAACGACCGTCGTTAAGACATGGAGCACAAAGGATCCAATGACATAATGATTCTTGTTCAAGAGGTTAAATAGCTGAGTCTCCACACCAGTTAGTTGGACCAGTCCCAGCCTGGTCAGCGGCGAGCCTGAACTGATGAAGCCTCTTGGATAAGAGGTGAAACGTCTTCCAAGACAAATTACCAAGTCCAGTTGTGTTTGATTGAAATTTCCTTGAGATAACCATGACCTGGATGAATGAGAATATTCACAGGCTGATTTCAGTAATACAATTCCTTCATTTTTTTCATGAAAAAAAGGGAATTGGCAGGTATTCATAATATATGTATGTATGTATATATATATATATATATATATATATATATATATATATATATATATATATATATGTATAATAAATGTAAGTTAACACTGAAAATCAAGCCATATACGTATATTATCATATACCACATTTTTGAGTTATTATGTAGCAAAGTGGTTAGTGCAGGTGCTAAGAAAACAGAGTCCCTTTTCTGAGTTTGAGTTCCATCCCCTGCTATTTATTTTTGTGCCTTATAGCAACATAAATGTATTAGGTTGACCCAACATGTTTACATTCACTTCACTCAGCAAAATTCATTATTGCTAAAAACATCCAAATCAGTTGGGTGGAAGTTTTTTTTATTTTTGAGTATATATATATATATATATTCAGTTATTAATTACGCACATTGCATTTCTTTGTGCAGTTGGAAACTGATATTTAGAGTTTGTTATCCAATATGTTTTTTGATCAGCTGAGTTTAACAAATGACTCGACCCTCATCCACATGTGGCCTAGGGTTCGGCTATATGGTTTAAAGATTAAAGCTCAGATTTTTTATACCGAATCCAATTTCTGAATTTAAAGCTCTAAAAAACCTCTATGTTTTCTGAAAAAGAAATTATAAGTGAGAAAAGTATTTTCACAAACTTGATTTTATTTTAATTATCCTGTCCCAAAGCTGATCTGAATTCAAAGTCCAACTATAAACAAGCTGTAAAGTATCATTGTAAAACAAGATGGTAGGCCCTGGGCGGGTTGACATCACTCTGAGCTGTGGAAGTCCAAGTAGTGCTTTGTTTGACAAACAACAACAAAAACGAATAAAAAAAATCTAAATTTTCCCAAAATTCAACCTTCAAAACAAGAAAATTAGATTAATCAATTTATTGCGCAGACCGAATGTGGTCCTTTGGAAAAATAACTGCTCACCCCTGCGCCTAGAGCCAGGTCTGTGAAGAAAGGGACCCGGCAAGTGTCTGATGGTTGAGGCTTGGCTCGTCGGACTTAGCTTGAAAAACAAGCTGAGAGACATGGGCCCGTCGGCTGCAGGTATAGAGATCAGATGCCATTTGAGATAGTCCGTGGACAATGCTGGGCTTCATCAGGCAGATTCTCCTATATATGTCAGTTATTCACATGTGTTTTCATTCATTCAAATTTTTTTTTTATGATGTCATTAATCTTGATTGGAATGCTTGTATGACTGAGTTGAAGATAATTTTCTTATAAAGTGCCTTGAGGTGACATCTATGAGTTGGAGCCATATACAGTACAGACCAAAAGTTTGGACACAGCTTCAGTGCGTTTTCTTTATTTTCATGACTATTTACATTGTAGATTCTCACTGAAGGCATAAAGCTATGAATTAACACATATGGAATTATATAGTACTTTTCCAAAAATTGTGAAATAACTAGGCCTCCAAAGTTACCAGACCTGAACCCAATCGAGATGATTTGGGGTGAGCTGAACCACGGGGTGAAGGCAAAAGGGCCAACAAGTACTAAGCATCTCTGGGAACTCCTTCAAGACTGTTGGAAAACCATTTTGGGTGACTACCTGTTGAAGCTCAATATAATACAAAGCAGTAATCAAAGCAAAGGGTGGCTACTTTGAAGAATCTAAAATATAACACATGTATTCAGTTATTTCACCCGTTTTATTTAAGTATATACAGTAATTAGATACATCATATGTTCATTCATAGTTTTGATGCCCTTAATTGAGAATCTACAATGTAGTCATGAAAATAAAGAAAACGCATTAAAAGAGAAGGTGTGTCCAAAATTTTGGTCTGTACTGTATGTAAACTAAATTGAAATTGAATTAAGTAGTCACAAATAGTAAGCTATGTACAATTTTTTGAATGAAGCCCCTGCTATATTTGAACTAAAGGTATAAAGCAAAAATGTTCATATGTGTTTAGTTTTCTTATATTATTATTATTATTATATAGGTACCTATATTTGGTATTCAGATTTTCTAGCCCTGTCAGTTCAGTACGCGTGTACTAAAAAAATAAAGCTTTTTTGTATGTGAACACATGCAGACTGTTTATGCGAGGAACTCAGAATGCAGTGCAACAATCTGCAATGCAACTCTTAAAGGTCACACCAAAGCAAAAGAGAAAGGACTCCCAGCTATCACTAAACTTTGCTATTTGGGAATAGTAATGGCTTGTAATGCAGCTACGGTAGAAAATGAACGATGACAAATTTTGTCAGGGAACTCATCTTTCCACTGCAATAAGGTACATAAAACGCTCTGCACTGAACAGAAATAATTGACTTGCAACAGTGTTAGGCTGAATTGAAATATCACTGATGATACAAAAAAATTAAATAAAAACTAACACTCAAATGGCTACCAGTAGCATCCAATCAGCCCAAACAATTTATTTTATTAAAAATCTCACATCTCCGTTGATGAGAAGGAATTTTCCCAAAAGCTCAGCACGCTGCATTCAAGTACAGCTGGGAGACTAGGTTGTTTAAATATCAGTGCAGCTCCTTTGTGATTTTAGTATCTTGTACTCTCAAATATGAGCAAAGTATTATTTAAACATTTCTAAACATTAACATTGCTTGTTTTAATTGGTTATATTGTTTTATACATATAGCTTTGTCTGCTTGTACAATTTTATTTGTTAATTTTTTCTATTATTAAATCTACCAATCAAATATCTAGTCAGTTCCACGCTTTCATCATGTTTAAGTTTCAGAACGCAACAAAGTTAAACAAAGTTCGAGAACTGAAATGAAGAGATTCATGAAAAAATGTTGCTTGTTTAATACTGATCAAATTTTAAAAAATGTCATGTACACATTTGGGTTTATTTCTTCTTATTAAATTGAACCAAAATTGTAACAAACTGTCTTTAATTTTTCCAAATACTGTGATTTTTGTGTATATTTACACCCCAAATTATCTTATGAAATTGCCACATAGACATATAGATATTTTTAAAAAAATTATGTCAATACTAAATCAGCCTAAACCCAATGTAATGGGCCTTTAAAGGTGCAGTTCTCCCAGCCTGCATCCTTCTTTGGGAGTCAGATCCCACTTCCTTTCTGCTCCGTTTGTTATTCTTTCACCCTTATTCTCTTAAATGCCCGTGAAGATGAGATGGCTCTGTGATAACAGGGGACAGGGCAAATAGTGTAGTACACAAGAGGAACAAGTGCGCCTAAGAGCTTTAAATTTCAAAGAAAGATCAAGAGGGTACTGCATGAATGGGCTCAGCAATCATTGTAATATTTTAATCACATCACGTGAGAGATGAGCAATCAAGAGAATCCAAGTTCTTTTACAAAAGCCACTGAAATCCTCCCGTATGTTGTTCGCCCTTATCCGTAAAATACACAATTTACTTTGTATTATGAGTGTATGCTTTATGAAATCACCTTATCTTACTGTGAGTGTGTTTAGATGTGTGTGTGTGTTTGTGTGTCTGGGGAAGACAAAGTCAGACATATATTTACAATGAATTTCATCTTCTACCTGATTTTTATTTATTTGACCACTTTACTGGTGAATAGAAAAATATTATTTTACAACTAAAACTATACACTCATTGGCTACTTTATTAAGTACACCTTGCTAGTACCGGTTTGGAACCCCTTTTGTTCAAAAAATTAGTCTGAGAGGATTCAAGCTTTGGCGCATTAATCCGCATGGAAGTAGCCATCAGAACATGGGTACACTGTGATCATTAAGGGATGGACGTGATCAGCAACAATACTCAGGTAGGTTGTGGCATTACAACAATGATCAATTGGTACTAAGGGGCCCAAAGTGTGCTAAGAAAATGTGCCCCACACCATTACACCACCAGCAGCTTGAACCGTTGATACAAGGCAGGATGGATCCATCCTTTCATGTTGCTGACACCACATTCTGACCCTAACATCCAAATGTCTAAGCAGAAATCAAGAGTTGTCAGACCAGGCAACATTTTTCCAATTTTCTATTGTCCAATTTTAGTGAGCCTGTGCGAATTGTAGCCTCAGTTTTCTGTTCTTAGCTGACAGAAGTGGCACACATTGTGGTCTTCTGCTGCTGTAGCCCATTTGCCTCAAGGTTCGATGTGTTGTACATATCTTGGTTGTAGCAAGTGGTTGTTTGAGTTACTGTTGCCTTTCGATCAGCTCGAACCAGTCTGGCCTTTCTCCTCTGACTTATGGGATCAACAACGCATTTTTGCCCACTGAACTGCGCCTCACATAATATTTTCCATTTTTCTGCCATTCTCTGTAAGTCTTAGTCACATTAGATCAGCAGTTTCTGAAATGCTCAGACCAGCCCGTCTGGCACCAACAACCATTGCAAATGTACTTAAGTCACCTTTCTTCCCCATTGTTATGCTGTTTGAACTGCAGCAGATCGTTTTGACCATGTCTATATGCCTAAATGCATCTCTAACCAATGTCACTGGTTGAGTAGAAATTAGCGCTGATGAGCATTTGGACAGGTGTGCCTAATAAAGTGGCTGGTGAGTATAAATACATATATGCAATCTTAAATATTTAAAGAAACCTTCGCAATTATTATATCTGCTATGCTTTGGAAAAAAAGCATCAACAAAAAAAAATCACAATCCAGGGTTTGAACTGAGGAAAGGGGAAATTCCCTCTTAGGGAATTGTTTTTACCAAAATCCTTTGCTAAACTGCTAAAATTAACTTTTACTTGGCCCTTATTAATTAGATTGACAGGAGAATTCAGGAGTTTTTCATTTGCAAGCTAGAGCTTCCAATTTTTATAGGCGTATTTGACAAAGCAGTTCCATTTCCCTTTGCCACTTTTCAAAATGATCCTATGCAGAATAGCCATCTTAACAAGATAGAAAGGTTTGAGTTCTGCCCACTTTGGTAGGGTCTCCCACAACAAATAAGTCTCAAAGGAATCAAAGGTCTTGGTCATGTAAGACCACGATTTTTGGAAACCTCTCCCAGATTAGGAAGACTGAGGTTTCCTACTTCAGCAAGACCTGGCTGGAGATTATTATCGAGTGCATGGCATTTGAACCCTCAGGCCCAGCCTGAGAAAAACCACTACAGACATGGACTCAGGAGACAGGCAAAGTGGGGGTTTAGACTAGGCAGTTTCTGGGATCGTAATCTTGCTCAATGGATGGGATAAGGAGCTCTGTGATCCATAAGGAGCTCGGAGTAGAGCCATTGCTCCTCCACATTGAAAGGAGCTTGTTGAGGAGATTTAGGGGTCTGATCAGGAGGCCTTCTAGGAGCCTCCCTTTGGAGTTTTTGTTTTGCACATCCCACGAGGGGGAGACCCAAGGAGACCCAGAAATATATTTATATATTCGAGGCCACATTAAACAAATATTCTCTACTTTTGACCGTTTGGACGTTTTAACAGATTACAATTCACACCCCTGACCACTTGGTGCAGACACATGTACATTTCCAACTTTACGCAGGGAATTCATGTAACTAATCAATCATAGTTGTTGTATGGACACCACACTCAAAAAATTTGGCTATATGGGAGCTAAAAGCCTGTTGAAGAATTATAGAGGCTTTGGAGCATGTCTTTCACTGCATCATACACAGACCAAGGGTGACAGATGTCTGCAGCTTAAACCCTGATGCAAAAGAGCGCATTCTGTTGGATTTCCTACCACTGAACGATTAGAAAAGCCATTGCTCAGAGTCTTGCCGAATTCGAATGCCTCAAATTGGAAACATTTTCCCTTATTTCTAAACTTTTGCTGACTTCGCGCTTGTGATTCGATCAGCACTCAGCCCATGACAGGTGAAAAGTTCATAACTAATACATACAACCTACAAACAATCTACAAATCAGCTTTTTGTGTGATGGCACAATATTGATTTCTTTTTCAGTTTGTCTGAATTTAATATTGAATCATATGAACAAAATCCCCCTCCTGGCCTGTGTTAGGCTACCCTAGGCCAGGAGGGTTCATTGGGATACCTCATAAACTACAGGCTGCTTGACATACCATGATCGGTTAAATACATTTGGCTTAGATAAAACCAGTGGGAGAAAGAAAGAATGGTTGAACAGTGGTGGGAACAGACCTCAGTAGGAATATTAATGGACACCTTCAAAAGCTCCTGGAGTACTCTTCTGGAAGTTTTGAGGACTTTTATCTTTATCTCCAAACTTGCTCTCTCCTTTTTCCAGCATTGTCCAAGCTGCATTTCTTCTAATATATTTCCTACGAAATCTAAAGCTCTTGCACTGCTCAGTCAGACTTCTTAAAGATCACTTGATGTTTATTAAAAAGGAATCAGTCAATTTGCTTATTTTAATACAGGCCCTATGTTATTCTTTACTATGTATAAATTAGTGTCCTTTAGAGAGTTAATCAATACAACTACATGTGTTTCTTTTGCTGTTAATTTTTTACTCTTGGACCACATAAATTGAAGTGAAAAATATAATCACCCACTTTATAATTTCTCACAGAAATCTTTCTAATAGAAAACTTTGAAACAGATTGGAATGTTTGTATGAATGTGTTGAAATGACTTTTCTAGTAGCGTGCCTTGAGATTACATCTGTTGTGAATCATTTCTATATACATGAATTGAATTGGATAATTTCTCACTGCTGATTATGCAACCTGGTGCACCACAACAGCAGTTTACACATGTCAGTTGTTTCATTGGGCTGTTGGTGCATGCTGTGAAGTTCTGTGACATTCTCAGTGCAACTTGGCAGAATTTCCACGCTGAAGCAAATTCCTTTGCATTTTTGTAGCATCTGAAGTAATTCAGATTGTGATAGCCAGACTTTTTGTGCCAGGGAGAGGCCTAGGAACTTGCACTACATCATTCATTATGCCTGCCTATCAAACAGCACAAGCTGTACTCATCTGGAGCCATTCCAAGAGGGCTCTCGTCATTTGCTTGCCACTTGGTGGCCAATTGCTAGAGCAAAGGAGACAAAAGCTGCAGGCCACCCCTGCATGCTCTGATTGCTCTGAGAGAGCAAGAAGAGGGAGGAAGGACGGGGGCCTCCTTTTGGCATGGCAAAATGTAGATTCCTATTGCAGGGTAGTTTTTGCACAGAGTTTTCTGGACAGAGAGGTAAATGGGGTCTCTATCTGCTCTGAAGCTTATCTGAATTAATACATGTTGACATATTTTCCTTAAACTTTGGGTAATTAGGCAGAATAATAACTAACATCCAACTTAGACATAGCAAGTAAGTTTACATTGGACTATTTTCTGCCTCATTGTTCACCAACAGAAAAGACTTGGATTCCTCATACTTCTGCTGTCTTGGCAGGTGTTTGGTCCATCAAACGAAGTAATCATCTTAACTGAATGTGAAGGATGATGGTATCAACTGTCACTCTGTAAAATTGTGAATGTATTATCCCTAATTTTGATGCGATGAAAAAAAAACCTGAAAGGTTGAGGTTTTTCCGTATCCTTTTCCCTCTTAGTCTTTGTTCTCACTCTCCTGGCTGCTGTGATCCACCAGGCCCTCCGGTTATTTGGATATTGTTTGGAGTCAAAGTTCTGTCAATCAGATAAGCAGTGACCTCGCAGACCCGGCAGATAAGACGTTACATGGCAAGAGGAAACGGCAGACAGCAGCGGGACACAAGGTCTGACTGTGAGGGCTCAGTGAAGCGCAACTGATCATAACAGTTCCTCGTAATCTGAAAGGCCACTATGAACCTAAATTTATTGCTTCTGTCTCTTCTGTCAAATCCTCTGTCAGTTTACATTGACTGACTCTAATTTGCAGACTGTACAGGAATGTATTACTGAGAATAAACCCCCTTTGTACAAGGTGATACAACAAAATAGTGATTAGAAGGTGGATTCTTTTTTCGTTTTTAATTAAATTTCTCAGGAAAAGTTCAGATTTCTACAGAAATTCCATGTCTTAGTAATCACTGGCATACTACATTAAAAACGTTCATGCAAGATTTAACGGTCTCAGTATAAGGCTTGCTCGTAACCTTGGCAGCTGTTGCAGAGTCACTGGGATGATTGGGAATAAGACGGACTTTTCAGTCACTCCGTAACTCTGGGAAATTACAAAAGGATGAATGAGAGGCGAGTCCTTGCTCAGGGTTTGCAGCTTTTGGGTGGTCCACAGGTTGGAAGCCCTCTGGGAGGGATCGGGGGGGAACCTCCACATATAATACCAATAAGATGACCTGTTGAAACAGGGGACACACTAATTCAAAAGCAGCTCAGCCAAACCCAAGCACACACTTAATTCACTATTCAAAAATATCGCTTTCCACAAAGTTGTTGCTGCTCGTTCTCCTTGTCAGAAAGTGATGGTATGAAATTTTTGGAAAAATAAACTGAATCCTGCCAGTGTTTCACTACAACCCCATTTTATATCACATGTCCGACCACTATTTAAGCCCATACATACCAAAAAACAAATACATTGGAAAGTTGAATAATTGTATCCCAAAAGTATGAGCAACTTTAGTGTAAGAACATGTTAGTTTTGTATTTAAACTTTCTGCCTATTTTGACGCAAATTTAAACATATTTATGTCTGAAAGGCGCGACACAGCAACCACAGTCTCTGGTGCCGCTGCTGGTCGGTAAGATGATGGTTCGGTTTTAAAAAAAAAAAGACTCTTGGTGGTCATTGTTCAGTGAAGGGAGGAAAGTACTCAGTAAAACTACCCCCACCCCTCAAAACGTTCTGTGGGTTCAAACACTTCAGTTAGAAGTGCTCCTCAAAATAAAAGGGTTACCGCTACAGAGATCAGACAAGTAAAGCCAATTTAACTCTGTTTGGCAGGTTTTTTTCATTCATGACATTGAGTTTTTCAAACATTAATTGATATTAGCTTTCAAGTGCACAATGAGAACTAAACTGATTTGCTTGCATTAGGTTTGTTGTGCGCTCTAAAAATAGGTTCCATTACTGCAGTCAAAAACTTTAAAACCCTTTGATTTATTTTGCAAAAATTATTTACATTTTCACATTTTCTTTAGATACCTTACAAAAAGCCCTAATCGGATTTTAATATTCATTCATCTCTTCAAAAACGTATTATTTTTTACTCATGTAAGCCTATAACAGGGTTCCAAGGAAAAATAAGCAAAAAAATATAAAATGCGGCACAAATCCACAGCTGTAGTCATAATCGTGAGTTCTTATGTACAATAAAAACATGATTGTATATATTTAGATCATTAATAACAATAGCATGTTTCAATTAGTAAAGAAAAAAAAGATATATGTTTTAGTGGAGCTGCTCTAATTTGGTTGTATTTTAGTTTCACATTCTAAATCAAACTGTGATACATAAGCTGCAATCCACTAAATAGCTTAGTGTTCATTTTGTCTTATTTTTACCGTTTGTTTTGAGGTTCTTTATTATCGACATATCAGGGTTTTTTACCTTTACCTGTTTTGACAGCCAATGCTGCCTTTTCAAAAGTGACACTTAAGTAACCTTAATCTGCTGATAACTAAGAACCTCAAAACAAAAACCCACTAAACAATTTGAAATAGAAACAGCAAACATCTAAAGGAACTGTGTGACTTTAGCGCTCTCTGTTGTTCAGAATGCAGACCAACTGCAAATCTGATAGAGTAGACTTTTGAAATATGTAGAAGTTTGAAAAGAAAAAGAGAAAAACTATCAAGAATAAGGAATTATACTTTTTCATAATAGTAGCTTTGAGATAGAAGTATTTTGTGTATTAGAAGGTTGAATTCAGTATTTGTACAAGAACAAATAAGGACCTATTTCTCTGATCTGAACATTGCAACTTCACTTCCTTTGTTTTACAGTAGCAGTATTTTTTTGCTCTCTTATCTTATAAATATTCTACATTTTTAAAATTGTTAAACTTTTTTTATTCACCTCATATGTATAAATGTGACACATAATGAAATTGATTTTTTTTTTTGTTTAGTTGATTTTCAACAAATGACATGAATAACGAATAACTAGAAGAAGAAGTCTCCACAAGGTCTTTTGCATCATGGAAAGATTATTTTTAAAAGAATTCCATTAGATAACGATTTAAGCTACTATGGTTTATTATATTACATAAAAACTAGCAATGATTACTTGATTAATTTCCCACAGTTTGGCTTCGAGGCTCTGGGATGGACTGGCGACCTGTCCAGGGTGTACCCAGTCTCTCGCCCGTTGACAGCTGGAGATAGGCACCAGCCCCCCCGCGACCCCTGGAGGACTAAGCGGTTCAGAAAATGGATGGATGGATGGTTTCGAGGCTTTTTTTTTTTTTTTTAGCAAACCCTTCAGGATGCTTTTACAGATTGATTTATCAGTTTATTTGGTAAATGTAATCCCGCTTGCCCCAAGTGAGTTAATTAGAGATCAAGAGTTATCCAATTCTTGTGACAGTTACTAATGCTGAGGGGGGTTTGCTCAGGTCATCAACTTCTTGAAGTTGATGACCTTTTTGGAGTAGTAGGAGAAAGTAGAAGAATGAAGAAACTTGGTCAGTATGTCTTCAGTCTAAGCCTGTAGCAGCATAACTATAGAGATAACCCAGGATAATCCAAGCCATTCTAATTATAAGATTTAATAAAAAAGAAAGAGTTTAATCCTGGTCTTGAATGTAGGTAGTGTGTCTGCATTTGTACACAAAAAAAAATGCCAATCTCTCCTCTCCCCTCGCAGCATTCCCCGAACACAGACAAATGTCTCATTAACAGACAATTTACGGAAAAATCCTGAAAGTAAGAAGGATAAGTGACCCTGGTGCTACCAAACAGCAATAAAATTAAAATATTAGAATCTTAATACTGTACCCTGTTGCTCAATACTACTGCTTATTAGTGACAGTTTACCAACAGACACACCATTACTTTGATGTGTTTTCTTGTTTTGGCTACAAGCTTTTAAAACTGTTAGTACACTGGCCTCATAGCGATTTTGTATTTTGACAGCAATGTTACTCCTTTAGCCTTGAGAGGGTGATAGAGGACAAATATCTGCAAAGTTCTGCTTTGTGCCTTTAAGATATGTCTGTAGTCCTAACTGATTTTTAGAAAAATATAGCTGAGTATCCTATGGTAAATAAAACTTGACTAATTGAAACCTGTGGTACTCCACAAGTAATCTGAGTAATAGAGCATGAAGAAGATTTATTTCGATCAGGAAGTTTCACTCCAGATATAAGTGACAGCTTTAAGGCCACATTTCTTCATTGTTCATGGGGGAATGATTGTTTTAGATGGAATGCTAATATTGCATCAGAATCTGGCACTGGTATATGGAAGTAAATCTGTGCCATTGGATTTTGAATTCGAATTTTTAGCACCAGTTTTTTTACATCCAATTTTTAACACAATATTTTTTTTGCATCTAACTCAGACCTTGAATTTTAAAAGACATCAAATTTCTTGTACAGATTTATTTTGCTTATGACATTTTTTTCAATGCAATGTAAAAAAATTAATTGTCAAAAAAAATGTAATGCTTAAAATTTTCTGTAAAAAAATTCAACATCTCAAAAAATTAAATGTAAAAAGATTCGATGTCTGAAAAAATTCAGTGCAGAAAAAATTCAACATGTCAAAAAATTCTATGTAAAAAAATTAAATGTCTAAAAAAGTTCAATGTAAAAAAAATGTGATGTCTAAAAAAATAATTGTTAAAAAATTTGACATCTCAAATAATTCAGTGAAAAGAAATTTTATGTCTTAAAAAAATTCTGTGTAAAAATATTCAGAGTCAACATCTGGGGTAACCAAGGGGAAGCAATCAATCCCTCTATCAAATCATGCACCATTCAGCAAGTCAAGTTATGCATCATTGCTCATGTGACACCATAACAGTAAAGCGGTGAAGTTCAAGTAAGCTTGATCAGTGAGCCGGTCACAAGTATCTCAATCGTCAGTAAGTATTGTATGGAACTAGAGTTGGGACTTATGTATTGTGACTTGTATCTGCTTATTTGTAACTTGTACACATGTTTTGAAAAATACAAGTACGGATTCATTTAATAATACAAGTACATATCAGAAAATACAAGTACAAATCAAAGATACAAGTACAAATCGGAAACACAAGTAGAAATCACGCTACTCCCAGAACCAATTAGATTTCTCGATTCCCTAACCAATCACGGAGAGAGGAGGGCGGTATTCTTCTGTGTTCACAACCAAACTTGACTCTTGGAAAAGTGAAGCCACGAAGGATAACAAAGTCCCGTTATCCTTCGTGAAATTAGTTAATAGCAGAGATATGTCTTTCAGTCTTCAGAGAGAAATTTTTGCTTATGACAAACCGACTCACCTTCAGATAACTGTGTGGTGATGACAGACGGGACTTCGGCTGCACTTTTCCAAGAGTCAAGTTTGGTTGTGAACACAGAAAAACACCGCCCTCCTCTCTCCGTGATTAGTTAGGTTAGTGTTTCTTATTTGTACTTGTGTTTCTGATTTGTATTTGTGCCTGATTTGTACTTGTGTTTCCAATTTGTACTTGTATCTTTGATTTGTACGTGTATTTTCTGATTTGTACTTGTATTATTAAATTATTCCGTACTTGTATTTTTCAAAACATATGTACAAGTTACAAATAAGCAGATACAAGTCACAATACATAAGTCCCAACTCTAGTTCCATAGTATTGGCAGTTCCTTCCTCGCCTCTGATTGGATAGAAATTTTCTAGCATGATTGGCTATTTTTTTAAGGGGCTAGTCCCGCCTTTTCTTGCCTCTCATTGGATAGAAAGTCTCTCTCCAGCGACTACAAAACGTCTCAGCAATGGGTTCTTTGCACGTACGGCGCTGACGTCACATCCGCGAAGTCGGAGTGCGACTGCCTCCTTTCCGTTTATAGTAAAAACGACAGCTAGAAAAGACAAACTCGTATTTTAAAGGCAAATAAAACAATACCATGAGCACTGTTGTGTCCTCGTTCTACCACGTCTTCAAAATATAACATACTTCTACGTTTTCACACCTTCCAAAGCGATGCTGAGTTAAGAAGACGGTGGTTAGTGAGTATTCGCCGCGACAGATTCACTGTAACACCACACATGGGGTTGTTTTTGAATAATGAGTCCTTCCACCACCAGAACCAAAACAAGTCTATATAGCACTCTCATAAGTGTTTGCTCTCATATGGGACGAGAGACTTTCTTCCACCCAGTGGTGTCTTGTGATGTGCAACAGCTGCAGGTGTACACCTATCAGCTCAGGAGTCACGTGGCTGCTAGAATACAAATAAGTGGTAAATCTGGGATGGCTGCCAATTCTTGTAGCCAATCAGAGGCAAGAAAAGGTGGGACTAGTCGCTAAAAAAAATAGCCAATCATGCAAGAGAAGTTCTATCGAATCAGAGACGAGCAAGGCAGTAACTGCAGATACTGACTGATGATTAAGATACTCGCGACCGGAGCGCTGACCGGAGCTTACTTGAACTTCACCACCTTCCTGTTTCGGCATCACATGACCCCTTGATTATATTATTTGACACAGGGAGTGATTACTGCTCCTTGGTTACCCCAGATGTTGAGTCTGAATATTTTTACACTGAAATTTTTTAGACAATGTTTTTTTTTTACAATGCGTTTTTTGAGATGGTGAATTTTTTTACATTGAATTTTTTTAGACATTGAATTTTTTTACATTAAATTTTTTTTACATTGAATTTTTTAAGCTGTTTACTTTTTAAAAAAACTGTTTTAAAAAAAAGTCATAAGCAAAAAAATTCAGTGCAAGAAATTTGATGGCTTTTAGAATTCAAACTCTGATTTAGATGCAAAAAAAAAAAATAATTGCTAAAAATCGTATGTAAAAAAAATTGGTGATAAAAATTCGAATTCAAAATCTGATGGCACAGATCTACTTCCATAAAAGATTTGAGGAAGAATGGAATATATTTGAAAGAGAGCAAGAGTTTTGCATGCACATATCACAGATATTGAGAGCAAATACATGAAATCCTACTCTTAAATTAAAAATGTATGCTCATAATTTTTGGCAGTAAAATTTCCCCATATATTGATCCAGATTTGTCTCCTTTGTCAACAATACAATGCAGCTGTTAAGTGAAGATCTCAGAGGTTCATTATAGAGAAAAGCATCATGAAGGGGCAACACAGTAGATAGGTCAGAGAGAAAGTTGTAGGGAAGTTTAATGTAAGGTAATATTATAAAGCACAGGGTTCTGTTTAATCAATTTGAAGAGCATGGCACAGCTGTAAACCAACTAATACATAGCTTTTCACTTAAACTGACACGTTGGCCAAGGTCAGCAATAATCAAAAGAGACAACAGACTCTTGATAAATCTGGAGCAGCTGCACAAAACCACTTGAGTGAGAGGATTTGTCAATATGACCACTATTAATTGTGCGCTCTCCAAGAAAAAGAAGGAAGCCACCATCAACAAGAAAGCTGTAAGAAGTCCTAAATGCAGTTTGCCGCTAACCATTTAGGAGACAGCAAACATACAACAGAATGTGCTCTGGTCAAATGATACTTGTACAAGTAGCACAATACTTCAAAAAAAATTTTCAAGTAAAAGTAAAAAGTAGCCATCTGAGAAGTAACTCAAGGGTAAAAAAGTATTTGGTAAAAAAGGCTACTCAAGTACTAAGTAAATGATCAAAACCTGAATAAGTTAATATTTAAAAATTATGTCATCACACAAACAAGAATGTTAAGTACATTTTTTGTATTTTAAAGACAAAAAAACATATCAATAACATAATTAGAACATAACAAAATTTAGACAAGAATTTTCTTTTCTCCACAATAATTTGCTTCTGCACAAAAGTAATTAAAGTAATATTTACAGGAGATAATATATATACATGTTAAAACAGGGTAAATTTGAACTCTCATTAAAAATATGTATATGTACAGTTTATATCACTGAACCCCCAAATGTCACCAAAGGCTAACAAGACAAAAAAGTAATATTAGAACAACAAGGCTTGTGTACCACTAAGATATCTCTCTTTAAAATTAACTTTGGGGTTGGAGTTTGGTGCATTTTTGGCTAAAATATGTCTGTTGTTGAAGTTACTCAGAACAGGTAGAGGAAACTGATTTTTTTGTTGTTGTCAAGTATCGATACTTCATGATAGTACTGTGCAAGTAAAAGTACAAAATAGTAGAAATATTCCTAACAGAACATTTAAATATTACTCAAGTAACCATATCTATCTATCTATCTATCTATCTATCTATCTATCTATCTATCTATCTATCTATCTATCTATCTATCTATCTATCTATCTATCTATCTATCTATCTATCCATCCATCCATCCATCCATCCATCCATCCCATAGACTGTATGATCCATCCTTAGACGACTCTGATCCATCCATCTTTTTTTTGTCATAACCTAAACAGGCTTTTATTTTGTTGTTTGCCCGCCTTGATTTGGAAAATATGCCACATCCGGTTTACCCGGAACCAAGTATAATTCCCAAAGATGGCGGAGCAAGGTCCAATGGCCATAGCGATGCGGCTCCGAAATCAGCTTCAGTCCGTCTATAAACTAGACCCACTACGGAACGAGGTGAGTTGCTTTGGATTTTATGCTCCTTCTCATCCGTGCAAAGCGCACTGACATCGAAAGAACCAGATACGGGAGTTATTGTGGCGTTCTAACGGGAGATGGTTGTTTCCGCTGCGCTGATGGAGAGAGGCTGAGAGCGATGCTCGAGCATGCGTATACGGCGGGGTCCAACGGTGTTGTTCTGCGGAGCAACGTGCATCAAAGCTCCCAACCAAGTGTTTAATTGGATAATTCCTGGCTGTGTTTTCATTGTTTCAGCAGAAAATTTACTTTTTAATTCGCGTTATACGGGGGAGTAAACTGTGGCGGCAAGAGACGCTGCGCTCCGTTGGTTCTCATTCGATTTGGTTGGTGAAGTAACGGCGGTCCGTTTCGAGTTGCTACTGCTTCGCGCTCGGCTTCTAGTTTGATAGTACTAATGTAGCCGTTAGAGCTCGGAGTTAGCAAGCAGCTCTCGATTCTTTCGACTACTCGGTTCCTCCTGACAGTGTATTGGTCTCCTCTGGGAAACGCTACTTTTTCCGTGTCAACATGATCGCAGAGGTCACGCTGAGCTCGTCTGCTCCTTCTCCAAGGCGTTTACGAGGAAGAGGCAGAAATGCTGAAAAACTATCTTTGCATCTCTAGCTTTAAGATCCCTGATGAACTATTGTTCTCTCACTTAAGGAAGAACGTTAACGGCAAATTGGGGTTCATTATGTCCCCCCTTTGTCTGCAGTGCTGTGATTCTGTTCAGGGGCAACTGCCCTGCAACTGCTTAGCCTTCTCAAAAACGTGTTAAGAGCCTTATAGTGAGGGATTCGAACCCCAATAGCCAGCACCCGTCTTCAGGAACTGCTTTCCTGCTTAATTTAGATGTTCCCGTTTTCCAACGCACGTATCACGTATGTGGAACCTGGTGACACGTTCATAAGGCATTTCAATCAGTAGCAACACGAATAAAACATTCAGAAAACTTTTTGACCCATTGATTAGACATAAACTCCAAAGTTGGGAAAAGTAGATCAACAAAAGTAGGACCCTCAAGTGCTCACCAAACCCCTGCATCAGATGCACCTCTGTGTGTTTTAGATGTTTGCAGATTGACACACGATTTACAGGAACTGGGGTCTCATTTATAAAACATTGCGTAGAATCCCTACTAAAAGTGTACGTACGACCAAAACAAAAAGTTTGTGTACGCCAAAAAGATTTCTGATTTATAAAACCATGCGTACGCACAGTTGTAAGCAATTTCCTTTTATAAATCACAGTCTTCTTGGAAGTTTGCGCACGTGAATTTGGCTCATATCCCGCCCTGAACAAGCCCAAATCTGGCTATAAAAGGTCAATGCAAAGCAGGACATGAATATTGATGCCTATAAAGAAGAGGGAAATACGGCAACAACAAAAGAAAATCAAGAAGAGAAACTTTACGGAGATGTTGATTGAAGTGCTAGTGGGTGAAGTGGAGGCTAGAAGAGACATTTTATTTGGTGGACACAGCAGCGGTGTCACAAATAAAAGGAAGAACTGCGAGTAGCAGCATGTGGCGTCTGTAGTGCAGACTGTCAGCGCAACTGACATCACGTTACCCAAAAAAAAAAAAAAAGTGGTCGGACCTCAAAGTCAAAAAAACAAAACAAAAACGTGCCTTCCACCGCCAGAGTGGGTCTGCTACTGGAGGGGGTCCGTGTACACCTGAGCTGACACCACATTGGAGCATATTTTAAAGAGACAGACTAATATGCCGTGTCTTTTCAGCTCTTAGATGGCGAGGATTAGGAGGCTGAGGAAGATGAGGTTGCCCAGCGTCTAGTGACAACCATTGGTACCTTAAATTATACAATAAAACAATTTTTACATCCTGGCCGATCAATTGCTCCCTGGCTGAAGGCTTCCTGTGAAGGAGGAGGCGGCTGGTCGGGGATCTCATGCTAGGAGGTGGTAGGACAGGAGGGAGGGGAATTTCCTCGGACGGGGCCCTTGTAGTAATGGGTGCAGTCAATTGCGCCGATTATGTTTGGGAAACCGGACATTGCTGTAAATTGCATTTTAATTTAAACCTGCTCCCCCGCAGTATATGGAAACGTGATGTATTGCCTGCTCATTTTAATGATCCCATCCAAGACTGCAGGCATTATTGCGCTCAGGGACAGTAGATGATTCAATTTATTAATTGGCACACAGTCCCGGCCCTTTTATCTGAGTTGAAGGTTTTGAGATAAATTTTATGTATCTATTTCAATATTGAAAAATGTTTTTAGAAGAGCCATAGCTCACTGCAAAGCTACAATATAGATATAATTGCTGGCTTGGATGTTTAGAATAACAATGATCCATCATTAATGTTTGGTGTGAGGTGAAATGATATGTATGAGAGGAGTAATATGCAGTCAGGCTGCAGTTCACCACCTCACCAACTGCGTCATTGATTCCTCCCTGTCTCCAAAATGTCCGTACGCACGGGTCAGAGTTGGCGTACAGGTGCGCACATTTTTCCGTCAAGTCTGTTTTTATAAATCCCAACTTTTGCTTTGAAAGTGGCGGACGCCAGTTTCAGGCCCCGTTTTGTGCGTACGCAACATTTATAAATGAGACCCCAGGTCATTAACAAGCTCCTAAATAACTGAGGAAATGCAATCCTCTTTAAACAAGGTGAACTTGTTTAAAGGAGAGTGGGGCAAAGAACGAGTGGTATCCATGTACTAACACCTTATCACAAAATATTGAATTATGCCGTATTGGCTGCTTAAATGCAGCATTTGGCTATAGTAGCTGAAGTGTAATGGTTTTTTTAATATATAGGTGAAACTCTGAAGAATAAGAATAGCATTCAAAAGTTAATTTATTTCAGTAATTTAAATTAAAAGAGTAAACTTATATATGATATAGACTCATTACATGCAAAACAAGATATTTAAAAATCTCAGAAAATTAGAATATTGCTTAATGGTTTGAAATTTTAGGCTCAAGGTGTCACACTCTCATCAGCTAATTAATCCAAACAATCTGCAAAGTGTTCCTGAGATTTTAAATGGTCTGGTTCAGTAGGAAGACTGCTGATCTGACAGTTGTATAGAAACCCTGTATAAGGAGGGACAGCTTTAAAAGGTAATTGTAAAAGAAGTTGGTTATTTAAATCTAAGGTGATTTAAAAACACACATTTATTGAAAAAGTGGATACAACAAATTACATTCCTTTAATCTAGCTACCTTAATTTATAGTGGAAAAATGAAATGTAAACAATTCTTAAGTGTAAAAAGATTCACTTGAAAGTTTAAGCGAAATTGTTTAAACTTATCAGCAGTTCACTAAAAAACACTGGTGAAAGATAACACAGGATAAAATTGAATAATAAAGTCTTAAAATAAGACTTAGCACAGCACTCAACATGAAAATATATGGACTATATAGTATTAAATATTAGGTCTGTCAATAAATTTTTAAAATACAATTAATTGCAATTTAGCTTTGAATTAATCATGATTATTTACAATTAACATTCTTAAATATGATATAGCTAACCAAAATAAATCAAAAGAGTTAACATTTGGATAGCACCAGTCTGTGTTAGACATCACATAAGTTAAATGTAACATAGTCTTTCAAATAGGGATGGGAATCCTACAACATCTCACAATTCAATTCCGATTCTTGGGGTGACGATTCGATTCAGAAACGCTTCTCGATTCAGAAGCGATTCTCGATTCAAATCAATTTTTTTTTCTTAATCAATACTCTTTCATTCATTATTCATCATTTGTGTTTGTAATACACACAACTTGATCTACCAAGTGTCTGTGATGAAGTGAACCATGAATGTAATAGGGCATCAACACAAAATGGATTTTACAATCTATGTTGTAATTATGGATGGAATGTCTTTTTTTTTCTTTTTTCAAATAATCACCAGGATTCTGCCTTCTGATCAAATTGAAACAGAATTATGTTAGCAATTTGTTTGTGTTTTGAAGTCTTGACTGCTTCTTCTATGGTTAGTATAACGTTAGTATCTGAAATAAAGTAAAAAAAGAAAAGGAAATTGTATAAAGGATTTTTTTCAGAGCTGCTGCATTCCTGCATTACGTGTTGTATGGTTGGCTGAAGCGTGTGCAGAAGAAATCTGTTTTGAAATGCTTCGTGATGCTGTTGGATTATTCTTGCCATCCCAGCCACAACGATCCATCTAAATTCATTCAAATGAGCCTCCAGAACTAATAATACCAACTCCCATCTTTAATGAAATGTGTGAATATTCAGAACCCATGACAGCTCATTCTCTGCCTTTTTAAAAGGAGGAAGTCAAGTTGAAGATCAAAGACCTGAATGAACACATCGTCTGCTACCTCTGCGCTGGCTATTTCATAGACGCCACAACAATTACAGAGTGTTTGCATACTTGTGAGTTTATGAATCTTTGCTTTTTATTTCCTCCATTTCCCTAAAGTTTCTTGTTTTCCTGAATGCTGTAATATTAATTCTCCTATTTTTCCCCCCTCTATACAGTCTGTAAAAGTTGCATTGTAAAATACCTGCAAACCAGCAAGTATTGTCCCATGTGCAACATTAAGATTCATGAAACCCAACCATTACTCAACCTCAAGTTGGATCGAGTGATGCAGGACATCGTCTACAAGCTGGTGCCTGGGCTTCAAGAGAGTAAGTTCTCCGGCTTTTGATCCTTTACCTTAAATTGTTGTACATTTTAAAAATGTACTACGGTTGTAACAGTACTCTAAAATTGTATTCGGTTCGGTTCAGTGTCTTGAAGGGCTCCGTTTGGTTAATTTTCAGTACAAAAATTTGAAAAAACTTACAAAATCTTTAATTTGAAAAGCTACCAATACTCAATAGAATTTGTGCAAATTAATAAAAGTGACCCATTTGGGTGATATCTTAAATAAATTACACTTTATAATGAAATAAACATTTTGTAACATTGTAAAATAATAATAAAATGCTGTAACTACTAGTTACGACCTGAAAACTTTTAACAGAGCAGCAACAGCTTTAGCTTAAATATCAACAAGCTTAATATTCAAGTTTAAAGTTTTTGGGTAAAAACATTAACCTTTCGTCCGATCCGAACTACTTGTTAGCAGTAGTTGCACAAGACTTCTTAGTAGAAGTAATATTAACATTCACATGAGCTGTTTGAAGTGTGTTAACATGTTCGATGTGATGCCTGGTGCATACCTGATCTCCGTGGAACAATGTCGGCATACAAATTATTTTATGAGTTTTAACAGGTAAGCCAAAGTGTTCTCAAACAGGAGACTGTAGTGAGGTGGGAGGGTCTTCAAGCTCTGGCTTCTCTTTCGCTGTTGCCATGATGCTGCTCATGTATTTACTTCAATGTGTTTCTGCAGCTCCACTGTGCGCCACTCTATACAGTGTCCGTTTGAAAACTTGTCAAGAAACTTTGCTACACTGCTCTTAATAACACGCTAATAAGGGATTTACACTATTTAATGAAAAAAAAATGCACTGAAAGAATATGCAGGAGGACCAAACCGAACGGTTCAACACATCCCCATGAACTGTTACACCCCTAAAATGCATAGAACATGTCTTAGGAGTGTTATTCATTCTATGAATTTTTTATGTTAAAACTGTAGATTTTATTTCTTGTTTTTAGGGTTTTATTATCATTGACCAACATACTCAGCGTAGCATGTCATTGTGAAACAAACAGCGCTCACAGACCGGTACGCAACGACAGACGCCGTAGAGCCAAATTTTTTAACTATCCGTCGAATGCAACATTGAGCGCACGTCTATGATTGGCCAGCCCCAGATCCTTTCACAAGAATGGTGCTCTATATGTGACGTGATCAATGTTGCTTTTGGTCACTAGATACTTTATATTACACAGCCAGTTTATCTATTGCAGTGGTCACTCACAATATTGCGGTTCACCTTTCGCCGCCTTGCTATTACGCTGATTTAAAAAAAAAAGTTAATTGTACTATTTAACATACTTTCTTTACAGCTTACTGACAAGCATTGTGTTACGCATCTTGATTGATTGGAGGCAATTGTCAATCTCTTTCGTGTCGTCTCTCCTGCGCTTTCCAAATTTTGCAGGTCTGTCTATAAGAATCTTTTCTTGTGCAGAAAAAAGAAATGGCACAAACAACTACCCACTTTGATCAGCTCCCATGCTGGAAAAAAAAGCAACCTCAGCCAAATCCTACCATTGCATTGTGGGGGTAGTGTCCTCATGTAGATTAGCAGTGTTAGTTTTCCACCAAATCAGGGACCTCATTTATCAAACACTCATAGAAACTGCCCTATATTTTCTCCTATGAAGGAAATATAGAATGTTCATACGAACAGTCAAAAGTCAGATTTATGAAATGTGTGGTGGCCACTTGTATCCATGTTCCTCTGCAATAATAAATCCCATATGTGCATACAGAAATGCCCTCAATTAGCCATATTTGGTTATGCGACATCCTCTGCCGCATGCATCAAGTCATTGTGTTCTTCCTGAAAATAATGACCAAGAAAGCAAAAAGATGAATTTCAGTGACAGAGAGCTCAAGCTGAAACATAGTTGGGGCAATAAAAAGGTATTGATGACAAACAGACTTTAAAAACAAAACTGTCATAATGAATAAAAAACCCTTTCAACACTGATGGTTTTTGCCCTCTATTATCAGTGGTTGCTCTGCTTTATCTACTACCAGCACATAGTTATATTTCTGCTGCAGAGCAGACATATTACATAATGTTCTTTAAAATGTGATGGGCTCTTGCTACTGAATGGCTTCATACAGCCTTTTTATTCATAGTCCAGTTTAAACTCAGAAGTGATCACACAGACCATATGAGGAAGTGATGGGGGTTGAGTGAAATCTGTGATTTAGTGTGCAGTCGTTTAGTTTAGACAGAAAATATTTTACATCTGGACACAGAGGGAAACAGGCACAACAACTCAGCAGGATTAATATTTGTGCTGCCTGAGCAGCACCTGGTTGGGCGGGCGGAACGGTTGAGCTAGAAACGATCTGGTTCGGCTGCAGCTTCGTTGCTGCAGTAACAAACATACGTGCTCCACGTATCCAATAACACCTTGCTAAATACTTGCTAAATATAGCTGCACAGTTGCTGCATTAGGAGCGCTTTCCCCCTCGGTCACATTACTGTGCTTAGTCACGTGACTGAAGCCGACGGTAATTTCTTAAACAGACATTTTACGTACCGAATTTACCGGCATGGGCAAAATGATGTCTGTAACTGTCATAAATTTCAGTATCTGTACATTTTTGGTATACCGCCCAGCCCAACTTTTATTTATAAATGTAACAACATCCCATTAAGCTGAAGTGCTTAATGTAACAAAAAAACAAAGCACCTCCCCTGCATATCGCGAGTGACAGGATCTCAATGCATGATTAACACAAATTTTAAATCATGCATTTCTTGGCAAATTTCTAACATTTCCTGAAAGTTTATGTAGAGGCTGATCGATATGATTTTTTAAGGCCGATACAGATTTTTGAAAAAAATTTGTAGCTGATCAAAAGCCAATTATTATGGCAGATATATATACTTTATAGCAGCACATTAATTGAAGTGAGTGAAAGACAACTGAACACTCACTGTGTGCAATATAAAATAAAAAGTCAATGAAACTCTTTAAATATTTACTGAACTTCAAATATAGGACAATATAAAAACAAACTATAAACAGTAACCTAAGTGCAAATGGTTTCAGAACAATAGAAAATAAAACAGATTCAAGTCTTTAACTAGACAAAATAAAATGCATTCAAACAGTAACCACAATAATGATGCAAATTGCTGGTTAAGGTAGAATCTGGACGTACAGTATAGAAGAAAAATTGCCACAAAGTAAAGCACGCTACCACATGGTAGTAAATAATAAAATCTAAAATATGTAAAAAAAATAGTTCAGTCAAACTTAAGAGGAAAATATGAGTGGGCTGGCTCATGGTGGTTCTGAGCGTGTGGGATCCTTCCTTCAGTCAGATAGTGGCTGCAGCTGGCTACACCCGTTTCCAAACTTTTTTTTTAAAATATCAGCTTTTTTCTTTAAGTTATGGCCGATATAGAAAAAATTTAATATATCGGTCGGCCTCTTAAGTTTATTGCAAATCCGTCCATAGCTTTTTGAGTTCTGTTTCTAAAAGACAGACAGATGCCAACATTAGCTCCTTGGCGATAAACTAATGAGAGAATTTTTTGTCAAAACTGTTTCTGTCTTGCAGTTCCTCCGTTCTAACACTAGATGCTGTATGTGCGCACGGTTAGAACTATACCTATATTTAGGAGCATTTCAATGCACTAGTACAAATAAATAAATACCACACAATACTTACAACTGTCCCTACGCACAAAATGTAAACACATTTCTGCATAAGTACGGTTGGCTAATGAGGACCCTGGAGTTTATGGAGATGGGCCAAAATGTTGTGTCCCACGGTTGCACAGTTGGTTACACTGATGCCGTGCATTAAGAAGATCTGGGTGTTGAAACCCAGCCTGGCATCTTTCTGCATAGTTTTTAGCTTACAACACTGATGCTATAGAGGTTTCTTGTTTCTTTGCACCAATACAAAATGGCTTTTATAATCTCGCTGTAATAGTGCATATAATTATTTAGACACACAAACGATAGTAATGCACACAATGAACACAGAATGAAGAGGAAATATTTTCAAGCTTGTCATGCAGTCGTCTGCTCTTGTTTTTATAGGGAAATGATGGGGTAGAGCAGCGTCTGTCAGTATTCTTCTCACAGGGATTTGAGATTGCACACTAGGGCTGGATGATAATTCGATAGCAGTATATATCAATCGATAGACGTGTGGTGTAATAGGAAAAAAATGGGTCGATAAAAAAGTTCGCTAGAAAAAAAAAAGTTCCCCCTCATTAAGTAGCTTAATAAAACAGTCTTTACTCCAAACAAATCATTAACACTAACCCATTCAGCTCTGTCAGCCACCTCTCTCTCCTTTCAACCCACAAAAAGGATTATATGATTTGAGCTGAAACAGAATTATTTGATAGTCCCTAATAGGGGTGGGCGTCATGGAAAAATTTTCAAATCACCGTATTATGGTATTTAACAGTACTTTTTTTTGCCATACAAGACCGTTAATATCCACATTATCTTATAAGAATGAAGAATATAAAAATGTGCATTAAATAGCCCATTTTACTGTCATATGGACTACATCATGTTTTTTCAAGACACAGGTGAATGATATGAAAATAATTAAAATGATTATGATTCTAGTATGCATTCTTGATGATCTAAGGCTGAATGTATAATTTTTTTAAACCTCACGTTGGCGCAAGCAACAAATTGCGTCTTCTAATTGCTTTGCATGTAGTACAGAAGAATCCCGTTAGGGGGCAGAGTATAGACTCAGATCAGTTTTTGCCAAAGAAGTACAAAAAAAAAGGCGACTGGACGTGATTATTAGCTGGTTAATATTCAGATAAAAACAGAAAAAAAGACGACAGACTTATAGTAGATGGTATGTAAAACATATTTACCGCTATTTTTGATTTCTTTCCTACTGGTTATGCCGCCGTTGACCACGTTGACCTACAGACGGCCAAATAGTGCTCAACACTTCCCCCTACTGGTTTCTCTCAATATCGTTTGTAAAGGTATGCAGTTCGGTTCTCGTTTGATATTTTAAAGCCGATAAACTATAGACGAGGCTCCTCTTTTTTGGAATTACTTCATCAGAATTGTTTGCTTCGTTCCTGCCAGCAGCTGTACTTAGTTAAAAACGTTATTTTCTACACTGTGTTGAAGAGTGTGTAGCAATGAAATCGGTCCTGGCTGAAACACTTGCCCTCATTAAACATTCACCGGTATATGGGTATATTAAAAATTCATATCATAACGAAAATAAACACCGGTTTTCGGTATGAACCAGTATACCACCCAGGCCTAGTCCCTAAGTGAACCATCGCCGTAACTTTGCCTCGGTCAAATGTCACATCCAGAACAACTTTCTGTGCTGCTACCTTGCTAACTGTTAGTGGCTCAGTTAAAGGTTTCGTTCTATTTTGAACCGATTCTCGACGCACTAAAACACTAAACGTAGCAATAATAAATGAAATATAATACTACAATTATTTCACATATTGACTGATTTATTGAGTACCAAATTAATGATGTAGTTTACATTCTAAAAAGTAGTTACACCTCTACAATATATAAATAATTTAAAACTAAATTTCTTTGGACTGAACTTGATATTAACTGAACAGTAAAAAAAATCTAAAGAACCTCATATTCATTATGAAACACATTGTGTACTAGACAAAACATACTTACATATATGTGTATTGTGTGTAAAATATATATATAGTAGGGGTGTCACGATTCTCCAAATCCTCAACTCGATTCTCGATTTATTTTATTATTATTTTTTTATAGTTCCGAGCCTTATGGTTCATTCACACCGCAGGCTTTGTCAGCGTCAGCGACGTCAAGATTACATGTTTAGTCTATGGCGGAGGCCGTTGGAGGAGCATCACGGTCTCTGCGGCGCTTTGTGAGCTTTGGCTCCGTCAACTTTTCAATCTTTTCCTGCTTTTCAAGCTTCAAAGCTCATAAAGCCAGCAGCGCAGAAGTTCAGCTAGTTGAACTTTTGACGGTGCTGACGGCCCTGAAGCTGCGCGTTAACCAATCTGAGCTTATAACTGTAGCAATGTCACTACACGTATTTTGAATGTAGCGGGAGCAGGAAAAACCTACATTTTAATTTATTTAGCAAATAAAGCTAAGCCACTCTCACAATACTATCTGCCATAGTTCAGATTGTCCGGCAACAGAAGAAGCCGCATGCGCTCTCTTTTGCTCAGAAGTGGCAGACTTTGCAAGCTTCAACATAGAAGCGTCAAACTAGATGCTTTGTGAGCTTTGCCTGACACTGATAAAGCCTGCGGTGTGAATGCACCATTATGCGTTTTTTAGACTAGTCTAGTCTATAATCATTGGTCTTATTGATTAAATTTTTGTACAGTAAATCTTATTTCTTTTTACATATAAGTGGACCGGATCTAAAGCCGCTCCTTCTACTTGCTAATTTAATAGCAAATTATTAGAAACAGAGTGTCGGCCATCTAGTGACTCTTTTTGATATTAAGCAAGACGGTTACACCTTTATGGTAAATAAATTATTTCAATTTGACCAATAATGCCTAATGTTTTAAATTACACAAGAATATTAAAAATGCATCAATTTTGTCCTTGAAAATAAGATTTACTGCACCAAATGTAATGCATAAATCCTAAAAATGACATACGGCTTTATACTGTAAAAAAAAATAAAAAAATTAAATAAAATCGAGAATCGAATCGTGGATTTGGAGAATCGTGACACCCCTAATGTCTGATTATTTGGCCTGTGATGGTCAAAATCATCTACCCCTACAGGACATCGTTGTCATAGGCCAGTAAGATGAATGCGTCCCTGAAAAGCCCGCCTACGATTCTCTAAACCGCAAACTGCCTACCGATGTACTGCCTAGAAACTAGCTGGAATTTAAGGAATTGCTGCAGGATATAAGGCTAATTACATTTATATAGTAACCATTGGTTATTAACAGACTACAACCATGATCATGAAAAGAAACCTTTCAGCATGTTTTTGTTGTTGTTTCTCAGGTGAGGACAAACGAATAAAAGATTTTTACCAGTCACGGGGCTTAGAAAGAGTCATCCAACCTGCAGGAGATGGTGGGTCCTTAATTAACAGCTGAATCTATCAAACCTTCTGAAATGTTACTGATTTTGAAAAAACTCTTTCCCAATGTTGAGTTTGAAGCAGCTGTGGTTGGATTTGTTTGTTTTGCTCGTCTGGATCCAAATCTCATCCTCTTCTTCTCTAACTCTTCAGATGTTTCAGACAGCGCCGCTCTACCTTTTACAAGCTTTGACCACTCTAAAGCTCACTTCTACAGATATGATGAGCAGGTTTCACTGTGTTTAGAAAGACTAAGGTAAACGGCTTGAGTTTTTATCTTTAATTGATTTATATGGATATCTTTAGATTTAGCTGTTTTAAAAGAAACATCTGCAAAGTTTTCTAATGCTTTGTTCATCTTTCTTTATAGTACATCACTTTCTGGGAAGGATAAGACAAAACTTACTCTGCAGGTAGGTTTAACAAGCTCTCTTAACTTGTAACTCGTGTTGTATTTCAGTACAGATTGTGTGCTTTCTGAAGTGGACAAGCTGGTTCTGGATGCTTTAAAATCAACAAGGCTTTTAACAACCTAGAAAAAGATGTCTCCAGGACATAAAGAAACCTAAACTGCTTAGGAAATACATGGCACATTGACAGCTGATGTTACAGCAGAATCCAGCCTTCAGAGCTTCTAAATCTCTGTGCTGCCGGAGCCTCGTATTTACCGAGAGACGGGGATAAGTAGAAGTACGTCACTGAGGCAGGAAATTATTCTTCATTTTACAGCCAGGCGACTGCTCTCTTAATAACAGAGTTGTGTCATATAGAATGTTGAGCTGCTTTTTGCAAGTAACGGGTATCCACCATTGCTTCACTGTGTTGTCTTGTTTACTTTTATAACAAGCATTACTATAACTTCCCTATGCAGTCTATATGTTGTCTAATTACTCTGGAACCCTGCATTGTGCAGAAGTCTATGTGGCTTTAGATCATCTGCAGTGTTTTTAAATGCCCTGCTTCATAAGTTGCATTAGGCCGTGCAAAAGCTTGTTTACTATGAAGAACAGTTTGCTATGTGTACACATGTCTACTGCAGTAATTGTCTTCTTCCAGCAGAGGGCAGCATTGTTTGCTTTAAACTTTGAAGACAGGTTTAGCAAAAAGAAAAGAGTCTTTCAGTTTATGACTCTCACTTCAGAACAGAATGTAATAATCTGGTCTTTCAGTTGATGAAATACAGGCTAACAATCTAGTGTTATCTAGCGCTGTAGCAGTACAGTAGTAGTTGTGGTACAGTTAAATCAAATAAAATGGATACAAATGTGCAAATTAATTTTTTCTACTTTGATCAGCATTAAATCTTTTTTTCCCCTGAACTCCTTCATCTCCATTTCTGAATTAAATTGAAATTTGATCTTATCTCTTACAGTATAAAAAATTGAAAGTATAGAACTGTGGAGATTTGATTGGATTTTAAACACAAATAAAATAGTACAAACAAACATAGCCAGTGTAGAAAACAGTGTAAATACTTGTAAACAGTTTGTGTTAATATTTTATAATGTTTGAATAATACTCGGGCCATATGTAAATGTAAAGCATGCTAAAATTACTTAAAAGTTGTTTTGATATTTCAATAGCCTAGTCTCCCAGGTGCACTTGAATGAAGTATGGGCAGCTGTTGGTAAAATCAACTCTCATCAATGGAGATTCCACCATCATGATCTTTAAATCTTTTTCAAAGGCGACTTTGAAAATTTTTTGCAATGGATTTTTTCCTGAATTTTGTGTCATTTTCCTTTTACTGTTTGGATTACGTCAATGTTTAACTGTGAAGTGTTTGACCTCAAATTTCAATCTGTAGTAATACTGTTTGGCGTCTTTGTGCAAACGTGCATCTTAGTGAAGCCAACATCTCCGCACCTGTAAGTTACTGTGAGATGCTTGTCTCATTAGTCTAACAAGTCCCTTGATTTGTTGGGCTGACTTTGCAAACCTAAGCAGTTCTTTTCCGGTCGTATTAGCCAAGCCTCAGCGGAAAGTTGCTGAGATGTCCACTCCTGACTGGCAAGATTGGCAGCTGACTTTAAAATGTTTCCACTGGTGACGGATCAGTCCCGCGGTGTCATTGTACATACCAACTAGCCCCTCTTAACTCTTTTTAAGATTGATGAGCAGCAGCAGTTGCTCCTCTTGGGTCATTGTTGATGTTTTTCCCTTTTGGCAATAAGATGCATGGTAATACTCTAAACCAGTGAACTACCAAATCTCCCTTCATTTGGGATCAGATTAATTTGATTTTGATGCTGTCATCAATATCTGTTTGCTGCTTAAATTAGAAAAATAAACCGTTAGCTGCCAGGGATTTCTGAAAATCACAAATGTTCACGTTTCTTAAGGAAAGTTCATCCTTGTTTTCACCTTGTTTGGGTGTTTTGTTAAAGCAAATCAGCCATGCTTTTTTGGTCTTAAATGAGGTTGTAGAGTTTTTAAAAGAAAAAATGAAAAACTTCAACTTGGTCATTGCGGAGGAGTTGAATAAACTGCTCAGTGATCTGCTGACTGATATCTTGGAAGTGTTAGCACATTCCCTCATGTCCTCTGATCGCTTTACAAAGTCAAAATGTTGTTTATTGTTTGTCTAATCTCACTTTATGTAACAGGAACATGCAGCTACATTGCTTCCATTCCTGCCTTTTTATATGCAGTTGTTTTTCACTCTAACCCCTCTGTGACCTTATAAAGTGGATTAGCTTCTGATGAGAACCCTCATAAATGTATAAAAACAAATCACACTCCCGGTTGTGATGTCGGATCAGTTTGCTAATGCAAGCCGTGTCCTTGCAGCGTTCTGGATTTAAATTCGACCCCTAATAATTTCTTACAGGCTCTCCTCTCCACCCGCCTTGTCCGGTGATATTTACTGTTTTTTAGTGAGATGTAAATTTATTAGAACGGGATTTTTGCCCATGCATGAAGAGAAATACTGCACCCTTGCAGTGCTTGAGCTAAAGCGGTTTAGCTCTTTGGCTTTGGAGTGTTTAATAAGTCAACAGGGAGCAGAAAACTTCCAGCAGTAAGCGGGATCATTCTTCACTGTGAATCTAATCGTAACAGGAGTGCGCCGTTCCTACAGTTCGTCAGGATTTCTGCTGTTCCTTATGGAATCCAGAAGAGAAGTCAGATTTGCTGTTTATATTAAGGATTGACAACAGCGATATTTATTGAACAGTTTAAACCAGCGTTCATTAGAAAACAGCCTGTGCTTCCAGTTACACAAGCAGAACTATGAGGTTCCCCTCAGTTAAACTCAAGTCCAAGTGTAATAACAGTTTTCCATGGTGCAGATCATCACTTTAGTATATGCTATCTTATAATGAAGTATTATTAAGAATTAACCATTGCAGCGGTGACAGGGATTTACACAATGTGTTGAATTTCTCAGATTCACATTATATGTGACTCATGTTTTAAAGCTGATGGTTTTCTCTTCCCTCTGCAGCAAAAGTTTGTGCGCTGCTCTGTGCGAGCGGAGGTGAGACACTTGAGGAAAGTCCTTTGTCACAGATTAAATGTGGAGAAACACCAGGTCAGTAACGTCTTATTACCACTTTAGAGTTCTTTGGAACGTGTTAATTTGTTCAGATTTGAGAAATTTTAAGAAAAAGTTTGGGGAATGTTTTTTTTTAACCAATGAAATTTTTTATATAAATGGTTTGACTTTATAAATCAGGTTGTTTTTAACAAATTGTAAGTATTATTAATGTATGAACTTAAGATCATCTACACCTCATAAGTTAACATCTAGCAACTAAGCCTTTGCTTTAATCAGCTTCTTCTAATATTAGGTTTAGTAGCTGAAAGTGATGCAGCCAACGCTGGTATTTTCTCGACAGCAGCTGTTTTTAGTGTTTTTATCTGCAGCACATGGGAAGCAAACTAAAGGTGCATTTCAACTGAAAGCACCTTTTCCAGGAAACGGGGTAGTTTTCAGAGGCAAACGTTTTTTTTATTTATTTTTTTATTTTTATTTTTTTTACCCCCATCGGTTCTATTCCAATCAGAATCAGAGTAGCAAGGTTTAAATCTGACTGGTGGCGTGGCTGTTGATATGGGAGCATACCCGGGTGGGGTGGTCGAAAATTTACACAAAGATAACAGTTCGGTATGTTTTCGGGATTTTGAAGCCAGAATTCTGTACTCTTTTTGGTTCACTTTAATCCGGAAAAATAAAAACAGATATGCAAATATTTAATTATTGATTTATTCTTTTTCTTTTTGTACTTTGATCAGCATTAAAAAAGAAGCTTGTTTCCTAAACTCATTCCATTCAATTTCTGAAACTAATATAATATTATGTTCCATGTATGAAAAAAAAAATGTAAGTATAGAATTGACTGCAGATATGGTTGGATATTTTTTTTTAATCAAGTAAATTGTACAAGCAGAAACAGCCAGAGTAGAAAACAATAATCCACTTGAAAAAAATATGTATTTATATGCATCTACAGGGCTCTTAGAGGGGTGCAGAATCAATCAATAAAACTTTGTTTATAAAGCGCTTTTCCAACTACAAAAGCTTCTCAAAGTGCTTTACAGGTTAAAATGACCCCACAAACCCCACCCTTCCCAAACCCAAAATAAAATCATCACAACTATAGCCGTAGCTGACATGATGGGATGAAGCAGTACAGCGAGTAAAAACCAACAGCAACCAGAAACGAGAGAGGGATTATTTTTCCATTAACCCAGCAGATACACGCACAACCTACACCAGTTTACACAGCTCCGGCTCCCATTGCTATTATTTGCACTTAGCAATGTTAGCTTGTTTGTTAGCATTAGCTCATCTGTTATGACGTTTTTGCTACAGACTGTTTAATCATCGTTTCAGTCGCTTCCTCTGATAGCTTACACTCCAAAGACGCCTTTTATTTGCCTTGAAAGCAAACGATGGAATTTTTTTCCAGCTTTTCCGTTGTGTTGTTTTTTTAAAGCAATTTGTGCAACCAAAAAGGCACAACACAGATAATTGCATCTGTTTCTGATGACAGCGTGCAGTAGACAGAGAGCGACATAGAAATAATTCTTCTAAATTTTATGAGACAATTTATGAAACGAATCAATCAATAAAAGAATCAATTGCTCTTTTATTTTGGAGTATGTACAGGCCTGAGCTCTGTAGTTGGTAGGTCTAGTTAGTTTGGAGAAGGTGAACATCGTTGGTGGTGGTCCTGCTGTCAGAAATTGGCTAATTGTGCTAGTTATTTCCTCATATGGAGATGTGATATCTCACTCTGCCGGTTTTATTTCCAAAAAAGCTCACAACTTTGATCAAATCTGGCTCAGTTCATTCTTTCAAAACTATAATGGTAGAAGAACTCAGAGTGGCTCACCTTACTTTTCTGGCTGGAACTATTTTCTGGGTCTTGTTCGTAGTTTTAAATGCAGCTGGTGGCAGGTTCTACAAAACCATACGTCATTACTGCTCTGTTCTCTTGACCTGGTGAAGATAACTGGCTCTAATAAAGGTCATCTAATGCGAGGCTGTGACTGCCTCACTTCATAAATCGGGGGCATGTCAGAGCAGGGCTGATTTCTACAACGCTAGCTGCATTGAGCCAGTCATAACATGAAAAATTCACCTTAATTCTGCTTTACATTAGTTCCATCCACTCGTCTGTACTTGTACTCAGTCATAACAATAAATTATATCATCTTAAATTTGGCCAAAAATAATTTTCGACTTTGTATTCAGTGACAAGAAATATAACAGAACTATGGAGGAAGTTTGAGATTAAATGAAAGTACTTAAAATTGAGTAAAGTTTCTGCTTTTTTATTTCTGAAGTTCCGTTTTTTTCTGAACGTCCACTTGATTTAAAAAAATAAAAATAAAATAAAAACGCATCAGAAACCACCAGACAAAATATTTGAACCCAATATGTGAAATCGGACACAAAAAGTGAAATTTGTCACAAGATCCCTCCTTTCAGATGTTTTCCCTTTCTAATTGCTCTTCATCTGTCTGTGTGGTCCCTCTCTGCAGGTCCAGATGTTATTTAATAATGAGTCTTTGCCTGATCACATGACCATGAAACGGTTATGGCTTTCACACTGGTTTGGCAAGGTACAGTACAGCTAACACCAGCTGCAGCACCAACAACTGTCACACAGGCATTCACACTGGGGCTAATGCTTCTTTGTGTTAGAAAATTAACTAAACTTCCTTAAAAAATCATAGAAACTAGATTATTAAACTTTGTTTTGAATTAGAAATATCAATTTAATCAATTGCCTACGTGGAGCTCAGTGGTGGATAATAGAATAAAAGTATGAAAATATGCTAATATCTGTTGTTTCTCCTTTTAGGCTCAACCATTAGTTCTTCATTACATCATCAAGGACAAAAGGACCAGATAGGATTTGTTTTCAGTTGAAAATCAGCTGTAAATATTTTGTACAATACATATTCTATTTTAATAGTGTTGTGTACATAAACCTATTTTCCTTGTTTTGTATTTTTGAAAATAAATTTGAAATGGAAAAAAAAAGATAGATATTGTTGTGGTTTCTCACTCAAATCTTTTAGTATCTTTTAGTAATGGCCTAAACCTGAAGTCAGTTCCTGCTCATCATTTATCTGGTAAAGTTTCTAACAGTGATTTATATAGCAAAACTCTTTTATTCTATTTCAGAATAAAATAATTTTCTTTTGACATTTCAGGCATCAACGTTTACTCAGAATTACCATTATAAGTGCATTACAATAAATTAATCCATTATTATCTCGATGATGGGCATCTTTTTTTTTCGGTATCTAAGCTCAAAATCTCTAACTTAAATACAAAGGCTAACATTTAGATGCATTTTAATGATTTTTTTATTTTTTATTGCTTAGAACAATTAAAATCCCCACATTTTGTTTCTCAGCTCCTTGTTACATGAGGTTAAAATAATTTTTCTTAATGCAGAAATGTTGGCCTACAAAATCACAGAAAACACTGCTTAAAAGTTCAAGGATGACCAGCAGACAATCACTGACAATCTCCACAAGGAGGGGAGACACAACAGTTCCCTGCTGACGAAACTGGCTATTCAGGGCTCTGCATGCGAGCATATTAGCGAACAGTTCAGTCGACGTAAAAAGTGCCACAGGGTAAATAAAACAATAAATGTAGGATTCTGAAGATCCCAATCAAGACTGGGAGAGGCCAAAGTATAGACTGTGTAGACCATCACAAAATGTAGACAAGTGTCCCATCATTTCTGTAAAGCCACTTCTATGCACAGACCAAAGAAAAACACTGGGCTGTCGCTCAGTTATCCAGTCGTCCTTTCAGATTAAAGTAAACTGCACTTCTTTAGAAGTCAAAGTCTGATGGAGGAATGGAAAAGCACGGAACTAAGCCATAATTATCAAGAGGGTTGGAACAGAAATAAACACCTGGAATGTATTACTGTGCAATACATTTCTACAGTGAGTTTGTGTTTGAATTGAGATACTGTCAGTAAACTAGATATTTTAATGTATTAGGGCATCTGAAAGCTTAGTGAAATTTTTTTTACTTCTAACTCGTCGCAATTGAGCTTCTCTTTCAAATTCAAACGTCCTTTATTGATCCCAGATGGAAATTAGGTGGTGTAACTCTTAACTATTAAAGTTTCTTCAAGGAGTTATAAATGCTTAAAGTAAGGAGTTCCTGAAGTGGTCTGTGTTACAGCGAAATGGAAGAGGCCTGTGAAGGAAGACACTGTTATATGATAGTCTCATGAAGAGGATCCTCAACGTTCTCTATAATCCTAATATTTGCACAGTTTCACAATTTTTTTTAGCATTTATTTCTTACAAAGTGCAATATTTTTTTCAACCAATAATATTGTGGTGATACTATGTAGTTGCTAATGCAACCATAAGGGGTCACTAAGCCAAATCAAATATGCAGATCAAAAACATGGTCAGATGATTCACTGTGGCGACTCCTGAAGGGAAAAGCTGAAAAATAAGAACTATGTAGTTTCTCAGTTTTAGATGAATTGACAGAATTTACCCTCAGTTTTATTTATTTTTTGTTCGGTTTGCTCAGCGCCATCGTTGGCAATTGAAGGCTACAAGTGACCTCAAATCAGTCAACTGTCTGGTAGTTTACATGTAAATACAGCATGCAGAGCTCAACCTTATGGTTTTGTTTATGTATTTAACTTTTTAACCTATTTGCCTTTTGAAAAGATTTGAGTCTGCACAATTTATTGTAAATGGCAATTATATAAAAGCATTTCATGAAATGGTGTTTGTGCAGAAAACTTGAAATTGAAACGCTTTTTGTTGCGGTTCTGGGCTTGATCCTCTATGCTTTATCTGAAAACATTTCCTGCTTTCTACTCAAATCCGGTAATATGAGAACACAAAATAACCCATGAATAAACAAATATAATGTAATTGTTTTAGAATAAGCTTCTATCTCTGCACTGTAATTCCTTTTTTTGATCCATTCCTCTTTGTTTGTTTAGAGGTCTGTTTTAGATAAGTTATCAACCTTTTTTGTCCACATTCTATTACTATTACTACCCATACTAGTGTAGGTGTTTCTTTAGTGTCCCACGAGGCCTCTTACTTCAATTTTCCAAAATAAATGATCCCCAATTGTCTTAAAATCTGGTTTATAAATATTGCCAATTTTATGAGTTCTGTCCTAACTGCTTCAATGTTCCCCAACTAAAACAGAGACATGTCCCGTCAAGCCAGAAGTACAGCTATCTCGCGTCCTTTTTTTATTTAACATTTTTGCACTTTCAAAAAAATAAGTGTTTGCTTGAAATTTTCCATGATCTTCCATTATGACAGCAAATATGCCCACAAAACTTCCAGTGTTTTATTGTACTAATGAAGTGTTTTACATGTTTGAAACATTTAACTTGTACTTGTACTTCCTTAGAGGTGGCCATTCTGTTTTATGCACTGGCTCAAAGTTCAGACCTATGAGTTGGGCGTTTAAAGTTAAACAGATGGATTAGTTTGCTTTTAATAAGGGAAAATTGGAGTTCATTTTCCAAACTTATATATGTATCCATGTCATTTAATAATTCATAAATGTCACAGTTCAAACTAAACATTTAGTATGTACTACCTAAATATTTAGCTAGTATGCTTATTTACGCAGAAAAATGGAAGTGGACTACCAAAAATAAAAGCTGGGTGTTGAAACCTCTAAATTGCTGGGGAGACTGAATGTTGTTCATGTCACCTCTTTATTATTGTTGATTTTCCTCCCAAAATGTCCAACATTTTAGCTTAAAACATAAGATGTAATTTCATTGACAACACAGATGTTGACTGATGGATTTACAGCAGCGGTGACTGCTGAATTAAAAATTTTATTTTGATTAACTTCTCCTGAGCAGTACGTGAATTTAAATATTTGCTATTTTAAGCTTGTAGTTAAATATTAAGTTTGGAGCAATATATTTAGCTTTTCAGTTTAGCGTACTAGCTAAATATTTAGCTTTATATCAAATAAATATACTTGAAACTGTAACATTTGAAAATTAATAGATAACATGGATGCAGACATGAAACCAAGAGTGAACCCCCAATTTATTTCCCTGATGACAGACTAAATAACACAAATTATTGCTGTTTTATTTTTGAATGTGTTACTTTACAAACAAGACCGGCGTCACTTAAACTCAGAAACACAGCTAAACGTTAAACATAGTTTCTCTTCAGATGATTTTCCTCTGGGTGAGTCACATTATACATAGGTCTATTATCCAAACATGCTAACATGTTTGGATAATATGTTAGCATAACCTCTAAGGTCGCATAAAGGCAATAACAAGGTCAGCCTTCTATCACCTGAGGAACATTTCTAGGATAAAAGGACTTATTACGAAAGGAGACCTAGAAAGACTTATCCATGCATTTATCTCTAGTCGCCTTGATTACCGTAACAGTATCTTCACAGGTCTGCCTAAAAAATCTTATCAGACAGCTGCAGCTGTTCCAGAATGCTGCTGTTCGTGTTCTCATTAAAACCAGGAAAGTAGAACACATCACCCCAGTTCTAAAGTCCTTCCTCTAGCTCTGTGTAACTCGGAGAATAAAGTTCAAAGTGCTTTTATTAGTCTATAAATCATTGAACAGGTTAGCACCAGGGTACATTAGAGATCTGCTACCGCAGTACAAACCATCCAGATCACTTACGTCCTCTAGCTCTAGTCTACTGATCGTCCCTAGAACACGAACCAAACATAGGGAAGCAGCTTTTCGTTTCTATGCTCCCCACATCTGGAACAAACTGCTGGACGAATGCAAAACTGCAGAGACGCTGAACTCTTAAGTCTAAAATAAAAACGTACCCATTTAGACTTGCTTTTGAGTAATTGATACTATTATTGCCAATACTATAATTAAATGTTTTTATCCTAAATTGTTGTTTTAATCAAATGCTAAATGTTGTCTTTAATGTTTCTTTTATAAACATCTGTTAATGCTTTCTTTTAGTGATTCTGTGTTTTAATGTCCACATTTTTGTAATCATGTAACGCTCCTTGTGTTGAAAGTGTGCTATATAAGTAAAATTGACTTGCCATGAAACTTTGGCATGTTTCTGCATCCAGGACCTGGGATGGGGGGGGGGGGAACCAAAAACTGCATTTTCAGCAGCAATATTGCATAGCCTACATCTGTAGGAATCACAAACCAGTTGTTTTCTGAGCTGCTGCAAAACATTAAATGTAATGAACAAGCGGACTGAGCTCTGTGTGTGAAAACGCAGCTGATGTCATTTCACTGCCAGATCTCGGAAACCTCCAGGATTCAGTAATAGCTTATCGTGAGAAAACCGGGAACGCACAACTTCTAAATAAGAAAACTCTTTATTGCTTCCTTTTGCTTTTCTTGTTAGAACAATTCCTCTAGATGAGCGCTAGGTGGCAGACTTGGCGCTTTTCAAGGCTTCAGATAACCTTTGATGTTCCAGTGATCTTCTCCAGCGTGAAATAAGGGACTCTTATAAGTTGACGTGGCCTGGTGATAAATTCTAGAGTTTTTAAGATCTCTTCACTTTTATAACACACAGCGTTTTGTATGATTGTGTTGTTTTTGTTGTTGAATATCTCGCAGGTAATCACACTGCATATTTCAGGTTTAAATCACAAACATCGCTTCAAATTAAAATATTTTGGAATAACATTTTTATAAATCAGCTGTTATAATGTATCACAAAGATTAGTTTAAATGATGGATACTGTTTTTTATTATTATTTTTCACTGATATTTATTAGACTATAGCAAAGCAACAGGGTGATATGGTTCCTTTAAACGGATAACCAAAAACAGTCAAAATTGGTACATTATTCAGCAGCCGCCGTACTGAGCATGTCCCTTTAGGGTCATCATATAATGAATGAAATGATGTTGGTAATCCTCCCAAGGCTCAGTTTTGTACTCCTGGACTAATATAAATAATTACAAAAGCGTGCATCAGTGATTGTAGACCACACAGATCAGAGTCCAGCCCGCTTACAGAACAAATCTGAAGCTAATCAAAATAAGAGATGACAAACAAAGCCTTAAATATATTAAAGTGCTAGAGAAATTTTGTCTTAACAAGCTGAAAAGTATAATGGGCTGAATTAATTTTAATTTGTCAAATGTAATTTTTTTTAATGCAGTTTACGACATAAGGAAGTTTCTTCTTTCAGTTTCTTTTTTTTTCCTTTTTTGCTACTCAAAATTCCTCCTCTATTTTCCTGCCACTCAACAATTAAAACCCTGCTTGACTTTTCAACCTCTGTGATTCCACCCGATTACTTCTATTGTGTTCGTCAGGCTGCCTTGGTATAAATGTACAAACGGAGAATGAGAAATAAGATTTTTCACTCTCACGATCTGATATTATTTATTTATTTTTTTGTATATGATAAAATAGTTTTTTTTATTAATCTTCGGTTAATTTATAAACCTACCTGGAGAGTATTATAATCTGGAATAAAATACATTTGACAATCAATACATTTGACAAAATGCTAAATTACGCGATGTAGCCTATAGAAGATATGTTAGAATTTTTTTCTAATAAAATAGAAAGACATAAAAGCTAAACAAAAAAGAACTGACTAATATTTGCTTATGTGTCTGAGACTTTTTGTCAGTGAAAACTAACATCATCCACCTCCTCACCTACACACACAAACACACACTAAACCTTTGATCTCCTTGCAAAACTGTTGCAAATGGTCATCCTCCTCAAGCAGCAGCAGTGCGTATCATTTCCACCGCCTCCCTTTGGGTTTTATTCATTAGACTCCTCACACTAACCCATTTGCTATTCATGGCGAACTTTGTCTCCTTTTCCCTGCCTCTTTTTAAACAAACCCGGGTTAAGAGTGGCAGATGCTTGGTCATTATTACCCACGGCTGGGTGGAAGCTGTTTTATGTGAGGCAAAGGCGGGTTAACCTAATCAATCATGTCGACCAGTTGTGTTTAAGACGATTCATACAGAACGACGAAGAAAACATATGGCGCAAGAGCTGGAGAAGGGCTTTTCTTAAGACTGCGGACAGACCGGGACCTTATTGTGACAAGATGCATTCAAAGCCGGTCCAAATAATGGGAATAAAGGCGGTGGACGGCTGCTAATTGAAGTCACGGCACTTAAAGCTGAAAGAAGGGGTCAGTGAATGCAAAAGTCTCATTTTTTAACCGAGAGAGGCACATCGCCAATCTGTCTGATGGTAATCATCGCAATCTTTTTCTAATCTAAAATAATTACTCAAAAAGCCTAAAGTAATAACAGCTTCTTAACACTATCAATTATTAGGAAAAAAATGTCAACACATTTCATTATTAATTTCCTGTAGTTCAATAATGTTCCACTTCTCTCCACATCAGGGAAACCACACACCCAGTAGCGCTGAAAGCTGCTTGAAATACAATATAACCTTTATTTACATAGATGCTGATTAAATAGAACGTTACAATAAAATTATCGCATAGAATGCTGGTTCTATATACAGAACTCAGAACGGGTCAGAAGTTGGTGTCGGTGGGTGCCTCCAGGAGGCCTGCATGCTTGCAGAGACATCTTACTTTCAGTACTAAAAAAATGGACAGAATGCGCGACTTCAAATCAAATCAAATATATCTTCTAATTGGAGATATTTTGCAAAATTTTAATTAATTGTGCATGAAACAATAATTGTTCAACGTTCTTCATCAACTCTAAAGATGGTAAACGCCTGAAAAATTGTTGACACTGTCTGCCTGAAAGAAAATATCCCCAAATGTGCTGAAACTTAAACAGAAGGAGGAATTTGTTATAAGTCCGATTAATAAATTAAAATGAAGAAATAAAAATAGGAATATTATCCCGAATGTTCATATATGTGTATATTCTCCTTTTATCAATATCCGTGCAAAAGTTTGGGAAGAAAAAATGTCCCTCTTTTATTTTTCTTGTTTATGAAAATCCCAGCCCCCTCCTGTCTGTTAATCGTCCACCTCGATCTCCTCCTCATCCTCCGAGAACTCATCCGTGGTTTGGTCTCTAGATGAGGAGGGGGACTGTGGGAAGGCTCGGTGTCCTTGTGAGGTCGGCGAGACGCTGGGTGACCGGGCTCCGGGGCCCCCACCCTGCGGGTCGTCGATGTTGTCCATGCTGACGAGCTTCTGCAGGGTCTGCGGCGTGATCTTCTTCAGCGACTCCACGTCCGCCTTCATCTCTTCCAGGTCCCTCTTGAGCTTGGCCCTGCGGTTTTGGAACCAGGTGATGACCTGCGCGTTTGAGAGTCCCAGCTGCTGCGCGATTTGGTCACGGTCGGCCGGAGAGAGGTACTTCTGGTACAGGAAACGCTTCTCCAGCTCGTAGATCTGATGGTTGGTGAAGGCCGTCCGCGACTTTCTCCTCTTCTTGGACGTCTGCCGCTGACCGAAAGAGTTCAGGTGCTCGCGACCTGCGAGGGAGGGGGGCGAGATGGAAACAGGGGAGTGGGATTAGAAATCTGCAACATGGAGATGACCTGTTTGTTTGATGTTTAATGCAAATACATGTATATTTATTCATCGTAACTAGATGCTTTCATTTGGAAAGCTTTCATAGAGGAGGAACCTTAGAGAGATGATCATTTTTGATATAGAAGAAATACCATTTGCTGCCAAGTTTCGCAGATCCACAATTTTCCAATTACCAATTTTATCTTAGAGGAATAAGAAAAAAAATATGTATCTAAAATCTTTTTTATGGTTTCATTATTATTTGACATAATCCTTAAATTGTTTTTGATTTGACTTTATATGTTATTTGAATTGCTAGCTTTCTGTGTCTGTCACCCTGTCAATACAGCCCAGCACTGAAGCCAGAATGGTTGTCAAACTACTATACAAGACGTTTATTGCCGTCTCAGCCTGGAATTACCCAGATTTATCAATTTAGAAGCCATGTGAAGCCACATTTCCTCCTCGTTTTTATCCCCACACATTCCCATGCAGCTGTCCTGGCAAGTCTTCATTAAAAGTCAAAACATCCCAGATCATTTTTGCCCAAATGCTCTCATTTAATAACCCTCCCAATCTAACTTTTATGAAAATACTTATTTGGATAAAGAAAGCGCACAGCTACCTTCTGCTGCCTGGATGACGCTGACTTCCAGACCCTTGAACGTTTTGCTGGCCAGCTCTTCCAGCGCGCAAAGCGGCGAGGACGGAGTGCTGATCCCGTTCCTCGCAGCGTTGGAGACCGCAACCTTCTCCAGCACCCGCGGCGGACAGATGCTGGCTACCGACTTCTTCACGGAGGGTTTGTTGAGGATATCCTCGATGCTGAACGGCGTCAGCGGCTTGTTGGAGTTCGCCGGCGGCGGCAACTGGTCCAGCGGAGCCCGCCTACGCTCCTCGCCCCCTGACTGTAGCACAGACCCTGCCTTCATGTCTTTACTGGAGGTCATCGCAGTCCCGAAGATATCGCTGCTCTCGGGGGGGAAATAGTTGATTATTTCATTCAAATGGTAAATTTAAAACGTCCACACGCGTTTTCACTAGAGCTCGGGGCTCTGGTAGACCTCCGCTGAAGTTTAGTGCTTTGAGTCCAAAGCTGCAAACTTAGCTCGCCTGAGAGCCTTCCTCCAAAATAACCATGCTTCGGGCGTAGTTGCAGAGGCAGCCGCAATGTATCCCCCCTCAGAGTCTCCCGATTCCTCTGCCAAACTCCATGCAGATCTTTAGAAAGTAGCTGACTGGACGCGGTGAATCCCTGAAAGGGAGAGAAGACGGGGGAAAAAAACCTTCCAGGCACCAAGAAAAGGAAAGCGACTGCTAACGACTTATTGATGATTGGGCGCAGTTCAATTAGAGAAACACTACACCACTTGGTGACCCGCTGTTGCGTCTTAAAGGGCCGGAGCAGAAGAACTAATTGGACGTGGGGAATAGGAGGAGTCTGGTGCTGCCTTGAAATGTTTATGTATCTGTTTCCTTCTGTTGCTGTAGTCCTGTAGAAAAGCAATGCCGATGGTCAAATCAAAGCATGTTTGCATCACAGAAAAAAGGACTGGAACAAAAGCAAACATATCTGTCCTATTCCTGCGCAATTGCGCACGGAGTGGTTTGCGTAAAGTGCGAATGTGCCTTCCTGTTGCACACGGTCTTAAAATCAAGCAGAATAACATTTGTTGTCATAGCCTATATTTCATTCGAGCATAGAGCATCTTAGCAACATAATATCTTGGTAGCAATTGTTATGGCAAGAAAAAGCTTGGAATAAAAATGTACGTGGTTGCATCTTTACTGTTTTTCTATTCATTAAAAAAGGTAAGAACGTATGTATCTCTAGAAAAATCATATCAGGCAACAAATCTAAATTAATTCAAACAAATATGAAGTAGAGGGTTAATCAAATGTTTTTGTCTTTTCTGTTGTTTTCTCGTTTGGTTTGTTTTCTGTTATTTGACTCCCGGTATTTCGGCTCCTGTCTGTCCCCGCAGGTAGAATCCAGTGAAACCCAATATGCGGTGGCGTGAAATAAGCGAGTAATAAAGGTGACGCAGTTCAGCGGCTTCTAGTCTGACGACAAGGACTGACTTTTTTTTTTTAATGGGGCCTAATATGTTCAGATAAAAGAAAGGGGATTATTGATAGGCGGGTTTTTGGACGCATGGGAGAAATTCGCAGGTAGCCTATGTCTTTTCGGAGAAAACGCAAGTTGGTTTATGTCTGATTTGTTATCTGCCGACTGGATGTATTCGTTTTAATAAATATGTTCTGCATAAGATGTGAGTAAGCGCATCAGGTAAAAATAAATAAAAGGTAGATGTTAATACCTCGATTAAAGCCGTCAAACAAAATAAAGCAAAACGCTACACAGTGTAAAACATCAGCAGATGAATTATAATATTAGACCAAATGTTAAATCAAACAAACACTAACGAAAAATAAGAGCTTATTTTAGTTATTTCCAACGCTGCCGGGAGGAGGCTGCCGCTGATGAAGCCACCGCGGAGAGTCTTGTGCCAACAGCAGCATATGGTGACATTGGTTTAGGGACGGAGTTGTAAAACAGCAGGAAATTCTATTATCAGCCGTGGAGGTCCACCCTCCGAGGCTGCTTTGAATACATATTTCTCTATAACGAGCTGGCGCTTGCGGGGATAAATCCAGTTAGAATGAATTTTGGAGAGAAACGCGTATGGTTTTGGAGAAAGTTCCCGGAGAATTAAATGATGTTAATATCTGAGTGAAGCTAATTGCAGTGGACACTTTTTGACTTGAATTTGAAATTAGATTGCAACGGAAGGTAGGTAAGTTTCTAAGAGCGTAGGTAAAGAGATTGTTTTTGTTGCATGAATAATTTGGAAAAATATTTAGAAATGTAGGCTATGTTCATCTGGACATTTCTTATTTGTTATTCCCTACATGCACATTGATTCTGAAGACCTCTGTATGAAAGGCAAATAATGTCTACTGTATTCAGCATTTTAGAGAAATTGTGTAAAGCATGAACCTATCTGAGCTCTGCCCCAATTTTCCCTATTTTTTAAACTCATCTTCTTTTAAATGTTTTTGGGAGATTCTTAGTTTTACTAAGATTTTGGTTTAATTTAAACGTTAATTACAATCAGAAATGTTGACATCATCAATCACCAGATCCTGGCGGATTTAATTGGATGATTTGCCTCGCTTTAGCTTCCCATCAGAGCGGCCTTCTCGCGTTAACATAGCCTGCGTGACGTCCGTCCAATTCACAACAGATTCGTTTGAGAATTAGTCTCTCTGTGGGGTTGATTCATCAGAAAAGCGCAGATTTTATTTTATTTGGATTATTATTTTTATTTATTTATTATAAATTAAAATTATTTTTTAGCTGATAATAATAATAATAATAATAATAATAATAATAATAATAATAATAATAATAATAATAATAATACAAAAATGTGTTTTGTGTCTTACAGCTCCAACCTCAACAGCTTTTATTAATCACATAATTAATCTCCTGCAGAGCAAAATTGCTTTTTTTCAGTAATCCAGATCAGCCTCTGCCGGAGATTTTTATTTTTTTTTATCTGCGAGAAATACAACAACTGTAGCAGAAATCTTAAATAGATACACCGTTTGCGCAGCCGCACCTTATTATTACAACGTGGCCTACACCAGGTATAGGTGAGACTCCTCCGGTAATATGACGCACAAGAAAATGAAAATACTAATACTTTTACGATTAGGATTGACTCAAACAATACAATAATGGTGTATTGTAGGTTCCCCAGTTTAAATTAGTCTTGAAATTTATTTCAAAATTCTAATATATATATATATATATATTATAATATAAATACATATAATATTTTAGATTTTTTTCCCCCCCGTTTTTGTTATTGCTGCATACAGGCACCCTGTCGCAGTGCAGCCACTGGTGAAGTGGTTATGATTGTTCCCAGTCCTAAAAGCGGCCTGTTTCCACTGTGACGCACCGAGTGGCAGCAGCAGGGGGAGGCTGATGAAGGAAGAGGCGGCTGCTGAAGGGGTTCTTGGGTGGCTTCATATTAACTGAATCCTAAAGTGGCTACAGTCCACACCTTGGTTATAGACTTCACTGTTTAGTCAGCATTTGAAGCGTTTGTGAAAAATGGGCCTATGGAGGAAAGAGGATGACAGGTGAAGCATATAAAACTAATCAGACTAGGAGTTTGAAGTAAAACCGTTGTTTTAATGTATTTAGTCTCCTTTTTATGACTAACAATCAACGTTTTTAATCTTAGTTCAGAGTTTCCCAACAGATTAAGTGATGTCACAAGGCAAACGCTTTCTTTTTAAATTTCTCCGAAGCAGATTAATGCGGTTTAATTGGCGGAAATGCGCAGGAGCTCATTTCCTGTGCTTTTTGCACCCCCTTTAAGTCAACGCCTGCTGGGTTCTTATTGGACGCCGTGTTACATCACTGGCCCCCAGGGTTCAGATGTATCTTTGTCTTTTTGACGAGTCAAACGCTGGTCCTGATTAGACTTTTGGACCTAGATAGAAATTATTGACCGAAGCTTTCTTTTATGATTATTGTCAGAACGCAAGGCATCAAATTGAGATCTGTAAGTTAACACTAAGATTTCAGATCAATCTGTACCTTTTTTGTTTGGCCCATACATTGGCTTTAGGTTAACCAAAATGGTTTATTTTAGACTTACTAGATGGATAAAACTATCTGACTCCACTGGCAAAAATCGTGCTATTATTCAATGATCAATGGTTGTTTTGTTTTTTTCTTTATTGATCTATTTAATCAGAAAACTCTTCCAAACTCATTTTACAAAAATAATGTAATATTCAGTTCATTGACAGTTCCTCAACCACCACAACGTAATGCACGTATATTGCTTTTACATACTGCATATTAAGATTGATAAATTCTTACTACCACTACAGCAAATTTCAGTTTTAAGTAGACTGTGGATGCATTTATAATAATAGCATATACTTTAGTGTATACGTTTACTGTTTCCTCATTAAATTACTTAGTTTTGAAAAGTAGCTAAAAAGCAACAAGGCAAAGATATATAGAGATTTAAAAAAGCCAAAATATCAAAATAAAATATAGCGATGCACCAATACTGATACTGGTATTGGGCCCAAATATCACGAACCGATACTTAAAATATTTAAACTCTGTTTTAATTTCACAGTAGATGTTTATTTTTCACTTGGTCATTTTTGTTAATATTTTATTTTTTATCTAATTCACCATCATTTGTTATGACAAGCAGAGAAGATTAATTGCATTTGTTTGAGCAGTAGCAGTAGAAGCGTTGTTATTCTGTATCGGTAAGTACGCGGATCCAAGTATCGGTTTGAAAAAAAAAAAAGATATTGTTGCATCGCTCAAAAATTACTTTGGTCCAACATAAGCTTATTCGAGTTGAAGTTTCAGTTGATTAATTTAATAATAATAATAATAATAATAATAATAATAATAATAATAATAATAATAATAATAATAATTATTATTATTATTATTATTATTATTATTATTATTATTATTATTATTATTATTATTATTATTATTATTATTATTAAGTACCATCACTAATATAACTAACAATGCAAAAAATGATTGTGTCTTAGACATTATGATAATTAGTTGCATCTTTCTTGTAGAGTTAACAATGTCACAAAGTGACTTGGTGCTGTTGTTGTCATGATTGATGAAGAGATCAGAGCCAGTGCACCATGAATGTAACACACCTGTTTCCATCAGAAATGCACAAAATGAAGTATTTCTGGTGGTCCATCTTTTTCCTGGAATGAAATAACTTGCCATATCTGACGGGATCATCAGATCCCCAACCATTTTTAAGCCTGACACCTCTGAACACAAAGTGACTTCACTTTATTCCAGGGCGCCCTGCAGCTTCCTCTCCTGGGAGTGGACAGCAGTTGTCCTTGTTGCTCTGTAATGGCCCCCTGGGGCCTATTAGAGCTCATAAAGAAGGGAAGGTGGGGGCTTTAGTGGGATTACAGCATCGTGGGTGAATGTTTCTCCTGTTTAACTCCTGACTGGCTTCATTATTGTGTAATTAGCCCTGCTGACCGGTGATACACGTAATGTGATACTCAACATTAGATTTATACTGTTTATGTGCATGTTTGTGGCCTACAGCCAACTCGTTAAAGACGAGCCATTAATATGACAAGTGACACCGCAGCCCTGCTACAATAACATAATCATTTATGTTTCTACAGATTAAAAAGATAGAATTGCAAGCTGCTTTAACGTAATGTCTAATGTAGTTCTGTTTCCCTTCACCTCTGATATTTTTATTTAGAAAAAGGTACTCTGTCAATCATGATTTAATTAATTATTTGTATTTTTAAAATACAAATTAGCAAAACTTACAAATGAAATAGTTTTGCTAACTTTTTATTGAAAACGTTTTGTTTTGGAAAAACCATGCAGACAATTTAAAATGTTTTGCGGAGATTATTTATACAAAATAAAGGATAGGAGGCTCAAACTTTAAGTGGCTCATTTTATCTGATGGCCCAATTTACTTAATGTCACCCAAGATTAAAAAAAACAAAAAACATAAAACATACCAGCCAGTCAGGCATTTAATTTAAATTACAATAACTTAAAATAGCTTAGGGGGGAAAATTATTAATCAAATAACAGAAGATATTTCAATACTGTAAATTCTGGTCTTATTGTAGCAAGGAACATGAAACACTGGAGGATGATAAATCTTTGTCTTAAAAATAATCTAACTTGTAGTGATGAGTATTGATTTGTAAATATAATAGTATACTGATGGTAAACTAATTGCATTGGTTAAATTCTGACAACATTAACCACTTTTTTGGTTGTAAATGCTGCCAAAAGATTTTAATGAGAAATTTTATCAAGGATTCTGGTTCAGTTTGTATCTAGCTTTAGCTAGTTAAAGGGAAAGTCTGTTTTTTTTCCAACCTGGATCTTATTTTTAGCAATTTGTATGTTTTTTCAGTCACCCCGAGAAGTTTGGAGCCAGTTTGAGCTGTTCAGCAGTATTTATACATCCAGTCTTGATCAGCTGTATCCATAGAACGGGAGTGCTCGGGGCAGTCCAGATACCGCTTGTAATAAGGTGTAATCTGCCTGGAACGCCTTAATTTTACTATGTTTATATTCTTCTTGGACTTACAAACGCCTCAGAAGTGCGTCTTGATTGTCTTCCGGGCCGATTTGGGGGCTTAACAATAAAACAATAATAAAAAGCTGAAGAATCTGCCAGCATGGATGCTGCCAACTAGCTCCAAACTTCTCAGGGTGAGTGAAAAAACATAAAAATTGCTAACAAAATAAGGTCCAGGTTGAAAGAATAAACGGAATTTCCCTTTAAGCAACAGCGCTGATACTCTCAACCCCGAAACAGCTGTTGTCAATGAATAACACATCTTAGCTGCATATGTGCATATATATCAATTTTATCCTTAACAGTTCATACAGATAAAATTATTTCTACTGAACTTTTACGTACATTTTTTGGGAATATTTTTGCTCACTCTGAAATAATAAACCATTTTATATTCTTCTGCTGGGAAAGGTACTCCTCTGCCCCTCCCAAATTATGATTCCAAATGCAAGTTGCCTGATTTTACCATTCTACGCTGCACTAACGACATTATCTGTTTTTTTTTCTACATCATCTGCTGTTTTATGATGTTTTATTTTCCAGGACAGTTTTGTTTTAAAGTGACCCCAGACTTTGCAAAACCTCTTTAAGAAAAACTTAAATGCAAATGCTCCTTGATCTCGAAGGAGACAGAGCTAATTGTTGAGATGCAGTAATTGATGTAAGGTGGTGGTTGCTACTGTACCACAGAACTAACAGGGGAGTCTCTAAGCAATCTGCAGGAATCCAGGTATTGGAACAGGAGTCTGTGAACAGGTGTTGCCACCTGTCTTAGTTTCAGTTAGAGCCAGCCCAAGGCATAAATGAACAAAGCTACTCCTTAGGGTCCCGAAATCCTCCAATAAATGCTTTTATTTTAACACTGACCAAAACAATTACACTGAACATAAATCTAAACGTTTTATATTGTATTTATTTGTAATCAAAATTCTACTACATTTCCTTTGCTTCACATTACCTAAATCAGAATATATCAAATTGTTTAAATTTACTATTTAAAGGAAAAGGTGAGTTTACTTTGTAAAAACGCACACAACGATCTGCAAGTTGGATTATAGTTACTATCTTATGCCACATATTTAAACTCTTCTTTGTGTTTGAGCTCAGTTTGTCAGTTATCTCTAATTGTCGGTCAGTCAATTAAAACCCAGTGTTGTGCGACAATCTGTTCCCCTGAAATATTCCGTTCCCCGTTAGGTTTAGGCACTGGTTCCCGAAGAGTAGGGTTTGGAAAATGGTCAGTTTATGGTTAGATAATGCTCATCCAATGTTAGGATCAGAAAATGACTTAGGGTTAGGTAATTGTTCCCGAATGTTATGATTAGTAAGAAATCAACCGGTCAGCCAATCAGAATCGATAAAAGTTTAGGGAAAACATACCCACGTAAAACCGGGGGGAACAGGATATTTCAGGGGAACAGATTCTCGCATAACACCGGCCCCCTTTCCCAGATTCAAAGCTGCAAAGAAACGCTGTAAGTGGTGTTAATAGGAAGAGGGGCCCCAAATCCACTCCAACTTTGAGCCAGGTCTGGTTTTAGGTACCTCCCTTTTGTCAGCTTTCGCCTATTAAAAAAAGTGCTGCTTTAGAACTTGTGCTTTTTTCCATCATGCAAAAAGTAGACGCCACAATTCAGAATTTTTCTGTTTGTTCCGTTTTCTATTCAGGAAGAGGCAGACCTTATGCAAAAATCCTTAAGACTGACAACTGCTAACACTAAGCTGGTTCAATGCTGTCCACACCAATAGCTGTCCACCAAGATATTGGCATATTGTCCTTCCAGTTGTGTCTCTTTTAGTTTGCTGCATTTATATCGCAGTTAGAATAGTTAATTACTCCGTAATTGAACTTTTTAATTCTTGATACCAAAATGTCTGAAAGCACCGTGGTTGTATCACAAATGAGAACCAGCCGGTATCTTTATGCTAAAGAAAAAAAAAATCCCCTCTCCCAGATGAGTGCACACAATAATATTCAATAGTCTAACACTGATTCCAGCATGTACTCCTTCATTATATTTGAGTCGCTGACAGAACTGAAATGGTTTGTTTCAATTATGGGAGGGAAACACAGCCGTGACATTTTATCTGGAGAAAACAAAACACAATATGTGTTCTTGCTTCATGACCCTTGTTATTTGTCCATTAGTTCCATGATTTTGTTAAATGGACCAAGAATAGCCTATTTTTTTCCTCTTGTTCAGTATGAACATTAAAACTGTGCAATAAATATGAAGCACTTAAACACTAGCTCTCCATAAAGAGAGGAACGAGCCATTTGATTCAGGGCTCCTCAGGCCTGTCCTCTCCCGTCACGGCACATATCTTGGCAAATGAAGACAAATACACGTGTGAGCTCACCGTGTTCCAGAGGAGGCTTCAACAAATTAATCACCTGCAATTCTATCCTTGTCCACTTGGGCGCCTGGCGGGTCCCCGATGCAGCATCCGCCGCGTAATGAGGGCCACATCGGTGAGCGCCTTTTACGAGGCGCGCATGCTCCTCCAAACGAGAGAAAAATAAATGAGCGAGTGAAGCCATCTCTCTGGAGGCACGTCGTTTTCTGGAGATGGTGTGGCGCCCCGACCTGCAGGATCACCCCTCTACCTCTCCCTGCGCACATCAGGATTTCATTAAATGGTGAGCTGGACACCCCAACCCCACCTCATCCACTTCACTCAATCATCACTCCCCCCTGCCCCCTTCTGCTCTCTCCTGCGCCACTTTGCTCCCAAACCAAATGAGGAAATAGCTCGTCTGGTCGCTGACAGACCACGGGTTGGGCCGTAAAGATAAATGACCCAAAGTATTAAAGTTTAACACGTTGACAAAACCCACCTGATCTGTGGGATTAATGCAACACAAAATCCATCTGTGGAAAAAACAGGAGGGGGGGACGCTGTTGCGAGCAGTGATGAAGACTCACTGGGGAGTAACAGCAGGGTACTTGGAAGGTCAAGCTGAATTCAGAATTAGAGCAAATCCAGCAGCTGAAAGGGAGAACTTTACAGATAGGCTATGTGTTTATATTGTTTTCGCTATGGCTTAAAATAACGACATACAGACGTGGACAAAATTGTTGGTACCCTTCATTAAATAAAAGAAAAACTCATAATGGTCACAGAAATAACTTTAATCTGACAAAAGTAATAATAAATAAAAATTATATAAATGTTGACCAATGAAAGTCAGACATTGCTTTTCATCCATGCTTCAACAGAATTATTAAAAAAATAAATGCATGAAACAGGCCTGGACAAAAATGATGGTACCCCTAGAAAAGAATGAAAACAATGTGACCAAAGGGACATGTTAATCCAAGGTATGTCCACTAATCAGCATCCCAGGTGTCTACAATCCTGTAATCACTCAGTGGGCCTATATATAGGACTCCCGGTAGTCACTGTGTTGTTTGGTGACGTGGTGTGTACCACACTCAATATAAACCAGAGGAAGCAAAGGAAAGAGTTGTCTCAGGAAAATGAGAAAGAAAATTATAGACAAGCATGTTAACTGTAAAGGCTATAAGACCATCTCCAAGCAGCTAGATGTTTCTGTGACTACAGCTGCACGTCATTCAGTAATGTACGATCCATGGGACTGTAGCCAACATCCCTGGACGTGGCTGCAGGAGGAAAATTGATGACAGATCAAAGAGACGGATAATCCAAATGGTAACAAAAGAGCCTAGAAAGACTTCAAAATAGATCCAAGCTGAACTTTATGCTCAAGGAACATCAGTGTCAGATCGGAACATCCTTCGCTGTTTGAGCCAGAGGACAAATCATTAAAAAAAACAGACTGGAGTATGCCAAACTACACGCTGACGAGCCACAAAGCTTCTGGGAGAATGTCCTGTGGACAGATGAGACAAAAATTTAACTTTTTGCCAAGGCACATCAGCTCTATGTTCACAGACGGAAAAATGAAGCATATCTAGAAAAGAACACGGTCCCTACTGTGAAACATGGGGGAGGCTCGGTTATGTTCTGGGGCTGATTTGCTGCATCTGACACAGGGTGTCTTGAATCTGTGCAGGGTACAATGAAATCTCAAGACTATCAGGGGATTCTAGAGAGAAATGTGCTGGCCAGTGTCAGAAAGCATGGTCTCAGTCGCAGGTCACGGGTCTTACAACAGGAAAATGACCCAAAACACACAGCTAAAAACACCCAAGAAGGGCTAAGAGGAAAACACTGGCCTTATATGAGCCCTGATCTCAATCCTATTGAGCATCTTTGGAAGGAGCTGAAACGTGCTGTCTGGAAAAGGCGCCCCTCAAACCGGAAACAACTAGAACAGTTTGCTCATGAGGAGTGGGCCAAAATACCTGCTGAGAGGTGCAGAAATCTCATTAACAGTTACAGGAGTCATTTGATTGCAGTGATTGCCTCAAAAGGTTGTGCAACCAAATATTAAGTTGTGGGTACCATCATTTTTGTCCAGGCCTGTTTCATGCATTTATTTTTTAAATAATGCCGTTGAAGCATGGATGAAATGCAATGTCTGACTTTCATTGGTCAACATTTATATAATTTTTATTAATTATTACTTTTGTCAGATTAAAGTTATTTCTGTGACCATTATGAGTTTTTCTTTGATTTAATGAAGGGTACCAACAATTTTGTCCACGTCTGTAAATGATGCGTGCAACAGTTGCAGCAAAGACACAAAGATTGTCTTTATTAAAACTACACTTGGATTCAAATTAAATAGATATTGATCACAAATTAGAATATGAACAAATATTGAATTTATTTATTTATTTAATGCAATGCAAAAAAGGGATAATTTAGCATAATATTACATAAGACAATGAAAAAATAAACATTTGTAAGCATAAATCTTGTGACGTTATTATCTACACAACTCATGGAGAAGACTTTGAACTTGGTCGTTGTCTAGCAGGTAGTCAGGAACACCTTCCACAAGGTAATTTTTTGAAAGTTGAGTGGTGGGAAGAAGTTTGGTGGACAAAGACGTAGAAGCAATTGAGGTCATCTGGTGTTTATTTAACATATTTATTTAATGTTAAAGGTAAAAAACCCATTCCTTTGTCTATAAAACTGTTGCAGAGAACTGGTCCATTGAGGGAAACTTCCAGTATGAAAACTTGTCCTACTTGTGGAATTAATAATAAAAATCTGATAGGAAACTGCATTTATTAATCAGCAGATAAATTAAAGATCTTAAGGAGTTTCCTTCTATAAAGTATTGATTATATGTGATTAAAAATGAAGTTTTTCAGAATTTAATATAGACAAGCAAAATAAACTTTACATAGTTAATAGTTAGGGTTTAGGACTGTTGTTAAATTGCAGAGTTAGGAGATTATGTACTGGAATACGAGGCTGTCTGGGCTGGATCAGTTAACCAAGAAATGTTTTTTTAACAAAAGAAAAATAATTGTAACTTATATTTTTTTTAATCAAGCTATTAAAAATCTTTGTGACTTAAAAAGTAAAATATGTACTGTATATTTAATTTTACCTCATTTAACATTTGACTTACATTAAATAATGAGAAAATCAAGGGGTACAATTCAATGTTAGATACATTTGACCATCTGAACCCCAGAAGTCATAAAAATTGTTTATAATCATGAAAAACCTGGAAAAACTAAAGATGCTCTCAGCTGTTAATGCATTTACATTACCTCAGTCTACATTTTAAAGGGGACCTGGCATGGAATTAGCATTTTTTGATCATAATTTTTGTTCCCCCAGCCTGCCTAAGGGGTTAAAATTACTGATTATTCTTTCCTTTGTCCCGGGGTATGTCTGCCTACATAGTGAAATTAGCGCTCAGAAACGGGCTGTTTGGAACAAACCAACAGCATGGAGTCCAGACCACATCCAAACTGCACTGTACCTGGATGTACAAAAGAGAACATAAAAACTTTTTTTTGTCCTCCCCACTTCTGAGCCACTGAAAAGCTTGTGAATAAATTTTATTTATGCAGGGAATGTGCTCGACTGACTGCCGAAGTGTGTGGTAATTTGTGGCAATCATTTCTAGGACGACTGTTTTTCCAACTTGGGACAATATAGTAATACCAACTCGCCGTAAACCAGCAAATATCCCTGTACAAGTAAGCATATTTCCTCTATAATGTCCTTCAGCTGTTAGTACACTTTGTGGCATTCTTTGAGTTGTTCGCTTTTCAATTAGCTTCATAGCTAATATTCCGAATTAGCTTCACAGCTAATACCCCAGTTTGTTTATGTAGCATTGGTGCTAGTATGCTTTTATTTGGGGGAAAAAAGATTATATATTACTGTTGAACATTCAAAATATCGTTAGAGGCTCATTGACCACAGAAGCGCATAGCCTAGGCCACGCCCTCCGAAACCCGGTTGTTCTGTGCTAATGCTCACAGAAGGCCTACCTCATCACACCTGCAATTCTACAAGGCTGAATTACGGCAAGCGATCCTTTGATATAGTATTAAGGTACTTAGAGTGTGGCTAAAAAGGGCCCAAACGTTGCGGGGAATCTCATGCCAGTTCTACTTTAATGTTTAGGACTCAAACACATCAGATATTAATAGATACAAGTTCCACAGGTAAGAAAGAACATGCAAAATGTTTATCTGTTGGATTTGCAAAAGTCTCTGACAGTTGTAGTGTACACAAACACATCAGATTTGGTCTTCCCCCTCTAAGAAAAGCTTTTTTAACAGACACCTAAAATATGTAATTGCTGAATTTTTTTGTCCCAATATTTTCTCAACTTCTGCTACTGATTTCAATTACAATCCAAAATATGAATCTTCTGCATGACCTCACCAAGAGTTTTACTCCAAAATGTTTAACTTAATAAATGTAAGTATGAGTTTTTTTGTTATATGAATCTTTTTATCTGTCTTTTGTCAAAAAATTTCCTAAATGGCTGTCAGTCATAATGCAGTCGAGATACCTGCTGATTTAAGTTCTACGCATACCAAAGACTATATTGGAAGCACTTTGCTGCAGAGTGACATCTGGGATTTTTGGGAATTTGGAATGATAAACCGCAATAGATATTACAGAAACGTGTAATGTAACACAATTTTGAAGCCATGTTAAGCAAAAGCAGCTATATTAAAATACCTGAGATTGGAAACAATCATGAATCACCATCACCCATAATTTAGCCTAATGTCACTAATTTGCATCACACCTACAAGAGGGCAAAAAATATTTGCCAGCCACCGACTGTGCAAGCTGTCCCAGAGGTCTGTAATTTTCATCATAGGTACACTTCAACTGTGAGAGACAGAATGTAAAAACAAATCCAGGAAATCATAATTTATGTCAAAGACCTGTTACTTCTTCTTTAAGAAGCTTTTCTGTCCTACACTTGTTACCTGTTTTAGTTGCACCTGTTTGAACTCTTTATCTGCATAAAAGACACCTGTCCACACCTTCAAACAGAGAGACTCTAACCTCAACCATGGCCAAGACTAGAGAGCTGTCTAAGGACACCAGGAACAAGACTGTACACCTGCACAATACTTAGATGAGCCAATCTACAATAGAGAAGCAGCTTGTTGAGAAAATATATCAAATGTTGGAGCAATTATTAAAAAAATATATAATTGACACTCTGTCTCAACCTGGGGCTCCAAGCAAGATCTTCCCTCATGGGGAACAAATTATCTTGAGAATAATGAGGAAACAGCCCAGCAATACATGGGGGGACTGGTAAATGACCTGAAGAATTTATTTACCAGAATGTTGCCTTTTGGCTGCTTGTTCATACTGCAAAAAATGTACCGGAGGATCCCGATGATTTTTGCAAGAAGAATAGACGAAACACCAAAACTCCTCCTACTGCTCAGTTGAGACCAAAATAGATATCTTTGGTAGTTACATCCAAAGAACACAATACCCACTGTGAGGCATGGGGGTGGAAATGTTATGCTTTTGGGCTGCTTTTCTGCAAAGAGGATGGGATGACTGATCCACATTTAAGAAAGGATAAATGGCAGCATGAATTGTGAGATTTTGGACAAAAACTTCCTTCCGTCAATCAGAGCATTAAAGATAAAGCATGTCTGGATCTTCTAGCAATGACAATGATCCCAAACACACCGCCCTGGAAATGAATGAGTGGGTAGGTAAATTTCATTTCAAGGTTCTGGAGTGGCATAGACCTTCTCCAGACCCCAATCCAATAGATAATCTGTGGGGGGAGTTGAAAGTCTGTATTGCTCAGTGACAGCTGCAACACATCAAAGCTCTAGAGAGGATCTGTTTTAAGAATGGGCCAAAATACCAGCTATACTGTATGAAAACCTGGTGAAGACCTACAGGAAACGTTAACCTTTGTCATTTTTAACTAAGGATACATTAAAAAGTATTGAAGTGAGCTTTAGTTAATGACCAAATACTTAATTTTTGAGTCATTATTCAAAACAAAAAATCTTTTAAAATAATATAATCTGATTTCTTGGATACTCTTTACATTCTGTTTCTCACAGGTGAAGTGTACCTATAACAAAGATTACAGAATTCTCTCATCTTTTTAAGTGGGGCAACATGCTAGACCGGTGGCTGCAAATAGTTTTTTGCCCCACTGTAGTTTTTTTAATTTATATAATTTTTTTCTCTCTCGATAATGTAGCCTTTTAAATTTTTTTTCTTTTCTAAAGAATGCGGATAGGAATAAATAATACATTCTATTTTTCCTTGAATGTGTAACGTGACATAGCCGCCACATCACCCAAAGTCTGCCGCTGAACTGTTCCTTGTGACATCTCCTCCCTCAGAAACTTAAACTGATAAGTACTGAGTGTGGTGGAGACAAAGTAGTACAGAACCTCAGAACCCATACAGAAACTCTGCCCAACTGGTTGAGCAATATGTCTGGTCCCCCTTTCAGATGTGTGTCACTCCATAACTACCTACTGGACCTGGAAAAAAATATTTTATTGGAATATAAATTAAAGTTTTTATGAGCAAAACAATTTCTTGCAGATCCGTTAAAACGTTAGTGTTACTGTTAAGCCTAGTTCATACTACTCCGTCTACATCAAAATGGATTGACGCAGAGCCATTATCCGTCCACACAAGGCCTCTCCATCACCTACGCAAGGAAGGACGGAATAGAGCCCAGTTTTAGTGTATGCCTGTTATTGGTCAACTTAGCAACGGCCAGAGATCATTTCACCAGAACTATGCTCTACAGTCGCTGTAATCAGTAGTCAATGCAGCGTTTGGCCACCACATGCTTTATATTGAAAGGACATTTGATCTAATCTGGTCTTCTGACAATTTTGAACACAAAGAGGTGTAGAGAAAAAACAAAACAGAATGCTATGTTTGTATTCTATAAGCTGCACTTCTTTTAAAAACCTTTCCAGCTTAAACAAAACGTACTTAATGTCGTCCATGGGGGGAATGTGTTTACAAGCTGAAGAAAATAAACTCTAGTTAACCAGAAACGACACTGCAGGGGTTGGCAGACCCACCATGAAAAGTTAACACCCCTTGCAGTCCTGGTCGGGAATTGCTTTGCAACACTGTAAAATCAACGGCGATGGAGAGACAGAAACGGAGTCTCCATATATATATGTCTGTATCTGGTTGCAAACTTGCTGACGTTTTAAACTAGGCTCTAGTGTTACTAGGCCGTAAACCTGTTCTAACATAAACACCTACAGATGGGCTAACATAGCTAATATATAGGTAAAATAAAAACGATGACAGCAAGATCAATGCTGAGTGAATGCATGGAGTTTACATGTTCTCCCTGTGCATGTGTTGGTTTTCTCTGGGTATTCTGTTTTTTCCTTCCAAGGCACAAAACAGTGAGTGTTAGGTTGATTGTTCCTTTGAATGTGTGTATGTCCTGTGTCTCTCACCCTCTCTCACCCTCACCTGCCCCCTTCGAGCCTCCGGATATAAAATAGATTGATGGATATATTAAGTGCTGTTATCAGAAATTGAGCATGATAGGATATAGAAGAACAATGACATTTCTCATTCTGACTGATCTAGAGCTCAGGGTTGTTTCCTGTTTACAATATATAGTAGGTCATGAAGAAATCAACCGCACAACAATGAGTAGCTAATATTTTGCTCTAAAGAGGATGATAAAAGATAAAAGTGCACACACCGCTCTTATCATAGCTGCTTTTAGCCTTAACTGCTAAATAGAAGAGTTAAAAAGAACACGGAAGCAAAGAAAACTCTCCCCAGCGTTTTTTCAGTCAAGTTTGTTAAATTGAGAATTTAAGTAATTAACAAGCAAACAACATTATTTTATTTTCAGAACACTGACAACGTGGATCCATTATAAGTTTGCAGTAACTGGAACCCTCGTTATGAAAGGGGAAAGAGTTTTAAAATATTTTTTAAAACAATGTGTCTACTTATGACTAATAGGCTGCAACGTATGTTAAAGACTTCTCATTAGCTATCATTTATCTCTAAGGGAAAATGTTTAATCACCTCCAGCAGAGACAACAGATGTAAAAAGCATTTGTTGTAAATCTTCGGTGTTTGCTTTACCTATCCGGACACCTACAGGGAGGAAGACACTCACAGAGGATAATCTGACTGCCAGAAGGTTCTGTCATTTTTTAAAAACATGAATGTAAATAAATGTGTCCTGTAAATAGGAGCTGATTTGAAATATGCAGAGTCCTGATCCAGAAAACACAACTCGAAGCAGCGGGATAAAACAAACGGTAAGAATTATTGGCAGACACATTGTTTTCTGGCTGAGCTGTGAAATGCTTTCATGGAGTTATGAATGTGTCCACATTAGTGAAATATAAGCTTTTAAACTGTTCTGAGGAGCACTGGAACATGTTTAAATGTTTCCAGCCAGCTGCTAAATCATTATTATTGGGTCTTATTTTTCATAAAAGTTTAAGATGAAGGTTTATCCTTCTGGATGACATTTCTTTTTATTCCCAGAAGTGTTCAAATGATGATAAAAACAATCTAATAAACCTAACATTTAATATGCAGCTTTTAGAAAACACACTTTAAGGCATTACAGCTCTTTTACTGATACAAATTCCTCGGAAGGGAAACAGTAATGCCTGCTGAAGCTCTTGCAGATCTTTGGGCCTTTTGATTCCTCAGTAATTCATGCAAGAACTAATACAAAAATACTTTAAAGGAACATTTCTCAGTTAAGCCATTGAAAATACACCCTTATTTAATTAAATGGGTGCATATTATTTCTTTGTGGCCTTCTTTATCTCTGGAAAGATGTAATGAACAGGAAAACAAGAAAACTGCAAAAGGGGAAAAAATCTGTCAGGAATCATAAATACTGAGGGAGGGAAAACACTAAGCGAAGTCTTGGCTCAATATGTGTCCATAACTTACTCTGATGCATAAGTTCATAAATATTAAGAAAAAGGCTCACACTCCATCGCAGCCATGAGCAATGAATCCTCGGAGAAAAACTCCTGCAGACCCCCGAGTGGCTGAGCTTTTTTGTCTCTGTGTTTCATTTTTCTTTTCCAAATCAGAGGAAGATGGATGTTGATCCTTAAAAAGCCAAACTGCCATCCGTTAATGATTCAGAACACTGGAAGCAAGGAACATGGTGTGACCCAGTAGGTCCTTTTCCTTATCATGCATCCCATCTGCAGCTTAAGTTAATCAATGTCGAAAATAATGAAATATATCTTCTGAGTGCTGGAGGCATTGACCTTTTAGTTTTTAGCACTGCAAAGACATTTTCAGGTATTTAAGCTGTTTTGTTATTTGAAAAGATTATTTTTATCTTGAACAATTTTTACACTCAACCACACTTAATGACAACCTGAAAAATATCCATTTTCTATCCTTCCTGTGTCTTGTGGCAAAAGGAACTGGAGGCCTCATCCAGCCAAAATTATAGATCCATCTCTTTTAAATGTTTTAATTTCACTGACTATATATACAATCATATTTAGGCACTAGGCCACATTTGGCAAACTCCTGACCAGAGAGCTGAATTCAGCCCCCCTTAGCCATTTTTGCAGCCCTCTACACTCTAGAGCAGTATTTCCCAACTCAGGTCCTCAAGGTAAAGTGCCCTGCATTTCTTAGATTTTTCCATGCTTTAGCACACCTGCTTCAGATGATTGAAAATCAGTAAATGCCATCAGTTGAAATCAGGTGTGCTGAAGGAAGGGAACATCTAAAATGTGCAGGGCAGTGTGCCTTGATAAGCCAGGTCAAAAAACAATGCTCAAGACATCAGCATGTATGCTTAGTATTATTTAACTCTAAAGTGTACTCATCGGATGCAGAGATATCAAATTATTAAAGGTCTCATTCACATGTTTTTCCAATAGATTTCTTATAGTTCGCTGGTGGTGAAAACGTTCAACCGTTTCTTCCTGAGCTCTCTTTTCTTTGGCAAAAATTGCAATGTAGATGTGTCATCTCCACAAATAACACAAGCCCAAACATGTTCCGCCAAGATGTGGAGTTACCAAAGTTTAGCTTCTATTAGCAGAGAGGCTCTCTGCTCTCCCCTGCCCACACAATCAATACTGCCTTCCTGTTGGGGGTCCCATGCCAAGTTGGGCCACAAATGCAAATTTTCCCTGTGAAATAGAAGAAACTGCCTTTTACTGACTCACTTGTTGTTACCGTCTATTTTCTTTCTGTGACTAACGCAGGTAATGGGGTTGGAGAAATCTTTTACATGCATATGCAACTCATAGTGACCAGTCATAATTCAAGAAGAACAAGCATTACGTAGGTTTCTCAATGAACGAGACATTTCAATTTTTTACACTTTCTTAGAGGTAGTTTTATCAACACTTTCTGTCCCTTTGGGGACATTCATGATCTTGATGTGGCCCATAATGAAAATAAGTTTGACACCCCTGTGCTAGGCCTTTTCCCAACTTATAAAGCTCAACACACATCGGTCTTTGAGCGACTAAAATAGTATGTTACATTATATTTTATACCTAGGGAAACAGGGAATTACGGAATAAAGTTCCTTGTCACTCTGACCAACTTTAGAAAGTAAAGTTTTTTTCTCCTGTATTGATTTTTTTAACAACTAAATACAATTTTTGATATTTCTAAACTTTTTCATTTTAGAATATGAGGATGTTAAAAATGGTTCCTCTAATAAACAATGAGAAATAAGAATGTCAAATGTGATAATATTTTTTATGGATAGAACGTAGATTTTAATTTCTCAGTTCTTTAAACATGTCTTTATATAATCTTATAAATACATTCATGACTATAAATTAAAAATTAGACCTAAACTAAGTGTTTGAAGTTTAAAGTCCTACAGAGCGATTATTGGTCTACGTCATTCCCTTGTTATGGAACGCCAAAGTGTTCAAAATTAAATAAATAAATAAAACATTATGAAATAAATATCAGCATGAATTAATATTAAGTAAATATTTAATGTGACAATGAAATAGTCAAAAAAGGAATTCTGTTAAAATGCAATGCCCAATATTTATATAATATATTTTAATTTTAGAATATATATTAGTATTATTTTATATATATTTTATTAAATATTTATTCCACAACCATTTTTTTATACTATAATTTATGTTGAGTTTTTTTATTTAAAATAATCAGTTTTTATTCAAAAATCTCTCTTTTTTTTTACAAAGTTAGCTTTTATTTCAAAATAGTTTTTTTTTCAAAATGGTGTATTTATTTCAAAATGCCATTTAACATAATGTCTTTTATTCAATTAGCTGTTGGGACCTGGATGCTGATTGGTTGGTGCTTAAACATGATGTTCCTGCAGGAGGAAAATGGCGAGGACAGGCTAAAGTTGTTTAGTACTGTTATTGAATTTAATGCCTTTAGGATTTTATGTACGGCTTTATAATTCTTGTAATACTGACAGAATATTTCATCACTTTTGTAATGGAGATGTCTAATCCAAACAGCCGGTGCTGCTCCAGTGTTCTAGGTGTAAAGCTGCTCAGGGCGCCATGCCCGTGATTAGACTGGGGAAAGAGACTCAGGTCGGCTGTTTGGTACGATCATTAAAACATTTCAGAAATAACACAGAACACGTTTAACTGACTGTAGCTAACAACCAACCAGGGCTTCCTCTCCCATCTCCTCCTAGTTGTGCTGGACAAAACAGAAAAGATAACAGCAAAACTCCAGTGCTACTCTCAGACCGCTGAGAGCTGAACCTGGGATCATTTCAGATTATATCATCTAGACGAATCAAGATGGGTCTCTGAAACGGTTCATGATAAATTATTCCTCTCAATATGACCTGTTAGAGCAACCAGAGCTGAACAAAGGTCCTACAGCTCCGACCCTTTACTTAGCATGCTGCTAGCTGCTCACAGAGCGAAAACAACGGCTATCCAGGAAGACTAATCTTAGTTTCAGCCAATCAGCGTCCAGGTCTCAACCACTGATTCTGATTGGCTGGCGGACGACTTCAGTTCTTAAAAGACTTTTTGAAATAAATACTATTATGAAAAACCTCATTATGAAATAAAACCTGACTTTGGGAAAGAGAGAGATTGGAATAAAAACTGTTGGAATTAAATAAAAATGTCTTGAGATAATTTATATTATTATGAAGTAAATTGCAGTGAAATAAATGTTTAATGAAATATATATATTATACAAATGTATAATCTAAAATAAAAAAATTATGAAAAATATTTCAAAAAATGGGCGTTGCATTTGAAATGATTTCAGTTTTTAATAATTTCATTGTCACATTATGTTTTTATTCAAAATTTATTCATGCTGATATTCATTTCATAATGTTATATTTATTTATTTAATTTTGAACACTTTGGTGTTCCATTGTATTTATTTATTTAATTTTGAACACTTTGGCGTTCCATACCTTGTGACGTAGCAACTGTCTTGGTCTATATTGGTTGCACAAATCACTTTGATAAAAACCAAAAGAAAGGAGCAAGTTCTATAGAATTCCATTGGCTGGCACTATAGTTGTGATCACTGCAACAATCTGCACTGATAACTTCATATAAGGTAAGCCATGGCTAACAAACAAGCTAACATTGCAAAACAACACTGCAACTGCAAGATAATTAAAAATAATAACAATGTGAACTGTGCAACCTTGCTGCATGAAGAGACGCCTGTCCTTTAAATAGGCTCCAGTTTCCACTGATATTATTTTCAGCTATTTTATTATCCTGCAGCTACAGTGTTTGTTAGTGATTTTGTCAGTGTACCACAACATTTAGTCACCTTGTGATAAAAAAAGAGTTATGTTGCAGAGTTTTTGCATTTTTCATCATTGTTTCAATCACCTCTTATTGGTCACAACCAAAGACGTCTTTTGTTTGCCTTGAAAGGGGCTCGTTCACAAATTTAACGTAATTTTCCTTTAGTTTTTTCTAAATAGATGATGTGTATATATCAGCAAAAGAAAAACATTCTGAACATTTTTAGATATTTTGCTTATATTAAGCCAGGGGTGTCAAACTTATTTCCTTGAGGGCTGGTGTACTATAACTTTTACATGTGTCTCCACTTAAACACACCTGAATACAGTCATTACATCTTTAGCAGGACTAGGTCTCCATGCTAAGGAGGTAATATGATTCACATGTTTGACCAGGGACATATCTAAATGTTGTCGCACACCAGGTCTCAAGAGCTGGAGTTTGATTTCTCTGTATTGAGATAAGGTAAATCATATTAATGTTCACAAACCAGATTTGGGGTAATGTGACATCAAGGGGCAAACTCCACCCGCAGAAAGTGAAGCCAACCAGGAAGTGGCAAAAATTGCAGTTCCTCCCTCATCCACTGGGGGCTGGCTACAAAAAGGAGCAAATTCCCTTTGACTCCCATGTTAAAAAGGCCCACTTTACAGCAAAAATAGACATGTTTACAGCCTAGTTCAAAAAACCATTTTAGGTTAGATAGTTCAGGTTTAACGTCATGACAACTCTGAAGGGGGTGAATGTTTTTCTAACTCCTCCGTTTAGATGTAATTTAATCTTGAAATTCTGAATAATTAGGGGCGTGTCCATTTGATTGAGAGGTCCGTCTAGGCCACACGTGTCAAACTCAAGGCCCGGGGGCCAAATCCGACCTTCCACAGCCATTTATGTGGCCCTCTAAACTCTAGAGGACCCTATAGATAGAAAAATGATGTTCTATTTTTATGCACCCCAATATAGTTTTATCAGTAAAATAAAATCAGTATTTATTTGAACAATCCTAAATCATATCATTATGTAAAGATGGTCAGTATTGTTACATTTTAAGATGTACTTTTGGAATGCGGAGGCTGATTTTAACAGTTTGTTATAGTTTTATCAATACTTCCTGCCACAATCGGCCCTTTAAGGATATTCATTAGCTTTATGTGGCCGAAAATGAAAATGAGTTTGACACCGCTGGTCTAGGCTAAGTGTTGTGGCTAATGGTGGCCAACGGTAGCTAATAGCTTGTACCGCAGTCTGTTCCCCCCCCCCCCCCCGCTTACTCAAGGAAGACCTTCACAGCCTCGGCCTAACGTAAAGACTTCAGCCATTTCGTGTTTCTGAACTCCACTATGAGTTGACTCTGCAGTTCTTATTCGGTTTTGGATGTTAATCTGCACTTATTGGACAAAGATGGCTTGCTGTGGTATTGATTACAGTAACAGAACATCCAAGAAGTCTCTGTTTGGGGGAGGATTAATATGGGCTGATGCTTCACCAGCGGTGGGGGATTTATGTCAGTTGCTCCAACTCGCGTGTAGAAAGACTGTTCTGGTCTTTCTACACGCGAGTTGGAGCAGGTGACCGGTCGGTTAGCAGCAGAGCAACAAAGTCGGCAGGACCGAGAAGCGGAGGCATCAAGAGCGAGAGACGGCTAGATCAGGCTGGAAGACTACAGAGTCGGACTCTAGACAGACTGGATAATCGCTCGTTAGATCAGTACTGGTGTGAAAAAAACACCTGGAGGCATGAAATAATGGATGTCTGAGATGTGAGGTGAGTCAAAACTCTTTTATTTTTTTAAAGAGGATCTGAGTTGTCATGAATACTTTGTGACTGCTTTTTGCTGGATGTGTTGTTAAGATATGCCCGTCCATGTGCTCACCTTCCATTGATGGTAATGGAAATAACTATTTTAGGCTGTAGTGATACGACCCATTTGGGTCTTGTTATATCGATATATTTTAGAACCGCGGTCGTCTGGCTGAAATTAGCTGCAACCTACGTTAGCTTCACTTAGCTCTGGAGTAGCGTCTGACTAGCTTGTACTTATGTTGGCTTGAAGCTTCATCCCTCCGCCCCCAGCCTCACAGCGCCACTCTCAGCTATACCTCTTTGCCCATTTTTGGATTTTCTGAGAGCGACGAGGCGAGTGACGCGGAGAAGATGCCGCCGCTGGGAACTGCCCAGTTGGCTTCATTTTGTGCTCTTCAGAAACTTATGGGTGACGTCACCTGAGAGTTAGTCCATTGTATCTACAGTCTATGTGTGACATCTATAATAGTTAGTACAGAAAACTAATAAAAAAAATGAGCACATAAACTGGAGATGGGCTCCAAAAAGGAAGGATCCAGGCTCTGGTTGAAAAATACGGATTACTCAAAGATGTGCAAGAACAAAGCAGGATTGTGTTGTTTCTGAGATGTTCTGTTGTGTTTGAGTATATTGTTCAAAGGCAGTATAGGTCAATAAATTTCAGTTTCAGACTTGCGTACACTTGTTTTCCAAATGAGATCACATCACTTCTGATTGCAGAGCCTGGAATTTCCAGTTTCATTTTCCACACTTTCAGCAACTTTCAAAACAACATAGAGAAAAAAGGCCTTATAAATACTGGAGCACATCAGTCAACTCGTTGGGCCGTTTATGCTTCCAGAGGATCGACAGTCTGTGTGCATCCTCCATGACACACCCCTCAGTGACCACATCCACTATAAGCAGCCATAGATTAAAATTATATGGAGATTATCGGGACGAAAAGCCTCCCAGCTTGTCACGGGATGCAGAGCGTATTGTACATCCACATGTATTGAACACAAACCTGTCACCGTCTGTGACAGCCCCATTCATCACACACAAAGCCAATCCTGTCAGCAGCACAATGCCTTCTATCTGTCCCTCCTCCCTAGCCCCCTTCTAAGTGACAGCATGGAAATGAACATTAGGACACTCGGGTGTATATTGAAATTATTTGTTTTTCTTCCTCCCGATGGAGCCAATTTTCAAAGGCTAATAAACCTGGGAATCATTGTGTCTGTGTAAAGGGATGGCTGTGAAAACATCACAAGGTCCCAGGGGTGGTTGCATCTGTATTTGTTCAATCGTTTTTTTACAAAGACAAAATAATACCATAATAATTTCTGGTAAAAAATAAAATGAAAATCGTATCAAAGCAGAGCTGGTGTGGAATGTCAGAAAAAGTCAACAACTGAGGAAAAAGTCTAATTGGTACATTCAAGCAAATGGGTCATCAAAGACAAGTAAAAGTCAATGAGAATTCATAGGCAGTAGTGGAGACTCAGACTTATCACTATTAATATCAGGAGTTATTATCTGAGCCACAAGAATAAAAGTCAACATCAAAATTCAAACATATATTCTGCAAAAATCCAAGGAGACCCAGATGTCGTGCTTAAATTTTTTGTTGGTCATTCTTTGGGGGTTCAAAAGCAACTGTGCATAATTAATAATATTTTTTTGAATTATAATAATGACATTCAGTAATACTTTTCATTTATGTCAAATAATAATAATAATAATTATTATTATTTATATAATTAGCATATACAAACTGACCAGACAACAGCTAATAAGCGTAGTGTGTATATGTATTTAGCCGTTTTGTAGAACCTCTTTTCATTGCCATTACACCCACAAGTATCTCTCTGCCAGTCTTTCACATCTTGGCCTTTGTGGTTGTTAGAGGAAAGAAAGAAAGAAAGAAAGAAAGAAAGAAAGAAACAAACAAACAAAGAAAGAAAGAAAGAAAGAAAGAAAGAAAGAAAGAAAGAAACAAAGAAAGAAAGAAAGAAAGAAAGTGGCATAAATCTATTTGTACAGAGTCTGAATGAATAGATCACATGCACACAAGTAAATCTTAAAAAGATGTGTATAATGTAAAGATGTACGTACAGTATCTTTGGAAATGGTGCCACTGTATGATGAAAGTACAAATAATATTAGAGAAGACTTATAACACAGAGTTCACATTAAGTTATATTTAATTAAGTTTCAACAATTATCTCACAGACATTTCAATCGAACGCAACTGGACTTGGTCATTTGTCTTGGAAGACGTTTCACCTCTTATCCAAGAGGCTTCATCAGTTCATGCTCACAGCTGACCAGGCTGGGACTCACAGCCTGGTCAGCGGCAACAAATTACCAAGTCCAGTTGCATTCGATTGAAATTTCCCTGAGATAAACATGACCTGGATGAATGAGAATATTCACAGGCTTTCAACAATTGTATATCTTAGATTTCAAATATCTAAGCTCCGAAACCTAAAGTCTACAGGAACAATACCATGTGAAGCATTTTTTTTTTTCTGTGTGTGAGCTTTTTCCTCATGAGCACAGGTTTGTTAGATCCAGTGTATTGTACACGTCTCCTGAGTCAGCGGTGTCTAAGTAATTACCTGGAGAGGCAGAGGGTCTCTGCAGTGCTGACAGGGGGAGCATCATTTCCCAAGTGCTCCAGAGAACTGCAGACTGCAATAACACCACTCAAAGGCCTATCAAGTTGATCCACATTACATTCTCCACACCATAACAAACAGCTAACATATTTAGTCTGTAAAGAACAGCAGAAAGCTAATAAAACAACTCATTGCTGTGTGAGGGTTTAATCCAATGAAATGCCTTCCTAAATAATGTCTCTTGTACTGTAAGCAATATCTGGTAAAGGAACAATACTCCCAATATGTATTTTATGAGCATAATGAGACTTTTCAATAAGGAATTCATAAAGAATGTATGAATTCAGGCAGAACTGGGACCATTGGTGTCGACAGGGTCTGACAAAATGTTCAGTTCACTTTGTGTCACTGTTCTGTGAGACCAACATATTCAGAAGTGTCTTAAGAGCGGCTGTATAAACGGAGACTGATAAACGTCATCATACGGGCTGATTTGACAACTGATTGATATCAGAGCATTGACCACTATTTGTCCTGAAACTGTCACACCTTCAGGGATCTGACTTCTTCATACAGTGGCATTTCTGTTGAGAAAGTCTGACCACTCACTCTTATTGCTAATGTACATTTTAAATGCAACGTTTGAATACTATATATTTTTGAATAAAATAATACTGTTTTCATGCTTTGTGTGGATTGTTTAATCATCATTGGATCAGAGATAACAATCATCACATCATGAACAGATATTATCTTTATTCAAGCAAGAAGGTATGCTATATGATTTTTATTGCTGCAAGACCATTAGTTTTAACACTGAGTGATTTCATCGTATTTACTTTGTGTCATAAAACAGTAAAGTTCTGAAAACTGTTAATTCAGAAATCATCCACTCATTGGCTCTGTTCATAAACTAGTCATTCAGATGGATAGCCACTTTACCAAGGCTGAGCGTTGACTCAGACTGTCTCCATTTGAAGGGAAGAAATAAGTTCAGGAAGAGCAAAAAGCCACCAAGGTTAGATCCTGCTGTAGCAAAAGGAACCCTCAGGCATCTGACTTTTCTTGCAAACCTCTCACTTTCTGATAAGACTTTTACTAAATGCCTTTATAATGACATTAATTTAACTGATAAAATGTTTTATTTAAAACATACGGTTCCTAAAATATTGAAAAGATGACAATAAAGTGTTTGTTTTAGTGCTTGCCAAGACATGCTAAAGTACTTCCTAAAGCTAATGATTTTATTGTGCCAGTTTACTTAGTTACCTTTTGAATTATCTTCTGTATGTTGGTCAGTTATTCATTTAAAAAAAGATTAAACCCTTTGGATGTATTCCTGACCTTTTTTCTCATTAGGGCATTACATTTCTTGTAATGTGAGGACAAACTGTGTTGGAGCTGTCTTTCCCCAAAACACTGAAACAAAAGGTTCAGATATTAGTTATGAACGTTTTCTGAATTCGTATTTTCTGGTATTTACTCTAAAGACATCACATTAGGGAACTTTTGTGATCCGTCCGAAGCTGATTAATAACCGAGTGTTGGACAGTAAAAAAATAAAATAAAAACAGACTGAACCAAGAAGAGGTCCAGTTGGATTCATCAACCCTAATCAACTGGTTTAATTATTTTCATATTTTGTTCTTCCATTTAATCCTCTTTAAAGTTGAATCATGTTTTGCCTTTATACACCATAATCACAAAATTCATCTAGCAAGAATACTTTTACTTTTTTTGCATAACAGTTTTCTGAGCCAAGTGAGGAGCTAATCTAAAGAAAGCCCTTTGGGGTATCTCATGAAAGAAATCCTTAGGGATTCTGAGGCCGCAATAAACTTCAGAAAGTAATCAGCATGCATATCAGTCTGTGATTAATGCAAGTAAAAAAATATTAATACATTAAAACCCAATTAAACAATGTTATTTCTGGTTGCATAAATGTCTTCCACTTTTTTTCTGGGAATCTGGATGATAAAATTGCAAGCTTATTCATCAATTATTGTATGTTGACCACAGACATTCACAATGGAGTGAGCTCATTTGGAAGTCAGCGCACTTTTCCCCTGTGAATAAACCTTCTGCCCTTCCCCCTTGTGCTTTTATTTTTAATTAACCTCCCAAAGATACTCTGTTGTTGCTTCCTGTGTCTGTGCCAGTGAGGTTAATTATTTCACCAGTTCGGGGAGACGCTGTAGAGGACAGATCAATGCACCTCAATTCCCTGTGCCTCATGTTCAGTCTCACTTGCTGGACCACAGTGAAAAGGAGCATGGGCGGGCAGTGATTTTGTAGCAGCGGAAGCCTTCCGTCTGACACGTGCAGAACTCTGCATGCTGCAGGCAGGCAAACAAACACAAATTGGACCTATTCAAGACACAAACGCGTCAACAATCTATGCCTAAAACATTCATGCAGACAGACACACTTTGCTTGTATCCAACAGTGTTAACGTGGTTTCCCTGGCAGACAAAAAAAGCTCTGCAAAAGTAAAATAGGCTTTCGTATTTCAAATAAATACAAATCATAAATGTGTTGTATCCGAATAATAATAAAAGCAATAAGGCCATTTCTAATTTTAAAGATAACTCATTACAAACATTCCATCCATCCATCCATCATGTTGTTTAATTCGCTAATTGAGCAATAGTTAAAGGTTGAATATGGAACATGAGCACCAAAGCGCACTAACTCATAAAGAATTCTCTCTACGCTCACTTCCAGAAGCAGTGAGCGTGGAGAGAATTATTTAGGAGTTAGTGCGCGGACGTAGTGCTCCTCGTATTATTACGCCTCACAATATAGTACCCCTTTTTTATCCGCTGAGAAAATCGACATGTTACATTTCTGTGTTAATATACTTTTTAGTGTAACACTTCACGTAACTTTATTTAAATAGGGAAAACGTGGAAGAGTTTGGTAGCTTCTGACGGGAGCTGATTTGGAGCTATACAGCATGTGGAAGAGGCTGCGTTTTTGCTCCGTTTGCACGAAAGAGCGCACGGACAAAGACCAGACAGGTACATATCAACTAGTCTAAGGTAAGATAAGAACATATGTCAGTATGTAAAAACGGTGAACTATTCCTTTAAGTTAAGTTTAATTTAGTCTTGGTTCCGGTCAATTAAATTCAGTTGAGTTTATCTCAGTTTGAGTTCAGTTTACTTACCTTAATTTAGTTCTGTTCAGTTTACACTAGTTTAGATTAGGTCGATCCTTACACAGTTTGGTCCAGGATATGTTAGCCTATATTAATTTGTTTAGCTCAGTTTTGATCGGTTTAGTTTTGTTTAGCCTGTTTAAGCTTAGTTTATTCTGTCTTAGCCCATCTTACCTTACCTTATCATAGTTTAATTTATTGAGTTTAGCTTAGAAAAGCTTTAGTTTAGTTTGACTTCATTGAGTTTATCTGAGTTGAGTTTAGTTTGTTTTTGTTGACTTTAGTTTAATCTATTCCATATTTGTTTAGGTTTCCCATCTAAGCTATGCTCTTGTTATATTTGCTCTTGTTAATTTGTTTTTATCTTAAGTTTAAAATGTGTTCAGTTTTTGCCTCTCTTAGTTTGTTTAGTTCAGTTTAATTCAGTCTATCTTTGGTTAAGTTTAGTCTGTTTTAGCTTATCTTCCGTTAACATAGTTTAATTAATTGTGTTTTGTTTGGTTACATTTGAGTTCAGGGGCCTGTACCATGAAGGTAGCTGAACAAACTCGGGGTTACAGGATTGGTTTTGAGTCGACAAAACCAAACCGATGCAATCAGGCTTTATTGGTACCATGACGCAGCTTATCAGCTTTCTCTGTCAACTCAGGCTTTGATCCTTAAGCTATGATTAATCCACACGCGCGTGCACATAAAACTACTATATATATATATATACTATAATACTTTTCAGCGGAGGAGCAAGAGCTAATTCTTCAGAAATATGAAGAATATAGAAGTATTTTTCAAGCACGCAGTAACACTGTATCTGCTGCCAAAGCAAGAGAACAATCTTGGTGGAAGATTGCTGATTGCGTTAATGCGTAGGTTAAACAATTAATGTACATTTATGTAGGCTAATCATATTAAAAATATATTAAATGCTAAAATGAAAATGTATTCGTGTTGATATATATATATATATATATATATATATATATATATATATATATATATATATATATATGTGTGTGTGTAGATGTATGTTAAATGTGAATATATAGGCCATTGCATCCTAAGAAAGATTGATATTCATTGATTTTTAGATGCAACCCTAACTCCAAACGTTCTTGGCGTCAGATCAAGACAAAATAAAAAAATATAATTCAAAGTGGTGAGTATTTACCAAAATCTTTTATAATTTTTTTGAACATTTAATCACAAACACTTGTTTGCAGAAAACATAAAAAAATGTGAGATGAGGAAAACTGGGGGACAGCCACCTACTCAAGATTACACTGTGGCGGAGTTGGCTCTGAGCAACAATAAGGGGCGGCCGATTATGGAGGCGGTACAGTAAGGGCATGGCTTCAACGAGTCACATTTGTTATGTGCGGCTCAAGAAGTTCAAAAAGATAAGACATTCCTTCCGCGGAAAAGCCGTATCTTTCATACAAGTAAGCATCAGGAAAGTCAAATGAATTTTGTCTGTCCCTAAAAACTCTTTCTCTACGAAGTGCTCGTCTAACAATTTGCGCAGAGATGTCCACAGGATTTGGGAGAAAAGGTGATGCCATTGCAACAGAGAACAGACGCTGGGAATTAGTTACGTCACATATATGTTTCTTTGCTCACAGCTGATTGGTCAAACTTCAGTCTGAGATCTCGAATCCAGAACATAACCTGCCCCGGAGCAGGTTAGCCGTGCAGCATAAGATACCATGGCAACGAACACCGATCAAAGCCGAGCTTCTTTCATAGTACCTAAAAACCCAGGGTTGGCGGAAACTAAGCTGAAACATAGCTGGCTAGCCACCTTCATGGTACAGGCCCCAGTTTAGCTTAGTATTGTCTAACACAAAAGGAACAGTTGATGACTATAAATAAATTTAAAAAATCTACACAAGTTTCCGGGTAATTGTATCAATTGTAGCATGAAAAATCGTTCTTAGATGCAGTTGTACTTTTAAACTTATTTTACTTTCATTGAGGGGAAACTGAGATCAGGCTCTAATTAATTGCGACCCCATCAATAAGGAGTTGAAAAGTGTGACGCTGTGTTTACTCATTTACACATTCAGTGAGGGGTCATTGACTTTATGTCGCCGTGAAAGTTTGTTTTTAAATGATATTGATCCAGAGGTAATAACAAACACCTCTAGAAAACAAGCCATTAAAAAGTCTGACTGATGAGGAGTTGTGCTGCTTACAGTCAGTTAACAAGCAACCATTTACTGAAAACTGTTTTACGCTTCTTACTACTTTTCTCTGAACACTTTGGTGAGCAAAGAAAAGGTAACTAAATCAACTTTAGATTGCTAAACTGGCTTGAAAACTGACAGTTTTATCCCTAAAAATTCTGCTCCTCCCTTTGGACAAGAATAACCATGAAATGTTGTGAAATAGCGTATGATAGAGCCATTAAAGCACCAGTGCTAACTTGGCTTGCTGACAGGAGCACAGGGACTCCCTGCTGAGGTCATCTCAGCATGCCGCCATGACTATCTGCGAAACACTTAGTCTTCGACTCACACAAACCCTTCCATCTCTCCTCTCTTTCCTTTCATCCTTCAAGCCTTGATGTGTAGCAGAACTCAGAGCAAAGATGGAGTTCCCATACATAATCAGAGCCGGCCTTTTCTCCCCTATTGTGTCTCCATCAAGCCATGAGCGAAACCATCAGTACCAATCCATGCTTGTGAGCGTCTTAGAAACATCAAAACTGACTTACTGCAGGGAGCCGAAACATTAAAAGCAGCACATTTGCTTTACTGCAGGTATGTAGTGGCCCAAGCTTTGAACCAACCACTCGCTGGGCTCTGTTCACATTTGGATGTTTCTATCTGTGGAAAATTCAGCCCTTCTCCACCTTAACTGTCCAGCCCCACTCCCCTGTCTCCAGCTAACGCAGAGATGGCAGCCAGAAAGCATCAATCACCGCACGCCAGGGGGATGACATCATGGTGAATTGGCAGGGCTATCTAAGCGGGGACAGGGAGTTTTTCAGAGGGATAACCGAGATAAATAGAACTCCCGTTGGTTCCATCCTTCTCTGTGAGAACATTATCTCTTAGTCTGACTGCAGACCTTAACTTTTTGCCCTTTTCTTCCTTAAATTATGCAGTCTGTAATCCATTTTCATCAACGACATCTTTGCTGTCCCATTTGCCCCGAAGCTTGTGTTTGTGTCATCAGTCTTGAAATGTTTAAAGATGCATATGTGTTGTTGATTTCATTGACGTGTAACATGATCCCAAAAAGACCAGTTGGATAATACAAAAATTCCCTCGTGACAGCCACAAATTTAACACAAAATGGAAAGACTGCAAGTCAACCCATATCTACCCTCTGAACTACGTCATAAACTGCTAGTTTAGGTGCTGCAGTTTACTTTTCTATTGTTCACTCTCAGCATTTGACTCAACAAAACATTCAAAACGTTCCACTTTTCTCCTGAGCTCACTGATGAGGCCATGACTGACAGAAGAGAAACTGATCTGGAGGAGGAAATCTGGTTCTACTTTCGTCCCTGGTCTCTCTTTTGGCCCGTGAGAGCCAATAAATCCCACATCTAGAGCTTTTAGATTGACTGAGCCGAGTGCCGTTTGATGTTAGGCTGTCTGAGAATGGCCCCTGTACATTCCAGGGGCCAAATGCAGCTTGGCTGTCATCGGTAGGCGTACTTTGGGACATCATAGCACGCATGTCAATTATCCACGCCTTTGACAATTGTGTGTCTGAGATCTTGCTTATCTCTTCACCTTTTCACCTGTACCCAGACACTGCAAGGATACACAATCAACATGGTGAAGATAGACTAGCACACAAGATACATACAGCTTTCTTTTAGTCATCACAGCTTTTGTAATGGTGTTTAGTAGGAGTGTGACGGTACACAATGTTCAGGATTCGTTTTTAAATGTTTTTTTGGTAAAGTTTAATCAAGAAAATAAATATAAATTTGCATATGACTTTTTTTTAAACTTTGATCAGTATTAAACAAATAACATTTTCTCCTGAATTTTTATCAATTCCTAAAATAAATGTGCTTTTGTTATATTATTTCTTTAAAAAGTTGGGATTATAGAACTGATTGGAGCTTTGGTTGTATTTTTTTTATAGTACAAGCAAACATAGTCAAAGTAGAAAACAAATTACCACTTGAAACCAGTCAGCGTTAATTTTTGAAAATGTTTAAATAATACCATCTTCATATTTGAAAATAAAACACAGGCAGCAGTTTGGATAATCTCTTCTCCCCAATAGGGATTGTGCTTTAAAGAAAATATTCAGTTCGCTGCAGAGTATGTTTTGCACCTTGTTGCCGTTGAAAGTTGCATTCGCTGAAAAAGTTCCCGTTCAGTCCAGCTTTCTTTTTCTACTGTACCTAATTTAAAAAAATCGTTAACATTCCCAAACAGCAGATCTTAGTGATAGCCGGGAGTCCTTTCTGTTTTGTTTTGGTGACACTGTTTAAAATTGGTCTGTGAAATGTTGCACTGCGCTCTGAGTTCTTTACACAAATATTTTGCATGTTTTCATGTAGGAAACAGCTAGATTGGTTCGGTACGTGTGCATGACAAACTGACAGGGCTGGTATGGAAATAATACGAATGCATACATACATATGTTTCAACATTCAGAGCTGATTAAAACAGAGAAAACCTTTCTGTCCTCAGAAGTGTGAAACTTCATTCTTTGCTTCCAACTTGTTCAAGCTGGACAGCAGTCCGGGTAATAAATTACCTCCTGAAGTACACCGCTGAGGTTTTTAAAGCGTGGGGAAGAGGCCAAGGGAAAAGGGAAAACTGTGCGACTCGTTGACCTACAAACTCTTAACCCCTGGCCTGAGTCCTGGACAGCTCCCCGAGAGCTCTCAAAAATGCCCGAGTCAACCAGCCCGTTCGGAGTTGGTCTGACATGTGCTGTCACTCCAGGTGCTAGCTGTTCCCTTCATTTTAGTACACCTAGGATAGAGGGAGGGGATAGAGAGAAAGCAGGGGAGAGATTAGAGCTACCGAGGATGGATAGTCTTGGTGATTAAAATAAAACACACCCGCTTGGAATTTCTTGCTGATTCTCATTATTTCCATGCTGTTTTTTCTTCCTCCTGCCCTCCTCGTTTCCTTCCTCCGCATCAGGCAAAGACTGTGGAGATAGTAAAAGAGTAAAAGACATGTTGACAAGAGAGTGCTAAGTGGATTTGAGTTATGGGCAGTTGGGTGATATGTTTGTTTAACCATCTGGTAGCAACTCCCTCTCTCTTGTGATGGAGTGCCTGCAGAGGGAAACAGTCCAGTCCCAATATTGATGCATAATGTACACATACAGTCTTGATTTGGGCCAAGCTGAAGCGTAGACAACCCAGTTGAAATACTAAGGAAAAACATATTCCTAAACTGTTATCTAATTTTTTTGTGAAGTGTTTTTACTGTATTTAGTTTGAGTATAATGTTAGACCATTACAGGAATATGTGGCCCCCCACAGAACAAAGCTGCCCCTTACTGGTTTTGCACCCTTTATTGGCAGCTCAATCTTTTGTTTGATCTAATTCACTATAATTGAGATACCTGTAACGTCTTACAAATTACAAGCTTGCCTTTTTTTGAATGAAGTAATAAAGGCACTGAAACAAATTGTATTATAATATCTTAGATGATCTTTTATACAATAAGTTAAAGTTAGTTAAGTTCTTTTTTCCCCCTGAACCAGCAGATAAAAGCTATTTTTTTGTTGCCCACATAAACCTTTCCTGCCATTAGGAATCTTCAGAAGTACCACATCCCTGACTCTCTGCTTTTTTGTTAAATTAGATGTATTGTTTTATACTTTTGAACCTTTCCCACGAGTCCATATCTGCTTAAGTTTGTACCAACAATCTAAACCATTTTCTTTATTGTAATTATGATTAGTATTATTGTTCTGCTAGAAAGTGAACCATCCCGACCTCCATTCAGCTTCGCATTTAAAAGCTCCTTCATGTTTTTCCATCTCTGTTCAGCTGCTGACGAAGAGCTTCCCCACAGCATGAGGCTGCCTTCACTGTGTTACAGAGTGGAGATTGTACATCAAGAGAAATCCCCAATCTTTTTAAAGTAGGTAATTTTGCTTAGCAGAACCTCGGCCAGCAAAGTGTTCATTACATTAAAAAACATTATTTTTGTAAAGCTATCAGAAAGTGGATGCAGATTGTTGTTTTCAATTTCATGGTTCCACTTATTAAATCAAGTGCATCACTGGGACTTTGTGCATTTGAACTTTTCTTAGTGCGGACGGTTCTGTTCTTTCAGAGCAGTTACACTCAGGGAGGCAGTAACCACATTAGACATCTCTTATTGAAATGGTGACATGGAGTTCTAAAGTAATTACTCTGCCTTTTAATAACGTACCAAGGAAAGCCACTTTTTAATCTCGGCCTCTTGAATTATTAAGCAACTGTTTCTATCTTGTTGCTTCTCAATCACCACCACCTCTGTGGGCTCCACTGCCTGATGCTTGCAGACACACACAATATTTTCTGACAGAAATTCCCCCCATTAATGCTGAAAAAAATAAAAACAAAAAAACAAGCTCTTTCTAAATGGAATCGAGGGTTTCAAAACTAACATGAATATTAAACACGTTGAAAACTCCCAGGATTAAATTGCTCAAGATAATTTTTTCTGTTTTTCTGATAAAAAAACAAACACATTTGTATTTTATATTTAACATCCTATTTCTGATATATGTTTTCTTAAACAAATTATTAACAAATCTGTTTTTCTTTGGAGTTTAATTCCTGTATAAAGGCCCTACTACATGCAATGGCAAGAACGTGAGAAACAATGTACAGTTGTATAAACATTATATAAAATGCTAACACTCTAATCTGTTTCAGCTGTAGAACCTCAGAAGAAGAGTTGGACATGTTTCAAAATATGCAATTTTTAACACGAATGAAGCCGGAAATAAAAAAAACTTGTGAGAGGAACCTGACCGGGACTACTCCTTAGCACTCCGCTGGCCTCCTCCTACTCCTCTCAATCCTTCTCCGAACCCTCTAGGGCCAGGAGCGGGGCACCATCTCCGTCGAAACCAGCAGGTGCGGGCGTGTCTGCTGATGGACTCTGGTCTCTGAGCTGACTGCGTTGCGTGTTTGGCCTGGCCTCCATCAGATCTGGAGAGGTAAAGACCCAGTCGAATGGCGGCGGATGATTCCACGGACCCGACCCCTCACCGCGTCAGAGAACCTGGCCCGCCCGTCCAGTTTGAGGAGCTCTTGTACCACGTAGGTCCAAGCATTGCTAAGACACCAACTACTATGCTGAGAGGCTGTCCATCTGTCTGCGGTTAGTAAAAGTGTATAATATGCGAGCAGCGCAGGACGTGCTGTGGTGGAGCCATTGCCAGGCCTGGGTCATGTTGTGGCCAACAACTCCCTCAGAGAGGCTGTACAGTTGAGGAAGCTGTTCGTGGCTCACTTCTCGGCGGAGCGAGCAGTGCTTTGGCAGCCACAAAGGCTCTTTTAAGAGCCACCCACAAACCTATTAAGAGCTTTCTTGTCTAAATAGTTTAACCTCTTTATACAATATTTTTTGTTCGCATCTCTATAGAAAATAGCTGGTGTAATATAGCTCCTGGCGATTAGCAGTAATAATCAGTATTTACTGAGTTATGCAGTCACAGCATCACTGAAGCGGAAGTGCGCAGAAGTGCTGAAGTTATGCTCGAATGAACAAAATGCACCACATAAAATGATGCATGTTTTTTTCTGATTCATGCTAATCTGTGAGATTAGCAAGAATGAGGCAGAAAAGCATTTTCGTGATGCAAATCTGTTTGGGATTTTAAACGGGGTTCCCTGACACGTTTCAGTGCTCTTCTCCTTTGACTTTACAAGTAAATCCCTCACCCACGCTGCTTCAAATGCTTTTAGTGTGAATGCCCAGTTAGGTCAACAGGGATGTTTTTGGGAGTGTGGGAGGAAGCCAGTGAACCCAGATGTTCATAGGGAGATCATGCGAACTCCATCCAGAAAGGTCACAGGCTGGGATTCAAAACCAGGACTTTTTTGCGCCAAGCAACTGCGCTAACTGCTTGGCCCTGACCAAACCAAATTATTATTTTTTTTATTGGTTAAATAATGTGGGGTTGTTAGATATGATGTCAGATTGAGTCTCCTGCTTAGTTTTTCCCCTTTAAGTTCAGTCTATTTTGTTATCGTACATAACATTTTCAATAAAGTTGTCTGATTGTTTGGATCACTTGAAATGATAACTTGTCATTGAAATTGAATATATATTAAAATAGCTTGAAAACATTAACAAAAAACAGACTTTTTTTCCCAAAGAATAACAGAAGAGCAGTGAATATCCAAGAACAGTGAATGTCAGATTACAAAGATTAATGTTTGATTTTTGCTCTAACTTCTGAAATAAATATGACATTATTACATATAATCTACATGGATGGTGTTACAAAAAACAAGAGAACTTGCAGACAATTTTATGTCTTCAGTTTGCTGCAGTGCACAATGTGAATGTCTATTTTACTATTTGGAAAAATACAAATTGACAAAAAAAGCTTGTATAAGTCATTTGATGTAGTCACTATTGCTGATTTAATATATTGTTGGCTTTGTGTGAAAACAATCTATCATGGAAGTGAGAAAGCATGTCTGAATAAGATTAACTTGTAAAAGCCAGAGTGACAAAAAAAACAAGGCTGATGAAAAATGCAGAAGTCAATGATTGATAGCCTGGAAGAGATTTCAGCTGGATGATCCACCTAAATCCTGGGGGCAAAAGTCTTATGATATATTCTGCTCAGTTCATTTCGTTGGAGGTTGAGGTTTAAATAAAATATATTGTCTGTCTATTCATAAGAACATTTATTTATTTAAAATAATCTGCCAACATGCAAAGTAGCATCTATTTAGCATATGGAACAACATGAAATATATAGAATTGACAGAAACACTTTCATTACTATGAAACTGTTTTTTATAAAAACGTCTGTCTTTATAAAAAGTATATATTTTTCGATCATCTGTGCAAAGATGATATAAATTAGTAATAGTTATCACTAGGTATAATTTTGTTGGTGGAATTGTTCAACCAACTGAAAGGCGTAGCATGGTGCAGAAGCAATTTTTGCCCGCTAGAGTTGTTCGCATTTGTGCTATTATTGGATGAAAACATTTATTCATCTGGTTTGGAGACCGTGCTTAAGTAGTTTTAGAAACTTTTCAACATATTTCACACTTTTTCACCACAAATTAATCAAAAGAACAACCCATTGAGTAGATTTATAGACTAAAGTCAATTGCTTGAGGCAGGCCCCATCATCAGGACTTTTAAAAGTTTTCACTCCTTTGATATTTCAATGATATGCTTTTTAATTTCACCTGATATATTTTGAAATACTTAACCTCCCCTTTTCATAAAACATTTAACCAGTGAATGTTGACTACTCTTATAAATCATCTGAATTCTAATCAGTTATTTATTGTCCTTTCTGGTATTCTACATTGTTAACATCAGGATCTGTAAAATCTAGGGGAAACAGACAGCAGCCAGTTTGAAGTTCACAATGTTGTTCCAAAACAAAATAAATCAGCCCTTTAGGCAAAACCTTTTTTCCTCCCTTTTCACTTCCCTCTAACACAGAAAGTGACACAGAAGGTAATAAAACAGTATCATGTCTCCAAAGAGAGCGGCCACAAGTTAGTTAGTGTTGGCAATCACAGAGCATCGACCCTCTGAGACGTCCGAGATGCTGGATCAATGAATTCTCTAACCGCGGTGAGGGAGGGCTGAGGGGAACTGAAAATCCTTATTTCTGCTTTAACACCTCATTCTGTTTTTACCTCCTTCATCTTGGAAAAATGTCAAGAGAACAATAAATGTATAAAAGGTCAGCGGCGTACTAACAGACCCTTCCAAGCTTTCATTACATTTGCTGCTGGCTATAGCAGAGGCGCTTGGGCAGCAGTGCTGACATTTGGTTTGTTTTTACACCATGTTGAGTCTCGCACAGTTGTAGCTCCTAATAATGTCACAGGGAAAGATCCTGGGGCAGCTTGCTTGTGTTTATTGCTACTGTGCAGGAAAAGGAATAACTTTATGATTCATATCCGAAGCCCACCATTGACAACACAATCAATACTGAGGGAAATACCTCAAAAGCTAGGAGAAATGCCTTTTAGGGCTTACATTTATTCTTGTGTTGCTCATGTATGATGATAGCTGCAACTTTTTTTTTTTTTTGGGGGGGGGGGGGGGGTATTTTAAAAGCTTTGCAAAACTTTACCCATCTTGCGATGCCTTTGACAATTTGTGATGGTCCACTTTTTGAAACTGAAGCATCGAAAAATCAGATGTGTGCCTGTACATAAAGACATCCATATGCTGAGTGGAACAATTTGTAATTTATCACCTTCTTTGACCATATGAAGAGTTTAAACCCCTGCTCTGAAAGCAGTGAGCCATCAGCTTTGAGATGCTTAAACCTAAAGGCCAAAGTGACAAATGAGATGATCTACATATTTTTTTCTTTGACTTACTTTTTCCTGTCTTTAAGGCTACAACAATCTCTAAAATTAAACTCAACTCGTGTTTTCACTTGAAAACCTATAAGTCTCTTGTTTTTTGGGCTGTTTTCACACATCCTATCAGGAGACAATTTCTCCTTAACAGACAGAGACATTCAGGATTAGGATAGTCTTTGCGCCTCGTTCAATCAGCTGATCGAGTGACATGCATCAAACAGTTAATAAAATCTGATCTGGGGTGTGTAAATTGTCGGTTTACTTTAGCCAGGCGCTCAGGCGGTGTGGAGAGGAAAGCTCATTTGGGGCACTCGACTGACACTCCCTTCAGGTCAGAGGTTAATGAATGATTATTTCTCCTTCCCACCAGCCGCTGCCCACTCTCCTGTGGCTTGAATGGTGAAAGGAACTCAATTTAGCCAAGATAAATCCCAGCGAGATAATGGGCTGTGATTTAATCAGCAATGAACTGATTGCTGCGGACAAGGTAAAATGTAACCAAGAGGAATTGGTTTATTGATTCTTTAGAGAAAAAAAAAGAAACAGAGACTTTCAGAGGATTTAGTGGGTGTTAATGCACTGAAAGCAGTTTAATGGGCAGTGATTAAAGGACATTACTGGTAAGGCAATGTAAACTGTAAACACATCAAAAGGGTACAGTGCGCCAATAGCGGATTAACAAGAATAGCAGACATGTTTGTTAAAGACGGTAATAAAAAAACGAATCAAAATCTGTGTAATGTGTCCCTCTTTTAACCCAGCGATGCAGCAGCTTTGAAACACATTACTACATGAAGCTGTCCGTGTGTTTGACCTAAACCCAAATCCCCCCACCCTCCAACTCCTGACCCAGAACTCTGCTCACTGTAAACTGTCCAAGCAAAATGAGAGGAGAGACAGAGTTCAGCATAGATTTGATTTCACTCCAGGGCCAGGTGTGGGCTTTGTACTCGCCACGAACCGTGCTGGCGCTCCAACTTTCCCATCCAGGCCGGGATTATTTATACCTGCCCTTGGAGGCTGCGTGACAGCATTACTGTTAATGCTGAAATCAGAGGTGTAAGAGATGTCCACAGAACCAGTTTCTGCAACACCCGATGCCTGAAATTAGAACTATTTTTGACTTTTATTGGAAGTGGTGTAATGCTGCAGATGCTACAGGATGTGAACTCTTTCAAGGTTATGCTTGGAAAAGTACTTCAATGTGCAAATCACATTTTTGTACACACATAGAAACACAAATGTTGTATTAGAATATAATCATGGTAATTACAATACTTTTTTTATGTAGTAGTCCTTATATCCCAGTTAGAAACTTACATATACCTTTATGTGGGAATATACAAGGCCGTAGTGCTTTCATTGTGTGAGGGACCGAGCCGAAAAACCAGAGAAGCATAGTGAATTTAGAAAAAGTATCATAAATATTTCTTTACCAAAAAATAACAGTCCATACTGATAACTTTGGGCCTATCAAAGAGGTCAAAAGAACAGAACTTCAGCGGTATCACCACAGGAAACCAAAAGCATTAACTGACCTCCATACTCACACACAAGGGAAACATATATACTGGCTGATCAGGCCACTTTGACACAAGAGGGGGGTGGAATAAATAATCTACTCACAATACAAAAATATCAGAATAATTAGTAAAGTACCTAACAGTAATCTATGAGTAAAATAATCTAAACAATATAAAAACTATCCAACAAAGGAAACGAAACATTAGGAAAACAATCCCTATGACAGGAAAACCTTAATTCTTCCTACACTTCTACTAGGTTGAGCGGAATAGTCCTATTAGGCCTCAGCTCCATTTAAGGAACTTGACTGCAGCTGGGACTCTTTTCAGCAGCAGACCAGGCAACTCCCCACAGCATCCTCCCAGGAACCGGTAACTCAGAAAAGGAAAGTATGTTAACTTAAAGCAAAACCAAATTAACAAGGTGACAAAATAAGTCAACTAAATGTGTGCACCCAATCAGTCAACCATCTTGACAAAACTTATTAATAAAATATGGAAAATGATGAAGTGTGAATTTAAAGTGTTTAACATATAACTGAAACAAAAAGTTACCAGACCTTTGTTTGGTGTGTGGCTGCTCATGCGGCCATCACACATTGCTTTCCTGTGATTTTACACTGTGGCTAAACTTCACTCACAGATAAACCGTCTTCCATGATTTTTTTTTTTTTTTTTTTACATTTTGACATCTTCACAAAACCACAAATGCTGCAAAATTGACCTACCTGCAACTGAAATATCACAGCTTTGACCAAAAAATAACTTTTCTTAATCTTTCACTATGTTGTGCAGTTCACACTGATGACGACTCACTCACCTCAGCATGCTGGGTGCTTGGGACTTGAAGTGAAACTAACTGCTTGACCTAGCTGATAATTCTCACACTGCTTGTAGGCAATCATAGAGCTTTGGATTTCATTTCCAAACATTGAGATTATTTTTAAATATGAAAAAATTAAAACAAATCAAGAGACTGACCTAATGGCAAAAGTAACATCTTCAATTCTGAAGTTGTTCATTGAAGACGAATGCAAATAAATGCAGTTTGTACTTAATTCTGTGTACCAAAGGTACACAGAATAACACAGAGAGACAACCTGGTTATCTCAACAATTTTCAACCAGTTTTCTAAGTTCAGCAGCTATACAATATAAATTAAAATTGTGATTTGAGTGGCTGTTCTGCATGTGATTTTTTTCTAATTTGGACCTTTGATTCTCAAATAAAAAAACATAAGTATGCACGATTATCTTGTTGAAAATAGTTTTTTTCATGTTTTCACTTTTTTAAATATGTGGCCATTGTAGCCTTTATTTGACAGTGGATAATATAAAAGAGTAGCCTGGGTGCCAGCTGAACTTAGTCCCGCCCACAACATGGTCTGGAAGTTTCGTCTGGCATTCCTCCATTGAGGAGCAATTATGCCCGAACAAGATCTGTTCGGACTAATCAAATCGGGCTTATGATGATTGACAAGTGAAAAACAGTAACGTAATCAACCATGTCACCAAAGAGCGCCTGGGTTGAATTTGTTTACAACAACGATGGCTGCCACTGGAGAACTGAGATCTGTATATTCTGCCACTGAGTCCGTTTTAGAAAATATCGACAGTGCATTAATTTTTAAAATGGAATTCTAAGAGATGAACAGATAACGTCCGTTGCTCTGAAGAGCAACGTCACACACTTCTGTTGCTCTGATTTGTTATAGGTCTATCCAATTGAGTACGGAGGTTTTTTTTTCCTGGTTCGGTTAAAACACGCCCCATAATCGCAGGCCAGTGGAGCAGTATCAGACTCACATTCTGATTAGAATTGAGTATGGCTACGTCTGGCCAAGAGGGGAGAGAAGTGGGGAAAAAATGTGGCAAAGGTTCGTGGGGCGGGACTCAAACCCAGGATGACCGCAACAAGGACTGAGACCTCTGCATATGCTTGCACTCGCCAAGGCAAGTTTATTTGTAGAAAACAATTCGTACACAAGGCAATTCAAAGTGCTTAACAGTTGCATAAATTAAGAAAACAGATCAACAGAAAAAAAACTACTTAAAAAATACTCAATTACAATAACAACATTAAAACTACTCCAAAGTGATTTAACTGGTTTTTATCCAAATATGGGCAAAGTTTTATTAATTTTTTTTAAACTGACTGTTTTCGAGTGCTTATATTGTTTTCTACAGTTAGTTTCTACACTGGAAATTAAATCATATGAATTATTATATATTAAGTGTCTGAGTGATTGTGTGGCATGGTTGGTGCAGCAGCTTAGAAAACTGATGCCCTTTTCTGAGTTCAAGTCCCAACCCCTGCATTTTATTTTTGTGCCTTATTGCAACCTAAATGTATTAGGTTGACCCAAAATGTTTACATTTAGTTCACTAATTTTTTTTTAAATTGCTAAATCGAACCAAATCAGTTGCGTGGAAATGATTTACATAATTTTATTTAGTTCACCCAGCAAGTTTCTTTTTGGAGTGTACCAATCAAGGTAAAAAAAAAGTAATATGCACATTTTTATTTATATTTTTAAATTAAAGTTTAACAAAAATGTACTGACCCATTACTTTAAAACGTAAAATAGGTAACGAACCTCCAGTAGACAAACTGCTGGGTCATATTCTTTTGCGTATAAGAATTTTGTTGCATATCTTAACAACATAAATTATTCATTAGACGTGGTCAGGTACTGAAGTGAGTAAACTAGCAGGTAAAATAAAAATAATTTTTTTACAATGTGCTAGTGTCTCCTGCCAGAAATGATCCCCACTCCTGAAGCTTATGTCATGTAGCATTTTAGAAGCAGCAATGTTCACAAATGCACCATCACAGGTAAGCAAAAACCAATAAAGACAGTCAAATATAGCCTACTGTATGCAAGTAGGATTTTCTACTCTGATCCCAGATATTGTAGGGTGATCCCGATGAAAGCATTTTTTCACTGTCTTGTTACAGCAGTCACAAATGAAACTCGAGTTATGAAACCTGTTGGCGGCATAATGTCTGTAATCATTACTGTGCCCGTCCAGTGAAACTTGTGGAATAGTTTGAGCGTCCTGTTTTTTTTTAGATATTTTTTATTTGTTTTTTATTAGTCAATATTTATGTTGTTATGCATGTATTGCTAAATTTTATTTCAGTTTGGGGACATTACTGTATTCTCAACCTTTTTTACCCTTTACAATGGGTCAGTTAATGCAGATGAAACGAAATATTTGAAAAAAAACACACAGTGGGCTTCTTAATCTATCTTTTTGTTTGCAGGTGTTACTGGCAGTTTGTCTGTTGTGTCAATATTGCCAGACTAACTCCTGCAATATTTACACATTGTATTTTGTAATCTCCTTAGTGAGATGTTATTTGCAGAAGATAACACTTTAGTATTTCAATGTGTTTAAAAAATAACTCTGTCTATAGGAACTACATAGTCTACATTGGGTATTGGAGATAAACTCAGTAGATTTCGGAGCAAACACAACCAGAGACTCCACGGTTGTCTGAACTTGTTAATGGGAGCTTCATTTCTCACATTAGTGGTGGACAGTTGTCCCCTAGGTTAATGGCTCACTGAAGACCTGAATCAAACCCAGATGAAAGCGACCTTAAGGGCCCTCATTTTTCTCCATTAATCTTCCTTGTTTTCTTTCAAGTGATCTTTTCACCCTGTTTTTAAGTACCTGTCTGTTTTGTAAAAAGGGGCTCGTCCAGGGTTCAAGGGCCCAACTGGAGGCCTGTCCAATCCCTATCCTCTCAAAGCAGTCCCAGGAGCTCCAAATCAGGGCCCCAGGTTTATTGGCTTTTGCAATGGCAAATTATAAGCCACTACAAGGTTAAGATTAATTGAAGGGTGGTCTCAGGCCACTGCTTGGTTCAGGCTACAGTGTAACCTGAGACATTAGCGTTGCAGTTAAAAAATGTGGGTGCCTGCAACATCGCCTTAAAGCATCACAAGCTCATGAACTCTTGCAACATTTCAGAAAGGGTTCTATTTTGTTTGCCCAGAGGGGCCATCAGACTTTAAAAAAAAATCGTTATCATTTGTAAAATTAACTAATTGTTTTGTCAGATTTTGAGCGCTGCCATCATTCCCCTGCTAATCGACTCACTTAAGGTCAGTGGCTGCTTGCTTCACTCCCAGGATATGGGGTTACAAAGCTCTGTGTTATAATTTTGATCTGGAAAGCAAAAAACTAAAGATCCAAATCATCTCTGTTACAGTAAGAGTGGAGATTTAAATTGCAATATATGGGGGAGTCAGAGAAAAAAACAACTATTTGTCAAATTGTCAAAATAACCACAACGCGTCCCAAGACTGTTCTCATTAGTCTCTGTGGGGTATGAAACTCAGCTAATGCTTTGAGTAAAGTAACAAAGAGGCTGAGTGCAGAGCATTAAAGTTGATAATGATTCCCAGCACAACACTCCAAGCAGCTGAGAACTCTTTCATTTTCCTTCTTTTATTTCTCCTAAATGTTTAACTTGGAAAACAGCTGTGTTAGATTAATAATGTTTGAAACAAAATCGGTTCAGGATTATCATTAATAAAGCTCTAATCAGCTCCTGTCATGACCATTATTCCATTGCCATTTCCTTAAGTTTGTAGTATTTGTTGTCTTTTTCAGTCTTGTTTTAGTGTTTATGCTGTGTTTTCCATAATTCTAGAAAATAATATCTGACCAGGTTCTTCATCATTTTATGACTATAATGAATCTTCACGAGCTATTAAAGAATAACATTTCATCCATTACAACAGCAGGACCTTCATCTTTTGAAATCTCTACACCCACAGGATGAGCTGAGTGCAAAGAGCCCAAATGGAGGAAAATGCACCGAGACCTTTTCAACATTTCAAATTATGCATTCAAATCGATCCACGTGGCTCAAATTTGATCAGATAAAAACTGGCTGGTTTTGCTCTAAACACCATTTGACCTCTTTAAAGAATTCACTGGAACAAGGGGGAAGAAGAAAGAAAAGGGAGAGAGAAAGTAATGCAAACGAAATGGGAGGCCCAGGCACCCTGCTCATATCTCATCTCTATTAACGGGTTTACGGTTGACCCCGGGGATCCTCGTAAAAGTTTACGTGGAGGTTTCAGTCAGAGCTCCCTTTAAAAGAATGAAAGAAATTGGTTAGTTTATGGTTAGCCTTCAGAATTTTATGGCATGTTTTACTTAAGTTCCCATTTTAACAGATCCTGGTTCCAATTAGCGGAGTAAGATTGGATGGATCTAAAATGAGATTCTCTCAACCCTCAGAGCAACACGCAACCCCAAAAACAAGATTATAAATATAAAAGGGGTCCATAATTGAGTGTCGATCTCTGAGGACATGTTCAGGTCAAGAACACAGGCATGGTGAAGGGAGTTTAGGATCCATTTGGCCTAATAGTTGTTGCCAACGGAGCAGAAAATTTTAAGTGAATGTGAACCCGATCACCTTAAATGAAAGGTTCATTTTAACTAGAAACCATCAAGCTGAAAGTCATAATCCAGTTAAATAGAAGCAGAGATACTGTAGCTCTATGTTATAATGAATTTTTACAATATATGGGTCAAACTTAGGTCTATAAAATAATTCTTTATGTTATCCAGACCTGGCCTCCACATGCAAAGCCTATACTAAAAATATTAGAATGCTCTGCTGGTGCATTCGGAGATCATTCAGGACCTTCAAGGCCCCCTCCTCTATCGAAATCTATTATGGATGTCATGCTACATCATGGACGAAAGAAGAGATGCCAGGTCCCTAGCTTGGATCAGTAAGAGTAGTTCAGAATGTAGAAAACTGAGAAATAAAGGGGTCATATTATAAAAGATTTTCTTGTTTCATTCTTTTGTATTGCCATTTTGATCTTTGGGTCTCTATTGTTTTGTTTGTGCTCATTTCCTCTTTCTGAATCCCATCTGAAAAAGTGCTTTATTGTGACATCACAATAAACATTATATAAACACCTTGTCTCGTCAGGTCCACCCCTCACGTGGCAAACCCCGCCCATCACTTCGAAAGCCTCGCCCTCCACTTCTATGCCACTCTCATGTGCGATAAACTCGTATGCGAGTGAGAAGATGGGTTCGCATGGTCTTTAATTGCCTAAACGTGCCAAGCCCTCAAAAAAGCTCATTCTGAAAGGGACAGAAATGGTCAAGCATTAATCTGGTCAGGCTGCTTCATATGCAAGTGATTTTGTGCAAAAAACCTTATTAACATGTTTTGTAGAAACCATAGACCTATTATTACTTGTTTCAACAGAGGCATATTATGCCAAATTTATTTGAATTGAAATTTTAGTAGTTTTTCTTTTTACCTGAAACCAGTACAAAACGGTTACCACATGGCGATGTGGTTTTGGTGGGTGCTCCATGTACATTCCTCAGCCAGTGTGGTCGTCCCGGGTTCGGGTTGGGTTCTCACAGACCTTTGCCGTCATTCCCACTTCCCCCCGTCAGATGTTTCCTCTTCTTCAGCACACCTGGTCTTAATTGACTGCTGATTACCAAACCTTTGTTGAACTCCAATTATCTGAAGCAGGTGAGTTAAAGCAGGGAAACATCTAAAACTTGCAGGCCAGTGTGCCTTCACCAGGGGCGGAAGGAAGCAACAGAGAATCTATGAAGTGTGATTGAGAGGAAGATAAGATACACCAAAATCACCAGGTGACCTGAAGTCTGCTACCAGAGCAAGCTAGGTTTCCATTAAACCTCAGCAGTACTACAGGCTGATCTCCTCCACGCCACACCGCATTGATGCACTGTAAACACAGATGTTGTTTCTAGTTAAACTTTGGAGTGATCATTACTTATATTGTTATGGTTTTTAAAAAACGGCTATCATTACTGAACATTAGTTGATTGCGCCATTTAGCTGAACGATTAATTGCACTAATCTTGTTTAGTAGAAATAACTTTGTATGCTTAACTTTATAATAAAGGGGAGGGGGCTAATTCAAAAACTTCCAGCAATCAATGACCACACACCCCATTCAACTTTGAGCATCCCAGCAACACAGCTGAGAAAGGAGCGTATCACAATAGATTAAGTATCTGGCTTTATGGTGGAATACAAAGCAATAAACAACAAAACTAAATAGAACAACATGCTGTTGGTTGGTTGAAGCAGATGACTATGTTATACTGTATTTACAAATTTGCACTCCTACTATTGCACTATTACTGCTTTGCATTTCTGAAGAGAAGAACATGGATGTTCCTTGGATTCTGTGGTTGATAGAACTAAAATATTAGTTAATCTGTCTGAAAAAACAAAATTCCCTGAACTAAAGGAAATAAGCAATGCAAATTTTATCTTATAAATTGAAATAACTTATTTGTTGACATCACTCTAAATAATTTGCTCGCCTTAATCAAAATTTTAGGGCAGCGAGGTTACAAAGTATTTTTAAACATTTTTCCAGGAATTTTTTACAGTGTGTGGTAATTCATGGAGCCCTGACAAAGTATTGAGTGCACAGAAATAGTTTTCAAAAACATTACATGTCTGATTGATTAAATGATTTAAATCTATTTTATGTAATATTCTTTTTTTTGAGACACTGACTTTCGTTTTTTATTATCTGTAACCCATATTAATCAAATCGACAACAAATGAAGGCGTAAAATATATTATTCTATCTTTACTCTATTAACTCTTTCATGTTATTCTAAATTTTCAGCTAGTTTAAAAGTTGTCAAGTTAACACACTTCTAATTGGTCCCCCATAGACAGTTGGACATGTGAAAACCATTTTCAATGTTGCCACCACAGTATTTAACTGGTCACATTCCTTCAAAGTGGCAGTTTAATGCAAAGACATAGAAATGCTTTAATGCAGCATTTTATTTTATCCGTATTATATTTTAACATTTCAACACTATTTCTCTTTATTTCATTTTGAGTAAATAAACTTATTTTACGAGTTGCATAGTGGCACAGCTATTAGCTCTGTTGTATTGCAGTAAAGGTTTGAATCCTGGCCTAAGGTCTTTCTGCAAGGAATTTGCATCTTCTCTTTGTGCATGTGTGGGTTCCCTCTGGGTACTCTGGTTTTCTCCCTCAGTCCAAACACACAGGACAAATTTTATCAAAAGTTAAAGTCCAGTCATTTCTAAATGTTTGCATAGGCAACTATAAAGCCAAAGGAGCACATAACAATATACACATGCATGCAGACAGAATAAATAAGCTCAAAAAAAATTTCAAACAATTACTCAACTGCACATGTATCCTGCAGATCTCCTGTGAGCCTCTGTGGTGGCTTTAGGAAGGAAGTAAAACCATAACACAGTGGTTGTTTCCTGCCTACAGGAGCTTTAATAGGCGACTGGGCAGCTGACTCATTCAGCATTCAGCGGATGTGTTCCCTTTAGCATGACATTCACAATAGGTACTTGGTTTTGGTTTAAGGTTAAGAAGCACATCTCACTTTATTTCTTTTTAGTTTTGCAGAAACCTCAGAAGTAAAACCAAAAAATTACCAGAGTTAAAAAATTAACAATGAACCAATCGGTTTATAGTCTTTTTCTAAATTATACCTACATTAGTGAAATATGTCACAAAGGGCACAGGACACCAAAGGTAATTAAAAAAAATATAAGGAATAAAAGCTGCAAGAAGGCACAGAAAGTCGAGATACTAGCTGAAACCTGTGTCTATTTAGAAAGCAATCCTCTCCCCTATCATTTCAAAACAATGAGCTGGTTTAGTCCTGATGGCCCACAAATGTGGGCTGAAATGCAGAAGCAGAGAATAAATAATTTCACCATAACCAGCCATGACCAGGTACTTCCCCAAGATTTCAGGAGATCACTGGCAGTGCAGCCAGTGAGATGGCAAAATTGTCCGTTGTGTCAAAATTGTAAAATGTCAACGTAAAAACAAAACAGTCAGCCCCCACCCCCGTCTCTGAACTGAGAATTAAAATAAGAATTTGAATGAAAATATATTGCATTTAAGAATTCTACAAATTTTGTTCATATTTAAAGCTGAACAAATTATGCACTTTCGCTCATTGAAGATAATGCCACGGGCAATATCTGGATGGGGCAAGCCAATAAAAATTCCTTAAAGCGGTCCTACGGACAGGTTGACTGTTATTGTTTTCATGCGGGTGATTCAGCGCATGCATTCAACGCTGGAGGGCAAAAAGCTGCCACACCTGTGCGGTCGCAGTTGAACAATAAGGCTAACAAAATAAAACCTAAACCATATTTGTGCAGATAATCGAAATAGACACATCTCAAAGCTAACTGTATGTAGTGCACAGCTTCCAGACCCGTTTCAAATACCTAACAAGCTACGGGATAAAAGTCCTCATTGATCCACTTCTGTATGGGGATAACTACGATTATTTGATCAACATACCTCGACTTTACAAAGCACAAGCAAAGAAGGCATACAACCATTAGGAAAATCCCCAATTTTCAACTCTTCATACACATTTTATACCAATCGATCATGAACATGGCAGTTTGACGAGTTACAATAACAAAGTTACCATTCAGAAAGCCAAATCCCCGACAGGCCACTTTTTTTATAACTTCACCAGATTACTTACCTGTGGTAGACATGTTAAGAGTCTGTGGGCCACAGAGAATGTTCATGTTTTTAAGAGCAGACTCAAGACTCACTTGTTTAGCATAGCTTTTAACTAATTATTTTTTTTTATAGTTTTGTTTAAATTGCTTTGCTTATTTTGCCTAATTATATTTGATCAGTACTTGATCAGTGTTTTCCTAGTTACTGTATCTACTGTCTTTTTTTATATTTGAACTTCTTATTCAAACCTTACTTCCAGTGTTTCCTCTGTGGTAGCCCTCGAATTCGGGGACCAGTGATGTGATGTGGCTCCTGGGGTGCTCTCCAGGTAGTGCTTGGGGGAGGTGGGGGTATCAGCCTTCCCTCCTCTGGACGCCCCGGGTCACTGCCTTGGCTGCTTCTGTTGATCTTCTGCAGCTGATGCAGATGGCTCCTTTGATGGTATTTACTTAGCCTGGCTCAAATGACAGCTTTTAACTGTGTGTGTGCATCAGAGTTGGGTTTTGGGGAGGGTTGTGATCATGTTTTTAATCTGCAGGGAGGGATGGGAATGTGATCGATGTCGGGTCATTTTAATCTTTGAAGCACTTTGAGATGTATTTCTTGCATGAAAAGCGCTTTATAAATAAAGTTTGATTTGATTTAGAACAGCTATATAATAACATAACCGCTGGGATAACCGAGTCCAGCACCATAGCTTTTACTATAAACAGACACCCATAAAGAAATATAATGATAAACTTACAACCTACAGGTAATATGGCAGCCGTTTGTACCATCAGTAACATGGAAGAAAGCTGAGACAGCTAAGAGCTAACCCACAGAGCTAGCTTCGAGAGCCGTTTCAAATAGCTAACAAGCTACGGGAGGAAAGTCCTCAGATATGACCGCCGCCACTTCAGTATGGGGATTTTTGATCATCATGCCCCGACTTTACACAGGAGAAGCAAAGAAGATATATATTAACAATAAAAATACCTCCATAGGGAAAGTGAGCAGATTTTGTCATGAGACTGGATCTTAGGATCTGGATAGATCTTCCACTCTACCTCAACCATAGACGTCGGCGTATTTCGTCACCTGGAAACCTCTGAAATATTATTACTGTCCTTTTTATTCCCTTTTATATCTTCAGGCTACAGCGCAGCACATGTTAACCATGATGATAGATTTTTTTCTTCACCCTGATGTAGCTCAATCTTTTGATAACTGTCAGCTTGATGCATGACGTCAACTTTCAACTTATCCATAGATTTCTGTGCTGAACTGGGATCAGTGTTAGATCTACCGACCACCTGGAACATCCCGGTCCCCTCTGAAGCACATTCCTGCAGTGGCATGCGGTCTCCCTATTTGCCTCCATGTTTTTGTTACGTCAGGCACATTGCTGCATTAAAGGTGTGGCACTCGCAGCTCTTTCATAAGTAAACTGGTAAGTAAACCTGGCTCTAATTTATAAAACTTTGTGCAGAATCCCTACTAAAACGGAACGGAACTGAACTTAAGCCCCACAATTTTTTTGGGTCAACACGTTTACATATTTGTTGTTTTTTTGGCTGCGGTTACGTCCAAATTTCCCCTCATGGGACTATTAAAGGATTATTCTATCTACTAATCTACATTATTATTCATGTTCATTGTTCATGTTCATCGCCGCCTCAGAAATGTATCTATTGAGAAGAAATTGTTATTTTGCTAGCTAAATATGTAAAAAAACATTAGATTTATGACATGTTTGTTTAAAATGCATGTGTATCTATGTAGATGAAAAAGAACCCACTCTATACCAGTAGAAAAAAATCACAATCTTTAAGCAAGGAAAATGTAGGTTTTTACAATATTTCAATACTTGTGGGTAAGAATTGTATAAATATGAATGTTTTGATGGTTCATATTTTCTAATCTCATCAGATCAGAGGGCTCCCTACTACAGAGCTGCTGTTGAAGGAAATTAATTAAGTATCTGCTCCCAGTCACATTTAAACATTTATTTAAGGAATAAGATAAGAATTGAACTGAGTAATTTGAGAAAAACATGCAGGATGCTTACAGTTTTAAATTGCAAAATATCCCTGGAATGCCTGTAGTCTCGTCGACTACAATCCAGATGGGAGACAACAGCTCTGGCCCACCGTCGGCCTGCAGTTTGAATCCAAGTGCTGCCTGGCCTCAGCATTTATCCCTGCATCCAAACTGGAACCCAGAGAGAAATGCAATTCAGGCTGTATGGCCAAACAGAGGACAGCTGGCTGCTAGTCTGACACATTTGTTTCTCCTCACCAGGCCTGTTGACATTAACATATTTTAGAACAGCATAGAATTACCTGGATACAGTCTGGGATCTTCAGAGAAACACTCTGTCATTGTAATAAATGACTCCCTCGTTTGAATTTGTGATGCAAGGATTCTTCTGCATCTTATGTAAAGCGTTTAAGCGATATCAGACCCAGAATAACAATACTGACTGTGAATGGCATCCTCTTAAACCCATGGGTCTTCACTTCTAAGAATCCAGATTTGCTGAAGTTCTGTAGGAATTATTTTATAGGGAAAATAAGTTAAATGTGAAAATTATGAATCTGAAATGCCCTGAACAATTGTTTATAAAATATATGATGAAAACAGGCAGGTGTTCACTATAATTACAAAATAATTTAAAAAGACAATGTCATATCTTATCTTACCTTATTTTATCTAATCTTATCTTATATTATCTTATCTTACTGATTCATGTTTTGGCTCAAACTGAAATTCCCAAATGCCCATAGGGAGCTCTAGAAAAATAACTATATTAAGAGGCATAAATGCTATTGGCTGTGCGAAGAAAACCAGAGACACATAAATAGCAGTTGAGAAATTACAAGAAAAAAGCAGAAGAAAAAAAAAAAAGATGTCAAGGGAGAAAGAAGAAGAACCAGGGAAGCGAGGCCTGGCTTTATTATATCCTAATATGCCTTCCATACTCAGCCTGTGAGGAGAAGAGTGCCGAGACATAATTATATCCCCTCCCCAGGCCGTCTTCCTGTATTAACGTCTCCTCTAGTTCACTGGCTGCGACAGAGACAAATGAGAGAGTTTTTCCAGCAGATCATTCTCATCCGTTACTGCCAGTTCCGTGTGATAGATCATTGGAGCTAAAGCGGGGCAATAGATCAAGGCGTAAAAGAGCCTCTGTAGCGTAGGCTACCCCTGAAGAGCGCAGCTTTACAGATCATCACCCGTCTAATGCTTATGTGGGTTAGGAGTCAGATCCTGTTAGTTGTGTTGGTCCCTTTCCCAACCTTTCCCTGAAATCCTTCTAACATGTTTCCTTGTTTCCTTTTCTAATCATTAAGCTCGAATAAACTGCTGTAATTGGGCTGTTGACCTCGCATTATCACAGACAATAGTCTTTTTAGCCTCCTTCAGTGAAGAGTTCAGTACTATTACCTGTTCATTATACATATGCTTATTATCATTTAAATCTTTTTTTTCATATTTACCAGTTCAGTTAAAGGTATTGTGGAGGATCTTTTTCTTCTAGGTGGATCACCTAGACTATTGGTCCTCCTAATTGTCAATCGTCCTTAGAGTCTGCATATGCACTGTCGCACTCTGACATCTTTTCAATGATGACGTTTGTTGAAAGCCCAGGTTGGGCTCCCCACTGATTCTTCCGTTGCAAAGTTTCTACTCAGCTGGTAGGCTAAAGTTTGGGGTTACCTTGTCAGGAGATCACATAGGTATTGATTTATTTTCTGTAATGTGCGTGGAAATTTATCGACGTTCCCTAACTGATACCACTGCGTTCAGACGTGAGCCTTCTGCATCAATGTATCCGTTACATGAGTGCAGCTCTCTGTGAAACGTTGGAGGAAGTCTCTGCTGTAATGAAACGGATGTGTATAGAATATCCAACTTACGTCACCACAGTAAGTTTGGCATGTTATTTGGAGAAATGCATTTCAGATTACTGCTAAAATTATCTACATCTATACGATGACTTTCACGGGAAGATTTGTTGTTGTGACTGACCGCTTTTTTCTTCTTCCTAAAAGTGGAGAGGGCAGTTGTTTCTTGAAATTCGTAAAAATCCTCCTCTTTTCCTTTAAGGGTTAAAGGGTTGATGTAAAAGAAAAATAACACACAATGACACAACACAGGAATCAGGAGCAAAAGAAATTATTGATAAGATGTAAAGAATTCTGATCAGACTTCAGCAGATGCGCACACATCACAACATGAGATAAGTTTACAGTCATTGTTCTCAGACCTAGACTGGTGATAAGTGTTCTTTTTTTACTTCGTTAGATAGGCTATTTCAAACCAAACAGAAAATACCTAAAAAAAATCACTTCTACTTTTTATGTACATATGTCTTGCAAAGTAAAAATATCACTGTGTGAGTCTTTCTGCATGTACTTCACACCCTCTTGTGGTTGTGTTGGTTCTCTTTGGGAACTCCAGCTTCTTGCCATAGTCAAAAAACATGTCTGTTAGGTTAATTGAGCTCTTTAAATTGTCCCTAGGTTTGTGTGTGTGTGTGTGTGTGTTTTTGTTCATGGTTTCACTGGCCTACTTAGGACCAGTTCTAGCATATTTACTAACCTTCTTAGGACAGATATGTCTGTGTGTGTGTTTGTTTTTAATTGTGGTCAGGCATGGTAGTTTGGGGTAGGGGTGTGTTCGTCACCTGTCATTACTACAAGTAAAATAGATACATTAGAGATAAGAGATATTAACATTGATAGAAAAAGAAAACGGTTGTCAATTCGACTGTTCAATAAATATGTTTCTTTTTCCCTGTAAGATTTAAACATTTTATAGTCAGAATCAATAAGTTTACACAATTGTTCAAATACAAGGGTTCCTCTGTTCTGCACTGTTACTGAAGAGTCCGTCTTATTTTGCAAAGCTGCACATCTTGTGGTTATACTTAGTAGCCTCGAAGATATAAAACAAATTTCTGTAAAATGAAAGGCACAAGTCATTTTAAGAACAGGCTCAAGGCTAACCTTTTTGGCCTGGCTTTTAACCGCTTATTATGTATTGCCTATTAAAAGCTATTTTTCAGATTCTTTGTTCTGTAGTTTTTTGTGTGTGTGTGTTTTCATACTAAGGCTCAGTGTTGTTGTGTTAAACTCTTTCCCTTCCCTGAGAAAAGTTATTAACATAACTTTTTGCCAATAATAGTTTTTCTTTCACATAAAAGTTATTGTGGACGAAATCCTAATGTGTTCTTCCTTTGACTCTTTCCTGTCCTTTCATTGATTATGTTTGGTGGCTGCTGGTCACAAGGTAGCAGGCTTGTACTGTATGTCATTGGTTTTGAATCTCTATATACAGTATGTTGACATGTATGACATTTAGCACATTTTTAAAATAAGTCTCATAGAAAACTGTGTCACCAATGATGAAAACTGCACAGTGCATGCTAGGTATTTACATTTAACGCTGGTAATTGTACCCATAAAGAGGTTACAAAAACATAAAGTATTACTGCTGGAGAACAGCGAAGTGTCCTGTCTCAATCAGTGGTAGTGAAAAGACATCCCTAAATAGCATACTGCTTCTTTATACGCTACAAGTACCACGGCAAATTAGCAGGGCTGCACAACATTACAGATTTCAATTAATTCTGATCAGCACAGATGTTGCATCACTCTCCCACGAAGCAGGCTCATTTTTATGCAAATTGAAGCTGTTAGAGGAGGGGAAGGATAGCTGGAAACTGTGAAAAGTATTAAAAAAAAACATCCATAGAAGCTTGGAGGTATTTGTCGTTATGATGCTTAAGTCATTCATAAATACCAGTGATAATTTATCTTATTGGATTTAGTAACAAGTACAATAATTAGATGATGTAATGTTTTGCTCTTACATTTAAGCAATTTAGAGTTTATTTTACTGTAGCTAAACATACAAGAAGTAATGTTGTACTTCCAGTCATAAATGTCTACTCAGTTCCTGACAGAAGCCTTGACAGGAACCCTGAGATCTCACAAGGGTCAAAGTGTATGTGACTTCCCTCACCCAAACAGGATATGTTTAAAGAACTTCTGTAAACCTCACCAGCTTTCTCTGTAAAATGTGTCAAAGGAATCATTTTTCTTGTCTTTCTCGTCATCGGGGGTGTGGGAACCAAGGCTGCTGTGATGACAGCTATCGTGGCATGGGCTGGTCTGAAGAAGTCACCCCATTGTTCACTTTGATAAATCGTTTAGATGGTAGTGACCTCTTCTGACTACTCTTCCTTCTATGACTTTGATGTATTGAAGTGTGAGAAACAGTTGGAGTGTAGTTCTCTGTCTTCTTTAGACAGGTTTCTTGTCAGACCCCGAAAATTAAATCTGAATCCTCTTGAGATTTTAACACATCAGACATAGGTATTAATGGATCTGTCCATCTTTTTTTTCTGACATCTCTATGAAATATGTCACATTAAAACTCCTTCAAGCAGCGGAGCCTCCAAAAAGTTTTCAAAGTGGGGCCACCAATTATTTTGGGGTGGCATGTATACTTAAAGGGGCTATATGATGCAAAATCAGGTTTTTGGAGTTTTCAACCATCTGGTAATGCAATTTTCTCATAAACAAAACCCACCAGAGTGGTTTTTGGCTTTATCCACGCATGCCTGAGTAATTCTCCTGAATTCTGCGCTCTGAGCAGCTGCCCTTCCCTCTCCTAGAAATCGACTGAGTGTTCAACTAGTGACATCACTGGTTGAAAGTTGAGTACTAGAGGTGTCTGCTTTGCCCCTGCAGGCAGAGCGGCTTAGCCCTGTTAGATTTTCAAAAACACCCTCGTCCTTCTCACAATTCATGGCAGCTTAAAACACTTTTTTTGTCAGGTTTTTTACTTTCTCTGTGAAACACCTGTTTGGCTGCATGTACTACTGGATTTTATTCTACATTCCTAACGAACAGCAGCTGGATCAGAGAACAAAGACCCCTGATGGACAGAGAAGTAAGTGGCTACATGCTAATGGTAATGTGGGTTAGCCATTTATCAAGCTGCCTATGGGATCTTATGACAGCATTGTGTGGTTAATTAATTAATCTGTAGCATCTCAGAATATTCAGTAAATGGGTGCAAACAACACCCACGGCTGGAAAGATTTGTTTAGTGGATGCAGCTATGTTGGTTTTCGGCTCTGTCTAAAGCCTGAAAAGAGATTTAGCAAATGAAATAGGCTTTATTGACTCAGTTTTTAACAAAAAAATAAAATAAAATGAACCAAACGTCTGAGCCCTTAATATAACAGAGTCTCATTGTGATACTCTGTGCTTTTCAATTATTTGTGAGAATACTGTTTGTGATGAAGCTTAGCACTGTTTGTTTCTGTTTGATCTGCTCCCGGCTCTGCAGCGCAGCGGGGGGTGCACGATGCGGGTTTATAGAGAAACGAGCCGTTTCACTTCGTGGTCTAACATTAACTACAGGATACAAGTTAAATTTCAGGACTAGTTAATACTGTATAACACCAATGGTAACATTCTATTATTTACATTTCCATCCCAGAAGTGGAAAGCTGTAAAATAGCATGATATAGTCCTTTTAAAGCATATTTACAGTGTACTGTTAACAGTATTCTACATTTTTGGCACCACCTAGCCACAAGCTTTCATGTATTTAATTAGACTTTAAAATAGTAGACCAGCACAAGGTAGTGGCATGCATTTGTATTTCCCTACTTTTTACACTGATGGCCTTACAGAAAACCTGCTGTAACCAATTGCCTAATTAATTGAGATGTGTGTAATGAGATTCTAGGAGAGGATTAATCAGGGAATCAACCAAGAGACCATTGGTAACTCTGGAGGAGTTACAAGGATGTATAACTCAGTTAGAAGAATTTGTTGACTTTGCAAACATGGGGTGTGCAGTCAATAAATCGTACCTTTGGTGAAGAGTGACCCTCTTCATGCATGTCTAGAGCAAAGATGTTAAAAACACTTTGCTACCAGGGCAAAATTCATCAAGTTGAATTTGCCCGTGGGCCACAAAAATAAGTTTTTAATATTTTACGAAAAGATTAGTGTTCTTTTTTTATTTGGTTAACAATAAATTAAACATTTTATTATTTACTAAACTAGGAATTCTTCAAAAAGGGGCATTTAAATAATTGTGGATTCAAAATATAGGGCTTTTAAAGTTTGGCTCATTAAAATAAATTATTGCGAATTTCTAATGTTTTTGATTTGTCAACAAAAATTAGGCCCTTATAAAATAAAGTCTTCATCTGCATCGATCATTTGTGTTGCAGTGCCAACTGCAGGATGAAGCAATCTCAAATGGTGGTTAGGTGCCATACTAAATCAGTCTCAGGGCCCCCCCGGGTTGCAATTTGGACACCACTGGTGTAGAGGGAATCAAAAAATTCAGTTAATCTGAATAACACACCAGCCTCAAGGTAAAGCATGGTGTTGCCACAATCTTGCTGTTGGGATGCTTTCCTTCTGTGGGAACAGGGAAGCTGACCTATGTTAATGGGAACATGGATGTAGCTAAATACCATACGATTCTGAAAGACGAGCTGAAAAAGGCCTGCATTACTCAAGTCTGGTGGGTGAGGCTGACGATCTTGCTCGAGAACAACCCACTATATGCAGCTAAGGCTACAATGGAATGGTTTAGATTACTGTATCTTCATATGTTAGAATGGGCCAATCAAATTCAGATCTAAATCAATATGGGAATCTGCACCAAGATTTGAGAATTACTATATAGAGATGTTCTGCACACAATAGCTAACCATGAGCTGGTTTGCAAAGACAAATGACATTACATTTTGTTCGTTCAAAGGTATTCAGAATTTCAAATGTGGGAATCACATGCTGTATAATTCATCTCTGTCTTTTTCCAGACATCCTCAAGTATTCATCTTGGTCTCTATTTCATCTTTCTGTCTTGTCTTGCCTGAAACGTTGAGATTCATCACAACAGGTGTAGAGGTCAACTGAAAGTTCACGGCTTTTACATTTGGCTTGCTAAAGACAGGCGACAAGAAACCTGCAAGGGGGAAAGAATCCCGGATACTAAAGGGCGTGATTTATCACATCTGCCAAAATTCTGCTGAGTGCTGAGACTGGATGAAAAAACGGCCGCGAAGGCTAGAAAACGTAGTCTGCTGTCAATATTTTAATCCTGCTGTGTCCACACTGTGTCATACTTTACTTAGTGTTTTCTTACTTTCTTAAACAAAAATCCTGAAATGCTAAGTGAGGCCATAAATATTCATTTTTCCTTTACGGTAGTTGTTTTCTTTTTAGAAAGTGTACAACAGATTTTATAGAAGGAACGACATTAAAATTTTTGAAAACGGAGCTTAGTATAACTAAGAATAGACATCAATACCAGATTTACAGTATGTAAACTGTTAAACTTTTTGATCCAGCAGACACAACAAAGACAAAAGTAGTGCCTTTTAAAATTCTCCAAAATACTGTATATAAAATTCTGGCAAATCATGCCACCCTTACCCCTCACCTGCCATCCCATAAATATTTTTTCTAGATCCACCACTGCATGTATACAACTTAACTCGACTTGAATTAAACTAAACTGGAGTTTCAGAAGCCAGACTAAGCTACCAAGATAATGCAATTGGGAGTTGGACTTCTCTTTAACCTGTATCAGAGCATCCCCTCGGGAAGTGAAGAGAAAATAGACTCACACATCTGTGTGTGTGGAGTACCTTGTAGTAACTTGTGTCCGCCTGTTTGTGTGTAACTTTGGGTACTTGTATCTAACAATGAAGTCAAAACAACTCTTATGCATACATATCATTAACTACATACTGTATGCACCAATCGCCTGATGCACACAGACAAAACCAAACTTACACACTGATCACAGTTATAAGTACAGGAGGGGTTTAGAGACTCATTTAACATTTCAAGATTTGTGCATATGTCCCAAAGGGTGGGATTGCACCCAGCCAAAAAGGTTTTCTTAAAAGCCTATAGATAAAAATCAAGCGGAAAACGTTGTTGGCGACCATGAGAAGCAACTGCTCCAGCTGTTTATTTTCTAAAGATAAAAAAAGATGGGAGCATGGTGGAGCAGCTGGTTGTGCAGCTCACCTCACAGCTAGAAGATCCTGGGTTCGATGCCTGCCGGGGACGCTGTGGGTGCTGAGGGTGTGTTTGTTCCTCCATATCATCAGCAAAGGGCCTTTCTGTGCGGAGTTTGCATGTTCTCCCCATGCTTCCTTGAGTAGCTAATGTGAGCTACTCTCACAAAGACACGCATCAGTTCTGAGCTGTATACTGCCTCCTCCTGGCTGACTGGGGTTCCTGAAGTGTTGGGGAGGATCTGGCTGGAATAATGTGTTCCTTCCACGCGCTATGTCCAGCTGGGGAAACCCTGCCCCCTTCAGGTGAAAAGAAGGGTCTGCCCACTCCTCAGGCCAGAAGGAGGCTTGAGCTTCAGTGCAGGGCCCTCCCACAGTTAGCAGAGGGAGAGCAATGCCCAGAACTGGAACTAAGTAGGAGCACTGGGTGATAAATAATGGGGAAAAAACCTTGGGATAAAAATATATAAAAAATAAAATAAAAAATATATATATATACATATATACATATATATATAAAGAAATGAGAACAGAATAAAAGAAACAATAAAACCTTTTGGAGCAGTCTCTTTAAATCAGTCCCAGTTGGCAACTTGGTCGGCGGCCTTCTGCACCATGCGCAGGAATCCTCTTGTGTGTCTCCCGATGGATCCAGCACCATGTCCTTGACTCGGCCACTGCTTAATAGAATCGAGCCGGTCCTCTTGCGTCATGGGGCGCGATCGGCTCCTCATTGGCGTCTCCAGGTGGCCCAGCACCACGCCCTTGACTCGGCCGCTATGTAATAGAATTGAGCCGGTCCTCTTGCGTCATGGCGCGCCACGCTCTCCTCGCCGGCCTCCGTGCCTTCGGCAATCATTGCTGCCTCTCCTACCTCCTTCTCCCGGCTCCATATTTTCTGCCACCACATTGCCAATTGCTGGGCTGCGGGCTCATCCTGTCTCCTCCAGCTGCGTCTCAAGACACACCTCCTGTAGCTCTCACCAGCTGCAATAAAAGGGTGAGCCTTCCTCCCTTCTCCCGTCCCCATTGGCCCAGGATCATCATGCAAAGTCCTCACAAGTTTTTTGTACTCATAATGTCTTGATATTTGTTTGTACATTTGAACACATTGTTCCAAATCCCCAAAGTTACATACAAACAAGTTACAAATCAGGTATAATATTGTGTTTTCCATTTGTTTGTTTCCCTGCTGTTCCCTTTGTTCTCTACCTGCTCTTTGTTCGTTAATCAACTCTCCAGTTTAAGTCTCTCAGCTGGGAGCTCTTTGCAAGAGAGCATATAGACTTTGATTGCTATGAATATTGGGAGATAAAGCTTTTTTGATATATTTCTAGAGGAAATTGAAATTTTGAAAAAAAAGTTTTTGTTGTTTTATTAAGGTAAGTATTTTCACCTGCTTATTCTAAATTTTTAATTGATGTTTAATTAAATTGCACTACAAAAAGGGGAACATCCATCCATCCATTTTCTGAACCGCTTAATCCTCAATGGGTCGCGGGGGGCTAGGTCTTATCTTCAGCTGTCAACGGGCGAGAGGCGGGGTACACCCTGGACAGGTCGCCAGTCCATCACAGAAAGGGGAACATATGAGCCACCAATGACAAGTATTCTTGTTATAACCAATTAAAACAGTTCAGATTGCACTCAGCACCATAGATCCACTAAAAAGAAAGCTATCCTTTGTGAACGATAATCAATGCTGATGAGTCTCATGAACAGTTTAGATTGTTGCATCCCACAGACATACCCCAACAGATTACCTAACCCCCACTACAGACACACAAACACACTGGAAAGTGAATTATCTTGGCTGCTAAAATGATGAACCTTCAACCACAATGTGACATTGAAAAATTCATTTGCACACTGTTTGCCAACTAAAAAACGCACACGTCTGGACCTCCATAATCCCCCCTGCAGCAATCTAACGTCAACCCCACTTCCATCAGTTGCAACTGGAAGTGGAGGCTGTATGCTGAAACATGTGTGCTGGTTGGAGGTGGTGGTGGTGAGGGGAGGTTTGGAACCAGAAGGGAAAGCCTACCAAATGACTTCGAGCTGTCTCCACGGAAACACACACCCCACTCCAGGCACTGTCGCTCCTGTACCCAAAACAGCGGCATAAGGCTGTCACTGCCCAAAACAAGATGTCGTGTCAAGGCAGGAAAATTACACAATAACGAGCCTCACTGGAGATTAGGCTAATGAGAAAATCAAAAAACAATTTAATTCTTGTCAGGATCTTTAAATTACCTCTCATCGTGGCGCACTGATTAAAAAAAAAAGTCTGCCACTCAGCCTGTTGGCCACTATAAATAACCTCTGGGCTTTTTGGACTATGGACCCCTTGGTTTATTATGTACAATTATACATGCACACATACACACACATCTGTGTACACTGTTTTAACTTCCCCTATACCTCATTATTTTTATGTTTTTTAGGGTAAGCAAGATTTGCTTTAGTAGTGAAAATGTTTGATTTACGTTGATATTCGTATAAAATAATGTCAAAAATACAACACCCTCAATGCATCAAAAATTATGCCCTGAATTCACACCTCTGTCTGATTAAAACCTAAAGCACTCTTAATTTTACCCACGTCGCTTTTAACTGGAGTTAATATTACATTTTGGAGTAAGGCAAGGAACATTTATTTGTATAGTACACCTTCAGCAACAACTCAAGGTTCTTGGTGTTATTAAGGGAAAAATAAAAGGAGAAATTAAATATCAATAAAAAGATAAAACGATACATCAAAGCAATAAGAACATAAAATTATATCACTGTTGTGACATTCCAGTTAATATTAATCAATTAATCAAGAAAGGGTTTTAAAGGAATTCATTGTTTCAGCAGCTTTGCAGTCATCTGGAAGTTTGGTCATCTGGAAGCTGGTTGTCTGTTTGGTTCTGAGTCTAGGGATGCTGAGTAGAATAGAATTAGATGACCTCAGTGGTATGGGGGGTTGGTTTAGTGGCAGTAGCCCAGCCAGAGTCTCAACTGAGGTAAATTTTTGCACTATTGTAAGGTGGCCTTCGACCAACAGAGACATGGAGAAAAATCTCAATAGCTGGTTAGCAACTCTAATGCCCCATTTCCACTGGTGCCAGTACAGTGCGGAACGGGTAGCTTTTGCCGTGTTTCCTTTACCTGTGTCCATTCGAGGCCGACCCCAGCTGACCCCTTTTTTTGGACTACCACTGCCTTGGTTTGAAGCGTGCTTGAAGCGACCCAACATGCCCACCTATGGACTGATTGGTCTGGTAACATGATATCCCTCTCACTCCTACCAGCGTCGTCTAGTACGTCTGTTGTCTCAACTCAATGGCGCCGACTCCAACCCAGCAGCGGTAGCCGCTGATTGGTCTGGAGTTGTTTGTCTTAGAGTAAGCTGTAGTTTTTAAAGTTCCAAATAAGCAGCACACTACAGTTAAATGCAAGTGGCCTAAAATTAAAAAGAAATTAGTGTGAGTCGTTAATTAAGTTTTAAACAACGTGGGGATCTTGTAAGTATATATACTACTAAATCCATGAATATCCTCACGTTGCCTGAATGATTAGTGTTGGTGACTCCTGCTCAATAGATCCAGGATAACATCCTGCTATTGTGGTGCTGAAATTCTTTTTCACAGAAGGTTCAGGTTCACAGAAATTCTTCCTGGTTTCAGAAAAAAAAAAAATACTTTTTCTAGATTTAAAAAATATATATTTTTTATATTTTATTTTTAAACCAAGTTCTGACTTCAAGACAGTGGCCTGATCAGTTATGTATGTTCAATGCTGAACAGTGTGGACAGTCAATAAATTAATGAAGATAGGAGGAATAATAATTCTGTTGATTTATTTGCTAAAATGCACAAGGTCTTCTCAATCTTCAATGCATTGTTCAGTATGTATCTCAGATCATCATATTTTTACCAAGATGTTGTAAAATCTGGAAGGAAAACATGGTGTCATGGATGTTTTAGGTTTTGTATTTCAATAAATGAAACCAAAAACACAATTTTAATAGCAGATCACTACTTCTAATTTAAGATTTTTCAATGCAGTATTTGTTCTATTTATTTTTGTGTCAAAATATGATTCCCCTGGCTAACATTATTAAACAAGGTCAAAACCCCTCTTATTGTACAGGATTAAAGGTTCAGAATAGAGGGTGAGTATTTTCAGAAACACTTGAAGGTAGGGCTGGGCAATATGGTTTAAAAATGTAATCTCTGATTTTTTTATACCAAATCCGATTTCAGATTTTAATACATTTTTTCCTTCCAGTTTTTTTTTCGTAAAAAGAAATTGCAAGTGATAAAAAATATTTTCAAAAAACCCTGCTTTTATTGCAATCACCCTGTCCTGGAGCTGACTTAATTTAATATCCAACTAAAAACAAGCTGCAAAGTATTCCTATAAAACAAGATGGCTAGATTGACATAACTCTGAACTATGGAAGTCTAAGTAGTAAAAAAAAAAATCTGTTTTCCAAAAATTAAATCTTCATAAATAGAGAGAGATGCTTTTTTGCTGGAGCTTTTGTTAAGCTAATCCCGCCCACGTCCTCCCCCACTACTATTCCTTTGAGATGGTAATGGAAACAAAACCTACCCGTCCCAGGCCCTTCTGAACCGTTCCATTCTGTACCATACTGGCCCTATTGGAAATGGGGCATGAGAAGGAACTATTTTCTCTAATGCTACTAATTACTGAGAAAGGTTTTTGTTAAAATATAACTATATAATAAATCAAATAAATACCTTTTGTCAAATGTATGCACTTTTTGTATAGTTTTAATACATTTTAAAAGATTCATATCAGAACTTGCCTTAATAGTATGAAAAATATTATAAATTTGCCAAATAATAAAATAAATGTCTTCACAATAGGGCTTTTATGGTAGAAAAGTTTCCATTTTTGCATTATGTTTGTTTACTCAACAATATGGTGGGATCTGTGGTGTGATTTTAAATGCTTATTCCATTTCTCCATCCATTTTCTTAACCGCTTAATCCTTTATGGGTCACGGGGGTGCTGGTGCCTATCTCCAGCTGTCAACGGGCGAGAGGCGGGGTACACCCTGGACAGGTCGCCAGTCCATCACAGGGCAGGACAAACAGGACAAACAACCATGCACACACTCACACCTAAGGACAATTTACAGTGATCAATTAACCTGACAGTCGTGTTTTTGGAATGTGGGAGGAAGCCAGAGTACCTGGAGGGAACCCACGCATGCACGGGGAGAACATGCAAACTCCATGCAGAAAGACCCTGGGCTGGGATATGAACCCACAACCTTCTTGCTGCAAGGCAACAGTGCTAACCACAGCACCGTTAAATGCTTATTGTTAGATTTTAATAAGACAAGGCAAGGCAAGTTTATTTGGAGAGCACAATTCATACACAAGGCAATTCAAAGTGCTTCACAGTTGCGTAAATTAAGAAAAAAGACAACAAAAAAAAAATCAACTTTAAAAATAATTAATTACAATAAAAAGCAAGAGTGCAGATAAAATACTTTTAATTGTCATATGCACGGGTAAAAATAACTGTTTTTAGCCTGGATTTAAACATTTTTAGAGTTGAGGCTTGTCTCACATCATCATTAAGACTGTTCCAGATAATAAGGTTAGGATCTTTTAAATCCTTAATCATTTGTATATTAAAACTCCACAATTAACATGGGGTTAACTTTGTTTTGACTGTGATAGCTTTTCACAAATATTGTCCTAAACTGTTTTGTTAACTTTAGTGAACATTAATTGTTAATGAGTTAAAAACTTCTGAAAAGTCTAAACATCTGGATCCCTTCGCAGGAGAGAGTCCCTTTACTTGTTCTAATTAATCCTCATCTGTCCTTCTGATCTTCCCTGAAGTCTCCCAAACAGGCCCTTCCTCCCAGGAAGCTTTTTTTTTCACATGCAGAGCATCTGCTTTTTGCTTTCTGTTGTAGTGGTAATTAACTGGCAAAATGTAAGCTACAGCATGTCATGATATGGCCACATTATTATTCCCAAGCATCCTGCAAGCATATGGCACCAAATGTTACATTTCCCTAATAACCCCTGAGATGTCTAGTGGAACCTAAGAGAAGAAAAGGAACAGTTTCGTCTAGATATCATGGACTAAGCAGTTCAGCTGAGATTGATCGATTAATTCTACTAACTGTAGAAGTTTACAGGACAAAGCTTGGAGCGGTTTAGCTTTTGAAAATAGGGAAAACAGAAGAACGGGTGCAACACTATACTGTCATCTGTTCACAACAAAGGTTAAATCCAACTGTTGAGCAACTTATTTTTGTTTTGAGTTTTGGGTTTACAATGATATGTGCCTGATTATGATTATGCCATGAAATGAAGGAGCTAAATAAGAAAAAAAATACTCTGTTCCCCAGCATACAATTTGCATTCCAACTCATCTGAAAAAGCCCATCAAATCAACTATGGTTAATACATTATACAAAATACAGTTGTATTATACCTGAACACATACAAAATATATGCTGAACTATGCAGTGCAACTTAAAAAAAGTACAACGAAGCAAAACAGACAGGAATCCAGCTATTAATAATCTCTGCCGTTTGGAAACATAAAGGGGTTTTATGCAGCTACAGAAGAAAAAAAGATAAACCAATCCAAAACTTTGTCAGTTAGTGCATCGTTTAACAGCAATAAGGTCTATAACACACTCTGCAGTGAACTGAACAACTCAACTGAAACAATGTCAAGCTGAATGAAAACATCACTGATACTAGAGAAAAAACAGCTGATGTCCACACTGCAACCAGTACCATCCAATCAGCCAAAACTGCTTATTTTGGATAAAACATCGTAAGTGATGAAAATATCAGCATTTAAACATTTTATTAAAAAATTTCTGAACATTAGCACTGACTGGTTTTTTAAGTGGTTATACCGTTTCTACTCTGGCTATGTCTGCTTGTTCAATCTCCAGTCAGTTATATACTTCCATCCTTTTTAAGTTACAGAACATAACAACATCTAATTAATTCCAGAAACTGAAAGGAAGCAAAGAAAAACAAATGTTCATTGTTTAATGCTGAACAAAGTAAAAAAGGAAATTAATTTGCATATCGGTATCTATTTTCCTTAAGGAAAGTGTGCCACACATGCATCCGACTGTAATTTTCAAACCCCCCAAAAAATGCGGAACCATCATTTTTGTGTACTGTGAAACTTCCAGTTTTTATTGTCTTGGCTGATTTCATAAGCCTAATAACAGTGGTTTTTAAATTATTCAACACTACGCCATGTTCTTATGTCCTGTTATATTTCCTGAAGGAGAGGTGGCTTATATTTTTTGGACTTTTTTAAGCATTTTGATAATACTTTTACAGATATGAGCTGTGTTCGGCAAGTTACTGTATACATATATATATATATATATATATATATATATATATATATATATACACATTTATATATAATATTATATTGCCAAGTACAGGCTCAAAAATACAGTATGTTTGCATTACATAGTACTGTCTCAGAAATGTAACTGAGTTACACTACTCTAAGGTGCTTTTGGCAAAATATCTGAAATATCTAACACAATTTTTAAACACTAATTTGTTATTTTACATTTTACACAAGTGTAAAATCACAAATACTGTATTTTTAACACTCTTATTAAACTCATTCTCAAGTGCCTTTGCGTGTCTTCCATCTCATGGAAATGTTTGTTAAATCACATCAAAAGAAGACACTGAAAGGTTGACAAACATGCGACTCCTGAGACTGAACAGTCTTTCAACAGGTTGTTAGGGAAATAGTGTGAATAATACAACCATGTAAATATACAGTTTATCTTTTCCTCCAACTTGATTTGGTCCACTGCATTAGTTAGACGGAAAAACTATTTGAAATGGGCATGTAACTAAGTTATTGAAATTTTAATAAGTGATATATTGCTGTACATTTTATAAGTAATGTGTTGTATTGCTGCGTTACTGACAAAATAATGTATTCCTGTAACTCGTTACTTTTGTAATGTGTTACTCCCAATACTGGGTATGAATGAGTATTACTTAAGTTTAAACTGCTTGAAAATAATGTCTTAGTATTGGATACACGTTGAGTTATGTTTTACTGCAATGGAGTTTAGAGATGAGTTTTAGGTATTCACATTAAAACCTGTGCCCTTTACTGGCACTATGGTGTTCTCAATGTTCATGAAATGTTGAGTAGCCTGAGCAAGTACAATTCTTGATATTAGCCTCCTTTACAAAACCATTCTGTTATAAGCCACCTCTGACATCCTCCTGGCCATCTACGTATATTACACAATGATAGATGCCACATCGATCCTGTTCTTTGCCGAGTGATACGCTCCAAATTATATATCTCCTTCTTACTTCTCAACAACACTTGTATCTCCTAAATTATATATTATACAATTATATGTCTCACCATCTTTCTTCTCGTTAACACATGTATCTCCTGCACTGGTCACAAAAACTATACATCACCACTGCCCTGTTTGGTGAGTCAGTGGCGGGACTGAGGGTTGACTCATAACCACCATCTATAACGTATTTTAAGATTTAAGGTTTAGAAGGATGCTACACTTGTGACAACGTTGTTCATACAATGTGTTTTATGCTGCTAAAATAAGTACTCTTATTGCTTTTGTCACCTCTGAGAAAATGACATAACCTGGACTTCCTACTACTATCTATCTATCTATCTATCTATCTATCTATCTATCTATCTATCTATCTATCTATCTATCTATCTATCTATCTATCTATCTATCTATCTATCTATCTATCTATCTATGTATAGTGAATACTGGAATTACTGACTGATCAATCAACCTTCTTAAATACATGTAATAAAATGTTATTGGATGTCAAGGCTCAAACTTTTTTTATCAGGATGTACATATTAGCTGCCTAGCTTAGTCAGCTGACTCATGATGCTCTCCTTTCACCAGTTCACAGAGATTTTGATTGCCAGTCTTGAGCAGCCATGCGGATAACGCCTTTTCCACCTCTTTACTTGCACCGCTGCTCATCTCGTCACTGCTCCAGCAAAGCCATATGGCTTGCGGACATGCTCTGCATTTTTCAGATAATTTCTCAAGCGAGAGGAAAGGACGTAGGGAAGAGATAGATGTGCATCTCGCATAATCTCATCCGCAAACTCATTTTCCGATTTAGCACAGTTTTTGAGAATGGTGTTGTGACAACTGGCTGGTTAGGGTTCTATCAGACTGATTATTAACTGATTCTGAATCTGAAAGAAAGCGGAGGTAATTTCATTAGCTTTGAATCACCAGACTGTACTTAATGGTGGAGCTTTTAAATCTGGACAGAGAATTAATTTGTGAGATTCAAGATTAATTAGAGGGAATTTTGAGATTATCACTATGTGGCCAGATTCTACTCTTGTTTATTCGCCTCTGCTACCCCTATCAACTAACTCCACATTAAAGCCACTGGAAGACATCTGAAATAAACCAAAGAGCAAAACAAGCTCTCTGGAATATTTACATCTTCAAAATTTTTGCATTTCCTTCTATGAATTTATGTGTTTCTGAAGTTGCTCGATCCTCACATTCCCTCTGAGGACTTTTACTGCTAAGAGAGTTAAGCCTTCTTTCGCTGATGGCCTGATGTTGGCAATGCATGACAGCACCAGTTGACAACACCGGCTACGGATGACAGATGACAGCAGAGGACGAAATGGTTTGTTGTGTGTGTGCGTAACTGGGGGATGATTATGAGGATAAGGTGTCCGTGGGAGATCTCTGAATACACATGCTCACACACCATCATATTACCACAACTGAGGCATTAGCTCAAACACATGCCGACATCCTTGTGCATTCAGACTTGCATGCACGCACATAGAGGCACACACACACACGTGTTCCTCCCAGGCATCATCCCATCTATTTGACACAGTAATTACAGCACACACTGATTCCAATGATGGATGAACTCCCAGTCTGGGATGATCAGTCCCTCCTTCCTCCTGCTCTCTCCTCTTTCTTCTCCCCTGTGTTCCTCTCCGTGCCTCACCATACAACTTCCAGGCTTGTTTATTAAAGAGCTTTAAGAGCTGCCTACCATTACTGTAGGGAGCATGTAAAATATGATTGACAAGACCAGATAAGAAGATTTTAACTCCAAGAAGTCACTTGGCATCTTCAGTCAGTATATTTCCTTTTGTTAAGTGTTAAAGTTTAGAGGACAATCTTGTTTTTTCTTCCTTACCATCTTTTACTATAGCATATAATGTTTTTGTTTGTTGAAGTATTCTATTAAAATTCTGACAATATAGTAGCATTTGATAAGTCACTATAAACTATTGTAATGTTTGTCAATCAGAATCATAATTAGTCAATTATGTTATAATGAGAGTCCCCTTCATAATTATTTACAAAATGAAAAACCACTAAAACAAACATATCAACTTTAATACACTAAAGTCTATCTGTGTAGGTTCAGACACACACTGCGCCATTATCCATCACACAGGCACGGATGGAATATAGAGTCCAATTTTTTAAACATCCATTGAACGCAGCTAAGAGCGCACGTCTGTTATTGATCAGGCCAAGATCATTTTACCACAATGGTGTTCTGTAGTAGATTTAATTAGTATCCAATACAGCTTTTGGGCACTATATGCTTTATATTGCAACGTCAGTCTATCGAATATGGTTTCACCAGAGGGGTATGAATGAATCAAGCTAATCTCAAAAGCCAGACTTTCTTTGACAATCCTTGTTCAATTTCCCCAAATTCAGTTTCATGAACGAGGCTAACGTGAAAGCCTACCAATTCACCATTGCAGGCTAACTGTCAAGGCTTAGTTTAGCTTGATCAAATGATTGGACTATCCATGTGATGTTGCACTGTGGGGGTGGTATTCTGCAGCTGTTCACTCTGTCACTACACCAACGCTCTAATTTAAAGTTATTACAGTGGTTGCAGCAGCTGCAGTTTTCTTTTTGGTGGCTAAATTATGTAATGTAATCTAGGCTTTATCTTTTAAAATGTAGTTCTAATTGGATTTTACTTTTACCATTTTGAACATTACTGTATTTAATCTTTTCTTGCTGCCATTAAACTTTTTGTTCAACCCATGTTGCTTCTGACACCAAACATAACTAATAATTACGAATAAATCACTTCTTATCTAAGATGGACCCATAAACTCAACATGCTGGACTGTCTAAATGTGTTAAAACAGCCTTAAAGTACCTTGCAACTAACAACAAAATACATATGTAAAATAAAATCACAGATTATTGTGACAATACATTTTGAATGCTTAAAACTGTTCTTATTAAGTTGTTAGATATTTTTACATCCTTACATTACTCATGTTGAAACACATTTAACCTGTCAGCTGTTTTCTGACATGTATTATATTCTGGTTTGAATAATTCCCAACAGACCACCAATTATCTTGCCAGTGAGGCACAGTAATATGATTTATTAACATGAATTTAGTAGCTTACAGTTAGAACTGCTTCTCAGTGCTCACTGTGTCACACTCTAGACTGTCCACGTAGCAACACCAACCAATTCATGTTATTACACCATGCAGCTTCTTGATACTTTTTATGCAGCTGGTGTTCCCATTATTAGTTTTGATGTATTTGAGATGTATTTGAGACAGGCTGCATTAATAATTCTTGCTCTGTCTAGGAGAAGAACGCTGCTCTTTTATTTTCTTATATCTAGCATCAAATGAAGGGCCACGTTTAATATAGCGCTGACGCACTTGAGTCTGACTTGTTAAGTCTGGCTTGGTTTAATTCACCTGAGCTTCATTTGGACTGAACTGTAAGGCTAATTCAAGCTAAGGTATCTCAGACAAAGGCATAGATATTTTTTTTTGAGTCAAATTACAAGGGGATGCTACTTATAAAGACTTATTGAGTTATTAGTAAAAATTCAACCTATTTATAAAAGATGTGTCCAGAGCAGCTAAGGAGAGAAATAAAGTTAGCAGAGAAAGTTTCTACTCTTTTGAATGTGTTCTTTAATTGGTTAATTACATGCTTGTCCACATTTACAAACTAATGTAAACTCTTTAGATAAACTTACAGTATTTATGTAGAGCGTAATACAAAGTTTTCTCATTATTAATACAGTAACTGAAACTGGTAGACATTCTTTGATACTGCTGTAGTAGATTTTCATGCAAAAAAGACAAAGCCTCCAAAAAGCCTCCAGTTAAGAATAAGGCAAACACATCCTTCAGTGATCATTAATTTGGAGCAGAAATATACATAGAAATCCTCTTCAACTTCTGGCTTTGGCTCTTTATTATATAATTGTGCCGTCTTAGCTATTGCACTCTGCTTTTCATCCTTTTTCCCCCCAAAATGTATAAGTGAGCTGCTATTTTGTTTTAGATGGGGGGGGGGCATGAAGGCTTGTCGCCTCAGGAGGAAAGTAAGTGATGCTGTAAAGAAGGTTTGCACTGCCCATCCACAAAGCCTAGCTAAGAAATCACCCACCCCTGATGCATCAAAATCTGTCAGAAGGAGAACAGAGGCACAGCGAGGTCATACCAAACAGGATGAGCGACCTTCTAGATGCCTGCTGATGTCTTTTTCATTAGTTGCCATGGGGCACGCTGAGGGAAGTTGGGGGGTTGCTGATTTGGTTGAATACCCCAGCGAATTGGCCTGAAATACAAGGCAATCAAGGATAATGTCATTGCCCACACAAATTAATGCAAGAGCCATAACATTACAAATGTGGCTATTAATACAGAGAAGACTCAGTGAGAAGTTATCTAATTTTCTGAAACATCTTATAATATATTTGAGTGTAGGACGATTCTGTGACTAAAAAGATTATTAATATGTCAACTGTTGGATAGAAATTAGCTTTATTGCTGGAGTTATGAGCTTCTGTTCATTTTCAGAGATCATAGATCTTGTGATACAGCGCAGAACAATATTTTACTATTACAGTGTGTTTTAATAAGGTATGCTGCCTCTGATTTATAAGTATTTTTGCACTTGAAAGCATGATTTCTCTCCTACTCTTGCCAATGAGATATTATTCCTGCATAACGCAGAGCTGTTGTATAAACAAAGATGAGTGTTTAACACCCATAATTTAATCATTCATGCTTTTTTTTGCAGTTGCACATAGACCTATAGAGTTGAAAGGCATGCTTACCAAGAATGTCTGTATAAGGCAGTCTTGATCTGACAAGTTCTCAAAAAACCAAACATTTGACTGTTTTGACCTACTTTTCAGACACATAATTTCACTTGTGATAACCAAGCCTAAGCAAAATCCTACTGGGATTCATCTATAATCTATAGCTGGGTACTCAAATACAATTCTTAAAGGGCCAAAAAATATTTTAGATTAGTCAAAGGTATGTATATTATCTTTTGTCAATCAATTCAGTTGAAATTCAGTATATATATATATATATATATATATATATATATATATATATATATATATATATATATATATATATATCCTTTTCTATCCAATCAATATGCCTTGATACATTTCCCTGAATGTAATTTCCATTTAGTAATAAATTCAAATGTATACTGAAATAAAATGAAACACTTATTATTTTGCATCAAATAAAGGATGGTTTGTTCCCTGAAACTCTGAGGGAGCATTCTGTTGCTTTATGTTGTTGAGTCATAGATTTAACTAAGATCCTGCTTGCAGCTTATAGGATGACTTCATTGCATTTGTGGTGAGTGGGGTTTTCATCCTCTCTCCACACAGGTGTGGCGCAACGCTGATTGCTGAGCGCATTTGTCCACTAAAGATAGGCAGATTGCTGCTGCTTTTGTGGGTGTTGCTCCTCCAGGTGTGATGTGTGTTTTTCTCCTGGGGCCTCCTCTACTAAGATCATGAGTTATCTTTATTGTGTGTGTAAGGGGGTTAAAGTCTTTCAGATCAGTCTTTTAGATTTATCAATGGTCTCTTTGAAAATTAAGCACATGGTTCTGGTACTGGCTGGTGGGAGAATAAATGCAAATTGACTGTCTATTTGTGTTTAAGCAGTATATTTTAATTGTCCACTTCTCTTTTAGCAGCATGACAGTTTTCCCCATCAGAATAACTATCAAGGTAAACTCCATTAATGAGCAATAATAATAATAATAATGCTTAAATAAAAGAATAAAATTAATTATTAAAACTCAAACTAAGAACAAAGATAACAGGCACTTTCTGACTCATTCAATTCTACCAACCACTTGTGAAAATCTTACAATGATAATGTAAAATTAAATGTAAGCAAATTTGTTATTCCAACATCCATGCCTTTAAACGTTTTTTTTAAACAACAAAGTTAATTTATCTGTCGGATCTCAAGTGGAATCATGTTCCACTGTTTAGAAGCACGAAATGAAAACACCAACTGTCCAAACAAATTTCTCCTAAATGGGTCCAAGCAGTCACCCATCGAGCTTGCCCTTGTGTTCCTACTATGGTTTTCCACTTTCAAAATAAACTCCTGTAATAAAGGTGGTGCTGTCCCTTGTAAAATTTTAAAAAGAAGGACAGCGTCTTTGTATATAATCATTTTTTCCCAGCTAAGTAAATGATATTTATGCAGAATATTAAAGTGATGATGAGGTCTATGTTTTTGGACAAGTACTTTTTAGGCTTGAATGTACATTACCCCAATCTTTGATAATTCAGTTTGACATACTGATGTCCAATTGCTTAAACAATAGGACATATTTGAGACAATCATAGCATTGAAATACAGTAATTCTGACTTAATTGTTAGATTCTCTCTAATAAACCTAAAATTGGATAAGTTAAACATTTTATACACTGTGTTTTTATTTGTTTCCTGAACATGAGGTTGGAATCCAGGACAACACCTAAATATTTGAACTCATGCACTATTTAAATTTTTTTCTCTCTAAAAAGGACTCATGATTCAGTATCTTTAACCTTGGCCCTTTTGGTGAAAACAAAATGCAGATATGGTAAAAGCATCACAGCTTCAGGGCCAGACATAGGTGCTTTGCCGGCCAGACCCGGACCGTGGGTGGCCTATTGAGAAGCACTGGTCCATATTATTCATTATTAGCTTATTGCTTCTCAAGGTCTCCAGCATTTTGCAATTAGTTGTGCTTTAGGTACTACAAATATTTAAGACTTCTAAATTTTTATGATCCGGACTATGGCCATTAGAAATGTATGGCCTCAAAATCAAACGTTATCTCTTAAACAAAGAGATCTTATTGAAAACGTTACTCTACCTAGGCAAATAAAAACGAAAAGGTCACAGTCTAGAATTTACTTTAACCACATTTAGCTTAGGTTTAGAGCATACATTCATGGTTGCATTGTTTCAATAAGCTTATGCAATGTCAGAAGAAGCGGCGTCTCCTTTTAATTGACAAATCTCAGATGAGCCGTCACCGCTAGCACTGGTGGCAAATACCTTGCTCCCCCTGTTTGCTCCAGGGAAAGCATGGGGGGGGATGTGGGTGTGAAGCTTAGGTAATCATGTATTAATCATAATGGACTAATTAGGTATATAGTCATTTTATGACTGATCAATAATTAAGTAATTATTCAGAAATCATTACCCAATATATACGATGCGGGTTGAGTATGAAGCTTAGCTAATCATTATTGACTCATTAGTCCATGAATCTTTCCTCACTAGGTCCTCAGTACGTAAGCAGTAGGTAAGCACATTTTGTGACCGTTATGTTGATGAAACTTGTTTTGATTAAGTTTCACATAGTTTTAGTGAAAGTTATGGACCAACAAGGCTTATTGCTTTTATTTGACAAAATGACTGAATCTGAAGGCAGAGGGGTAAAAGAGTCGCTTTACCCCAGCTCTCTGGTTAAAAGGGGCCCCTACAAGTCAGCTCTTCAGAAACCAACATATGATGTCACAGAAGGTTTGTCTATTGTTACATACTGTCTATGGTTATAACTTGACACACTGTATATTCAGGTGCTAGGCATATATGTACAAAATATATTGGTGCTTGATTTTTAAATAAAAAAAATCCATCTTGTGGCTCATTAGGGCATCTGATGTACTGGAGATTGGCGTAACAGGCTCCTGCACTTTCTGTGTCAGTGCTCTCTTTCAGCAGTTTATTCAATTAATATGCAGTAACTTATTTTTACTACCTGTCTTTAAATGTACCTCAAGAGTACACAAGCTAGCGTGAAGCAATTAATCCCATACAGGTGCTGCCTATCAGCAGAGCAGCATGTTCAACAACTGATCCAGATCCAGCAAAAGGCAAAAACATTTGACCATTTTCTCCAAACAAGGTGTAAATTTAGTTATGTTGTTGCATGTAAATATTAGCAAAATCATGAAACGTTAAAGCATGTTGCTTGTTTTATATCCCTTACTATCCGGTTCCTGCTAGGAATAATCCCAACTCTCTTTAATTCATGTGCAGAACTGGTGCTCACTATTGCTGCATATTTGAAAGAAATATTTATTAAATAAAAGACTGAGCAGCAGATAGGGTCAGGGAGGGTCTGCACAGATGAAAAAAGAATATGGCAGATTATGTCGAAAAAAATATATTTGTCAAAAAAGGTACTTTGATGTTAATTATCACAATAATTTGACTGCTATTCATCCTCATTCAATTCTAAAATGTTGCTTTCCTCATCTTATTATCTTTATTGCTACATTAAAAAATCTGAGCCAGGGAGGAGATTTAGGACTAGAGGCCAGCAACAGGGAAGATGACACAGATAAAGAGAGATTAGAACTTTCTGAGAGAAAAAGATTAATTGGTGGGAGAAAACTGGCAGGTTTAGAATTAGTCTCATTCCCGCTCCAAAATCCGTTTTTTCTGTATTTTATTAGGTAACCTAGGATTAATGTCAATCAGTTTGTTATATGTGCAGGCTTTACATATAACAGTGTAGGTGTAGATAAATTACAATAATAATGCAATTTTAGCACAGGCTATTTCAGCAGAAAAAAATATTAATTGTGTTGGGGAAAGAATTTATGTGTGGGTGCATGGGCAGCCTTGTTTTTACTATTTTAATATTCTAAATCAACTAAATTCACTCTGAGTTAATTGGGTGCTGACCTGGAAAGGTATGAAATTCTCAGCCAGGATTATTGTCCAGTCCACCCCTGCAATTTACAGGTATACAGTATTCCAAAAATGACAGAATCCAATAAGAGACTTTTACCTTTTTGCTTAGTTAAATCCAGGTGGTGTCTATTTTTTGTGGGACAGAGTATTATGTAGCTGGCAGCATCATTTCATTTTCTTTTAAATTATTTACTTTACAGTACAATCAGTGAAAGGATTGTGATAATGACATGGCTCATGTTAAAGCTGTCAGCAGAAGTTAGTGAGTATGGGCAAGCAGCCTAATCTGACTTCTCTGTTTCAACCTAGTAAATTGTTGTATTATTTAAATTGTGGGCCTTAAACGTCATCAGCTCATCTAGAATGTACCTACTTCTCCTGATTAGTTACTCTAGACTCATCATTACTATTATTCCGTTAAATATACAGATTCGATAGCATGGCCTAGCATAGCATAGTGAAATGCCAGCATGGGGTTATTGTATAACCTTTTTTTCAGGCTAATGGAATATTTAGCCAGTAGAATACAATAGGCAGTAAATTACTTTCAAATGTTGCTGTGAATTTAATTTTCCATCAATCCAATATTGAGGTCAAATATCAACTATGAGTGATTTGGTGGAATTTTCACAACCATTTACCTTTTTAGTCAGCGTCATAATTACCTTAAAACAATGGTATGTCTACCCTCGTTTAACTGGCGCCTTTTCCGCCCTGAATATTGCGAGAGAATGGGAAAAAACTATGCTTCCACAGAGGATGTGAACATGGGCTGTGGGCACATTGTTAGCCTTGAGTCCCACCACCCTATGGTCTTCCAGGGCTTTTGGCGTAGAGGGGGTCAGTAGTTGGTAGTCCACTTCTTTAGTTTCCTGTTCGCATGGCTTTTAGACCTACAAGGCACCAGGGACCTGGCCACTGCGAAAGACTATTAGCAGGAGGCGAGTAAATTCCTTCCTGACATCAGTGATGTGTTTGCCTTGCGTGACGAGTTGAGGGCTATAGGTACAAAAAAATGAAGTCTCTATTCTGCCAGCATGACTCAGTGCTGTTAGATCGCAAAGGAAACCATTATTCATTTGCTCTGTTTAAAAGAAAATGACTTGGAGCTGAACACAATTTTTGGAAAAACTACTTATCTTTTTAGTTGAAGAAAACATGTCCTATCCCACATGGTTCTGAGTAACTTTAATAGACATTAATCAAATAACTTTGTCTTTTAAGTTGGACTTTTGTACAAAAGGGGCTGCTTCTCGTGATTACTGGACTCCCCCTACATAATGCCAACTTTACATAAATCTTAGGACAATTGTCATCACCCCAGGAAAGGAAGACATTTTCTTGCTCTGTATCCTTGTCATGTTTTCACATTGGCATGGCCCCTATTGTTGTACAGAATTGGACAGAGTCAGGCTCTTTGATGCGTTAAGTGATTTACTGACCAAGTGGACATAAACAAATGATTCATTGAGGACTCTGGGCAGGAAGTTCCCTCTAGCTTCAAAGGGGTGCGCCTAAAGACAATAGCCTGAGGTTCATTTTTCTCTGTGATTTCTGTCATTGAGCTCAGTGATAAAAATGGTGGCAATAAACTAGAAATATAATAAGCATGACTTATTCTTTGTAATTTTTATTACGTGTTGTAAATTCTTAAATTATGGGATCAATGACCTTTTTCATGGCTGGAAGCTTGTTAACTTTTGACTTTTGATACCTTATAATGGTCAACATGTAATGTCCTTACAATCAAATTTCAAACAATAGCTCCTCCCAGTTGGATTTTGACTTGCAGTATAATCTGCACTGCATTGACTAATTGTTGCTTGGCGGAAATAAGATGAATAAACAGCTTTAACAATTAAAAGTTATGCTTTTTTAACTCTGGATTTTAACATTCGGGTCACACTGGTTTTGTTTAATAATCTGAACTATTGTGTTCACGTTGATAATTGCATCAATCAGTGGGTAATTGGGAAAAGCAAGGGTATGCAGAATTGGCTCATAAAATATACTTAATTTTAAAGGTTTGCTGAACATCTTTTTTAATATTAGAAAGTATGCCATGTTCCGACATTTAACCATTAAATGAAAACTGGCTACATATGTCAGTTTTTTTTTTCTAAATAATACATAATTTTGACTCAGAAAATGTAAAGTTGTTACTACATTTATAATAGGAATTATGATAATACTAAAAAACAACACAATTCTAATGAGTCAGACAAGAAGAACTTTGGCCACTGCGTAGAGCCATCCTTACACTTTGATATGCATTTAGAGATGGTACCCCTCAATGAACCCCCGATTATTTGCGGTTCATTGTTTGCAGTGTTATCTATTCACACATTTCTATGTAAAATGTAACTCCAAGTTATTTGCAAAAATAATATTAATATTTGCAGAATTTAGAAGTTAGAACAAATCTAAAATACTTTTAAAGAAAATGCACATCTGTTGTGAGCTGAGTCCCAGTTAAATGTCACTCAGAAAATCCAATTAATAAATGAAGTATGTTTGACTCAACGACTGCAGGTAACAACATGTGTGCCTACATGTTAGCCTTATACCAGTTAGCTTCAAACGGCATGCAGACAGTAAGCAGAGGTTGGCAGGCTGGCAGGAGTGAAGCAGACGGAGTAAAAACAGGATATTTACAATCACAATGTACTGCCTTTTCATCGATCCAAATTAGCACTGACCGGACGCTTATGTTTGTCTTAATCGCAATATTCTTCTTATACCACTACTGTGTTGTGTTTTTATTGATTCGTATTTCTGCGCCTCCTGCCGTTCTAAGGGGGTGTGCGAGTACATGCAGGGGTGAGGGGTTGGTTACAGAGAAATGTGATTGCCAATTGCATTATCTGGGTTTTTTAAACTCCAGTTTGGTTATATGCAAATTGGACTAAGGTGTATACATGCATTTCAAAAATCTGATTTCAGTTGGACTAAGGTAATAATTCAACTTTCTCTTGCTGCATGTAAACGCACTGTGTCTTATATGAGGAGGACGCTTAGAGAGGAGGGGGAACTGGGAGTGCCCTTTAAATTGGGATCCTGTTGTGTTACAAAGTGAGAAATAATCATTCATTAACCCCCCCGACCCCACAGAGGAGGGTTAGGGATTTAAATCGAGACCTTCTTTGTGTCATCCACTCTGCGGCTGGGTCAGGTCAATTGACAATGCACATAATGATCTTAAATGGATTAACTGGCCAAACACGCCCCAGAGTTTCCTTTTCAATTATGGAGGATACTGGTTTATATAATGGAGCCCAGTGTGTATGGTGGTGTCCAGAGGACCCATGGGGGTTGCATGCTGTGTGCTGGTGTGTGTGTTCTTTCCAGCGTGTCATTGGGAAAGAGTTGACAGAGTTGGTTACAGCCTTCGGGACATGCACGGACTCACTTGGAAAGGTGTTTTATGATAATAGAGGAATGATGAAAGCTGCGAGACAGGAAAGGTGAGCTGGGGTTTTCGTCTGTGTGTGTTTGTGTGCGCGTGTGTGTGAGTGTGTGCAAGCCTGGGGGTTTCAGACATGTCATCTCTCAATAAGCTCCCTGAGGAGCAGACTTTATTGTCACAGTGAAGACCCTGACAGACAAGTTAATCAACCTGGCAATTTGGTGTTGCACATCTCCCTTGTTTCTGCTCTTCCTCTCCACTCACAATCACACTGAGATATGGTGTGTGTTTGCCTACCAAAGTGTTTCAGGTAAGGCTGTTAAGCAGCAGGTCGTAAGGCTCTTCTAATCACCTCATACATTTCCTCATGATATAAACAACCCAACAAATTATTTAGTGAAATGAGACAATCTCTGTTCTGTCACTTGATGTTATCTTAGAGGAATCTGAATAAAAAAAGATATTAAATCATATTTAATTCAACTTCTGTTGTCTTCTGGCAACATCAGATGTTTAGCAAAGACTTAAATGGTTACATAAGACTGACGTGTGTCCATTCAGTAAAATTAAAGAAATGTGTTTGCAAATAAGATCTGTACAACTATGGTGTTTCTTTCTTGCTGTCTTTCTTTAGGTAGGAGGCCTTGTATTTAACTTGCGTTCGACATCAACCATCTGAAGATGTATGACTAGAGGCCACTGCTAATAAAAGATCTGCCTTACGGATACTTTAGGGCATAACCAAGCTGCAGGAAAGGATTCATTTACATAAAATATGTCATTAAGAGGGGGAGAAGTTTCAGGAAAACTGTTATTAGAGTTGTAGATATAAATAACAGATTTATACTATGTGTCAGCCTATACTACTTTTTCACATTATAGTTAGTCTAGACAGTAAAAACAAGTTATCAGCTGCATTAATGTCTCTATAAAAAATGCATCTGAAATTCTTGTCCCCTTTACTATTTATTTGAACCATAGAGAGATATTGTCAGGAGAGTGGAGGGAAGATTATTGCTTTATTCTTCCAGCTAGGATCTCTAGCTTATGTGTGAAAAGTTTGGATGTTTTCTTTGTATCGATTATTTCCATGTCCAGTTTACTCCCACGCTCTAAAGCCATGCAAGATTGGGGAAAAGGAAGAGGAATGAAACTCTTCATATGTATTTGTCTAACCACGTGTTGTTCTTTAGATAGACCATGCATTGTGTTGTATATTATTGGATCCAAAAACTTTTTTTTGTATTTGTTATGTGTTTGGGTGTATTATCTACAGAAGTGTTTAATTGTCTAAGCCAATGAAAAGGTTTTTCGTTTTAAAGATAAATAAAAATATGTTCCAGTAGATGAAAACTTACCGGACTCTCTTCCTTAAACATTTGAAGAGCGGTGTTGCTGTTATACTGGTAGGATTTTTATTTTTTAAACAACAACATATTTTGTTTTTAATGAGATATAACGTTTTTTATATGGACTTTATATATAAATATCTTAAAACAAGAAAATGTTATCATATTGATCAGAAAACATTCTTATAATGAGTAATAAGTTTTATATCTCATTTTTACGAGAAACTTGGCAGTGCAATGCTTTTATAATGATGCAATGCTTTTGACTGCAAGCAAGTCAGTCATAAATGTTGACTTGGCACTAATGTTTAATATGCATAAACACATCTTAGTTTTAAAATGAATACTCCAATATCTTTTCTTTGATAAAAATACAGTAATTATTACTTATCAAAATCACAGGTTTTAAAGAAAAAGGTAACCCTACCACAACTTTAAAATAAGTGTCTCTGAATATTTGTTTTATTTAATACTTTATTTCTTTAAGTTGTTAAGTTTTTTCAGATATCTAGTAATCCAAGTTATTTTATCCACCTCAAGCTGATGGACAACAGTTTTTTTGCCACCAATAAAGTCTCAAGGAAGATGGACATGGTTTAAAAAACAAACAAAACAAAAAACACTTCTAGTGAACTGCATGAAAGAGTGGAGTCTAAGATCATTAAGTTTCCAACAACCTTTAGATGCTGTGTGTATCATTTTTTGTCCAATCGACACAAAGAAAAGTGTTTGGAGTCCACTGAGCTCTTCTGGAATTTGTATTCAAAGAGTGCAGTCAGATTAGACTTAGACCAAAACATCTATCTGCCATGACTGTCACAAGATCCAAGCCTGAAGCCTCAAAACTAAAAATTGATAAGAAAGTAGCGATGAACTGAAGAGAAGAGAATCTACTGGAAGATATAGAGGAAGGTCTGAAAATCCCTCCCTCTCCTCCCTGCTCGAAGCTTGAGAACTGATACGGGAGAAATCCTGCTAATAAAAGAGGAAAGTATAAAAATACTGCCGACTGAGGTTTCTTTAAAAAAAATTCAAAATACAATGGTCAAAAATTCTGGCATTAATTATGTGCTGGCTGATAGATGCGTTAGTTGTCATGTGCATGTTAACAATGTTGATTTAAAGTTTGAGAATAACCAACAAAAATTAATCAAATGCCATCATCAGATTCAGTTTATTTACTTTAATATTAGACCAGAGGGAAAGAAGATGAGCTAGAGGTTTGTACAATTTCCATGATATAATAAAACAATGATCCAAATTAAGTCATGTTTAGTGATCACAACAAATTAGAAATTTTCATGTGTTTGCTTGAACCGTCCCTGGTTCTTAAATACAACTGATTGTGCCGTGTGTGTGTGTTTGATACAGTGCACAGCCTCTTTCCTGCATGCTCTAGTGTTACATGATCGAGTGTGGGTTTTTTTTTTTCTGAATCGCAGCACTGAGTCTACGGCAGCACTGTCCTGTGTTGTGACAGCTTTGATTAATTTGATAATGATGACCTATTGTGACATTTTATGCTAAGGTAAGCACAGCTTTCTGACCGGGTTAGGAAGAGTAGGAGGAGGTCATGTTATAAGATCGTTAACTTTGTTAACAGAGACACGGCCAAAGGGGAGCCTCAGACCAAGGACAGGGATCAATGAAGAAGTCTTTTAATGAAATAGACAGTAACCTTGAAGGCAACGTGGGTCATCAAGATGGAACTATCAAACACCACTGCTAGTATTTTTATTTGTGTTGTTGGCTTCCCTTTTTTCTTTTTTAGTGTTTTTTTCTTCTTGTTGTTTCCTCCTTTTTGTGATTTATAGTTGCTTACACTTGCATTTGACAAATCCAACACTTTAAAAAACATTTTTCCCTCACATGTCACCCCATTCAATCATTTTGTTCTTTATTTTTTATTTTACACATAGGTTTCCTGAGTTGTCTTGGATAATTGCTGTTTCCCGTTCAGCTTTTAATGCTGAGAGGCTTTCTCTTCCGCGCTTTCTTAACTGGGAGAAGACAAGACATCCGATAGCTATCTGGGCCATGTGAGTCATCCTTTTCCAAAGTCGGATGGAACTTGAACCTTTAATCCAGAGGATCTCAGAATTCGGAGAGTTGCAGATTCCTTATCATTTACATTAATCTCAGGAATTTGCGCCATGCCAGGAAGACACAGGCTCCATTTACTTAACAGACACAAAATAGGGGCAACAGCTATGATGATCCTTGACTAGTTCGAGCTCACAAGCATATCATGCACTCAGTTGTAAATAATAAAGTAATAAGGCTGACAGGGGACACAGATGTTTAACATTAACAATGCTTTATAATGTGATCCAGTTATTAGTTTTATAGTAAAATTCTGGCAAATTTTAGGTTTTTCATTTAACATGTTTTCGGTTTAGATTGAATGTTTGTCCGTAGAAGATGGAGTCTTAATTCAAAGGATGAAGCTTTTTGGTCTGTAGATCTTTATGATGACCTCTGATCTAAAGATCTCTCACCTTCAGCTCGAAGTTCAGCCTCATCTCTTTCCAAGTCCTTTGAAGTGATACTTTCAAAATAAAAAACAAACCCAACACTCGTCCATAAACCTTGCCAGCCCCTGTATCGAAGCTCATCGGTGAAATTAATACCCGTTCTGAAACAGACCACAGAAACTGCTACTACTTCTACACCTAACCCTACATCTGCTCAACCTCTTTAGGGCTTGTCATGAAGGATATAAGCGAGCAGGAGAACTAGTTGTGAATACACCTTTTCTTTGCACTTGTGGGAAAAGAAATGTGCATGGAAATGGTAGCAAAGGGAATTCAGTTTGTTCTTTGGAAATACTAGATTCAGGTAATTCAAGACAACACAACAGCTGTAACGATGACATTTCGAAAGCTCCTCCTTTCCGCTTCTCGATATTCAACAGTTAGCGAATCCTTGACATAAACCTTTGTCATTCACTGCATGTTTGACCCCAGCAATAAACCTGATTATTTCAAACTCAAGTAACAAGCATTAGATATTTCAAGAGTGTCTAACTGAATGTGACCAAAAACTAACCTGTTGGATTTGACCAGCATAGCAGCAGGATTGTATTAATAAACTCCAAGTATATCTGAGACAAGTTTTTTCTAAATTAAAATGACTAACAGGGACTGTAAATCTGAAACTGTTAATTGTGGCTGTAAGAGCAAAAACACGTAGACTGTTTTACAGTCCGATTACATTCTCCTCTCTGTGACACAAAACACTGAGCGAGGAATGTTAAGCCAGCCTTAGTTTATGTAGGAAAAAAGGGTGGCCGAGAGGTTAAGGCTTCCCAGAATATTGGAGCCTTGTACGCACGTTAGCCACGGGCATCGCTGTGGCCTCGATGTCTGTGTATGTGCGGCGTGTTGCTACCGCAGGGGGGAATTTTTCTGTCAGAGAAAATGTTGTCACTTCCTAAATTGTTCTGATATTATTTAAGACTCTATGGACAAATACACACACACACACACACACGCGCGCACACACACACAGACACCCATACACACCCACCCGTACACACAAACACTGGTGGTTTAATAAATGAATAAAAAAATATCTCTCCCCTTCTTTCAGTAAACAAAAACTCCCACATTTATCTGACTTTATTTAGTACTCATTTTGCCTAAACAGATTTTCTAAACTTGTCATATTTTTACTGTGCTTTTTGCTACTACTGGCCTTTATTAGATAGTTGCTCAACAAGAACGAGGGAAGATAGAAGAAATATCCACGTTGAGGACTGTAGCCTCAGCATATGGGTCAACCGCTCTACTGCTACCCCACTTAATCCACCCCTCTGTCCAGAGTGGAATATGAATTGGTTAGTCCAGGAGAATATTTCATATCAACCAGGCTTCAAATTGTGCACATGGAAATGTTTTTTACTGGCTCTGACAGCTCATGATTAAGAGTAATTTAAACAAATAGATTTGCTTATTTTTTTTCTCATTGACATACTTGAGGAGGCTACATATTATCTCCCTATGTTGGGTTTTTGTTTTTTCTAGAGTTGTGACAGATGAAGAGACACGCATGACTGCCCTAGGGGGCAAAACTAAATAAGTAAATTAGGTTACTTTGAACTAATTCCATCACCAACATGATTCATATTTATCAATTGATTGTTTTATCATTGGCTTTTTTTTCCGCTCTGTTCTCACCACACTCTTTTATGTTAATTGTTAAAGCCTCTTGAAATATTTCCTTTATGTTTTTTATATTACTATAGTAATAAAAGCAGGTATTGTGACAGGAACATTTTTAAGTAATTAGAATTAATTGACTAGTTGCTTTACTGCTTCTAGGAGATCATCAGAAAAACAGACAATGGTCTGCAGCAGATATCACCAGGACACCATCTGACCTTGTGGGACAAGACATCCAGACTGTCTAGTAGGGAGTGAGGATAATGTTTGATACTACATACCATAAAATATAAGGAATAGAGGGATGAAGGATAGAGCTGGAGCATTGTTCTGGTTGCACGGTTTGTCTTTGTAATTTGGCCACTTTACTTATAAAATATCTAAAACGCTTACAGAACTGCAGCCTAATCCTTGTTTAAGTAGAAGAAGCTATTATCTCCTAAAAACACCTTATAAGCAGGGTTTGAATTATGGGGAAGCTAAGGGGAGATCGGCTCCCCATAAAAGGACATAGACACCCCTAAAAGCCCACAATTTACAAACCAAGGGGATCTCTAAAAATAGTCCCGTTTCAATTTAGTTTAGTTTTTTTCACAAGAATCCGAGTGTGTTTCAGAATAAAATGAAGTCCTAATTTGTCCACTTTGTGTGTAAAATTTATTGTGTAAAATTTTCCGAACACTGGCCTCTCCTTAAAATAATTACAATAACTCCACTTAATTTCTTCGGTGACCATGACTCTGTGGTGGTGCTGTTTTGGTGCATATTTGTGTTGTTTTATTGTTAATCAAGCAGAATTGGAACGTCATGGATACTGTCTGAGATTAGATTGGGTTTTACTCAGGTTTTGGACGTGATGACTAAAATTAAACTAGATAGTTTCGCTTTTATATGCCAAAAAAATAAAAGTAAAATAAGTAGTGAAGAGGACAAGTGCACTGACCCAGGCAGTTAATGAGTCTTGCTGAATCAGGTCATGGGTCTTCTTAGGTGAACGCAAAAGCAGTGGAATGAGTGGAAAGGTAGGGATACCTGGCTATTTGCAGGAAATCACAGGTCAGGAGGTACAGTATGTATCAATGCAAAAAGTCTGACGCTTGTCAAAATCCTAGGTGATGTGCAGTGGATAAATGGAGAAGTCAGCAGTGAGTCACAGAAAAAAAAATGTTTAAGCATTGAGACAGTTTAGCTTAAAAAACAGGAGGTAAAATGTTAGACAGCAGAGAAAATGAACTCTCATTTAATTGGAGAAACAAATACGTCTGAAAGACATATTGTCAATTCAAAATGCCTTCGAGACAGCCACAGTCATAATGACTAAATAAACGTAATAGCACTAAGGTGTACATAAATCAGATAATGCTGGTGCTGAAATAATGAGACACATAGCAAATCAGATCACACCTAGGTTTGCTTTAAATATTAAGGAAATTGGGTCACAAATCGTTTCTGTGGCACCTGTGGTCCCTACTGATTTAAAGATAATAAAGCCTACAGGGCTGATATTAGTTCTCTGTTTAGCAATTATTTTAGTGTTGATGGTGATGATTATGATGATGATGATCAGCATAATCATAATGATATTTTTCTGATCTAAGTTGCTCCATGATTTGTTGTTCTTAAATGGCTGTAAGGTATGAGATGTTGGACTGCTTATGGATACTCTGTTGATTTTTGTTTGTTCAGAACCGGATAAAGTACAAAATTATTATTTTTTATTTTCACCATTTGGCCATAAATATATGAGTGTGTGAACGTGAATTTGGAAATCAAAGTGCATGATGAAAAATATGGCTCCCCCAAAAGCATTGGGGTAATTTAATCACTGTTTATAACGTTTTCACAAGTTTATTAAATCATAAGAGAAATTTGAAAATTCTTGTTATCGTTCATCCCCACAGTTAATTAATACTTACTTGCAATGAAAAATAAAATAATACCCCATAATTTAAGAATGTGGATATGAAATGGTTTATTAACAGGTATGAAATTAAACACAGGGGTCTAAATTAGATTGAGAAATGTATTTCTTAATATTTTTATATGAAATATGTAGAACACAAAACATATAACAATGTTATGATTTATCGAACAATAATAGCATCAATAGTTGGATAAAACAAGCCCTCGTCTACTAACTAATATACATGTTACATATATATGTTATCTAAAACTGAATGGGCCAAAAACAAAAAAACAAAATAAAAAATCATGTTGTAGACTTTTTAAACAGCATTAGTCTGTAATGTAATAGGCACAGAAAATATTACCTCTATTTGACTAACTGTATTATTCTTGCTTTAGAATAAGAACATAAGCATAATAAAGTTCTGCATATTTTCACACCCCACTCCTGAAAAAAATGGAAACCATATCAAATTAATGTAAAGGCATAGACAAATGCATATTTTTAGAAGAATCTGCATCATATAGCAGAGACTAAATCTTAACAGAAGAACAGATTTCATACACATGGGTGTGTATTCTCAGCCTCGGAGAACACAACTGGATATTCAACACTTGAACAACGGCAAACGTTGTCCTTCCTCGAAAAAATTTCGGCCCTGTAGGAAGCTAAAACAAATTCACGATGGAGGACCAGCCTTAATCACAAAGCAGCAAGAGATAAAAGAGATGCTTTCTAGAGCGGATGTATGGCCGCTGGAAGACAAGGATCAGTTGCTTTGGGAACTTAAAACCTCAGAGGACAGTGGGAGCCATTTTTAAGTTAGAATAAACAGTCTAACTTTGTCACGGATCTTTAGGGTTGAAGTTTTTCTCATTTGATGACAAGAAAAAACAAGACAATTAATCTTAAAGAAATGTTTCCATGCAAAAACTCTATTGACCAAAAAACAAAACATAAAAAGTAACCATAGATAAATTATGAACAAGGACAGATCTGGGAAAGAGTAAGGAAACTGTCCTTGCTCACTTCTCTACATAACAGTTGTTATCCATATTGTTGATTTTAGTGTACAGGCTTAATCCTTTGCAATAGTAATGGTATGACAGCGTCTGCCTCACCTCATTTCAGGAGTATCCCTCAGTGGCAGGTAAAACCTCTCAAATCAATAGCACATATGGTCCACATTACAGTGGGAAAGGCCTCTAAGCGGCCAGTCTTTTTTTTTTAAGAGTGGCTCACACCGATGACAGACGTGTTCTGATTCCACATATGTTGAAATGTAGAAACCGTTACATGGCCTCTTTGATACAGGATGATTTATAGGGCCTTGACACTGGTTGCAAATGTCTTTTCAGAGGGCATGGGGAGGCCTTTGCTGCAAGTGGATAGTGTCGATCAAATCGCATTCCAGGGCTCAACAAAATGGGTAGCATTTCCACTCAGGAGTTTTTTTTTGCTCTTGGTTCCCTTGTTTCACTGTCATCAAACATGGATTTTGTCTCAAAAGAAAGAAAAGCTGAACAAAATGACAGCCTTGTGCCTATTCAGCACTTCCCTGAAAACACCATCTGGAGAAAATTAGTATTTTAATCAAACTCCCTTAGTATTTATGTTGTGAACAGATTTTATGCTCCAGTTAGAGTGAGGTTAAAGCAGATACAGTGGGAGGAAAAACAGCAGACAATGCTCAGTGAAATCTGCTCAGTATGCATCATCAGACCTGCCAAAGTGTTCAGCATTACAAAATGAGGTTGGCTGAGGTCGCTATCTTGTGAGGTATAATTATATCTTTAAACTAAGCCTCTCGCTTCAACATAATGGTAGGTAAACAGAGCCTGATTGGTGACACTTCTCAGTTTCAAATCCTGACTGATGCAGATAACTCAATTAGCAAATGAAAGATCAAAAAGTCCCTTAATATGGATTGGTGTAGATGAACAAACGTGTTCCCGAAAATTAATTACCTATCAAATTTCTCCTGGTCATGAAAGTCCTGCCGGCTAATGGCATGACTGAATCCATATTCAGTGAAGTACTCATGTTCCATTAGAAATGTCAGTCATTCCCTTGACAGAGTGGTCCACTAATGCGCACTGTTGCCTCATGCAAAAGAGATCCTCAGCTAGTCTTTAGCTGTGTCTCTGAGATGAAATAATTTGGTTTAGGTGGCATATATGAATGTGTGAGTAGCAACTCCTCATCACTTAGTCTGCTTTTAAACAAAACTGAATACAGAAGGACATTCATTAATGCAAAGAGAAACCTGACAACACCCTGAAGGATGTAAGTGACAGGTTGAAAGTGAAAATGTAATATTTCAGATCTCCATTACTGTGACCTTATTGAATTTATCCTTATATATGAGCAGTGGTAATTGTACGAGTTGCTATACCCAATGCTTACATTCTTGCTTTATTTGACCTGTTTAAGAATCATGTTTTAAAATACTGGTGAGCCTCCACTTGTTGCATTTTCTTGTGCTTTTCATGCTTCATGCTATCTTTACTTTCCATGCTTTTATTGCATGTTCTGTTTGTTTATTTACCACCAAATTATGTAAGGCACCTTGAATTACCTTGTTGAAAGTGTGCTAAATGAAATTGCATTGCCTTGCCTTACTGAAATAAAACGTAAATGCCCTAAAGCCCATCAGAGGGCACCATTTAAAGTGTTGCAATTTTTATACTGCTTGACAAAACAATAAATACAAATTTTAAAACATTGAATCTGTATGTCAGTCAGTATTACCAACGTAAAAATAAACAAAACAATCTCATAAAACTTGTAATAATCAGAACTTAGCTTTTCAGGGATGCTGTTGTATTAACGTATCAATTTGTTGGTTGTAGTTCTGTGGTTCTCAGTTCAAATTATTGTTTGTTTTTTGTTTTATCACTGCTTCCCCCACTCTCTGCTGTCCTGCAGGTGTAGAAGCTGGATGTTTGTCTTTATTTTCCTTCCTCTCTTATATCTTTAGTTCAGCCCCACCTCTCCTTATCTTAAAACTTTTTTAAATCACACAAAACCGAAAGCAATTTCTTCTAAATATTTCTTACACATATACATCAAGTCAAGTATTTTAGCGAAAGCCGTAATACTCCACTTGTTAAAGAAAATCTGTTTGGTTTCTACTTGGTATTCCGCCATAATTTCTGAGTGACACACAGACAGACAGAACACTTTAAAAAAAGAATAGGACATGTCTATGTCATCCTCTGTCGACATCAGAGAGCTGATGTCAACCATAGACTGTATACAAATGGATGAAGCCTCAGTGACGTCACCCGTAGGTTTCTGAAGACCTGAATTGAAGCCAACTAAAAAATGGGCAAAGAGGTGGAACAGAAAGTGGGTCTGTGAGAGTGGGGGTGGATGACTGACACTTTGAGCCTATGCTGCGAGCTAACTGAGCTAACTGAAGCCAACAGAAGTCAGCAGGCACTTTTAGCCAAAAAACAGTAGTTGAGCTACCCTCATGCCTACAGGAATATGAAATATTTTTGTCAAATAAATGCATTAAGCCATGTTGGTCCAGAACTTTCTAAAAATCTATGTGAAGTTTAGTCAAAACAAATTTTAATAATCAATGTGTAAAGAAGAAATGTGATAATTTCAACCCATTTTTTTACCAAGAAGCATTATCTTAAATGCACAGCAGAAACATAATTTTGCTTGTCGTTAAATGGAGCAGAGACTTTTTGGATGGTCTGTTAGTGCAATCAATACCACAGCAAGCCACCTTTCTGTTAAGTGCAAGATTATCATCTAAACACAAACAAACATTGTGGCCACAACTGATGGTCAAGTTCAGAGAAACAAAACAGCTGAGACTGTTAACATGACTCAGAGCCGGCAGCCTTCCCCGGAGCAAGCAGGGGGGGTAGCGAGCCTTTAGCTACCAATGCTAGCAGTGATGTCTCACAGTGATGCATGTCAATCAAAAGGACATGCCCCTAACTATTCATTATTTGAAGATCAAATTACATCTAAACAGCTGAATTATAAATTAAAAAAGAATCACCTCCACAAAATTGTCATAACAGTAAACTTGACCTATTTAACCTAAAACATTTTTTTAACATGGCTGTAAACAGGTTAATTTTTTGCTGTGAAGTTGGCATAGTTGCTTGCAGTTGGAATGTAAACAATGGCAGGTTTCTACAGCTATTAAACAAATCAGCAGGTAAAATATGTGGTATTATAGAGGGAAGCTGTAAATGGCAATGCATCAAAGTGCCAACAAATCAACCACAGATTAGCATTAACATTTGTCATAAGGGTACAGTAGCTTCCACGACCATTACAGGTATGAGCTAAACCATTATTAAATTGTTTGAAAGCACAAAGTTCTTCCCTAACTACCCGTGGATTAAATCTATGTTCTCAAAAGACACACAGTGGTGGAATATTAATGTAATTTTGCGACGTGGTGAGGCAGAAATATTGCGGCATCCATCCCGGAATGCTTTAAAATATTATCTCCACAAAATTTGCGTAACAACTGGACTTATGAATTAAGATCTTGTCTTGTAACAGTGTTGGATGTCGTTATGATGTGTGGAATGTGCGCAGTCCCAGCCGGCAATACTATTTAAAATACAAGTAAAACTGGGGAGTTCATTTATCATCGGTAAACTGTATCAGCTGAAATTCCAAAGTGGAGTGATGCAGAGGTCTGCAAGGTTCTAGTTTTTAGAGCTGAAGACCAGTGGCCGTATTCACAAAGAGTCTTAGGGCTAAAATTATGTCCTAACTAACGAATTTAGGAGTAACTCCTAAAAAATGTGGGCGTGTCACTCTTAAATTTAGGATTCCTAGTTTTTTAAGATAAAAATAATTCACAAACACTTTTACGCCTAAAAGTAGCTCCTAAGTCTGGGAGTCCTTAAAAGAAGTCAAGAAGACTCCTAACTCCCTAAGACCTATTCACAAAGACTACCAAAATGGCTGCAGCCAGACGCAATGTGTTGGACACTCTGGATGATTCTGAATTAACCAAACGATACCGACTAAATTGTTTATTGCAGATGTGGTGCGGGATGCAATCACGTCTCCAACTAAACATAACGACCCGATCAGTCCAGAAATTAAATGTTTAGAGAAACTAAGATATTTAGCCACAGGGAAAATGCAACTTTGCAACGCGGATGACTAGGGTATTTCACAACCATCTATCAGCCGATCAATCCACCAAACTCTTAAAGCGCTCTGTCGACCACACATTATCCAACAATTCATGGATATATATATATACATATATCAAGGGTGTTACGTTTCTCCAAATCCTCAATTTTATTTTCAGTTTTAGGGCCAAGATTCGATTCTTGATTTTTATTTATTTTTATATTTTTCCTTTTACAGTACAGAGCCCTATGTCATTTTTAGACTAACAATCATCGGTTTAATTCATAACATTTTGTAAAGTAAATCTTATTTTAAAAGACAAAAGTGATGCAATTTTTATTATTCTTAGTGTATCACATTAGCTATCAATGGTCAAATTGAAATGATCTATTTACAATAAATGTCTAACAGTATTGTTTAAATAAGAGAAATGATTAGTATCGGAGGATGGCTGTCATCTTAAAATTTCCTCACTGGTGATTTGAGAATAGAAAATGCGGTTTTAGCGCTGGTCCTGCTGCTTTATCTATCCTAGCCGTGGTCGAGTTGTAGCTTAGGCAATAGCTACTTGCTAGCGTCAGCTAATGTCCTCTGTAGACGTGTGTTCTGATCCCGGGGGATGTGATCCAGGAAGTTAAAATGCTACCAGGTGATATTTCTTAGGGAAAATGAAATGTGTGGTTCCTTGTGATGGGATGGTTGTCTGCTAACTGTTGCTACGGAGTTCCGAATGGGACACACTGAGTGTGAACATGGCAGAAGGTGTTCGCGATCCACTTTTGGATTTTGATGTGAAAGGTCATAAAAAAATGTTGATACAAAAATCGAGATTGTGACGCCACTAATATACACACACATATATATACACACATATACAGTACAGACCAAAAGTTTAGACATACCTTCTTATTCAATGTCCATCCATCCATCCATTTTCTTAACCGCTTAATCCTTAATGGGTCGCGGGGGTGCTGGTGCCTATCTCCAGCTGTCAACGGCCGAGAGGCGGGGTACACCCTGGACAGGTCGCCAGTCCATCACATTCAATGTGTTTTTTTATTTTCATGACTACATTGTAGATTCTCAATTAAGGGCATCAAAACTATGACTGAACACATGATTTATGGAATTACTTTATGTACTTAAACAAAAAGGGTGAAATAACTGAATACATGTGTAATATTTTAGATTCCTTAAAGTAGCCACCATTTTCTCTGATTACTGCTTTGTATTCTCTTCAGCTTCAAAAGGTAGTCACCCGAAATGGTTTTCCAACAGTCTAGAAGGAGTTACCAAATCATCTCAATTGGGTTCAGGTCCATTGACTTTGGAGGCCAGGTTATTTCACAATTTAATACATAATTCCATATATGTTTATTCATAGTTTTGATGCCTTCAGTGAGAATCTACAATGTAAATAGTCATCAAAATAAAGAAAAAGCACTGAATGAGAAGGTGTGTCCAAACTTTTGATCTGTACTGTATGTACATACACTACCGTTCAAAAGTTTGGGGTCACCCAAAACAATTTTGTGTTTTCCATGAAAAGTCACACTTATTCACCACCATACGTTGTGAAATGAATAAAAAATAGAGTCAAGACATTGACAAGGTTAGAAATAATGATTTTTATTCAAAATAAGATTGTTTTTACATCAAACTTTGCTTTCATCAAAGAATCCTCCATTTGCAGCAATTACAGCATTGCAGACCTTTGGCATTCTAGCTGTTAATTTGTTGAGGTAATCTGGAGAAATTGCACCCCACGCTTCTAGAAGCAGCTCCCACAATTTGGATTGGTTGGATGGGCACTTCTTGCGTACCATACGGTCAAGCTGCTCCCACAACAGCTCAACGGGGTTCAAATCTGGTGACTGCGCTGGCCACTCCATTACCGATAGAATACCAGCTGCCTGCTTCTTCTCTAAATAGTTCTTGCACAATTTCGAGGTGTGTTTTGGGTCATTGTCCTGTTGTAGGATGAAATTGGCTCCAATCAAGCGCTGTCCACTGGGTATGGCATGGCGTTGCAAAATGGAGTGATAGCCTTCCTTATTCAGAATCCCTTTTACCCTGTACAAATCTCCCACCTTACCAGCACCAAAGCAACCCCAGACCATCACATTACCTCCACCATGCTTAACAGATGGCGTCAGGCATTCTTCCAGCATCTTTTCAGTTGTTCTGCGTCTCACAAACGTTCTTCTTTGTGATCCAAACACCTCAAACTTGGATTCATCCGTCCACAGCACTTTTTTCCAGTCTTCCTCTGTCCAATGTCTGTGTTCTTTTGCCCATCTTAATCTTTTTCTTTTATTGGCCAGTCTCAGATTTGGCTTTTTCTTTGCCACTCTGCCCTGAAGCCCAGAATCCCGCAGCCGCCTCTTCACTGTAGATGTTGACACTGGTGTTTTGCGGGTACTATTTAATGAAGATGCCAGTTGGGGACCTGTGAGGCGTCTGTTTCTCAAACTAGAGACTCTAATGTACGTATCTTCTTGCTCAGTTGTGCAACGCGGCCTCCCACTTCTTTTTCTACTCTGGTTAGAGCCTGTTTGTGCTGTCCTCTGAAGGGAGTAGTACACACCGTTGTAGGAAATCTTCAATTTCTTAGCAATTTCTCGCATGGAATAGCCTTCATTTCTAAGAACAAGAATAGACTGTCGAGTTTCAGATGAAAGTTCTCTTTTTCTGGCCATTTTGAGCGTTTAATTGACCCCACAAAAGTGATGCTCCAGAAACTCAATCTGCTCAAAGGAAGGTCAGTTTTGTAGCTTTTGTACCGAGGTAAACTGTTTTCAGATGTGTGAACATGATTGCATAAGGGTTTTCTAATCATCAATTAGCCTTCTGAGCCAATGAGCAAACACATTGTACCATTAGAACACTGGAGTGATAGTTGCTGGAAATGGGCCTCTATACACCTATGTAGATATTGCACCAAAAACCAGACATTTGCAGCTAGAATAGTCATTTACCACATTAGCAATGTATAGCGTGTGTTTCTTTAAAGATAAGACTAGTTTAAAGTTATCTTCATTGAAAAGTACAGTGCTTTTCCTTCAAAAATAAGGACATTTCCATGTGACCCCAAACTTTTGAACGGTAGTGTATATATATGATCACAATCTCATAGTGACATCACAACCAGAAAGGTAACTATTAATGATAACATCAATCATTTCCCAGCAAAAAATGAAGAGCCAGTGTAAAGCCCAGGTAATATTGCTCAGTTAGCAGGGCTGTGGAGATATGCAGTGTCAAAATTCGTTGACAGAAAAGGGCAAACTTGGGTGGCAAAATGTGACGCTGGAAGTCACTGCAGCTCCTTCCTCATCTGATAGGGATCGGCTGCAGAAAGGAGTAAGTCCCCATATACTACTTTTTCTCTGTATTTCTTTATTGTTTTCATTCAGGGTTAGGTGGTTTTCTGACCAATGGAAAATGGAAAACTAAACTAATGTTGTTTTTTTGTTATTTATTTTGTATTTTCTACAAACACTGTTTTTACTTTCACATTCATTAAGATTTATTTTTGTTTGTTTGTTTCATGCAACTCAATTTGCTCTCTGAACATGTTCTGAGCTGTAAGATTCACTATTTTAGAGAAAACCCAACTCATACCAAGTAAAATGCTTTACCTTCACCCTGACATTTTCAAAAGAATATGAAAAGGTTTAAAAACCTTTTATTTTTATATTTTTTATAACTTACAATTTTCATGCTTGCTTTTGGCTTAACACCATGCTAATAAACTGACTTTCTCAAAAAAAATAACAATATAAAATCTCTACATAATCTGTATTTGACAATCTATAGCACAAGCTCAAATATTAAACACCAAGTTGTGCAAAACGGCTCTGTGATCCTGTAGTGCTCAGGTTTAGTATAGCATGCATGTAATAGAAACATAAGCATGAACAGTAAATTTGCCTTGAAGGCTGGGGAATATGAGCCTTTAAGCTGGGCTGAGCTGAACTGAGTAGAGTGAATTCATTGTAATCTGTCAGAAGTGAGTTGATAATAGAATCATAAATGTTGATACTGGATTGTAGTTCTGCTCAATGCAAATAGACATGCTACTAATGTACTAATGTACCCTAAGCATGTGCAAACATTTGAATTAATCTGTTTTTAGAACTGGATAAGAACATTGTCAAGCAGTGTAAATTTAGTTATTTAAATAAAACAGTAATTAATCTGAGTTTAATAACATTGATCTTCTATTACTAGTTTGCCATAATATTTTGTATATATATTTTTGACCTCTTTATATCCAGAAAGTGCAAATAGCCTTAATATATATATATATATATATTTGGGGCTACTGTATTGGTCATTTATAAGACCTTACGGTCAGCCTTTGAGCCTCTAGCACTTAAGTCAACACTGGAATTTAAGCCAACATCAGTCAAGTGTAGGGGACAAAACTAAAGCCTGTAGCTGTGAACACAATGTAGTCTTCACGCTGTCAGGTTGGTTGTTTACATGTGGCCTGAGATAATTAGCCTAGAAGTAATGACTGCACTCTGATGACAGCCACTGAAACTTGATCTCCTGGTGTGACATGCTCTCCTCGTCACTCTCCCCTTCCCAACAACTGCAGTGGGGCTATTTTTGCACTGGCTGCATGCTGGCCGAGCCTGGCGCCAGCTCCTGGGACCCGATGTGCTAAGGGGTTGACGGGGCCAACGTTGCCATTTGCCCCTTTAACCTCCCATACCCTAACAGTGCCAAACGGCACCCGTAACCCAACACGGATAACATTGCCACGATTCCCCCCATGGACGTAGGAATGAATGTGGCACATTTTGATACCTGATCTAGCCTTGATTACAGTAAGGGGAGGAAAGGTTTTGGAAGGCTTTCTATGTTAGAAGCCAATTAAGGAGGCTGTGGATCTCTTCTGCCAGGGGTACCCAAATCAAGTCTTTAAGAGCCACTATCTTGCAACTTTTAGAAGTATCTATGTTCCAACACGCCTGAATCAAATGCAGCTATAAGCTCTTCATTTTATTTGAGTGGAATTTACCGGGAAAGCATGGACAAGTTGCAGGATAGTTTGTCTCAAGGGCTGGAGTTGCAGAAGACACTGCAGAAATCACAGCTTCTTCCATGTTGATTTCTTGTAATTTCTGCTCCTCTGGGTATCTTTTTGCACTGATCAATGATGTTACCAGCCACTGAAATACTTGTGACATGTGGATTTCTTTAACTGATTCCATAAATGGGTGTAAAGGGTCCAGTTGTGTATGGAGACAAAGCAGCTGAGAGGAGCAGGTCAAAAGATTACCCGGTCAGAAAAAGACCTCGTTAAATTACCCTGAAGTTCTGATAGTGAACACCTACTTAATGATAGACTTGAAAACATCTCTCAGGTCCTTCCTTGTAAAAAGAAACAAAAAAACCCTGCCATATACCAGAGAGTACCAATCAAATCTAGCTTCATCACATCTAAAGAAAACAGGCACAGTCTGGCTGCCGTGCCAACCATGTAGTTTGGCAGGTCTACTAGGCAAACAGTTATGTCCTTTTCCACTAAGGCATGTGCAGTATGGAATGGGTGGCTTTGCAATGGTTCTAGTGTGTTTCTATGACCTGTGGCCAGTCCGAGTCAACCCATTTTTTTTACTACATCTGCCTTGGTCTGAAGCATGCCAAAGTGACCCAACACGCCAACCTATGGACTGATTGTTCCAGTAATGTGATATCCCTCTCACTCCTACCCAGCAGCGGTAGCGCCTGATTGGCCTGGAGTTGTTTGAAGTGATGTCTCAGAATGTAATAACAGTAACAGCACTAAGATCAGAAAAGTTCTCAATAAAAATTGAACTATTCAAAGTGTCAGAGAAGGTTTTATTTTTCTTTGCTTTATAGTGCTTTACATACTGTTTTATAGCGTTAAGGGAGAGTTGTGGTTTTGGTAAATCTGAAGCCAAAAGGTGATGGGGACAAAATCTACAGTGATATGGGCTATAGCTTTGCCTGCAGCACGGGAGAAAATGGTTTGATATGGGCTGCAGCTTCAGTATCTAGGGCATCTAGGACAGGCTACTGTCGGGTAGTGGTAGTTGATGTGTGATAGGCTGGAGAATCCGCCCGCAAGCCTGCTGTGTCGGGGAGGGAAAAGCCGGTATAGCAGCAGAGAAGCAGGAGGTCTCCGCGGTGATCAGAGAGCTGGATCGCCTGCAAGGCGGCAGAGTCTCAACAGACTGAATGATCGCCGGTTAGATCAGTACTACCATAAGGAACACAAATCAGGAGGAGCACAAGGCATGAACAGATCGAAGTGTGAGAGATGTGAGTCGAGTCAAAAGTCTTTTAACTTTTGACAGGATCTGTGTTGTCATGATAATTTTGTGACTGCTTTTTGCTAGAGTTTTTGTTAAGCTAAGCCCGCCCATTTCCTCACCCTCTACCATTCTTCTGAAATGTTAATGGAAACACAACCTACCTGTACTAGACCGTACCGTGCCGTAACTTTCGGGTCTAAAGTGGCCCTAGTGGAAAAGTGGCATTAATTCCCTAAGCAGCCATTACAAGTTTTCTGCTGGACAATCCAATGTACTTAAGGTGAGTTTAAAAGCCTTCTCATTGCCTGTGTCAACAAGTGAAAGAAGTGATTTACTGTCATCATCCAGCCGTTCTTTTCCTCTGTTGTCTAACCTCAAAGCAGTATGAGCAAAGCCTCTCCACAAATCTAAAAGTCTAAATTTGGATGGCATTACATGAAGAGTTTCGATGACTCAAACCACAAGGAATGGCGTTGCCCAAGCAGCTAGAAGACAGCATACCAGAGACATGTGTCTTTCTTTTAAAGACGATCCCATCACTCTGCTTGTCAGTTGTTGTATTTTTTTTTTTGCTTCACTGACATTATGTACTTCAGAAAAGCATTTAGAATCATGCTTCATGGGTAGAAAGCAGAAGCTTTGCATATGCTGGTAGATTTGTGTGTGGTTTATCTGAAATGTATGTATAGTATCAAACAGTATCATTCAATTTGACTCTATTTGTTATTCTCATGGGCAAAAACAGGCATAATTTTACTATTTAGCAATGTCCATAAAAGTTGTCATAGTTAGTTAGTGATGCTTTATTTGTGACTGCCTCTTATGGCTTACATGCATGATGACTATATTTACAACGTCTCACTGATTTATCTCTATATATTCAATCATGTGAGCACCGTGAAGGTGTAAAAATACAGCTTATATTTGTAGCTACAAAAATCACAGTAAATAATTCATCCCCTCTGATTTATTTGATGGGCAATCATAATCTACTGTAGGAACTAACAAAAGGCAGAGCAGTATCTGTTTTCCTCTCAAAGGTTTAAAGGTTACATCCTTGCTCTTGAAAGGCAGACACTAACATTTAAAAGGCCTAAAAGACTGCAAGGTTGCCACTTGTGACCTCCAAATGGTATTCATTCCTCGTCGGTCTTGTGTGTGAAACATTTCTGTTGACACCCTGCAATGTAGTGTTGATGAGTTAATCTAGCAGCTGAGTGTGTCCTTTAGCTACACCCAGGCCCCCTGTAGATTTTCCGAGGAAAAACAGCCCTTATCTCTGCAGGAGAGGAGGAAAATAAAAGCTCAGTTGCAGTAAAGTCACAGGATACCAGTGTAAGCATGACAAAGCATGGCCTGCTTTGTCTATGGCATGCCCTATCACGACTGTTTGTGCACAAAACATAACTGGGGTTAAATTGGTCTCAAACCCTTTCTAAGTATTTCTTTTCAGCTGCCGATATTTGGCCAATAGATGAGCTGTATCCAGTGGGAGTGGTTGATTCTAATTTGATAGTATTCATCATATTTTTAGTAGACTGCAAATATAACAAAAGACAAATTTATAGGAAAGGCTAATAGCGAGCATACATTGATTTTTTTTTCCTTTCCATTTCAGATAAAATCAAGCTAATGTCCTTTCTTACTTACATGGATTATGGTGCATCAGAGTTGTCACATTACCATTTTCATCTCTGCTAATTTGGCTATTTTTCATTAAGATGAAAAGGAAAACCCAAAAGTTGTTTGATGTGGGTGACGTTAATTCATAACCAACAAAATTCGGTCTAAGCTTTAACATCAAAAAATATAAATAATTTTATCATCTGCTTGCATTCTGTTCTAAGACAAAGTCTTTCTATTTCTCAGATAAGTGATATCCATCAGTAGTACAACACTTCAAGTGATTATGGTTTGATCAGGGGTTATATGCTTTAATACTTTATTAGATTTAACTGGCTCAAAGAGGTATCAGAGCTGCCGAGGTGTTATGGAAGACCGGGATACTTCAATAGCAGCCTTCAGCTTGTCTGCATTGTTTTGTCTCATGTCTCTCATCTTTCTCTTGGCAATATCCCATATATTTTCCATTGGGTTCCGGTCAGGCCAGTTTGCTGGCCGATCAAGCACAATAATCCCATGGTCATTGAACCAGGTTTTGGATTTTTTTGGCTGTGTAGGGAGTTGCCAAGTCCTGCTGGAAAATGAAGACAGCATCTTCATAAAGTTTGTCTGTAGAAGGAAACATGATGTGCTCCAAAATGTCCTGGTAGATGGCTGCACTGACTCTGGACTTAAAGCACAGTGGACCAACACCATTAGATCACACGGCTCCCCAAATCAATACAGATTGTGGAACCTTCACCCTGGATTTCAAGCATCTGTGATTGTGTTCCTCTCTATTCTTCCTCCAGATTCTAGGACCTTGATTTCCAAATTAGATGCAACATTTACTCCCATCAGAAACGATGACTTTGGACCACTGAGCAACAGGCCAGCAGCAGCTTGACAAGAGGAATAGGACAGGTGAAGCCTATGTCCAGGATCCATCCTTGTGTGGAGGCTCTGGATGCACTAACTCCAGCCTCAGTCCACTCCTTGTGAACCTCTCCAACAGTTTTTAATAGCTTTTTTCCTGACAGTGGCTTGTCCACCGTTTTCTTCTGCATCTATCAGTGTGCTTTGATACAGCATAGGGCTGGGCGATATACCAAAAATGTACCAATACCGAAATGTATGACTGTTACCGTCGTCAATTTGCCCATGCCTGTAAATTCGGTATGTTAAAAAAAATTAAAATATATGTTTTAGTTTAGAGGTGCTCCTGCCCCTTTAAGAAATCAGCTTTGCCTTGAGTCATGTGACTAGCACAGACCATAGACTGTAAAAAAGAATAGACAGCACCTCCTCACTCCTCCCCGTTTACCAGAATGACACGCTTTCAGGCGGGAATTCATGGCGGTTTCACAGACTCCTCCTCCTCTGCTCTGACGAAGCATGTTCCTAGAAAGGGCATAGGGGCGGGATCTTCACTTTAGACTCTGCCCTCACGGGGCGTGTATGGGCGTGTAGTTCGGTCGTCATCACGCCCGTTCTGCTCCCGCGTCTTTAACTCTGATGCTAAACTTGGCGCGGCCCCCTCATTAATTATGCAAGATTTCAGAAAATTCTCTTACGAAAACCAGCCTGGTGTCCATGTTTTTTATGAGCCCAGCGTTATCTCAGGAAGAATATGTAGCCATAGAAAGTTTTTAAAAAATGGGCACCAGGCATTAAAGTAGTTTTTAACGTGTCTAAAGTCCAATGCTTTTCAATGAGGGCCTGGCGGCCAAATGGAGGTACTACAGCAAAGAGGAGCAATGGCGGCCTCCATGGTATGCGGTCACAAAGCAGAGCGGCCAGCGGCCATTGGCACAGACACAGCGGAGAACGGAAGCTCTTCTGACGAAGCTACTGTGTACCTATATTTAGCAAGAGTTTAGACTCATCTACCGACTGTTTCTCAGAAAAATGCGAGTAGCGACAAATGAAGTGACTTTTTATGGTGTTATTAAATACTCAGACTCTAACGTGGAGCACTTGAGTTTGTTACTGCAGCAACGGAGCTGCTACCGAACCAGGGCGTTTGTAGTTCAACAGCTCCACCCGCCCAGGTCCTGTTTAGGTGGAGCAGACCCCGCTGAGTTGCTGCTGTTGTTTTTGATACAGCGCTGCGTATTCTCTCCTGTGCTCCATTGTAACATATTTTCTATCTAAAATAAATGACTGCAAACTAAAATCACATATTTCCCTCAGCCCCTGCAACTTCCTCATCTGGTCTGTATGATCACTTCTGAGGTTAAATTGGACTCTAAGAAATACAGAAAAGGCTGTTTGAAGCAGTTCAATAGCAAGAAGTCATATTTTAAAGAACATTAAGCAAATTTTGGCAATACCGGACATTTATTACAGAAAAGGATACAATTGAAAAAATAAAAAGACGAGTGAGTGTTTAGCTCATATTGCCCAGCCCTAATATAGCATGTTAGGAACATCCAACTTCTTTTGTAATTACTTTTTGAGGGTTTCCCTCCTCATTGAGGGTGTTAATTATGGTTTTATGTACTACTCTCAGGTTAGCAGTCTTCCCCATTATTGCAATTCCTACTGAACCACAGTGTTAGACCATTTAAAGGCTCAGGAAGCCTTTACAGGTGTTTTGAAGGAGGTTTGCTGGAGAACCTCATAAAGCAGCTAAATATGCCCTGGTGTGCCTGTTTCACTGCTATATATACTTTATAAACATGACAAAACCAGTTGTTTTTCAAATCCTCTTGAGTTTTTACATTTGAACCTATATAAAACAGGCTTAGATACAATACTGACTGGAAGGTTTCAAGTGTGAAAGGGTTGAGGCCTAAAGGTTTAATACTTGTCTTATTAGAACCTTTCCTATTATTTCTAAACCTCGGCTCCGCATCTTGCAGGTTATAATGGAAACCACAAGACTAGGCGAGCTTACTTACTTTAACCATCCTGGACGGAGTCCAGGGTTGGCCCTGATCAGGACAGCAAAAATAGGCTCAGAGTACGCTCAGCCCTGAGTATGAAATCCACACTAAGGCTCGCCTGCTTTATTGTATATGTGGGACACTCAGCGGATATCACTTGCTTCTCAGAAACATCTTGTAACCTGGGCTTATTAGACGGCCTTAATAAGGACATGTGACAGCTGAGACACATTCTTTTCTAACCATTCTGAAGTAGGTTTCAACATAGGGATATGGAGGGGGTGAGAGGGTTGGGCTCTATACAATTAATATTTTAAAATCTTTCCATTGGCTAGAAGTGTTACTAATACAACAGGTAACTCTAACCAGTACAGCATCTTAGCAAAGTTACAAAATACATGCATGTTTTTGAAAATCGTTTAGTCTTCGAGTGACTGTGGCTCAGGAATTGGGAGGTCATTGGAGGGCTGCCGGTTCGAGCCCCGGCTCCGACTGTCTCCGTTGTTATGTCCTTGGGCAAAACAGTTCGTCTGTTGCCTACTGGTGGTGGTCAGAGGGCCCAGTGGCGCAAGCGTCCAGCAGTTTATCTTCTGTCCATTGACTGCATTCTAACCCCATTTTTCATGTGGTACGGAAAACCAAAGTATTGCTTTCATCCCACTGAATTCTGTCTTTTTAAATGCATGAATACACCTCAGTCATACTGAAGTCGAAATGAAATGGCCTAACACACCCAGATAATGTGAATTAGAACGATCTAATTTCCTCACGTAAACACCAACACAGTTTAGTGGAGCCATTAGCACCCGGTGCACTCCCCCTTTATGGGAATGGCAACAATGAGCAGCAACACTGAGTGTACCACAATCAAACACAAACAGTAATTACAAAATGTACAGTGCTGCAGGTTGTTGTCTATTCCCTCACTCATTATTCATATGCTGCATTTACCCCCTCTGCTTCACTGCCGGCAGCATTTGTTTATGATATTAGTGACATTCTAAATCCAACTTAAAGAATGCCAACGTGAATGGGAGCATGTCACCACCCAGTGTTGCGGAGACCAATGCACTTCATTCAATAATTTGATTTTCTGCGTGGCATGTAAACTGGGACAAAGGCTTCCATTCTTGCTTGATTTTTGCCAAAAGCTCAACGTAGATATGCATGTAAACGTACTGACTGTGGGAAAGTACAACTAGCCCTCAGCAGGGGTCCTCCTCATGAGGGAGGAGGAACTTGCACGAAAACTAGAATTGAAGGTGGTAAAGATCAGCATATTCCTTCACACTGACAGCTCCTCTGACATCTTGGAATTTATCTCTTGCAGCAGATTTTCACGGGCTTAAGACGGCAGCCAATTGCTCTGTGGTATATCTCACTTACTGTTTGGACAGAAACAGCTGTAAACTGAGGCCGGCATGGGGGAAACAACAGAGCATTTGTTTGTGCTGTGACACAGCTACAAGAATTTACAGCATCCTCCCAAAGGTTCCACGTAAGTGCCAAAGTTTAGTTTCACCACGAAGCCACATATGCAGCAAACTCCTGGAGCCTATACGGTTTCTTTGACGTGACAAACTGTCACCTCAAAGGCAAAGGTGAATGGCAAGTGTGGCACTATCAACAGCCCCAGCTTATTAGCCTGCTGCTTTGACACTGGATCCTGGAGGCTTATTATGAGGGATGAGTAATGTGAGCCAGAATAAATCAATCCAGACCTGTCTTATGAAATTCATTCATAACAGCATGATGTCTTATAATGTAAATTATGCTGGAAAATTGCGTGGCAGGAGAAAGACACCATGAGCTGGTTTAAGATGCAGAGATGCATTGTCTTATTGTCAAAATGTATAGGCCAAATTGGATGCATAGCCACTGCAAACTTCAACATATTGTTTTCTACTTTTCTTATTATCTGAAATGAGTTTTAAACTGTAAAGCAAATGATTGCAAGGTAAACCTCCCTAAATCAGGTTTTTGATAGCCTCATAAAATTGGTGGTATTTTGTGTGTTCTGTGCTGACGCAAGCTAAGAAAATCCTTAATGTTTTTCTTTCTGTGTTCTTTAGACAGAAATGGCCAAATGCCAACAAGTAAAGACCATGTATTTCTGCTGCTGTGCAGTTGTTCTCGTCTTAACCCACGGATACTCAAGCCACAACTTGAGCCCATTTGTTATCTGTTGCTGCAGCACGAGTTATTTAGCCTGTCAGCAGAATGATAAACTCTCTGCTGCCCTGGGTGTCACTTCGACAGCTAGCTCCCATATTAGCCAATAAACCTATAAGGTGGACAGGAGAGACGAGACTCCACTCCAAAATAAGACATCACGACTTTGACAAGTGGAAACTGCACTCACACAGCGATCAATAACATAAACCAAATGAGTTATTTTTTAAATCTTAAAATCAACATCAGCCCTACAGTAGTTTGGAGTTATATGCTAACAGTTTAACATTTTTAACCTAACAAAAGAGATTGTTGCATGAATAAACTGTAGGCTGGAGAGGGAGGTAGATCTTAGCAAGCAATTCTATAAATTCTTTGGATTACTGTGAAATGCTGTGAGCTGTATTTAGGCAGTGGGTATTGTGCACAGAGGAGACTTTGTGCCTTGCACTGCCATTAATCACAGTTAACTTGACATTATAGGGCTTCTTTATTGGAGGCTAGAGTTGGATGAGGGGTTTGAAGGAAGGTCAAGGAGAGCTTTATTTTTGTGGAGTTGTCACAACATTACTAAAACACATTTTTCTTTTTACTGCTTAAAAAACATGTTATATCTTACAATAAAATAAAAGAAAACCCTACCTGGTGTTTCTTTAACTACTACTGTAGTTTTCTTATAAAGAGGCCTATGTATGTTTTTTAGCTATAAACTCAAGCAACATTATGTTGTGTTCTTTCTGAGTTAAAGAAATTCCTCTAATGTGAAAATATTTTTAAAATACCAATTTTCTTAATATAACGCTACGTAATAATTCCTTCTCTGAAGCACAGGCTGTGTAATTTTTTTTCACTCCCACAGTTACAACCATACTGGGAGAATAAGGATTTAGAAGAACCTTTTACAGGTAAAAAATAAAATAAAATTGAATGTTGTGCAGATGTTCAATTGTTTCAGTTTCTTATGCAGTTTCTTATGCATGCTTCATGTATATTTTTTGTCCAACCCCCATTGCCTGCAGTTGAAAAAGGAAATAGATGGAAAAAAATTGTGAATCGGTAAAAGCAATTGTCTTCTAATCCAAAGGAAAAATTTGTATTCATGGTCCACCTTGGCATGCGACAACCAATGGGATTTTTCTACCAGGAGAGAGCAGAGCGAGTCTCTGCTACTAGAAGCCAACCATAAGCAACTATTGGAGGGGTTATCGGTTTGAGCCCTCGCTCCATTGATCTGGGTCGTTATGTCCATGGGCAAGACACTTCACCCACCTACCTACTTGTGGTAGCTGGAGGGCTGGTGGTGCCAGTGTCTTTCTGGCAGGCTCTGTCATTCCGCCCCAGGGCAACTGTAGTTTGACAACACCAGTCGGTACTTTTACATGCCACAAGAGAAATTCGAATTATTGCCTTAGTCTGACTGAAATCAGACTTTTAAAATGTATGTATACACCTTAGTCCAGCTGGAGTCGAACCGAGCTGGAGTTTCAGATCTCAGCTTCTCTAGCTGGATAATGCGACTGAGAATCGGACTGCTCCACAAACAGCCCGCACACACGCATCCCCTCGGGAAGTAAGAAGAGCTGGAAATGCGACTAGTGATATTAATATTGAATATTTTATAGACAAACCCCCGGCGCCTAAAGAGTTAATAATCAGATTTCCTGGTAGTCATGTAAACAGGGACTTGGCTCGCTGCAGGGGAAGCTCTTAGTTTGATTACTCCAAAAAGCTTGATTTAGATATGCATGTAAATGTACTGAGTGTCTGAATGTGTGCATGAACACGAGAATAACTGAATGTACTGTGAAGGTTCTGGGGTCCGTAGGGACAAAGTAAAGTACTATACAAGTAAAGGCCATTTACCATTACTGAAGTACAATAATCTGAAACAGATCTGCTAAAGCAGGGAAACATCTAAAACATGCAGGGCAGAAGCCCTTGAGGACCAGGATTGGGAAAAACTTCTCTAGAGTGTAGAAAATGGTCACAAGGGGCCCATATTTGGCCCGTTGCTTTGAGTTTGGCACATGTGATATAGACTCATTAAATGCGAGTCCAGAGTCAACGTAGCAATCCACCAGAACATTTTGGAGCACTCCATGCTTTCTTCTACAGATGAACATGCCGATCTCACTTTCCAGCTCGACTTGTCATCTTTCCAAACCTGGTTCAATGACCATGGAATTACCGCACTGAGACAGTAATTGATCCAAAACCAAGGACTGAGTACATATGCATGATTACAATTTTCAGAGGTCCGGCATTTCCCAATTTAAAATTTTAGCCTTATTAATTTAATGTAATATTAACATTTTTGAATTTGGAGTTTTCTTAAGTTGTAGGCTATAATCATTGAAATTATAACAAGGCTTGAAATATCTCACTTAGCATTTAATAAGTCTATGTCACATATAAGTTTCACCCTTAAGCTGAATTATTAAATTAATTAATAAATGAACTTTTGCACAATACTCTATTTTTGGAGTTTGAGCTGTATTTCCTAATCTTGATGAGCTGATCCTCTTTCTTTATTTCCAATTAGTTTTTTCCCCTTGTATTCACTTCAGGGGTTTCTCAGCTGAGAGTGGAAATTAGCTTCCTGTCATCAAGAGGTTTTGAATGAACAACCCTTCCTAAAGATCTTAAAGAGCTTCTGAGCCTGTATGATACCACAGAACCTCTTTTGCCTATTTTTATTTTCCATCCACTCAGTATTTCAGGTTTGACTAGCAGACTAGGTTTTGAAAATCCTCGTTGCTTTGTTTTGCATTCAGACCCTCTTGCTTTCTCCTAAAGTTGACTACTTGACTATAGTAGCATATGATACCATACCTGTAAAAAAAACAAAAAAAACATCTTAGACCTTAAAATGTAAGAAAACCTAAATGAATCATTGACAAAAACACTGGGAGGTTTGGACTTTAGGAAATATGAAAACAACAAAAAGAAAAAAGAAAATAGACAGGATCTACAAGACACACATTTCCCTCAGTGTTTCAATTAGTTCTTAACATGTAAGTTGTGTAAATTTTGTGTTTACGTCAGGCTGGTAGTAACTGTTAAATTTAAAATCAGTCCTCTGTTTTCTGCTTTACTTTCTTTTTAGGTGTCTTCACAAACAGGAAAACAAAAGTAATGATTCTATTTTTAAAAATGATCACTCAACAGAAAAGGACAGGAAACTTATCACATCTTTGGAAGAAAAGAGAAATAAAAAAAGAAATGTAGTCATTTTCTTTTTCCTAAAAATGGTCCATTTGCCCTCATGGTTCTTGCATCCTGCCATATATTGCATATTGCCATATGGCAATAACATGAAGGCTAAAACTGTGGAAAATAGCTTTACGGACATAACAGGAGCAGCGCTGGACTGAGCTGTCTCTGCTCGGCAACATGTCACAGTCCTGCTCTGCACATTTGTTACGATTCCATTTCTGGCTGTTGCTGTTTTTTCAGCGCATTTTCTGACCCTGCTGCTGCTGCTTCCACCCTAACTGCAACAGATACCAGCTTAGTTCTGACCCCTGCTGACAGAAATGGAGGTTGTATTGAAGAGCTATTGATTTTAATGTTAGTCTTAATTCTAACAGTTAGGCACAGGTTGTTCAATGTAACATGCAATTTTCAACATACCCTCAAAATGCAGGTGTGTTTGTGGTTTGATGCATCTACCCAAATAGGTTATCAACTACTTTTGAATTTACTTGTCCTTTCTGTTCACTATTACACAGTGAAATTTTCATGCCACATTTGTTAGTGAGCATGCATGCATTTAAATGTGTGTGTTGCCATTAGAGCTGTGTTGAAAGAAAAAAAAGATTCTGAATCGATTATTATAAAAGTTCTAAGAATCGAATCAATTAAAAAGTTCAAAAATTGGTTTAATTGTTAAACATAGTTTGCTGTTTTATAGCTAAAATACAAATAAAAAATCAAGGCAGCCATTTTAAGGCCTAGTTCTGAAAATGTTTCTACAGTTTTTTTTCCTGGTAAACTGTTACCCGATGTTAATTCACTGATTTACAGGCATATAATTCAGATGATAGCTCAAAAAAACATTTTTTATAGCACTGACCCGTATCTATATCACATTGGATCACATTGAACCAGATCGGGTAGAATCAGAACATGATAATCGATTCTAACTCTTGAAAATAGGAATCACATAAATTCTTGAATTATGAATCAATACCCAGCCCTAGTTGCCAAGCTGCCGTTTGACTGGCCACCTACTGAAAACAGAAACTCAGAGCTCAGCCTCAAGCTCAGGGACACATCTCATCCATGCCTTGCTTGGTTGGTGGACAAATGTTAGACCGTGATTAAAGTAAGGGGATAAACACAAACGTCCATGCATATCTAAACCAGGGTGTGCAGTAAAAATTGGTTAAATTATATATTATTTCTATTTCTATGTTAAAACTATACTATATTAACTCCATTCCGTCTATTTATTTAGCAACAGTTAACATATAAAAAAAAGCTTTACAAGAAAACCATGTCCATTCTAAATCACTCCAAATATTCGGTAAACTTTGACTGAATTGTTACTACTACAGTAACTGAATATTTACATGATTTAATTGTCTCTCTTCCACACAGCATCATTTTATACTGATCTGCCAATAATAATTTTAGTAATAATATTATATCAGTAACTGGTGCTGCTTTTTATTTCATTCTTCTTAGGGGAATCATCTCCAGATTTCAGATTTGTTTCTCAGGGCTCACACACTACCCGCTGAGGCAACAGGCGGCATCAGACATCTCAAAACAACCATTTGGGGGGGTCTTAGTTAAAATAATGTAAACCCCCTATAAATCTTGAGGGATTTGTTTGCATTTATTTGTGTTTAATTGATTTATTGGGTGTACTAGACCTAAGCTATATAATTTATATGCTAAAAATGTTAAAATTCACTGAAAAAGATCCAACTTACCAATTCATGCAAACATTACTATCAAATGTGTCATTTTAAGAAGCCACAAAGCAATGATCAACAAGACAATTTGGCATCATGACCCTCACTACACAGAGACCCATATCCCATTTATTCCTGCAAGTTCTGCTGGAGGATTGACGATGTCAATACTTTCTGATCAATTGATGGCAGCTGCAATAAAACAGTTTTTCGGCACTTCTCAACCAGGCGTCCGTTTAGCTACATGTATTTAGTTTTGTTTGTCTGTTATGATATTTACACACGTACATAAATGTATACACTGCAAACATGTTTGGCTATTCCAAGCTGCACCTTAAATTAAACAAAGCTTAAACTGTGGCTTCAGTTGGACTCTGTTTAGCATGCACTAAAAGGGAAACTGGATTATAGCTGCAGTCAGTGGTACCAAGAAAATGTGGCAGATGAATTTACATTTAAAGCAACCACCTAAAGTACAACAGGTTAGCTCTTTTTACTTATAAACTAAAGCCTGCAGAACGTCAGCTTTGTTGGAATACTATGATCTTGTTATATTTTATTCAGCTTTATCATAACTTGAGTCTCTTGCCACCTCATGCTTATTTCTGAGTACTGCAGGTAGGATTTTCTTTGTAGATAAATATGGGTTTTAATCCCTTTGGTCCAGACATAGTTAAAATGGAGAATGACCAAAATTAACAGCTGAAACTTACTGTTTAGTCCATGCAGTTATGAACAATTTAGAGCCGGGTATACAAATCAAATCTCAAGAATTGATTCACTTCTGATTCCCAAGATAAGAATTAATTAGTATGATACGATCCAATCCAGTCTGTTCCAATTTGATATTATTATGAGTCAGTGCTATTGAAAAAGTTTTTTTGAGCCTTACCTTATTTGCATGGCTGTAGTTCATTGAAGAAAAAATACGGCATTGGGTTACAGTTAACTGGGGGATATGGTAGTAACTCTTTCAGATGCTTTAAGTAGATTATTGGACTTCTGAATTGATTTTTAGAAATTTTCATAAGAATCGATTTTTCAAATGTTTTTATTTATATTTTTTTTACACAGCATTAGACAAAGCATGTCATCTTACCCTAACCAATTATTTGACTGTTTTTTGTTTGTTCCTTTGTTTTAAACAGTGAAGGAAAAATCTAATGGCTGTCCGTCATTTGGACAGATTAATATTATTAACATCTCTGACCACCTGGTGCAGACATACAGACAATTTCAACTTTATGCACAGAGTACAGGTAACTTACTCAACCAAAAAAATTCCCATGAGAGTATCTGAGCATAATCTTAGATCTGGACACCTATACTAATGCATCTCGGTAACCAGCAACTGACAGCATGTAGAAGAGTTACTGAGGCTTTGGTGTCAGAGCCTTTAGGGCTCTGCCCCATTACCTATTTTTTGCACCTGTCTTCCTTGATTGTCTTCACCTGTTCCTCCTTGTCCTCCCCTATTTAAGATCTGGCGAGAGATTCAGAACTAGTGAATCATTGCCTTGTCTCACTTGTGATGTCTCTGGTGACCTGTCACTGCTGTGTTGTCTCCTGTTATGTTACTGCATGTCATTAAACCCTTGATTCTCACCTTCAACTTCACGTCTGCACCCTTCATTTATTCTGCGGCAGCTCCTAATATTTGGAGGGCATCACTCCCTAGACTCTGGATCCTGCCCACCAATGGTGCAGGCTGCAGGTCAGGAAATAGCTTATTCAAAGTCTTTCAGACTTCTGATCACTTCAGTTGGAGAAATGTTCCCTCATTAGGAGAAATACTCCTTTATTTCAAAACTTTAGCTGAAGATGCAGTTTATTCCAGTTGCCAGTGCATTAGCGAATCCCAGGTTCAAACTATACCAGATCTAAACCCCCAAGAGTAGTCGTATGTCTGAGGCCACCTCTATAGCAATCCCACAATTTAATTGCACACAAATGGGTGAGCGTTTCCGTTCCCTGCAGAGCAGGAGGAAACTGTGGGACCAGGCTGACCCACAGCATTTCAGCTGCTGATATTTTAGGTGCGGTAGTTTAATAAAATTTTTACATGTAGTTCAGCTTGATCAAGAAGGCTAGCATTTCAAATTGATAAATAAAATAAATGAAATACAATGTCTCATAACTAAAAAAAAAATTATTTTTTTTTCTTTTGTTTGTCGATCAAAATGATTGACAAGATAAAAAACCAAGAAAAAAAAAAGACACGTATGACCTCTGGTGACAACCACATTGAATCTCAACAGCCATTGCTAATAGATTTGAAAGAAAAAATAAAATAAAATATATTATAATAATATAAAAAATATGTACTGAAAACTATACCAACACCATCAAAGACAGATTTTTTAAATATTCTTTTCATGAGAGAGATTCAATATTCACATAGTTCCGGTGCAAGGACATTATTTCTGTTTTGCACCTGTGCACCGAAAAGAATGGAAGTATGTCACAGTTGTCTTTACAAATAGACATGAGAGGTTGCTGGAGAATGATTTTTCCTTTTATGCAATGCCAATAAATGCACTATTAGATATATATCCTTTTGATCTGTTTCAATCCATGACATGAATTAAAACCATGTTACAGCAACAAGCTGAGCTGGAACCTCTGTCACAGTTCAGCATGTTGTGCTGCATGTCAGAATCAACTGTTTAGCCATAATACATACATTTACATTCTGCTTTAGAGTAATGTTGAAAGCAGTAAGTAATGATTTCTCTTTATGTGTGTGAAAATAACGAGGTGGTAAGGTTTTATCTGTTGCTTATTTCACACGGTCACCTAGTTTTATACTTGGTTATTAAAGATAGCACCAGTCTGTAAACATAATAACTAAGAACTAAAGATTTATTTTGGTATATTAATGTCTAATTAGTATTTCAGTTTTATCCATAGATATATTTGTTAATTGTTTACACTTTGCGCTCTTTATCTAATATCTGTGAATAACACTTTTCATATCATGTTTATAAAACTAAGAAGCATCTCTACAAAGCAAAATATTCAAACCGTTGTCCCATATACTGGTCAAAAGAGGTCTGTTAGAGCAGGACTCAGTTATGGTTTGATCCTTTGCTATCTAGCAACATCTTTCAGAGCTTTCAGCAGAATTTGACTCAACTCCACAACCTTACTTCGATCACACCGGTAATGCTCAGCATCTATTTATACAGTGCGAGCAAATGGCTGGAGCAGGTTTTAAAGCAAGGCATTAACAAGCCGAGATGTCTGAATGAAGCAACCAATAGACGTGAAGTGGTATGTGCTGGGGAATGGCAGCGTGGAGGAGATATTTGAGATAACTTCCTCATCGTTGAAAAGCATCCACTTCCCCACATTGAATCAGAGGATAGTTTTTATAGGTGGGGCAGCTCATCCATTTGCCAACCACAACCCCCCTTCCTCCACCCCTTTCAGACTTCACCCTATTGTTGGCCAGCCTGGACTTTGAACGCAAGCCAGACCACCTCCAGTCTCCGTCATGCATTGTTCGCTGCTGTGTTGCGACAGACCCCAGTTTACTACGGCTGCACTGGGACATCTGGCCTTCCAGCAACTGCCACCTGTTTCTGTGGAGGGTTCGTGCACCACACTGGGATCCATGATATGGACATTTGTTGGCTGCATTAGTTGCAGCACGTCATGTGATGTGACAGACTAAGCTCTGTACTCAGTACTGTCTCAAGTTTCCCATTAAAGATGAACACAAAGAATGAGCTGATGGAAGTGTGTGTGTGTGTGTGTGTGGGGGGGGTGATTTGATTTTCCATTTCATAGAATTGGAAATATTCTTATTTTTACTTTTATTTATTTTTTAATTATACATATACACCTGGTAACATTTATTAAAATTACATATTTTAATATATATATATATTTTTTTTTTTCAAAGAGGCCTGAAGACTGCACCACCCTGTGTGCACTAGGGTCCAGAGTATTAAATCATTTAAGTTTTTCAAAACAATCACTTAAACTTGCTAAGTAACTAAAAATAAATAACTAATAACAAAAAAATTTAGGTGTTTTACTAACAAAATCACCAACTCAATTTCACCATTAACTTCCTGTAAAGTTTAATGTTTCCCATTCATCATAAGTTTACATATAATCAAGAACTAATAACAGATTAAAGCTCATGTGACATTTTTTAACACAAACGAGGGCATAACAGTAAACTTGTCGAAAAATTATCCATGTTTTTGAAAGGTTTTTAAAAATAAAATTCTTAAAATGGAGACTATCTACCTCCTTTACTCTGATACATGTAAATAAATTGCATTGCAACCATTTGCCTTCAGAATTGGCCTAAATCAATTTATGTGCAACCTTACAGGTTACTAGAGAACCTTAGTGAGCAAAAAACATCATAAAACTAAAGAATAAAAATAAATATGACTAGCTTCAGACATCTAATGGAGCATTGCTCAATAAAAAGGAGATGAGATTGGGGAGGAGGTTCACCGTCTAGGAGAATGAGGAGGACTTAGCCTGAGTTAACCACAGCTCCCACCCAGCAACTCTACTGAGCCATTTCTGAGTACCCCAAGACTGGTACTCAGTTGGTTCCGGAAATGGCCCTGAAAATGGCCCTATTGGGCCAGTCTAGTGAATTGGAGAAACGCACATAATGTGAAAGACCAGTAAGATTACCCTGAAATTCCAATAGTGCAAACGTGCCTGATATTCATGTCTTCGAATGATCCAGTCAAAGTGTAGACCTCAATAAAAAGGGCGATTCAATTGGGCTGATATTTAGCTGTATTCCTCTAGTACCAGTAGCCATCTGCCATGGCTGATCCATCCATACAGGTACATCCATCCATACATCCATTGTGTTCTGCTTAATCTGGGGGTTTCAGGGGCAACATTCATATTGAGCAGACATATCCAGACTTCCCTCTCTAAAGCTACTTGGGGCAGCTCCTGTCTCAATAGGTATAAGCACATGGTAGCCATGTTAGATTATAAGGTTGGCAATTGTGAAGAAACTTAGACTTTTCAACTGAACTTTTGGTGGTGCTAAAATAAATTTGTTTCCAGCCTGAAGAAAAAAAATTCTGACCTCCAACAACAAATTGGAAATCACTGTTGTTGCTCAGCTGTCAAGATGGAGAAAGGGTCACATTCAACACATTTTGGGTGGTCATAATGTAATGCCTTTTTGCTTGGAAGTAATCTATGAAGTAGAAATTATGGCAATTATCTGAAACATTTATAGAAAAGTCTTCTTCCAGATGTTCTCCACAGCCATGGTGCTAATAAGCTGCTGGAGGAAACAGGAAATAACTTCAAGTCTGTACATAAGGAGAAATACAGGGATCTTTGATGCATTCCTCCTGAGCAGGAAAGTCAGAAATTCAGAGTTCACAGTGGGGATTTTTAACTCAAACAGCTTCTTACCACTGTCTCAAATAAAACATAATTATTTCCTTCTGACAAAACAATTTTTTCTCACACCCACCAGTGCTGATAATCACATCTGGAGAGCATATTTCTTGGGATATTTTTAAAAGAAATTACTAATACTTTGCAATCTTTTGTATGTTTGCAACTGTAACTTACAAGTTAAACTCAGAGAAAGGGATTCTAATTTTAAAATTATATTCATATGCAATAACGTGTATGCCAAAGTGTAGGTGCACACACTGGATGGTACAAAAAATATAAATATTCGTTCAAAGAAAATCTATTTTAATATTTATTGTAACAGTGGGTGTAATTTTTCCACACAAATAGGGATTGTAAAAGTAATAAAATATAACACAAATAGAGACTTTCCTTTTATTTAATCTAACCTGACCTGATATCCGTTTAACTGCCATTTTTGTCTGTGTCTTCAAGGACTGTATCATGGGTTTTCATTTGTATTTCCATATTTATGTGTAACTTGACTTGGAGCTGATTTGAGGTCAGTAGGGTGAAGTGAAGGAAAACATCTTGCTTCCTCTGTTTAAGAAAACGACACTGTCTGAGGTAGAACAAGTGACTTGGTGGGTGTTTCCCAACAGGGGGTAAAAACAACTGAGAGCAAGAGTTTCTTCACACCCGCCCTGTTAATTAGCTTCCCAGTGGTGTTCTGGAAATGGTTATTCTTACCTCACCCAGCAGGGTAGAGAAGAGAAATGCCTTTCAACCTCTCCGGAAGACGTGAACCACAGAAGTTATCACTCTTCTGTCAATTTGCTTATCATACAAACCAATAAAGCATGGTAACATTTAAAAAAGTAAAACATTTCATTTGTTAATTCCTTCTGAAAATGAAATACTAAAATTCCAAGTGAGAAACTTTTGGTTCTGCTCTCCGTTATACAAACCCTTCTGTCCTGCAAGGCATTGAGAAACCTTCTGGACAGCTCCAAGATGTCTCCTACAACGCCCTCTCCCTTTCCTACTGGCCTTCGGAGGAGCAGGTGCTCTGAGATTTAGATATAATCATTCAGGCAGGCAGGGAGGGCATCAAGACATTTCCTCTTGAGAGATAGGAGTGCATGAAGAAGCAGAATTTGAGACATGTGTGTCTGAAACAGTTTGATAAAGGGTCTGCAGGAGTAAAATCTCCCCAGGGTGTAAACTTTCACTGTGTACTCTAACTGTCCAGACTTTTGAATGGAGTTTAAGATTCATATTGATCTTACCTTATGTGTTTTAAATCAGAGGAAGAACAGTGATATGATCAACTATAAAATAAAAGACACCATTAGGAAGTTGAAAGATATGGACAATCTGACGGTTTATTCTTTGTATTAAGGCATTCGTTAACCTGTTTGTTCTCCTTCCTTCCTTCCTAAATGAATGTATTGTTCTGTACTTGTTGAGTGCATTGATATTTTTGAACAATATCTTACAATATGGAGGACCAAAACTGACACAATTAACATATATATATATATATATATATATATATATATATATATATATATATATATATATATATATATATATATATATATGTTTTCATTTTAAGTAAATCACACAGCAAAACTGAGAAAGGAAAATTGCAACAAGAGATGTGTCAAACATCTGTTTGCAGATGCAGAATCAAAATTATATACTATAATTAAAGCAAATGCAGTGGAATCCTATTGCTTGCTGAAGTTAATTTTAAATAATGCAGAATGAGTTTACTTTTTTATTTCTTTTCAACCTGCTTCTAAATTGTTTCATCTGTTTCTTTACATCAGGAAATATATTTCCCTGTTTTTCTGCATCTTCTCAAATGATCAAAGGCTCACTAGATCCCTAATGCATCTTTGCTCATTGCACTTCTTCATTTCTTTTCATGACAACGTTTGGCCAGATGCTCAGAGAGACTGCTTCATCGCAGCACTCATCAGATGGAAATCCAAATTAATTTGTCAGGTCATGTTCAACCAAGTCATTACTGGCAGTTCGATTAGAGAACAGAATGGACTCAGGTGACTGACAAGGCAGCTGAAGCCATTATGCAGAGATTTGGGATCACGTCCCAGAGTTGGAAGGCTATTCCCATCCACAGGCCTCCAGGAGTCATCCATCATGAGGAATTTCATTTTGTTCTTTAATGTTGGCTAAATGTTGTTGTTGCAAGCCACAGAAATGATCAGAATTTGGCCAGATTGAACCATGTACTGAGCGTGCTCAGTCATTGTTATCAACAACAATTAATGTCTTTCAGTGATTTGGCGGAGGGAGACTGACAGGCCATGTTGAAAATGGAGGCATGCTTCTCAGAGCCTTGCCAGCACTGGGCAAGATCAAATACTCAAGACTGCTTCCTTTGCCAAAGACGGCAATTAAAGCACATTCCACTCCAAACTCCATATCCTGGTTTTAAATGTCTCCAATATTTCCTTTTAGACAATTGTGGAAATAGTTTGGATCATTAACATGTGTGTAGTGCATATATATATATATATATATATATATATATATATATATATATATATATATATACACTTTAAACTACATTGTCATTCACACTGACTGATGCAAGGATGCTGAACACTGGCACCACCAGCAAGGTGGGTGAAGCATCTTGCCCAAGGAGACAATGACCGAAACGAACAGAGCAGAGGTTAGCAAACCTCCGGTTACAGTAATGTTATATAAAACGTATGGTCTTTTCCTTATTCTGGGGTTTAAAAGTAACAATTAGGTCAGTTTTTGGTACACTTGATCAGGATAAATAAAAAGATGTCTGTCTGTCTTTGTTTTTTTTACTTTATTTTTTCAGTGTTAAACAAAGAAAGAATTTTCCTACATTCCTTCCTTTAGAATCCTAAAATAATTTTAATTTTATTAAGTTGCATACCTTTGCAAATTTGAAAGTAAAAAAGTGACTGGAGATTGATCAGATTTGGAAAAAAAGAGAAAAAAATAGTACAAGCAGACACAGCCAGAGTACAAAACAATATAACACCTCTGAAACAGTGTTAATATTTTGAAATTTTTTAATAATACTTTGCTCATGTTAGACATTAAACGATGCTTCATATTTTTAGATTAAGATATTTGATATTTGAGCAGCCTAGTCTCCCAAGTGTACTTCAATACAGCATGTACAGATGTTGAGAAAATCCTTTCTCATCAACAGGGAAGGAGTTTGAGCTGATTGGATGCTACTGGTAGCCATTTGGATGTCGGCTGAATTTTCAGTAACAGTGATGTTTATATTCAGCTTGACATTGTTTCAGGTCAGTCATTTACTTGCAGAGAGTGTTACGCAGACCTGGCGCCAGTGCAATATGGGGCCGTGGCATATTTTGGAGGCCTAATTTTTATTTAACTACTTTTTGTCCTATTGGCAGTGTGTCACCACAACATGCTGTCCTATTGGCATACTTCTGGGTCAAATTTTCCTTTTTTGACACCTTTTCTATGTACTTAGTATTCATTTTATACATTATTTGAAACCTCTGAAACCTTTGAAAGACTGAGATATTTATTGGGAAAAAATATTTTAAATTCTTCTCCATGATCCACCCAAGACAAAGAGTCTTCCTAGGTCCCGGGCTGAATTTTAACACCATCCCCATAGATGTATGCCAATCAATGATACAATAATTACTGTAGACCATAGTTTCATTTACATAGTTTCATTTACTTTCATTTACGTAACTTTTTGAATAAATACTTTCAGGAGTAGTCTTAAAATACCATACTTTTTACTTTTAGTTGAGAAATATTATGTGAAAGTTACTGCATATTTTTTTTCATAATGTGCAGAGGATGCTGCATATATATATATATATATATATATTATATATTATATATATATATATATATATATATATATATATATATATATATATATATATATATATCATGTTTTGTTAAATTTTTCTGAAAACTGGTGATATATGTTTTTTTTCTGGAAATTACAAATGAAAGCTCATATTTGCCTGAAAGAGTGAATAAATGTCACAAAGCAATATGTTTCCATGTTATGTTTATGATTAAATATTCAGGTACCAAACTTACTCGTCAATTATTTCAGTCACACATGTCTGCCCCTCAATGTTTAAAAAAAATAGATGTTAACCCACAGCCATGAAAACTATATCAAGACAAGCCTTGGGAATGGGGAAAGGGTCAAGACAACAGACTACTATGGCAATATTTTTGAGTTAATTTTTGTATTCCATGAATATGTTCAACAAATTATGTAATTTAAATCATTATCCTCAAATGATATTATGTTTTTTTCCAGCTTCAATTAAACACCCAAGAGTCTGAAAGCCTTTCCAGTCACATGCAGCTTTCTCAGTCCACAGTTTTCTTCCAGCAGCAGATTGCCCTGTGCCAAACTGTACCTCCGTTTGTGATCCAAGTTCATCCTTTTCAACTGCTGTTCTGAAAATGTCTTGCAAATAATAATTATTTGTCTATCTATCTATCTATCTATCTATCTATCTATCTATCTATCTATCTATCTATCTATCTATCTATCTATCTATCTATCTATCTATCTATCTATCTATCTATCTATCTATCTATCTATCTATCTATCTATCTATCTATCTATCTACCCTATACAATGCAGTTGAATAGGACAATTGTTACTTCAACTGTTTCTTTCTAATGAAGTCACAACTACAAACTTCTCACACTAAAATAACATCAATGTTGAACAGTGTCTCCCACCTCATGTATGAAGCTGCTGCTGGACTGGAGAGCTCTTTTAGTGACAGACTGTTGTATCCTTGGTGCAAGAATATTAACATAGCTCCTTCCTCCCAGCAGCTGTTAGACTCTATAACATAACTGCTACTAACAAAGTCAATACATTTTTACATCCCTCCTGTAATTTGCACAGTTTTTCTCAGTTTAAATAACATTTCCGCTGATATTTGCACATCTTTGTTTGTTGTTTACATTTTTCACTTTTTGTAAACAATATGTTGTGTTTAAATGCACAAATACCCAAGCATATTCTGTATTTTTTATCTATTATGTTTTATCTTATCTTATCTATTATGTTTAATCTTATATATACATATATATATATATATATATATATATATATATATATATATATATATATATATATATATATATATATATATAAGCACTGACATCAACAACAATGCACAATATAAATTAAATTAATAAAGTTTCTTATATTTTAATAACTGCTCCATACATTAGCTTTGTAATTTTTTCCTTGCTTCAAATTTATTATTTTCAATTATGTTTTAAAATGTTTCTTGTGTGAATCTAAATGCATCAAATACATGTCACTTTGCTACTGTTGTAGTGCATCAGTAAACACACCCACAGAGTTTGAAATGTACATGTTTAGTTGAGTTCCTCTTTACTTGCAAAGGGCAGGCTCACATTTTTGACTGTGCATTGATTGAAATAGGGAAGTGTCAGTAAAGGAGTCTGCTTTTCCCTCATGTGAGCTCAAATCCACTTTGACTAGGATGTATGTAGGAAATGTGCTTTCTCCAAGCTTTCTCAATGTAACCATATCATATCATATTGCCCTTGGAGATCCATCCAAGCCTGTGTACATGAGGCCCCTGTAGTGTTAAAATTCCTCAACATCTCTATTACCATAACAAGAACGTCAGTCTCCTGTGTTATGATATGAAGACTGTAACTTTGTAAGATTCTTGCACAAGTGCGATGGGTGTAAGAGGTGTTTTATTAGGATGACAAACAGAACCTGACCACAAACAGCTTTAATTATCACCATAATTGTTAACATTTCCAGCGGAACTTTGGGCTGCTCCTCGGGTTTTCATCAGGGGCCCTTAAGTATGTGATACCCACCATCGTGCTGTGTTTATGATGCCGCCAAAGCCTTTATTGCAGTCTCAGCTATCATAACAGTTGGGGCACTAGCTGGGGGTAGAAAATGGAAGGCAAGCCTTTTAGATGTGAGCACATATGCTTGGTGATAGATGTAATCCCTCTCTCCCCCTCTTGCCCCCTGCTTGCTATCCCCCCATCGCAGCGCTTAATGGCGACGAATCCCCCTTCAAGGCTGTGAACCCGCACGGCGCTCCAGTCTGCCTTCATGCTTGTTGACTTCAGAAGGTTCTGATGTCATAATGAAGAGGGCTGGCGCTTTGAAATGGCTCCTTGGGAATTTCATGCTCCCTGTGCTAAGATGCTCAGCTGGCAGGTATAGTAGAAATAGGAGTTTTATGACCACTGCCCGGGTGGGGGGATTACCAGCAACCACCGCAGCAAGGACAGAGTAGTCATGGAGGCGGCAGTATTAGGATGCTTCAGTACCAAAACTTCGAACAACATTCCTCACGGCAATGAAATCTGAAAGCGCAGCTAAAATCCTGCTAATCTTCCCCAATTTCAAAGGGATAAGGTGATATACCAGTTACTAAACCAGAAGTCTGCTAAAATGCTTAACAGATTCATTGTGTTATGTTTCGGATCTCTAAGGGACTGCAATCGTTGTGCTTACTGATGCACAGAATATTCTGTGTCATTATTTATAAAAAACAAAATTTGATCCAGTCAAAATGAGGCTAAGGAAGTAAAATCAAATGTATGTACTTAACTAAATACAATACTCAGTTGACATGCAATAGCATATATGGCATTGGTGTTTGCCAAAAACTGTTTGCAAGATGTTGAAAGATTAGAGGAAAACAGTGAAGCAGGAAGTGGATGAATATGTATTACCTTTAGTGGATAGGTTAAAATTAAGTGTCCTTCTCTTAACATAGATCTTTATTACATCAAACAGGCTGCTTCCTGTCAAAACATTAACCGAAAGAAAGTCTGAGTTATTTCCTCCAATTCCTTTAATGATGTAATGCATTTTGTCCTCAGTTTAAGGGGAGCAGCAATCAGCCGGGATATATGGCATTCCAGCATGATTCCTGGAGCAAATCTCCAGTGCACAGACGCACTTGACAGGAGTACAAATTTATCATTTGCTTTACGATATCCCCAAATCAGTTCAGAATGCCTTTAAAGGGGGCCGCGGGGAAGGAGTGCAAAGACACATGTGAGTCGTCTGTTCACCAGCGGGCTCCCCATGGAACATAAATTCTGGGCTTCCACCGCAGGACAGACCTGAAATGGAAGCAGACATACTTTACTAATAAAGAGTAGTTTTCCAGCTTTAGTAATGGCTGAAAAATTGAATGACTATTTGCAGGAAACTTTTGGAAATAAGAAAAGATAACAAAAAAACAACAAAGTTTACTTAATAACATATTTTGAAATATGTTTAGGGAGTTTAATAGGTAAATACCTTTGGATACATCAATTCCTAAAAAAAAGTTCCAAATATATAGATTTTTGATTGCACAATAAATTAGTGGTTAACTGGTGCTTATTTGTTGATTGATTGACACATTTTCAATACTTGCGGTGTTTTATTCTGAATAAAAAAATCTCATTTTATCTGACGGTGTCCTCATCTTCCATGCAATAACTAAATTGGGAGATGAATGGTTATTGAGGTGTTCCTCTGCAAACAGATTGGAAACATATTGCAGAAATTGCAGGTCACTGTTGCTTTTTCTTTTCCTAAAATATACATTGTATTTGAAAAGCTTTGGATGCATTTAAAGTTGAGTAAGGATGTAAACTACTGAAACGCAAAGAAGTTTTAGCGTTGTAATTGCTGAGCTAACTAATTTCCAATTTTTACAATATATAACTTGGAAAAATCTATTTGTTTTTCTTCAGAATAGTTAGACACTGCTTTTATTTTATTAAATGGGCATCTGTGAAGTTGTCTGTAGAAGCAGATATGCAGCTGATGACACACTGAACTTGGTTTGGAGTAACTGGAAGATTTTCTCATGCATGAGTAAGGTTTGTAGCCAGACTTCAGCATCTGCATGGGTGAAACTAAATTACCTTTTCTTGGTGAACAACTTAGTTTTAGGTAAGGCAAGGCAATTTCATTTGTATAGCACACTTTAAACAAAAGGTCATTCAAGGTACTTTACTTGACTCTCTGGTAAAGAAACAAACAAAACATAGCATAAAAGCATGGAAAGTAAAAGAACAATTAAGAATAAAATATGAAAACCATATAAAATACATTAGATAGAGTAAAACACAGCAATTAAATGTCATAATTGTTTACTCAAAGGCACCTCTAAACAGATAAGCTTTAAGTTTTGCGTTAAAGCAGCTCAGTGTTTTCTGAGCTACAGGGAGCCAGTGTAAGGACTTTAGAACTGGGGCGATGTATTCTACATTCCTGGTTCTAGTGAGAACGTGAGTAGCAGCGTTCTGGATCAGCTGAAGCTGTCTGATTGACTTTTTAGGTAGACCTGTGAAGATGCTGCTGCAGTAATTAATCTGACTAAAGATAAATGTATGGATACGTTTTTCTATAGGTCCTGCTGCCACATCAGTCCTTTAATTCTAGAAACATTCTTCAGATTATAGACGGCTAACCTTGTTACTGCTTTTATGTGGCCCTGGAGGTTTAGGTCTAAGTCCGTTGTTACACCCAGGCTGATCAGTAGATTCTAGTTGTATTAACTGAAGCCGTGTGTTGACTCTTGATCGATCCTCTTTCAGTTTAAAAATACTTAAAGTGCAGGTTAAATACTTGCTAATATTCATATAAAATGTTGTATAAAATTACCATTTGAAATATTTATTTATGTTATTTTAACTTTCACTATCCGGAACCACAAATATGTTGATTCAAAAGTTTCGTAATCTTGACCTGTGACGTAAGGTGGGGGAGTCAAATTGCTGTGCACTGCTTTCTCCGTTTCTAGTTATCAGATCCTGTGGTTGTGTTATTAATAGTCTGTGTGTTCATTAGCTTTGCATTGTGATCATTTTTCCTTAAAAAATGTAAATTACTGTGTTTGTTGTAAAAACACCAGCCTGTCGGGACTTCAATCCCATTTCCAAAGATAGAAACTCCCAAAAAACAGGCAGCATCTTTCAGATCTTGCTGCATGCATTTTATGCAGCTAAAGTAAACTGCCATCAACTTGTGCTTTGGCTATGGAAAACCCTTGAAATGTATGGCACTCACTTCAGACCAGAGGAATAAAACACCAGCGATGTGACAGAGTTTATACCGAAGTAAAGAACATAGACTCTAACCAGCCAGCATCATGCAGTGTTTACAGCTTCACATGACTGGATGGATCAGAAGCTCAGCTCTACGCAGATGGGATCTCTGATTTGTAAGTCTTGCTTTCTAATATCTGCTAATTACCAGCTTTGTTGAAAGATTGATATCAAATATTAGAATCGATCTGATATGTGGGTTGTAAAAGAAACAGTAAAGCTAACTTGTAGCACTAAAGCTAACTTGTAGCACCAAGGCTAACGGCGCTAACGTCCAGTGGCATTGGTTTGATTTGAACTTGGTTCCCTGCTCTCCCCCTCGTGTCTCGGTGTTATCTGGGGCATTAGGATAATAGCTTTATGATTGTGCCCCATCGTATGTGTAATTGTACATTTTTAATATTTAATCTGTGTAAAAGTCTGCGTTAAAATCCATAGTTTATTATTGATTGAGCTGACAGGACTCCCTTCTCTGACGTCACTTTCTGTCTGGCATTCTCAAAAAAACGACTCTAAAAATAAAAATAATGTATATATAAGTAAATTTTATTTAGAAACTTCCTAATATATTTCTCTAAATTATGGTTCAAGGGGGGCTCTAACCTGCAACCCACACTTTAAGTTTTCAAAGTGTCAAAGTACTGTTGATCTGCAGATGGCTCCTTTGATGGCGTTTTCTTACTCTGGCTCATCTGTACTCGACCCAATGTCTTTTACTGTTGCTTTTAAATATGTAAGTCTGCATGGGACTTGGGTAGTAGGGAGGGGGCGGACTGTGATCATGCTTTTAAATCTATGGTGGAGGGATGGGAATGTGGTATTATGTGGGGTCCTTTTAATCTATAAAGCACTTTGAGATGCAATTCTTGTATGAAAAGTGCTTTGTAAATAAAGTGACGTGGTAATATAAAGTTGAGAGTCATCTGCATAGTTATGGTACCTAACCTTATGGGCTGTTATAATTTGGTTTAGTAGGAGCATGTAGACATTGAACAGAAGAGGTCCCAGGATGGAACTCTGGGGGACGCCACATTTGATTTCTGTTTGTTCTGATGAGACATTGCCTATTGACAGAAACAATTTCCTCTTCTTCATGTAGGACTCAAACCAGCTAAGTACTATACCAGAGAGTCTGACCCAGCTCTCCAGTCATTCCAGGAGTATTTCATGATCAACAGTGTCAAATGCCGCACTGAGGTTCAACAGAACCAGCACTGTGGTTCTACCACAGTCTGTATTTATGCGGATGTTATTGAAAGCTTTGACAAGGGCAGTCTCAGTGCTATAGTGAGCACAGAAACCAGACAAAAAAATATCAAAGCGGTTGGTAATTGTTAGGAATTAATTTAACTGTTGAAACACAGTTTTTCCAATAATCTTGTTGATGAACTGAAGATTATAGATTGTCCTGTAGTTATGCATTAATGTGTTGTCCAGGTTGTTTTTCTAGTTTTAGCATTCGCACAACATTTAGCACTACTATTAAAAACTTGGATAATGGACACAATTAAGCAAACAAACAAATTTATACCTCAGCTTCAGTTTAGTACTTTAGCATTATGCACAATGAAAAATATACAGTTTGATTTGTTTTATCTTGAACTTTCTTGAATTACTCTGAGGAACAGGAAGAACAAATGGGCTATGGCAGTGTTTGCCTTTTGGATATAGAAAGGAAAAGCTTTTGCAGTGGTCGCTCTCAGTGTAATGGCTGGAGAAGCATTCTGCTTGGACTGTGGCAGGTGTATAGACCTGCAGTATCTTTTTTCAGTGGAGGGCTCACCACTGTCAGTGTGAATAGTGACAGCTTCTCATTTTGGTTAAATCTATAAATCATGAAGATTAATTTAGGTTAATGAAGTGCATTCTAGGATTCCATTTTACCAGTCTGTTTTGTTTGGTATGCAGTTCAGTTCTTGTTTTCCGGTCTTCTCTAGGCCCAACAGCGTGGTTGAAAACATTCCCGAGATTTTACTCCACATTTACGTGATTTCATGATGCTGCAGCTTTGTTGGTTGCATATCTATGATGTCAATCTTCTGTTTACCACATCCTGAAGGGGCTATGTTGAAATGATATTTGGTGAATGTGGAGGCCTTTGTGGAACAGTAAACCCATTGTCAAGAAACCAGTTTATTATGATTTAACTTTTGTGACATGGTGCAATATCCTGTGGGTAGTTGGCATCAGAAGATTAAGTTCACTGTGGCCAAGAAGTAATAGACAAGGTCAGCACAAAACCAACAAAGAAACAGTGAGGCCGTGGTGTTTAAATGACTTTCTTTGGGAACTAGTGAACCCAAAGTGTGCAAAACAATAACCCTAATATTTTTTTACCTCTTTGCCATCATTTCCCTTCTTATCCCCTTCTTATTTGATGGTTAGTTTGAACTTCAGCACATCCACCTTACCATAATTAGATGCTTGGTTCATTCATTATTTATGTTCTTGAACAGTTCTACTTACTTCAAACTTTCAAAAACAGATTTAATGCACTCCTGTTTTTTATGATTTTGAGCCTCTGTATTTAGGTAGCAGGTGGTCTTATTCCTGGTTGAGAACTCATTTTTGTTCCTAACCCAGTTTACTATAATTTCTCTCAACTACAAATTATTTGTTAATAACTGAAAGTTACTTCACAAAATAATACATAAAGCAAATCTGAACTATCTTTTAAAAAACTTACCAATAAAAATAAATACCATTTGTTCCATGTTTACTGTAGTCTTTAATGTTTTTTTTCAATAATGATGAAAAAGACATTTCACATATGATTACAATTTATGACTGCATTTATGAATGGTTTCTATTCATCTTCTGTCTGTTATTTTCCTTCTGCTTGGTTTCTTATTACTGTCGCAGGCAAGACTTTTTTGCAGAATGAAATGTCATCAGATGATTATAGCTCTGTTTGATCTGCATGGCTGAGAAGGGATAAGTAATTGATGAAAGCTTGATTAAGGTGATAACCTGCTTTGGCAGGAGCTGGAAGAATTTAAGTATTCTGGAGGATTCTGCAACATAAGTTTCTAAAAGCGAAATGCTCAGATCATTCAAGTGAGGAAAGATCCAGTGGGCAGAAAATTATCACAAACAGATGCTGAATAAGAAAAGGCATACAACCACATATTCGGGTTTATTTTCTTCAACTTTCAACTTTTATAATATAATAAAATATATATTAATTTAACAGTTAAGAAGAATGAACCAGGAAATATCCATACATTTAATTATTCACTTTAGTGGCAACTGAAATTTATTTTTCTGCTTTTTTTATATATATGAAATAGTAATTTTATTGAGACAATTTACTTTAAAATCTTAACATCCAATACGAATGGCTTTCATCTGGGATAACGTAGTTGTTGTCACTATGGCGAGGAGTTAGACAGTGTCTTAAGGTAGAACTCAGTGACCCCTAACAAGAGACCCCAAAGCATCAAAAGGGCAGAAGAATGCCAAAACCCTACATATTATAGGGAATGGGATCATAACATTACACCACAGCACAGCACCATGTTGGGTGCTAGAATTACCATAACTAAGTTGGACTATGGAAGACACAGGCTTCAGCATCAGATAAGGTGTAAAATATTGATGTGCTGAAGTTAAAGTGAAAGTAAAATTTTTTGCAAACTGGACTTTATTTAAATCATGCTTTTTTTAATTTACTCACCCAGACAAGTTTGGAGCCGCTTGGACTCACAGAAGAAGTTTATATTCATTAATGATCAGAGTATATCCATATAATGGGTGTTAAACGGGGCAGCAGACCTGCAGCCTCTAAAAAAGGCATTATCTGCTCCCAAACTCCTTCATTTAACCAATGTATTGTTACGCCTTGCTAGTACTATTCCTCTGTCAGTTCAGCGTGTCTTGGATGTGCTTTGTTGTTGTCTGCACGGTGTTTTACAGGCTTTTAATCTGACTACACATACACTAAATTTCAATGCCATGTAGTGTCTCAGTTATAGTCTGAGCAGGACTCTCAGTCTCTGCTTCACGGCAGTCAGCTAGACAGAACTTGCCCCTGCAAACATCTACATGTTTCCCCTTTGCGTGTTTCCAAATTGCACAAACCAAATGATCAAGAGGACTAAGCCCAGCTTCCATAGGCTCCTTTTCTGGAACCTGCCCATACTGCAGCTGCAGTGGCAAAGGCAGAAATGTCATTGAACTCGCCCATTAGTTTAAGTTAGAATCGGTTGCATTAAAACCCTTTAAAAATCCCAGATGTCAACACCGCAGTACCTCTGAGACACTCACAGGGAAATAGCGCAAGCCATTCAGAACAAAACATTGGAGAAACAAAGGAGTTTTCTGGCAGTTAATGGATTATTTAAAGTGGGAGCATCAGCTGCTCAATTAACTCCCATTACATGGATGGATGATCAAAACCAGATATAAACTTCTCCCGAAGGACTCAAAGTGACTCCAAACTTGCCTGGAAGAGGAAATGAACGGAATGCATGCCAAATGTATCGTCTGGGTTGAAGAAAACTGTACTTTCCCTTTAAGATCCCAGCATTAACCAAACAGAAATAGTCCATTAGACACTAAACAAAATACTTTGACATTATGTCAAGGGCTGATCACCAGGGATTTGCAACAGATGGACCTTAAGAGCTATGCACCTGCCTGTTTTTACAAAAACTAACATTCCATCATCATACTTAATACCTTTGCCTAAAAGTTTTTTTTAAACTCTACGTAATTACTTTGACACATATTTAAATAATCCAGGAGTGTAAATTACCTTGTTTTGAGTTCTAATGTGTATAAACGTGTTCTGCAACCAGAGATGAAACAAAGAAAGACAAACAAACGGCATGAAAATAACTGCTGTAAATTATTATTTTAAGCATCAAAAAGCTTTGTAGCACAGTTTAATGTAGGTCAGCCACTGTAGAATACAGGAAAAAGTAGAGGGTCAGGAACAGAGAAAGTCTAGTTTGTCATGGTTTACTTATAATTTTTAATGCTTTATTTTGTGATGCTTAGAGAATTTGCATGAACAACAGATGCCTGCTTGTAGTCTTAGATACACAATACTGTTGAAGATTTTGAATTCAGAAACTCAAGTTCCAATACTTTTATTACTACACCATCTGCACTATGGTACACAGCACATTTTTTACATACGTTCTTTGCTATTTGTGCACAAGATTATCAGACAACATACACATTTATTCTCTTAATTTAGTTTATTGTTAAAATGTTTAGTTTTTGCATACTGACATCCAGTCATTTCAGGATTCAGGATTTTAATTAATTATAGCTACAATTCATGTACTGTACATATATGCTGGAAGGTGTTTTAGAAGATGGCCAAGCCAACTCTCGATTGACAAACACACCTGGGATTTTTTTTAATTTTGCATGGAAAACAAACTGATCTTGATTGAGACATCAATTCTCTGCCTTTCTACATTGGTAAATGTTTTATCACAACAACTCGGCTGGAACACACTTCATAAAGTTTGTGGGAATAATTAAAATGAAACTGATCAGCCAGAACACATAACTATGTTTTGCAATGCATTATTTGATTGATCTCTGGCCGAATACAAAGTTCCTGATTGTGAAGCACAAGAAACAACTGGCATTCATTAACGTGGTGAAGAACGAACTGTCCCAGGAAAGATAAACGAGCAAGTGAGGGCTATGCTTGGGATCAAGTGAAGTTTGAGCGTGAGATGCTTCTTTCAGCACAGGCTCTGGGTCTTTGCCAAGACACCTTGTTGGAAGTGCACACCACTGGGCGGACACTGCTGCTGGAAGCTCAAGAAACAATGAGCAGCAGACCAAATGATGACGGAGCGTTCGTCTTTGATCTGCTAATGTATGATCAGCCTGTTTCTTGTCAGAAAAAAAACAGATTCATTTAAATTTAAAGCTAATGAAAACTCTTCAAACACAATTTTGATACAGAGAAAAACCTGGATTACATTCAATAACTGTCTTTTAACATCCAGTGCCAACATTCTTTCTGATTATGAGTGCAAAACACACTTCTAATCAGCAAGGCATTTGTCTGCCTTTGCCAGGAAGTTATGTTATATGCATGTGCAAAAAGACATAAGAGAATGTGGAAACAATCCACTGTAGTGTGTTTAAATCAATATGCCCTTAAATCTGTTATTTCCATTACTGACTGCTTTGATTATATGAACTCTTAGAACTAAGCCCTTTTCAGCAGAATCACCTGATCTTTCCATGGCTCTACCTGCTTAAATATCCTGCTGCAGTAAATCTTATCTGCTTTATTCAAAACGTTTTTTTGTCAAATTTAGTGAGGGATGCAAGACACTGAAATATGAATATTTATCTATTTTTTGCATAAATAAAAACGTTTGGAAAAACAGTTATGATGGAAGATTTGTACGTCTTGTTCATTGTTGTTAATTCAGCTCACCTTGTGTTAATTAACCTCTCTCCCTCACTTCCCCTACTTTCATTCAGCTCTACATCTTCTCTGATTATTTCAAAATGATTCCTTTGTCATTTTCCACCCTGCTTTAGTATTTATCTCCTGACTTGTTTGCTTCTTGTTCGATTCTTTCCTTGCTTTCCCTGAGTTTTATGACCTTCTCTTATGGTAACTTTTCCTTGTAAGTCTCCTTATTTAATTTCTAAATAGTTATTTTATACCATAGTAGACCAAACCTTGAAACTGACTGATACCTAAAAAAAAGTGAGTGTTTTTGAAAAAATAAATACACATTGTCTTCTAAGAAATGTTTTATCTATATGTATTTTCTATTTTCTTTTATACTTATATTTATTACTTTATATTTTTGTGACAGAAACAATGTCTTTTTCATCACCAAATGAAAGTTTCTGGTAAACTGTTTGACCACGAAAAATGAAAATGGCTCATAACTGAATTACATTTTTTTTTTTGATTCTAACCAAACTTCACAAAAACAATAAAAAATATATTAAAAATAAATAAAAATATACTTTTCTCATCAATGGTTGCTTTTAATTATCAAATTGATTACATTTTTCTCAAGTTAAATATATTGGAAACACAGTTAGAGGCAAAGAGAAACTACAGATGGCATATACTTTTTGCTGCACAGGCTCCTAAGCCACCATACTGTGACTGTATGGGAACTATTTCTTTTGTACTCCTCAAAAGGTTCTAATCTGTCAAAATGCACGGTCTGTAGATTTTTCCCTCACATAAAAAAAAAAAGAAGTAAAATCACTAGACAAATCTTCAATAAGCATGATCCATGGTAAGCAACAAGTATAAACACATTTTCATTGGATATAAGCTTAGTTTCATAGTCAGGTGAATTATGTATTTTGCTTTTTGCTTACATAAGCTTAGGTGTAGAGGTTGTTAAAAAAAAATATATATATATATATATATATATTCATGTTTTTTTATTTCTTTTGAGCAGTATTAGAAATCCAATTAGCAAAATATGCATGGACCCCAAAGGCTGTCTGAGCCGTGCTAATCTTCCAGAAACATCGAAAAAAGCTGACAGGTCTGTAAGATGTTAAGTGGCCCCTTTACTTTGTGTAGTTTAAAAGCATTTTAATGGTTTTCCCACAATAACAACAGTAACAGTGTCACAGACACTCACCACTTTTATAGAGCTTGCTCTCTTGGAAGGATTGATGCATCACCATAGAAACACTGACCCGTTGCAACACTGGCTCGGCCTCAGATTTATGAGCATTTTCGGCTTGTTACAGCAGATTTATCATCATAATAAAAAAGAACAACAATCTGTTGAAATCATTAAGGAGAGTCTGGAAACTCTGGGTTAAAGGTATAGGTACGAAAAGCAGCAGCAGAAAAATAAGGTTGACATCATAAAATACAAACATTTGAACATTAAGAAAACTAGTTGTGTTTCATTCAATAGATGATACACTTGTTTTGCTCTCAGAGAGAAATATGGCAAAAGAAGCAAGTTTTTTTCTTCATTAAAAAACAATTCATTTGAAGTGTGTAATGTTTTAACTTCCCAAGACTTAAAGACATTTCTTTTTAAATTCCTCTAACAGGTGTTTCTGTTGAAACCTTTAATTGGTAACAGAGTTTGGCAGGTTCTCTTATGAGCATGATTCTCCTTATTTTCTTTCCCCGAATTTAAATGGGATCTGATTCCTAATGAATGCACATGTGATGAAGCAAAGATATTCAAAACCCTAAGATTTCCTCTGGCACGGTCTGATGTTATTTAAGACTTCGTCAAGAATCCTGATGGAGGCAGAGAGGAATGGCCCTGCTATTAGAGATGAAGTCATTAGCATTGTGCACTGATAAAGACAGATGACTCGTGGAAAGTGGTGAAGAGGAGTTGGAAGGGTAAGAAAAAAAAGGCTGTAGCGTGACGGCCTGACTGGTATTTTAAGAAGGACATCTTCATTCCTCCTTGCCAGAGTGAGTGATCTTTATCCATTTGCTACGGTAGCGAGCCGCCTGACCCTGCGGGGGCAGTCCGGCCGACTGGCCCTTCTCGGGGGCAGCCAGCAGTGTGTCCCTTAAGCAGGCTTGACCGACCTACAGTCACACTCGCTGCGGTCAAGCCCTGGCCAGGGGGATTTGAGATGTGGCAGCATAATCAATTTCCATGATTCATGATCACCCCAAATGGAGGTCGTGCTGAGCGACTGGGCAGCTGAAAGAAGAGAGCAGAGAGGGAATGCTGACAACAGAGCTGAGTCCACTGCCATGTATAGGAGAGGAGACGCTCTCCCTCAGACTGCGGCAGGGTCATGTCTTCCTTTTTGCTGAGTAACTACATTGATCCCAACACTGCAAGTTTTTCTTTAACCTGAAACTGCATGGCTTTAGCAACAACTGGTTTCTCTTGCTGTTTTGTAGCAATGAGAAGAGATTAAAAGGAGTAAACAAAATCAACAGTTTATTTTTCATCGTTCTCTTTGTTGTTGCATTTTAACATTTGTGAGTCTCTTTATTTTTATGATGAATCTTATTATATTATTAAACTTATTATATTACCAGTATTATTTGGAAATGGCTCTGTACTTTAAAAAGAAGCTCACCTGTTGCCGTGAACACAAAACAATAAAAAAACAAGAATCCATTATTCAACGCATCTTACATAATATAAAAACAGCCACATGAATAAACACCATATTTGCTCTGACCCATAGAGCTAACTTGCAAAACCTGCGTTTTATGTTTTAGCATTGGGAGTCTATGACTGTCAGATGGACATACCTTTTAAAGGATGGAGGAAAAACAAAACACAGATACATCAAGTTTTCCAACACAGGTCAGAATCTGATTTCACTTTTATATACTTAAATGTGTGTGAAAGGATGTTTTTCGTCTTCTTATAAACACTTTTTCAAATTCTTTACTTCAGAAATTCTGGTGAGCCTATTAAATAATTGTCTGTAACTCTGACAACAGTTTTTTGCAGATTTTACAATTCTTGTGTGGATCTTGTGGCAAAAAAACCCTAACATTTTGATATTAATTAAAGAAGAAATGTATAATACTCTTCATCCATCACATTTAGTTAATTACATTTTATGTGTAAGACCCTTTCATGTTTGCCATTTTTCTGCTTTGCTACACTTTATTTCACTCCTGTAGAGCCAATGAATTTGGCCTGTGTGTGAGTTTGTTTTAAATGTAAAATTCATCAAGCAATCCAATTAAGTGGGTTTTTTTCTTTCTTTTTTCATAGCTTAGAAGATAAAAAAAAATAAAAAAATATTTACACTTTCATTAAATATAAGGGTTTATATATCACATATACTGATTATTATTATTAACTGAATATAAAAAAAATTATAAACACAAATAACGGCACACAAAAGAATAATAAAGAATTCAACATCTCATAAAAACAAAAGCAAAATGGAAAGCTGAATATTTCAGATACTGTTGCAACAAAACACAGTTTAAAGTTAAACAGTTAAAAAGTAAGGACTTTTTACAAAATCTTTACACACAGACACACACAAAGCATGAAATATATAAACAAAATCTTAAAACCATATGAATCATAGAAAATTTGTGTTAAATTAGAATTAATTAGTGTTTCACTCTGAAGATATCTTTACCAGAGCTGCTAACCAAAAATGCTAATTAGACATTTTCACTTGTTTCTTTACACTTTGTGGTGCAGCAGGGTGGCGCTGGTTTGCTCCAAGTCACCTGTCGTTATTCTGTCTTTGACGAAAAGAACAACTGCAATTGACTTCCTCACGAGGAAATTGGAGAGCGCTCTTCTTAGGTAACTAGTTTAACTGCTGGAGTATTTAGGAAACTATCAACAAAGATATTAGTCAGTCACATGAGTTAACGGTGTGTTGACTCACACTGTAAACAGCTGTTGGAGTTATGTCATTACTGTCTTGACGGTTTGCATCCCAAATTGTAGAAATGAATAGATTCTTCCAATCTCATGTTCAGCTTAAGCCACCAGACATTTTGTTTAATGTTTGTTTTATTTTTAATTTATTAAACAAAAAACAACAGAAAACTGGCCAAATTGTTTAAAAAACAGTATTTGATTATGCTATCTTCTTCTTCGGATGCTGTCCCTCTGTTTGAACAGATAACTATGTTGTCCCTCCTTTTCTGCTGTGATTTAATGTAACAGTGTGGCTGCTTAAGTACTAAGCATGATTATGTGCATTAAATATAAAGTGTTGCTAGATAAACACCAAAACTCAGACAACAAACATCACATTATGGTCCTAATACTTCAAACCAATCCAGTCATAAATAAACGCTGGTTAGATGACTTTGCCTAATGTCACACTCCCTCTACATTTGTTTGTCCAGCTCTCAAGGTCATGTTCCTTGGCCTGTTAGCCAACAATGGCAGCCCTGTATGCTTTGCATGGAGAAGATGAAGATTTTTCTTATGTGTGGGTGGGGCATAGAGACAGGGGCGGGTGCTGAAGCTCAGGAGTTGACATGTCTGCCTCTCAGCGGACAGCAGGAGGTTGGCCTCTCCTGCCCAGACGGCCGTTGACCCCCGTGGAGACAGTCCCGCTTCAAGTTGCTGCCGGGTCTCTTTGAAAACATCCTCGGCCCTGCTTGAGTGATTGGCCATATGGGCCACAGTGCCATCCAGGAATCCCCCCCACCCCGATGTGCAAACGTGGAACTGTGGGATCTGAGAAGAGGAAGCCTGCCAATCTCCGACGAGAACCGTAACACAGACGTCTGGTTTGTAGTTTATCGCACCATAGAGCAGTAATTCCCAACGTTAAAAGACAGAGTTTGTTTTCCTTCTGTTTGCTTAAATATTTACAAAGTACCAGCCAATTTAATGATTTCCCTATTAATTAATAATAGCCAAACTGGCCTTAAATTCTGCTAATACGTTTTTTATGAATGAACAACTTTATTATCATATTAAGGTTTATGTTGGGTTTGTTTCTTCCCTTTAAAGATATTTAACCAAATTCCAGTTATTGTGTCAAAACGTCTAGACTACAAGACTACAGTTTTTTGACAAGGACTTAAAATGAACTAAAAATAGCAACAAGATTAACCAAAGTGCTGTACAGCAAGCAAAGTCGAAAAGAAACAAACACAGTTCGAAAGACGGTATAAATAGGACAACAGAACTAAAACATGTAAAGAAAAAAGAAATAAATGTCAATAAAAAAGAGATTTGTCACATTTGTGTGTGTGACCAGGAACCTTTATCCCAGTTTACAAGTCAGTCATAAAATCAAATTATTGAATCAGGTGAGCTCGACTCCACAATGGTACGTGGCACACGCACTATACTCCAGACGGAGTAGAATATAGATGGATGGATGGACGGACGGACGGACGGACAGACAGACAGACAGATTGGCGGAAAAAAAATATAAATAATGAAAATAAAATAATTTAGGAAACATGTTGGATCTCTCTGTTGAATAGTCTTATGGCTGCAGGAACAAACAATCTCCTGAAACTCTCAGCCCTGCATCTCAAAGAGATCAATCGTTTACTGCAGCTGCTTCTCTGGCTGGTCAGGACATCATGAACGGGGTTTTTAGTACTATCCAGAATGCCCTGCAGCTTCCTCCTCATCGGCCTCTCCACCACATTTCTTACAGAGTCCAGCTCCCGACCCAATGCAGAACTGGCTTTTTTGACCAGTTTCTCCAGACGTATGGATTATGGACGTAGGTAGTCCATAATCCAGGATGTCAGGGATTGGGGTTCACCCATACCCACAAGTTTGTTGCTCAGTATGGAGGGCTTTATGGTGTCAAAAGCGCTGGAGAAGTTGAAGATTATCCTGACATGATAACCAGGCACGTCCAGCAAGTAAAGGGCCGCATCTTCAACTCCTAAGTGTTCCTGATAGGCAAACTGGAGGGGGTTTAGTTCCTCAGCAACCTGCAGTTTCGTTCTACGGACAAGGACTCACTCCAAGGTCTTCATGATGTGAGATGTCAAAGCCACATTCATTATTTTTTTTTGCCAGGGGGCCCATGGGCTGACCAGAAGGGGATGAGACTTGAGCTCCCCATTGGTGACAACACCTTGCCTACTGGAGGTGGTCAGAGGGCCCACTTGCGGCAGTCCTCGGCGGCCTTGCCATTGTGCCGTGGGGCTGCTGTGGCTTCAATGTAGCTTAACATCACCAGTGAGTGAATGTGTATGTGAATGGATGAATGACTGTGGGTAGAGGGAAGTGTTTTGGGGTCCGCAAGACTAGAGAACTGGCCATGTATCATTTAGAAAAGTGGTAAACTGTACGGCCAAAGATTTCAGTGAGTCAAACTGCACGACGTCTCGGTTTTGCAGGACACACCGACATCATGAGCAAACATTGCCAAAAAGCATGCGTCTCTAAAAGTTGATGGGTACCTAAGATGGAAACAAAATAATATACACTGACTTTGCTGTTTAAGCTCAGAGGCTGAATTTGGTTGTGAGAATGCTACACAAGCTGTTGGAGACCCTGTTACACTGGACGGCCACAGATGCACGAATCATAATTTCCGTCATGACTCTTAAAATGACAGCTTTGTGTGTGAAAAAAACCTCACACAAACACATACACACACAAAAAAAATGATCTTTTTTTTTGTTTTTTCTGTTTGTTACATTTTAACTGCCCTTGTTTGTCTATTACTTTCCTATTAGCTTTTCATGAGCTATTAAAAAATAATTACGTAATGTTTAAATTGAAAGTTCTTATAAAATTAGATTTCAAATCTAAGCACTTTGGCTTTTAATTTGTAAAATAATTTGTAAAACCTGCTGATTACTATATGTTATGAATCTTTGACCTTATGTGTAAATCAGATGTGGACCGTTGACCATTAAGTTTTTAATCCCCTGATATGTTTTTCCTCTAGCTTTATCTGCAAATCTGTGCAGTGGCAGAGCTTTTATAGATCTCATTTATTCACATCTTAGTTTATTTTGAAATCCCACTGATGGCAAAACTGCCTTCTTCTGTTTGAATGTTCAAGTGAAAATTAATTAAATTTGCATATTTTTTTTGAAAACTGGAAAAATACCTGCAAAAAGCATCCATGTAATATGTGCATAATAGCAACATATAAAAAACGCATTCATATGAATCATGTGTTCAGTTACAGATTGAACACATCTAAATTTTAACTAATGTTGTTTTAACAGCTCCACTATTTCATGATGCTGAAGTAAAACCAATCAACAATAATTTGAAGGTCTTTTAAAAATAATTTTGCTAATTCCACAGAAAATGTGAAGTTCTTCATGACGTTGACATTGCAAGTTTATTATGCTCTTTAAACATCAAAACCCAGCACCTGCAGCACATATATAAGTATATCTTCAAAGTGAAGCATCAATACTTTTAACAGTCGAACCTGTAGGACCAGAAGACGCAGAGTTATTTATAACAGCTAAATCCTGAAAAACAGTGCACATCCTAAAGTGGGATTTTCATAGTTTCATTTATATCTGATAACAAGAGTCATAAAGCTATTTTGTGGCTTAGGCCTGCCAACCTTCCTGTTCTGTCAGAAGGTCACCTCACAACAGTTGATGTGGCTCCTTCTCCTGAAGCCGCAATGGGAGACTTCATCAGAGTTGTAAATCTTCATATCAGAGATTTTCTTTGATTTTTTTTTTTTTAACCCCATTTTCCTTCACATCGTTGTCTCTTTGAGTGCATTGTTCTGTGTTTCTTCCGGAGACAACTGTGCAAAGTCTCAGAAGCTTACTTGGCAGCAATCACTAGGCAGAGGGGGTTAAAAAGGAACTAAAGTTATTTAACTTTTATGGGTTCAAATTTGCTTACATTTTGTTGCAGTTAAATGTTTCGGCTGCAGATTTGCCTCAGTGAAGGGCAGGGGGAAATTTCGTTTGGGAATTGCAGATTGTGGTTGCTCTAAAAAGTACTTTCACCCATCTTTAACACATTTTCTAAACTTAAATCAATGTCAGCAATTGGCTTTTTTTAAGATCTACCAAAAACAAAACCTTTTTCTCCTAACGTACATATAAATCAAATGTACTTAAAACTTGAACAGACAAAGATAATTAATCAATTCAATGAAGGATATTTATATAGCGCCAAATCACAACAGATGTCATCTCAAGGCACTTTACATAAAAAAATAATTCCATTACAATTATACAAACATTCAAATCAGTTAAAACAGTTTTGTATTTAAGGAATCCCAGCAGATTGTGTCAAGTTACTGATGTGAGGTTGGGCCCTGTTGATGCAGACCTTTCAACTTCAGCAATCCTCTAAGCAATCCCTCATGCTGAGCAAGCATGTAGAGACAGTGGAGATGAAAAACTCCCCTTTAACAGGAAGAAACCTCCAGGAGAACCTGGCTCAATACAAGTGGTCATCCGGGGGGGTTGAACAATATTCGAGAGAAATTGTTATTTTGTGTATGTGGAAAATGTTTTAGATCTTTGAGTTCATCTCACAAAAAAATGGGAGAAGAAACAAAAGTGTTGCCTTTATATTTTTGTTAAGTTTACATAAAAAACATTTCTATACTTTTCAAAAACTCAACATATCATCCAGACCTAGGCTGTGGAATGTTAGTCTACCCCTCTTCAATGTGAAGTTGCTGGATATTGGCAGGAATTGGAACATGCTGTTGTATATGCAAATCCACAGCATCCCAATAGATGACATGTCCAGGGACTATGCTGGCCATGCATGAACTAGGATGTGTTTATCTTCCAAGAATTGTATAAAGATTTTTGCAACATCATGCTGCAACATGAGGTGATGTAGTGGATGGACTGCATAACAATGGTCCTCTGGATCTCGTCACGGAATCTCTGTGCATCCAAAATGCTTTAAAAAAATGCCCCCGTGTTCATTGTCCATTACACATGCCTGCCCATAACATAACTCCACCACCACCATAGGCCACTCGATCGATCACGTTGATGTCAGCAAACTGCTCACTCCTCTCCAATGCACCAGACACCATCGATTGGGAGCATTTACGGTTACGACCACGAACTGCAGCCAGGTCCATAGCGCGATGAGGACGACGAGTATGCAAATGAGCTTCCCTTAGATGGTTTCTGACAGTTTGTGCTGAAATGCTTTCGTTATGCAAACCAGTTATAGCAGCAGCTGTCCTGGTCTCAGGGAGGTGAGCATGCCGGATTTGGAGGTTCTGTGCCGGTGTGATTAGACTTGGTCTGCGGTTGTGGGGCTGGTTGAATGTACTGCCAAATTCTTTGAAACGAATAAGGTGACAGTTAAGAAGGAATGTAGAAAAACTTCCCTCAGAAATCAACATCTTCTGCAGACCATATTTACTCATTTATCAGCAGTAAAGTGAAGCACTTAACACCAGCTTGACAAAGGTCATAAATTAAACCAACATGTTGGGCAGGTGCTGGAAAAGCAGACAAAGGGGAAAAAAATCCAGCCAAGGCAAAAAGGCCCTGAGAATAAAAAGGGAATGAAGATTTTTTTTTCTCAGACAAATTTCACCCTTTCACTCCCTGTTAGACAGCATTGCCATAAATTATGCATCGTTAAGGTTCCGAATACTTTCTGGCACCTACTTCAAAAGAACTCAGAGGTTCTGCTTGTTAGTTTCAGATTTGGCTTGAAGGAAGGGGCGCGTGGTATCCCCATTGTTGCTCACTGCCTCCACATCTGGATGCCAGCTCCTTGGCTGATATTGAGACTTTGTCTTTTGTGACATCTTTATGATCACTTGCTGTTACCTATTGCACCCACAGGCTTTCTGGCTAAATCTCCCACAATAAACCTCACTCAGCCTCCCTATCACCCATGGGGTCTCTTTTCTGGTGAGCTCTGAGTGTAATATAAAACATTTGAAGCATCTTCTTTTTCCAGCTTTTTGCAAAAATTGCTGCTAAATGGTATCTTAAAAAGTTGTGCTGAATTCATCTAGTGTGACGTGCAGAGAAAAGCGCCCTGCACACCTTGTGTTCATTACTATAACAGAGTCCTTTTATGATGTTCTATCAATGAATCTATCTCGCCTTCACTGATTTATTGTCTGGCCCTAAGGTGGCCCCTGAAGCCTTTGACCACCTTAAATTTTGCCTCTGCACAAATGGCAACAGAATAAAAAAAGAAGAGCATGGTTGATTTTTTTTTTCTTCATTTTTGAGTGTTGACTTTTGCACCTATTTTCACTGTTACCTTCTTTCCAGCTATGAACAGGTGCAGAGTGGATATTATTAACCAGAGAGGCTGTATAAACACTCAGCAGGCTAAAAGATTTAGGCCTGCTGCTGTTTTAAACTGAAAGAAGCGTAGAAGACTGGAACAAGGGAAGTTATCACCAGGAAAATGTCTTCACCCTGAAATAAACTGGCTTCAACTAAAACTGTTTAAACTACAGTATTTAAACTGTTACTCTCAAGACACTTTACTAGAGAAGTCCTAATCTTTGACATTGTAATGCATTCATGGTCTTTCCCTCAATTAATCTTTTTTTTCTTTTTTTATAGAAAACGTTTTAGAAGTGATGCTCACACATTTACTAACCTGCTGTTGCCTTCTTGTGTCCACATAAAAGGTATTATGTAAATAAAAGTAACAAAAAAATATTGTAATTTCACTGTTTTAAGATTTATAACAATTTCACTTCAACTTGACTTCATAAAGAGGGGACCAAAAAGTACAATTAAATGAATAGCCCAAATTTAAAAGCTTTGTTTGAACAGTCGGATTACAAAAGTATTTTAGTCTAGTTTAGTTTAGTCTAAAATCTATATTTTATTATTGCCACAATGGAAGAAAAACAAACATTTTGGAGAGTCCAGAGAATCGAGTTTCATATAGAATCTTTAGATCACGAATCAAGGATATACTAAGGCTTTAATATTTGGTGGATGAACCACAGAGTTATTTGTTGTACAATGTGAGGTGTTTTGTTTTCTTATTTTGGCCATCAGCTGTGGAATAGCCATCTTAAAGCTGAAAGCAACTGGGAGTATAGATATTTTTTAAATTCTACAGATATATTTTATTAGTATGGCTTTTAGTTGCCTGGCTATTTATTATCTCCTATATCTCATATATATATATATATATATATATAATTTAGCAACTTTTATGTTATCTTTTTTATATTTAGGGATTTATTGCTTTGTTTATTAAGGTAATGATAACCCCTACATAATTGTATATGCTTAAAAAATATTGCTTTATTGCTTCTTATTTTTATTCATGGTCTCAACTTTTTGCATTTTTACAAATTTGATTCATTTAAACTTTCTCTCTATGCAAATACATTAATGTAGACATAATATATACTGTCTTTCCACAGTTTCCATGATTATCTAATATTAAGTGATTTCTCAGTTTTAACTACTCATAGTTTTATAACTATTAAAAACTTTTTTTGGTAATCAGTTTAGTTAATTTGATCATTTAATTCTTTTGTTTTGTGTTACTCAAGATATTAAATGTTTCTCCCTCTGTATTTCATATCTTGTAAAACACAGAAATATATTGCTGGGATGGGTTAGGGTCAACCCATCTCAGTTTTCAGACTGTTTAGATAAAAACTGAAGAAAATGTTCTGGGTTGAAACTGGGGATGTTCATTAAGGTTTTCCGAGATCAAGAATCTGCAGTAGCTCCATCTAGTCGAAGTCCCAGTGGCAGACAGGACATGTCAGAACCATGAGGGAGTTGGGGATCCTTGGCTTGGTGGAGCAGGACAGCGAGGAGGGGTTGACAGGTGACAGACAGGTTCATTGTGAAGCTATAGAAGACTGGCCTAGCTGGACTTCCCTGGGGGCATTGGTCTGTTCACGTCCTTGGGGCTCATTGCCATTGCTGGGGGCATCAAGCATCTGACACGTAAGCACATGGCCATGTTGATAGGTTGTCAAGGCCAGAAGGCTGGAAAAATTCAGGCATATTACAGCGGCATGTACCCAAATAAGTGTACATAAATAAATTAGTCTCACATGTTTTGATGTGCATATAAATCCCAAGCTAACAGGGTTTTAACTGCAAAACAGAAACCACAACAAAAAGGAAAAGCTTAGAGAGATAAAGGAATGTGAAGAGGAGATGGAGGGCATTCATTCTAGCTTTGACAGAGGAAATAAATCATTGCAATTATGAGCTAGCCCAAGTAAATGGGGACAGGTCAACCTTATCATTTCCAAGTTCAAGGTGTTTCCTGCTCATCTGAGCCAGCCAGGCACTGATGCCAACAGACCATGGCTGATGACAGTGATCTAAATGTGCCATGGAAGCCTATAAAGTGTTTGGCTCGATCATAGGATTGTCCCCCCAACTGAGCAGGTATCTTCATGTTGACTAGATGTTGGCATAGCAATTTTATTGAAATATAGCAGGAGTTTGAAACTATAGTATAATTACTGACGGCACCCTCGAATATATAAAGAGAGTGACATGAGCGTAATCCAACACAACTGGTACCTTGCTAGTTATTGTATCTTATTCAGCAGTGAGTTGTGGCTGAAATCCAAATAGAAATAATTCTGCTCTGAAGCCAATCAGGTCTATTTTGACTCCGCTTGTGTGACCTCAGAAGAATATGGCTAACATAGAGTGTTCAGTTTATTTCTTTGTTTCTTCACTTCTTTCAGTCTTTCACCACCACCACCACCACCATCTGACTATTGTGCTTTTATCCCCTTTCATACTTGTGTTCCCCCTCCTCTTTCTCTCTCATGGGTGGAAGTAGGGGAGCTCAAGACAGGGGGAAATTGGTGTAATGAATTTAGGGCACTCATGCTTGCTGAGGCGAGCCTCCCTTGGCTGCTTGTAGCCATTAATCTTCCGCACTCTGTCAGACCAAAATTTGCCCACAATAGGCAAAGGGGGAGCTCAAATTGACTACCAATTACGCGCTTGTGAATAAAGAAGATAGAGAAAAGAGGGAGAGCACAATATGGTTCAGCTGTAACGTTTATTTTAACCCCGTGAACTGCGCAGGAGCGGAAAGGTCTGTAGATAGAGTTGTTTGTGTGTCTTTATATGAGTGCACAGGGGTTAACTGTAACTTTGATTACATTCTCAACTATCTCAGAATGTAGTTACCCACCTTCACTATGTGTAATGGGTATTTGGTTGTGTCAGTCTAACCACGGACTGCTTTGCAAACCTAATTTTGTCAAGTGTTTTCAAATAATTCATAATTTTGTTGTATATTGGAGTTTATCAAATATAATATCTCAATTGTAGACTATTTACAGTCATTATTTTCATAGTCATGGTCTTTGAAATTAATTACTAATTAGAAATGGCTATAATATAAAATTTGCACCGAACGGTGTTGATAAATTAAGGGTTTATGGCTAAAGAAATTCAATAAAAATCATTTTAACCTTAGCTAAGAGAAGCCCACATAGTTGTTTTTATCTAAATAAATTTACAGAAAATTCAAACACACATTTCTCATATTGGCATTATACAGTGGTAGCAGTTTAAGAGTTCCCATCCAGGGTAAACGCCGGATGAATGCCGTTATTATAAGTGGGACTTTGGAATAAATTGCAGAGTTGAGGTTGGACATTTGTTAGCAGTTTGCCTTATAGCAAGATGGTCCTGGCCTATCTTTGAATGCACTGTAATCATTATTTGTAAGAAAATGAGGTAAGATAATTCCGGGAAATAATGTCTACCAGCAGGAGGTCACTTAAATTCATTCTGGTTTGATCTGGGGTTATTATCTTTTATAGACATTAAAATAAACTAACCCCAAACACAGAAGATTTGTTTTGTTAGTTGTTTAATTTTTTGTTTGCTCATGATTTAAATACTAGTGCTGGTCATTTTACCAATGTATATGTGTGCACTAAAGGAACTGCCTACTGCTACATATTTTGCCCACCTATGCTTACCTGATTTAATAACTTTGCTATACCTGTTTTAAGAACACTTACACTTTACCAGAAATAATTTGGTTTTATGTCTGCAATGAGTAATTATTTATCTGCATTGAAGTCACTCAGTTATTTTAACTTGTTCAAGATTAATAATCTGTAATTTTTTTGTTTTTATGAGTTGAGCACCTCAAACAGAGATTGCTGCAGAATAAATGGAAACTGGGTGGAGCGTAAAGTCTTTAAGATTAAACTTGAAAGATATTATATCACATATTTGAGTATTTGAAGGCTATGTGTCTCCATGATCTCCATGATAAAAACCCCCACCAAACTGTCCGGAAAAACTAATAGATGAATGGGCAGGAAATTATTTGTTTCCTTGTGCAAAGGAAGGAGGTAATGATGAAATGGCATTAGGAACCAGTGAAGGGGTGAATTTAACTTGCTTTCTTCTCTGTTGTCTGAACAGGACCACCATTTGAAAAGGATCATTCATCCATCCATTATCATCAGGGGTTGTGTTTACCTAATGTTTTTTGTATTTGACCGTTTTTTTAAATGGTGGTGGGAACAGTCTGAGGGGGAACATTTTGATAAATTGCAATTTATATGTCTAACCACTTGGTAAAGATTTGCAGACATTTTCAACTTTACGCACAGAATTCAGGTAAGTGAATGAATTAAAAACAGATTCCCATGAGAACATCTGAGCAGACTTGGACACTGTACCCGATGCATCTCGCTATGCAGGTGCTAACAACACCTTGAAGAGCTACAGAGACATTGCAGCACCTCAGTGACTGCACTGTATGCAGATGTGGTGGCAGAACACTGCAACTTAATCACTGATGCAAAAAGGGCACATGCTGCGTAATTTCCTCCTGCTGAAGCGTTCAGGAAAGTTGTCGATCAGTGAGTCATGCAGAATTCTGATCAACTTAATTGGAAAAATTTTCCCTCATTTCAAAAGGTTAGCTGAAGTGGACGTTGTAATTGCAGTCTCCAGTGCGAAAACAGAGCACATACTCAGCCTCCATTATGGTGCTTACACACCGAACGCGTATCGGTGGGTAAAGCTTGGAGCTTCGCAGCACAAATTGGGTGAGGAGCCGGGGTGTTTATTAATCCCTCTGACTCAGCTCGACTGGTAGCTCGGAGACCACAGTGCACCTGGCAGCCACACTCACACATGCCGGGCTGGATGGAGATAGTGCTCCCACCTTCTGGATCCTTCCGCTGCTGTTCGATTGGGTCTATCCCCACAGAAGCAGTCCCGACATTTAACGTGGTCAGCTCATAGACCAGAGTCCACTGGGAACGCCTGGAGGGTCAGGAGAAGGAGGGATGGAGGAGGAGGCCAGCAGAGCGGTCCAGGTCAGGATCTTTCCAAATTTCCAATTCACGCACATGAAATCAGCATATTTTAAAGCGCGACCCGTTCGCTTTGGACACGCTTCAAGATGCGATTGTGCAAGCGACCAGCTAGGGGCGTGTCACGCTTTTTGGTCGCATCTATCGCGTTCGGTGTGTAAGCACCGTTACACAGAAGTGGGAGTGCAGCTCAGGTCCATGCTGAGCGTTCAAACCACAGCAAGTAAAATGTTCATAATTAACATGACTGTAGTCTTGTTACATTAATGTTTCCTTTATGGTTGTGTATACAACACATATGACATTATATTCATATATATACATTAGCTTGATTTCAGTATGCGTTGGCTTAAAACACCCTTATGATAACACCAAGGTAATGTCTCAAAGCCCTTTAAAGTGTGCTTCCCTTTTCAGAGAAATTCAAACATTAACATGATTACTGCCCTGATGGTTGTGATTATATGAGGGCCATGTTTGTTATATTACCAAAAAGGACACGACAAGAACTAATAAGTTTCTTAATTGTCTCTGACTTCATTCTAACCTAATTTTGCTATGAATACACACACTTGAAAACCACATTTTCAATAAGATCTTTACATGTGGCTAATGAAAAAAACCCCAACTTGACTGTACTTTGGAAGATAAATCAGGAGTCTTAATGAAGTTTGACTTTCAATATTAGCAAACTCAGTCCCGACCTGCTTTGAAGATATGTTCCTCTTGCAATTCCAAGGAAAACTTTCACAGCTAAAACAATACATTTCAAAGCTGATTGCTCCAGAGCTTCGGTGTAGTGGAAATTAGCATAAGACATTTCGCTGATGGTAGACATGGTAGGACTGGAGCCCAGATATCACAAAACATCTTCGGAATGTATTTATTTTTATAAATACTTAATATTGGAATGGTGCTTATGACTTTAACAGTGACTGTAGCTCTCATTTGTTTAACAATTAATCTTAAAATTCTAAATAAGCATATTTTAAAGACATTAGCTGCTGAATGACTGTTTTTAGACAGAACTGCATAAAGATACTTTTATGTGATTATTTTCTAGAAGTGTTTTTTTATGGGCATCTAGGTTTATTTAACAAAAAAAAAATATTATACTGGATAATGTTTGAGACATTAAACAGAAGATCTGCCCCCGACTGGAAATGAACTGGTCTGCAGGGATCTCTATGTGCATGTAAACATCAACACCTCTCTGCAGGACACACTTCAGAGTGCATCCCGGCCTGTCGGGGAGAAGGCAGATGGACGATGTTGTTCTGGTTGGGATGAAAGAGGTGTGAAGGAGGTGCATTCAGCCAACTGTTCAGGGTCACGTAAGGGTTGTCCCTCTCCGCTTGAAAGAGAAACGACTTGAGACGTCATCAACAGAATCTCACACATGAGCAGCGCAGCACCCAACACAAACACTATTAGCAAAACAAACACTCCTGCTTCCAAGACAGAATGTCCTCTTCACGTGAACGTGGTTGTGTTTTTCTGTGGGCTTTTCTTTTCTTTTGTCATAGCAGATGTGACTAAAAAAAGCACATAAATCCCATTGGATTATAAATATAAGGCACAGACAGTGGAATTTTTTTTTTTTTTATGATTAACATTTTATTAAATTTTCAAGGTCACCACTCCATTGATACAAATCACATCAAATTTGCTTCAGTGCAACAATAAAGCAGTGGAAAAAACAGAGATACACACTGACATAAAACAAAACAAACCAAAAAAAAAAAAAAAAAAAAAAAAAAACAAAGGGAGAAAGCCGGCGGTTATTTATTTAGACGAACAATTTTTCACTCAGTGACTGTAGAGCCCTCCACCACTACTCCCATTCCGACTTTTAGGTTGGTCCTCTCAATTTGGACAGATAAAGATCCCACTTCAGGTGAAAACTCTCCATTTTGTTCAGCAGTCTATATGAAAGGCGTTCCAGTGCGGCCAATCTCCCCAGTTGGTTATACCAAAGAGTAATGGGTGGAGCGGAGGGGGCTTTCCACTGAGAAATTATTAATTTACGCCCCAGCATCAAAGCAGTCTGCACCCATTCAGCAGTTTTTGATGGGAAATGCTTTAAGAGGGAAGGATCTCCTAGTATGAATAGTCTCGGTAGGAAGGGAATGTCCTGTTGTATGACTGATTTGATGTACTCATAGACCCCAGTCCAAAAATCTTGGATTTTAGGACAGTTCCAGATCATATGGGTCAATGTGCCCACCCTACTCAGACATCTCCAGCATTCTGGAGCCTGTATGAGATTTGCCCTGTATAATCTTTGGAATTTTTAATATTTATAAAAAAGTGAGGTTTTGTACCAGCAAGAACGCAAATGCACTGCTGTTAAAGCCCAATGTACATGCTGTTCAGAAATGCTACCTTAGCAGAAAGCTAAAAGTCTTTTCAAGAAGCTGCCTCTTAAATTAGAACAGCTGTTGTTGCATGAGAGGAGGGTTCCCCCTTGGAGAGAATTGCCAATCACAGGGTAACAAAGAGATATACAGGACAAAAAATCCATGAACTCACACATTCAATCCTAAGGAGAATTTGGGAGACCAATTAACCTAACAATCATGCTTTTGGCTTGTGGGAAGAAACCAGAAAACCCTAGAGAAAACAAAAAACAAAACATGCAATGCACAGGAAGAACATGCAAACTCCACGCAGAATGACCACAGGCTGGGACTTGGACCTAGGACCTTCTATCCACAAGGCCTCGGTACTAACAACTGCACCATCCAAATAAAACAGAAGCAGGATGTTCTGCATACACACTACATTATGATTAACTGCATGCCATTAAAATTTTATTTTTTGTAATATCTGGATCTTCAACCACAAGCAGTTTGAGAGTTATTGTTAGTTATTGTTTTGAGAGGTCTCTATGGACAATAAAACTAGTCCAACTTCCGTATTCTAATTCAGTCAAGCTGTGAACAAAGTAAGTTAAGCATAAAGACTTTTTGGTGATAACATCACACACGTACTCTGTACATAGAGAGAATATAAGTCCCGATACTTATTTTATTAAACAGTTTTTCCTCTCACGAAAGTCAAACATATGTTCCACTAAAGAATTAAAAATGCGTATTCTGTGAACCTATTCAAGCACATTGGAGAAATCAATGCCTAGATGGCTTTCAATGAGAAAAAGACGGAGGTGTTGTTGTTTGGGCCCAGTGAACACTTTAAGCTTCAAGCTGGGCACCTTGAGCTACAATATAAAACATCAAGTAACAAATCTCTGGGTCAGGCTAGATTCTAGTCTTAAACTTGATGCCCAGGTTAGCTGGGTGGTCAAGTCTGGTGTTTTATTTTGTTTGTTTTTTTCACTTGAGGCCCCTACAATGAGCTTGAGGATTTTACTGGAGAGAAGGATGTCTGGGGTTCCCTCATTGACCTGTTGCCTTTACAAACCAATCTCAGACAATGGATGGATAGATGCTGTGAGGATTTTGGATAATATGTAGTAACATGATAGAAGAAGAGGTTCCTTTAAATTAACATTTTGATGGACATTGAGAGACAAATTTTATTTTTAAGGAGTTTTGAGGCAGTCAGCTTCAAACTCACTTGCTCTTAAGCATGATTGTCCCACATCATGAAATATTAACTTCTCCAGGTGGACTCCAGTTGGCTCCAAACTTGTCTGGATGAATAAATGAACGTAATAAATGCTAAAAATAATGTCCAGGTTGAAAAAAACAGAACTTTCCCTTTAAATGAGGACTCGAAAATTGTCAGATAACACCAAACATTATTTTTTTTTATTTTTTTATTTCTCATAGTCCAAATATCGATCCATTAAAAAGGGTTTGTTTTAAAGACGCACTCAGTAACTTTGCCCTCCATGGCCCTCTCAAAACTTGCGAAAAGCTAAATTTCTATGGAGCACATCTGAAGAGGCCAGTGAACGGTTTTACAAACTCGCTAGCCAAAACAACAAAAAGCATCAAACTAACAGCATGCCAGTTGGTAAACCGTCAGTACCAAGCATTAATAAAGCAAAACTTAGGCAAGGCAAGGCAATTTATTTGTATAGCACACTTTCAACACAAGGCAATTGAAGGTGCTTTACACGATGAGAGAAATTGTAAAATTAAAACATGGAATCAATAAGAGAAAAAATAAACAACTTATAAACAAGCATAAACGAGTACTTAGTCAGTACTTCCTGTAGGCATCCCAGGAGAGAAAAAATGTATAGTGCTGTTTTCAGCAGAGGGATACTCCCAGCTGTGACAGTTCCGAAAAGGATCATAATAAATAGTGGTATGCTGCCATAACATTTGGAAAACACATGTTAAGGTAAATAAGTTGTGGAGTACGTCTTTGAGGAACACAATTTTGTATTAGCTTTAATCTCACACCATGTAAAACTGACATTTATTTAATTGTCTCAACTTGTGTTTCAACAGAGATAGGGAAAACAATATGTCTACTGGGGAGAAGGTATCACTGCTGAGTTGCTATGCCCTCTACCACCGTTAGCGAGAAGAAGACATCAATCTTTTACTAATTCCTTCAAGTGTGAAAGGGTCCTTGAGGTGTCAGCCAAAGGGAAAACATGGTTCTAGCTGGAGGTATTGAATGAGTAGAGGATGAAGGGAGGAGATAGGCTTCCTTACTAGCAAAACCCTTCCTTATGGACCCCGCATAGCCCCCCCGCCCCCACCCTCAGCCTCAACCTTGCGGCTGACACCCCTGGACGACCGACCAGATGGCACCGGCATTAACTCAACAAAGGCGATCTAATTAGGGGTACAATAGAGAAAATAAAGGGGGTGACAGTTTCCCTGATGGACGGCACGCCACAGGAACAGCCAAGCAAGCCACTTGAGACCAATACCGCACCTCCAACCCCCATTCTCACAGACACACACACTTTCACCGAACATACCCCCCCCCCCTTCCCCTGCAGTAAAATAGGGGGCTATGACTTTATTACCCCTCATTAACACAAATTAGACCACTTGAGCCTCTCTGAATGGCAATGACAAATTGAATTAAGTGTTTGGAAACAAGTCAGTCTCCGTCTATGGCCAGGCTGCCACCATATTGCTTAGACAATCAATGTGTACGTGTGGGTAAGAAAGAATAAATCTGCTATTATTTGAGGTAGGTGGAGACCTGAGAGGCTATGAATGGACTGAATTCCTTTGGAAAGACATGGGTACCCCCGGTTGAGATGAGTTAAGTCAAGCAAGTTAAAGGAGGAATAAAACAGAGGAACTGATGGTTTGAAACAATTTACAGCACGTACGAAATCCAGACATTTAGTCATTTATCACTTGATTCATGTATCAGTTTTATAGATTGAAACAATTTTTTTTTCTCAATTTTTATTAGGTACTTTATTTAAATTGACTGTCATGATTAATTTAACCCTCAATGCAAATTGAATAAAAATATCGTAAATGTTTTGTCAGAAGTATTGAAAAGAAAAGTTAAAACTTAACATACTTAATTTGAACAACTGTGCCACATACCAAACAACTTGTTCCTGGGGGTGCATTCGTTCTGTTTAGTTTATGTTAAAAAGCTGCCAAATTTACTGTCAGGAATAAGACAAATATCTGACATTATAGACCAACGTTACCAACAGTTCATCATTTTTGATGATGATAAATATAACACTGTGAGAGAGTTTTAGAGAACTACTGATTTTACAGCAATTGTTTGGTAAGATTAAACCAAGTTATAGTTTTTTTTAATAATAATTTTAATGTTCTGGCTTTGGTAAGAATTTAATTACAATAATATATATTTTAGTATATATATTATATATAAAGTAGTAGGAGTGCTTGATCAAAAAAATGCTTCAATATACATTAATCAAATTTTTAGATAGAAACCTTTGGTAACCCTTATATTTATGGAATGACATTAACTGTAGTGTCTCTGAAAAGAGTATGCTGACACCTTGTGGTGTACACTGAAATAACTTTTCATCATTTCCAAAATCACTATAATCAGGGATGCAAGTGGTCAAAGTATTAGTAAAAGGAAGGGAGGGAGGGAGGGATGGATAGATAGATAGATAAATAGATAGATAGATCGAGTAAATAGAGGGCAAATAAAACCCCAAATCAGAAAAAGTTGGGATGGTATGTAAATTAAAATCAAACTGAAAACAGTACTCTGTTAAATTGTCTGAGGCGTTTGTAACATTGAAAACAATACAACCGTATATTATTTATGTGTACCTCTTGATTTTTTTTGTTTTTTCCAAAATAAACACATATTCCAATTTTAGTTGGATGAGTATGCCCTCTAGCTGGTCCATCCCAGATGCCTCTGACCTCAGAGAAGTCCACCGCATCTGGACACTGTTAACATAGGGCTTCCTTTATGCACAAAATAATTTTAACTGGCATTTGTTGATGTAGCTATGTACTGTAGTACTTGACAAAGGTTTGCCAAAGTAGTCCTGAACCCATGTAGTGTTATCGCTTGTTGATGAATGATGAATCTTGATGCAGTGCCGCCTGAGGGATTGGATATCACTGTTGTTTGGTTTAGGTTTGCACCCTTGTCCTTCAAGTGCTGAAATTCTTTCCTTGAATCTTTTAATTGTGTTATTGAATTGAATTACCTTTGTTTTTATTGTGCAACAATGACATTTGAGCAGCTACTCCTTGAAATGATTCCTTTAAAGATTATAAAAAAAGTAAACCAAAGTATTATGGATGCACCGATACCGTCCTTATGTACTGTATCTTATCGGTTAAAGTGAACTGATACCATGAACCGATACTTAAAACTGTAAACTCTGCAATAACTCCACAATATTTGTTTATTTTTCACTTGAAATTTTTATTAATATTTTATATTTTTTATCTAATTCACCATCATTTGTTGTAACATGCAGGAAGAGAATAAAACCTGTCTTCCAATTCATTAAATTTTTTTGTGTGGTACAAGTACACTATAGGTACTTGGTATGGCCAAGTACTCAAATTCAAGTATTGTATCGTATTGGTTTGAAAAAAGTGGTATAGTTGCAACCCTACTAAGGATGTATATATACTAATACATATACATATCCATACATATATAAATAAACACATACATAGACATACACATACAAACAAATTAATTAATTAGTATTGAATTAAGGACGAGCTTAGTGCAGATGTATTGCTTTAGCCTTATTTAATGTAGTTATTGCTGTTGGAAAGAAACTATCCCTTAGTCTGCTTTAACAAGCTGTGTGTGACCTGTATCGCCCATTCGAGGGTAGGAGGTCAAACAGGTATTTGCCGGGGTGTGAAGAGTCTTTTATGATGCGAGAGCTGGCGATGTCCTCCAAACAAGACAGAGAAGAATCCGCAATACTATGGGCTGCGTTTTTCACTCTCTGGAGTCAATCTTACGCAGTTAAAAGGGGAAATATCCAAATTTCTTCCAATATTTCTTTGAGGAATATTGTTTTTAAAAATTTCAATTATTTTGTCACATTATTTATTGGCAAACTGGCAATCCTATGCCCATCTTTGCTGCGAAAGGAGTAGACCTTTCTTGGATGATGCTTTAGTACCAAATCAAAATTACGATCACATGTAGACATTACCTGTTTCAAATGACATTATTTAACTCATTTTTAGCCCTAAATTGCAGCGGTCCCAACCTTTTTTGCAGTTTGTTGCAGGTCTGAATGACAGGAAAGGATGTATATGTAGAAATGAAATGAAGTTGACCAGACAAAACAACATGTACAGTATTTTGTCTTTATATTGTCTGCAATGAAATACAAGTCAAAGTAAATTCAGAAGTCACAACTCTTTCTGATTTGCTGCTATACGTTTTGTTTCTCTTTAAGGTTGCATTAACACCTGATAGTCTGGTAGAATCAGTTTGATTGGGGACCAAAATTGCAACATTGTTGCTGTTTTTAACTTGTGCAGTTTGCATTCACACTGCTCTTTTTTTATATTAACCAAAGCTTTGTTGCAACAATTTCCCCTGTGTATTTTGGTGTTGCAGTGGTGCTGCAGCACTTCGTGCAGTGGGGGAAACTTCACAGTAGAGTGGAATGTAAACAAACATGGAGTGGCAGCGGACTGTAGTGGTTTCAGGACCTATCTGTCTTTGGCAAATGTGAAGGTCAATCATGCTGCAGCAGCTCAAGATGAACAGAGCAGAGGCAGAGGACTATGGAGAATGTTGTGTTTCTTTGATACAGTGTTTCACCTAAAGCAACAATATTAGCATCATTAGCAGCTAAGTTATCATGGATCACAGGATAGACCCCACATACCATAACAAAGTTGAACCGCTTTTGAAGTTGGTGATATCTAAGTGTTAGATGACTGAACTTTGATACTGATGAATTGTCCTGCAACAAACTTCTGCATCCATACTGTTGCTATTTCTGTGTATCTGTTCTGTATCTCTGTTCTGTATTCTCCAAACCACAGACGGTCTCGGCAGATGACCGCTTGTGCTGAGCCTGGTTCTGCCAGAGGTTTCTTCCTGTTAAAAGGGAGTTTTTCCTTTCTACTGTAGCATCATGCTTGCTCAGTGTGAGGGATTGCTGAGAATTACACGACACAATCTTCTGTGGTTCTCTAATTTCTACATTAAACATTGTATTTTAATAACCCTTCTTGTAAAGTGCCTTGAGATGACATCTGTTGTGAAACGGCGCTATATAAATAAACTGAATTGAATTGAATTAAATTCATGATGAATTAATTTGTGTTGCCAAACTAAAACTACTGGTAATATTATCTCAGACTGTGTTCAGCTGTTGTATCCCCTCACACATTTTTTTTCCTTCCCTGGGATCTCTTCTATTTTATCTGTATGGTCCCACTAGCGCAGATTATAACAACCAACAAGATTAGTTACCATACCTATGCAGATGACAATCAGCTTTACATTACAATGTCACCAGCTGACTTTGAACCCATCCAAACCCTAAATTAATGCATCAAGCAAATCAATAGCTGGATGTCCACAAAATGTTCTCCAACTGAATGGAAACAAAACTGAAGTAATTATAATTTGGACCTAAAGAGGAACGATTAGAAGTTGCTACCCAGTTTAAATGAATACAACTAGAAACCACTGACCACGCCCAAAATCTAGGTGTAGTTATGGACTCATACCTGAACCTCCAAGGCAAGACAAAACAAGGAAAGACAATTTCATTTGTATGACACACTTCAAAAGCAGCTCTAAAAAATATGTTTTTTTTAGCGTTGACTCAGTGTTTCAGCAGCTTTACAATCCTGTGGAAGTTTGTTCCAGATGAGATGAGCATACTGAATATGTATAGTGAAACATACATTCAGTATACAATGTTGCTAAGCTGTTCAATGATTTATAAACTAATATAATAATTTTGAAGTCTATTCTCTGATTGACAGGAATCCACTATAAGGACTTTAGAACTGGGGTCATGTGCGCTACATTCCTGGTTCTAGTGAGGACAGAAGCAGCCACACTCTGGGTTAGCAGAGGGTTTGACTTTTTAGGCAGACCTGTGAGGACAGTGTTGCCATAACAAATCTGACAAAAGATAAATAAATCGATTAGTTTTTCAAGGTACTGCTGCAACATTAGTCCTTCAATCCTAATTATCTAATTATCCAAGGTCACATAAAAGCCATCACAGAGTCAGCCTTCTATAACCTTTAGAACATTTCTAGGATTAAATGACTGATGTTGCAACGAGACTTTGAAAAACTAATCCATGAATTTATCTGTAGTCAGACTGATGACTGCAACAGCTTCCTCACAGGTCTGATTAAAAAGTAAATCAGTCAGCTGCAGCTGATCCAAAACACTCCTGCTGGCGTCCTCACTAGAACCAAGAAAGTAGAGCACATCATCCCAGTTCTAAAGTCTTTACACTGGCTCCCTGTAGCACAGATATTAGACTTCAAAATACTCCAAGTAGTTTATAAATCACTTAATGGCTAAGTACTAAATTATGTTGGAGATTTGTTGTCACTATACCAACCTCCCAGACCACACAGGTCATCTAACTTTGGTCCACTAATCATCCCTAGACCCAGAACCAAACATGGAGAAGCTTTTGGTTTCTATGCTTACCTTATTTGAAACACACTTCCTGATGACTTCAAAGCAGCTGAAACACTGTGCTACTTTAAATCAAAAGTAAAAACATATCTGTTTAGAGCTGGACTTTCATATGTTTTTATGTGTCAAATGTTTTATGTCTCTAATGTATTTTATGCTTATCATGCTTTGTTATGTATCATGTTATGAGTGCTTCATGCTTTATTACTGTTTTAACTTTATTGTTAAATTTTGACACCCTCAGTGGGGTGGGATAATTTGTTTGGGCAGGTTTGTACCTAGTACTTCCACTGTGTAAAGATAGATATACAGAGTGATGTCCTCGCTTAGATGAAGTTGTGCACAGCCAGACCGGGAGGACAGTCTCAATCCAGCCGATTGTTTGACCTGAGAGTGCAAAAGTAATTCTGTCTAATGTTGTATTTCATCCTTTTTATCCTTCATTATGTATCATGTTTTTGTGTTTCTTTATCACAGAGTCATGTAAAGCACCTTGAATTAGCTTGTTGTTGAAAGTGTGGTATACAAATAAAATTGCCTTGTTTTGTCTCCCTTTGTTTTTCCTTCTTTTGGTCATTGAGTAAATGGTATAGAAAATATCCTCTCAACCACCAGTCCCCACTTGAAGACATGAAGGCCAGAGGGGAAAGCAACTGAGAACCTGCAGAATGATTTCAAGACAAAATGAAAAGCCCGGTTAAAAATCCATGTTACAAATTTTTTAAGTAAGACAGTTCTTGTGTTTTATGCCATCTCCAGTCTGTAGTGTACAAGTTAGAAGGCAGAAGACTGGTTCCAAAATATAGGATTTCCCATGAACTAAAAAGTTATCTTGCCTGATTTGAGTCTTAACCGAAGAACGGGGACTTCTTTGTGTCAAAAGGAATCTTTTCATTTCACTGACAAAAATCACATTTGGGGTACCCATGGGCTCCATTCTGGGGCCCTTCTTATTTAATATCTATATGCTCCTGCTAGCTCAGATTATAAGTCAGTATCTCTGTTGCCAGCTGCCCTGAGTTTTCCTGACCGTCCCCCAATCTTTTGTTGAATCGTCATAACCCAATGCGTCATTGTCTGGTCCATGTCTCTGTGCTCCCCTGAGTTGGACTAATTATCATTAAAACATATGTTTAAGCTATCTCTACATTTGGGTCTAACCAACAAATCATGAAACTACAGTAGCTATGTAGATTATACTCAGTTCTACATTACAATGTAACCAGGCGACTTTGAACTCATCCAAATGCTAGACAATTCCATTGAGCAAACCAGTGCATCAATGTTCCATAACTTTCTCCGGCTGAACAGAAACAAAACTGAAGTAAATATCTTTGGATCTAAAGAGGAACAAGGTCAGCCTTCTATCATCTGAAGAACATTTATTGGATTAAAGGTATAACATCACAACATGACTCGAAAAACTCATCCATGCATTTATCTTTAGTCTGACTGATTCCTGCAGCAGTACGGGCATTTAGTCAGAGCCTTAGTCAGAAAAATACTGGACTTTTAAAATGCATTTATACAGTTTAAGTCAAACCAACCTGGGTTTAAGAAATTGGACTACGATACCCCGATATTGCAATTTGAAAATCAAATTGCTCTGCATGTAAAGGCTTTCATCACTAGCTGAGCTATTAGAAACCCCGACACTACCACTTCAGGAAGTAATGAGACCACTGATGTGAGAACAGCAACAACAGTCCGAGCAGCAACAATGAGCGTGACACAAACAGTGTAGTACCTGCAAAATGTACTGTGCTGCAGCGTTGTTCGTTTTTTCACTATTTGTGCAAATCCTGTTGTTTCTCCATCTGCTTCACTGATTTTAGTACTTTTCACTATCTGTTTGACTCCACTTCAATAGAAGAAAGTCTCTGGTCACATCGCCACCTAGTGTCGTGGAGTCTACTGCACTTAATTTAAGAATTCTTAATTTAAGAAATCTTCTGAGTCACATGTAAACTGGGACACAACTCTCAACTCTGCTAAGCCATTAGTTTGATCTCATCCAAAAACTTGATTTAGATGTGCATGTAAATGTATTGAGTGTCCTCACAGGTCTGCCTACAAAGTCAATCAGACAGAGGCAGCTGATCGAGAATGCTGCCGCTTCCATCCTCATTAGAACCAGGAAAGTAGTGGATATCACCCCAGTTCTAAAGTCCTTACACTGGCTCTCTTTAGCTCAGAGAATAGACTTCAAAAATACGTTAACAAGTTTATAAATCAATGAATGGCTTAGCACCAAAGTATGTCAAAGATTTATTTTTTATACCAACCCCCCATCATCCATCCATCATCTTCCGCTTATCCGGGGTCGGGTCGCGGGGGCAGTAGCCTAAGCAGAGAGGCCCAGACATCCCTCTCCCCAGCTACTTGGGCCAGCTCCTCGGGAGCGGGTCCTGGGTCTTCCCTGGGTCTCCTCCCGGTGGGACGTGCCCAGAACTCCTCAACAGGGAGGCGTCCAGGAGGCATCCTGACCAGATGCCCGAGCCACCTCAGCTGGCTCCTCTCGATGTGGAGGAGCAGCGGCTCTACTCTGAGCCCCCTCCGGATGACCAAGCTTCTCACCCTATCTCTAAGGGAGAGCCCAGCCACCCTATGGAGGAAACTCATTTCAGCCGCCTGTATCCGCGATCTCGTTCTTTCGGTCACCACCCAGCGTCCGTGACCATAGATGAGGGTAGGAACGTAGATCGACCGGTAAATTGAGAGCTTTGCCTTTCGGCTCAGCTCTCTCTTCACCACGACAGACCGGTACAGCGCCCGCATAACTGCAGACGCCTTACCAATCCGTCCAACGATCTCCCGCTCCATTTTTCCCTCATTCGTGAACAAGACCCCCAGATACCTAAACTCCCCCACTTGAGGAAAGACCTCATCCCCGACCCATAGAAGGCCCCCTTCCCTTTTCCGGCTCAAGACTATGGTCTCGGATTTGGAGGTGCTGATCCTCATCCCAGCCGCTTCACACTCGGCTGCGAACCGCTCCAACGAGAGCTGTAGATCACGTTCAGATGAAGCCAACAAGACCACATCATCTGCGAAAAGCAGAGACCCGATCCTGAGGTCACCAAAACGGATTGCCTCAACACCTTGGCTGCACCTAGAAATCCTGTCCATAAACATTATGAACAGGACCAGTGACAAAAGGCAACCTTGGCGGAGTCCAGCTCTCATTGGAAATGAGTCCGACTTACTGCCGGCAATGCGAACCAGACTCTGACACCGTTCATATAGGGACTTAACAGCCCGTATCAAAGGGCCTGGTACCCCATACTCCCGGAGTACCCCCCACAGGACACCCCGAGGGACACGGTCGAACGCCTTCTCCAAGTCCACAAAGCACATGTAGACCGGTTGGGCGAACTCCCACGCACCGTCCAGGACCCTGCCGAGGGTGTAGAGCTGGTCCAGTGTTCCACGGCCAGGACGAAAACCGCATTGTTCCTCCTGAATCCGAGGTTCGACTATCCGTCGGACTCTCCTCTCCAGAACCCCCGAATAGACCTTACCAGGGAGGCTCAGAAGTGTGATCCCCTATAGTTGGAACACACTCTGTGGTTCCCCTTTTTAAAGAGGGGGACCACAACCCCGGTCTGCCAATCCAAGGGAACTGCCCCCGATGTCCACGCAATATTGCAGAGCCGCGTCAACCAACACATCCCTACAACATCCAGAGCCTTGAGGAACTCCGGCCGAATCTCATCCCCCCCGGTGCCTTGCCACCAAGGAGCTTTTTAACAACCTCAGTGACTTCAGCACCAGAGATTGGAGAGCCCGTCCCAGAGTCCTCAGAATCGGCTTCCAAACAGGAAGGCGTGTCGGTGGGATTGAGGAGGTCTTCGAAGTATTCCATCCACCGACCCAAAACGTCCCGCGTTGAGGTCAGCAGCTCACCGCCCCCACTGTAAACAGTGTTGGTGGCAGACCGCTCCCCCCCCCTGAGATGCCGGATGGTTGACCAGAATCGCTTCAAAGCCATACGGAAGTATGGGGGAGAGGCGGGGGACATTGAGTCTGAATGGGCCATGTTCCATGCCTCCATTATCGAAGCGGCTGACCGTAGTTGTGGCCGTAAGGTAGTCGGTGCCACAGTCAGTCGCGGCAGCAACCCTCGAACCCGATGGTGGACACCAGCGGTGAGGGATGCTGTCAAGCTGAATAAGGAGTCCTATCGGGCCTTTTTGGCATGTGGGACTCCGGAAGCAGCTGATAGGTACCGGCAGGCCAAGCGGAGTGCGGCTCGGATGGTCGCTGAGGCAAAAACTCAGGCGTGGGAGGAGTTTGGAGAGACCATGGAGAACGACCAACCCCTCAGACCACTTAGTTATTATAATTTTGTTGATTAATTCATTAGCAATAGCTGGAAATTCATAACAGTCCAATGTTTTAATGTTTGGTATGTTTTAGATGTTATGTTATCTATTTTTGTTGTTGTTTCGTTGCTTCTTTTATTTTTTTCTCTAATCACCCAAAGTACCTTGAATTGCCTCGTTGCTCAAATGTGTTCAACAAGTAAAAAAGGCCTTGCCTTGCCTTGTAAAATTTTCTTTCCCTTTGTGGGTTAACATCTCATATGTAACACATATGGTTTAATACACATATGTTGTTTGTTTAATGTGCAGACACTTCATGAAACTTTTTGCCTGCTGAGGTAAAAAATTGGTAGGGGGTAAAGGCTGTACACTGTGTTCAGTATCATTAGGCAAGTCATTTTTTTGACCATCATTTCCATGCTTTTTGTACGACTCAAATATGGAGTTGAATGCTTATTGGATATATGCATATCAAGGGATGTGTGTGTATAACGTCTGACGTGAGGAGATTAACAGCATATCTAGAAAAGCACAATTATTAGTCAGCTCCTGACCACAATCAGGAAAAATCTATAATGTGTAGCTAAGAGAGTAATAACAAGATTTAAAGTCATTTGAGTGTAATCAACTTTGTTTTATCACAGTCAATTTTAAGTTTTATTGTTTTTCCAATCAAACACTAGATGGCGATAGAGATTTAAAATACAAGTACGTTTCCAGGTGAAAGTGCTTGCACCTTTACCTTTTAAACTTGTCAGCTTTTACAATGCCCTGTGACAGACTGTTAATAGATGGATGGATAGAAGAAATACATATATGTGTTTCCCATTGTGATTAAAAATCTAAACCAGGTCAATTTATAATTTGTTTGTAAAATAAGCAAATAATATGGTCTTATTAAAATCATCAAGTTTCACAGAACCATCAAATCCCTACAATGCCCCCATTGTAAAACACCCAAGATGTTAAATGGTTCAATCCAATCCGAAAATATATGTATTCTAATGTTGTAAAATACACAAAAATTTGATTTGATTTTTTTTTTTTTTTTTACTTTGATTTGACTCCGAATTCCACACCAATTACTTGGGGCTTTACTCTGACCTGAACTTATTTAATTGAAAAGACTGATATTTGACCCAATAATAAAAAATTATAACATCTATTAATTCATAATCGCTCACTTTTACATCATTTCACTCATTCCGAGGCGCTGATCCTGTGATAACAAGTGGAGACTCTTTCTGTATGTGAGACAGCTGCAGAAAGGCCAATCGGATTGCTAGATTTTAAAAAATTAAGCCATTTCTTTAGAGTGCTGCAGCCAAGACAGTTCTGCTCTGAATAGTGAATTCTTTCACAACCTAAAATGCAGAGTAGTTGACAAAAATGCAGTGCAACATGTAAAAACATGCAAGAAGAGAATCACAGAGATGGCACAACGTCAAACTTTTTTTTTTAAGTTCTAAAATAAATGGTAGGTTGCAGCTTCTTCCTCACAGGCTCTCCCATTTGTGACGTTTATTGTATCATCTGAACCGGGAGAAGTTATTCTGATTAAGGAGAAGAATTGCATGAACCATCTCGGCTAAATTTTTGAAATATCCAGATGCACATCTGATAAATTTAAGATACATTTAAATGGACTGCCATTTTCTGTTGGAAAATATATAATTTTCAACAAACTTTAAAAAAGTTTTTTTTGGTGCTTATTTCAAGTTACATGTTGCAAATTCTGAAGTACAGCTATTTTTAAATCCATAGAGATAACTTGAAAACCAGCTCACCTGTATTCAGCTGCTTCATATCAAATCTGGCTTGTATGCTGCCATCATAATATTGGCCTTAAGGCCATCTGTTTTCAGTAAACTGTCATTTCTTTCATCTCTCAGTTGCAATACTCCTTTTAGCCATAAGATCATGCTGTTGCACCACCCTATTTCTTGCTCCCTGCTTGAGTTGTAGAGGTCTTGTTTGTCAGCCTGTAGACTGGAATACTTTGTCCACCTGGAAGTGGTACAAAAGAACAGTTGTGCAGGAAGCGTCTGCAATTTCCTCCCTCTTGCGTCACAAACGCATTACTGTGCCTCTAACTTAAACCGCAACCACATGGAAGCCAGTGTAGCGCTGGAATGTTCCCATTCGCAAAAAAACACATTAAGACTGCAGAAACTTTTGGCTGACTGAAAGGCTTGGTTGAACTCTTTTTGTGATCCTATCAATGAATGAGCTAACGCGTAGAAGCTCCTGTTTTAGAAAACAATGAAACAGCTGGTGTCAAAGTTTTCCCTCCTATCTTATATTTTGATCTCCATCTTGCATCCTTTTTTTGTTCCTGATATTTGGGTTGTCTCATCTTTTATTACTTTCCTTCACGTTTTAGAGCCACTCTTTCGGCCATGGAAAAACTAACAAATGTTTTCCTGATTCCTAATGTAACAGTCAACACTGCTTGCTGAAGTCAAAAGACAAACAGAGAACAAATAAGGTATACTTGTAACATGTTCGTAACCTTTTCTTCTCCCAGGAAACAACTCATAGATTTAGAACTGCCTCTTGCCACATTGTTTTTTGGTATCATGACAATTCTATAGTTACAGCATAATGTATGTGCAATACTCTTCTTTGTAGGGCTTGAAAATATCAGCTTGTGAAAATACACAGTCAGCAGCTATTACTGCAGCACAGGGTTGAGTGCTCATTTTGCTCCCTTTCTATTATTTACCTCCACTTGCAGAGCAGTTTATCTTGCAAATTCCCTTTAAACCTGTTGAAGCCTTCTTTTGTTCCAATTTTACAATATCAAATGAGAACCAAATCCCTTGTACCCTCTGGCAGTTTTAGTTCAATGCATTATTCAATAACAGGAGACAGAGAGCAGACCAGTTTTACTGATTAAACAATGATCAATGTGGAAAGTTTGTTTTATTTTGCTCACAAGATAAGAAAACAGCCTTCAGCCATTCTTAATGAACATTGTGTCTGCAGGAATTAGGTAGATAAGAATGAAGACAAATTGTTTGGAGTAAAAGGGTCAGCATTTCTTTCCACCAGCGTTAATCCAAACACTGACAGTATGAACCAAATGGTTCATTTTCTCAAAGTTGTTAGAATGGAGTAAACTTAATTTGAGTCAAAATAGGGGAAGAACAAAAACAATTATTGCGATCTTTTGTAGGATTTATGAACATATTAGACTCCCTTATTTACATTTGTTATCTAATATTCTTGATAATTAGTTGAGTGTATTAATCATCCCTCTTTACAGCATTTATTGTGCAATCCTCAGAAATGAAAACCATATAAGCACTATATGTCATATAGTAATTACTGACCTTCTGGGAGAACCAATGGAGAGTAAAGGTGAACATGTCAGAGGTTCTGAACTCGAGGTCAGCTCGGTAGCACTTCTTGCCAACTTCGCACAGCTATTGAAGAGGAGTGGACCAGCATTCCACAGGCCGCAATCAACAACCTGATCAATTCTATCCAACGGAGATGTGTTGCACTGTGAGGCAAATGGTAGAAACAACAAATACTTACTGGGTCCCAGACCCCCCAATAAAGCAAAACTGAACATTTAAGAATGGCCTTTTATTGTGGCCAGTCTAAGGCACACCTTGCAATAATCATACGGTCTAATCAGCATCTTGATATGGCACACCTTTAAGGTGAGATAGATCATCTCAGTAAAGGAGAATTGCTCAATATCACAGATGTAGACAGATTTGTGAACAATATAAGACAGAAATAGTTATTTTGTGTATGTAGATAATGTTTCAGATCTTTGAGTCATCTCATAAAAAATGGGAGCAACAACAAAACTGTTAGGTTTATATTTTTGTTAACAGAACCAAGATGACAAAAAAGAATAAAAAATTGCATGTATAAAAATTAGGGATGCAATGATAACACTTTTTTCAAACTGATACGATATCGATACTTGGAAGTGAGTACTTGCTGATATCCAGTACCAATAGTGATATTTCTACTACACACAAAAATGCAATGAATTGGAAGACAGGCTTTTTTTTCTTTTCTGCTTATTGCAGCAAATAATCTTGAATTAGATAAAAAACAAACATAAAACTTAAATTTCAAATGAAAACTAAACATTCTCTGTGAAATTATTGCAGGATTTCCACATTTTAAGTATCGTTTCATGGTTTCTGAACAAGTACATTAAGGCAGTATTCTACCCAATACCAGTATCTGTATCAATGCATCTCTAATAACAATATTAATAAACTAAGATAACACTGTTCAGCTTCATATAAACAAAAATCTCCATAAACTAAACAAACTTCAGGCCTGTCACTGGCTGAAATGAATAAAAAAAGATAGATTATCTGAACAAACAGATATTTTACCATTACGTAATTTTTAACTTTGACTTTTAAAAAACAAAGCAAAAACCCCTATTTGTGTTGTTCCCTTTGTTTCCCTTCTGTAAAGGGTTGGAGAAAGTGCTCAGACTTGGAACGGGAAAAACACCACCCACGGTGGGCGAGAGGGGAAATTATATATATATATATATATATATATATATATATGATATGGTTATTTAAATCAGTTGAGTTCAATTCAATTCAATTCAGTTTATTTATATAGCGCCATTTCACAACAGATGTCATCTCAAGGCACTTTACAAAAAGAGTTATTACAATACAGTGTTTAGTGTAGAAATTACAGAACCACAGAAGATTGCGTCGTGGAATTCTCAGCAATCCCTCATACTGAGCAAGCATGCAGCGACAGTGGGAAGGAAAAACTCCCTTTTAACAGGAAGAAACCTCCGGCAGAACCAGGCTCAGCACAAGCGGTTATCTGCCGCGACCGTCTGTGGCTTGGAGAATACATAACAGAGACACAGTTCAAAGATACCTTATTAAGAAAAACTAGAAGTTTAACTCATATCCAGAATTCCTCAAAGAGTATTTGTAGATCCTCATGGCTGTGGACAGGAACGTTCGCCTGTAGCGCTTTATATTACAGTGGATCTAAAGCCTCTAACTGAAGAAACTCTCTCTCATGAAGAGAATGCTCATAGATGTTTTTAATTTTAAGAAGGGGCATTTTTTAAACAGTAATCTCAAGACAGCCAAAAAGCTTTAGTGTATATTCTATGTATGTTATATAATATTTTTGTATATTAATTTGCGCCTCGAGGAAGTGCTTGCTGCAAATTGATGGTATATAAAACTTGCTAAAACTGAATATCATGAATTATTATGCCATTAAAGAACACAGTTGCCCCTTTAGATATTTCTCCCATTGCATGAATATCAAGAGAATTCTTAAATTTGACTTGTTTGAATTCAGTATGACATTTTTATTTTAGTTGATTTTCTTCCGGAATTCAACATGTGTAAATAGTTTGTGGGAATTGAGAAATTTGAGAAATAATGCTGATAAAACAACTAATATAATAAAATGTCATTATTCTAATTATTTGGAAAGAACAAACATAAAAAAATCATCAAGAGTCAAAGCTTTTTCAATATATTTACAACATTTAATTTAAAAGGAGATTTTTGTATTTTTTATCTATTTTTGAATAGATTGTTAATATTATTAGACGTGCTATAATATGGTTGTTGCTCCCTACCCTCTCAATGCTGAAGATAAATGACCAAATCGAGGTTTATCTTGCAGGTGTTCACAGGTCAGATTTTAAAGTAGAATGAATCCATCTCTATGTGTCTCAAAATGAAATGTGCGCCTCACCACTTTTTTTTTAAATTAGGGACTGATATGTGACACTAAATTACCCTCTGGGCAATAATAAAAGAGCTAAAGATGGTGTACTTATTTTTTTTTTACCTTGCTGAGATAGAATGACTTTCATGCTTTGCTGCCGTCCAATTTTATGTCTGGGTGTTGCTAGGCGACAAGAACATCCTTATTGTGAGTGTATTCTGGGAAATGTTGGGGCCAACAAGTGAATTCTTTTTAGCTTATCACATATCTTTAACACTGATAATGTGTTCTGAGGAGTTGGAAGTATGTGATGTAAAAAGACTGTCTAGTTGGGAGGCAGCAAAGCTGTTTGATCAGTGAATACTTTCTGTAGCAATTTATATTAATGTGTATTCTCTGAGTCATATTAGCTGCATCCCTTAATGAATACATACAGTTTTCTTTCTTGTTAATAAATGTGTGACCAAATCATGAATCAGCTCTTTGTGGACTAATATTTTATATTTCTAATATTAAAATTTTTTGTTAGTTGTGGGCAACAAGGCAGCACATTTAATCATTATTACATTTTTACTAGCTGATGACATCATGAAATTAAACCTGAAATTGAACCTGTCCACTGGCGCCAGAACTTGGCCCCAAAAAGAAATAACTGGTGATGTATTCATACTTCTTAGACAAATAGTGACTTTAATCTGGACAGCCAAGTTAAATCAAATCCAACTTTATTTATGTAGCACTTTTCACGCAAAATAGCATTTCAAAGTGCTTTACAAATTAAAATGACCCCACATACCCCTCCCAACCCAGAATAACAACAGTGTCACAGATATACCTCTCTTCCTCCCAACCCATATCCCATGCGCACACACACCTAAAGGCAACAGTTAAGAAAACCAACATTAAGCGGAATATAGATGAGCCAGGTAAGGAATTATTGTGGTTGCAAAGTTCTGCCGTTATCATTTAAGACAGTGGAAAAGGTTTACGTTTTTTTTGTTCTTTCCTGGCAGAACTTGGAAACAGATCGATGCTTTAGTTTGGTCCATCTTAGGTTACAGTAATTAGCTTCATGTTGTAATCCTGACTGTCATTTCTGCAGTTTTTCTAAACATCCTGGCATTTTACTGATACAAATGAAACCAAACAGATTAACTCGGTTCTACCTTCACTCCTTTGACTACCTTTGTACTTAAGAGTTCACTTTAGAAAAGGGAAGACAGCACAAATGTATTAGTATAACACACTTTCAGCAACAAAGCAACTCAGTTTTGAGTGATTAGGGGGAAGAATAACAATAACAATAAGACAACAACAAAAACAGTAACAACATCAGAAGCATGAAGTAATTTAAAACGCCTTTTAATTGCCTTTATGTGACCGTGGAGGTTCAGCTCTCAGTTCACCATTTTTGAGAGTTATAAAATAAAGGCAGCTGGACTGCCTTCTGAAAAAAGGAATCAGCTTGGCCCAAACAAAGCTAGTGGAAATGCACCAAAAATGGGCTGAGTCTACCCGGCCATGCTGAGGCGGTTGTAATGGACCAGGACCTCTATACACAGTCACGTGACATTGTAAATTATGGTGGAAAATAAGTATTTGATCAATAACAAAAATTCAACTCAATACTTTGTAATATAACCTTTGTTGGCAATAAAAGAGGTCAAACAATTACTATAGGTCTTTACCAGGTTTGCACAAACAGTAGCTGGTATTTTGGCCCATTCCTCCATGCAGATCTTCTCGAGAGCAGTGATGTTTTGGGGCTGTCGCCGAGCAACACAGACTTTCAACTCCCTCCACAGATTTTCTATGGGGTTGAGGTCTGGAGACTGGCTAGGCCACCCCAGGACTTTCAAATGCTTCTTACGGAGCCACTCCTTCGTTGCCAGGGCGGTGTGTTTGGGATCATTGTCATGGTGGAAGACCCAGCCAAGTTTCATCTCCAAAGCTCTCACTGATGGAAGGAGCTTTTGGCTCAAAATCTCACAATACATAGCCCCATTCATTCTTTCCTTAACACGGATCAGTCGTCCTGTCCCCTTAGCAGAAAAAAAGCCGCAAAGCATGATGTTTCCACCCCCATGCTTCACAGTAGGTATGGTGTTCTCGGGATGCAGCTCAGTATGCTTCTTCTTCCAAACACGACGAGTTGAGTTTATACCAAAAAGTTCTACTTTGGTTTCCTCTGACCACATGACATTCTCCCAATCCTCTGCTTTATCATCCATGTGCTCTCTGGCAAACTTCAGACGGGCCTGGACATGCACTGTCTTAAGCAGGGGGACACGTCTGGCACTGCAGGATTTGATTCCCTGTCGTTGTAGTGTGTTACTGATGGTAACCTTTGTTACTTTGGTCCCAGCTCTCTGCAGGTCATTCACCAGGTCCCCCCGTGTGGTTCTAGGAGTTTTGCTCACCGTTCTCATGATCATTTTGACCCCACGGGATGAGATCTTCCGTGGAGCCCCAGATCGAGGGAGATTATCAGTGGTCTTGTATGTCTTCCATTTTCTGATAATTGCTCCCACAGTTGATTTCTTCACACCAAGCTGCTTGCCTATTGTAGATTCACTCTTCCCAGTCAGGTGCAGGTATACAATTCTTTTCCCGGTGTCCTTCGAAAGGTCTTTTGTCTTGGCCATAGTGGAGTTTTGAGTCTGAGGAAAGGTGTCTTTTATACAGATAATGAGTTCAAACAGGTGCCATTAATACAGGTAACGAGTGGAGGACAGAAGAGCTTCTTAAAGAAGAAGTTACAGGTCTGTGAGAGCCAGAGATCTTCCTTGTTTGAAGTGACCAAATATTTATTTTCCACCATAATTTACAAATAAATTCTTTAAAAGTCCTACAATGTGAATTCCTGGATTTTTTTTCAAATTCTGTCTCTCACAGTTGAAGTGTATCTATGATGAAAATTACTGACCTCTATAATTATTTTAAGTGGGAGAACTTGCACAATCGGTGGCTGACTAAATACTTTTTTGCCCCACTGTAGGTCTGTTACTGCAGCAACGGATCTGCTGCTGAACCATAGCGTTTTTCGCCCAACAGCTCCGCATGCCCAGGGTCAGCTCCGGTGGAGCAAATTTTATTGCCACTGAGTTACTGCTGTTGTTTTTGTTTTTACAATGCTTGAAGCCGCTGCCTGTTCCCATCTCTACTCCGATGCAAAATATTTTCTATCTAAAAGAAACGACTGTACACTAAATTACAGATTTCACTCAGCTCCAGTCACTTCCTCACCTCATTTGGTCTGTGTGATCACTTCTGAGTTCAAACTGGACGGTAAGAAATACAAAAAGGCTGTTTGCAGCCTTTCAATAGCAAGAAGCTATCATATTTTAAAGAACATTAAGCAAATATGGCTGCTACCGCACATTTAATACAGTAAAGGACACAGGGGGGTTGATGTGGTGATTGTTATCGTCCACTTACTGTTATCGAGGTTAAATACTCAATATACCGTGATATTAATTTCAGCTCGTATTGCCTGGACCTACATCCATCCATTGATTTGCTCAATGCATTTGCTTTGCATTTGGATCAGTTCAAAGTCACCTGGTGACATTGTACTGTAGAGCTGAGTATCATCTGCATAGTTATGGTAACCAATCTTATTGCTATATTAAATTACATTAGACTTCATCACCTTCCATGGTAAAACAACCCTTAACATATAGAGTTACATGTGTTAGACTGGCCAAGAAAAAGTCCTGACCTGAATCTCATTGAGAAATTTCTGACTATGCATGAGTTACCTTTTTTTTTCTTTTTTTTCTTTTTTTTATTGAGACCCATAACGATTTTTGCCCCCATTTTACAGCTATGTATGTATGGGATATGTAATTGTTTCTTGACAAAATGTAAAAATCTTAAAAGGGTATTAATGCTTGCACATAATATTGCTTCAGACCTGTAACTGAGTAATGTATGGGGTTTTACACCTTGGCCTCTTGACTCTGTAACCTGATCTTGAATATGTGGAAAACAATGCGTGGACGATGGGATAATGAATTACCATTATATCTTTTTTGAATTTTTCAGCACACTAATTTACTCCATTGTCAGTTTTAAGGCCTACCTGAATTGCTCTTTCATGCGGCTCACTGTGCCCAATGCTGCATAAATATGGGACAAGTCTCTGTAAAAGTACTCTTGAACGTGTCAGCACTTAAGAAATTGAGAAAGTACAGGGAAATGTGATTATTAAAAAATGTGTTTCAAGGTAGACAGCTAGAGAAAAAAACTGCTGGCACATCAGTATTGATTAATAGGGAACAGGAAGAAACCATAAACACACAAAATAAGTTGTTTGCTGTCCTGTTTTATCTTTATTCACAGATAAAAGAGAAAAAGTCAAGAATTTCCATAGCTTGGCTTGCTGAAGTTAAATATTAAGAGCCTAAGCATTTTGAAGAAAACCTAAACTGGAAAATACCTGTTGTGCACTCTGACCTAATGTTGAAATCATTTAATGTTCTTCTGCTGTGCAAACCTCACACCGGTCTGAGGGTTATTTCAACTGACAGTGTATCTGCACAAGTGAAACAGCCACCAAGAAATGAGATGATCATGCTGTGCAGGGAACTTAATAACCTGTCCAGCTCGCTAAAGTAGCTCTGGGTTTTGATTTCACATAAATCCTTTGTGAAATTTCAATTACAGCATCAAAAGCAGTAATCTGCCCTCAGAGGGACACAGTTGTTATTGCAGAGTCCAACAGACGGTCAGTGCACCACTGCGGATGGAGAGTTCATTACCACTGTAATCGTCAAAATGGATCCTTCCACACCAGCAGCCGTGGATATGAATATCAGTCACTAAAAGAAATATGAAATATCAGTATAGGTATTATATATTTCTTTCATAATCACGTTTACCAATAAAATGGGCATTGTGGTGTCAGTCATAAATGCCAAAACATTTTTCAATTTTCTTACCCAATTTAAACTGAAACCTGCACTGAATGACGATCAGATCTCCTGGTTGATGGCTAAAGATGGAACACTGTTTACCTCATGCCATGGAAGGACTCTCATGCTCAGCTGTTGTTCAATTTTATGGCAGGGAGTTGCTAGGCGACAGCACTATCCTTATAGGATGTGCATTCAGAGAGAAGATGATACCCACGAATGAATCCAGCAGCTTTGTTTCTTATTATTATTATTATTAATTATTATTATTATTATTATTATTATTATTATTATTATTATACTTTTTGTTGCTTTGCAACCTGTTGTGATGTGGGTCAATAAAAGATATGTAGTGGTATTCAAACCATTGCACCTTTGCATTTAAGCAAATCATTTCAGAGATTGCTTTGTCCTGAATGGAGATTCAGGCACATTGGCGTTAAATGCTTCAGGTCCATCACCCAAAGTACAAAGCTGAAGCAGTATTTGATTTGCTAACAGTTATTTTATGATAAAGAGTAATGATACAAAGAAAGGTCAGATTATTTTTGTTAAAAATTAGATTAGACTCAAATAAAACAAAGAAAATTGTAGGCCTTACCTTTTATTAAGACATATATCCCCTCTTCAGACTCAAGGCTGAACGAATATACAGTACTGTACAAAAGGACATAGATTTTTAAAAATGGAAATGTTGATTAAGGCTGCACAGTCTTCTTGTATATGTGTGGGATATGTAGATGTTTGCTTATGCAATCCCAGACAATTTAAATACATTCAAATCAGCTTTTAAAAACATTGGAAAACATTGGCTGTGTGCTTGTGGTCGTTCTTCTGCTACTGCATAAATTTGGGTTCAATTAAACGCCAGCTTGATCTATATTGCCTGATAAGGACGTTTCTTCCCATGTTTCTCAGCTTTAAGGTAATCATCAGTTCAAACCTCCATTTCCATTTGCCTAAAGGAACATCTACTGTCTTCACTTTTGCCTGCAAACACTTATTTTATATGTTGTTGGTGAACAAATTGCTTTCTGCCATAGTCAAATGTTTAAGAGCTAGATTCCCCAGCCATGCAGACTCGCTGCAGTTTCTTGCACCCCAGTTTCTATTCTATGTGTTAATTTATTTTTGTTTATGTGCATAGTTGAGTAGTTTTTGGCTGCAACTCTTTCATGATTACAACTTCAAATAAAACTTGTCTTCATAGATTCGATGGGTGTACTAGGTGTCACTGGTTTCTGCCGTTTTTGAGTTGATAGCACTGCTGTAATTTTTTTAAGATAAAAACTGTAGCATTTTTTGTTTGCTGGTTTTCCTTTCAGCTCTATTAAATATCCTTGTTGAGCCTTTCTGTTTCCTGAAAAGAACTTAAAGGCCTTGCAAAACTGCAAATACTTGCTCTGTTTGAAAAACATGTGGTGACTCCAAGTTGCATATGCATGCAGCATGTGAAAAGTTATCCAATTACCATTACCTGCATTAGCCACAAAAGGGTAATTGATGGCAAAAATCTGAAAATCAGAAAAAGACAGGCTCTTCTGCATCACAGAGAAAAGTATCATTCATGGTCTTGCCTGCTTTGGTTTGCGATCACCCATGGGAAGGCTGCCAAGAGCACACAAAAAATGAAACTACCCATTTGTTCAAATTACTCAACTCTAATATGTAGTTTCTACGTAAATTAAATAGATTTTTTTAGATCTACATAACTAAATTGCGTTCATTTTATATAAAACTTTACACTTCATGCCTTCATTCATGTTGAGCTAACATTTTGGGATCAAGGTCTAAGATTAGGTAACACTGGAAATGAAGTCATATTTCTTATTTAAATTTAAGATTTTTGTATCATTGCGTAGCAAAGTGGTTAGTGCAGGTCCTTGGTGTTCAGAAGCCTAGGTCTTGTTCTAGGTTCAATGCCCTGCTGCATGGTTTTCAAGCTTCCAATTGTGGCCATGGCCGCACTAGATTGACTTTGACTTTTAACTAACCTAATTCAATTTCTTGGAACCTGTTGACAAAATAAATTTAATTAAAGTCAACATTTCTGTTTTTTGAGTGAGAGAGCAGAATGCATCTCTGCTAGTACATTCTATTCATTAAATACTCCACGACATGGCAGAACACACTCTGGCTTGTGTTATTTGGTGAGATAAGACATCAGCGTTGCATTTTCTATCAAAGAAAGAAGAAAGAAATGGTTTGTATTTGTTTTTGGAACACCACCAAGCAAAGTAAATTAAGTTAATTAGGTGTTTAAACGTAGCAAGTCACGTTGCTGTTAGCCAATCAGGGGTGAGATGTTTACAGATCATGAATGTTAATGAGTAAGAATTGTAATACTGTCTTTCCTCTAAACTTCTACTCCCATGAATTTCAACCTCCCGAAACAGAAGAACGAGAGTATTTGTTCCCCGGAAAACGACTCACAAGGCATTAATTCAAACTAGAGAACACAGCAGATTTATAGAAAAAAGCAGTGAATGAGACTTTTAAAGGGATATTCCACCCCAAAGTGAATTTTACTCTGTTGCCATCTTAGCCAGGGTTAGATAAGCGAGAAAAGCATTTCGTAATCAACCCAGCCATTTTCCTAAACACGCCACCGTCCATTTGCTTTAGCTTAGCATACATGATGCAGAGAGCATTTTGTGTGCAAAAGTCATTAAAATTAGTCAATAATTATCCTAAATATCACTAGTGACCTCAATAATCATATTGATTCCAAATTACCATAAAAAGTAACACAAAGGAATTACAGAAACCAATTTAAACTTGGAACTATATTATGACAAAGCACTTCTGTAAGCTGCAATGACATGGCACGGCTCTCGCAAAAGCCACCTACCTCCATAAAAACAAATACGTGAGCTGCACAGAATTTTTACTGCCATAGTTTGAGTTATCTTTAGCTGTCATTTATGCTGGCTACTTTTACCATTTTTTGGGAACTTACTATGCTGTTCCTTCGAAACACTATTGGGTATAAGGCTAATAGGCATTGTGTATCTAGCCAATATTTGTTTATCATTATTGTTTTTTTCTTACAGTTGGTTGATGATGAACCTTACTAAAATCCTGCCAAATAACACACTTTCTTCCTAATTAGACATACTTTACCTTCACGAACTGATGTTGGTTAAGACATGTGATGTAAAACTAAAGATCATTTTGATTTAAATGTTTCTTTTGTTTCCTCACATATTTAGTAAATGGATTAAAATGTACAATAATTTAGATTTTCAAAAGCATTTTCCTGTGTTTAAATCTCAAATTGATGCTAACAAGATCTATAAAGAAAGCAGTAGAGCATTTGTAAATTGATTTAACTTACTAGTCATCACTGTTTAAAAAATAAAAAATAACAATGAAACTGATCAGGTTTTTAATAGAGAAAGTTTGCATTTCTACCTTGCAGTGTTGTGATTTATTCCAAGAACCTTGTATGTAACCAGCACAATGAGGAGCACAGTCACTTAATGAGGCCAATAAATAAAATGAGCAGAAATTAGTAGATGCTGCTGCTGAGCATCAACTAAATCTTGACCAAGAGCCAGAGGGATCCACTTGCATTGGTCTCAGGGACAGAAACTTTGAGTCAACACCTGACTAATCATTCTGTCCTTTAATGAAACACCCAGTTATAACCTAGGTCTAATTTTCTGCGTTTTAAATTTTTATAACATTGTTCATTAAACTATAGAGAAGGGTTTGTTGAGAACACACTCTGTATATATCATGAAAAGCAGTTGGTGATGACATATTATGGGATCATGAAAGATACATATCTCATAAATGGTGCAGCTAAGTGGATTATACGGAGCTATCTGCAAAGCAGTTAATGGAAGTTGAGGCGTAGTGGGAATACGACCTGTTTGCTGACTGTGTTTGCATGAAATGTTAGCCTGCAAGGCTTTTTCTCCACTGTTCGCGCAGAGACAAATCCCTGTTGCTCTTTGTAGTCATCCATTTTTAATGCCATGGCCTCAGCTGGACAGAGATGCATTAAAGGCAGAAGAAAAGGTGAGAGGGTTCTAATATATGCACACTAGAATCAGAAGCAATCATAAGGGCTGAGTTGAAGACTGGAGACAGTAAGGCTATTCATAAACTAATAATAGCATTTTTTCATTCATCATTTAACTAATTTATGGAACATTTGTAATGTTTCAAGCTGTGGCAAGTTGCAAGCACTCACAGCTGCACTCCTTTAGTATAGAGCTCGGAGTTTTTTTCACAAAAAACAAGAAGCGTCAGCAAAGCTTCCTGCCTGCCTTTCAGCCCTGTAATGTGTCTGCAGCAGCCATTCCACAGATGGCAGGCAGGGAAGGCCAGGAGGGCCAGCTATTCAATCCACTTCAGCGCAAACATGATCTCTCTGAACCAGAGACACAAGCCAAGACATTCCTGCGTGGGCCGACCTCCCAAAACAACAGTGGACAACTGTGGCACTGTGTTTGTCCTCTCCGGGAAAATCTCTGAGATGTCAGAGCAGTAGATCAGCTCAAGTTGGATCAAAGGTTAAAGTATTACTTTTCTGAGTGTGCATGTAGAACATTAAAATTCATATTACTTACAAGGCACATCATGACATCATGACCACCCTGCTTGAATTATTCAGCTTTCACTACAACAGTAATCTGAGACTTGTTTAGAGAAATGCTTATATACTACTCTTATAGTGAGTAAACCACAGAACACAGCCATATAGCTCAAATATTTGATATGTTTTTATTTCTCTAGTGAATTCATGTTATTCTGCACAGCAGCATACAGTGAAATATGGTAAAATATAAATAACAAAGTTCAACAGTGTTTCTTTTTCTCTTAATCATTTAATCGAAAACCTCTGTTAAAAGTGGCAATTGTTGTCAGCATTTTCTCACTCCTTTTGCAGCCTTTCAATGTATCATTGGACAGCTAATCTTTCAAAAGTGGGGGCATAATCACTATTTACAGACAATCACCTTTTGGTGAAGCAATGCTTATAATAGCTTTTTGGAAACTCACTTCCATTGTGTTAAATGCAACAAAATGAAAATACAATTATGTTATACAAAGATCAAAAATACTATCAAAAACCCTTATTATAAATGGCAGCACTATATCAATAAACTGCTATTGATTTTTTTACATTTAAGTACAAAATCCCATTGAGGTAGCACCCTCTGAAGTCACTTGTCTTTTTAAAATACTGAATAAGGATCATCTTTATTGACTGTACAGCAAATCTTTTGTCTTTCTAAAATGCAGTTGTTTTCCTTTGGCAAACAAAACTTTCAGAAAATGTGCAGTCCCACAAGTGACACTATAAATTGTACATTCAGGACATTTGGGGGGGGGGGGTTCTTCACCAACATGCATTTGCTATGTTTTTCGGGAAGTAGTCTGCTATATATGACCGAGCACATCTTGCCTTTAGACTCAATTTACCAAAGGACACAATAAGAAACATAATTAAAAAACAAGATAGATCTTACAGAAAAAATAAAATAAAATCCAGTGTCACTCTTATTTGGGAATGTAAACATAAAAATGTAAAAAAAGTTTCAAATCTGATCAGGTGTGAGATATAATAGGCTTCTCACTGTTCTCAGTTCCCCAGAAAACATGGAGCTAAAACAGAAGCCACATTGTCTGCTTTTAGTTCCTTCCTCCCGGAATGAGCCTCAACTTTTAGAGCAAGTTGTGGTGAAGTTTTTTTTTTCTTCTTTTTTTTTTTCAGGCAGGCAGAGGGGTACAACGACTTCCTCCTTCAGTCAGACCCACACATACACATTACCAACACATTCTTCTGCTTCTTTAATGGCAAAACATAACTTTGGTTTCTCTAAGACATGAAAGAAGATCGCAGCGAGCTTTTAGCTCACCGTACAAAAATACTTGGTAGAAACTGGTTATGACATTCATCCCCTTTACCAAATGTCAGTGTATTTCTTCCGTATGTGACAAAAAATACTAAATTTTGGATTATTGATATCTATGTGTTTTTGTATGCACACACTCAAGTGACTATAAACTAGAGACAAGAGTAAATCGGATGTATAAAGCAGTAAATGATTCTACGTGGATAAAAGAACTATAAAAATAGAAGCAATCTCATAGATGGGACAAAGAAAAGTCAGTATGCTTATGAGATAGGGATAAAGGCTAAAACCGAACTCAAAACAGTCATCTGGAAATTGTTCAGTGCAATTCAATTTACTTTATAGATCGGTTTATTCAAAATATTTTCATCCTCTTACCGCCCACTGCCCTCCCCCCTTTTAATGGGCGCTGGGATGGCTGATCTTTTGACAGTGGACAGTATTTTATCGTGTGAGCATTGTCCCCGTTGGCGCTGCAGAGCGGGCAGGTGTAAGCTCTCAAAATCGGACACACAACCCTGCCGTCCGGAGTTTTCAGGACGTGGGAGCCGAACACCTCCTCCGGCGCTCCGTTGTTCCGGCAAAACACACAGATTTTGGGCTCCTGTTTGCCCCTGGATGCGGGTTTGCGCATCTTCCTCTCCACACCAAAGAGATCGAACCCCGCAAAGCTTCCACCGAAGCTCATCTCCCGCTCGGGTAGCTGGTTTTGAAACGGGCTAAGGATGGAGAAGCGCTCTTTCAGGTCCAGGATGGAGGGTGGCGGGGGGCTCCCGGGCGGGCAGCAGCAGTCCAGGTGCCCGCTCTCCCCGGTGCCGCCCGCGATTACGCACGGACAAGCCGTAGAATCGTCCAAACCCAAAGTCGCTTTCAGGGACTCTGTGATGGAGTTCGGATTCTGGGGCATGTTGAGCTTATTATTCTTCGTAACCAGTGTCGTGAGTCCAAGATAGTCGTTCCAGAAATTGAAGGTGTAGTCATACGGGTTGCGCGCATTCAAATAATTGTGATTGAGAAAATCCATGGTCACTTGCGGTGCTTGCTTGCCGTCAAAATATGAAACAGCCAGTTTAATAATCCGTTGGGCCAGCGTAGCCAGAGTTCACCCCCAGGGATACTTCATGTACAGCGATGTGGTTTTCAATGTTCTTGTTTTGTTTGAGCGTCCTGCAAACTGGCTTTCTGGTTATATGGACCAAGAGGGCGGGGCGCTCTCCCACTAAACCCAAGTTTCTGATCAGAGGGGGGAAACTAGCTCCTTTTCTTCAAAGCCACATTTAGGCAGATTTGTTTTCCTGCGGGCACCCTCCACAGAGACATCAATCAGCACTCTGACGTTCGGAAACTCGCTTACTTTTAGAGGGAAAATGGTTTTAATGTTTAATGATTTTTTAGGGTGCAGAAAAATTATTTTGCTCAGAAAACCATCATGTAATTAATCACAGAGCTTCAGAACGAGACCAAAACGTCCACCTTTTAATATAAAAACATTAAAGTTTCAAATTATCTCTTAATAGTTATCAAATCTCGGAAATACTACCAAGGCCAACTTGCCCACTGCTACTACATCTTAACTCATTGGGTGCCAAGAGCAAATACACTTTGTTTCTCACAGAAGCAATCTTTCAAGGAAAAATAGGCATCCTCGGGATCTATCTCAAAGTTTCTGCATGCCCAATATATTTGTAGTTTCTAAGTTTTTACAGCTTGATGCTGATACGATTGGGACAGTTAAGCTAAAAAAAATGTAACGACAAATTAATTTTATTATTTGATAACTGTTATATGTTATTGCAGAAATAAATAAAACAATAAAAAAAACACATGAAGGTTCAATTGGTTACATGAAGAGGAGTTTTTCAACAGGGGGCAGCATCATGCAGCTGCAGGTCAGTTCATATGAACCCAAAAGACCCCTGGCTAACTACTCTGTTCATGTCAAACTCTGTTGAGACTGAGGATGACATTTCCAAGAAAACCAGATAAAGCAAATATAAATGCCTCTGAGTCGAAGATAAAAGTCACTGACTTTGTCTTATTATGCCAGATGTTATTGACATGGTTCCCCTGTGGCAGCAACGGTCAAAAATGTGAAGACAGACAAACACAAAACTAAGCTGCACACATTTATTCAATGGAATTCCAGCTCTAATCATAGTGGAATCAGTTTGAAAGAGCTTTCAACAACCACTTTATTACAGTAATGACAAATCTTAGTTGGTTTCAATATTTGAAAAAGACAGAGTCAATAGTATTTTAGACTAATTCTAAATCCTCTAAACATGGAAAATGATGTGAATACGGAACCAAGACATGGCCTTGCACTAAAATTAACAGGCTTAGGAAAAATATAATGTATCAGATATGCAGCAAAAGGTGCATGGTATCTCTGGATGAGCTACAGGGCCTCACAGCTCAGGTGAGAAATACAACTGATATATAAGCAGCAAAACCATCATTGTTAAAAGAAAGCCATGTTATTTCAATGTGACGGAAAGTGTTCTGTTCAGATGAGATCGCAATTGAACATTTTGCCTTACAGTCAGTACCTGCCTACTTATTAGTCAGTCCGGTTACATGCACATCTAAATCAATCATGGAGTAATTGGACTAAGGGCTTTCCCCCTGCTTAGAGCTGAGAACCAGTTTACCTGTTACTGCTGTTAGGAGTTAGACAGAGTAAAAGCAGGACATGCACAATTACAATGGACCGCCTCTTTATCAGTCCAAATATGCAGTTATAGGCCGCTTATGTCGGTCTTAGCCACCGTATTCTTTTTGTACTACTCCTGTGTAGTTGATTCACGCTTGTGCGTCTCGTCACTTTCTGTGTTCGTGCAAGGGGGTGGATGGAGAGAAATGCAATTTCCGATAGCATTACATGGATCCCTTGGTCCAATTTGTGAAATTCTACTTTGGTTCGTCGAATTATGTCAGACTACGGTGTATGCATTTCAGAAGTCAGATTTCATCGTATAAAAGGTAATAAATCAGTTTTTCTCTTGCTGCATGTAAATTAATAAGTCCCGCTTGCCACAAGCCATGTAGAATACATCAGTAGCCATGTTTTGGTCAGATGAAAACAAAATTAAAGTTTTGGATATCTGGGCTAAGTGTGGCAAAAAACTAATGCTGAACTAATCCCTTAAATATATGTTCACTGCAGAATACAGAGTTTATGAGAGGACATGTGGAGTTAAATACAGAGCAATCCTTGTTAGAAGCTGAAAACAACTTGATACCAGAGTGGAGGTTCATTTAGCAAAAGAACATTGAACCTCAACATTCTGCCAAACCTACACCAGAATGGGTCTCATCAAATTATATTCATATTTAAGAACGCGTAACCCAAATCCAAATTTCTGTGACAAGACTTTAAAACTGTTATTCACACAGGCACTCCATCCAGTCTGACTGAACTTGAGTTATTTTGCCAAGAGAAAAAATTTCAGTCTTCAGATGTGAAAAGCTTGTCGACATAATCCCCAAAAGACATGCAGCTGTAATTGCAGTAAAAGACAGCTCTAACTATAGACTCAGGAGGGCTGAATACAAAGTACTGTGTGGACATGTTTTTCACCTCAACAGAATGTGTTTTTTTTCCTTGTGTCACGGATTTCCTTGGTGTTACGAGTGTAATATATTTGCAAAAAAGGAGCCAAGTTATCTTAAGAAAATCTAACTTTAGTTTATAAAAAACCTGCTTTGACAACTCAATTATAGCTTTACTGTGAGGAGAGAAAAAAAATTGACAGATGAACAATTTCTTTTAAACATCTCCAACCTAAAATATTCAATAAAAACTTTGCGCTTCCAGCCAAGTTTTTGCCACCAGTCAGACAGAGTTTAGTGATGCAATAAAGGACTACAATAAGGTCTATTCCAATGCAAGAAAGGATATTTGGACTATTAAGAAAATCGTTTACATATCCTGACAACTCAAACATAAAAAAACAACAGCAAACTACAGAAATCAGAAGTTATTGAACACTCTTTTTTATGTTTTTAGTTTAGTGAGTCTTCAGGGAAACATCTTATATCTGTTAAACCATTTGCCAAAGACTACTCCAACAGTGATTTAAAACAAGCTAAGAAAGGGGCATCTAAAGTTTTGAGCTCCCTCAGGCTGCTGGCCGAACATTGAAACATTTCCACCAAACCAGTAAAAATTAAATTACACATTTCTTTCAGGCTCTCTATATATATTTCTGGTCCATCTGCATCAGAAACAACATTCCACAGGATTCACATTACTCGTTATTTTAGTTGTGTGTTGGTTTGTGATAATTATGATCCCAACAACTACTGTCTTGGTCTAATCTTATTTCTGTTCTCGTCCCAGTTAAAGTTGCAAAACACTCCAACAATCCCGTTTCAGTAGAGAACAAGTTTCTGAATGCTGAGGTAAGATGCAGAGGACACATGAAGCAGCCACCCATAACAGCCGACCCTCTGTGGGCCTCTGATCCTGTAATGAAGTGGGCATCTAAGGAATGCAGAAGCGGCTCTCTTGAAACAACGATAGTGCGAGTGACTGGTGTTCTAATTAAAACTTCCAGGGGGAGACTGCTAGAAATCACTGACTTGGAAGGATCGCATCCATTTCTAATGAATACAATAAAAAGCACTACCTTACACAAGAGAGTGATAACAGAAAGAAGAGCTATATTCACCAAGCTGTAGAGGCGTGAAGGCAGTTTCTGATTATTCTTAGTGTTCAGCAAGTTAGTTCAAAATAGTATTGACTGCTCATTGGATTTTCACTCCATCCCACCGTTTCAAAATATACGTTTTATTATGAATCATTAATTATGCATTTAATCGCCAATTCTTTTTCTGCAAGCCAGGGACGTTTGTGAGAGCAGATTCCCATGTTACTGCAGAGTAACTGAAATATTCATGGCCACATTAGTCCTTTATTTTGTTGTGACCAAGAAAAATTAATTATCTTTCATTAACTAGAGCTAATTCAGTTGCCGCCTCAAGGTTGCATCGTTATATTTCACAGGAAGTAGGACTAGCAGAATTGATGTGGTCAGAAAATGACTTTGGAATCCAGCTGACTGTTAGTTTTTTTTTTTTTCTTGAAAGGAAAACATGGATAAACAAGAAAAATAAGTACAGTCTGAAAAACAAATAGTGTATTTTCACTGATGAGATCCATAATCTGTCCATCAATGGGATTTGTTTCGAACAGGTATTTTTTTGTGCTAAATTCTGATTAGGGGCTTCTATTAGAACAAATCTTTCACAGATGATTAATCCAAAATCCTTCACAAAGAAAAGCTTTTTCCTTTTTCTGTGAGAAAGCCTGTTTTTTTTCAGATTTGTGATTAAAAGACGTCTCTATTCATATTTGATGTGGTAATTAAATTATTTAAAATATCATGGAACGCATTAGACAAGAAATCATTCTTTATCTAACCCTAAATGGATCTTCAGCTAGTAATAATTTAAAAGCATCAATTGGGGATGTTTTGAGTCATTCCCATAAGAAGTAATGCCTACAGGTTTAAAGGCTATGTGAAATGTGTTTGTTATGCTGCTTATATTTTAAGGTAAATCATTCTATTTTTTTTAAAAGTAGGCTCCTGTAGTGGCATTGAAGAGTTATTATATGGACAGTTCAGTTTAGTGTTTTGTTGAAGGATACTTTACTTGTGGCTATGACCTTCAGATCTGTGAAGGATGATAACCTAAAGCATCTTAAAAAAACAAGAAAACAAAGAGGCTATTCATGCATCATCCACCTGCTTCATTTATAGTTTACAGCAAAAAATATCGATCTCCAAAATATATAATGGGGTTGCAAAAATTACTGAAAATCCATTTTGGCATATTGATTGCTGTGATGAAGATGAATGCTGAATCGCTCACTTTGAAATGGCTCATGCATTTGCAACCTGCATGCTTCAGACCTTTTTCTGTAATTCTGGAAAAGGACTTTTTAGCTTTCGAAGCATAGATTAGCATGTGTTTTCATTCCCAACCATTAGAGCTCTGCTTGTGATTATGCAAATGAGAGAGCAAGGAGGAAATTTAATCAAACCGCAAATTTGATTTTATGTGAAAGATAGCTGGAGGGTGGGGGCTTGATCACTTAATTCTGGGCAACAAAATCATGCTCACTTTTATTTATTCTTTTCACAGCATGTCTCACCTTGGAAGCAGCACAGCTCTAAAGGTTTGATTATCCTTTTGTTCTCCCAAGAGAAGCTGAATGGAAACTGGAGTTAATGGAAAGCATTTCCATATCAGCAGCAGAGCACAGCAGCTTGTGTTTTTGCATTTTTATTGTTGTTACATTCCCTGAACTAAGTATCTCAGCACTCTGTTTTCTTTTACTTTCCAGAGCATGAAAATGGGCTTCAATAATTGCACATAAACCCATATGATGGTGTTGTGTTAGCTATTAAAGATAGCTGGTGATTTAACAGACTTTCTCCAGAGGCCTGTTAGGATTAAAACCAATAAAACATTTAGTCAATAAGCAAGTCAAGTCTGTGTAATCAAGGGTAGGAAGAGACTTAGTCATTTTGAAAAAGACACGCTTGATTTACTGATTTTGTGACCTGGAGGAAGGGGTTGTTAAATATAATTTATAACAGCAAGCCAAACCTCCTAGGCTTGGTTTAACCTGACTGAATTTTTCTGGATCTCATCCCGCTAAAGTATGATTTCCAATGATAGACTAATTAAGCCATCTAAAATGGAAGGGTTATAATATCATTTTCACTTGACATTGCACCACTTCGGATGCAAAGTAGGGTTAAAAGCAACATTTCAGTTATCATGCAGCAAAAATTTTCTGACAGTATAGCTGAAAACCCAAGTGTACATGATGTTCCCTTGAGATCAGAAGCCAATTTCACAACTTTTAGCATATAAACATGTCTGCCCTTCAGTGTGCCTGGGCGACTGACTAAAAAAATCAAGTTGTAGGCTGGAGAAGGGGATAGGTTTTTCCCAGTCCTCAGTGGCTGGTGTTCTCAAACATTTAGACAAATTCATGTTCCAACACAACTAAAAAGATGGTTTCATCTCCATAAAAATGTCAAGTTCTGCAGATATGTGTCTTTGATTTGGACATTTGCTTCCAAAGTAGGGCTATGTCTAAGTGTTGCAGGACAGCACTCCTGACCACCCAACGTTCAGGAGAATGAGCCCTAGTCTCAGATGTAGTCATGTTTCAAACAAGGTTATGTTTTAGAGTAAAGCTCAACATCCATATTTAATATGTGTACATTTGATTCATAAGAAAACATTTATTTGTTGCAAATAGTTTACAAACTGCTAATGTAAAAACTGAAAAAATCTTGATTTCCTGTCGTCTGTGGGCCGTGTTCACAAAGACTCTTATCTTACCGCTAGGTGTTACTCCTAACTCGTGCTAAAATGTCTTATGCAGGAGTTGTCGTCTAAAACCTATTCACAAACTCACTAAGAGCTACTTTTACGTAGGACAAATCCCTAAACGTAAGATAAGAGTGACGTCCCGTTGCTATGGAAAATGTAATTCCTGTGCGCGAGTAAATAGACGGACAGCAGTGTGGTTGGTTGTTCAATGACACGTGTGAAACCAGGAAATTGAAAACTTCAATGTAGATAAAAGCGTATGAACAGCACAAATAGCAGAAATAATGCATGACATCTTTGTGTTGGCCACGAGACTCACACTTCATATAACTTACACACAACAGCCTACTTACAGAGAGGGTGAAATTTAAAAACGAAAAAACGTGAAATGCATCATATTACCCTGCCTAACGCCTGCTGATAGCTGGGATAAGCTCCAGCCACCCCCCCACGCGACCCTGAATTGGATGAAAGCGATACAGATAATGGATGGATAGATGCATCATATTAAGGGAGTGATTGCAAGGAGGCTGTAAACAATTAGGCCGTCAAATGAGTAGCCAAATCGTTAGCCACATCTACAATTGCATAATTTGGAAGAAGCGCACGTTTTCTTCTTTGTGCACGGGGAACAATATATAAAGAACACATTGTTGCAAAATTCAGTGTATAGGAGGAAGACCTGCACCCAAAGGCTCTGTTCCCTGTTGCAGCAGTTGTTTACAGCGTTCTGACATCCAGCTGGCACAATGTGCCTCTCAAATAGCTGCCTCAGGCCGCTGGATATCAAAATCCGTCCCTCGGTGGACCCAGGTCATTTAGCCAGAATGTCAAGTATATTGGAACAAATGTCTGAATGATCACTGACGTACATGTTCATTATTTATTTATTCATTTTAAATTGTAATTATTTTGTATTTTTGTTTGTATGGATAAATTACATTGTCCGGAATAAAGGCATATATATATATATATATATATAGTCTTCACAGTCAAAAACAATCTGTGTGCTTATGGATATCTTTTATTTACATAAACATCCTCATCTATTGATGGCGCAATTATTTTGATATGCGTGCCATCCACAGCTCCAACCACCCCCGACATACCTGCGATCGCCATGAAATTGGCTTTAATTCGATGTAGTTGCTGGATGTCTAATGGGAAACGGATGAATTGTTGGATAATGTGTGGTCGACAGAGAACTTTAAGAGTTTGGTGGTTTGATTGGCTGATTGATGGTTGTGATATAGGTACCGAAGTTGTCCGCGTTACAAAGTTGCATTTTCCCTGTGGCTAAATATCTTAGTGTCGCTAAACATTTTCTGGATTGATCTGGTTGTTATACGTTTAGTTGGAGATATGAATACAGCCCATGCTTGTCAGGCATTCCACCCAGGATTATTTGACTATATGCACAAAAATGCATGCTTGAATGGCAGGTACCTCAACATAGTCTTAAGTTTCAGTTAAACAAACCACCTGCATGTCATGGATTTACTCCAATAAACCATTAAAGTTGTAAATCACGGGCTTGACCAAAAAAAAAAAAAAAAAAAAAAAAAAAAAAAAAAAAAAAAAAAAAACACACACGTCTAATTGCTAAATCAGGATGCCTTTGGGCTTATGCCCAACTTGCTTTCTAGTAAAAAAACTAACTTACATTGAAAACTGCATTGACTGTTCAAATCCCAATGTCCTCTCTTTACTTTCAGCCAATTTAGTTTAATTTTAGTCTGTGTTGCAGGCAGGGCTACAGCTCGTCTTGTTTCCTTTACAGTAATGAAGATCAATAATTGAGTACCATATGCTGACATTTGAGTTGAGATCATTTTTAAAGTATATTTAGGTTCTAGTACTCAACTGTTTGAGTTTAACTCAAACGTAATGTGGGAAATGATTGCCTTAGTTTGAGAGTTCCTATTCAGGTTTAGAGTGTGATTTGAAGTTCTCCAATGAATAGGGGAAAAGGCACCAAAACCATTGAGATTCTGTAGATAGCGTCACTTTCCACCCCAGAGGCATCCTTTTGTTTAGTCACACCAAGCTTAATGGTTCTGCATGCATGGTCATCTTGACAACCATCTGCAGTTCTCCAGAGTTGTTTAGAGCTGCTCACGACAGAAGGGCATGTACAGAAATGCTCACATGGAATCCTCATTGTACATTTGAAACTTTATTTTGGTCACAGGAAAGACATTCAGGTATACATTTTAAAATTGACCAAGCATTCAATACATTTTAGTCACCATTTAATCTTCAGTTATTAAAGGTCCTCAACTTTTGATAAGCCAAGGGGATTATCATATCTCCAAAAATACAGTCCTCTTCCAAGGCCAAGTTAAACAGACCTCCACTCCCACCTTTGTAGGAACTGGTCACTATCCTGAGCCAACCCTTCTCACCCTAAAAGAAAGAAAAAATAAATAAATAATTTGCTACCATGTTCAGCCAAGCCTTTTATTCCAGGTATAAAAATCTTTTAAGTGATAAACTGCAGTAGCTAGACTTACCCAAGGTTCTCCCCAAGAGTTGCGAACAATCCAATATTCAGTGCCGTTTTCCACACCCCAGCCTGCTACTGACACGATGTGGTTAATTACAGGAAACTTGACATACTCCGAGTACAAGCCTCCATCGTAGTCGTCAAGTTTCTGAGTGGCCATTATTCCACAGCTAAAGGAAGACAGTTTAACCAGGTCAACTTAAGCATCCTTATAAAAGTTTAATTTTCTTCAACTTCTACCTGATTGGTCCTCCAGCATAGATTTCTGCCATCATATCTTCTCTTCCACTCACAGCTCCAAAGTCCCCCACTTTCCACAATGTGTAGTTCTGGACAGCATTGCACTCTCCAAAAGTTGTGCAAGTGCCACAGGCATTGAATGGCTTACACGCTAAGAACAGAAGCATTTCAGCTACAAAGACAACTTAATGATACAGAACATGGTGTTGCTTCAGTCCTTACTTTGGTCAATAGCCTGGTAGTTGTTACAGGTGTCGTCAGGTATCCCATAATTGTGGGCGTACTCCCATACACCTGCATGGTCTCCCCCATGACAGGTACCAGAGTTGGCACAGTCAATTACATGCTGGACCGACAGATAAGCAGATGGCCAAACTCCTCCTCGCTTAATATTTACACGGTCTATAGAAGGTTACCAATAAATTATTAAACACTCATGCAAATTAAGTTCTTTAACTTGCACCTCCAATTTAGGATACATTCCATCACCACTTCTCATTAAATTGAAATTTGGATGTGGAACAGGAGCACAACATCTAGTTTATAGTTACAATATAAACATTATTCCAGCCGTTGGTTGCCTGGTTTGCTGCCGATACATCTAGTGTCCAGCCTGAACCGTGTCTGGTGAGGAATGTAGCCTAGAGCGTAACTCACAGCTAATGTTCGCCAAGTTAGCTTACCAATCCAGGAGCAAATGTCAAAATCTTTTGTGGGTCCATCTAGTGTAGGCTTTACCTAAAACTACTCTATGGTCACTCCTCTCCTGAGAGAAACAAGCTGCTTGACTCCGCCATTTTTCCCAGAGCCAGCTGAGCCAACCATATTTGTTGAAACATACCCTGCATCCGAATCCTATAGTATGTACTACATGATACATAGTCTGTACTACTTGCCCATTGATGCAGTACATACAGCTGAGCAAACGGGTGACTATTAGGCATGAAATTGTACAGGGCAGTACACATCCGGGAACTTTATGCCTACTACGCCAATCCATACTGGGGATTCAGATCAACTACGTCGCTTGCATACTGCTCGTCGCCTAATACGTAGTAGGGGTATTCGGATGCAAGGATAGACTTCATTTGTCAACCCACAATGGCGGCAATTGCAGGATGATAGATTTAAACATTAAAGTCATTGTCATTTTTTTTTTTTTTATTCATGGCATCTCATTTTTTTCTAATGTAGGTTTTTATGAGGGTCCCATATTCAACCTTTACGTGTGAAAGCATTTCTCCAAGCCATAGGAAAATTATTGATTTTTCACTAGCCAGACTTAAAAGATTTAATAATCCTTAAACAGTTAAGCTACATGATCAGTCCGATTGATACCCATTACCTGCCATAGCACTGGTGCTACCGTGAGCCCAGCAGGAGCCACAGTACTGGGGGGTGTGTTGGTTACGGGTTGCACTTGCATAGTTGATTCCATTTACATTCCTCCAGTCCCAGGACTTTGGTAGGTGAGCAAGGTTTAAGATTTCATGAGGACGAGGTGCAGTTCTATGAGAACACAAGTCAGCGCAGTAATGAGGTTCAACTCAACATCTCAGCAGTTAAAGCTTATTCCTTAATCTCAGTTAAGTATCAACAACAGATTTGGTTCAAGATAACCCAAATCTGTTTCTTCAGTCATCTATATAGCTCATCTTCAGAGAAGACAAACATTTTAACTAGAAGTCCAAAACTTACTTGACTCCATAGTTTGGTGCTCTAGGTTGAGGTTTGTAACCACCAAGCTTACTCCTAAAAAGTTGTTGTGCTGTGGTAGCATGTACAACAAGCAGAAAAATAAAACCTTCCAGCTGAATCATATTGAGAACACTAACCTCACACACAACTGTTGAGGACTAAATACTCCTCCAAATGGCCAAACCTATAGGAGCTGTTTAGGCTAATCAGGCTTTATTGAGCACACATGAGATCACATTGGAGGACTGCTGGGCATATCTAGGTGGTGGTAGAACTAGTAAGCCCTGATTATAATGAAGACAGCATAACTGTAATATTTAGTTGTGGGTTAGAGTTGGGTCGGCCTGCTCAACATGGATGTTCACCCCCAAGAAAAGGAAAAATAGACAGAATGAAGGTAAGCAAGTGATGTAGATATTACGCATAGTTGCCACTAAGATATTTACAGAGCACAGAACTGTTTACCTCTGTGGACCAAAGTGTGTCATAGAGTTTTATTTTAAAGGCGACTGATTCAAACGTGGAAACATATTCCATTTTAGCCTAATTTTGCAAATATTGATGCACAGCAGCAGCTGTGATTGAGATCAGTGCTGATTATATCAGCAGTCAAGATCATTAGCTGTCTGAGCTGATAAGCATAAGTAGCTTCAGCCTAAAGATTAAGATATTTTCACATTTATATCAATGTACTGATTGTTGACAGAATCTCATCATTATGTTGCCTCATTTGTGTTTTGTTTATGGTCTCACTGCATCTCAGTACCAACAAAGACTTTATCGGGCTTCACTGTGAGACTGCAAACAGAGTGTGATCCTAATTGACTGCCTGCCATCTTCCCCCATCTGCAGGAATAGAAAGTCATATCTAATGCCTTGATTAAAATCTAATCCCTCCATGTGAGACGGAGATGAAAGTAATTTTCATGTAATGGAGACTATTAATATTTAGATATGGAAAGGAAACCAGAGCGCAGATTTGCAATCAGCTGGGGGATGTTAACTGAATTTTGGGGCTGTAAGGGAGCCAGAAACTAAAACATGAAATTCAAATGGGAACTTTTTTATATTTAATGTTTTATTTTCAATTTCTACATTTTAAACTTTGTATTATCTCCTTCATTCTGTCTGCATTTATAACCTGTGAAGACATTATTTTCCTTTTGAGATAATTGATTATTAAGGAAAATATTCATGCACAGAAATAATTAGTCAACCTCATGGATGTCTTTACTGAATGTAATGTAACTCTGATTTTCTGTATACTGGATTTGTGGTTGATTGTTATCCTACTGTATTCCAAAATGTTTCTTCACAATTACTTCATGCATCTATTTCCTATAGGGGTGTAACATAGAAATCACAGTTTTGTACAACATTTTGGGGATTTAAAGTCAGGATTCAGTGCCCTTTAGTTAAGAAAAATAAATGCAATTGTGTTTATGATTTTATTTTTTCACATTATCAGCATCCAGCAAAGAGCTTTTTTCCTAATTCCTTTCTTTCAATTCCTGAAATTTATTTGGTTTTAATATGTTCTAGTTTTAAAGCAAAGAACTTTAGGACTAAATGGAATTTGTTTTTGTTTTTATCAATAAAATAGTAAAACAGACAAAGACGGAGTAGAAAGTAATACAATCACTTGAAAACAGCCAGTATTAATATTTAAATTTTTTAAAAAATAATACTTTGTCCATATTTTAGCATAAAACACACTTCTCATCAATAGAGCTTCTGTCAACTCTTGTTTCATGTAAAACAAGGAGGTTTGGGTTAATTGGATGCTATAGAGCTCCGGACTTCACCTTCATAGTGTGGCCGCTATTTTGATAGGAATAAATCTAATGAAATGAACGTCACAGGCCCAGAATTTTACTTTATCAGAATTTACTACCCATTGTAAAATGGAAGATATTATTGTATATACCGGAAAATGAAAATGATTAAACATGTACGACCCTTACCATACCCCCGGGATACTTTTTAAAACTTCAGAAACTTTTGGATGAGACATTTTACCAGACCTGAGATACCCTGACATGCAATCTCCAGGGAAAGTGGAGCAACAAGCAGCTAGGTGTCAATATCTGAGCATTAATCAATCATTGCTTCAAAAGTAAATAAATTACACCTTAGTCCTTGCTGTAATCACAAGACATGTAAACAGCAGCATACAGAACTAAAATATATTGTGATTCTGCAAAGTTTTACGGGACGTTAACTTGTTGCTATGTGAGAAAACTGTGGACACATTTTGATTACAATCATTAGAACTACTGATGTAAAAGTTAGCTTTAAATGATTTGTTTGGGTGAAGTTACTGTACCTGAAATGAAATGGTCACTACACAAATGAAATACATCGAGAGACGGGTTCCAACGCTGTTTTCTTTGTTTTGTTTTTTTCATCTCACTCCTCATTTTAAAACAGAAATCCGTATTTTTTTTCCTAGCTGGATCTTTTTGAATGTGAAAAAGGGTTCTGTCTTTAACCTGAAATGGGTGGTTTGTGCAGGGGCACAACACGAGTCAACCATTTTTGCAAAGCTGGAAAATCTTTAGAAGCCGATTAGCTGCCGGTTAGCTACTTTAGCTAATTTACAATTTTTCCAGTGTGACATCATCTACAGGAACTCTATTGGTAGCCATGCAAACCTCAGCAGGTTTTTTTCTCTCTAGTTTCAGCGACGTTTCCATTCAGCTTGACATCATTTCAGGAGAGTAAGTCAATACAACGCATAATCTGTTTTGGACCTCATTGCTGTTGAAAGATGCATTAACTGAAAAAGTTCTGGTTTGGGCCAACGTTCTACTTCTACTGTAGCTGCATTCAAAACCATTAAATGGTGCCAAATAGCAGAGTTGAGTGATAGCCGGGAGTCCTGTTTAATTTCTGTCATTCTGAAAGCTGCGCTGCAGAACGTTGTAATGCGCTCTGAGTTCCGCACATAAACATTCTGCATGTGTTCAGGTAGAAAACAGCTGGATTTGTTCGGTATATGTGCGTACTGAACTAACAGGGACGTACCAGAAAATTAGAATGAGAATACATTCACTTACACTCCTAATTCCTTATAACAAGGTATAAGGGTAAAATTCAAACTCAGACCAAGAATTGGTTGGGCCCCTGAACTACTGGGTCAGATACTTTCTACTTCTCCGCTCCAGAAAGGGCTTAACACGTGGAATGCAACATCTGTATCCGGTATACCTGAAACCTGTTTGTGATGGCTGTTGAAGCTCCTCAAATTACTCCGTATCTTCATAATCCTCTCAAGACTAGTTATCTTTGCTGTGTGTGAACCTCTTTACATGTTTTCTTACCACCCAACTTTCAATTTTTATACTTGTGGTGCACGGAACAAATTCAGCTGTTTTCTACTTGAACACAAGCAGAATATTTATGTGAGTTTAAAGCCGCTGTCCGGAGTTTTTCATGGAAATATATTTTTGAATCCCACTCTCAAGGGCCCCTGTCAAAACATCCTTCCCCTCCCACTCCCCCACATGCACAATTGGTTAATTGTGCATGTGCATCACCTATGTTGTCAAAGAGGAAAGCAGCAACGACTATTGAGCATTACTCGGTTGTGTTTTGTTATGGACCTTTTGGAAACGAGTTCTTTATGACTAATGCTCACTCACAGTTTGGTGACAACTGCTGTATAGTCAGAAATCGGAAAATCAATTCTTAATTGATTCTTATAGAAATCGAATTGATTTGCAAGTTCAAGTTTTTTAGAATAGTTTGCCCTTTTAAAAACTGAAATCGGAAGGAAAAGTCCAGGCCATTTCAAGTCTTGTGTTTGACCGTGTTAAAACAGTTTACCCAGTTAACTGTTACCCAGTGTTAACTTATTGACTTACAGGGATATAATTAAGATAAAAGCTCAAAAAAACATATTTCATAGCACTGACCCATATCAATATCAAACTGGTTAAGATTGGATCGGATCATGATAATCTATTTTTAGCTCTTGAGAATCTGAATCGATTTATGAAATTTTATCTGATACCTAGCCCTATTGCTGTCTGTAAACAGGAGGGGCCTTTGCGCCCGGGACCATCCTCACAGGTTTGTCTGGTGCGTATGGAAGCTGATTGAAAACAGACGAGGTAAGAGCTCGAATTTTGTTAGCTACAATATTTTTGTGGTCAGTGTGAAATGCATTTGGTCTATGGGAGGTGGTTTTAAGAAACATTTTCTCAGGTACTAAGCTATTGAGATATCAACTCTAAAGGGATTTAAGTATGTTTTATTCTCAAATATGGAAAAGTACCATTAAGTCATAGAACATAAAATCCAACTAAATCATACAATATATCACAATCCTTTTACAGGACTTAAAATGATGGAATTCAGGAAAAAAAATATATTAAATGCTGATCAAAGTATGAAGGACTTAAAAGTTGTAAATGGAACATGAGCATGATAGCGACATCTAGGTTGTAGCTACAACAATAATAACATCATTCCAGTTGTTGGATTGTCTGGTTTGCTGCAGATACGTCCAGTTACCAACCTGAACTGTGTCCAGTGAGGAATGTATTTTAGAGGAGTTTAACTGACAGCTGATTTTAGCAAAATTAGCAAGTGAGTTAGCTTACCGATCCAGGAGGAAAGCCGGCATTTCTGTGTGTGTTTGGTGCCATAGAAATAGATCCATCTAGTGTAGGCTTCACCTAAAACTACTCTAATTGCGGTTCTTCTGCGGTCACTACTCTCCTGAGACAGATGACGATATCTCTGGGTCTCTGAAGCAGCTGCTTGACTTGCTGACTCCACCATTCTTCCTAGTACCAACAGAGCTGAGCTGTGCCATATAGTTGGATCATAGAGCCTGCATCTGTCAACCCATGACTAGCTGGTAGAAGTAAACATAATGCCATTGTCGTGCCCGATTTAAATATACATTTTATATTTTAATTCAACTGTAAATTGAGGAAATGTTATACTTTCATTCTGCATGCCTCTAAAAGCCCAGTGGATGTCTATGTACTCTCCAATGTAGCTTTTTATGAAAATGTTCCATATACAACCTTTACGTCTGCATATTGTATTTATTTTCCTTGTTTAAAGTGTACTGAAAATGGTGCCACCTCTAATGCCTGGATACAGCATTCTAAAAAACAACCAGCTTCTTCATCAGTTATCTTTTTAATGGCGTGCCCTCAATGTTGCTGGTGTCATTGAATGCCTGGTAAAGAAGTGCTGTCTGCTGTGTTCTTGTTTTTGTTTGTTGTAAGACATAATTATCAAAATTACCACTGACATAAATGGTACATACACTGTTATTAAACTGTAAAACGTTTCTTTTGAATTGAATGACTTAAATAGCATAACCTTAGACAATATTCTTATTTAGATGTAAATGTTTTCATCCTATCTTTTTGACTTTGCCCCCCCTCTTTGATACACAATTAGGCTCTCGTGTAAATTGGTGTAACATGGGAAAAATATGTACCTTCCAAATTGGAGGCAATAGGGTTAAACCCTGGTTATTTAGTTTTCTTTTTTCTTGCTGATCTTAAATCACAAATGTGGTGTATTTATATAAATGATCAAAGAAAAGTCAGATCTGTATGATTTATTCACTGACTTGACGGCTTGTTACAGTGATATCTCAATGATTAGCATCACTGGGTGCCTTGATGAGCGTGTCATTAATGTTATCATTAGCGAGCTTAGCTCGTAAGGTAGGTGATGGAGTTCTGCAAATGTGTGACCATACGTGCATTCCGCTGAATGTCTATGTCTCTATGTCGGTGGGGGGGTAGATAAAACATGCATGTTCACTGATCTGTGCAGAACTTACAGGTCAGTTATCTGTCACTGGCTTTTTCTCAAGATGATACTTCACCTCCAACTATTTTCAACTCCTGTCAATTACAACAAAGAAGAGAATTGCAGATAACTGGAATTTTGAATAAAAAGAGCAGCCATGGAGAGCTCTCCTCAGGCATTTTGAAGCAGTTTTATTCTTATAAAATAATACAATTAATTTTTAATGTAGTGGTGGGATTTTAGTCTAAATGTCTTATGATATGTGTTTTAGTAGTATTCTCTACGGTTTTTGGGATAATCAGAAATGTCAGTGAGCTCTGATGTTGACAATATTGTTCTTTGTCCGGGGCATATCAGTGACACTGGTTAGCAAAATACGCTGTGGTAAAACTTTGTTATGTTATTAAACATTTATGCATGTCATTAACAGATCATTTACAATGTATTAGTTCATGTAACATTCATTTATAAAAACTAAAGAACATTAAAAGTTACCAAACTTTTCAGTCATCTGGAAGTTTGTCCCAGATTAGAGGAGCAAATGAACTGAAAGTGGTTTCTCCATGTTTGGCTCTGATAACTTTAGAATTAAAATCATGGAACATGTAGACAACACCTATAGACTGAATGATTATACACAGAAAACCGACTCTTCAAAACACAGGTTTGATGAGTTTTTCTATTTTCCACAAAAAATGTAATGATCTGAGTTTTTCAGCTTCAAGTAAACAATTGCTGATAGTAGCTTTAAAGATCCCTTACAAAATGTAATTATTTATTTATGTATTTTAAAACCTGATGGCAGTAAACATTGTATTTATTGTATTTCAGTATTGCCACATTTTTCTTTGATTCCAGTTATTGAGCAGAGATCATATTCCTATCAATAAACCACTTCTACCGAAACAGAAAAGCAGTCTAAATTGATTTACATGATCAACCAATATATAATGAAATGATGCCAAAAATAATTATCTCATAAAACCCATGCTCGTTACTTTCAACCTTAGGTTATTGCTGCAATAAGTTGGAAATCAATACAGCTTGGACTTGATGTGTTAAAGAAGTTTCAAGAAAAAGGTCAAATATTTCTAAACAAACATTCTGATCAGTAGAGACAGTCCATACTGAGATGTGACAGAAATGTGAATTTCCGCAGCTATGTGCGAAAAAAGAAACCACCTACTTTACAGCTGATTTCATCATTTGAGTTTTCAAATTAGAAAAGGACAAAAGGGAGAAATTCTGTCATAACAAGGAATAATAATCTACTTCAAGGTGACATTGTATCGAATAACGTCAGTGTTTGTTTTGAAATGATCTGGTTAACCATTAAATTCTTGCAGAATATTTCACCACTTGACTGACAAAACGTATGATTTTTTTAGGACCTGCAAACTAATGTCTTGGTCATTATTTCTAGTGGGGATCTCTTGTCTTCTCAAAAGCAGATGCATTTTCCAGTTGAGCAGATTTCAAAGGTGGGGAGGAGATATTGAGCTCATGTTCCAGTGGGAATTACCTGTCAGTCACAACCAAATCCCTCAGACTCAAAGTTGACTGTAGGTTGTTCTCAAAACCCGGAAAGCCATTTCACATTTGATTGACTGAACTGATGTTAACAGAGCTGAAGAGATGTACTTGCTCAGCACATCTTTTGTCATGAAAGGGTTTTAACAGATATAATGTTAGAAAATGGAGAGCAATACCTTTAGGAGCGGAGTTTAAATCAGTGATGTCAACCGGCAATGTAATCATGAGACTCTTTCTGCACGTTTAACATCATATTTTCCACTCACTTTGATAAAGGAGAACATGGACAAAAAAATCTAACCATGTTTTATGCTTTATAAGGAATTTAAGATGATAAAAACTCATCTTAAATTATGAGTCTATTATGCTGCTGATTACGTTTATCTTATGAGGAAAAAACACAATGTCCAACTGTGTCTTTAATTTTCTGAAATGATGCATCAATCGATGAACTCTGCCTTGAATATCAAAGATTAGGCTATTTTAATCAAATGCATCAAGAATAAGAAATTACTATATCGAAGTCAATGGAAACCTCAAACAATATACTCTTTGACAAAAAACACTTTGTTTTGAGTTTACTAAAAATCAGATGGTCAGGAAAAGGGAAAATGTCAATATGCAGATATCACAATATTTTGTCACAGTATTTTATTGATATTCAAAAGAAATGTATATTTTTTGTTTTTTTAATTTGAATGGAACCATTAATGATGTGTAATTTTTGTAGTAAATAAACAGTACAACTAGTAGTTGATGGCTGTTTTCCCCTTCTGCGTTTCAGTGGATCAACTAGGGCTAGTAATAAAATTGAGGCAATGTCCACACTTGTCCGGATAATGCCTTAAACGTAGGATTATTTAGTCTACACATTTTGTAGGCGCTGGCAGTGACATAGATTATCTGTGTCATTGTGTTTTTCTCGCATCTTTTCGCGCATGCCCAGTATATGCACAAGTCTGTATGGGATTGCGCAATCATGGGACCTTAAACGGGGTGTAAATGCTTGAGTGGATAAAATTAGGCAAGGCAATTTTATTTATATAGCACACTTTCAACACAAAGGCAATTCAAGGTGCTTTACATAATTCAGTGGTAGAGAAAACAAATGCATGATAAAAATAAGAAAATTAAAACGGATCATTACTAAAAGAAACGCATTTACTAACTGAAGCATGAAAGATGAGATTTATGTGAGTATGAAATTTAAAAACAAATAAAACGTGAGCATAAAGAGAGAAGGTGTAAAGAAAAAATGTATGCAAAAGAGTATAGATTAAAAACAGATAAAACACAATCGGTTAAAAAATAAGAATAAAAATCATATCACGAGAATCAAAGAGTGGTCAAAAACGCAATTTCGGACTCAAAGGCAACTCTGAATAGTAGTTTTAATCTTTGATTTATAAAAGCCTAACAATTCAGCATTTTTGCATTACTTTGGAAGTTCGTTCCAGATTTGTGAAGCATAGAAGCTGAAAGCTACCTCTCCCTGTTTAGTTCTAATTCTAGGAATGTTTAGTAAGCTAGAGTTGGAGGACCTGAGTGGTCTGCTGGGTTGGTATAGTGACAAAATATCTCCAACATACTTTGGTGCTAAACCGTTCAGTGATTTATAATCTAGTAGGAGTATTTTAACGTCTATTCTCTAAGCTACAGGGAATCAGTGTAAGGACTTAAGAACTTGGGTGATGTGTTCTACTTTCCTGGTTCTCGTGAGAATACGGGCAGCAGCGTTCTGGATCAGCTGCAGCTGTCTGATTGACTTTTTAGGTAGACCTGTGAGGATGGTGTTGAAGTAATCAATCTGACTAAAGATAAATGCATGGATGAGTTTTTCAAGGTCCTTCTGTGACATCAGTCCTTTAATCTTGCCTTTATATTACCCTGGAGGTTCAGGTCTGTGAGACCAGACTGAAAATAATCTTACTGATGATTAGGAGACTAGAGATTGGCCTATAATTCTGCTTCTATGTATTATCTAGGTTGTTCTTCTTTAATAGGGGTTTGATAACTGCTGTTTTGAGGGCCTGGGGGAAGACACCTGACTGGAGGGATGCCTTAACTATTTGCATCAGATGAGACTTGATGACAGGGAGAACTTTCTTTAACAAAGGTGTTGGTAAAATATCGAGGCAGCAAGAGGAGGAGCTTAGCTGTTTAATAATTTCATCAAGATGTGATTGATTTAGTTTTTTGAAATCAGACATTTTATCTGCATTGTTTTTACATGGGAATGAAAATGGTGGTGGGTTGGGTGCTGCTTTACAGATTCATCCTCTAATTTCCAGAGTCTTTTCAGTGAAGTCGTTTGCAAATTCACTACAGGAACTAGTAGAGTGTTGCTCACAGGCTGCTGTCACTGGAGGATTGGTTAGTCTTTCAACTGTTGCCAATAGAGTCCGAGTGTTATTAATGTTTTTGTTAATGATTTCATAAAACAATGTTTCTCTTGCAGTTTTCAGAGTTAAGTTATATTTGTTCAGCCTGTTTTTGTAGATCTCCTAGTGAACCTGAAGTTGAGTTTTCCTCCATTTTCTTTTCCATTTGCCATTCAACCTTATCGGCTTAATGTGGACATGGCCTGAATGTGTTAAGTAAGAAACAGGTTAGAGTATTTGGATTATTGCTAAAGTTCGTCTACAGTAAACTTCAGTTTTTAAAATCGCTATATGTAGTCTTTCTCATAGTATCACAATATATATTGTATTGCCCCTTGTGTATTGTGACACACATACATATATATATATATATATATATATATATCACCAGATTCTTGCCAACACCCATTCCTGGTCAGGAACCTGCTTTGATGTCTAAGTGGGAATAATCTAGTAATTACTCCTTTTTTTTTTTTTGCTGCTGGAGTCAAAACTACAACCTCTGTTTAAGAACTCCGAAATATTAAATATCACATAATTTTTTTTGTATGCCATCTATGATTTTAATAAAGTTGCTATGAGAGCTAACTAATAAGGCTGGTGGTTAGCATTGTTGCCTTGCAGCAAGAAGGTTGTGGGTTCGTATCCCGGCCCAGGGTCTTTCTGCATGGAGTTTGCATGTTCTCCCCGTGCATGCGTGGGTTCCCTCCGGGTACTCCGGCTTCCTCCCACAGTCTAAAAACATGACTGGTTAATTAATCACTCTAAATTGTGTGGGTGTGTGCGTGCATGCTTGTATGTCCTGTCTGTCTCTATGTGGCCCTGTGATGGACTGGTGACCTGTCCAGGGTGTACCCCGCCTCTCGACCGTTGACAGCTGGAGATAGGCACCAGCCCCCCGCGACCCATTGAGGAATAAGTGGTTAAGAAAATGGATGGATGGATGGATAAAAGCTAACTATGTATGGCCATTTAATGAAGAGTCGCAGCCTGTTTCTGTATCCATATCAAGCTAAAGATTTTCAAAGGCTGTCTAAATTATTTTGTTAATTTGACATTCTCTGAGGAAGGGGTACTGGCCCCTGCGGAACTTTTCTGCAGAGTCAAGTGACCTACTCTGTCTACTATGCTCTGTGATCTCCATTTATTGAGACTGGGACAGCATTTAAAGAAAAACATTATAATCCTTGTTTTAGGTTAGGTTTTAGGTTTTAAGGGCTTAAGAGTAAACGTGGTTAAATTATTTAAACAAACTACTTAACATAAAACATTTTCACCTGGAGCAAGGTAAGAGTTTTTTAGGACTGTCTTAGTCCTAATGAAAGTTTTTTTTTTTTTTTTTTTTTTTGCTGTCCAAAAAATGATTTATGCAATGTCTGGAATGTTATACGTTAATGGGAACAAATTATATTCTTTTTTGAGTCGATTGGAGAAGTAACATGAAGATTCTGACTATGTGTAAAGTAGAAACAGCCCTGATTAAAAACTATTGCTGGTGGTAATTCAAAATCATATGTCTCCTGTGATAAAACTTCTTGACATCTTCATTTGTTTTTTCCATTTGATCTGCTGGTTTTCCTCTGCATTTACCCATCAAACAGTCTTGGCTACAATATGACGTCTCCCTGTGGATTTCAGTTTGAGATCCTGTCAGTTGAGCCCCCCCGCCATCTCCTCTACTCTTGTGTGGTTTATTAGTCACTCCACACTCCTGAGGGCTTTGTGTGTGTAATGATGGGTTCATGGGTTTGTTTACATTCAAGCATTTTCTTTTTTTCTCTCCACCCAAGCTGCTGAGGGAAATCAATGTGTGCATGGCGTAGTTTTAGAGCATTTGGAGAAAAAACGGTTTGAATTCATGCACCCGCTGATGGTATCTGAATGAACCTAGTTTCATTTTTGTTTGCAGTCTCCCATCTAATGATGCAGAGAGGTGAAGGCTGCAAGGCTCAGTGATCAGGTTACCCAGTGGAGACACAAAAAAACCCAGATCGAATATGCAATGGCTGTTTTAGAGAGTTTTTAAAATGTTTTTTTATTCTCACTAATATGTTTAAATTAGTCTAAAAAACCCCGAAATAAGTTCTTTACGAAACTTTGAATTATTTTAAAATTACAAGGACATCAACCAAAAACTTCATAATCATTGTCCGTGATGTCACAGGAACCTTAGCAGACCTGTTCATGCTGTTAGCCTATCTTTGTCTGCCGTTTTCCCCCTCCATGCCGAACTGCACTGAGCAAAAAAACAGAACAATACATACATATTTTTAAAGTTTATTTTTTGCTGTACAGGAAGTCGATGAAGAGGACCGTATAAGTGAGATGCACTCATGTTCATGTACCGAACAAAAGACAAGCAGCAGAATTTTGAACGAGTTAAAGATGTGAAAGGGATGCTAGGCTTGCATTGCGGTAGTCAAGCTAGGTAGAAATGGACATATTTTCCAAGTCATGCCTCAAGAGAACTAACTTAAATGGTTTCTAGAACTTTTTTAACAACTGGAAATAGGTTTTTTGAGCCTCTATATAGCATGTTAAACTTTGATTAGGCTAAAATGGCCCAGGAACTTAGATAAATGGTTGAATGCCAAGCCCTACAATTAAGACTGGTTTCTCCGCCCACTTGAGAATATTAAATTACCTGTGACAGTTTCTTTGCAGTCTTGTACCCCTTTAAGATACAGCAATGCATGCCTCTGGTGCCCCTAGAAAACATATTTGGGAAATGCATAGTGAAGTAAGCAGTTCACAGGATATCCTTTAGAGAAAATCGGGGGGGTGTAAATGGTTAATTCCTTGGCTGCTACATCTCATCTCAATGACTGCACTGGGATGTTTGGAACTATTAAGGGCTCCATGAACCATGTGACCGTGAGTCAGCTAGTTCAGCCAATGTTTAAGTGGGCAGGGAGATGTAAATTAAATGCAGTGCGTCTACAGCTTGATGTGTCTACGATGGGTTACCAGAGCGGTGCCCAGACTGGGCTGTGTTTCTGCGGCAATTACAAATTTGCAAAGGTCAGAAATGCCACAGACTTTTTGGTACACTGCATTTGATACTCCAACCTGCATACATTTAACAGGATAAATGCAATTTTGAATTGGAGGCAGGTAAATTTGGCCGTCATATGTAGCAGTGAAAGAAACTGTCTGTTTTCTAAAACTTTATGTTGCAGGGTTAGGTTTTATTTTACATCCATCTCTCAAAGGGTAATTTTGTTTTTTTCTTTTTTTTTCTTTTGTACATTGTCCACATGTCAAAATTTAAATTAAATGTTTATATCCTTTTTGGATGCAAATAAAATCTGATTCATATGAGACGGAACAGGGAAGTTGAGATGAATATGACTCAAATATACACATTGCTGTTTGTGATGTTTATTTGATGGTACTGTTATGCAGAACTGAGCCTGTTAGAATTAGAATTTGGCACTCATAAAACCACCACTTTAAGTTCAGTTCCATTGTGTTCATTTGGTATTTATCCATGTCATCTTTTAACCCCTTGGAGCCTAAAACTATCTGCCTGGAGCACAGAAACTGGATGCCATGAGTTTACTAATATCTTTTGTTTATTTGTTGCTTGTATTTTGCTAAAGGTGCCATCAGTCCTCCTTCTTTGATGTGGTTATTGTTAAAACATCTTAAGATGCTGAGCCTGAAAATAGTGGTCCGCCTCAATAATTGATTCCTGTTAATCCTTTAACTGAACTGGATCTTTTAGTCCGGTAAATGTACGGTTGCTCTTAACACTTTTTGGCCGCATAAGGTTCCGTTTGACACCGGGGATCACCATCACAGTGGGCTAATGCTACAGAATTAGTTTATTCAGCAACCACCTTTTGACCAGAAGGCACTGACCATTAGAACTGCTTCAAAAGGAATGACTGTGTTTTCCACAAAGGGTTCCCCCTACCCCTTTTTCACCCCACGTGTGAAGGGCAGCCCACTGAGTAAATTGCAGTTTTTTCAGCACAGTTTGACTTCTCCCTGCACATTGATTGTGCTTATTAAACACTCTGAAAAGCTAATTGGACCATATGCAGGCTACATCCGCAGAACTGCGATAATAAGGTTTTTATTCACCAAAATGATGCAGCTGAGCAGGCTTTGATTTTATTTTGTGAATCGGAATTACCATCAGCTATGACAGAGGCAATCTTGCTTTTGCTGATGAGGAGCAGTGAAAATGGCATAAAAGTAGTTTGGCTGCTTTAAAGATACAGTGTTAGTGTCACATCCATGATTTGGAAGGAAATTTAAACCCCCCCCCAAAAAAAACCCTCTGGCACCAGAACAGAAATTTTCTTTCATGATACATGTTATCAAGATGTCACATTAGATTACTTATTTTTTTCAGTTGAGATCCAATTCAAGCAAGAGCTATCTCCCCCCGTTGAGTGGTCTCGACAGAAGCAATTTCCTAGTTCTAATAGAAAGATTTCTTCATTGCTTCAATTTACTAAATACCAGGGGAGGCACACAGCAGCACCAGATGTGTCCAAAGAGTCCCCATGAACACTCCAGTACATATGTTAAGGTTTGAAGACAAGTACAGAAATCCAGCAAATCTCCCCATAATTGTGTTGCTTTATTTATTAATGTATTCCTAAATGGATGTTTAGCTGCACTATGTATCATACTTGCAAACTTGGAAGGTATGAAAAAAGTGACAACTACAACCCTGTAGAGGGCTCTGGGGGTACCAAATGTTGTGATTTGAACATGTAAATTGGTGTTCTGATGAAGTCTGAGGAAAAAATAAATAAAAGGACAACACTTCCTTCAAATGAAAAAGCAGATTTGTTAACGGTGAGTGTAAATGTACAGTACAAAAGGAAATTTCCATCACTGTAATTGAAAAAAATGGTCTAGAGTCAAGCCTAGTCTATGCTCCTCCGTTTTGACTGAGACTGATTGACGCAGCGCCATTATCTGTCAATGTAAGGGCTCTCCGTCACCTGTACAAGGACGCACTGAGTAGAGCCCCATTTTTAAAATATCCATCTCCATCAACTGAGAGCGTATGCATCTGATTGGTCAATTTCAGTAACAGTCAGATATCTCTTCACGAGAATGGTGAGTCACTGTAATCAGTAGTTAATGCAGAGTTTGGCCACTACATGCTTTATATTGAAAGGGTAATTTATCTAATCCGTTCTTTTGGCAATTTTGAGGAGGAAACCAACAAAAAAGGCTGCTGTTTGTTTCCGTGTGTTTTTAGAGTATTCTATGAGCTGCTCTTTTAGTAAAAGGCTTTACACCTTAATCAAAACTTATGTTCTGTTGTACATTGCTCCTTTAGGAAGAAATGCATTCACAAGCCTAGAAAAAATCTTAAACAACACTGTGATGGTAGTCACAGACGCCATGAAAAGTTAGCACACCCTGCTGTGCTGGTCGAGCAATGCTGAACAAACAATGGCGAGTGGAGAGGAAAAAAATGAAGAACCATAAACAAAAAATGTCTCTGTCAACACATCGGCGTCTGAGTGTAAATTTGCTGACGGAGAAGCATAAACTAGGCTTCTAACTCCAGTCCTCCAGGGCTGGTTTCCCTGTAGCTTTTAGACATGTCTCTCTTTTAACACATCTAAATCAAATAATTAGGTAATCAGCAGGACCCCATAGAGCCCATCTGCCTGCTGAAGAATCAGGTATGTTGGACGAGGAACAAATCTAAAGGTTGCAAGGACACAGACCCTGAGGGCGCTTTCACATGGTACGGGAGTCCGTACTCGGGTACGGTATTTGGTCAAAATCCACTTATTTCGTACCATGTGAACACAGACTGTACCGTGCCAGAATACGGCCAGAGAGACCTGCCTTGGAGGTAGTATCCGAGTCCAGGTACGAGCGGCCACGTACCATGTGAACACAACCCGTACTCTGGCCGTACTCAAGACAATAGACGCGCTCCATGCGGAAATGACGACACCGCCGGCCGAAATTACAGAATCACCTCGCGACCATACAAATACCAAAACAACGCTATTCAAGCATCCCACAGCAACACAGCAGGTTACAAAACGGCGGGTTTACTACAACACTCACCCTGTAGATGGCTTCAGGTAGCAGCTGACCAGTAGACCAGTTTGTTTACATTCTAGGCTGTCGCTCGTTTTATGACGTCGGTACTTCTCACTCCCTTGTTTGTTGGAGAACTAAGACTTATTTGTATACTACTACTTATATGTAGTCTAGAGACAAACTAAACCTGATGAGCCAAACTGACCTCTGGTTCCGAGCCAATGTATTAATGTAAGCAACAGCAAGTTGCATCTTTAATGTGCCTCAAGGGTTTCAGATATTTATAATTCTTTGTTCAAATTGAATATGATATTACCACATTGATTAGTTTTGATATTCTTATAATTACAGTCACGGTTTATGGTCACAGCATGATTGTGATTCAAACCCAGATTTTCCTGAATGTAGTTGTATTCATTCTTGTTTTCTAATAAAATGGTGTATATAACATTTGTTTGGTTGGCCTATAAACCTATGGGGAGGCAGAAGTGGCTGGGTTTGGAGGCAGATATTGCAGCAGAGATGGAACAAAAGAGGCTGAGGGAGCAGTCGGTGATGGTCATAAAGTCAGGGGGAGCAGGACTTATTGAAAATTAGTCCCGTGCAGAGCTCTAGTATTAAACTGCACATGGTGTGAAAAGAAAACAAACTGTTTGGCTTTATGTTACATTAGAATCGCTTTATGAATTGTGCTTGGCTAGCCAAAATTCTTAAGTAGGTTGTAAAAATTTTAAATGTATTTTTACTGTTCAATTTGATGTCATGACTGATTTTAAAACACTGAGTTTAGCTGAGGAGATAACATACAGACTAAACTTCAAATTTAACATGTTAAAAATGGAAACAGGGTTTACATAAAACTGATCAGACAAAGAAGACAAAATCACATAACATATTCAGCTGGTAAAAAATCATACTTGGCCGATGTCAAAACAACCGTTGAAGTTCATATACAGGCGAAAAAGCGGTGAGAGCCACAAGAAGAAGCTTTCCTTTCCTTTTCTTTGCTCTTCTTGTCTAGAACGAACTTAAGACCATTGTAAAGCTATTGAAACGGAGTTCTTTTAAATCGAAATCTAAAAACCTTCAGTTTAGAGCTACCTTAAAGTGATCTACAATATCTGAAATGTCATGTTTTGTGTCATATGTTATGTCTCTCTAATGCTTTGTTTTATTCTTTCATTGTTACTTCTGTTTCATTTTTTCTCCTAATGATGTAAAATACCTTGGATGGATTGGATTGTTGAAAGTGTGCAATACACATAAGGTAACTTTCCTTGCTACATTATTTTACTTCAGCCACCTGGCTTTTTGAACAATCTGTACTTGCTTTCATCAACAGAAAATAAGTTGTTGCTGTCACTTCTGGCTTTACAATGTTGCCTATTACAAAGAAACAAATCCCATTTCTTTACAACCTTGTGAATACAGAATTTAGTAAAACATGACACCATCTAAATCCTGACTTTACATGGTGGTAATGGTTTATTGCAGTCTATTCCCATCTGTTATTCCCGTGTTGAATGAAAGACAGGTGGTCAGCTACTAATGTTCCCCAGCTTTGAACTATCATTCATTTTAGCCCTCTCAATCTTCACACAGAGATCAAAAGAAAGTCTGCTGCTATGGAATACACGTTCTCATACATATGCATGTCATGGCGAAAAAGACTCCTCTGGCACCTATTAGCTGTACAGTCACACTGTGAAGGCCTGCTTTGAGAATTTGCATGTGGACATTAGCAGATTAATCATGAGTGACAGTGAGGGACACGCTGTGGTTAAAAAAAAAAAAAAAAGAAATACACACACACTCTTATAGGAGCCGCAATGGGCCCTGACCTACATGTAAAGAGTAGATTGCTGGCTTGGTAACACTGACATTAAAATAATTAAAATGACCCAGTTGGCTTTTGTCTCTGTGAATTAAGAAAAGTGTAGTTTGAGAAAAAACTAACTCTCTCATAATTCTTACATTCTGAGGCATGAGTCATCTCTACAAATATTGATATATAGACATTCCATTCTGTGCAAGAACTTTTAATACAATGTTTCCAAAAACTGAACTGCAGTCTATGCAAAAAAAAAAAAAAAAATCATTTCAATTGATTTTTCATTCAGAAAGTAAAACCTCAAAGGCTGAATTGATTATGTTGTGTGCAATCTGGGGTGCCAATCATTATTGAGTGAGTGTCGCTTATTTTAAACCTGGGCTGATATTTCATAGAGTCGATATGGAAACTGAATAGACGTTTTTGTGCGACTTCGTCTGAAGAGCTCAAACTGAAATGGAGTCAAAAATTTAGGAGCCAGAAAAAAATTAAGCGGACTGGCAGTGAGTCAAGTTTTTTTTTAACGTTTTTTTTATTTATTTTTATTTTTATTTTTATTTTTTTATATACAGTCCAATCACATTCAGATAAAGGTTGTATTTAAATATGTCATACATGTGTCCTAAATATCTTACATGCATGACATTTGTGTTCTAAGTCAAAATATTAAATTCAACATTTACATCACAATCTGTATTGTTTATTTGTTATCCATAAAATGGTGAGAAACGATTACTTTATTGATCCCCTAGCAGTGGTTTATGATGCTTTCCAAGACCATTTGGGCTTCTGTTTCAGTAATGATCATAGATAAAAGCATTTTATCCAAACCATGTTTTTTAAGCAAATGCTTAGTAGTGAAATCTGATCAACAGATTGCAGGCTGTAAATAGATGGCTATTGGCTATGTCATCACAGCAACTTCCGTGTCCAAACCAAATCGCAGTAACAATGGTGCAGTGCTGTCCCGTGTTGCAAAAACAGAAATTATGCCAACAAAACAGTATCTTACTACTATCTTACTCTTGACGAAAAGGAACAAAGCAGATGTCTTAAAATTATCAGGTAAGTTGGATCTCTAATAATCAACAATACATTAAAGTGTGGGCAAGCATGAGTATTTGCACTAAACTTTAGCCAAGATAACGTTACCTGTTGCTGTTACGATGGAGTGGGGCCACATAAAAATCAGAGATTCGAGTCAATATTTACGAGAATAAAGTTGTCATTTATTTACTAGTTTGATATAATTATGAGTTTAAATACATTATTTATGAGAATCAAGTGGCTAGTTCTTTGTGAAAAGTCACATTTTACCAAATTAAACTCATTTACGAAAATAAAGTAGCCTAATTTACATGAATTAAGGTTATAATTTAGGAGATTAAAAGCCTGCAGTGGTCACAACAAAATGTATATACTCTGTCCTATGATACAAGACCAACATTAGCTTTATGTGGGGAAGATGGGGATGACAGAGAGGTGGGGCTGTCTGTGAACAGCTGGGAATGTGTGCTTTGCATTGTTTTATATTTTAAATTGTGTTTTTAGCACCGAGAGGACTGCCATTCAACTTCGTTGTATTCTGTGCAATGACATTAAATAATTCTATTCAAAGGCTACTCACCCCCAACAAAAAGTGCGTCCTGGAAATGGAAGATAAAATTCTCCTACAAGTGGACAAACGGCTACTGAGAAATGCAAAACAGTGTTAAATTTGAGCGGCTATGGATCCCAGCCAGCCAGGCGGTGCTGCATACAATGTTGCTGCTGTACAATGTTGTAGCGACGGCTGCACAAACATCACCGACTGCACCCAGTGAGGAATTATGCTATAATTATTCTTTTAAAAAGTGACCGGTTCCTTGACTGCCATTTTGTTTACATTAGGAGCAGTGGTGGGTTGGACATGGCAGTGATGTTGTGACGTCATGCTAGCCATCCCCATAGGTTTTTGGGATCCACCAAGTTTCTTTCAGAAACTCTCCATCCACCAGCGAAAGATGGAAGTTTAAAGCATTGACCTTACGTGATCCTACCCAGCCTTGGCTTGCAGGTAAGAGAAAGAGAAGCGGCGGAGCATATGCATCTATAGAGGTTATGTCCCATGAAGTCTTCCTTCCTGCTGAAACTGAAGTGTATTGTGGGACATTCATTCCTTCCGGCTGGAGTTCTGTGTTTGGTTCAGCAATCATGGCTGTGGCGCAACAACTGTGTAAAAACAAACCAGAAGATTTATGTTATTTTAGTCCTTCAAGTCATCACACAGGAGGCCCTTTAGACTGAAGGCTGCACAACTTCTGAAAATAAATAGAATAGATGTTTAATAGGAAAATGGGAATATGCTTTCTTCAGAAGGCTAAATTTGGGTGACTGATTTTAAAGGCATTACTAGACCAAAAGGTTGCCATGAGTAATATAAATGGATTTTCTGATTTAAAAACGGTAATATTAGCCATTCTTTGAAAAGCACATCATAAGTACTGCTGCTAAAATAACTTATTAGGTCTTATTTACAGCATGCATCAACTTTGACTTCTGTGTCCAATTTCCCTGTTGCTTTGAGTGTCTCAAAGTGAAAAAAGGCTCAAATTAGAACCAGCCAGCTCTCTGGTTATCAATCATGGATCTGCTCTGGACCTTAGAGGCAAAGGTTGATGGAAAGTATAAGGTCAACAGAAGAAGGAGGGCTCTGCAACTGCTCTTCATTTTGAGCCTCTAGGCCTAATCCTGGAAACTAAAATGCTGCTTTTTCAGTATTTACCCACTTAGAGAAGTTTTAATTATTTTATTATGACACTTAATTGTTTCTGATCACCAGAAGATAATCAGAGTAAATACAACATGAAGTTTTCAAATCGTGATTTCATTTATGAAATTAATAAATATTTTCAAATACCCTATGTGAAAATAATTACGCCCTTGTTAAAACAATTGTGATTAACCCCATTGTTTTGGTTAAATTTCCACACAATCAGACCTGATTACCATTTGACCTGTAGCACAATAAAAACCACTGTAGTGGAAGCTGTCTGGCAGCATGAAGTAGACTGATCTAAAAAAGGTAATGAAGAGATTAGAAACAAAGTCACTGCTATTGATGAGTCTAGTAAGAGTTACAAAACCGTTTCTAATTGTTTGGAAACACAGTCCACCACAGTCTGAGCCATTATCCGCAAATGGAAAAAACCTTGAATATTGGTGAACATTCCCACTAACGATCATCAAACATTACTTTCTACGCTAACAGAATGTCCAGGAGCGCACAAAATAACCCTGAACAACATATAAGCGTCTAAAGTAATAAAAACCACTTGGTTAAGGTCAGTGTCCATGATTCAACAATAAGAAATTGCTAATTAGTTAAATCTTTAGTTCTGAGCTTAATGATTACCTATCCAGTTTAGTTTGCTAGTGAAATATTTAAAGGACTATACTTAATTTTAACCACAAATAAATGTATAAAAATCTAAAATATTATCCTCATATATACTCTCACAATGGCCTCATCAGTAGAGTGAGCCCTACCCATTTCACCGTGGTTACCTTTATTCACTTTAAATTCACTTAAAGATTCAGTATGTTTACATGAACATATAAATCAAGCTTATTGGAGTAATCAGACTTTGGGCCTGCTGTTGACAGCCAAGTCCCAGTTTATATGTCACTCAGAAAATCAAATTTTTAAATGAAGTACATTCCATTCCCTGACAATAGATTGCGATATGCACCATTCCGTGTTAGCCTTATAGCGGTTAGCTTTGAGCTGCACTCACGCAGTAAACAGAGGCCGGCGGGAGTGAAGCAGACTGAGTTAAAGCAGGATTTTCACAATCACAATCCACCGTCTCGTCTTCATCTTAAACATGCACTGATCAGCCACTTACGTTTGTCTTACCCGCCATATTCTTCCTATACTACTACTATGGTGTTGCTGATTTGCACTTCCATGTCTCCTAACTTCCCGAGGGGGAGCGCTAGTATAGGCGGGGACTTGAGCGGGCTGGTTGTAGAGTAGTCCAATTCTCAATCACATTATCTGGGTAGCTTAGTCTGGCTTCTTAAACTATACTGTAGTTCGGTTCGATTCAAGCCGGAATAAGGTGTATACATGCAGTTCAAAAGTCGTTTTTCAGTCTGATTAAGATGATAATTCTACTTTCTCTTGGTGCATGTAAATGTACTGAGTGTGTGTTTGGGTTAAACAAGCAGATTTCCTGAATGCTTTCCAGGGCAGCCTAATGCATAATGGCATAATGCGCATTCACATTCAGGTGCAGCATTCACTATCTCCATCATAAACAGCTGTGGAGCAAGAAGTAACTAAAGAATGGATTCAGCTGAGCATAAGAAGAGAGCTGCTTTTAACACCAGCAAAACTCCAGCCCAGACCCCAACTAAACTTACACAACAGTAACATTTCTTACCTCAGTTGATATAATGCCAATGAAAATAAATAATTACAAATTAAATAATTTGTCAAATAAATATTTAGCTTGCTAGCTAAATTTTTAGTTTCAAACTGTGACATTTATGAATGCAAACATTGTTCTCCTTGTCTTTGGAACTAAACCACGTAGGCCAACCTTTGCCCTCCACATGGATCAGTGAGTGGGAGAAACTTAAACGATCAAGGAAGCACAAATGGTTCATTTGAGTTCAACCTAGTTTATTTATATGGCTTCAATTCACAAAAAATATTTACAAGACAGGCAAAAATGTTTTATAGTTGATATAGTTCAGTTAATTTGAAAAGTCCTGTTTGCATTCATAATACTATTGGATGTAATTTAAATAAAAAATAAAGCACATTTCAACAAATATTGCCTTCAAAAACTCCTAATCATGAGCAAGTAAAACAAAACAGAGCAATCACATAGTTAATGGCAGTGATGATTATAGAAATGGTAGAGAGTACAATTATATGATCTGTCTGTTTTCCAACAGTCAAGCGCTTAACTTGAAATGGCTCAGAAAAACACTCTAATGCTAACCCAGTGGTCTGCAGGCTTTGCAATCCATACAGCCAATTTTACTCTAAAACCAGTAAAATAAAAAAAAATAAAAAATGTTGTATAAATCCTTTAAATGAAAAACCTGAAACTTTTGTTAAAAAAATAACATGGCTATATTTTCTTCAATGGGATGTTGAGTTTTTTGTGAATAATGATTTAAAGATCTAATGGTTTCAAAATTAATGACAAGAAAATGGATCTAAATATTATTGCTGCCATTTGCTGCAAATATTGTATGACAAAAAAAGTAAAACCTGCTCAAAACTGCATTTATCATAAAATTTGTTAAACTATTGGGGGGAGTGATTGTTTTTGGCTAAATTTAGTTATCAAGAGCCATTGTGGAAGGTCTGAAGAGCTTCTGCTGTAGCCTTTATCAAAAGGATGGCATGGGAATAATGTAGAATACTAATCAAATATTTTTAATCCTCCCAATAATCTAAACCTCTGTTCTTAGTTCTTTACCTATTTCTGCTTTTATTGTTCATGTTCTTTGATTGAGTTTAGCTACTTGGCATTCTTTATGACAATCCCAACAACACACAAATTAATTGTCAAATTCAAGGTTGTATCATCCACCACCGTAACAGTATTTTATGTTAAAACTGCATGTCTTTTTATATATTTAGTGTAGTCAAATAATCATTACTGATCAAGCGATATATACTAAAGTAGAGAAAAAATTACAAACCTAGACTCAGTATTACTCTAATCACACAAAATGTTTTTGTCTCCCAAGTGGAATTTGAACACCTTCAGAAAATTACCTGGCAAATGCATACTGGACAAGTGAAAACATGCTAGAAATATTTGAAAACAAAATTGTTTGGGGTTTAGTTGTCTTTGTAGGGAAAGCATTTCACCACCCTCCCTGGGGTTGGTGATTAAGAAAAGGACCAGGAAATATATGAAGTGCAGGTGTGTTTCTTTGGCACAAGTAATCCTGGGTTTTATTGGCTCTGCACTCTCCATCAAAGGGCCATGACCACTTGAAATTCTTCCTCGCAAAAACTCTGCAACTTCTGAAGCATCTTTAGGAGAACAGAGGAGGAGCTGGGCCTCCATTTAGCCTGATTTCCTGTCTTTTCAAAGGATGAATGACCAGCTTTAGGCCATTCAGAGTGCCCTCACCTATAGCACTCTGTTTGATCTCAGCATCATGGCTGCACACAGGTTGAAAGAGAGAGGGCCCTTAATGTCAAGGCCATTCTTAATGAGTCCCTAAGGATAGGACCAACCACAGGTACCCAAGAAAATGTAATCTCCTTCTTTAGCCCACTGACTTCCTTTTTGTTCCAGTTTCAGCTTCCATTTCAAATCGCTCAACATTTCCTCTCTGAAAAGATATAACCAGCAGTTCTTTACTTATTTAAACACTTTACCCAACCACTAGCAATGTGTTTTCTAGTATGATGAAGTTTCATTAATAATGGAAATAGTTTTTAGACATTTCTTACACTTATCTTTATAACAATATTGATTGGTTTGTCTTGTTATGGGGTCTCATCTCAGTTTAATTGTATTTTAATGGATCTTTAGCAGAAATGATCTGCTTTAAAGCCAGTGCAGTTTGATAAAGTGCTAAGAGATGAGTTTAGGATGAAATTACTTTGATTTAATTTATGCACTGCTTGGATTTTTTTTTTTAACTAATCACATCTCCACAGAAGTCATTTGCATTTGTGAATAATGTAGTTCCAATTCTAGGAGAGGAGGGCGATGGCATTCGTTTGAATTCCACCGGCTTGTCCACAACAGGCTTTTTACAGTTCCTGGGCCCAGTTTATAAGAAGCTGTGTTGTTAATGAGAGGCACAATGAGTAGTGTTTATTCTGGCTTTGCTGTGGAGCTGCAGATCGGCTTTGTTCAAGTCCTCTCTGAAATCTCCCACTGTGCTCCGTAGCCCCTTTGTGTCCTCCTACTCCCTAAGCTCTAGTCCACCTCTTTGTTTGCTTTGGTGCAGTTTCTGTGGCGACTGAGCCACTGGCCCCCAATCAGAGGCCCATACTCCTGACAGGCAGGGGTGGGGGAGGAAGGAGGGTGCTGGTGAGTGGAAGCAAGAGCAGAAGACAAAGCACACTCCCACCGACAAATATCCCTTATGGTTTTATCAGCACACAAGCATAAATGCAAATATTCAGAATCACATTTCTGTGCTTATGCATACAGAGGTCATGAATCATAAATATTGACTTGGTTTCAGTTTTACCACCGTGTCGGATCCGGTGACAAATTACACATGAACATAATGAGCTGCTTTTGTACCTTCATGTAATTTGTGACAGCTCAGAAATTCTTCTCCAGAGCTCATCTTTCCACCACAGGTCTACCTACCATTCAGGTGAGGTCTTTGTCTTCTTAGAACCTTCGTATTGTTTATTTGTACTCCTGTCTTTACAAAATATCTCAGGAATTCAGAGAGCCTATGCTTTGAAATCCTAACTACCACCTGCCACTGATAAAGGCCCTCCAAACCTTGAGATCGTTTACACAGGCAGGTTTACTTATTCAGTGCTCTGCATCTGAACTATTTTCATCGAAGCATTAAAAAGTGGGAAATCCCCAAAATACTATTTCATAATGTTTTAATGTTTCCCTGCAAAAATACGCCCTTTTTTGCCTGGTGAGTAATCTTTTTCACTGGTCTTCTAAGGGGGCATTAAAATTGACCATGTTGTGCAACATTAGGCTATTGTTCATCCGCTCCTCCCTTTCATTCCTCCCTCATCTTAACGTTGTGTACGTTACCTGGAATCTGGCGATCAAATTGCAGCCCGCTGATTGACTTGCAGTCATGTTGTCACTTCTTCCAGCCTTTTGTGAGGCTTTAATCATCCATTGCCTGTTCTCTTCTGCTCTTGCTCAAGCAAAAAAAAAAAGAAAATATGCAGTGGGTGCAGCCTGCACAGCAAACCGTCATTTATTTCAATGAAGGTCTTGAAAAGCAAGTGCTGAGGTTTCTCTTTGTGTGTATGACTGCAGTGTTAGGCTGTGTGGAATTACATTGTGTAAAATAGATATAGTATACATAGTTTTTGCTGAATAAATGGAAACTTCAACTAAAAGTTTATGTAATGAATTTATTAATTTTCGTTCTCTTATTTTAGTGATTTTGAAAGCATCAAACATTGCACCATCACTTTAAGAGAGGATTTGTCTTTCTCAGCCAGAAGGTCAAATCTGATCTCTTTGAGGGTTTAGTCATTTATTACAGTCTGACTGGAGGTTCAGATCAACTAAAAGGTGTAATGTGGGAGGAATACCTGAGAACAGGGGATGAATTGTAAATGATGAGTCGGTTGAAGCTGACTGAAAGTTTAAAGCTCACAGAGAAAGGCTTCTGTTAGTCTGTGGTACCTCTGACAACAGAGAAACTGCTCACTGGATGTTTTCCCACAGTTAGGATATGGGTTGCAGTTTTGTAAAGTCGACAGTCATAAATTAACAGCGATATAATGGGTTATTTAGCCTGTCATAAGAGAAAAGGGAGGGTTCATTTTTTAAAGACACATTTGTGTCAATTTTATTTATTATAATTGTCATGGTTTGAAACTATTTAGATAAGTTAAAAATTTAGTTTACATATTAAATATTTAAACTAAATATTTAATTAGCAGGCTAAACTGGCAAGCTAGTAAATATTTAACTCAGCTAAATATTTAGCTAATATTCAAATTCACTTGTGAAAAAGCAGAAGTGGGTTATAAAAAAAAATATGGTCCACTGGAAATAAAAAAGAGGCCATTTCAAAAAAGAAAAAGCTTTGTCCTGTACTGGACCTCATCCTATAAGACACTTGAATTATACTCCGTTTCCTAAAAGAAAACTTTTGATTGTAACATTTAAAGTGTTCCTTCTCTGTGCGTTTAGAATGCAATGCCCCAAGATGCGTGAAAAAAACATCACTATATTTTGAAACAAATACATGATTACAGGACTGGCATAAGTGTTTTTAGCTTGAATAGCAAGTTCAGCATTAAAAATGTACTTCGCAATCTTTAAACTCTTAAACGTGTTTTCTAAGCATTTCAGTGAAACAGCATTTATTATGTTAATTGTTGGACACGTGACTGCAGGGGAGCGTCCCACTGCTGAAAACCACACTAAACAATTTCCCTCCCGAGATGCCTCCCAGAAGTACTGAGCGAAATTCCCTGGAAGGCATAATGTTGCATGCTACCAAATAGATATAAACGGTTTTGAGACTTCAGCCACGGCAGATCCACCAAAGAAACAAAACATTTACTAAATGACAGTTTAACAACTGACATGCCGTCAGTTTGATGTTGTTTTGGCTTGTGAGCTTGTAAAATCATCAGTACACTGGCCTCTTCAGATGCACTCTCTAGAGAATTCGTTTTACAACAGTGATTTTATGGCACAAGCCTTAAGAGGGCAATAGAGGGCAAATATCTGCAAAGGTGTTGAGAACATGTGTATTTTCTGCAGAGTTGCTGGATTCTTACTTTCTCCATGAAATTATGAGGTTGCAAATATTTGAGATCTCCGAAGAACACATAACAATCATCCCACTTTAGATGTAGGACTGTTTCTTGGTTTCTCTAGTATTCTCTGGTAATAAAATCCATATCTTTTTAAATCAAAGCTGTTATGATACATCACAATGTGTGAAATGTTGGCTTGGTGCGCAGTTGGTAAGCAGCTGTTTAAAATTAGTTTTCGAAGAGTTGGAAAGTACTGTATTTTTTCTTTGTGGCGTTACCTGAATCAGTGGCTTCCTTATAGCAAACAATGACAGCAAACATCCATTCTGCAGTATTACTAAATTGGAAGGTTAATGAGGTCAGTGGAAGGAGATCAGAGAGGACCTGTGTTGGAGAGAATCCTTTGAAACTGCTCTTTTCCTCATTCTTTGACCCTTTCCTTTGACTTGCCAATCATAAGTAAAAAGATTTGGATATAATTATGGGGAAAAAACATAACAGTTGAAAGAAGAGTTGCTTAACATTTAAATGTGGAATGTTTTGCTTTTTCCATCTCTCCATGAATCCTGGTTCTCCTCTAGTTTCAGCTCAGGAATTCCAGGAGTACTTTCTGTATTCAATCAAACAATCAATCAAACTTTATTTATAAAGCGCTTTTCAAACAAACAAAGTTACTCAAAGTGCTTTACAGATTTAAAATAACCCCACAACCCCCCCCTTCAAAAATAAAATCATCAATGCAAATGCAACCCCCTCCCAACCCAACCCATCAGCCATACTCACTCACACACACACTTAGAAGCTACAAAAAGCGGGCTGAGTACAGATGAGCCAGGAAACGCCATCATGGGAGCCATCTGCATCAGCAGCAGCAGATCAACAGCAGCAACCAAGGCTCCGACCCAGGGCGCCCAGAGGAGGGAGGGCTGGTACCCCCACCTCCACCCAAGCGCTACCTGGGGGGCACCCAGGCAGCCACAGCCGACCACCGCCCCCGATGCAGGGGGCCCCCAGAGAGGAAACAGTGGCAAGAAAGATTAAAATATATTAAAATATAAAGTTAATAAAATATAAAGTATATAAAGTATAAAACAATAAGTGTAAAACAAATAATAAAAATGCAAAGCAGATTAATAAACAGTTAAAAGTTAAACTAAAAATTAAATCAGGTAAAACATGCTGAGCGATTAAAAATATATTAATAATTAATATTTAGTTAAAGGCTAAGCTAAAAAGGTGAGTCTTGAGCCTGCTCTTAAAAACATGAACGTTCTCTGCGGCCCTGAGATCCTCTGGCAGCCTGTTCCAGAGGTGAGGGCCATAATAATGACAGTCAAAGCAGCAGCCTCGATGAGCCTCGTCACACATATCGACGCTATACACATTTTCACTGATGTTCCTCATGCTTCATGCAGTCATCCCGATAAAAGTCACAGAGTTCATAGAATGCATTATCCATGCAATACTGGATACGTCGTTAAACGGGGAAGTATATGAAAGTCATCAGAGTTGGAATTTTTACACATCAGCTTACCACATAGTGTCATAACTTCTTTTTGCAAGCATGCAATCCTTGTGCAAAACATAGAAGCAGTGGATGAAAGCAGCTGAAAATACCTCCTTTCTTCATGTTTAAGCTTTCTGAACCACCAGTGATTTTTTTTTTTTTTTTTTTTTTTTTTTTTTTCATGGGGTTTTATTGAACTTTCATGCACACTGCTATCAGTGTACTTCACATGTTTGCATCTTATCACTGCTGCTTGTCAAAAGGGGAAAACAAACAAAAAAGCAACGTTGTGGTTAACAAAAGTGTAGCCCTCTGGGGGCAGTTAAAATAATGTATATATTGTCTGAAAACTTGGATTATGCATTTGCTCCAGAAGATGAGGATACCTGCAGCAAATTGCTTCATTCTAAGATGTAAACGTGTCATTACTTTAATTCGTGGTTGTTGTGTTAAGCTTGAAAGATTTATTTCTATATCCCAAAAAAATTATTTGCAGTTGAAGCATATTATATTTGACATCAAAATATGTGATGCAATCAGGATCATGGGAATCTGTGCATGTTTTTGCGTGAAGAAGTGAATGAATTTAAAAAAAGTATTCATTGTCAATTATCTTCACAAACAGATATGCACAAGCATTTTTGTCCCTCACAGGTATAGATGTTTAAAAGCCCTAAACTTTTCAGTATATTTGTAAATTTAATGTACATTTGTTAATATTAGCATTTGAAATAATATATTAAACTTCTCATCCATAGATTCAAACACTGTTTAGGAATCACAGGAGCGTCACTCATGTTGCTCCCATTCCCTCTATATCTCCTGGGGGGTTCCCTAGGCTTCCATTCTTGGTCCCCTTATTTATCCCCATATATACTGGCCCTCTGTCTCATTTTTACAAAGCACACTGTCAAATATTACCTGTACAAAAGATGACTGCCAAGTCTACATCACCTTTGGACTTGCATCAAACGAATGCACAGTCAAACTTTGGTTCCCCTAAATATCCTAGGTCTCGGCTCGGTTAAAGTGAATTCTGATATGGTTCAATTACATCTGTGAATACTAAGCGGGCCAGGGCATGCTCTAAAAGCAGGAAGGCAAGGCAATTTTATTTATATGCACACTTTCGACACAAAGGCAATTAAAGGTGCACACTGTTGCTGGTATTTTGGCCCATTTCTCCATGCAGAAAGAATTAAAAGGCCATGTATTGAAAAAAATCCCCTTTTAGTTTTCAAAGCCAAACTAATATTAATTTACAGTAAATGTAATTTTTGATTATTCTGGGGGGTGGGGGGGTTGTGTAGCATTTTTATTTCCCCTGAGTCCTATATTCAACAGGGTTATCTAAATGCTAATGCCTACACATATCAGTGAGGAATAGAGTGGGCTTCACAGACCATAGAGACATCTTTGTTATATGGTGGTGGGTGCAGAGTCTATTGCAAGATTAAGATGTCAAAAATTATCACAAATATACCACACATTTTCCTGTTTACTTGCTAAATAAACACAAGAGTCGACTCAAGGGCCATATAATTTAGATTTCTAATGGTGTAAGCTGGGTCTTTGGGTCCTGAACAAGATACAGAACCGATTACTGCAGAGGATCCTTCTATCACAAGAATAGGTATCATAGAAAATTCATCTCATTTTGTTGAATGTTATTTTCATAAATACCTTTTTTAGAAGAATCTAGATGGTATGCATATAGCTCTTTCACCTCCTTCCAAAAATCAATTTGCCAAAAAATAACTTGCCATAAAATAACCTAGATGCAGAATAAAATGTGTTGTTTTTCTAACCATTTTCACCATGCTTTGTTTAAATATTCTGGGTGCAGATAAACTCTTGTTGTTCTTGTCATGTATCAGTGTGAAGCTTGTGAGGCCTGGAAATCACCTGGCTACAGTTAAATAACCCTGAGGAATTTGTGGTTTCTTTCTGAAGTTAGCGAGGCAAGCGAAGAGTGCAAACCCTCCTCCAGGCCCTCTGCTCGCCCTGAGCCTTGAAACATTTCTAAAGGAATCTGACCTTCACTGCATTCCAGTTTGTGTTCAGCGCTGGTTGCAGCAGTAGCAAAGCCAGGAGCGTACCACATGACTCTGCTCTATAGACTTTAGTTTTCTACCTGGCTGGACTAAAGGGGATACTTAACAAACCGTAAATGCAGAAACTCTGAACTTCATTGTAACAAGAGTGCAATGTTTCCTGCTGATTGTAATACAAAATGTATACATGTGTTTTTAATGTCAAAACCAAATCATAAAAAAAACTGATAGCTACATAAAATTATGTAATTTGGTTGAACAAAAGCTGCATGGTATGTGGTAGCACCATAGGAAGCCCAGTTTGGCCATTTCACTGGACTTATTGCTGATGGAGGGACTGAAGCCAAACCTTTGATGAAATCTCAACTCCTTAGGGTGCATTCACAGCAGCCCGGTTCAGTCAACTTTTGTCCCGTTTCCACTAGGGTTGACTCGGCCTGGCTCAGTTCAACACGTATTCAGCGTGGTTCCACTATCTTTGTCTGGGCCAAGCCCGGGCCTTTTTTAGACTACAGAGAAAGTAGCATTCCTGTGATTATAAGCAGAAGAACTTACAAATCCAAGTCCCCCCGCATTAAGTCAAATCTCATAAATTTCACCTGTCAGAATAATTTAAAAACTACCAACGCATCTCTTAAATTGGCATTCCTCAATATTCGGTCACTATCAAATAAATCTTTTCTAATCAATGACTTTACTACTAATCATAATTTACAGGCTCTGTTTTTATCTGAAACTTTGTTAGATGTAAATAATGAAAGCTCGAAATGAAAGCTGGGCACAATTTAAAAAAAACACACTCAACTTTAAAAAGATATCTTTGGGCACATGTCAATCCTTCAAATACCTTGCTACAGATATAAAAGAGCCGAACAAGGTCTTAGCCATGAATATGGACAAACCCCCCCCCAAAACTAGCTCAAACTTCATTAATGACCTCAATTACCTTCTTTCTGTAATATGTATTGAATATGACCAACTAATTATCGTGGGAAATCTGAACATTCATACTGACAACCCCCAGGATAGACGGACTAAAACATTAAGTGATACTCTCCATAACTTTGGTCTAACTCAACATGTCAAACAGCCTACACACAAACAAGGTCACTTCAGAATTAATCATTATTAAAGGACTGAAAATCTCTAACATCTCCGTAGTGGATGTTGCATTATCTGACCACTTCTGCATCTTCTTTGAAAGCATGATCCTGGCTAAACTATCTAATCAAAATAAGACCATAGTAAAAAAACGCCCCCTTGTTGACAGCTTAGCTGAAATCTTTAAACAAATTTACTGCTCTAACACCCCCACCACCCAACAAACACTCTGTTGACAAGCTGGTAGATTACTTTTTCTCTAAAGTCTCAGACATAATCGATACCATTGCCCCAACTAAAGTTAAAGTAGTCTCAGGTAGAAACAAGTCTCCATGGACCAACAATCCTCTGGTATGTAGCAAAAAAATGGAGTGCCGTCAGGCTGAAAGAAAATGGAGGAAAACTCAACTCCAGGTTCACTATGAGATCTACAAAAACAAGCTGAACAAATATAACTTAACTCTGAAAACTGCAAGAGAACCATTCTTCTCTGAAATCATTAACAGGGACATTAATAACACTCTGACTCTATTTGCAACAGTTGAAAGACTAACCAATCCTCCAATGACAGCAGCTCATGAGCTACACTCCACTAGGGCCTGTAGTGAATTTGCCAACTTCTTCACTGAAAAGATTCTAGAAATCAGAAGATCAATCTTTAAAGCAGCACCCAACCCACCACCATTTTCATTCCCATGTAAAAATAAAAAAATACAGATAAAATGTCTGATTTCAAAAAACTAAATCAATCACATCTTGATGAAATATTAAACTGCTAAACTCCTCCTCTTGCTGCCTCGATATCTTACCCACACCTTTTTTAAATAAAGCTTTCCCTGTTATTAAATCCGATCTGATGCAAATAGTTAACGCATCCCTCCAGTCAGGTGTCTCCCCCCAGGCCCTCAAAACAGCAGTTATCAAACCCCTATTCAAGAAAAACAACCTAGATAGTACATTGATGCAGAATTATAGGCCAATCTCTAATCTCCCCTTCATCAGTAAGATTATTGAAAAAGCTGTAACTCAACAGCTAACTACATTCCTGACAAAGAACGACTCCTTAGATAATTTTCAATCTGGTTTTCGTGCCCATCACAGCACTGAGACTGCCCTAATCAAAGTTTTCAATGACATCCGCATAAATACAGACAGCGACAAAACCACATTTCTGGTTCTGTTGGACCTCAGTGGAGCGTTTGACACTGTTGATCACAAAATATTACTGGAACGAGCTGGATCGGACTCACTGGTAAAGCACTTCAATGGTTTGAGTCTTACCTCAAAATAGGCAGTTATTTGTGTCCATTGGAAATTTCTCATCATAACAAACAGAAATCACATGTGGGGTCCCCCAGGGCTCCATCCTGGGACCCCTCCTGTTCAATATCCCACTAACCAAGATTATAGCAGCCAATCAGATAAGTTACCATAACTATGCAGATGACACACAGCTATACATTACATTGTCACCAGGTGACTTTGATTCTATCCAGACCTTCAATGAATGCATTGAACAAATCAACGACGGGATGTCCCGTAACTTTCTCCAGCTAAACAGAAACAAAACAGAAGCAATTATTTTTGGACCTAAGGAGGAACGATCCAGAGTCAGCACACAGCTTCAGCTAATACAACTAAAAACGACTAATCAGGCCAGAAATCTAGGTGTAATAATGGACTCAGACCTGAACCTCCAGGGTCACATAAAGGCAATAACAAGGTCAGCTTTCTATCACCTGAAGAAAATTTCTAGGATTAAAGGACTAATGTCACAAAAGGACCTTGAAAAACTGATCCAAGCGTTTATCTTTAGTCAGATTGATTACTTCAACAGCGTCCTCACAGGTCTACCTGAAAAAGCAATCAGACAACTGCAGCTGATCCAGAACGCTGCTGCTCATATTCTCACTAGAAACAGGAAAGTAGAAAACATCACCCCGGTTCTTAAGTCCTTACACTGGCTCCCTGTAGCTCAGAGAATAGACTTTAAAATACTCCTCCTAGTTTAAAAATCACTGAACGGTTTAGCACCAAAGTATGTTGGAGATCTGCTGTCACTATATCAACCCAGCAGACCACTCAGGTCCTCCAACTCGAGCTTACTTAACATTCTTAGAATTAGAACTAAACAGGGAGATGCAGCTTTCAGCTTCTGTGCTCCACAAATCTGGAACAAACTTCCAGAAGAATGCAAAAATGCTGAATCGTTAGGCTCTTTTAAATCAAAGAGTAAAACTCTACTATTCAGAGCTGCCTTTGAGCCCTAAATTGCGCTTTCTGAACACTATTTGATTCTTGTGGTTTAATTTTTATTGTTTTTTTTTTCATTTTTAATGTATTGTGTTTTATCTGTTTTGATTCTATATTGCATAAATGTGTTCCTTACATCATATTTTCTTATTGATTGTGTCTGTTTTTATCTAATCATGCTTCCATATCCATGTATTTGGTATTATTATCACTGAATCATGTAAAGCACCTTGAATAGCCTTGTGTTGAAAGTATGCTATATAAATAAAATTAGCTTTACTTGCCTTACCTCTGCATTGGTCTGTAAGCGGGCCAAGGTGACCCAACATGCCCACTTATCAACTATTTGGTCCGATAAAATGGTTTTATTCTTAGTCATATCTAGCATTGGTATCCACTGATTGGACTGGTGGTGTTTTGCTGTAGGTCATGTCACAGAATTGCAAAAAATTACATCTATTCAATTAACTTTTTTTTATATAGAGCCAATTCACAACAAATATAATCTCAAGACACTCTACAACAAAACTTATTTCGATACAATCATACAAACATTCAAATCAGTTAAGTTATCTATGTAAGGAATCCCAGCAGATTCTGTTGAGTCTAGTGAGTCTAAGCATTGCTGGGAGGAACTAAAGAAATGAGAGTGCAAATATCGGGATGTGAAAGACCACAACAGCCAGAGTGGAGCAGATGGCAACCACTGAAGGTGCTTTGCAGCAATGAATGGCAAAGGGAGAGACAGTGGGCCTGATGCAGGCTGCAGCATTGTCATCTTTAATGTTGGAAAACGGAAAATAATGACTCTTGTCAGGTCTGCAAGAGATATGGGGCTGTGATCAGAGTTGCAATTGGGGATGTTATTGCGTGCCGCTTGGAGCAGGCCCCGGCTGGGGAGTGATAGAGCAGGCAAAGTCAGCATGTGACAGGACAGAGAAACCACAGAGAGCCTACGGTGTCGGTAAGGAAGCTGGTTGCAGCCGAGAATCAGGGGGTCTCTTCGATGATCAGAGAGCGCGGGCGAAAGTAGGCCGGATCGGGCCTGGTTCAGTCGGTACTGACATGAAGAACACAGATCGGGAGCTCGAGACATGAATGAATCAATGAGTGAGCGATGTGAGGTGTGTGACGGACTCCTTGTGAGGGGACTGGGATCTACTTAATGGAAGACATGGTGCTCATCAAGCACAGCTCATCGGTATTGTGCATGATTACTTCCTTACGAATTTTTACTGGAACTGTTGCTACACTGAGCCTGCCTATGTTCTCCCCACTGCTGCGTTCCTGAGCTAGCAATAGAAAAGCAACCAGACCATTCTGGTCCAAGCCACCACTAGTGGAAAAGGGTCACTTAATCGAACTCTAATTCATTTGCCCAGAAAGTCTGGTTTGTTTGGGGAAGTTTGAAGGCCTTATTGAACTCTGATGTTGACCAAAAAGTGAACTCTGGATCGCCTACCTGAAACCAAGGTCTCAACTCGGTTAAAGTAAACTTTGGTGTGGTTTGATTGCATTTGTGAATGCCAAGCGAGCCGGCGGGAGCTCCAAAAGTAGTAAGCTGGCTACAGCAAAGGGCGATCTGGATAAATAAATGCAAACACCCACGCAACAACTCTGTTTCGTCCTCTGCTATTGGTGAGCCCATTGCTGCAACGTATTTGTCTAGAACACATGTAAAAGGAAACAAACCCAAAGCTGCTAAAATCTGATGCCACTCCATGTTGTTACATTTTACAGAACAGGAAGTGCCTCTGTGTTCAGAACTTCTTGGTGCAGCCCCTCCACAGGCAAGTAGGTAAATATGTTCCTCTGAAGGTTTGATTTGTTTTGTTTGATAAGTCACTGTGAAATGGAAGGACAACGACTACAAAGAAATAAAAGATAAAAACAAAACAATGTTGCAATTTTGCTCCCCAATCAAAGCAAGAATACCGGACAATCGGGTGTGAAAAGGACCTTAGTGTTTTTTGAGTATTTGAACACCTCTGACTTCACTGTCTGTAGAGATCTGCTATATGAAAGAAAATATCATTGCTAGAGCATGACAGTTGTTCTAGTTTCTGAAGACAATAAATTAGTAGAATAAAATGTCAATTTGACTGGTTCTAATTGCATCATTTTTTATGAAATGCTGATCTAATCTCTCAGCATTCATCTCAACTTAACTGGCTATAAAGTGAACAATTAATCACTGTTTGTATAATTTTGACACTGCAAAGATTTAAAGAGATCCAAATAGTCTTCCAAAAATGACACAAGATATCAAAAGGTATATACACTATTGTTACAAAATTAGAGCAACTGCATATGCCTGTTTCTGTTATCATTTCCTATCAATGTTGTTTCTGTAATTAACACAAGAAGCATGCATTAAAGTTTGAATTGTATAAACAGCTTTGAGGGCATTTTCTGGCCTTGTTATGTTTCCTTGCTTTTTACTACATTCCACAGAAGCTTCATCTCACCCAAGGCAGCACAAAGTGATTACATTACACTGATACAATAGCTCATTTATGCATTCTTCTCACACTGCTGAAGCTGCATGTTTTACAGGGAAAAGTATCCATGCAATGTGGGAATATTTTATCCCCCAGAATGTTTAAGTCCTGAGTTGGTTCCACTGTTCTGTCTGCCTTGTGCGGGCGTCTTTTGTTTTTTCTCTCTCTCCTTCTCTCCCTTGTATAATTCTTTTCTTTTTCACGCTCACATTGCATTCGTTCTTTGCCCATGACCTCTTCCTCCTACAAAAATCAACGGTTGGAATAAAAACATTCCAGAATCAATTTGGAGTTGTATTTCTCCTCCAGCTTTGTAATGCTTTAAAATCAGTTAAACGAGCACTTAGAGAATCATGGGAAAGGGCTGCATCTTGGCCAATGGCACATTCACCGAGGTCCAGCATCAAGAACATTTCTCAGCTGCTCAAGCAGAAATAATCTCATGAGCTGACTTACTTTAACAGCTGGACTAATTAGGGTCTTTTTTTTTGGATAAGCAGTTAGATCCCAGCTCAGAGAACAAAAGCTAAACACAAAAGGATAAGGCAAATGTAAGAGCAGTGGCAATTACACATAATCACAGAGGTGGCTTCTTGGATGAGGCCAATGAAGACCAAAATGTAAAGTGGTGTTTCAGCAAAAGCTTAAAAATGAGATATTTCTACTGAGAGAAAAGCTGAGATTCCAAAACAAAAGTAAGTAAAGGTAACTTTACCTTTTGTGGTCATATGGAGATAGTGCTAGCATTCCTGTAGCAAACAATGTCAATTTAAGAATAAAAAGCACAGAAGTGTTTACATTTATAAATTAAGTTTGGGACGCACCCACCAGAGATGGAGTACACGACCTGGGCTCTGACTCACGTCTTCATTCAAGTCATGTTTAAGAGACTTGTGACTTGACTCTATCAGCAAAGACTTGCACTTTGACCTGAAATTCCAATGCTTGGACTTAAACGTGGATCTGACATGTGAAATTGCCATCATTGGAATCGGCATATAGCAGATGCCAATGTTAGTATGATATATAAGTTAGGAATACTGGACACATTCCATAACTTCCCAAAGCCTTTGTAGATGACATGTCAAATTAAGTATTGTTTTCAAATTCGTTTTAAGCATATCACATGCCACTTTGGGGGCATTTAGTATATTTTTTAAATAAAGTAAACCATGTATGACTGTCCCTATCTTAGTCGTGAAATCTGCAACCTGGTCTCCCCTTTTTGACTTGCTCTCTGTTGATAATGACTTGACTTGGAAGATTATTTTTGGGACTTTGACTTGAAGTGTGCTTATAGGTCCTAGTGACTTGACTTGGACTCAATTTGGACAAATCCTGTGTGACTTGGACTTGCTCCTGGACCCGAACCCTAAGGATTCAAGTGTGACTCTGGTTGAAGAGATGTTGAGAGTTGACTGGCACCTACATTATGCCATTCTTTTACAGGTTATTAGTCAGCTAAATAATCAGATGTAAAATTAAAAAAATGTAAATTGTTTAGGACTAATATATTTCGCAGGTCTTTTCTCCCTGCAGCTGATATACTCTACAACCAAAACTATCTTCAACAAACTCGATATGTTTAGACCCCCGTTGTAATTTGCACTTTTTAAATAATTTAAATAACATTTCTGGTGTGGTTATTTTGCACACCCAATTTTTCACAGTTCAGATTCTAAGTTCTTGGAAGTAATATTTAGTTTTTAAAGAACAACACATGCAGCTTTTGTACATACTCTTAAGTTGTTAAATATTTTTTTAACTATCCTACTCATTTTCACAAATCTACGTAGACGTGTCTAGGGTGTTACCTGCCTCTCACCTGTTGAACGTTGGAGATATGCACCAGCGCCCCCCCCTCGACGCAACCTCTTGAGGATAAGCGGTTTAGAAAACTGATGGATTTTCACATCCTAATTTGAGTATGCTACTTTGTGTTTTTAAACAGTACTGTAGTTGTCTTTTTTTCCTAATGTACATTTTATTTCTAATTCTTAAATTCGTTTTTTACTATTTTTATACTTGTGGGAATTTAGTGCTTTCCTGTTGCTGCTGTTGCAGTTGAATTCACCCTTTGTGGGACAATAAAGAATTATTCTTCTATCAGAGAGAGGGGGGCCCAGTGTAAATGCTCACCACCCCTTTGACAGTTTTGTATGTGAAAAAGATGGAAAGCTCTGTATCTCTCTCCAAACTTACACAGCTTTACATTTATGGAGGACCAAAACTGACATAATAAAAATAAAAGCAGAAATATATACATATTGCTTTTGCTTTTTCTTTAATTTGCATTTTGCAAAGAAATGTATATGTTATGTTTTTCCTTTCCTTATTACTTGCATTTTGTCAAGAAATATATATATATATTGCTTTTTCCTATTCCTTTTAAACACATTTCTGTCAAGAAAAATATATATTGTTTTTAATTTTTCTAACGCATTTTTGTCAAAAAAATTAGTTTTTTCCTTTTCCTTATACATGTCTTCCAATCGCAAAAAGTAATATCTTTGGGGTTTTTTTTACATGCAGTTCTGTCAAAAAATATAAATATATATAGTTTTTTATTTTCCTTATTACATGCATTTTTGTTAAAATATATATTTTGTTTTCCTTTTGCATGCATTTCTGTCAAGAAAAATATATATTTTGTTTTTCCTTTTCCTTATACATGCATTCTTTTTACATTCCCTTGCCGTCTTTGTTTACTTTACCGTATGCATTTCTGCTTCATTATGCAAAAGAGGAGGGTGGCCCTTCTTGGTCCAACTCCTCTAGTATTTGTCAATAGCCAGGATGGAGCAGGATCCATAAGCAGAAGGATTTTGCATGTCAGGTCAGCCACTACAAACTACGCCCCCAGTCGACTCGGGCACAACTGAAGTAACATGGCCGCTGCCGGCTGGATGTCTTTGAGCAGGAGAAGTCCGCCTTGACGGCTCTTCAGAGGGCTTCTCCCTCACTTCAATCCCTGGAATGATAATAAGTCAAGCGCGTTTCCTTATGTATTTAGTTGAATATGAATGCATGTATAAGGAAAAAACACATGTATTTTTTTGACAAAAATGCATGTAATAAGAAAAATTAAAAACAAAATATTTTTTTCTTGACAGAAATGCATGTAATACAATATCTTGACAAAATGGACATAAGGAATAGGAAAAACAAAATATATACATTTCTTTGCAAAAATGCACGTTTAAGGAAAAGCAATATGTATATATTTCTGCTTTTATTTTTAATCATGTCAGTTTTGGTCCTCCATATAAATTGGTCCACAGATAACATTCCAACAAAATACACTGAAGTTGGTAGCAGTGTTCCCACAGTTACTTTGAAATAGTAATCTGATTACTGACTACCGGTTACTCCTTTCAAAAGTAACGTAGTTACTTCGTGTATTACTTTATTTTAAAAGTAACTAATTTGGATTACAAGTTACTTTTTTAGTTACTTTCAGCGGTTGCCAATAACACCTCCTGCTGCCTCAACATAAAAACAAAAATCTGATTAGCCAATACTCTATTCTATGTGCGTTTTAACTGTAAGGTCGTAAATATACTTGCTTTTAACCTCACGTTAACAGCAGCAACTACAGTATGAAGCAACAAACTGCATCTTGAGAACGTGCTTGCTTGGTCAGTGCACAGATTACTGGAAAGTTCCACCAGGGGGCAGACTACAGAACTCAGACTCAGGCCTGACATTTATGGTGCAAACAGTGACAGTAGAGGAGATAATCGGCCATTCCATATCACGACAGAAAAAGACAGCAGCTGTGGTGTTGAAGGTATGTGATAACATAGTTAGCTGTATTGTTGCTTTTTTTTCCCCTACTGCTGGTAAACGGTCATGTGCCCCAGGGGCTTTTGGGTAATGTGATACTGTTGTAAAAGAGCTGCAGCTGCGTGTATTGAAGTCTGTGTTTGGAGGTAACATTTTGTTGTTGGTTCTTCTTTGAGTTTTATTTTCATACTGTCATGTATTGAGGGCTTGGTGAGCAAAGGTTGGGCACCGTGACAGAGGGCGGTGTGCCTGCAGGTCAGATGCCCGATGTTTTATTTTTAGAATTGAGAAACTTGTGATTGTAGTAATTCATAAACTACACAGCTTCTTCATCCTCCTTTGTGTGTAGGATATGATTACATCCAGAGAAACTTTTATGGAAATTCCTCTCCAGCCTGATTTTGTAACATCTCTTCACCAAGGAAAATTATGAATTAATTAAAAGCATGATATATTAAATTAGTTGTTACTGAAAAAGTGGTCAAATCAGAAGTAGGGTGCTACAAAGTGACTCAATGCTGCATCACTGGTTGGTAGTTAAAATGGGCTCAACAGACGGGAGGTAACATCGCCTCTCTACTCATTTTCAATGGGACATACACGACAAAGGATAGTCGTGAGTCACCCACTTGTTAAGCAACATGCGAAAATAATGCATGTGAAATTTTGAGCTTGTGCATGTATTGTGTACACGCAGTTTGAATCTGCACTCTGCTGCCACACTGGAGACCGGAATAAGGACCCAACTCAGTCAGGGTTTTTGAACCAGGGAACATTGGCCTTTACTTGATTATATTTTATCAGTGTTTTGCTAGTTTTTGTTATCATTTTTATATTTTAACTTCTTATTTTATTATTACTTCCAGAGCTTCCTCTGTGGGAGCCCTCTACATTGGCAGCGGTGATCGGCTGTGTCTGCCAGGGTGCTCTTCAGGTAGTGCTGGGATGGAGGAGGGGCTACCAGCCTTCCCTCCTCTGGCTGCTGATGCAGATGGCTCCTTTGATGGTGTTTCCTGAGCCTGACTCATCTGTACTCGACCTAATGTCCTTTACGACTGCTTTTAACTGTGTATGTGCATCACAGTTGGGTTTGGGGGAGAGGGTATAACTGTGATCATACCTTAAATTGGTGCGGAGGGATGGGAATGTGGTTAATCTGGGGTCATTTTAATCTGTAAAGCACTTTGACATGCATTTCCTGTATGAAAAGCGCTTTATAAATAAATTTTGATTTGATTTCTCCAATTGAAGTGATCAGAAGTTGGAAAGATTCTCTGAATAAGCTGTTTCCTTACTTACAAGCTCTCACTTCATTGGGAGGAAATGCAATTGCATGCACCAGTGGCTGACACAACACCAAGCTCTCTGGAGTGAGGCGCTCCATAGCCTCTGTAACTCTAAAACGTGTTGTCAGCTTCTGGTTAGTGAGATGTATTGAGTTTGGTGTCCAGGTCTGAGATTATGCTTAAATTTTCTCATGGGAAATTTTGGGTTTTTATTTTTGATTTAGTTGGCTGTACTCCGTGAACAAAGTTGAAGATGTCTGCACCAAGCTGGTCATACGTATGAACACAAAACTGTCAAAACGACAGATTGCCCTTTAGATTTTTCCATCACCATTCTAAAAAAAACCTTTCAAATACAGAAATTATCAAGTTAACACAACCCCTGGTACAACGTAACAATATCTAAATGGTAAAGAGCTTTGAATACTTTTGTATGGCATTGTAAAGTAAGATCAATGTGTTTTAAAATTAGCAAATTTATTAAAACGATATATTCTTTTTTTCTTTGAAAACAAATGTAGTAAATTGTATGCCTAACACAATTCAAAGACAAAACAAAATGTCACACTTACCTTCATTTACTTTGCAACAAAGCTGATATATTTAGTGGTTCAGAGGGAGGCAACCAGGAATAAACGCAGCAAACCTGTATATAAACTGATGGCAAGACTGAATGTCATCTCTTTGTCATTGCTGAACTTCGTCCCGACATGTCCAACAGCTTAAAATGTAGGATAAACTGCACCAGGGCTTTGCAATATCCAGCTGTTGATAGTTCCTTTCTGCTTCAGCCAGAATGGCCCGGCCACTGTATGGTATAAAGTAGCTGAGTCTTATCCACCCTCCTTCCCTTTCCTCGGGTTATGAAGTTGGAGAGAAATCCTCCACCTCAAACGATCACTCTGAGGCAAAGGAGCTCAAGTGTCCATCTTCCTTGTTGTCTGTGTTTGTGCCACTACAGCAGCGGTGGTCTAGATTTCACACCCAGTGCTCTCCTGCCATGCATTCCCTGCTCTGGCAAACAACACCTCCTGTTCCTGTTTTTTTTTTTTTTCTAACAGGAAATGATGGCGGAGTAAGACTCTTTTAGGGAGGTGAGTTTCTCTTTAACTAAATATTTAATTTGAAGCTAAGTATTTAGCTTGTTAAAAAGTGTTCCCCTTCCCACCAGAACACACAGTTATTTCACAGCCAGCACCTACGGCCCCCTTCATGCTCAACAAGCCATGACGGTGATCACAGAGCAAATCTGAGCATCACACTATTGTAGCTGGATGTGCCCAGATCTGTTTGTGCAGGGATGTTTGCTGGGCTCTTATGCTTTGTGTATCAAGGATCTGAGAAGAAAGTTTCTCCTGGAGGAAAGACCCGGAAATAAGCTGGATTTGATTACTTTGGGGAAGACAGGGTTAGAGTAATTGATCACTTTGGCTTATTCAGTAAAAAGTACCCAGACTGATGCATTCTTTAAACTTTGGTTGTACTCGCTGTACTCTTAGAGGGCCCCTTGATTTAGAGTTCAAAATTAGTTTCTGTTTTGGGGAACCATATAACAAATGTGTTATTCTTTAAAAAAATGCTCAGTACTCTCTCTGGTCCCTTGTTTTAAGATTGTTGTTACAGTTATTGCAGTTGATGTTATTAGTTTAAAAGCCGTTATTCCACTGCAAGCCAATAAAGTTATGTTGTTTAGGCTTTATGCATGTTTCATTGACCTCCACCAAGAGGTATAGGTTTTCATGCCCGTCTGTCTGCTTGTTAGTAAAATAACCTGAGAAATTATGGACGGATTAGAATAAATTTTCAAAGCTTCTTGTGGAGACAGGATCCTGAAAGGATTCTGGGTTTAATGACCTTGGAGAAGACAGGATTAGAGAAATCGATCCCTTTGCCTTATCCAATAAATGGTAGCCAGACTGATATGTTATGGTATGTTATGATATGTTTGGTCTTTGGCAACGTTATGCCTCAAATTGCAATATAAAATTGCAAAATTAAGATCTACAAATTACCGTTCTGGAATCAATTAAACATGTGATTAACCATTCAATCATTTATATCTTCTGCTGATCAGAGATTGGGAGATCCACTCCCCTGCTGCACCTCATCCTGGGGATCCCAGACCAGAAGGAGCATACATTCCCTCCAGCAGGTTCCAAATCTGCCCTGCTGTCTGCTGTCCACACGATGTGCCTGGAAACCTCAAAAGGGAAGTGTTCATCTTTAAATAGATGCCAAAAACAGCTCAGGTTACTCCTTTTAAAGAGGAGGAGCAACAGCTCCAAAATCCCCCTGAGCTTCTCAATATATTTTTAAGGCTCTGTTCAGTCACCCTTCTGATGAAGCCTATTACAGCCACTTTTATCCAGCATCTCACTTTTTCTGTTGGAAACTATATCTCATGACCATGTATGTGAAGATTGGAAGACACTAATCCCGAGTTTTAAAGTCCTTTCATCAGACTAAGAGGATCTGCTTCTGCTTCCTACTCAACTACAAACCGATCTAATGCACACTGATTATACATAGCTTGAATATACCAACGGAAGCACAATCAAACCCAGATGCTCCTAAACCTTCTTCTCCGTGATTAGATGACCTGTGCTTGACCCCCACAGACGGGAGCAATGATGAGAGACAACAGATTCCAATTTAACAGTGAGACCAAGGTTCTTTGCTGATAATCTGGATACAGGTCCTGCTTTGGGCATACAAGACCTGGATAGCCATTAAAAGCAACACAGGTACCTTAAACTCCACAACACCTCAACATGCACCAGAAAAAATCATAACCTTCAAGTGAAATGGTTCTTTGGCTTCTCCGGATCCACAAAACGCATGTGGACCCGACAACTGAAGGCCTCCCTTCCAACCACTCGAAGCTTCCCATGGTGAAGTATTATCAAATCAAACTTTATTTATAGAGCGCTTTTCATACAAAATAAATGCAGCTCAAAGTGCTTTATAGATTTCCCAAACACACACAGACATACATTGGCACACATTCACAAACAAACACAGGTACACACAGATACCTTCCCAAAACACGTAAGACCATAGGTAGAGCTCAGATGTGAACGGCACGCCATCAGGGGAGCCATCTGCCTCGACTGAAGCACATCCATAACAGCAGCCGAGGCACAATCTAGGGCGCCGGGGTGGAGGGCGGAAACCCCCACCATCCCCAGGCACTACCAGAGGAGCGCCCAGGCCGCCGCTGCCCACCGAGGCAGAGGGCTCCACAGAGGAAAAACTGGAAGGATTAAAATCTGTAAAATGTAAAAAGACAAAAGCTAATATGGATAATAAAATAACAAATAAAATGTGATAATGGAGAAAGTACCTGTAAAATATAAATTGTGTATTAAAACTTAACTATAATTAAAATAAAAAAAATAAAATGATAAATAAATAAATTAAGCAAATAATGCTGCTAAATAAATAGTAATAATTTAAAACCTAGACTAAAAAGGTGAGTCTTGAGCCTGTTCTTAAAAACATGAACGTTCTCTACGGCCCTGAGGTCCTCCGGCAGCCCGTTCCAGAGGAGAGGGCCGTAATAATTGAAAGACTCTTCACCGTGGATATGTGTCCTGACTTTTGGAATCACGAGGAGACGGCCCCCAGAGACTGCGAGTGTTCGTACGATAAGCAGTTCTGAAAGATAAGAAGGCCCAAGACCGTTAAGACACTTAAAAACCATTAGAAGTATTTTAAAATCGATCCTCAATAATCCCACAGTAGAGCTCCTGGAGATGAAGTAACAAGATTCCAGAATACAACACGGACGCCATATTGGCAGATAATAAAAAACAACAAAAAACAAACTACAGTGGCTATTCAACAGTTTTCCAGCTTCGCACAAATGGTTGACTTGTGTACCTGGGTGCAAAAATCACCGAGGTCAAGTTTATCGTATTGCAAAAGATACAGCTAGGAGGAAAAGACGGTTTTCTGCTATAAAACAAGCTTGGAGCCCAATGAAGAAAACAGAGCGTTAGAACCCATCTCTCAATGCATTTTGCTTGTGTAGTGAACGTTTCATTTCAGCTAACTTTACCCAAACACATAATATAAAGTTAACTTTTACGTTAGTATTTCTACCGATTGTAATCATAATGTGTCCACAGTTTTAATGATAATGGTTTATGAATGCTGAAAAGTTATCCATGGCAGTGTAACAGAAAAGGCGTACCAAAAATAAACTTATTAAATGTATAAAAGTCTGCTAAAAATGTTAACAAAAGCAAAATATCAGATTCTTAGAAAAATCCACACCAAAATAACTGTAGGACGTCCGCTGTGTTGTTGCTCACATAGCAACAAGTAAAACATCACGTAAAACTTGGCAGAATCATTTTTCAAGATTTGCAAAACACACCAGATTGTATTTAAGAGGTTCAGGTTTTCATATAATTTTTGTTCGAATAAATATCTCTCATGCACGGGCATCTACAGATAGTGTGAGCGACTAGACTAAATCAAGCACTTTAGAAAACTAAAACCCATCTCAGTTTCCATTTGATCTTTTTTCCTGAGATATTATGCTACTGTATTTGTACATTATTAAAACTCCATGCACAAAAAATCTTGAGTGTTCTTTTTTTCTGCTTGGTGTGACAAATCCATTGTGCAAAAATGTTTCCCTCGATCTGCTAGCTCTGGAAGCTCCTTTTTACTTGTAGCAGAGCAGCCAAAACCGACTCAGTGGTTTGTTTTCTTTAGCCTCCAATTATTGCTGACCCTTTCAGCTTAGTGCCAAACGGTGGGTCTGCTCTACATCACTTGCCTGGGTTCTTTGCATAAGATATTTCACACTTTGGTGTTCCCATTATGATCCAGCAAAGCCTCAGGGTTATCCTATTGAGCAGTGTAAACATACAGAACATTGGGCTTGTCTGTATTGACACAGGCATATTTTGTGCATATTCTTAGTTTACTCTGGTTATGTGATTTATGGATTAGACAACAGAAAGACTGCCAGTTTTATCTGTACTAATATAACAGTAGGAGTGTGTTGCATGAGATTAAGGTAGAATCATCATAATTTATATATTAGATGATCACCAAAAACGTGAATTGAGCAGGCCTGTACATGGGCTCGAAATCAAGTGCCAATGCTACTGTTCAGTGATAAATATTTTGTAAAAAATAACTTGAAAACTCAAAGTTAAGATTATTTTTCATATAATCTGAAGAGATTTTAAAACCTACACAAACCCACATAGATTGCTGGTTCTTACATTAATCCTACTCTGGACGTTTCTGGTTATTTCCCAGTCCACACAACAGCATACCTATTACCTCTCCCAGAGCTCATACCTGGGAATGAAAATGGCAAAATGAAAGAAAAAAAAAAAACCATGAGGTATGTAACACAACTTAACTCACATTAAGAGGGAAATATTGTCAGAACCATTCACTTTGCAACATTTAGCTATCCACTAGCTCATTGTATAGTGGGGCAAAAAGGTATTTATTCAGCCAACAGTTGTGCAAGTTCACCAATTTAAAAAGATGAGAGAGGCCTGTAATTTTCATCATTGGTATACCTCAAGTATGACAGCCAAAATGGAGGAAACAAATCCAGAAAATCAAATGGTCTCATTTTTAAAAAATGGATTAGCAAATTAAGGTGGAAAAAAAAGTATATGGTGACCTACAAACAAGATTTCTGGCTCTGGCAGAGCTGTAAGATCTTCTTTAAGAGATTCCTCTATCCACCACTAATTAACTGTATTAATGGCACCTTTTTGAACTCATTACTAGTGTAAAAGACAGCCGTCCACAACCTCAGTCACACTCCAATATGGCCAAGACCATAGAGTTGTCAAATCACACCAGAAACAAAAATGTAGACTGACACCGGGCTGGGAAGACTGAATCTGCAATAGGTGAGTAGCTTGGGGTGAAGAAATCAACTGTGGGAGCAATTATTAGAGAGTGGAAGACATACAAACCATTGATAATGTTCCTTGATCTGGGGCTCCACAAAAGATCTCACCCTGTGGGGTCAAAATTAGCACAAAAATGATGAGGAAAAATTTCAGAACCATATGGGGGGACCTAGTGAATGACATGGTGAGAGATGGGAACAAAGTAACGAAGGCTTCTATCACTAACACACCAGGCTGACAGGGGCTCAAATTCTGCGGTGGCAGATGTGTCCCACTGCTTGAGTTCGTACATGTAGAGGCCTGTCTGATGCTTGCTAAAGAGCATTTGGATGATCCAGAAGAAGACTGGCAGAATGTCATATGGTCAGGTGAAACCAAAATATATTTTTTTGGTAAAAACTCTACTTGTCTTGTTTGCTGAGTTGCATCCAAAAAACACCACACCTACTGTGAAGCATGGGGTTGGAAACATCATGCTTTGGGGTTGTTATTTTTTTTGCAAAGGGACCAGGACAACTGATCTATGTAAAGGAAATAATGAATGTGGCCATGTATCAGGACACTTTTGGTGAAAACTTCCTTCCATTAGCAAGGGTATTGAAGAGGAAACGTGGCTGGGTCTTTCAGGATGACAATGATCCCAAACACGCCGCCTTAGTAATAAAGGAGTGGCTTTGTAAGGAGCATGTCAAGGTTCTGAAGTCGCCTAGCAAGTCTTCAGATCTAAAGCCTGTAGAAAATCTTTGGGATGAGTTGAAAGTCTGTGTTGCCCAGCGACAGCCCCAAAACCTCACTCCTCTAGAGGAGATATGCATGGAGGAATGGGCCAAAATGCCAGTAACAGCGTGTAAATACCTGGTGAAGATTTACTGAAAACTATTGAACTCTATCACTGCCAAAAAGGGCTATACAGTGCTCCTTCATTTATTGCGGGAGTTACGTTTTAAAAATAAACTGCAACAGGTGAAATTCGTGAAGTAGGCTAGAACAATTGACTGCTCGCCGGCCCGCCCCCTAAATGACCATTGTCCAATAACACATCGAATAGCAACCATTACTATGCGAGCAGGTCCAACGAACGCTGACTCCGAGCCAGATGGATGAAGCGCTGCACCCACTGCGTTTGTTAATCGGACACTAGAATACCCCCGACAGATTGTCTGGAGAAGTTGTTTTTGCCTACAATGCCTACAATGGATAAAAAGTGTGGACGGCCCTTCTCCCTCTCTTATTTTACAGTAGCATATTGATAAGAAACCTTGGTGTGTCAAGTTCCTTGGATGTCGAGCAACTATTAATATTTTCGGGTTAATTTGTGATAGATCTCACAGGTATGTTCTGTGATGTATGGAGATCTACTGAAAACCAAACCCACTGCCTTCAGGAGCAAAAGGCGATGCAGCAATTTAATTAATGCATTTCTGGGTAATACGTTGGAGGGAGTGTCCGTTTTAATGAAATGAATGTCTGCCTAATATCCAACTTAAATCTAAGTTCACAATTGAGTTTCTTACAGCATGCAGACAGAAAGAGCACTCAGTATCTGACCACTCACCAAATCATATTTGCAGCGGCGTTATCATCACAGACACCTGCACTGTACTGTGCTTTATTCAGCAACATTGTATTATCTCCACTTTACATCCCCAGTAACTGTAACGGCGTTGTAACACTAGTCATATTTCACCATTTGTTTGTCGGACGTTTCAACAGTAACTAAAGGGGGCAGGGCTCGGCGAAAGGTCAATTATCATGCATGCTTTAAGGCTCCCTCGCCTTACACTTCATAGGCTTTTCTCAGACATACATTAATATTTAGTCACATTTCTTACTTGTTTAAATACTCTCAAAGTTGAAACTTTCGTAGATTTTAAAACATAAAAGTATTAATATGCTGCAGTTTCTTTCTCCATGCGCCGCTCAGGTGCGTCTTTTTCCACTGAAGGCGAGAATATTCTCATAAACAGAAGTGCTAATTTTTGCAATCACAGGAGACACGACAAGAAGGAGATTGATAATTACCTCCAATCAATTAGGACGCAGAACACAATGCGTGACGATATGCTGTATAGAAGGCATGGAAATTTGTACTATACAAAATCAGTGAAACAGCGAGGGACCACTGTATAACAAAATACTGAGATTAACTTTTGTGGCTGACCAAACACTTATTTTCCACCATAATTAGCAAATAAATTATTTAAAAATCAGACCACGTGATTTTATTTTTGTTGTTTTTCTCATTTTGTCTCTCATAGTGGAAGTATACCTATGATGAAAATTACAGGCCTCTTTAATCTTTCTAAGTAGGAGAACTTGCACAATTGGTGGCTGACTAAATAAATATATCTATATAGCAGGGCACCAGATTTTATGAGCTGATGTGAAAAGTGACTTAAACAACATGAAAAGAATCATTGATAACCTGTACCAGAGCATTTTAGACCTAAGACGAGGATAAAACTTAACCTTCTATCAGGATCACAAACTTGTGATTCTTTATAAAATACACAGATGGTCCCTGACAAGATTACCAATCATTAATCAGTTGTCTGTTTACAGTCCTGGACTGTATCTATGCAGAACCAAAGTGTCTGGAGTTACAGGATGTTGATATCTTATTGGAGTTAGAGTAAATACAACAATACATGGTCACAAAATCCACTTTCCTGTTCTAGGGACAGTCCCTGTGATTGTTCAACACTCTTACCTACTTAACTACAGGGTTAATGACTGTGTGTTGTAAACCCTTTGTTGTAAATACCAATGCTGGGGTCACTGGAGAGTGTGAGATGGGGTCAGTTTGTTAATCAAACAGATCTACGTCATTCTGTGGCAGGGACAGCACAGAGTTGTCTAAACATTGTGATATATAGAGAACATCTGGATTCTTTAAAAATCAGTTCAAAGATAAAACTGCAACAAGAGTGTAATGAAACAACCTTTTCTAATATTCCAAACCTCAGGTACACAGACAAGTGAACAAAGAAATTGCATTGTGAAAACTCTAAGAATGTATGTAAGTGGCCTAGTCAGAGCCCAGACGTAATTGAATCTCTGAAAAGACTTTAAACAGCTGTGCACCAAAACTCGACATCGTAACAATTTTCGAATAAATGTGGGTCCACTGTGGTTTTGATACTTTAATTTATATGACTGAAAAAAATCAGGCTTACGTTTATTCAGATACTGAGGTAATTTGGAAGTCTCAAAATCATACTAAGAGACCGTGTTCTCTAAAATGCTGGAAAAGTATTTAACTTAATCTTTCAGTTCTTAGCTTTTGTCAGCTTGTTGGGATGTAATTATGACTGGAGATGTTTGACACCTAAACAGAGCAGACTGTTCAGATCAATTGTCAGAGTACTTTTTTTCTCTGAGTAAAAACAAGTTCAGCTCCATAGTCTGCTGAAACCTGAACTCTGCAATCACCACTGCGACAGAAAGTCTTACTGAAAAGCTGGAAGTGACTGCGTTAATGAACAGACTTTCTGTCTAAAGAATACATTACAACAGCTAAAACTTTCTTCCACAATCAAAACTCAAGCCACTGGAATACTCAGAGGTAATATAGGCTTTAAAATGTCTCTGAATATTTCCCCCCACACACGGCATCTTTAATTCTAAAGAGAAAATTGATTCTGTCCGACACCACGGGCCAATCCCTGCCGCCAACAACCCAGCCCCACCCTCCACATGCCAGGGAGCCACAGTAAAAGCCACAGCGGATGTAAGCCCACCCCACGCTGTGCCCAGCCAGCAACCAGTGGGCAGGGGCATCCAGGGCCCCCACCAGGATGTGGGGCCTGAGATGCACCAGGCCAGAGGGCAGCCGAAGACCAAACCTGACAAGTAAATCTAGACATACGGACAGAATCGTACGTACCCTCCCTCTTACGTACACTAACATTCTCACCAACACACCAGGACACCCAAAAAAGTATGCTGTACACTCATCAATACGCACCATACATACTTGATAATCCCAGGCCCGGGTACAGACGCCCCAATAGAGCAACCTGCCCCTGCACCTGGGAGACGAATCCCCTGCCCACCAGGATGGGGACAAGCAGACCGCCAAAGCCCCAACCATGGCAAGAGTAGATCACCAGCCCAGGTCCCAAAGCAGACGGTCTGATATACTCCCTGGATCCCAATCCCTGATGGTCAAATGAACAGGGGTGTGGGAAGACCCCTAGCCTCTCTTCTTTTCCCGCTCGAAGGTGGTGTTGTTGCGTGTTGTTCTAATGTGCACTTAAAACAGAGGGGTGGGACATGGGAGTGCTGCCAGGAACCCCCATCTCCCACCCCGGGCCCTCAGTGTCTAAATGCAGTTAAGCAGTGGGCACCGGCACCAGAGGGAAGGCCCTATAAAGCGCCTCTGATGCCAAGGTGTATCCAAAGCCAGTTCCCTATATGTGTGCGTCTCATGTAAATGTTATAAGTGAAAGTGTCTAAGTTGTACAGTAAAATTTGGACCCAGGCCACCCCCAGACAGGGAAGATGTAAACTCCTCCCCGCATCACAGTGACAGTCCCACGCCCCAAAGCCCAATGTGAATGGTATAATGCAGGAGCAGGTGGACAGAGGCGTCCGGGGATGGGGAGGAAACAACTGGGGTAACACAATGCCATCCCAAGGGAGCCAGCTCCCCTGCTGACTCCAATAGGGCACCCCGTTCAGCATTAGCCACCAGGGGTGGGAGGCCTCAGCAAATCAAAGTCGGGGCCCATGGCTGTGGCACCACCAAGCCCTATGGGGGCCAAGGCTATCCCCTGTCCCCGATCGTCTCTGATCTTTTTCCAACTAGTCATAGCTCCATATAAAGCACTAACTGTGTGGAGGTGGTTCACACCTACAAATACCTGGGAGTGCAGCTGGATGACAAACTGGACTGGACTACCAACACAGACGCCCTGTACAGGAAAGGACAGAGCCGTCTGTACTTCCTCAGAAGGCTGGCGTCCTTCAACATCTGCAAGAAGTTGCTACAGATCTTCTACCAGTCTGTAGTTGCGAGCGCCCTCATGTACGCAGTGGTGTGTTGGGGGGGCAGCCTCAAGAAGAAAGACGCTGGACGCCTGAACAAACTGGTGAGGAAGGCAGGAACTGTTGTTGGCACAGAGCTGGACAGCCTTACATCTATGGCAGAGAAACGGACTCTGAACAGGCTACTGTCCATCATAGACAGTCCACACCATCCACTGCACAACGCCATCTCCAGGCAGAGGAGCAGCTTCAGTGACAGACTGCTGTCATTGTCCTGCTCCACTGACAGACTGAAGAAATCGTTCCTCCCCCACGCCATGCGGCTCTTCAACAACTCTAGGGGGAGGGCCATAAAATCAACCATAGAACACTGGACTTAATGCTAATCACACCATGCACCTTCGGTCACACATGCACTTTATCATACACACACATCTACAAGTTGGAGTCTAAGTACGTACAAACTGACCATTACTCAACTGTTTTTGCATACTGACATCTGCACAACTGTACTCGAACTGGACTGGCAGACATTATACTTTTTTATACCATTATATTTTACCTTAGTTCTTCTTTTAAATTTTTATATTGTATTCTCCCTGCATGCCCCTGTGTTCCCGTAAGCTGCTAGAACTGTGAATTTCTCTTGGAGATGAATAAAGTATCTATCTATCTATCTATCTATCTATCTATCTAACCAGGGTATAGTGATGACATTGGTCAATGTTACTTAGTGAGAAAAGCTCTGTTGGCTATCGTCATAATCGGAAAGGTTTTTCTTAAAACACACACACACAAAAACAGAATGAGCAACGAAATGGAACAAGCTATTTAAAGAAAACTGCAACAACAACAGTATACATTATTCAGTCCATTCAGTTCGCAAAAGAGAGTGACCGTGCATCCGAATCCTTAGTATGTACTACATGCTACGTAGTAACTACTACTCAGCGTTTGATGTAGTAAATACTGCGTAGTAAACGAGCGAGTAGTTGGCAGGAAGTTAGACATTCTGCCACACCATTTTTGTTGTTTATGTTACGTAAGGTCGCCTGTGGTCCCGTTAAACATTAACTTATCAACTTAAATGTTTATTCAGTTGTCAAAAAACAATTAAAGTAATCAGTAACATTGCAACACTTTTACATTTATACGGCGAAATTGAAGCATTGTCAGTGGTTTACAGTTCCTCATTAACCAACGTCACTTTTCTACGATTTTGGGGCTTCCGCTGCATTGTGGGATAGGGTAGCGTCCACCAGGTGCTTACTGTGGCGGTAATACACATCCGGAAACTTTATGCTAACTAATCCAATTCATACTGGGGATTCGGATCAACTACATCTCTCGTATACTGCTTTTCGCCTACTACGCAGCAAGCGTAGTAGGGGTATTTGGATGCAGCATAAGACTTTTAGTAGATAACAGGAAGCCTGGACATAGGCTACAGTAGTATAGAAAAGTTGTTTGGTTTCATCCTTTTGATAAAAGGTGAGGAAAAATGGAAGATGTAGAAACCCACTTTTTATATTTGGTCTTTAAATATTGAATATTAAAACCCGATCAAGAAAAATAAAACGATTGTGCACATGTCTTTTTTGTTTTATTTAACCTTGATTATTATTAGACAAATATTTTTTTTTCCTGAATTCATTCCTTTCAATACCTGAGATTAATTATATTTTTTTTGGTTCTTTAACTTAAATATAACTTAATAGAATAGAACTAGTTAGTAGAACTAGCTAGTATAGAACTAGCTGGAGATTTCATCAGTTTAAAAATAAATGGTACAAGCAGACCTTGCTAGAGTAAAAAAACAACAACACTTGAAACAGTTTCAGAAATGTTTAATAATACTTTGCTCATAGTTAAGAATAAAACATGGTTAAATCAGTTTTGAGTTGCTTTGATATTTGATCAGGCTAGTCTCTCAGCTATACTTAAATGCAGCATGGGCAATTATTGGGGATAATCCCTTCTCATTAAACAGTGATTCCTCCGACTTGCATTTAATACAAAATAAGGAATTTGGGCTGATTGGATGCTACTGGTAGCCATGTGGACATCAGCTGTCTTTTCTCTAGTATCAGTGATGTTTTCATTCAGCTTGACATTGTTTCAGGTGAGTCATTCAGTGCAGTGCTGACCGTTATGGACCTTATTGCTGTTGAATAATACATTCACTGACTAAGTTCTGGTTCGCCCAGTCTTTCTTTTTCTACTGTAGCTGAAACCATTAATGTTCCGAAATAGAGTTTAGTGTTAGCTGAGAGTACTTTCTGCTTTTTTTTGGTGTCACTTTTAAAGTTGGGCTATGGAAAGTTGTACTGTGTTCTTAGTTCCCCACATACAATTTCCGCATGTGTCTGGGTAGAAAACAGCTGTGTTCGTCCACTACAGAAAAATCAAAATGCATGTACTGTTACACCCCTAATACATACTGCTCTCATGCTAGCCTCTATTAAGGAAAAATAGAATAGCATTGTTAAAATTCTTTCTGACTCGTGCATCTTGACTGGAGATGACTGCATCATTTAATTGTAATTACCAGATATCAACAGAAAAAGAGACATCACAGTAAAGAAATGCTATTTTTTTCTATTTTGCCAAATAGAAAGCCAAATAGAAAGGTTTGTATTTCTATAACAATGTTCACAAACCTTTCTTTTTTTACATTATAGTATATAGTAGAGCCTGTGTTTCACATTTTTTGCACAATTGACTGGAGGTCAGACACTTTAAGAGGTCAGTGAAAGGTCTTTTTTTGTGTAATGACTGTAGAAAAACGTTTCATCTCTAGAGAAGCCTATTTTGTTCCTCAGGAAAAAAATCCCACTGGGAAAAGCCTAAAAGCACCAGAGAAACTGTTTAGGTGACAGGAATGAACTGCGAAGTATATAACAAAACGACCAAACACTGCATAACTAATGAACAAGATAAGTCAAGCTGAGAAGAAACATAAGTGCCAAATTTAAACCTCAGACTGGAAGCGAGGTCAAACTAAAACCTTCAGGGATCCATGAATATACAGTAACTAAATGCTGACCTTCAGATGAGGACATCCTGTAGAGGGAAAGGGAGGCTCAGAGGACATCAACATTTTTTCATTTTAATTACTTTCTGCTGATCTGATTCAGTCTCCCCTCTGTGCTTTTATGCTGTTTTCTCCCCCCTTTTCTAAATAACTCACATTCCGCAGTCTCTGCATTGCCTCGTATTATGTAGCATGAGTGGAGGCAGAGGCCTGGCAGTGCATGAATAGGGTCAGTTAGATTTCAAACCTTTCCCAATGAAAAGAGCCCTGGCTGCGGTTGGAGACACTGGAGCTGCTCCCAGCAGCTTCACAAAGGCTAGCTTTCAAAAAAAGAAAGAAGATGAGGGAAGGGTTAGAGGGTTTCTTTTGCTTTCTTTTACCTCATCTTCCATACAAGCAGAATGAAGGCTTGTTGGGAAATAAGAGAATGAGAGCACTGGGATGACCTCCTGTAAGAGAGGCAGAAAGAGCGATTGCCATATACTGTAGCTGGGAAGAAAAAAAAAACACAGGATAGCATGAATGTTGTTGTTTGAATCTAGGAAAATAGAATTTGGCAGACGAAAGCTAAGGCACATTAGAGAAACAGAGATACATTACTGCTAATTTCCCAAATTAATCTGAGCTGTGAGTACAAGAAATAATAAATATGTGCAATTCTACTTTTTTTTCCCATGTCACTGTGCTGGGAGTTAGAAAAAGCCTTTCCCTAATGTAACTCTGATGGCTTAGTTGTGCCTTTGCACCAACAGAACTTTATGTTCTTCATTAATATTTCACTATTTAAGTTAGTACTGACCTTTCCTGGAGCTGCATCTGTAGAAAAACAGCTAAGGTCCAGTAGTAGACGGATTACTTCTTTTGGTTTTCTAATCAATGTGTATTTGATGCAGTTTTGGGATGACAATGTTGATAGAAGAGAAAAGGGGAAAATAATGGATATGTAACTAGAAAATCAGAATTTTGAGCTTTTTTACCGTATATGGGAAAACTTCTACAATGCAAGTGAAGAAAGAAAGCTTTGTGCCATTTCTAGAGTAGTGGATAAGCTCAAAGCAAAAACATAAATTTCAAAAATCGTTGTGTGGCAAGGTGCAAAATAATTTCATGCTTGGATTCAAACCACCAGCACCAGAGTAGTAGTACTGCATGTTGACCATTCTGCTATTGCAGCAATTTGCCTGGCCTTAACAGCTTGGGTGCATCATGAAGCAGACACAACACCCCACACAGTCACACAGTTTAATAAACTGAGGGAATGGATTGCGAATATGTGTGCAAGGTTTAATAAACTGAGCAAATTGATTAGTAATTAATGCCGGGCTCTGAACGTTCGGCCCAAAGTGAGGATAGAAAATGTTAGTAACCATACCATTGGCTGAAAGCGATCACAGCTGGGTAGTGATGGATTTGATTGACCTATTCATTAGCCAATGGTTTGTTGTTCCAAGAGTCTCAAAACTCACCACCAGTGTTGGGCATCTTACATTAAAAGAGTAATTACTTATAGTTACAAATTACTTTTTTCAAAAAGTAATTGAGTCAGTAATTCAGTTACTCCACTGTAAAAGTAATTAGTTACTCAGTAAGGTAAATGTGGCGTTATTTTTATGTTCTATGACGTGGTTATGTTTTATATTATCTATAACGTCAAATATTTTTATTAATGAATGAACAATAAAAAATAAAAAAAAACAGTTATTTAGAACATTTGGTTTTCGAAGTTGACCCAGTAAGATAAGCTGTGTGCAGAAAATTAAAAAAATACAAAAAAAAATAAATCAATAAATAAATAAAGTGTTTGAAAAGTACATTTTCAAACACTTTATTCAAGTGTACAGCTAAGGCCCAAATTTTGTGTAAAAAGAAACAAAGAAAAATATGTCTACATTTTTCAAATCTATATGCATCTTTAATATTTCACATTGAATCTGTATCTGTAATATTTCACATTAAATAGAGCACTATGTAGTTGTAGTGGTGGCTGTAGATATTTTAAGACTGATTTGGTGTGATCCTGGTCACATGAACTGGAAGCTAATGAAGAAAAATCTAATACTAGATCCATCCATCCATTTTCTGAACCGCTTAGTCCTTAAGGGGTCGGGGGGGGCTGGTGCCTATCTCCAGCTGTCAACAGGAGAGAGGCGGGGTACACCCTGGACAGGTCACCAGTCCATTATAGGGCCACACAATTTAGAGTGATCATTTAACCTTACATTCATGTTTTTGGACTGTGGGAGGAAGCCGGAGTACCCGGAGGGAACCCACGCATGCACGGGGAGAACATGCAAACTCCATGCAGAAAGGCTGTGGGCCATGATACGAACCCACAACCTTCTTGCTGCAAGGCAACAGTGCTAACCACTGCGCCACTTACTCACCGCTAAAACTAAGTTCACCGCAGTCTTTATAGCACACAGTGAGACAGCGAGAGCCCTAAAGTTATTCGCCCACCCCGCCTGCAATAATTGCCGACAGTTAATCTCTCTCTCCCTGCAGCTGCAGTGTGTCCGTCAGAAAGTCTGACGCTGTCATGTTTCCAGAACCAGGACTCTAGTGCAGACACACAAACGGACAGCAACTCAGGGGGTTGAAATGAAAAAACAATTTATTGTTTAGTTGCCAAGGAAGACAGCCGGGAGACCATTCATAAAACTCAGGAGGAGCCTTCTCTACACGAACTCGGAAGAGGGCAGCGACTGGGGATGAGAGGAGACAAAGGTGAGCAGAGTAACGTGATGTGGAGAGAAGTACAAATGCAACGAGGCTTACTTGGGGAATCCGTAGGCTTGCTCTCCGCTTGGGGAAGGACAAGACGTGCGTGCAGGTTTTCCGGAAAACTGGATAATCTCTACCCAGAACGTGTTGATCTCCGGGGAGGATGGAGGGTGGTCAGGCAGAACCAGCTCAGCGTTGCGAAGCAGCAGCGACAAGGGGATGAGGGAGAGACAACCGACTCAGTCTTCAGGCTATCAGCAGAGTAAACCTGGAGAGATTGAGACAGCAATCAGCCAACAGCGTGAACGATCTGGCGTCTGCTCCAGGTAGGCGCTCCGCTTAAGACTGCTGCACCCTGATTAGGCTGAGTGCGATCAGCTGGACCCGGACAACAGGCTGCAGCTTCTGTAGAGAAGAGGTAAAAACACACACACCCTGACAGTATCCCCCCCTTCAACGGACGCCTCCAGGCGGCCGAGCACGGCTAGAAGAGGCAGAAGCCCTTTCAAAGTCAGTGATAAGGGAAGGATCTAAAATGAAGGAACCGGGAACCCAACGGCGCTCTTCTGGGCCGTAACCCTCCCAGTCCACCAGGTATTGGCGGCCGCGACCCCGGGGGCGTACATCTAAAATGCGCCGGACAGTGTAGGCGGGATGCCCGTCAATGATCCGGGCGGGAGGAGGGGGTTCGGAAGGAGGGCACAAGGGACTGGCAGAGACAGGCTTGACCTGGGAGACATGAAAAATCGGGTGCACACGGAGATGGGCAGGGAGCTTCAGACGGAGGGCTGAAGGACTAATGACTGCTTCAATGGGATAGGGGCCCAGAAAGCGGGGAGCCAGTTTCCTTGGAACCCCTTTAAAGGGGAAGTTACGGGCGGACAACCATACTAACTGGCCAGGTGTATATTGTGGAGCTGGGCGGCGTCGTAGGTCCGCGTAGTGCTTGTTCATGGCTGATGAGCGTTGCAGGGCGGCCCGAGTCTGTTCCCATACTCTTCTGCAGGCTCTGATGTGCGTTCTGACAGATGGTAAGGTTGAATTGGGAATGGAGCTGGGAAAGAGTGATGGTTGAAACCCAAGGGAGGCCTCAAAAGGCGAAACACCAGTAGCTGCGGAGATGTGAGAGTTGTGTGCATATTCGATCCAAGGGAGATGGGTGCTCCAGGTGGACGGATTTGCTGTGCAAAGGCAGCGAAGGGCGTTTTCAAGCTCCTGGTTGAGTCTCTCGCATAGACCGTTTGATTGGGGATGGAAACCGGATGTCAGTTGGACTCGGGCGCCGAGAGCTGTGCAGAAATCTTTCCACACCCTGGAGATGAACTGGGGTCCTCTGTCCGAGAGGATCTCGGTAGGGATGCCGTGTAACTTGAAGACGTGGAGACAGAGGAGCTTGGCGGTCTGAGCTGCGGTAGGCAATTTAGTGAGGGGAATGAGGTGGCAGGCCTTGGAGAAACGGTCGATTATGGACAGGATGACTGTTTTTCCATGAGAGGTAGGGAGTCCTGTGACAAAGTCTAAGGCAATGTGTGACCAGGGTCGTGTTGGGATGGAGAGAGGTTGTAACAGACCAGAGGCAGGTTGATGGAGACTTTTACTCTGGTTGCACACTGGACAAGCAGCTACGTACCCCTTAACATCGTTATTGAGACCAGGCCACCAGAAATAGCGACGGATGAGTGCGATGGTTCGGCTGGTACCGGGATGACACGAGAACCTGGATGCATGTCCCCACCTAATGACTCTGGAGCGAACCGAGGAAGGGACATAGATGCGATGTGGAGGACCACCACCTGGATCCGGCTCATCGACTTGGGCGCGTTGGATTAGGGACTCAACATCCCAAGTGAGTGACCCCACAGTGCAGGATGGAGGAAGGATGGACGCAGGCGCTTCAGGTTGGACGTCCGGGGAGTGTTGCCGAGACAGGGCATCGGGCTTGGTGTTCTTGGAACCTGGCTTGTATGTTAAGTTTAAATTAAAGCGGGAGAAGAAAAGAGACCAGCGATATTGGCGAGGGTTTAATCTCTTAGCTGTTTGAATATAGAGCAGGTTCTTGTGGTCTGTCCAGACAACAACCGGGAGCTCCGAGCCCTCCAACCAATGGCGCCATTCCTCCAAAGCTAGCTTGATGGCGAGAAGCTCTCGGTCACCAATGCTGTAATTAGTTTCTGCTGGAGTAAAACGCTTGGAGAAGAAAGCACAGGGGTGAAGTTTCTTGTCCTGGGATGATCGTTGGGAGAGAATGGCCCCTACTCCGGTCTCTGAGGCATCAACCTCCAGGATGAACTGAGACTTGACATTTGGGTAGATGAGTATGGGTGCCTCGGTGAACCTCACCTTGAGTTCCTGGAAGGCCCGGTCTGCCGGCAGGTCCCAGGCGAACGGTCGCTTAGGGGAGGTAAGTGAGGTCAGGGGGGCTGCAAGGACGCTGAAGCCTCGAATGAAGCGTCTGTAGAAATTTGCGAACCCCAGGAACCGCTGCAACTGCTTCCTGGACGTCGGGGTTGGCCATTCTTGGACAGCCTTGATTTTCCCGGGGTCAGCCTTCACTCGTCCACCCTCGAAAACATATCCCAGGAAAGAGACAGATGTTAGATGGAACTCACATTTCTCAACTTTAACAAAAAGTGAATTCTCCAAGAGACGTTGGAGAACCTGACGGACATGCTGGCGATGCTGCTGGAGGTCCTTTGAAAAAATAAGAATATCATCTAGATAAACGAAAACAAAGACATTCAGGAAGTCCCGAAGGACATCGTTTACCAGATGCTGGAAAACCGCTGGGGCGTTACAGAGGCCGAAAGGCATCACCAGGTATTCGTAATGGCCGATGTGGGTCTTAAAGGCAGTTTTCCATTCATCACCTTCACGGATGCGGATGAGGTGGTAGGCATTACGTAGGTCGAGTTTGGTGAAGACTGTGGCCCCCTGCACGGCTTCGAATGCTGAGGTGATTAGTGGAAGGGAGTACTTATTCTTTATGGTGATGGAGTTGAGACCTCTGTAATCGATGCAGGGACGCAGGGTTTTATCTCTCTTTTCTACAAAGAAAAAACCCGCGCCTAGGGGAGAAGTAGAAGGGCGAATTATGCCTGCAGCCAGGGAATCGTTTATGTACGTCTCCATGGCGACTCTCTCCTTGCCCGAGAGATTAAAGAGGCGACCGGAAGGGAGAGGAGCCCCAGGAAGGAGATCGATGGCACAGTCATAGGGCCTGTGAGGAGGGAGTGAGAGAGCCTTGGACTTACTGAAGGCAAGGTGCAAATCGTGATACTCGGAAGGGACTCTGGTTAAATCTTGCTGGTCAGTGATCGAGGAAGACGGGGTGGTTCTAGTTCTTGGTACTGCCGAACGTAGGCAGTTTTGGTAGCAGTAGCTGCTCCAGGACTCAATGCGGGCTTTTGCCCAATCTATCTTTGGGTTGTGAGCTGCTAACCAGGGATACCCCAAAACTAGGGGGGCATCACGTGTTGGGAAGACAAAGAAAGAGATCTGCTCATGATGGTTTCCCGAAAGGACCAAATTAAGGGGTGTTGTTTGGTGAGTGATAGCAGTAAGGGTCCTACCATCTAGGGCAGTTACTTTAAACGGAAAAGAAAGCGCTTCCACTGGAAGGTTAAACTGTTGCACAATCTTAGGACAAATTAAATTCTGTTCAGAGCCAGAGTCAATCAGTGCACGGAGGGAAATATGCATCTGGTGGTCTAAAACTAAAACGGGCAGAATAGGCCGGGGATTAGTTAAAAGAGAACCGCCCGACAGGACCCCCAGATTCACTGTCGGACTGGGTCTTTTGGACGGGCCGGACAGTTTGAAATGAAATGACCAGGGGCTCCACAATATAGGCAGCAACGGCCTTCCATACGTCGCTGCCGCTCGGCCGGAGAGAGCCGAGCCCTGCCGATCTGCATCGGCTCAGGAGAAGGTTGCCGCGGAGGCTGGGCGGTAGGCGTGGGGAGCGCTGACGAGGCGGCCAACGGGGGCGCGTAAACAGACTGTGGTTTAGACCTTGTTCTTGCCCTTTCGCGGAGTCTGTTGTCGATCTTAATGGCGAGATTAATTAAATCGTCCTCAGACTCGGGCTCATCTCGATAAGCGAGTTCATCCTTAATCCTTTCATTAAGGGACTGTAGAAAAGCGGCTTTAAGTGCTGGTCTGTTCCAGCCAGATTCAGCGGCTAACGTGCGGAACTCAACAGCCAGATCCGCCACCGAGCGATTGCCCTGTTTAAGCTCCCACAGAAGTTTAGCGGTCTGCTCCTCACTTCTCGTCAAGCAGAAGGTCTGTTTGAACCGATCAATGAATTGATCATAAGAACAGCTGCCGAGAGAGTCTAGGTCATAACGAGCCTGAGCCCATTGAAGAGCTCTGTCTCTGAATAAGGCAACCATATAGGAGATCTTACTGGCGTCATCTCGAAAGGTGCGAGGGGAACGCTCGAACGCCAGCGAGCACTGTAGCAGAAAGCCCCGGCTCTTTGACAGCTCCCCAGAGAAGGGCTCTGGAGGGGGAGAGACAACCTCGCGGAAGGCGGATGTGGGAGGCGGATCAGCGGCAGCTGATGAGGCAGACCCCGGGATAGTGAGCTTGGAACTTAGGTCGTGGATAACCCTGGTAAGTTCGTGGAAACTCTGGAGAAGCGCGGTCTGCTGCTGCTGCATGCTTTGTAAAGCTGCCTCATGACGGCCCAGAAGCACGCCCTGCTCGGAGACCGCTGAACGTAGGTGTGTCGCAGAGTCCGTTTGGCCAGATCGTTCTGTCATGTTCCCAGAACCAGGACTCTAGTGCAGACACACAAACGGACAGCAACTCAGGGGGTTGAAATGAAAAAACAATTTATTGTTTAGTTGCCAAGGAAGACAGCCGGGAGACCATTCGTAAAACTCAGGAGGAGCCTACACGAACTTGGAAGAGGGCAGCGACTGGGGATGAGAGGAGACAAAGGTGAGCAGAGTCACGTGACGTGGAGAGAAGCTCAAATGCAACGAGGCTTACTTGGGGAATCCGTAGGGCTTGCTCTCCGCTTGGGAAGGACAGGGCGTGCTTGCCGGTCTTCCAGGTAACTGGATAAACACTACCCTGAACGCAGCGATCTCCGGGGAGGATGGAGGGTGGTCAGGCAGAACCAGCTCAGTGTTGCGCAGCAGCAGCGACCAGGGGACGAGGGAGGGACAACGACTCAGTCTTCAGCTATCAGCAGAGAAACCTGGAGAGATGAGACAGCAACCAGCCAACAGCGTGAACGATCTGGCGTCTGCTCCAGGTAGGCGCTCCGCTTAAGACTGCTGCACCCTGATTAGGCTGAGTGCGATCAGCTGGACCCGGACAACAGGCTGCAGCTTCTGTAGAGAAGAGGTAAAAACACACACACACACACACACACACACACACACACACACCCTGACAGACGCCTCATTTTCCTTATTCATCAGCTCTTCAAAGTAGTCTTTCCATCTGCCCATCACCACTCTTGGCACGTCAGTACATTTCCATACCTATTCTTGACTACCCTTATCTGTTGCACATCTCTATCTCTCAGTCTCTGGCTACATCCACACTAAGCCGGATAAAGTTGTACGGGGAGTTAGACGCCTAATGTTATCCACTCAACACGAGCATTTACGCCCCGTTTACGGTCCGTTTAAGGTCCCATGATTGCGCAATCCAACCCCGACCTATGCATGTACTGGGCATGCGCGGGGAAAAACAAAAAGAACACAGATTGACGCGTATGATCTATGTTGCTGTCGGCGCCTCCTGGATCGCCTTCTGTGTCGCCTTCTCATCCGCAAGTAGGTTAGGGTTAACTTTGCAAACGTCTGAATTTGCAAAAGAAGATGTAGCATAGCGAGACTCGTCTCCATCTTTGCTGTTGTCATTATATGCTGCGCGTTGTTGTCGTCATCAATTTAGGACGCAGCATTTGATTGACGTTGCTGCTCTGATTTAGACGGGGACCGCATAAGTTGCGTCCAGACGTGCTCATTTAGCCGTTGAGATAACAGTTAGACGGCTCTCTTACCCGGCTAATAGTTATCCGGCCACAGACCACAAACAAAGCCGCCTTAGTGTGGACGATAGGGGGGTGTAGACTAAATACTTATACGTTTAAGGCATTATCCGGCTTAGTGTGGACGTGGCCTCTGTTTCTCTCAATCGCCAACCTGCACAAACCATTCTCTTTCTCTTTATTGTCCAACCTAGCATATAGGTCATCATACGCCCTTCGTTTGGCATTTTGCCACCTACCTTCACCATATGCTGTATTTCCCTGTACTCCTTTCTGCTTTCCTTAGTCCTCTCAGTGTTCCACTCCTTCATAGCTAAATTATTTCTCTATGTTTCTGGACTTCATCTTTCCACCACCAAGTCTCCTTATCTACTTTCCTCCTTCCAGGTGACACACCAAGTAACCTACTACCTGTCTCTCTAATCACATTAGCTGTAGCTATCCAGTCATTAGGGAACACATACTTGCTACCAATAGCCTGTCTCAATTCCCCCCTGAAAACCCCACAAAACTCTTCTTTTTTCAGTTTCCAACACTTGGTCCTCTGCTCTGTCTTTGTTTTCTTCACCTTCCTCACCATCAGTTTTATCATACAGATCATCATCCTATATTGTCTATCTACACTCTTACCAAACACTACTTTGCAATCACTAATCTCCTTCAGATCAAGTCTACATAAGATGTAGACTACCTGAGTGTTCCTACCACCACTCGTTTAAGTCACCCACTGCTCCTAAATCTTTTGTAAGAAAGTGTTTACAACACCCATTTTCATCCTTCTTGCAAAGTCTACCACCATCTGTCCGTCTTCATTCCTATCCTGGACACCAAACCTGCCCATCACTTCCTGATCACCTGTTTTCCCTTCATCGGGATGTCCATTAAAGTCTGCACCCAGCACCAACATCTCAACTATCAGGATATCCTTCATTAAATCATCTAGTTAATTCCAAAATTTCTGCTTCTCTTCTACCTCACATCCTACCTGTGGGGCATAACCACTAACAACATTGATCATTGTTCCTTCCATTTCAAACTTCCGACTCATCACTCTATCTGACACCCTTTTCACTTCCAGAACATTCTTAGCAAATCCCTCCTTTAAGATAACTCCTACTCCACTATAGCATGCATTAATGATAAACTAAATGGAATAATAGTATATTCTGACTGAAAGTTGGAAAAATATAATTTGACATATTATGTTAGAATTAATATAATTGATTGCTGAAGATATATTCTGAGTATGTGCAGTAAATCTTCTTGCAGGAGAATGCATTAAATCTAGAGAAACAGGTTGATTAATAATACTTGAGGAGTATTGTTCCTCCTGCCAACAGAGACTCTGTTGTTCCACCAAGCAAAGTACAAAAACACATAAGTTGTCCAAATTTGATGGTTTTAAATTTAGAACACTGAGGAATGCTCAACATTACCCCATGCATTACCCTAGCATGAACATCGAACATGCTTTTTGTGAGAGAAAAAAAAGCTGAGCAATGCAAAATGGCACTTACTGCTGAGTCTTACAATTATCTCTATACTTTTGACATTGACTGAGTACTGCAAGTTTTGTCATTTAAATGAGAATTTTAAAACAATAAGAGGAAAGAGTAATTTTACAAAACAAAAGTAAAAAAGTTGATGGGGGGAGGAGCAGAAGCAACCACACAGTGACAGGGTAAGATGTTATGTGAGACGATTAGACTGATCGAGAGGGACAGTGGAGTTACATTAAAAATATTTGGAAAAGCCAGAGAGTGAGAGAGGACTAGAGATTTTAGTAATGTCTGACTGCTATGAATGGAAAACAGTCAAAGACAGCCAGCAGAGGGAAAAAAAGGAAGAATGAGGGTCTAGGAGGAGAAAGAAATAAGAAGAGGGCAGAGATGCCTTGATAAATATGTTAGGTGAGTGAGAAATTATAATGGTTAAAAACAAAGAAAGAAAAGGGGTGGGGAAAAAGGGTAGCAAACCGTAAAAGGAAAGTAGAAAGTGAGATGAACCGAATGAGAGGGTCCACTGCGTGTCTGAGAAACTCTGCAGTAAAATGCCATCCCACACAAAAGAACAGGTGTTTGGTGGTTTCAGGTTTCAGGCAGAGGGAGCTGATAGGATAACGGGGATGTTGACATTCAGTGATGACAAAGAAAAGCCTGTTTCTGAACATCATGTTTTTTTGAGGAGATATATGTGAAAAAGATTAAAGTATTATTACTCATGTAATGATGACAGCTATGAAATGTTAGCTTCATCTACATCTTTATTACACTCATTCAAATTCTAACATATAAGGGCCTTGAGGACATTTCAATTTAGTACAACTGCGCTTACCTGTTAAAGCCTCAACATTTGGCTTTGGCCTTGGACTCAATGCGTCTTAAAAGGGGATGTTTTTAGCTAGGTAATTGCTGGATAAACTTGGGTCTTGAGGGAAATTCAATCTGTTTAAAAGCACATCCCCTCAGGGAAACAAATTACGGTTTTAAGTGTCACATGTTGACAGGTGAGAGGCCCAGCCTTCACAGCTCATTTATTGGAGCTTTTTGTTAAACGTTGGCCATTTGCAAGTCAAGGCCACCGTGTGTGCTAGTGTGCCCAGTGATGTGTGCAGTAATGTGTGCTTGCAGATTCCCTCCATATTAATGATGGGAACAGTGTTACAGCAGGACTATATTTCAGAGGGAGAATGATTTGCTCGGAGCTACATCAGAATTGATTTTAAGCTTCCAGTCCTCTGAGATGCAAAGTCTGCTTTAAACTTAGGTAAACTCACAACAAGCTCCATTACTGAGGTGAATGCCAACATCATCAATATCATTGTCCATCTCTAATGAGTTTAAATGACAGCAACATATTTTATCTCATTAACATCTTCAACTTTTGTATTTTCACGCCTTTGACCATCCGCGTGTGCTTGCAGTGACCTGAAACAGGTCTTAATGTCAGTGAGCTGCAAGGATGATTAATATCATCTCAGATATTGATAACATAAATGGCATGGTATGTCACTGTCTTTTTGCTAAAATGAGAATTTTTTTTCAAATTTACATGATGTGCCAGAGTCTGAAAAACATTTGTCTGTCCTTAATGAGAGAAAGAGATGTAATAAATAATTATATATTTAATATTTAATAAGTATCTAATACATATTTAATACATTTTTTATTAATTAAATAGTTAATATAAATTTAATATTTAGTATCGAAACTGTAACATTAATACAGGAAAAAAATAACATGGACACAAATATGACTTGGAAAACCCCATTTATTTATGTTATGAAAGGCTAAATGAACCAGATCATTGCTTTTAACTTTTGATTGTGTACTTTACAAATGGCATCATATAAAGAACTAAAAGCTGGTAAAGTTGTACTGTATTTATCGTATAGATTTTCAGCTGTAGAAACTACAATTTTAAAATTAAATAAAACTGGTTGAACACTGACTTGGCAACTTTTTAAAATGTTACTGTATAACCTTTGTTGTAGTGCTTTTTTGCTATAATATTTTGTACATTTCTAACTTTTTTTAAAGTAACATGAAAATATAAGCCTATGATGCAGTCAAAACAGAAGGTGGTATAACAAATGATCATGTATATGGTGCCTTCAAAGAACATCAGACACACTGTACTTCTATAATTCTATTATTCCTCTCAAACTCAAAAATATACACTTTGATGTTCCACAAGGCCATATGCTTGGATAATTACATTTTGCCTTAATCATACTTTTAATGTGTTTTATTTGACCTAATTTAAGTTTGATGTTTTAATTAGGTAGGCTGTGATTACATTTGTTGAAAACTGTTTATTTTTAAGTGATACAATTAGTATGGATTCAGGTTAACATATCATAGACAAAAACAATAACAATATTCTACTTTTGAGACAAAAATGGAAGTGGTTTTGATGAAAACAGTGAAACACAAACTTGCAAGAAAATGCTTTTAATCTGATTTCAAATTTGAATTACCTGGATTTAGTTGGTCTTGGCTGATTTAAACATGGCTATAGTCCCAGTTGTGTCAAACAAGCCATAGCCCATTTAAGTAAATGGACCTCAGTCCTACATTTCTAACTTTCTACCAAATTATGTGGTGTGGCCTAGATACCCATAAAATGTAACAGCTTTGGGCCTCTGTTCCATACCATTCTCCTCTCTAACCATATTTCAAGCTTATTTTCATTCGGGAAAAAGATGTCCCTCCAAGGCACAAAGCAGAAAGAGGTGTAGATGGAGGGTGCCCAACAGAGTCGGCTGTCAGGTACAACAAATTAATGGCAAAGTGATACTGCTGCCAGGCAGGCACCGGTGGCAGCTGTTCAACGAGAGACTCTCTATCACTGCTGTACACATTAATATAGCATGGAAACTTGTTTCAGGCATCACTGAGACCATGTTTACGAGCTCTGATGGCTTCTGAAAGGTGAAGCATGGACAAAAGGGGAGCAGAGACCAGCTGTTGGAGAAGCCTGATGGATCTGACTCAGCAAAAGGTCTGCTCTTAATGATTGCTGTCAAGGACAAGTTTCAAAGATTCGAAAATCCGTGGTTAAAACTTGTTTCCGAGTGGCCTATTTGTAGGGGATTTCACCTGTACCCATTCAGTTCAATTCAAGCTTTTTATACAGAACACTCTCTGGGTTTTCCCCCTTTCCTGTCAGTGTTATCCTATTGCTCAGACTCTTTATTCATGCAAGCACCATTTGCTGGATCTAGCCACTGAAAACAAAGAGTGCTGTCGAAGTAGGTTCAGTGAGTTTGAAACCGTACCCAGGTGCCCGCCTCCTTCCCCTGCTTTGCACCACTGCCACTGAAATGTGTTTGTGTGATTGCTACTGAAAGCCTGCACTGACCTGAAAACAAGTCGAAAAATTATAAATAGCCCCTCTCCTTTAATCCAGTGGATCCATGATGGGCAAGTGGCCCCCTTGTTCACATATCCAATCAAAGTCTTTAGAATGATCAAAGGTATTTCTGGACACTAATGCAAATCTCTAAAGACTAACACCGGATGAAACCATTGAGGAATTTTCAGTAACTCCCAGTTAAATCCTGAAACTGAAAGGGAAGTCAATTTCAGCAACAAAGTTGGACAAGAAGAGACGTGTCCATCCAGAATGAAGCTCGGATTGTCCCATTACTTAAAATGGTTCATGATTTAGAATGATTCAGTGAAACATCTATTGTTCAATTTCATTCATTGCTTGTTTCTTTAACCATTCATCATCACTCTTTTAACTTCACAGCCTGTTTTAGATTTATTGATGCTTCACTGAATATTATGATTCGTCATAAACTACAAGTAGAAAGGTGTAGAATTATGGAACAATAAAGTGTATGATTAATAGTGGTCTAACAGTACATTGGTATTATTTGTTACAGCCATTTTAATTTGGTACGCTCATTTACCGAACTAATACAGCTGTTTCTACCTTAACGCACACGGGATGTTTATGTGGAGAGTGCGTTGAGTGATTGCAGCGATGCGCAGCGCAACTTTAGTAAAATGACCCCAAAACAAATCATAATTCATTATTTTTGAATTTAATTTAACTAATCTGTTGTTGTTTTTTCATCTGTACAGTTTAAGTGTTTTGGTTACCTTTTCACAAAGTGACACGACAGAGTGACTGTGTTGGATGCTGCAGCTTGCTGTTTGACTTTGTGACCTTCTCAGAAGGGGATCAATACATAACAACACATGTTTTTTTATGCCATAATACCAGTCAACTATTTTCACAATACTTAAAGCAAAGCGCACATTTATTCTTCACACATAGAATAGAATAGAAATAACCTGAATTGTACATCAGTCGGCAAATTCTTTTAGCAGCCAGTTGACAGTCGAACAATGTAGCTTTACACTTGTATATACTTACACGGATGAAACTCCTGTTTGGGGTGTCATTTGTAAAGTTAAACAACTAAAATTTACCAGCGATAATCATTCATAATACACAAAATGGGAGTTCATTTTTAAAAGTCATATTTGCAGTGGTGTGTACATACTTTTTTTTTTCAGGGGTGGTACATGAAGGACAGCTAGTTCTTCTGGGGTGGCACTCGTAAATCAAGGATCCGCAGTAAAAAAAAAATGTCCCACGGCTTTTTTCTGATAAATGTTTTAAAATAACACAGACATTATTCCCTCTTGTAAAACAGTTACTGAAACTAAATGTGTTCTTAAGCATTTAGCTACAACATCAGATAACTTGCAACAGCCAGCACAAAGCACATAGGTAGTATGTAAAATTCCATCTTTAATAATGTCAAAATTGTAACATTCATAAACCTTCATATGAAAGAAACGTGTCACCACAGGCCACCCCCTAGACACGCCACTGTGTCCATGCTATTTCTTAATTTTTTGAAGACACAGTTTCAGACTAAATATGTATTTATTTTGCTAGCTAAATATTTAGTTTACAGATACAAAATTTAACTCAGTTAAATATTTAATTTGTATACTAAATACTTTTTGATTAGTTTTATTTTTTTCTAAAAATTCAAGCTAAGTTGGTTAGCTAAATATTTGGCTTTGAGATATACTTAGCTAAACTCTGTGAATATTTGGCTTTAACACTAGAACTACCCGAGAGCAGCCATTTGGCTTTTCTACCTATAAAGCCCACAGGTAAGCCGAAAGGCTGGATGGCCCCCTGTGAACCTTCCTTTTGTTATGTAAACGGGGCAATCACTGGGACACCACAGGGGGGGGGATATGCTGAGCCACTTCACTCAAAACACCTTGACATAAAATGGGGGAGGGGGACAATCAGGAATAAATCACTTTGACAAAGGTCATAAACCCTGGTGTTTTGTTTGTTAAAATAAAATCATTGCAATATTGCATTCATTTGCAAAATGCACATATCAGTAAAGCCATATGTCAAATTATCACACTTTTTTTTAACTGAAAACATTTTTTGACACAGCAAAATATGTAAGACAGAAAGTACTGAAACTATTTCTTTTTTTCTTTTCTTGTAAATAAATTCTAAAAAAAACTCCAAACATGCCACATTTCTCACCAGATGCTTTTACATCCACTAAACAGGGAAGCAACGTCTAAAAGATGTCATAAAATGCTTGAGATCAGCATTGTGGTGGTGACCTTGAAAGTCATATCCATACTTGTCCCATGATGTCACCATAGGCACGTGAGATAAAGAAAAAGGATTTGTGACTTTTTACACGTTGTACGTAATTATCAGGTTTCAGCTGTATGTGGGAAAAATGAAACAAAACTTGTAGTAGTCTGGCAACTTTTTATGCTCTGAATTTGGTCCCATTGCATTATTTAAGATGTTCCAAATTGCTTTCATTTTCCCTCTGTTAACTTCTAATTTTCTATCAAAGTAAACGTTTTTAGCATTTCTTAACATTTTTGTTAATTTATTTTTAATATATTTTGTATTTTATCTCACTATTGAGTTTCTGCTTCCTAATGTAATCTTTGTAATGTTTATTCTTCTTTTTACATGGCTTAGTTTCTTTTCATCAATGGCTTTTCATTTTTGGGAAATTCTTTGCATAATTTCAATGAACAGCTATTATCATAGAGAGTTGTGCAAAATGTTACACTCTAAAAAAAGAAAAATTGACTGAACTTAAAAAAGTAAGGCAACCAGCTGCAAAGCCTTTTTAAGTAAACTCAACTAATGTGTTTACATTGTGTGAACCTATAAAAAAGAGTTTAAAGCTGAATCTTAAATTTAACAAAATGAAGATAATTGGGTCTACTCATGTCTTTGAGCTGACACAACTTATCTTGTTAAGTTATCACTATTTAATCAAGTTGAGCCAACTTATTTTCACAAATTGGTTCAACTTAAATGTGTAAATAAGTAAAAAAAAATAAAAAGATTTAAGGTGACACTCTCACGTTCCCATAACCTCCCCACCCACCCTCCCATTCATAAAATAAATCAACATTAATTGTGGGTGTCATCTCCACACTCCCATAGAAATAAGATATTTATGCCCTCATTCCAGCAGCATTGCCATATAACATTTTTCCATTTATCCAGACTGGATATCAAGTTCTCAGCCTGACTTATGTCTTTAAATACATAGTCATTGTTTCCTCTGGTAAGTTTTACTGTTGCAGGGTACAAAAGAAAAGCCTGGAAGCCTTTGGTGCGTGCTTCATGTATCACCTTGTAGCAGGCTTTACAGTGTTTGGCAGTAGCCTCGCTATAATCTGCAGCAAATTTAAGTTGGATTTTAGCCACCTCTGGAGTAAAGTAGGATTAAGACATAATATCCCAAGCTTTGAACGGAATATTAATTATTGTTATTTCCTTCATGTCAAAAATGAGAATTGCACAACTGATAACCTACCAAGAGATGACCATCTATACAAACCGATTCAGCGAGGAGAGTATTTAACAGAGAAGCAGCCAAGGGGGCAGTAGGATCTCTGGAGGAGCTGCAGAGACTTACAGCTCTGGTAGAAGAACTGTCATAAGTACAACTGTTAGCAGAACAGCTCTTACAACTGGCCTTTATGTCGTGGCAAGAAGAAAGACATTGTTTAAAAACAGTTTTAGAACGGGAGAGATCAAACAGAAGAATATGCTCTAACCAGATGAACGCTTGCTTCCTCATTGAATGCATCTCACACTGCAAACCACACTGCTGCACTCAGTCTAGAAAGCAGGGACAGCATGGAGATAGACAAAGCACTATGAATCTTTACCACCATTTACAGTGGCAACACGGCTAACAGCACGAATAGTGTGTAAAACATTGTTCTCCAGGCCAGAGGCGTCCTCCTGACCCGAAACCAGGGGCAGGCTGGCCATAGGGAGGATCGGTTGAACCACCGTGTGGATTCTACTGTGTGTCTGTTTGTGTACGTGAACCATTTGATGTGGTTCTGTTCTATTACTTTTCTTATGTGTCTGGTGGGGATGTTGGAAGCCCAGTGTTGTAGGGTTCTGATAACGTCTACATCCTTCTACATATATTACATTTTGATTCAGCTCATATGTTCTGCTCAGACAGTCAGTTAGCAATCCTGCTCCTACCTGTTTGTCCCCCTCCCCCATTTTATGTCAAGGTGTTTTGAGTGAAGTGGCTCTGCATATCCCCCCTCCTGTGGTGTCCCAGTGATTGCCCCGTTTACATAACAAAAGGAGGGTTCACAGGGGGCCATCCAGCCTTTCGGCTTACCTGTGGGCTTTATAGGTAGAGCAAAAAATCCTGGGTCTTCTAGTGTTAAAGTAATTAGTTAAGTTGCTAAATAAGTATTTATTTTGACGTAAAATAATTAGTGTGTTGAATAAATGTTGTTGACAAGCTAAATATCGAGTTAGGAGCTAAATATTTAATTTGCAAACTATGCATTTAGATTAAAGACTAAACATTAAACACACCGGAATATTTAGTTTAGAACTTAAAATTTACTTTTTAAGCTAAATATTTACCTTGTGAGCTAAATATTTCATTTGTAAAAGTATGTATTTTGAAAACTAAATATTCTTTTTGGAGTTAAATATTTTTTCATAAAAATATTTCATAAACTAAATATTTAATTTCTCAACTAAGTATGTATCTTGCAAACTAAATCCATCGGTCCATCTAAACTGTATATGCTCGAAGGGTCGCGGGGGCTGGTGCCAATTTCCAGCAGACAATGGATAATAACATAGATCCTAATATCCTTTTGAAAAATGAACCCCTATTTATTTATCATGTGATAGGTTAAATAACCAAAATTATTAACTTTTAGTGTGAAACTTTACAAACAGTTAGTTTTCACATATTAAGTACTTCCTTTTAGATTCTTGTTCAAATGTAAAAGTTTTTCTGACAGTTTTTCTGAATGTTTTTTGTCAAAGATTTTAAAGATGAATTGGAAAACTATAAAGCTTTATGATATCTGAAATATCTATAACAACACTTTAGCAACATCTTAAAAAATAACACCTCAGTTGTAGCCCCAATGTTTTAAAAAACTAGCAGTGGTTTTCAGTATTATTCTACAGGATGCAAAACTGTAACACTGCAGGTGTTAGCTTGTGTCTCTTTTCACTCTTGTGATCTCAGTCAGTGTGTGCAGAAATTCTCCTGCAGATTCCTGACCGGTGCAATTTCGAAAAAGCTTGGATGAGAGTGTTTTACATGCACTCATCCGTTAAGTGAACATCCAATAGCAGGTCTGAACTGGTGCACCAGCTAAGTTACAAGTTGTGACAAGCTCAGATGGCTCCCTGACTCTCAGGACAGAGCATTTATTAAAGTCTATTCAACCCTGTGTCCGGCAAAAATAAACAGAGTGCCAGGCTGCTGGAGAAAGTGCTGACGGTGAGCATATTTAACCAGGTTGCAATAGAGTGGGTCTGAGCCGTATAGGCCCTAGGATACTGACCCTGCAGGGTGGGGGGATGTGAAACTCTACTGATTTGCAAGTTTGAACCTTAGTGGTCTGAGTAAGTTTGTTGAACTTGTGTTTTTACTTGACTTTAGGTGCAATCATTTGAAGAATGAAATGTGTGTGTTACTGGTAAGTGAAAGCAGAAGTGAATGCTGCAGAGAACGAAGGAGGGACCAAAAGGGGAAAATATTGTGAAGCTGAATAAGAGAAAGCTGAGGAGCACAACTCTTCTGCCAAATGGGGTAATAATGAGAGGAGCTGAAGATACTCAGCATTGCATTGACATGCTAAATGTCAAAGGGGAAGTAAAAATCTATTAAGTCTGTGGCTTGCCTTTTAAACAACAGCTTGAATCAAATCTCATGGCTACTGTGTGCTCTTGGCAATGGCTGGAATAAATCCAAACAGGACAGTCAAGTGGAATACAGAATTAAACAGATAACTCATACAGCTTTAAGGATGAATCAGTGCAGAGTCAAAAAGAAATCAAAACAGCAGGGTTAGCTTTAGGAGGTTACCAGAATCATAACCACATTAATACTAATGTTGCAGCACTTTCTCTGACCCAATTGCCTATCCTATTTAGACATTAGAATGTATTTGACTTCGTATTTCTCAAAATAAATTGACAGTACCTTCTGGAAATGGTATGGAAAAGTAGTAGGTAGATCATAAAAAAACTAATTTTTTTTTATAGTTAAAGCCAAATCTAGTAGTCACAGCTCTTCATTTCATTTTTCAACTGCACAGCTGCTCAAATTCTCTATTACTGTAATGCACAGTGTATGCGAAAAGCTAATCTTTATAAGAGAGCTCACGACAACAGCCATGACTGGCTATTTCCAAGTGTCGGCTCCCTTGACTGCAGCCCTGAGTGGGAAATTCAACATGAGACACTGACATGTTGTTATGAACTGTTTTTCCAAAACTAAGACGAGATGCGATGGTGGACTGAGCACTCAGTTGCGAGGTGCTACTTGGATGCTTCACGCTAGCTTACCCAGAAGCCTAACCGGGTTAGCCATCAATTGTTAACTTTGCACACCAGCACCTCCCCACCTAAGGCACCTCCGTGTTTGTATATTGCTCGCAGGAAACCTCCATGTCAAGGACAGACCTGGTGTTGAACCAGATGTACTCTGACCGTGAGATTCCAGCAGCCGGGTATCTCAACTCGGTAACAGACACACACAGAGAAGCTAACCGATGCTAACGCTCCTCCTCATCCACTTCACTGTGAATACAGAGACTTGACAAGTTCTGACAAATCAGGCTTTAAAGCAGTGTTAGAAACAACCCATTATTAGAATACACTTATGTAAGATCTAGAAATGTGAAAATAAATAAATGTGGGAATGAATACATAAGAAAGAAAGAAAGAAAGAAAGAAAGAAAGGTGAGGTTAAATAAATAAGTAGCCTACATGTGAAGACAGATAAATCACTTGTGGAAATAAATAAATGTATAAATGTGGAAATAAATAAATGTGGAAATAAACATTTATATAGATAAAATTTGGACCTCAAAAATGTAAAATAAATAAATGTGGACACAAATAATTAAATAAATGTTGAAATAAACAAATTAATTAAAAAAAATAAAAAATACATATGAAAATAAAATAAAATTTTAAATAAATACTTGTTAAAATATGTTATAGTTTATTCATGTATTGCCACATATATTTATTTATTTAATTCTTTATTTGTTTTTTTATATTGTATTGAACCATTTCTTCATTCATTACCATATTTATTTGGTTATATATTTATTAATTTACAAATATATTTTCAAAATGATTGATTTGTTTATTTCTATATTTAATTTTCTGTATTTATTCATATATTTACAAATTTATTTTACATTTGATTGATTTATTTGTCCACACATTTATTTATTCCCGCAATAATGTATTTCTTTATTTTTATTTATTTACAGATGTATTTCCTCACCTATTTATCTATTCATATCCATATTTATTTATATATTGTCTATTTTGCCAGAGATAGTCCTCCATAGTGGCTCAGAGTTGGCTTTATAGACTGAGACTGCTAATAAGGTTTATTTTTCATTTCAAAATGCCTTATTCTTCAAGTCACATATTTCTAGGTTTCTTATGCAGTTTTTTTAACACTGTAAAGACTTGTGTTTGATATATTCCCCTTGAGCTCTCTCAATAAGATTCTGGTCTTTTTTGAAGATGCATAAGTTATGAAACAACACAACTCTGAACCTGGCTCCTCATTTTGAGAAGATGATAGCTTTGGGCTGTGGTGGCTTTTTGGCATCTGGACTGACTGGCTCTATTTGAAAATGATATTTACCAAGGATCCAATATTACATGGAGTTTCTTTGAAGCATTTTGGTTTCTTTACTTTATCAGTAAAATATGATCAAGAGAAGCAGTTTTAATTAGTGCTTGGCCTTTCAATAAGACCCATCTTACAAGCAGTTCAGTTCAAAGTTCACTTTCATTTACGCAAAGTCCAAAAAGCAGCAAAACTACTATTTTATGTTATATATGCATTTGCTGTAAGTTAGTAAGTGAAACACCAACCTTCTAGGAGCTTGGGGCAAATCACACATAAGGAAATGTTATTAAAAATGAATCATTGTACAGATCACTGCATTTAAAAAGCATTTTTATAAACAACAAAAAGTTAGATAAGAAGATAATCCCGGAAAAAAGACGGTATTTTTTTTTCTTTTTTTCCATACGTTATCCACATCTCATAAAATCTAAACTCATACTCAAAATAGCTGACATCATCTTGGTCCTGGATCAGCCCAGAGTGCTGCTGATTTCATTCAACAGATGGTTCCTTTATGCATCAGTTTTTCTTGCTTATGACGGAACTTTCTCGGGGTTCTAACAGTACATGTATTCATATTTATTTGGCCCTGTTTAGTACGCAGACGTACACAAACAAATACAGCCGTTTTCTACCTGAACAATTGCAGAATGTTTCCATAGGGCAGCTTTTAAAAGTGACACCAAAACAAAAGAGAAAGGACTCCTAGCTATCACTTAACTCTGCTATTTAGGAACATTAATGGTTTATCATACAGCTACAGTAGAAAAAGAAAGATAGACTGAATCATAACTTTGTCAGCAAATACATCTTTCAACACCAGTAAGGTCCATAACACGCTCTGCAGTTACCTGATTGAATCACCTTAAACGATGTCAAGCTGAATGGAAACATCACTGATACTAGACCAAAAAAAAGTTGATGTCCACATGGCTAACCAGTAGCATCGAATCAGTCCAAACTCCATAAAGCACAAGTGGGTGAAATTCCCACTGATGAGGAGGGATTTTTCCCATCTGCTTCCTATGTTGCATTCAAGTACAGCTGGGAAACTAATATATCAAAACAACTACTACATAATTTAAACATTTTTTATTCTCAAATCTGGGCAAAGTATTTCTTAAACATTTCTAAACGTTAACAGTTTTCAAGTGGTTGTATTTTTATCTACTCAGGCTATGTCTGCTTGTACTATTTTATTTTTATTTATTTTATTTTTTAAATCAAATCAAATCTCCAGTCAGTTTTATACTTTTGAGTTGTAGAAAAAAGTAAAATATTCATTTCAGGAATTGAAAGGAAGTCATTTTTAGGGATGCACCGATCCAACTTTTTCAGTCCCTGTAAGATGCCTGGATTTTGTTTATCAGTTGATACCCGATACCGATCCGATACTATTGTTGAAGTAATAAACTGTATAACTTCCACCTTATACCTTTCTTGAAGAGACTAAAGGCACCAGACTTTACTAACTAAACATAAGTAAGACAAAATAACAGATGTAAAACATAAAATTACCACAAAAATAAAAGTTCAAGTGAAAAATTTATCTTTTTGTGAATTTATTGCAGATTTTCCACATTTTGAGTATCGATTCGTGGTACCGATGCATGTACATTAGATGGTATCGGAGCCGATACCGATACTAGTATCGGTATTGATGCATCCCTACCTTTTTTATTATTATTTTTTTTTATTAAAGTGTACCAAAAATGTACTAAACTGTGAGGTTTGTGTACCGTTACTTAACATACGTCAAGAATAAAGGAAATTAAATGAACACAGAGTGAGCATATAGAGGGTGTAGTTGTTTGACATTATTGTGAAATTGTTCCAAAGACATGAAAAATTATACTTTTACCCAAAATTCCAGATAGCACTGTAATCAGCTACATAGGGGTTGGGGTTATTACTATGCACTGCTTCTTTGTTTGTCTATTGAGGCTTTCTGGTGTAAGTCAAAGCATGCCTAGGAGGGCTGCTTGGAGGGATCCTGTCTGTTGCATCTGCTTTGTTTTGTTCACTCTGGCATTCGGTCTTGGGCATGTGGTGCACACCAAACTGCTGTTCACATTTTTTCACTCGCCTCACTGGCTTGGTTCCCTTGTCTGGCAGATTTATCCAACAAACATCTGCATCGCTCTCCTGTTATTGCAAAAGACGGGAACCAAATGTGCTGCTTTTGTCTGCAGAGTGCCTTGAGATTCTCCATGAAGCCAAAATTCATGCCTAAATTAGGAAGTTATTTGATCATCATTCAAATTGCTGTTGGGCTTTTGTGCAAAAAACAAAATAATTTCACCAGAAACATCAAGTTGCAGATAAGTAATTTGATTGGCTGCTGGATGAGTTTTGTGCATCTGGTGAGAATTATGATCTCTAAAGAATGACTAAACCATGAGTAGAATTGTTGTTATATTTTTCAGGCACTCAATTAGAATTTACATTTAAAAATACTTTATTGATCTTTATTGATGAGGGAAATCAAGGGTTGTTCAACATAAACTGGTTCAAACCTTACTAAATTTCTACAGACTGTGTAGTGTCAGAGTTTGGAAATTTTGATGATGTAGGTGGTAAAAGAGGAGTTATATAACATAGCATGTTTGGGAAGCCCTGTGGAAGGAGGATTTGCACAGAGGAAACCGGAATCATCGGAATTCAATTTCAAGATCAGGAGGTGATGACCCCACTTTTAGAGAGAGCCTCAGGAGAAGAGCTTTTGAGATTGGCTGCCCACACCAGACTCCCACCAGCTTTCCTCCAGATGCACGCACACACACACTCCGACTCAAATACATGCTGTTAGACTGATGTGCTTGTACTTTTCATCCCCTCACATTTGACAAGGGTTAATCACTTCCTGAGACCTTGGACTATGGTGCTGCCCAAAAGCAAACCACATTTCTCTCTTTATCACAATCTGTTTGTATTTGCCTTCATGAGGCTTCCTGTTTTTGGCTCTCTGAAGCCTCTTTGTGGTTAATACAATGAGCAGTCTCAGTTTGATATGTAACCCTAAGCAAAGAGATATCAGCAGGGACTGCAGTAAGAAATCACAGATGGGGAGTGAAACGACCCAGCTAGGCTCAATGCCCCACTGTATCCCTACACTCTGTTGTATCTTTTTCACTCTCACTTTCCTCCTCTCCCGAGTGGCCTCCTCCACTCAGGTTGTGAATACTGATATGGACTGTGTGGGCATGATGGGAAATGTCAGTTTGGGCAAATTAGAGTCTACCTGAAGTGACACAGGCCTTTACTATCTGCAGAGTTTGCTGTTTAAACTGCAATCATGATAGTCAAAGTAACTCTGCAAAGCAAAGAGTAACATATACTGATTCATAATACTGATGAACTGTTTATCTGGCATTCATGTGTAGACAAAAACTTTATATTTTAATGTTAGACATGTTTTTAAAGCTAGGTGTTCTTTATTTATTTTAAATATTGAGTAGTTGAACATTCATCATGGCCATGGTTTGTACTATTTATAATGCTTTGCAAGTGAAAGCAGATGTGTTACATTAAAGTTACTAATAAAAGCCAGTCACAATAAAATAGAACAGAACAGAGAGGTAGAGCAATGTTATGAGCATATTTAGTGAAAGGCACTAATAGATAGAAAATAAAGTCAGTCTGTTTGTTTGTAGTTCTGCGTATTGTAACGTGGCAACTGCTACTTGGACTGAAGCAGGAAAAAAAATGCCCAGAATTGAATAAGAACATGGATCAATCCAAGTCACTTCTTTATTAAGCAAAGAGAGCCTTTAAAATTCTAGAGTTAAAAGATCAGACCAATCCGTAAAGTCCAAATTCAGACTATAAATATATATAGACTGAATCATCTTGTGTTTTCCCTGCATGTTATTTGGAGCGAATAAAAACCACTTAGTTACTGGTTACTTTCACTGAAAAAAGTGTGTGACCATGAGGAAGCTCCAGAAAAGAAATGGGTTGGCTGCTCAGGTGAGTTGTGGCAGTCAGCTACGTTTAAGTTAAAAGGGACCTTTCTGTGGTGATAATGAATTACTTGAATTTTGCACAAAGCGTTAAGCATTTTGAAACTTATCTGCCAGTTTGGTCATTTTCTTAGTGAGCATATGAAAGGGTGGAAAAAAAGGATGAAAAGGCACATATCAAGGAGGACAAAGTCAAAAGTAGGGATGCAGTGATCTAAAAATTTGTGCCAATACCGATAGTTGATATATTGCTGTTATGGTTGATAACTCATATTTTCAATGTTATAAATATTTCACAACTGCCATACAAAGATGGCTTAAACAGCACTTTTTGATTTGGGCACAGTTTTATTTATCGGACCGATACTAATGTGAAAACAAGTAACTAACTCGGCAAACACCAATGTTATTGGCAATATAATGTTTTTTTCTACACACAATACTTGTTCTCATGGTTTTAGTCATGAGAAAGAGGAGGAGGAGTGAAACATGAGTTCAGAGAGACATATACAGGTATATTAAACACAATATTATTATTATGCAAAATTATTATTATTTTTTTTTCCCATTTATGATCAAATGCTTTAAACTATGACTCAAGCTTACCTAAACTGACAGCACCTTTTTTAACAAGAAAGGAGAAGAGACACAGGTAGAGACACAGAAGGGCAGCATTGGAGACCGGAGAACCAAAAGAGCTGAGAGAGCTATGAAACAGGAAAGAAAGAGTGAGAAGGGAAAGAAAGATTAATTGCTACGAGAGAGTTTTTGTGATCAAGTTATGGAACAATCTGAATTGTAGTCCTGGCCTGGTGAAGGTCAAGCAGGATGTGCTGAGACAGGCAAGGGAGTTACACTACTGTGTTGTGTCTTGATAATGTTCCCCTTAGATGAGACTGTAGTTCTATAACAATGCGATGAAAGTCCTGTAAGAGGGTGAAATGCAGAATTTCATTTAATAAAAACCTGATTACAACAGCTAGACATCCAAACAACATAAATAAATTAGCAGATTACAGTAAAAGAAAATTTGATTATTGTAAATAGTAAAAAAAAAAGAAAACTACAAAGACAGCTAATATAGATGCCTATTTTTATTTAACTGTTTCAAGAAGGACATTCGTTGTGCACACATGTTTACATTCACTCCTGTAAACAATTAAGACCACATTTTTTATAATTGTGGAAAAGGAAGAGAATCAGTCACACTCTTCCAACAGCGCAACTAAAAGAAAACACTCTGCCATAATCAAGGCCAAAATAGCCTCTAAAAGTGAATGCATTTCAAAACATAAGAATGTCAAATGTTTTTTTTTTTTTCTTTTCTTTCCAGAGTAACTTAAGTTCATTCATTCATGAATCTTGAAAGGAAAGCATGCACACACCACATATGGTAGTGTTTGTCCAGAACAACTTCCACATGGTAGCACTATTGTCCACAGCAGCAGGACATGTTTATGACAGAGACAAGCATGAGCTTGAAGAAATTACTTTTTTTTTTTAAGATGCCTGTATCTGATGGAGGATGAAGAACCCAGAACCAGAGCTACTTAAAGATTTCTTTCAGAATATGGGGACAATTATATCAAATGCTGTTTTTCAGTAATTCCAGCAATCGAAAAGACATCACAGATATTCAAATCCCAGCCCCTCTCCTTCATCTCTTCTCCTACCATTAATCCAGGCATATAGCACTCTTCATGACTGAGCCTCGTCTTCATCATTATTTCTTTCTCCTCAGCAGTGCTCAGCTCATGATTAGATACTCTCTGGGTCCTACTTCAAAATTAAAGAGGAAAAATACCCCCACGGTGCCGTGTACAGTATCTGCCAGGTTTCGACTTTCAAATACCTTTCTCCAGTGCTGCTGAACTTATTGTAATTCTTCCCTTCATTTAGTGTGCCATTCATATCTGGTTTTGAAAAGTATCTGTTAATTTTGTTGTGAGCAGGGATAACATTTCAAGACTGATCATGTTTCAAACTGAAAACCATGTTCAAGGAGTAGTCAGAAGCAAGACCGTATCCAGAATTTCAAAATTACCAATGTCCACCCAGGGGTGTAACCATCATCTCAAAGTCGGGTTGGGTTACTGAGGGACTTATCGGCCTCTCATTTAGGCCTTTTCCATTTACTTTTGCCCTTTCTCAATACCTAAGTAAACAGGTATGTTCTTGTGTGCTTGTTGAATACGTACTTGGCAAGTACAGTTGTAAGTCCGTTCTTCAAAAAAGAATGGTTCTTCAGTACAGTAGTTCCCCAGTTGGAACAGATTGTACTTGGCTGATATCAGTGCTTAGCTACGAGCATTCCAGAATTTCAATAAATTGTCCAGTTTTACTCAGGAATGGTATTATTTAAACATTCATAATCGATAGTAAAATAAGAAGAAAAAAATGACACATGTCAAATATTGTTGTAAAAGTAATAGAAAACCTGTAAAACAGGGCTTTCATTACTGATTATAAAAGGCTCTACTAATTAAATGGTGGTTTACCACCTTATATTACTTTTTCAGGCTTCTTAGTGAAACATGATTGTTTACAAAAAATAAAACCCTTGCTTCCTTCATGAGGCTATTTGCTTTTAGATTATTAATTACCTGAATTGATGATGACCACCATTTTTTATTTAATTTTTTTGCCTTTTGCTGGCTTTGGTGGTTTGCTGGATGCGCTGCTCTGCTCCGCAGTGCCTGTAGGCAATCCACTCATGCAGTGTATGCTTATGGTGCGTTTGAAGACTGCTCATAATAATAGGTTTCCATATATTAACAGACTAAGCGGTTTTAACGGCAGAAAAAACAGAGAGCACCAGCACAAGAAAAGATGATGACTTTTCCTACACCTACTTCATGCTCATCATGCCTCCACCATATCTGCTCCAGATAACCACGAAGGCAATTTCTGGAGGAGAGCAGGACCTCTCAGATATTTGGAACTTTGAACCAGCTGAGGAAGTGGCATTACAACCATAGACTGAATATTAAGATGGACCCATCTTGGCTGCATCGCATGCAATAAGTGACTCCCTTGATATCGTTTCCTTACCAAGCATGGGTCATCTGTACTTAGCCCAGGTTTTAACCAGAAAATTTTAACCAGAAAACCTCAGTTGCTTGACTGTGCTACCCCTCTGCCTTCCAGGTAGATTCAATCATTTTGTCAAATGAAGCATGAGGCTTTGTTGTTCCATAAATTTCAAGTTATGGGACATGTCTCCCACACTTTTTGTGTCTTTGCCCTCTGTCCCCTCCACCTTTTTCCAGCCATTAAAAGCATACACAAGTTAGCAGCAATTAATCACAGACAGGTACTGCTCAGCAGAGCTGCATATTCAAGAAACGATCCAGAGCCAGCAAAAGGCAAAACATCTTGTCAGGTTTTTTTTTGCAAACAAGCTGTAAGTTGAGTTATGTTGTTGTATACAGATAATGTAGCTAAATAATGACTAGTTAATACATGTCAATATATCATGATACGCTAAATACTAATGTTACCTGTTTTACATCCATTACTAGTTAGTTCATGCTTGAAGTAATCCCAACCCTCTTTCATTCATGTACAGAACGTGTGCCCACTTTTGCTGTCCTCGTTTTTGAAAGAAATATTTATAAAAAATAAATAAATACAGCGAAGTAGGCAGGGTCAGGGAGAGTTTGCACAGGTGAAAAGAGAATATAAGTGGTGGAGAAAAAATATATTTGGCACAAAAGGGACTTTGAGGCTAATTATCATAGTAATCTCACTGCTACTCCTCCTAATTCTATTATAAAAGTTTGCTTAGCACATTTTTAATATCTTTATTGTCACAATAGAAAAATTAGAGCTAGGGAGGAGATTTGGGACTAGAAGCCAGCACCAGTTAAAATGACAGAGATTAGAAAAACAGACTAGGGGTAAAATCTTTTTCTGAGAGAAAAATATCAATTGGTGGGAGAAACCAGGAAGGAATCTTCAGAATTACCCTCATCACCCTCCAAAATATGGCTTATCTTAATAGGTAACCCAGGATTAATGTTAATCAGTTTTGTTATATGTGCAGGCTTTACATTTACAGGTGTAGGTGTAGATAAACTAGAATAATGCAATTTGAGTACATGTTATTTCAGCAGAAAATAAATAGAAATTTTGTTCTGGAAAGAAGAAAAAAACAACTGTGTGTGTGGGATCCTGTTTCTGTGTGGGTGTGTCACCTTCATTCTGCAGGTTGCATCAGGGCTGATGTGTTCCCAGCTGTGCCTGGTTGTTCCATCAAGGAGTAGCTTTATAAGGAGTGCGATGACCTATAGCAGACGCCAGACGGTTATACGTCCTGAGTGGTAATCAGGTCAACGTCCAGCATCCCATTCAAGCTACTCTTAGTGTTGTTTCCTCACCTTTGACTTTTTCCCTCCTCGCAGTTCCGCTGAGTCCCCGCGTTTGGTCCCCAGCAAGCTGCTGTCGCTGCCTAGGTTGTCTGCGTCTCTCTGGTGCTCCGTCAGTCTTCCACGCACCAGTCTCAGGAAAGCTCCGACCTTCCCCCCTGGGTTCCTTCGGCTCTTCCCCTGTCTGCTCACCCTCTGTTTCCCTTAGAAGGAAGGGAACGTTCAGGATCTCACCCGCACAGCTCTGTTCCAACCTCCGCCACGGACCGGACCCACCAACCCCCTCCTGACAGCTGATTCCCCTTCAGCTTGCAAGTAAGAGCTCCCCCACACTCACACCCAGCAATATTCACGTTCCCAAGTTTGTCTCACTCACCAGTCCAAAATCATCTTTCCCCATCCAGGAACGAGCTCCCCAGAGTTGCGGAACTACTCCCGGTGCCGGATCCCCTCTCTGTCAGTCACCTTTCAATAAAAGTTTGCTTAACTGTTCCTCTGTGTTTGGGTCAAGTGTGTGCGCACTAGAGTCACTCGGCAATCATGACAGAACCATCTGGCCACCCTGACTCTGCCACGCACTTGCGCTCAGCCCTTTCAGAACAGGGAATACTTCTGGGTCGGCACGAAGCTGCGTTGCAAACCATGTCCCAGCAGCAGCAGACTCTGCTCCAGAGTGTCAGTCGTCTCTCAGAGCTCTTTGAGGGCCTAAACACACGTCTTTCCGCAGCTCGACCTGCTCCCACAGCTTCCAGTCAGACCACACTGACCTCCTCGGTCTTCCGGGAAGCAGTTTCGCCTACTCCGGAGCCTTATTCTGGTGATTTAGGCAGGGCCAAGGGTTTCCTTCTTCAGTGTTCCCTCGCGTTTGAAAGATCCCCTCACTCCTTCCGAGATGATGTGAGCAAGATATCCTATATTATTGCTCTTCTTCGTAACAAGGCTCTACAGTGGGCTGAGGCAAACTATGATGTGGGTACCCTCTCCCACGTAACTTTTGCCACCTTCATGGAGAAATTCGAGCGTTATTTCTGCCCTAAGATGGGTGAGGAAGAAGCCGCTAAGAGACTGTGGAGTCTCAAGCAAGGCAGTCGTTCTGTGGCCGAATTATCAGTGGACTTTCGCATTCTTGCAGCCGAGTCGGGTTGGAACGACGCAGCCTTAAGAGCTGCTTTCCAACACGCTTTGGGAGAAAGGTTAAAGGATGAGCTAGCTTGTCGGGACGAGCCAGGCTCCCTCGACGATCTGATTGATCTAGCCATTAAAATTGATTCACGAATCCGGGAAAGATCCAGAACTAGGCTTACCAACTCTTTCAGTCCATCTCCTCGGCGTCCTTCGGGGAGTTCTGAGCCACGCCCCCTATCGCGCCAGCCGTCACCCGAGCCGATACAGATCGGCAGGGCTCGGCTTTCTCCGGCCGAGCGGCAACGCCGTATGGAAGGCGGTTGTTGCCTATATTGCGGTTCACCAGACCATTTCATTTCCTCTTGTAAAAGACGCCCAAAAGACAGAGCCCAACAGTAAGACTGGGGGTGCTGTTGGGTGAATTTAAATTAAAGAAACTCCTCCGATTAACTTTACCTGCCATCATTCAGACGCAAGATTCCCAGTTTTCTGTTAGTGCTTTGGTCGATTCAGGCTCTGAACAGAACCTTATCAGCCCAGAGTTAGTAAGACAAAACAACATCAAAATCGAAAGACTAACTCATTCAATTCATGCTTCCGCCCTGGATGCAAGTTCCTTGGCAGCAATGACCCACCGCACTCTTCCAGTGACCCTTCTAGTTTCTGGTAACCATCAGGAACGTGTTTCTTTTTTTGTTTTTCCCTCTGAAGATTCGCCTTTAGTATTGGGGTTTCCTTGGTTACGAAAACATAACCCATCTATTAACTGGACCGGGTCCAGTATTGAATCCTGGAGTCCAGCCTGTCACCGATCATGTCTCCTTTCCGCGGTTCCTTCTTACAAGGAGACCTCCCCTGAGTCTTCTAAGCCTCCCGAAGCCCCTGATCTCTCGAGCGTTCCCCCAGTTTACCATGATCTCCATCGGGCCTTCAATAAGGCTCAAGCCCTTTCACTACCACCCCATCGTCCCTATGACTGCCCCATTGACCTCCTCCCTGGGGCCCCTCTCCCGTCCGGTCGTCTGTTCAACCTGTCCCACAAGGAACGGGAGGCCATGGCGGCCCAAATCGCCAGTTCCTTAAAGGCCGGCATCATCCGTCCTTCCACCTCACCCCTTGGAGCTGGATTCTTTTTTGTTGAAAAGAAGGATAAGACACTCAGGCCATGTATTGACTATAGAGCCTTAAATGCCATCATCATAAAGAACAAGTATTCCCTCCCACTCATCGCCTCGGCTTTTGAGGCCGTTCATGGTTCGTCCATTTTCACCAAGTTGGACCTGCGGAATGCATACCACCTGGTCAGGATCCGAGAAGGCGATGAGTGGAAAACCGCCTTTAAGACCCACATAGGCCACTACGAGTACCTTGTGATGCCATTCGGCCTGACCAATGCTCCTGCTGTCTTCCAGAACCTAGTAAACGACGTCCTTCGTGATTTCCTTGATTTATTTGTCTTTGTTTATCTTGATGATATATTAATTTTCTCCAACTCTCTCCCAGAACACAAGAGGCACGTTTGTTTAGTAATCCAGCGACTCATGCAGAACAACCTGTTCATCAAGGCGGAAAAATGTGAGTTCCACAAACGTTCCATAACATTTCTTGGCTATGTTTTTGAGGGTGGGCAGGTGAAGGCGGACCCAGAGAAGATCCGTGCAGTGCAGGAGTGGCCTACCCCGACATCACGAAAGCAGGTTCAACGCTTCCTGGGCTTTGCTAATTTTTACAGGCGGTTTATCCGTAACTTCAGTTTCATTGCAGCCCCCATGACAGCTCAAACTTCCACCAAGCGAGCCTTTGTCTGGACTGAAGAGGCGGACCAGGCTTTTAAAACCCTTAAGAAAAGGTTTGTGGAGGCACCCATCCTCATCCACCCAGATGTTCGCTCACAGTTCATCCTAGAAGTTGATGCCTCTGACTCGGGGGTTGGTGCAGTCCTTTCCCAGCGATCTCCTTCTGACCAAAAGCTCCATCCCTGCGCCTACTTTTCTAAGCGTTTCTCCCCCACCGAGAGTCGCTATGATATTGGCGACCGGGAGTTGCTGGCGATTAAACTCTCCCTCGAGGAATGGAGACATTGGCTTGAAGGCACTGAACTCCCTGTCATAGTCTGGACGGACCATAAAAAATCTGTCCTACCTGCAGTCAGCCAGATGCCTTAACCCCCGCCAGTTTCGTTGGTCCCTTTTCTTTTCTCAGTTTAATCTCAATATATCATTTAGACCCGGAACCCGTAATGTCAAGCCTGATTCCCTGTCCCGTCAGTTCTCGTTGGATGAGTCCTGCAAGTCTCCCACACCCATTCTTCCCCCCTCCTGTTCTGTGGGCAATCTCACCTGGAACATCGAGTCTCTCATCCGTAAAGCTCTGGCTGCTGAACCCGACCCTGGAGGGGGGCCTCCCAACAGGCTTTTCGTCCCCACCGCAGTCCGTTCCCAAATTCTCCAGTGGGCCCACAACTCGAGGTTTTCCTGTCACCCCGGGGCGAGCCTCACTATAGCACTCCTCCGCCGGTACTTTTGGTGGCCTGGTCTCAATAAGGACACAGTTGGGTTTGTCACTGCTTGCCAGGTCTGTAACTGTAACAAGAACAGTCACCGTCCTCCTTCAGGATTACTTCAGCCCCTCCCCAGTCCTGCTCGTCCCTGGTCCCATGTGGCCCTTGACTTCGAGTCCGGTCTTCCAGTCTCTAGAGGCAAGTCTGTTATTTTGACGGTGGTGGACCGCTTCTCCAAGGCTTGCCATCTAATTGCGCTTCCTAAATTGCCCTCTGCTAGTGAGACCGCCAGGTTGCTCTTCCACCATGTGTTCAGGATCCACGGTACTCCATTGGAGATCCTCTCCGATAGGGGCCCGCAGTTCACCTCACAAGTGTGGAGGAATTTCTGCCTCATCCTCGGAGCTCGCCCCCGCCTCACTTCGGGGTTTCACCCCCAGACTAATGGCCAGTGTGAGAGGCTGAATCAGGAACTGGAGAATGCTCTCCGTTGTGTTTGTGCCACCAATCCTGCCACCTGGAGTACCCACCTTCCTTGGGTGGAGTACGCCCATAACACCCATGTTTCAGCTGCTACTGGTCTTTCACCCTTCGAGGCCTCATTAGGGTATCAGCCATCCCTTCTGCCTACCTCAGTCCCTGAGTCAGTCAAGCCATCAGTCCGTTCCCACATCATGGCCTGCAGGAGGATTTGGTTTCAGACCAGGGCAGTCCTCCAAAGGACGTCGGCCCAGAACAAGATCGGCAGCGCCTTCCAGCACCCGCCTACACACCGGGCCAGAGGGTCTGGCTATCCGCCAGAGATTTTCCCATCAAGGGCGGCTCAAGGAAGCTATCCCCCAGGTTCCTAGGGCCTTTTCCCATTGACGATGTGATCAGTCCCTCTGCAGTCCGTCTCAAGCTCCCTGTTCACCTTCGGGTGCACCCGATTTTCCATGTTTCACGAATTAGACCGGTCCTCAATAGTCCTCTGTGCCCCCCGGCCGATCCCCCTCCTCCCGCCCGGGTTGTGGATGGTTTCCCAGCCTACACCGTTCGCCGTGTCCTGGACGTCCGCCGTAGGGGGCGTGGTCGCCAGTACCTAGTGGACTGGGAGGGTTACGGCCCTGAGGAGCGGTCTTGGGTACCTCGGTCGGCCATCCTTGATCCCTCGCTCATCTCAGACTTTGAAGGGTCGGCCTCCTCGTCTTCTGGTCGGACGCCTGGGGGCGTCCGTTGAGGGGGGGGTACTGTGGGATCCTGTGTCTGTGTGGGTGTGTCACCTTCATTCTGCAGGTTGCATCAGGGCTGATGTGTTCCCAGCTGTGCCTGGTTGTTCCATCAAGGAGGAGCTTTATAAGGAGTGCGATGACCTATAGCAGACGCCAGATGGTTATACGTCCTGAGTGGTAATCAGGTCAACGTCCAGCATCCCATTCAAGCTACTCTTAGTGTTGTTTCCTCACCTTTGACTTTTTCCCTCCTCGCAGTTCCGCTGAGTCCCCGCGTTTGGTCCCCAGCAAGCTGCTGTCGCTGCCTAGGTTGTCTGCGTCTCTCTGGTGCTCCGTCAGTCTCCCACGCACCAGTCTCAGGAAAGCTCCGACCTTCCCCCCTGGGTTCCTTCGGCTCTTCCCCTGCCTGCTCACCCTCTGTTTCCCTTAGAAGGAAGGGAACGTTCAGGATCTCACCCGCACAGCTCTGTTCCAACCTCCGCCACGGACCGGACCCACCAACCCCCTCCTGACAGCTGATTCCCCTTCAGCTTGCAAGTAAGAGCTCCCCCACACTCACACCCAGCAATATTCAAGTTCCCAAGTTTGTCTCACTCACCAGTCCAAAACCCCATCCAGGAACGAGCTCCCCAGAGTTGCGGAACTACTCCCGGTGCCGGATCCCCTCTCTGCCAGTAACCTTTCAATAAAAGTTTGCTTAACTGTTCCTCTGTGTTTGGGTCAAGTGTGTGCGCACTAGAGTCACTCGGCAATCATGACAGTGTGGGCTTCTGAGTAACTTTCTTTTTTTATATTGGGAAATATATATATATATATATATATATATATATATATATATATATGTATATATATATATATTATATATATATTATATATATATGTTATATATATATATATATATTATATTATATATATATATATATATTATATATATAATATATATATATATATATATATACAATGTGTAGTGTATTGTCTGTCAAAGAATCTAATGTCAGCTGGTGAAGAAACAAGAAAAGCTACAAGGGCTATGCATTTTATATCCATTTTAAAAATCAAAGGTATTCAGCAGCCATATCCTCATTTTCATTAGGAAAGCAGTGTGTCTGATACAACTAAGCGTTCTACTGCTAAGTTATTTGACATATCCAGGCTCTTTTTGTTTCTTTTGCTCCAGGATATAATGCCTAAAATTGTGATAACAGAAAATTTGTAATATAGATATTTTGTATTTGAGCTTTTCTCAAATTTAGAACCCTTTTTGTTTTTGTTCTGTACCAAACACTGAATGCTTATCTCCGATCCGTAGAGATAAAATGTATTTTTTTGTGGGGGTTTTGCTGATGATCAGAAAATCAAATGCATTTTATTATGATCAACTCCCTGCTACTTCCCATGGTCCTTGATTTACAGTAGATGAGCTCAGTGTTTCACAGATAGCTTGTGTTGTTATGTTAAGAAGTATAAACCAGAAGTCATATCTTACCCCTTCTCCTGTGTTTTAGTACTTACATTATTATTAATAATGATGTATATACATAAAAATCTCTGTAGACAAAGAAGCATAAAAGATTCATACATCATTCTAAGAGACGTGCTCTGATTTGTAAGTGCTGTAGCCAAGCTATCACCATCAGTGAAAAAATACTGAATCAAAGGAGTGATTGAAAATAAAATGGGGTCATGAGTTCATCATTGCAACACTGTGACTTTGCGACTTCTTTCAAAATAGATGGAAAGAGAACATAAAACATATGATTGAACTCAGAGAAGAGGGGGAGTTACATTCAGCTGTCCACCAATCACTCTTCCCTTTCACCATGCTGCTCATACTGGATGTGAAGATGAAGATTTAATTACATCCACTCTGCATTGAAATCCATGCAATTGTTCATAAATATTTTACTCTAAGAATGGATATAACAATTTAATTGCCACTAAAGCTATACTGTTCAATAGACTTTGAATTCAAAACATATTTCTGTGTGAGATTTTTAGCACACGTTATAAAAAAAATAAAAAATAAAATGCATTCAAGGGCAAGTAAACTATTTTTTTATATAACCCCTGTGCATTTTTAGACATAATTTGAAAGGGGAGATTCTTGGGATTCCAATGATGTATGCCAATCAAGGATACAACCATTACTGTAACTACAGTAAACAATTTTTTCACACCACTCAGAAAGCAATATGCTTGAACATCACTGTTCAATGCCACATGTCATTGACAAAATTGAACCATCTTGAACAAAAACTGTCTTTTTGCATCTGCAAGGCTCCAGTTAATGTCCTTCAATAAAATAGGTATTCCACAACAATTCTTACATCCACAATCCAACACAATCTGCGAATCAAAATTTTTATAATTCCCTCTCCATAGCATGCTCATATAAACCCGAAAATAAAACAGGTGTGAAATGGCATCTTAAGAACAGATACATTAAAAACAAAGACAGTTGGCACCGTTTTTCTTCTTGAGCCCATGTTTATTTTTCTTGAACGCAAGGAGACACAAATCAGCATGGCATTGTCTGGTCAGTGTCTGAATACAAACAGTATCAATACAAACATATATGACTCAGCTTTATAGAATTTGGTCCATCCTAGTTATTTCCCACAACCCAGCACATTAGTATCACCTGACATGTTATAAGTTAATCATGACTGTCCCCTGAGCACATCACAAGCTTTAATTGTTTCTTTGTATGATTGCTTCTCTGTTACTTTGTTTCCTGGCAGCTGTTAGTTAGATCTGGGGGTCTGCTGACCCATGAAACAAGATTCAATCCTGTTCTATTACTTAAACACTTTATATTACTATTAAACATTGAACACCTTTAGAATATTCCCACCACAGGAGCACCCTATTTTCCTTTTTTATGTTTATTGGTGGCTGGCAAACAAAAAACTGGTGCATTACCACCAACAACTGGTAGAGTGAAGACCAGAATATAATTCAGTGTTGCACTTGCCTCTTTAAGACTGGGGATGTGTTAGCATTTTTCCCTGCTTGTGCTAACTGTGGTCATGTTTTCATCAAGCCAAGCTCTACTGTCTATTGTATATTTTTATGCCACCATTACATTATATATAAGCTATTTTGCTATGAAGTTGTAAATCATGCTAATTTTCTCCACCCCGTAGCCCCTTGTTTTGTTTTGTCAACATTCATTCAGCAATAATTTATTGAAATGAATACATATCGTGAACTAAACTCAAATCAGTAAAAGCAAACTTTGTTTATCCAGAAAATAAATATGGAAAAATTATAGTTTGAAGAAAGGCATTCTAAGCACGAATATGCGTTTGTTTCTTAATGTTTGCCCAGTAGTGTATTTCTATATGAATATAAATTGAAGCCATTTTTCCTTGGTTCTGAGATGCCGTATGCTAAGAATTGACACCATACAAATAAACTGAACTGAAATAATTAGGAATTCTGATAGCAGCCAATCACAATGATTTTCTTTTTTTGGTTGTCTCAAAATAAAGCAGTAGATTTTGAAATTTGTGATGCCAAAAAACAAGAGCAGAATGACAAAGATAAAACAATGTGAGAGTATGCAGAAAAAGGTAAGGCAGGGAACATAGACAAGGGCTGTAATGAAGGGGGACACACACTGAATAATAAGCAAAGGAAAACATTCAAGAACACTTACTTGGAAGAGTAATGGACAGAGCGTTGAAGCACGATCTCTCTCTCAGACAATGGATATTTATTTTAGCTGTAGCATAATGCTGTTTTTGCTAACATTACATGTTTAATTTGGATACATGTTGTTATGGTTCAACAGGTCTTTGGCATAAAATAAATTGACAGATTGCATTCCATATTCATGTTTTATATTTCCTCTTTTTAAATGCCCTTTTAAAAGCTCAAGCTCCCAGAATATCCCTTGGCCGAAAGCAGAGTTATTGAGAAAGAGATATAAATGAATGCAATGCTAATAGCAATAACCACCATAAAAAATAATTATTATTGCCCTTATAAATAAAAATAAGTAAGGTTTTGTGGAATCAAACTGATTAATGTAGCAGTGAAGAGAGAAAGATTACTGAAGAGATCAGGTCTAAATTAGGCCAAACCACGAAAAACTTTTGCATTCGCTTTAAGATAACTGATGTTATGAGGGAACATTTAGGTTTAAATTTAGATGTAAAAAGGATTTTGTTTCCTGTGATTTCAAGAACCCAACCTGTGCAGTGTCTCTTCATGCTGTCGTGAACATTTTGAGCCGCACAAAGACAGAAATCCACAGTATTGCTGGACATTAATATTCACCACCATCTGCTTCAAAGAAAACCCCTTTACAAATCCAGGAATGTCTCTCCTGTGGATTTCAGGCTTTGACATTTCACCAATCAGAATGTCCCCCTGGCTTAACAGCTTGAAAAGTGCATGTTCAGCTCCTCATGGTATGTATTATTCCCCCTTATTTGCCAAGTGAAGTCTGTATGGGTTATATATAATTCATTTTTGTTCCCAATCTGAAGCAAGGTCAGATGCATTTCAATAGCATTTCTATGATAACTAGTATAAATATGTATTATTGAGGTGAGCTTTTCAGAATTCCACTCTTCCCTTTTACTGTATGAATGTCAGTCATGACAGCAGCAGAGAACTAGCTGTATGCCCTGAGTGCATAATAAGGGATGTATTGCCTCTTAAGGTGAGCAGCACGCTTCTTTGGTCCTATTATTTCTTAATACACCAGTTATTTATTTATTTTATGTTAGAAGGTATTTTTAAACATACAAACTCACCAGTTTAGAAAAACAGACGGTGAAAAGTATACACACCCCTAAAATCCAGTTAGAAGGAAACAATGTGAGTCTAAAATAACACGGGTGCATTGACCCATGCAACAAGTTTATTACAGTAAATCACTCTCTGATTTGGTTTCAGAATTCAATCTTCAAGAATCCAAACTTCCCATTAGTTCTAATGAATCTGAACTTGAAATAAAGCTTAACTGCCCTTGTGGATTTACCAAACATTTAGTGATTTGCATCCTTTAGCCAAATCCTATAACCATTAACCCACTCTTAATAAGCAACATTTTACCTAACACTTGTTAGACTTATAAAGCTTTTATCTATGTTCCCCTTTTAATGTATTTGCTGCAGAGATAACATTTCCCTGTTTTGGTTGCTAACTACTTTTATCTTTTTTAATCAGGAACACAGAAAAAAAAATTTAACACTCAATTTTTATTGTTTGTTATTGTTTTATTGCTTTTGCTGATTATGTATTTGTACCAGTTTTTTTATTGTTGATGCATGAAAGGGAGACACTGTATCTGAGTACATGGCAAACCAAATCTACCTATGCTAGAAATCTATCTATCTAAAACCATTGCTTGCAGAGAGGTAAAAAATAATAAAACTCAGGATGTGGGAACAAAAGCTAAACAGAATTTAATTTGTATAACGGAACAAGGCAAGCCAACTTTATTTATATACCGCGCATTCAACAACAACACAATGCAAGATGCTTTGGGTGATTAGGGGAGAAGATCAAAGCAGCTGTACACAAACAATAAAAGATTAAAATACATCATTAGACACACAAAACATACAATATGACACATTAAATCATATGAGGCACAGTAGCAGCAGTCCCAAATTATTGGTAAAATGCAGCTAACGTCATATCTAACACCATTTTGTTTGTGTAATATTAGCACCATTCAGGATTTTGTCGGCAGCCTTGGAGTTGTTAGAAATCTTTTCTCACACCTTGCTTCTCCAAATTCTATCTTTGGCAAAGCCAACATCAGACATTTGTGGAGGAAGAGCGGAACACCTAGGCTATTTTGGCCAGAAACCATCATGTAGACGCATTAATAATTTGACTTCCAGCTATATTATGTGGACAGTTTAGTCTAATTATAAAAAAAAACTTTGATATTTATTCTAAAAAGTTGGACCAATATTTGTTTCTGAGCAGGTATGAACATGCTGTCATTGTATTCCTGCCTAGTTCTTTTCAGCCCTATATTGAGGCACTTTAGACAAACAGGTCCAATTCATATTAAAAAGTATAATCACAGTAAACCAACACAGTTAAATCCCAGCAGAATCAGATTTAGTTACAATGATTTGAATTTGATTTCAGATTTCCAAAAAAATTCAACAGATGTGGTAAACCTTTTTAAAGTCATTACTGCTTAGAAGTATTATCTGAGCAAATGTAGTAGAACTTTTTAGAGTATCCTTGACACGGCCCACTTTGGTTAGCAAAAAAAAAGATATAAGAAAGCACACCCATCGATCACAGCCAAAAATGTCAAGACTGCCCTAATAAAAACTGGGTGTAAATAATGTAGGGGGCAGTTATTGTGACCACCACCATTTGCTGCAGGGAGATATCTTCAATAAAACCAACACCACTGTTCGTCTCAATTTTTGCCACATCACACCATGTTTCTCAAGTTCTCCATAAAACCTCCGGCACTGTGCTTTCTGTATGACTGTTTTGTTATAGTTTAATTATCATTTTGAATCTTTGAATCTCCTCCACCTCTGGAATATTTTTTCTATTTGTGACTGAAAGCCCATTCTTTTAACTTTTATTTTGGTGATTGACGTCTGTTTTATTGTTTGTGGTAACACTTTTTAGTGTTTTATGTGTTAATTTCAGTATTTATTTTGTACTTTTACCCGTTTTTTTTCTATTTTTTCATCTGAATAATTTTGCAAATGCATACGACACTGCAGGGCAAAAAGACCTTCCATACCTGCTATCTAAAGCCAAGCTATGAACAATTAGGCTAAACAGACGGAAGCTAGAATCAAACCTACAACCTTCTGATCACAAGTCAACTACTCTACGAGTCACAGTTGCAACATGGCCAATTTTTCAAGTTTTTAATTTTTATTCAGACATAGGTAAATAATGTCTATCAGTGTGTAATAGTTTAAGGAGTCCAAAATGTTCATGTTATTTGTTTCAAAATCGTTTTGTTATGTTTTTCTGTGTGTTTTAGCAGGTGCATTTTCACTATCAGAACGTCAGTGTAATTTTACCAGACCTTCGGCACCGGCACTACAGGACTGTTTTAGGAACCAGCCGGGTACCAGAATTGGGGTATGTAAATGGCTCTGTTTAGTTGATGGGTGGGAACTGTGGTTTATAACATGCTAAACAGAAATGCAGCAACCGTCTTGAAAACGTCTTAGCAAATTCTTTAAAAGGCCAGTGTTGTATGGAGAACAATGACAGTACTGGTTTCCCCCGTCAGATCACGATCCGGTAAAAGAACCCTGAAGTTCCAATAGTAGAAACGGGCTTAATGTATAAAATGTGCCGTACAGTTTTAGAAATGTACATACCAGCAATTTAACTTACTAATTTATGGTTCTATTCAGAATGTGAGTAAAATAACAGGCATTTGCATGTGCAAAAAGCCTAAACAACCCAAACAACCAAAAACAGGTATAAAGTGGACCTCCAGCATTTATGGGAGTTAGAGACCACAGCCACCTGTGACTAGCTAAATCCTTGAATACATTTTACAAAAAATGCTTATAACGGTCAATAATAATATTTCAAACATAATATACTGTAAAATGCAATCATACCCCAGCGAAAACCGTCTTGGCACTACCGTAGAAGCTAATATATACAGTCTTCTTTATTTTCCCTCTTGGGGGTACAGCCAGTAAGTGCCAAGGAAAACGCATGCTCCTCCTGCTTTGGCTGTTTTGCAAACAGGAGCCAAAAGCATGACAAGAAGCATTGTGCTGAGGTATTTATGCTTCCCAAGCTGTATTTTGTTCCAATTATTTTACAAATGTCCTGTGAAAAGATCTGCAAGTAGAAAGATTTCTTATGAATAATTAGAAGTTACTCTCCACAGAAAATCCACAAAAAGGTGAATCCATGAATGCTGAAACAACAAAAAGCTGGGGTGGGGGGCTCACTGTACCTTAGATCATTGTCAATATGAGACCAATGAATTGGTTACTAAAAGAAAACAGGAAAACTGTTTTATTTTTTCAGATACTATACAATTGAAGAAATTAAATATATTTAAAAGGAGTAATAAGAATATATTTTAGGTACAGTAAAACATCGTTATTTGGGGGGTTTCAGCTGTATTCATGCTTATACGGCTATGCTGTCGATTCACATAACTCCCAAGAGTATCTACGACCTCTGTAATCTTCAACACCAACACTGGAAGACCCCACATTTCTGAAAAATAAGTTCATTCTGGGAAGTTCATTACTGACAGCCTCATTGTTTCTAACCAGTGAACCTGCTGGCTTGGACTGTGTGATATGCAATTTCAGCTTAGATATATGTTCCACTGTCAAAATTCATATTCATTACCCTGCATGAGTGTTTTCTTCTGGCACAATGGAGATGTCATACGGTGACATGTGGGAAGTTGCTGGCCCCCTTCTCTGTCATAAGAGAGTGCAGACGGAAACCCTCAGTGATAAAATGCTTCCCTACATTTCAAAACCACTATGAGTTACACTCTTGTTCATACCAGCTTTCTGTGATGACAATGTGCCCTGGAAAGAAGTCAATGACTTTGTAAGTGAAAAAGGAATTGGCACATAGGGCTCCAGTTAACTTGTGCTTTTACAAGGTGAAGCATAATGTGTTTCTTACTTATAGAGGTCTATAATGGAAACCTTTTTAGATACAAACCACTGTTGTAACTAAAAGATTTTGTTTCAAAGCTCTATCAAAGGAGTCAGGCATTTTAAAAGGGAAGGTTTTTTTTTCTTTTGATTTTCACCCTTGACCTTTTTTTTAGCATTTATTATGTTCATTCACTCATCCAGACAAGTTTGGAGTCAGTTTGAGTTCCTTGGAAGAAGACAGGGCTGTTCCTCTGATGTATATTGACTTGGACCTGCACCACTGTATCACCAGAATAGAAGGCTTTATAATGATCAGTGTAGGGATTGTATGCATTTTTCTGAAGTTATTAGGTCCTTATTTAAAAAAAAATCTGTCTGCAATTAACCATTTTCACAACAATGTGTTATTTGATCCTAAAGGGTCACTTAAAGCTAAGCCTCACATGTGATGCGAAAGGAAATGAACTTAAAATCCTGACATAGATTCACACAAAACCTAGCCTCCTTATGAAGGTCAATAGTTCAACTAACATCACAATCTAAAATAGATATAGAATTGAACAGATGAAGCACACATAAAAACTAAAAAGCTATTGTTAAAGAAATGTATCATCCACGATGAGGCATTGAAGCATTGTTTCCTTGAGCAACAGTTTATTCAAGCAGAAAGATGTTTTTTGGTGGACAAGCAGAAATCTGCTGTTTCCATCTGTTCCACAGAGGTTATCCACATTTTTTGAAGATCTTTATAGAATATAAGAGCGCTCGCTCCATCTGTTTGTTTTTTTCTTGTGTGTGTTGTCAATGATTGACTACAATAACATGGTCACCTGACAAAGACCATTTGCAGTTCTCTGCAATTTTCTGACTATAACATCTGATTATATCTAACTGTTTTAACAGCCAATGATCTCTGGGATTTTATATTTCTCTGCTGCTTAGTGATGTTATCAGTCGTTACTTTCAGATCAATCTGACAGGCCATGGATTGTGAACAAGCTACACTCGCTTATATCTATGCGAGGAGTAATCACTTACAGGAGTGGGTAATAAAGCATAAGTGAGCTTAAGACAATTGGTGGAAATAAAGTGAGTCTGAACTGTACTCATATGGGCACTCATATGGGGAAATCTAGTGTGCACCTGCATGCATACGCACGCACGGGTGTGGGGACATCAGGGTTTGCGGATGCATTCTTGGGCTGGTGGTGTCATCAATGGTTGGTTGGTGCCAGGGGCTATTCAGGGACAGCATGTTTAGTTCATTTAATTGGATTTGTTTTGTTTATAATGCACCATCTTACTGATTGTATATTCTTCATTTTCATTTTTCTTCTCTCTTATTTTTTCCATCTTTGTGTCAGGACACGTAAAAAAAAACAAAAATCAAATCTTTTCTAGTCCTACTGACCACTCAATGGGCTTCACATTGAAGCCGCATACTCACATTCACATACACCCATTCACACACTGAAAGTGTGTGAATGGGTTGAAAGGGCACCTTGTCCGTATGGCTTGGTAGGACAATGTTTTTTGGGGGTTAAGTGCCACATCAACATGTGACTAGATGAAGCTGGAATCGAACCTACGACCCTCCAATTGCAAACCAACTCTACTCTACCACTGAGCCACAGTCACCCTAGATGATGTCCTAACAAAGCAAATACTGACCTTTATTATAGTTCCTAGAATATGATGTACTGCCCTTCCTCTATTACCAGCAGCATGAAATGAATCCAGAGAACCACAGACACTATATGCTATAAAATGAAACTCTCATTTGAAATCAGATTTGTCATGTCTGCAATCGGGTTCACTATGCATTCTCTGTTCTTTTCTGTGTTTCTCTGGCAGTCACAGCACCACCAGTGAGTCCGGCATATGTACTGCAGCAACTTAAACTGGTTTATGTGAATATGTGTGGACATAGATTTTCATTTTTGTTGTGCCCTAACCCTAACCCCTCCAACGTAGTATTTACAAGCAGACTAAGTAGTCTCTAAGGTTGAGCTGTCCAACTCTAGTCCTAAAGTCGTAAAGACCCTGTGTCCTGCAGGTTTTAGAGGTGCTGCTCAGGTAAAACCCCCATGCAGGCATGTTACGGTTTGAATATTTAATATTATTATACGGCTGGGTGATAGGGTCTCAAATCTATATTGAGGTATAATCTAAAACATGTGCGGTAACGATATCAATTGCAATATATTCTTTTTTGTATATATATATATATATATATATATATATATATATATATATATATATATATATATATATATATATACTGCATGTGTTTCACTCTATCCTGTTGTATTTGCTCCAATACACTGTATGTTAGAATAGCTGAATTCCTAAAGCAGAATTTCTCCTTCACATATTCTCATTAACAACATTTAACTACCAGGAAGGACATTTGGGCTAATACCATTGTTTTGTCCTTTGAACTGCTATTGCACAGTTAAAAACACACAGTAGAAGTGAATAAATGCCTGATAGGCAGTTAAAGGGGCAGAGCAACTCACTCATTTCACATTTTGTTTAACTCTATAGCTGTGCAGTATAAGTACATACTGTACGTTCAGGTGGCTCATATATGAAACAGGTGTTAAGGGAATTAAAAAAAAATAATATCTATCTTTGATAAATCTTATACCTCTGAATAGATTGCCATTAAATGATGTTGGGATACACTGCATCCCCTCAAAGTTGTGTAATATATACACATATAAGCATAACTCTGTACTCAAACTTTCACAAATGTCATTGTACCTATATATTTTTTAATTGTGCAATATTTTTACTTTGATATATTTCTTCATTCAAGCCATTCCACAAAATCACTCCACAAACTGATATTTACATGTTACATGTCCCTGTCATTAAATGATTCCACAGAGAAATTCAGGAAAAAATTCTTGACCCTAAGAGATGTAAAACAAGGATATGTCTTTGACCAAATCCTTCAATTCTAAAGTAATTCAACAAATGATTCAAGATAAAAAAGTCACTATACAGTTAGTTCTTCCCTTGTTGGCATCTGTGGGTCAGTGACAGAGTAGTTGTAGGTTGTAGGTTTGAATCCCACTTCTTGATCTGCCCATGGCAAGATACTTAACCCCGAGTTGTCAATCTGGTGCATTTGTGAGTGACGAATATGACTGGAAAGGCGCTATGTACTATAAATTCAACCCATTTATCATTCATTGACCTCTGCCAGGAGGCATATCTTTCCTGCCTGTTTGTCTGTTAGCAAGATAACTCAAAAGTTATGGACAGATTTCCATGAGAATGCAGAAATTTTAGCAATGAGACCAGAAAAAACTGATTCCACTTTTGGGGTTGCTCTAACATAAATCGTGTATTCACCCACCGGTGGCATCATGGGCTCCAGCACTGCGACAGTGTGAACACAGACAAATTTAATAATTAATTATTATTATTATTATTTTTATTATTATTATTATTATTAACAGACATTTTATTGGAAAAATACAGAAAGTTTAAATTAGATCACAAGGGGATGGGTGGGGTGTCTGTGCTCTCTGGGTGCTTGTTTTTTAGCTAATAAAGTGACAATGATAAATTCATGGAATATATGAATGTGAAATCAATCTTAGTCAGTTCTGAAGGCACTGAACCATGTAATGTGCAGACAACAATCATCGTCTGCAAGGGCAAAACTGTTCAAAAACAAAGTGTGAAATGCAGAGTATCTGTTCAGCTTCACTAAAATCTTTCAGGTTTTTGTCAATGATTAAGCTGCACTGTTTTGACAAACATTTTTACTTGTGTGTGCTCTACGTTTCTCTGCCAGAAAAACTAAACCCTCCTCAAATGCAAACTTTGACCAGGTGCTCTATCATAATTTGGTGGTGAACCAGCAAGATGAAGGATTAGTAGTGACCAACAAAGGCTGTATGATTCCCTTGAATCAACTGGCCCTCTACAACGTGAGGGTAAATGAAAAACCAGTCGTAAACAGCCAGTAGATTGTCCATTCACCTGGCAGAGGTTATAACGTATACATTCATGAAAGTGAAAGGCTGCAAGCTGTTTACTTGGACAAGGTGCCCTTTCAAGGCACTGCTTGTTTCTTTGACCCGTAAACTCTCTCTGGAGAGTTTGTTACATCAATCAGGCATTTACATCAAGGGCATTTACAGGGGGACCAGGAAAATCTGTACTTTTATTATTTGCATTTTTCAAATTTGGCTACTCAATTACAAAACCCAGAGTGTCTATATACTCATTTTTCAAATTCATTAGAGGTATTGAGAAATATATCCAGTACTAAAATTTAAATATATTTCATTTAATAACTTAGTTTTAAATAAGGCAGACCAACTAATTTAAAAATAAATCACGTTAGGAAAATATATTTTAAAGTCAGACATTTTTAAAGAGGGAAACATCTGGCTTTGCATTGATTTTCTAAGATAAAGTGAAGGTCAGTGTGGCCAACTTTTAGGATTGGAATTGAGTACCATATATAGAGGATTGTGTGTCATCCACAATGGCTGTGTCTGCCATACAGTGTATATACAATGCATTTCTTTTGAAGGCTTTTTCTGGCACTGGGGGCCTTTATTTAGCAGTATCAGGGCAGGAAGAAGGGCAGAGAGAGAAAAAGAAGACATGCAGAAAACAGCCCTGGGAGAACCATGTTTTTTGACCTAATGGAAGATGATACAACACAGTTTATAGTACCATCAATACCTCAGGCAGGTAGTAAACAGGTAGACCCCCTAAGTAAAAGTGGGTGTTATTTAAGAACATAACTTTTAACAGGTCAGAAAAGTAGCAGTTTTTGCATTTTACATCTTCTGAGAGTACAAATTATCTGCTGATGTCAGCAGGTCGCATTAAATCACTATTTAGGCAAGGCAATATTATTTGTATAGCACACTTTCAACACAAAGTAATTCAAGGTGCTTTAAATGATACAGTGGTAAAGAAACCAAACATACGGGTAGCCTAAGTCTGCTCCTCTTCCTGTCTATCCGTAGTTCCTCTGGCCGAAAAAATTATGTATTGAAGTTATTCTCTGGTCTGCTTTGTCTTACCTCTTGAATCACACAAGTGATATACCTCAATTTAAATAACTAATAATGTTATTTTGACTTCTTTGGTGAAGTGATTTCGGATTTGTTTGATTGTAAAAATTCACAATTAAAATGCCAACAAATCAGAAGTCAGTAGTTGCATGTATGACGTCATACAGCTAATCTAACTAGCATTAGCTAGAACATAAAACACTCCCCGACACCTTGTAGAGCTTCTCCCGTACCAACTGCTTCACCCCTGGAATAGCTGCTAATTTCCACATGGATAGATTTATAGTGATTTTCTCCAAGTTTTATGCTCCTCCCTTAATACTGGAGGCATCTGCAATTTGTCTCCTTCTTCTTCTGCAGTTGAAGTCCGCTAAGTGTTTTTACACAAAACCTAAAGTAACTTTTGCCACCGTTCAATATCAGCATTTTCTCTGCATCAAAATTTGTCTTTAAAATTCACAGACATTATATTTTCAATCCATTACATTTTTCAAATGGGATCAGGAAATCATTTTAGTCATTTAGTCTTTGCAGTCATCAGGAAGTTTGTTCCAGAAAAAGGGAAGCATAGAAACTGAAAGCTGCTTCTTTGTGTTTGTTTCTGATTCTGGGGATTGGTTATAATTGGAGGACCTGAGTGGTCTGGGGTGCTTGGTATAAAGACAGCAGGTCTTCAATATATTTTGACGCTTAGACGTTGAATGATTTATAAGCTAGTAGCAGTGTTTTGAATTCTATTCTCTGAGCTACAGGGAGCCAGTGTAAGGATTTTAGAACCAGGGTTTACTACTTACCCAATTAGCCACTTGCTACGTAGGTACCATAGACTTTGTATGTAATCTAGCTACCCTGCTGCCTGTATGTGCTGACCGGTGTGAACGTGGCATTAGACAACAATTTTCTTGAGATCCTCCTTCTAAGTGGATGAATCGCATCATAGATATTCACTTTATCAACTCAGCTTTAAGAAGGACACTTTGCTATTACTACATTCATCACAGGTACGAATTATGTTAATCAGATTGAGTCTGGCGTTCTTTGGTTTCTTCTGCTCACTGCTTTTCATTATTTTTATCACTCAGTTTTCAACATTTAAATGAATATCATCTGATGTATATTTAGTGCTACTAGTCTAAATATAATCACAAAGAATATATGCAAAAACATTTTTTTTGCCTTTTAACAATACCTATTATATTTGCCAAAATTTATTAAAAAGGACTCTTAAAACAAGAATCAGATCATTAGCTCTGAAGTTAATAATGAAAAAGATATTGTAACACAACAGTGTGGGACTCATTACATTAAGGAAACAAAAGGTTGAATTAATCCTTAAAAAGACGCTTATTTGACCTAAAGTAAATTTGGAAGTTTATTTTCTCTCTCTAAATAACCCCATTTGAAATTAATAGAACTCACTAAAAATGAAGTGACTTAATTTTATCTGAATTAACATAAATAATTTGGGGGGGAAAAACAGCAATCCACAATTCACATTACCTCCTAAAACTGAGCCCAACAGTGATGTTGTTCAGTGCTCCAAGTTCAGAGGAGCAGCTGCTGCGAAAAACAAATTCCAAACCCTTCATTGGCAGCAGTGCAGCTCTTGGTTTACCCACTACGACTGTGAATATTTTAAGAATTGCTGCTGCTGAAAACTAACACACACAGATGTCTGTTTCAGAAAGTTGTTTTACTAAGTGCTGGGAAAATATGTAAAGTCAGACTGCAGGGAGCCAGCAAGACAAAATCTCAAAGCAGCGCAAGAGAAAGTAGCATCAAAACACAAACTGATATGTGGAAAAGCTTTGAGATGAAGCATGTCAGACTAATAGTCAGCATACACAAGCTTGGCACAAACAGAAAAACATTTGGAGCTGTAAGCAATTTTTTTTAACTTGTTTTTCTGAATTCAATACAGAGGCTCACTACATTTCTCACACAATGCCCTGTAAGACAGCTCTGTTAGAGTCTATTGTATGACCTTTGCTCAATGAGATGTGATACAACAGCGCTGCCAATCAGAAGGCACAGTGTTTGACTGCAACCTGCTGGTTGTCTTTGGACCCTCAGATTCAACAGGCTTCGGAGAAGGTAGGGCACTGACAGATCCCTGCAAGGATACCAAAGACATCTGAGCAAAGCAGGCGCCAATTTACTGTAATCTCTCCAGTTGATTAAATGGGTTCCCAAGCTGGTACCCGCCTCTTGATGAAGCAGGACCACAGAGGAAGGAGCTGACAAATGGGCGAACACACCCTGCGCAGCTTTACTAATGTTGTTTGATGGGATGTCGGTATGAAAGACATTGGTGCTGGCAGCCCGGGAGAGATTACCTACTGTGTGGGTCTATAGGGCAGGGGGGATTTCTGAAGACGGATGGGTGGTATAAAAGGGGCTTACAGAAACACTGACATCGCACAAGAGCATGCACAGAAGCACTGCTGAGTGCCGCTTTCTCTAAAGCCATTAAGAAATTTTCCAAATACCTAGAAAAGGTATTGACATAAAAGAAAAAAAAATGGAGGAAAGTGCACATGCCCATTATCCACTCCATGAGCACACAGAAGAATGCAAACATTGCACTATAAGTGTACTGTTCTGCAAACAAGGCTCTACAGAAACGTAAAAAAACATTACAATGTACCATCTACTGATTTGCAAAGTTGCCCCTTATTTTGGGAACTGATCCATGCTTCCAATAAATGCTGTTTAAAGAGTGATTTTTTTTCATTCAAAGATTATTTTTAATTAAATAACCTTTGTGGCAGCTATGCTAATTTTTATTGTTAATAATTAATCCAGGGGGCTGCGACTCTTGCCCTCTAGTGCCACTATCCTACAACTTTTGGATGCATCCTTTCTCTAACACACCTGATTGAAAAAGCTGAAAAACCTCCTTGGAATGTCAAAAGGTTGAGCAAAGACAATCTATTTGATTGGGCTTTGTTGGATCAGTAAAGCTTCCTAAAGTTGCAGGATTGTGGCAGTCAAGGATTGGAGTTTAATCGGACCGGATTTAATCATTTCATGCTATGGTAAAAGTAAAACATTGAATTCGACATTTAAAGTTTAAAGTTGAACCTTATTGGTGAATTGAGTGTAAATTAGGCTGGATTGCACCAACACTGTTTAATTTAAAGTAAGATTAGCACCAATCATAAAACTAGGTTCAAGATAAATCAGTTTCAAATTAAGGAGAGTTTTTATGGAATGTTTAAAATTAATCTTAATAACTTTAGTTTTGTTAAACTCTTGAGATTAAGAACTTTAAAAGTTATCTTCCGAGTAACAGAACACTCGGAACTGAGGACCAGTCTGAGTAACACAAATTTGTTTATTTGTGTCCAAATCAAAACATTTCATCTCATTCCAGCTACATTTTACACAGCTGTGCAGAAATGTAATGTCAGGGCATCTGTGTTCTTGTTGTGTAGGACCTGTGACATCTAAACTGTAATCGAAGTGTGAAAGTAATATCAAAAAAATATTACATTACATATCAGAGATAATAATAACAACCCCCCAAAGCAATCTAAATCGTATATTTTCTAACAGCACACAGATCAAATTGAACAAGTAACTGTGAAATTGAGGACTCTCTAAAACTCATTACACTTTAAGTGCATTTTATAATCCATTGTTTTCATAAGATGTATGGAATGCTAACAGCACGATCATTGTGTTCATAACTACCTCTTCAACGCCCTCAAGCCTTTTTGCTGTGTAATTGATGTGCAGTGTGGACTCACCATAGAGGGATAAACTGATTACAGTCTTCAAACCAATATGGGGATCTGGTGAAAAGGTGATATGGCACTGTGAAACATTGAGAAATGGTATTACTTCTCCTGACTTTTGTGCCTTTTGCAACTAACAGCTTTGCAATTTAGGAAAAGCTCTTATCCTTAGTTTCAGAAAATGTGAGCAGAAAGGCAATCATTCTATTTTATTTTTTAACACCAGATAGATTTTTTTGTGGAGCCTGATACAGTCTACTTTGTGAAAAGTTATTTTTAACAATCAGCAATCCCATCACAAATTTTATCATGCTGTGGTAAAGAGCTTACTTACAGCCCTGCAAAAAAGCTGCACCAAGAGTTCAGTTTGATGGCCTAATTTAACAGCTGTGCTCCTGAATGGCCATGTGTTTTTCTTTTTATAAGACCCTACCAGTGAGAGTCAATGCATCGAGCCGGCACCTGAAATTGGAGTGATGGCGAGTGCTGATGTGCTCTGGAGGGCAGTTTTCCTTCGGGCGTAGCTGAGCTGTCGGAGGCAGCAGACGACAGTCTTCTCCATCTAACAGCCTCTCGCTCTAATAACTGCAAGTCCCATCTCTGAGAAACCCGCCCGCCGCATGACTGATCAATGTGGACAGGTAGTTTCAAGGCCTCTGCTCATATTGCCCAGAACAGGGAGCAGCACATTTTCCTGAGGGCTCAGCTGTCTCTGCCTTTTAAATTGTATAATAAACTTTATTTCTCTAGCATTCACGAAAACACTGCAGCAAAGTGCTTTACTAACAATAAAACCAGGGATGTATTCAATAATAAACACAGGTGCTTGCAGTTTTTTTGGATACAATGATGCAGATCCAATTTTATAACACTGGCATATTACTTTTTAAATAATAGAACTGAACATTTCAAAAGTCATTACAGCTCAGAGCTGCTGTTGTTATAATGAAAGTGGCAGCAGTTAGTGTTAAATCTAACTCGTTTTAGTGTTTAAACAAGCTCATAATATAAAAACAGCTTCAGCCTTTGCATGAGAAGCAAAAACAATATCAGATTGATGCACTTTTACAGCTGCCATCTTAAAAACCCATCTAAAAGGCAGCACATCATATGGTCAGACAGTAAACACTCTGCCTTGGCCAGAATCAGTTTCCATGGAGACCACGGTCTCCCTTCTCTCCCATGAGAGGCTAAACGTGGAGCGAACATGAGACGATTCATATAAATTGTTCCCTAATCTTGTTATTTTTTATTTCAATACTGCAATGAATATTGGATTACAATGACAGGATAGGAAGTTTATCCTGTTATGCTCTGACATTTACTATAATGTCAGGTATGGCATGGTGTGGAGGTTATTCACCTGCTACCAGTCTGTGGTAGCCTATACTGCAAGGGGAAATATATTTTCATGAGACTCATCTACAAAAAAAACATTTGATAGTATGAATATATTCAATATGTGCAGATCCATAACTTAAATTAATGCTCTTATTCATCCTGGGTGCATCCCAATAATCCTGACATCCTGTCTGCAAAGGAATGACTTAAAAAACTAAATATGGTTTGGAGAGTACGAGATGTGCCTCTATCATGGATGCTGTATCTGTATCTGAATGCCAGTGGAAGTATATATATACTGGTACCTTTTATACTATGATCAGAGGGAAAAAAAACAAATGTGCACATATTGCAGCACTACTTGATCATATTTTTACTTGAGTAAAAGTAAAGAGTGTACTCCACACCACCCTTCTTCTTTCAACTTTCAAACACCACACCTGCAAAAAAACAAAGCGAAATCCAGCTGCTAGAAGAGGCAGAGGCAGCCCAGTATAGTAAGCTATTTCTGTAAAAACTCCATATCCTTGAAGGCAAGGTGATTCTTTTGTATAGATCACTTTCAACTACACAGTAATTCAAGGTGCTTTACATGATTCGGTGGTAAGGACGCATAGAGAAGCGTGGAAAGATAAAACAGCAAATAAGAAAAAAAACATGAAAAGCATAAAAATTACGTTAGAAAAGTTACAAACAGCAATGAAGCATTATCATTGTTTACTCAAAGGCAGGTCTAAACATATGAGTTTACAAATTTGATATAAAGCAGCTCAGTGTTTCAGCAGCTTTCAAGTCATCAGGAAGTCTGTTCCAGATTTGAGGAACACAGCGTCCTGTTACAACGTCCTGATGTGACATTAGTCCTTTAATCTCAGAAATGTTCTTCAGTTGATAGAAAGCTGACCTTGTTATTGCTTTTATGTGGTGTTTGAGGTTCAGGTCAGAATTCATTATTACACCTATATTCTGCACCTGATCAGAAATTAATTATTATATATGGAAAATACATTTATTAAACAGTTAAATTTGTTTTATTCATCAGATGCAATTCCAGACATTTGAACTGTGAAATCAGTGCTGTCTAAAGACTGGACCAGTGAAGAAGTTACATTTTTTACTTTTTTAGATAAAGATTGATGAAAAAGAATCAAAACAACAACTGCAGAGGGCCTCATGCTTTTTTTTGGCTTGGGCCCCCAAACTGATAAATCTGTCATTGAATATACCTTTACTCACTTGGTACAATTACCAAAATTTAGAACGATCCATCTAAGCATTGTTGAATTGTTTTCCCACCACTGAACTCTTTAGTTGCACTGTTGACCATATACAGTGTCAAATAAATCACCTTGGAGGCTGTGATGTGAATTCCTAACACTCCCACTTCTGTCAGGCAAGCTTGACCTCTTTGGACCACAGTAATCTCTGACTTTTCTGTTCTGTTTTTGATGGCGCCTTACCTATAGCCTCCATTTTTTCTAGCCTGAAACCCAAGACAGAGGGGTTAGCCGCTTCACGCCTCACGGATTTGCTGGTCTGCTGGATTTCAAAAGGAAGAGCTATCTTACCTCCCCAGAAGGGAAACATTCCCAGGTCAGGGCTCTATATCATGTCCAGATATGAAAAGCTGTCAGTGGGGTAGAAGCCCATGAAATAAACACCTTTTGACCAGACAACCTTTGAACTTGTCAGAACTCCACAACAGTGATTTCTCCCTTTTCTAATGTTAAAGTATATACATGATACGTTATTTAAATTTTAAGCCTAATACTGTAGCTAATTTCTGAGTGCTTGGTTTTGCTTGCTTGATGTGAAATGATGTGAATTTTGGACTTCTATACCATTCATCATGTATTAGACTGCCTTGTTTAAGACAGGGAGTACTACACTGAGTACCAGCACAGTTCAGCGAACCTGAAACTATGCATTACCACTTCCTCCGCATGCTCACGTTTCATTTGTTCTTTGATATGTTGTACGGGTGTAGATTTAGCTGCATTTGCCGACTGTATTAATCCTCCCATTACCTCATTGTGTTTGTGGTGGGGGTTATGTGCCTGCCTTAATGAGATGAATCCAATCTTCTGTGCTCCTGCAGATTCAAAACAACACTGATGGATTTCACAAATCCAATTAGTAGATTCTGCCAGCCTCTTGGTTCTGATTAAAAGAGCTCACTATTGTCTATTAATGGCATAAGTAATTAGCAAAGTGGTGACAGTCCATTACAGTGATCATAGTCAAAAAACAATCTGGGGTATGAGTTATAGAAGGTCTCAAGGACACATGTAGACCAAACTCTGTAAAAGAAAAAAATATTAAAAAGTTGTCTTTTGCTTCAAAAAATATTCCTAATTTTCTATTAAATAAAAATGTATATCTGAAATGTTGTATCTAGTTTGCAAAGCTTTGTTTTTAAGTTTCTGAGCACCAAAACATATTTTTAAAAAGTAAATAAAAAAATATTTTCATCAAACAGACAGAGATATGTGTAATTGGCTTAAGCGTGTAATTTCTCAGTTTGAGCTTTTGAGGACGATTTCAGATGTTTGTCCCTCCAGATTCTGTATTCTTAAAGACTATTTCTGGATCACATATTTATCAGATGTTCGAGACTGGTGTGCCGTTTGAAAAGTTACTCAATCAAACTTAACGGCAATAAATTGGGTTATTTAGCATGTCACAATATAAGTACTGGGATTTACATTTCAAACTCATATTTGCGTTCAAGTTATTTGCTCATTTATAAATGTCACAGTTTCTAACTAACTAAATACATGTAATATCTAGTTTACATTTAAATATTTAACTCTAAATGAAATATTTTGTTTACAACTACATACTTAGTCTACAAATTGAACATTTAACTTAAATACTAAACTGACTAGCAAAATATTTAGTTAAAATGCTGATAAACAGCAGTGGATTAGCTAGGTCTTGCAAACCACCATATAAACTGCTGGCGAGACGGAATGTCTTTATTTGTTTTCACACTGACGTGTACAATAATTAAGCAAAAAACATAGGCTGAGATGTTTAGAAGTGAATTTGCATACTAGCTAAATATTTAACTCTAAATTATTTAAATATTTATTTCAAAGCTCTATATTTAGCAAGCCAGTTTAGTTTGCTAGCTAAATATTTAGCTTGCTAACTAAATATTTAGTTTGTTACCTCAATATTATCTCTGAAACAGTATTTATAAATCAATGCATAACATGGGGATGCAAATATAACTTGAAAACTTAACCCTTTGCCTCTTTCTGTTGAACACCCAACTTGCAACTATTGGACAACTATTTGGTTTCTTAGCAAATTGCTTTAACATTACTGCATAGATGGGGCTCTGGAACTCACTAAATACCAGAGGGTGGCATAGTTGTGTGAGGGGTAGGGGTGAAAAACCACCTTAATTCAGTAGAGGTGCAGTTCAAGAGCTTTTTTTGATTCTTTACTGTGCATGTTTATCCATCAAATGTGGGACAGTGGTGGCAACCATTAGGAGGTCCATAAAATCAGCCATTGAAATCACAGGGTAGAGACTCCAATGAGGAGGTAGTCTGTTATGTGCTGCTGTAGGGATGTAGACTTTAGATTGACCACTTCAAACTGGGCCAGCTAGTTGCGAATTAACTCCCTTGGAAAACTGGATGTAGCCAATACTCACTGGCCACATTAGTAAGTACACCTTCAGAGTTATTTATTAATGCAAACAGTGACGGCCACGTGGCATACACCTAATGCACGTAGACCTATTAAGACATGATAAAGTCAAAGTGCTGGAATCCAAAACATCAGAAAGAAGAAGAAAAACAGACTTAAGAGACTACGAAGAGAGGGAAATACTGAGTTACTAGCAGTGGTTTGGGTGTGTTGTTGAGGTCACATGAAACATGAAATTCTTCTGGCCTGATTTTAAATGATAGAAAAGCATCCAGCTTGAATAAGCATTGTTCATGACTAATCCATGTAGGATACCAATTCTAAACACCAACACATGAAACTGTAAGGCAGATGGGCTAGAACAACAAATGTAGACTGGGTGCTGAAGATGGCATTTTGCATAGACTCTCCAAAATTGGCCAATACCAGATGTTCCAATGGTACTTGGTCCCATATTAATTTCAGCTGGTAGTGGTGTTGGACTCAGGTCTAAACAATATGAAAGCTTTAATCCATTCAACCTATCCTACACACATAAAGGAATGTTAAGTATGAAGTATGGCTTAAGAAATTATTGGAATGAACCCTTAAAATAAAAGTGAATATTACATAGGGTTGGACCTAACTTAGTCTCAGAATAACAGAAAATGTTGAGATTTTGAGTCAGGCTTCGTTTCCCACTAGATCAACCATATTTTAACCATATTTAGAATACCATTGTCTTCTTTTAAGCTTTTAGCAACAATTTCATGTTACTTAGAAAGAAAGCAACATTGTTGTTTTTTTCTACGATTATTCAACAAAAATTTGCAAGAGGTAGATATCTCACCACAACTTGTTGAGTCTGATCGTCTCCTCTTTTTATGGGTTTCTTAAGAAGAAGAGGTTGCAGTTCTTTACTTACGAAAAAAGTTCCATACCTTTGCTTATTTTACACCATAAAACTGTTAATCATCTGTACGTGTGTTCTAGCTGCCTAAGATACGACAAAAACAGTCTTTAACATACTTCTAAGAAAAATTCTGCTTTTATACTATGAGCAAAATAATCAGGTGATGCAGGATTTGCAGTACAGAACCTTTTTTATAGATCAGGATAAAAGTTTAACATAATTTTTTCCTCCTAGAATAAATGCTTTTTAAATAAAGTTTAGTGGCAAAGTGGCTTGTTAAAATGCGATTCCAAAAGGCTCACTTTGTATTCCAAGAATCCTTCACTGTGCATTCATAATTGCCTCAGGAGCAGGTTCTAGTTTAATGTTTGAATTACCAAAGTGATAAAATAAACTTAGACATTTCTTCTATTTGCTTACATGCATTTTACAAGCCCTCTTCTCAGTGAAATCCCTCAGCTCATCTTGTTAATATAAACCTTTTCCATCCATCTGGACTAGGCTGCAGAGCGAACAAGGTGAGAAGTGAGGGGATAAGTGTCCAACTGAGACATATATCTTATACTAAAATAGCTTCTGCATTGAGATGCTGTAGCCTTTAGAGCCTCAGGGGTTCAAACTAACTGATGATCCATATGTAACCCTGATAAACTCTGTTGATATGTCTGTAAACTTTGTTGAGGGTTTTATAATTCTGAACTACATTTACCTTGTTGTTGTTGTGGAATATAGGCAGCTAGGGTTGTCAAATGTACCATGCCAAAAAGTATGTTATGTGTCTGACCTGCTTTCTTGTAAAAAAAAAATCATTTTATAATGGCTACAGAGAAACTGTTGTAAATGTTCATGTGAAACCCCATTTTACTGTAGGCAATATTGTGCCACACACGTTGGGTAGCGCTAACCCATATTGTAGTTCCACAGGAGAAGAAGAAACCTTTATAAGGGCCATAACCAGCCCAGATCACTCTCTATTGCCGTGAGCAGGATAATGGCTCACATAGGGGAAAGACAGCTGCATCAAGGTCCTTAATTCACTGGTGAGGGAAGGGACTCAAGGAGACAAAAAACTGCTGAGCAATCAGGGGAGTCGCAAACACTGTTGAAACAAATACCACTGCTCTGTCTCAAAGCCTAAGCTTTCTGTATCACAGACTGCGTGAGACTGAGAAAGGGAACCGCTAAGCTACTGCCTGTAGCAAATCTGAACCAGCCAACAGCCACAGCCCCTAGCTGCCCCGGAGCTATTTGGAATTGGACGCTGTGCTAAAAAAGCTGCAAAGAGGTACTGTTTCAGTGAAGGAAAGTTGGAACTGATCGGTGCTTAGCCAAATAGGAGAGGACAAGCTGACATCCAGCCACAGGCAAGCTACCTGCATCCCCAACAGCCAGGATGCCCACTGCTAACTAGCTAGCACATTTAGCCTATTAGCCTTTTGTTAGCCTGTTGGCTAATGTATTGAGCCTTTCCCTTCGCCTACCATGGAGAAACCTGGAGAACATTAATCGTTCAATAAGAGACACGATTAATATAGCAAAATTGGGATTTAAGGATTGTGTTTTCACTGTGAGTTGTTATTGTGTATAAGATTTCATCTGCCATTTGTGTGGGTACAGACAGGCCGTTCAGCCTGGAGGTTGTTTTATTTTACTTTTTTGGGGCTATTTTATATACAGTTAATCATTCAGAGGTAAAAGTCTGTTTTATATGATTCATGGTTGTAACACACATTCTTACCAGTATTTTAATTGGGGTAAGCTTTTAAGCAATAAAACTCTTGGGTAATTTACTGCATGCTGTAAAACCAGGATGTCTGTAGATTAGGAAGCCAGATGTAGGGAGGACGGACCATAAAACCATAAAACTCAGAATGAACTTTTGACTTGGATCCAGGAGGAGGACACTTCCATCTCATGAATGCATAATTCTGGACGGACCAGTGGATGTCAAGACACTTTTTAAAAACGTTCTGATTGGAGCAGATTCCGAGGGAGAAGAGACGCCCAGATTCTGAGAAGTTTTTGGATGTCTATAAAAGTTATGGCATGAAACCATTCGTTGTCAGATGTTTATCTGGCCCAGAGAAAATGGGCATGTTTCTCTGTAAAACTGCATATCTGTTAATCTGTTTAAAATAAAACTGAGAACTGGAAATTGGGTCCTTGTCTCTGCTTGAACATGCACTGAATTATTTTTTACAAAAATGTAATTCTACAAATGGTGACCCCGAACGTTTGCAGAGTTTGGACCAAGATCCAGTTATTTTTTAAATTAATTAACGGACGTGTATTTGCTCTATTGACAATTTGCGCAGAGTTGCGTAGTTTTTAATTCTGTTGATTGGTTAATCTAACATTGGGTAAATGTTGTCATGCAAGTTAAATATGTTTTTTTGTTTTGAGCAGATTAACTGTTGCGGGCCCCGTAGTTGAAGCTGCTGTTTTTGTCTGTCTCTCTGTTCTGCGCATGATTGCGACCTTCTTTGCGCTCCGCAGAGAAACACCGGTGCCTGCTGGGAGATGGAGTTTGTTACTCTGCAGGAAAATGGAGCAGATGGACTGGATGGAGCGGTCCCTTCAACGACTCAAAATCGGGGCCGACCAAAGTGCGGATCGGGGCTTGAGAATTGGCCTCTCGACTTCGACAGGACGCTGTTGGAGATTCTTCAAGGCTGGCAAACGGAGAAAGTTGACGGTAGAGCCGGTGTGCCCTCTGTTAATATGTACGGATTACCTTGTTGAAGCCGGCGTATCTTCCAAACGCACGATTGAGCCACGTGAATTGGATTGTGATTGATGGTCCGGCTTTTGGTGTGTCCGATTGAGGTTAGTGTTTGATAATATTGTAAGAGTACTGTATTTGATGTTTTGAGGTGACGAGCTGGTGTGTGATGCGCATGTGCGTATGTGTGTGTGTGAGATGGTTTTTTTACGCAGGCGCTTTGCGAGACGTGCTGGAGATGTTGCGTTTGTGTTAAAATGTTATAGTATAAATAATGAACTCGGGTATGATAAAATCATTAAAATAGATAAATAAATATATAACTAAATATGATGGATAACTGAAATTAAAAAATCTATAAGAATTAGCTGTGAACATTTACAACAGGCCATCAGAGCGGACGCCCAAGCTAGGTGGTGAGATGGCGGAGCGAATTCTGCGTGATTTTCTGCTTAATAGCACGGCTAACATACAACAGTTTTGACTATATGTTTTGTTAAATAAATTAGTGGTAATAGGCGGTTTTCTGCCATCTGTTCGAGTCTTTTGAGTGGTTTTCTGGAGGCCGGCGCCGGGAAATTTCTCAAAACAGACTACGAAAATTGTGACAGATTGGTGTAAACCTCCGCGATAAAAAAATTTAATAATTGGTGTAAACCTCCGCGATAAAATGATTTTGGAAGGTCTAAAAGTCACCGCTTATAATGTTGTGTTTTTTGTTAATGGTTTTGGGCTGTAACGGACGTTGTAGATTCGGTGTTTTCTGTGCGGGACGGCTGTTTGGAAACATGTGTTTCAGTCCGTGTTGGGAGAACAGGAGATTGTTTTGTTTGTGCCGAATTAAAGTTTGGTAAAGTGGTATAAATTGTTCGGATTAAGACCTGGCATTGCGGTATGTAATTTTCTAAAGTGTGTGTTGCGATTTTCTTGAGTGTTTTCGCCGTACGTTTTGTACTGTTTTAGGTTTCGTTGGACAAAGAGGGTAAACGGTAGCACGTTGCTGTAGGCTGCTGTGCTATGCTAGCGTTTTTGATTTTGTGTGTCAATGTGTTTTGTGCTTTAAAATAACTGCATGTTATGTGTCTTGTAAGCTAGAAGTTGATTTTGGATAGAAAGTGATTACAGACTCCTGCAGACGATTGCCTTGTTAAGACTTAAACGGATTTGGATTTTGTTAAATTTTTCTGGTTAATTAGGATGTAATATTTTATGACATGACTGGACGTTTGTTAGAAAACGGCCTCGGATAACTGCTCAGATACATTTTGTTTGCTACTCATTTGGACTCCCTTCGGTAATGTTTTAGCACATTTTCTACGAAGGGCAATTTAAGGTGTTTCACATTTAACTGAACTGTTACAATACGGAGATTAAAGATTAAGAAGTACATGCTGAATTTAGTTAACTGGTTTTGCCAGAGAAGGCTCAATTTATCACATGAGGAGAGCATGTACATTTATTGGGATAATGATGCATGTTACAATTAAACGCAAATGACTAAGAACAGTTACTCATGAGTCGATTCTCACTTGGTGAAGTTTTAATTTTTGATTTCATCTTTAAAATTAAAAAGAGGGGAGTTTATAGTCAAAATAAAAGTTGCATTTTTTGAATCTTTAATTAGGTGGATTTGTTGCTTTTTGATTGATCTAAGCAGGATTTGATTAAGTTGGCCTAAATAAAGATAAAGCTATGAGCAGTAATTATAAGAATAGAACGAAAAGCAAACGGTGTTAATTGGAAAGCAACAAACTGGTTTAAATTATTTTAATAAGCACCGTTTATAATGGTATAGAGAATGAGTAAAACTTCTCAGAACTGCATATATTCTTATCTGAGACCACGAACAGTTTATGAATTCTTTCTGTGATTTAAATAAGTATCAAATATGCTAAAATTATGTTTGGCCTATTTGTGATGGCTCTATAGACTTTAGAAATATAGCTTAGTCTCTGAATGAATGACCAAAAGGAGACTGGTGTTAAATTAATTACACATTTGAACATTCTTAAGGATTTTGTGGACACTAAATGCTTATTGGATTTATCAAATTTCAACTGGGGTTCAAGGAGTAACCCAGCATATTTCAATTCCGTTACAAATTGAATGTTTTTACCATGCAAAACAATACTTATCATAGTGATATTTTCTAAACTAGTGGGATTTGAATGTTTGAGTTTGAAAAAAAAAAGGAAAACATTAAAACACAGAGTCATCTTTAAGGCATCAGTTTGTTTTTAAACAGGCTGGGGATAAATTTGGAATTGGTCTAAGGATTGAAAGTAACAACTAAATTCTTTGGTAGATTTGTTGAAGAACAAATAATGAATATCAGCGGTGATCGAAATGATGGTTTAATTTAGAAGTAAGAAGTAAATTCTAATTCATTTATTCTGATCGTGTAGAAGCAAAATGTGATTGGACCAGCTACATTGAAATAATTTTTACCATATATTTGAATGCACATTTTGTTTTGACAAATAAGAATTGGTTTTAGTTTTAAAGTTTAAGATTAATCTTTCAGATGTTATTCATTAATTGTTAGCTAGTCTACTTGATGCTGAGAGTAAATATACATGTCCTAAAACATTTTAGAACATTTCTGATCATAGAATAATGGCATAATATATCATTTGATTAGTGGGGACTCTGTAACTGACAATTTGTTTAGATTTTTAGATTTTATTTTCTTTATTTTTTCTTATTTTTTTTATTTTTTTCTCTTTCTCTCTCAACCTTTATATATTTTTTCGACTTGGATTCTGACCCAGATTTCTGAACTGCGGTCTGCGTATTAATGAGAACTTTGGAAAATGTTAATTTGAGAAGCTGGATTAAAGAAAACATGATTCAGTGGTAATTTCTTTGACATTTGTTTAGAAGCTTCAATTAAATGTCTGTTTGTACTTTGAGACATAGAAGGAGATAATTGGGATACTGTAAAAATGCTGGTTTTTGTTTTTTATTTTAATGCTACTAGTTTGTGTTTAGAGAAATCTTATCTCTTGAACCTCCTGTATTGAATTTTTTTTGTTTTGTTTTACTGCTAAGGGGAATTAGACTACTATGTATCCTACAAAATTTAAGAGGAGTTTTAGTTGCACAAATCAGTTTGACTATGTTTGATTCACTTCACAGAATCTGACAGATGTTCTTGAAGTATGAACTGTTTCGTTATTTACAACCAGAATATCTTGCCCAGTTGGTTTTTTGTGTTTGTTTAAAGAGGAATCATATAAGCAAAAGTTACTTTGAATTTAGATTGGATTGTGTTAATAAATAAGTACTTTAGGTTTGATAGTCTGCGATTACATTAATTGGAGCAAGGAGTGAGACAGGCTTTGTATTCACAACAAGCCTGCAAGTCTCATAGAATTCTTTTTGAAAGTTGTTCCGTCATTTTGTTTCATGTTTTTGGTTTTCATAATTTTTTTTATGCTTTGGGTTATTTTTTTCTCTGCATTTGTTTTACTAACTTTTTTGTCTGAGCCAGCTTGATAGAGATCCAGTACACTTAAGTGATGGGGAGTTTGGAGACTGAGTGGGTGCTTATCATTGCTGGGAGGAGCATCACAGGAAAGAAGTTATGGGGGTGATGAAAGAAGCCGGCACCTGGACATCCAGATCTTCCAGCTCCTGGGTCCAGATCCCGCCCCACGCAGGGCGCCAAGATCAGGGGCCCAACCAATGCCGGACAGCCCCCCCCAGATGAACCGACCAGCCAGCAGAAGTCCTGGAACCGGCAGGAGGCCTGATAATATAGTTACACCAAAGCCGATATTGACCCTGATGTAGATCAACCTTGGTTGCAACTAGGGATGTAAGAATACCACCTTTTTTTCAAACAGATACAGTACCGATACTTGGATCTCATTAGTTTCCAATACAGAGTACCAATGCTGATACTTCTACCACAAAAAATTACATTAACTGAAAGACAACTTTTTGCTTGTTGGTTTGTCTCCCAGGTGCAGGGACAGGTTGCTCTACTGGGGCATCGGTTCCTGAACCTGGGAGTATACAGTATGTATGGGATGTATTAATGAGTTTACAACATCCTTTCTTGGGTGTCCTGATGTGTTTGTGAGAACGTGTGTACGTGTGATTGTGTCTGTTGGTCTCTGCCCTCTTTCTGCCGCATCTCAGGCCCCACATCCAGTGGGGGCCTTTTTCCCCTCCGTCCCTCCCTGCCGGTGACTGATGCCCCTGCCCGCTGGTGCATTGGTGGCTCTCGATGTCTGAGGCTCGGGACCTGGATGCGGTCAAGCTCGGTCCTGGTGCATGCCTGGCTGTTCTTGTGTGTGCCGGTGTGTCAGGGAGCCAATGTTTCAGGCCGATGTCATCCTTGTGTTGGTTGAGAAACCTCTTATGGGGTGCCATTTTTGAATATTAGGTTGGTGCCATTAGGTGGATCGGCGAGGGTCGGATCTGACACTAAGGCCTGCTGCTGGTTCTGTGGGTGCCGCTGCCTGGTCAGTACATTTGTGGGTTTGTCTGGCCTTGGTTGGGTCACTGTTCTAAGCGCTCTACAGGATCTGGACTGATCTGGAGCTGGTAGATCTGGGTGTCCAGGTGCTGGCTGGGCATGGCGTACATCTGCTGCAGCTGTTACTGTGGCTCCCTGGCATGTGTATGTGTGGGGTGGGGGGGGAGTAGATTGGCCAAGGGTGACGGTGGCGTGTGTCGTTCGTCAGGGGCTGCAGATCCCTCCTGCCTTACATCGGCGGCAGGGAACCCTTGACGGCTTAACCCTGGTTAGGAACCTACCCTGGCGTAGCCCGTTAGCACTGGAGTATGTGGTCTTGTCCCAGCAATCTCCCGGGTCCCAGCATTGAAGCTGATGGGTGTTCTCCTGGGGCTTCCATTTGTTCCTCTCTTGGGAGATGTGGTCGGCCCTGCATTGGTCTGCCTTTGGCTCCTGAAGTCTGAGGCACTCTGGACTTATATATCTCCAACCTCCTTCATGTCTGCGTCAATTCATGTAGGACAGATTGACAGCTCCTTACACCAGCCATCAAACACCTGAATGGGCTGACATTATCAATAGATAGTTGGTGCCAGGAGCTTTCCAGCAACATTGGTGTTGTATTTAGTAATCTATTTGTGTGTGTTTTAAATATGTACTTCTTAGTTCATATTACTGGATCTGTTTTGTTAATGTTTTTCTGTTCTATTGGTTGTTTTTGTTTGTTTTGTATTACTTTTCCCACCTCAACCAACAGAGGTGGAGGACTGGGATGTTTTCTTGTGTTCTTTGTTTACCTCCCTATCTTGTTATCTCAATTCACACTCCAACCTGTCCTGTTTTATTTTTTTCATTGTTTTTCTTTCTTCTCTTTTGTTGTCTCATTCCCGTGTCCATAACTTCAAGAAATTAAACCCACAGTAATCATTAATAAAGATTTCTCACAAATATCAAGTGCAGTACTATATAAAGCTGTAATGCTCTGATCCAGAAAGTAAATATGTTGGGCTTGTAATTGGTACCCTGAAACCAATTCTGAATAACAAACTGCCAGACAGGAACTGTCTAAGAAAAAAAGAAAGAAAAAAAAAAGACAGGTTTTATTTTCTTCATCAAAATAAAATTTTACTGTGAAATTATTGCAGGGTCCACTTTTTAAGAATAGATTAATGGTATCAATTAACTTTAACAGGTACAAGTAAATTGGAATGGTATCGGTGCTTCCCTAGTTTCAACCCTTCAGCCACTACTGATTTTAGTCATTTTTGTTATTTTAAAGGTAAAAAGAGGCATTTTAAATATTTTGAACTTAACCTTGAACATTTTTAAAGTCGTGTGCATTTTTATTTTCAACAGAGAGGCTGATACCTGGCTTATAGAAGCAAACATATAGTAATAAAGTATTGAAAGAACCTCTACATGTGCGACAATAAGAATGACCCAGCAGTGCTTCCAAATTCCTCATCTTCAAATAGAATCATGAATTCCACAATGAAAAGAATCGAGGTCTGGCTATTCAGACAGCACCAATGTAATCCCTGACTTTAGAGAGTGATAGTTTTTTTTCAGACTTGTAAAAATATTTGTCTAATAACTTGCTGTACCCTCACTCATTGTCTGTCAAGATTACTAATCACATGTATCTCAGAAGTATAAGAAAAATACAGTGGTTCAAAATGTTTTTTTCCCCCATTTTCTCTTGTAAAATTTACTGTTCACATTTTCACTCATGACTGTTGTTTGTAATTTAATCATTCTAAAGTCAGAAATGCTGATTTATTTTTTTTATTTTTCACAAAACACTTTTGTGGGAGAGGAGAAACAGATGCATGATGGCTCACAGGGATAAATGCAGACTGCAGTCCTTGAGGCCATAAAGCTGCCAATACTTCCTGTCGGACCAAAGCTCTAGCAGCTCATTTTAATTGCTCCCAGAGAAAGAAGTTAATGGTTAGAGTACCAGATTTGGCTTGAAGGTGATTACAGTTATCTAAATACAAAATGGTAGTTGCAGTATGTGATAGGAATTGTAAAGAACTCTACTGTGTCCAGTTGGTGGGTTAGATAATCTCATACACTTTGTTTTATTGCACATGTAGAGTCAGGTCTATGAGTTTCACACTTTTCAGTGTAGATCAGGAGATTTGTAAGAGGTTGTGACTGAGAAAGGTGGAAGCAACATGACAAGTAATGTTAAACACAGACAATAGTAGAATCTTTGTTGACAGCTTTCTGTCTTTATGCACGTGCGCGAGTGGTTGGGTGGCAAGAAAACCAACAAAATGACCGGCTATAAAAGCGATGAACTCTTCCAAGAGAGTTAATGAGCAAAATCACATATAATTACTTTTACTTTAACTGTCTGTTTGATAAACTTTTTTCACATGTAGCACCCAGGCTACAGCTCCCCAAGCTGCATGTTTTTTTTGTTTTTTAATGTACAATGCCTCAACGATTGATAAAGCAAATCTCAACACTATGGTGGCTGCAATCATTACCTGGTCACTATTTAGTCATGTGACTTTACCTGGGCTGAAACAAGAAGGGAACAGTGTTGCCAACACAGCGACTGTGCCACTACTGTATATGGAAAGACTGTTTAGATCCCTTTCGCGACTCTTTCTCAAAAAAGTGATTTGTGACAAATCTAGCAACTTTTTATGGTGATACTGGAGACCGTTGGAAACACTGAGATACTTTTCTCACCAAGCAGCGAGCAACCATGCAGCTCCAGCTGCCTACACGGCCAGGCTCTGCTCAGTCAGAGTGGTCAAAGTAGATATTTACCACACCGAGTCCAGAATGCTGATAAAATAAATTATGTACACTTGAAGCCACCGCTGGCTAATCACGATTGATGGAAAAGAAAAAAAATTTCTGTCGAAAATAAATAACTGTAACATAAATAAATCACTGATTTTACTCACAGCTCGTTACTTCACCTAATCTGTATTGTCTGCTTTTTGTCTGTCTGTCTAAACTGGATTCTCAGAAAGGAGTTGGGATGAAATTAAAATGCCTGTTGAAGACGTTTACTGGAGATGTTAAATGAGCTTACTGGCTGCATTGTAAGGCTGGTTTTATACCAAAATCAGTTATATAAAAACATAACTACTCAAAAATATATTTAAAATACAAAACCCTGCAGTTCCAACCCCAACCATAAAGCCATTAATGGTTTAACAAATATTCAGCAAAAAAATATGTCATGCACAGTATGTAAGTGAGGCTACTAAAGGATGTTGAAGGGGTGTGTGTGCAGTTATCATCCATATTACTCCACTCTTATGGAGTGAACTGCTCAATTTATGGTAATATTGATTTGAGACCTTATGGCCCAGCACGTCATTTGCATTGTCTCATTTAAAATAAACATTTCTGCTGTTATTCAGTTAAATTGAAAATATTCAAAATTACTTTATTGATCCCAACCGAAAATCAAGTCTAATAGCTCCATTCAAATTCCTTCATTGAATTATTGCAAATGCTGATGGCTCTGGGCAGGAACGATCTGCTGTAACAGTCTGTGTTAAAGCAAAACTGAAGATGCCTCTGACTAAAGACACTCAGTTACATCACTGTCGCTTGCACAGTTTTTTACTTGCCACTTTTAGTAACTAGCCTGCTCTATAAAGCACAGATAGATGTGTATTTTGTAAATATTTTTAAATGATCCTGCTCAACTGCACATTTTTTTAACCTGAATATTATATTTGTATTAACTTCAAAATATTTTAGTGTTGTATTTTATCCCTATAGGTTTTTCCTTTATTTATATATATATATATATATATATATATATATATAATATATTTATATATAGTTATATATATATATATATATATATATATATATATATACATACTGTATATATATATTATCTTTGTGTGAATCGTTACTTTGCAGCTTTTATATCTGAATTTCCCCAGTGTGGAACATTTATTGGAATTTCTAGGCTGTGATATTTATAGCATATAATGGAATACAAGGGTTGGTTTTTAGAGATTGTAAAAGACACTTAGTGTTGGTGCCATAAAACTTTTTTTGTCTGTGCTACAAAACCAGGAACCTCTGAAGCACCAGTGCTAAAATGTAACAAGGTCAGCATACAGCCTATCTAAATAACAAATACAAGATAAAAAGGACTTACCATTAATAAAACTCTATCAGCTGGTGAAGGAATCCAGGCTTTCTTCAGAGTGTCTGGGTTTAATCTTCCGGTCGCCCGCAGCCTCTTGTTTTTTGTGTTCTTTTTCAGAGGGAGTAAAAAAAACCATATTTATTAGGCACCCAATGGATATCCAATCGACCACATACCATGAGTGAACCCGCTGCTTCCCTAAATCCTCCTTCAAACAAGGAAATCCATCAATTTATAAATAAAATCCACTGTTTCTTTCCACCAAATCCCAGGATGCAATGTGGGGAAACATAAACATTGACTTCACCAAAGATTTGTCCGTAATGCTGCATTCACACCAAGGACTTTGTCAGCGTCAGCAACGTCAAGATTAAATGTTAAGTCTATGGCGTAGGCCGTTGGAGGAGCATCACCGTCTCTGCGGCGCTTTGTGAGCTTTGGCTCCGTCAACTTTTCAATCTTTTCCTGCTTTTCAAGCTTCAAAGCTCATAAAGCCAGCAATGCAGAAGTTCAGCTAGTTGAACTTTTGACGGTGCTGATGGCCCTGAAGCGGCGCGTTAACCAATCAGAGCTTATAACTGTAGCGATGTCACCACACATATTTTGAATGCAGCGTCGACGCTGTCTAGCTTTATTTAGCAAATAAAGCCAAGGCACTCTCTCAATACTATCTGCCATAGTTCAGAACGTACAGCAACAGAAGAAGCCCCGCCCTCGCATTGTTTTTTGCTCAGAAGTGGCAGGCTTTGCTAGCTTCAACATAGAAGCGTCAAACTAGATGCGTTGTGAGGTTTGCCTGACGCCGACAAAGCTTTTGGTCTGAATGGACCATAAGAGTGCATTCATATCACCCCTGTTTAGTCAGCTTTAATAGAAGTCTAATTGATTTACCCAGAAAGTCCAGTTCATTTGGGGAGCTGTGACACTGCTATTGAACTCTGATGCTGACCCAAAAAGCAAAATCTGGTCCGCCTAAACAGCTAAGTCTTGGATTGGTTGAAGTGAACTCTGCTGCAGTTTGATTGCAAATGTGAATGCCAAGCGGGCCAGGGATGATCCAAAAGCGTGAAGCAGACTCCGGCGCAGGCATTCTGGGTAAATAAAACCAAAACAACCACACAACAGCTCTTCCTCGGTAGCTGCACATGCTAAGCCCATTAGTGCCACTTTATTTTTCTGATACTTCTGAGAAAGACAACACAGTAAATTTAAAATGTCTAAAATTGGATGGCCCAGCAATGTTTGTTTAGATTGGTGCAGTGCTAAAACAAACTGCACCAGCTAAGTAAACCTACTTTGTGTCAATTTTGGTTCACAATCAAACCCAGCCTACTAGACTATCAGGTGAGAAAATAACCTAAAAAAAACAACAGCAACCACCACAATACTGAACAGCTGTGTACGTTTCCTACGCTTTCTGTTTGGATAAGAAAAATTACCCTGCTGTGAAAAAGTTTATCTTTCTGTCACTCAGAAATGTCTCAGATCATCATTTAAACCTTAATATTAGACTAAATATAACATATTTTTTCAAATGATGCCTTGGTTCATGAAAACGATACAAACAAACGTTGCCCTGTGTAAAACAAATAGCAGCTGAAAAGCTTTATATTAAACATTTAAGAGGATTTGCCTACTATGCCCACTACTTGTTCCAGAGATATTCAAAAATCGTGATTTTGTTGTTGCTGTTTCTATACGTCATTTTCTGCTGTAAAATCCAATTGTGCTAGAACTTAGGGTCATGAACTTAAGTCCAGGCAATTTCCTTTCAGGATTGTCAGATAAAGACACAAAAAGACTTTTTTGTTTGCTTTGGTAAGCAATGGTTTTCACCTGAGAGCTCCCACTTGGATCCCATCCTATTGTTTTTTTCACTATCTCCTTATTATTGAATCACAAACAGAACTTATCTGTGGCATTTTAGGCCTGCAGAGCTTTAGATTGCTTATCTTGGTTGTGTTCTGACCTTCTGGATGAGTTGCTGATCCGCTGCAGGGGTTATTTTAGAAGGCATGTGACTCCAGGGAGGGTTCACCACTTTTCCATATTTTCTTGATTTGTGGATAATCACTCGCACTGCGGTTCGCTGGATTGCCAAAGCCTTAGAAAGGGTGAAATCTGGGCGTTTCCGTAAGAAGACACAAAATATTGGGAGCAGAATAGGCAAAGAAGTATGCGTTCCAGGCGCAGTGTGATTTACTAAGCATAAAAATGTCTGCCCTGGCTATTTTAGCGTCTATTTTTAGCAATTCTGAAAAGCATGTTTTGCAGTACCGCATTCAGCATGAGTTTATCATTGACAAACTAAATTAATTAATTCACACACAATATAAACTAAGAGTAATTGAAACTCTAATGAGCATACACCTGAAAGTCATGTAAATATTTACCTGTTTTTCCCCCAAAGACGGATCATAACTCATTGCCCTTCCATGTCTCCACCTGGTAAAGATGCGCTGAGCACACATGATCCTAGTGGATCCTAATTATTTTCTCACATAGTGGTTAACCTTCCTGGAGTCCAATTAACAAAATGTAGTAATCATATACAGTACCACACTGATACTTGGCATTATATATGACATTTTAAAACAAAATTCAGACATGTTGCAGTTTTAATTAGTCTAACCCTGCATTGGATGTGTGCATGCAGCAGAGAGCAGCGCACGTATACCGCAGGAATTACATTTATCACTGACAAATTAACAACAGACGTCACAGCATTTTAGCCTAATTTTTGTGCCAAAGACGCATTATGGATCCAAGCGCTTTATTCCTCCTCTCTCTAACTGTGGTGCAGCTCGCATTACCGACCGCAAACTCCTCATTTGAATACTGCTGCTTGAGCCTTGAGCAAATTTTTAGCGCCACACGCAATTTTGCGGTCATTATCAGGAATCTTGATAAATCAGCCCCAAAGTGATGATTTTAAGATATTTTGGCCAATTTCATGTTATAAGAGAGGTTCTATTTACATTGTTTCTACTGGGTCTTGCAAAGTATTAAAAGTTGATCAATTGATTTAAGGCAAATTAAGACCCTTGCAAAGTCTCATATTTGGTTAGTATTAACATATTTCCTAAAATAAATTTGTCATTCAAAAACAGACTCATGTAAACTTATGAAATAATGTTTCAGTCTTTTATGCTGACTGTTTGCTCAGTTATCCGTACCATGTAACTGCAAAGGAATGAAGTACTACCATAAATGGGGAAGTGAAATTTTGCTGATCAAATATAACAAGGAGGCTTACTGTGTATTTTATAAAAAGATTGTAGTCACAAAATCCGCAGCAACCACTAGTTAGTTTTTGGTCTAAACAGAATACTATGAAAGCAGATATATACTAAAGAAGTAACAGAGGTAGAAGGTGTAACGAAAACTGAACAAACTATTTGCAGGCTTAGAAATTGCAAAATTCCTCAGTTAGAAGCTTGTTTGGAAATACCGACAAACTGGCAGGCATGAAATCAGAAAGTCCACACATGCAGTCCCTACAGGGAGCCATTAGGACAATCTGAAGCACATTCCCTCGCATACATCAAGCGTGCCAAAGCACAATGGACTCTAAATCCTGTTGTTCAGTCACTGACTTGATGTGGCGCGGCTTATTGCCATTGTGTTGACACAAATTTATTTCAATGAGAGCCACAGAGAAAAGATCAAATGCAGTCACCTTCCAATCACCCGTTATACTGCTGGCTTAATGACCTGTGTAACATAGAATTACTGACATGAATAGTGATGACGACAAGAGCTCTTAATCTTGTTTTGAAGACGTGCACAAGCAAAGCCATCGATAGATTGGATGCTGTGGAAATGTTGCTGTATAGAATCTGCAGTGATCCAGCCTATTAACCGTCTGGCCGATGCTTTCCATAGGATTTAGGTCAGGAAACAGAAATGATCAAGGAAGAAGGCTGATTTTGAGTCTTGAAAACGATTACTGTGTTGTTTTGGATCATTATTCTGTTAAAAGACTGAGTGATTACCCATTTTAAGTTTTTCTAGTAGAGGCCTTCTAAAATTTTTATGTCAATTGTCCTGGTATTTTAGAGTTCATGCTTGCATCCATTCTAATGAGGAGCTTCCGGAAGAGAAACAGGCCCAGTTCATTGCAGATTCTGCACCATACTTGATTATGAGCATTTTTTTTCTTCCCGTGAGTGTTTGTTACTGACAAGCTCCAACTTAGTCTTGTGTAACCAACACATTTGGACCTGTGATGTGAGGTCATAAGAGCATCTTCATGCCCAAAAATGGATATCCGTTTTAGACTGTGAATTTTTTTCTGCAAACAATCTTCATGTTGCACCCTTAATGACAGGACTCCCAGAATGGCCTTGGCTGATTTTATTTTCTGCAACACAGTGGGGTACAGTGTGAATATAGTGTAGTCTGGGCGTCTGCATGTTTAACAGCAACAGAGTTTATGCTTACTCTACGCCAGAATACACTTACAACCAAACACAAAAAGAATAGAAAGTACATACAGCGGTAACCTCTTGTTATTCTACAAGATAGATTTACAGGGTCAAACGCACTGAAGCATTTCTGGTAGCATTTCCCTTCTCCCTGCTGCTCTTAGCTTAGCTTAATTTTCGGCAAAGCTACCAAACCTAAAACATACATCTTAGTGGACAAAAATCGGCCAAACCGTTCCACTACTACCCTAACAGCGTCCGGAATTCATACATGTGTCTAATGAACACATTACCTACAACACAATGGGGTACAGTGTGAATATAGTGTAGTATGGGCATCTGCATGTTTAACAGCAATGGAGTTTATACTCTACAGAATACACGGGTCACATGTATTTACATCCACCTTGTGGCAGCAAGTATGAATTACACCTATAAATCTAAGATGTTGCTCAGCAGTTCTGTACTTTTAAAGGGGCTATATCATGCAAAATGAAGTTTTTGGAGTGTTCAACCATCTGGTAATGCAATTTTCTCATAAAACCCCCCTGCCCCCCCCCCCCCCCCCCCCCCCCCCCCCCCCCCCCCCCCCCCCCCCCCCCCCCCCCCCCCCCCAACCAGAATGGATTTGGCTTAATTCACGCATGTCTGAGTAATCTTCCTGAATTCTGCCCTCTGAGGGAGTTTTTCCTCTCCACTGTGTGAGGGATTGCTGAGAATTCGCGACGCAATCTTTGTAATAATTCTTCTTGTAAAGTGCCTTCAGAAGACATCTGTTGTGAAACGGCGCTATATAAATAAACTGAATTGAACTGAGCAGCTGCCCCTCCCTCTCCTAGAAATCGACTGAGTGTTCAACTAGTGACATCACTGGTTGAAAGTTCAGTGCCAGAGATGACTGAAGTTAAGGGTCTAGAAGATACTTAGACGATAACTGCAGCTAACTAGCAGTTTTTCAGATAAGTAGACATATCACTAGGTCCTCTTGGGAGAGCAAAGGCAGTGTTGGATACAGTTTGCTCTGGCTTCTCTGGTTCACCGTCCTCCTTGTCAGAAGCAGAGATCTTTGTGTCATCCCCTGATGGCACTGCATTGTATAAAAAATATTAGTGTACTCAAAATAAAAATGCTATCCCTGTTAAAAAAAACACATCATACATTACCAGTAAAAAAAACTTCTCAAAATATCTAAAACTTAACTTAAAATTACTGAACTACTGCCTCTGTAGATGCTCTGACCTGGTGATGAAAGGACTAGAAGAAGTATTATTACATCTTATCTAAATATATAGATATGAATAAGATATGACTTTGAACACAAGGAGCTGCAGAAAAAAAGGCTGCTGTGTTTGTTCCCATGCATTTTTAGAGTATTCTATGAGCTGCACTTCTAGTTAAAGCTTTACAGCTTAATCAATACTTACTTTCTGTCATCCATTGCTCCTTGAAGGGGGAAATGTGTTCACAAAATGAAGAAAAAAAAACAGAAACTACACTGCAATGATAGGCAGACGACGGCATGAAAAGTTAGCACCCCCTGGTGTTGTGGTCAAGAGCTTTGAAATGCTAAAAAATAAATTGAAAACCCCAAATGTAGAGAGAAATGAAGCTTCGTTTTGCATTGCAACCAAAAAAGAACAGAAATATGAACTTACGTTTTGAAGTAGGAGTTAGTACTGCTAAGTCACTGTGTTTACCTGTACAGGTTCTGATGGAGTAGTCTTGCCTTTAGGGCCAATCTGTTCATTAATCCACATCAAAAAGGCTTTTGTTGAGAAAGCAGTGATTTGCGCAAAGATAACAGATCTTATTCGGCCTAGGATTGTTTCCAAAGATGAAGTTCAAACTCTTAGCCTTACAATTAGCCTAAGCTAACTATAGCAGCTGCTACTCTACCAGAGATGAGGGGGAGGGCTGCAGGTGCAGCTGATTTGCTGCTGAGCAAGCTACGTCAGGTAGGAGAAAGAGGAGATGGGTGGAAAAGGAGGAGATAGGTGGGAGCAGGCGTTTCAGCACCCCAATAACTACCAGCAGAGAATCAAAGTACTTAAAGAGACTTAAAGTAATGATCTGCTGTAAAACAGCCTGAATAAATTACATATAAACCCTATAAATCATCTACTCTATCTCTTATTTTTGTCTGTCTTTAGTTAAAATTATCATAGGACTTGTTAGTGGGGTAGTATGGAATATCGTTTTATTCAAAACTAAATAAATAAATACCAAAATAAATCAATAATTCTTAAAATAAATAGAAACAAATGTTCAAAATTAAGAAAGAAAGAGCTTGTTCCACAGGAGATGAGCCTGATAACTAAAAGATATGATCCAAGACTTCAAATGAAACTCAGAAATTCAAGGTCCACATCATAGAGCAACATTTGCTTCTTGAATATTATCTTCGTACTTCACCCAAGTATATTACGATATACAGTATGTATTAAATATGAATACCAATATATAAAGTTCAATTTATTTGTATCATTAAAATTGGAAACAGCCAAGGAATCCCAGGAGTTTGCATCGAGTAATTGACTTGCAGTGTTCACTCCTCCTGGACCAAGTAGTGACAGTTGCCTGTGTTGTGTCATTGACTTATAGAAAGAAATCAACCACGTGGTTGCAGTAAATGCTTCAAAATATGCAACTTTGACGCACGTAATGCCAGAAATACAAAACTTGTGGAAGGACACTGTCAAGCGGCGGCGGATGGATTAAAGACAGGGCCTGCCCAGTTTGAGAAACTGTTGTCCAATGTCTAGGTTCAAGCCATGCCTGCAAAGACACCAAATACTATGCTGAGTGGATTTTCACCTTTCTGCTGTTAGTAAAATGCATAATATGTGAGCAGCATGGGGATGTGCTGTGGTGGAGCTGTTACCAGGACTGGGTCATGTTGCGGCCAACAACTCCTCCAGAAAGACTGTCCGGGTGAAGGAACTGTTCATGACTCACTTCTCGGCAGAGAGAGTGTTGCCTTTACAGCGACAATGGTTATTTTAAGAGCTACCCATAAGCCTATTAAGAACTTTCCTGTCTAAGTAGTTTAACCTTTAATTAAAAAAAATATATTTATTCCTGTCTCTGTATAGAAAACAGCTGATGTCATACAGTTCGGGGTGATTAGCCACAGTGTTTATCAGTATTTCCTCCATGTCATGCTGATATTTTGACTCACAGTATCACGTCAGTCACAGCATCACTGAAACCCTGTCACCAGGCTCCTGATTGGTTGATGCGGCGTGAATTGACGCCGAAGTTCACATTTTTTTAACTTCAGCGGCAGATGCAGAAATGCTCGTTATACGCGAATGCACAAAATGCACCACATAAACGCCCCCCCTTTATATTCTAACTTGCATCAAACTGCTCATTAGTGCTAATGACGCTCAAATGAGGTAGAAAAGCGTTTTTGTGACGCCAATCTGCTTTTACCATGACGTGACACGCGCTTTTACATTTACTTTACATGTAAACCTGATACCCACAACGCTTCAAATTGCATTATGTGTACCTTATTTTTGTTGAGATTTCTGCCTCATGAGTCGCTGAGGTGAAAATCAAACAGGTTTGATATTTTTTGCCTCGTGAGGTGAAAAACTTGCTGTGTGCACCGGGTGTAAGCTGTGTGCTGAGCCCAAATATTTAACTGACCAGTCAAAATGTGGTCTCTGCTCACATGATTCCAACACACAGGAGTGTCCGCCAGACAGCCAGGTGTTATGTCGATGTGTTCCTCCATTTAGATGTCTTTTGGCTTCACCCACCACACCTGCATTGTTTTTTGAAACAAACTGGAATCGCTCATCCACGGTTTTCTAGCTAAAAGCACTCGTTAAGCTCTGTAAGCTCAGTTAGCTCGTAGCTGTATTAGCTCCAAGTGCTCTGACCTAACACTGGCATCCACATCCACAAGCTATGCCTACATGTAAAACCTGCCAAATAACTAGTAATTTTATTTCTTAATGTAAGTTATTTTTTCCTAGTGGATAAATGAACCTTGGTTAAAGCTAACATTTTTCAGTAACAGGTTGTGCTCCTTTAATGAAAGATGCATGTATTTAAGGTTTCATGCAAATACTTAACAATGATGCTAATCACCCTGCTAAAATCTAAATGTAGGAATGAATTACAGATTGAAGGGAGGAAATTGTGACATAACTTCCTGGTTTTGTTATGGATTGGACACGTGGGAAAGTTTTTGTCACAACGCAGGTCAGTATTTGGTTTACAGTATATGCATATCATGTATAGCAATTTTCATTTACAAGATTAATGCATAATTACCTTACAAAGCCATGAACACTCACACCCTACAAAGAACATCATAATTTGGATTTAATGTCTTACAATTAAAAATAAAGACAATTTAAAGTTAATCAAGAAATAATGTGCTCAGAAAGTCACTTACAGACAACTATGTCTTGTTAATGTTACTCCAAACATTCGAAGATCCCCATCTTGCTAGATGGTAATTGGATAATCAATCTCTCCTAAACTGTAGTGGTCTAAGGTCTCAGGGTACCACTTTATCAGTGTCACCATGTCAGTTGCTCTGCTGTCCTTATTTCCTACCTCCAGCAAGATGTACAATTCTGGGAATTACAGTGAAGGACTTAACTGTGTGAAATTCTCAGGCTTGCAAAACTAAAGTTTAAAAAAGGTCTTTGAGAGATTAACATAAATGTGTAGCAGAAGCTTTCCAGTTGATTTATATGTTCTTATAGCTCTGGGGGACTGCACCTCCTCCAAAACCTGCTACCTTTGACCCTCCGCCAGGATTTTGAGGGTAATCTTGTTGGGATGCCTGGGAAGCTTTAATCCCGCCTTCTACAACGTAAATTTTAATGGCAGATGTTTATAGAAGGGGGATGTCTTCTTTCGTTTCAACCGGTTTGATGGAAGTCAGGTGGTAGAAGCTAACAGCATACCGAAACCCCATTAGGGACCTTTTAGACTTGATTTGTCTACGTGCTGTACAAGTGTATTCAGTAGAAAATAGGATCCAAATCTTAATGGATAACGGTTTTACTGAGGTTGAAGCCTGCAGATGCAGAGCAAAACTCAGAAAAGTGATCTGATGGAAAAAAAAAAAAAGTATTTCCCTGAAACCCTGTCTGTAATGTGGTTTTAGTGGTTCTTGTACCATAGTAAAGGTTGAAAGAATGTCTGTGTCTACACACAAACAGCATTTTGATACTTCGGAAAACACTAAATGTGTTTTCCCTTCTCAATGAGGGGAAGACTTTGTTAACAGGGCACTTAAACATCAACTTACTTTTATATTTATGTCGATTTTATTGCAGTCATGCACAAAATTGGTAATCTCATTAAAGCTGTGGTCCATAGCATGATGTCATCAAGGAGAGGAGGAGGACATTTTGAAATGTGAACGGCAATAAGATAATCTTTTTGAGCTTTCGCGAGTGGTTAAGTGGCTAGAACACAAAGAAAATGACGAACTATAAAGAAGCACTGAACATTTCCAAGAAAATTTGCGAGCAAATTCACCAATAAATAAGCATTTTTTTAATGTCTGAGGACAAGAAGAGGTTAGAAAGAAGCTTAAAATATGCATTGATAACAAAATCAAAGTCATTTAAAGCCCGTATGAGATTTGGGGAAAAAACGAAAATACTTTTGTCTTGTCCGTAAATCTGTTGGGTAGATATTTATTCTAAGCCCTGGATTGCAATTCTGGAGGTTTATGATAATTTTTGTTTAAATGAAAGCTCGGCCAATCTCTTCTACAAAATAGAAACTAGTGGTTGTTCTAAAAGAGTTGCATGAAAAACAGTGAGCATGGTCATAGGTCTGACGTCGTCCAGTGTGACGGACCCTTATTGAGCATTATTACACCAACTCCAGCCTCCGACAGTCTTCAAGCAATTTCAGAAAATAAACAACTCTAGTATAAGATCAGCCAATGAAAGTACCCCCGAGGGAGTGATGCGAAAAACTAGTGACGAGAACACAAAGCAACAGTAGCAGTATCAACATTAGCATCATTTTAGGCTACGCACTTCAGTGACATATGTTTTTCAGAAATGTGTCCTTGTGTAATTGGAGTGCCCTGCTACAGCGTCAGGTCATGCCGTTTGACCAATAAAACCAGTGTGCCACCTCTCTAGAGCTCACACTGGATGAAATGAAGCAGTTCTTTGCGACGGCTAAAACAAAACACAGTTTGAGCTAGACTTTGGTGATATATACCTGCCTAGTTTGGTAAAAATTATAGCCAATATAGGAAGAAGTTTCCTTTCTTACTTATCTTTTCTTACTTTCTTACATCTTTACACTTTGTCAAGTCATTGACATGAGGTTGGGCCCTGTTGGTGTAGTTAAAGTTTTCTGTGTAAGGAATCCCGGCAGATTGCATTGAGTCATCAACGTGAGGTTGTGCCTGGAACATGTAGACTCCAACCACAGCAATCCTACACCAATCACCCACATCCTTAGCAAGCATGTTGCGACGGTGGAGATGAAAAACTCCCCTTTCACGGGAAGAAGTCTCCAGCAGAACCTGGCTCAGTACAAGTGGTCATCTGTCATGACCATCTGGGTGTTTGAGAAGAAAGAACAGAGACACAGAACAAAGGGAAATGATGTAAGAGTATTTTCTATATCAAAGAAAGTAAAAAGTTGATAACAGGAAATGGATGTTGTTCTGCTACGGGAGCATTATCCGAGTCAATGTTCTGCATCCAATATGGCATTGTAGCTGAGCAGGATACCTGAACAGGTTTAGCTTCTATGGAGAGACTTTTGATACAATGACAGTTTGCGAAGTTTTTTAAATGTCCTCTAAAAACGTTTTATTTTTTTATTTTAATAGTTTACACACCATATATACCTTAATATGCATTAATACGCCTTATGAACATCGTCTTAGCAGTACCACAGAATATTTACAATCTTCTTTTTTTCCACCCTGATTTGGCTGCCTTGCAAACGCCAGCCAAAAGCAAGTCAAGTAGCATTACAAATAGGTATTTCAGCCTCCTGCGATACATCTTCAAGTATTTTTAATATGCACTAAAAAAGAACCCGAAAATACATGGATTTGGATATAACTTGAAATGAGGTTACACAGAAAAAGCAGTGAATACTGAAAGATAAGAATAGGTGATTGTCTACTGAATTAAAGAGTGAATCTTTCCTGTTTCTAGAAAGAAACTAGATACATTCCAAACAAGAGAAATTAATTCTCAGACAGAGATAAAAAGGCTAAATGTTCAAAGCCTCACACCTGATGCATATTATTTTAGAGTTCAGCTTGAGAACCTGTTCATTAAGTCATTTAGTATTTTTTGCCTCAGAACCTACCTCTTTATTGCATTTGGGCCCTTTTGCATTTTTATTCATTACATTAATAGTTTGCTTGTGTTCAGTTGCCAGTTGTCACTGTTTTGCTGTAAATATATTTTTATCACTGTGGAGCTTTGAGGGGTTTTGAACCCAGCGATTTGATTGCAGTAATGATATGCCAGATGATCTGAATGTGGATAAAAATCAATTTAAACATCCTGATGGTGTTAAGTATTCTTATCAGGACTATATAGGTCTTCAAGAAAAAGGAAGGAAAAACTCAGAACGTAACATCATCTGAATACTTTGTGTATTTCAAATTAATATTGAGCATTTTTCAGAATTTTTTTTTTAACTTTTTGCACAAATCAGATAATCAGCTCTTTAGTGTGTGGCCTCTAATTTACATATTTAAGCCCAACGTAAATGACAGGCTCTTTTCCATGGCTCGTTAATACTAAAATGCAATGTCTAAATCACAAAGCTTGTGTGGGGTTTTTTGGCAATTAACAAACTGACTCCAGTAATCTCAAACGTTGCCCTTGGGGGTCCAATATGCATATTATAAATATTTAAATGATCTCAGTGTCACTCATCGTGAGTCTTTAAATGTGAACCTGCTTACTACCTCCAAACTTGGCATGGATCATAAAGAGTGTAGATGTGCTTCTGTCAGCATACCAAAGCACAATATGTGCTACTTTTCAGGAAATAAAGAAAAAGTTTCACACAAAATCAAATTATAACCAAATCCAAACAGAACATTGGTAAAAAAAAAAATTATAAAAATAAAACACTTAAGTAGGTTTGGTTGATTAATCGAAATTGCGATATTAAAAAGCTTGATTGCAATTAATCGTGTGGTGTGTTTTAATCGTTATGCCAACTGACTAATCCAGTCAAAGCGGAAATGGACAACAGGGGACATGATAATGATGAACAAATTGTTGACACGGACCACAGAAGAGAACAAGGCAATTACATTGTGGAGAGAAGTGGCATTGTGAGCTCAATAGTTCGGAAATGGTTTGGATATTTCAGAGAGGACAGCAGCCAGACTAAACCAAACTGTAAAATCTGCTGACAGACTGTTTCAACAAAGCTAGGTAATACAACGATTCTATTTAATCACCTGAAGTCCTATAATCCCTCTGAGTACAAAGAGACACATGCAGTTTTGAAGTGATATGATGTTCTTAGCAATACAACAGTGGCAGGATGCACGCTCAGTATGTGACATTAATAGTAAAGTATATTCAGTTGCTTTTATTATTGATTGTTTCTATTAGACAAAAGCAAATTGAAAATCATTCTATAAATTAAAAATAATTGTGATTATTTTATTTTCAAAATCATCCAGCCCTATGCTTAAGATATGAAAGAAATAAACTAGTGAAGCAGTCTTTGACCTAATTGGTAAATTGCAGTTAATCAAAATGTTTTAGTCTTGATTTGAAGAATTTTACACTTCTCAGGTTTACAGAAAGTTTGCTCTACAGTTAAGTAGCATAGAAACTAGATACTACCATGCCATGTTGACTTTTGGTCTTGGGAGCTCGTCAGGTATGAGCCATGAAGAATGGCTCATACCTGACGAGCAACACTAGATGAATTTAGACCCAAGGTCATCCAATGCTATTCAACTACATCTAAGCAGCAGGTTGTGGATTTCAGGTCATGAATAGATTTTTATCAAAGATGCACAATTTGATGGTTGAAAATATGAGATGCACTTCTGCCACTGAGGCGAGGCCACAGGGGACAGGTATCAGAGAAGTGCTCAGCCTGTGTGTGGAGATAATGAACCTGCAGGGTTTTAATTTAGCCCGTTTCTGGTCTGTACTCTCTGTTTTTGAGATCAAAGTACTGCTGATCTTACAGGCCAATCATATTCAAAAACCTGACAGAATAATACTGTATAGTGCTATCATCTAAAGATTTTTTTTGCACCTTTATCTCTTACATTATCTACATAAATATTAACCCCCCACCACCACCGCCACCACCACTAGAATAGTCAGAAAACAACACATTTCTCTATGTTAAAACTGATATTTGTTTTAATTAATTCACAGAATGGTGTAAACTTCAGAGAGGGTAAAATCGTGTTTGACTCAATGAACTAAATATATTGATTTTACAAGGAGTGCAAATCTATCAATTTGGTAATTTGAAAAAGACATTTATTAAAAACAGTATCAGATACAGATGTAAATGTTCTAGAGTAGATTATTTTATGTTGCATCTTCATTAGTTAGTTTTTATTGCAAAATTAGCTTGGAAGATACAGGTCCTGAATGACGTTACTGCTCTGCAACGATGTATAACAAATTACTTTCACACTTTTTTGGCTGCAAAATGTGTCTGTATGACAACCTTTATCTGTGCTGCTATCTACAACATGCATCTGAGATATTAATGGCTGAAACTGTGAAACTTTTTATCCAGTTTTTTTCCCTTTAATGTAATAAAAGTCAAATGAAATTTTATTTTATACCTGACAGAAAATTACGTTATGCAAGTATCATGGTGCCAGGTCCTCGTTTTTGGAGAAGAAACATAGCCTATTTTCTTTTTATTATTACAGCTATAAAATATAGTTATGCTCCAATAATACACAATCTTCAGATGCGATAACATTGTATTATTAATATTTTGAAATAACATAAAAAAACTTGCCTGATTGTACAATATGACCTATCAAACCTAGTACACCAAAGAATCCCATCAGTGTCCTCAACCAGTCATGTATATGTACGTGTGTTTATAATTCTGTACCTGCAGAACCGGTCCTGCATGCTGCTTTAGTTAGCCCAGCATGCTTGAAAGAACAACGGCTGCAATCTCAATCATGTTTGTTTGTCTGACAGTCAACACAGGCTGAAAGCATATTTTATAAGATTTATCTTCAAAACTCTTTCTCGCCATTATGTGTCACATATTTTAACTTCTTAAATCCTATATTCTGCAAGATGAATCCTATATACTGCTAGATAAAATCCATATATATTTTGCTCACAGAGTTTTAGTTTGAATACTGACCATTCTAGCGCTGGGTTGATGTACCACAACAGGATTGGGTTAAAGGTTTGATCGAGCACACATGGTTATGTTTCAATCCCTGAATGTTGGTTACAATGAATGATTTCCTGTTTATATGCTACTACCTATATTGTGTATTGCTAAAAAAGTCACATATGAAGAAAATTTCTTCAGTAATCTTCAGAGAATCATTTGCATGTTTTCAGTCAAATGCCACACTTTTTTGTGCATCCTGAACATTATTTGTGTCCTGTTTTGAACTTTTTTATTTTCTTTAACATAGAAAGTACGTTTATATCAGTTCTTTAGTTCTAGTTTTAGTCTGTGTCTCTGCTCTGTCTGCCTGTACTGAGCCAGGTTCTGGTTCTGCTGGAGATTTCTTCCTGTTAAAAGGGAGTTGTCTCTCAACGGCAAGCTCGTGTGATGAAACAGCAAAGTTATTGCTTGCATTTGGTCCTGCAGAATAAGCTCTGTTTCTCAGCTTGGTGCATAATGCTCTACCACTTTAGGTTATTTATTGTGATTCAAAGAAAGACAAGCAAGAGTATTATACTAAATGCAAAAGTCATCCTAGTAGCCTGAAAATGATGCCAGACAGTCTGACTGCTGAGGGGTTAACCTTTTAACTGTCTAAATTTGAACATTTAAAACAACTATCTTAGCACAAGTGTGACTTGAAAAATTTTAGAAAGCTTTAGTTTTATGCTGACATCAATTGAGGTTGGGCTGAAATTAAAGCATCTGCCTATAGCTTCAAATAGAGATGGACCACATAAGCAACATGCTCCAAATTATTCACCCAGTCAATCTCACTCCTTGTGTGGTTTGCTTACTGCTTATTAGAAATAGAAAAGGACAAAACCAGGAACCTAATTTCAGCACGCATCAACTCTGGTTCATAGACGTGACTCCATCTTGCTTTGCTCCCTTGCTGTAAATCCTTTCTCCACCTGATAGTTACGACAAAGTTGAAGGAGATCATATATACCATATGATCGCCGAAGGGTGATAGGTTGTTCTCTGTGCACATACATCGTCCTTATGTTTGAACGGTGTCCTATATGTCAATATCCCAGTGATGTTTTACCAAGACAATATTAGAAAGCTTCACAAAGACTAATTTTTCCTGGGGTTTTCTGGTGTCCAGATACGATTCATGCTCGCTTTATTGTCTCTGTTGCTCTCACTGTTTACAAAGCAAGCACAAAAGCACAGCATGAGGCAGTGTGCATTCTCAAAAGACATGAAAAGAAGTCAGTACAGACTGTGCTGTGAATGCCATTATCTATGGCTTGAATATTGAAATCCACCAAGGGCACCAACAAGGCCGTGTTGTGTGTTTTAGCATGCTGTGAGCTGGCTTTTAACACATTTCCAAGGGCAGCTTCTGAGATGCGCTGAAGCCACCCCGAGATGGAGCACAGTTTTCTCCATAGGCCATCAGCTTATGTTCTTTACTCAGTAGCAGGAGACAGACACACAGGCAAGGAAAGAGGGACAGTGAAGCTGGCATGACCTTTAAAACTCCCAGAAGACCCAAACCCATATATGAGCCCTGAAGAGATGAGTACTACATGTTTAGTACCAGCCCACACAGATCCAGCTTTGTTTCAGAACCCCTTCAGTGTGTGTTCTCTTTGATTATTACTACTACATTAAAAGAAAACAAAAGGTTTTCAGTCACAAGAAAGTAGATATAAAGTCCCTTGCTAATTTATCCATAGCTTTTACAATTTTTGTAATATTAGAACCTGAATATTTAATGTCTGTAATATTCTGCAGTTTTTTTACTGGCTTTAAGAGACAGCAATTTATAACACTTAAAAAGTGAGTTCAGATAAATATTAATTGACTTTCTGTCTTCATGGCTGTCCGGCTGGACCGATTATGTTGAAATGAATCAAGTTTTACTGGATGAGCTGGACTGAACCAACTTGAAGGTAGAAAACAGAGGGAATTAATTTCAGTTATTTTGAATGTACTGCATATTTATAGTTTAGTAGTTAAAAAGTTATAGTAAGAACCAACAGAAAGCTCAGAATTTAGGTAATCAGGTTTTTTTAGGTTCTAAAAATAGGTGCATGCTCCTCCAGCCAGATGGTCTCCATCACCCCATTGTTATGCCCTTGATCCCTGCAGCATGCTTGAGCTTCTGTAAGCAAACATTATGATAGACAGCACTGCATGTCTCTAGATGTGTGAAGCTAATGGGGGCATAATACGAAATTAGAAAATGTCTTTAAAATCCCAAATATCAGTTTTCTTTCACTTCTCAGTCAGGTACCAATTGTGTTGATCACACAAAATATAGGTAAAAGGTAGGAGTTTGTGTTTGAATACCTGACAAAATGTAGAAAAAGCTTAAAGGGTATGAATATTCTCACAAGATACTGTATATGCATTTCGGATATGCATCGTTTCATTTCATTTCATTAAATTCATTTTAGTTTATTAATATAGCAAAACAGACGTCATCTCAAGGCACTTTACAAAAAAAGTTATTTCAATATAATTGTACAAATATTTCAATCAGTTAAAAGTTAACTATAAAAGGAATCCCAGCAGATTTAAACATGTATATCAAAGTTAAAGACAAATCACTGAAAAAAATCTGATAATTTAAATAAAAATATTAATATTAAATAAATGAATAAATATATATATACATAATATTAACATTAAAAATAAATAAAACATATTGACAGTTTTTTAAAAGTAGATCAGGATTACATGAAAAGATTAAATGACTGGAAGAAAAGAAAAACTACATCCTCATATAATTTTATGAAGATTTGTGGACTACAAGAGTAATCCTGGAGTTAAACCCTTCATGTTCTTGTAGAGTTGCTAATTTTGTAAACGAGACTATGGGAGAGATGGATTACTCCATTTAATATGCAGTTTTCCTGCAGCTAATTCCAGTTGTCATAGTAACACAACCAGTTTCCTGGTTTAAGTAGTTCAAGAGTTGATCATCTGTAAAAAACAAAGGTCAAAAATAATGGTGAACCAAGTAAAAAAAAATGCAGATACACCTTAAACTGCGACACTGTTAGAGATAATAACATTTGAGCAAGATTCATTCAAGTGTGTGTCCAAACTGTGGAACCCAGTGAGATCTATCCAGCTGTTTACAGCACCTGGTCTCTTATTAATACTGATTTTTGCTTTGTCTTTGCAGGAATTGTAAAAATGTAATCAGAAATTTTATCTGTGCATCTGGTGAGTATACACAAACTTTCTTCCTAAGAGACCAATGATCTGTAAATTTATGGTACACCTGAATCTCTTGCCTTTCATTAAAAACACTCAGTTTTTCTACCATATGGTAAAACATCACATTTGATTGACAAAGTGATGGATTGCTCTACAGAGAAATGTACATATTTTTTTTCATTTATGTTGTAACTCTGCAGTTGTTTCCTGCTTGTGCAACAGGCTCTTAACTGCCATTCATTCTTATGACAACAGCTTCCATAAAAATGGATGATTCATTGCTACTAAATATATTGTGTTTAATGCTTCTCTTAAATTATAACTGAAGGTCATATTTCATTTAGTCAACAAAGACAACAAGAACTTCTGTTTTTTAGGGTTTATTACAAAGGCTTTGACAGTTTGCTAGCCTATTCATCTGTGTTAAATGTTGGGAGTTTTATCTTCATTATCAGTGAGTTTTCTTTTCTAAAACCTTTGAAAGACATCTTTTTCCATTTCCATCTTTTTATTTTATTTTATTCTTTTTACAGATAACATGCAGCCTCCAATTGGTTGCCTCTATTAAATGGTAAAATTTGTTTATTTTACAGTCAGACAAAATTTAGCACACAAGCAAGTTGAGCTCTGGACTTTTGATAAGCATTGTGGCACCTTTGTTTCGTTTGCAGTCATTTTGAAGTAGATCTGCTGTTTGTTTTTGGTTCATTGTCCTCCCGTGGCCAAATTTAGGCAAAGCTTCCCATGTTTGGCAGACAATCTCAAAATTCACTCTAAAATATTAAAAAACATTTACTGGTAAACTATGTGGTCAGGCCCTGTTTGATTTTCTCAATATGATCTTTGGTGTGCACAGTCCGAATGACTTTTTTTGTCATGTAACCATAGATTTTTTTCATAATTCTTTCAACTTTTCTCATCTGTTCCACACCCTAACTTTAACATTTTACACAAGTGTGTCGAATTTCTAAAGTTTGAAACTGAGCAGGTTGCCGAAAGAGAGCCTGCAGAAACTAAACTTAGTCCACTTGGCCATTTTGTTTGTGCAATTTGGAAACACACAAACGAGAACCATATTGACGTTTGCAGTAGCAAGATCGGTCAAACAGACCGCTGTCATAGAGCAGAGTGAAAATCCTGCTCAGACTACAACTGCAATGGCACATGGCAGTGACATAATTGAAATCTCTGTGGTGTAAATTAGAATAAACATCTGTAAACCAAGACAACAACAAAGCACCTCTGAGACACTCAGACCTCGATAGTGCTAGTGATTCATTGCAAAAAACTGGTGAAATTAGGGAGTTTTGTGACAGATAATGCCTTATTTAGAGGCTTACTTTGCAGGCCCTACCTACTCCCATTATGTGGATATACACTGATCGTGAATTGATCTAAATATGTCCTGAAGGGCTTTAAGTCCCACCAAAATTGTCTGGGTGAGTATATGAATGTATTGCATGCTACAAATAAGGTCCAGGTTGTAAAAAACAGTACGTCCCCTTTAAGGTAAAACTCAAACCGCCAAGTACTGTACCAGAGAGCCCAACCGAGCACTCCAGTTGTTTCAATAGTATATCACTGTCAACAGTGTCAAATACTGCACTGAAGTCCAAAATACCCTGTCTGTTTTTATGAAGACATCATTAAAAACTACGACAAGGGAGGTCTCTGAGCTGTGGTGTGCACAGAAACCAGACTGAAACGTTCTACAAATGGGACTTACTAAGAATAATCAATAACAAAAACTGTTTACAGCTCCACCCTCCATCCCGAGCTAAATTCGCTGTACTCTATTTTTCTGGGTTCTACTCATTTTTATCCGTCCAGTCTTTAACAAGGAAGCAGGGAAGTTAAAGTGTTAGATCTATTAAATCTTTGTCATTTGTCCCTAAACTACGATCTGAACCATGCTGGAAAGCTTTTAGGTTCAGGAATTTGTCTTATTTAAGGCTTTTTGTTATTTCAGTCATATACACCCTGGGAGGTCACACTACCTTATCTTTCACTAAGCTCATGAATAGGAAAGCAACCAGCAAAGAGAACTGTAAAGAAAAATAGTTTGCCAAGTGATGGTCAACATTACCACCATTAATGCTGCCCCCTCATCTCATCATTATCGTTGTGCAATCTGAAGTTCAATATAATGCAAATCAAAATCCCTGCTGTTCTTACATCAGAAGATTTATACCTTAAAATGCATCAATAAATGGGATCCACTGAGGTAGAAGGCCATGTTGAATGATTGTACAGTAATGGAATGTCTAATGAGCAACATTAAATTATATCTGTGCTTCATATAGTTCGACGTCAGGTTTTTTAATCAACTCAGAAGGCTGAGCATGATGGGGGTGTGCTCGTATATTGCATGATTTAATGCAGAACTAGTCTCATATTTACTCATTAAGGATGAAATTTCTTTCTTTCTTGGATGCTCCTCTATATGAAACAACAAGGGAAGTACTGACAGCATTTAGGAGCCAATTATTTTCCAAGAAGACCATTTAATGAGGTTATAGGGAGGTTGTTTTTTAGTGTCTCCTTAGGTGTTTATTTTGATTCAACCTGGTGTTGAACTGGGGCATTTACAAGCACCACACCAATAACCTCAACAACCCCTCGTACAGAGAATTTTCTTTCTGCCTCCTATGCTTTCTTCCACTCACATTTTAATCCAATTCATTGCTTTGTGAGCCCCTCACTACAGTCTGCTGTCAGGGGAGACAAAAACCCTTCCAAATATGGATGCATTTTTGTTTCCTTGAATCGGTGCTGCCCTCCCCTGGGAGTAAAACACCCCCCACCTCCCTTCGGCACTCTCGTGCACTGACAGCCCTCCACCCCTTTATCATCCTGCCCATTTAAAAGGGTAAAAAAAAAATGGGGCCGCTTATTGTGACACGAGAAAATGGCATCATGGAAGAATGAAACTGAATGCACCCACTGCTTTTGAAAAATCGTATTCTCAGTCAAAGGCAACTGGAGATATACATTAAAACATTTATAAGGGATTCATTGATATCAGAAAAAATTTGGTCTGTTGTTCTTGTTTTTAAATGCACCACACAAAGAAATTTTTATCACAAGCTGAAATCTATTACCTGATTGTTGCTAGAAATAATTACGTTTCTATGAATAAATGTACCATTATGGGCTTTGTTGGAGCCGGTCAAATACTTTATTTTAATAAAAAAATATAAATATATACATTAGGGATGTTTGATATTGGCTTATTTACCGATATCCGATACCGATATAAACCGATACCGATATGTGGGAACGCTCCCTCATAAAAAACAAAAACTACTAAGCCCTTTTAGGCAACCACAATTAAATATCTTGTATCATGCATACTTGAGCTTTAAAAATTTAGAAAATGTAATAATTTCAGAATTTTAGTTAGGCAATTGAAAAAGGTGCCATTTTTATTTTGTCTTCAAAAGTAGCTGGAACATTTTATCACACAGAATACTGACAAAGGCCCACCACTCAGGACAAATTTCTACTTTTAGAAAATGTAAACAACATTATACATTTATAGCAGTGAGGTAAAGTGGAAACAACTGAAACAAGAATAAAAAATAAAAAACCAGCAAACATTTAAGCAGGGCCAATAATTACCCTACCTTTTAATATATTGAAAGTTGTCTCAAACAAATAATATCTCAAAAACCAAACCTCATATCTCTCATATTTTTACATTCTGAGAGAGAAAAGAAGTGGCTGATATATATAATGTGTATGGTGTGAAAAACTCATCTTATTAAACCATGACCTGGATGAATGAGAATATTCACAGGCTCATCTTATTAAAAAAATAAAAACCGATACCGATAATTTCCGATATTACATTTTAATGCCAATATCGGCCGATAATGAATGACATCCCTATATATATATATATATATATATATATATATATATATTTATATATATATATATATTTTTATTATAATATATATATATATATATTATATATATATATATATATCAATTAATCAATGATTAAATAGTGCATATTATTGCCATTTGCAAGATGTAACTTTACATGGTTAAATAAAAGGGATTAGGCTTTTGCTTATTTATTTATTTATTCATATATATATATATATATATATATATATATATATATATATATGAATAAATAAATAAATAAGCAAAAGCCTAATCCCTTTTATTTAACCATGTAAAGTTACATCTTGCAAATGGCAATAATATGCACTATTTAATCATTGACTCTTGGTTAGATCTTTGTAGAGATATGGTACACAGACAAAAATATGTAAAACAAACAACCAGTGTAACTGTGATTAAAATAAATTGTTTGGATCAAAAGGTAATTAATTTCAGTTTTTTTCCCAATGAAAATACTAGGGCCACATGGATACAATACACTATATAAAGTGTTTAATATAATGTAATGTTTTCAACCACCAGCTTGTCTATCTAATAGAAAATGAAAACTTTATTTATAAAGTACCTTTCACAGATAGAAATCACAAAATGCTTAACAAAGAGCAATCAAAAATATTTTTAAATTACAAACAAATGGACCCTAGCGACTATAACAAGGTTCTGGCCCAAAGACCAAAGTATGCAATCAGAGGTGCAAGGCCACAGCAGATGAAAAAAAAAAAAGACATCCAGATGAGTTCAAAAAATTAGAACGTCATGGAAAAAGCAAATTAATTTCAATAATTCCACTTAAAATGTGAAGCTAATACATAATATAAACTCATTACTTGGAAAGCAAGATATTTCAAGCCTTTGTTTGTTATAATTTTAATGATTACGGATTAAACTCCCAAATAAAAAAATCTATCTATCTATCTATAAACACATTTAATATGTTAAGTTATTCTGCTCTTTCAGATGTTATATTTTTGCTGCTGCACTGGTACCAATTACCAAGCATGAGTGATGGGCGGCAGTGCAGAGAGCATGGGCATACACTGGGTTCACCAGTGCTGGGGTCTCAATTAACACACAAAACCACATATGGGATCAGGCACGGCCCTTAGCTCGTATTTATAGAATAACACAGAGGCAAACACAGAGCACGGTCAAGAGTCAAGACCCTCAAGGTCAGCTGTTGCTACTGCATGGAGTTTGTAGCCAGAGCAGAGAAATGGAGAAAAAGAAAACTTCACAAAATAAGTCATAGTTTACCAGTAAATGTATTGAATATTTTAGAGTCAATTTGGAGATCGTCATTCAAACACCTGAAGCTTTGCTAAATAATGAGTATTCAGCTTAGAGTGTCAGCTTCTTGTGTTGTTATATCTGTTTTTGTAGGTAGAATACAAACTGGTTCTCATTCATTTATAAATGTATGAGCTTGAAAGGTACTGCTGCTTACTTAATGGGGCGTTAGTAATTTTGACTCCTTTACATTCATCAGTCACAAATTTGTTTGTTTTTTTATTCACTTTTGCAGGTAGAAACACAGGCTGTCAGTGCAGGACATTTTCTACTATTTATGTATCAGTTTTTCTTGTATGTATTCTTGTAAGTGTATGTAAGTCTTCTTATGTATCAGAATCTTCCCTGCTTAAAAAATACAAGGCCACACTGTAGTATTAACAATTTGTTTAAAGTTTGTTGTACATATATAGCTTACTAGTGTGATGCTCCAACCAACTTGAGTAAACAACCAGTGGTGTTGGCAGTTGTAAAAGGAATATGATACTTTATCTTGTGAGTAATGCTGCCCCAGCTTAATGAGCTTCAGCCTTTAAAAAAACACAAATGGTAACTCATACACTAATTGCTGTGGCATTTTTGTCTTGCTTCATTATGGAGATTTAATGCAGACCGAGGAGCTTTCAAATCACTTTTTAGCCCAACTGAAGCGCAATCAAAGCTTGCATTACGAGGGTTCGTGAGGTGACTCTTTGTGGGATTCAATTTGCATCTTAAATCTAACAACTGTAACTGCACAAAACACACAGCGTGCATGCAGATTGGTCTAATTAGAGAGTACCCTGTCCTCCTGAGCGTCCTGATATTTTAATGGTACCTGCACTTGTCGGAAATGGCACTATAACATATGATAATGTGTGACGACAAGACCAGTATTGAAAAACAAGGTCAAGCCCTACATTTTACTCGCAAAGGTAGAGTGGTTATAGAGTTATTCTCAAAACTGAGCGACTAATAAACAAACCGCTACACAACGAGCAGCGACGGGAGGGTTGTGGCTACAACTGAATACACTCACACTTGATGCTGGTGCAGGCAGATGCCCCATTTATAGCAGTAACCTCTGCTAAAAAGAGGGTGAGCATCGGTCAAGGCTGTTTTTATTTAACACAGAAAGGCTGCACTCTGACACAGAACCACTGTACTTTAAAGCAAAATTATATTATCTCAACACATTTTTCTGTTACTTTTAACAATGTGGTTATAAAACATTTACTGAAAAAAAGTAATTACTAATAAATAATTTCCCACTAAATTGTGTGTTTTATATTTTATGAGTTGGGCTTCAATCTTTTATGGCATAATTTTTAGCCTCTCACAACATTTGACCTCCACTTCTTATTCCACTTTTTTTTACTAATAAGCTTCTGGATATTCAGTAAAATATTTTTTTTTATCTGTCTATTTCTACATGATTAAAGAGGCCTAACAAATGTCAGTAAATTGACATTTTACCTTCTGGCACAGAATATGAAAAAAAAGGAGAAAACCAGTTGTCTTTAAACCCTTTTGACATGTCTGACTTTTCAAAAAGAAACTGAAGCGATTTCTTAATGAAACACATTAAAACAGGGAAAAAAAATTGGTTTTAGTTTTAATTCACAAACATAGAAAACCCAGAAAATGAGATGTCTCTGGTACCAATAAACTGGTTCTTTTGGGGGGGGGGGGGGGGTAACCTGTTCAGGGCTGGAGAGACAAACTGCTTTCATCTGCCCCTAGAGGCGAATCAAAATGTGACTCAAATATGTTTGAAACACTGCGAATAGATTTGGTTTTGATCTGCTTAGTTTAAGATTTAAAGTTCTCCTTCACTGGTGTTTTTATTTTTATCTTTTAGTGTTCTCTGGTATGAAAGAATGCCGTCTGAGTCGGTTTCTGTAAAAAATAAATAATTCCCAGTCTGTTTCGGTTTATGCCAGTTCAGTGTGGGAGTGGGCGTGGAGACTCGACAAGATGTGGGGAAGGAGGGGTTTGCTCAGTAAGATTAATGACATGCAAGTTTCTTTCTTCTGATTGGCTAACTGCAACACTATTCTTACACTGGCTCTGTTTACTAAGATCATTAACATGAGACAAAAATGGTGCAGGTATTTATGCTCAGATGGAGTTTACCACCCAGTTTCGGCAGCATTTCCAAATAAGGCCGGACTCCGACATGCTACTGGCTGCAGCAGGACTCCACGCCGCAGCCACCACAGTTGCAGCCTTCAAGACGCCAAACACCGCAGGCAGACAGGTATTCGGGATCCATGCTCTCGCTCTTTGCTATGAGTTACCCCTTGATAATCTATTGTTCTTCACTTAGCAGTATGCTGAAATCCAGGGAGTTGTCTCGTCTGATTTGAGCTGAGCTCATAAGTTGTTCAGAACGAGCACCGCCGCCGCAACTCCCCCCCCCCCCCCCATACACACCACCCTGACAAGCAAAGCCTGTACTGCTAAGGTCCGTAGCCTGTAACAGAGGCTCTGCTTTCACCTTGCCAATACCGACTGTCCTGTGGTTGTTACAAAGTTAGGTAGGCGAGGCCACGAATGCTAAGTTAGCCTTATGACGTGTGGTAGTTGAGCGTATTCAAACTCAGGTGTTTTCTGGTCTCTTTTCTTTATGTAACTGATTCAGGGATTGGATTTTGTATAAAATGTTCATATGCAGCATGCTTTCAGAGCACAGTGACTGACTTTAATGAAAGAAAACTCAGTTTTTCAAGATTGTCAGTGAAGGAGAACTTAAAAAAAATATATTAAAAAACAGCTTTAGCTATAACAAGCAGATTATTTTTGGAATAACATGAGCTCACATTTTTCCCCCACTATTTGTTTTAAAATCACATAGTATGGTTGATGAATGAGCTGCATACAGCTATCCTCACAGCCAACAATATCTCCTAAATCCATGGAGGCCAACTAAAATCAGATCTTTAACATTGTTGATCCTTTAATATTAATGTAAATAAATTCAGCTTTAACTGTTTACGTCCCGTTTTCCAGGCTGCTTAAAAGGATCAGACCAGAGACTAGCAGTGGTGATATATTTGGGGAAGTGTCTGCAGGAATAATTCAATACATAATATAATTTATTATAAATAAACTGTCTTTCAAAAATGCCTCACAAAATCCCATATCATGATGTACAATCACGTTTTGGTTCAGTCATTACGTTTACATGCACAGCTAAATCAAGCTTTTTTGGAGCAATCGGACTAAGGGCTTCCCCCCTGCAGTGATCCGAGTCCAAGTTTACACGTCAGTCAGAAAATTGAATTATTAAATGAAGTATGTTCCACTCCCCGACAAAAGATGGCGACATGCGCCCCTACGTGTTAGCCTTATAGTGGTTAGCTATAAGAGAAGCATAATTCTCCTCCCCTTCCGGTCGACCCATGGGTCCCTGGCTGAAAAAAGAATGAATGGAAGTCAACGGAGTGATAAAAGTTATTTTCTGGTCTACATTGTCTTACGCCTTTGAATCACACATATGTTGTAACTCAATTTAAATGATAACTAATGATGTGCATTCCAGCTGTGTTTGGCAAGTGATTTGGAATTTATTTGATTGTAAACATTTGCAGTTAAAATGCCAACAAATCACAAGTCGGATTTACGACATCACGGAACTAACACTAGCTAGCACTTAAAACGCTCACCTAAAACTTGTAGAGCTTCTCTCACATGCTGGCTCTCATTCCACTGACTATTTCTCCCCCAGAATAGCTACCGCTTTCCACATAGCCTGATTCTGGTTTTCTCCGCTATAAATGCTACTTCCTTCGTCCTGGAGGCTATGGTTCGTTGTCTCCTTCCTCATCTTTGGTTTTAGTCTGCCAAATGTTTTTACATAAAACCTAATGAAACTTTTGCCACCGGTCGAAAATCAGGTTTCCTCTCCATAAAAAATATCTTTAAAATTCAATATGTTCAATCCACTGTGAATTTTAGAAATTACTCTCATTCATTTTTTTTTTCTTCATCAGTAGGCGACCCGTGGACGAGAAGAAGAAAAAACAAGACTGGACTGCAGTGCAATGGGGCTGTTGTATCCTCACACTAAGCCTTGAGCCAGAACTACACCGGGGAAACTTCAGTACGCCACACACCCACCAGACGGACATTTATTTAGTCCTTTGACTTTAGTCACATTTTATTTCATGAGGTTTTGTGAGATTTCCTGTCTGAGCTTGGAATGCTTGCAAGTAAAATTGGTTGATGTGTAGTGTCTCATTAGTGTCACGTGTCCGCATACTAAACACTGTAGGACCAAAACAGAAATATCTGATTATTTTATCACCATGTGTTACGTCTGACTCTTTAAACAATCTTAAAAACCGGCCATGTGAACCAGGCCATAGGATTTTGATTTTGCCCTACAACACCTTGATTATTGTTATAAAACTCATCTGGGGTCTTGGGGAGTTATTATTTTTGTTTTACGCTTGACTAACCTCTCTGCTCTTCTGTACAGACATGCTGCCACTTTATGTTTTATAGTTTATTTTCCTTGCAAATTACTCTTGACTACACATTCTCTACTCAGACAGACTATAAGCCACTGATTAAACTCACTTTCACATCTCATCCCAGAAGCTTTAATTTATGCATTACTTTGTTCTTACCTTTCAGCAAAGTGACCACATAATGTATAAGCTGTCTCTCTCTGTGTGTGCATGTGTGTGTGTGTGTGTGTGTGTGTGTATGCGTGTATGCTCAGACTGAGGACCATTTTTCTCCGTTTTGGGTTTTTAACCTATAAAGTGAGGACATTTAATATAAAGTAGGGACATTTTTTTTGCCTGCTTCTAACTTTGTGGCACTATAACTGAGCTTACTGATTGGTTTTAGAAGTACTGTGTGAATTAAGTTTTAGTTAGGGTTATGAATAAATCAAAAATGGTTAGGGTTAAGAAAAGTGTCTGAGTTAGGCATACTACAATCACTAAAATGAATAGAAGTCATTGAAGGTCCTCAATACTATCAGCAAAACAAGAGTGTGCGTGTGTGTAAGTTGTGAAAGTGTAAGTAGTACATATTTTCCATAAATCGTCTAGGTTGTTCCAATCCAAATGTTCTAATTTAAGTAGTTCTGCCATTTTCCATCAGAACTGTCATGGAGTTTGGCTTTCAATGTAAAAATGAGGCTTTTGATGTTCTGCAGTTTCTCCAACAAGGTCTGACCTCAGTTTGTACCATGCTGGGGCAGTCAGTCCTAGACAAATTTGCAACTGTCAAGAATGAGAATAATCTTTCTCACTCTAGAAGAAGAATTTCCAAATTGTTTGGAATTGGCCTTTTAACTCTTATAGGAGAGAAATACAGCATAACTTTTCCCCAAAAAGACTTGCCTGGAGTTTAATACAACTACAGTAATTGCTAGCTTATCTGAAACTAGCTAAATCTACCTTCAGACAGTCTCTTACATCTTAATTACTGTTTTTACTTGTTCGTGCTTTTATATCATGTTTTGCTTCTTTCTTTACCAACAATTCATGTAAAGCACATTGAATTACCTTGTTGAAAGTGTGCTATATAAATAAAACTGCCCTGGCTTGCCTTGTCTTACATGTTTTAGCTGTTTTCATGCTGAGATTAAATATTTTCTAAGTTATTTACTGTAGTTAATATATTTTAGTGATTTATTAATTTCTATGAGAATTACAACGTATCAAGCGCTTTTGTCAGGGAGCCCTTTGTTCACTGCTGCCTGTTTCAGGTTTTGTTTTTCCTTTATAAAAACAAACATTGAAAATAACAATCTTTAATATTATACATATTGTCCACTTATAGGTTATATTTACATATGGTATAGATGTAATCATTTGTGCTTTATTATATATAAATTCAGAAATGGAAGGTGGTGTTTTAGTGACTTGGAGTCTTTAATAGGCTACATCTAAAGTAGCGGATAAGTTCTCTTATTGATTTAATGTAATATTCAAAGTTTGAGATTTTGAATTTTGAGTTTTTATAAGCTGTAAGCCATAATCATCAAAATTATAGCAATGGCTTTAACTATCTCAATTTGTATATAATGAGTGTATACATCATATATTAGTTTCACCTTTTAAGTTGAATTGCTGAAATAAATTAACTTTTGCTAGATTTGTATTTTTTGAGTTCACCTTTAAGAGGAGCACAGAAACTGTTTGCTGCTTCTCCATGTTTTGTTTAGATTCTAGGGATGCTAAGTAGACAGAAATTTGAAAACCTGAGTGATCTGGGGGATGTCAGAAGTTGTGCGGTGGAATGCATGAACCCAATCGCAGAAGCAGGTAAAGTGCAAGGCTGTTTATTAAGCAGTGCTGGTGATGTGGAATGTTGACCGTGGTGATGATGGCAGGAACGGAGAAACAGGACAAGCAGGAGGGAGAACAGCAGGATAATGTACAGTGCAGACATGGCGCTAACTGAAGGAAAGTGACGGGTACTAAAGGCATGTCGTAAGGAGGATCAGGTGTGGATGATTGGGACACAGTGAGAATGATGAGGAGTATTATGAGGTCTATTCTATGAGCTACAGGGAGCCAGTGTAAGAACTTTAGAACTTGGGTGATGTGTTCAATCAAACTTCCAGCACTCAGGCACAGAATCCCAACAGGGAAAAGTATTTATATTTGTATTTGAGTGCAATTCCAATTAGGCATAAAAATCCTTTTTTTATGTATTGATGTGTTTGATGTACATTTTATTTAGTTATCTATCATAACGATTATGGATATGCAATACTGGTCGATCTTTTTTTTTAGTCTAGCAATGAACATGTAAGAAGGAAAGTCATTGAAAAGAGCAATTAGCACAACAGCCATTACTTCATCCAACAGGGGCAGGATGTGGCTCTGATGATGATTTAGTGCTTGGGAGGGTTCACAGCAGAAACCAGGAGAGCATGCTTTAGGTGTACTTTAGGTGATTATGCGTAGCAGACGTTGACAGATGTTTGATATCTCTGCCTCTGCTGTCTGCAAAAGACAGAGTGACTTAAACATACCAAAATAACTCCCACAACTACAAAAGCCGTGTTTTAACCTAGTTTAAAAAGTATTTCAACAGCCTATCCGCCAAGTTACAGATCTAACAGAACTTTGTAAACCGAGCAAGGAGTGGACATGAGAGCACCCAACTGCAGACATTAATGCTAAAAAAATTTCGCTGAGCCGAGCCCTTCTGTTGCTTTGTGGAGCAGTTGTGACAGATACATACCTCCCCCTCCACCCCTGGTCGACTCCTAAACGTAATTCACTTCTCATGCAGTGTGCATGCACTGCCGTCTCATGAGGAAACGCACCTTTTTGACATAAAGTTTTTCTTGTACAAATACAAATACAAATATTTTTTTATTATTTGTTCGAAATAATTATTTATAAAAATCTTGTTATTTGTGCATTTCCAAATCATATTTTGGATCCAGATTCACCCCTAGTTACTAAATTACATCCAGCATGCTGGTAACACCTGCTTTGGATTGGCAATCTGTCCAGGGTGTACCCCATCTCTCACCCATTGACCGCAGGAGATAGGCAACAGAACACCACAACCACCACCCCACCTCACGTTGTTTCGGATAAGCGGATAGATAATGGATGGATGATGGTAACAAAAGAAAACAGGTGAATCTTCATTTGACCAAAATTTGTATTTATTGCTGCCCTGCAGAGAGTTGCATTTGTCAGTAATATATTTAATGCTTCATATTACCCACTTATTGCAACTTAGTCACACATACACACACAGAGTCAACCTTAATTCACATCAGTAAACAAAGACCTGGAGCAGAGCCAGCAGCTCCATTGTTTCAGATTTGATCTGTGCTGCTTCTGTGACCCGAACCCATTCTGTTTCCTAATGAAAAGTGCATTTGGACTGGGAGGTATTCTGCCTCCTTTTCTCATGTTTGCCTCTAAGGTAGCAGTTCTGCGCGAGGGAGTAAAGGAATATTTGTTCTCAGATAAAATGAAAACGTCATTGCGATGCATCTCATTAGATATTCACAGCAGCTATTAGCAGACAGGTTAATTCAGCTGAGACTCCCCCAGTCTCAGCTGAAATTAGAACTCAGTAAAAAGGCTGGACAGAGAGGAACTCTCCAAGCATCTGGAATTGAGTTAATGCCAATAGGGAGTCATAGAGATTGCCTCCATTACAGTGCGCTGATCAGAAAAAAAAGACAAACATACCATTTAAATTTTATATTGTACCATGATGCTACAACACTGGTGAAAACCTTCTTGATTCCATGCTACTTTTTTTTTTGCTTTTGGCTCTAAGATATATATATATATATATATATATATATATATATATATATATATATATATATATATATATATATATATATATATATGGATGCTTCAACAGTAATGGACTCATGGGAAATAAAATCTGTGACTCCATAGCTGTTTCTGCTTCACCGATGGCAGTTTGTTGGAATTACTCTCAATTTTGAAAGAAGGTCATTATGGCTTGTTCTTTTGGGGGGGGGCATGGTGGAACATCTGCAGTTTTATTTTCTGGGTATTTTCTTTGCCATGTGCCACATTTAGAGAAATCAGCGCACCCATTATGTGGTAACTGCACACTGTTGACTTCGCTGCTCTGTTGCAAACCTCAACATTACTGGAACCTGCCGGTAAACAAACTCACAAAGAACTTTTCAGTAATGTCCTTTTGAAACAATCTCGGTTACTTTGTTTTAATCAATCATCATACCCTCATAGTGCATAATTTCCTTCTGCACCCTGTGGTTGAAATGGAAGCCAATTTAAAAAGGTTATGAGCTACATCTGGTGCGGTTTAGAAGTTTAAGGTTGACTCCAATATTTACAGTGACCAGAACACCGAAGGCTGGAACTGATATTTACATTTCTGGGAATCTGATCATTTATTTGAAGTGATTTATCGAATGTGTAATCAATTGTGAAAAAAAGGAGAAACAGGTGTTAAATTTATATGTAAAGAAACAGGCTTTTGCACGAAAGACAAGGCAAGATACATTTATTTGTTTAGCACACTTTCAACAAATTCAAGATGCTTTACATGATTTGGTGAGAAAGAAAGTCAAAGGCAGCTCTAAATAGCTGAGTTTTTAGCTTTTTTAGCTTTGTTGTAAAGGAACTCTATGTTTCAGCAGCTTTGTAGTAATCATCTGACCTGCAGCCGCATGTTTTGGACACTCGGGTGAAGAGAGGGGCGGAGCTATCCACCGACCACTACCGGCCAAGCGGAGTGCAGCTCGGATGGTCGCTGAGGCAAAAACCCGGATGTGGGAGGAGTTTGGAAAGACCATAGAGAACCACTTCCGTGTGGCTTTGAAGCGATTCTGGTCCACCATCCGGCGCCTGACAAGCAGTCTGCCACCAACACTGTTTACAGCGAGGGTGGTGTACTGCTGACCTCGACGCGGGACGTTTTGGGTCGGTGGATGGAATACTTCGAAGACCTCCTCAATCCCACCGACACGCCTTCCTGTCTGGAAGCAGAGTCTGGGAACTTTGGGTCTTTGGGACTCTCCAATCGCTGGTGCTGAGGTCACTGAGGTTGTTAAAAAGCTCCTTGGTGGCAAGGCTCCAGGGGTGGATGAGATTCGCCCAGAGTTCCTTAAGGCTCTGGATATTGTAGGGCTGTGTTGGTTAACAACGCTCTGCAATATTGCGTGGACATCGGGGGCAGTTCCCTTGGATTGGCAGACTGGGGTGGTGGTCCCCCTCTTTAAAAAGGGGGACCACAGAGTGTGTTCCAACTATAGGGGGATCACACTTCTGAGCCTTCCTGGTTAGGTGTATTCAGGGGTTCTGGAGAGGAGGGTCCGACGGATAGTCAAACCTCGGATTCAGGAGGAACAATGCGGTTTTCGTCCTGGCCGTTGAACACTGGACCAGCTCTATACCCTCAGCAGGGTCCTGGAGGGTGCGTGGGAGTTCGCCCAACCGCTCTACATGTGTTTTGTGGACTTGGAGAAAGTGTTCGACCGTGTCCCATGAGGAGTCCTGTGGGGGGTACTCCTAAAGTATGGGGTACCAGGCCCTTAGATGAAGGCTGTTAGGTCCCTGTATGACCGGTGTCAGAGTCTGGTTCAAATTGCCGGCAGTAAGTCTAAGGCTGCCCTTTGTCACCGATCCTGTTCATCGCATTTATGGACAGGATTTCTAGGCGCAGCCAAGGTGTTGAGGGTGTCCGTTTTGGTGACTTCAGGATCGGGTCGCTGATGATGATGGTAGATGATGTGGTCCTATTGGCTGCATCCGAACATGATCTACAGCTTTCGCTGGAGCGGTTCGAAGCCAACTGTGAAGCAGCTGGAATAAGGATCAGCACGTCCAAATCCGAGACCATGGTCTTGAGCCGGAAAAGGGTAGGGTACCTTCTTCGGGTCGGGGATGGCAAGGCAAGGCAATTTTATTCATATAGCACACTTTCAACACAAGGCAATTCAAGGTGCTTTTCATGATTCAGTGATAATGATAACAAATGCATGGTTACAGAAGCATGATTAGAGAAAAACAGACACAATCAATCAATAAGAAAAGATGATGTAAGGAACAAATTTATGCAATATAGATTAAAAACAGATTAAACACAAATTTATGCAATATAGAAAAAAAACAGATAAAACACAATAGATTACAAATGAAATAAAAAAAATAAGAATAAAAATTAAACCACAAGAATCAAATAGTGATCAGAAAGCGCAATTTGGGGCTCAAAGGCAGCTCTGAATAGTAGAGTTTTAATCTTTGATTTAAAAGAGCCTAACAATTCAGCATCTTTGCATTCTTCTGGAAGTTTGTTCGAGATTTGTGGAGCATAGAAGCTGAAAGTTGCCTCTCCCTGTTTAGTTCTAATTCTAGGAATGTTAAGTAGGCCCGAGTTGGAGGACCTGAGTAGTCTGCTGGGTTGGTATAGTGACAGCAGATCTCCAACATATTTTCGGTGCTAAACCGTTCAGGGATTTATAAACTAGTAGGAGTATTTTAAAGTCTATTCTCTGAGCTACAGGGAGCCAGTGTAAGGACTTAAGAACTGTGGTGATGTGTTCTACTTTCCTAGTTCTAGTGAGGACACGGGCAGCAGCGTTCTGGATCAGCTGCTGTTGTCTGATTGCTTTTTTAGGTAGACCTGTGAGGACGCTGTTGCAGTAATCAATCCGACTAAAGATAAACGCATGGATCAGTTTTTCAAGGTCCTTCTGTGACATTAGTCCTTTAATCCTAGAAATGTTCTTCAGGTGATAGAAAGCTGACCTTGTTATTTCCTTTATGTGACCCTGGAGGTTCAGGTCTGAGTCCATTATTACACCTAGATTTCTGGCCTGATTAGTCGTTTTTAGTTGTATTAGCTGAAGCTCTGTGCTGACTCCGGATCGTTCCTCCTTAGGTCCAAAAATAATTACTTCTGTTTTGTTTCTGTTTAGCTGGAGAAAGTTACGGGACATCCAGTCGTTGATTTGTTCAATGCATTAATTTAAGGTCTGGAAAGAATCAAAGTCACCTGGTGACAATGTAATGTATAGCTGTGTGTCATCTGCATAGTTAGTGGGAGCATATAAATATTGAATAGGAAGGGTCCCAGGATGGAGCCCTGGGGGAGCCCACATGTGATTTCTGTTTGTTGTGATGAGAAATTTCCAACGGGCACAAAGAACTGCCTATTTTTGAGGTAAGACTCAAACCATTGAAGTGCTGTACCAGTGAGTCCAATCCAGCTTTCCAATCGTTCCAGTAATATTTTGTGATCAACAGTGTCAAACGCTGCACTGAGGTCCAACAGAACCAGAACTGCGGTTCTGCCGCTGTCTGTATTTATGTGGATGTCATTGAAAACTTGGGGTCCTTCCTCAAGTGGAGGAGTTCAAGTATCTGGAGGTCTTGTTCACGAATGAGGGAAAAATGGAGCGGGAGATCGATAGGCGGATTGGTAAGGCATCTGCAGTTATGCGGGAGCTGTACCGGTCTGTCGTGGTAAAGAGAGAGCTAAGCCAAAAGGCAAAGCTCTCGATTTACCAGTTGATCTACGTTCCTACCCTCATCTATGGTCACAAACTTTGGGTGGTGACCGAAAGAACAAGATCACGGATACAGGTGGCAGAAATAAGTTTCCTCCGCAGAGTGGCTGGGCTCTCCCTTAGAGATTGGGTGAGGAGCTCGGTCATCCGGAGGGGGCTCAGAGTAGAGTCGCTACTCCTCCACATCGAGAGGAGCCAGTTGAGGTGACCTCCTGGACACCTCCCTGGTGAGGTGTTCCGGGCACGTCCCACCAGGAGGAGGCCCAGGGGAAGAGCCAGGACTCCCATCCCACTATATGTATAGGGGCCCCAGGATGGAGCCCTGGGGGTCCCCACCTGTTGCTTCCGTCTGTTCTGATGCCTAAATGTGTGCAGTTTTTTTCACATGAATATAAAAATTTGTCCATTCTAAGTAGTATGAACTGCGTTTGGGTCTCTCTTTGCTTTGCTAGTTTATACATCATTGAATGGCTTAGAACCATAGTACGTTGTAGATATGTTGTCTCTATATCAACCCCCAGACAATTCGGTTCCACTAATTCCAGTCTACCCAACATCCCTAACATCAGAACCAAACATGGAGAAGCAGTTTTAAGTTTCTATTCACCTCAAATCTGGAACAAACTTCCAGATGACTGCAAAAATCCTGGAAGTATGTGTTTAAAAAAAAACCCACATATGTTTAGATCTGCCTTTGATTGATTGGTTATTGTAACTGGAATGTCATAACGACAGTATGTTTTAAATATGGGGGTGCCGGGGTTGTAGAGTAGGTTGGTGCCGTCCGGTGGATCGGTGGGGACCGTGCCTGGCGCCCTGGCGTGTGGGTGTGTGGGGGCGGGCCGGGTTGTTGGCGGTGGGTATTGGTCCGGGGTGGCGGCGGCGTGTGTTGTCCGTCGGTTGGCTGCGGATCCCCCTTGCCTGCGGCGGCGGCAGGGGGCCCCGCTGGGGGGCGGGGTGCCCCTGGTCCCCGTGGCCTCCGGGTCCTGATCCGGGCCCGCCCTGGCATAGCCAGTCTCCGGCGGAGCCCGTGGGCTCGTCACTGCGATCTCTCGGGCCCCAGCATTGCGGCTGGTGGGTGTTCCCCTGGGGCTTCCATCTATTGGTGGGTGATCAACCCTGCGCTGATCCACCTGTGGCCTCTGTACTCTGTGGGACCCTGGATGCATACATCTCTTCCCTCCTCCATGTCTGTGTCGATTCCTGTAGGACGGATTGACGGTTCCTTACACCAGCTATCAATCATTTGCATGGGGAAACCTTATTCAGACCTGCATGCTCGCACACACACATAGGTGTGGGGACATTGGTGTGGACGGACATATCTTAAGCTGAGCTTATCATCATTAGTTAGTTGTTCACAGGAGCTTACCAGAAACATTTGTATTATGTTCATTAATCCATGCTTGTGTGTAGTGAATGTGTAATTCTTAGTTTATTCTACTAGATCCGAACTATTGGTTTGGTTCTGTACAGTTTGTTGTTTTTGTTTTGTATTACTGTTTCTCTGCCGTCCGGCAGAGGTGGAGGACTGGGATGTTTTCTTGTGTTTTTTGTTTGCCTCCCTGTCTTGTGTCGTCGGTTCGCGCCTCTGCTGGTCCGGTTTCTTTTCTTCACCTTCTTCCTTTCTCCCTTCTTGTCTCGGTTTAGTGTCCATGACGTCAGGAAATTGAACCCACAGTAATCACTAATAAAGATTTTTCATACATATACATCAAGTGGCGTACTACAGCGAAGCTGTAATACTCTGCTTGGGAAAGTAAAACTGTTGGGCTTGTTTTTAGTACTCAGACACCAATTCTGAGTAGCATACTGCTAGACAGGACACGTTAAAAGAAAAAAAAAAAAAAGGAAAAAAAAAAGTATGTTTTAAATGTGTTAAATATTCTGTGTTCTGTTGTAGCTTTCATTTCTTCACCTAATCACTCAAACCACATTGAATTGCATTGTTGCTGAAAGAGGGCTATACAAATATCATTTTATTTTTTTAAAGTTTTTGTATTTCGTCAAAATTATTTAAAAAATATTAAAAGCAGATTTGGGTGAACCAACGTCTGCTTTTGAGTAAATACCTCTGAATAGATGTGGTCCTAGTTACTGTGAAATTATGTAATAATGATAATAATAATAACAATAACAACAATAATAATAACAATAATAGTGTGTACTATACTTGGACCATGTTTTCACTATGGACTACTTTAATATTGTAGTTTAAATTATTCAGCTCTGTTATGTCAGGCAAAAGTTATGTTTTTTTGTCTTTCATTTAAAATTTCTCAATTCTGCACACTTTCCACAATCAGCCCACACTTTCCAGTGGCCATTATTTTTTTCTTGTCTAACTTATTGATCAGTGAACATACATTTCTCTAAATATCCCACCTTTTTGGGTGCATTTTCTGTTAAAGTCAATATGCCTTCACTCGACTTTAAAAGGTTGGTGATGCTGAAACACAATTGATCCATTAATAAAACACTCAGATTCAGTCTATAGTAAACAGGAGAATGAACACTAAGGTGCGTGCATTGATTGGCCTACAAGCTGACATACTGAGTACAAGCAACCAGTCTATTTCGGCTTGAATAATACATAAAAGATTTAGAATAATAATTAAGCTTGATCAATAAAAATGTTATTGGACTAACTGGACTCATTCCATCTTTTTACTTAGGCCGTTTTTTCCACATTTCCTTAATACACCTTTTTTTAAATTAATCACTAATCACTTTATCACTTAAATATTTTCACATACTTTCTCAATTACAGGAGAAAACAAAAGCTTTATTCCAGTTTACTTGAATGTTCCTCCAATGTGGTGTCTCACAAATCTCAAAACATCAACCAGTTTAAAACAAAGGTTGTAACAGTTATTAAAAACTACATGAAGACCATTTGCGGAGTTCCTCAAGGATGTGTGTCTAGTGCACTGTTCTACTTCCTGAATACTGACGACTTGGTGACCACCCATTGATCCAACACTATTGCTAAGTGGTGCAGGGCATATTTGCAAACCATAATGAAATGGTATACATGGATGAGGCAAAGAACCTGGTGTTTTGATGTCAGGAGAAAGTGCTTCCAGCTGAACATCAGTAAAACAAAATATTTGGTGATAGATGTAATCAGAAAACAGAAATACCAATCTAATAAAAAACTGAGAAGTTGGAGCCCGATTTCTTAACTTTATTACTATTTTTGATTGTCTTGTTGTTAAACACGTTTGCATATACGTGTTTTTATAGAATTAGCCGTTATTGTAATTCCTTCCGACAAACTCCGATAATCGGGATGGCTCTTAAAATAATCCTAACAGATATTCCTGTCATGTGTGGTGCATTAAGAGCGATCAGGTCACCTCGCAAGGATGTCAGGATGGCTCAAATCGCAAATCGGGGATATGCAACATGTTGGATTGTCTTGACTCAATATTACAGCGTGTATAGTGTTTTTCGTGCACAAACGAGCATGCAGCCTGATGAAAGTGATGTGTAGCCAATCAGAAAGCGAGTTGACAGGCAGAGATGTGGGGATGTGCTTTTGAAGAGTCTATTAATATTTCAAAGTGTCGTCTCACTTGACTGCAGTCCACAAATGCACTGAAACACAGATCAGTCAGGGCAAAGTGTGTGATTTAGTGAAAAAATATGTAACAAATTCACCTCCATATCTTAGCAAGTAGAGCCACTGCTCCTTCTGTGACTATTTATTTATCCCAAAAAAGTTGTACACATATCAACTTATGTCATTTGTAAAGATATTCTGCATGTTGAGCAGATTATGTAAAAATTAAGTAATAAAAAGTGTGAAGAAAGGAGGAAAATGTTCAGTAAATCCTGCTCCAGCCATTCAATTGGATGAAACAAGGAATAAGTGTTCGGACTGCACACGCTTTTTAAAAAAAAAATTCTGAATTAGTCCAAAAATAAATACAAAAAAATCAGAATTGTGCTACTCAGACCGTTAAAAAAACAACTCATATGGGCAGAAATGCCAGATTTGATGCTTATTTGGCTGCGGTGTGACTATCTGTAAAACAGGATGTCTCATATTCTAACACAAACCAAAACCCAGCAGAAAGAGCATGACAGCTATAATTATTACTATGCTGTGTCAGTGTGCGGGTCTTTTCCGCATTGATATCAAAATTAACACAAGGGGTAAAAGAGATTGTGTTTTTCAAACTGGATATTGATGCTTATTGACTCACACTGCAAAATGTGCGCGAAGCACAGATTTTCTATGGGCCAACCGTGTCAGCAGTGCGCAATCACGCACTGGTGCAGCTCAGATGGAACGCTGTCTGTGTTTAACATCGGTTCGTTGTCTATAGAGAGACACCACACATGGTAGGAGCACAGCAGGTATACACAAAAAATGTGTATCGCTGTGTGTGCGGTCCGAAGCTCTTTTGACCATTTTAAAATCCTTCCATGTAAACCAGACCTTAAGTGTGTTTGAAATATGAAAGAGTTTATATGTGGACATTTAACAATGCACTATACTTTCCCAGCTATCACCGAACTCTGATATTTAGGATTATTGATAATTTCTCATGCAGCCACAGTAGAAAAAGTTGTACCAAACCAGAACTTTGTCAGCTGACATGTCTGTAACCCACTTTGACCTGAACTGAATAACACACCTGAAACGATGTCAAACTGAATGCAAACATCACTGATAAGAAGGGATATTTCCTCAATTTCCTGCACATGCTGCATTCAAGTACAGCTGGAAAACTAGGCTGTCAAAATATCAGAACAAATGGTATCGGGGCGGACATCGTTCTAATGTACTCGTATCAGTAATGTTTAGTTGACCGGTACAATTAATATGTGGGAACTCTGCAATCATTTTAGCTCAAATGGTCTATTTTTCACTAGAAATTGTAGGTTTGTGTTGATCTTATAGTTTTTTTTATCAAATTTCCCAGTAACGAGGAGATATTAATATAAAAGCTGTCTTGTAAATCATATATCTATATATATAAATATATATATATGCTACTGTTTTTTGTTTTATGCTGATCAAAAAAAAAAAAAAAAGTTTGAAGCACATTTGTATTTGTTTTTCTTGATTTGAATTGTAACATACCGAACCATGACTTTATCACCCCAAATACTTACCAATTTGGGATTTTTGTGTACCGTTACACTCCTAATAACTAAGCATTAAAAACTTGTATGTTAAATAAGTTTATATATATATATATATGGTTTTAGTGAGTATGTCTGACAAAACAAAACCAAACCAACAAAACATTAGTGATCTTCTTGTCTGAAATATGGCTGAGATGTAGAAAGGCAGCACATCCTTCTTCTCTTTTAGAATAAAAACCTCAAACACAGGAGGTCTCCTAAACCTGATTCAGGCAGAGTACATTCTGAGAGGCTTTGGCCCTCTTAAGACACCCCATGGTGGGAGGTTTCTCTCAATCTTCCCCCACTCCACAGGATGGGGGAGTGTGCACGGATGCATATCGGTGTGCTGTTTGTGTGTAGGTTGAAGACTGGGTCAGAGAAGGATGGTAGAGTTTCTTCACACTCTCAGATCCCTCTGAAGCTTAACAAAGTACCTGGGTGATTTCATTTTTCAACAATTCACAATAAAGGAAGCGGTCACATTGATCTCTTGATCTTGCTTTGGATTAAATGTACTCTATCTCTCTTTCTTTTGTTTAAGAAAGTTCTCCAAGTTGTTTCACAGCAAAAAAAAAAACCATTGCTTGAATTAAGCTTTTACAGTCTGCAGATATTTTTTTAGAACGTCTGCACACCTAACAACAAGTTGGATTTTACTTTTAATTATTTCAAACTGAGAAAAGTGTTTTTGAATGAAGATGAGAGCCTCTTAGAAATTAATTATCTCTATCTTATTTGAAATGAAAGGTTAATTTAAAACGTCAATTGAAACGTCATGGTGCTCCCTAATGGAGGAATACGACACTGAACAATAAGCTCTCAATAAAAAAGTAGAGGGACATTTTCAAAGAAGGTACCAGACATATAGAAACATATTGATGATAGTTTTTTAAATGAAAGTCAAGGATTTAAATGCAGAACTGTTTAAGGACCATTAACAAAGTGAAGCATGATTTATGTATGGAGATGCTGTTTGTAAACACAGTCAAAAACTAACAGCAATAATTTTAATTATTGTTACCTGTCAGAAAAAAAATGGGGTTCATTTTTCCAAGTCATATTTGCACCACTGTCTTATTCATTTAAAAATTTCACAGTTTTAAATAAATATTTATATAGCAAGCTAAATATTTATTTTCAAACGATTTACTTAAAAAAACTTAAAGATGTGGTTCCAAACTAAACATACATATAACAAGCTCAGTATTTAAGTTACAAGCTGAATATTTAGTTTGTAGCTACACATTTAGTTTGACAAATTTAATATTTAGCTTCAAACTAAATATTTAATTAGCAAGTGAAAAGGGGAGGCTAAGTTCATAGCAAAACATTGGTGAAATGAAAGAGTTTTGGAGCAAATAATGCTTCATTTAGAGGCTGCACTTGGCATGCCTCAACAACTCCCATTATACGTCTAGATAGGCTGATCGATGGAACTAAACATCTATCGAAGTACTTCAAGTAACACCAAACTTGTCTGGGTGAGTAAATAAATGTAATGCATGCTCTAAATAAGAAAAATAACCGAAGCTCCCCTTCATGAATATAGGCATTAACACTATTCCAGCCCTCACTCCAGTCCAGAAGGTAGCGGTACCTCAAGTTTTTGGCCAACCACCATAAGATCAGAAGAAGAAGGACACTGTATAATGTGTAGGCTAATATTAGGTATACTAACTGAAGCCACAACACGTAAGGAAGTAAATCAAAAATGTTTTTTAGATAGGAATGATTCTGCACACTATCTGTGTAAGGGACAAATATATAGAATCACGGACCTTCTTGCTTCCTTTAGTCTTGGGCGGGGAGGGGGGGGGGGGGTTGCTGCAGACGTTCCTGTCTTATAATTTATTGTTCAGCCAGAACTTTCTGGCAGTGCAGCGTGAGGGGTTATGGGTGAGAAGGCTGTGCAGAAAGCCCAAGGACAGCAGAACATAATTCTTCAACGGGTTTGATAAATAATTGTAAATGAAAGCTGTGTTTGCATCCGTTCTGCAGCCTCCAGAGCACACACTGCCTTTCATAGCAAAAGAGAAACCAGAAAACTGTAGCCATTACGAATGTATTTGTTTTGTTAAGGGAATTTAGAGGGAGGGCCAAGGTTGGCATAGTCACAGAGGATCGTGTTTACATCTGGATCTACTCATCTCAATCATTTGGTGCCGGCAAGATTATTGTGCAGTGAGTATTTTTAAATGCAGCCTTTTAAAAGCACGTCATTACATATTTGTTCACGAACATGCTTAAGAATCAAGCATACCCAACCCTAAAAATAACATTAATGCAGTTTTCCCCACAGTATATTGTGAAAATACATGCAGAAATGATCTCCTTGTACAATAAATATATAATTTATAAAGTAAAATACTGCTTTAAAGCATCGTAAGATACTAACATCACAGCTGTATGTTTTGATCAAACATTATATTATCAACATTATAAAACTGGAAAGTATGTAAGTTTAAATCGGAACCTACATAAACAGAATCAGCTCTATAGGATATTAGCTGGGGAAGAGTTTTTTTTTTTTTTGTCCTTCAAAAGTCCTATTTAATAACCTACAAAACCGTCTGCTGGTTGTGTTAGTACATTGCATGGTTGCAACTTAATTTATGCAGCTGTTGTAATCTGTCTTGGGCAGGCTGATACCTGAATATGTGAACCTGTCCCCCCTCGGGCCTGTGTATAGATGGTGCAGTGTTTTGTTTGCCTAATAATACTATTGTACGCGTTCTTGGCAATAAACAGTCTAAACTTGTAACATTTCTGCATTGTACCTGCTGCTGCAGTCTGTAAAGAGTCTGGAACTAACCCTGAGATGCTTGACCATATCAAGTTTAATGTTTTTGATGAAAATCGAGTGCATTGTGAGACAATTCTCTCTAGTTTCATCCTTTTATATAAAACATCCCAAAATATAGACATCACTTAGAGTTTCCTCTATTAGGAAGCAACGGGGATGTGTTTGAATTATATATTTAAAGGAATGAAAAGACTAAAAGCAGAGAGCGCCATCTACTGTACCATTATATATTTATACCTTTTTTTATTTAGGAGCGTTAAAATACTATAAAATACTTTCAACAAATCAGAATCTTAATAGTTTGACTTGCATTTGTATCTAGTCTTCTCACTCTAATACCTTTTAAGTTCAAACTAGTGAAAGCATTTTTTTCAAAAACTACATAGAGTTCCACTGTGTCAGTCACGGTAAAAAAAGGCATATATGCAAAAAAGTAGTAGCAGCAAAAAACTTATGCACCACATCACCCAGAATGAACCATGTGCATGTTTAAACATAGTCTTAAAATCTTTACCACAAAAGAAATATCACTTCTTACACTTTCTTCCATTTGTAATGTTTGCCAGTAAAAGGTGCACTTTGTCAGGCTGAACATTTAGCAGCATTCAGCATTGTAATGACTACAGGATATTAAGTGTTTCTTAGTCTGTTTGTTGTAGTCTTCAAAGATTTGAAGCATTTGCCTGAAGACAGGCTTTCGAATAAAGCATGCCCTAGATGTGATAGGTTTGAAGAATTTTCTTCACGTTCCTGAGGCAGTAGGAACTGTGTAGTTGTTCTAGTAAGAGGGGAGGACAGCTGACTATTCTCTGGGCAGCCTTGATAACCCTGTAGCTCTTTCTTCTGTCCTGCTTTGGTGCTACAGAACCACGTATAGAGACAGTAGATGAGGATGGCTCTCTACTGTGCAGCGGTAAAAGGACACCAGAAGTTTCACAGGAATGTTGTTCTTCCTGAGGGTGTCTCTTTTGGGCCTTCTTCACTTCTTCAGCGGTATGAGTTTCCCAGGACAAGTTCCGCACAGTAACTTCTTTGAAGTGGAAGTCTAAGACCCTCTTGGATATGTTTGTCCACTGTAACAGTGTCTGTACAGTTCTTAATATAGCAGTAATATAGCAGTAAACACTAAGGTCTGTCCCACTTGGTGCTGCAGTTGCTGAGAAGCTCCACCAGGCCAGGTTTTAAATGGCCTTGTTCTTATGGAAGCAGTTGTCCTAAGCCGAATGTATGCTGGGACAAAAAACAGTGACATGTGCTCAGATTGTTCTAGGTGGGGCAGCGGCATGTCCCAGTATCGCTTTTTAAAGTTAGTTAGAATTTATCCAATCTGTTAGCTCCTCTGGTGGGACACTTGACATGCTATGAGAGTACATGGACTACTGGGAGCACAGGTTTTTAAAAGTGGCAGCAATGTAATAGCGTGGGGATGCCTTTCTTCAGCAGGGACCTCTCCATCCAATCTGGCTGGGGCTGAGCTGTTTTGCAAACAAGAGTTGGCAACAATATGAATCTCTAGATGTGCAAAGGTGGTACAAAAAGTACCACAACAGACTTGCAGCTGTATTCGTGGTGAAAGGTGGTTTGCTTCACTTTATCATAGTGCACTTAAGATCCTTCTTAAATGTATTAAAGCCATGCATCAAAATATAATAAAATAGGTCATACTGTTTATGAATTTCAAATAGTTTATTTGTGGTTCAGTTTATTGAATCGTGGTAATATGACTGGCTAGAGCTGTTTTTATATTTCAGGATTTACTGTGAGGAACATACTGTAAGTATCTGAGCACTCTGGGATTTTGCAAGTTGTTCCACTTAGAAATTATGGAAAGGTCTGAAATTCACATTGTAGGTGCATTTCCACTGTGAAAGACAGCAGTTTTGTAAAATTTTTGGAAATCACGTGATTTGTATTTTATTGCAGGATGTAAGTGTCTAAAAACCTAGTAATCAGCAAGACTCCGACTACTACCATGGGCAAGACCAAACAGCTGTCAAAAGACACCAAAGGCAAAAATTTTGATCTCCACAAGGTTGGAAAGCGCTAAGGTTTAATTGTCAAGCAGCTTGGTGAAAATAGATCAGCTGTTGGCGCAACATGAAAGATCTCACCTGGTGGGGTATCGCTGATAAGAAAGGTGACGAATCAGCCCAGAACTACATGGGAGGAGCTGGTCAATGACATGAAGATGGCTGGGAACAGAGTTTCAAAAGTTACTGTCAAGGCAAGGCAAGTTTATCTGTCGAGCACAATTCATTCACAAGGCAATTCAAAGTGCTTCACAGTTGCATAAATTAAGAAAACAGAACAAAAAATCAACTTAAAAATTGATCAATTACAATAAAAAGCAAGAGTTCAGATAAAATACTTTCAATTGCATTATGTACGGGTAAAAAGAACTGTTTTCAGCCTGGATTTAAACACTGTTAGAGTTGAGGCTTGTCTCACATCCTCATTAAGACTGTTCCATATTTTAGCTGCCTGAAACTGGAATTCAGCCTCACCGTGTTTATTGTTGACTCTAGGAACCACCAGGAGACCCCTCCCTGAAGTTCTCAGAACCCAAGATGGTTCATATGTCTCTAACATGTCAGAGATCTACTTTGGGACCAAACCATGAAAAGACTTGTACACAAGCAGAGCTGTTTTAAATTATATTCTGTGAGCGACAGGAAGCCAGTGCAGAGACCTGAGCACTGGACTAATATGGTCGTACTTCCTGGTTCTTATCAGGACTTGAGCAGCAGCGTTCTGGATGTACTGCAGCTTTCTAACAGCTCGTTTAGAGAGGCCAGTGAGCAGGCCGTTACAGTACTCTAACCTGCTGGAGACAAATGTATGGATAAGTCTCTCTAAGTCTGGTTTGAACACTATTCCTCTGATCTTACCAATGTTTTTCAGATGGTAAAAAGGTGTTCATGTTATTGCTTTGATGTGGCTGTTTAAGTTCAGGTCCGAGTCCATGATAACCCCCAGATTTCTAACCTGATTTTTCGTTTGAAGACAGAGAGACTCAAGATGACTGATAACACTTTCTCTTTGTGTCTGTGGGCCAAAAACAATGATCTCAGTTTTGTCTGAGTTTAACTGGAGAAAGTTGTTTGGTATCCACACACTGATCTGTTCAATACAGTGACAGAGTTTATCTATAGGCCCATGTTCACCTGCCGTCAGTGACACATAGATCTGAGTGTCATCTGCTTATGGTAATAAAATAAAAGTAGTCCCAACATTGACCCCTGGGAGACTCCACAGGTCATGGGAATTTTGTCTGAGACAGACACAGAACACTACGCCATCATGGTTTAATGTATTTCACAGAAGGTTCCCCTGCTGAAGTTATTAAATGTTTGCCAATGACCATTTGGATGATTCAGACAAGGCATGGGAGAAAGTCATGTCAGATGAGACCAAAATAGAACTTTTTGGTCTAAACTTTACTCACCGTGTTTGGAGGAAAAAGAAAAATGCATCTCAAAAATTAAAGCATGGGGGTGCTGTTTCTGCAAAAGGGACAGGGCAACTGCATTGCAAGGAAAGGATGAATGGGGCCTTGTATTGTGAGATTTTGAGGGGGAAAAAAAACCTTCTTCCCTCAGTCAGAGCGTTGAGGATGAGTTGTGGCTGGGTCTTCCGACATGACAGTGACCAGAAACACACAGCCAGCATAACCAAGGAGTGGCTCGTAAGAAGGATATCAAGGTTTTTGAGTGGCCTAGTCAGTCTCCAGACCTAAATCCAATAGAAAATCTTCGGAGGGGGCCTGAAATTCGGTGTTGCCTACCTACAACGTGAATTTCAGACTCCTCCTTAATTTCTAAGTGAGAGAACTTGCAAAACAACAGGATGTTCAAATACTTGTTCCTCACTGTATTTAAAAAAAAAAAAGTGTCTGGTATATGTGTAAGCATATCACATCAACAGTGAGATAGTGGGTCCTACACAAACCTCTGGTTCTTTTGATAAAAAATAAGAAATGGATGGGTTCGAGGTCAACACCAGAAACGGATGAGAAATACATAAATGTTCAGACATGATTTATTCAGAACGACTGATCTTTTGTTTTAGCTGTACTTATTTTTATTAATTTATGCCCTGACTACCTAAAAAAATGAAGTCAACAGCCTGCCAGCAGGGGGCGGCTAATGCAGAAGGTTGGACTGAGCTGCAGCATAGTGCATTCCAACTCAAAGTAACCACTAACCACCTTAGTTTAGAGTAATATTCCCTTGTGATATTGTTCAATAATGTAAATATTCACCATCAAATATAAGTTAAAATCCACCTCCATCAAGTCCTTTAAAACTCAACAGAATTAGGCCTCAAAAATTCTCAGACAGATAGAAAGTATCTAAATGTTTTGTATTTAAAATGCAAACACACAAACTTAACTTATTTAACATGTCGATATAATACTAACTATACTCTGTTAATATTATATATTCATGTTCAGCATACAACAAAACATTGCTTATTTGCTCCCTCTTTGCTCTGGTTTATGAAAAATTGTTTTTGCCTTCACATGAAAATATCTGTAGATCATTATGACGGTGTGATGCATAGGCAACAGTTAATGTCATTTGAGCAGCCGTACCTCTGGATTAAAGAGAGACTAACAACTTTTTCATAGAAGCACTGCTGTTTATTTTGGCTGGAACAAGGCGATTAAAGAAAATAAAGTAGCTAAATAAGGGAGGTAGTTTCAAACCAACCAATATTTGCAAAACAATACCAGACACTTCAATAAGGATACTAAAATACTAAATGAACAGGGAACAACAGTTTACTCGAAAGTAAACTAGAACAAAGTTGTCCAATACTTAAGGTCTAATGTAGCATTTTCAACTAGAGAACGAACGCTAACCAAGCTTTCTAACAAAGTTGTTCTAACGTGATACATGCTCAGCAGAGTGGAGTCTACTTATGGCAGAAGTAGCTCCTCGATGAGTGGTTCCACTGGAGTTTTATCTGGTCTGGAGCAAAGGCAACAGTCAGTCTGATTAACAGCACCTGCTTCTGCACAGCCACATTGCTCCAACGGTGTCATGTGCTGCAGCTGAGATTGGTCACCATGGTGATGGTAAACTGCAGGTAGCTCTTCCTTCCTAAACACAGAAAATTGGAGGAAAGAGAAAGAAAAAAAACCTACACAAAAGACCCTACACAAAAGAAAGGAGACCGTAACAGTCACCAGTACATCGCAGTGGTTGAAACATCTGCACATTTTATTTGGAATAATAATAAATACCTCAACTTTCTATTTCAGGTGAGTAGTTGAAACATGTTTTGTGGTAAACAAAGACTGCACTTATTCAAATTTTTAACACAAATAACATCTGAAAGTTTATGTCCTTGTTTACCTCAGTGCTGAAATAAAAAAAAAATATAATATACACAGTTAAATCTACTTTAGCGAATATTTATATCATGTATTTTTATTTAATCTAACCTTAGTTTTGGTCAATAAATTACATTTGAATTTAAAATTAAGAACTTTTTTTTGCTTTCCTTTTTGTCTATTTCAAGCAAATCAATCCCGATGTTTTTCTCTTTCTTCATTCTTATTTATTGGAAAATGTTTGACCAAAAGACCAAAATAAAGTCAAAATAAAGACCAAAGCAAAATAAAACAAGAAATCGAATTAAACCGCCTCCCGTTGGTCAAACCGTGTTTTTTCTCATCACTCACACGAGAAAGGAAGAAACACTGTTGACAGTTCTGCTAACTGTTCGTGGTATCCAGGATGTCGAATCCACAGAAACGGGATGGAAGGTGGGAGACTTCCTGTTAAGAGGTCTTTACAAAATGTATGTACTGCTGCAAATTTCCATAAGGGGTCAGCAGAGATCCAGAAAAGGTTATAAAATAAAAAGGTATTACAGTCTTGCACCTTGAGGAAGCCTCAATTTCAAGTGACCAGATCCTGCTGCAACTCTGTAACAGAGAGCCATTTGGAAAAGGAATATTTTATAATGTTTTGTCTGAAAAAAATATATAAATAATTTTTTCTGACTCTCTTCCAGTTCTTTAAACAAGCCCAAAGCTCAAAAAGCTGTTCATCAGGTTTCTGAGGTTTCGTTGTGCATCTTGGCAAACACCTTTTGCTTGAAGTCGGTAATATAATAAGAGCTGCAGGCTCCTCATCCAAGGACAAGCTGGCTCATGTTAGAATTAGTCAATATTTGGCTTTTACAGTTTTTTGCGAAATAACACTGAGACAAATGAAAACCCTGAATTGAAAATGACTCACAGAACCAGTTGCATAAGTTGTACATTAACAAAGAAATTAGGTGCTTTGCAAACGTGCCATACTCCTTACACATTTTGCATTTTTATGTTAAAACCGCATACCTCAATGTGTTTTACGGAGTTTAAGTGACAGGCCAACTCAAAGTAGTGCACTGTAAAGTTTTTTTTTTTTTTAAATATCAATCTCAAAACCTATCACCACCCAACCCATAACTTTCAGACCCCAACGGATTAGCAAACAGGGTGCTTCTGAGAGCCCCATATATAAAACAAAAACAAAACAAAAACAGCTAAAACGCCCATTGCACCTTTGGAGGAGCAACACTTTAAGTAGAACAGTCTATTAACTGGACAACTATGAGACACTCACACCACAAACCTGGGGTTTATTTGAGAGTGACAAAAGGAAAGACAGCTGAAAGAAAGCCACAAGAAATCCAGGTTGAAGTTTTCCAAGAGGCATAATCTAGAGGACACACATAAAAAACATGTAGAAGAAGGTTGTCTTATGGTGCATTCAGACCGCAGGCTTTGTCAGCGTCAAGAAACGCTCATAAAGCGAGTAGTTCAACACATACGGAGATATATTTTTAATCTGAAGCTTGCAAAGCTCAAAGGCGGGCCTTTCTCTGCAGGATAGTTTCAACACTTGCGGATTGTGGTTGGCTAGGCAGCGTCGACGTTGGGTAACATCACTATAGTGACACGTTCTGATTGGTTGCCGTGCTGCATCGAGAGTGTTAAGACCGTCAAAAGTTCAACTAGCTGAACTTCTGTGTTGCTAGCGTTATGCGCTTTGGAGCTTGAAATGCAGGAAAAGCTTGAAAGATGATGGAGCCAATGCTCGCAAAGCGCAGCAGAGAAGCCACGCTCCTCCACCGGCCTCAACCGTAGACTTAACATGTAATCTTGCCGTTGCTGTGGTCTGAATGAACCATTAACCAGGGTAGAGGACTCAAAAATTGTACCCTAGTAAAAATTTATTGAAGCACTACTTCATCATATTTTTACTTGAGTAAAATGTAAAAGAAGTCATTCAAGAAATTACTCAAGTTAGAGTAAACAAGTATTTGGTAAAAAAAATAAAAATAAATAACGTCTCAAGGACCAAGTAACAGATCATCAGTAAATGTTGTCAGAAAGAAAAATAATATAAAATGAATTATTGTAGTTTAGAAACTATGTGCGTGTAAGGTAAATGGACTGACTGAACTTATATAGCGCTTTTCTAGTCATACCGAGTACTCTACATTGAAGCCACATTCAAATACCGACACCAAACATGGCTTGGTAGGATGCTGTTTTTTTTTGTGGGGGGTGGGGGGGTTAAGTACCTTGTCCAGGGGCACATTGACATGTGACTGGAGGAAGCTGGAATTGAACCTAAGACCCTCTGATTGCAAGCCAACTCTACTCTACCACTAAGCCACAGTCACCCCTAAGGACAGGGTAAAGTACTTCCAATCATAATGAATTGTATTCTCTTTGCTTCAGGTTTTTTATTTCATAAGGATCAGCCGAAAATAACATCAGAATTACAAATCTTGTGGACAAGCCAAGAAGACTTGGTTTAACATAAACTCAAGGTCTGTGTCTGAATCTCCTGACTTTTTGGTTAAAATTGAAGATGCACCGATACCGATACTGGTGTTGGTGCATCTGTAGTTAACAGATGTTTGTTCTTCATTCAGTAAAGTTACAGTAGAAAGAGAATCCAGAAATTTTACTCAAGAGAAGCAATACGTCATAACATTGCTCAAGTACAACTACAGACTACATTGTGGTAAAATTATTCCTAAAAGTTTTCTTCAAAAGGTTCCATAAGTAAATTTAACTGAGTTAATTGTAATTTTAAGAATTTTTCTGGCCGACATGCAAAAATGTTTCCTGCTGGTAGCAGCATCATTCTTTTTCTCCAATAGGGACAGGGAAACTAGTAGACTACACTGATGAGAAGATTCTCATTCTCTTTACACCCCATTATCCACAATTTCGTCATGGTCTGTCATTTACTTTTTAAATTATTTTGGCAATAAGATATTGACTGTTGTGGCTATTTTATAGTTTAATTATAAATTCCTGGGTGGAAACCTTTGCTCTAAATCAGTCAGATCCCTCTTCTGCTGCTTTTTGCCCCACATGTGAAGGTGGGTGTGTGATTCCCCCAGCGTGCTGATGCCCTCATTGGCTACCAGTGGAGCGGCGCTGCTGTATGTATTCTGGCCCGTTGGAACAAAATACTGCGGTGGGCAAGTCTCAAACTGCGTCAATTGAACGTTAAACAGCGAGATGAAAGCCGGAAGTTAGTAACTACGAAAATAAAACCACAAACTCCCGATGGTTAAGGGCAGTGAAAACGTCTCCCCGCACTCTGTAGGCCGTTTGAATAGGTCTCCAAATGCTGCAAAACTTCACGAAAATGTTGGAAGTTCGCAGAGTTTTAACTCTGTTTTTTCAACCTCTCTGCAGAGTTAAGCTTTCTGTCAAATCGTCTATCCGCAAGATAGCTTTATTGTGAAGGCTGTCAGCTTCGCTACTGTGGATAACTGCGTGTAACTTAATGCCGCAAACACTCTAACAGGAGCGACTTTGTGGAGTGCACCAACTGTTTCGTTCGGCCCACCGCCGGTGCTGCTGCTGGGACATCTACAGCTATAAGCGGGGGAGATAGGGGAACACTGACGCGGCTCTCCACTCATTTCGGAGGAATAAAGGCAGCTTTTGCCCCTTTTCTGCAGGCGTTCATAGTTACAGAGAGGAGCCCAGTCCTTCTTCCATGGCCAGTCCGCCGGTTGCAGACCTTGGACAGTCTCATCAGCATCACCCAGTGTCTGAGTCGGCCGCCGACCCTGCGTTTCTGGAGGCGCAGAAATGGATCGAGGTGAGTTCAGAAAGCCGAATGCTGAATCACCTCCGCAGGTCCTGCTTCCTTTAAGCGCATGTGTTTGTTGATATAGTGTGGCCTTAGTTGCTGCTATGTTCCTCCTCTTTAAACTGCACTTTACTGTATTGCTTATTCACCTGTTGAAATGGGAAAATATGTTTACTTCCAAGAAATTTATATGCAGGCTGGATGTTGTTAAATTAATCATGTAAATGCTGTTCAAATCTCAATTTTGCCCTTTAAACATTTGATATAGCATGAATTGAATGGCAATACTAACGGGACAGGATATTTTACTTTGCACAGGCCCTGCTAAAATTTGCAGGACTGTCTTTCTTTTGTACTGTGGTTGTTTAAAGTGACCTAGTGCATATTTGGCTGAAAACAATGAATGCATCATGTGATGGATTTTTGCCCCATTGCAAGCCCGGTCAACAATAATCACACACAAACAAGGTTTTGTTCAGGGAGAATTTCAATCACGACCCTTGTCGACCTCCATAGAGTGTGTCATCATCCTGCTTCCAGCTCTCCTTCCCCTCAAATCACACTTCATTGATGATATGCTTCATGAAGTAGACACATTTTTTATCTAATAAAATGTAAACATTTTCAGATTTGAATAATTGATATCTAATGACCAGCTTTTGACCATCTTGAACTCTACCTGAAGATGGTGCAGCCTTCAGGTTTCCCCACCAAAACCTGTTCTCTTGTTATCTGCTGTCCAACATGAATAGGTTGTACTCTTGTCAGGCAGATAAAACACATCAACAGTGGCAAACTTATAGAAGTGAAGGACAAAGAATGGGGGGGGGACCTCTACAACATGTTTTGTCGCTGCCCATCTACCTGATCCACCTGCCATACTTTGCACATAGTTTTTTTTTCTTGATTAGTTCAGTCTTTCTTAGAGCTCTGATCTGCCAAATTTGATTTTGACAGATTTTTTTTTTTAAGTTATAAAACACATACTAGTGATGGATGCCGTCATCGTCTCCGTAGTGTTTTTGCCGTGGCAATTTTTGAAACTTTTTCTGCTATAAAGCGTGTGGTGTGAATGCAGGATAAGACATTTCTAAAATCAAATCCTTTCGTTAGTCCACACAAATACATAATCCCCAAATGTTGAGGCATTTTAGAAAGAAAATTGTGGGCATTATAAGTTTTATTGTATTTAATGAACAGAGGGGAAAATCTCTGTTTGTTAAGGCTGCCGGAGAATGTATTTTTTTATTAAAGTTTTAAATATCTGTAAAATTGTGTGGGGTTCAGTACTATAATAAAAGGCTAGTGCACCACAACATTTGTTATTTTTCTTAAGTCCCGCCTTCCTCCCTTAGATCCCTATGCCGTTCAGAATGAGCACCAACTTTTTTTATCCACTAAAATTCAAGTTTCTACTGTGTCGCCTGTCAATCAACGATGAGATGAGACCGCGCAGACAGGCCGAAACACAGAGACAAACTCGAAAAATGCCTTAGAGACCCCCTTGATTTACATCAGAGATGCTTTTCAACATGGAGATAGGCTACCATCCAATCTTGAAAACGCTTCAAACTGACGCAGCTTTGAACACATTTCTCCTGAACAGGTAAGACTGTCATATATTCAGTAAAGCAAATCAATATAATATTTTATTGATAAAGTACACAATGACATGCTGTGAAATCACAGGATATGCACGTGCCCAATTGTATGGAGGGGTTTAGAGGGAGCGGAAAGCTCGCAGGAGGGGGGGAGAAGGGATGTTTTGGTAGGGGCCTTCGTACGTTGGTTAAAAAAAAAACTCACTCTCAGAAGTAATCTGGAATGCGCCGTTAAGTAGGCTATTAACCTTCCAATCACCGATCAGTCCAACCAAGGTAAAATAGTCCAATTCACTTGCTGATTGATTGGTGCATCGCTGTTCCATATTTCTATTTTTGATGTTGTCATATGCTGACAACACTTCATCTTTTATTACCTTCATATAAAAGTGTCAGGCGGCTTTGCAGGCCTATTTAGCAGCTCCAAACTCTTAAGAGGACCATGTAACAGCTTTAAAAAGCCACCACTGACCTAGAATTCACGAGGATGAGAGCACAGGAGCAGAAGTTAACTGAAACTACTTCTTTGTTGTTCTCCTCTCAGTTTTCTCTCTGAGGGGCTGACCTTATTATCCCCACACACCAGTTGCTAGTCAATCATACGTTTACATATACGTCTAAATCAAGCTTTTGGGAGTAATCGGGCTAAGGGCTCCCCCCCTGCTGAGAGCTGAGTCCCAGTTTACAAGTCACTCAGAAAATCGAATTATTAAATGAAGTATGTTCCACTTCCCTAGATAGATGGCGACATGCACCCTTACGTGCTAGCCTCATAGCGGTTAGCTTCCAGCTGCATTTGGCAGTAAACAGAGGCTGGCGGGAGTGAAGCAGACGGAGTTAAAGCAGGACATTTAAATCACAACGCATCGCCCCTTCGTCAGGTCAAACATGCACTGATCGGCCGCTTACGTTTGTTTTAGCCGCCATATTCTTTTTATATTACTACTATGTTGTTGCTGAGGCGAGGCGAGGGGGCTGGTTGTGGAGAACTTAAATTCCCAATCGCATTATCAGGGTAGCTCAGTCGAGCTTCTGAAACTCAAGTTCGGTTCGATTCAAGTCGAACTAACGTGTATACATGCATTTCAAAAGTCTGATTTCAGTCGGACTAAGTTAATAATTCAACTTTCTTTATAGATGTGATGATGACTTCATTTTGGGTCTGGGAAGGGTGGGGTTTGTGGGTTCATTTTAACCTGTAAAACATTTTGAGAAGCTTTGTAGTTGGAAAAGTGCTTTATGAATAAAGTTTGATTGACTGATTGAGCACCTGATGTGAGAGGTTATGCCAGCAGTTTCCCAGTTTGAGATTTATCATCAAAGACAAATCAAAAGATAAAGAACACAGTTTGGAATAGCTATTCTAGACGTGTATATCCTCAGCAATTATCTGAGGTTAGAAGCTTAACTTTCATTTTGTTTGAGGGCTGGTTAGCTCTGTGTTTGAATTTTTACTCACGTGGTGCAGACTTGTATAAGTGGGACATGCTTGATTACTTCCTAAAGCCATTTTGGAGCTCTTTCATGCCAAACGTAATTAGTCAGACTTTTTTTTTCTTCCTAACATAGATCAGCTTTTGCTTAATTTTGTTTTGGCAGGTGAGAACAATTTAAAACGTGCCATTTATCATCTAACCACACATCTAACCCTGAATGTGCTTTCAAATACTGGATTCATGCTTCGCTGTCTGCCTGTTCTGGTGGTCTCACCGTGGTTGAACTTCAACTGATTCATACTTCAGTGATGGTTTGCGTGTTGATTGAAGTAAATCCATGGCAGTAAATGGGCGTGTACTGAACTATCAGGATGTATCTGGCATTAATGAAATGTGAAAGTAATTTTCCCAGATGTTTGGTGAAATCACTGATTGCAGGTCAGCAAAGATTGTAACTTAAACAATATCATTTCAGAGAAATTATAATAAAATAACTAGTTTTGAACTCTATTCAGAGCAGATCACCTCACAACCGTACAATCGTATAGTTACAGTCTGATATAGTTACACACAGTGCAGTTTAGGAGTGTAAGGGTACACAAAAAATCTTGGTTTCATGATCATGATATCATGAATTTCTGTTAGTAGCCTATACAGAAAATTCAGAATCATAATTACTCAACAAAGGACACATTGTTCAATAACCAAATGCCATTGTGGTTAAAAACCTACAGGCTCTACTTTGTATAGATCTGGTGCATTCCATTCAATGAAATTTCTCTGTTTGGTGACTGAATCCGTGTTGTCTCTGACAGAAAGTAGCTGAATTTGACCCAGGAAGTTGATAACATTAAAGTAAGTAGCCAACATTCAATACAAATAAAACCAGTTTGCAATAAAAAGATTTTGCAAAATTGTGTGCTCAGACATGTCAAAATAAAATGACCCATAGAACAGAAACAGGCAGCCTCATACGTTTGAAGAAAGATGTCAGTAATAGAGTAATTATAGTTTAGTATTTGTTTTTTTAATACTTTTTAAAAACCAAGTAGGGCATATTTAGCATTCATCAATCATTGCTTGCCAACTACCATTAAACATGAGTTTATGGCTTATGTTAAGTGTCTTTTGTTATGTGTTAAATGTCTTACGTTATTGATTGCACCATACATTTCCAACATTATTTGAACAATCACAGGTGTGCAAATCGGATACAGCGTAGTACGGATACATTTCTGCAAATGAAGACCGAATTTGTGTGTGGCTTATAAAACAAAGATTGATCTTATATACCTGCAGATTTCTTTTGAACTTTTCAGTTAATTCTAAAGATACAACAAATTTGTTTGTGACTGGGTGAAATCAGCGTCTTCTCTCTGTGGGGATCTGAGTGAAATGAGCAGAACTGCATGCACTGTAGCACTTTAAGTCGGGTCTCTAAACTTCTTCATCTTCTTCCTTTCTTCCTTCTTATCTCAATTTTGTGTCCGTAACTTCAAGAAATTAAACTGTAATCACTTATAAAGATTGTTTTTACATATGTATCAAGTGGAGTACTATAGCAAAGCTGTAATGCTCTGCTTGGGAAAGTAAATCTGTTGGGGTTGTACTTGGTACTGAGACACCAATTCTGAGTAGCAGACTGCTAGACAGGACACGTAAAAAAAAAGAGCATAATTATTATCCTTTTCAAATGACAAATAGGCATGTAAAATATTCCTCAGCTACAACAGCCAGACAAAAAGGCATCCAGCAGAATTCTTTGGAACAACCCAGAGCTTCAGCGAAGCACCAACACCACAATTATTACTTTCTTGACGGGTACTTCTTCTCACTGTCGTGTCAGCAACGCTGTCACTAATGATGGTGCTTAAGTTCTTCTGAACTTCAGAGTCGCTTTGATGAGAGCAGAAGTCCACAGTTGGTTAAGTTCAATGATTTGTGTCGTAGAGCCATGGGGCGTTTGCCTGAACAGAATCCTGATGAAACGTTCTTACTGTGTCCTATCTTTTCTGAAGCGTCTCGGTAGTTTGATAAATTGGCTTTCGTCTAACTGGTAGTTTAGGGCAGTTCTGCCTCCAGCACAGTCATGTTAGACTATAACAAATAACAGGTTGTATAATTTCAACAGTGGCTTTGTTCTCACTGAACTGAAGACAAATTTATTGTAAACCGGGCAATTTGAGTTCTTGGAAACAATTAGAGCAATTATATTACAGTTATATTACAGTTATATTGCAGTATATATATTGCAGTTATATTACATTATCTAATCCAAAAATAAAACTGATCAGAAGTACCAGAAATCAAGTTATTTCATACTTGCAGTTTGATTATCGTAGTAATTGAAATTGTCTGTTCAGATTTAAACTGAAAAAATCTTGTTAACTGAGTTTTTATCTGCAATACAGTATTGTTCAATCTGTTGATGCTGTTTATTCACATTTTAGTGATTATTCTACAGACTGAAAAGATTTCTGTCTTCGAGGCAAGATTGACAAGATAAAAACTATGTATGACTAGATCGGTTTGTTTATCGGCTGTGTTCTCTACCACGTTTTGGTCTACATAAGGTTTCTTGACACAATGTGTTTTGTCCAGAGCGGGTTGGTTTTCCTTCCAAGTAATGACACATTATGAGTTTTTAGAATAATATAACGCTGCCTGAATGGAAAAGTGACATCAACATGTCAACCTCTCTATTCTCAGAAGGCTGTTCCATGTTATAGAGTTTCTATTTTGTGTTGACATTATTATTACTGGGAAGCTGATGTTTCTACTGCCTTCTGAACTACTACCTATCTGACTGGAACTATTATTGATGTTGGCAGTAGATCAATTGGAAGAGTCAAATGGGATAGGGCCTAATGAGCGTCTATCATTTCCTACACAACAGCTAAACTGATGAATAGTTGTCATTTGCCCAAAGGCAACAAAAAAAAAAGTTGAATTAATTGATTCAAATTTTTTGTTGTGTGAGATAAAAAAATAATAATTTGAGTTATTGTGTAATGGCACATTTTTGGCTCCTTGGAGCTTCCTTAGCAGAATTTGTATGGGTTTGCAGCGACAGACATGGAGCAAGAGACCTGTTAAATTTGCCTAAAGCCCATCACAGTCAAAGGCAGAAGGACCAAAAACCTATTCCAACACCTGAAACAGAGGCATCCAGCTAAATATGAAAAATACCAGTCAGAACCGCAGTGACCAACAAACCTTAGCTAAAAAAACTGCTAACTGTAGCTGAATCCTTTGCACAAGTTTTCTATTGTTTGTACTTATTCCTTTTCTTAATCGGGGTGTGTGTGTTTTTTTGGGGGGTGCGAGTCAGAAAAAAAGTCATAAATCAATTCATCTCTATTTTATTAACTAGATTAATACTTTAATCTGATGGGTACAAAAGTGAGGTTTTGAAAATGACGTGTACATTTTGACAGTTTTAGCTGGATTATCTATATCTACTAGGGGTATGATGGAATAAAAAAATTATGGCTTGGTAAAAATCAGGAGTTTTAAAGTATTGGTTCTTTACATTTTCAGTAAAAATCAGGAAAAATGAATATAAACATACTTATGTAATTTTTTTAAATCCGCATTTAACTTTTTTCCCCTTCCTTTCAGTTTCAGTTCCAAAAGTAATATTGCTTTTGTTCTGTAAATTAAAAAGTTGGAAATAAAGAACTTACTAAAGATTTGATTGGATTTATTTTTTGTAAATATAATAGTACAAGCAGACATAGTGGAGCGAAAAAAAGAAAACAATATAACCCTTTGAGAACTGTCAGTGTTAATATTTAGAAATGTTTAAATACTACCTGGCCCAGATTTGTTTTGAAATTTGAATTTAATATATATGGATATATATAATCAGAGGTTAGGCTATGCATTTCTTTGGTTCTTCATTTTGACCGGCAGGGTCAAAACAATCCGGTCACAATCTATTTTTATCCGTCAAATTTTAATGCGATTTAGGAGGTGTCTATCTCCAGCAGTCGTCTGACGAGTTGTTACAGTACCTATTCACTTGTATCTGTTAAGTAGTATTCAGTAAAAACAACCTGGCCAGAGAACTACACATAAACCGTAATTAAACAATTGCACTATTGTTAGAATACCTGGTGCAGTTCCTGTTCGGCATGGATCGACAATGCTCACTTTTCTTCTTTCTTTTTCGTAATCTAATTGTCGGATTGTTACAGAAGTTATTGACAATAGGGTTTAGATTTTTTTTCCGCTAACAGAATAGGTTACCCCCATTGGTAATCATAGCTGTTGATCTGCAGGCAGAATCTGGGCTTCGCTCCATTGGAGACTGCAATTACGTTATTCACTTCAGACAGGAAGTTTAAAATGAGAAAACATTTCTCCCATTCTGGCGACCATAAGTCGAAGACTCTCCGCTTCCTGACCCGTAAACTACCGGACGAAAGCCTGCAAGCAGCATCTGGCAGCGTACAACATCTGTGGTGCACTTTGGGCTCTGTGGCGCGCATCTAACCGGGTGTACTGGGATGGACGGACAGGCGACCTGTCCAAGGTGCACGCCGCCTCTCACCTGATGACCGCTGATGCACCAGACCCCGCTAAATAACAGATGGAATTTATTTACCTGGACGCCGTGCATAGAGTTTGAAAAAAAAAATCTGTGCATTAATACAAAATAAGGAGTTTGGTCTGATTGGATGCTACTGGTAGCCATGTGGAAGTCAGCTGTTTTTCGGTAGTATCAGTGATGTTTCTATTCATCTTGACATTGTTTCAGGTGAGTCATTGTGCTATGGACCTTATTGAAAGATGTGTATTTGTTCTTCTACTGTAGCTTATGTTCCCTAATAGTAGCAGGGAGTCCGTTCTGTTTTGTTTTGATGTCATTTATTAAAAGTCCTGCTGGTGATCGTTGCACTGCACTCCAAGTTCAGCTCATGAATATTCTGCAGGTGTTCAGGTAAGTAACAGCTGTATTTGTTAGGTGTACAGTTACACCCCTATTGCCTTGTCAAATCTTACTAATACTTTCATCTCATCCGGTGAAACCTCAGCATCCTTCTTCCTGATCCATGCATTTGGCTAAAGAATTGTTGTTCACTGTAAGTGGATTTTAATCCAGCCTTTCGTTCTAGATCAGATTGCTTGTTTCTATCACAAGATGTGGGGACAGCCTCTGGAAAACATTATGGCAAAGAAAGCACACAAAGAAAGTACACACTTCTGAAGTAAAGGAGAAAACAATAACTCAATATTATGATGGAAGTGTAAATAACTTCTAACACCATAATTTAAACTGGATTAGGTGAACTCGTCAAGACATTAAGATACTTTTTAAATGATTTGCACCTGCTAAAAATATCTAATCACACAATCATCTTTAAGCATTTAAACATATACTAAGAGAAAAATGTCTAAGCATATGTTTAAATAATTTGCTTTAAGAATATTTTGTATATATAGGTCAGAATCAGAATCAGAATCAGAATCGGTTTTATTGCCATTGTTTGAGAACAAGTTCACAAACTAGGAATTTTTTCCGGTACAGTTGTGCACATAAAACATTTAACATAAGTAAGAATAAAATAAAATAAAATAAAATAAAATAAAAAAATAAAATAAAAAATAAAATAAAAAGAATGAGCCATAAGGATAAAGTCTTTATAAATATTATAATCTGTATGTATAGAACTATGAAAAGATAAACATCCTTTTTAACATGAGAGCAGCAGCAGGGTTCCATTCACAGATGTGCAGGTGAATGACAGCAGCAGATCAAAGTGTGGTCAGACCACACAGTGCAGTAAAATAAAGTTACGTAGTGCAGATGGTTCTATCCTACATGGGTCTTTAACTGAACTATCGGGTCTTGTTATTGTTCATGAGTCTGATGGCGGAGGGGAAGAAACTGTTCAGGTGGCGGGAGGTGTGGGTCTGGATGGACCGTAGCCTCCTGCCTGAGGGGAGGAGGGAGAATAGTCGGTGTCCAGGGTGAGAAGAGTCAGCTGTGATCCGACCCACACGCCTCCGGGTCCTGGAGGAGAACAGGTCCCGGAGGGATGGGAGCCTGCAGCCAATCACCTTCTCAGCAGCACGCACGATGCGCTGCAGTCGGTGTTTGTCCCGGTCTGCGGCGCCGGGGAACCACACGGTGATGGAGGAGGTGAGGATGGACTCGATGATGGCCGTGTAGAACTGCACCAGCATCTCGGTCGGCACTTTGAGTTTCCTCAGCTGCCGCAGGAAGTACATCCTCTGCTGGGCCTTCTTGATGAGGGAGCTGATGGTTGGCTCCCACTTGAGGTCCTGGGTGATGGTGGTGCCCAGGAAACGGAAGGAGTACACGATGGAGATGGGGGTGGGAGAGTCCATCAGGGTGAGGGGATACGGTGGGGCTGTGACTTTCCTGAAGTCCATGATCATCTCCACTGTCTTCTGGGCGTTCAGCTCCAGGTTGTTGTGACTGCACCAAGAAGCCAGCCGGTCCACCTCTCTCCTGTAGGCGGACTCATCACCGTCTGAGATAAGTCCGATGAGGGTGGTGTCGTCCGCAAACTTGATCAGCTTTACGGACTGGTGACTGGAGGTGCAGCAGTTTGTATACAGCGAGAAGAGCCAGGGGGAGAGTACACAGCCCTGAGGAGTCCCAGTGTTTGTAGGTACCTATATGTACATATAATATAGGAAAACTGCCAATTTGATGTATGTCACATGTCTTCAAAATGTATGCGGTTGTAAAGGTTCTTTCGTTTCACGAGTTCTTTTTGTGACAAGGTGTCAACAAAGTCAGGAGTTAAATCCTGGTTTCCCAGGTCAGAGTCACATGTGCTTACCACTCGGCCAACGGGACAAAACAATCGTCAACATTTACTGGAGATATAATGAGGACGCCTCCACACTATCACACTTTAAAAATATTTTCCTGAAAAAATCCAAACACAGTTGAGGTTAAAATACTTTGTGCCCCCCCTATATTCACCCTCTGTCTATTCAAGGAGGACAGAGGGGGAAATGTGGACATCGCCATATTTCCTCCGAATCGCTTTGCGATATTAATATTTCAGACAAAAATAAAACGCAAAGCACCTACTTGGTACAGCGTGTAGGCTATAAGCTGGTGTGCTCAATGCTGCTCTCCACTTTCATAGGATCACATTTACTCCAAATTTATGAATAAATACTGGTGTTAGAGGGCCCACATTGTAGTAAGTTTGTAAGTTGCAGTACTATTATTGGTGTTTTCTCGATAAACTGAAATATCTTGTGTTGCTGAACTCAGCATAGATATCCGACTCTATTTGAATGCAGCACAGGTGCTGTTCAGCGTCTTGAGTTGTTTTGCTCTTCCTCGCTGCAGGAGTGGCAGGAGAGTTTTTCTCTGTTTATTTCGGTTTATTCTTGCATGTGAATGCCAGAAGAAGAGTTTCTATGCCTTTATTATATAATTTAAAGTACAGTTAAGTATATGTGTTGAAGTTTACCCATATTACAATCGTGTTTAATCTGCTATGCTGATTTGTGGTAATCAAAGGGGATTCTGTTATTTTTTTTTACCTGTACCTTATTTTTAGCAAATGTCATGTATTCTTACTCACCCTGAGAATTTTGGAGCCAGTCTGAGCTGTTCAGCAGTATTTATATTCACTTCCTCCATCAGCGGACATCCGTATAACGGGAATGCTTGGGACAGGACAAATTCTGCTTGTAATAAGGTGTAATCGCCCCAAATCGCAGTAATATACCATGTTTATATTCCCCTTGGACTTATGAACGCAGGACCATTAAAAAAAAAAAAAACATGGAATTTTCCTTTAACAGTTCTGCTGTGGAGTAAATGTGTATTACGTCCGAATCTGCCCAGAAGAGATTCAAGAAGCACTTTCGATGCGTTCGTAAATCCAAAGGGAATAGAAAACCTGGTAAAATTGCTGATCAGACAGCTGCAGCTGATCCAGAAAGCTGCTGCTCTCGTCCCCACGAGTACCAGGAAAGTAGAGCACATCACCCCAGTTCTGAAGTCCTCAAACTGGCTCCCGGTAGCTCAGATAATACACTTCAAAATGCTTTTAATAGTTTATTCATTTTTGAATGACTTAACACCAAAGTTCATTCGAAGATTTGTTGTTTCTATATCAACCCCCCAGACGACTCTGGTCCTCTAATTACGTTCTAATCATCATCCCTAGAATTACAGTTAGGCATCCCAGATGGAGGGATGTCAATGAAGGTAGACCATGATACATGCTTGTTTACCAGTGCTGCAGTCCACTCGGTTAAGTCTCTGTTGGTGACTCACACAAACAGCACGCTTTGAGATGTAAAAATGATGCCGATATGTTACAGGCCAGCTGGATAAGGAGTCTTTTATGTTCAAATGTTCACTTTAGTTGCAGTAGTTACTCATCCAAAACTTAACCGGCTCTTGAGTTGTAATTAAAGTGATATTTGTTGCTCAGGATGTTTTTTCACTGAGCAGTGGTCAGTCCTGTAAGAGAGAAAACCGTTTGCTATTCTGTTCGTTTCTGAACTTCTGTAAGCAAAATACTTACATTTAATATTTCCACTGGATTTACCTTCATTGTTGAATTTATTTAAATGAGTTATTTGATCTTAACAGATGTCTGTAATTACTCTGTCTATGTTTAGTTTTGACCTGCTCCATGATATCATTAGCAGTTTAGGTTCTTTGTAATTTCATCCTACAGAATGGATCGTAATGTTAAGGGTTGAGCTTTCTTGGCAGTTCCCATTGGAGTACTTGGACTACATTGCTATGGCTACAAGCTGCTGAAGAATGTATTTTAGAAAGAAGAGTCTGTCTGAGGAGGATTTAGGCCACTTGAAGGATGTTTCATTCATCACTTGCCTTAGCGCTCTTATGTGGTTTAGATCTATGATGTTCAAAGGCTCCCTTATGCTTACTAACAGCCCAAACTATCAGGTCAGAATCATTTTTGTGCTTGTTAGACTATTAAACCCTCCCCTTTTTGTGTACTCATATTGGTGGTGTTGTTTACAGCACTGATGCGTTCGCAAATGCAACATATGATTTAAAGTCAGATTAAAGAAAAACTGTGTTGAAGAACAACATTTGAAGGTCGAAATGTAAGATAAAAATTCAAACAGTTTAGTCTGTCAGTATGTCAATTTTTTTAGCTGATAATGGAGATTAGAGGGCAGCAATTTGCATGTTTGAGTGCATATTAACACACACCAGACATGGACTCTATTGAAGATTTCTGCAGGCAGTTGATCAGTGTCACATCCTAAAAAGCTGTACTTCAAGCAATATTTAAAGATGTGGAATTAGAACAAATTGAATCAAGAATTATTGTTAGACAACAAAAGCATAAAACTATATATAAGATTTAAACACAACACTTTGGTTTTTGCTCCCATTTTTTTATGAGAAAAACTCAAAGATCGGAAACATTTTCCACATACAGTACAGACCAAAAGTTTGGACACACTTTCTCATTCAATGCATTTTCTTTATTGCCATGACTATTGTAGATTCTCTGAATGAACATATAATGTATGGAATTACTGTATGTACTTAAACAAAAAGGGTGAAATAAATTAATACATGGGTTTATATTTTAGATTCCTCAAAGTAGCCACCCTTTGCTCTGATTCCTGCTTTGCATTCTCTTGAGCTTGAACAGGTAGCCACCCGAAATGGTTTTCCAACAGTCTTGAAGGAGTTCCCAGAGATGCTTAGTACTTTTGGCCCTTTTGCCTTCACTCTGCGGTTCAGCTCACCCCAAATCATCTCGATTGGGTTCAGGTCCGGTGACTTTGGAGGCCAATTTATTTCACAATTTGTTTTTAAAGTACTACATCATTCCATATGTGTTCATTCATAGTTTTGATGCCTTCAGTGAGAATCTACAATGTAAATAATCATGAAATAAAGAAAACGCTATGAATGAGAAGGTATGTCCAAACCTTTGGTCTGTACTGTACACATAATAACCATTATTGTCTAATATTGTTCACAACTCTCTCTAAATCTGTGATAGTGAGGACTGCTCCTTTACTCAGATTATCCATTCCACCTTACAGGTTTGCCATATCAAAATGCTGATTAGACAGCATGATTATGGTATGGGCAGGTATACTTTATGGACCAAGAACACCGTTGCTTTTTATTGATGGGATTTTGAATGTACAGAGATACCGTGACAAGATCCTGAGGCCCATTGGGCCATACATCCAACAGAATCAACATCATCGCCTCATGTTTCAACAAGATAATGCACGGACCCATGTTACAAAGATCTGTACACAATTCTTGGAAGCTGAAAATGTCTCATATCTTGCATAATCAGCATACTCACCGGACATGTCACCCATTGAGCATGTTTGGGATGCTTTGGATTGACGTATACGACAGTGTGTTCCAGTTCCTGCTAATATCCAGCAACTTCGCACAGCCATTGGAAAGGAGTGGACCAACACATTCCATAGTCCACAATCCACAACCTGATCGAATCTATTCAATGGAGATGTATTACAGTGCATGAGGCAAATATCAGATACTGACTGGTTTTCTGACCCCTCCCAAGAATAAACTGAGCATTTAAGAGTGGCCTTTTATTGTGGCCAGTTTAATTCACACCCGGCCAATAATCATGCTGTCTAATCAGCATCTCGATGTGGTACACCTGTGAGGTGAAGAAGTGATCACCTATAGATTTAAACAGATTATGAACAATTTGAAAGAAATTATTATTTTGTGTATGTAGAAAATGTTTCAGATCTTTGAGTTCACCTCATAAAAAAAGGTCCGAAAACAAAAGTGTTGTGTTTATATATTTTTTTCAGTGTATTGTTTCCCAAAATAGTTCATTTACATTTCAAACAGCTCAGGTATAACTTATGATAATGTAATGCACCAGTGCAAGCTGAAGTGTTGGTCATTTGTCTAATGGGATTTTCTCTTTCAGCAGATAAATGAGCGTTTTGTAGCTTCAGTTACTAACAGCTCAGATAGACCCGTGAAAGTGACACATGAAAGCTAAGTCTGTGTTTCTCATCAGCTCTGAAAGAATCTCTTTTCTCTTAGTGTTGAAAATAACTGCTTTGTTGACACAGTTGCCTAAGTGAAGATTGCAGCATTGAGCAAAACCTGTTTTAAATGAAAACTAAGGTTTTAGCTCCAAGTGCTGAACTAGAACTTGTGCTGAAGCTCTTTTTACACTGGCTCTGGTCCACAGGTGGAGGCACCTCGGTGCAGCATTATTGCAGCTCTCTGTACAGGAACATTGAAGGGGAGATTTACTAGACACACATTCCATTATGACCACTCCGTCACAGTGATTTGCACTGATTATCTTTTCTGGCACCTATATCTCTGGACCAGGGCTCACATTGAGCACCAGGACACTTCCCAGGGGCCTGGCTGCCGAACTGGCTCACTCATTGATCAGGCAATGCTCAAATAAAAAAATAAAAAAAAATTTTCTTGTATTTACTTTATTTTATATCTTTTTTCAATTTCTTTTATGTATATTTTTTTATCAAAAAAAACTTTGAGCGGCCATTACGTTATCTGCCCCATTGATATTGACACACTTTTTTTTTTCAGCACGGACAGTAAATCACAGACAGGTGCTGCATGTTCAGCAGTCTTTTGCAAACATGCTGAATTATACTGTTGAATGCAGATAAGGTTAGGTAAAGGATGGCTAGTTAATACATGTCAATATACAATTTTTAGGCTATTTAACAATACCAATGTTGCTTATTTTACCTTCCTTACTTGTAACTTCATGCTAAGAATAAACCCAATCTTCTTTCGTTTCTGTACAAAACTTGTGCTCACTATTGCACTCATATATTCGAAAGAAATCTTCATTGTCACAAAATACAGAGCAGGTTCAGGGAGGGTCTGCACAGGTGAAAAGAGAATATTGGAAACGGAGAAAAATATCAATGGCACAAAATGGAAGACAATATTTTTATGTTTCCTCAATTTTTTTTTTTTTTTTTTTTTTTTTTTTTTTTTTTAAGTAAAAAATTTTTTTGCAAGCTAAACATTAGTTGAACAAGAACTGGTTCTTATACATTTCCAAAAATAAACAAATGAAAGGGGCGAAAAGGCCAAACACAAGCCCTTGATTTGCATTTAATTTGTGAGTTTAGCAAGAATATTTGTGGATGTTGGTTTTTAACATTTAACAACATATTTAACAATACTTCAGCCATTATTGTATCAAATCGATCAAGAGAGCTGATTCATATTTCTTCTCTAGGTACTTTATTATGCTAACATTTAAAGTCACATTTGGCCATTGGCCTCATTCAAAATAACATAATACTTTTCATGTAATCCTTCTGTCTATGTAGGTTTAATGCTCCTCGGTAAGGTACAAAATACATTCCTTTAGCTGCAGGTGATGGGTTGCAGATTTGAGTGGCAAGATTATTGTGGAATCCAGTTTTATTCAAGCTTATTTAAGTTGCAGTGATGCAGTGGCCTTTTTGTGCCAGTAAATGGTTAACCAGTGAGGTGTTGGCTCATTTTGAAAAGTTGGTGAGGATAATGTTTGTTCTACCTGTAGCTGATTTGTGTAATGCCGTCTTCTCGAGGAGCCCTCAGATAAAGCAGTAGTTTAAATGGGAACAGTTCATGTTCAGTAGACACAGTGTGGATGTTTTAAGGCTCTATCTACCTGACGGAAGGAGGATCTTCAGGGAAACAGGAATGTTGACGTTATCTGGTAACATCTGCAAGTTCCTCATTTCACAGCCAAATATATTTAAATTAGGGAGGTTGCTGTGGTTGGTGACGGCAGTGTTATTCATTTTGACTCATTGCAACTTAGACAACAGTATTTTTTGGAAAGATGTGTTTTTCTATTAAACAATTCTCAAAATTGTTTTGGCCACATTACATGGCACATTTTTTCTAATGTTGTGTTTAAAGCTTTAAATGTTTTCATGATTTATTGCAGTAGCATTACCCCACATTAAATCAATCCTTCAATCTCAGCACTTTTATTGAGTAGGGAAAAAAATTGGGAGAGATCCTGGATACAAGTGGACAAAATTAACATTTATTGTAGGGTGGCTCGATTGAAAAGGGTCAGCAGCCCTTTCATCCATCAGCTGAGGTGGTTCAGACATCTGATAAGGATGCCCCCTGGGTGCCTTCTCCACATCGAGAGGAGCCAGTTGAGGTGGCCTCTTGGACGCCTCCCTGGTGAGGTGTTCCAGGCACTTCCCACTGGGAGGAGACCCCATGCAAAACCCATATCTCTGCTCCAGTCGTCAAAGGCTGATGTCTTGCCAGCTTTAGCGGCCCTTGAGGACCGACTTTGGGCACCCCTGAACTTGAGGATATTGCTAAAGAGAGTGATGTCTGGGGCAGAGGTTGCACTAGAATCTTTTGTTTGTCATTTTGACTGACAAAAAAATCAGTTCTGTGACCTGAATGCTCCGCATTGAGCTGAACTGCCCTATGGAGGCTAATTCCGCGCTCTGTTGCCCCACTGAAGGCTGGAATTAAATTGTGGAACATTTCTCCAAGTGATCAGAATTGGACAAGACTCTCTGAATGACGGTGTAGGTACCAGATCTGCTCAGGGGGCCCCTGGTCTGAGGGGTGAGGGCCCCGTGACCCGATCCTGGATACATGGAAGACAATGGATCAGATGTCTTTCCAAAATCACAGTTAGCACAATTACTAATACCTCTAAAATACAAATCAGAATAAATGAAACTAAACATTTTTATTTTATTTATGTCTTAATCTAATGGCTTACAAAGCAATGTGTGATAGCATCAGGTTTCTGTTATGGCAGACTGATTTTCCCCCTAATGCTCTCCTTCTTGGAATGAGTGCCATTACGGCAAGGCCAAATCAAATGCGAAGGAAAAAGCAAGGGAAAAAAATGATTGAACACTTATGAAGAACACAACCCAGCTCATGTCATCTGCTCACTGCTTCTATGTGTCTGTGATTACACCTCTGTGTGTGTTTCCTGCCTGATGTCTGAAGTCTGTCTGTGACAAGGTGAACAGTCATCTGCCATGTGTGTGTTCATGATCTGAAAGAGAAGGCTTTCAACAAGTGAGATTAAAGCAGGCTAGCATTCAAGCTGAACTGCAGCGCATGCACGCACACACACAAACACACAATCCCATCTAAAAGAGTGGCATCTGGCCGAGTGCCAGGCTGCACGCTCACACTCTGCAGCGAAGCCGTAAGAAAGAGTTGCTGTTACTTAGCCCGCTTAGAGGTAAGTCTAATGAACAGGTCAACTCGAGAATAAACTAATAGGTGACAATATAAGGTGTCTTTGTATTAGGGATTGATCTTTTAAACAGAAAACCATTCAAAAAAGTGTATAGAAATAGTCTTGGTCAGAATTAGAACTGCAGGGTGGCAGAAAGGAAAAGGAGGAAAAAAATAAAAATAAATAAATAAAAATAAAAAATAAAATCACAATAAATCATCAGATATACATAGAATATCTCAGATTATATAATAACGCTTTAAGAAATTCCAGAAATACATACTTTTCCAGAATCATCTCAGAACATAAAAATAATCCCAAAATTCTGTTTTCCACCATTGACAACATTTTGCATCATAACTCTAAAACTTTACAGAAAACCCCCTCAAACACTCTCTGTGAGGAGTATGCAGACCACTTCAGAGGGAAGGTAGACACCATCAGATGTAATATTTTATCCTCTCAAACAAACATGGTTTTAGACAAATCAGAGTGTCTGCCTTCACCAGAGGAAACACTGGACAGTTTTGTCCTGGTAGAAGCTGGGACCCTTGATAAAGTTTTCTCCTCAGTGAGGCCCACCACAAGCGCTTTGGACCCGATTCCCACCAGGTTTTTTAAGCAATTTTATGGTTCTTTTAAAGATGAGATTTTAAACTTTATGAATTGCTCCCTTCAGACGGGGTTTTTTCCTGCTGCCTTTAAAGCGGCGGTAGTGAGGCCCCTGCTGAAGAAGAGCAATTTAGATTTTAATGATTCAAACAACTACCGACCAGTATCTAACTTTTTTCATTTTTAAGCAAAGTTTTAGAAAAACTTGTTTTTATTCAACTTAATGATTTTATTATCGCTCATAATGTCCTAGAGAAATTTCAGTCTGGTTTTAGGATGAACCACAGCACAGAGACGGCGCTTTTAAAGATTTTAAATTATTTTAGACTAAGCTATGATGCTAAAAAGGTGACAGTGTTGGTTCTTCTGGATCTAAGCGCTGCCTTTGATACAGTAGACCACACTATTCTTTTAACTCGTTTAAAACAGATCGGCCTCTCTGGTGCTGTTCACAATGGTTCACATCCTACCTCACAGACAGGACTTTTACGGTAAGTTTAGATACCTGTTCCTCTAAGGTCCATAAGATCACTTGTGGTGTTCCCCAGGGTTCAGTTTTAGGCCCAGTGCTTTTTAACCTGTATATGCTCCCTCTTGGCAGTGTTATCAGGAGACATGGAGTTAACTTTCACAGTTATGCTGATGATACACAGTTGTACATCTCCATGTCTCCTGATGACACACGGCCAATGGATGCACTTTTTAACTGCATTTTAGGCATTAAATCCTGGATGGCAGAAAACTTTCTCCAGCTCAACCAGGACAAAACTGAGGTTTTAGTTATCGGTCCTGAGGCTCAGAGAGAGAAACTTTTACCAAAACTACAATCATTGTCTTTTAATCCTTCTTTACAAGTGAAGAACCTGGGTGTGATTTTTGACTCTGAGCTGACTTTTATCCCTCACATTAAAAACATCACCAAAATAGGTTTTTATCACCTAAAGAACATTGCCAGAGTCCGCCCCATTCTCTCTCGGGCCAATACGGAGACGCTAATGCATGCTTTTATCACCAGTAGAATTGATTATTGTAATGCCCTGCTTTCTGGTCTTCCCAAAAAGACTACCTCAGGTTTACAGCTTTTACAGAATTCAGCAGCTCGTGTCCTGATGAAGACTAGGAGGCGGGAGCACATTACACCGGTCTTAGAATCACTGCATTGGCTCCCCGTATGTTTTAGGATCGATTTTAAGGTTCTTTTAATGGTTTTTAAGTGTCTTAATGGTCTTGGGCCTTCGTATCTGTCAGAAATGCTTTTACCGTATGAACCCTCGCGGTCTCTGCGCTCCTCTGGCAGCCGTCTCCTTGTCATCCCCAAAGTCAGGACACAGACTCATGGTGAGGCGTCTTTCCAATATTATGGCCCTCACCTCTGGAACAGGCTGCCAGAGGACCTCAGGGCCGCAGAGAACGTTAATGTTTTTAAGAGCAGGCTCAAGACTCACCTTTTTAGCTTAGCCTTTAACTAATTATTATTTATTAATATATTTTTAATCGCTCAGCATGTTTTACCTGATTTAATTTTTAGTTCAGCTTTTAACTGTTTATTTATTAATCTGCTTTGCATTTTTATTATTTGTTTTACACTTATTGTTTTATACTTTATATTTTATTAACTTTATATTTTAATGTATTTTAATCTTTCTTGCCAGTGTTTCCTCTCTGGGGGGCCCCCTGCATCGGGGGCGGTGGTCGGCTGTGGCTGCCTGGGTGCCCCCCAGGTAGCGCTTGGGTGGAGGTGGGGGTACCAGCCCTCCCTCCTCTGGGCGCCCTGGGTCGGAGCCTTGGCTGCTGCTGTTGATCTGCTGCTGCTGATGCAGATGGCTCCCATGATGGCATTTCCTGGCTCATCTGTACTCAGCCCGCTTTTTGTAGCTTCTAAGTGTGTGTGTGAGTGAGTATGGCTGATGGGTTGGGTTGGGAGGGGGTTGTATTTGCACTGATGATTTTATTTTTGAAGGGGGGGGTTGTGGGGTTATTTTAAATCTGTAAAGCACTTTGAGTAACTTTCTTTGTTTGAAAAGCGCTTTATAAATAAAGTTTGATTTGATTTGATAGATGTGAATAAAATAAAATCAAATGTGCATGGGTTTTTTCTTTTTCTTTGTTCAGCATGAAACAAATAACCTTTTCTCCTGAAATACTTCTTTTAAATTTCTGAAATTAATTTAACTGTATTAAATCTATAACTTAAAGTTGAATACATAGAATTGACTGCAGATTTGACTGGATTAAAAAAAATAGTTCAAGTAGACATTGTCAAAGAGGAAAACAACATTTCCACTTGAAACAGTTGGCGTTAAGGTTGGGAAATGTTTAAGTCCAAACAGAACATCCAGGAAGGTCTTGTGAGAGAGCGTAACCACAACTGCGCATTCTCGAGGAGGTGCTGTTCTCTATCAGTTAGCTGCTAGATAACCTAAGTTAGCGGGTGGAAACATACATTTATTACCTTGTCTGTAGACACGTTGTCTTTAACAGTAGAAGAGAAGTGAGTAGTGAAGCACATCGCTACTGCAGTCGGCTCACATGCTTGATCGTCACAAGAGTGCACATTTTGCTGACTACAGCTCCTCTAACAACCACATGGTGGCAGCACTCTCAGAAAGTTCTGCAGAGCAGGTTTAACAAGGATGATAACAGTTCAAACCTTACCTGAACAAATTAAAGGAGTTATCCGTTTCAGATAAGATATGAACTCATCATAATATATTTAACAAAGCCTCACTTCATAAATACTGCAACAATCCTTTACCTATGATTTTAACTGGATCTAAGCATTACTTTAATACGTTTTTCTACCTAAAAGTTAAATCTGTTTGCTGTTTTGTTTTGTTATTGCCAAAAGTTGGTTGAAATAAGACATGGTTGAGTCATACAACAGTTTACACTCCAGAGTCATTTGTTGAGGCTTAAGAATAAAATAGAATGAAATAGAATAGTAATCATTGTCATAATACCAGTTGGCACAAAAAAGTAAGGGTAGTCTACTCCAACTGAGCCACCATTCACAAAATAAAAACAGTCATAAAAAAGACAAAAACAACAGGGTGTTTGGGGAGTCTATTTGTGTGTTACTGTGTGTGTCTGGGTATGTGCAGTCAGCCTTGTTGTGACCTTTTTGACCGGAAACTTCTCCCTCAGGGTAACCTTTCAAACAGAGGGTGGGCAGAGTTTGAGGGATCTCTTGTGATGGCCTTTCTTTTCCTGCGGATACAGGTTGTAGACATTTGCTCCAGGGTGGTCGGAGAGTCTTCGATTATCTTTTTTGGCAATGTTGAACACTGTGGTGTTTGCATACAGTATATTAGCACACTCCACAGAAGAATGGTAGAAAGCCAGCAGCATTAGCTAAGTTTTGAGATTCTTCTTGCTGAGGACACAGAGGAAGTGTAGCGGCTGCTGCGCCTTCTTAACCAGACCTTGGTGTTACAGGACCAGGAGCTTTCAGCAGAGATATGGGTAGCCAGAATTGTAAGGTACAGTCTCCACCCGTGCTCCATTGATGTTCGACGGTGAGCGGTCTTTTCTGTTTATCCTAAATTCCATATTGAGTTCCTTAGTTTTTCTGGACATTCAAGGTCAGGTTGTTTTCTGAGCACCAGAGCAACATTTTATTCACCTCTGCCTTGTACACCGTCTAACCCTCATCACTTCTAATCTGGTCAAAGCAGTTCCATCTGTGTATTTGATGATGTAGTTTGTTGGGTGGGTCGGAGAGCATTCATATGTGTACAGGCGTACGGCAGAAGGCTCAGAATGCAGCCTTGAGGAGAATCAGCGCTGAAAGTGAGCATGGAGGAGTGGTGAGGGCCGAGTCTGGCATATATTACTCTGGACGGCTTGATGGAGCATTTTGATCCAGGTGCAGGTGAGGAGGGGGACCTGTAGCTTCAGCAGTTTGGTCAAATGTTTTCCCGGGATTACAGTATTGAAAGCAGAACTGTAGTCCACGAAGTGCATTGTGACAGAGCTCTTCTTGTTCTTGAGGCACCCCAGTGCTGTGTAGAGTGTGAGGGCAATGACATCCTCTCTTGATCAGTTTGCCCTGGAAGCAAACTGGTATGAGTCGAGGGAGGGAATCTAGGATGTGCAGGGAGACAGATCGCTCAGTGCACCCGATGATTATGGATGTGAGGGCTATGGGTCTGTAATCACTGAGAATGTTTTTGGGGGATGGGGATGACAATGGAGGCCTTTAGACATGTGGGGACAGTGGGATGAGTCGGGGAGAGATTAACGAGCTTGGTGGGGATCCCAGCTAGCTTGTTTGGACAAGCTTTGACCACCGCCCCAGGGGATACCGTCAGGACCAACAGCTTTCCTGGGATTCAGTGCTCAGGTTTTCCTTGCTTTAGGTTACTGGAGAGAGGTGGAGTCCTGGAATCAGGCAATAGTGAATGCAGGTGTTTACATTAGGCAAAAAAGCTGTTAAGCTCCTCTGAGAGTGTGCTGCTGCTGCAGGATGTAGTTAGTCACCTTCTACATCAAGTGCTGTGTAATTGGTTTGGGCCTAAATGCCTCTTTGCATCTGTGGTGGATTACTGTCTTTGAGATATCCCTCAGTTTCCTCTTCCTTATCCTTGGCCTGTGTGATCCCACTCTTCAGGTCAGCTCTGGTGGTGCTCTATAGAGTTCTGTCCCCCATCTTAAGGATGGGGACCGTTTTATGCAACCTGGACCTTATTTTAATCATACATTATCTTCATTTACTCGCCCAGACAAGTTTGGAGCCACTTGTAGTCCTTCGGGAAAAATCCGCGTGTAACTAAATAATGGGAGTCAATGGTGTAATGGACACGCAGCCTCTAATTAAGGCATTATCTTTCACAAAACTCATTAATTTCAACAGTGCTTGGTTATGAATCGCTAGCTCTATTCCCCTGTGAGTTCAGAGCATCTCAGAGGTGCTATGTTATTGTTTGCAGTGGTTTTTACAGGCTTTTAATCCAACCACTTCCAGTTTACACTAACTGGTGATTTCAATGACGTGGCAGCCATCCGCCACTGCAGCTGTAGTCTACGCGGGTTGGAAAAAGTGAGCCTGTGGAAGCTGAGCTTAGCCCACTTGGTCATTTTGTTTTTGCAATTTGGAAACAGGCAAACCTGTTGATGTTTGCAGTAGCAAGTTCCTCCCTCAAGTACAGAGTAGAAGCCCTTTTCAGACCAAAACTAAAATTCCGCACGGCAGTTAGGTCATTGAAATTAATCATCACTTCTGAGCAGTGTTGCCGCAGTTACTTTGAAAAAGTAATATGATTACTGACTACTGGTTACTACTTCCAAAAGTAACTTAGTTACTTTACTCATTCCTGTATTTTAAAAGTAACTAAGATAGATTACAAGTTACTTTGTTAGTTACTTTATGCAGCTCCCAATAACACTCCACACTGCCTCAACATAAACACAATAACCACTTTTACATATAATCACTTTATTGGAAGTGCATTTTAACAGTAAGAACGGAAATATACTTGTTTTTTAACCTCACATTGACACCAGCAACTATAAAGGAATAAGCTGTGTCTTAGGGACATACTTGCTCTCTCATTGCATGTACAAATGGAGAGTTCCACTAGGGGGCAGAGTAGGCCTACAGAGTACAGAACTTAGATTCAGGCCAAAACAAACATGGCACCCGCATAGGAGATTTTCAGCTGTTTCGGCAGAAGTTGAAGGTAGGACCATATTTACCGCTATTGATACTTGTTTTCTTAATACTTTTGCCGCCATGTACCAAATAAATCTTTTTGCTCAAGAAAATGACAAAAATAGTAACTCACAGTGGCTTGAACAACTTTAATCTGATTACCTGTATGGAAAAAAAACGCGTTAGATTAGTCGTTACTAAAAAAGTGCTCATCTTAGGAGTAACGCGCTACTGAAAAACGCGTTACCGGCAACACTGTTTCTGAGACACTCCGAACTCAAATGGGAATAGCGCTAGCAATTCATAACTAAACATTGGTGAAATGAAGGAGTTTCGTGGCAAATAATGCCTTATTTAGAGGCTGCACATCCTTTGCCCCATTAACTCTCATTATAAGAATACATGCTGATTGTGAATGGATATAAACTCTCCCAAAGGACTCGAAGTGTCTCCAACCTTGTCAATGTGAGTAAATGAATGTAGTGCATGCCAAAAATAAGGTCCAGCTTGCAAAAAATGGTACTTCCCTTTTAAAGACGAGGTGCGATGCGACCTCTGATCAGAATCTGTACTTCTTTTGTCAACCAGGACTTCCTGTTTGGGAAGACCAGGATGTTTCTTTCCTCTGTAGCACTGCATAGCATTGGTAAAAGAGGTCCGACTCGGTACATATATCCATTGTTTTCAATAACACTCCAATCTGTGGGGCAAAGCATGTGTTTACCTGGAGGAGGGCATTTCTTGGCCAGACTGTGATGGGCTGTGTACCTGGTAATATTTGCCTCCTGAGGGAGGTGTAGGAGGTGGGAACATAAAAGCTACAGTACAAAAAATGTTTATCATTTCCTTTGGGCTGAGTTTGAAAAATTACTGTTTCTCTGTAAATGTAAAACAAATCTGATTAAAGGCGTTTTTATGGTAAAGTTTTTTTGTGCATTTTTATTTAGTGTTACTTACTGTTCACAAGAAAATTAGCTGTTTTGAGTTGTTCCTTTGAACACGCTACACAAGAAAAAAGTGTTTATGTTGTAGCTGAACGCGGCGCTTCTATTTAATTCAAACAGAAGCCACAAATCAAAAGTGAGCCAGAAATATGCCCCCAATATGCAGGCCTTGTTGCTCTACGTCATTTGTCTTGCAATCTGCCAAAACAATTGATTGTTCTCATTAACAAGAAACTCGGTCACTTTGCCTGCCTCTGATTTAATTCAGGATTAATGCATGGAGTGTTAAATTGTGAATGCAGACAAGTTTAGAAACCAGACACTGAAACCTTTGCAACATGTCCAACAACTGTTCTGGTGTCGTTTTAATGAATAATTTAATGCAGTGAAGCACCATAGCTATAATTAGTTTTAAAATGATTGCATTATGTGTTATTCTGCAACCTTCCTGTATCCTGAGGTGTATGAAGCTTTTAACGGCGTATTAATAGGACCTTTTGAGGGAAATTCAGTGACTGATGTTTCATCACTGTCAAGGGGATGTTTCTAATTAGGTCATGCAGGATGAGCTGGTTTTCTACTTTTCTAAGTCGGTACTCGGGGGAGCTGGACTCTTTCTGACTGTCGAGGGAGTAAGTAAAACCTGACTGACAGTCATAAAGCAGCAATGTGAGACTTGTTCATGAAACACTGCAGCTTTTATCTGAGCGTTGGCTGTATGGCAAATAATTGAAGAAAAACAGAAACATGATATATGTCTCTCATGATTACAGATCTTGAAAAGCTATGCTTCCCACCCAATCCCTCAATACATTTTAGACATTGTTTTTACACAATACTCAGTGTTGGCAAAAACTGAAAGTGACTAGTTCAGAGGAGACAGTTAATTAAAACCTGGAGATCTTAAAAGTTAAACATCTGTACTTTTTTTTAGAAAAAACTATTTATATTAAGTGCTTTGATACTGTATTTCATAGCTTGTGCATAGTGCTGAGTAGCCACAAGCTCCTTCCATCTTTTATCTTTCTGTTTAGGTAATCACTTTACTGAGAATTTACTGAAAATAATAATAATAATAAAAAAATTGCATTGACAGACCTGAGCACTTTATGTCCCATGGATCATATCTGGCCCATTAGATGTCCATGACTGATCTAAAATGATCAGTTCTAAAACTGAACATGTTAGCAAGCATTAATTAAGCATGCAAATCTTATCTAATTTTAAAATGGGTTTTTTTTAGCAGTACATGGGCTTCTAATGAAGGGTTTCTTTTCTGCCTTCATACACACATGTACTTGAGTGAAATCCCATGGATTATAAATGCGGCTTAATAGCATATAAACCCTCTGTTTGCAGCTATAAGAAATTTAACTCTTTTGAGGCTTTCCAAAAGTTTTTTTTCAAAATGTTCATAGGAATTGTTTTCCTTTCTATCGGAACCACATTTGTTTGATAAGATAAGATCAATCTTTATTGTCCAGCTCAAGTTGAGACAGAAATGTATCTTTGACAAGACAAATGATTTTCGACAATGGTCTGTTAGATGTTCTGCCAATAAATTTTTTCTACACAGACATGCTTATCCATATCTTGTTGGAGCTTGCCTGGTGGACGGTTGTGCAGACCTGTTCCCAGGGGAATTTAGGGGGGTGGGCCAGGCCGTGGCTTATTCTGGGGGGTGGTAAGCAGTTTAATGTAACCCCTGAGCATTTTTACCAAATTCTTTCTGTGTAAATAAACATATTATACATATTTGAAAGCTAAGATTCTTGTGATTGACATTATGTTTGGCAATCAAGGATAGTTCATTACAGTAGACACAGAAAAGGCTTTTGTCAAACCACTCAAAGGAAATCATGTGTGAAGCCATCTCAAATGAAAACAGCCTTTTTTAGATCCACTTGGGTTCAATTAAGGTAATCCAATAAACTAGCTAGTTCGCAACAAGTCTTACAATCGCAATCCAATATAATCAACTGCTGAAACTCATGGTTTTTCCTTTCTTTGTCTTTTTCCCCCACAAGGTTTTCATTATAATTACTGTTAGAGGGCTCATGTTAGTCAATGTCAATCCCAGCTCCAAGTATCGATTTCCGAGCAGGGTTGGGCAATGTGACTTAAAAAAATGAAATCTGGTATTTTTTTCATACCAGGTCTGATTTCTGATTTTAATAGATGTTTTTTGTTTTGTTTTTTGAAACCTGTGTTTTCTTAAAGAAATAGCGAGTGACAAAACATATTCAAAAATATTTTATATAAGATGGGTGCATTGACATCACTCTGAGCTATAGAAGTCCAAGTAGGCTAGTGTATTGGCAAGAAAAAAAAAATCTTGATTTTCCTCAAATTAAATCTTCATGAACAGAAAATTGATGAGAAAAATTGGGAGCTTTATGCACATTCTCAATGCCTCCTTCTCTGTTTTTTTATTTATTTTTATGACAGTTACAGCGTCATTTGCAGGCCTGGAGTTGTTATGATTGTATTTTAGATATTGATATATACCGATATATTGCAATATTTTATTTCACAATATTGTAGCGATATTCAAACGAAAAGTATCAATTTTATTTATTTTAAATTTGAATTGAACCCTTAATGATGACAGTAATTTTTTCTATAAAATGAAAAGTATGATTGCTAGGTGGTGCCTGTTTTTTACCTTCTTTGTTCCAGTGAATCAACTGTATCTAGTAATAATACTGGATGTGTTCTGTTTGAAGTAAGCGGTAGTGTTTTGAATGCTGTGACAGTTTTTCTACAGTTAAATTCTTTTTTAAAAATCCCAATATATGGTCTTGCTCATAGTATTGCGATTATCGCAATATATCATATCGGCCCCTTTGTATCATGATACATTTGGTATCACCAGATTCTGGCCAATACACATCCATATTGTTTTCCTTGTCTTCATGTGGATTTATTCATTTCTGTTACAGATCATGTAGTTTGTAAAAACAACATTTACAATAAGCATTTATAAGGAATAACATTTTTTGTCCAGTTAAGGCCTAAGTCTTGTCTAGAGGTATTGTTTTTTGTTTGTTTAAACAAACACCTAAAATAGAATAACTTTTTGAATTGTAGCAATTTAGATGACTCAGGTCTGCGATGAATGGAAGCTTTCAGAACTGAGTGGATTGCTTTCATTGTTCATCTTGCACTGTGTCATACACATTAGTCTGTGCCCCCTGGGTCCGACATTCCTAAAACCCCCTAGTCCTCATCCCATTCAGACACTAATGTATATATGTATATACACACACACTGGCTTCCCCCAATTCACAATGTGTGCAGCCATCAGACTCTGAAAAGTGACAAAAAACTGCCTCGTTCATCGTTTCTGTACCGCTGCAACAGCGCTGTTGTCAACATGTAAATTACAGGCAAGACCACAGCCAGCCCTCTTCCCCTGTGGGTTCCGAGGTCTGCCGGCCAACACCTAAATTTTGAGAATTTTTAAACAGGAAATTAGGGAAAAATAAGACTAGGTAGGGGGTGAGTTGCGCTTTAAGAGTACAGCCAATCAGCGATAAGGAAAATCAATGGTTCTCCTTGATTGGCTACGTTACAAACGCCAACCAATAACAGGTCAAGTAGATTTTGCGCCTATGTATTTGTTTCCCAAGCTAAATTTTCTCTTGAATATTTGAGATATGTTCTGAAAAAAATACGCAAAGGTTTGATATGTTTGCCCTCTGTAACTTATAATGTCAGTGAAAATGATCTGTAAGGTTTCCTTTTATATTTATGAAACTGTTCAGTAATATTGCTCCATTGTTAACATCTTTTGGCCTAGTCTTTAAAACTCCATTGTTGTACATTGAATTAAAATTTCCGTCTTGAAAGGTTTCTCTGCACTCGGGTATGCATAATCTACGTTAAACTGAAGAGGAAATAGCCTCTTTTGAAAAGGCGGAAGTATGACTTGTACAGTAGGAGTCCTGTTCTCTGGATATGCAGAAGGTCAGGCTCTGTGCAGCGGCAGCTGCGGAACGCAGAGGTCTCCTCAGATTCATTCAGAGCTGGTCCACTGCCAGTCTGCAATTTAGGAAGCCTGTTTGTTGAGTGGTGGCAGCAGTTTAACTTTGGCAGGGCATTTACATTTCACATTAATGGACTAAATGCTTTCTAAAGTTGTTTCTTTTCATTCTTTTCTTTAAAGGTCTCAGCCTCTTTTTCCAATAAATTTGATGTCTGTATTCAATGAACGCCTTGTGAGTCTTTTTCTTTTGAATACATACTGTAGCACTGCTTTTACAGGAGGATGAAGTTTGTCGGAGGAGTGGGTAGAGGAAAACAACTCATTACTCAGGGTATGTAAATGTCTGGCCTCTGATTGGCTAACACAAATGCTACTCTTATGTTGCCTTCGAACAAACAACTAACTTAACTTACTTCACTGTTGGTATCCAGAGACAAATTTCAATTGTTTTTCCCTCAACTATTCGTTCTTGGGTAAAATATGCAACATTGATGTGGTGTCTCTACAAATACCACAAGCTCAAACATGTTCCACCATGATGGTAGTGTTGCTACTGGTTAGCTTCTACTACCAGAGACGCGCTCTGCTTTCTCCTGGTGGCAAAATCAAATCAGACTTCTTGTGGGTGATCTCAAGCCAAGGTATGCAAGACTTTTAGTACTCGTTTTCTATTTGATATAGAAGAGACTGGCCTTTTCTGACTTGGGCTACTTGTTTTTGCTGTCTTCTCCTGCTGGTCGGCCCATGGATCCCCTAGCCGAAAAAATTATGAATGGAAGTCAATGTAGCGATAAAAGTTATTTTCTGGTTCGCTTTGTCTTACCTCCTGAATTACACATATGTTGTATCTCAATTTAAATGATAACTAATTTGGGATTTATTTAAAAAATTTGCAATTAAAATTCCTATCAGAAGTCAGAAGTTGCATATATGACGTCATGGAGCTAACGCTAGCTAGCACATAAAACACTCACCGACATCTTGTGGAGCTTCTCCCACATGTTGGCTCTCACTCCACCAACTATTCTCCCTCAGCATAATTGCCACTTTCCACATGGCCAGATTTATAGTGGTTCTCTCAGTGTTTAATACTCTTTCCTTTGTCCTGGAGGCTAAGGCCATTTGTCTCCTTCTTCGGTTGTAGTCTGCTATATGTTTTTACACAAACCTAAAGTAACTTTTACTGCCGGGTGAACATCTGCATTTTCTCTACATCAAAATGTGTCTTTAAAATTCACGTGCATTATATGTTTGATCCATGGCGCATTTTAAACGGGATGAGAAATTACTTTTATCATGCCATTGACTCATTAATTTTATTCATATATTGGCAGTAGGGGACCCATGGACCGGAAGTAGGATATGACTTAAGCCAGGCGTACACTGTGCGATTTTTTAGTCACGGGTCTTCAGCTCCGGCTCACACTGTACGAGTGAATTGCAGGGGTTAAAAGTTCACAGCTCAGGAGTCATGTGCTCACACTGTACGAACCGCTGTTCGGATGCGACCTGACTGCTCTCACTGCACGACATGACAGACCCGGAAGCAGAAGAAAAACAGGGGAGTGAGATGCGCGCCTGACCCGGAACTGAAGAAGCATAAGAAAAACACTGGAGTGAAGATGCGCGCCTGAGAATTGCGAGGATGCGCTTAAAAGACATGCACGAATGACAAATCGGCTCAAAAACGGTCCAAAATTGCACAGTGCATGCCCGGCCTTAGTCTCCCCATTTCCCTTCTGTGGCTAATACAGGAAATACTGGTTGGGTAAAATCTCTGCATGCACGTTACTCACGGCAACTGATAGTACTAGAAAAACAGCAAGTATTAGACAGTTTCTCTGGGACTGAGACCTTTAATCACTGCAAATAAGAAGATTAGTAGGGGAGACCACGGATAGTTGTAACATTACTCACATTTTTGTCTGTGGCACTGAGGTATTTTTAAGGTAGTCGTTTCAAAATGTAATGCAAATCATTTACATGTCTCAGCTATTGAATAGAGCAGGTTTTTCTCTGCTACGCAATTACTAATTGTATGGTATGGTCTCAAACACAAAGAGTGAAAAGTTACAATTAAATAATGTGGCTGGCTTTGTTTTTTTAATTAGAACTAATTATTTCCTGACACTGAAGAACATCTGGGTTATCCAGGTTGTGGAAACTAACAAACAGGAATTCTGTTTTAGTTGGGGGAAAAAAACTTGAATCAAAAATTTAAGAAACTTTTTATATCCACATGGTGTTAGTCATTACTGGCTGGAGGTAACTTTAGAAAAGCTTGCAAAAAGATCTAAACACAACACAGAATTTTTAGCGCATGTAAACTTTTGTTTGCCAAAATATAATTTAAACCCAGGGGTAACATTTCAGAGTTTAAATATGTTTCATAAATGCTAACCAGCCTGTTAAATTCATTTTGTCAACAAAAGCAAGTTTTACTTTTCATAAAGAGGCTCACTATTGGCCAGAAATATATGAAACATATGAATGAGATAAAAATTGGTTGTAATAGGCTTGATAAAGCCCTGTTTTGATCTTGCTGTTGACAGGGAACATAATGGAAGCTCCTGATTAGACCTGTTAAGAACACATCTTTGTGAGGATATGAAGGAAGAGCCTGTCAGAACATGCACACTGGAAAGAAAAGAATTTTATCACGTTGACAGACTGGAGGGGGTTTGTTTTGTTTTGGCTTGTGTATTTTCCTGCCTCGCTGAAGATGACAGGATGGAAAGGAATCTCATTTCTATCATTCCTGTTTTTATTAAACATCCAGACTCTGTTGCCGGGATACTTTTCTGAGCATTGTGATTTGTGAAAAAAGTAGTAAAGCTTCAAAATCCAAGAAGAATAAATGGGAGGACAATGCAAAACAGCAGAGCGGGCACATTTATTTTTAAATTGCATATAGACTCAGGATGTTAGGACTTGTCTGCAAAGAGATGAAACCAGATGCAGCAAAGATCTTTAATCAAATAGGTGTCTCATCCAGAAGTAGTATGGGCTTATAACGATATCACCTTAAGATGAAACTGAAAAGAAATATTGGAAATGAAAGTAAAATTTGGCATTGAAAAATATAATATTACCTGAGAATCTTAATTTTGAATCTGAAATAAATGTAGTGAAAATATCTGTATTGAAAGTGAAATAAAAATCGAAAGTGAAAAAATGTCCATGAAACTCAGAATTTATGCATTAGAAAAATTAACTCACATCACATTTTTACACTTTAATAATTTTTCAATGCCAATCTTTTTGTCACTGCTGCTGCTTTTCAGCTTCATTCAGCTGATACTCATTTCACGCCGTGCACATGCGCAGGGGGCGGGGCTTCAGAGCCGCAGGTGCTTGCTTTCAGCTGTCAGTGAGTCAGACCTTTTTATACCCGTTAAACCCAGTAAAGGTCCCTTGTAGTTCCTATATATATTTTTAATTATAAAAATGTCCACATATTACAACAAAATCCACGGCTATAGCTTCTGTAATGTTTATTTTGATATAACTTTTAAATCAATCACCGTTGGGGCCTTTCATTTGGCTTAAACCGCACAACGGGGCAGCAAAACATGACTTCCATGGTGGTCTAGTGGTTAAGGGCCTTACTTAGGAACTCTAAGTTTGTAGGTTTGACTCCACTGGACTGCATTGTCCTTTAGACTTGTCAATCATTCTTCTTTGACGAGGTGTCCTGATTCCTCAGTCGGCTGACGGTCTGAACGCTGCACAAAACTTTTACTTTTATGAGCTCCGTCAGCAGTATCTTAAACCCTGGGCATAAGTTTGCTTTACTTAATGTAAAGCACACTTAGTGTAAGTTATTATAATGTTATTATACTAAGTAAAGCATAAGTATAAGTTAGTATAGCCTAATGTTATACTATTTCTTCCAGGCTAACCCATTACTGGAGTTCTGGGCTTCATATAATTAGCCTGTTTATTTGGTTTGACTTAATACTGCCAGTGAGATGTCTATGAACCAGGACAAACTGAGAGCGCCCACTTGTCTGTCAGCGTTTGACTTGACTCCTTGTATGACTGCTGGATAGACGTTGTTTTGTGCTTCAGGAAAACTGTAGCTGGCAGGATATTGGAGACTAGGAAAAGTACATGGAAAAGCCCAGCTTCTTAAGTAGCTTAGCTCAAAGAATCAGTGTCAACACCAAGGATCTTTGTTCCCTATCCGAGTTCTTGGAGGATTTTGCTTTAAAATCCCTTCAGGTTTGGGAAAAATGGTAAAGCTATGCATATCTGTGGACAGTATGTATTTCTGACGTTGACACTCAGGCTTACTATCTTTTTTTAAAGAATAACATGACATCAACAAATGACCAGGTTTTTAGTAAAAATATTAATAAATTATAACTATTACAGCAAATGTACAGACGCACAGAAGGACAATTGAAGAACTTGAGTGAGTGTGCCATCCGTCAGGCTTTATAATCACCCGATATCATTAAGTTCTCTTTATGGGAAGTTTTGATTTTATTTTATTGTTTTTATAAAAATCCAGAATGTGACCAGATATTCGCAAAAATATTGAGCACACCCGTCATTATAATGGCTAATATGCACATTTGTTTTGCCGCACTCTGCATTTTGAAGTAATGGTTAAATTCTGACTTTTTTGTGAATGAAATATATTAACTATTCCTTTCATTGGTTGTCAAACCATCATGGGGTTTTTTTTATTATCAGAAAAAACCCTAAAGAGGTCTTTGCTCTTTTTTGGCAAGGAATAAAAAATGAAGTACTTAATTCTGAAGAGTAGTCACAATAAACTGCTGACTGACAGCTTGCACTGTTAAAACGGGGAGGCCTCTTTGATATACCTGCACTGTCTACCTCTGACGGGCCATTGAGTCCAGTTTAAACCAAAGGAATAGTGGAATGGAAATACACAGTTTTAAAAGAAACCTAGTATGCTTTGAAATCGGGAATTGCATTTGAAATAATTTATCATTTTCTTTGCTTTGTTAGGCTGACTTTAGATTTATGATCACTTCAATTGAAGAAATGTTCCCTTTTTTCAAAAATTTTGGCTTAAGTGTCACTGATTCACCATCTTAGAACATAATCAAAACCAGCATGAGAAGTCCGAGGGAAAAAATGCAAAACCTGAACATGACAATAACCTCTGCAGCCATTCCACTGTTTAATTACGCACAAGAGTGTACACCTTTCAGTTCAGCGCAGAGCAGGAGGAAGTTGTGAGGATGTGTTCAGGCCACAGTAGGTGGACGGTTAGATTTTAAAGGGTAATTACATTTGTTTTTCAACCCGGACCTTATTTTTTTGGCAATGTTTGGTTTTTTTACTAATCCTTTCTGGCGAGTTGGTGGAAGTGCTGGCCTCAGAACGAGTGCGTTTCTGAGATGGAGTACTTGTCGGTGCATCCCTAGCAGGTTTCCGTGACTTACCCATAACGATGTTTTCAAAGCACTCGTCTAGGTAGCACTACAGCGAATCCAATGTTTCCTCGTCCAGGTTGATTAGATGAAAGAAATAATTTGATGGTTAGTTTAAACGGACAAAAGCTGCGTTTGGTTCAAAATTATTGCCTTATTTTACCTGACATTGTTTGTTTATTTTACCAGTATACCGCCATGTTTACTTACGCACAGCTCTCGCGAGAACTCAGCAGCTCATCCCAAACGCACCCTCCCCTTTTACTCATCCTGAGAAGTTTAGAGTCAGGTTGAGCCATTCAGTAGTGTTTATACATCCACTCTTGAATAGTTGTTTCTGTAGAACGGGAGTGCACATGGGAAGTCCAAATGACTTTTAATGGGGAGCCTACGTCACGCCTTTCTCCTTCCGGTCCATTGGTCCCCAACTACCCAAAAAAAAAAAAAGAGAGTCAATGGTGCGATAAAAGTTATTTTCTGATCCAGTTTGAAATGCTCCTTGGATCGAAGATATGATGTCCGTGAATTTTAAAAACAAATTTTGATGCAGAGAAACATATGCACATATGAATACAGCTGATCAGGACTGGATCTATAATTGCTGCTGAACGGGTCAAACGGGCTCAAAACTTCTCAGGGTGACTGAAAAAACATAAAAATTGCTAAAAATAAGGTCCAGGTTGAAAAAAAACAAAAAAAATGTAATTCTCCTTTAAGTGCATTCGTTTAATTTTATTGTTCATACTTAGATCTTTGTTCATGTTGTTCAGATTGAATATTCAAAAATAACAAATACAATTAAAACTATTAAAATACAAAGTGTTAGAGTGAATTTGGGTGCAAGATCCACAACAAAAGAATTGTTCCACCTTCTATTTTAATAAATAATTGTTAGGGGTTCGTGTTTAGTTACATTACTTAAACTGAAGAAAACAAAGTAAACAAGCACTCGACCAGAATTAGGGTCCAAAACTAGTAAATTTTCCCCTCCAGATAGTCCCTGATGTCTAAATCTCTTTTTACTTTCCATGCTTTTATCATGTTTTATTGGCTTTTTTACCACCAAATAATTTAAATCACCATGAATTACTTTGTGTTGAAAGTTTGCTGTACAGATAAAATTGCCTTGCCTTGCCTAATCAGGGTGGAAATGGGATGGATCGGCTGGAATACTGAGGACTGAGTGCTGGTCATTGTCAGTCACAGGTAATTTGTCTTCAATTGATGGAGCTTATCAGGAGGTCAGGAGAATAGAAGGCATAAGAAAAAGAGCTGGGTAATGGAATTCAGGCTTTTAAGCTCCAAGGAACACAGATTTGGAAAAGGCAGTGGCTCTTCTGATGAGATGTTAGGTGTTTGTTACGAATGTTAAGTACAAGGCTTTAAAGCCAGTGCTTGTTTTACAACATTATAAACCCTATTCTGATTTATAATCACTGTTGGGCTTTTATTTCTGACAAACCGCCCTGTTCCACACCTAAAACCGCTCGACAAATGGCAGTGAGGGGATGTGGGAGTGTGTGCTAGACATGTTAAGTCTTCAAGTCACTCCATGTGATAAAAATCACAAGTAATAAAACACGATGCTGTTGCTCTATCTTCATATTGAAAAGTGTTAGAGCATTGCTAGTATCTACATGCAAGAAACTTTTCTGGAGTTTTATGCAGAAAAAACAAAAAAAACATGAAGCCAAATTAAGGGCAGCTTTTGCGCCGTCCTGTGTAAAATTTCCTTCAAGCATCAGAGATTAAATCTGAAAGATTTAAAGCTGTGAGACTGTCTTGAAATTATTACCCTTCCTTTATGCTGGAGTTATTTGAAAACATGCCTTCCTGTTTTGTTTAAAGCTTTTTATTCAATTTAGTTTATTTATATAGCACCAATTCACAACAGATGGCATCTCGAGGCACTTTACAAGAAAAGTAATTTCATTATAGCCGTACAAACATTCCAATCAGTTAAAAGTTTTCTATTTAAATAATCCCAGCCGATTGCATTGAGTCGTTGACGTGAAGTTGTGCCCTGAACTTGCAGACTTCAACCACAACAATCCCTCAGTAATCCTTCATACTGAGCAGGCATATAGCGACAAAGGAGAGGAAAAACTCCTTTAACAGGAAGAAACCTGTGTTGAACTGCTCAACTTTGCGCTGCGCTCTTAAGCCTACTTTATATTTCTCTGTCTGTGTAGAAGCTGACACATGCGGTGGCATTATCTGTTGACGCAAAAGCTTTCCATCACGCAAGGACGTGTGAGGTAGAGCCCAACTTTTTAACTATCCGTAAAACGGACAGCTCACATCTGTGATCGGTCAGCCCAAGATCACTTCACCAGAACGGTGCTCTATAATTGATTCAATTGGTAGATGCTGCAGCTTTTGGGCAGTAGATGCTTATGGCAAGGCTAATTTATTTAAATGAAAAGTATGTTTCTTTTTTTTGTCAACCTGGACCTTATTTTTAGCATTTCTTACATTCATTTACTCACCCAGACAAGTTTGGAGCCACTTGGAGTCCATCGGGAGAAGTTTATATCCACTCGATCAGCCTCATAATGCTTTATTACAGGCGGCAAAGCTCCTGTCCCCACCACTCCCATTATATGGATATGCACTGGCATAACAGCACCCCCTGTTGTCCTATCAGAGAATTGATTAGCAACACTGACACACCAACGGAGATATATTAAACGAAAAGGTCTTCATCAGTATGTGTGTGTGTGGGGGCAAACTTGCTGACTAAGGAGTATAAACTCCGCTTAAGGTCTCTAAACAGGGAGCACCTGTCTTAACCACTACACTACACCCCACTTAATATACAAAATGTGTTACGTCTGTGTGTGTGCTCTCTCAAGGTTTGGAAATTATATGACTATTTTTAAATCTCACCATGTGATCCAGTTCTGGATGCGAGCACGATGATTGTGTTTCCTGGTCTCTTTATGAGACATGGTTTTGGGCTAAGATAAAGTAAAGTGTTTTTTAAGGGAGATTTTATTTTATAAAACATTAGATTATTTGTTTTGCAGGCAAAGATGTTATGTTTTTAGTTAAGGAATGAAACAAATAATTGAAAACCACTGGGCTGCAGAGACAAAGGTGTAACACTAAAAGCTCTTTAAGAAAACCGTTACCTGCAGATTGTGGCCACTGACCTTTAAAGGCTAGAATGCGTTTGACCAAGACTTTATCATGTGGTGATGATTTTATTGCTTATTAGAGTTGTTTGATTATTTATTTTCTACGCTAATGTCTGCTGACAACTGAACTGTAAGTACAGTGAAGCTTCTGCTCAGATGAAATCACTGTGTCTTGCTGTGTAGGAGAAATTCATGACTAATCGGGGGTTGTGTAAGGTTTCCCACGCCAGATGACTCTCACAGGATCCACCGTGTGCCTGGGAACATTTGTGCTTTTCTGGTTGAAACGAGACAGTGACAGCAGAAAGATGAATTTGTTTGTGTTTTTTAATGCATGAAAGCAAGTGAAGGTTTTTGAAGCAAAGATAAATGTATTTTTATTCTCCTAAATACAGAACAGATTTCATTGATGCTGTGAATTTTATGGGTGATAAACTCTTAAAATCTAATTTTTATTTAGCTGTTTTTATAAACCTGTCAGAAATTTTATTTATTTACAGCAACTTACAAAGTTTCCTTATTCCTGTTAAGATGCATCGTTTTTGTGATATTTATTAGCATCTTGACTTTGTCAAAATTTGGCCTTTACCTAAGGAAATGTCCTCCAATTCCATCAGATTTTAAGGACATTGCTCGTCTACAGCTCCCTAAGTTGTTTTTTTGTGTATGATTTCATTCTTAACTCAGTCTAGCATGTTTCAAAGCTTAAATTGTTCTATAATGAAATATGTTTTGTTAGTTTGGAGTATTTCTGTAACCAATATATGCCTAACAAGTGAAATCGCTCTTCAGCATTCCAGCAGACACCTAAAGGTCTGGGTCGGCATTTAATGTATCGTGTATTCATCTACCTCATTGAAATCTGCAATTGCGTCCTAATAACAGTAACCCCTTATTCTGATGCTGCCACCATGGTTTCACTGTGGTTACAGCATTCATTTGCTCTTCAGTGCTGTTTTTTTCAAAACTTAACATTTTAAAATTGTGGAAAAGTAAAACTTTGGTTTCACACATTGACCCGGAAGATTTTGGAGATTTTACCCATGGCGGAATATTTTCTTTTTATGGAAACTGTGTGTCTTGCAATCATACTCTTCAGCGTAGACAGACGGAGCAAACAGGAGGTGGTTCTTGTTGAATGTCGACCACAACCAGTACTTAATTAACCTTTATTATTGCTTTCAGCCTCATTGGAATCTCCCTGACCAGTTTCTATCTTATCTTTTCAACAATTTTTTTTAAAATATACATTATAATGTCACTGTTGTATTTTTTCTCCATTTAACAGTAATTGTCTCAACTTTCTCATAGAACATTAATGTTCCCTTTATTGACCCACATTAGGGAAATTCAGTCATAAGAGCACCAAGTGACAGATTTACTCAGAGATAAAAAAATGATAAATATATATAAAAAACTGAATTGATTGTTGGTTGAATGTTTTGTTGTTTTAGCTGAGGAGCTTGTAAAACCATCAGTAAATTTCTTCAGATGCGCTCCAGCTTTGTTTTTACGACAGTGACGTTATGCCAAAAGCTATCAGAGGGCGACAGGCAAATATCTGCAAAGTTATGGAGTGTGTTATTAAAGAAAAGATGCATATATGAAGAACGTTCTCCTTTGCTAAGCCTGATTTTAGCTTTGTCAGCTTCACTATAATTGATGGCAAGTTTTGACTCAAGACTGACTGACTGAATTCTGAAAATAACCCTCTGTCCACATGTAGTTGGCGTACGGATATCTCACAAAACTGAGTTATTTATCTATGGTTTAGCCTGTCATCCAAACAAAAACATGGTGAAAATTATTCTTTCTAAACATTTGGACCAAAGTGAAGATCTGCGGTTTCTCTGTTTTCAGTGTTTGCCTGTGGACAGCTGCAAATGGAGCTTTTCGTCTCACATTGTCAATGTCTGTGACAAAAAGTCTTGTGTTGACACTCAGAAGCAGCATGCCCTCAGAGCTGTGTTGGCATTGTCAATTGCCGCTTACTTAATTTCCCTCTGGGATCAATAAAGTATTTTCTAATTTGAATGGAATTAAATTATTGCTTGTTTTTACAAGCTCTATTACTGCTGTATGTGGAAGTTAGAAAGTAGAAAGTTACTCTGAGTGGATAGGATTTGGGAGAGCGACGGCCACCTACAGGTCTGGCATGTGTATAAATGTACTTAAAAACACATTTATCCTGCACGTGTTGATGGGAATTATTTTTTTCAATGAAGCGAGGGGAAAAAATGTAAAAACAACAAAAACAGCTATGTGTGTACATAGCCTCAATCAAAGTGGTGGTGAATGTTTTTTTAATCAGAAGAACATGTAGTTATAACACTCATAAGTAACGCTGTGGAAGCTACTGAATATTGTTTTTAAATCTTCTCCATGTAACACATAATGGCTACTGCTTGCAGTTTGTGATTAGCCCATGTGAATTTTATTCAGTAATCTGTTAGAAAAGTCTTTCATAACTTTCCGTCCCACACACATTTTCTCTTGTTAGAAAATTATATAATAGTTTTGTAGCTGGATGGTTAATGGTTAACAAAAATATTTTCTGTTTTTCTTGCACTTCATGGTGGTCTTAAAGGATGAGAGCCGATACAATTCATGAAACAAAGTCTTCTCAAAAAGCAGGTTGGGCCTAAATTCTCCTGTCATCAAGTGGGTTTAAATGCATCAGAATTCACTCTTTCCCTGGGATTAGTCTGTCACACTCCAGTGATAATTCCACTTTCCAATACTATGGTGATTATATTAGATACACTTTCCTTATATGTGATGATCCCTGTTCCCCAATGCACTTTTGTTCACTTTCTCTGACCTGGGCTGGGAGCCTTTATTTGGCCTCAGTGTGTCTCACGGTTTCAGAAGTTCACATGCTGCCTAGAAGCAATTCATCTCGCATCCCGCCAAAAAGTAAACATGCTGACTAAAATGGCTGCATTGGATGATTAAGTACTTGCTTTATGTGTGGTCCATTGGGGGTCCATTAATTTTTTTGGGAGGTCCCCCTGTCTCGATGTTCATCTTCCACAAACTGTGTCTAGATGAAGCTGGTGATTATAGTATCAGAAGAACTCAGCAGGCTTAGTTAGAAAATCATCCCGAATTCGTATAAAATCTCTGGCCACTACCTTGTGAAGGATGCTAGAAATAAGGAAACATTTACAAGAACTTCCTCCTTCTGTTGATGAATAGAAAAATGGAGTTCATGGCAACCTATGTGGCTTGTTTCCTACTGAAAACATAGTTATAGGCCTAATCATAGCAGATAGTGTGGTCATTTCAGCAGCTATGTTTTCTATAGTGGTTATAAAAGTTATTGGAATATTATTTTCTTAAGGATACTTTTTTTTTTTTTTACTTGTTTCAAATTCACGGTTCTCACTGAGGTCTGCCCTTCCAATCCAGCTACTTCATCAGGTACTCCAGTTCAACTACTTGTAAGTGAATAATCACTTCAACCTGTATGCATATATGATGTCATACAGAAATACAGAGAGCTTGTAGAGCTTCTCCCACATGCTGGCTCTCACTTGACCGACTATTTCTCTGCCAGCATAGCCTGCGCTGTCCACATGGCCAGATTTTTAGTGGATTTATTGTGCCGCCTTTCTGGAAGAAGGATACAACGCTAGCTAAACTGCCATTTTCCTTCTGCTTCAGTTGTAGTCCACTGCATGTTTTCCCAAAAAGCCTAAGGTCATTTTTCTGTTGATTGAAAATCTGCGCTTTCTCAGCATCAAAATGTGCCCTTAAAATCCATGGACATCATATGTAAAATCCATGGAACATTTCAGAAAATAACTTTTAGAGCTCCATGGTCTCATCTATTTTTTTGACAGTAGTGGAACCTTGGACTGCATGAAGAAGGACGTGACTTAGGCTCTCTATAGCATTTCATTTAGTCCAAAGGACTCTGAAGCACTTCCGCTCATGCACACATTCACACTCTGATCGCGGTAAGCTACAATGTAACTAAAGCTGCCCTGGGGGAGACTGATAGAAGTGAGGCTGCCTCCGACTGTGCAGTCAAGGCAGGTGAAATGATGTGCGCGAGGACAAAATGACAGAGATGGATGGAGGGAGTGCAGGTTCGTACCGGCAACCCAACAGTTACAGGACCTCCTGAGCCAGTGTCACTGCAAAACATTTAGGTAGCTTGGCAACCTGGTGACTTTCAAACAAAGTCTCAGTCTGGGGGGAAATAAAAGGATTTAAGTGATTTTGGGCCTTGTTCATACGTACCTGGGTATCTAACAAAACCCAGAGGTTTTTCTACGATTTGGTCTTGCATGCACATGAAAACGCATAGCTATGGCAAAAAAGCTATTCTTTTAAAATCTTCCACCCAAAGTGAAGATTTGCACATTCTTCCTTTTTAGCATTTGCGTGTGGACACAATAACCGAAGTTTTAGGTTTCACAACGTCACAGCCCATGACAAAAATGCTCCAACATCACAGGTGTGGCCTTTGTTTACACTCAGAAACAGCATAGATGCCCTCATATTTGTGTTGGCATTATTGATTGTCCAAGCAGCTTTTGCTTGCTTGTTTTACAAGCTCAGTTATTGCTGTATGTACAAGTTAGAAAGTGGAAAGTTGTTCTAATTGGATAGGATTTGGGGAACTACTGCCACCTACAGGTTTGACACGTCAATGAATGTGCTAAACAGATCATTTATTTAGTTTGGTGTAGATGGGGTTTATTTTTTATGAGATTATAAGGATTTTCAGTTTTAGAAAATTCCCTCGCTGCGTGTGTACTTAAACATGACATGATCATTGGAAAGTGCTGATTAACTGGGATCAACTGGGATTTTCATCTAGAATCATCCTTTGGATTAACTGGATGATCCAAAAAAGAAAGACAAAGAAATTGTAGTGATTTCTATCAGCCGTGTGGACGAAAATGTCTTGTTTTGTCTCGTCTTGATTCAATATTGTAGAAAGGCTACATTAGATCAGATACCCACTTCATACAAGCAGTAAAATAAATTCAAGCTAAATAGTTTTAAATCACACGTTACAGCAGATACTGACCAAAGTGTAATGTCACATACGCAGAGAAAAATAAAATTATCAAAATTAAATGCCGCACAAGTGCAGTGCTTAAAAAAATGGATACAGCTACAAATAATCATAAAATCCTTTAAAAGAAGCATAAACTCAATGGATATCAGACCACCTTTAAACTATAAGAAACTAATTAAAAACTCCCATGCTGAACTAGATGGCAAGAAAAGTCGGATTTTCAACAGAAATATAAAAGCTAACAGTGAGTTCACCCGATGTGTAGTGGCAGCGAGCTTCATAACTTAGGAGGTGCCACTGAAAAAGCGCCAGGAGCAGCTGATCTGCTGACTTTAGGGTCCCAAAGGTGAAATGTACATCCAAAACCTCTGAAAGATCACATGGGACGAGTCCATGCAAAGATTTTTAAAAAATGAATAAAGTCATTTTTTTAAAGAAATGAACCCTAAAATGAACATGCAGCCAGAGTAATGAGGAATACTATAATTATCTCTGTTTATTTGCTAGTATTCAGTCTGATAAAGACTGGTTAAAAATTGGCTAACTTTAGTTTGGATCAATGAGAAATGAACGGAAAGAGCCTAGCTTTGTCAGAAAACTGAACACAAAATAAAGACTCCATCACCTTCATAAAGGACCCCCACAGGGGTGCCAGTGATGACAGCTTGAGAAAAGGTCCAGATGACTGATCGCAGCCAGATACCACTTCTGACCTTTGGCTGACCTCAGTGCATCTCTAAGTGCTGACTGGATACCCCCTAATGCCCTGTCAGAAGGACCTCACATACAAACTCTCAGATGTGATCTGTCTCACTGATAACAAGATCTGAAAAGGTAAAGGATTGTGCCAAGAAATAATTTAGATTCTGGTCATGAAAACAGAAGAAAGATTGTGTCTGGGAATTAAACACCACATGTCTCATATCATAAAGTAGCAGAGCAGTTTGTGTCTCACTCTGCTGCTCGTTTTATCAGCTTTGTGTCCTGCGTTACCAGGCCGGACACTCTCCTCTTTGTTTTGCTACTTAGAACCTGAAGCTTCCACAGCTTAAGCTCTTGCCAAGATGAATTAGCAAGATCATTGGCTGGTGGCCAGAGGACGTGTTTACGTGTGTTCTGTGACTTGTGCGCAGTTTGCCGGATTATGCAATACACTTAAGTTGTGCTGTAACCCAGAATGCATTTGGCTGCAAAGCAGGCATGTGGATTCAGGGCAGGCGTGCTGCTGGAAACCAAGTATTATGGGTTTGAGAGCATGTTTCTGTTTGTGTTCAGCAACCTTTAGGCTTACAACCATCAGATCTGCAACAGGCTTAACCTCAGGGGCCTTGAAGAAAGCAGTGTTTTTTCCTTCCCACAACAAGAAATCCCACATTTCTGAATTCTTACTGGTGGCTAATTTAGGTTGGTTTGCTGTGAAGTGAAGCTCTCTGTTTTCATTGATTGGTCATCATAATAGAAGAAATGTAGTAACCTGTTTCAGACTCCGAATGAGCACTGGGGCAGTCCTGAACTCTGTGGCTCTCCAACGGAAAAATCTTTGATATTGTTATATTAATTGGATGAGCTGTTTTGCTTTTTCTTTTTTCTTGACAACTTTCCTGCAAATACGTTTGGGGAATTTTTGTTGGATAATAACAGACTGTGGAGGAGACTCTCCCAATCATCATATTTGACGGAACATGAAAGTTCCTTTTAAGTCTGTGTTTTGTGATTTATATTTCATAAAAGTGATTTGAATCAGAAGCTCTCGAATGGGAAACTGGATTTGTCAAAAGCAGAGTTCTGCAAAGATTTTTCATGCTTTTTCTAAATCAGCAGAGCTTTCATTTCTTTGCAAATGCCAGAGGGGAAAAAAGAAGGCTGCCTCATAAGAAGGACTTTGGTCTAGACATAAAGGTTTCCCAGAGGAAGGAAGTGAATAGGTGGGAAAACAAAGCCAGGGAGAGTTATGTGATTGTTTGCGAAACAATGTGGGCAACATTCCACTGAAAACAACAAAAGCAACACATTTGTCTCTTTAAATTGAGTACCCTCATATGACCCAGCTCCACGTTCAGACCCAGACGTTTCCAGCTCTGGATCCATCTTTCCATTCAGGACCTTCTGTAAAAAGCTTTTTGTTTGTTTGTTGCTGGTACCACCACAGTTACCTCTGTGTTGCTTTCTTTGTTTCATTTTGTAATCATACAAAGGTCCCAACAGTCAAATTGTATTTTATCACCTTTTTTTATGAAAGCTGTGACTAATTTTGATTTAACAAAGGGTTGTTCAATTCATTTAGACTTGGGTCCAGTTCATGAATCTGACACACAATTATGGGCTAAACAACATGAATAACATACCTTTTTTTCACTGTGCGCTTGAAATGAAATAAAACTAAACTAAACTCTTAAAAATCAATCTAAGTCAGCCATATTACAGATATTTAAAATTGCACTCCAATCAATATCAAATCTATCTCCAGCAACAAAAATAAAACCAAATTGCATTGTATGGTACAGAAAGGAATTATGCTATAACAGTGCATAGTATTCAATATAGTATTTAACAAGTATTAAATACATAGTATTTAATTCAGGCAATGTATTGCAGCCAGGTAAGGTGAGCCATGTAAATTGTTTAAATTTTTATTAATTTAATTTAAAATTCAATGCATCAACAAATATAAAACAAAATGGCATAATGGGTAATTATAATAACGTAACAGTGCATGGTATTTTATCGGGGTAAAACATTTCAAAATGCTTTCAACAATAATCATCTTACGCATTACCCAGCTAACATGAGAATAGAATCAACAGTGTCTTAGTTGACCTCTCTTTATATTATTATTATTTGCCTACACCGAAATTGCTCTCAAGCTTGGAACAATATTCGCTTGTCTTTGCTTATAACAAAATCTAAGTCCTGATGTCTTCTGTCTGCGAACAGCAGAGCCCAGTGGAAAACAATTCTGCGTTAAAGTTGTCATGCATAGTGTTGAAATGTCTTCTCAAAATACAATCTTTACACATGGAAAGGCAGTCATTGCAGATGAAACAGGTTTTGTATCGACAGCGATAAACACATATTTCTCTGTCCATTTCTTTTTGAACGGTTTGTTTTCTGAGTCAGCCTTTCTTTTCTTTAAGGTAGAGAGTGACATTCTGACTTGTCAGCAGACCTTCTTTAGAGAAGCGGGTCAAGAAGTTCAGAATGTTGCTTTTTATTGGTCATTTGCTGTCCCTAAAGATGTATGTCTGGCTAAAATGGGTATATTCTAATCTACCTGGAGGAGAGAATGTACTATTAATCAAAATCATGGGTTATACACTGAGTGCTGGTATAAAGTTCCTCAGAGGCTGGACTTGGCCCAAGGGCCTCCAATTGAATACTGCTGATTTAACCCATTGGTCCTGCCCGTGGGACATAATAATGTTATCCTTTTTTGTGACACTTTCTGTGGACATCCATATTACATGTTACTGGAAAGCTTTGATATTTAGAATTCCAATGATATATGCCAATCAGGGATATATCCATCAATGTAGAATAATGTAAAAACGATTTTGTCAAACCAGTTGGAAACGCAAAATAACGTCCAACCTACCGTTTAAAGCCTATGAGCTATGTTGAACCAAATTTTCTTTTCAACATTTACAAGGAGCCAACTAATTAGGGATGTAGTCAACCAAGGAAATGCTTAGTTGACCAAAGTCCTGCCCTGCGCGACGACCAGTCGACTAAAAAAAAAAAAGAGAGAGAGAAAAGAGAACCGTACTGTTTTGATTAAACATTTGTTGGTGGACGCTTGCCATTGAGAACAACAGCAATGAGAAAATTTCAATGATAATAATACAATTCTTTGAAAATTAAACTATTTTTTTAACTGCAAAGTAAGGAGCTCCGTCCTAGGTAGGTAGAGTGGGTGACAGTCAGTCACAATCGCACACTTGACCTATAAATAAATACAACTGCAAAATATACCAAATAATAATCCTAACAAAAGGCTATTTCAAGTGTAGATTAATGAAAACAAAAGCCTAATACTAAAAGACAATGTATTGAGTCTGCATGATAAAGCCGTTAAGGCTACTTATAGATCTGCAGGTCTAGTCCACCTTTTTTTTGTTGTGGCCTGGGGATACGCCTATCACATCAATAAAATCTATTAACTTTTAGACATTAGACAAAGCAAGCTGACTGACACATGTATGTATCGCTTACCGCTTTAAGGCCATTTTGGTCTTCGAGGTATGGTAAGCGAGCTCCAGGCCGTAGAGCTTGCACTCAGCAGTCTTTTTTTTTGTAAAATGCAGCCAGACAAAAGATCTCGATTTGCTGGACGTTATGTTGGCTGTAGTTAAAACAAGTAGTGTTTTAACTGAATCAGAGTAACCCGAACTATATTCCTCCTTACTGAGCACGAAGCAGCATCATGCGTAGCGCAGCCAGCCACAGGTGCGGTTCCCGTTTCTAGAGAGTTCTAGCCGGTGTGCCGAACTGTGGCGCTGTTACACAATAGCGTAAATTAAAGCATTTAAAGTTAGGAATGAAACATGAGCTAATTATATTTAGAATAAAGTAATGTATAACTGCTTAGAAATTAATAAATCAATGAAAATATATTTACTGTTGAAAAAAAATTATGCAACCTCTGGAAAAATAATTATGGAACTGGATGACCAATGATAATGCCGGTCGGCTGAGACGACACCGACCAATTGGTCGACCAAACGACAAAAAATTGACAGCCCTACAACTAATTTACTTTAATGAAACGGTGTTCAACAAGTCTTATGTCCTCGATCCAAGATAATCTGACAATTAAACCTTCAAAATGTATTTCTGATGTGCCTACTTCTCCAAGTTTTTATTCTAACTTATGTTACTAGTTGTCTGTCCTAATTGCTCTCAAAGCACTGTGGCTAAATATAGCTGGAAAATTAAGTGGGCTAGCCTTTTTTCGTTTTACTGTGACTTTTTACCATGAGGTTAATCTTTTTTTTTTTTTTTTTTTTTTTTTTTTTTTTGGTGACAGACGGGGCTTTTATTGTGAAAGTCTCAGCTATCCTATCTGCCTACAGGAACATGTGCACAGATCAACAGTGAAAGCAACACATGAAGACTCGCTAACACTCAAACGACACGGTACAGCCAATCAGAGCAGCACAGACAGACGGGCGGGGCTTAGGCAAAGTTCTGTTTCAGGAAGTTGATGAGGCCATTGGTGGACGAGTCGTGGGACGAGATCTTAGAGGCGTCCTTAAGCTCCGGTTCGATCTTCTTCGCCAGTTGCTTCCCGAGCTCCACCCCCCACTGATCGTAGCTGTTGATGTTCCACATGACGCCCTGTACGAAGATCTTGTGCTCATACATGGCAACCAGTGCTCCCAGTATGAACGGAGTCAGCTTCTTGAAAACAATAGAGTTGCTTGGCTTGTTCCCTTGGAAAACTTTGTGTGGAAGTAGCTTCTCCAGAGCATCTCCGGACATTCCCGCTGCTTCCAGCTCTTTCCGAGCCTCCTCTGAAGTTTTTCCTTTCATCAGAGCTTCAGTCTGAGCCAGGAAGTTGGCCACAAGGATCTTGTGGTGCAGGTTGTCTCTGATTGGATGCTGGGATTGAGCAGGAATGAGAAAGTCAGCTGGAATCATCCGAGTGGATGAGCTGGTAGAAGGCGTGCTGCCCGTTGGTCCCTGGTTCCCCCCAAACGATCGGTCCCGTGTGGTAGTTCACGCGGCTGCCGTCTTTGGTGATGTATTTCCCGTTGGACTCCATGTCGCCCTGCTGGAAGTACGCGGCGAAGCGGTGCATGTACTGGTCATATGGCAGCATGGCGTGAGTCTCAGCCTGGAAGAAGTTGATGTACCAGACGCCCAGAATGGCCAACAGAACCGGCACGTTTTGATCCAGAGGCGCGGTGCGGAAATGTTTGTCCATCCAGTGAGCCCCAGACAGAAGCTGCTCGAAGTTCTCGAAGCCTATGTGCAGAGCGATGGACAGGCCGATGGCCGACCACAGCGAGTAACGACCTCCAACCCAGTCCCAGAACTCAAACATGTGTGCCGGGTCGATGCCGAAGTCCTTCACTTTGGCCGCGTTGGTGGACAGCGCCACAAAATGTTTGGCCACGGCAGATTTATCAACGGCCGCCTTCAGGAGCCACTCCCGGGCCGACTCCGCGTTGGTGATGGTCTCCTGGGTGGTGAACGTCTTGGAGGCGATGATGAAGAGCGTGCTTTCCGGGTTGAGCTGCTTAAGCGTCTTGGCCATGTGAGTCCCGTCGATGTTGGAGACGAACCAGACGTTTGAACCTCCCTCAGAGTAGGGCTTCAGAGCTTCGGTCACCATTAGGGGTCCCAGGTCAGAGCCTCCGATTCCGATGTTCACCACATCTGTGATGCTCTTCCCGCTGAAGCCTTTCCACTCACCGCTGCGAACTTTCTGACAGAAAGCCTTCATCTTGTCCAGCACACGGTTGACCTCAGGCATCACGTCCTTCCCGTCGACGAGGATCGGTGTGTTGGAGCGGTTCCTCAGGGCCACGTGGAGTACGGCTCGGTTCTCGGTGAAGTTGATCTTCTCTCCGCTGAACATCTTCTCTCTGGCCTCCTCCACCCCTCTGGACTTTGCCAAGGCCAGCAGCATGGTCATCACGTCCTGGTTGATCAGGTTCTTGGAGAAGTCCAGAAGGATGTCTCCATCGTCCGTCTTCAGGGTCGTACTGAACTTCCCGAAGCGGTCCGGGTCACTGTCGAACATTGCCCTCATATTCAGACCGCTGCCATTGGCCCGGTACCATTGGCCTGGTACCATTGCTCCAGCTTCTGGAAGTTTGGGTCTGCGCTCAGGGACATGGTGACTTCGGTAATCGGTGCTCGGGTGTCGGGTGTCGGACGATCTACCTGTTAGCCCCGTTCTGGCTGCCACCATGAGGTTAATCTAAAGAAGGAAAGGGTCTTGCTGTCTCTCAGACAAGACCCAATGAGCCATCTGGCTCTGTTTTAACTATTTGTTGTTAAGCAAACACAGGTGTGCCAACTAGGACTGAGTTAAGCTCAGTCTGGGAGGCAGAGATTTTTATGAACAAAGATTTTGAAATTGAACCAATGATCTTAAACTATATTCCATATTTTCACTTCTTTGTGGGAAAATACATATAATTTTAGGCACTGCTTAGGTATAGATTAACCTCTATCCAGCTTAATATCTCATTCACACCCATTCAATTGGCTAAACCCTTAAGTCATTACATTTAAAATTTTGTCAAAGGTAATTTTCTTTCTACTGTTGAAGTTGCCAGAAAATTCCTATTTTTGATCAATTTTTGTCTGTTTTTTTAAGTGCTTGACACTTATTTAAATCTAGATTTTTTTCACACTCATAAGCAGAGATAATTAATTGGCATCAAAAAAAAAAAAAACCCAGAATAGAAAACATTTCCCAATAGCATTTCACCTACATCCACATCTATTCTTTACTGGATTGCATCACATCTGTCAAACAGTGGTTGGGCCTGAACTTTGTTTTTAAATTAGCAATAAAATCGAATCTGTTTTATTTGGTGAGAAGGCTGCTAGGGATGTCAGTGCTTTGGTTTTAATTTAAAAAAGTGTGTAATGAATTTAGGGGTAATGTTCAAGGAGAATTTAAGAATTAAAAAACAAATCAACTTGTGGTCAGGACAAGCTTCTTCCAACTACATATTTTGGCCAAGGTTGAACCTTTTTAAACCGACTCGACCTTGAGAAGGCCATTCATGATTTGATCAGCTCCAGACTAGACTATTGCAATCTTTCTACGTCGTTGTCTCCAAGGCGAGCCTAAATCGCATCCAGCATGTCCAAAATGTAGCCACCTGTTTGTTAACCTAACGCCTCACAATATGCACATATCATCCCTGTTTTTCATTCTTTGCGCTGGCTTCCTGTTCATTATAAATAGATTTTTAAAACTTTTACTGTTTGTTTTTAAATCTCTTTATGGCCTTGCTCCTTCTTTTTAAAAAAACCTCAAAGTGTTTGTATGCAAGGCAGGTCCTTGAGGTCATTTTACCATCTTTAAACTTTTTTTAATCTGTCATAAATATAATTGTTTCCAGCCATGTTTATCAACAACTTTTTGTTTTTTATTGTGGGATTGGTCAGTACACACATGGTTCCTTGAATTACATGTGTAATCCAGATCCCTACTGGTGTTTTACACTTTTAATCTGGCTCCACTCATTACTTTGAGTCTGTCACCATCAAACTCGAGTAGTGCCACAGTGAACACCGGAGTGAATTGGCTACATTTCAGCTCATAGTAAAAGTCTGTACCTCCTTCTTTTATCTGTTTCAGCCTGGCAGACATCTAAACACCAAACATGGGGCCTCTTACAGATTTGGGGCCTACCGTTGGCTCTTCTCACTGAAACACAGCGGTGCTTTTTCTTTTGTGGCTGATCCTGATTCCCCAAAGAGCCAAAAACCTGCTAGAAGCGCTGGTCCAGGCCAGATACTCTACAAGTCTGCACTCTTCCCACAGCTGTGTAAATAAATGGGAAAGAAGCACTCAGGAAATTTAATCTTGTAATTGTTTTGGCTTCCTTACGAGCCAACCGAAGGAGGGCTCCTCTGTTCATGCAGGATAAATGGATCTTCAATGAGAATGGCCCAAGACGTCATTCGACAGCACATTCTTATGAGCTGGGCCTATCTTTTCATTAGTTTTTCTCTAAAAATGTTTAGGTTCATGTTAGAATCGAAAATTAATCATGAAAAGTTCAATCATTCTTGGTAACTCTTTTTCTATTCTGGGGAGAAAAGAAAGACAGCAACAGTTTGAAATAAATATTCAAGAAAAGCAGTTTGTTAAATTACTTGCTTAAGCAGGTAAACATATATATCATTTTTTTGACTGATGGAGTAAAAAAAAAAAAAACGGCCATAATTATTTGGACCTGTCAATTTTTAAGTTATAACATATTCAGTTGTGTTGATAGTTAATCTGCTGTAGTATAAATGCAGTCTCAAAACTTCCTCCTACTCCAAATGGAAATGAAATGATCATCCACTTTGGCTAAACTTGTGAAGTTTTGGATTTTTGCCTCAGAGAAGTGACTTCTCATGGAGGTTTAAATGTTGTTCTGGAGGCTGAATCAGCGCCTTGCTGCCACACTGGGGACTGGAATAAAAATTGCACTTAGGCCAAAGTTTGAAAATGAGGGAACATTTATCCAATTGAAGTGATCAGAAGTTGGAAAAACTCTGAAAGGTATCACTTCACCAGATTCTTAGGAGCCTCAGTAACTCTTTAAGACGCTGTCAGCTATCAGTTAGTGAGATATGTTAGTTACAGTGTCAAGGTCTGAGGTTTTGCTTGCATATAGTCATTGGAATCTTTTTATTCATTTTGATTAAATTAGTTACCTGTACTTCAAGTAAATGCAGTAACATTTTCAATGCTGCACATAAAGTGGTCAGAGGTGTAAGTATTAATCTGTCAAAATGATGGATGCCCTTCAGATTTTTCCGTCACTACTCTAAAAAAACCTGTTAAATCTGGAAAATATTTGGTGAACACGACCCCTGGTGTATATGTGTTTATACATGAGAATAAAATCATGCCTTATGATCAGATGTCATGACAGCCCGCAACGTCGGACCTCCTCTCAGATGGTCTGAGCCTCTATTAACCGATAAATCCTCTGTCACGACACATTAGGCCGCCACAGCCATTTGGTTGGGATGATTGCGGCTTATGTCAAGCTTGTTAGTGTCTAGAGCTGCTACACTCCAGGGGGACTTGATATACGGCTATCTTCTGTTTGTGCCTATTTCCAAACCATTCTCTGATTTTCTGTCAAGGATAAGAAGTGAGGATAAAAGTCTCAGCTGTTGTTTTTATTGATGCTGACAGGCCGTGTGCCTGGTGTCCACACCCTGAACCTGAAATACTCTGAAGCCCTTATTAGCGCTATAGCTGAGTGACTCAATGCTCTTGTTCAATCTGCAGGCTGCCACTGGACGGTGTTTTGGTGACAAGGATTTCCGACGAGGTTTGGAAAACGGGATTCTGCTGTGCGAGTAAGTTCTTGCTGCATCTGATTATGTCTGTGATGAATTGTTGTGATAAATATGTGTGTTTGCCTTCTTTAACAGAATAAAAGTAGATAATGGTTCTTAGTGACTTATTTGTTCATGTTGGCCTTTTGTAGAGCCTAACTTAGCAATATTTTCTGGGTCACTGCCATTATGTAAAGAAAAATAGAGACATAAAATGTAAAAATAAAGACGCTAAAATTACCTTAAATGGGGCTGATAGGTCTCACAGATTTTGGGACTGTTGCCTTGCAGCAAGAAGGTCATGAGTTTGAATCCCAGCCTGGGGTCTTTAATGGAGTTTGCATGTTTTCCCTGTGCAGACCGTGAGCTCTCTCTGTGTGCTCAGGCAGTGAAAAATATTCATTTATTTATTTATTTATTTATTGTAAATTATGGCAGAGTTGGTCCTCCATAAGAAACGGCCTCCTCCTCCCTCTTTTAATTTAAAATTATTTTTATAAAATATGCAAACCATCAGGAAATCTCTAACTGGAGTAGGTAAACACCGATCAAGCTTGAGGATAGAGAGGCCAATGAAAAGGTAAATTATGGCACTGTATGTCATATTGAAAGCTGGAATGTGGGAGGCATCACAGGACTGATTAAACTCAATACTGTCTATTGGCGAGGATGGGGGGTTCCCTTTACAAGGTAGGGTCATTATAGTAATTCCTCTGATGAAAACGGACACAAAAGATGTAATATGATCCATAGAGAGGGTGAGTCGGGGACTCTACAGTTTTTTCTTTATGGATGTTTGTAGGAATGTAACGTATTTTCCCCCAGAGAAAGAAGGGCCTCACTGTGTGATGAGAAATAGCAAAAGAAAGAGATAAACCTTTAATGCACGTGAGTCACTGAGGTACAAAATAAACGCTACTAACAAAACAGGCCATAGCGTGATGAATCTTCAGTCCAAGACCAGAATTTAACATTTTGGTCTACATGATGAAAGCTATGTGTTGTTTAATGCAGAATAATGCATCATCTTGAAGACCCCGTCCCTGCAATAAAACATGGAGGTGATGGTCTCATGCTATGGGGATACTTTCAATCAGCTGGAAGATTGTTGGAGTTGGAGGCAAGATTATTGTAGCTAAATTCAGTGCCACACAGCAAGAAAACATGATCTAAACATAGATCCAAAGTTGCACTAAAAGGATATAGATTAGTGCATGTTTATGTGTTAGAATGACCCAGAACATTGTTGGAAACACTTGAGAACTGAGCTATTTTACAAAGATTTAGTCAAAATGTTCCTTTCTGAGATGTTCCACCTGTTAGAGACATGGCTTGTTTCTGGGGTTGCGGTGAAAAATGGTCATAAAAACTCTTGATGCTGGAGACAAAATGCACGTGTCACACTCTTCAGACTTTTATTTTTTCCTTCCACTTCACAACTATCCTTTGTTTTTGTTAGTCTGCTACATAAAAATTCAACCAAAAGGATAGGTTTAACTAAATGGGAAAACGTTTAAAGTGGTGTGAATATGTTTAGAAAGCACAATGACCATGCAGGTAAATGTTCCTCTTTCTGTCAGAGTTTTCTGTTTATAAAAGCTCAAAATACCCAACATGTCAAAGAATAAATCACATAATAGATTCAAGAGCTTGAATAATGTAGCAATGGCTATATTGTTGCTTTAAGCAACACGCTCTATGTTGTTTGATGGTAGATTTAATTAGAAGTATATGTTATAAATAAACTTAATGTATTTTATTTAAAATATTAAAATAAAGTAAAAAATAAAATTATATATTAAATAAAAATATAAAATAATAGTAAATAAAAGATACAAAAAATAATAATGTCAAATATCCACAAATTTTCTTGCTGGTTTATCTGCAGCTTGACCTCTATTATGAAGGAAAATAAACTGATTTTGCAGGGGGAAAAAAACTTTTCTGTCTTGGTTATATCTGGCTTTGAACATGTTAAAGTTAGTTTTACTGAAACAATTTAAGTGCGCGCCTGTGTGTGTGTGTGTGTGTGTGTGTGTTGTAGCAAAAGCAAGACAGATATTTGACATAGGTAATGTGTGTTACCACTCAAGAACATTTGAACTTTTTGTCAACTTACTGAGTTAAAGTTTTACAACACTTTTATGATTTTGAACTTTTATCCAAATAGTTCAAAGTTTAAACGGAGAAGTGCAGACCTTATTCAGGGTCTTTGTCAATATTTAAGCGGACACTTTGAGACCTTGTTAATATTTGTGTATATTTGTTTTGCAGTTTTATTTTGTTTGTCTTGATTTGGTATTAAAGTCCTTAATGATTATTTCGCATCTGTATCTTTTTATCAGGTTACTGAGCTCCATTAGACCTGGGTTGGTAAAGAAAATTAACCGACTGCCAACACCAATAGCTGGCCTGGTAAGTTCCTAATGTTTTATTATCAAAATTTATAGCCTGTTAAGATTAACTTAAAACGACCTCTGGATCCTCCTGCATCTTTTCTTATATTTCTGATTTTTTGTTTTTCATCTTTTTCACAATGCTTACATATTTATCAGCCCTCTTTTTTTCTGTTTCTTTAACTGTCTAAACTTAAACTTTCTGCAACCTGTGATCATGTCTGGTGAAAGTGCAAACCATACTTTTTGACTAATTACAATGGTGAGATTTTAAGATTTGATTGGCTGCTTGGTCCAGTGGATTGAACCAAAGCCTACACACTCCTGTTCAAATGTCGGGCTTTTGTGGTTTACACAATTAAGACCAAAACAATTATCGAAATAATCGTTTGTGGCAGCCTTAGTGTCAAGTTACATGTGTTCATATTCTGATTTTTCGGAATGACTGTCTGACAATTACAGCTGTTTTCTGCCTGAACACATAGAGAATATTTATGTGTGGACCTCAACGTTCCGCAGCACAACTTTAACACCAAAACACAAAAGAAAGGACTATTTAGAAGATTAAATGTTTTTTCCATGCAGCTACAGTAGAAAAAGAAAGATGGAAAGAGCCATAAATGTGTCAGCGAACGCAACTTTCAACAGCATTAAAGTCTATAACACACTGTGCCCTGAACTGAATTATTTACCTGAAACAATGTCAAGCTGAATGCAAACAGCACTGATACTAGGGAAAAACCAGCTGACGTCCACATGGCTACTAGTAGCATCTAATCATCCCAAACTCTGTAAATTAGTAGAATCCCTGTTGATAAGAAGGGATTTTCCCAACAGCTGACCATGCTCCATTCAAGTACGACTTGGAGACTAGGCTGTTGAACTGGCATAACAACTCCAAAGGGATGTAGGCAAAGCATTAACATATTTCTAAACATTAACACTAACTGTTTTCAAGTGGTTATATTGTTTTCTACTCTGGCTATGTCTGTTTGTACTATTTAAAAAAAAATTCTTTTTTTTTTATCTAATCAAATCTACAGTCAGTTCTATACTTTCAAATTTTCAAGTTACAGAACATAATAAAATGTAGTTTCAGAAATTAAAAGAAAGTAAATTAGGGAAAAAGATCTCTTTCAACACAAGGCAATTCAAGGTGCTTTACATGAAATTAAACATAAAGAAATGTGAAAATTAAAACCAAGAAAATAAAAGAAAAACTGTTGAAATACAAGAATCAATTGAAACATCTAGCAACAACATTATGAAAATTAAAAACAGAGCAATTGACAAAGCCATAACAGTAATTAACAAGAATGAACGCAAAAGTCGTATCAGTCACTCATAAGCAAGTCAAAACAGATAAATTTTTAATTTTTTAATTTAAAAGAGTTCAGTGATTCTTCCGCTTTGCATTTATCCAGCAGTTTGTTCCAAACATGGGGGGCGTAGAAACTGAAAGTTGCTTCTCCATGCTGGTTCTGGTTCTGTGGATAGGCATTAGACTAAAGCTGGAAGATCTGAGTGACCTGGATGGTTTGTACCACAATAACAGATCTTTAATGTACTCTGGTGCTAACCCATTTATTGATTTATAGACCAATAAAATCAATTTGAAATCTATTCTCTGAGCTACAGGGACCCACTGTAAGGACTTTAGAACTTCCTAGTTCTGGTGAGAACAAGAGCACCAGCGTTTTGGAATAAGCTGCAGCTGTCTGGTTTATTTTTTTAGGTAAACCTGTGAAGATACTGTCACAGTAATCAAGGCGGCTAGAAATAAATGCATTAATGAGTTTTTCCAGATCTCCTTATGTCATCAGACCTTTCATCCTAGAAATGTTCCTAATATGATAGAAAGCTGACCTTGTTATTGCCTTTACGTGACATCTGAGGTTCAGCACAGAGTCCATTATTACACCTAGATTTCTGGTCTGGTCGTTAGTTTCTAGTTGGAATAACTGACGCTGTGTGCTGATATTTAATCAATCTTTTTTGGGTCCGAAGATGATTACTTCAGTTATATTTTTGTTCATTTGGAGGAAATTTCGGAACATCCAGTTGTTAATTAGCTGAGTGCATTTATTGAGGATTTCCCTGTGCTGTTCAGTGCAGTTTTTCATTGTTAGGAAGCTATTTAAATTTATTTTTTTAATGCTTTTCAAAGAAAAATAAAGTCATATGCACATTTGTATGAATTTTTCTTGAATAAGTTGTACTGAGAATGTACCAATCTGTAACTTTAAAACCTCAAATATATACCCAACAGTGATTTTTGTGTAGTATCACACCCCGTCTTCCAGTCTTTGCATCATCTTTTTTTCACCAAAAATAGTTCTTCCGATATAGATCTGAGAGAAGCTTCTCTTTTAGAAATATGAATATTACATATTGTGTGTGTTTTCTCTGAGGAATGATCAGTTTTAGCCCCTCTTTGAATGTGAGCCTTTGAATTAAAGTACATCTGTGTCGTGACAGTTTTTAACAGAGTACAGTCAAATACTGTAGAGCTCTTTCATTTTGACCTTTGACCTTGATTTGAATGAAGCAGCTATTCAAAACTAGTGCCCTCATATAAACAGGTCTAAGAAAGTTGATAGCATGGGAGCGCAACTCGCACTTTGTTCACTGTAAATCCCAGCTTTACTTCAACTGAATGGATACTGAGGTGTTTTCAAAGTTAGTATCTGCAGATATTTATCTCAAAAAGGATCTGAGCCCTAAATGTAGTTCATTATAGAGGATCACATGTATAACTTTTTTTTTTTACTGAATCAAATGATTTAAAAACATAATAATCATCTTAATTTACTGTGAATTGAATGAGAAAACTTTCATGAGTGTTAGGCGAATAAAGTGAAAAATTCTATTAAAAAAATTATAATAATGGTTGTTGAATTTTGGGCAATAACTCTTTAAAATGTTTTTTTAGTTTAAATTTATTATCTGGCATCATCAGGTTGCTCCTCAGTATTTTAGTCAGGTTGAGGTCTGTACTCTGATTTGGCTGTTACGACACCTATTTCTTTACTTTTTCACCCCTTTACTTGTATATTTGCTACAGTATTTAGAATCATTGTGATATTTCTCCATATCCAAGCCAAGGCGACATCATCATCCTTCCACCACCGTGCTTTACTGTTGGGATGAAGCGTTTGTGCTGTTTTTAGTTACCTCCAGTCATGCTTGTAATCATTATTATCAAGCATAATTCCTTTGATTTGATCTGGAAAAATTGCTTTGTTATAGAATTCAGGTATATTCAAGTAAACTAAACCCAAGTGATGCTGCCATGTTCCTTTTTGGAAAATGAGTCTTCTCCCTGAACTCTCCAAATCATATTTGTTCAGACTTTTTTCAATTATCCGATCATTAAATTTTTGTTGACCTTTAAAGCCTAGTTTATGCTTCTGCGTTTTGTCGGAGACGGATTGACACAATGCCGTTATCCGTTGACGGAAGGCAAGGCAATTTTATTTGTATAGCACACTTTCAACACAAGGCAATTCAAGGTGCTTTACATGGTTAAAATTGGAACACAGCATAAATTAATTTGATGATTAAAATACATGAAAGCAATTACAATAATACTATAATGAAGACAATACAACAATGTAAGGAGAAGTAGTTAAAAACACAGTTTTTATTCACTAACTGATTTCGCTGAAAAGCTCACAGTTCTTAATAAAAAAAAACAAGAAAGCATTGACAGTAATCAAGACTATAATTTGTGTGAAAATTTTAAAAAAGCAAGTAAAAACAGTTACTCATAGCTCTTTGAAGGGGGATGCATTCACAAGTTGAACTATAAAAAAACTATAAACGAAAACGTCTACATCAGTACGTCTGAGTGCAAATTTGCGGTCGGAGAAGCATAAACTAGGATTTAACTATGCACATATATGACACTTATATGCAGTTTATATACACATAAACGCTGCCTATATACAGCATATATGTACATATATTATTATATATATGCCGCATATATGTATATAAGCCACATATAGGCCAAATTGAGGTGTACATATGTGCATGTACAGGCTTAATATGTCTCCAGTATTGGTTATTTATATCAACACATAAGCTCTATATCTTACTTATTAGATATGTCTCCTATATAGCTCATGGCAGGATCTGTTTTTTTATCTCACTTTGGGAACTGTCATATGTTATGCCTAGGTCATTTTTTTATTTTTAAGATAATAACTGTATATTTGAATATATAATATACAATATATAATATATCTGAATATAATATATCTGAAGTCCATTACAGGAACAAAAATAATCTAATAACTTCTGTATTTGGATTCACTCCTAAAATCAACTGCATCTGCTCAGGAGCGAACAGCTGAGGAGCAGCCATCCCTCATCCACATGATCTTTGGTCATTCCTGATGTCTTTGCACCCTGGCGTGGTCTGGATACATGCATTTGTTCATAGAGTTTGTCACACTGATGCTGATCGACTAATCTGTTCAGCTCTGCCTGGCGACTCCTGCCTCTTAAAACCCATGAAAGTGGGAACAGTGTGCTTCCTTTTTTCTATGGCTTTATTAACAGTAGTTAAACCTTTCTTTCAGGGGGCGATTGTGGCTCAGGAGTTGGGAGTTCCTCTTGTAATCGGAAGGTTGCTGGTTGTCTCTGTCATTGTGTTCTTGCGCAATACACTTAACCCGTTGCCTACTGGTGGTGGTCAGAGGGCAGCCTTGCCTCTGTCAGTGCGCCCCAGGGCAGCTGTGTAAAGCACTATGGGGTCCGTAGGGACTAAGTAAAGTGCTATACCATAGACCTGTACAACTTTAATCAGATTTACATTATTCTCTTTAGAATATTTTTTTTCCTTGCTTTGGCTCACAATATTTGATCAGTAGACCCCAAGCTATCAACTGTTCAGTTTATGCAAATTCAGCCATTCCCATACTTCTCTGTGGAAATCATCTAAGTTATTAGTCGTTAAACCAGGAAAGAGGAAGACCGGGCCTGCCCATTGAGGCGTCAGCCACGCACAAGACCGATTACAACATCTGTGTAAATATTGCAATCATGCAATGTATTGAACCTTTACGTTCTATTTATGGCCACCTAAATACCATTTTAACCATCCAATAAATATATATTTTTTGAACAGCACTCAGTTCCTATAACCATTTTAGCTCCTACTCTGACGCATGGTCTTTTTGTGGTTCCATCAGAAGTCATATGACGTTGGTGTTTGGTGAACTCATAAACTACACTCCTCGCTAGATTTCTGCTTCTTAAGGCTCCACCATCAAAAATTTTTATTAAAATAGTAAAAAATAAATGAGAAAAAAATTAAACTAAACATTATTAAAACAGGCGGTTTCATAAAAGTTTTCTATATCACGGTCCGTGTCTCCTGTGCGAAGGGAATCTGTAAAGTTTCCCCTGGGAAGGGTAAGAGAGAACTAAATTGAATAAGAACTAAATTCTAAGAAGATAGTTCTCTTTCCGAAGGCGGCTATTTATGAACTTGATCTGGCTCAAAATGGATATATGTTTGACAGCCGTGTTCTGGTCCATACTCCATACCAGATGGTTGGGGTAATGCACCAATTCTTTTGTTTGGCAGCCGCCAATAAACATCAGGAAGGAGAAAGGCAATGCATTATTGTTGGCTTTCACAAACATGCTAAAAGTAGTTATAATAAAAACTTAGGAAGAAATACACACAAGGAAAGAAACCATCAAGATTTTAAAAACAGGACATTCTGTCGGATTTTAGACGCAAGCAGTATTAAATAGCTATTTTACTGGAGTACATTCATTGGTCGTTGTGGACGTAAAAAGACAGTTTCCTCGAGATGATTGTTCTGTTCATACATGGCTTCAAATGGTGACTGCCACAGTACCTTGCTTTGAGTGGTTTGAAAAAAAGTCTTTAATGTGTCTACAGTTATGATTGTGTCTTTGATTGACATACATTGTTGGAATCACAAGAATCTCAGCTTTCAAATGATGCATAATATGTATACGTACATAGAAAAGGTGTTTAAGAAAATTGTAGATTTGATGCAGAAATCCCCCACTGTGCATATTGATGCTTTTAAGATATATTTGGTGTTGAAATTTTATATTATGCTTTTTAATATACTATGTTTTTACTTAATGTTTTTTTTTCTGTGACAGTGTAATTTAAATTTGTATTAATATCAATAAAGGTAGATCAAAATCTTTGTAACTGAAATATAAGGGTTGTATTGACTTTACTTGTAGTCAATCAGCTGGGTGAAGGCGGATAAGTGTTTTTGATAGGCTTCCTTTATTTGACCAGAACATCTTCTTGTTTGTATGATTATTCCGTTTATATTATCCAAGTTTACACAGGTTGTACTGATTTTTCTTACAAATGCTGTGCTGCTTAGAGATATTCAAGACAAAAACATGATGTGGCAAACGGTAAAAACCATGCGCTCACCCCGCCACCCATGCACACTTGAATCTGCCAAATCACCTGTGGACACAACTATATAGTTTATGACGCGACCCGCCACATTTATCATAGGTGAAATCTGATGGAAAAATAATAAGATTGTTGAGTTTGTCTAAGTTTAAAGAGAGTTTCATTATAATTAATGAAAATATAAGTTCTATGATGAACCTTATTTTGTTTTTTGGCTAAAATCAAACTTAGCATTTTAATTCTTGTAAATATTAGAAAATCTAATTTTATTTGGAACTTAGCAAATCATAACTGAGCCCAACGTGTCCAGAGTGGGCAAATGGAACATTTTGTCTCACAAGTTGCTGCCAGTGGGTCTTCTCTGGCCCTGTGGATTACTTTTCACAGGCAGCTCTTTATCGTGCACTCCCTCTTAAAGTCGAAAACGGCTAAAATTAGAAAAAAAGAACAACAATTGCTAATCAGGTCAGGAAATTTGGGTATAGGTGTGCCTTGCTTTGTGAAACAATCCTTTGATATCACTTTCTCAGTGGGTGGGAGCTTTGGTGTCTACCCAAGGAAGTGCAGCACAGAGTTAGAATTTATCAAGATTACTGACTGTTATATAACATATTAAATTACTTTACTGTGTTCATTTTGGCAAAAGCGTTGTTTTTAAAACAATATGCAGTATGTTGTTTCTGAAGTGCAAATCACTGAAGCATAAAATAACAATGCAAAGAAAACATCCAATCATTTACAGACGCTGACAGCTACTAGACCAGAAAAACAGGAATTAACCAGTACTAATTGGCCCAAAGTGACAATAAGCAGTCTACTGTAAAGACTCGTTTATATAAGTAAATTGACGTCAGCACATAAAAAGTAATATCAGAAGAAGAACAATACACCTTAGAGGTTTTTTTTGTGTCTGAACGATAGGTTCCTTTATTCTCTTAAAGTTTCACAATTTTATTGCTATTGCTTACTTTTCCCTTCGTCTTGCTCAAAGAGGTGATAAACACATAAACAAGAAGTTAGCTGTTATCTGAGCAATGGTAATAAATAACAGCTCGCCCCCACCCCCCCCCACCTTCCTCTTCCTGTTTGGAGACTAATGGGAAAATGAGTCTCTGTGGAGTTTAGCCTGTTTTGTAGTAAGAACAACCACCTCATTGCTTTGGCAGGTTGACCTCTGTGACCGCAGGGTTAAAATACCAGACTTCAATGGATCTGTTTTTGTCAGTTTAAATAGACATGATACCTTGCAAGATGAATACCAGTTATTCCCTGTAAAAAAAATAGAAAATAAAAACATTTCTTGCCAGTTGTGTAGACAGTGAAAGGCTGCTGTTTTTACCTTTTAGGATATTCTATATTGGATCAAAGTGAACAAGACTTTTTGGTGACCTTTGCCCTTACAGTCCTCCTACAAACATTTTCAGCCATCACTCATCTGTTGTTGTAACCACCCAGTTTCCTGCAGCAGTGGCCTGCCTCCTCTAAAAGAGCTGGCATACACAGAGAAACCTACAATTGTATGCACTTTGCAGTTTTGTCACTTTACGATATCTGATTTATTTCTAAGCCCAGTCACCCCGATATATAGAGCAGGGATCATCTCACTGTCCAACAGAGGCTAAGCGACAGAATGGTTTATTCTTTTACAACAATCCTCAGAATATACTAAAACCTGTAAAAGATCAGGAGAAAATTTGGTTAGAAGTTCTTAAGATGCCAAACTTGTTAAATTCTTGTTAAGAATCTAATGAAGCACTCGTCTTCAAAAGAACAGAATTTTCATTTCAAACAGTGTTTTGACTGTGAATTAAATTCTGAGGATTAGAAAACTGCAATATGTAAAGAAATAATCTGGTATTGATACTTTTATAAAGATTTGATATGTTAATTAAAGCCCCCTTCACATTTATTGGCACATTTACTCACCTAGCCTACTTTATTTTAGACTTTAATTCTCTTTCTGACTGTAGATGTGAACAGGTTCACATCAGTAGTTGGTTCTGTTTATTTTTATCAACACAAACTTGCTTTACTTGAATTTTTAATGGTTGGCTTTGACAAATGTTGCTCTGTTTCATATTCATACGTTATTTGAAAAAAAAGTCAGAGATTATTTGTATTTTTGCTGATTCATTATTATATTGATTAATTGTGACATGAACCATGCCAAAAGGATAGCAATTCAAAAGTGTTAAACATCTAAATGGGCTTTATGAATTGCCTTTGAGTGAGTGATTAATACCATATGTACGTCATCATGCTTTATTGCTGTTTCTAACGCTTTATTATATGCTGTGTCATGCTTAATTACTGGTTTTAATTTTTTAATTATGTATTCTATGCTTTCAATTATGCATTGTATGTTTGTTTATCAATGAATCATGTAAACCACCTTGAATTACCCTGTTGTTTAAAGTGTGCTATACAAATTAAGTTGCCTTTCCTTTCCTTATGCTGATAGGCACATGATCAAGTAAGAATACTTTATGGCTCACTTTATTTATTTTTGTTGGACATCATTCGTTGAGGTGGGATGCGTTTGCAAGCTGAAGTAAATTAACTCTTGTTGACCAGAGGCGTGACTGCAATGGTAGACAGAATCGCCAGAAAAGTCAGCACCCCCTGCTGTCCATGTGGGGAAATTGCTTTGCAAAGCTGACACATACAGAGAAGTATTAAAGGAAAATGACTCTTGCTGATGGAGAAGTATAAACTAGGCTTTAGGGGACAGACTGGCTGAAACTTATAATAAAATAATTTGCACTTCTGTATTGAAAGGAGGATCTTTTTTGTTGTGTATCATGTTGGCAGCAATGTCCTCTTTTTCTCTGGACATTTCTCTATTCATGTGCTAAATGCTCTAAATTTCAAACATTTTTGCCGTTAAAATGTCAGCGAGATACACGCATGTGCATTACAGTCTCAAACTTTTAGCTCTGCCTCCTCCCGAACAACAATCACCTTTCATACACTCTAGCATAATTTCACTCATAAATAAGTATTAGTGTCTCAGCTGTACCAGTATGACTGGTGACTTTATTTTGAGTAGCTAGTGGTGCATGCATGCTTTTATTGGTATGAGAGAGAGAGAGAGAGAAATACACATTATGTCCTGTACGGAACGTCATAGTTGATCCCAGCGTTAGGGCTGCCCTATCTGAAGTTAAACAAGTTGAAGAAACTTTTGAGTACTCTTTCAAAAAGGGTGTGTGAGTGTTTGTATCTGTGGGTGGGGTCTCCACCCCCCCCCCCCCCCCCCCACCAGGAGAGCAGAGATGGCCTCGTCCCAAAAACACAGGAAGCTGCAGGGTGGGTTTAGAGGCAATGTTTGCTCCATGTGCAAAAGGAGCGTGAGAACAAGTGCTTTCCACGTCGTGCTTATGTTTGCAGCCATGCATTTATTCTGATGCCCTGCAAGTGTGCAAAACAAAACAAATATCCTCATACTCAAAGTTTGATTATATTAACCCTAAAGGAGGCATCTAAATCCTCCTTTCTATATGAATAAGCTCATGTTCTGTGAGAATATGATCATGTAAGAGGAAAATAAGATGGATTAGGACACCTGGGGTGAAGAGGAAGGGGTGACACCCTGAGAGGGAAAGAGAGGGAAGGGCTTTAGATTGTATACCTCTGAAAGAAGCACAAAGAGAGAGAGGGAGCGGGGGAGAACCTGGGAACCCGAGAGAACTTGAGTCAGGTTGCATCCAACAAAGAGTTTGTCAGAGCAGTCACAGGGGAAGAGCGAAGGACTGCAACGATCAGAGGAAACTTAATTGTAAGAAAGAAAGAAAGAAAGGAATGACTAAAGAAAAGGAGGGGGACAGATTATATGAAGACGATTATTTAATCAAAACAGAAGCCTAGGACTGATAGTTGGAATCTGAGAAAGGAGATGTACAAAACCTGGACAGAAATCCTTGTGGTGTCAGCTTTCGATTGAGCAGGTATCCAGATTTTCCTTAAATCCAGAGACTAATGGCTGGTTTGGCTTAAAGATTCAAATTATTTCATTTTTTTTTCAACATAACCTTTGATATTTAACGCATTTGGGTGCCTGAAGGTTCAAAAAGCTTTATTCCTTCAGTATTCGTGTGCAGAATATTCTAATACTTGCCTAGTTACAGTCCTGAGCTTCTTTTGCTTGTTGCAGTTCATTATTATGACTAAGTATTTTTCACTACATGTTTTGAGTTTGATTTTAACCTGCTGTTGGTTTCCTTTCTGCAAAGGACAACCTCAGTGTTTTTCTGCGAGGCTGTGAGGAGTTGGGACTGAAAGGCTCCCAACTATTTGACCCTGGAGACCTACAGGACACATCGACACGTCCTGCTGCCAAGTAAGACTCAAAGCTTCCCTGTTTCTTTTCTACTGTCCTATAATTTTTTTTCTAGAGCCAAAAATCCCAATTTAAACTATCGGAGGGATACTTAGTTCTTCCTTTCATTACAAAAAGTCACTTGGCTTGAGTAAACTAATGTTTTATGGCAGTTGCAATTAGCAGGAGAAAAAGCCTAAGTTAAGAAATAATTGTCCTTAATAAATGTGCTGGTAATTCAATAATGTGTGCCTCTTACATTTCCTATTCATTTCATCTATTTATATTTTTTATGTCAGTTTTCTTTACTAGCAACTGGTTGGGCACATCTGACCTAAAATAACATCAGTCCTCAGCTCTGTCTGTCTCACTTTCCCTGGCTTCAAGCTGAAGTTCATCTGTTCTCTGATATGATAAAAGTGGACATGATGTCAGCTCCTGTAGAACAATACTAGTGGGGAATTTCATAGAGCAATTAAAAAAAAAAGGGAGGCAGACAAACTTCATTTTATATGTGGAAGATTTGTAATGTAACTCATTTTCACGTCACTTAGGTTTAGTTAATAGAAAAATTATGTTCTTTAACAACAATTTAATATTTCCTGCTGTAACAAGTGTTAGATCGCTTTTGTCTGTTACTGAAAGTCCAACATTATTTTAGACAAAAATAAATAAATAAATAAATATCCTTCCAAACGAAATTAATACAAACTTAATTTTCTTTCTTTCTTTTCTTATCTATGAGAAATAACTAATTTAAACTGAGCTTCAGCTGTCTTCATCCTAAACTGACTGTTGCAGCAGCTTCAGCCTCTCTGCACAGTCTGCTTTGTTGAGGGACGGGGCTTTGTCTTATGAGAGACCACTTTGTCTTTAAAAAAAAAAAGCACGGGGTAAACGATTTTAAAATCAGATATTTTCTCCTCCACGGTTCTGCAGTATTGGGGGGACGTGTCCCTCCCATTCTACCCGGTTCCTACGTTCTAGACAGTTGTGGTCAGTCTACATGGGTTTCTACTCTGGCTATGTCTGCTTGTATTATATTAGTTGGTTGTTGTTGTTTTTTGGTTTTTATCCAATCAAATGTCCAGACATTTCATACTTTAAAACGTTTTAAGTTTTAGAAGATAATAAAATCAAACAGTTGCTAGAACTGAAAGGAAGGATTTCAGGAAAAAGATTTTTGTTGTTGTTTTTAATGTTGATCAAAGTAAAACACTGAAAAGTAATGCACATGTCTATTTATTTATCTTTCTTGATTAAAGTGTACCAAACTGTTGTTTTGTGTTTAGGGTTACATTCCCAATCTTTACCAGATATTTCCATGTTTGTAAGAGGGAACTATTAACAGGTTGCGCTCATGGGATGTTTTAGCAGGTCCAATTTGACTGAGCCTTCCACCATTTTTTATCCCAAATGTCCTTCTGTGATGTTTGGTTAAATATTTTTTCATATCATATTTACAGCTTTTCACAGAAGCGCTGCAGGACTGGAGAAATGTTGCAGACAACTTTTATCCCCATTCACTTGTTTCAGTCATAAAAGCGTGTCTTTATCTTCATGTTAGTTACTTTTGACCTGAAAGTGGAACTAGAACATCACGGAGTTATTAATGAACTATAATACACCAGCTCAGAATCTCACTTTTGTTCTATAACTTATGTGTTCTAAACTATTTTTGGTACGAGGAAACATAAATTTCTAGTTTTGGATCTTTGTTGACTGGATTTGGTACTGGTGCTCACTTGACTGGAGCAAAATCTAGTTTCCCGCAAGCTTAATCTGCCCGTAAGCGGTAGCAGCTGGTCAAGCTGAAAATTAGCCAGTTTAAGTCACAAGTTGGGAGCTCAATGCATCCATAACTTCATAATAAATGTAGTAATAGATTATTTTGTCTCTGATTTGAAATGAGAAATTAGAGGGGGGGGGGTTCTTGTTTATTTTTCTATTATTGCTTTGTATGGACTTAAAACTGCGGAGCGCTTCAGCTGTATATCAACAGAAAGCTTTTGTTTAACACTGATTTTGTTTCTCTTTTCCTGTCTCGTGCTGTCAGTCAGCCTGCGTTAGACAATCATTTAGTTCACTGCAACATGAATTAGTAAATGAGAGCGAGTGGAAGTTTGTTCAAGTCTGTCAATGTAGCAACAATGGCATATCTGTTTGACACAACTGGTCTCTGTCCAAATACAACAAAAGGCTTTGCATCACTCACTCAGCCGTGACTCTGGCTCCGTTGCTTGGTAACAAAGCTAAGCATGCTAAGGTTTAAACATATACTGTAAGTGTTTGTGTGAATGTGTGGGTGTTGCTCAGTGCGTTTAGTATGCTCTGTTCTTCTGCTAAATGTGTTTAATGGAGTTTCATTCACAGAAGGGCTTAGAAAGCTGATTCTGGAGATCAAATGATCGAGGACGTTGGCCAATCTTAGCTGGTCATAGGAAATCTTAGGAAATCTTAGGAAATGTGTGCATGTTTGGAATGTTTTACAAAGATACTATAAGAATTTGCGTGAAAAAAACACTTTTTTATAACACGGAACCTCGGATTACACAGACGGGTGAACGTAGATGTCCATCTCTTGTCCTGTTTGTATAACCCTAACCCAATAAATAACTCCCTTCCTCACTAAGTAAAATTACGAGCTTTAATCAAACTTATGTTATTTCTGATAAATGTGCTGATAAATAGTAAAATCTGCTGTAAAATCAGATCTGATCTCTGAACTGTACATTTATTGGGGCCTGCCCATGCAATTGCATGAAGGCAGTGCAATGCATTGCTTCACATTGCACTGTGCTGTGAGATTATCAAAAAAAAAGGATAACTCTCGCTCACACTTCAAGAATTTTTCGGATACCCTGTACGGTTTTTGAATAATAACGATTTGTTCGGAGCACTTTTTCGCTAAAAAGCTGGAATAGGAGCTGTAAATCATCAGTGCTGCAGCAGCTTTCACTCACACTTGTTGCCGGGGAAACGGAGCACCTGTGATCAGAGCTCACCAAAGTTCATCCCTCAGTCTATATACATTGAAGGCCTAACAAAACCCACCTACACACATGCACTACTACGCCGTACTATAGAGAGGTACTACAACCAAGTCCATTTGTCAGTCCTTCTGTCTCCCCCTGTTTGTCTATATCTTTGATCTGTATATTCCTGTCTTTGTATCTCTCTCTGTGTCTCTCTAATTCTATGCGTCTATCTATCTATGAATCAGAATGTTTGGCATCCAGAATAATTTAATATCCCATAATGCTTCAGAACCCACATTGTACAATCATCTCTATGTATGGGGAGCCTATGTCTCCTCCCCTTCCGGTCGGCCCATGAGTCCCCAAACCCGAAAAAATAATGAATGGAAGTCAATGGAGCGATAAAAGTTATTTTCTGGTCCGCTTTGTCTTACGTCATGAATCACACATATGTTGCACTTCGATTTAAATGATAACTAACGATGTATGTTTCGACTGTTTGTCCAGTGATTTGGGATTTGTTTGATTGTAAAAATTTGCATTTAAAATGCTTACAAATCAGAGGTCAGAAGTCGCATATATGACGTAATTTTGTTAACGGGAGTTGGCACTAGCTATAGCATGTAAAACACTCACCTAGACCTTGTAGAGCTTCTCCTCCATGCTGGCTCTCACTCCACCGACTGCTTTACCCCCGACATAGCTGCTACTTTCCACATGGTCAGATTTAGAGAGGTTTTCTCCGTGTTTAATACTACTTTCTTCGTCATGGAGGCTACGGCCATCACTCTCCTTCTTCTTCTGTAGTTGTAGTCTGCTAAGCGTTTTTAAACAAAACCTAAAGTAACTTTTACCTTCGGTCGAAAATTTGAATTTTCTCTGCATCAAAATTAGTTTTTAAAATTTACGGACATCATATGTTCGATCCACGGCGCATTTCAAACTGGATCAGACAATAACTTTAATCGCCCCATTAACTCTCATTCTTTTTTTTGGGCATTTGGGGACCCATGGACCAGAAGTAGAAGGGCATGACTTAGGCTCCCCATGTTGTTGCCTGGCCCATTGAAACAGACCTTTTCATCCTACTTAGGAAAGCCCAACTTCGGGGTTCATGAGTTTTCAGACCCCTTATACAATATAATGGTACGTGGAAGTAGCATGCTAGGCCTTGTATGCATTTTAGTCAATTGAAGCTTTTTGAGTATATTTTCGTACTTATCCCACTCAAACTAATGTCAACATGTTAGCTAGCATTAGCATGCTAGTTGTTGTTAGCATTTTAGCTAATTTGAGCTTTTTGACTATATTTTGGTACCGATCGGGTTTGTAGTAATGCCAACATGTTAGCTAACATTAGCATGCTAGTTAGTATTAGCATGCTAGCTGTTGTTAGCATTTTAGCTATTTTGAGGCTTTTGACTAGATTTTTGTACAGATCATTTTGAGTACTGATAGCATGCGAGTTAGCATTAGCATGCTGGGGTCAGAGTACCACGCACACTGTGGCAGGCACCTTTTTTTTCTAGTTTGTATTTTTTGGTCCATCCCTGACAGTTCAGTGCATTCCTGTCCTGAACAAATCCAGCTTTTTTCTACCTAAACAGATGAAGAATGTCTATTTGCGAAATTCAGAGTGCAGGGCAACAATTCTGCAGGTTGTTGAATATATTCTATTATACTGTGCTTTATGAAGTGCCTTATGAGATGTTTTACTTAGATTTTGATGCTTGTTACATATATTCTCAGCTTAGTTAAGATAACACTGTGCATGCAAAGATATTTCCTCTTATTTTGCAGAACTTGTCCATTTAACCAGAGCGTGATTATGCTGAGACTGCACCGTTAAGAGAAGAACACAGAATGTTCTCATGCTCTGCCACAACTAGGGAGTTGTTACTTTCTCTTATCTCAAGGCCACAGTTGCTTATGACTCATGTTACTGGAATTGTATTGTGCAATGAATATGTAACCATCCTTGTGCAGTTTTGAATAAAAAAAAGCTGTCTCAGCAAGGAGAATCAGAATCGTTTTGGGCGGCTGTGCAGACTTGTACTCTCTGCAGCTTCTGGTGATTCTCCTTCGCTGCAGCGCAGACTTGGAAAGACTTCCAACTCTCCTCATTTCTCAACATACTGAAGGGCTGAGATTTCCTCCATAGTTTTATACCTGTGTTAGATTAAATAAAAGAGTAATTAATAGGGGATCCTACAAGGTCAACTTTAAAAAGTGACTCCAAAACAAAAGAGAAAGGACCCCTGGCTCTCACTAATCTCTGCTATTTGGAAACATTCGTGTTTTTACAAAACTAATCACGTTACAACCGTAATACAGACAAATGTATTTTTGAGAGTTTTCATCTTGTTTCTTTGAGGAAGGCATGGTAGTGTCTTTTTTTGTTGCAGGTAAAAGGCACTCAACCCGGTTATGCAACAGAGGGCGACCAATAGATTGGGCGGTTGATATATCGGGCCGATATATTCGATTTATTTCCATATCGGCCATTGGCCGAAATTTGTTTTAAAAAGCCAATTTAAAAAAAGAGGCACCTGTTTCAGCCACTACTTAACTGAAAGACGGACCCCCACACACTCCGAACAACGGTTAGGCACCCCACTCATATTTTACTCTTAAGTTTGGTGTTTAATCTTTGACTTAACTATTTTTATATATATCTTAGATTTTATTATTACCATCTGGTAGTGGGCTTTACTTTGTGGTGATTTTTCTTTGATACTGTAAGTCCGGATTCTACCTAAACCAGCTATTTGCACCATTATTCTGGTTACTGTTTGAATGTATTTTATTTTGTATACTTAAAGAAATTAGAATCTGTATTATTTTCTGAAACCATTTGCCCTCATGTGACTTTTTTTAGTTTTTTTTTATAATGTCTTATATTTGAAAATCAATAAATATTTAAAGAGTTTTAATCACGTTTAAATTTATATTGTGTTCAGTTGTCTTTCATAATCAGTGTGCCGCTAAAAGGTATATATGTCTGCCTTGGAAATCAACCTTAATAATCAGCTTTAGATCTCGCCCATCAGTGACCAAATTTTTAAAAATCGGTTTTGGCATCGGCCTTTAAAAAACTCATATTGGTCATCTTCTAATATGCAAAGGTAGTAAAATCCTTCATCCTCTAAGTAGGATGCGTTCCTTAGAATTCCACGAAGAAAACCTCAGGAACACTGTCTACACTGTGGATTCACTCTGGGAATAAGGGTCCTTATGCTTGGCTAAATTGGTAAATTCTGTAAAGCCTCTAAAAAAACAACGGGAAGCCTGCAGCATTAAGTCGGACCTGAGAGGAAACTGAGGTGTCATTGTTCCAGTGCCCTGGAGCTACTTTCAGTGGTTATGTAACCCTCTGTTGTACAGGATGCTGTTTTCTTGCCCTTCAGTGACCTGAGTAACTTTCTGTTGTTCACTCAGTGGAATCTGAGCTGGTATTTATTCATATGTAACAGGAGGTTTGAACAAGGAACTTTAAAACGAGGCGGGTTCTGGTTCACTGTGAGCTAATCGCAGAAATGTTCCCTGTTTGACACATTTAAAGTGGAAAGATGATGAAGTGTGGATTAGATGTTTCACTCAGCTTTAAAGAGCAAAATAAAAAAGCAGTACACTGGTCAGTAATAACAGTATGACCACCTGCCTATAGTACTGTTCATGTCCCATTTTTGCTGCAAAATCAGCTCTGAAGGTGTGAACAGAGTTGGTAACAGCAGATCCTCTAAGCTGTGTAAAGGCATGGCGGAACCCCCCTTGAATTGGATTTGTATTTCTAACCCATTGCACAGATACTTTATTGAGGCTAAGACAACACTTCAAACTCAGCAGTTCACAGTGGTTACTGTTGGTAACTGACTCTGTGTAATCTGATGCCTTTCTATCAGAACCAGCATTCACATCAGCAATTTCAGCTAAGGTGTGTTGGGTCGGACCACACAGACCATCCTTCGTACATATGCGTCAGTAATCTAGTTCAAATGTGATAATTCAATTTCTTAGGAAATGTCTATGTTGGGGGTGATTTCTTGTTTACATTTGGATTTTATAGAAATTTTTGCCTGAAGCAACCAAAATTATTTTGAATTGAATCTCACTTTTTGAATGTGAACTATCCTGTGTTTAAAGATTTAGCTGTAGATTTATGGCTAGCTGATAATCGTGCAGTGGTTGTTTCAGATCATGGAGTGGCTTTTTGTACGTTTTAACGTTTTTTCTCATCTTTAAAAAATTAAAATAATGAAAACACTAAAATATATTGTAAATGTTTGAATCAAGTAAATTTTGGGAATTATCCCTGCTAGAGTGGACAAATGATTGAAATGTGAAATATGTATGATTCTCACTGTATTAAAAAGGATTTTATTCATTCTCTAATTTAATAAACTTACAGGAACCTGACAGAAATAGACATTTTAATTTTTGTAATGCAGCTTTGCAATTTCAAGAAACAGACCTCTTATTCAGGCTAAAATGTTTTAAAAAATGAAATCAAAATAATATATGTGAAGTATCAAAAAAAAATCTAAAACCTACAACTTTGATATTGCTCCAATAAAATCAGTGATACAGCAAGGCAGTGTTGTGTATCTGCTATCTAACTGTAGCCTCTGTGTATGACCTAACTTCTTGTGGAATGTGAGTCATTTGGGCATCACCTGGGTAATGGCAGCTGAAAGACAAATGGAATGAACAATGGAAGAAGTGTTTATGGATAATCGCCTGCAGCTACTTCTACCTTCTTACTCACCTTCTGTCTCACTGTTTGTTTCTCTGGTCTCTGGGAAACTCAAATACCTGCTTTTAGGTGTCACTTACCTGCCTGGTGAGATTAGCTCTTTGACCCTCAGGGCCTGGAACCTACATATAAACATTCTAATTCTAATCTAGGAATTCGGGTATACATTGCTGCAACCTAACCTTAAAGTTAGTCTTGCGTTTTTTTCCACCTCAAACATGAAAAAACCTCAGTCTTCACCTATTTTGTACCCATTCGCTGTGTTGCTAAATAAAAAAAATAAAAAAAATATTATTTAGAGGAAACGGTCAGAAAATATTAACCAGTTCGTTTGCCTTAGTAACTGGCTAAAAGATAAGCAATTTAAAAGGGCCTTGTGTACATGTGATTTTGGGAGTTTAAAACTAAAGTTTCATGCATCTCTCCTGTATTTCCTTAAAAAAAAGTGTGACAGCATCAGGTTTTGTTCTTTATTTACACCAAAAATTTTACTTTTTCAGTAACACTTTGGTATGTTGGTTCATCACGATGAATTCACAGCTACCCTATGATTAATAACATTAAAATTCTTAATCATTTGACAACCCAATTAAAAGTACATTAGTTCTGCCGGAATGCTTTTCAACCTCAGCAGAATATTGCACGTAGTTCTGGTGTTACGGATGTTTTTGTCAGATTAATGAAGATGTGTCGTATACTCCTATACTGTTGCAGTTTCAGCTGTGTCTCACTCTTCTCTGTATGTCTTTGTATTTTTCTCTAGGGGAAGCGACTGCAGCCGAAGGCTCAAGAATGTAAGTGTTACCATTGAATTATAGTGTTATAATTTGTTTGTGAGCTAAAAACATGACTGGTTTTGAAACCGGTATTTTGACACAATGTCTGTTTGGGCTGCTGCGACTATCTTTTTTTACATCTTAATTTTTTTGTTTTATGCTCAATCTTTTTTTGTTGACTCTAATTAGACTTTATTAAGCATATTTCTCCTGTAGAAACAGGATTTTAATAACATCCCTGTCTGGCTTTAGTAGTTGCTCCAGCATCTCCTCTCCTTTTTATTCTATTCTATTTTTTATTGCCACTTTAAGAAGCAGAAGATATTGTGTTAGCCCTGCCCACTCTGCAGTTCCACTCGTTCTCCGTCCCCTCACCCTCTCTGGGATGCTGGTGTGTGCTTAGCAAGTTGATGTGTGTGGCTGCAGAGCTCACCTCTCCTGCTGACTAAACACATAGGGTCTCAGCTGCGTTAGGCAGCGTTTACAGCTGCAGAGAAAATGATTCACAAGTTGCCAACCGGCGACGCTTTAGCCCGTACCTGCTTGTGTGACGTGCAGAGTGAATTTGGCCCGGATGCTGAAGACTGAGGACTGGGATTGGACAGCAGCTGTCTCTGCAGCGCATCAAATATTGAGAGGTGCTGTGAGAAGAATCTGCTGATGTGGTCATAAAGGTGTTTGGCAAACAGTTTTGATGTTACCTTGAAAAGAAGCTGCCTGGAGGAGAGGAGTATTGCTGTCATGGCTATGCGCTTGATAAGCAGGTGAAGGTGTGAATGAAATGAGCCAAAGAAGAGTCTTTTCTTTCTCATGAATCATGTTTAGCATGTGCTAAATCATAAGTGCTGTTGTAAATAGTTGTTGACATCTTTGGGAATTTTCTTTCTTTAGATGTTTTGTGACCTTGTCTTGAATGTGAAACACAGTGCTGATTGTTGCTTTCCAGTTGAACCTCTTTGACAGGCCGTTTGTCACAGCAGACAGCTGCTGAAACCGATGGGGTAAAGTGGATGTGACACACTTCTCCTCGCCTCTCCCTCTAAGGCCTCTTGTTGATTCCGCTGTCACTCAGAACTCCACTGACGCGTTTTAAACAAATGTTGCCTTTCACCTGGTGCATATCCGTGCTGGTGTTGAAGTTTCAGTTTGATGCGGTTGTCAGCATTTTGGTGGTTTGGTGTTTCTCCTGTAAACGGTGCTGGCTCAGATGTATGATCCTTCTCACTGTGGGGATTGTATTTGGGATCAATGTGGATCTGTTCAAAGCTCAATAGTGAGTATGTGGAACACATTTGGTGGCGACCTACATTCCCTGGAGTTGTGCCCATTATGCTGGTGACACTGGAGGGCTGCACTTTGCTGCTAAGAGTGCTACATGATGCTTATGATAAGGCTTAAAGGTCATCACTTAAGTTTTTCTTTTCACTTGTTCTAGCCTTTAGCTCATAGCATTTAAATAGAGGCTGATGTTCATTAATTATTGTTGAAAAATATGGAAAAAAATATAAAAAATGAGAACAGAAGTTGGAAGTTGTCAAACAGTTTTATTTTTGGAAAACCAGGAAGATGAATTAGTGCATAACACGTCCACTTAGGAACTCAGTGCTGTCATAGATTTATTTTTCATTTTGAGTTCATAAAGCAGCAGCTTTGAGACCAGACAATCTGGCACCCTTTGGATGAATTTAACAGTGTTGTCATTATCCAACAAAATTTTTAGGGCATTGGAATAGATGTCATTTTACTCTGATTGGGACAGACATGGATCAACATGTTCTTCAAAACAACTCTGTCAATGCTATATAGAATTGTTTTCACTATTGGAACTTAAGGGTAATTTAAGCAGATCTTCATGGTATGAGTGTGTCTCCAAAAGGGCCGGTTTCAGGGCCATTTCAGCATCCAACAGAGTACCTGCCTTTGAGGTGTGTACTCGGAAATTGTCTGGTAGAGTCGCTGGGCGGGATCTGTGGTTAAATCATGCTTATTGATTATAACTCTGTGGGAAATTATACCAGTAGATGTTGCCAGAGTGGCTGGCAAAGCAATTTATGACGGCATAAGCAAGTAGAAACACGGCAACAATCCCTGCTTCTTCCATTGTCGATCTGTAATTCTCTGCTGCTGTGGGTTTCTTTTGGTGCTGATCAGTAACGCTACTTGCTTCCGAAATAGTCATGATATGCAGACGTCCTAGCCAAGTCCTTAAAGGGCTGCTTTCGTATAGAGACGGTTGAGAGGACCAAGCCAACTGATTTACCCTGTTAGATGAAGGTCCAGTAAAATCCTGAATTTCCCATAGTGAAAAAAGGACCTCATCAGTAATCTACTGTCAAGGCACTCAAATTGTATAGGCCAAAGGTGAGGAAAAGATCATCCTCTTCACTTACTTCCAGAGAGCTCAGCCACGTTTTCTGCAAACATAATAGCTGTAGCAAAGCAACACTTGCTCCATCCTTTTTCTGTGTTGCCAATAAAAGCTCGAACATCGATTCAGCATGTTCCTGTTTGTGTCCTTTGTAGCAATAACCCATTCAGATCTCCTCATAATCAATATATAGTACTGACTTTCGGATTTCAAATGGTGTGAGTACAACTAATTTTTCCATTGTCAAGAAATGCTATGAAAGGACTCATCTGCATTAATGTATTTTATTCTAATTTTCTATATGTATAGGCTTTATGGCTCTAAAATATGATCATGTTTACCAACAAGGTGGCAGCTGTTGAGTAGCACTGTCTCTGTGTAGTTTTAAAACAGGACCACTATGTATAGTTCAGTATCATAGCGATGATCACCTTAAACAAGATTTAAAAAACTTTTTAAGCTTGTAATTGTTTAATAAAAAATAAAAAAAGGTTTACAATGAACATAACCAAGTACTTCTGACCTGTTAATCAAAATAAAGAATTCATTTCCCTTAAAGTTCATTCAGGATCACTGTAAACAACTCATTTGGTATCACACTTCCCTCTGATCAGCAGGCACATCCCTTTGCCTGTCCTCTCAGTGTATTTCAATGGCAGAAGCTGTTTACATTGACAGTGCAACTGCAATTAACGCATTAAGCCTGGCTGAGCTTTCTTATCAAAGCTGTCCCTATGGAGTCCAGGTTGACATGGACACTGTAAATATAGCTGGAAGCACCCTGCCAACAGTGCTAAGGGTGCAGCCCTGTGTGATCTCAGCCTCAGTCATTACATTCTGCATTTTGCACATTAAGCTGACTGTAAAGAAACTTAGAATAAGAGCTGTGAGCTTTATTTCCCCTTTCACAGTAAGGGGGACCTCGGGGCATATAGAGCTGCAAATGTTGATGTAACTAAACCGCAAAGCAATTCAGCTGCTTCCTCAGAAGTGTTGCTGTAGTCAAGAAAGTTCACCCAGACCCAATCATTTCCCTCATAAATCAAAGTGGGCAATATAAGGTTCATAGAGGAGTAGATTACAGGCTTTATGCTCCAAATAAAGGCTCCTCTGTTTTTGTCGTGTTTGTTCTAACCCTTCCCGGATGCCTTTCATAATAATTACTAATCACTAAATAGAAGTAATCTCAACAGTGGTGGATTGAGCGTCAGGAGAACCGCGAGATTTCCCAGTGGCCTGGCCACTGAACTGGCCTGCTTGGTAATTGCAGATGGTCAGGTTGGGTGATGATATTGATATTTTTTAAATAAACATTCCTTCCTGTGGCCCATTAGGGCATTTGCCGTACTGGACATTGGCGTAACAGACGCAGGGTACTTGTGGGAAATATCCCTCAAACTTTCTGTGTCTGTGCCCTCTGTCTCCTGCACTTTTTTTTTCAGTCATTTAATGCTTTGATATGCTGTAACTTATTTTTCTTATCCACCTCTAAATGCACTTCAAGCATACAGAAGCTAGTGGACAGCAGTTAATCACAGACAGCTGCTGCTCTGCAGAGCAAAGCAGCATGTTCATCAACCAATCCAGAGGTTTATTACAGTATAGTTTATTTTTTTCCAAACAAGCTGTATGTTATGTTGTTGCATGCAAATAATGTAGCTAAATCATGACTAGTTAATATATCAATATATCATGGCAAGATAGTTAACAATGCCAATGTTGCCCATTTTACACCCCTTACTAGTCAGTTCATGATGGGAATATCCATCAGGGATGGTCTGCACAGATGAAAAGAGAATATAAGTGGCTGAGAAAAAAATATATTTGGCACAAAAGGGACTTTGAAGCTAATTGTTACAGTAATCTCACTGCTACTCATCCCGATTCTATTTTATAATTTGGCTTTCCACATTTTCATAAATGTATTGTCACAAAAGAAAAATCAGAGCCAGGGAGGAGACTTAAGACTAGAGGCCAGCAGCAAGGAATATGACACAGATGAGGATAAATTAGAACTTTCTGAGAGAAAAAGATTAATTGGTGGGAGAAACCAGGCATGGATCAGGACAGGGTTGTAATTAGGGCTGCAACTAACGATTATTTTCATAATCGAATAATATGTTGATTATTTTACGATGAATCGATTCATCGCTTTTATTAATAATAATATTTGGCTATTACTTTAACCTATATAAATTATTACGAACATATTTTCATTAAGAACAAGGAAAACACCAGAGAATTGTGCAGTTCACTGCAATTTATTTTATCGGACCTGAACACAGTTAACAGTGTAAGATGAGCGTGACAGCGCAAAATATTTGTCCAGAATAATTTTTAGGCATAAAAATACAAAATGAGGTAGAATTCCATACAAATTAATGTACAGCATATTAACATAAATATCTTAGCCCATGAAATTAAAATGACATTTTCTTTTTGGGAATGAAGGAGGCTGACTTAGTTGGGCAGTATTTTGGGGCAACATTGGGGCACTCAGAATTAATTAATCTACCTTCACTAAACGCAACATTTTCATGGTATGTTGGGTGTTGGAGTAAATGTGGCTTTTTAAATTTGAAACTTCTGCTTTCAATTAAATTAACTCAAACATTTTAGAGATCAGATTTGTGAGAGACATCAGGCTGCAAAATGTGAGTTATGCATAATTCTTCTTCTGGGAGGGAATGGGGGTGGGGGTGTGACAAAGACAACTGCTGTGTCCACACTTATGATTGTGTCCTTTATTAGTGTATATAGTTAAAAAACAATGCTATTAGCTTTCCAATTATATAAAACATATACATTTATAGAAATTACAAATTTCATGGATTAAAAAGTAAAAATGGTGGACGGGCCCGCCCGCAGGCCATCGGAATGTTAATGGGTTAAGCTAAAACGTGATTATAAAGCAACTAATCGATGACTTACTTAGTTGTCAGCCATTTTAAAAATCGATTATAATTGATTCAATCGATTAGTTGTTTCAGCTCTAGTTTTAATTGATACCTCAGAAATACCCTCATTCCCAAACCCAAAAAAAATATTATTCATATCATTCATTGTTATTCATATAGCTCTAATTCACAACAGATGTTGTGATGATAATCTCAAGGCACTTAACATGAAAAGTCATGTCAGTACAATTATACAAACCTTCCAATGAGTTAAAACATTTTCTCTTAAAGAAATCCCAGCAGATTGTGTCAAAATACCTTTTGTCTGTATTTTAATAGGTAACCCAGGATTAATGTCAATCAGGTTGGTTTATGTGCTGGTTTTACATTTACCAGTGTAAGTGTAGATGAACTGGAAGAATGCAATCTGAGTCAAAATGTTTTCAGTTGAAAATACATATTAATTTTGCTGGGGAAAGAAACAGGGAAAAAACTGTGCTTGGGTGCATGGGCAGCCTTTGTTTTTATTATTTTACAATTTTAAATCAACCTAACTCACTCTAGGTATTTTTCATGGTGTCAAATTCCCAGCCTGAATTATTGTCTGACTCTGAAATAATTTTGCCATATCATTACCTATTAAAATATAGACAAGACATATTCTGGGGTGGAAATGAGAGTAACTCAGAAAGATCAGTGAGAACCTTATCCTGATACGTGACTGATTTCTCCCAGCAATGGATCTCTTTCTCTCAGCAAGTTCTAATTTCCCTTACCTGCGAAGACCCTGTATCATCTTCCCTGCTTTTGGCCTCTGGTCTTATGTCTCCTCCCTGACTCTGGTCTCTACTATTGTGGCATTTAAGTAAAAAAAAAAAATTAGAAAACAAAATTTTGAAAAGAGAATTAGGATTAGTTGCAGTGATATTACTGTGGAAATTAAATTTGAAGTCCCTCTAATACTATATTTGTTTTCTAAGCTACTTATATTCTCTTATCTGTGCAAAACCTCCCTGACCCTTCTTTGTTGATTGTGGAAATACGTTACTTTCAATCACATGGAGAGCAGTAAAGTTCTCTAAATAAATAAAAGAAAACTTGGTTTATTCTTAGCATTAACTAACTAGCAAGGAATTTAACAAAAGTAACATTATTATTATTAACTAGCGTAACATTTATTAAAAAACAATTTTTTGCATTTTGCTAGCTCTGGCTGGTTTGCTCTACATGCTCCTCTGCTCAGCAACACCTGCCAGCCATCCACTGATCCCTGCACGTGTAAGTAAGATTAAACACAGCTACGGAAAATTGGTTACAACATCTTAATGGACTGAATGGCTTTAATAGCAGAAGAAAAAGTACAGGGGGACACAGTGCATCGATACAGGTGGGGGGTGAGTCCCACACATACCTTGCGTCTGTTACTACCATGCTTCCATCGTCACCCTTCGGACCACAGAAGACCACGCAGGCAGTTTGAAATAATTTTTCTAATTTATTTTCATTCAATTTAATTCAGTTCAGTTTATTTTTAAATAGCACCAATTGACAGCAGGCGTCATCTCAAAGAACTTTACAGACCTAAGTCTGCTATTAAATACACAGCAAAAAAAAATACAGAGGAATAGACCTTGGTGTCCTCAACAGTAGAAACAGCCTTGTTTAGGAGTCCGTAATCGTGACAGATTCAAACTCTGTGCTGCACTTCCTTGGGTAGGCAGCAAACCTCCCACTCACTGTGAAAGTGATTGTCTTACGAAGCAAGGCACACCTAGACACAAATTTCCTGCACTGATTACCGATTTTTGTTCTTTTTTCTATTTTTAGCCATTTTTAACTTTAAGAGGGACTGCATGATAACTGACTGTAAAAAATAATCCACAAGTCTAAGAGCCCAGAGAAGACTCACTGGCAACAACTTGTGAGATAAGATGATCCATCTGCCCACTCTGGACATGTTCGGTTCAGTCGGGTTTTTCTAAGTTCCAAATTAAATCTGATTTAAATTTATTGCAAGAGCTAAAATGAGAAGTTTAGGCTTTTGATGCAGAAATAAAACAAGTTTGTCATAGTACTAATATTTTCAATTATAACAATGACTGTTTAAACTCAGACTTTAAAAGCGACTCCTATAATGTTGTTTAAAGCTGTTTTGATCTAATTTTATTGATATTAATACATATTTGAATTACTCTGTCACACTATACACATCTTCTAGTGTTTGGAAATATAAAAGGAAGGTCAAATTGGTACCTAAACCAGAATTACAATGTATTCACCATGGTTTAGCAACCAAGAAAAATAAATGACACTCGTGGATTTCATCCAATAGCATTTAATGTGGCCTCGAAGTAGCTGCATTTTCCTTTCCTTTTTTTTTTTTTTCATTTTGAGCTTCAAAAAAACTCTTCACGGGTAGATTTTTCACAAATATTTTGAAGTTGCATACCACAGAAAAATCTGCTAATTGGTAAATAAGTAGTTCACTGTCGTCTTCCACTGTAGTTCAATTCAGTTAATTTATGTAGAACCGAATTAAAACAGATGTCCTCTCAAGGCACTTTGCAAGAAGTTATTCAATACAATCATAAAAAAAAAATCCAATCAGTAAAATACTTTTTTTTTTTAAGAAAACCTAACAGCTTGCATTGTGTCATTGACTGGAAGTTGTGCCCCATTGATGTGGACTTCAACATCAGCAATTCCCTCATACTGAGCAAGCATATAGCGATAGTAGAGAGGAAAAACTCTCCTTCAACGGGAAGAAACCTCCAGCAGAACCTGACTCAGCACGAGTGGTCATCTGTCATGACCGATTGGGGGTTTGAGAAGACAGAGAAGAGACACAGAAAGAACAAAAGGAAGGGCTGTACTCTGTATAATAAACGGATGTACTCTCTATATTAAAGTAAGTAAATAGTTCATAACAGGACATGGAGGATGTTCAGTTACTGGAAGCATCATCTCAGTCCATAGCCCCCGTCCAACATGGCATTGTAGCGAAGCAGGATGCCAGACCAGGTGTAGCTGCTATGGAGAGAAAAACACTGAGAGAAAACAAAGTTAACATAGTATCCTTTAAACATATCTATAGCCTTTGGATTTTAAAAGAATTAGATACGTTTGGAAGCATGGGTATAGACTCTTTTTTTTTTTTTTTGAAGAAATGTTGCACTTTAGAACACAAACTTTACATTTGTTAGTTCATACCCTACTTTCTTGGATTTAAAAAAGAAGCTGCCTGCCATGGTATGTTTCGTACAGATTAGGCCAGGGCCTGCCATTTTGTTTTATAAGGATACTTTAAATCTTGCTTTTAGTTGGACTTTGATTTCAGGTCAGCTCCAGGACGTGTTGATTGAAATAAAAGAAAGTAAAAAAAAAATATGTCACTTGTAATTGAAAGCTAAGGTACAAAAGATAAGGACACAAAAAAGGAAATGTCTGGACAGAGTCTCCCACACCATGCATGGAGATGTTGCTGAACTGTAGAGCTCCTTCAGTGACTGACTGCTGTGCCCTATGTGCACATAGGAGTATCACGTATCCTTCCTTCCAGCAGCTGTTAGACTGTATAACCATCACTGCTCCCAACAAACTGAAGGAAAGTTTACATCTCTGCTGTAATTTGCACTTTTTTTTCTCAGTTCAAATAAAATGTCTGCTGCTGTTATTTGTACATCTTTATGCAGTTTTTTTTTCCCACTTTTTTTAAATATGATGTTTTGTAATGCCGAAATACACATTAACTTTGTAAATATGTTCAAATTATCCTGCTCAGTTGCAGAATCCTCAAATCTGAGTATGCCATTTTTATTTTAAAGAACTGCAGAGTGTTTTAGTTTTGTAGTTTTGTCCTTACTGTAAATACTCTGTTAATCTAAATGCTTAAAGTACCTTTTACTTTGCTGTTGTTGCAGCTGCAGTTCCACTTTGTGAGACATTAAAGGATGAATCCATTCTAAGCTGTTGTATTTTATGTTTGTTCCATGTTTATTATACTTCCAGCAAACTAAATGTCACCTGAGTTTGCTGATAATTTCATCCTTTTCTACCCCACAGGTTTTAATCACAATCTACTGGCTTGGTCGTGCTGCCAACAGCTGCACCTCCTACAACGGGCCAACGCTGGACCTAAAAGAGTTTGAGGGCTTGCTGTCACAAATGCGAAAGGTCTGTAAAGTCATGTTACGAGTATAGTTTTTCAGTGTTTTTTATGGTTATGTTGTTTAAAATAAAAACTATTAACTGTGTGAGGGATATAATTTCTAACCAGAAACGAGAAACGAACAGTCTTTTTCACTTGATTCAAGATTCAGTGAATTACAGTCTTGGAAGTCCTGATGTCAGGAAAAACATTGAGAAATGATCTTGGGGGAGAGGACGGCATCATCCACCTGAGGTCCAGTCATAACCTTCATAAACTGGACTCCTCTGGAGATCCTGCTGTTTCTGCCCAGAAGGACACGAAAATGTTGGAATTGGTTAAATAAATCTTTCTGTGACAATCATTCATAGTCATGATGTCACCCTCCTTGAAATTTTTTCCATAATGTCATAGCCCATCGCTGCCTATAAAAAAGACAGATTACTGCCAGGTCATGAGAATTAGTTTACCACATGTTCACACATTGTATATGGACAAAACAAAACCATATTTCCTATAAATAATATACTGGAATGATAGGGGAGTACAATAAACTGAAAAATCCATTAATTTCTGAATTCCAACCTGTTGTTCTCATCTTTTCCACCAGTTACTAAATGTCAGCTGAGTGAAAAGCCTGAAGTAGATTGATCCTTACTCTTGACTGCACCAGACTAAAGGAAGATCTTAAATAATAATGGACATTCTTACATGCCCAAAACAGATATAGAATATGTCACAGTCAAGCAAAATTCCCACCTACTGTGTAACCTTCAAGAATGTGGATTTATACAAGGCTGGATGAGCTGTATAGTAAGAGTGTTCAGGGTTCAGGAAAAGGAAGTCATTTGGTTGACAGGAAATTTCTTTCTCCACCTTCCATTAGTGCCAAAGACACATTTCAGCTGTTGGCAGAAAAAGGGAAAAGGTCTCTAAGGTGGAGAGAGAGTAATGAGAAAGTATGTAGGCAGAAGATAATAAGGATATTTTAAAAAGGTTGTTGAATAAACAGTTGTGGGAGGATTGTGGAATTAGTTGAGATCCCTAAAAGTGTAAAGTGGAATATTTGGATGCTGGATTTCTTTCAGTAAAGCGGATCAAATTATATTTGTTTGACCTTTTTCTTGAGTTCACACTTTAAAAAACACTCTGTTAATGTAGGAGGCAGAGGCGGCAGAAAGTCCTCAACGCAGCATTCGTGACAGTGGTTACATCGACTGCTGGGACTCTGAGCGCAGCGACTCGCTCTCTCCACCACACCACGGACGCGAAGATTCATTCGACAGCCTGGACTCCTTCGGCTCGCGCTCGCAACAGACTCCGTCGCCGGACGTCTTGGTCCCACGCGGCAGCAGTGATGGTAGGATATGATCCATCTCAATTTATTTGTATTAGTGGAGGTTCGAAACCACAGCCACCTGCGAATAGCTCAAATCTGTCAATGCTTGAGATCTTCTAAAAAAACGCTGGAAACAGTCTTTGCAGAACCGCAGAAGCTATTATGTACAGTCTTCCTTATCTCTACTGCTGGGGGTACAGCGAATTAGAGACAAGGAAATGGATGGTGCTCCGGGTTGGCTGCTTTGTAAACGCCATTGACCCTTGGTAGTTCAGCTTCCTAAGCTGCATTTTCTTTTACATATTTTAGACAATCTCTAAATGCTCTACAAATAAATCTGTGAATACGCATGTTTTTAACAAATAATTTTGGAGTCACAGTCTACTGAAAAAAATGTGAAAAAGTGAATACTGACAGAAAACAGGTGGGGGTCCAGTGTATTCATTAGGGTGTCAAAATAATCGATATCTCAATATAATATTTGAAAAGAAATTATTCAATTATATTAATTTCTGTCAAAATTGATATACACTAACCAATTTGCATTTTCTCAAATTGTGGTGCTTCTTCTGGCAGCGCTGCAGTAACATACACCCAGCCTATTTGCATGAATCTGATTCTTCTCCACACTGTAAAAAATATTTTTTGCATCCGCCAGATCCATGCTTGTTTTATTTTTTTATTTTTTTTTACCATGGACTGATACCTTGTTTGTCCCTCAGTAGTAAGATTAATTTATGTCTACAGCAAATTGACAGACAGAAGCACACAGAGGCCCACTAATATATTTTTTATGAAATAAATTGTATGGTAAAACTGAATCAAAGGTACATACTTCTATTTATATAGTTATCTTGTTTACTTTTTAAAAACAGGGAAGTCACACTTTTGAATTATGTACATTTTTGTGTTGATTGCGTAATTATTCAATATTGATTGGTTATGTCCTAATTATTGAAGTAAAAATGTTATCTATATTCTATCTAAGTTCTTTGCAGAAGATCACTCTCATAAAGAGATCTCACAAGCTCAAACGTTGACAATTTCCCTTTTGTGCAAATTAGTTGTTATAGACCACACCCACCCACTTTGTTACTACGCAGTTGGGTTACCACACAGGAGAATGGCAAGGAATTTAAACTGTTGGGTGGAGTTTGCTGTGAAAGGTGGGTTTGATAAATGAGGAGTGGGACTTCATAGGCAGTTATATGAAATGTCCGCTTATTGTGTCGCCATAACAAGGCTCTTTTTCAAATGGCTTGTGGAAGCAAAAGTTTCTGACTGCACGAATTAGCAAAAAAATAGATGGATGTTTTTAATCACGTTTGGAGTACCCAATCTAACTAAGAAAAGCATCCATGAAAAATCTAATGCTACCGGATTGAGCACCAAGTATTTTTATTAGTATCTCTATCTACTTTGAAATGTCAATGGACCTGTTGTGATAACCCTAGCATTCATGTACTGTAAATCTGCTTTATTGAAACCGCAGTAAAAAGTTCACTGTAGGACGGGGCGATATGACCTAATTATAGGTCATATAATCACTTAATGTTGAGCTTTATTGAACATAATTTTATATATAATAATATATATTTTATATTGATCTTAGGATGCTCAGCATTGCGGTATATTGAGCATTTCACCTCAATAATGGTTTGTAGGCAGTAACAATGACCCCCTCACATGACTGTACATAGTCACGTGACTAAAAGTAACTCAAATTTATTAAAGGGGTAGGAACACAGCTAAACTAAAATACATCTTTTCATTTTTCCTAATTTAACGGCACAGGTAAAATTACATCAGTAACAGTCATAAATTTCGGTATCTGTAAATTTTCAGTATACCGCCAAGCCCTAGCTCAGCGTTACTGTCAAAAGGGGTACCTTTTGTTTAAAATTATAATGCATTTTTTTTTGTAGTTTAAATTCTGGTTTCCATTTTGGATATAAAATGTGTTCTTACAGTATATCATTGTGGGTTATTGAATCTGTACAGCATACAGTGCTGTTAAAAAAGTTTTTGCTCTTCACAGTAATCAGACAAAAATAACCTGAGTAAACACCTAATGCAGTATTCAAAGGATGATTTAATTATTTAGTCAAAAAAACTTTTACCATATCAACGCAACAGCAGGCTTGATGTTTTGCTTTCTTTGAGTAACTTGGGATATCAGCCACTCGTTGAAAGGTTCAAAACTGATGTTTTCTCCGTTTATGTATAATGGATCTTGCTGGTGTACCAAAGTAACCCTTTCCAGACTGATAGACAATGACTTGGTTTCTCATCTTTGTTATTTGCTATGATTGAGGCATTAATCAGGTTCTATTTTAGTGATTTCTGGATTCTGCAGGTCATTCATCAAACATTCCTGGGTGTGTCTTGTGAAAGTGAAGCAGAAAATGTGGCTAATCCCATTTAATTGACAATTTAGCAAGGCTGAAATAATATTTTGATATAGAAATAGTTTGATTTAGCAGTTTTTTTGTCCCAATCAAAAAAATATTCATTTATAATAAATTGTGTAATAAAATAGTTTTTGCATGGGTTATCTCTGGCTGCTCTTAAAATTTGTTTGATTATCTGAATTAAATTTGCATTACAGAAATTTTTATGGGGGCAAATACTTTTTCACTGTCCTGAGAATAAGAGAGTATTTGCATCAAAAACATGTTCTACTGCCTGTAAAATACACTGTTAAAATACTTGAAAATCATTTTTTATCCAAATGTCGAAGCAGCTCGTTACAAAATGTTTCCAAAAGTACTCCAGGTTTTTATGATGCCAAATTGAACCATCTGCTGCAGCTCAGATCTATTCACTGCTACACTTTGTGTTAATTAGTACTTTTTAAAGTTTAAGAGCAGCATATAAAAGCTTACAGCAGTCAATGTGACGCAGTTTCCATTGCTAAACTGCATGAGGGAAAATTCATAGCAACCCATCCTGTTTATTTCTCTGCTTGGGAAGAGTACAAAGGAAACTCTCGTTCTCAGACTGTAGTTCTTTAAATCTGGAGGAAAATAATTAATCTCAAGTTAATGTTGTGTAAAATAGGCTGCTGGGTGTGTTTCTATCAACCTGTTTGGTATGTTCATTAAAAATATAAATTAAAGCTGTGATCAAATAAAAAAATAAGTTTGAAATTAAGTCAGATGAAAAAATAAGAAAAAGAGAACCATATTAGGTAGGTAGGTAGGTAGGTAGGTAGGTAGGTAAGTAGGTAGGTAGGTAGGTAGGTAGGTAGGTAGGTAGGTAGGTAGGTAGGTTATTCCCAAAAAAGGGGAAATTCAATTGTAAAGTGCTTCTATATTTACAACTACATCTTGGATTGAAAAGAACAAACATTTAAAATATTACCTAAACAGAGGTTTAGCAAATGTTTGTCAAAACTCAAAGAAACATGCCAGGGTTTCCTAGTATGACCTTCACAAAGCCCTTTCTTTATCCATCAATGAAAATCGACTTCACCCTGATAGTAATTAGGGGACAGAGGGAAGAGTTCAATTCATTCTTTGAATGAAATTCAATATTGGAAATGCTTTTTTTTTGTCTCTTCCAACAGTGTATGCAGATACAGCTCTGATAAATGGGACGCTGTGACTCGGGAGCTCGTATAATAAAGACTGCAGTTTTGACTTTGTAATTTTCCTTGGTGACACCAACATCCTCTCAACAGCTGTGTAAAAGAGTCACTGAAGGATGTAACTGAGATAGTTTATGTGGTTCTGTTGAAAATTAGTTCAAGGTCTGAAGAGATAAAAAGAAAGACACCAGTTTGTTCAGATTGTGGCTACATCTATAACAATGCAGAATAAAGGCAGTTTTGCAGCATAAATATGATCTTGAAGTTTTTGTGATAATAATATTGAAATCTTGTCCCGCGTCATTCTTTATATCTCTCCTTGTGAGATTTTATCATCGTTACACCCTTAGTAGATGCTAGTGGATGTGGGCAGGAAGCCTGTTTTAGCCTTTTTAGGTCAGGGGTTCTGATGCTGCTACCCCATCAGACCAGTGACTTTATACTGGGCTGACTTAACTAATTCTCTTACACTGATCATAACAAACTAAAGAGTTTAGGCAAAGAAAGTTTATTTGCATACCAAACTTTCAGCAACAAGACAATTTAAGGTGCTTTGGGCTATTACGGGAAAAATAAAAGAAGCAATAAAACAACAGTAAACAGAAAAAAACTGTAGACATTAAGAACATTGAAACATAATTATGTTACGACATTCTGCCTATTATGAATCAATTAATAAAAGACAGCTCTAGACGGATGAGTTTTTAGCTTTGATTTAAAGTAATCAGTGTTTTAGCAGCTTTGCAATCATCAGGAAGTTTGTTCCAGATAAGGGGAGCATAGAAACTGAAACCTGCTTCTCCATGTCTGGTTCTGATTGGTCTGGGTGGTTGGTATAATGACAACAGGTCTTCAACATACTTTGGTGCTAAGCCATTCAATGAGTTATAAACTAGTAAAAGTATTTTGAAGTCTATTCCCTGAACTAAAGGAAGCCAGTGTAAGGACTTTAGAACTGGGGTGATGTGCTCTTCTTTCCTGGTTCTAGTGAGGATGCGAGCAGTGTTCTGGATCAAGGTGACCCCGAATAGTCAAAGATTCGAAGCATCGATAGGCAGATCCTGATTCAACCACCAATCTCAAAGTCAAATCTTCCCAGGTGAAACAAGCATCATTCCGATTTGGCATTATGGGTGTGCTCGATAACAAATTATCGACGAAAATTAAAACTACTTCTTATATACAGTCTGCTAATATGAGGGGACCTATAAAATCAACCGTGAAAAGAACAAACAGATTAATTAACATTTTAACAGCACCAGGTGATTAAGTCACTGAAGAGAACATTTTACTGGCACTTATCTCATCATTTGTACCCCACGACCACTAGGGGGCAGTTTTCTTTGTAACCCCTGTATGAGTACGCAGATAGACGAAAACATAACTGTCAGGGCAAACATCACTCCTGTGCACCGCCGTCTCTAAGATGGTGCATGGACAAACACCAACAACAAAATAACTTAAACAGAACATTCAAAGAACATGAATACATTCGGAACACAAACTGTAATGTAAAACGGAGAACTTCTACAATCAACATGAACACATTAACCACAGTCGACTATAGAATGATTCGACAGTCGGGGGACACCCCTAGTTCTTGATTGGCACCTGCGAGGAAGCTGTTGCAGTAATCAATCAGACTAAATATAAACACATGGATGAGATTCTTTAGATCTTGTTGTTACATTATTCCTGACATTTATTCCTTTAATCCTAGAAATGTCCTCCAGGTTATAGAACGCTGACCTTGTTATTGCCTTTTTGCGACCCTGGAGGTTCAGGTCTGAGTCCAATACTACACTTAGATTTTGGGCCTGATCAGTAGTTTCTAGCTGCATTACCTGAAGCTGTTTACTGACTCTTGATCTTTCCTCATTAGATCCAAAAATATTTACTTCAGTTTTGTTTCTATTCAGCTGGAGAAAGTTATGGCACATCCATGCATTGATTAGCTTAATGCATTTGCTTACCGTCTGGATGGGTTTAATGTCACCTGGTAACAATGTAATATAAAGCTAAGTGTCATCTGCATAATAATGTTAACTAATCTTTTTGACTGTTATAATTTGAGTTAGTGGGAGCTTGTAGATATTAAATGGGAGGGGCCTCAGGATGGAGCCATGAGGTACCCCACAATTGATTTCTGTCTGGTATGAGAAAAAAAATGACCTGTTGACACAAATAAGTTCTTAAGGTAAACTCAAACCAGCCCAGTACTGTACCAGAGTCCAAACCAGCTCTCCAGTCATTTTATTTTTATGTTATGGTCAACAGTGACAACTGCTATACTGAGGTCCAACAGAACCAGCACTGTGCTTCTACATCTTTTCTTAATTAAGTATCATTGAATATCAACGGTTGGTCATTGTTAGGAAGCTATTTAGCTGTGAAAAAAAGATTTTGTTAACAATAACAGTTCAGGTTTTTTGGTGACTGTAATGGGAACTTTGGGTAAAAGTCACTTTGAACAAATCTTTAGAATCTCAAAAAAATGGATTTCAAACGAGACTCCTAAATTACATTTGGAAGAATTTATTAGTGCACCTCTCCAAATCCAGAGGGTTTTTTTCCCCCCGGCTAAAATTGTGTATTAAGTGTTGTATAACAGTGAAGAGAATAGTTATACAAAATGATTGGCAGTTATAAATGCAGCTCAAAGCACAGGCATCATTAATAAGTGGAATCGATTAATTCCACATTATTACTCTTAGTTGTGGACACTGCTATTATGATTTTTGGACTTTCCACCATTCACTTACTATATTTAACACGCTGCACCCCATGCTTCTTCTGTGGGAGAATGTCAGCTATTACCAATGTATGTAATCCAGTACTGTACAGCACCAACACATGAAACATTTGCCTTCAAGCCACAGTTTTACCACATGTGCAGAGAGCACATCATCCCATGGAAACATGTGTTGCTTCTCAAAGATGGCTTAACATGGATGAAAGAGTCCCTCTTGTTTCCAGTTGATGGGTTAGGAGTCATAACTGAACCATTCACAGTTGGAAGTGTGGATACCTCCAAGCCTTTTTGGGCTGGAGCTTGATCTGTCAGGCTTTCAGGCCAGAAGAAACGTGCATTGATGGAAACTGAGCTTTTCACAACCGAAATGGGAGGTTTGTTTTCACTAACAGATGTGACTGCCTCCATATGTTTCTGATTAGAAATAAAGGACTATTTTATGGCTCAAATTTGATGAAAGTCAGGGTTTATAGTTGTGAAATGTTTATACTGTGCCATAGTTCAGGGTCTGAGCACAGAAGCACTCAAAGTGAAGAGACAGTAGCACAAGGACTCGACATATTCAGGTGGAATTACTGGAAGGGCTTGCTTTGGCTGGTCCACGTGTATCTGTTCTGTACTACTGATGTGATGAAGAGTTTTGCGAAAATAAATGAACAATTGCAGTAGGAACGTACTGATATGCCAACAGTTAATTACAGGAATGATAAACATGTGACTGTCTCTGAGTGCCTGACGTTATTCATCTGCTCTGTGTATTATTAGAGGATCACATTAGGACATTTTGCAGTGGAATTTACCCCACAGATTAGGGAAAGTCCACGAGAAGTGCACTTCTGCAAAACCAGGTGTTAAGAGCAACATTAAAGACCCGGGGGTGGGTTTAGATTGTTATATGGAGACGTAGATTGGCATCCAGAGTACATTCTTGCATACTCCAGGCTAACATTTCATAAGATATAAAATATAAATTAAGTAATTTATGTTGCTGTCTTTCTTTTATGAAAACAGCCTTTCAGACTGGAATGCATTGTTTAATAACACTTTAGGATTGGTGTAATTGCTATAAGGCCTATAAGGTCTAGAAGGTGAAGATTATAATCTCTAAATTTAAAGAAATAGTTTTCAGATAACTGCCACAAGCCTCTTCAATTACAGTAACGGTTTCTCAGTTGAATTAATGCTTCACCCCAATCTTGTTTTCACTTTGTCCTTGACAGTTACTGAGTAACATGTTTCCTACTTGAAAAAGCTTTACTTTAGGCCTATCTAAATTGCCGCAACAAGCTTTGAAAGCAAAGGAAGAAAATATTTACTTTAACTTCCAAAAGTCTTCATATACGTCATGGCAAATTTAGTGTCTTCATAGCCTCAAACCTTAGCATATTTTAATGGGATTTTCTGTAATGGATATAAGATAGCATTGGTCTATGACTTCGCTTTCTATGCTTTTGTAAATAAAGATCTGAAAAGTCTGGGGTTTTTTTTTAGCCCCTCTGAATAAATACCTTGTAGAAATAGATTCATACGTAGACCAGAGTATATGTAGGGATCTCAAAATGAACTTTAATAACCTTTTCAAGATTGAAGACCTAAAATAAAATGAAGAAACTACAATGCATTAATGAATTGTTAAATTATTAATTATAACATTTAACTATTTTAGTATTAAATACGTTTAGCAATTACAGAATCAGGAAATATAGCCTAGACAATTTGAATTGTTCCATCTTTAGAGTTCATTAAGTGGAGGTTAACATCCTTTCCGTTCTGGTAAAAAGAGAAAAAGAAAGGTGTTTGACTAAATGGTTAAATTAAATTCCGGTTTTTGTATGTTCCTTATTAAAAAATAGTTGCTTAAAGAGTAGCACAAAATAGCCATATTGTTTTACTATTAATAAGACATTTCTCTTTATCAATATTCTCTCTTTCTCTGGTCTTTCATATTCCTTAAATCATTAAATGATGATTTGACAGTGCTCTCTGTGAAATGCTCAAAGTTTGGAATATAGTTTTTTTAACCTAACTCTGATTTAAAGTTCTTAACCTTCTCCCTGACCTGTCTGCTTTGTTCCTTGTATTTGTAATGCTGTTTCTTGTTTGTTCTCTATTAAACCTCTAAGGCCTTCACAAAACAGCTGCATTAATACTGAGACTAAACTACCTCACGATACATTAATTGAATTACTTCTCGAGGCACTTAATAATTTTTTGGGGGTATCAGTGTTAATAGGGCTGAATATACCACATTTTTTACATATATTGGTTAAAAAGGTTCCAAAAACCATGCATCATTTGTCTTTTATTTCACTGTTATGCAACTTTGTTTTTGCCTATTAGAGGAAATCCCAATAAAATAAATTCAAATTTGTTATTGTAACATGACAAAATGTAAGAAAAAAGTAAATTTGTTGTGAATACATTTACTAGGTGTTCGTTGACAATACTACGCTGCAAAACAGCAACCAGTATGATGAAGTAAATCTGTTATAAATTGCAATACCTGATTGAGTAATGCAGGTTTTGCATTCAGTTTATTGCGTTAAGATAATGGGAATCAGCCTGCAAGTATTTTGAAACTCAGCTGAATCATCTCCTCAGGCTTTTTCTCTGTCCTCTCAGTGTATGATGTATGCTGACATCACTTCAATTCAATAAAATTTTTTTTTACATTTTTAGTCACTGGTCTTGTAAAATTAGATTAAAAACTGATGCAGCAACAGAGTGGCTATCTTTGTCCTGCTGCGGGAAATGTTTATAATGAATCATTGATTAAAAAAACCCAAATTGTTCTTTTTCGCCTGGTTGGTTTACCTTAGGCCGTGGAAGTGACTCAGAGTCCGACGGCACACCAAACAGGAAGATGCCGGACCTCCACAAGGATGACATGTTGGCACGGCGGACATCGGTCACAGAGCTGCGGACCGCCATGCCTTTCAACCAGTACCTCCCCAACAGGAGTAACCAGAGCGGATACGTGCCTGCACCGCTTCGCAAGAAAAAGACAGAAAAGGAGGAAGGAGGGCGCAAGAGCTGCAGTACTGCCACATCACCTGTGGGGGGCGGCAGACCTTGTAGGTGAGTGTCATGAAATTATAAAAAAAAACCCGTAAAAGCATTCAGATGTGGTCACATTTTGAAGTTGAAATTTTGAAAGACATTTGATGTAATGTATGATAGCATTTAACAAGATTTTTTCTTCCATTAATATCCTGCTTATCTATTGTCTGTGGTATTTATTTTTATTATATTTTTCAAGTGGCATTACTGATACTACCACAACTGTAAATGTGCAGTTTGAATTTGTGATTTATTTCAGATGTAATTTTTGAATGTGCATTCTCACAGGAAAAATATGCAGTCATGTTTATGTATAATTTGCTTCATTCAAAACTTTACAAATTTGTAGTAATGCACAACTGCTGACCATAATGCACAGTTATTAACTTGTGAATATGCTTTTATTTTGACATTTTTTCTGACCCCATACAAACTGTTCACTGCTTTTATGTCTGTGAAAATATACAGGCACAGTTTTCAGTCGACCCACAATCCAATGTTTATAATCCATTTTATAGTGGTCCTATTTAATAATCGCTTTTTCTAAGAAACTGTATTTTGGATTTTTATTAGCTGTAGATCATAATCATCAAAATTAAATGTTTTATAATCATATGGAAAAAAAAATCACTTTCTATCATTCTCTGTTTAGTTTGTTTGGTTTAATTTATTGAGGTGCCCCTATATAAATCATTGAAATATGAGTTAGAGCTCTTAGTGTCAAGATAGAAGAAACAGATTCTTAGATTAGCATTGCGGTTTGTTTCTGTTAAATGATAAGGTGCTGCGTGTATCAAACTGCATATTTCTGATATGAAAACTTTCAGCCACTGATTATTTTTCTCTGTCTGGTATTGTTCTGATGGGAGGGGCTGATAGAGGCCAGATGTGTTTTCATTGGCTCTCATCAAACTATGCTGAAGGCTCCAAAATTAAGCCGCTTTAAGTCTGGAGGGCTTATTGGAATATATTGGTGTGGCATGTTAACACTGGGGAGGGTAAGGTTCAGACTTCAGAGGTTTCACATTTTTGCTCACTCACTTCATTCCTTCATGTTCTGCTCTGTGGTGTCTTTGTGTGTGTCATCCATTTAGGAGTTTACTGAACTTGCATTAACTTTATCATTTTAGTTTTATTACCAGCTGTGATGAGATGAAGATATTTGAGTCAAAGCCACTTTTAGGTTTCTAATAAGTCTTATACATTGTAGTTGCCAGACAGTAGAGTTGACATCACATTTTGTTTGCTGCAAAGATGTTTTATTCGTTTATTTTCTCCAAATTTTAAGTTAAATCTTTTTTTTTTTCAATGTTTTACCTCCTCTTTTCCTTTCCCTCCCTTTCATTTTCACGTGTTTGCTTCACGTCTTGTGAACTTCATGTCCTAATCCTCATGTCACCAATTTTTCCTCCAACCTGCTAATGTGCTCCCAAATATTTCCTCTGTTTGGTGTAAACGGATTATGTATTAGTCCAAATGGAGTCCCTGTCTTAGTCTTCCCACTCGGAGAGTCCCACAGCCCTTCTCCCAACCCCCTATTCGAGCCACAGATTCAGGAGAATGGGAGTAAAGACGATGAGGAGGAGGTGAAACTGAGGGCCTCCTCACCTTGCATTAAGATCCAAGCTGTGGGAATAAGGAGGAGCAGTGAGCCTCTACGCTGTGGCCTCAGCCAGGCCAACTCAGAGCCCCCCAGGGACACCATAACTCAGCTGAAGGTCAACTCTGAGCAAAGGTCAAAACCCATATCCAATTTCTCTTTACTAGACATGATTCTGATTAGTATTTCCTCTAAATATCAACTCTTATTCATTTGTTGTTGTCAGACAGTAGTTTATGGGACCACCTTCGGCAGAAATTACCTAAACATCCGTAATCTATATCATCTGTCTCTCACATGCAGTGGTCGCGTTAACTGCATATTTTCCCAGCTTTCTTAAAAGGTAATGGAAAGATCTGAAGGCCAGTTGTCATTTTAACTGACTGCAATTCACACCCCTGACCACTCAGTGCAGATATGTTTAACTTTACTTATACAGTTCAGCTAAGTGAATCAATCAGAAAAAGATTCCCTAGATAGTATCTGAGCATTATCTCAGTCCTGGACACACAAAGCATCTCATTATATTGGAGCTGACAGTCCCATTTTAGAGTTACAGAGGCAGTGAGGGCATCAGTGACTGCACCGGACACAGACCAGCGGTGACATATCGCTGCAGGTTAACCACTGATGCAAAAAGAGGGCATGGCCTGGGATTTTCTCCTGCTGCAGAGATCAGAAAAGTTGTCGATCAGAGAGACGTGTCAAATTCTTATCACTTCAGTTGGGGAAATGTTTGCGTATTTCAAAACTTGGGCTGAAGTGGCGCTCATAATTTCAGGCTCCAGTGTGGACATCATCATGAGAACAACATCTAAACTCCTGTGAGAATCCATCTGTCCGAGGCAAAACTCGATGACAGAAACGTCAAGTGGGTGAACAGTTCAGTTAATTGCAGTGCAGAAAAAGTTCTGAGACTGTGTTCAAGCCACAGTAGGTTAACTGTTTTATTTTAGGTGCAATCTTTTAATTTCATTTTTCATAATTCTCTGTTTGGCTTGTTTGGATTAAATGTGATTAGATTGAATAAAAAAAATTCTACTTTTAAATTTGTTATCATTTTGAAATCTGAGGGATAAAAATAGATTATGATTAACATTTTTTTTTTTACCCAGTTGCTAAAAAGTGAGTGACAACAAAAGTTTCTAGCCAATAGTGAATAGTTCTCATCCTTAGAAAACACTTAAACACTTTAATCCAACCTGTTTTACACTTTGGCCCTGCAATTATCAGATCAGATTTTACTCTGACTCTCCATTTCAGGAGCTTAGCTATAAACTAACAAGATTCTGCTCACATTTAAAGCTGGTAAGGACACACCATCCTGAACAAGCCACCTTTCCTTTATTGAACTGGAAAAAGTTTGTATTCAGCAGGCTGTCTGGAGGCCTTAAAAAATAATTCAGGTTCCAAGTAAAAATGTGAACACTATTAGCTGTGAAGGCTCTGCCATATCTGGTTCAAAAGCTGTGGCAAGACTTGAAAATTCATGTTCACAGACGTTCTCTGTCCAATCGTATGGTGCTTGAGCTAGTTTACAAAGAAGAATGAGTTTAAATCTTCGGTGCAAAGCTGGGAGAAACATCCCCCAACAGGCCTGCAGCTGCAACTGCAGTGACAGAATTGCAGTATTGACCTCAACATCTTTAGTGGATATGAAAAAGCTTGCAAGGCACTGTGTTGGGAGTAAACTCCTTTAGAGAGTACCCAAATTGGGACATAGCATTTGCAAGAATAATAATAATGTGAAAAAATTGCCCTTCCTGCTCATTCCAGTGGATTACTTTTTATATTTTTATTAAAACAGCCATAAGAGAATCAAGTGTGAACTTTTAAACAAAGGGCCATACACCCAAAACTGCAAAATATGTCTACCCATATCTAAACTTACCCGAAAACAGCCTGCACATGTGACCCACCCTCAGGATGTGAGGAAATGAGGTCTTCTTCCGCCCGTGACCCTGAGCAGATTGAGACCGAAGGCCGTTCTCATCACTGCCAGCAGCTGGCCACATTCTCTCTCTGCGCTGTAGTTTACAATCCAATAAAAAAAACTTCCAGCAAAAATAGCTGATCATAAAACAGTGACAAAGACTCGAAGTTGTCATTCGGTTTGGCTCTCTCCAAGCTGTTTTCACATCCCAGCTGCTCTAAACAGATCTGTTAGCATGCTGTGTCTCGTTTGATTTATGACCTCACAACCGTTCCACATTCAGACTGCACCAGAGGAATGTTGTCTGATTATATAGGAAGACACAAGGCAGCCAAATGCTTCAGTTTGCTTTGCTTTCTGCAGCACCCCAGCTCGCTCCTGCTCAGACGAATTCATCCAATACTTGCCGTCCCTGTCGCCAAACGCCACCAAGCCTGCCGGGAAATGTCCGGCTGCGATGGCCCAGGAGGATGCTGGAGTCGCAGGTGCAGATGGGGATGATAAACGGGCCTGTCGAAGGCTGACCTCACCCAAATACGCTCCCATTTCCTCTGATTTCCTTCCTGCGCCCAATGCCATGGCAACCACTTTAGCAGCTACGGGAGCATCCGATGCAGGCGGGATGAAGGGGAGGAATGAAAGAGAAGAACAACCTTGTTCGGGCAGAAATCTTCCAGCAACGTGAGCTGAGTCATCTCTAGCAAAGTCTGATGCTTTGACCTCCAACTCCTTCGTTTGCCTTTTGCCTGAGGGATCTGTCAGTCCGATGATCCTGGAGCGCATTCTCTATCAGCATGATGTTGATCTCAGTGTGGCCTGCTTCGATTGGTTAATAATCTAAATATTGCATGATATTCTCTGCATAAACTGGGATTAAAATGGCTGTTCTAAAAAAAAAAAATGTTTTGCAAAGAATGCATGCAAATGTTGAAGAAATTCCAATTTCTTTTTTCTTTTTTTCGATTTACTGAAAGAAGCAGATATTGATGCTACTTTTTTGGTTTTTTTGATCGCATCCAATTGGGGAACAACTTGTTTCTTTTCAATTATAGATTCTGTATCAATAGCTTGGAATGTTTATTATATCTGTACCAATACAGTGCTGAAATGTTGTTGGCCTTGAGACATTTTCCAGTTAGATATCTTGCTACGAAAATCTTTTGGCAGACTGATATTTTACTGGAATATGCCATTTGGTAAACAGATGCTGCAGAAAACAATCTGGTTTTGATTTTGAGAATGCTCTCTACATTTAGTCTTCAGTTTCCCCCGACCACAAGCCACACTTTCTTTCTCACCACTCCAACATAGCAGCAGCAGCTGTGTTAAACACAAAAAGAAGTGAAGAACTTTATGGTCACATTGCAGTTTATAAGTGGTAACTGAGAGAAGTGGAGCCACATCTTTTGAGTTGCTCGTGTCCTGATTAAAGACGCATGACCTTCACTTAGTTAGCTTCTCTTTGCGAAATGCACCTTTTCCTCTTGCTCTTTGTGTTTCGCTTTGCAGTGCTGCAATTTTGTCTCTAACTTTGGATAGCAGTGCCCTCTAATGTTTGGTGTAAGGTTTTTCATGTTTTTAATGTAAAAAAAATCATCAAGCAAACCATTGCATAATGCAAGTTTTTCTTAAACTAATACTACCATCTGACATTAACTGTTATTTAACAGTCAGAAGTTGTGTTTCCCAATATATTTGCATGAGAAAATGAATCATCTTTCTTCAGCATTGTGTTCATTGGTCATTGTGTTGCCTTTTCATGCTCACTGACCTCCATTTTTTTCAGCCATTCAGAAAATTTGTCAGAAGATACACAGTAAGTTGGTTTTTCAACACTCGAATGCTTTCAGTTTGTGACTCAATCACCTAGTTCTTTGTTTATTGCCTGAATTGGATTTTGGTTTTTGGAAAAGGAAGATGATTGTTTCTTGTTTTTTCATATAAGGCACGGCAACGTTTTTTGTATTGGAGACTTTCAACACAAGACAATTCAAGGTGCTTTACATGATTCAGTGGTAAAGAAACCAAACATATGATAAAACCATAGAAAGTAAAAACAGCTAAATTTAATAGTATGGGAATTAGAAACAGATAAAACAATAGAATCACTAAAAGAAAACATTTAGCATTTGATTAAAAACTACAATTTAGGAAAATACATTTTATGTAAAAATATATATTAGAACATTACTCAAAACAGTAGAGTTTTAATTTTTGATTTAAAAAAACAACAATTCAGCAGCTTTGCAGTCTTCTGGAAGTTTGTTCCAGATGTCTGGGGCATAGAAGCTGATAGCTGCTTCTCCATGTTAGGTTCTAATTCTAGGGATGTTTAGTAAACTAGAGTTGGAGGACCTGGGTTGGTATAATGATGACAGGTATTTAACGTACTTTAGTGCTAAAACACGTGATTTATTAACTAGTAGGAGTATTTTGAAGTCTATTCTCTGAGGTACAGGGAGCCAGAGTAAGGACTTTAGAACTGGTGTTCTTCTTTCCTGGTTCTAGGGAGGTCGCGAGGGGCAGTGTTCTGGATCAGCTGCAGCTTTCTGATTAACTTTTTAGGTAGACCTGCGATAACTTCCAAAAAAAAAAAAAAAAACAGAGCACCAACACCTCATCCAGGAGGTCAGAACACATTTTATTCATAATCGATTATTTATTTTAATTAAATAGCCTTGTGAGTTTTTTTGTTTGTTTGGTTGTTTTTTTTTTGCTTTGAGAGGCAAAAGTGGTACACTGGCTTCTGCAAAACAAAGCTATCTTTTTTTGGCTACTCCTGTTTGTGGGTTGCTAAACAAATATGTACTCAAACATTCTCATATCAAACACACAAAAGAGAGAAAGACTTTAAAGATTCTGGAATATGCTTAAAACAGTTGAATGCTGCAACTGTTGAAGTGTTCTGAAAACAAGTATACCATTAACTGATAGTGATGTCAGTGTTCTTTATTATTCATGCTCTCTGTTTTCCTTCTTCACTCAGGAGTTTGAGTATGATCGACATGCGTGGTGAAAACGAGTCCGTCCTCCAGCCGCACAGTCACGTTCGTCACGAGCTGATGCACAACCAGTACAACAGAATAAAAGAAGATGAGAATCACTGGCAGGAAGTAAGTGTATTTAAGTCTTCTCTCCCCTTTTTTAACCATTTTGTCTGCAGGTTAGCAGAAGTATTTGTTCCTTCAAGCCGCGGAGAGGTTTGAATCTAAACCGTATAATTTTTTTACATATGTTAGGACCTGGCCCGATGGAAAAGCAGGAGGAGGAGTGTTTCTCAGGATCTGATTAAAAAAGAGGAGGAGAGGAAAATGATGGAGCGACTGATGTCAGGAGATAGCTGCATCTCCCAAAGAAGAAAAAGCATCAAAACCTACAGAGAAATCGTGGAAGACAAGTAGGTGACACCCACAACACAATGAGCAATATGAAGAAAAGTTACAGATTATAAAAAGATCAAACCTGGATCTTGTTTTTAGAGGTAGACTTAATTAACTCCTGTTAGCAGTCACAGTGGTGACTGAACATTGTCTTGCAAAAGGATTTTATATACACTGAACTGTCCACACTGAGCCACATTAAGTTCACAAAAATCGATTAACTTCATTGAGATTTTATGATAGACCAACACAAAGTAGCACACAATTATGTAGTTTAATGAAAATGAAAGATGCTTAACCTTTTTTTTAATAATACAAATCTTATAAGTGATTACTACATTAGTACCTAGCCCTTGTAGAACCACCAGTCGCTGCAGTTCTAGTTGCAGATTTTTGGGGGTAACAGCTTTACAACTGGAATGACATTTCTGCACATTCTTCTTTGTAAAATCTCTCAATCTCAGTCAGATTGAGTGGAGAGCATCTGTAAACAGTTATTTTAAATCCTGTGTCTTTATAATACTTGTTCACTAATGTTTTAAGGGTGTCAAAGTAAAGTGCTCTGAGCACCAAAGTATTCCACATGTAGATTATTTTTTCAAACACAAATTCTATATAATTTCCTTCCACTTAACAATTATGCACTACTGCAGGTGGATTTATCAAATATAATCCAAATAAAACATGCAAAGTCATCCAAATAATACAAGCATTTTTGGTTGTACCATGCAACAGGAAAAAGAAGGGGGGGACTTGTAAGGAACAGCCTCTTGGAGCTTTTTGGTATTTTTTAGGTAAGTCAAAAGACGCAAAGTAAAATAAAAAAGATGCCGTTTTTACAAATATTTATTTGTTAAAGACTACATATTATGCAAAACACCGTTTTTTGTTGCTTTAGTATGTATATTTGGGTATCGGGAGTATCACCTTGAGTGAATGTTTTATAAACTGCCAGAGTGAAAAATCGAGCTGTTTTGCACTTCTTCAAGTCTTCAAGTGACGTCCTGGGCAGTGTATTTTGCGTAATCCCTACCCTACTCTGTTGGTGTCTCCACCCCCAAAGCTTCTGAGCCCCCCTTGCAGCCAGAGCGCTACCCTTTGATGGTGCTAAAACAATTCTTCTTTTATTTCTAAAAGACAGAAAATGTATCCTTAGAGGTCACAATAGCAAATTATTTAAGACAAACCATAACAACAGATAGCACCAATCAACAACAAGAAAATAATTTTATGTGTTCATAATGTGTATTATTTTACATTAGAATCGGATTTATTTGATTAATAATCCTACATTATTTTTTCGGTCAGGTTTCTTTTTTGCTGCTCCAACTGAATTTTTAAAAAAATATCACGATGAGCGTTTAAACGTTTACATGTTCAAATATAACATTTCCAAAATGTTTAATTTTCTATTCAACCCTGATATGTGGTAGTTTGTATGATTGAAATCTTAGTGTGAACTGCAGTTTAAGACGTAGCTTGTCGCATAACTGAGTTCTGCTTACAACGGTCACAAGTTAATCTGATTTAAAACTGTGCCCCCAAAAACTCCTACTGCCTTAATGTTTGTTTAAAACGGGGAGACGTGTTGAGGTTAAGTCACAGCCTAACAACTCGTTTTAGCTGAGCCGCGAGTTCAACTCTAATTTTTATTGTTTTTATTACATTTTTTTACTTATGTATTTAAAACATTGGTCTCAATAAGATTTTAATGTTTCAGAGACGTGTTAACTGGGAATGAAATGAGGCAGTTTGGAAAGATTTATTGCAGTGCTCAAAGGGAACTTTGTGCTGGGCAGCTCTGCCCAGGTTCCAGTAGATACTGCTGAAGGATTATTCGCAAGTAGAAAACAATGAGCTACCAGTCTTAACAGATGTGGTCTTCACAGCAATTTCCCAGCAATGGGGTAAGACTTGTCAGACAAATTACCAAGCTAAAACACTAAATTTCAGATGTGGCTGCAAGCTATCTTAGAATCTGTATAAATCAATAGGACTGATTAGGTTTGTGTCTTGCCTTAAAGATTTGCATGAAGAAACACTCTTCTCTCTTAGAAGTACAAAAGAACAAATTACGATGTGAGAGTGCCACTTGAATAAAGAAGAATTGTAGAACAATGTCAGTAGATCATTTTTTGACTATGCATTTACTACACAATGTTTGGTTAGAAAACGCATAGAAAAAAATCCACTTTAGGTGTCAAGCATGGTGGTGGAGGGCTGATGGTTTGGGCTTGTTTTACAGACACAGGAGCTGTTTATATTGCAGTCATTTAATTTCCATGAAGTTTTCTAAATATGTTTTATTTCCTGGAGATGACCCTAACTGCATCATTAACCTGTTGAATGATCAGACCTCAACCTGATTAAAATCCTGTAGGGAGACATGAACTCATACATAGAAAAAAACTTTCTAGAAATGGTATGGGCGACCAATTGTTGAACAGTGGTTTTAAGGCTTTTTTTTCTTGAGGAACCTCGTCCTGCCTCCATGACCAGCCTGGACTCCTGAACTTCAACTCCTACATACAACCATTAAAAGTGATTAATAACAAGCTTTTATTAGCAAGAAATAAACAGCAACTGTAGCTTGTTTTTATTGTTCTTGTTTTACACTGTAGGCTGTATAGAATTTTTTTTTTTGATCTTTTGTGTTTTATCAATGTAATATTTACAGATCTCATTTTGGTAACTTCAGCACAGACAAAATGTTGCGAACCCCATGCAATCTCTTGGGAACCCAGGTTGGGAACCACCGATGTAGAAAATGGCTACTAAGTGTTTTCTGCAAGCTGAATTTATGGGGTATGCTTAGTTTTTGACAGACTGGCGACCTTTCCAGGGTGTACCCTGCCTCTCTCCCGTTGACAGCTGGAGATAGGCACCAGCCCCCCCAGGACCCATTAAGGATTAAGCGGTTAAGAAAATGGATGGATGGATGCTTTGTTTTTCCGAACAAAGTTATTAAATTTTGCCTGTTCTTTTCTTAAACATATAACGACAGCATGGAATCTACTGTGTGTTTTTGCCCAATTGAGATCAAATCTAATTTTAAGACCCGGAAAAAAATCTGATAATTTTCAATACAGTGTACTTTTTTTTACTGCAACATTGACTTGGCACACTTGTCTGAATTTGTTATGATGATAAACACAAATTACCTACCAGCACTTAAATGACTTGAGGCCATCTGTTTAGATGTAGCATAAACTAATTTATTATTAAATGTCAATGGGCTTTGTTTAGTAAAGAGAAAAGAGACAATAAAAATCTTTAAAAATCCTTCAATCTGAACTAAGATAATATACAATAAATGTAATCATAATGTCTAAAAAACAGTTGTTGTTTTTTTAGGGAGCGACGGGAGGAGGAGCTGCGAAATGCGTACCGGAAAGCCAGAACTCCAGAGGAGGCCTCTGCTATCCTCCAGCGTTATGCCCAGCGTTTCTCCATTAGTGAGGCATTCCTGGAGCGCCTGCAGCTGCCGAAGCTCCTGGACCGCAGCGTATCAGCCGATCCCTCCTTTCCAATCTCGCCCTTCTCTCTCTCGCTCTCCTCCTCCCCCACGACGCCGGACCCCTTCGACGAGGTCCCTGACGGGCCCATGAGGTATCTGCGGCAGCAGTCTGCACCGGCGCCAAGGTTCACGTCCACGCTGGAGGCACAGATCGAAGAGTTTCCCAAAGACTCAACCACACACCAGCGGCCACAGATTCGCTCTCGTTCATCTGAACCGCCATCAACCCGAGCCCTGTCGCCTAAACCGGTGCCTTTGCTGACACCCAAGCCTTACTTTCAGCCCCGACTATCACCAGATGAAAAATGGAACCGCAGGGTGAGTCTGACAGTGAGGAGGCAGAATAAACCAAAAATATTGAGACTTAACATTAAAAGGTTTTAACTATTCACTCCTCTCTAACCTCTCTTAAAATGTGCGTCTAAAATATTTTTATTTGTTCAAAATGATAATAAAACTCATCTCAAATACATAATAAAAAATATTTGACTAGTTAAACTTTGATTAAGGCCTTTATGGCTTCAGTCTACTTACCTGTTTTAAGGTATAGCAGGTGTTTTAAGGTGAAATAAAAGGCCATGATTAAACATTTCAAAATTTTACCCACTAATAATGTAAAATCCAATCGATCCTTTTCAATTCAACAAAATATTTTTAGATGGAAAAAAGAAGAAGAAATTCCCCTCCCCATTAAATCGATGGATTAAAGTCACAGTTGCTGAAAAAAAAACGTCTCTACCTCAGCCCATTAGCTCCCTCCCTTAGGAGGTTTTCCAAGCATGTCCCTCTGGTAGAAGAACCCAGAGAAGACTCAGAACTAGGACCGATACTGGTATCGAGGGCTGATACTGTTCTTATGTACTGTATTACTATTGGTTAAAGTTAACCGATAACATAAATTGATACTTAAAGTGCAGATTGCAGGTTAAATAGTTTCAACTATGCATGTAAAATGTTGCACTAAAGTTACCATTTGAAATGTTTATTGAGATTATTTTAATTTTTTCTATGGATAACAGCAAATATTTTAAAAAGTTTCATAATCTTGACCTGTGAAGTAAGGGGAAGGATTATTTTTCTCTGCACTGCCTTCTCAGTTTCTAGTTATCAGATCCTGCAGTTGTGCTATCAAGAATCAGTCTGTTAATTAGCTTTGGATTGCGGTCATTTTTCTAAAAAAAAATTTATTATTATGCTTGCTGTACAAACACCAGCCTTTCAGGACATGGAGCCCACAGGTTTCCAAAGAAAAACCAAAAGTCAGACAGTATCTTCCTGCTTTGGATATGGAAAATCCTGTAATTTATGCCCCTCACTTCTGACCAGAGGATTAAAATACCAACAGAGTTTATATCGAAGCAAAGATCAGGACTCTAACCAGCTGCCATGGGACCTCTGTTCGTATCTGCTTTCAACTGCAGCAGCCAGCTGGGAGACACGACTGGGATCTATTAGATCTACGCAGACTGGAATCTGCGCTTTGTAAGTCCCTGTCCACACGTAGCCGGGTATCTCACAACCCTGAGATTATTTTCTACGGTTTGGCCTGTCATCCACACGTAAACTGAGATTTTCAGCACCAAAAACAAATCTTTTTTAAAATTCCGTCCAAAGTGGAGATTTGAGTTTTCTCTTTTTTCATTATTTGCGTGTGCACGGACAAAAACTGAGTTTTAAGGACCGTAACGTCACTTTCCATGACAAAAAATGCTCTGACATCACTTGTGGGACCTGTGTTTACTCTCAAAAACAGTATCTACGCCCTCAGAGCTGTGCTGGTGTCATATGGAGCTAGAATTGGGACTTAAGTTATGTACCTGTAACTTTCATTTTTGTACTTATAACTTAATATTTGTACCTGTAACTTATGTTTTGTACTTGTAACTTATATTTTGTACCTATAACTTATATTTTGTACTTATAACTTATGTTTTGTACTTGTAATTTATGTTTTGTAACTTGCACACATTTTAAAAATACGAGTTACAAGTTTCAAATTTCAAGTTTCAGTTTTCAAGTGTCAGGTTTCAAGTTACAAGTTTCAAGTTACAGATCATTTTTGACCATATTTGGCTTGCCTAGAAGAACCAATGAGTGGCTTGCTGAAAATAAATAATACAATGTTTGAGAAAGGGTCATATAAGATTAAATACTACACTATTTTTAATAGGAAAACATCTCTCAAGTATATGTAGGGAATATAAAGAAACAGAACTTGTTTCTGTGTTAAATAATTAGAGGAAAGAAGGAAAAAAATAGTGAAAGATTGAGATTTAAATAAAAAATCATGTATTAACTGGAGAGAGACATGTAAATTAGTAAAATAATTTATAAATGCAGGTGAGATAATTTAGTAAGAGCTCTTTAGCCCAACCCGCACTCCAGCATAGTAGGCGGCGGAAATGCACCAAAGTTGTTAGCCACTTGCTAAGAAGAAGAAGAAGGCAATTTGCCTCACTAGATTTCAACTGTGTGCACACGAATGCACGCACACACATACACATTCACACACACGCTTGAGTGTCTGCAATCATCAGATTGGTCAATATAAACTTACGTTTTTCTATTTCAACTGTTATTACTCCTGATATTTTTAGCAGTGTATATATATTTTTTATAAGCAACTAACCGGTTAATGTTGAAAACTACTGAGGTGGATTATGGCCACCTACTGGTAAATAGTGTGAATGTAATCAAGGTTGGTTGTGAGCTGAACCTGAAACCTGAAACTTGAAACTTGAAACCTGAAACTTGTTACTTTTAACTTGTATTTATAAAATGTTTGCAACTTACAAAACATAAATTATAAGTACAAAATATAAGTCACAAGTACAAAACATAAGTTACAGGTACAAATATTAAGTTAAAAGTACAAAAATGAAAGTTACAGGTACAAGTCCCAATTCTAGCTCCATAGTGTCATCAATTGTTAAAGCGCGTTTTGTTTGTTTTCTTTTACAAGCTCTATCACTGCTGCGTACTGAAGATAGAGGATAGAAAGTTACTCTGAGCGGATAGGATTTGGGAGAACTACTGCCCCCTACATGTTTGCCATGTCTATGAATATGCTGAAAAACACATTTATCCAGCTAAGTGTGGATGGAGATTTTTTTTTTTTTTTTAAGGAGCAGAGGAAAATCTTTGTTTAAAAAAAAAAAAACCTGGCTACGTGTGCACATTGCCTACGTTTTGTTATCTAACACCTGCTAACTACCAAATTTGTTGAAAGATTGACATCAAAGAATCAACGTGATATGAGGGTTTTAAAACAAACAGTAAAGCTATCTCGCAACACCAAGGCTAAGCATTAGCGTTGGCTAGCCTTAATTTGATTTGGGCTTTAATGCTTCTCCTGCTCTCCCCCTTGTCTTTATGTGTTATCTGGGGCATGCAGAAGGCTACTAGCTGTATGGATTTGCTTTCATCATATGTGTAGTTGTGAAAGACTGCTGTCAAAGATCAGAATCAATGTGATATGTGGGTTTTAAAGGAACAGTAAAGCTAGCTTGTAGCAACGAGGCTAAGCGCTAATGTCGGCTGCATAGGTTTGATTTGGGCTTTAATGCTTTTCCTACTCTCCCCCTTGTCTCTCTGTGTTATCTGGGGCAGGCAGTATACTCATAACTGTATGGTTGCAGTCCATCATTTAGTAGTTGTTAATGTTTAAAATTTAATCTGTGTCAAAGTCAGAGTTAAAATCCATAGTTTTCTATTGATTGCGCTAACAGCCACGTCACTTCTGGTCTGGCATTCTCACAAAAACAACTCTAAAAGTGGAAATAATGTATATATTAGTACATTTTTATTTAGAAACTCTTCCTCATATATTTCTCTAAATTATGGCAACCCGCATTTGAAAATGTGGAAACTCAACAATAATTTCACAGAAAATGCTGATTTTTTTACTTGAAATTTTAGTTTTGTGTATTGTTAATATCATTGTTTTAATCTAATTCACCATTATTTGTTATAACAGTCAGAGAAGAAAATAAAACCTGTCTTCCATTTCATTACATTTTTTTGTGTGGTAGAAGTATCGGTATCAGTACTCAGTATCGTCAAGTACTTGAATCCAAATATCGGTTTGAAAAAAGTGGTATTGTTGCATCCCTACTCATAACTCGCTGGAACTTTTTATGTATTTCATCTGAACTGGCTACTCGAAACACTTCAGTATCCCCCAGAATGAGCTTGAGGATGTTGCTGGAGTGAGGGATGTCTAAAGCCTAGATTATACTTCTCTGTAGGTCCGTAGACACGCAGCGCCATTATCCGTCGATTTAAGGCTGTCCATTCCTCACGCAATGAGGCACATAGTAGAGCAAATTTTTTTAAATATCTGTCAAATGCAACAGAGTGCAGGTCTGTGATTGATCAGCCCCGGATACGACTATATGGTGCTTTAAAGCCGGTGTAATCAGTAGTCAGTGCAGCATCTTGGCACTACATGCTTTATATTTAAAGGATAATTTATCTAATCTGGGGTCGTATTCACAAAGACTCTTACCGCTAGGTGTTACTCCTAACTCGCGCTAAAAGGTGTTGTGTAGGAGTTGTCGTCTAAAACCTATTCACAAACGCACTAAGAGCTACTTTTACATAGGACAAATCCCTAAACGTAAGATAAGAGTGACGTCCCGTTGCTATGGAAAACGTAATTTCCTTTGCACGAGTAAATAGACGGACAGCACCGTGATTGGTTCTTGAATGACACGTGTGAAACCAGGAAATGGAAAACTTCAATGTCAATAAATGATGATGATGACATCTTTGTGTCGGCCACGAGACTGACACTTTATTTAACTTACACACAATAGCCGTCTTCCATTGCTGCTTGAGGGGGAAATGCGTTCACAGGCTTGGGAAAAAACCCGAAAAGTAGCTGCAATAAAAAGTTAGCACATCCTGCTGTCCTGGTCGAGAATTGCTTTGCAACACTGAAAAATCAATTGAGAATCCATCAATATGTCTGTGTGCACATTTGCTGTTGGTAAAGTATAAACTAGGCATAATTTCCCTTGTAGACCTTGTCACATTTACATTACAATGCCACATGACTGCCATGGTAATAAACAATTAGTCTGTATGAAAACCCAAAACTTCCCTTCACCAAAGAAGAATGTGATGTTTCAGGTTCGCCCCCTCAAGTGCTTCTAACATGATCTTTTTCCCTTTCTTCTGGCAAAAAGTGAGCAAAGAGAATGTTTAAAATCAGATCCTATATTGTGGTGTGGTATAAAGGGAGGTGGAGGGTTTTACCAGACCCAAATGGAGCCGAGCAGTTTTTCTAGAAGGAGTACCAGCTTGAATGGAGCCCTCTGTTCACTGTTGACTCAAGAAGTTGACAAGTAGGACCCCCTCTCAATGTGAAGTGGGCTCCCGGCAGACAAAGAGTGCCCCACACAGCCTGTAAGGACAGGGAAGAGGAGGTGGAGGAAGAGGGGCCGACTGAGAAGCTGCATTCACCCGCCTCCAGCACCCTGTCTTAAGCTACCGCTGTTTGGGAACTCCTCACACTCGTATTAGTGCTGTTGTGCCGCAGAGGCCAGGCGGGTTTTTGAGCATATGGGCATCGAATATAACTTATAGAAATGAGGTTAAAAATGAGAGGAAAAAATGGCTTTAATATCTAAATTGTTTATTTTGTTTGATATAGGGATGCAACGATTCTACTTTTTTCAAACTGATACAATACTGATACTTGGACCTGAGTACTTGTCGATACAGAGTACCAATGCCGATACTTCTGCCACACAAAAAAATGTGAAACAGGAAAAGTCATACATGGCTTTTAAAACTTTTTACTAATAAATATCTTAAACGTGATCAAATCCCACTTTACTCTAAGGCTTGTATATGAACACTAGTTCAAATGACTTTTCTGAGAAGACAGCTAATTTGTTAATAGATTCCACCTGTATAAGTACAATCTGTGACAGCGTCAGTGACATGGCTTTCCACCAGAGCTAACAGAGGCTGATTGTGGAAGGAGAAAATACTCAAGCAGCCAAGAGGCACATGGCAATTATGGGCGAGCAGAGATCTACAGGTTCAGGTGGGAGAATGTAATAATTGTATTAATTGAATAATAAAAAATAAATTTGCAGTTTGCCACAAGCCATGTAGCGGACACAAGAAACATGTGGAACTAGGTGCTTTGGCCTATATGCAAACTGCTTTAAGTTACCGTGACGACAATCTCTTCATGGTAAAACACGGTGGTGAAAACATCCTGCTTTGGGAAGGACTTTTTCACAGCCTGAACAGGAAAGTTAATAAAGGCTGATGGGAACATTAACTGAGATAAATAAATTACCTAAATCTGGTGCAGAAGACTAAATAGGTTAGATCAAAGTTCAGGATTTCAAAAGATAGCTGTACAGAGTTTTTAATCAGAGTGTTTGAAGACAAAGGCATCATACTGTTCAAATTATTAATAAAAATATTGAGACCACTATTTTCCTCATACCTAACTGTAGGGATGTAACAGTACATGTATTTTCATTTAAATTTTTCAGTACGGTTGTCTCGGTTTTGTACACACATGTACTGAACAAATCCAGCTGTTTTCTGCCTGAACACATGAAGAATGTTTATGTTCAGGACTCTGAGCGCAGTGCAACTTTTTGAAACCAAAATAAAACGGTAGATAAAGAAAGTTATGCCGAACCAGACCTTTAAACTGACTAAGGTCCATAACACGCTTTGCACTGCACTCAGGGACTCACCTGAAACAATGTCTAGCTGAATATAAACATCACTTATACTAGAGAAAAACCAGCTGATGTCCACATGGCTGCCAGCATCCAGTCAGACCAAACTACTGATTTTTGGTAAATATGTCGGAATCCCCATTGATGAGAAGGGATTTCCGTAACAGCTGTCCATGCTGCATTAAAGTACAACTGGGAGACTAGGCTGTCAAAATATCAAAACAACTCTATAGTGATTTATGTGTGTTTTATCATAAGTATTATTTAAACATTTCCAAACTTTAAGACAGACTGTTTTAAAGTGGTTATATTGTTTTCTACTCTGCCTATGTCTGCTTGTACTATTTTATTCATAATAAAAAAATCCACTCAAATCTGTCAATTTTATTATTTTAACTTTATTAAGTTATGGAACATAATGAAAAAAAAATATTAAGGATTTGCACTGAAGGAATTCAGGGACAAAGGGTTTTGGTTTAATGCTTTTCAAAGTAAAAAAAATAAATAAAAACAAAGGATTATGCTCATTTTTATTCCTTTTTATTTTATAAAATATACCGAACTGTGATTTTTGTCTAACGTTTCACCCATAATTGACATCTTTTTTATGTTGGTCTTGTGCATAAACTCCTAATAAAACACATTGATATTTGTGGGGGATCAAGGACTTGGAACTTTTTTGCAATGTGCTAAATTGTAAAACATTGGTAAGACTTTGCAAAATAAAGTGTTAAAATAAAAATGGATTTATTGACGAGACCTCATAAGTCTCTTTTCTTGTTATGCAGGTAGATGGTTTGCTACGAGTAAATGGTGACTTTGAAAACAACGGCGGTTCCATTGGGTCAGAGAACAAAGAAAGGGACTCGCCACCTCATTTCCAGGCGTCTCCAGATGCTCCCCAGTCAGATGCCTCAGCCGCCCGCAGTCCGCCAGCCTCCCCTGAAAGAGAAAGTGCGGTGTCGGCAAAAGCCAGCGACCGAGTGGGCAACACAGAGGCAGCCTCTCAGGATGTCCAAGCAAAGAGGGTCACTGAGGTTTCACCACCTCCCACACGGCCTACTTCTCTTCCTGAGGTCAGATTCAGGATGTTTAGGATTTTACATTCAGATACCATCTAATATGGCTACTTTTAAAATATTAGTAGGGATCTAAGTTATATAAAACAGCTTCATTCAGACAGTAAACCATCTGTTTGACCATCAAAGGAGCTGAAGCAGCCAGAGAACAGCTTTGGGGAAACAGGAGGTGCTGAACAGGAAGAAAAGTCAACAACTGTAGCTCAGCAAGCTCCACCTGCAGGTTTGACCAGCACACTACGGTTGTGATGCCCTATTCAGCATGCTTTCATTTGATAGATTATTTTTGTCTTTGTGTCTAAAGCTATGATCTTAAGTATTTTGTTCGTATCTTCTTCCAGAAATTAAACCAAAGGAGACGGAGCAGTCCAGTGAGAGCCTGCTGCAGTGTCTTCCAACTGAGGTTAAGACACAAAAAAATCAGACCATTACCTCAGCGGTAAGATGCATTTCACATACACCTTTAAGGGACCTTGCTATCAGAAGCCATCCAGTCAATGTAAATCAGCTAGTAGGTAAGAGTTTCCTGTTGTCAGGAGTCTGTTCAGAGGACAGAGACGACGCCGACCCCGGCTACACCTGGATCGCTCGAATATCAACCTCCCATGGAAACATCGTCAGGTGAATTCATGTTCTAATGTCCAACCACAGAACTAGCAGCTTCTTTTCAATCCTTTTCTGTGTTCCAAGCTTGATTTTCATGTCAGTTTTGTTCACTGTTTTTCTTTTAGCTTTTCAGCACGGCCCTGTTTGTGCTCATACAGGATTAAATTCATGATTAAAAACCCAATGTATTCTCAACTCATTTAAAAACAAGAGAGGGTAACTGTTTTGAGCCACCTAAAATGCATTCAGAAAACAAAGACCTTAACTTAAACTTAGCAATATGATCAAGATTCTAGTAGTGATTAATTAAAATTCTACTAAACATCTCATATTATAGCATGTAAGTAAAAAATACCTAGAAAAAGCTTTTCCCGGGTTTGACTTCTTAAAGTCTCGGGGTGTCTGCTCAGGCTCCTGATTTTCACATCTGTCCTTTCCGTCATAATTTCATTCTCTCTTTCCCTCCCTTCACACATTCCCTGTTTTCCTTCCATCCACATATTTTTATCATTTCGCTGTAGAGTTTGAAATCAATGTCAGGTCCCTGCAGACCTACAGCAACCCTCAGTCACGCTGGGAGTTCTTCGCTCCTCCAGGTAAACCCCTGTGCTCGTGAAGGTCTCCTTACTGTGCTAACATAACTATGTACAGACTTTTCCTCATAGTAATAATCCATTTTTGACAGGATCCTGTTTATTGTTCATTACTGGTTTCTCCACAGAAAGCAGCATCATCTTACTTGTATTACATTAACTTTACCAATATGATCACATCCACTTTAACACCCATAGCAGGTTCAGCTCTGAGTTCAGAATGAAAGAAAACATCTTTCTGGTGAGTGTGCGCCACACCAAGGGTCACGTTGACTGAGAATTACCCATAATTTACTTTTTTTAGAACAATGACTGAAAAGTCTTAAGACTGTCCTTTTGATAGATTAGCATTCACACCTGTGACCACTTGGTTAAAATGTGCAGACATTTTTAACTATACGAACAGGTTACAGGTAACTTACTCAACCAAAACATATTCCCATTAGAGCATCTGAGCATCATCTCGGTCCAGGAAAACGGGAATTAGTACATTTAGCGAACCATAAGATGACGTCGCGTTTTAGAGTTATGGCGGCTTTGGAGTATGTTTCTGCCAAGTGTCTGGTGTCATTTCAGCCACCAGCGAATGGCGCGGGACTTCATTGCTGAAGCACTAGCAGGAAATGGTTAATTCCGAGTCTTTCAACATCTAAATCCCTGTAAGAAGTCAGCTGTAGAAGGCAAAAATCCAAAAACTTAAATTAACCTCTACAGCCATCCCCCTTTTTTTCATTACTTATAAATGGCTGTGGATTTCTGGTCCATGCAGAAAAGGAGGAAGTTGTGAGACTGTGTGTTCAGGCCACAGCAAGTGAACTGTTCGTGCTTTAAATGCAATCATTTAAAGCTGCAGTAGGTAACTATAATAAAAGTCCCTTTTTGTGATTGTTCCTAAAACTGTCCATATGTCCTGAAAGTAGGAGATGAGATTAGTAATTTGTGGGGAAAAAAGCAGTTCCATTGGTCACGCCTACTGCTCTTACTGCGATTTGCAAGAATCCACCGCTCCCGGTAGAAAACACCCAATCAGAGCCAGAGCAGCGTCTGATGGAGTGTCTGACATCTGTGTATCACTCCTCACACACACCACGACCCGCCCCTCGCTATGCTACGTTTGGTAACCAGCCCAGTCATCCTCCTGATCTAGTTTGTTTTACTTAGCATAAAGAATGTACAATGTTTAAGAAAGTTTTCATTTGCAATCAATATTATCGAGTTCAACAGTAATAATTAGGATCATTATTTCAGTCATTTTTATCACTTTTGCACACAAAATGCCAGCTGCTCCCATTTACTTAGCTAAGGATCAGGAGAATGACGGGCAATTACAAAATGCTTTTTTTCCTCACTTTTTCAACGCTGGGGAATATGGCAACAGACAAATTATTACTTAGGGGTGAAATATCCTTTTAAGCTTGTTTATATTAAATAATATTATTTTTAAATGTGATTAAATGTTATAATTTAAGAAACTGATGGGTAAAAATAAATTATGACCGAACTTTTTTTTATCCCGTGAGTCTAAATGATGCACAACAAAAAATGCTAGAGCGACCTCTGCTGTACACTTACTGGAACCTAAGATACATTAAAACATTTATGTTCTTAATTTTGGAAGAATATTCTCACACTGACAAGTTTGGAAAAGTAAAAGAAAAGTTTTAGGGAAAATTTTGTAAAAATGTGCGTTTGTGTTTTTTTTTTTTTTTTAATCAATGATTAGGGGGCTTATCTTTAAAATAAGTGTAACTTAAGAAATTTTATAATTTATGATTTAATCTTTTCTGTTTTGTGGTCTGTTGTTTCTGTCTCCACTGTTTAGTAGGATGGAGGTTCTGTGATGCTGTGGCCCTCATATTCAAGGGCAAAAACTATCGTAATCGTCATACCATAAGGTGCAACTGATTATAAGCTGCACCAGCCTGTTGTAGGGAAAAACCACAAATGTGTACAAATACCAGCCGCACTCGATAATAAGCTGGTTTGCTGTTTTAATGTTTAACTACCGTATGTAAGGGTTCTTGCAGAGGGGATTGTCAGGAAAGTCAATGGTGTTTGGGGAAGCTTTGATTTTATTAACATATCAACCCAGTGGAAACACCTCGGTTGTCCTCTCTCTGTGTGTTCAGCCAATCTTAGGGGCATATGCGTTTAAAACCTCTGAAAGATTTTTTTGTCTTTTTGCATTGAGACAGTTTTTCATGCTGCTGTCTGCAACGTCTCACGATTGATTTAGCTGCAAAGGGGACGTGAAGGCGCTCTATTTCCTTCATTAAAAGCCAGATCATCTGCCTTTAGTTTAAAAGCGGCATCATATGTATTTATTTGTTTTCCATGAGATTTTGTGCATGAAAACTAGGTTTTTGCAAACTCTCTCACTCTCCTAATCTGTCCATTCCACTTTTGCTTTCATTGTTCACGTGAGCTGACTCTCACTTTTTTCAAGTCTCCAGCATTTTCTGCTGCAGAGTTTACTGCCTCTGAGTGTCACAGTATGCCTTGGCGAACAAGGTAACCTGTACAATCCATAGATTGAGGAGGTCCTCTAGTGGCTGTTAGCTGTAAAAATCAATGAATAAGCCACACCGTTGTATAGGCTGCAGGGTTCAAAGCAAGGGAAAAAAAGTAGTGGAAAATAAGGTAGTTAGAATAGTTAGAAAATGGGTCTATGTGGTCTTTTAGCAAAACACATGGGACAATTAACACAAAAATATTTTCCAGACACAGAATCAGTCTTTTTTCGTGCCCTGTTACCTAAATCCCATGAATTACCCGTGTTGCACCTAGTAATTTGTAAAACAAAAAAAAATAGAAAATCAATTGGAGAGCACAGATCCGCCAAGGCAGCTCAGTCTTCTCTCCCATCCCCAGAAGATCTGGATCACCCTCAAAATAGGATTGTTGTTCCTGGTCCTACCGTGAACATTTTCTGAAAATTTTATCAAAATCTGTCTTCAACTTTTTGAGTTACATTGCTAACTTACACACAAACAAACCTAGGAAAAAACGTTACCTCCATGGCGGATGTAATAACTGTGTTGTGTAGAATCATTCTTCTGTATTAAAATTGATTTATACAATAATATATTTTTTTTGTATGAAGATTGACAAAATTGAAATAGTTCAAAGAGATTGTGGACCTTCCTTCCATGTTTTACAGCTTGTATTTATTTGGACTTTGAATTCAGGTTATCTCTGATAAGAAAGGACAGAAATAAAAGCACATTTATAAAAAATATTGCCGAGACCTTACCTCTAAATAAATTATTTTTCAAAAGCTGAACGTATCCGACATTATACAACTGTTTCAGGAAGATTAAATTACCTTCTTGTGTCTTCAGTTTGTACCACTGAATGTTAAATGTTGACAAAAATGTTTTGTTTTTATCATTTATTTATCGTGATTCATGTCAAATTGACAGATAGGAAATATTATATCTTGATAAGTATATATTTTTCCATTTTGCCCAGTCCTAGCTTTGAATTAACAATAAGCATAAACTCAGCCATATTAAGTCTAATAAAAATCATTTGTTGATCTTAAAATATCTGTTTGCGTTCTGTGGTTTTTAAACCTGATAATGATGTATCTTTTAAACAGCTTTCTCATGAAACTGAATTAGTTTGTATCCAGAATATTTCTTGACTTATGTTCCATCTATTTTCTTTGTTAACAGAAAATGCAGAGAAGGAACAACATGGAAACGTGAGTAAAATGGTTTGCTGAGTTCTTATTTGGCCCTGTCAGACATTTTACTTTCTTCTCGAGATCTGAATTCTACAAATGTTGGAGAAACAGTGATTTGATTTTACGTTATCACAGCTACATTATTGTAGTTTTTTTCTGTCCCTCCTTAAAAAAAACAAACAAAAGAGAATTATTATTAGGTTTCAACTTGTCAGTGGTGAAAGTGAGAAAAGAGCAACTTTAACATTTGAAATTGGCTGCCTCACTTTCTTTTTGGTAACTAAAGTTTTGTATTGAAGGCATTGTTCATATACGTAGTGCATACATGAAGTTTTATCAATTCGATTTTCATTGTATTAATTTCCCAAGTTTTGTCTGTTTGTGAATGTTTTTGCAACCTCTGTGTTGAGGATATCTGGTCCACCTAAAATGTATGGTTGTGCTTTAATTCAATGTTGCAGAACAGTTGGAAAACCTTCTCAAAAAATGTGCACCTACATAAAACTCTAGTTACATTCAGACTTTATTATTTCCCATAAACAAAACAGCCCGATCATGTTATACTGCAACGCAAACGTCCTCTTTTGATTATTATTTTTGTGTTTGTTTGTTTTAGATTGTGCCCATTTTTTGCTTACTTTTAGCTGAAGCTTTGGATTTTGAAGCTACTCACTGAAAATCACATGGAGCTGTTGATATAGCATGTCAGATGAGGATGCTGCAGTTGATGGCTGAGACTGCTTTTTCCTTTTTTATTCACCTCCATCTCTCTTTCTCTGTCTTCTCTCTCCTTAGTAGGCGTCCTTTGGCTAGCAATGGAGTAGTGCTATTGTGGTAGACCAAATATTTCTGTCTCCTCTCTTTTCCTTTCTTTTCCTGTGGTGGATGTGTGTGCACATCGGGGTCCGTGTCTATGTGAATGGGTTGTGTGTGGACGTCGATGTGTGCATGCATCTCTTGTGTGTTTGTGCATGTTGACCTGTGTGTATTTGTGTGTGGGCCTATCAGGTGTCAGTTCCGGTGTTGGCCAAGGCCAGGCGGGAAGACCGCTGGTCTTGGGACCCGGATGAGGAGCGAAAACGTCAGGAAAGGTGGCAGCAAGAGCAGGAGCGCATGCTGCAGGTACACGGCAACCCACAAAGGGTAAAGCATGGCGCATGAGTGCAAGGCGAGGAGTTTAGTTTGTATTGGAGGTCAGTAGACAGAGCACAGCACCAAGAGTGTAAGTCTGAGGTTTTAGAAACCGTTTACTTTAAGTTTTCTACCCAGTCTAAAAAACTTTTTTTAGGATTTTACAGGTTCAAATGAGAAATGTATGACAATACGCAACAAAAAAGTAAATAAGGGAACATAACAAAAACATTTTTTTTCTGAGTCTTTTTCTTATTCAAATGCCTAAAGTATCTATCTATCATCCATCCATCCCCTTATCTGTCCAGCTATTCATCCATCCATCCCTTTGCATATCTATCCATCCATTCATCCATCCCTTTGCGTATCTATCCATCCATTCATCCGTCCCTTCGCGTATCTATCCATCCATTCATCCATCCCTTTGCGTATCTATCCATCCATTCATCCGTCCCTTCGCATATCTATCTATCTATCTATCTATCTATCTATCTATCTATCTATCTATCTATCTATCTATCTATCTATCTATCTATCTATCTATCTATCCATCCGTTCACGTATCTGTCCATCTATCTATCCATCCATCCATCCATATCTTTGCGTATCTATCCATCCATCCATCCATCCATCCATCCGCTTATCTGTCCAGCTATCTATCCATCCATCCATCCCTTCGCAGATCTATCTATCTATCTATCTATCTATCTATCTATCTATCTATCTATCTATCTATCTATCTATCTATCTATCTATCCATCCATCCATCCGTTCACGTATCTGTCCATCTATCTATCCATCCATCCATCCATATCTTTGCGTATCTATCCATCCATCCATCCATCCGCTTATCTGTCCAGCTATCTATCCATCCATCCCTTCGCAGATCTATCTATCTATCTATCTATCTATCTATCTATCTATCTATCTATCTATCTATCTATCTATCTATCTATCTATCTATCTATCTATCTATCTATCTATCTATCTATCTATCCATCCATCCATCCATCCATCCATCCATCCATCCATCCATCCATCCATCCATCCATCTATCTATCTATCTATCTATCTATCTATCTATCTATCTATCTATCTATCCGTTTACGTATCTGTCCATCTATCTATCAATCCATCCATCCATCTGTATATAGGGCTTGTTCAGAACAGAACTTTCTGTTTGGGTCCTTACTCTCCCTTTTGGAGCTCATTAATTTTTGACAAACTGGGTGAGTTTAGTTTTATCTGACTTGCCTTGTGGTATTTAGACAAACCTTCAGAATCCAATCAGAAGTCATTTAGCTCAGTTATTTAGAGTTCTTTTGTTCTTCAGTTTATAATCATCTTTTTTGTCTTGGATGGTTTATTTACTGCAGTACTCTTAAAATAAATACACACAGTTACAGAGAGACTAACTGCACTTCATTGCATTTTCTGCCGTCACATATTTTTGTTAATATAATAAGCAAGGCTCAATCTTCCCCCATGCTCACTTGAACCACTAGATGGCGAGCTTGCACAGCGGAAGACCCTTCTGCTTCAGTTGTCTTCCATTACAGTCTCCATCTCATGCATACACAAAGGCGGGGGGGGCTTTGTCCAGTGTGGCTGCTGTTGTTGCTGCCCCTGTCATCCTCTCCCTCCTAAGCCAATGAAAATCTCAAGTCTGCACATATTTTTTTTATATTTAAAGGAGTGGGGTCTGTTACGGAAAGTATTCACCTGCGTCCTGAAAACAGTTAACACTCCTTTACTGTTTTTTGTGAGGAGATGCCCTTAAATTTACAAATGCCTGATACACCACTGTGCTCACCATCATAAACTATATATATATATATATATGTATATATATATGTATACATCACTGTGACTTTGTGCTCCAGTCTGACTCTTGTTGGTATGTCCATTAACTCTTTAATTTCCAACTCCTACATTCTCCTGGAGTTCCTACACAAAGTATCATGAAAGGAATAAGATTTGTTCTATCTGGCAATGCTGTCAACACGTATAAAAAAACCAATGCAGCTTTTAGATCAATAATTGTGAAGGAACTCCGTGCTTAGCAGCTCCTGCATGCTTTAGTGTTTTCCATTTTCTGCTGTGCTTTCGTAGCATTTTGATTTTTCCTTTTTATGCTTAACAGGTACTTATCTGAGTGAAGAAAAATGAAATGCCAGGCTTAAAGTGTTCTCTGTCTAATGCGTTTCCTTAATTTCATGGTTAGGATCCACTCATGAAAAATCAGCAGGTGCAGAAAAATGAATGAAGCGTTTTAAAAGATGAAGGCTGTGCCAGCTAGCTGTGCACATCTTGGCTGTTTTGTCAACCCAAGCATCCACCTACACGAAGTTTTTTTTTTTTTTTTCACTGTGCTGTCGCTCTCTGCTGTATGTCATGTGTCTGTTGCCATGGTAACAGGACAAGTACCAGCGTGAGCAGGAGAAACTGAAGGAGGAGTGGGAGAAAGCACAGAGAGAGGTGGCTGAGGAGGAGAGGAAGTATAATGAGGAGGTGCGTGTGTGTTCTTTTTTTTAGACTCTTGCAGCTGAACGGTATGAAATAAAAAAGTACTTCTGCTTCGATGCATCAGCTGAACTGTAACAGCATACTGTGTGTTTCTATGGCCATTGTAGATTTTGTTGCCTGTGCTTATATCAGTTATTGGGATTGTCTTCCTTCCCAACAGGAGCGCAGGATCCTGGAAGAAACAGTGATGCCCTTGACGCCCCACTCCTCATCCCTGCCCTCCCCAAGCCGAGGGGGCCTCTCCTCTGCCTCTGAGCCACAGAACACGATTGTACGGTCGCTGGCCGATTGGGAACGCAAGCAAGAGTTACTGGAGAGGCAGCCTGTGAGGGACTTATTAGTATTTATAAGCTTATCAGTTTTCTTTGACCAAGGTTGTGTGCTTTGCCAAAGTACCTCAGATTTTGTTTTCTCACACCTACAAACCTTAATATATTTAATCATGATTTTATGACAACAGTAAGAATATTGAAAGGAAAAGGATGTGATTTTTAAAAGTGTGTCATACCTTTATATCCAGCCCCTTATAATTTGATACTTGGAGATAAAATCCAGTGCAATCAGTTGCCCTTAGAAGTGACTTAAAGAGTCCACCTTTGTGTAATTTTTTTAAAAAGTGGCTGTTCTGTGAGTGGTCCTCAACCCTTTTTTCACCACAGACCGGTTTGATATCAAGCAATATTCACACAGACAGGTGGAAAAAATGCAAAAAACATAAAAAGAAACGACCGGCATAAAAAAGTGGTTCTTTTTAAATACAATCATGAATACAAATCCAGTATATAGCCCTTACTTTATTAGAAGTGTTCCCACATCCGTACACCAACAACATAACATGAGCAATATCCTGTCTGAACCCTCATGTGCTCTGGTTGCTATGGTAACAACTCACCATATCTCTTAGGGATCAACATTTTGGGCTTCCGATCCCGATCCGATCTTTTAACCTCAAATCCGATCCGATTTCGAGTCCTGATCCGATATTTTGTCTTTAGTATTGAAACTTGTTGAAACTGAAATAAGACTAATTTAATCAATAAGCATTACAGTAAATCCCTTGAAATTAAAATCTTAAGAGAATTAAAGATCAAGTTAATTTTAATATTTCAGACAAAAGTAAAACGGAGAACACTTACTCTGTGCAGTATTATAAAACAAAAGCATTTTTTGGCAGGTTATATACAGACGTGGACAAAATTGTTGGTACCCTTCATTAAATCAAAGAAAAACTCATAATGGTCACAGAAATAACTTTAATCTGACAAAAGTAATAATAAATAAAAATTATATAAATGTTGACCAATGAAAGTCAGACATTGCTTTTCATCCATGCTTCAACGGAATTATTTAAAAAATAAATGCATGAAACAGGCCTGGACAAAAATGATGGTACCCACAACTTAATATTTGGTTGCACAACCTTTTGAGGCAATCACTGCAATCAAATGATTCCTGTAACTGTCAATGAGACTTCTGCACCTCTCAGCAGGTATTTTGGCCCACTCCTCATGAGCAAACTGTTCTAGTTGTTTCCGGTTTGAAGGGCGCCTTTTCCAGACAGCACGTTTCAGCTCCTTCCAAAGATGCTCAATAGGATTGAGATCAGGGCTCATAGAAGGCCAGTGTTTTCCTCTTAGCCCTTCTTGGGTGTTTTTAGCTGTGTGTTTTGGGTCATTTTCCTGTTGTAAGACCCGTGACCTGCGACTGAGACCATGCTTTCTGACACTGGCCAGCACATTTCTCTCTAGAATCCCCTGATAGTCTTGAGATTTCATTGTACCCTGCACAGATTCAAGACACCCTGTGTCAGATGCAGCAAATCAGCCCCAGAACATAACCGAGCCTCCCCCATGTTTCACAGTAGGGACCGTGTTCTTTTCTAGATATGCTTCATTTTTCCGTCTGTGAACATAGAGCTGATGTGCCTTGGCCAAAAGTTAAATTTATGTCTCATCTGTCCACAGGACATTCTCCCAGAAGCTTTGTGGCTCGTCAGCATGTAGTTTGGCATACTCCAGTCTGTTTTTTTTTAATGATTTGTCTTCTCCTTGTTCGTCTCCCATGTAGCCCTCTTTGGCTCAAACAGCGAAGGATGTTCCGATCTGACACTGATGTTCCTTGAGCATAAAGTTTAGCTTGGATCTATTTTGAAGTCTTTCTAGGCTCTTTTGTTACCATTGTTACCATGAGTGATTACAGGATTGTAGACACCTAGGATGCTGATTAGTGGACATACCTTGGATTAACATGTCCCTTTGGTCACATTATTTTCATTCTTTTCTAGAGGTACCATCATTTTTGTCCAGGCCTGTTTCATGCATTTATTTTTTAAATAATTCCGTTGAAGCATGGATGAAAAGCAATGTCTGACTTTCATTGGTCAACATTTATATAATTTATTTATTATTACTTTTGTCACATTAAAGTTATTTCTGTGACCATTATGAGTTTTTCTTTTATTTAATGAAGGGTACCAACAATTTTGTCCACGTCTGCATATATATATATATATATGCTGGTGCGCACAATGCTGCCTGCCACTTTCATAGGATCACATTCACTCTATATTTTTGAGTAAATATGTGTTAGAAAGCCCACATTGTTCTAAGTTTGTAAGTTATTATTGTTTTCACTATAAGATGAAATACCATATGCTCCTGAACTCAGCATAGATATCCAGTGGTATTTGAACGCAGCACAGGTGCTGTTCAGCGTCTACCTTTTTTCCTCCTCGCTGTAGGAACAAGAGGAGTTTTTCTCTGTTTATTTTGGTTTATTGTTGCGTGTAAATGCTAGAAGGTGAGTTTCTATGCATGTATTATATAGTTTAAAGTAAGGTTAAGCATATTTGTTGAATTTTTGCCCATATTAGAATGTGTTTGATCTGCTATGCTGATTTGTGGTCATTAAGAGTCCTTGTTTATATTGCTACAGATATTTGAATTCTTGCCTAGTTCCCTAGTTTCTCTGTAACGAGACGGTCCATCGGGGGCTGTTTTAAAGGCTTCATTGTCTAATTAGAAAGACGGTTCCCACATATTATTAGGGATGTCCAGATTCGATCACATAGTTTCAGACTAAGTCGGAATTGGATGTTACCTCACGATCAGGACTTGAATATATTCGTAGATATATTCTCAATATTAAGTTTGTTCAAGTTGAGGTGATTTTTGTTTTTATATTAGATTTTTTTATATTTACTGTTTCAATAAAGTCAAGAAGTGAAGAATGTGTTGATCAGTTTACGTCACAGAGGTGCTCTTTTTGTTAACAGATTTGACAAATGTTAAAGCAAGGCGAATTAAATAAAAAATATGGAACATCTTGGATCTGTTACTTCACTCTTTTTTATTGGTTTATGTTTAGAAGTTTCGGATCAAATAACTCTGACTTGGACTGGAGGGCAAAAAAAAGCTTGATTGGGACATCCCTGCATATACAGAGCTGAAGCTTGGTGCTTGGAAATCGCTGAGCAATTAATCAATTTTTTACTATGACTGGTATTATCTGCTAAATGTAGCTATCTTTTTCTTTGAAGTTGTAGGTTCTTCTGTTCTTTGCTGGATCTTTTCCTGTTTGGAAGGATACATTTTAGAGACACCTAAGCTCATGTTAGATGGGAGTCCCATAAAACGCAGAATACAGCATCCTCAGAGTGAAACATGGTGGTGGCAGCTTTATGCTGTGGGATTCATTTTTTCTCGCAGTAGGAAGATGGTCAGATGTAATGTAAAGATGAATAGAGTTAAATGCAGGAGAATCTTTATAGAAAAGCTGCTGGAAAACCAGGCTGTAACAGAATTGAGACTGTGGCAGAGATTCACCTTCCAGCAGGACAACAACACTACACCCGCAATTGAAAAGTTTAGATCGAAGTCTGGTTTAGTGTTAGGAGCGTCAAAGTACAGACGTAAATCGAGGTAACATTCTTTGTAAGATTAAAAAAATTGATGTTAAAGTCTCTCTATCCAATTTGACTAAGAATTGTTCAGATTTTCAGTGTTCAAATGTGCAAAGATGGTAGAGACGTCTCTCAAAAGTTTGCCGCTTTCATTGTATGAAAAGGGGGTTGAACAAAGGAGGGCTGAATAAAAATGTTTGTCACACTTCTAAGATTTGAAAACCATGCATCATTTTCCTTCCACTTTACACTTATGTGATGAAAAAGCCAAAATACACTTTACATGCCACTATTAGGACCAGAGCTTATCCAGAACATATTTAGATAGATTAGTATCTTTTACTATTGTAAATATTAAAGCTATGCCAGTTAGTTTAGTGACTGAAAAACAAAGAAACAGTTTCTCAAAATTTATATAAACTTTTTGTCGTTTCCTAATTCAGAGAGGAAGCAGTGAGTGTGCAGAGTGGAAAAGAAAAGAGAACGACAGAACCAGTGACATCAGCACTGCTGACGACAGCATGAAAACTGGCACAAGGTTAGTGAATACAACGAAGGACAATTGCGGGTTTTGCTGAATTTGAAGACCACAGGAATCTTAGTGTAACTCAGACGATTGTCTTATCACAATTATTTGATGATTTTTCTCAGAGTTTACTCCAAGTGGCTCCTAATGTTTATTTATTTATTTCACCAATATATTCTTAAGGGTATTCATCTGTGTTTTAGTGCTACTTTTCCTTGGAATACTTGTATTTTTTGTGTTTTTTTTGTTTTTTTTTAGCCCTAACAATTTTTGGTTACAATCTTTTTTTTGTTTCATGACGGGTCTAAATGATTTCGAGTCAAAATCATAGAATATTTGTTTTCTGACATTTTTATCTGTAAATATAAGATACCTGTAGGAAAAACAGTTGTAATGGTACATGTATTAATATTTGTTTTCTTTTTGTCCCTATCTATTTACTACATGTTTACTGAAACAAAACGCGTTTTCTACCTGAACACGAGCAGAATGCTTATGTGCAAAACTCAGAGCACAGTACAATGTCTCGCAACACAACTTTAAAAAGGGACACCAAAATAAAACAGAAAGCACTCAGTTATCAATACTTTTTGGGAACATTAATGGTTTCTAATGCTGCTACAGTAGGGAAAACAAGAGCTTTCCCAGTGAACGCTTCTTTCAACAACAATAATGTCCGTAACATGCTCTGCACTGAACTGAATGACTCACCTCAAATATCAAGCTGAATGGAAACATCACCGATACTAGAGAAAAACCAGCTGACATCACCATGGCTACCAGTAGCATCCAGTCAGCCTTGACTCTTGATTCTCTCCACCAAAGAGGTTCCACTAGGGTTGTTTGTTTGCCTGTTATCAACATAATTTAAATATGGTAGACAGATTTTGATGAAATTCACAGGAAATGTCAGCAATATTTTGGGGAGTGATCCGTCTCATCGTTGGCCAGGGGAGTGGGGGTTGCGCTCTCTGAGTTCTTTTCTAGTTTTGTATAAAACGCAAGTCACTAGAATCCCCTTTGACGAGAAGGGATTTTCCCAACAGCTGTCAATGCTTTATTCAAGTACAGCTGGGAGACTAGGATGTCAAAATATCGAAAGAACTCCAACATGATTGAAGCATGTTTTAGTCTCAAATATTGGCAAATTATTATTTAAACATTTCTGAATGTTAAAACTGACTGTGTTCAAGTATTTATATTGTTTTCTACTCTGGCTGTGTCTGCTTGTACTATTTTATTATTTTTAAATCCTCTTTTAAAATAAGTCAGTTCTATACTTGTGTTTCAAGTTATAGAACATAACACTGTTAGTTTCAGGAATTGAAAGAAAGGAATTCAGGAAAAACAGGCCATTTTTTAATGTTCATCAAAGTAAAAAAAACGTCATATGCAAATTTGTATTTTTCTCGATGAAAGTGAACTGAAAATGTACCACGCCGTGACTTTAAAACCCCAAATACTTGCAGAATTGCAATTCTTGTGTACTGTTATACCCCTAGTAGGAAGTGAGTGGTTCTATTTGTTTCATGAATTCCATGTTGGGACTTTATTTGGTGTTACAGATTTAAACATTCGTTAAATATTTGTTTGCCTGTTTTTCTTTCTTCCATCATTAGCATGGTGAGCCAGAGCAGCAGTCAAGCAGAGAGACTTGATCACAAAGTTCCCAATGGCCAAAAGCTTCCTCCTACATCTCCTAAATGTTCAGCACCACACAAGAAGCAATCAGGGCCTGACGGCACCAGAACCGGTCGGCCTGCAGGGGAGCGAAGGTGTGTGAAGGTTTGAGAGTGAGAAGAAATAAGGAGCTTCAGGTTCTGTTATTTTCTCTGTTTGATACAGTTGTATTAATTATTCATGTCAACATTCCCTTAATGTTTCTGCTTGAAAAGAATGCTTCCTTCTTGTTTAAAACAGCATACATTGTTATAACCAAAAACGACCAACAGGTGGCACCTGTTACCTATACTTTCTTCTATGGATCTCCTCCACACAAATAGAGCTCATTTCATGTCATGAAGATGTTTCGGAAACATTTTTGGTAAAGTGGTGCTGTATGAGGACATAAAAAAGATCTATATATAAGGAAAAACATGACGTAATATTTGCAGAAGCTGTTCTTTGTGTCTGTTTTGGATTGGGCATCGTCTGCCTGCACCGCCCAATCATGTCCCTGTATCTGGCAGCCATCATCATGTTGCACATTGCTGTCCATTTCCAGGTGTGGCTCCACTGATAGTAATGTAGGACGCGGCTCATCAAAGCTCCCCGCAGCATGTCCATCAGCACCAGACCCCTTAACTCCACCACCCAACAGGTACTGCAGCACAAAGAGTCCACAAAGACGAGAAGGACGGGTTGCAGTCCATTTCTGCATTGTCATTTTCTGCTTTGCTCCCAACCCCCCACCTTTATTTTTCTCCACCCATCTCATAACATGTAGCACTGCAGCAGCAACCCTGCAATCTGCCTGGAATTTTAAACAGACAGAACAGTAGAGAAAGAACAAATTGTTAAAGAGTTTTTTTTCTCAATTTGAAGCAATATTACTAAATATTGTAATACTTTATTTTGAGGAGATTCACAAGCATTGTAACAGAAGTTGTAGTTTTCAAAGCAATTCAAATTTTCAGGCTTTGATGAGGTGTCAACAGCATCTCAAGAAAATAAAAAATGTAGATCTAGCAAGTAAAGGTAAAAAATAGTTGTGATTTAATCACAGGGAAAGGATTTTGGCAATGCAAGAAGCAAACGCTCTGTGCCTCTGGAAGAAAATCTTAACTGTGTCTCTCCTGCCTCGTGTAGGTCTGTCAGTGGGAAGAAGCTATGCTCCAGCTGCAGTCAGCCTCTGGGAAAAGGAGCAGCCATGATCATAGAGACTCTCAGCCTCTACTTCCACATCCACTGCTTCAAGGTTGGTGCACAACAGGCGGTTTATCCTCTGGAGAAACATAGAAAGAATCGTCCTTTATTGTCCCACAGAGAGAAAATGCAGGTTAAACAGCAACAAAGTGAAACCAGAAAAATATCATAGAAATAAAACAGAATTCATAATAGCATATGTACAATAGGTACAAAATTAAATGAATTAAGTAAAGTGCAGTTATTAAAAATAAAAATGGCATACTCAGATTTGAGGAATTTGCAACTGAGCAGGATAATTTAAATGTATTTACAGAACATGCATCTGTATAAAAAAAAAACATATTTATAGAAGTGAGAAATATAAACTGTGCAAACAGATGTGTAAATAACAGCAAAAATGTTATTTGAAGTGAGAAAAATATTGTGAATTACAGCAGAAATATACAAATTTCCAGAGCTTTTTTGGGAGCAGTGATGGTTATAGTCTAAAAGGTTCTGGGAGGAAGGATCTGTGATTATATTTCTTTGTGCACCTGGGATGACACTTTCTGTTGCTGAACTAGCTCTCTAGTTCAGCTTCATGCATGAGGTGGGAGACACTGTCCGTCAGAGATGTTACTTTAGCCATAGTCCTTCTGTCTCCCACCACCTTCGCTGGATCGAGGGGGCATCCCAGCTTCCCTATCTATATGAGTCGGTACACAACTTTGGTTACAGGTAGAAACTTCCAGATCACTGTAAAGCTGCTGAAACACTGATGTCCTTTAAATATGAGCTAAAAAGCTACCCATTCGTTTAGAGCTGCCTTTGAGTAATAGCTGGAATGTAATATATATTTTCAATATGTCATATACTATCTGAAATATTTTATTTTATGCTTTTATTGTTCTATTGTGGCTTTAATTTTATCCCAGAATTAAGTAAAGCACCTTGAATTGCATTGTTGTTGAAAGTGTGCTATACAAATAAAGTTGCCTTGCGTATAGCAGTAGAACTTTAGTCAAAAAACAGTTCTGTGTCGTTTAATATCATATATATAAATATCTGTGTGGAACTGTAGAGATATTTTAAGAAAACATTTTAAAAGGCTGCTAAGGACGTCAAACTGTGGTGGAGGTTCACCTACAGTATCAGCAGGACATACAGCCAGAGCTACGATGGAATAGTTTAGAGCAAAGCTGAGTGTCTTACAGAGCTGAGCTTGAGCTTCTCCTCAAAAATGTCTCCTCTGGTTTTTCTGTTCCTTACAGACCAGAGAGCCAATTCAGGTATTTAAACTAAGTTTCAGCTGAGGGGCCTTGAAAGTTAATAGACTAAAACACAACACTGAGCCTATTTTTTTTTTTTGTCTCAGTACGTTAATTAATGGATAAAACATATTTGCTTTCTCCTTATTTGTCTCTTTCTTTTAGTGTGGGGTGTGTAAAGGACAGTTGGGCGACACAACCACAGGGACGGACGTCCGGATCAGAAACGGCCTCCTCAACTGCAACCAATGCTACATCCGTTCCCGCTGTAAGTTTTGACATACTTTCCAAACGTCCTTTCTAATCCCATCCCTTGCTATTTTTCTTTCTTTTACATGTGAAGTTTATGAGGCAATTCTTTATCCATCAGTCAACTTATGCGAATCAAAAATCTTCATGACCCTATATGGGTGCCCCAAATAATAAAAGAAACATTTAACAAGAGAATACACACTGTTCTGGTTCAGCTTTATAATAAACTCTTGATTCTGTTTCTTTCTTAAATTTTAAATGAGGAGATTGTTTAAAGCATTCACCTTGTAAATAAATATCATAAACCCTCAAATTGTGAGGCTTGTGAGATCCAAGCGTTTTATTGAAAAATCAGCTTAGTATACCTTTGATAAGTCCAAGTCAGACCCAGTGAAGCATCAGAAGGACATCTGAAAAGAGACAACAAAATTAAATCAAAACCCTTTTAATGGAAAAGTTTAATTTTATTCCTTTAAAAAAATGTAAAATTGTTGGTTTCTTTGTCTTTTCTCTTAAGCGGCCGGACAGCCAACCACGTTGTGATGCTCGAGTGAAAAGCACAAGGTTTACAGAAGAAAGCCTCATCCTCGTTTTAACCTAATTACCCACCAATCCACGTCCTCCGCAGCCTGTCGGGATGTATGCTTCATCTGTAGCTCTGTGACCGCTGAAGAAGTATCACTTGGACCAAATAGGGATCTGGGGACTGTTAAAGGTTTTAAACAAAAACATATATCCCCTGTGTTTGTGTCATATGCTACGTGAGCAAACGCTGAATCCGATTGGTCCTTGTCTATCCGGTAAACATGCTTCATCATGCAGCGAGTTTGTACTGAGGCGGCAGCCATGTTGGAAAAAGAAAATTCTTTGAACCCACAGACAGAAAGCAACAGACCGCTTTCAATACTGAAAAAAAAAACGTTACTTTTGGAAATGTGATAAAATCTGTTAAAGTTTGAAGATTGATGTTGGGTTCTTTCTTTTTTTCTTTTTTTTTTGAGGGATAAAAATCCAAATAGCACGGTTGGAGATAAGAACGGGTCTCCTCATTCAGAATTTTCTGAAGTTCTTGAACAAACTAGATCTGAAAAGTATATCCACTATATTCTCCTTCAGGTAAATATCATAAGTCTTTAAATTCTGAATTGGAAAAGTGCAATAATGCTCAGACTAAACCCATTTAATAACATAAAAAGTATATATTTTTTATCCTAGCCTGTCATGCAAATCTTTTATTTGCTGTACAGAATAAGATTAAGTTCTACTATAAAGATTTGGGATCATTTTAAAGGCAGTAATGTGAGTTGTGAGCAGAGTGTTCCTTACCCAGTCCATCTGGTTATAGAGCCAACACTTCAATGTGCCTTAGGAAGGAGAAATGATGTAGGAAACAAGGCACCAGATGTGTGACGTCTTATTTCTCCACCATTTCTTGTTTTGCAAAATGGGATTTAAGATGAATTTAGGATGGAAAAGTGCAGAAAAGCAAACTACATCCCTCCATCGGCAGCTTAATCACCGCTGTTTTCATCCAACTCTACTCTATTTCATCATGTCTCTTATGGTAAATAACAAACGTAAAACATTTGTTACACCGTAAAATGTGTGTACTCTGTACCGCAGGGAAAATATGGGTTTCATTTTGAATGTTTGTGATATTGAATGTGTAAGAATTGGGCTTATTTTGGTCATTTCTCAGCTGTATAGTACATTTATGCGCCTGAAAAAGTTTCAACATCTGCAGTATCTGAAACATTTATCAGCAGAGGTAATATGAAGAAATACCAGCAGCAGCAGCATCTGTGCAGTGTTTGGTTGGTTTAAAACTAAAGATCTTTACTGCCAGCTGCACATTTAAGACTCTTGCTAAGAGCTTGATTATACGTTGTGGGTTTATCAGAAAAAAAATGCATGTTTAAGCATTAAACCAAATGATTTGCTGTATGAAAGCAAAGCAGCCTAAACTCCCTTGTGCTAAACAGGCTTCACCTCCGGGGTCATCTCTCACTTTCTCTAATCTGCAGTATTTGTAGATTTACTTTTCCGACTGTTGTATTTTTATTTTAAATCCTTATTTAGCTGACAAGTAAATCAAAGACCGAGTCTTTTATAGCAAGAACTTTGAATCTAAGCTCCTCTTCCAGAGGGTTTTAACAGGACAGTAGGGGAATTGAAACCTTTTTGCATCTGTACTGTATTTATTGTATATTATTCATCTTGAACACTATTCAGAATATAGTTTCATTTGATGTTTAAATGCAATGGCATTTATTATCACTTACTGTATGTTTATAAATAAATATTAAAAAACAAAACTATATTGTTTTCTTTTTTTTTCAAAAACATATAGCTATATGTGTGGAGGGTCTTGGAATTGTATGAATAAATCCTTTCAACTTTCAAGATCATATTTGCTGTCTATCTATCTATCTATCTATCTATCTATCTATCTATCTATCTATCTATCTATCTATCTATCTATCTATCTATCTATCTATCTATCTATCTAATATACATATAGCCACTATACAACCTATTTGAACACTATGCACAAATTAGTTTAGGATCATTAGAGTTACAGTGATTGTACAATGGTTTTTGAAGAAAGGGTGGTGAGGTTATGAATATTCATCTTTTAATATATCCTATATTAGTTTAGAAATACCTCATAATCATTCTGTAATTTTTGTTAATATTTCTGTGTCAATCACCTTAAAAACTGAAAACATGTTCTATCTGCATATGATTTTTGGTAGATTTAACTTCATAATTACTGTCAATAAAGAGAATTTGATAAACAGGTTTGATTTCTTCTATGGGACTCTAAATGATCAGTCTTATGTCAGAATCCAGTAAAATATTTTTTTAGGGGGGTTGGATTTTTTGGTGCACTTGTTTTCTCTTCGTTTTCATTTATATCCAGCTCTTTTTTTTCCTATAATTTACATAATCTTATTTCTGCTGATTTACATGTCTGTTTTTTAATACTTTTTTTTATCCTTCTCTCTTGGAGGTTTTGTTTCACGCTTTGTTTGCTTCACTTTTTTTTTTTTTTTTTTTTGCTTTACATATAGCTAACAATTTGTTTTACATTCAAAAAGACATTTTACTCAGACTGCTTTTCAAGTTTTGTGGCTCCTGTGTAAAATTGGATAGGTCAGGAATGGGGGAAGAAATCAGGTAAATGTCCATGGAGCTGGACTGGTCGTCAAAGTAAAGAATCCATAAGGCCTGAATCCATTGTAAACTGCACTGGAGCTGTCCCTGGTGCTGAAACTGTCGCCCTTTTTTAAATCATCGGAATGAGATTCCCATGTAGACCTAGTTTATCTACAAAAATAAGAAAAACATTTATTAAAAAAAATGACAAAAGCAAGCTTGGACTATTATTTTTTTTTTTATCTTCAACAATCATTTCAATGGTACACCTTGAAAACTATGTGCACATGTAGAAATATTTCCTTCTTAAATATAAGCATTCATTACCTACATATAAATAACTTTCGGATCCTGGACAAAAAACATGTTACATAATGCTCACAAAATGGGAGAGAAATCATTTTAAAATCAGACGAAAATACAACATGCAAATTATATAGAAATAAATACAATGTCTGCATCCATTCCCCCTTTTTATACCCAAAATAAATTCTTCCGAGGGAACTTTTAATAAAACATTAAAAAGACTTGTATGGTCGATCTACGAGGGAATATGGCCTATGGTTCAACTATAAGAGACAAGAATACGTATTAACACTATACATTTTGAGCCACAAAAACACTGCCGTAGAAAGACACACAAAACATACAGATTTCCTGTCTGAGGTGAACATTTCAGTAGTTTGTGCCTTTTTTTAAATATCGAGGAAATAAGTGTGTTTGTAGCGATAATTTAAAGAAACTAAACTCTCTGCAGCCCTAAGAAACAATAACAAAAAACGCAGCTTCCACACAGCAGGTTGTATAGAGGCAACAACAAAGCGCGTCGGTGGATGGTTGTGTCTGGGCATCCTCAGTCATGGATATAAGGCGCTTCTGTAACCCAACAAAAGCAGCAGTTGAACTCTGACTCTGAATGGGACTTAACGAGGCTCCTTTGCTCATTGATGCACCGCACGTTTCCAGTGCGCGAACCATAATTTTTCCTCATGAGGACAAAAATAAACATCTGAACAAGTAATTTGCTCCAACTTTTTCCCCCTAAACCTAAATTAAAGTGAGGTTTGTTGCCTTTCTATTTTTTAAGTGAGAAAACATTGCCTTTTTTTTCACTGGTTTGGAGGGTAGACTTGAGGGTGGTAGCAGTTAACCCTACTTGCTTTAGTCTCAATCTCATTCTGCGTGGAGGTCTGACTTCTCAAGATGGATATTTTACAGGAAAATTGTTGACCACAAGAAAGAGTGCAACGTAAAAATAACCATATTCATTTGTTTTTTTTGTTTTTTTTGTTGTTGTTTTCCCTAACTGCTCTTTATTGTCCTCCGGTCTGTGTTGGGGGATTGCTTTTCAGTCTCCAGAGAAATCTGCTCGGGGTTTCTAAGCTTCATTAGAACATGCTGGTTTTTACTAGTGTCGCTTTAGCTCCGTTCTGTCTTTGCAAAGATGACAGTACGCTGGCGAAGGGTCCGCCCAACGAGTCCGGGATGGATGTGATGGTCCCGGGTGCGGTGGCCCACCCTTGGCTCGGTGCCGTCACTCCCATGCCAGTGGACACGGAGGTCTTCACTTGGTCCACCTGTCCGTTCCCAGTGGTGTTGACCTGGCCTGCAGTGGGGCTCGGTCCGCCGCAGTTGGAAGTAGGAACCGGGTTCGGCCCCGGTCCTCCCGTGCTGTCTGGATCGGTAGTTTTGGCGTCCTTACTGTCTTCGTCTCTGGAGTCCGATTTCTTCCCGGAGCTAGACTTGGCAGCCGCTGCGGCCGCCGCAGCTGCGCGCTCCTGCTTGCGGAATTTGGCGCGACGGTTTTGGAACCACACCTGCAAAAAACGTTTAAAAAGATGTAAGCACATACTTGACATAAGATATACAAAAATTAAACTATATTTCTGTTTAATATCTCAATTAGAATAAGAGCAAAAAGGTAAATTTCAGTTAAATAATCTTGCGGCTGTTTGCGTCAATATTAGTGTATTAAAAGCTGCAAGTGTTTCATCAAATTATAAAAAAAAAGAGAATCCTTGATTTTATTTCAAATTCACCGGTTTCGTAATCGTGCGTAAAGACAGGCGCCTTTTGAGCACTGGGTTTATTTTTTACCTGCACTCTGGCTTCAGTCAGATCGATCTTGAGTGCCAGCTCTTCCCTGGTGTAGATGTCTGGGTAATGCGTCTCGGCGAAAACCCGTTCCAGCTCCTTTAGCTGGGCGCTGGTGAACGTAGTCCGAATGCGTCTCTGCTTCCTCTTTTCGTTCAGCCCACCGTGGTCGGTGAAGAGTTTGTAGGGAACTGTAAACCAAAAGGAAATGTCAAACATAGTCAAGTTTTATCTGCTTACTAAAAAAAGTGATGCGGTTGTGTTTGATTTTGATGTTGTCAAATTGAAGTAAATTGAAATTTGGTTATTTTGTGTAAAATCTGGTTACACACGCTGAGTTGGAGCTTCCAGTTAAATCCCGCATTTGATTACCTTTGAATTAGATCAGAATTGATGGCACTGCTGACCTGTGAAGCGACTAATTGTAAAAATTAATTATTGCTCCTCAGATTGAAGCTCCTGTTTGAAAACTTGTCATAATGTTGCCGCCCGCCTCGCTTGTTGCTACTGTAACTCCAATTTGGCGTCAATAATGAGCTTTAGTCTTTGGTTATCTAATTATTTTCGAAGCTTTATGTCTCATCGCAAAGTAAATAAATTATGCCTATCATTTTGGCAGCTTAAGATAATTCTGTTGGCGGTTTTGGGTGTGACTGGGATAGTATAACCCCATAACCGAATTACCTCTTGCCTGCAATCGCTTCTAACGTGATAAATTCTTTCATTTGTGTAAGCAAATTTCGTTTGGTAAATACTAAACACATTTCCATTTTCAAATGCAATCAAGGCGTCCTATAATACACCAGGTTGAGGCTGCGGAGCTCGCTGCAGCTTACCTGCGGCGTACGGGCTGCTCTGGTGATCCCGCAGGGTCCCCAGACTGCAGGACCCCGGCGTTAGGGAAGGACAGCCGGAGGTGGCCCCGAAAGTGGTCCTGATGGGATTGTACTGGAAGCCGCTGGTCTGACTGCACGAACTGAAGTCCGCGTAGGCCGATGCCAAGCTCGACGTGTCCATCCCGGCCATACATGACTCGTAGGCAGAGGAATTTAGGTAAGAATACTCCATTTTATACATTTGAGAAGGCTCTGTTGAGATAGAAAGCTGCACTTCCCTGGGAAAAAAAAGGCAAACAGAGATCCCCAAAAATTGGGTCTGAAAAGAAAAAAACAAATAAAAAATCAAAATGAGGAAGACACGCGGTCTGAGTTTGATAACTTGTTTCGTTTGGACTGCTTATAAGAAGGCTGGACGGTGAGTAGATGTTCACTGCTCAGCGCCTGCTCCAAAACTGGCCTCCTTTATAAGAACCTAGCCCTGTTTTATGAAAAGCCCCCTAAGAGCCGCCTAGCCTGAGGTCTCTAGAGCATATAGTCCTCATAATAAACTTGGCTCTTTCCGCTTGGACAATAGCAAAGCGTTTGGTCTTATTGCTAGCGCTTTTTTACATGACAATAACTCATCAGTCTATTGGGCTGGCACTGGGGGCCCGGGCTGTCCAACCTCCCTATCATTGATCCCCTGCATCTCTAATTAGAATTTAATACCACGCCATTACGCAGCCCTCAACCACCACCGCCCACCCCCTCCACCCATCCACCCCACTCCTCTCCAACCAACATCTTACCCTTTAATTCAATCACACCACTTGGAAATAATGAAAGTTGGGTGACGATTCTCCCTGATCCAATTTTCTCCAAGCTTTTAAGCCTTTTAAGCGACCGTATACCTTGGGCAGGATTTCACAGAGTATTCCCACTCTACCTCTTCTCTCTGTCCGTATGCTCCGACATTTCCCCCCCGCTCTTTCTGCCCCTGATCTTCTGCACTGACGCGGTAAAACATGTCCATTTTTATCCAGTAAAATGGCCTATGTTTTACGTACAAGGAATCCTTTTCAAGTGCACTTGAAAAAAGTCATGTCGCAAAAGACGGTCATTTAACAGACACATACGCTGTCGTGTATTTTTTCCATACAGAAATTTTGAAAATCTTATTCTGCTTGAGATAATCTGACAATAACTATTAAGGACACGTATCGTCGTATCTCACACAGCCTACTTCAAACAAAATAAATAATATATATATATATATATATATATATATATATATATATATATATATAGTAAAAAGAAAACGTTTTGCAACCCTTTTACCTGTTTAAATTGCAATAATTTGTTTTTTCTCCACCGAAGAATCAGGTAAAGTTAATTTAAATAAACAAAGCATGATAACTAAACACAATTCTGCATTATGTTTAATTGCCTGCAATTTTTACCAACGTCGGCCTCCTCCTTTGCCAACAACGCAGCAGCATCAAACCCTACCCGGTGTGTTTTTATGTTTCAAATGACTTTATAATTCTCTTTATTACTTTCATTATTCCGTTTATTTGGCAAATAACATCTTTGTAATGAAAGTAACGAACTGGCGCGGCAGTCATCGGACCTCTCAGGCTCCCAATATTGGCTGAGTGGTTAATTCGGTTTGTGTAATAAGGTGAACCGCTTTGTATGGCGCTGACACACACACGATGCGTGTCTTCTTCTTAGTTTTCCTCCTATTTTCGTTGGATTGAGTTCAAGTCTTTCTTGTCGAGGCTCCGTGTTTTCCCTCCAAATTATCTGTACACAAAAAAGGCGCAACAGTAATTATGGCGTATCAATCTAATTTAGCAAATGGTTATTTGGTGCCTAAATGCGTTCATCTGGTCGTGAGGTGATTTGGATATCACTGTAATATTATAATAATAATCCTAAAAGCAAAAAGAGCATTATTTTACAGCAGGTGAGTGTGGTGTCAGTTTGGATCGAGGATATTAAAGGCGTTTGTCTCGCAGCCTGTTCAGTTTTACAGGATTATTATAGATTATTTTCCTTTCTAAACCACCCTCGACTCTTTTTTATCTGACTTTATCACAGTATTGATCTTCCGTGTTATCATGAAAAGAAATATAATAAACTATAGCTTGCGTGTTTCTGTTATTAAAAAAGGTTAAGGGTTTGAAGGTGAAATAAAAAAAAATTACCAAGTCTGCGATTAGTCCACTTTCAAACGTCTAAAAAATGACAAATGCATCACACATTTTAAAGTAGTTGCCGACATTGTAAACCCTTTAATAGAATATAATTTTGGGAAGCTTTTTATATAAACATTATTTCGCTACCATCATGCGTAGCATTGTCCATCACTTATTTGTTTCTCTCATACTGCTGACGCCTTGCAGTGTGTTTGTCTCTTTTTTTATTCTTTACTGACACAACCTCTGCCTTATTATGTAAATGCTTTCTTTTTTATCTTCTTTATTCCCTCCATACACGAGCTGGGACCCAAAAGTTGTACCAAATGGTTAATTTGATTATTGAAACCAAAGAGCCAAATGGTTCACCGTCCTCCCTCCACGCGTCTGGCAGCGAGAAAAGAAGCCATCTCTGGGAATTAATCTAATAACGCTCAAAGGAACGAGAAGTCTTTTCTGATATTTCGCTGAGGCAAATACAATTATAGCTTTTAGCCATCGGTTTCTTTCACTGAGGCCGCTCTTTATTCCTGTTCTATAGCCCGGTCCCCTCCACCAGAGTCCACCAGCTATTCAAACGCCCCTTCTTTTATATTTTCAACATCTTTTAATTCTATCAACTGGTTCTGGTGAGACAAAAGACTGCAGACTTCCTTCTGATGTTGGAATATTGAATTGGTACTCGCCCGCTGCAGTCTGAGTTTCTGTACATGATTTTTTTAAAAGGCCTTTTTCAAAATGTAACGAGCGCATTTTATCCAGTTGAGCGTTAGGAGTGAAAGGTGCTAATTGGGACGTTGCTTGTAATGATTTACAGTTACGTAATGGTTCTTTGATTCAAATAAGACGGCAATTAAATCGGAATTACTTGGTTTTAAATATATACCTTTCCTTAAATAAATCAAGAAAATGCGATTTGTGCAAGACCTAAAGTTCCCTTGGCAAGTGCCGAACAATAGCCGGGATGCGGGAGGAACTCCTCTCCATTTAGTGCGTACTATCGTTGCTCAGCAATATAGGAATGCCGGTCGACAGGAGGAACAAAAAGAAGAACAAAATGCCATTGTCTGCGGATGGATTGGATGGATCCACTCCCCCGAACAGGCAAAGGAACAGAAGAGGATAAAGAGAGGGAGAGAGATGGGAGGGTCCCGTTGTCACATTTCACATACAACGTCTCACTCTTTCGCCCGAGGAAATGCGGGCGTATCAACGCAGTTATTAATAAGGCCGCGTGTTGCAGGGGAGGGGCTCAGGGGCAAATAAAAAAATCATTTTGGGGATGCTCTCGTGGCAATTTAGTCTGATGTCTCAATTCGACGGAACAGAACAATATCTGGCATAAAAGAAAATATTTAAAAATATATATAAAATATAATTCAAGTTGAATACAGTACATCCGGAAAAGTTAAAGCACTCTTTCCCCGCTCTTATATATTTTATCTGAATAATTATTGACGATTGATGCATTTTCAAAAATTGATAAAATAACCTATAACGTGTTCCATGCTGGTGCGGAAAAAAACGCATGGCGTTTCTAACCGCACATATGGAAAGTGACATCTGGAGAAGAGACTAAATTGAATTAGGAACTGGTGTCTTCCACCAGTGTCTGCAGAGGAGAAAATAAAATGTGCAGCACAAAGGAAGTGAGGGTTTTACTCTGCTTTGTACAGACTGTGTCATATCTGGTGTGTATTTTACGCATTTTCATCTGTTCAACCTTCATTTTGGTCTGTTAAATTGTTGCTTTGGTTCTGTCGAGAGAAATATAAAAATATTATTGACCTCCAAATTAATCTTTCGTTCTTCTTCAGTAAGGTTACGTTGCAGTACATTAATTGAAACACAATGACATGTGTCTTGGTAGGGATGGATGAAAACTGGCCTTTCTGCATGGAGTTTGCATGTTCTCTCTCTGCACACATGGATTCCTTCCAGGTATTCCTGCAATGGACTGGTGACCTGTTCAGGGTGTACCCCGCCTTTTTTCCCAAAGACCGCTGGGTATAGGTACCAACACTCACACAACCCATCAAAGGATAGATGGTGTAGATAATGGATGGATGGATTAGCTATCTAATGAAGTCCATCTGATTTCATCAAGTTGTTGCCTTTGCAGCAGTGATTCTTCCTGAGAGAGAGCATGCGGCAACTCTAGTACAGTTGCTACTACATCTACATTTTACTTAAGACACATAGCTGTACACAGATCCCTTGAAGTCACTAAGTAGGGGTGTCCATGCCACCATTGGATGGCACAGAATTGCAACAAAATTAATGTGGAAATAAGTAAATAAAAAGACAGAAGTAATGGGTTTTGGCTCCAAAAATGCAATCCAGAGTAGGAAAGAAAACGCAAACCGTTATTTTTACATACGCACATAAACATAAACATGAAACATTAAAAAGTGAAAAATAAAATGTTTCTGTGAAATTATTGCAGAGTTTCTACATTTGAATTATCGGTTCATGATACCGACAAGAGCACATTAGAAAGGTTTCAGACCTGATACCAGATACCAGTAGCAGTATCATTGCATCCCAACCTATTACTAAATCAGTTAAAATTCCATTTTACAACATTCTCAGAATAAACGGTATTCTAACCAGGACAGAGAAACAAGTAATGCAAGTTTTTCTTTTCAGTAGGTTACAGTAAATGTGTTTTTATTGTCCTCTTTGAATATAATTAATGCGGTAGATGTAGCTAATTCATCATGTTTTGGCCACATTTGGGACCAAAATTAATCATAAACCAATTGGATTTGAATTTGAAGAAATATTTTAATTTTACAAAGACGTTTCTTCTGATTGAAGTAATGTGCAATATTTTGGAGCAGTCCAACCTGAGTCCTGAGGAACTCTGTGGAGATATTTTAAGATTAGGGAGATGAAAGGAGGACTCCCAACCTCCATGACTTGGAAACTCATCACTAAAGATACATTTGTAAACACCAATGAAACTATACATAAAGCTTCTCAGCACTGATGTTTGGTTACTGTTATGCATATAAAGATTTTTCTAAATTGATTCCTCTTCAGTGTTATTTCATTGTCCTTTGAGAAATACCCGCGTTATTTTCAGAAACAAACTTCTTTTGTCAAATCAAAATATCTTTAAACATATAACCATCAATAATGTGGGGCTTAAAGCATTTGTTTTAATTTTGCATTTCACTGTTTCTTTTTATTTGATCCTTAAACTGTACTGTTATTTTTCTGCTTTTCTTTTCTAGGCTTTGTTGTTTTCTTTGCATCCGTTTATTTTTTTTCCCTGTCAATCACTATCTATACAAATAACGTCGCATTACCAATAGAGATCTTTCAGATAAATCCATGCGCTACTGTAAGGTGTGTCATAATATCCTTTGATTTTGCATTAATAACTGCCACTGTCTTCCAGATGTTGCAGCCAGTTCCCAGACAGCCCGGCTTGTCTCTCCAGGCCTCACCGGCCCCTCCGAGCCTTTATCTGCGTTTCTCGAGTGACCAAGAGACCAGCCAGCGGATTAACATAAAAATCTTATTCCGGGGGATAAGATTAGGAAACATATTACCCTCTAACGCGGCCTTGGCACGAGCGAAAGCCAGGCAAGGAATCAATTACTAAATTACTCCAACCTCTAAGTCGACATTAACGCAGAGAAATGCCATCGACCGCTTCTGAAATAAGATTTCGCTAAGATGCGATCATTAAATCTCTTGCCAGTGTTCAAGAATTTGATTCATAAAATCGTCTGAAATGAGATGGAATTAAATTCTTATCGGGGCTCTTGTCATCGTTTCATCCCGCGCTGTTTAACGGTGGTCAATGGCCTTCATGAGATTTTCCCTGTAAATAAACTTAGTAATCGAATCCGCCTCTCCGCGACACATTGTTTGGTTGTTATTAATTTATTGCAGCCGTGCGGGGCGGTGGAGTGGAGAGATGCAGGCCCTTGAGGCTGCAGGCTGACTGTTCTCCCTCAATGTCCCAGAACATACAAAAACAGCAAAATGATTCTGGTTTGGACTCAAGTTTGGCTGCATTAAGCTTCGAGAGGAAGGGGAGTCTCCAACATCATCTGTCTTTTTTTTTTCCTCCTCCTGCATTTCACCCCCAGTGGGGTCAAAACATATTTTATTTAGCATAGTCCACTGGCATTACCCACCCCTCCCTACTCACCCCGGCATTAGCAGTTGACAATTATTAGCCCCAACCCCATAAATCAGCTGCGTGACCCGTTATTATTGTTGAATTGAATAGCTGTTGGGGAAGTGAGGGTCAGTGTCATTAACTTGCCTCCACAGCCACCCCACACACACACACCACCCTCGGGCCCCCTGAAGGCATTTGGCCCTCTATACAAGGACCTGCTGGCTAATAATGCCGTGTGGCCTGCCCAGCAGCTTAATCACACATGCATTAAGGGGAAGACAGCGGCTCTTTTGTGCGTACGTAGGTTTACTGGAATTAAGCGATTAATGGTCATCTAAGCGGCAGGCGACGAGGCGGCGCGCAGAGGACGACGTTGTTTTACACAACAAGGAGAAGGAAGGAAGGAAGGAAGGAAGGAAGGAAGGAAGGAAGGAAGGAAGGCAGGAAGGAAGAAAAGAAGGAGGCTGCAATTACAGTAGTCCGTGTCCCCCAATCCATCATGAAACGTCAAGGTCATTGTGTATTATATTGATTATTATACAAAGCTTTGTTATGTTTATTACACCCCTCCTGTTTCCGCATAATAATATGCAAAAAATGCCGCATGTAAACACCTGCTATCAATTTCTAAAGCTGCTAATTTGCCTCGCCTCGTGGTTCCTCCTTTCTCTCCCAGTTTCATATTCCTCTCATGTTATGACTGAGCACGTGGCCACGCATTAAGTTGTTTTGCCTGCAGCCTCCATCTGCATAAACCATCAGGCAGCTCATATGAATTATGATTTCCATATAGTCAAAAGAGGGGGGAGAGCCAACAACGGGGCTTCTCAGATATATTGTTTCTTATACAAATGAGATGTCAGAGCCGTTAATTAACTTATCAGTGACACACTGCGTTAAATGGGAATCGAGGGAGAGGCAGCAATACTAACTTAACACTAGTTGAAAAGTTGAATCTATATCTGCAGGGTATATATATATACCCTGCAGATATAGATTTCATGGAGCTTTTCAGCAGTCACCGGCCCCACACAGGTGTTTGCAGCAAAATGCTCAGGTTCACTTGTGAGTGTGTTGATTTACCATTTGTTCACATTATGGCAGAAAAACTTTAAGTCTTTCATTTCCATATATCTTTTTTACTAATATTTATAACTGTTGATTGAGTTTGCAGAAGTCAGTGAGGCTGATATGCAGGAAATGTGTCCTATAACTCAGATAAGTCTGGAAATTGTAATAATAAACATTACAATTTTTGTACCACTTTACTATCAAACAACAAATTTCATCTAAATGTCGCATATATTTATATTTTTTTTGACTAAGTCAATACATTGTAATAGGGTTCCCTCTGCTAGGGTATAATTATATTGGACTGATACAGTAAAATACTATAGGTTTACAAATATTCACCGCTTACAAGGTAGTAACTTCATCTGAAAGGTTTAATTTAGCAACTCTATATGAAATATATAGGTTAGCTCATCAATGGACAAGAAACTAATGAGTTTAGTCTCTTTCTCCCCCTTAATTCATGCTTAATAGACACTTATTGGTTGTTTAAAAAGTGTTTAGATTAATTATTAGCATAACTAAAAGCTATTTACTAGTTAATGTAAGTGGAGCCTTACTTTAAAGCGATACTACAATTTTTAATGCATTGGCTGTTTTTTATTTTGAATGCCAATTATTTATTTTCCTTTAAAGCTTTTTTTTACTGTTTACTATTTTTAATACTTTATTTAATAACTTTGTATTTGAATTGATTTAATTTAATTTAAATTCTTTGTCAGGAGATTTTTTTTTTTTTTCTAACATTGGTTATGTTTACTAATTCTAGAACCACCATAATATTTTGCAGACCACAATGATGTTGATTATTTGGAAGTGCTCTTCCTACACCTGATGGATGTAACAAGCAATGCAATGCATGCACTATTAAAAATAAATCCTAATGAGTTGAGGCATTTTGGTTCTATGTTCTGCTGGTAAAAGTTAATGCCTATTGTTCTTTTGGATGTTACGGATCATACGTTGACACCATTAAAGTGTTTCACTTCTGTCCCGAATGAGTGGGTCTTTTCATGATAGCAACCAACTAAATCTTTCATCTTTTTGCCCCCAATTTCCTTTTAGCAGAAACAACCTGAGCATGTTGAGCCGCATGTTTGACGAGAAAAGTAAACTCTCTTGAATTTCCTGTCCATCCTTTCATCGTTGGTCTTCCAAAGCACAGCTATCAATATTGATGGGAGAGGGTAAATTATATTGCCATGACTACCACCCAATGGCAGAGCTTGTTGATCAATCAAACCTAATTTGATTGGATGGAAGTCTTAAAGAACAGCCAGATGGGAGCTATCAGAGTGGGTCTGTCCACTGATTCACTTCCTGTTCCCAGAAGGCGTTGTCTGTGCTCTGAAGGATGATGGTGCACAACAGCGCCAGCTGAGACATGATTCCGTGTTCTGGATAAAATCAATACATGTGAACACTAACTAAAAACGAAGACGCAATGTCTTTATTTACCATTTGCTTCTGTTTTCACTGAAGTTTTTGTTTGAGAGATGCTTTGATGATGACATGAATCTTGCATGTGATATTTTCCGTGTCTAAAGAATCAAATCACAAATTTTTTTTGTTCTCTTTAGTGTTCTGAATAGTTGATTTGAGCTGCAAACTTTGACAATGTTATTCACTAATATGAGTTTTTCTGTGGCTGACCCAAGATCTTCTTTTTACATGTAATTTTATTTATCTTTGTTATTTTGGACTTATTTGAACCTGATAAGTATAAAAACTAAGCCTCACCGTTTGACACAATGTAGCTTCATTGAAAAATCATTTCCACATATGTGGACATTGGGTAATTAAACCCAAAATCTGAGCCAGGTCCTAAGAGAAAAGAAAATGCTACATTTCATATTTCAATATGGCCTTTAGCAGCCATACTGATTTTGTTAAAAAAAGACTAGTTGAACTGATTTCGATCTGGTGGAGTTTAGGCTTTTAGCTTGTTCTATTTATAAAAAGTTGGCAATTAAGGTTCAATAACAGCCTTTTGAGAGACCAAATTCTACATCTGTAGCAACCTAATGTGTCAAAATTGACTACTTCATATTATCATAATAAATTATAGTAGTTTAAATCACTTTTCTTTCTATTTAATCAAGCTAAAGTTCAAATTTAATGCTTGTAGATTCCCTTATTTCAAGGCAAACTTGAGGGTTATTATTAGGTTCCCTACAAATGTTTCTGACTTGTATAACTTGATACTTTCTGATGATACATCCAGAAAATTAAAATAATTTTTTTCAGATTTTGTATGAAAGATCAAAACAAAGTTGTTCATAATTCTGAATTAAAAAGCTTTCATTGTTTTACCTTCACAATTTCACAAAGTCTACGTTCTAGAAAGACATTTTGCTGCAGGTCATGTAGGGTGAGTTAGGTAACCTCCTCCAAAAATTATCCTCACAACATTCTCCAGAGCTGCTCTGGCCTACAAAGGTTGTGCTAGAATCTTTTTGTTGTTAGTCATTTTGACTGAGGCGGTCAAAAATATTTGGTTGTGAGCAATTTTTACTCACTGATTTTTAATGATATTCATAACATATTTAGTATTATTCAGTCTTCATTCATTTTAATAAATTTTCATTCTGAACAAACTGAAAAGAGAATCTGCATTGTGCCATCACACATCGAGCAGATTAATAGACTACATGTATTACTTACAAAGATTTCACGTGCTGTGGCCTGAATGCTATGCATGGAGCTGAACTGCACTCTCACCTTTGCGTAATGGAGGCTGAAACAACACTCTGTTGCCAGTGTAGATACCGGGACTACTGATCACCTCAGCAGGAGAAAATCCTCCAGCATGCCTTCTTTTTGCATCAATGGTGAAGCTGCAGCGATTTATCAGCACCAGTCTGTGTCCCAAATGCACCCTGCGAATTAATATCTCTTCTTTGTGCAGTCAGAGAGATGCATTGAGTATGGTGTAAAGATGTGAGATGATAACCAGATTATATTTTTTAATTGATTCAGTTACCTGAACTATGTGCGTAAATCTGGATATGTCTGCACATCTGGACCAAGTGGTCAGGGGTGTCAACTGTTATCTGCAAAATGTGCAAAATGATTGTTTTGCTAAATTCATCATGATTTACGAATACCAATCAAACAGAAATCAAACAGAAAATATTTGGTTAACAGCCCCCCGGTGGGCAGTGTGTTGCTTTCCTGCATCTCAAAGTTCACAGTCCATCTGCAATATGTCAGAAAACAGGTTCATGCAGAGGATAGTGAGGAGAGCTGAGAGAGCCTTACAGTGTCCCTATGCTCTTTCCAGAATTTGTATCAGAGCCTCTCAATTGAAATAGCAAATAAAATGAAAATAATCTAAGACATGTCTCTACATTCACTTTTATGGCCACAAGGCAGATGGTAAGGAAAAAATCAAAAGCGGAAGACTTCAACATTCTGTTTCAAGCTGATAAAATGCTGAAATGCTGTTTATCATATGTTTCACAATTCACTCATTTGCATGCAATTATTGCATTTATTGTTTTTGATTTTACTTTCTAAAGATCCTTAAGAAATGCTGCCTCATTTTGTTGTATCCCTCTGGGTGTCCCCTTTACTAACAATAAGCTTATTTGATTCGGCTACTCAATGTGTTTTTGACCAATTAAGATTTAGTGGGCTTTAGTTGGTGTTTGGACACAGACAGGGCAATAAATGCCTGGTTTGCAATAACTATATCATTACTTAATATTGGTATAATTATTGATGAAGCTTGAGTTATCAGATATGAATTAACAAACGGCTTCACATGGGGACATCATTAATGTTGTTGATTATAATTTTGAATACCATTAATAGCAATCTTTTTTGTTTATCAAATGCAGGCCCAAAAGCAGAACAGATGGGCTTGTTCGAGCATGTAGACTACAGCTAAATCACATGGCGTTGCTTATAGCCATTCTGATTCATTTATCAAACATCAAAGAAGAAAAACTCCTGTTGGATGGAATAACACCGATTGCAGAATTTAAAATGACTCTCAGTGGAAAACCTTATAAAACACTGGTTAAACCTCCAGGCCAAATGGCCTGTTTGTACCCAAACAATAAATTGAAATCTTACACAAGGTAATGAATCACACTGAAAACAAACAACCCTTAAATCTTATTTTTCTAAACGATTCTCGCCACTGCCCAGACAAACCTTTCTGAACGATTAAAGTTTTTCAGGTTTCTCCGTTCATGACAGGGGGAAAGCTTGAACAACTTTAGCAGGCAGGCTAAATATGGCTGCTATCAGTTAGCAGTAAGGCTGATAATGCAGACGTCGGCTGTCCTTTCCGGGTTGGCTAAACAGCGATCAGTTCCAACCTTCCTTCACTTATATAGTATCTTTTCAAGCAGCTTTCCAACACAGCATTCGTCCCCCAGTTCTAAAGTCCTTACACTGGCTCCTTGTAGCTCAGAGAATAGACTTCAAAATGCTTTTATTAGTTTATAAATCATTGAATGAGTTAGCACCAGATTACATTAGAGATCTATCACGGTACAAACCATTCGGCTCACTCCGGTCCTCCAGCTCTAGTTCAGTGATTGTCCCTAGAACCAGAACCGAACATGGGAAAGCAGCTTTCAGTTTTTATGCTCTGCATTTCTGGAACAAACTACCAGGAGAATGCAAAGCTGCAGAGACACTGAACTCTTTTAAATCTAAAATTAAAACTTACCTATTTAGACTCGCTTATGAGTAACTGTTTTTACTTGCTTGTTTTTAATTGTCACACGGATTATTGTCTTGATTACTGCAAATGCTTTCTTGTGTTAAAAACTGTGAGCTTTCTTCAGCAAGATCAGTTAATGAACTAAAACTATGTTCTTTACTCACTTGTAACTGCTTTAATCATGTAAAGCACCGTGAATTGCCCTGTGTTGAAAATGAGCTGTACAAATTAAAATTGCCTGCCTTGCCTTGCCTAAATGGTCTGAGTCTCACATTCATATTGGCACTGCTAAAAGTATACTTTCTACCCATTAAAATCGCAAAATTAAATATACCTATCAAAAATTTCAACATAATGTATGTCATATTTTTTTGATCCAGTGCTACTTTATAGTGATACTAGTTAAAATTATTAGATTTTCGCACTGTCCTGCATCAACCCTAAAATGATGTATTTGCATTTGTAGAGTGTTGAAACAATAGAAATAGTTTAAAAAAGACAGATAAAAAGGTGAGACATAAAATAGAAATTGTCATTTATAATTTAGTTTCATTCAGTCTTGCTGGCCATCTAGTTAGTGAAGCAACACATTAGTAAGATAAATTTGAGTAAAACAATGTTACTTTCCCTAGTAACTAGTTACTTTGAAACTAATGAGAAATTTAATGTAACTAAGTTACTAATTTAAAGTTACTTACCCAACACTGGTCATAACATCAGGACTGCATGTTGGTGCAGCTGGTACCATTGTTGCCTTACAGAAAGAAGTGTCTGGGGTCTTTCTGCTAGGAGATTGGAACAGTCCCAAGTGGCTCTGCAGATGGATGGATGGATGGAACATCATAAACTGATTATTAATGTGTTAAACCCTGAATGCAATTTCTGTTTTTATTCAATGGAATGATAACATGTTTACTAAATATAGTAGTATGAAACCCGTATTATCAATTTTTTGGTTTTGAGACATTGTTTGACTCTTCTTTTAAAAAAAAAAATATATTATATATCTTTTTTGTAAAATTAGCTGTCCAATGTGACATCTGGTCTTTGGAAGGGAAGCAAATATCAGACTCAGATCTAACCATGGAAACAATCAAAGAGGTTTTACCCAAACTATGTCAGAGAGGGGACTAATCAAAATTTGGAGACACAGTTGAGTGTTTTTATTCGGATGACATGCTATACTACATTTTCCTATTTTTTTGGTGTAAAGTCCCTGTGGGATATTTTTTTCCTCCACACCTAGAATCGTGTCTGATTTTTTGTTTTGCGCATGTGACCTATATTTGATTTTGTATGACAGTCTGGACCAGAAAAATGTCTTCTCATCGGAGAAGAGGCTAAATCTGATGTAAATAATGAAGGAAAAAGGTGGTAGAGATAATGTGGGACGAGGGGGCCTCAGAAAGAGTTCAAGTAGAGGAAACAAACGAAAAAGGTGGAATGCCAGCACAGAAGCCACAGGACCCAATGTCAGAACTCTGTTGAATCCTCCTGGGCCACATCGGCAGAGGGCTCTGAAACTGAAACATGAACCACAGAACCTGATGATCTGGGACAAGGCTTAGGCCAAATGCAGAGATGAGGACAAATGTAGCTGAATTCAGAAGAAATAGAAAACAAAACAAAAAACAGGCTGGTTGTACCAACACAGGAGCTGATGCTTACTGAGGAAACTAAGAACTATTATTGGTGGTCTGGTTATTTACTGGCATAGACCATCATTAGACTGCTGGGGAGCTGAAACTCCAAGGAAAGATATTTGCTTTTGATTAAATCAAGAATACAGATAGCTATCACAGATGAAATGTGGAAAAATACTTACAAAAACACCCTGAAAACATAGAATAACACAGAAACACAAAATATTACATCATGTCACTCTTATTGATTCTTGACAAAACTATGTTTTACCCTTCAATTTGTGATTAAGGTTCTTGAATGCAATGTTAAAGAATTCATCTCTAAATTAATTTGATTGTAGGGTTTAGGGGAGGAGCCAAACCCAAACATGATATTTAGAAATGCATACATAAAATATCCTCTATAAATATTTATGACAAACAAATAACAAATATGAAATATTTTTGTTAGAATGAAGGAAAAAATTTCTATTGTGACACCAACAGAAAAATCATTCATTGGAGAGAAACGTTAAATTGTACTTCTGGTGTTCTCACACAAAAACAATGAGTGTCAAGGCAGACAATTAACTCCCATGCATCTATGATTGTGTGTGGATAATAACCACCAAACACTGACAACAACACAACTCAAAGAATAACTAAGGAGTGTGGCTACGTTTGAAACACAAACCTATAATTTACAATAGAGAACTTCTACTATTAACACAAACACATTAACCGTAATTCTTTGCAAATTTACTTTACAAATATTGCATATCTATAATTATTAAAATGGATAATAACGTAAATTAGAATCTTAATTAAAAATAAATTTGACGTTTATGCCTATTTTGAATTTTAATCGACTACAAATAAAAACACTTTTCCCCCCTCAACAAATACAAATACCGACTATCTCAAGGAAATTTCAATCAAACGCAACTGGACTTGGTAATTTGTCTTGGAAGACGTTTCACCTCTTATCCAAGAGGCTTCATCAGTTCAACTGATGAAGCCTCTTGGATAAGAGGTGAAACGTCTTCCAAGACAAATTACCAAGTCCAGTTGGAGTTCAAAAACTGAACTGATGAAGCCTCTTGGATAAGAGGTGAAACGTCTTCCAAGACAAATTACCAAGTCCAGTTGCGTTTGATTGAAATTTCCTTGAGATAACCATGACCTGGATGAATGAGAATATTCACAAGCTTACAAATACCGACTGTTTTGCTCACTCTTGCATGTAGGGTGGAACAATGCTACTTTTTTCAAACCGATACGATACCAATACTTGGATATGAGTATTTGCCGATACTGAGTACCACTGCTGATACATCTACCACACAAAAAAGTGCAATGACCACAAAACAAAAATGTAATGTGAAAAATAGACCTTTTGTGTTCAACCAACCAATACAAGTACATAAGACAGGTATTGGCCTGACAAGCATCTCTAATAAACTGACTGATTTATGAACAGAAGTACAATTTAGAATTAGCTTACTATTACATATGATTGTAAAGTTACACCTACAAGTTTTCTGCATGTGAGTCTGCATGTTGCTAACTCAGAAATAAAGAGAAGTTGGGTGGTTAAAATAAAATACCAACCATCTTAGCTGCCTGAAAATAGATAGTGTCTCTCTGAGCTCCTGCTCTATGTATATTGTTTCTATGCCATGCATCATTCCTCCTCTGCCTCCCCTGTGGAAGCTTGACGTGACAAATAGCTGGATCTGCACTTTTCTGTAGCAAAACCAACACGCCCCTCATCATCGCCGGGTGCAAATTTGATCAGAACACACCCAGAATCCCCCAGCTACTTGATGATGAATTGGCATATTAGGAATAATGTTTATGCATCAAGCCACAGCCCCCCCTAGAAAATGGCAGTAAATTGCCTCTCAGACAAATCTCTGGTCTGGGATTCCAAGCGATGAATTGCACCTCCTTCCTGTATCCCGCGTGTTCCAGGAAACTTTGTTGAAGAAGCCAGATGATGTCCCTAATCAGCTCAGATTGGATGGTTGTTTACTTTGAAATTAGGAAATTTCTTGAAAACCAGGCCAACTTGTGCAAAAGCAAAGTGCTCAAAAGCTCTGGCTCTGTAGCTGTAAACCGTTGTGTCACTCAACTGAACACAATATTAAGTCGAGCTTAGCTCAAAGAACAACAGCAGGAAAATCTAATTGTCATCTCTATCTTGGAAAATTTGGAAAAATACATCAACAGATTACAAAACCACTTTATTCTCCTGTTACATTAGAGTCACATGTGCCATTTTCCATTGACAGAGCTAATTTATGATGTAAGGAGTTGGACTCAGCTGGTTTTATACAAGTTTTATAGGGAATTTTCATCAGGGTAAACTGATCGGGCTTGGCCTGGTTCAATTCCAGACTGAGAAACGTCCCAATGAAAACTAAGCGTCCTGGGCTCATATACAGCATCAGCTAGAAGACAGAGGGAACCGTAAAAGGAGCAATAAAACTAATGTGATAGAGAAAATGGCTTTCTGAATAAAGGTGTGATGAAAGCCATGCCAGTGAAATCTGGGTGTGCAGGGCTCTGCAGAGGTGACAGTCTGATGAAGTTTATATTGGATTTTTTGACAGTTAGATCAAAGTAACCCTAAAATACCACTACTCGTGTTAGATATGAAATTGATCGGCAGTATGTGTTCATAAGCTGAATAACATTGGAGGAAGTGGTAATAATGTTGGACTATGTATGATTAACATCCCGAAGTTAAAGAAACAAGACATGGTACTTTAATCTGTTAATAGTTCATTCAGAAGAGGATTATGTTGGAAAAATACCAGATAACCATGTTAAAGTGCATTATAAGACACAATAAAAAGTTATTGATAAAGAAAATGTACTTTTTTTAAGCATCAGTTTTAATTTTCATCTTGTGTCTTTAGTTCTTCAAGGGATACTGGACACATCTCAAAGGGTTCAGGACCTGCAATTCAGATTGCAGATTATGGTAATTTTTTATAATTGCAGTGACAACTATTGTTAATTTTATTTATTAACTATTGTAAGTATTGTTTGACTCCAGCTGCTATGAGGCCATGAAGCTGAAGACAAAGCCATAGGGGGTGCACCTGGGAACTCCAATAGAATCAGACGAGTACTGGACCAGAAACACCATTCAGCTTCCTCAGTTGGAGAGAGATAAAAAATAGTTAGGTGAAATATGGAGAGACTGTTGAGAAGGATGTTCTGTTAGGCTCAAAGAGCTTTTGGAAAACCAACTGATGGTGCCTATCTCCAGCTGTCAACTGGCGAGAGGCGGGGTACACCCTGGACAGGATGCCAGTCCATTACAAACATACTGTTATCAATTTTTACAACTTCTTTTACTTTTAAATTAAAAAAAGCATGATGATGTGTCTGAACAAAACTGCAAAAAAGTGGTTAAGATGAAAATAATGGAAAAAGAAAAGTGGCATATAAGTACGTATGTGCTTTTTGCTTCCTATGGCAAAAAATAGATTTCAGGTTTGTTTTTGTGGTAAATGATCTAAACCTGTACAGTTCTTTATCTAGTCAAGAGGACTCCAAAGCGCTTTGCACTAAATTCAGTCGTTTAATCATTCATTCAAATGCTGATGGTGGTAAGCTACACTGTAACCGCAGCTGCCCTGGGGCACATAGAGAGGGGCTAGACTGCCATACATTTCAGTGCCAATTGCCCCACTGACCACCAACACCAGGCAAGGAGGGAGAAGCATCTGAGGCGGATGGAGCAGGGATTCTAACAGGTAGCCTACCAGTTGCATTCGTTTCACAAACAAATTCACACATTTAATTTGCATATTAATGTATCATCAGGTGTTAAACATCAGGTGTTTATCTTTTTTACATTCAGGTGTTTATCTTTTTTACATTCTTTAAAATGTTTATTTTATTTTATATATATATATATATATATATATATATATATATATATACATATATATTATATTATATATATATATACATATATATATATATATATAAAATATATATATATATATATATAAAATATATATATTATATATATATATATATATATATATATATATATATATATATATATATATATATATATTTATTTTTTTATTTTTTCCCCACATATATTCTGTAGTCTATTTTTATTTTTCACAATCAGGTGATGGGATGCACGGTGGTGCAGTGGTTAGCACTGTTGCCTTGCAGCAAGAACGTGGGTTCCCAACCCAGGGCCTTTCTTCATGGAGTTTGCATATTCTCCCCGTGCATGCGATGGGTTCCCTCTGGGTACTCCGACTTCCTCCCTTAGTCCAAAAACATGACTGCCAGGTTAATTGATCACTCTAAATTGTCCTTAGGTTGTTTGTCCTGTCTGTCTCTATTTGGCCCTGTGATGGACTGGCAACCTGTCCAGGGTGTACCCCGTTGAGATATGGAGATAGGCACCAGCCCCCCCACCACAACCCCTTGAGGAATAAGCAGTTCAGAAAATGGATGGATGGAAGATCAGGTGATTAATTAAACAATATCACATAATTATTACCCTTTGGCCCCACTGTGGAGCAAAGAAGTATGTAGATTAGCCAATCTACAAATAGGCAAGCAGCTTGGTGAGAAGAGATCAACAATCGGAATAATTAATGGAAAATTGATCACTGGCAACCTCCCTTGATGCGTGTCTTCATGCAAGATATCACAACCCTTCGGGTAGACATGATCTTGAGAATGGTGAGGAAACAGCCCAGAACTACACGGGGGGAAAGGTTAATGACCGTGTTTGAAGATGGAAGAATGATGAGTGACATCCAAAAAACACCATATCTACTGTGAAACATGGCAGTGGAAAATTCATGCTTTGGGATGTTTTTTCTGCAAAACGACAAAGACAACTGATCAATGTAAAGGAAATAATGAATTGGGCCATGTATTGTAAGATTTTGGGTAAAAATCTCATCTTCTACCAGCAAGGGTATTGAAGATGAAATGTGACTGGATCTTTCAGCATGGCAATGATCCCAAACACACCGCTGGGCAATGAAGGAGTGGATACTTAAAAACATCTAAGGTGTAGGCTATGCAAAGAGGCACCTGAGACAATCCAGCACATAACAGCAGGGTGTAAGATGCTGGCAGGCAAAGCATACATGGAACTTCATAACCAAGTGGCTGGCATAGTATGCAGAAGCATCTGTGTGGAATATGGGCTGGAAACCCCAAGGGGAAATTGGGAAACACCTCCAAAGGTGGTGGAGAATAACCGACTTCCAGATACAGACAGAGAAGATGGTAATGGTGAACAAACCGGACATTGTGGTGGTTTACAGAGCAGAGGAAAGCTGTTGTGGTGGATCTAGCAACACCAAGTGATGGTGACTTTAAGACGAAGGAACAAGAGAAACCAAGAAATACCAAGGGCTCAGAGAGGAGCTAGAGAAGGCTTGGAAGATGAAGGTGACAGGAGTACCTGTGGTAATTGGAGCACTCAGGACAGTAACCACCGAACCGAAGGAATTACTTCAGCAGATACTTGGAAGAACCTCAGAGATCTCAATCCAGAAAAGTGCAGTACTTGGAACAGTAAAGAAACTGTGCAGGAACCTCCGAAGCATCTGGTAAATGGCTGGAGCTTGGAATGGATGGGAAAACCGGCTGCAAAGGACAAGAGCGGAAGAGGACAAGAGGGGAAGAGGAGCAGGGGAATGTTGCAGAGTCATGAACATTCTTGTTAAATGTCATGGACATTTTGCCTACACTGATGTAGCTGAATGATGCAGCTTTTACCTTATTTTCTCTTGGCCGGAGCTGATATAACACACACTCTCAAGCAGGCACTGAGACACACGGGGGTCACACACATACATGAGCAGGGGACGGTATGTTAGGGGAGAGAGCATCAAGCCAACTGAGCTCCGTGTAGTGTGGAAATAAATAATGGTGCAACTCCAATGGAGACTGCATCATCCTCATATATATATATATATGAATACACCCTGCAAAAAAAACTACTACATCTAAATTTTGTATGAGCACCATTATTTTGGATTTAACAAGCATTTTTCTTTGAAATCCTCACCTTTACGACACCATACAGTTTTTAAACCATTAGTTCCAAAACAGCGAACTTTGTCTCATCACTCCCGGGTTGAAAGGAAACTAAAGGTTTTCTGACAATTGTAGTGGAGTTTACTCATTTACAAATTATATTTATATATATTTTATATATATTATATATAGAATATACACACAAAAAAAGGGAGAGAGAGACCAGGCTAAGATTTTGTCCAGGATCACATTCAAATACCCTTTTATCATCATTCCATACCTAGTGTGCATGTGTCCTGTCACTCAGACTGCGTCGAAATCTTGTTCATTGTCCGCTTAAATGCAATCACAAAATGCCCACCAGTTTGCAACCAGCTCTCATCTGCCCGCCCTCTTCATCCCTCTGCTTGTGTTTGCAGGTTTGCATCTGAATCACGGGGGCGGTGGGGGCCCGAGCACTTGGCCACGTGGACCAGATTGATGTCATTGTCTCGGCACACTGACCTTTGCTGTAATACCCACGGCAGACATCACAAACTCTCACATCAATTTAGTCCAATTGGATGTGGCATGTCTTGGCTAACTCAATTTGTGGAGAAATGCACCTGTCTCTGCCTTCCCTCCCTATAGATTTACTAAAGGGGGGGTAGGAAGATGCAGAGAAAGGGAGAGTGAAGGCAGAGCTTTTGGAGTGAGTCGTGCTCCTGGTCTACTCCCCATCTCCCTCCTCACTCTGAGAAACACTTGGCCATATGCATATAAACACCAACTTCTCTTTTCTCTATCGCTCAGCTCTTTTCCCTCAACCATACTTTGCAGATGGACCAACTCTGCACCAACATATGCCCCAAACATTCAGTGTTAGTGTGTTTGTCTGTGTGTGTTTTTTTCCAAGGTCTGGGCAGAGCGTCTGGGAGGAGCAGAAGGAGAGCCATTAGCCCAGAGGTAATCAGATTAGAGAGACGTTAAAGGGGGATGTGAATTTAAACAGCCAGCAGAGAGAACAAGAGAGAAACTTGGAGGTGTTATTAGGGTTGTTCATTACTCACACACTCTGTTTGTGCATGCTTATGTGCAGCATCTTAAAGTGCGACTTGCAAGGTGACTTTTATACGTATCTTACATGCATTTAAACAGTAAGATAGTTTGTTCCCTGACTGATGTTTATTGCTTCGTAATGTTTAAAAAAATGAGGATTGGTGTTAGATCATTTGCCGATCAGATTTATGTGCAATCTATACTGTCAGTACTTATCCAACCAGGATGGAGCCAGAATGGAAACCAAAGTACAACACACAATCTCTGCTGTGGGTCGAGGAAAGGCTTTTAGCTTTGTTGTGGTGTAGTTTATGTGCGTACTTTGCATGCACAAGGTTAGCTGTTTCTAGTGAGGGTCCTCAGAGAAAGCAGCTCCATCTGTGTATTTAGGAGTCTGTGCTTTATGCAAACTGTGCATGCTGTCAAAGATGAATAATATGTGTTGGGATCTGAGCATTAGGTAATGAACAGCATGCTGTGAGGTGAAGCATAACACTTGCCAACCCCCCCCCCCCCCCACCCCTTTGTGAGGACCTGCACCGGTTCACTAAGTACTGGGTACATTGATGATAAAAAGTACAAAAACTAGAATATCAAATTGAAAAAATCGACAAATCTTGTGTTAAACGTGTTTTCTGAGCTAATAATGGAGATAATACAGCATATCTACAAATGAGAGTGGATCTGTTGGTGTAAACATTATTCTAGGGCCTGCCACCTCTTAAATACTGTTATTATTAAGAGATACCATGGACCTCTGTCCACTGAGCTGGTTCCATTGCTAATTTGGTGCCAGAGCCTGACTTGCCATAAGTTCTATAGTTTTCCACCACCAAAGCACCAGTTCCTTGCTTCCAAATTGGTGCTTAACCTAGCACCAACTCCTTGCTGGGGCAGAGCTGGTGCTTGCTATTAAATCCTTTCTCCCCCCACTCACATGGTGACGAAACAAAGGTTTTGGGGCGGGATTACAAAATTGTTGCATATCAAAGGAAAACACACAACTGCAATTTTGCAAAATGGGCATAAAATGTTTTTCTTAATGAACACATCTTTGCAAATCCAGCAAAGTGTCAAAGCACAACATCAGCACTTGTAAGGGCAATGAACTCTGTAAATATCTCTGTTCATGCTCTTCCTCTTTTCTTGGTATGGTATGGTATAAGTTTATTCAAACATGGAAATGCACAACAACACATTGACCAGGAAAAGGTCAGGACAGATGCTTGGTGCCAGGTTATAGCATGGGTGCTAATTTCCACCTGCAGTCCGTGGATGCTGACAGTTTTGTTGCAATTCTTTAGATGGTGTTATGAAGCGGTGCTGACTTCAGTAGGCCCTGCATTATTGGAAAAGCGACCAGTTCTTTCAAAGAACGAGTAAGCACTGGTTTCAGCCCAGCACTGCAGTATCACTGTTTTCTTTTTTTGCTTGTTTTTTTTGGTGGAAAACCCCTACATGTTGCAGCAAGGTGTATAATTTAAATGAAGTAGCAAAAATTCCCAAATCTTCCGAGTACTCTAAACTAAATGTTTTCCTTGAGTGAGTTTGTGTGCAGATCAGTTAGCTTTATTAAAAAAAAGACATTTCATTTTTAAAAATACCTTTTTCTTTTCTTTTAAACATTTCTCCCAACCCACAGATAGATTTACATCTCATTCTTTTTCTGCTATGCATAGCAAGATCTGCTATGCATGGACATTGCACACATGGAAAAGAATGTCAAGATAACATTCAGAGGTCTTATAGATTTTGCCTGCAGTGGTATTGACAGGTGAGTCAATAAGCCAGTAGGGTAAAGACAAATCTAACCTTGCTATTCACTTAACATCGATTTGAGTGGAATCTCCTAGACGACGCAGTGAAAAGAGCAATGCGCCGCAAAATACCAAACCATACCTACATGATATAGGTGGTGTTCATGTGATGACTGATGAAGCAAAAACTGCTGCTATATGACTCACATCAGAGCAATTTTACCACAAGGTGTGTGCATTTATAAACCATGAGCTGAAAGATTTAACTTCAAATGAATCAGTTTTGTGTGCACTATGCTTACTTTCTAGCATTTTATCCAAAAGTCTTTTTTTGGATTTTATAACCTGTAACAGAGCCAAATGTTTTCATAGCTCCAGTGAAGGTAAATAAATTGTTTACCATTGATCTCAAACTAAGGTATAATCCAGTAATAGTAAGAACAATAGTGGAACATGATGTGGCACAGTTCTATAAACTCATTCAATACATGCATAAAATTGATAATTTATTCCAAAGTAATGTAGCCTAAACAAGTTTACTCACATAATTTTCTTTATTTTTCTTATAATTTCACTTACTGTATGGGTGTGTTTACCAAATAATGCCAAACTGGAGAGCTCTAGCGCTGAGAGTTCACAGTGTGGAAAACATGAGCTATGTGTGCCATGGCGATTAAAATATGAAGAATTATAATTTTAAAGATGTTGATTGTTTATTTAAAGATGTGAAATCATAGTAGTTTATCCGTCTGCCCATCTTATGTCAGAATTAAAGATCCACCTCTCCTGCTTAACGTTTACCTTTGGGATTGTTTGATTGACTCAAGTGTATTTTTCTGAGGTTATGAATGATAGACCAACAAAGAGTAACATTAATTATCATAACTTTAAAGTCTAATGATAATTATAAAATATTTACATTTTTAATAATAAAAATCTAAAGAGTGCGGTGTGAATTTCTTTATAGATAAATGTATTCTGATGGCTTTAAATAAATTCCAGTACATCCAACTGGCTTCAGAGATTGCCTAATCAGTAAATAACCTCTTGCTGTGTGTAATTAATCTTAATACAAAGCTAGGTGTTCTTTGGAGATATCACGGGTTTGTTGGGGAACATCAGTTTATTTGAATAGCACCAATTCAGAACAAGTCGTCTCAAGGCATTTTACAAGAAAAGTCATTTTAATCCAATCATATATACAATCCAATTAATATTTTGGTTCCTTAGTCTAATAAGCTTAAAAGTTTTCTGTTTAAGGAATCTTAAACCTTCCTCTATTGACTTGTAGCATTCACTCCTCCTGAACAAACATGTAGTGACAGTAGACAGTCGCCTGTGTTGTGCCATTGACTTTGCAGCAATCCCTCTGAGCAAGCATGTAGTGACAGTGGAGGTGAAAAAATTCAATTTAACAGGAAGAAACCACCAGCAGAACCAGAACGTAGCACAGTATGTGGCCATCTGACGTTACTGATAGAGGGTTCGAGAGACACAAAACAAAATAACTGATGTGAGAGTACTTTCTATATTACTTTCAGTATTAAAGAAATTAAAGAGCTGGGAACATAATCCCAGTCGATGCTCCCCTCCAACAAGGCCTTTCAGCTGAGCAGGATGCCAGATTATGTGTAGCTTTCATGTAGAGAAGAACTTTGAGAGAAAAACAGAGTTAACAGTGGAAATAACAGTAAATAATACAGCAGGAGAGTAGCAGAAGAGAAAAGTAGCAGATTGAAGAAAATTGGTCAGTCTTTCTTCCAGCAGACTAACCAGTAGTTCTAAGTGTGGAATGTTTCTTGAAATTCGCTCCAACCAGAGTATTAAATCTCGGTGGTTCACGTGATACCAACTACATATATACAGAAAGAATTGTAAACAAAAGCCACACTCGCCTTTTCCTGCTTTTGTTTAAAAGTACTTATTCATTTTGATTGTTCTACACGTCATATTTATATAGTTTAATGTTATCATTTTAAATTAAGTCTCATGTTGTTTTTGTTTATCTTTTAAATATCCAAATAATGTTAACTTTAGCAATGTGGAGCTGCGTTATGTGCCTCGATTTTTTTCTCTCACCACTAGATCTAAGTATGTGCGTTATTTCATTTACTTCATAACAAAAGAAACTGCCGTTTGGAAAAACATAAAGTTGATCCGGAAGTTAAAAGAGCTCTTTATCTACCACACCGTGCCCGTGTGAATGCTCTGATTGGACTCAATGTATTCTTGTCCATGTGACAGCCGTATGGAAACCTGGTCTAATCCATTCCAAGCTCGGTGTGAATCAGGTTTAAGCCTATAGCAGCATCACTACTAGGATAGCTCAGGATGACCCAGCACTCTAGAATGAGAAATGTAAGAGGCACAGTCAGAGAGAACTGTTTGGACTGCATTCCCCCCAGTGTAGCGCCAAAACACATCTATATATCTGTGTGTATAAAACATAACCAAACCTGTTTATACTTTTTTCGTTGTTCACAGACAGCAAGCATTGAAAGCAATGACACAAAACTGCTTATGCGAGTCAGCAAAACTGCTTTATAAGCCACACTTTTTTTTCTGCACACGCCTCCATTTTTCCCACTGTCCAGAACATTTTATTGACTTGTGGGTAATCTATGTCATACAGCAGGAGGTGGTGCCCGGCTCGGTAATAACAAACTGGAAATACTCCAATGCTTATTAGCTCTGTGGGGCCTGATAGTTATATGGTGAACCTGCGGCTGTACGTCAGACATTCAGAGCACATTAAATCCCTAAAGTTCCACAAACTCTTTAAAACACAAAAAAGGAAAGCCGTCTGTGATAAATGCTTCTTTACTGTCTATTATCCTGTCTACTAATAGAACCCAGAGGCCTTTCAGAACCTTATCAATAGGGAGATATGAAGCTGGGTTCCGATTGTAGTCTAACGTGGGCTAAAGGGTGATTCCACCTAATTTCCACTAACGTGAACCACATTTATCTGCTCTAGTTTAAAAGCTAAAATACTTTAACTCAACAAACCTGGGGTAGATTATGCTGAACGAATAGCAGAATCAGTCAAACTCACTTTAGGATTAGTGCAACCTTTATTTGATTTGGGAGAGTTTAATGAAAAACAAGTTTAGCACTTTTGTTGTTATTATTAATAGGACTGCTTCTTCACACTCAATGCCGTATGTCACTACAATGTCCAAAGTATGAAGACTGGAGTGGGTGAGTCCTTGTACTTTTTGAGTAAGGCCAATGGAGTTGAAGATAGCAATAAAGGTTGCATGTAGTTATCAAATTCAATGTCAAAATGAATATTGAAACCCCCCACTATAATGACTTTATCATTATTTAACAGTGAATCTGATTTAAAAAAATCTGAAATCTGATCTATAAAATTTAATTTATATATAAATAACCGGAAAGAGTTGACTCATTTATACTGAAATAACCCTTTTGCTGCAACACGATTTCTGTGAGCCAAACAAACTTTTTTGACTATCACAAAGCCAGTCATTAACTCAGAAATAATTTGAAGAAAGATATCTTATGTTCAATAAACCAGATTTGTTTTATTTTTCTGTTCAGTCAAATGCATAGTATACTTATCTTTATGTGATGTTCATGATTTTTTTGTTACACTTAATCAATGTGATTTTGGCCATGAGCAGGACACTGTCTCATTTAGGGCAATGGATGCGTAACAGTATTCATTTATGATTAAACAGCATAAAGAAGACAAACAAAGATAGATAAGGGATACAGTTCTGCAGAATTTTAAAACAGAGTAGGGAAGTAGAATACTTTTAAAAGCCTTAAGCATTTTATAGGGCTCTGCTCAATCCATAATCTGAGAATGGAAAGAGTATTGCACAACTGCAACTTTAACAAGACATGGCCATCCACCTTCACTGACAGACAAGCAGAGCTTTAGCAGCAGCTAGGAAGCTCTTGGTAATTCTGTGTGAGTTGCATAAATCCACTGCTCAGGTGGGAAATGTTGTTGGCAGGAACATTATCCATTGTGCACTCCACAAGTTTTTTTATGGAAGACTGCCAAGAAGAAAGAAAGTTGGAAAAAAAAGCAACTTTAAGTTTCTTAAACATGGATGGGGAAGTTGGTCCGAGTTGATAAAAAGGAGTTAAATACACGCTAACCCTGTAAGAAAACCTGCTAGAGGCTGCAAAACAGTTAAGATGGGAGAGGAGATTCACCTTCCAGCAGAACAATGACAAAAAACATACGCTTAGAGACGCAATGCAAAAGTGGAGATCAAATCAAACTCCCTTGTCAGAACAACCCACCCAAAATAAAAATTAAGATCTGGTTTAGAATTTGTGGTAAGACTTAGAAATGTGTCTCCCAAGTTTGTCCTTTATCCAATACGACTAACCATGAACTGCTATGCAAACAATATCTGGCAAGAAAATATGTGCTATAGATGCACAAAGCTGGAAATGACATAACCCAGACATGCAGTTGTAATTGCAGCAATAGATTCATCTTAAAAGTTTTGACTCAGGGGCTAGAATACACATGCAAATCACTCTACTCAGACTCCTATAAAACCACAACTTGAAAACAGTATTTTTTTTCTTTGCAATTATCTGTGTAAGTCTTTGAGATTGTGTCCAAACAAAAGATGTATAAGTATTTGATTGTAAAATGATGAATTGTAAAAAGTTTAATATGAACATTTTCCCAGGCATTGTTATAAAACCTGATAAAATCAACACCCAATGTTTTCCTCTTTATCTTGAATTTGATTTTTTAACCTAAAGACATTATAAATTGACTGAAATGTTTTCATTCCTGGCTGACTGGTAAAGGTTAATCAGTCAACTGGTATTATTCATCTTAGTTAATCATGACCCAATTTATCAGTCCCTTTGTGGAACATGTTACTAAAGGAAAATAAATGGATTTCGGGCCAACTGTCCAGCAGCCCTGTTCCAAAGGGCGTGAGGTCACCAAATAAAAGTTGGTTAAAACATGAAGAACATTTGTGCCTTCTAGAAGGTGTTACACATAAGTATTTTATCAGATATACTGTATAAATATATTTGAGACCAAAAGTAAAATTTTATCAAAAGTTATTCAATTATACTTTATGATATACTGTAATTGACGACATCTTAAAATTTTCTGAAATCTCAGTTTGCTTCTCAGTGTGATGTCAGTCAGATTACTGTTCATGAGATATGAAGAAAGAAAGGCGTAACATTGTTAACGCTTTAGCCCTAAAGGATAAATTCTGCTCATTATGTTACATATTCAACTAGAAATGTTATGCAAAATGTTGTCTTATGAAATTAATCACATTATCCTGCTAGCCCGCTAGCTACTCAGAAGACCACAATTTTATCCCACCACACTCTATTGAAGAAGTTTTGGTACAGAATAATGCAGTAAAAATCACTACAGGAGTCACAAAATGTATGAAAAGTATCATTTTAATTTTGAATTGAAGTTCAGTGCAGAACTTATCATCAGTTTGTATTGGGCGATTAGATGAGATAAAAATATAAGAAATAACTGGTAGACAAAAAAATGCTGGATAAAATAATGTGAACATAATGTTTTGGTTGATTTTACATTCTTCAGTTACCAGGGAAAATATGATCTACCTCTAATTAATAAATCATTGTAATGGGAGCATTCCTTAGCTACCACTTTAGAAAGTACTGAGAGTCAGCACACCCCAACGCACAAAGCTGCAAGCTGCAAGTACACAAGGAAAAAAGAAGTAAAGATTTCTCTCCAACAGTTTTGACCTAACCTGAGAGAGAGTGGTCATTAATCCTCCACCGACTGCAGCAGATTCACAGTCTTAATCCATATTTATTTCTTGAGGACAGAAGGCTTTCTGGGAAATGTAGTGAAAGCAAATCTTCTGCACCAGACAGTGTTATATTATCTACATTTACAGCTCAGTTTCACTTATAGGGATCAACAACATGTACGCACACAAAGTCTTATAAACACTTTTTCATCCTTTTGTTTCCTGGCAAAGGTCCAGTCAGTGACCTATTCGAGACACACAGCAGAGTGACCCCCCGTGCCCCCTCACACCACCGCCGCGACCCGTTCCTTTGCTCCACTCCCCTCCAGAATGCTGAAGCATCACTGCTCCTGAGCACACAGTCCAGCAGCACCCCCTGACCCCTCGCAGTCCCCCATTATAGAGCAGTCAGAAAGCTTTTAGGGGCTCCGGTAACGCTGAAAGATTGATGGTGTAAAATGGGGTGGAGGAGGGGGGAAGAGCAGGTGGTTAAGAAGAGAATGTCCTGCTTAATGGGTTGCCAGGAATGTAATTCAATAATTATGAAAAGTGACTCAGGAGAGCTGGCTGGATGGATGGCTGCTTGGGGAGGCAGGGAGATCCTTCAGTCTTCCTGCCTGAACGTCCTCAACATCCTGAAGCGACAGAAACAGGTGAGCAGATTTCTCGCCCCCAGTCTGTCTTCATCCGGAAAGAAAAGTCAATCACATTCCATATAAGACCTGGATCAAACAAAACATGTTTTCTACTTTTGAGTGTTCAACTTGCCTGATATTATCTGCCTAAAAAAATAAAAAGCAGTTTAAAACATATTTTTGTTTGATAAAGTGTCAATTAACGTTACGCTATTTGAGCTATTAGGTTTTTAGACTGTTGGTTAGGTATTGGGAGCTTTCTGAAAAATTAAATACAATGAGAAAAAAGTTTTTTTGTGTAAAATAAAAAAGTATACTTACATCTTTATGTAAAGGTAAAAAAAACACAATGTAAAAAAATATGCTATCAGTTTTTCATCTTATAAAAGTGAAACAAAATAAAATTTCTGTATACAGGATCTCATCTCTTGAAAAAATTATTTTAAAATCCTGTTTTTGTAGTTAAATTTTTTACTAAAACTAAGCTGCCACATTAAGCAAAGTAACGCAGAAATCTGTGATCATTTTTTTGTTAACTGTTTAAGTGCAAAGGTCCAATGTTTGGGGTGAAAAATAAGTATTTACTGTTGGGCTGTTTTAATATGCACAAAACCGTACTGTAACACAGATTCTTAATGATTAAGTTGTAAAAGACAAATAAATGTACTTTTTAAAACTTTTAAGACTTAAGTTATGATGAAGAATTGTATTACTACTTTCCTTTACTGTAATGCATTTACTAGTTGATTTTTTTTTACTGTTTTTCTGTTATTTATAGGAGAGCTGATGTGAAACTGCAAATTATGATAGAGTTCATGACTTATGAAGATTATAAAGATTATACAAAACTATCCAGGGGTCGGATGATGATTCAGTGGTTCTTTCAGGTTGATTCCTGCTGCTTTACTGTGCTGAACTACACATTCTTTTATTGTTAGGTGAGTTATCCTCCTCTGAAAATAATGATCCAAGTATGTGTACCATCTCAAATAACATTTTTGGTTGCAGGTACTTGAGTGAAAACCGCTTGGGTTATATGAAGATGTAAGATAGGCTGATGGTGGCCTATGATGTTTTCACTTAAATTCTTTTAGTGCCTCCTGCCTGCACTTAGTAAGGCACTTTGTAATTGCTGAATTTAAGTGCAGTTTACATTAGAAGCTGAAGACGTATGCAAGGCCTTTTTTTTTTTCAAACTAAGCCCATTAGTCAGGGAAGACGTTGAACCATCACCACCATGATGCATTTCAGAAATTTAGCCAGAGAAGAGTGCTGCGGTCGGTTTGTTTTGAACACATGTTGGAACATCCTGGCTTTTCACCAGCCTGTTGTTACTCTAGATGTGCTGGCTGTGGGTCCCTCCTGGCTTGCAGCGGCGGTGGGGAACCCTTGTCAGCTGATCCCTGGTCGGGGCCCTACTGGGGGGCGGGGTGCTCCTGATCCCCGTGGCCTCAGGGTCGGCCGGGCCTTCCCTGGCGTAGCCGGTTATCAGCTGAGCCCATGGGCTCGTCCCTGCGATCTCTCGGGCCCCAGCATTGCGGCTGCTGGGTATTCCCCTGGCGGTTCCATCTGTTCCTCTCTTGGTGGCCGGCCGGCCCTGCGTTGGTCCGCCTGTGGTTCCGGCCTTTTGGGGAACTCTGAACGTATACATCTCCGATCTCCTTCATGTCTGCGTCGATTCCTGTAGAACGGATTGACGGCTCCTTACACCAGCTATCAATCACTTGCATGGGGAAACCTTATTCACACCTGTATGCTCACACACGTAGGTGTGGGGACACTGGTGTGTACGGAGATATTCTTGAGCTGAGGTTATCGTCAACAGATAGCTGGTAACAGGAGTTTACCAGCAACATTAGTGTTGTATTCATTAATCCATTTTTGTGTGTAGTGAACATGTAGTTCTTAGTTGATATTACTGGATCTGTTTTGTTAATGTTGTTGTGTTCTATTGGTGATTTTTGTTTGTTTGATTTTTCCCAATTCTTTGCCGTCCGACAGAGGTGGAGGACTGGGATGTTTTCTTGTGGCACAGTGGTTAGCACTGTTTCCTTGCAGCAAGAAAGTTGTGGGTTCGTTTCCCAGCCAAGGGCATTTCTGCATGGTGTTTGCATGTTCTCCTGTCTTTCTCCATGTGGCCCTGTGATGGACTGGTGACCTGTCCAGGGTTTAACCCGCCTCTCACCCGTTGACAGCTGGAGATAGGTACCAGCCCCCCCTGGAGGACTAAGTGGTTCAGAAAATGGATGGATGGATATATACATATCCATATTTGGTCAAACATTTCAGTTGTGTGCATGAGATCAATGTAAGCTAACCCAATAATAAAAATAAATGTTCCTGCTAATGAATGTGTCAGTTCACATTTTTCTAACGTTTAAAAAACACAGTGTTGCCATATATCTCAGTGGCTGTATTCAACGAGCAATAGCACAGTTTTCCTTTTTTTTCTAGTTTCTAGTTTTTCTAGTTCTTGTTTTCTTGCCTTTTTTCTTTAGTTTCTCTGCAGCAATGAACAGCTGCTGATACTACATTACTCTTTTTGTCTCATTAGATGTTAAAAGCCCACCATTTCTGACATGTTTGCAGTACTGTCTAACGTTAAGAAACTGTTAATGAGATATTCCAAAGCACAAAAAACCATTCTCCCCATTTTTATTGTTTGTAGAGGCTTCTGTTGATATTTTCTTCTACTGTACACTTCCTCCTTTCCTCATTTTAGTATGTACCCACTTACTTACCACATTTACCAGGCACACAATAAAGTGTCTACTGTGGAAGAGCAGTGTTTTGCAGTTTTGATGTGATTTGCAAACTGTAGCATATACATCTGACCCCAGCATGTCAATAAAGCCCTTTTCCAGTTGGTGAAAGTCTTTTATTCTGCTCCTGCTCATCTTTCAACTGCTGTATTACATCCCTCCTCTCTCTACCCAGGGTCTACTTTTGCTCTGTGTCTTCTTCCTTTTGTTCTCCAAGATGTATTGATAATTTCCAGCAAAAATACGATTTTGGGTTATTCTACAGAGCAAAAAATCTAATAGCAGACTCCTCAATTGAATTGTGCTTTACCGGAGTGGAGAACAATAAACAGGGAGGAGGGCTCCACTTCCAGACGCTCAACATGAGATTATTGTTCAAAAGAGATCTGATGCGATTACAGGAAGCAATAGATGATAATTGCATCAGAACATGACTTTTCCTCAGCGAACACTTATATTCATCTGGGTTATGCATTGGCCCAAAACTGAAATGTGGCAACGCACAAGATGACATGCCCCCGATGCTGTCGTCAAGAAGGGAGGAGTGTGAAGTCAGTGAGAGGTCATAGGACCATCTCTGATGTTCTGTCTCCAAAACGGTCCTACTCTAACATGAAATAGACTTACTGTTAACATAAACTATAGACTTTTATGTATGAATGTATTTCTTTCTAACCTTGCTGTATTTTTTCAAATTTTTTGTTGCAAAAACTAACTTTATCAATTTGTTGGATATTTATTCTTAACAGATTAAGAATAAATCTCAAATAATAAATAGCCTCAAATTGATAAAATATAACATATTACACATTATATATTCAACCAAAATAAAATATAAAATCAATGTGTTAAATTAATCTTGTTAGAAAAAGCTAGATGCAGTTTATTAAATATATGGATTAGCTCATTAGCAGCAAAAGTGACCAGCCTTGCCGAAACAGATATTTTGGCAAACTTCTGTTCAGTCAAGAGCAATCAATATAGCTGTTAATACAATAACGAGAAGAAATATCCTCCGCAATTACGTTAGAAAAGGCAGTTATATGGCACTTAGATTTGGAAAATGCTGTAAGGCCAAACTGGTTTGGCGTCCATCATTGTTGTAATTAAAAGGTTTTTAAGATAAGAATCCTCCCAGATGACTTTGCAGCAAACTCACCACAAGTTTCAAGCCTCCAACACTCAGAAGCTCTATCTCAGAGTCATAAGTAGGAAATGTTCAATTTCATGATCAAACATTTGGAAAACGGCCACATGATTATGGTTTGTTAGGAGGGTTTCAGACAGAAATACTTTTTCTCTGTTTAAAAAAATGGCAGCACAAATTAGGTTTGCAGCACTGTATTGGAATAAGTCACGCTGTTACAAATACCTTTGGTAAAACAAAAATAAACCAGATTACAATTAACTCACACATATTAATGTATGTACTTGTAATCATCAAAGTTAATTGATACCATGAACCGATACTAATTTATGTAGAAACTCTGCAATAACTTAATAGAAAATGTTTATCTTTCACTGGAAATGTTAGCGTTGTGGTCATTTAAAAAAAAATGTAATTCACAATAAATTTTTTTAACAAGTATAAAAGAATATAAAACCTGTCATTCAATTCATTGCGTTTTTTTGTGCGGTAGAAGTATCAGCATTGGTACGCAGCATCACCAAGTATCCAAGGCCAGTATGGTATCAGTTTTTTGTTTTCTAAGTGTTATTATTGCATCCCTAATATCCTTCCATTAGATATTTGACCATGTTATACTGACTATACTCTCCTATATTTCTCTATAGATCCTGATAAATCCATTCAGTTAAGTAGAGAAAAGTGAGATGTCATATAGCAGAGATAAAACTGGATAACTTTTCTGTTTTTAAATCAAGACAAGACAGAAGTTGTCATTTTTGGACCAGAGGCTCTGACATAAAAACTTAATCTGACTGGCATTGAATTGGGCTTTGTTAATAAAGTAAAGAACATCTGTGTTATATTTTACTAGACCATGTTATTTCAATCCCACATAAAGCAGGTTAGATTTCCTTCTTTTACCAAAATTATTGGTCACGAACAATATTGCCAAAATTAGAAATGTCCTGTCCAGGAGAGAGGCTTAAAAGTCAATGCATTTGTTAGTTCAATGCTTGACTACTGTAATTCTTTACTATCAGGATGTCTGCAAAAATGAGTAAAACACCTTCAATTGTTCAAAATTACTGGAGCAAGAGCTCTGAGGGAAATTAAAAACATGATCATATTTCTCCTATTTTCATTGACCCCATGTTAAAATCCAGATTGGGATCTGAAATCTTCCTTTTACCATATAAAGCCGATAATCAGGCTCCACCCTGTTTTTTTCCATATGTTCACAACGGTCGCTAGTTTATTATAAATAATGACCTATCTAAAACTAATTTAGCTGAACACCAGATCAAGTGCTGCTGTAAGCGGTTCAAACTTAAGGCAAAATATGATAGATGAATCTAAAGCTCTAATGAGTGCTGAAGGTGGATGCTGAGGCGGAATCAAACCAGGGATAAACTTTAGAACGACTGATGGACAGAGAATTAAGTGGCTACATGCTAATGCTAATGGGTGTTAGCCATTTATCAAGCTGCTTATGTGATCTTATAACAGCATTGTGTGGTTAATTAATTGATCTGTGGCATCTGAATGCAGGAGGCGGGATTATAGAGAAACCAGCCATTTTACTTTGTGGTCCAAGATTAACTACAGGATACAAGTTAATTTTTAGGACAAATGAATACTCTATAACACTAACAGTATCATTCTAGTGTATATATGTCTATCCCAGAAGTCTAAAGCTGTAAAATAGCATAATATAGTCCCTTTTACCGTTACAACTTACATTACTCTTTACACTGTATTTAAAAGGCCACCACACAGTTTTTGAAGTTTTGTATCAAAAATATTAATTAAACAACCGAATTGTGATATTTTATATGTCCGTGCTCATCTGATCTAACCTTTATCTAGACAAAAGAAATATTCACTTCACACTGCATTATGTGGAACTGCTTAGGGACCAATCACAAAGTCATTATTTCAAACAGGAGTATTAAAGCTTAGTTACATGTACCATAAATAATGAGAGATATTGCGGATGCAAAGTAAATGAATGTTAGCCCTTGATGAACAGGTTTACCTCCTAATGTCAAACCATGTAGAATTAAATCCATGCATTTATAGCTTGTTACTGTTTTCTAAGTCGGTTCACATGAGACTGCAGCCTATCTCTGGCGGTCAATGTGTCAGATCCAGGGTTTACCACATTTGTGTGGCTTGTTGATCACAAGCTTGGAAAAAAAAATATATGGTACAATCAAAAGTTGTGGTAAACGTTTTTTGTTGTCGGTCATTTTGACCAACAGAGTAAAAAAATATATATCTACATATATTCTGGTTGTAATCTATTTTTGCCTGATTTTATTAAATTTCTACTCAGTCAAGGGTAGTGTTGTTTTTTATTCATTTTAAATCATATTAAATACAAAAAAGATTAAAAGAGTACTATATGCAAAAAAATTAAATTGAATATTTCCACGTAAAGCTGTAGTCGGGAGACAATATGTATGTAGGGTATGAAAGTTTAAAAAAATCTTTAAAATTATTGGGTTCAATAATATGATAAAAGGCTAGTGCTCCACAACATTTGTTATTCTTACTAAGTCTTATATATATATATACAGTATATATATATATATTCTTACTATCTTATGTATATATATATATATATATATATATATATATATATATATATATATATATATATATATCACCACCAATGGCCCCCACTCCCTGCTACAGCAGCCCATTAGAATATATCCCTAAATCTGAGGTCTCAAGGTTGGCAGGAATGGCTCAGTTTCTCTCATGGTAATTTTTCTTATTTTTATATGATAAATAGGAACTGTATTTGTTGTTAAGGATGTTCTTACAACTCTTTGAGACCCTCAGTGAGTCGACCGCACAGTCACTGAGTTTGAAACATGGGAATAAATTGCAAAACAAACAAAAAACAAAGTTGAAGCAATGACCCTGAGCATTTGCCAGACTTGGCTGTTTGGTGAAAAACGAGCCGTGGTGAGGGCCAGGCGGTGAAAGATGGCAGCTTTTACAAGGCAAGACAATGCAAAAGAAAAATAACTAAACTGGCCAACTTTGATGGCCCCTGAATATATTGGGCACTCTGCCTTGGCTGCGTTTGTGTGTGTGTTGTGTGTGCAGGCCTGTAGCAGCGGGTGGGGGGCAGAAGGGTTAAGTAGGATAGAAGGCACCCATACTTCAGATTGGCAGCAAGCTGCCGCAAGGATAATCTAATCAGGGGATGCAATTCAATTAGCCAAGGTTCTCTGGGGCCACAGAGCCAGGCAGCCAGTGGCAGTGCTGCCGCTGAGGGAGCCGCTGCCTCCTCAGCTGACACCCCAAAGCTCGCCTCTGCAGGGGCCCTGGCCGATCCGCATGAATGTAGATGAAATTTGAAATATGAAAATATCCAGTAATTTATGGAAGTTGTCAGGAACAGTGAACCCAGCTGCTGCAGCTGCTCCAGGTTAAAAAGAGTGGGGGGGTGGAGTGGGGGGTGTTACCTATCTATGGAAGAAAAAATGCTTCACAGCCGCTGCTGTGTGAATAATACTGCTGTAACAGATACATAGAACCATAGTGCCTTTTGCCAAAGTGCAGTCCAGCTGCACTTTGGCAAAAGGCACTTCTTCATTTTCTGTTGCTATAGTTAAATGTGTTACTTTAAGAAATTTTAAGAGGTGAATAAAAAGACCTGAGATGCTAGAAAATGATAATGTGTATATGAGTTTACATTGAGGCACTTATCTCTCAGAATATAAAGTAATCTATGGAAGAAAAATAACCCAGATTAATTGGAATTAATTGAAATACATTTTCACTTTACTTTCGTTCTACCTGCACCCACCCAATAAGGATGTTCAGGATGGTACAGCTAGTAAAAAGCTTACTTAAAGACAGCTCTGAACAGATTCATTTTTTAGCTTTGATATAAAGGAACTCAAGGTTTCAGCAGTTTTGCAGTGGTCTGTAAATTTGTTCCATATAAGGGGAGCACAGAAAATGAAAGCTTTGTTCTCCATTTTTGTGTTTGAGTCTAGTCTATGTATTACAGCAAAGCTGTTTTATCATTTTAACATGTGCCATTGAACATACCATTTCTAAATTCCAGAGTAAATAAAAATCTGCATTATTAATAATATAGGCATTGTGACTACTAATGCCAACCAAGCTAAACTTGCTAATTGTCAAGAGAAGAAGCTAAAAACTCTTTAAACCATTAACTCTAGGGATGCACCAATACCACTATGGTATGTAACCAATACAATGAACTGATACTTAAAATGTGGAAACTCTGCAAGAATGTCAGAAAATTGTATTTTTCTATCTAATTCACCATCATTTGTTGTAACAAGCAGAAAATAAAATAAAACCTGTATTCCAATTCACTGCATTTTTTGTGTGGTAGAATAATGGCATTAGTACTTGGTATCAGCAAGTACTCAAATCCAAGTATCGGTATTGTATTTGTTTGTAAAAAAAATGGCATTGTTGCATCCCTTAGTTAACTCTGCTTCAAACTTTACAATTTGCAGATATCTTCTCTGCTTCATTAAAGACCAACTCACCTCCTACCAGAGTCTTACTCTTCTATATTTCCTTTTTGAAAAGTGCTGCAAAAAGAGGCGTTGCTTTGGGGGACAAGGGACGCACGGGGAGATAAAGCTGGGCTGTGAGGTTAGATGGAGATTCTAAAGAGATGTTACAGATTCTAATTAAATGCAATGCTCAAAATATTGCTAACCAGGCATAAACCCTTGCCTGCTTGTCCAACCCCAACTCTCAACGGAGGCGTGGCCAAAACTTGGCTGCTTTTGTACAGTGTTGTAAAGTGGCAGTGCAGCTGATATCATACGTATTGGCTAATGTCGCATATCACCAATTAGCCAGTGGGGATGGCTAGCATGATGTCATGACATCACTTCCGTGTCCAAACCGCCACTGGTCCTAATGTAAATCCAATGGGAGTAGCCAAGGAACCGGTCACGTTTTAAAAGGATAATTATAATAATAGCATAATTATAGCATAAAGCCTCATTGCGCCTCCATTTCTCGGACATTTCTTTAGCCTCCATATCCAGGAAAGAATTTCTGCTATGGGTGAGTAGCCTGTGAGGCCAATGTTGGTGTGGTATACCAGGAAAAAGTACATACATACTGTTGTGTCCACAGCTGACTTCTAATCTCCTAAATTATAACTTTAATTTTCGTAAATTAGGTTACATTATTTTCATAAATTAGTTTAATTCAGTAAAAAATGACTTTTCTTTAATAACCAGCTACTTGATTCTCATAAATAATAAATGTAAACTCATAATTACATTAAACTAGTAAATAAATGGCAACTTTATTCTCGTAAATATTAACTTTGATCTCTTATTTTATGCGACCCCACTCCATCGTAACAGTTACAGGTAAAGTGTCTTAGCTAACGTTTATTGCAAATACTGGCACTAGCCCACAGTTAAATGTTTTTTCCATTATTAGAGATCCAGCTTACCTTTTCAGTTTAAAACACCTTCTCTTCTCATTTTCGTCCAGAGGAAATTGGTAATAAAAAAAATGTTTTATTGGCATTATTTCTGTTATTGCGTCACATTGGCAACACGGTACACAGCACTTGCTGTACAAATTGCGATGATGATGTAGCCACTAGCCACCCCAATAACAATGGCAGATTCAAAATCAAATGTAGTGCAGACTTTTAACCTGAAGAGGGTGTCACGTGGATGGTTTAAGTCAAGAAATGTATAGTTTAAATAAGAGATACTAAAATGCCAAACTAATGACTACACTTGTAGTGAGCACTGTCAGACACTCATTAATACAGTTTATCAACACAAAAAAAAAACGTTAAATTGGGGGTGACTTGCTCTTTAAGTGTCTGTGTCACATGGCTGTGGCATGCAGCTTTGCTGAAACATATAAGAAGCTGATGAGAGCTAGAGTGGAGTGGGAAGGGTGAAGGAGGAGGAGGAGAGGGAGATAGGATGAGAACGAAGATGGAGAGAGAACTCAAACAGCAGAGAGAGAGAGAGGCTCTTAGACAGATTATTGCTCATTAGAGACTGTCTTGCACCGTACCATTATGTCAGGAGGAATCCTTTTTCATTTGCACAAATTTGCCTGGAATTTTTCTTATTTAGCTCAGCCTCCATTATCAGAGCTGGAAATCAGATTAGCCTATGATTATTGTGCGACTCGCTTGCCAACATTTCCCTGTGTGGCCAACGCCAGTGGCTTGGACTTGTCTTGGCCTTTTGTTAACCTCTGCCCACCAACAATGCACAGCTGTAATACGCCATAATAACTCCACCTGAGAATACATTGTAATGGATGTGTTCATACTGCAGATAACCATATTCCAACCTCATTCGATAAGAGAATATTGTGAATGCAAAATTAATCTCCATATGTGGATTTGGACTACAATTTACAGGGATTTCTAATGAATATATAAAGAACAGCATTGGTCTTTTGAATCCAATAAAAGATCAGTTCAACACATATAATACTGACTTGAGGTATAGAAATTTGCAAAATGACTTTTATAGTGTTGATGTGTTTTTGATAATAATCATGGGGGGGGGGTATCGCTGTAGTAAGGTTATTAGCAATATTGCCACAAGAAGATCCTGGATTGGATTCCTTGCCTGGGATCTTTGAATGTTCTGAATGTGTGGGAGCTTCCTTTTGTCCTGCAAAAGTACAGGCCAGCTTATCAAGAAACTCTTGATGTTACTATTGGGTCCAACTCTCAATTGGACCCAACACGAACCAAATTATTTAAGGAAGCATTCCCCATGGTGATTGCCCCTATTCTAGACATGATGAATCTATCTTTAATAAATGGATATGTGCCACAGGAATTTAAGATTGTTGTAATTAAACATTTACTTAAGAAACCCTCCCTGGATCAAGATTATTTAGCTAACTACAAACCAATATCTAACCTTCCTTGTTAATCCAAAATTATTGAGAAAATAGTTGCTAATCAAGTACGTGAGCATCTAAACAGCAACAAACCGTTTGAGGAATTTCAGTCAGGTTTAAGAGCTCATCAAAGTACTGAAACGACACTGATGATAGTTACTAATGATATTCTAATGATAATGGTTTGTGAGTGTTCGGGTCTTATTAGATCTCAGTGCTGCTTTTGACACAGTCGATCATAAAATTATCTTAGAAAGGCTTGAACATGTTGTAGGGATCAAGGGAACATATATATGCTTCCAATTGCTAAAATAATTAGACAATATGGTATGAATTTCCACAGTTATGCTCATGATACACAATTATATTTATCCATATAACCTGATGAAACCAATCATTTAGGTAGATTACAAGCATGTCTCAAAGTCAATAAAACCTGGATGACCCTAAACTTTCTGATTTTAAATTCAAACAAGACAGAAGTTGTTGTCTTTGGACCAGAAGCTTTAAAAATGAGACCGCTAAGTCAATCACTTCATCTGGATGGCATTAATTTGGCCTCTGGTAATAAAGTAAAGAACCTCGCTGTAATTTTTGACCAAGACATGACATTTGAATCTCATATTAAACAGGTTTCTAAGATTTCTTTCAATTCTTGCTTAAATTAGACACATCCTGTCAAGCAGTGAGGCAGATAAACTAGTCCATGCATTTGTTACTTCAAGGCTGGACTACTGTAATTCCTTATTATCAGGAAATCCACAAAATGCAATTAAAAGCCTTCAGTTGATCCAAAATCCTACAGCAAGAGTTCTGATGAATATTAAAAAGAGAGATCATATTTTTCCTGTTTTGAATTATCTCCATTAGCTCCCTGTTAAATCCAGAATAGAGTTTAAGATCCTCCTCCTCACATATAAAGCCCTTAATAATCACACTCAGGAATTAGTATGTAGCCGATGTTACATTGGGTCAGATTAATGGACAAATTTAATTACAACCCTCAAAACCCTTTGTATTTGTATAGGTGACATGTTGATTATTTTTGGTTTTAAAATGTATTTTAAACATGTTTTATTATTTTATTATTTTGGACATGCCACTGTGTTAGCTTGATGATGGCAAGGGGGGAAATTAGTACTATGTTTTTTTTTTTGTTTAAAGTAAACCACATATGGCTACAACCTTGTGTCTTAAATTTCACTTGCTCTGAGGCGATGATGACTTGACTTAGTCTGGAATATTCTATTTGGGATTTGGACTTGACTTAGACTCATCTTTTGTGACTTGGAATTGCACTTGCACTCGAACAATAAGAACTCAAGCGGGATTTGGATGCCAAAGATGGTGACATGACTACACTACCTGTGATACCATGAAAAATTCAGTGAGGTTGTAGCTCTGTTCCATTGTTCCACGACTAGGGAGAAAGCTACTCTGTTCCTCCTCTGTCCAAGTTTCAAAAATCAGAGTCTCCTTTCTATAAACCAGTAGTAAGCTTTCCCAGGAACCGTAAGGAGTTTGATTCTTCGATGGTTGGAACACACTGTTTTATAATTTCAAACCATCAGCACTGGATTGCTTATCCACAGTCGTTATGTCCAGTAACAATGATTGAACATGTTATGAACTGATGTTTAGAAATGGACTATAATCGGAAATAAACAATCAATGCACGGCATAAATCGAGCAGCTTCAGAGTCTAATCGGCAATCAGAGTGGGTAATCACAACTGTGAGGATAAATGTGTGAGTTTTGTTATAAACTGAAAGCCACTGTGAATCTAAAAGTAAGAAATAAAACCATCTGGTTAAAATAAAGTTTAGGGATAGAAAACTGAATCCAAATGGATTTCCAGACAAGCAGACCAATAAAAAATCAAACCAGATTGTTAAAGCTGGCGTAGTGATTAGTATCTTAAATTAGCATGTTTTTTTTGGTTTTTTTTACTTTTTTATACTAATAACCCTATAATTTTGTTCTCCTGCCATATTTAAATCTCATAATGGTTTATTTTAACAAGTTAAGATGTAGCTGTGTTTCTTTCCACCAAACACAGATGAAGCATCCAGATGAACAGAACAGGTGCAGTGGTTTCCCATTGCTAAATAATCACTCCAATTAGGCAATTATAATCAAGTCCAAAATCCAGTTATAGATACCCCATGAATGAACACCCTCATTAACCACAAATCAATAAAGACAAACTTGACTGTTGAGCTTTCATTAATCTGTTGCTTTTAAACTGCTCACACTGACTTTGCTTCTTTAATTGGCTGCAAAGCAATAACATGCAATTTGTTGCTAGTTAGTCAGATTTAGGTGAATTAGTAAATAGTATGAGTCATTGATTTAAATCATTGAATGATTATAAAAACTTAACAAGCGGTAATGAGGCTAAATGCCACACAGCTTTTGGTTGCACCTGAACAGGCGTCTTAGTCCACTGCCATCCCTTTTTAAACACATCTTTATTCATCTCAAAACAGTTGATAATATCCATGATTCATGACACTTTTTTGTGAGCACCGTTGCATCAAATGTATAACTTCACCACAGCAGGGCTAATGTAGACACACCAGAGTTCTTCAAAAAGGGGTCAGGTCACCGCTTCGTTTTGCTATAGTAGTTTAGACCGTTTGTTTTGAGTGCAGTTCTATGGGGTGCATAGCCAAATATTAAAAGCAATATTTTGGGTTAATTGGGCCATTATAGATAAACAAATCAGAATAACTGAGTAAAATGTGTGTCCATGTTATTTATTAATTTATAAATTTAACTGTTTCAAACTAAAACTAAACTAAATATTTTGGCTACAAACTAAACATTGAACTTCAAACTGATTACTTAGAAAACAAAATATTTAATTTTAAGCAATATATTATAGTTTGTGTAGAGGTTCATGGGACCCAGATTTTATTTTCACAGTCCACTTCCACTTTTCAACACGGATTTGCCTGTCAGCTAAATATTTAGCTCTGAGTTAAATTTTAAATTTGAAGTCCTATATTTGGCTAGCCAGTTTAGCTTGATGGCTAAATATTTGGCTTCACACTAAATACTTAGCTTGGAGCTTAAAATGTACTTTTTACATTTAATATTAAGCTTGTTGGCAAAATATTTCATTTGTAAATAAAAAAAGTAGCTTGTTAGGGAAATATTAATTTTACTAAAATATTTTTGCTTGTTGTCTAAATATTTACTTAGGAAACTAAATATTTAGACAACAAGCAAACTGTAAACTAAATAATTCTTGTGTAAATATTTACTTTGTAAAATAAACATTTTACCTTTATGATAAATATTTAATTTGTAAACTAAATATTTGCCTTGTTACGTAAATATTGGATTTTTAAACTAAATATTTACTTTGGGCTAAGTATTTTATTTGTAAATTGAATATTTGGCTTGCTTACATAATATGTTGTTTCAAACTATTATATTTATAATAAAATAAATAACTGTGTGAAAAACGAACCATTGTTATGTTATGACAGGGTAAATAACCCAAATTAACAAGTTGACTTTTGATTGTGTAGCTTTACAAACGACACCCCATAGCTCTAGGACATACTGATACCTTTACCTGCTTATTGGCTGTACTTCTATTGATGTTATAACGTTTATATCACTGGTAAGTTAATAATAATAAAAATAGTGCTGCATGTTTCAGATTCTTTCTTATTCTACCTGCCTAAGTTGTGTCGATATTGGGAAAACATCTGCATAACCAACACTTGTTAGATCAGACCTGAACAGACACCTATCTGGATCAGCAACCGTTTGTAAGAGTCAGTGAATAGTAATAATTGATTTATAGTGAACATCTCTGATGACCACACTCATCGCCAGCACCAATGGGATCAGACTGCCCACGCAGACATTGCACTCCATCATGCTTACATGACTAGATGGCTGTGGTGAAGAGCGGTTTGACCAGGTGCAATGTGGTACTGCAGCTGCAATAAGGCAGTTTAGGGCTGCCTTTCAGTAAGTGATTAAAAATAACTGGAATGTCACAAGTTTTTAAAAATGTCATATGTTTTGTATCCCTTGCCTTGTACGTTAGGCGTTTATTGTTCTTCCAAAATCATGTAAATTAAATTAATTGCATTGTTGAAATTTTGCTATACAACTAAGGTTTTATTGCCTTACTTTCCCAAGGGGCCCTGCAGAAGATAGTAAAGGGAGCTGAAAGGGTTATTAGCTTACCCCTATCTTGTGTCAGGATCTGCTTCCGCTGTTTATAGATGGTAATTCAAGATGTCTTTTTTTTTTTGTCTTCCAAGTTATTGCTGGGTTCTATCATTCCTAAAGCAGGTCTTGCCAGTACTCAAATTTGCTTATTGTCAAACCAGTTTGCTCATTTGTGTTTAGAAGTTTATGAATCAAAACAACTCTTCCCTCTGCACATAATTTATCTTCATCTGTTCTACACAGCTCCTGTTTGATTGTGATTTATTTATCTTCTTTTTCTACAGCTTGTCTATCTGTCTGTCTGTCTATCTATCTATCTATCTATCTATCTATCTATCTATCTATCTATCTATCTACAGTACTTATCAAAGACAGCGGGCTTCATTGATATCGGTTTATAGGACCACCAAAGCCCTGACCTCAACACCATTGGAAATGTATGGATTATAACGAAAAGTAATCTTAGATGGCAAGGCAAGGCAAGGCAATTTTATTTATATAGCACACTTTCAACACAAGGCAATTCAAGGTGCTTTACATGATTCAGTGATAATGATACCAAATACATGAATACAGAAGCATGGTTAGAGAAAAACAGAAACATATAGGTTTAACAGATAGACACAATCAATAAATAAGAAAAGATGATGTAAGGAACAAATTTATGCAATATAGATTAAAAACAGATAAAACACAATAGATTAAAAATGAATTAAAAAAGAAAATAAGAATAAAAATTAAACCACAAGAATCAAATAGTGATCAGAAAGCGTATTTTAGGGCTCAAAGTTCTGAATAGTAGAGTTTCTTCTGGAAGTTTGTTCCAGATTTGTGGAGCATAGAAGCTGAAAGTTGCCTCTCCCTGTTTAGTTCTAATTTTAGGATTGTTGAGTAAGCTCGAGTTGGAGGACCTGAGTGGTCTGCTGGGTTGGTATAGTGACAGCAGATTTCCAACATATTTTGGTGCTAAATCGTTCAGTGATTTATAAACTAGTAGGAGTATTTTAAAGTCTATTCTCTGAGCTACAGGGAGCCAGTGTAAGGACTTTAGAACTGGGGTGATGTATTCTACTTTCTTGTTCTAGTGAGAACAAGGGCAGCAGTGTTCTGGATCAGCTACAGTTGTCTGATTGCTTTTTTAGGTAGACCTGTGAGGACACTGTTGCAGTAATCAATACGACTAAAGATAAACGCATGGATCAGTTTTTCAAGGTCATTCTGTGACATCAGTCCTTTTAATCCTAGAAATGTTCTTCAGGTGATAGAAAGCTGACCTTGTTATTGCCTTTATGTGACCCTGGAGGTTCAGGTCTGAGTCCATTATTACACCTATACGATTTCTGGCCTGATTAGTCGTTTTTAGTTGTATTAGCTGAAGCTGAGTGCTGACTCTGGATCGTTCCTCCTTAGGCCCAAAATGAATTGCTTCTGTTTTGTTTCTGTTTAGCTGGAGAAAGTTACGGACATCCAGTCGTTGGTTTGTTCAATGTATTCATTTAAGGTCTGGATAGAATCAAAGTCACCTGGTGACAATGTAATGTATAGCTGTGTGTCATCTGCATAGTTATGGTAACTTATCTGATTGGCTGCTATAATCTTGGTTAGTGGGAGCATATAGATATTGAACAGGAGGGGGCCCAGGATGGAGCCCTGGGGGACCCCACATGTGATTTCTGTTTGATCTGATGAGAAATTTCCGATGGACACAAATAACTTCCTATTTTTGAGGTAAGACTCAAACCACTGAAGTGCTGTACCAATGAGTCCAATCCAGCTCTCCAATTGTTCCAGTAATATTTTGTGATCAACAGTGTCAAACGCTGCAATGAGGTCCAACAGAACCAACACTGTAGTTTTACCGCTGTCTGTATTTATGCGGATGTCATTGAAATCTTTGACGGCAGTCTCAGTGCTGTGATGGGCACGGAAACCAGATTGAAAATTATTTAAGGAGTCGTTCATTGTCAGGAATGTAGTTAGCTGTTGAGACACAGCTTTTTCAATAATCTTACTGATGAATGGGAGATTAGAGATTGGCCTATAATTCTGCATCAATGTATTATCTAGGTTGTTTTTCTTTAATAGGGGTTTGATAACTGCTGTTTTGAGGGCCTGGGGGAAGACACCTGACTGGAGGGATGCGTTAACTATTTGCATCAGATCGGATTTAATGACAGGGAAAGCTTTATTTAAAAAAGGTTTTGGTAAAATATCGAGGCAGCAAGAGGAGGAGTTCAGTTGTTTAATAATTTCATCAAGATGTGATTGATTTAGTTTTTTGAAATCAGACATTTTATCTGCATTTTTTTATTTTTACATGGGAATGAAAATGGTGGTGGGTTGGGTGCTGCTTTACAGATTTATATTCTGATTTCTAGAATCTTTTCAGTGAAGAAGTTGACAAATTCACTACAGGCCCTAGTGGAGTGTAGCTCAGGAGCTGCTGTCATTGGAGGATTGGTTAGTCTTTCAACTGTTGCGAAGAGAGTCCGAGTGTTATTAATGTCCCTGTTGATGATTTCAGAGAAGAATGTTTCTCTTGCCGTTTTCAGAGTTAAGTTATATTTGTTCAGCTTGTTTTTGTAGATCTCATAGTGAACCTGGAGTTGAGTTTTCCTCCATTTTCTTTCAGCCTGATGGCACTCCTTTTTTCCGTACGTACCAGAGGATTGTTGGTCCACTGAGACTTGTTTCTACCTGAGTCTACTTTGAGCAATGTTATCAATGATATCTGAGAAAAAGTTATCTACCAGCTTGCTAACAGAGTGTTTGTTGGGGGGTGGGGGTGGTGGGGGAGTTAGAGCAGTAAATTTGTTTAAAGATTTCAGCTGAGCTGTCAACAAGGGGGTGTTTTTTTTTTTTTACTATGGTCTTATTTTGATTAGATAGTTTAGCCGGGATCATGCTTTCAAAGAAGATGCAGAAGTGGTCAGATAATGCAACATCCACTACGGAGATGTTAGAGATTTTCAGTCCTTTGCTAATGATTAAGTCTAAGGTTTGACCTTGTTTGTGTGTAGGCTGTTTGACATGTTGAGTTAGACCAAAGTTATGGAGAGTATCACTTAATGTTTAGTCCATCTATCCTGGGGGTTGTCAGTATGAATGTTCAGATCTCCCACAATAATTAGTTGGTCATATTCAATACATTTTACAGAAAGAAGGTCATTGAGGTCATTAATGAAGTTTGAGCTAGCTTTGGGGGGTTTGTACATATTTATGACTAAGACCTTGTTTGGATGATTCATAGATGGTTCTGATATGTGTTTAGGCTCAACTGGTTTCAAGTTCCACCATTCAACCTAAACCGTAATTCAGCCTTGTTGTAGAATTGCAGGTGTGACCAGGTAGCCCTTCTGTGAGCATTAGCACAGAACGACCGGGTTTCGGAGGGCGGGGCCTAGGCTATGCGCTTATGTGGTCAATGAGTCTCTAACGATATTTCGAATGTTCAGCTATAATATATAATCTTTTTTCCCCCAAATAAAAGCATACTAGCACCAATGCTACATAAACAAACTGGGGTATTAGCTGTGAAGCTCATTCTGAATGTTAGCTATGAAGCTAATTGAAAAGCGAACAACTCAAACAATGCCACAATGTGTACTAACAGCTGAAGGACATTATAGAGGAAATATGCTTACTTGTACAGGGATATTTGCTGGTTTACGGAGAGTTGGTATTAATCCTGGTAGACGTTTAAGACGATCTGCGAATCCACTGCTGTATTGTCCCAAGTTGGAAAAACAGTCGTCCTAGAAATGTTTGCCACAAACTACCACACGCTTCGGCAGTAGGTCGGGCACATTCCCTGCATACATAAAATCTATCCTCAAGCTTTTCAGTGGCTCAGAACTGGGGAGGACAAAAATATTTATGTTCTCTTGTGTACACCCAGGTACAGTGCAGTTTGGATGCGGGCTGGACTCCATGCTGTTGGTTTGTTGTTTCCCTGTTACCGTAGCTCTCCGCGCCGCGGAGGGAGGGACTTGGAGGGTGTAGTTCGGGAAATGGGGTAATTGGCTGAAACTCAACATGTAGTATGCCGAAACGTGTCGTCATATGCCGAACTGCCAAACAGCCCGTTTCTGAGTGCTAATTTCACTATGTAGGCAGACATACCCGGGACAAAAGAAAGACTAATCAGTAATTGTAACCCCTTAGGGGCTGTAGGCAGGCTGGGAGAACTGAAAGATATGATCAAAAACTTCAAAAAATGCACATTTCATGCCAGGTCCACTTTAATTTGCTGGAACACAAGTGTCACTGCATATATGGAAGTAAATTAAACATCAGGATAGTCTGAGATTTATTTTAATTTGTCCCATATTCTTGTTTTTAATTCTTTAAAGTTATTTTTCGCCAAATCTTAAAATACAAATAAATTGTTTATATGCACAAATAAAAGCTGAAAACAATTGTAACATCCAAACTGATTGAGAGGGTATATTACAGTAAGTTCTCACTGGCACTATTGATGTATGTTTTTTGTGAACTTTGTCAAGTTTGTTTTGTAATTCCATGTTCTTTTAACAAAATAAAATTAAAGTTAGTGTATATGATGACGCAAGTATATCAGAGCAGGAATAAAGACATGAGCAAATACATTTTATAAAAACAAATTTATTTTCAGGAATTGCACCACAGTGTAAAATGTTACATTTAAGATTCTAACAAAAGAAAAAAAAAAACTCAAGTGAAACTTCTGCGTTATTGTCGCAAACAGTCTAAAGTCTGAACAGTCAACACCCACTCCCATTTCTGCGGGGTGAAGACAGTTGTCATTGTCATCACTCCACTCTCTCTGACCTCCATCCTGCCAACTCCAGCCAGGAAGGTCTGCAGGGACTCCGTGTAGCCATGCTGGACTCTGAAAGATGTCTTGGTAGGAGCATATTGGTGCCTAATTGCGTTTTTCAGAGCTGCTGTGAGATGGTGTTTTTAAACAGGGCTGCATGCGGTCTGCAGACACAGCAGTGGATGTAACACCCAAGGAATCCAACGTTGCAGGGTCTCATTGATCTACCGAAGCAAAGGTCACCACAGTTATGCACTGGCTGGTGGACTCATGACCACCAGAGTTGACGTGTGAGGGGTCACATCACTCACTCTCTTGTGGTCAACTTTTTTGGCTCGTTGATCATTCTTAGCATGAGTAAATAGCCAGCATGCATCTCCCATTTCCACTCTGCTTCATCTTCTTCCCTTTTTTTCCCCCCTTTTATGCACCCCCCCTCCACCCCGTCTCTGCCTCTTTCTCCCCCTCCAGCTCTCCACCAGCCAACCCCTGCTATTTTCACCCCACACACATCCGTCGTTGCACTTAGACGGCTGCTGGCTCAACAGCTAAACAGATTATCCAACAACAGAGCACCTCTCCTTCTCCCTCTTCTCCTCCGCTGCCTCTCTCCATCCACTCCTCTAGCCGTGGGTCCTCAGAGGCGGAGGGGCCCAAGCTCTCCACTGGCCAGGCTCTTTATTGAGACGTCTATGGAGCTTTATGCTGCCAGCGCTCGGCCTTGCCCCCGCCGTCATCAATCATCCTCGGCTCCAGGGCTGCTATCACTACCCAGACAGCCGGCCAATCACAGCTTTCCAGGAAGCTATAGGCGATGGGAAGAGAAATGGGAAGAGAGAAAATACAGAATCAGTTTGTGTCTGTTGCTGTCTGTCTGATTTGACTGACATTTTCTGTTGCACGGATACATGAAGACAATGATAGTTAGGCCTGATTTGGTTGTGAACTGAGTCATGAAACAATGTTTAGATTTTATTTATTTCAACCTAAATGAGGCTCATTGGTGCATGAAGCACATATTTAAACTGACAGTATCAAGATTAGGTTAAAAAAAATCACCCCAAGAATTATTTTAAGCAGAAAAACCATATGTAAAATATATAGGACAAAAAATATGTTGAATAAAGCGGGATTATAAAATAACTAAATCTGGGGTGAAAAGACCATGTCTAAACGCCTCGCACACCCTTAGGCATGGTCTGTATAAGCAAAATGGCATAAAAAATGTGAATAATTTAATCTGTACTTGTTGGGGTTCTTTCTTGTTCATTCTTAGAATTATTCTACCAGATATGAGGGTTCATGAGCACAGCTGGGTATAGATTCAAAGTTCAGGAATTTATTCAATCTGAAGATTTAGAAGAGATTATGACTCGTACAAATTCAGGAGGACTTCTGTTTGCGAGACACCATAACCAAGTTGTTCTGCTACTTTCATTGGCCTCTTCTGGCTACAGAAAACAACAGAATTCAGCTGCCTTGCAAATTAAGCACGCCATCACCTCAGTTATATTGAGGGAACAAGCAGAGTAAGCTGGTAGTTGTAGTGTTTTGCTTTAGTTGCACCTGGTGATTGCCAGCTGGACAGCTCTGAGAGGAGATCTTGGTTGTGTTCCAGCATGTAGCACCTGAATTTAAATGGTAAATGTATTTGTATAGCACTTCATACTACATTCAGTCATTCACCCCTTCACGCACACACTGGTGACAGCAAGCTACGTTGTAGCCACAGCTACCCTGCACCTGAGCCACGGTCACCCCCAATTTGCTCTTAGTTCCGCAATACGTCATCTCCATTTGACAGGTCTTGCAAATAGCTTTTCTTCTGTAAGCCTCATCCTTCTGTTTGTCAATTCAGATCCCAAAATGTTGCCTGAAGCAGGCATTTTCATGTTAACGGTACTGCTAGCAGTAGGCCAGGGGTCTCCAATTCCAGTCCTCCAGAATTGCTAACCTGCAACTTTTAGGTGCATTCCTGCTCCAACACATCTGAACAGATGACTGAATCACCTGTTTAGCAAGTTCAGCTGCCATCAAGTTTAGCAAAGGCCTGGTAATGAGTCATTCATTTGATTCAGCTGTGTTGGAGCAGTGATAGACCTAAAAGTTGCTGAGCAGTAGGTCCTGAAAACTGAAGTTAGAGACCCCAGAGGATAAGAAGATAACTCTTTAAGCCTCAAAATACCCAGCTGCCTTTTTTTTCTTCTATAGCTGTAAAAAGAGCAAACAACATTAAAGGTTTAAAATGAGCTTTGGACACATGAATTAATCTTAAAGATTTTTTTTTTCAGAAAGGATTTAGACTGATATATATATATATATATATATATATATATATATATATATACATATATATATTTGGGTTTTTTTGTTTTTTAAATAGCACTTTTCATGAGTATTGTCACTTTGCTGTGTGTGTGTCAACCAGTTGTTCCCAAGTTTGGGTCGGCACTGGAGCCTACTGTGGATCAAACAACACCAACTGAATGGTCATTAGAGAATCTCTATGAATAATTTTTATTTCAAAGTGATTGCTATTTGCATATTAAGCATTTCAAGTACCTGATAAAAGTAAGTCAAATATGAATGTAAGAAAGCCAATTTTTTACACTACACAGCAAATTTAATCTGTGTTATAGCCTTCAGATACTTCTCCATATCAACCAAAACCACATACCTCTTTGAAGCACATTTGAACTATATTTGCCTCAGCTGGACCAAGGTGTTCTACTCAGAAATATTCGGCTTTCGCTATGGCCTTGTTGGATTAAACACTGTGCTAATAATTATCGTGTCTACACAACTGAAAAAAAAAGAGATGAAAAGAACTAAGAAGAGCTATTTCTCACCAGAATATCAAATCAGATTTGCATTATACACACATGAAAAATAACTAAATTGAAAGTTCTTTCTCAAAAGGAAGCATTATTGTTATCTTTTTCTGATGGCGATGGGACACTGTGGTATTTTCTATTGTTTTTTTTTGTCAAACAGCAGCTTATTCGCTTGATTGTTTAAATTGAAAAATTACTGTTGTTGTTGGCATGCACAGTCAGTGTATGGCCATCCACAGAGAGCCCTAGCGGACCCTAGTGGGAGGGTTAAGATGACGAAATTTACCTCCCACTTGCTGACCAGACAGCTGTGAATTTGGCACCATACTTAACTCATTCAATCACGAGGAAGTTTCAGATGCATCTGTTTCAACAGGAATCTCTGTTTCTAAAGATATACAAGCTTCACCTTTATTAAATACAAGTAAGATTGTTGTATACCATCTGATGAAATTCTGCTGATCAACGTATTTCTCAGATTACATGGACAAAGGATGATGATATGATGTCTCCGCTCTGAGTACAACTGTGCACTAAACAGTTACTGCTAGCTTAGTTTCAATCCCCCCATCCCCACCCCCCACTGGATGCTGATTGGAGGATGTGATAAACAGAAGATTGTGAAGCAAAAGAATAAATGAAAATTAGCTCACGTTTCCATATGGAGCAGTTTGCTAGGCTAACAGCAGCATGTTCAGGTTTTCTTTGATTGGACGTATTCATAATTTGGGTCATAAAATATTTTAGTGCACTGGTATTGGAGCTTTCAAAAAAAAATTGTTGAATTTTGCTAACTAAATATAATTTTAATATTTAGTTGATGCTCCAACAATTATTTAGACATTTATTAACCCAAAACTATGTCTACTGTACCAGAGGAAAACTCAATTCAAAGTATCAAATCGAGTTGATTTGAAGGTAAATGAGCGGCCCACAGAAGTTTTAGAAGTCTACAAACTGGTCAAAAAATGACTTAATTAGTATGTTTTAATATTAAAATTATGACATGAAGACAAAAAGTGCCTCTGAACTGTTTCATCACTGGAGAAAATTACACACCCTTATCTAGCTTTTTTTTCCATCTGTACTTCAGTTTGGGGAGGATGATTTAGCACACTGCATCTGCTTGTTGCTATAATAGTTTGAGATTGATCACCTCTGCAGGTAATTTCATTTTAAGAATGAGAAGTTTACCCATCTCTGAAACTTTTATGGACGTTATGGTGTAGTGCTAACTCAAGTCTCTTTACTGTTGTTTGTATTTGCTTCTCTCTTCTTTTTTTTATTAGTCCCAAATTCATTGTATCTTTTTAACCTTCTCATCATCTCTTATTCTCCACCGTCTCCCTTAAAAAATGCATAATGTGGCTCCTTAATGGTATGAAGACAAAAAATAAATATAATTTCACCTCTTTTCTTTCGTAAATAAGTCTTTCAGGTAGTTTCAGAGTTTGCATCTTTTATGAATGAAAGTAGCAGAAAAAGTTTTTTTAATGGTTGCTAAACTCAACCTTTGCTTTAAACGTTATAAAACGTATTGGGCATCATTTCAGTAGATACCACGTCACAGACAAGCGGGGACCTGCACTGGCAAATATGGTCTTCTTAGCTTTCTGTCGTAAATGGTGGAAAAAACAGATTTGTGGAGAAACGCAGACTCATTCAACGAAATAAATTGAACAATCTGCACAGTTTTACTCATTTAATAGATATAAAAACCAAGCAGTACAACGACATGAATCAACACTTGAGATAAGGATCCTAATACAGATAATTTAAATTCCGGACTGAAATCAGAATATAATTTGACGGTGATTCGTCTCTGCATTATTATATTGAGGTTTTGTTGCTGAAAATAAATTTAGAACCACTGGTTCACTCTGTGCAAAACACATTAGCTATAATAGTGTTAGATTTTTATGTGTTGCTACGTTTGCCAAAAGCCTTTTATGAATTATTTATAATAGTCTGTTGGTTTAAATTTATGGAAAGAATATGAAAATATTGCAAACCAATAAATTCTTTGAGGTATGAAGGTGGAAAAAATAAACATTGAGGAGCGCTAAACCTAAGACTGAGTAATAAATAACAGGTTTATTTAAAGAAAAATAAATCCCAAACGAGAGCACAGTATATGTTTCCTTAGTGGGCTTTCCTCTTTTTCATCAAATCTCACCAGTATGTCGCATTTCTTCTCATGGCTTAACTTTTTTAATAATGATTTCTTTCTCTCCTCTTCGCTTTCTTTTTTGGCCCCCATCTCCGTCTTTCTCTGCAGCCCTGAGCTCTCATCCTGCTCCAGGAGGAATAGGCGGAATCTGATTACAGACCTATTTTACAGCAGACGCCAGGGCGCAATAAAAGGAGAGAGAGCACGGAAACGGGACTCGGCCCATCAATTAGATCTCTATTAGCAGCCAATGCAGACCTCACCTCAGGAAACGCCAGGGCCCTGAAATTAAACAATTCTTCAAGCTCGACAAGCCAGTCATTTCTGCTATATCTGCTGGGATAGGATGGAGGGGATTGTATACATACTAAAAATAAGGTATATGGAAACAAGAATATTCCTGTCCAGATAAATAACACATGAACACTGGAATTCCTTCTGCTATTCAGAAACAAGTACAGAAAATTATTCCTTCTTTTATTAATATGGTTTTATGTTGGATGTACAATACTGTAAGTGTTTTTTCCCCCCTTACATATATTTTTCTGATTTTGCTTAGCTTGTCACACTCAAATATTTCATATAATCTCTAAAATTTTACTCTTAAAAAATGACAGTCTGAGTAAGAAGTGAATTTTTCAAATGATAATTTTAAACTGGCCCACAGAAAAAAAGGCGTTAGGCATTTTTTCACCTTAAAACTTCCGGGTAGTGTTACTTGACCTGACAGGGTAAATCGGCTAGGTTGGTCCTCTCAGTTGCCACGTCTCCGTAGAAAATTGGCCCTTTAAGAAATTTGCTAAGACATCAGCATATATAGTGTAATTCTATGGTAGAATGAACACTGATCAGTGCAGTAAAGGTGGAAAAATGCAAGTTTCTCAGCAAATTCCTTAGAAGACCAATTTTATATGCTGACACGCTAAGAGTGGAAAGCCAACAGATTTATCCCATCAGTTAAAATCCGGTGAAATTAATAGTGGAAACCTGTCTAATGTTAAGAGATAACAAGGGATTAGTTGCCACGTTTCTGTTTGCTATGTTATTATACGCTGCTTACAATTTTACAAATACGTGTTTTTTTTGTGGTGTCTGATTAATGACAAATCTGTCCCAGTAACTCCAAGTAAAAACTGATACTCTGTTAGTTCCTGAAATGGCACCACAAACCACCCTTTTGGGACTTCCTGGTGAAATGGAGACATGCCCATGCCATGGAGAATAGGTAAAATTACCCAAAAGTTCTGATTGTGGAAAGACACCTACTACTACATTTGTTAAATATTTAATCAACTGATTAAAGAGAGACATGAATAATCCCAGAACAGTAAAATTATAAAAAATCCCTAGAATATAACCTATCTGAGAACATGAGGTAAGTTAAAAGAACTAAAACAGCAATGCATCATACCAGAATCTGAAGAAATTCAAAAACAGATGAGAAATGGAATCAAAGTCATCAATCAGGCTAAAAATGGTTGTTAAGACTCAAGCAAACTACAATGAGAGCCCTTATTTTCAACGAGATAAAATGTGAAACAGTGCTGACGGAATGCTTACCAAAACTACACTAGTGGACATGAATGAGGTGTATACATGCATTTCAAAAATCCAGTTTCAATCGGACGTAGGCAATAATTCGACTTTCTCTATCTGCATGTAAATGCACTGTAAGAGGAACCCAGAATGACATCTAAAGCACAATAGACCTCACTTGGCTTAGCTAAGGTCAGAGTTCATGCATCAACAATAGGAAAGAAACGGTGCAAAAATGAGTTCCATCTGGAGTTCCCAGGTCATGGCCACAAAATAACATAATGTGCCAAGATTCCAAAGACTTTTAGCAAAATGTTCTGTGAGCTGACAAGACAAAATAGGACCTTTTGGAAGGTCTGTATTGTATTGCATTTGGTGTAAAACATACAACATTTTCAAAAATAATATCTTACCCACTTTAATATCCAGCAGGAAAATGAGACAAGGAATACCGATATGTCCACCTATGTGTGTCTTAATAAAACAAGATGGCTACTTTTTTAGGTCTTTGTACAGACTGATTACCAGTTATTGGTTGGTTCCCATTTTTCATTTTATTTTTTTCAAATAGAGCCTGGCTGCTTTGAATAGTGTTTTCCCCCCAACAAATAAAGGTACCATTTGATAGGATGTAAGGAATTAATAAAGTAGTCATCTCTACAATTGAGAACATTCAAAGCAAAACCTGTCAAAAATCAGTTAGATTTAAATCATTAACCTAATTATAAACCAATATGGATGTATTACAGTCACTTTTCCTTTTTTTCTCATCCAGCTACCATTAATCTGAGACTGTTGACCTGCTGACCCCATGCAGGACACAATGTCAATGCTGGATAATTAGGCGTAACATTAAGGCCATTTGGAGAAAAAACACCTTGAGAGGCATCCTAAATCGTTATCGCCTTCTAGGAAAATGACAAGTTTTTTTACTTTGCTGATCCAGCTGTAGGGCTAAGATATGTTTTCTATATTTAAGTTTTGTTGTGTGTCATATAGAATTTTGCATACTAAAATGTGTTTATGGGTTTGGAACATCTTCATGCACTCATCCTGGCTTCTAATCTGGTTTGTTACTGCCATTACCTGGTAAGAGGACATGGCACAGAGCCTGCTTGTCACTCAGTTTCAAGGGACAACCTTTTGGATATGGTGGTTGCAGTATAGAATATAAAGTGGCAATAATTCTGTTGAATGGCCATTGGTTTTATTTCTCTATGTATATTTCCAGATCATTTGTTCTAAAGTCCCACAGATTTCCTTTTGGTTTGGGAAAATGCAGTTGCTTTTAGAGCCTAATGTTTGGCTGTTATTCATTTCTGTCATGATCTGACTCAAGACAACAAGTCCCCTCTTTCAACAACCTTCGCCTGTTTCTCAGTGCTGCGGCACGAATTTCTCCATTTGCGCAATCAAAGGATGGCCATTTATCATCGAGGAGGACAGCTTCGTATTTTCTACCTTGCGCGCTCGGTTCCAGCACCAAATTTCAGCATTTTTATGGAAAACCGCAGTCATTTTGATTGATGAAATCCAAAGATGTCCAAAACAATCCGAGAGATCCCCAACCGCGGCGCACCGGCGGGGTGCTCCAGTGTTGTCATTGTTCGTCAAAAAGAAAGGAGCGCGTCCGGAGATCACCAGGGGGAAGAAAGGGGGGAAAAAATCACGATTTTCAGTTCAAAAGGGGCCAAAAAAGCAGCGTTTCTTTACAGGCAGTGGGAAAGTTGAGGGAAACCCTTTTTCACTCGCAGACCAAAACAATACTTGCTTTGCTTTTTCCTCTTGATGCATTCAGCTATAATGGCATGCTCTAATAGAAACAGGCCAGAATAATGAATCGATTATTTTACTGCGAGAGCTTATGTTATTTGTGTCTGAGTCAGGGGAATGACTGGTGAACCCCCCTATGCATTTATGCAATTTGTGCACATAAGCGCATTGTGCACCATGTAGCTGCGCAAAGTAAAATAACTTTCCACTAAAACCGATTTCCCAGGGCTTTTATTTACTTGCTCCTGTCTTGTTTGCGGTGATTTATAATGTCACAAGAAATGTCACCTGTCTGGCCTAATTGCGACCTTCTGTTATTAATACCAGCAGCGTGGCTCCCTCTTGCACCCGTGGAAATAAGCCTATATTGCGTACTTAATACACCTTCACCCAAAGGGAGATTCAATAAATCTCCCTTTAACGGCGTTTCCCCTCAAAACTCCTCCAGGCGAGTGGAGGCCGTGTCAAGATTGCGATTGTGCGCCAGTGCTTAGGACCAGCTGCTCCCAGGACAGACAAGCCCTTGTCAATTAGGCGGTGACAAGCAGGTCCTTCAGCTGCCTGCAGGCGCTGCGGCAGCCAGCAGTGTACAGTCCCCGCAATTAGTATCAATTTCTGTCGAGACCTCCGCAGAGCACGCAGACACAGCCCGGGTAAATGGCCAAACATTGTCGGAATAGCAACCGAAAGCCGCGAATGACACCGTGTAACAGGGCCGGTGTTGACCGCACTGCGCGCTGGGGAGGAAGGGAAATGTTTAAGGAGGAAATGCAACTCACGCTGCAACTTCCGATCACCTTATTCAAGTATTTATAAGTACTGTTATCAATATTTAGCTCGAAGACACAAAAATAAACAATGCTTGATTTAACTTGACTTTGTTGTTTTAAGAAAATGGCGGTTACATGTTTGCCTATGTTTTTTTTTCTCACAATACAATGGATTAAAGTGCGATGGAAAAGGCCATTTAAGTCATTAAACTTTACTTAAAAAACCATGTAGGCTATGATGTGTATATTTCTAGTCATTTTGGTGATCATCGTCTATTGCTAGTGAAAAAAAGCCACAATTTAAAATTAAAAAAATAAAAACAGTAAAATATTTTACAACAATATAGGCCTACTATAGCTATATAATTCAGTCACGAACAGTTTTTTCCACATAAGTCACAAAAGGTTGCAATTAAAAACGTTGGTTGTTCACAGTGGGCAAACACGTTATTGAAGGTATGTAAAAATTGCATATACCGAATTTCAACTTTTTAATTTATGATCTGAAACAAATTAACATTTTAATAATAATCTAGTTTATTTAAATACAATCGTGTGCTTCTAAATAAACAATATTGTGCGTAAAATGGTATAAAAAAAGTAAAGAGAGACAGCTGCATTTACAAATTACATTTCTGTATGAATCTGTAAGATGAAGATTATTTAATTTTAATAATTTAAAAACACTGATATTAAGTTGCACTACATTGCACATAGCTTTGTGGCTTAAAAAAACAATAGAATTAAAGCAAGACAAATTGATTCTACGTAAATCCAAGTAAAACACTACTACATAAAAACTGTGCAGGAAATATACACGCTCACTGAATTTTTCTGTGCATTTTTTTTTGTCTATTCTTTGTTGGAATTAATGGCAAGAATGGAAAAGGAACCCATCTAGGGTCTGTATCTTATGATAAAGGAATGTTACAGAAATGTTTCTTTTTTCTGATTCACAGTTCTTGCAGGGGTAAAACAAACCACAGTAGATTCCTTCTGAGATAACACTGTTTTTGGAGAAATTGTTGTATTTTAGTCAACTTTAGCATGTTTTTCTTAAAGTTCATGAAATGATTGTGAAAAATCATCATTAAAGGAGTTAGCCTATGTGCTTATTCTTGCAAGTTCTTTGTAGGAGTTTAAAACTGACTTTTACACATTTGTTCAGGCCTGGAACTTCTCAGCAGAAAGATTTAGTTAAAGATGCTTTTGAATATTGACTCTTTTCGCAGTTCAAACCTCCAGTTTTTGGTCCAGTGAGCAAATAAATGTCAGTCCAGCTCTGTCACAAGACTGACAGCCAATAGAAGGATGGGTTCGCCAAGCTTCCTTTGTAAATGGTGTCACTGCAAGCAGCTGGTGGTGGCATTCCCGGGCCTTGGACGTTGCCCTTTGGCCCCTTTGAGGGGGGGGTGGACTCCGGCCAGGGCGGTCCAAGAGTCTTCGCAGTGCCCTGATAGCTCAGGTCAGCGGGGCCAAGTCTCCAGCAGGAGAAGCTGTGGCAAAGTAGCCGAACAAAAACCCCAGAGCTCGCCAGGCCAGTGGGATCATTAGTATTAGCGTTTGTTTAACTAATTAGCAAGCTGGGCAGCCAGAGGGAGGCTTGTATAGGCGACTTGGACCTCATATATGACAAAGGTGTACGGGCATCCGTCATTCTGTTTCTGAGGAAGGGGAGGATTGCAGAATATGACTGACGTGTTTAGCGCCTTTGGGATCAGCTGCTGTCTACTTTGAAAACTTCAGATTCATCTGGTTTTCTTCAAATGACTTCAGAAGTTCATGAACAATGCATCGTTATTTTCTAGGAAGATTATTGAGCAGGGTTCAGGGTACAGGATGGGGACAGGGCAGCTCACTGAAGTTCAAGAACAGTGCAAACAGCACATGCCAACAGAAGGAGCCACAGAGCATTGAGCTGCAGAAGGAGCCTGCGGGAGGGAAGTTGCCACTCCCGCCTTAAATATGGGAAAGTTTGGGGAACGGGGTGAACAGGTCAAGAAAAGTCAACAAGAGAGCAGTCTTGATGACAGAAGGAATTTAATATCAAAAATACATAAATCTTCAAGTGAGGGCAGGCGGATAATGGGCACAATGGAGGCGAGTGTTAGTGTCAACACAGTTTTGTTGTTGGCGATTAAATGGATCAGGCCAAGTTGTTAACATTTAACACAAAACGTTGGCACTAGAATAGAGGTTGGGTGGGATTGAAGGGGGTTTCCTGGATGGAGCCGCGCTGACAAGACACAGATAGACAGCTCATGTGTGGCGACACGTCTGGCACCGCAGTTTTTACAACTCAAACTAAAGGTTCATTTTGTTTCTTTTCCTTACTAAAAATGTTCAACTAATTACATAAATCAGTTGATTCGGTAGGATGTGGACCCCTGAGCTAGAGCTAGTTTGAGACCCGAGCAATTTTCGTTTCTTTTCATTACTGCAAGGAACAGTAGGCTGATAACTGAATAAACATCTTGACGCTTAATATTGCGGGCTAAATTGCCATATTTTATTTGTAGCAGGAGTCTTGTTAAGTAGATATTTTCATATTCATTACCTTTTTCTTCAAATGGTTATAGTTCATCATTTTGACCACTTGGTGCAAATGTGCAGGCATTTCCATCTTTACAAACTGAATCAATCGTAAAAAGATTCCCATGAGAATATCTGAGCTAACCTGGACAAGTACCCCAATGCATCATCCTATATGGGAGCTGACGGCATGTTGAAGAGTTGAGGAGACATTGAGCATCTGTGACTGGACCTTATACAGACTGGTAGTGACAGATCGCTGCATCTTAACCACGGATGCAGGAGTCAAGCATGCTGCAGAATAGCGCTGGGCGATATGACCTAAAATCAACATCGATTCCCACTCCTTTCTGTATTTCGTAGAGTCCGGTTGAGATTTAGAGAAGTGAGCCGAGACGCCTTCTAGTAGCATTTATACTTTTTGCGGCTTGTCCCTGCTGAGAACCAATATATTTTTGAAGACTGTAGGGGGCGGCATAGGGCTCTACAGCATGCATATAACATTACACCATAGTAGAAGTAGTAATCACTGTTGTTTACAAGATGGCGACACCCGTGAGCTTTGACAAAGCAGAACTTTTATGCTGTTTAATTAGGAAAAAGGATGAAAAAGGAGACTGTCCACTCGTCAATTAAAACACAGTTGATCACAGTAATCTCTATCGGCCGAATCATAAAGATGTCTATATTTACGTACCTCCGGCAATATGAGCTCTTGCCAGTCCGCCATGTTTTTCCGCGCGGGACCGTCCGTGTTGTTACAAAATTTCCTAGGTACGCGGTGCGGAAATTTGGGTCTCCACGATCGCCGTGCGGAGAGGTGTGGTTGCTGAAATGACGTAATTTGGCCGCGTGGACCCACGCGGACCACGCGGATGCGTCAAGCATAAACCAAGCTTTAGAGTCTCAAAGCATCCAATAACACCATAAAAAGTCACTATATTTGTCATTAGTTGCATTTTTGGAAAAACAGTTGCTAGATGAGTCTAAACATGCCACATATAGTGACACAGTTGCTGCGTTAGCAGCGCTGTTTCCTCCTGGATGAGATGTCGCATGACTGTACGTAGTCACATGACTCATAGCAACATTTCTTAAAGGGGCAGGAGCACTGAACTAAAACACATCTTTTCATTTTTTTTAAATACCGAACTTATCAGGAAGGCCTTGATGACGTCAGTAATTGTCCTAAATTTCTGTATTGTATATTTTTGGTACACAGCCCAGCCCTACTGCAGGATGTCCTCCCACTGAACCGATCAGAAAGAATCTTCCAGAATTCTGATCTCCTCAACTGGAGAAATGTTCGCTGATTTAAAAACTTTGGTTGTGGCGCTTGTAATTCCTGTCTACAATGGCAACAGCTCCGATTCAGCCACCATTGCGCCCAAGTAGGAATATAGTTTAGTTCTATGAGAGCGTTCATCCCAGCCCATTATTGATTTTAAAATGTACAGGTAAATTTAGAGTATGATCATAGTATTTTAAGCCTGTCTGTCAAAATGACGGACAAAAAAAAAAAAAAATGTAGCACAAAGAGAAGCCTTTTTGGGCCACAACTCCAGTTCAATCCTTCATTCGTACATTTCTATTTTATCCCTTGCTACTTGGATTTTATACTAATAAAGGACATTTTTACACATGCACTAATATGATACATTTGTTACTTTTTGGCCCATCAATTTAAACTCGATAAATCTCATACTGAATTTATAATTTATACAGTTTACTTCGTTTTATTCGCTATTATCATGTATTGGTTTTAATTCCGTGTAGGCAAACTGCAAATATTAGAACTTTTGATCAGACCAAAACCTCTCTCATATCTCCTGTTAGACCATAGCATACTTATGGAAGTCAGGTGGTGGCTTTCCCACAGTAAACTGAGCAGATTACGAAAACTTGATACAAAAAGCCCCAGTGGGTATAAAATGAGACACATTTTGTGCAAAACATCCCTTTGAAGATGACTTTGTTTTTAAGTCAAAAAGCCAAAGTACACTTTAGCTAAAACTGCGAAGTGTGATGAAGGTTCCAGTGGTGGCGTCACTGGATCAAATTTTCTCTTTGGATCCTCTAGATGTTTTTAATGGAGCGGAAGAACTTTCATGCACACGAATTTAGCGCAGTTTGTGCAACTAGTACTGCACGCACTCTTGAATGAGAATGTCATTGCACTGAGCTCGTTCATATCAGACAATGCGGAAATTAATCTTCCCATGGCGCAGGAAATAGACCCGCATTTGTCTGCACATCTCCTCTGACTGCTGCGCCACACTGGCCGCAGCGCTGAGAACTCTGGCTGACCTTCGCCCTCGCCCCCGTGAAGCCCTGCAAGTCCCCCCAGCAGTTGCAAACAACTCTGAATTCCATAATTCTTCACCAAAAGGCATTATTAGGGGAAAATCCTTCCTTTTTGACAATTTAATAGTGCAAACTAATCATCTGGTTGACACGGGCCATTCATCTCGGTACAGACAGACAAAGACAAGGCCTTTTCCATAGGTTCGTCTGGATCCCGCAGTCAAACCGCCCTCTATTTTCAGATCAAGTGCACAATAAAAGCATTGTTACTCCTTAATGGCTATGTTTGTGAAGCCACCCAAAACCCAGTGTATTAAATGCATTTTTTTTCTCAAAAAATGAAATATAGGCAAATACGCACAAACGGCCACAGAGGTGAGAATAAACAGCAGGATTCTGGAAAAACTTTGGATGCTCGAAGCAATCACAACCTGAAATAAAGGAACGAGTTAGGATTAAAAACTGCTTGAACGCCTCAAGTTATGAATTCGTTTCTGAATCAATTTAGCGGTGCAGGCATTTTCCAAACATCCTCTTGCGGGAGTAACAAGACAGGGAAATTGATCCGGTGAGACCTCACCTCTAGGTGCGCCTCAATAAAAGAGACATCAGCCTCTCCCAACGACTGTATAATTTTTAATATATATGCAATAAATGTTCAATTTGTTTCAAGAAATGATGGGAAATAATAACGTCAAAATTTAAAGCCATCCATTACACCCAAACAATGCTCAGGCATATAGGTGATCCAACCCAGAGAGCTTTGATTAATTCCCATTTAGATTGTGGTTGATAAAGCAATAACTTTATCCTCCCGGTAAACCAATGCTGGCGGTATTTTAAATATAAGATATAGGCCTACATATATAATTGATAAAGAGAATGTTTTTTTAAAAACCATTATATGCTGTCCAGTTGGGGAGCAGTGATCTCCAGGTGGCCATTTGCTTCCTCAAACATTAATAAACTAGTGTAACAATTGACACAGATTGGACTGCATTAATGTTTGTCAGTATAAATGGTCTAAATTTAACAGATGAGTGAGAACAAGATACATTGTTAAAATAATTTCTCAAATTATGGAGGAACAGGTTTTATTTTTCTAAAGAAAGCATGTATTATTAGTTGTAGGCTACATTCAACTTCAAGTATAAAAAACTGCGCGTAAAAAGCTCACAATCTATATCATATATTTAAAATAATTTTCCTCTATAGACGTTACGACAAGAAATTTTGGAAAGGATTAAAAACTTCAAATAATGTATTTTTATTCTGACACAATCTTATCCTGGAAAGCTAATACTCAGTAATTGTTAAATAATATTCAACTCTGTTGACTACCGTCATGTTAAGTTTGAATGTCCAATGGCGTAGGCTATTTGGCTTTCATCTTTAGAATGTTTGAGAACCTATATAATAATAAACTAAAAGATTCTGAAACATTGCTAAGAATTTCCTTTCTCAGAAACTTTATTCATTTATGAAACATTTTCATTTCTTACCTGCTAATGCAATGTTTTACATTTAAATCCTGCAAGTCTATGACCCTACACTATAAAACGGACATTTTGGAAGGGATTACATCTTGGTCAATAAAATATGAAAAACTTCGAAGCATGTGAATTTTTCAACGTAATATTTACCAGTAATGATGTTCTAAAAGCATAAACAGCTTTGCTAATATGTATTTTTAACATTGGGGAAACAAGTACTTGAGCAAAATGTACCTTTGGTTTAAACCCATACATTTTAAAACTTGCTTGTATGTAATTACCTGAACATCATTTCTAATCAGGACTACGGACGAAAAAGTAAAGTGTCACATTATCTCTTTGCTTCATCTGTACACTTCTTTGATTGACAAGTCAACAAAAAACAAGAATCCTTCCCAAGAGTTTAGGTTGGAATTGTTAGGGAAGAAAAGCATAAATCTTGTTATAATTGTACTATCATTGCACATTACAATATATGTGATTTACCTCTGAATTATTTGAAAGGCTAATTTAACTTTCTTAAAAACTCTGTTTTATAGTGTAGGATCATTTCCTTTTTCATATTTAGAAAAATAGCAAAGATTTAAAGATTTGTAAGTTTGATAGAAAATAATTCCTCTTAATATGGCCGAATTTAGGAAAATAAACAATAAGGCCATCAGAAATCAAATGTTGGTGATGTAGCCTATTCATTTTTTAATAGGTTTTCCATCTTATACTGCAGGAGGCTTGAAACAAAAAGAACAAAGACGTTCAGAAGACAGTCATGGAGGGCTAGTGTTGATGCCAACTAGAAAGAAAATATTAGTTTTGCACAATCATTTTTGATTGAAATGTTTTGCAGAACCGGTGATGTGATCTTTAACATTAATTTGAAGCTGTCCCTTCAGAACCATGACCATGTTTTCAGTCTGCAGGTACAGAGGAAGATATATTTAGGGTCTCGGATCACTGTAGACCTCAACGCAATGTGCATTAAGGTGCCTCGTCCCTCTCAAACTATGTGATTAATTCGGTCCCATTGAAATCCGGGCGAGCAAGGAGTGGAGGGACGTGACCAATGACATAATGGGCTCTGTCAAACAGCCCCGCGAAACGCCCAGGCCATTTGTGGTGACAATCCTGATGCCATCAGTTCCATTATGGGCCCCCATTCAAGTCACAAACAAACATAGCTTTAGTAGTTACGCAAAAAGGGGAAAAAATACTGCTTTTAGACGGAGCCCGCTTTCTCTGCGTGTCAGTCTGCTCAGGGGCTCGGGGAGACCATCAGATAGTATCTGATTAATCACGAAACAATGAGCTGTTCTCAAAAGAAAACCAACATCGGTTAACATATTCTGTCTGTTTAATCTGGAGTAGAATATGATTTCACATTATGAAACACGGTTCTTTTTTTACGTTTTTAATTGTATCGTCATTGTTTACCTGTTGCCTCAGTCTTTTTTATTATTATTAATACAAAAGTGTATAGCCTACTTTGCAGATTGTCTCTGCGCCGTATTATTTTGCGACATAAGAACCAGAGAATATCACAGACGATCTCACGAATAAAACTCGAAGCATTTAAACGCACAGGGGGCCTGTGTGAAAATAACACACTGAAAATGTTTTCTTTGTGGCGAGCTGGACGATTCCTGCAGGTCCTTTACGAGACGGTAACATGCGCATCTGCAAGAAGTTGAAATTCTGTTGTATTTATGGACTGCAATGAAATAGCAACCTCAAAATGTTTTGGATGATGTCCAGCTTGTATCACTGTATTTTATTTATTTATGTATTGGTAATGTTTACAAAATAATTTTAATAGCAGAATTACATTATTATGTATTTAATACATATAAAATACCAGCTGTATATATATATATATATATATATTATATTATATATATATATATATATATATATATATATATATATATATATATATATATATTAGTACATTTTGTTTTTTAATCTCGAGTTTCACTTTAAAAATAATACAAGTTATTATTTCTCCGAAACAAAGAGCGCCTTTATGCTTTTTTACATCATGATATAAAGAAACACAGAAACACGTTCTTTGACGGAGCAACAAAAAGGGGGAAAAAGAGCAGAAAAACCGGTTGATCAGCCGCCTTATTGTTTCTTCAGGGAAAATTCACCGTGTCCTTCCTCTCATCCCCATCAAACGCTTGTTCCCATTCTCACCTCATTCCACGCCCTGTTTGTTTTTGGCCGAATCCATCCCGACGCTGAGCTAGAGACAGTTTGTTTCTTTCTGAAGTATTTTTTTTCCTTTTGTGTGTCCCCCACAGTCCTTTTCTGTTTCTCTACTTTAGTCTATCATAAAAACGAATGAAGACGCTTTGAAGGAAAAGACCGAATAAAGAAAAAATTAGTTTTTTTTTTTATTCTTTATTTTTTGTCGAACTTATCGGTGTCGGAATGTGTATAAAACACATCGAATATTCGAAAGTTAAATATTGACCAATTCATTATTAATTTTACAGGGCCTGTTTTCTATCCTATATCGGTTTGTATTGTATCTTTCTTTCTATTACCTTGTGTCGTTATATTTCGTCATCACATGAATACTTGTAAACCTGGTATGGGTTTCCCCAGAGCTTTTTGACTGCCTTTCATATCTAAACACACCCCAGTTAAGTAGGCTAAAATTGCCGTTCGTTATTCTGTTTAAAAAATGAAGCTTTCTAAATGCACTTAATTCTTCCTTTAGATAGAAATTAGTTATCGGAAATATGTAGGCCTATATTTTATGATAAAATTTTGCATTTCGCTCATTAAAATTCTGGATCTGGATCTAAGTAATGTCAAAGATGCGGGATCTTTCTTAATATAGTATAGGATAGGCCTATAAATATTTATTCTTTGATTATTATTTTAATGTCGTAAAACTTTAGCATGGTTAATCGGTTTGCGGCATATTCCTCTCTCGGTTTTCCCTATGGAGCAGCGCCAAATTAAAACTCGGTCAGAAAATTTCTCATTTAAATTCTCACCTTGAGCTCTCTGGTGACTGTTAACAATCCGAAAGGAGCTGACGCTTTCGAAATCCAACAGCCATATACAATAATCTTTTGAGATCTATTGCGATGCAGCGTAGCCTACTGAAGTCTTTGATGCCGAAACATTTAGATGAAAATTTATAAAGAGAAAAGTGTTTCACAGCAGGTAAGCTGAAGCATCGATTAAACATAGAAAATGCATGCAAAGCAGGCCGGGCGCCGCAGCTTTACTTACTCTGTGCGCTGTGCTGAGCTCAGTCTCCGCAGTTTAATTACAATCCCTAATTTTCCCAATCGGAGATAGTGTCAAAAACCTGCGACTATTTCTCAGAGATTCCCTTTAACAAGTGGAAACTTAGTGTCCTCCTGCACCATTTTATACATGATGAGCCGGCAGTAATGGGATTATTAAACAAAAACGTTTCAGGCGCTGGCGTTAACCTTTTTTAATGCCTAATTAGGTTTTGCAAAGAAATAATTAGATTCTACAGTGCTTACACTGCCTATATTTTCAAATGGCATCTGCAGCAAACACATCATCCTGCGACACTGCTGCCAATAATCTTCGGGTGTGTGCCCCTCAGAATCGGTCAGATGAAAGATTTTAAACATGTTTCGACCAAATAAGTACAGTTAAAGCTGAAATAATTTCCCCGAACGGCTACAGGCCGAGTTACTGCATGATCATAGTCTGGTCGACCGCGCCCCCTGGTGGTTTTAAAATGTAATGTGACAAACGCAGCTGGATAAGGTTTAAGAGCTGTATATGGCAGCTTTAGCAATTAGCATACATTTTAATTTTGTCTGATAATAATGGTTGACAAATGAGTAGGGAATTCTTTACTGTGGGAAGTCAGTTTTGGGGTAGCGTATAACTGAAATGGAGGAGGGGATGTTGGCGCAGGCGCAGTCTAAAGTGCAGTAAACATCGTGCACACTAACTTTTGCTTTGCAACAAAAACATTCTTCATAGCGCAAAATCATTGTCCTGAATGTCTTAAGAGCAACAAACCATAATATTTCCCCAAAACCCTTATAGCTTTCCCTTTCATACGTTTCCATTAACTCATTATGCAAATTAAAACAATTTCGAGCTTTTAAAAATGCGTCTGTTCTTCTGGACGGAAAAGGGGCAGATATCAAGAATTTTCTTATTTCTGCTGATTTTTCATTTCAACTCCATTCATTCGATAGCATAGTTTTTTTGTCAATTGTATTTCAGGCTACTTTTGGATGAAATAACGAAAGAAAATAAAAAATAATAATTATAAAGGCTATGACACGGATTTAAATACAAATATGTGACTTTTAATTGCGATGTAAATTTTCTTATAATTTTTTTTTGTTTGTTAAATTTATTTTTTCAAATGCTCTCGGCACGTACCCATACTGCACAATACAGATACATAGTTTACTGACATATCTCTGTAATCAATCTCGCGTGACCTCTTGGCAATTCCATAAATATTCTACTGAGTATTGTCATTGCAAAATGAGGGTAAAAATCCATGCTATGCGGGATTGATGCAGTAATTCAAGCAAAACGATCCCATACATTATCTATAAGGTATATGCTATGCGGGTTGGGTGATGCCATATCTCCAGTCCATATGACTAAAGGCGGTCGATCGCAGGGCAACACAGAGACAGACAAGACATGCAACCTTTTTTAGCCTACCTAAATTGTCCAATTAGAAAGAGCAATTAACCTGACATGTCACATTTTGACTGTGGAAGGAAGCAGAAGTGGAGGGAACCCACGCATGCAGCGGGAGAACATGCGACTCAATGCAAAAAGCTCGCTATAGGCATAAATTAGAATGAGTCCCAGTCAGGCTCCTTTATCAGATTAAAAGTATTTTCTGAGAATAATCTTTATGTGGGTGGTAAACATAGGGTGGGTATTAAACATTTTTGCATTGCATGTTGTCATGGGTTGTAAGCGGGAAAAATATAATCAGCAGAAATAAAAGCTTTATGAAATCAGTTTGTGTGTCATTAATCTATTTGTTTCACTTGTGGACTGAATCACTGAAATAAATAAACTTTTCAATAATATTCTCATTTATTGAATGTGACTGTAGATTTTAGCGGACATATCTATAAAAATACTTTTTTTATTTATGTTATATAACATTCAGCTAGTTGATCAAAATATATATGCACGTTATATCATCCCCTTCGTTAAAAATGTATATTTTATATGAATATCTTATTAAGATGAATAGTAAAATAAAATCAGTAGGCCTATTATTGAGAGGCACCTACATAGTAGACTATTTGTTTTCTCTCTCATTTGATCCATTTCAGATCACGTTGACCCTTAAATCTTTAACGGAGTTCACCACCAGAGGGCAGTGCTCTAAGTCTGGTCATGGAACTGCCTACGCGATGCTAAAATATCGCGAGATGTGGCTGTGCTTTATCATTTCAGAAGGTCAGCTGATCATTTACTACGTACAGGCAGTGACCGGGCGGCGAGCTGCATGACACGGAAATATTCGACGCTGTGAAGCGCTTCATTAGATTCATTTGTAAGATCAAGAAGATGTTTTTTAGCTATATCCAGACATGTTTGAACAGCCGGGGCAGCTAAAACATGCGCTCTAGACAGGGCAACGTGACTGCAGGTGGTAAGGAGGCAATAGGTGGCTAGCGTTAGCTGAAACCTTACAGCGATGGCAATGGAATATTCTAGACCATCGTCTGCCTAAGTTACCCACAGCTGGTGAAGTGGGTCTTTATAGTTAGTAGATTGTATGTTTAGAAATCCTAAGGTGGTATGTTCATGTGGTAGTTTTATTCATACCGTTATTGGTCAAACTAAAGACATGTCCACCGGTTAGCTGGATAACTATGTATTAGCTCACCCACCTGACATATTAAATATAATTATCGATTATTAGTTTATTTTCAAATATGTGTTTTCACTGTTGCATACGGTCAGTTGTTATATATTTATACTGAACTGTTATGGCGACAGTTAGCAAGAGAAGTGGCCAGTTGTGATGAATACTGATTTATAATTTTAACACCACAAAGGCAACATCTGTGATTCTTTTTAATATATGAAACTGATAAAGCAATGCTCATTAATTCCTGCGCTAAACCAGTGTTACTGTTTGTTTTATGTTAATTTAATGTTTTTTGTTTTCAACAGAGCAACTTTTCATTCAAATATGGCTGACAATAACCAGGGAAACCCTCCTCCCCAGCTCGGGCCTTTGGTAAGTTTTAAACCATTTAGTTTAACATAAACTAGTATGAGCTTGTCAAAACAATTCATCTAACTTAAAATACCTTTCAATTGGTAAGTTGTATGGCATACCACATTGAACTCAAAACACATTACATCCAGCTTATGTTGTTAGTGAGATCATGTATTGTTTTAATATTAAAACAATTACATAAGTAAAATCCTGAGGTAGTTCATGTCCCCCAAATTACATTAGAAGTAGATAAAAAATGAGTAAAATAATCAACAGATTCCTTTATTTAAAAGCATTTATTATTATTTTATTAAACTTCAACCTTCTGTTATTACAGTATAAAAATTGTAATATCTTTAATGCTTGACAAACGACTGTACAGATACAAATGTTTGGTATGCACACACATTTTTTTAAACTCATGTTCATGTTTTATTCCCCACAGCAATTTCTAATGAGCAACAAGCTAGAAACGGCAATGTGGCTTTCCCGCCTCTTCACGGTTTACTGCTCTGTTATGTTTATTCTGCCAATTCTGGGGTGAGTTCACTTCACTGCTTTATACCACGCTTGAGCAGTTCCAACAAAAATCAAGCACTAATCTTTATGTCTTTTTTTGTGATTTCAGACCTCAGGCAGCAGCAAACTTCTATCAGAGAGCCTTGTTGGCCAATGCCCTCACCAGTGCTCTCCGTTTACACCAGAGACTTCCTCACTTTCAGCTCAGCAGAGCGTTTTTGGCCCAAGCTCTGCAGGAGGACAGCTGCCATTACCTGCTGTACTCGCTCATTCTGGTCAACTCTTACCCCATCACCAGTATCCTTCACTTTTAGTGCCTCTCCTTTTATCTCTAAAGTTTCCAGATATATTAAATGTATAAGTTATTGGGCATGTAGCTTTTCTACCAATATTAGTATGATGATAGATTTGTTTTGCTCCAAAACAAGCCATGTTATTATATCACAAAACTATATTTAGTACATAACATATAGTTTTGATGCAAATTATGTTTTTTTCTTCTTCTATCAAACTGTTTACTACTGAATACATTGGTACAAGTATCCCCATTCAGATTTTGCAGTACGTAATGTACAGAGGTGCACTGAGTTTCCACCCGGACACATAACTGTATGCATGCATGTGACACTGTAAAGAAGTGCAGCCCAGCCTCGTGCTAGCAGAAGTTATGGTCAGCGACACTTCTAAAGGGAGGGAAAGGAAATGTGGGTAAAAATTAATCAAAAGAAAAAAAATCTGTTCATTAATTAGTTCAAATATATGTATCTGTAATATTGCACAGTAAACAGAGCACTATTCAACTAAGTATGCAGATTAACATGTTTGTTTTGAGTGAAAATAAAGGATACATACAACCATATACTAAAATACTCTCCTCATCTAAAGACTAAACCACTCTTTGTTACGTAGGAGGAGAAGGTTTTAACATATTTTGTCTGATAAACTTCCTCTTTGGAGAGAAGACGAGCTTGTCCAGGCTGAAGCGAAAAGTAGATTTCAGATTTTCTTTGCTCACTGACTTGTGCTTACAGCCTGCAGTGAGATGGCGAGAGCACTCGGGGTATCTGTCCACCGAGCCAATTATCATCTTATTTGTAATGGTGTCATCACCTGAAGATACCTGCTCTCTCTCTCCCTGCAGCTGGAGTGTGGCTATCTAAAAGCCTGACACCGCTACGCTTCAGTTAACCATTAGTACCGTTAGTAATGGTATCCAACTTTAACAACGTTACTCCTAACGCTGCGTCTCTAGTCAGTGTTTTTAGTTTAGTTCATAAACGCACATTCACTCGAGCACCAATGGCCGACAGGGAGGAAATTTGGATTGAGCTGGTGAGCTTTTTACTAGAAGTGGAATTCATACACTCTTAAAACAAATGTAAAAGAACACGGCGGCCTCTCTTGTACTGTACACCTTCTGGTGCTCAAATATTCAAAAAAACATATTTAACAAACCAGCCTATAAAGCATTTAGTGCCACGAAGCTGCATTGACAACGGAGTACACAGACTATAGAGCACCGTACTGGTTAAATGATCTGGCGCTGTTGTTGGTTTGACCAATCACAAGTGTGCAGTATCCGTGCGCTTGATGAATTGTTTAAAAATTGTGTTCTACTCGGTGTGTGCTTGCATGTGACTTAGAAATAAAAACTAGGCCTAACTCCAACACCCTGTCAGCTGGCTCAGATAATGGCTTAATCACTGATTAATTTACCGTTGTTGACACAAATTGTAGGACATTGCATTTTTGTATTGATTTCATTATCCAGATTGTCTCTATTTAGGCAGAAAGCCAAAGTATTGATGTTGCGGTTTCCTCAAAATAAAACATTTGGACGTAATACACAATTACGCTGCAGCAGCACTTCCAGTCTGTGTTTTACCGCGGGAGATTCATCAGCTTTTTATTATTGTTTTATTGTTAATCCTCCAAATCGGTAGAGGTGTGAATCTTCACAAGTCTCAAGATTCAATTACGATTATGTCTTCGATTCGATATCTTGATGCATCTTGATTATTTCATTTTGGATGGTTTTCAATAATAACCATATTTTAATAATAAAAAAAAATAGATGTCAGACATTTAATAATTGTTCTGACCACAACATAGCACCGCCAGAAAAAGTATATATCATGCTATTTTACAGCTTTCAACTTCTGGGATAGAAATGTATATGATAAAATGTTACCGTTGGGGTTATTCAGTATTAATTTGTCCTGAAATTTAACTTGTATAGTTAATGTTAGACCACGGAGTGAAACGGCTTGTTTCTCTATGAACCCTCCTCCTGAAACTGAAATCAGTGCTAAGCTTCAGCACAAACAGTTTTCTCACCAATAATTTGAAATACACTACAGTAAGTACTACAATGAAACTCCTATATATTAAGGGCTCAGACGTTTGGTTTATTTGATTTTTTTTTTTTTTTTTGCTGTTAAAAACTGAGTCAGCTTATTTAATTTGCTAAATCTCCAGGCTTTAGACAGAGCCCAAACCAACACAGCTTTGTCCAATAAGCAAATCTTTCCAGCCCAGTATATAAATTATAAGATCACGTAAGCAGCTTGATAAATGGCCAACCCACATTAGCTTGTAGCCATTACCTCTCTGTCCATCAGTCGTGTTTGATCATTGATCCAGCTGCTGTTCTTTAGGAATGTAGAATAAAATCCAGTAATCCATGCAGCCAAACAGGCGTTTTGACAGAGAAGGTAAAAAACCCGACAAAAAATGTGTTTTAAGCTGCCAAAAACCGAAGCTATTTTCATATGTTCTGTATATTTTTATTTTTTTGTGTGTAATAGTCTTCTTTTATCTGGGTCTTTCTCCAAAAATCTAAAGTAAATTTATAGAATATTGATAGGTTACTAAAGATATCCTTTAAATGACACAGTAGCCGTTTTTACACATCCCATAATTGTTTAAAAAATGCATAAAGTTATAAATCATATTTGTATGCTTACCTAAATTGTCCATCCTCTGCAGGGTGCCGATTTCCAGCGTAACTGGCGAGAGGCTGGGTCCACTCTGGACACGTCTGCAGTTTACCGCAGGCCCTTATTCAGGATGTTCTCCAGTTTTGTTTCGTAATATCACGTAGTTTGGGAGACCTGAGCAGCACAGGTCAGCAGTCACCGCATTGAGGGGCAGAGGCAGACTGCGAGGGCAGACACAGTTCAGTGAGCACACTGTCGTACACGAGCGCAGAGGAGACAGTATTGTTTGTGTTTGTGCCCACATCAGTCTCAATGTGTGCACAGATTGATGATTGCGTTCTCACGTTAGTGGCACAAATATTAGCCTGCTAACATGACTGCAGTGGATCATAGCAAAGGCGAAGCTGCAGTTGTCGGACCTACGTGCGTGGGGGGTGGGGGCGGCCGCGGGTTATTATATTATGTTACAATCAATTATGGTGGGATTCTGCTGCGATGCAGTATAGTTTGTGTCCGCATGGCGATGCATCAAATTATTAATTTCGACAGCTCTTCAAATCGGCCTGGAAGACAGTCGGATATTATTTCCGAGGCGTTCATAAGTCCAAGGATAATATAAACATGTATTACAATGTTTGTCGCAGATTAAACCTTATTACAAGCGGCGTGCCCCGAGCACTCCTGTTCTACGGTTACAGCTGATCAAGACCCGATGTATAAATATTGCTGAACGGCTCAAACTGGCTTCAAATTTCTCCGAGTGAGTGAAAAAACATAGATTGCAAAAAATAGTCAGGGTTGCAAAAAAAAAAAAAAAAATCCCCTTTAAGTTATTTATGTATTACTTTATTGTGTACATTTTTTATGTTATCTTTGAAAATTTTGGTGAAAAATTGTATCAAAGTAAAATTTTATTTTAACTTAGATTAATAATAAAAAAAAACACTTTGTTCCCTAACTGTACCGAAAATTGAATTGAGCGATCTGAGGAACTTTTGTTTTGTCCTTAACTCTGTGTTCAGTGAGCATCTTCCCAGTGTTCCTGTTTTCTTTACTTCATGCAACCACCTACACAAAGAAAGTTCTTGATGTGAGTATAAGTCATGAACCGTCTGCCTCTGTGCACCTGATGTATGACTGAAAAAGTTTTTACCAAACATACTAGAATGCCCTAATGGGCCTTCAGTAGCAGACAAATTGAGTTTTAAACTGTCTGTCAAATCAAGCAGCTGTCTCCTGGATAGGCAAATGGGACAAAAAGTCTATCAAAGTGGTTTGATATTTATTAAAGATAAACTGTGTCCCAATAAAAGCCATTTGTAGCACCGCTTGTCAACAGTGCTTAACTTTTTTTTTCTCCACAGTCCATGGGTCAAGGCAGCCTGATGTTCATCAGAAACCTCCTTGACCGGTTAACAGCCAATCAGCAGAACATCCTGAAGTTCATCGCTTGTAATGAGATCTTCTTAATGCCAGCTACTGTTTTCATGCTCTTCAGGTATGTTTACAGCTAAAGTCATGTGTTTCTCTTACCACAAGATATCACAGATCCTGAATCTGTAGCCATATGTAAAGAAATCTAATCCGTTGGCTGGTGTCACATTATCCCAATGTTCTGTTTGTATTTTATTGCAGCTTTGGTAATAAATGCACCTCCAATTAAACCATCATTTGTTTCTAGCTTAAACTGATATCTGAGAGTTATGTGTTATCGCAGTCAAAAACTTTTTATGAGCTGAATATAAACTTGAAAAAAATAGTGTTTGTAATGTTGCAACTAGGGCTGCAACAGCAAATCTATCAAATTCGATGATAAAAAGTGTTGGCAACGGATTTTGTCATCGATTCGTTGTCTAGCGTGACTACGAGGTTTAATTTGGTCGCCAATAGTGCAACTCTTTTTTTTCCTGCGTAGCCTTTAACACTCAACGCGAGTAACTCGCCACAAAGGTTGTAGGCTGCAGCTGAGCATTGCAGTAACAAGTAGACCTCACCTCTCCTTTCCACCGAACTTGTCAGCAGCATGTTACAGCAGCAGCACGTCATATGCAGCTGATAGTCACCGCTGTAGGCGATGCAACCCTTTCTACTGGAGGTGAAAGCAGCACGAGTCTGCCCCGTCACAGAAGCGTCATGTCGGAGCACTTTTCTAAATATATGCTGCAGTCCTATTTTCTACGCGGTACGCCTCTGAAACGCATACATTATGACTTTTTGGATATGGGAAGACGGGAAATCAGACGTCCCGGGATTCGGGAATTTTCAAAATAAAAGAAACGTACTGCTTTCCAGTTGCTTTACTACCTGTGCAGTCCATTGAGAAGACAGTACCTCGCAGGAGGGTCTCATTTGTGTTTCATCATGGTCGACGAACGGTTGATCATTTAAGTGGAGAAGCATTCAATAACGTTGAATGAATGCTCCACCAATGAATGCTCTCTCGGTGACAGCTGCTTCCCAGCTGCTACGTGCCTCATACGCCCCCAGTGGAAAGGGCCAAGCAGCAGAATACGCAAGTGAAACATGCTGCTCCTGTAACATACTGCTGAAGCATCCGGTGGAAAGCCCGGGTAAGACAATAAAAACGTCAAAAGTTTGGGAGTACTTTATTTTAAACGTGTTCCTCACAAGTACCTGCAACATTTGTAAGTCCGACCTTGCATGACACGGGAGTACAACGGTGATGATGCAGCATCGTAAACAGCAACCTGTCGGAGTCATCAGCGGAGAGCTCGGTGTCTGTAGTAGCAGTCTGTAAGAGTTTGGTGCATTTCTTCTCTTCATCCAGCTCATCATGCATGGCTAGACAAACAGTGAGCAACATGCGTTAACTACATTGAGCGACAGTACAGAAGTTGTTGCTGTTTGAGCAGTTGCAACCGAGCGTATGGTGAGGAGGATCCACGACGTTATAAAAGCTTAATGGAAAGTGTTTAGATCTGTTGTGCTACTTGTTTGTATGTTGAACAAAATTTGTCTTTAAAGAACTTTGAAACTATTTGATATTTCAACAGCTGTAGGATATCTGAGGTGGGAGCATGTTGTGATGTTTTGATTTAGATTTTAATCTTAATTTGTTGTGTTTCTAATAGCTCAGGTCACTTTTAAGCAACAAAAAGACCTCTTTTTATGTTTGTAATATGGCACATTTGTCCTTACAGCACTTTCATGAAGCATAGCCATTTTAAACTATTTTCATAAATTGTTTATTTAATATTTCAACATCTGTAAGACATTTGAGGTTATAGCATGTTATTTTGCGAGCTATTGAACTGTTTTCTAATAATATTCAGTTGTTAAATAAAGTGAAGGAAGGAGAGAAAAAATTTTTCCGTTGCAATTTTTAAAATGTGTCCCTCTAATCTGATTAATCATGTCGAGACCCCATCCGATTCATCGATTATCCAAATAATAGTTTGTTGCAGCCCTAGTTGCACAAACACATTACTTGTGTGTTAATGGTAATGAAATCGCCATCCCCACTGTTAATGTTGCAGCTATTTATATAAGTAACACAACAGTGTTTTCAGTCAGGTACTTCTACAAACTTGCTGTAGTACAGACTGCTACTGGAGATCCTTCCTGTCCACAGCCATCTAAAAATCCAATCTAAAAATTACATTAGGAAAAAATAAGTATTTTCTTTTCAATGTAATTAGAATAAAGTATCAGTCTCTCAAACTGTAAAAAAAATAAAAATAAAAAAAAGTATACTACAGGCTTTAGTTTTGAGGCTTTTGGTATTAATAGGTGTTTATTTTTGTCACAGTAAATTAAAATTCTTGTTTTTATAGTTTTTTAACGATAAGCGGTGCAATAAATGCTCATCCCTAATGTATGTGTAGAAAAATTTGCTAACTTGCTCTGTCTCTTCAACAGTGGTCAGGGAAGCTTGTTGCTCCCTTTTATCTACTACCGGTTCCTCACGCTGCGCTACACTTCTAGACGAAATCCATACTGCCGGTAAGGTGTTCAATGTAATCCCGTAACAAAAAAAGACCTAAAACATGTTTTTTTACTGTAGATGTAGTTTAATTTCTTTCAGTTACATTGGGTAAATTTGATTTTAACTGCTCTTCCTGTCAAAAAATGTATAAACTAGGAAATCTGCTGTCCAACGGTTAATACAAAGAGCATGTCTAGAGGAGTCTTTATTATACATTCATTATTGGATTTGTCTTTCTGTACATATTGTTTATATGATTACAAATATAAGTATGATGAGAATAAAATATTTGTGAAAGAGACTATTTTATCAACAATGGATTAAAGCAGGGATTTTTTTGTTTTGTTGCATCATTATGACTTTTTTTATAATAAAATTTTGCCTCTGATTATTGATCATTTTGCAGCATCAGGTTAAAGTTTGGACCAGGAATAGACCGATATCATTCAGCCAATATTTTTGGGTTGATATATATATGACCACAAAACTAAAATTTCAAGTGTTAAATAAATATTTTCTGTGAAATTATTGCAGAGTTCACACATTTTAATTATTGGTTCATGTTATCTTTTAACTTTAACCGATACTGGTGCAGTACATGAGAACGTTATCGACCCCAATATCCCATACCAGTATAGGTGCATCCTTGTGGATATTACTTCTTTATATAATAGAATTGGCCGTGACAGTTCTTTTGTAGAGTCGATTTTTGCAGCTTAGTGTCTGTTGGCTAAATAAATGTCAAATCCAGCACAGTTGAGTTGGCACACAGTCGTGAGCGTTTGCAGAGCAAGTCTTCTTGTTTTTTCGTGTGTGTGCACTCTCATGTGTCTCAATGTTTGCACAGATTGATCCTTGTATTCTCACGTCGGGACGTGGGGGTCGGCAGCGTCAGGTTATTATGTTATAATCGATTATAGTGGGATTCTGCAGTGATGCAGCATCGTTGGTGTCCGCATGGCGATGCATCGATTAAATTATTAAAGATTAACTGGCATGAAATTCCCCGCAACGTTTGGGCCCTTTTTAGCCACACTCTAAGTACCATAATACTATATCAAGGGATCGCTTGCCGTAATTCAGCCTTGTCGTAGAATTGCTGGTGTGATGAGTCGGCCCTTCTGTTAGCATTAGCACAGAACGACCGGGTTTCGGAGGGCGGGGCCTAGGCTATGCGCTTCTGTAGCCAATGAGTCTCTAACAATATTTCGACTGTTCAACTATAATATATAATCTTTTTTTTCCCCAAATAACAGCTTGCTGGCACCAATGCTACATAAACAAACTGGGGTATTAGCTGTGAAGCTAATTCTGAATGTTAGCTTGAAGCTAATTGAAAAGCAAACAACTCAAACAATGCCACAATGTGTACTAACAGCTGAAGGACATTATTGAGGAAATATGCTTACTTGTACAGGGATATTTGCTGGTTTACGGAGAGTTGGTATTAATCCTGGTAGAAGTTTAAGACGATCTGTGAATCCACTGCTATATTGTCCCAAGTTGGAAAAACAGTCATCCTAGAAATGTTTGCCACAAACTACCACACGCTTCGGCAGTCGGTCGGGCACATTCACTGCATACATAAAATCTATCCACAAGCTTTTCAGTGGCTCAGAAGTAGGGAGGACAAAAATATTTATGTTCTCTTGTGTACACCCAGGTACAGTGCAGATTGGATGCGGTCGGGACTCCATGCTGTTGGTTTGTTGTTTGCCTGTTACCGTAGCTCTGCGCGCTGCGGCGGAAGGGACTTGGAGGGTGTAGTTCAGGGAAGGGGGTAATTGGCTGGAACTCAACACGTAATATGCCGAATTACATAACAGCCCGTTTCTGAGGGCTAATTTCACTAGGTGGCCTCATATAGGTTTCTAGAATACTTTTATATACGGAGGAGTTCATGGTCAACTCAATCAATGCAAAAAAATATGCTACAGATCTCATCTAAGGAGGTATATTTAGAAATGTGTTCTTTTAAAGTGAAACATTTCAGCTTTATTAACACATTGTATTCCATCTGTAGCACCTTGTTCACCGAGCTGCGAATTCTTCTGGAGCACTTCATCATGAAGCCTTCCTGTCCGGCTTTTTTGAGGAGGATGTGCCTCAGCAGTATCGCCTTCGTCAGCCGCCTCGCCCCCACAGGCGTCTGATCAAACTACACAGAAGTTGTTCCGTTTTTAGTTTTTCCAGCCATGTATGATGTGACTTAAAGCTATGAAGGGGACAGACATTGCCATCAATGGAAGAAACCTTTTTTGAATGTCAACTTTACGGTCTGACCTCCCTTTTTTTACCTGTATATTGAAAACAAGCCAGTGAAGCATTGAAGTCTCATAGTGATATTTCTCTTCTCAGTTTATGGAAATTCACTGATTTTTATGTTTGCTGAACAGAGCACAGCAGAAATCAGCTGCACTCTGCATGTTTGGGCAGTTTTGTTATTTTTCTTTCATGTCATTATTTATTCACAATAATGTTTATTCTAATGAAAATAACATTCTAAGATTATAGAGACTTGAAGCATGAATATGTTTTTTTTAAACAGATGTACTTTTATTTGCAGCGTCTATAAATATGACCTGTCTGAATGCCTCACCTTTTAATGTTTTCTTTCTATGCCATTAATTGAGTCCCATTAAATATTATTCATAAATCTGTAGCTGGTTGGTCTAAATAGTTGTTTAGCCAAGATGATATCTGCTGTATTTTTAAGAATATTTTAAGGTACCTGTTTTTTTTGTTTTGTTTTTTTTTGCTGTATAATTTGTTTGGTTTTATTTGCACACTGCATGTCATCCTCGTGTTTCTCAACTTTTTTTCACAGGTCTGACTTTTTTTAAATCATTATGTTGCATTTGGTTACCTCCTCAATGCCTGTTTGTTTTCTTTACATTTTATGTGCTTATATGCCTATAGAGAAACCACATTTTTATGATGAGAATAAAGTTATCTCTTAAATTAATCTGTAAAATATTAAACATTTGTTTTGAAATGCATTGATGACTTCTCAGTGATTTTATTTATTGATTTTATTTATTTTTTTACTCCATTTCTTCACACTGACCTAGGATATTAAAGATGTTTTTTAAATAGAATATTTAAAAACCTTATTTCCATTCAAATTCATTATAGTGGAAAAATACAGTGATATTCTATTCAGATATGGTGGGCAGCCAAGGCTTAGCATTCAGGGTTGGTTTTTTTTCTTCAGAAAATTTGAATATTACATATAACTTTAAAATAAAGATGGCCAGGTGAGTTTAGGTGTTTTGCTGTCTCATAAATTCACTGTGGTTTTGGTGGAAATCTATTTCAGAGTTTTAAATACTTATATATTTTAAGTGTGATATACATTGTATTTTTGAATTTGGGTAACTATGGAATTAAAGTCTGTCAAAAGAGTTTGTAAATAATCAACTACATTATTTTCGAGTAGACCGTAACGTTTTCTCGTTTTTGTGGTTAAGGAGTCCAAAATGTAAAGGATTAGCTGTCGACGTATAAATTTAACATAACGGTGTGCAACCAATCAGCAGGCAGCATTAATCGCTCAACACTTCTTTCATCCAATGAAGTCGCAGCTTGGAAAGACGAAGTTAATGTTACCATGGAAACGTCAGTTTAATTATACTTTTAGCCATGATAATACTGTCGTCAAACAGGATCTAAACTCACATTTATCGCCTACAGAAATAATGTTTATGCTAGGCTGTTTGATGTTACTCACTCGGAGCCCTTTGAATTGATTTGTGCTCACTGACTAAGACAGCTGGCGGCCGATTTAATCGTGTTAGCCAATTAGCCTGCTAGCTAACGTTAGCACGTCAAGCTAATCTCTTCGTGGAAAATAATCCCAGGCTGCCATGGCTTCATCGCTCTTTTTATGTAACTTAAAAGAGGAAATCTGAACATCTTTTAGGAGTTAAGCAGACCTTTTTTATCGGAAAAACATAGCCGGGATATTACCTAAAATACTTTTTTTTTTTACATATTAAAATAAGATGGAGCTCCACCTATATAGAGTTGATTATACTCAGGTAACACCATCTAATAACCGCATTTTGTTGTTGTTGCTGTGCTAAACTGAAAGTAGTTTTAGTTGCTGGTGAACTGATGTGTGCTTTACTATCTCAGGTTGGGGTGACATCCCAGAAAACGATGAGGTTACTTCCAGCGTTGGGGAAAAAGGCGACCCAAAAGGTGCTGTTAAAGAGCTGTTAAATGTAACTAGAAGCTTTTTGATAAAAGACTGTGCTTGAATTTAATTATTGGGAAGAAATATATTTTATTTGAGAAAAATGAATAAGGTCTTCTTTGCTTCGAAGTAGCTAGACTTTCCTTTAATCTTTCACAATAGTATTTAACCCTGGTTTCTAAGGTTTTAAGAAGTGTTTGGAAGTTTCTTTAAACTTCGACTGTTTTTTTAATTTTTATTCTGTAGTTTTTGTACCTGACAACATTTTATGGAGCTCTTAAGAACATAGGAAATAAATTGAATGACACAAGCCCTTACTGCCATATATAACTATTTATTTTAACTTCTCATATAAACCAGTCTTTAACATGATCTATTTCTATAATGAATAATACTGCTAATACCTCACACAGAAGCTGAGCATAAAGTCTAAGGTTACTCAATTTGCTGCATTTCATCTTCTCATGTTGCTGTTCTTGTATGTCAAACTCATTGGTATTTTAAAAATACAAATTTAACATAAGTAATACGGGCAAGTTGTGTTTTTGTGTGGTAGGCTGCTTGTAACAAACTGAAGATTAAACTTATTTTTGGTCTGGGAAGCTTGTCAAGTCAAATTTGTATAGCACATTTCTCGTTATATGATAAAAACAAAGTACAATAGACAAACAAAAAAGAAATGATATAATATAGTGGCAAAATACAGAACAGTAGTGAAAAGATGCAATCCAGACTAGAAATAATCAATTTCCACTTATTATTATTCCAAGGCAACTCTAAACAGTAGTTTTTAGCTTTGATTTAAAGGAACTCGTTTCACCAGTTTTACATTTTACAATGTTCCTTCTCCATGTTTGATTCTGATTCTGGGGAAGCAGAGCAGATTTGAACCAGTAGACCTGAACAGTCAGGGAGGTTGACATGAAAACAATATGGAGACTTTTATGTCAGAATTATTATCAGAACCTGATCTATTTGCCATGTACACACAAATTGGAATTTTGAGTTAAATTTCCCTCCCCAAAATTAAAGTTTTTCATATGATCCTTTACAGAAAAAACAGACAGGGTTGAGTTATTGAAAATAGGCATGATATCAGTCTGGGTACTCATCAAAGACACAACCTGGGGAAAGAAATAGTCTATGTAGAGCTCACCTGAAGGTACATTTCTAAACAGTTTGTGTCCAGGACGTTTGGAGACACTCTGTCAGATCAGTTTGAACTTTCTCCAGTTAAACTCAGACAAAACTGAGATCGTTGTTTTTGGTCCAGAGACACAAAGTTTTATCAGTCATCTTGAGTCTCTCTGTATTCAACTGAAAAATCAGATTAGAAATCTAGGGGTTATCATGAACTCAGACCTTAATTTAAACAGCCACATCAAAGCAATAACATCAACAGCTTTTTACCATCTGAAAAACATTTCTAAGATCAGGAATAGTGTGGAAACCAGACTTTTTTTTATTTTTACCCGTACATATAACGATTGAAAGTATTTTATCTGCACTTTTGCTTTTTATTGTAATTAATTTTTTAAGATGATGTTTTTTTTTCTGTTTATCTGTTATCTTAATTTATGCAACTGTGAAAAGCACTTTGAATTGCCTTGTGTATGAATTGTGCTCTACAAATAAACATGCCTTGCCTTCTTAGGTAAACGTAAAATGACTTGACTAAAAACTGCCCTAAACAAAAATAACTTTATTGTTATTATTAATATCTTGCTTTATGTATTCTATTCATTTTCATTTAAGCCTCTGAGTGTTGCTCCAAAAATAAGGTTCAGATCACCATTTAGTCAGTCTTTATGACTGAAAATGCGGTTCTTTTTGGTCTGATTGGTGTCTTGTTCTTTTTCAGGTTGCCATAGCTGATCATGATGGTGTAATAACATGTTTTGGGATGAAGAAAGGAGAAGCCGTGGTGAGTTTCTTTTCTGTTGCCAGCTGTTGTAGAATTCCGAAGAAATTATTAATTTTTTTTACTGTAAAGACAAATAACTGTCTGTTTCAGCCTGTGTTTAAAACACTCCCTGGACCGAAGATAGCCAGAATGGACCTGGGGGGTGCAGTGGGAACTCCTCAGGAGAAGATCTTTGTCTGTTCTGGTTCTCAGGTTCGAGGCTTCACTAAGAAAGGAAAACAGTTCCTCACCTTTGAGGCCAACCTCACGGAGAGCATTAGCGCCATGTAGGAATCTCCTCCTTTAATTCGTTCTTACTCAGTTTGCCTGACTTCTATAGTACTTTGGGACTTTAACCTAAGTGAATGATAAGGAAGATTTTTTTTATTTTCCAGGCATGTTTTGGGTGCTGACCTTTTTGTGTGTGCAAGTTACATCTACAACCACTACTGTGACTGCAAGGACCAAGATTACTTCCTCTCCGGAGACAAAATTAATGACGTCACATGTTTATCCTCAGAAATGTTTCCTCACCTCGTCCCTGTGTTGGCTTGCCAAGATCGAGTTCTCAGAGTCTTACAGGTAACTCAAACTTACCAGTTAAATCCAAAATTGTTTAACATGATCCTTTCATGTTGTCCTACCTGTAACATATCTTGATTTTTAACTTATTTCTTTAAAATAAATCATCAGTTTTAAAGCTTTGATTAAGCTGTTCTATCAGTGTGATTACATTTATCTTCAGTGATTTATTCCAACTCTATCTTAAGGGATCTGAACTTTCCTATGATATTGAAGTTCCCGGCCCTCCATCTGTTCTGGAACTTTATAATAAAGATGGAGGTAAGTCGGCTTATTGTTTTTTAGTATATATGAATTATAAAGCTCACCAGATTTTCATCTGAACAAGATGTGACATAATGTATTTTTCTTCAGGAGAGGAAGTCCTTTATGGAACCACAGATGGAAAATTAGGACTGGTTCAGATTGGTGACTGTGCTGCTACAACCAAATGGGAGATTGCAAATGAAAAAAAGAAAGGAGGTATAGTTTTATAATAGTACTGATCTGAGTAAGCAATGATAGCCATGCTAATTTTGCACATTCAATGGTTTAGTTTAATTGTTTTTATTCCAGAGAGGATTCATTGAACAACATGCAACTTCAGTCATTTTTAAAAACAAGAATTGGGTGGAATAGTCTGGATTTATTCCGAATTTTCTGTAATCCATAAACGTTTAAAGTTCTTCAAACAATCTCAAGTACGTTCATCCATTGCCTGTAATTTTTTCTTATGTGTCCCAGGTTTTTTTTTTTCTTCTTCATTATCAAGCTTTTGGCAATTTTGGATGAATAATGACCATTATTCTTGAAACAAATAGTGAGCTTATTCAGATTGTTTCCTTTTCTTGCTCAGGCCTGGCAGTACATTTTTAATGGATTTGAACCTTAACGTTTTCGTGCTTCATTTGTTCTGGAATCAGTTGTTTTTCTTTTGGTTTTGTTTTTTGGTATCTGTATGTTAAGGAAAAACTAGGAACCACATAGACGCAAGCCTGCCATGAACTAGAAAGAACAATGTCCAATTTAACATCACTATAAACTGAGAGTCTGGAAAGCAAAAAGATGCCAATGTCCCAAAATGTACTCCTTCCAGTTTGACAACGATCTGTAGCTACCCACCTAGAGCACACTGATGACTTGCACTTGTACTCGGACTTGCAGCTTTACGACTTGAACATGTGAAGTTCTCTTTGGAATTAGCAAGTATCTGATGCTTATGTTAGCTTCATATATTAGGACAGATTACTGGTCAAATTTAAAACTTTCCAAAGGCTTCGTAAGTATATAAGTGAAATATTGATAATTTATTGTTTTCAAATTTGTTTTCAAAGTGTGTTTTATTATTTTGCACAACTGTGTACTATTTTTGTTTCTTTAGGTTTTGTGGCCACATTGGCCTTTACTTTGAAAAGTGGGAATGTGGGATTTCAGTTTAAAGCCTCTGTCTATTTGGACTCCCACTCATTTCAAACTAGTTCACCCAGTTCTTGTTTTTCAACTTGACTGTTATATCATACTGGCACTTTTTTTTTAAATTAATTGTGAAGTAGCCAAGCTTAAACTTCTAATTCTGATACGGACTGTATTCTTGCTGTGGACAGCGTCCCAAAGCACTAAAGCTCTGTTGTTTTTTTTCTTCCATCAGGAATTCTTTGCATCGACACTTATGACATTATTGGAGATGGAGTGAATGACATTCTGGTGGGCAGGGACGATGGGACAGTTGCAGTCTATGGTTTTGACAGCTCCAGTGAGCCGACGTTACGCTTTGAACACGTGAGTTGTTGTCTAGCATAATGAAGACGCCTTTACCGAGTCTAGCTTTTACATTTTTTTATTGATAGTGAAGAACATAATTACCAGGATGGTAATAAGTCATGTGGGAGTGTTCCGAGAGAAAAATGTTGTATAGAGCGTTTTTTTAGCATCAGAAACGCTCTCATGCAGTGACTGCTCCGAAAATATACATGATAAAAATTGGTGTGCCACCAAAACGTTTCGAAAACACATTTTTATGGTGTAAAAGTTCTTTTGCACATATTACTGTGTTAGCTTGTTAGTAGAATTTGGATATTGAGTATATATATATATATATATATATATATATATATATATATATATATATATATATATATATATATATAAAGACAAAGTAAACCATGTATGGCTGTCATTATTCTATGTTTGACTTGCTCCCTGGAAGAATTTTTTGGTTGGGACTTTGACTCTGACTTGGCCTGTAGGACCTAGCGACTTATCTGACTCATACTTGACTTGGGCTTGCAAACACTAACGACTCTTGACTTGACTACCTGGGGCGACTGTGGCTCAGGAGTTGGGTGTTTGCCTTGTAATCGGAAGGTTGACGGTTCAAGCCCCAGCTCTGACGTCTCAGTCGTTGTGTCCTTGGACAAGACACTTCACCCGTTGCCTACTGGTGGTGGTCAGAGGGCCCGGTGGCGCCATTGTCCGGCAGCCTCGCCTCTGTCAGTGCGCCCCAGGGCAGCTGTGGCTACAACGTAGCTTGCCATCATCAGTGTGTGAATGTGTGCATGAATGGGTGGATGACTGAATGTAGTGTAAAGCGCTTTGGGGTCTGTAGGGACTGAGTAAAGCGCTATACAAATGCAGGCCATTTACCATTTACCATTACAGCACTGGTATCATGTCCTATCATGTGTGCTTATAGGAAGACATTGTAAAAACTTGCCAGTTCTGCCTATGACACTTTTATGAATGTATTCACCACAGGCATACATTAAAGGGGACATATGCAAATTTCACTACATTCATTATTTTTAGTTGCCATTTGGGTCTCTGTTGCCATTTGGGTCTCTGCATAAACACTCCAAACTAAAGCAAAACTGCTACTTCAACATGCTGATCCCAGAAGCAGCGCTATTCTTGAATAAACAGGCATCAAACTTATTTCTGTTATTTTATGGTGTGGTTTTTTTCTTCCTTAAATTCGATTTTTTTTTTCAGTCCTCCGATTTATTCTGCTTCAAACTCAGGTATTCTTATTATTACTGGCTGGTTGACTAATTAATGGTGAGAGTTTTCTTCTTCTTCAAGGTCTTGACAGAGAGTGTGACCTCCATCCAGGGTGGCTGTGTGGGGAAAGAGTCTTATGATGAAGTCTTGACTGCCACCTATACAGGTTAGATGAGATGTGATTTTCCTTTAGAAATTAAACAAAATTTAAAAATGATCCCAAAATTATTTTCCTCTGATAGTTCAGAATTTGTTAAAGAGCAACTCACCCTCAATTATTTTGTTTTATTGCTAATAAACTGTCTAAATGAGTGTATAATAGTGCTGTCTACTTGTCTGATCATTATTTTGGTATTTTCGTGCATCTTGGTAAGAGTATAAATTTTCTGCCAACAGCTGTCAGTGTGGCGTCCTCCTCAGGTTAAACCTCTATACTGCACTTGAATTTGAAGCAGCTCTTTGCTGTGCAGTGAGGGCTTAGGTCAGACACCCTGCTACTGTTAGGGTATAAAACAAGCTGAGTCTCCACCCACGTCTCCTCCAAAAAGTCTCTCTCCGTTTCCTCTCATTCCTCTGATGAAGGAAGTGGAAAGAAATCCTCCGCCTCAAAACAATCACAGTGAGACAAAGGAGTGCACGTTGTTCTGTGCGCCAGGCAACATCGCCTTTTGCCACATTTTTTAAACAGGAAAGGTGGGAGCAGTAGGTAGCGGGGTGAGCTGCTCTTTAAAGTCAAATAGTTTAATCCTTGAACGCTGACTACCTCTTCAGGATGGGTGACTGGGCTGACTGCTGAGCCCCAGAGAACTGAAGCTGCACTAGGAGATGAGCTCAGGATGAGCAAGGAGACCCAGTCTAAAATAGAAGCACTCAGGTATGAGCACAACTGTATATTTCTGTGAGACCCTCAATTTGCATCCTGCGACCTGATTAAATGTGGATTTCAGCACAAATTTGTTTCCCCTATCATATGGTTTCTTTTTAGGGCAGAGCTGGAGCAGCTGCAGGCTAAAGTCCTCCAGGGGCGTGAGCAATACCAGCAGATCAGTCAGTCGAGCACAGCCATCTCCGCTGTGCCCATCTTCAACATCAATGACAAGTTCACACTCTGCCAGGATGACGCCAGCTACAGTCTCACTCTGGAGGTGCAGACAGCCATCGATAATCTACTCTTGCAGGTATTCACAGCAGTTACTTACAACTAGCAGCTTTTACTTTTAATCAGATGATGTTGTTGCAAAAAGAACTTTGATTTTGTCTTTTTGTTATCAGAGTGACGTCCCCATAGACCTGCTGGACGTAGATAAGAATTCAGCCGTTGTCAGTTTCAGTGAATGCGACTCAGAGGTAAGCTGTATGCATCCTGTCTGAACACAAAGGAAGCAACGAACCTCTGCTCATAGAGCCCTGACTGAACATTTGTTTCCAGCAGCCTAACGGAAACTTCCTCCTGGCCACATACAGATGTCAAGCCAATACAACCAGACTTGAGCTTAAGGTAACATTACATTTAACTCTGATGTCTCCAATCTCAGTGAAGACAAGTAGGGTTGTTTCTATTGCAACTCGGTGTTAATGGGAATGTTGTGTTTGTACAGTAGTTTGCAAAACTTTTAGAAACCTTTTCTACTTTTCCTAAATTTTTGCAACACCAGGGTTTTTCTGCATTGCTTAGTATGTCTGTAGAACAACACAAAGCGGTGCATGATTGTAAAGGTTTTTGGAGGATTTTTTCCGAATGAAAGTCTGAAAAGTAAGTGTGTAACGGTACACATCCTTCAGTCACAGTTCAGAACATTTAGGTACATTTTAATCAAGAAAAGTACATGCACATGTGAGTATGACTTTTTTTTAATTTTTACTTTGATTTAAACAAAGAACCTTTTTTATTAATTTGATTTTATTATGTTCTATAACTTAAAACAGTTGAAAGTATAGAACTAAATGGAGATTTGATTGATTTTTTTTAAATGCCCAAGAAGATATAGCCAGAGTAGAAAACAAAAATAATTCAATTAAATTCAGTTCATTTATACAGCGCCAATTCACAACAGATGTCATTTTTCTTTACAAGAAAGGTAATTTCAGTACAATTGTACAAATATTCCAATCATTTAAAAAGTTGCCAGCAGATTGCATTGAGTCACTGACTTATGGTTGTGCCTCATTCATGCAGATTGCAACCAAAACAATCCTTTAGCTATCCGTCATACTGAGCAAGCATTTAGCGACAGTAGAGAGGAAAAAAATCCCCTTTAACAGGAAGAAACCTCCAGCAGAACCTGGCTCAGCACGAGCGGCCATCTGGAGGTTTGAGAAGACAGAGCAGAGACACAGAAAGAACAAAAGGAACTGATATAGGAGTACTTTCTATATTAAAGACAGTAAATAAAGTTGATAACAGGACATGGAGGATGTTTGGTCACTGAGAGCATCATATTAAATCAATGCTCTATTGCTTGAGTAGAAAACTTTTAACTGATTGGAATGTCTGTATGCCTGTATTAAAATTACTTTTCTTGTACAGTGCCATGAGATGACATCTGTTGTGAATTGGCGTTATATGAATATACTGAATTGAATTAAATCTCAAAGAATTCAGAATTTAGGGCAAAAGGCACGGTACACTCTGTACAGGTCGCCAGTTCTGTGGTGAGACAAGATTTTGTAAACATCACAAATGTCTTTTTCATAAAAAAAAAAAAAAATCTTATGGCCCAACACTGAGCTTGGGGAGCCCCATATTTAATCATTTGAAGATCCAGTTTTATATTTTCTAATTATACAAATTGTTTTCTGTTCATCTAATAACAAATTATAACATTAAATTAATGCTGAATATAGTTGCACTCCACAAATTTTTAGTTTTTTATCAGGGAATATGTAGGAAAAGTAGGTATCATTTTTCTTATACTTCTCATTTCTGGACTATTTTTGAGTCAAATAAAATCCTAATTAAATTCCTTGAAGTGTATAGATGTAACATTACAAAATATTAAAAAAGTTAAAAAAGCATAAATACTTTAGCAACACACTGTACAACTATGGTTGCTGTTTTAATTTCAGTCGCATCACTGCCTGGTTAATTCCTTAAAACTGAAGACTTTGTGCACGTTTATATAAATGCAGTGGGGGAAAAAATGGCTACCCTCAGAATTAGAAAGGGTTTATGCCAAATGTTGAAGTGATTTACAACATTAGGAAATCGCTGCGGTATTTTGTGCAAACATCCGAAAAGACAGACACTTAAATAAAAATAAAATGTGCTAAACAGATTGAGTGCAGTGTATGGGCAGGTACCCTGTCCACTTAATGAGTTTAAATTTAGTTCTGTTTAAGATCCAGCCTAAAAGTAATGTGCTTTATTCACAATCAGGTGAGATCCATTGAGGGACAGTATGGGACCCTGCAGGCTTATATCACTCCCAGGCTGCAGCCTAAAACCTGCCAGGTTCGGCAGTATCAGATCAAACCACTTTCTCTCCACCAGCGGACACACAGCATAGACCCGGACAGGTAAGGGTTTCATCTGAAAGCATCAAATAACAATTTGACCAGTTGAATATCTAAAAAATATTGCCATACAGTCCTTTTAAACCATGGTGCTGAGGGAAAGTGTAATTAGAAGTGAATTAGAATCTACTAACTGCGAAATCAGTTGTGTTGTAGATGATCTCCGTCTATTTCTGTTTCAGGCCAGTGAACCAGCTCAGTCTGGTGGGGCAGTTCAGTTTTGCTGAGATTCACTCCTGGGTGGTTTTCTGTTTGCCAGAGGTGCCTGAAAAAACGCCTGCAGGAGAGAGCGTGACCTTCTACTTCTATAACACGTTCCTCGGCACGCAGCTGGAAGCCACATACTGGTAAACTCAGGCACCTAGTAAAAAAAGATTCAAGCATTATAAACTGTTTGTTGTGGTTTGATTAAAGGGACTATACATAAGTTTAACCGCAAATAAATATCTAAAAATTTAATATTTCTTCCTCATACATTCTCCAGCAATCCACTGGCCAGTAAAATGAGCCATGGCATTTTCACAGCGGTTGACTCTATATGCCTGTAAATTCACTTAATTAGCAAGTGTTTGGGTCAAACGGGCAGATTTCCTTAGTGCTTTCCAGGGGTAGCATAATGCGTAATGCTTGAATTGCCATACAGAAGAATCTTAGCTTTCAAATTATGTATAAAATATATGTCTACAACAGAAAGGGCGTCACAAAAAAAATTCAAAAACCCAATCCTATCAAATACTGCACTTCTATGCAGATGTTGGCTGTCATTTTGACCAGCGGGGTCAAAAAAATCCAGTCATAATTTATTTTTTAATTTAAATTTTTTAGTTAACATATTCAATAACATTCACTTTTTAATTCATTCTAAATAAGATTTAATACGAGCAAAGAACAGAGAACTATTGATGAAAAATCAAATAAAATTATTGTAGTTAACCTCCTGTCACCTGAACTCTCGGTCTCACAACCTTCTGCTCTGCATGGATCAGAAATCATCACCTATTTGTGCGTTATCAAATAGTGGTATAGCTGTAGAGGTTATTGTAATGACGTTTTGGATTTTCGCTTCTGATAGATGACTTCAGCGTCACTTCAGCCAAAGTTTTGAAATATTGAAACATTTCTCCAGTTGAAGTGATTAGAATTTGAAAAGACTCTCTGAACGAGCTATTTCCTTACCTGTAGTCTTCGGGGGGGAAGAAATCCCACAGCACGCACTGGTGGTTGACACAACACCGGGCTCCTGGGAGCAATACACTACAATGCCTCCACAACTCTTCAACTTGCTGTAAGCTCCCGGTTAATGAGATGCATTAAGTATGGTGTCCAGGGGTCTAATTGAGGGCTGCAACAATGAATCAATAAAATTCTGTGATAAAAAGCATTGGGAATGAATTTCATCATCGATTCGTTGTCTTGCGTGATTACGAGGTCTAATTTGGTCACCTTTATCAGTCATCGTGAACAACTCGTTACAAAGGTTGCAGGCTGCAGCTGAGCATTGCAAGAGCAGATAGACCTCAGATAAATAAAATACGTCAAAAGTATGGGAGTACTTTATTTTAAACAACGTGTTCCTCACGTGTACCTGCAACATTTGTAAGTCCGATCTTGCATGACACGGGAATACAGCGATGATGATGCTGCATCATAAACAGCAACATGTTGCAGTCATCAGTGAGGAAGCGGAGAGCTCAGTGTCTGCGTAAGTTGCGAAAAACTGTTACTTTTTAAGTAATTAATTGTAGCGTCTCGACAAGAGAAGTCTGTAAGAGTTTGGTGCATTTCTACTGCCATCCAGCTGATCCCTGACGTTATAAAAGCTTAACGGGAAGAAAGGACGACAGACGTGAACTCGAGAGGCGCCTCATTTTTCTCTCTCCCACACTTACAGCGGTCAAGTTTTCTCACTCACATACATCAGCTTCTGGTCTTCACAATAAACGCATTACGCGCCACAACCTGGCCGACTGCACTAATCAAAGTAAAAGGTCTCATAAAAGTAGCTTACACTAAGGTATGATTACGTTATCATATATTTGGCCAGTATTTGGATATGCATAACAGTGGAGAATGTGTTTAGGCCTACAGGATTGCGATACTTGTTCTTATGTTGATTTATGCCAAATTTGTCCTTAAAGAACTTCGTTAAATAATCTTTTGTGGATGTGCTGGTGGAGCTATGTGCTGAACTGGACCCTGTGTTAAACCCGCTGGAATCGTGCATCCTGTCCCCTGCGCTTTTTTTTTATGTTAGGCATTCTGCATCATCAACGCTGTCACTTGCAGCTCTTCCATTTATTTGTAACCTCGAATCAATATTTTGCAGAGATAATACTTTTTAAAAGTCAACTTAAAACGCAGATTTTTTGTCAGGCTTTAAATGTCTAGGGTGTTTAAACTTATTTTGTTCAGCAGTAATTAGGTTTTATTTGTTTTTATTCCAGTTTTATTGTTGCTTCAAGAAGTAGTCATATAATTCACACATTATATATTTAGTGTTCTTATTTGTTTTATCAGTTGTACTGCTGCTTTTATTTTTTTATTTCAATTTTATTTTTTTTGCCTACTTATGTCGTTATACATTTTTCTTTTTTCAACTTGTCTTTTTATGAGAAGCAGTTTGGTCACCTGGCTGATTTAAAAAGCTAAATAATTGAAATAAAAGGGTTTTCTCTGCCTCGTTTGCCACGGTTACCTGTGAAACGCCGCATATTAGCCAGTTTAAGTCGATGCAGAATATTCACTAGACACTTTGCATTGACCGTTTATGGCAAAAAGTGGGTGTGTAGGAGGCGGGATATGAACCAAAAACAGCTTAGCACATTTCTACGAAGGGTCTGATTTATAGACTGATTTGTAGCTGTGCGTACTCCAAGTTTGATAGATCAGAAACTTACTAGGCGTAAGTAAAAAAAAAAGCTGCTGAGCTTAAGTACAGTCTTAGGGAGGATTCTAAGCAAAATTTTATAAATGAGACCCCAGGTCTAGATGATGCTCAGATACTCTCTTTGGATTTTATTTATTTATTTATTTATTTTTATGTTACCTGTACTCTGTGCTTAAAGTTCAAAATGTTTGTGCGTTTGCACCAAGTGGTCAGAGGTGGGAATAGTAATCTGTCAAAATGACGTAAAGCCTTCGGAATTTTTCGTAACCATTCTAAAAAAAAAAAAAAGGTCAAATGCGGAAAATATTTGGTTAACTGCTTCTGCCTCATATATCAATTATTTTTCTCCACAACAAAACAAACAAATCAACATCCTTATAGAGATTACATATATACATTTTAAATGTTCACTTTGATTCTATTTTAAGTTGTTTTTTTTTTTTTTTCACAAAGAGTCTGATTTTATCTTTTCAGCAAAGGGGAGGGTCACTTTAAGTCGGACAATATTTCTACCATCTCTATCCTCAGAGATGTTCTCTCTAAAGAGGCGACCAAAAAGAAGATAAATCTAAATATTTCATATGGTATGTCTACTGCTTCTCTCTCAATTTCTCACTGATGTGTCTTTTGAATTGATCTTGAAAAGGAGAAAAAAAAGATGCTTGTTGTTTATCTTCCAGATATAAATGACGAATCTGTTAGTCACACCCTCCGGATGATTCATCCAAAGCTGGAGTACCAGTTACTGCTAGCAAAGAAAGTTCAGCTCATTGATGCTCTCAAAGTAAGTTTCGGTTAAATGGCAACAGATTGTTTCAGCTCCCAAAGCCTGACCTGGATCATCATCCTTTCTTCTAAGGAGCTCCAGGTCCACGAGGGGAACGCTGACTTCCTGATCCCAGAGTACCGCAGCGTTTTGGACGAGTCTGCCACTCTTCTGGAGGAGTACAAAAAGCAGCCAGCACATCTTGAAAGGCTCTACGGTAAAATTTAAGTCGTGTTTTAGAATGTTTTGTTTTTATTAAATGAAATTGAATGTAAGTTTATTGGACTATAGTAATTTGGTGTGTTTATCTTTCCTGCAGGAATGATCACTGATCTTTTCATTGACAAATTCAAGTTCAAGGGCCAGAATGTGAAAACAAAAGTGTCATCATTGCTTGAAATACTCGACAGTTATGACTTAAATTCACTGTTGGACTTTTTCAATGAACCATGAAGTCAGACAAACCAGAAATGTATGTTTTTCTGTTGTGTTTTTTATCTCAGAGCTGCTTTGTCCTGTAACCACGACACACAATGATTATTAGCCACATGTTTTATGTTTATGGTTCATCAAATGATGTTCTGTTGTAGTGTGTAGAAACTATTAATAATAATACCACCGTCGCAGAATAAAATACATATAATTTTTTCATACATCTTGACAGAATAATTCTTGTTTATTTGAATATTGGCTTTTATATAATGTACTAATGGTACATAAAAATGCTGTAACAAAAAATTCTATTTAAGTATCACAATTTATAGAGAGATTCGCTCTTTAAATGTTTCAGTAGCCATCAAATCTGCCATTAATAAAAATATTTATTCAGTAATTTGATTGATTTAAATGTGTAAAAAATAAAATCAGTATATGCAAAGATATTTACACTGAGGTTTTAAATGTAAAAAATAGATAAATAAATAAAACAGATGGTTAAGTATCAAATAATTGTAAAATAACCAGTTGAGCTTTGAGAAATCCTAAACAAATGTCAAATTTATTTCCATTTTTCACAAAATATATACTTTAATCTGTTTAATACAATTCAATCATATGGACAGCTGGAGGATTTCTGCATGAAATCTGTTTCAACCCTGGTTATGGAACAATACAGTCAGTTAAAGTTTAATGCCAATTGGTAAAAATATTATTTAACTCAAACACTTTAATTGGTAAAATACTAAGGGTTAGGTCAAACACTATTTCTGAATTATATAGTACTTTCCAAACATTGTGAAATAACCTGGCCTTCAATGTCACCGGACCTGAACCCAATCGAGATGATTTGGGGTGAGCTGAACCGCAGAGTGAAGAAAAAACGGACCAACAAGTACTAAGCATCTCTGGGAACTCCTTCTAGACTGTTGGAAAACCATTTCAGGTAACTACCTCTTGAAGCTCAAGAGAATGCAAAGCGGTAATCAGAGCAAAGGGTGGCTACTTTGAGGAATATAAAATATAACACATGTATTCTGTTATTTCACCCTTTTTGTTTAAGTACATACAGTAATTTCATACATCATGTGTTCATTCATAGTTTTGATGCCCTTAATTGAGAATCTACAATGTAGTCATGAAAATAAAGAAAACCCATTGAATGAGGTGTGTCCAAAGTTTTGGTTTGTACTGTATATATATACATATATATAATCATTTAGTCAAATAAAATTATGTATGGGCCAGCTTAAGTAAAATATTTTAATTTTTTTTATCAAATGTTCCGTTTTTGTTGTTTGTTTGTTTGTTTTTTAAGAGACGGACTAAGATTGTTTAGTCTTTCCGGAAAACATAAAATGCTTAACTGCCTCTGAAACAAAAATACAGCTGTCCGTGTTCTTTTTGTACTGAAACAGTTGTTAAAGCCATTTAACGTATCTGTTGAGGGTGATCATTGTTTCAAACCGGGTTTGAATTTGCAATCAAAGCAATATTGAACCGTCTCGGCCGCCGTAGAACGACAACGTCAGTCGTTCTGCGGGCTCTTATTGGTCCGTTTCAATCATCGCGGGCTACTTGAACTGGGACAAGGCTGCAACCCTTTACGAGTCTCTGTAAATAGATCCTAAGGTTGCTGCTTTGTTTGCAGGTTGGCTCGGCTTTTAGACCGCTTAAAATGACAACTTAGCGAGGTTGTCCCTTTATTTAGCAAGCCTACTGTCGTGCATAAGTTTCCTGCTTTTATTTGTTTTGTTTTAGCGCCTCAGCTCAGTTCTTGTTGCCATCTCAACAGTTTAGTTTTGATTAGAAACGACTGTTTAATCTCTACAGCAACTGCTATTTCACGGATGTCTTCTCGCTGAAAGATCATCGTGATTTATCTGAGCGGCTCTAAAATACGAGGATCAGTGGGGCTTTTTTTGTTGTTGAGGGGGAAACATGTCAGCAGCTAACAGACAAGGAAGCGCGGCTAGCGAGAATCAAAACCAGGAGAACATGCTAACCAGGCTAAGAGGCTCGCTCAAACACCGAGCTGCAGCCAGTGAGAACCAGGAAAACCTTCCTCCGAAACAAGTCGCCAACAGAACCGCCCTGGGAGCCCTGCAGAACAACCAGAAAGGCAAAGCCCAGAACCAGCGCGGCACAAAGCAGGTAACTATGCTGTCCGCCCTTGTGGTTAGCTTAAGCTAGCAGCTAGTTGCATTCTCTGAATGTAGCAAAACCTCTAAGTCATACAATGATTACATGTGGATGAAATTGATGATTTTAACCTGCTTCAATCGACATATTAAAATAATTTCGTTGTAGCTTTCATTTTACCCACATGTCCGCCATTTTTGTTGCCTAACATAATAGTTTAACGTGTAATTAAGCTGCATTAAAAAGGTTCCGGATCTTCTTCCCGCCTCAGTGACTAAATTTTACTGTGAAGTGCATAATTTTTAACTCTCCAGATTACTTTGTACTATTTATCTCATGCTTTTGTGTATATTGTATATATTCTTTTCAAGGAGCCACAGTCTTGCAAAAATGAGGATTTTGCCAAGAGCTGCTTTGAGAGGCCACAGACCAGGCAGCCTGCCTTCCAGATCCATGTGGACGACCCTGATGTGGTTACAGCCAAAGAGGTTGAGGCCAGCAAGGCGAAGCCCACAGTGGAAGACTCTCCTCTGGCTATCAGCAATGCTGTGGCAAGACTCCGCCAACCTCTGGCCACGATCGACATCCCATCATCGATGGATGTCAGCTTCGGTGGGTCCTTAATTCCTTAATTTAGAAAAATTGGTAATTCATTCGAGCATGTTTTTAATTTATCCTTACACCAGATTCACCCATGGACATGTCTGTGGTTGAGGGGGATGAAAAGCCAGTCGACGTGAATGAGGTTCCAGAATATGCAGCTGAAATCCACACATACCTTAGAGAAATGGAGGTGAGTAATGACTACAGCGGTCTCTGTATACTTGGAGGACTTTACCCCAGTGGTTTTTATTAAATTTTTTTTCCCCCTTAGGTGAAAACCAGACCTAAAGCAGGTTATATGAAGAAGCAGCCAGACATCACAAACAGCATGAGGGCTATCCTAGTGGACTGGCTAGTTGAGGTCGGAGAGGAGTACAAGCTCCAGAACGAGACGCTCTATCTGGCTGTTAATTACATCGACCGTTTCCTGTCCTCCATGTCTGTCCTGAGGGGAAAACTCCAGCTTGTTGGGACTGCTGCCATGCTGCTGGCTTCGTATGTACCTGCCTTGACAGATTAAATAATGTACTTCTTGCCTCTGTGTTAAGTGACTATTTAATGCAGGAAATTTGAGGAGATCTATCCTCCCGAGGTGGCAGAGTTTGTCTACATCACAGATGACACCTACACAAAGAAACAAGTCTTGCGAATGGAGCATCTGGTGCTTAAAGTGCTCTCCTTTGATCTGGCTGCTCCCACAATACACCAGTTTCTCACTCAGTACTTCTGCCACCAAGCTGTTGGCAAGCAGGTGGAAAGCCTGGCGATGGTAAGTATCTGAAGCAATCTACCCCTTCACCCAAAGAACCCTACAGCCATGTGTAGCTGATTTAAAAAATGCATTTTTCATCTCTTAGTACCTTGGGGAGCTCAGCCTAGTTGAATCAGATCCCTTCTTGAAATACCTGCCATCACAGATGGCGGCTGCTGCTTACGTCCTGGCCAACAACACACTAACCGGAAGCTCATGGGTAGGTCACAAAATGGCACCTCTCCTTAGTGCCGTGATAATTTCTGCTCAAATTGACAAAGTATTGGGTAAACTTTATAAACTGCACATCAGACTAAAGTCAGCACTTTTTAATAAATATAAAATGCAGTATAAACTTGGTAGTGATAGAACCAGTCAAAATGACTAAGTACGACACCTAGTTGTAGTCTAGTTGGTTGTTCTGAAAAAGCTTGTTTTAAAGGAAACGATTTGCTTTTTAAGGCTGTTTTCACATGTGTGGCCGTACCAGAAAACGGCCAGAGAAAATGCTAATTTTTTCTGTTCACATGGCACGGATCTCTGCCCGTATTGCGATCCAGTCTTTTACTACAAATAAACAGCAGGTGGCGGTATACAAATAAGTCTTAGTTCTCCAACAAACAAGGGAGTGAGAAGTACCGACGTCATAAAACGAGCGACAGCCTAGAATGTAAACACACTGGTCTACTGGTCAACTGCTACCTGAAGCCATCTACAGGGTGAGTGTTGTAGTAAACCCGCCGTTTTGTAATCTGCTGTGTTGCTGTGGGATGCTTGAATCGCGTTGTTTTGGGATTTGTGTGGTCACGAGGTGATTCTGTAGTTTCGGCCGGCGGTGTCGTCATTTCTGCATGGAGCGCGTCTATTGTCTTTATTACAGTCTGTGTTCACATGGTACGAAATAAGTGGATTTTGACCAAATACCGTACCAGAGTACGGACTCCCATACCATGTGAAAGCGCCCTCAATGAGTCAATACAGTCCAGGGAACATGGAGATATTTATTCCAGAGACTAAGCTACTGCTGCTAAATGTGAGTCTCAGATCTTGTAACATGTGCAGGAGCCATTAAGTTCTGACTTGAGGACCTTGGGCTAAAACTAGGGGACAGATCAGGACGGCAATAGTTAGAGCGTGGTCCATAAAGGGCTGATTCTAATTATTAAACGGGGATCTAATGTAGAGATTTAAGAATGGATGTGATATGTGCCATCCTGTTTTCAAGGAAGTCTGGCAATTTTACTCAATGCAAACGAGCCAGTTTCTTATGGTAGGTAAACATAAGCAGCTATTTGATATTGTGCTCCCCAAACCAGCCTGAGCTGATGACCGATATGGGCTGCCGATACAGATTCTTCTCCCTCAATTTACATCACAAAAACAATGAGAACAAATGTTAAAAGTCCCATTTTAGCATTTATTGAACTTTAAAACAATATTTAACAAATAAAAACATTTGAGGCAGATAAAGTAAAGAATTCAGTGCTACAAAACTGCATAATTAAAATTCTGAATATGAATATTTAAATGTAAAATGACACTATTGTACACTGTAGAAACAAGCGCCATAATAAAGTACAGTGTGCAATAATACTGGACCAGCAGCTGCTTATTGGCCGATGCACAAACGAAAATATCGTCTGGGCTGATCCAGCGGTAAATTTCTAATTTGATACTTTCATATTACAAAAGGACGTTTTTGCTTTAGAAAAGTGACAATTCTTACCAGGAATGGTGCTCTAAGAGGCAACAATGAGTCTTTATCCAGAGTTAAATTGAAGACTTATGATTCTGCCACTCTTTTACCTAATGCGGTTAAGACAATGGATTTCATAAACTGTAGCCCATCATACAAAATAATTGGTTACATCCCTGTAGTTTTGAATCTTCCAACTAAGTGGAATGCTGGGTTCGAGAGGCCATCCAAACCAGTGGGACTTCTCCTACCTGAAATGTACTAGCTCCCACTTCTAAGCGTTCGAGGCAGTTGAAGTGAAATGTAAACAGAAAACATGGATTACCACCGCTCTAAACAGATGGGTATACTTCTACCATATCTTCATGCTAACAGATAATGACATTCACACCATAATATGAAAAACAAGTTGTTAAAATTGGTGTCTAAAACCACACTTCAAGCAGAGGTACAGTTTATAACTTATTTGTTCAAGTTTTACCTAGTACAACGTGAGAATCCATGGGCGCCTCCATTATCCTCAGACTTAATTTTGGCGAACTCGGGACGTCAAACTACCCCGAGTTCGCAGGTAGGAGGTTCCACTTCGACAGGTATTCCAGTGCACTTTTCCTATTTGGAGGTAGTATAAGTCCCATGTCCCACTGGTTTGGCTGGGCTCTCGAACACAGCAGAAGAAATGGGAATGGTCCCAGATGTGATCATGTCGAACATCGTAAGTTGGCATGCTTATGACTGAGATTCTGAAGCTCTGGTCAGGTATGAAGTAAAGCACGGAACCAGATTCTTCCTGCATCCCAATGTTGATCAATACTGTGGTTGGCTATATCAAAGGCAGAGGACTTGACTAGTATTGTAAGTCATCTAAGAGCTTGAGCAAGCCACATCGTAACTATTGGGGTCTTTGTTTTCCCTAGGTTGGTTTAAATAACTTTGAGCTTTATCAAATTTTAAACTCAGATTGAAAAAAAGCCCATGCTTCACTGTGAAACTTTCTTGGATTATTGCAGTAGGCTGAACTTCAAGCTCTTTTCAATTTTCCCCTCAGCCAAACTCTCTGGTAGAGATGACTGGTTACACCCTGGAGGATCTTGTGCCGTGCATCGAGGATCTCCACCGAACATATGTTGGTGCTGCACAACACGCCCAGCAATCTGTCCGGGAAAAGTACAAGGGCTCAAAGTAGGTTGTTTGGCTTTATGGCAAAACTTGATGCTGTGATTTCTGGCTCTCTGTTCTGAGCTGATATTTTATTTTTTTCAGGTACCTCGAAGTCTCCTGCATCAGTCCGCCAAGCAAACTGTCGTTGAACTGACTCCTTTCTCCAATGTAGATTCATACCTCTTGTCACTTTTTTTTTTTTTTTTTTTTTTTTTGTAAATGATGTACAACATTTTCTATTATGCCCTGCTCTTTTTGGAGTAGTGCTAGATATTTTAGAAGTTTTAATATTTTTATACTCTGAATCCCAATGTTCATGCCAGATTTGTCACTTTATGGCTAATCAAGAAGTTTTAATGGGTTTTAAAGGAAGCAAAATGGTGATGTTAACTCTGGAAATGCTCCTTTAGCCTTCAGTGTTAACCTGTTGGACCACACAAAGTACCAGAATCTAAACAGGCCGTTTTCTAAGCATTTGCTGCAACTTACAGTTTTTGGAGATTCAAACCTTTGTGACCTCATGAGACGCAAATTAAAGCGTATGTCTCTTAATGAGTTGTCTTTCATTACAATGTTGCCTTAAACTGGCAACATTTGAGGCATGCACTGTAAAATATGGCTCTTGTAAATAAAATCCATTTAAACAATGACCTGGTTGAAGCATCTTTAGTATTGACCTCATGGGGGCAGCAGAGGATACATCTTGGTTTTTTTGTTTTTAATCCCATGTTTACTGAGGAAATGGTGATAGGTGTCAAACTAGAAGAGCTTTTTCTCAATTATACATTAAATTGATTTCCTGTTATGATCAACCATGACTAACATCACAAACGGAATCAATGCCTCAAACTATAACTAGGTGTGATCTTGGAATGCTAGATTTTTGACTAAGTCCGTCCTACATTTAGCTCTTTAATCATGGCAACTGCAGACATCCAAGCCAGATGTGGTGGTGCTGCTGCAAAACTAAATTAAATTGTACCTGCTTAATTGCTTCCAGATGATGAGAATTGAACACTTTGCTCTTGGGGAACAACTACAACTTGCAGCTCATGCAACCATTACAATGCACTACTCATTGATGCTGTCCTGAGTGGTTTGCTAATTGGAAAACTATCCAAAGTGGGGTAGAAATTTGGTCCAAGCAATTGGAATAACTGCTGCCCTTTAAAGTTGGTAAATTCAAAGGACCAAGCTTACAATTTACACTTTGAACAGGCAGCTTATTGGCCTTAAACCGCAAACCAAGGCCCGGTTCACATGACATGGTGGGCAAGGTTTTAAAAACTGAGTCTAAAGTGCAATAATAACTTTTGTCCACGTAGACTAGTTTAGTACCTATGCAGCTATTTGGTGGTGCTCAAGAATAGGAATGGAGGAACATCTACTCAAAATGTGGGAGCACTCTGAAGCCTAGTTTATACCTCTCTGTATTGACTGTTTTTGTTTATAGCTCATTGAGTTGCAAAGCAATTACCACCAGGACAGCAGGGGGTGCTAACATTTCATGGCAAGTCTGCTTACCAGAAACCTGCCAACCTGTATGCATTTTACAAAGTACGCAATCTCAATACGCTGATATGACTTTCCTCTGTAAGCAAAATCTGCAAACATGAGTTCTGTTTAAATGTGCACTTGCGGTGGCCTACTCATGTCTGACAACACGGTGCAGCAGTGTGGTGAAGCAGTTTCAGACGATCATTGTAAAAAGCAGAGAATGAGTACCCAACACAACATCCATGTGTATGTGACATCCTACATCAGCTTTTGTGAGGACATGTGTGTGCAGACCAAAACCTTCTGCTCATTCAAAAACAATAAACCGTGGTTCACTGCAGAACTGAGACGGCTACGCCAGGACAAGGAGGAGGCCTACAGGAGTGGGGATCGGGACCTGTACAAGCAGGCCAGGAACCAGCTGACAAGAGGGATCAAAGCTGCAAAGAGGAACTACAGTGTTAAGCTTAAGGACCGTTTTTCTGCTAACGACCCCTCTGCAGTTTGGAGCTACCTGCAGACCATTACTAACTGTAGGAGACCATCCCCCCACCCTGTGGAGAGCCCCCGCCTGGCTGAGGACCTCAACGACTTCTTTTCCAGGTTTGAAAGGACTTTCACACCTCCCACCTCCCCCACCATCTCCATCACAAAAGACCCAGCTTCACCCCAAACCACCCACGTACCTGCCTTGACGATCTGCGAACAGGACGTGCGCCAGCTATTTCAGAGACAGAAAATTAAAAAGGCTCAGGGACCAGACGGAGTGTCCCCAGCCTCTCTGAAATTCTGTGCTGACCAGCTGGCTCCCATCTTCACCCAGATCTTCAATAACTCCCTGGAGCTGTGTGAGGTCCCCTCCTGCCTCAAACGCTCCACCATCATACCGGTTCCCAAGAAGTCCCCAGTCACTGGATTAAATGACTACAGACCAGTTGCCCTAACATCTGTGGTCATGAAATCCTTTGAGCGTCTGGTACTGACCCACCTGAAGGACATCACAGATCCCCTGCTAGACCCCCTGCAGTTCGCCTACAGATCAAACAGGTCAGTGGATGATGCCGTCAACATGGCTCTACACTACATCCTGCACCACCTAGACTCTGCAGGTACCTACGCTCGGGTCCTGTTTGTGGACTTCAGCTCTGCGTTTAACACCATTGTCCCAGAGCTCCTCCACCAAAAACTGTCCCAGCTCACCGTGCCTCCATCCACCTGTCAGTGGATTACCAGTTTCCTGACTGACAGGAGGCAGCAGGTGAAACTGGGTAAGTTCACATCCAGCTCCCGTTCCCTCAGCATCGGCGCCCCCCAGGGATGTGTTCTCTCCCCACTGCTCTTCTCCTTTTACACCACTGACTGCACGTCGAGGGACCCTTCTGTGAAACTCCTGAAGTTTGCAGATGACACCACCGTCATTGGACTCATCCGCGACGGCGACGAGTCTGTGTACAGAAAGGAAGTGGAACAGCTGGTTCTCTGGTGCAGTCAGAACCACCTGGAGCTAAACCCGCTCAAAACTGTGGAGATGACAGTGGACTTCAGGAAGAGACCACCATCAACATCTCCTCTCATGATCCTCAACAAGCCAGTCCCCACAGTGGAGTCTTTCAGGTTCCTAGGATCCACCATCACACGGGACCTGAAGTGGACCTCACACATCAACATAATAAGGAAAAAGGCCCAGCAAAGGCTGTACTTTCTGCGTCAGCTCAGGAAGTTCAACCTGCCCCAGGAGCTGCTGATCATCTTCTACACAGCAATAGTCCAGTCTGTCCTGACCTCATCCATCTCTGTCTGGTTCGGATCCGCCACCAGGCAAGACAAGGACAGACTGCAGAGAACAGTCAGGACTGCAGAGAGGATCATAGGAACCGATCTTCCCTCCATTCAGGACCTATTCCGGGCCAGGGTCAGGAAGCGGGCCAGGAAAATCACCTCTGACCCCTCACACCCTGGCCACAATCTGTTTAGGCTCCTCCCCTCAGGTCGGCGTTACAGAGCGTTGTACGCCAAAACCACCCGACACAAAAACAGTTTTTTCCCCCAGGCTGTCGCTCTGACGAACTCTGTCTAGTCACAGTGTGTGAGTGCACTCACATAACAATAAACTATAACTCTGCACTTCTGTACATACTCACTGTAAAATAACCCCGGCTTGGTGTATATATTATCCTTTATTATTTACGATCTGATATTTATTTGTATTTTTACTTATTTTTGTTCTTATTTTTCTTTTTTTTCTTTTTTTTTTTATTTCACTTATTCAAGTTCTGTACTGGAGAAAAAAGTTTGCCGGAGTCAAATTCCTTGTATGTGACATACTTGGCCAATAAACTGATTCTGATTCTGATTCTGATTCTGATGCGCCTCCCTCCATACCTCTTGTGCTCTGACTCAGCTCGGAATCTACGTCTCCATTACTCTCTCGTTGCTGCAGCTGCCACTTAAACAGGTAAACTGTGTCGGCCTACTTATAGCTTTTGGTAAATGTGAACTATTATGTGTAACGTTACTTTCGCTGTGAAATATTCGAACCAAAGTCTAAGTGGATAAAAAGAGATGCAAGGTTTTTTCTTAGCAAATCTATCATCGTCAGCAGCAGACCTCTCAAGAGGGTCCATGTCCCTCAGTGGTCCTCCATTTATTCTGGGGTTACGTTCTAAAAATAACTGGCAACAGACTTTTTTTTTTTTTACAGTTATGGTTTAAGGTTTTAAAACCCCTCATCACACAGTTTATAAACTTATCGGACACATCTACCTACATTTCTCACTAGTCTAAATACGCTCAAACAAGGGCGTTTCCTGGACACAGGAACATTGAGGGCTGAGCTCCCACCCTCATGGAGAAATGAGGATTGTGCCACCTATTTATATGCCTAAATTATTTCAAAGTGTATTTATTTTCAAAGATAAGCATGACAATGTAACAAGATAGCTAAAACCGGTATTGATATTAAGGCAGGGTGATAAAAATAGTCAATAGGTAAGTTATTTTCATTTTTCTGTCCCTGATGAGCACAAGTTAGTCTTTAGTCGGGTTGCACGGTGGACTTACATTTCAGCTGCTCTCTTACTCATTCTCTGTCCTGACCAGGTTATCTGTAAACTGATTTTAACATCAGATTTGTTTTACTATAAAATGTTATTAAAGGGTAATCGTAAAAGGGATCTGAACTTTGCAACATGATCAGTGCTAAATGACAAGGTTGTAGCGCTGCTAAAAGCAAGCCACCAGTTATGGGTTGGGAGAAAGCTTGTAATGAGTGCATTTTTTTGCCGGGCTATCGAGCTGTGGCGCGATGGAGACGCAGATGAGGCACTTATTTTATTAAATATCTTTGCTGCTACAACTGGTTTTATCTTTGTGTACACAGGACAGTGTGCTTAAATCAGGGATTTCTACTCCATCTCAATCAAGACTGCTTCATGCCATACAGCGAGTTCCACCAAGCGCTAGAGGTGTGTCACACTGCAAGGCCCTAGATTTCAGTTTGTCAAATTGCACATCTAGCTGTAGCTGAACGCACCACAAGCCAACGTCACCAGTGAAACAAGCAACTGAAAGCCGACCAATGGATAGAACAAAGATGACAAGGAAAAGTAAACAAGCACCAACAGCGTTATCCTTTCATTTCTAGCTGTGAATCAAATAGCAAAAAGATCAGGAAGACAAAGACAAATTGTAAGACACTGCTTGTTCCTTAAAAATGAGCTTGAGTTAAGCTTTGTTTAGGATTATCCTAGCTAACACTTTCCTCACTGAACGCAATTTAGGGGCTGTTTATACGACAACAGTGCTGTTTTTTTGTTTGAATTCCCGGGCGAAAATGTTTAGATGGCAGGGCGAGTCCAGATGCATTTTTATTTGCAAATGATTAACTCTGATAATAAGTAGGCCTTCAGTTTCTTTATGTTCATGTTTAAAGAGGGCAGGCTTAGCCTTTATTTCAAAAGTCATGCATTTGAGATTGACCCTAATTGAGGGTACTCGTTTTATTTCATACAGCTGCAGGTTTTACAAAAAAAGATTATAAAGCAGCAGTCCTTGATTTTATTCTTATATGGCCTCATTTATCATTTTAAGCTTCAAATAATACACCTATTTGAATGGAATATCAAACATTTGTCCAGTAAATTAAAAACCTGCCAGTCACATTGTCTGGTGCCAATAATTTCTAGCGGAAACCCTGGTGTGTGACTTTTGAATAATATTGGGCTGAATTCTTTCAGGCTCTGGCAGGGACAGGCCTAACTTTTTAAAGCCTGATTTAGCTCTACCCTGTTGTATAGGACTTAGTTTGACTGAGCATCAACCAATGTATTTTCAAAACCAGTAATTAGGACAGGTAAAGGCTGCTATTGAAGGAACTTGGGTTAACTTAACATCTCAGTAGAGTCGAGAGCTAAATCTTGATGCTGTTAAAATGAGGCAGCAATTCATGCAAAACAAGTCCTGACCCAGCATTGAGAGCATATACTGTACAGTTCCAATTAGAGCTGGGTATCTCTTTAAATTTATAGAATAGATTTGATTCCGATTCTCAAATGCTAGAATCAATTATAAGAATCTAATCTATTTCACTTCCAAATTGGTATGGGTCAGTGCTATTGTTTTTTTTTGATCCGCTACCTCATTACATGACTAATTCAATGACGCAGTGCTCTTAAAATTGCCCCTCTGGACTTTTCCCTCCTATTCTAGCTATAAAAAAAAGCAAACAGTGTTAAACAATTAGATCAGTTTTTGACATCTAGTTCAATTTTTCTATTTTATTTTGCAATGCAGGACTAGTTTCATTAATAATAATTTTAATAACCCAATGTTACTATAAAATGTAAAGTGCAAAGCATAGATAGATATGATTGGGCAAATTTGAGTTACCAGCAGCATGCAGTGTTTGCCATTCATACTCAAATACTGAAACAATACAAACATCAGTACCAATAAATTAAGGTTAAAAGCTACTATCAATAGTAATAAAAAGGTGCACATTATGAGGGTCTATTGCACTGCCTTATGGCAGGCCGAATAAATTACCTCTGGAACCTCTTTGTCGTACAATGCATGGAGAGGAGACGGTCACTGTGGCTGCTTTTCTGAGCAGCCACAGCATCATACAGGGGGTGACTACTGTTGTTGATGCCTGACTTATGCTCATCATTCTTTTCTCCACCAGTACACCAACAGTAGTGTTCACCTATCTCCCCATCGCTGACATGCACTTCCTGACCAGTTTATCCAACCGGTTCTCCTCTCTGCTTGTCATGCAGTTTCCCCAGCACACGACAGCGAAAAATACAGCACTTGCCACAACAGACTGATAAAATTTATAAAGAATTTCCCTGCTGACCTCAAAGGATTTAAGCTTTCTTAGAAAGAAAAGTCTGTTCTGTCCTTTCTTGTATGCCACCTGACCATGAACCGGCCATTCCAGTTTATGGTCCAGATGAACTCCTGGGTATTTATAACTCTGCACCACCTCAATGCCTACACCCTCTATTACCACAGGGAAAATATCTGTTTTCCTCCTCCTAAAATCCACAATCATCTACTTGGTTGTTGAAACATTTAAAATTAGTCCATTGTTCTAAGTCCGCGATGACCCTCCTGTACTCCCCCACATCCCCTTCCTTCATACAAGCCACCACAGCTGTGTCATCAGAGTACAACACTGTGTCAGAGTTGGTGTTCCCTAGTCTGACATACTGCGGTCGCTCTGTTAGATAATTGGTGATCCACCCAATGAGAGCCGGTGCTATGCTCTGATACTCCAGTTTGCATCTGAGGATCTGAGGCCTGATGGTATTGAAGGCACTCCCGTGTTCTCACAGTATGCAAATCGCAGGGGTCTTTTGCTTGTCGCAACTGTGGCCCTTTTCATGACCATGGACATCAGGGCCCCTGGTTTGTAGTCTTTAACCCTGCACGTCCTCCTCCCCTTAGGCACAGGCACAATGCAGGATGTCCTCCACAAGTTCGGCACCTTCCCTGTTCAGAGACTGCAGTTGAAGAGCGTGTACAGAGGAACCGCCAGCTCTTCAGCACAGTCCCTCAGGAGCCTCAGTATTATCCCCTCTGTTCCCGCTGCCTTGACAGGATGCACTCTCCTCAGTTTCTTCTTCTGTCGACTACTTCACTCCTCCAAAGTGAAGTAGTCGACAGCAGCAGAGGTAGAGCAGCCGCTGGGTAGAGCAGAGGTGGAGCAGCCGGTGTGTGGAGCAGAGGAGGAGGCAGCAAAAGAGGCGAAGCAGAGCAGGAGGCAGCAGCAGAGGTGGAGCAGCCGCTGTGTGGAGCAAAGGAGAAGGCAGCAGCAGAGGTGGAGCAGGGGTGTCAATTAGTTAGCCATAATCAATGCAACAGAGTGGAGGTCCTTTCACAATTGATCAGATTGATTATGTGCCCTGGCTGCTTGGCCACAGGGATATCCCTTTGGCTGACTGGTTAGCGTGCATAACTCTAACCCGGGAGTTTTGGTATCAAATCCTACCCGGGCCCTTGTGTGTCTTGTCACATCAAAATGAACTGAAGCAAAATCACTCTTCACATGCAAGGGTTACCTGTGGAGTACCACTGTGCATGGACCAATTATTTTTACTAATATATATATATATATATATATATATATATATATATATATATATATATATATATATATATATATATATAAATACTTCCAATAGGTAAAATAATTAGACAGCATTGAATTAATCTCCACAGTTATGTGGATGATACACAACTATATGTATCCATAAATCCTGATGAATCCAACTAGTTAGGTAGTTTACAAGCATATCTCAAAGACACAACAACCTGTAGGACTACACTTTCTGCTTTTATATCGAGACACGACATAACTTTTTTTCTTTGGACCAGAAGCTTTAAAAAGGACATTGCTAAGTCAATCACTTCATATGGACAATTATAATTCTTTATCATCAGGAAGTCCACAAAAAGTCCAGCCGTGACGTAACAAATGCATGGACTGGTTTCTCAGTATCACTCCTGGACATGTTTCTAATTTTAGCAATTTTCTGGAGGTGAGAGAGAAATCTTGAAAACTGCTTTAACATGGGATTTGAATGTCATGTGTTTGTCAAAAAGGTTCTCTATGTTATTACCATAGGCCAATTTAAAGGAAAAGTTCATTTTTTGTCAACCTGGGGCTTATGTTTAACAATTACTATGTTCAGTTACTCAACCTGACAAGTCTGGAGCCACTTGGAGTGCTTTGGGAGATGTTTATATCCAGTCGCGATCAGCATTTATTCGTGTAATGGGAGTCAGTCAGAGCAGGAGACTTGTTGCTGTTTGCAGTAGCAAGTTCTGCCTAACCTATTGCCATACAATACAGAGTAAAAGTCCCGCTCAGAGGACAACCGGAATGTATGGCCATATACACGTTCATTAGACGTTTTTAAGACAAAAAAACGCTTGGTAGGTAGTTGTATTATTGACTCTAAATTGACCAGGGACAGAAGAAATAAGTAGGGATGCACCGATACCAATAATGGTGTTGGGGTCAATACTGTTCTTATGTACTTTATCGTATCAGTTAAAGGTAATGAATACCATGAAGCAATACTTATAATGTGGAAACTCTGCAATAATTTCACAGCAAATGTTTATTTTTTTCTCTTTAATTTTTTGTTTTTGTGATCATTGATATTAATATAAAAACAATTTAAAACTAATTTATCGTCATTTGTTCTACCAACTAAAGAAGAAAATAAAACCTGTCTTATAATTCATTGCATTTTTTTGTGCTGTAGAAGTATCAGTATTGGCACTCTGTATTAGCAAATATTCAAATGCAAGAATCAATATTGTATCGGTTTGAAAAATGTGGTATTGTTTTATCCCTACTAATAAGCAATTCTGAGCTCCAAGGGGAGTAGTGCTAATGATTAATAACAAAACAGGTCAGTAAAGTCCAGGTTTTAAAAAAACAAAAACTTTTCTTTTAATTCCATCAATATGAAGTGATTAACTTTGAAGCTTCCTTTTTAAAACTTCTGGGCCAAAGACAATTTATGTATTGTCTGAATTTAGAAGCAGAAAGTTTAGAGTCATCCAGGTTTTTAATGACTTTGACTTATCCCTATAATCTGCCTAACTGATTGGATTCATCGGGATTTATGGAGAGTCAGACGCTGTCCATCAGTGATGTTATCTTGGCCTGAGTCCTTCTTTCTCCCACCACCTCCAGTGGTTCTAGGGGCAACCCTAAAACAGGGCTACACTTACTGATTATCTTATCCAACCTCTTTCTTTCAGCTGTAGATCAGCTGCTGCTCCAACATATGACACCAAACGATTTCCACATCCAGCAATAAACCCCAAAGCACAGTGCTAAACAGGATCCAGATCCCTTCACACACAAGGACCACGTTCATTCAGTTCGAGCAGGTCAAAATTACAAAAAATGCCAAAACAGTTTCTACGTTTTTTGAGAACGACGTGATGGATATTTGAGGTGAAGAGTAAATATTCAAATGTTTAAATCTAGAGAAGTCAGTCATTTCATCAGGATCTTACCAGTTGCAACTCTTAACTGCTTTAGGCTGAAATCTGATTTTAAACATATGGCTTGCCTTTTTGTTGCCTCCCATTCAGTGACTTCCTCGGTGAAAGGGAGCCAATGGCATTGAATTCACATTACTCTCTCTCCCCCTCGTTATAAATAGGGAGGCTGGCTTTGTGCGCGTCTTCTGACAGAGGGAGAAGCAGAGCCCAGCTGCAGAGAGGATTCTTATCTTGCAAGAATGGACAGCTCAAATGCTCTGCACTCAACAGGTTTACTTTATAAGCATGACACTGAGTGACTGGGATGTGGCCATGAAAAGCGTTGGATTATTACAATCTGTGGGATACTTTCCTTGAGCAATGGCTACAACACTGCATCTGAAAAGACATAAGTGTGGCTGAAGACCTGGTTCTGGAAGTGGAGAGGTTAAGGTTGTTGCCAAAAAAAACAATGCCAGCCCCCAGAAAATTTCTGTTGGCATCCACCTCGCTGCCCCTGTCGCTGGGATGGGGCTGGAACCTGAGCTTGTATGTCGGGATGCTCTTTGGGCTCCTGTTGCTGATGCTCTTGCTCCTCTGGATGCTCTTCAAGCAGCTCAGGAACTCTGTGGGGAAATCGATGCTGCAGCCCGCTCGGTCTTTCAGACACACTTGTACTGATCAAAGGTTGCAGCGAGTGTTGTAAAAGACATGACTAAATCTGCCAACAAAAAAAAACAAAAACTTGAGACTTGTTGGAGAGCTTGAAGGTGCCTTTTCAGATTCATGTTTAAGATCCCTGATTTGCTCTTAAACATGTATGTTGCCTCACAAAATAAAAGATGGTATTTATAGAATCATTTGTCTATTCTTTAACATCTTCAGGTTAACTCTGACCTGGGTAAAGCAAAGAGACATATCTGCATGCTTTTTAGCTAATAAAAATACAGTTGATTTTGTGCAGCAGCCTTTTCTTTTCATTTCACTGGTGATCTTGGACAGCCGAGCCAAAGCAACTAAATTAGTGAGTAAAAGCACAAAGCAGAATTAAATCTGCATCCTGATTCATGATAATTAAAGTGACGCTTTTGGACGGAGGGGGTATCAATTTGCACTCCTCTCATCTTATTGGTGAAATGCCAGGAGGATGTGAACAGAGGTGTACCACTAATTTTCCCCGACTCCCTTGTCCGTGTCCTTGCCCATGTCGGAGAGCAGCACGAATGAGATCCTTGCAGGAAACCACAGCAAGTGCTTGCAGGTTTCATGCTGTTTTATCTCTGTGCAGGATGCACTAGTGGCTGTCTTACTGTACACTGCTGGATCAATTGTTAAAGCTGAAAATATAAACCGTTAGGTTAGATAAACTTGAGAAATGGAGCTCTTAATGTGGTTTAGCTTCAGTAATTAGTTAGATGTTGAAGCTGTGTCTTTTTTTTATGTCTGAGAGGAATCTATAGACTCCTAACCCTGAGGGAGAGTAGAGCCATTATTCTGACAGCTGATTTCCCTCCTGGAACAACATAATTAGTCTAAGTTTCATGGTTCATTAATGTGATATCTCAGGGTTGGAAACATTTCTCAAACGCTGACATGTTTGCATTAACTTAGACTAATAAAGTCGGGTAATTTGAAGGGGTTTAACTAATTGTTTAACTCTGTGACAGCAATCTTGTGATAATTGCTGATACAAAAGGCAATGATGCCATTTTTAAAGTTAGAAAAATAATCCAACTGGTTCAATTCACAAAGCTAATATATAAAGATATGACCATTGAGGCAATTTTCTCTTCTGACAGCTGGCAAGAAGGCGACAAAGAATATTTCCCCAAATGATTCCTTTACATCTTTTCTCTCAAGAATGTTTATAATAGACTGCCTGTAAACACTTCATACAACAGCATTTGTCGCACTAGCAAACTCTTTGGGGATTCCTTTTAAACAGGTTATTTCAAGAATAACTGCTGTCATTTTATCTGCTGATTTAAGCAGACCTGCAGATTAAAGATTTAAGGTTTTCTTGGATTCATATTTTCAACCCTGCTCTCTCATTTCAACTAATCCTCTGATATTGTAACAAAACATTTAGAGGTTGGATGTGTAATATCTTTTATAATTCAAAGAGTTTCGAGAATGAAAAACTAAGATATGACGCAACGTCCAGATGCAGATTATTTGGGTTATCAAACTGCAGTATAGTATAGCAGAGGTGATAAATGCCAAAATTCCAAGCAACGCATAAACACTAATGCATGGGAAATTTATTTCTATATAATACTTTCAGCTACAAGGCAATTAAATAGAACAATAAAAAGAACATTAAAACATTCTACTGTTTGACATTTAGCTTTGATTAACTTTGATTAAAATAAACTCAGTGTTTCAGCAGCTTTGCAGTGATCTGGAAGTTTTATTCCAGATAAGGGGAGCATAGAAACAAAAAGTTGCTTCTCCATGCTTGGTCTTGATTCTAGGGATTATTAGACTGGAACTAGAGGACCTAAATTGTCTGGGGGGGTTGGTATAATTACAACAGGTTTTCAACATACTTTGGTGCTAAGCTATTCAATGATTTATGAACTAGTAAAAAAAAAAAAGAAGTCTACTCTCTAAACTACATGAAGCCATTATAAGGATGTTAGAATTGCGGTGATGTGCTCTACTTTCCTGATTCCTGAGGACATAAGCAGCCACATTCTGGATCAGCTGCAGCTGTCTTACTGACTTTATAGGCAGACCTGTGAGGACATTGTTTCATTAATAGATCCGACTAAAGATATACTAATGGATGAGGTTTTTCAAGGTCGTGTTGCAACATTAGTTCTCTAATCTTTTTCTCTAATCCTCCTTGTCCTCTAATCAGGCGATAGAAAGCTGACGTTGTTATTGCTTGTATATGACCTTAGAGTTTCAGGTCGGAGTCTATCATTACACCTAGATTTTGGGTCTTATCAATAGCATCCAGCTGTATTACCCGAAGCTATGTGCTGACTCTTTATCATTCCTCTTTAGGTTCAAAGATAAATACTTCAGTTATGTATCTATTCACCTGGAGAAATTTATCACACATCTAATGAATTTATTGGCTCAATGCATTAGATGTGTGCTTGGATGGGTTCAAAGTCACCTGGTGACATTGTAATGTTAACCTGATTGTCCTCTGCATTGTTATGGTAACTAATCTAAATGGTTGTTATGATGTGGGCAAGTAGGAGCAGGTAGATATTAAATAGAAGTGGTCCCAGGATGGATTTATCGGGGACCCCCACATGTGATTTCTGTCTGTTCCGATTAAAAGTTGCCTATTGACACAAAGACATCTAAATCTAAACTGAAAATAAACGGGATGATAATCTAAATTGAAATATGTTGCATTCAAGAATTATATATCATAGTATGTTCTTGCATATTCATCAGATGGTGTAAAAAAGGCACTATTAATGTCATAATAGGAAAGGGTGTTGGGCAAAAATATGACAGGGCCTTTAGAATAATATTACACATATTACAAACGATAAACATGGAAAATATCCATGAAGAAACTACATATTGTTCTCTCTATTTTTTTTTAATGGGGCCTTTGGCATGAAATGAAGATCAAGCGTCACATACAAATACATTTCTGTGAATTATTCCCTAGATTAACTTGTGTTTTGTGGAATGAAATAATGTAAAGAAAAAATAATTGAACAAATATTGATAAGGAGCTCCAAAAAGGAAGAGAAAGTCTGTTTATTTATCTGTTTATTTATTTAGAGAGCAATCCTGCCCCCTGTCAGTGAAAATGGCATCACATGGTTTAATCTAGGAATGTAACAAAATATGGAAATATTGACATGCCAATATATAACAGTGTTTTAAGTCACAGTATTGTATCTATATTCAAAAGCAAAAAATCTTTTTTTATTGATATTTTATTTTTTAAGAATTTGGTGGCTTTCTTCACCTTCTTCGTTCCAGTGGGTCAAGTAGATCGAGTAATAAAACTGGATGTGTTACGTATGAAAAAGCTTTGAGTGTTTCAATTCTGTTTTAAAAATCACAATATATATAATCTTACTCAAAGTATTGTGATATACTGCAATACATTTTATTGTCCCCTTTGTATCATGATATTCCATCACCAGATTCCTGTTCATGCACATCCTTACTTTAATCCTAACAGATGTCCGAAAGGAAGGTTTTATTAATATTAAGTGTCACAGAAGAAGCATCTCAAGGTGGGTAAAGAGCTGTCGCATCTTTGCAACCATACGGGTGAAAAACATTTTGATGGCTTTGTGGCGGAACATCTTTCTGAACTTCTGAATTCTCTGCTAAAAACAAACGGACTCAGAATAAGGAAGTGGAAAACCAGCTTCAACCAACTGCTTTCTCGCACTAGTGTCATAAAGAATAATTTGAAGAACTTTGCAAGAGCCTGAAGAACACCATCCCAACAGAGATGTTTGGTAGAAACATCAATGGTGTGGTGTGGGGTTTTTCAGCATTATAAGAAAACATTATCTATAAAAAATGCAATCTTTGAAGTCTTTGGATGTTTGTCGAGCAGGAAACAAGGTTACACTTACAGTCATATAATTGGATTGAACTTATACAGCGCTTTTCTAGTCACTCCTGACCACTCTAAGCGCTTTACATTGAAGCTACATTCACCCATTCACACTCACTTTCATACACCGATAGCCAACGTGGCTCGACGATGTACAATTTTTGGGGTTAAGTGCTTTTCCCAGGGGCACATCAACATGTGACTGGAGGAAGCTGGAATATGTATGAGAGAGGTTTTTTTTTGCTATTAAGAGAGAACCAGGTAATACTTGTTCAAATGGAGCCTGTTCTCAGCTTAGAGAAGGTGACAAACAGAGGCCGTAAGTGGCAGCTGGGGAGCCATTTTGACTGATGATGGTGCTTATTGTTTGTCAGTCAGCACCGGACAAATGAAGCTGTCTGCACACAGCTCTGTAGCCCAGCTGTCGAACGGAAAAGCTCTCATGAAAACACTCACTAATGTTGTTTTGATACTGAAATGCTTGGAAAGTGAAACCAACCACCAGAAGTTTTCAATTTTCTGTCCCCGTATTATCTCTGAAAAACTGTCTTCTTTTTTCAGGTAGGTAGAACAGAATTCATGTTGGTTTATGCGAAGAGCGACTGAAAAAACACTTTATATCACCTTGACAATGTGATACTGAGGATTAGTATGTTGATGATCTTTTCTCTACTATAAATCTCAGTTAATCAACCTTATTTCTAATGCATTAATCAATCATATATGGTGGCCCTGAGAGACAAAACACATGCAAACTTAAATGTACGATGTTCAGTGTACCCTAATCGGGTATGTTTCTTCCTGTTTGGAATTTGGATCTACTTCTTCATTTGCTGAGACAACTGGTAACAAAAACTCATTACTGCCCCTAGTGTCCTGGATCACTTCCATTGTTGGGATTTGCATGTGTTGTATCTCTAGAGGCCACCATATTCAGAAAATTTAATTCACAATGTTGTTTGTGAAAGTTCAAATAATAAAAATTTTGACATTTTCAAACCAAATTTTTAAATAAAAAAAAAAATATCAAGAGAAACGGACTTTATGAAAAAAAAACAATAAACTCAGAATTATAATTCAATGCTGTGTGTTTTATAAGCCAAAAATACAGACACCAATGAGATTATTTATTTAATTACCTTGGAATCTAGGTTACCTCACAATAAAGCCTAAGACCGCAAATCTAAATTATTCAGTACAGACAGTCGTATTTACAACTAATGCTTCTGTTTCATGTTGTACAAAAACCGATGGGTTCTTCATGCTTAGTGTTACTATTCAGTTACTCTATATAAGCAGAGAAATGTATTGCCATTAAAGGTCTCCTTCACAGAAAATCATGATAAACAGTTTTTTTCAGTACATGAGTCAGTGCAAGTATAAGCATGCTGAATGTGAATATTTTCTCCAAACTCAATGCCCTGCATCGTTTAGAGAAAGAAAATAGACCTCGTTGCTCTGTTTGCTCTGTAATTTAGACAATATACTGTTGACAGAGCAATGGTAATGTTTGGTTAAAAAAGTTAAAACAAGGCTCCAGTCATTTGTTAACACAGCTGAAACCACATGGATTTAGCGAACCAAATAGAAAACAATGTGTCTGCTACTGATCCATAGTCATCCATCTGCCAAAAGAACTTGTTCAAGTCTGTGTGGAGTGTATTTTACACTCAGTGCTGCAGACAGAGTGCAAGTGATATGCATGTACAAAAGTCAAATCAGCAGAGGCAAAGATAAACATCTGTCAACATTTGCTATGCACAATCACATGCACGTAAAGCATCCTCTCCGGGTACTGTCTGCCAAGCCCTAGCACATCAACCAATATTGTATATCCATACTTATCATAATGGATAATTAAATATAACGTACATTTTGAAGTTTAAAATGAAAATTTGCACACCTTATTTTGAATTTTACTGAAATACATATATAAATACTCCTCCCCCTCAACAAACACAAATACAGATACAAATACCGGCTTCTTTTCGAACCCCTAATTTTTATTAAAAATTTACTAAAAAACAAAAATCATGAAGAGATTTGTAGACCATACTATTAGACACTCATTAATACAGCAGGGAGAAAAGGGGAATTGGGGGTGATTTGCACTTTACTTTTCATTTATTTTAATTAATACTCAATCCAAATCTATCTAAAGTATCTCACATTAGCAAAGATACCTCTCAGTTGAATCTGATATGCTTGTTTTTAGCCGTAGCACACTTGTTTATCGTGAAAGAAGGAAATAGGTTTAATGTCAGTGTGGGAGTATGTGATGTGAAACGGTGCCCTCCGTAACCAGATCGTCTTCCTTATGGTGTCAACACTCTTAACGTCTCACAGGCGCTTACTTTAATTAAGGTTCGCAGCAAAGGAGACAGCAGTGAAGATATGTGAGCTATCACTTTGCTCTGCTGGGCTCTCTGGTCCCATCAGGAACCTTCTGTTTGGGCCCTGTTTGCTTTAACACACACTCACCTCGGGTTCACCTGCCTGATAGGATGTCAAAAAGTAAATGGTACTAAAGGCAAAAGAAGAAATAGCATCAAAGTACAATGACAGATTGATGATTTATTATTCAAAATATGAGCATATTTTGAGCTCTCATCCATCACAATGAAAGAATAATAGAAAAATGAGATTGATCACCTCTAGACATTTGATCCAAACAGTAGTTGCGGCTCATAAGCTCTACTTCTACTCTCTAGGTATAATTTTACATATTACCCTACATGCAATAAATTTACCAATGTTACATTACATCTTAATCATTGAATATATCATGGGTTTTTCAAAATACATTTCCAAAATGTTTTAGCATTTGAAAAATGTCTTAAATATTTGCATAAAATACATAAAATCTACGTTCAGTGGTTAGTGCTAATTTGTTTTGTTACGCATATTACTGTATTCTAATAAATATTTTCAGGGAATTTGTTTAGTTTGGTAATGCCTATTCCCAAAGAAATAATCAATTATTTAAAAAAAAATTTATTTTAGTGGAAGGTGTTTTGTGTGTCATTTAGCGTCATCATTTCCCTGTCTGTACAGGGGAAAAGCATAGCATTACTTTAAAAGCTCTAACGGTGAAAATATTAAAAGCTGTCAGATTATTGATTCTAGGCTTTGTGTGAAATTTGTTGTACATCCTCACATAGAGTCAAAAACATCTACGCTGTTTCTCTAGAGAAAAGAGGCATCTGTCTAATTGTTGCCTTTTAAAAGACACACAGAGGTGATTGGATGCATGGGATCAGTATCTCTTGTTTCACTGGTGTGGAGTGAAATGCAACACTTCCAGGAGATGGGGTGAGTGTCCCTTACATGCTTTCTCCTGTGAGGAGGAGCTTTAAAGGGCATAGTAATGACAAAAGAACCCACCTGAGCCACAGATCGACTGTGAGGAGAGGAAGACACATGCCTGTTGGTAAGAACAGAAACCTGTTTCCTTGATGCAAAGTGTCCTTTAATTAATTGTGTTCAGGCATGCTAACCTATCAAGAGGAAGTTTAATCTGTTTATCTTCCTTTCAGTTTAAAACATTCATCCAATCGCCTCATTGTCAACTAAGATGGTAAGCACTGTTTTTAATTGTTTCATTTTCAATTGAAAGCAATAAAAATGTTTTTGTAGAGCCAGCTTAATATCTTCTGTTCTACTCCTCTATCTGAGATCTGAGAGATACAACAAGGCTAACCTTTATCTTTGACTAATGAACTATCTTGCCACTAAAAGGTCATTGACCAATCACCTTAATGGCACTGCCATTCAAGAGTCGTCCTCATTTCCTTATTCAGAAACCTTTCTTTCCCCAGGCATTGTCGGTTCCCCAATTTCTTTTAATTTGCTGCTACAGCACTGTGTATGTGTAGACACACTAGCCTTCGGATGATCCCTATTTCACGGTTAAAACTTTCCACAAAGATGTGCTCATTACTAAAACAGGAGTTTTTTCTCCTGCAGTATACGTACATTAACAGAAGAGAGAAAAGGAGCACCATCATCTGATACACTCGATTTAAGCTGTTAAGACACCTCAGACTCTTTGATGAGGATAAGTAGCAAGAACTAAGTTTCAACTGATGACATTGACCTAATGTGTTCCATCTTCAATTACATATTCAAGGAAACACTATGTAGCCTGTCTGGGTTTGTAGTGTCCGAAATGGACTGAAGTTTACTGTTACAGGTGTGAGATTATACTGCCTGGTAGCTCTTTGGCTAATAGAGAAACTGTTTCCTACTTCTATGATTATCATGGTAAATATACATTTTGTACCTTAATCTTTTGTCAGAACTATTCTATGTATCTAAAGTTAATTGAGTGTCTTATTTTTCACCAGAACCCTAAAAAAAGAGGGATAGGAAACAATATTTTCCACTTAGTCCTTCTATAATACTTTTTTTGTCTTTGCTGCATTTGAGGAAAAGGTTTTATTTCTTTTCATGCGAATTCAATTTTCTCTTGTAGACACTTTTGAAGATTAGTACGATAGGGCAGATTTTTAACACCCACAATGAAACCAAAGATGGATTCCTCCAACGGGATACATAATTGGAAGTTTTGATAAAACACCATCAGTGGTTTTAAAACTCATGAGACCTTTGATGTTAACAAATAGAGCAGCCCTTGTTATTTGAGGTATTTTTCAGCATTTATCATTTGTACATTCACAGAATAAAGTGTTTATGTAGAAAATTTATTACTTCCAGGAATATAAATTGCTTTAAAAACCATCCAGGGCTAAAGTGTTATCTCTAATGATTGCTTGCATCATATTAAACACTAAGTGGGTCTTTCTACTGAGTTAGTGTTCCATGTTGAAACATTTCTGGTGGGGGGAAAAAAATCACATGAACATTAGTGTTTACTTTTGCTGTGGTTTTAAAGAAATGATAAAAATGACAAAGCTCATGTATATCTAAAAATTATGTTCATCAGTCTTCCCTGTTGCTGTTTACAGGAGTACAGAGGCAGCGTTAGACCTTTTGTTAACTTCAACGCAAAAAATGATGCCGAACTACTCCATAGGGCCATGAAAGGAATTGGTGAGTTTTTAATTGATAAATTGGGGTTACTTTTGATCATTGGGCAGAGTAGTCATCTTCCAATCAGACGGTTGTAGGTTTGATTCCTCCTGTCACATGTTAATGTGCCCCTGTCAATGTGCAAGGCCCTTAAACCCAAGTTGAATATTACTGATCTGGATATCCTACTATAAATTAATGTGTGAATGAGTGAATGTGGCTTTGAGTGGTCAGAAAACTAAAAAGGCACCATAGAAGTTCAATGCATTTAGAGCATACTTAAATCTTGTTTTATTTCTTTTTACAGCTCATTTTATTGAGTGCTAGTTACTTTATTTAGTTTATAGACATCAGAGCTAGATTTTTTAACCAACATACACATTGGATCTTCTCTAGACTGTGATAACAGGTATATATTTAAATAAAGTTACTTTTGTGGAAATATACTCTGTCATGGTAATTCTGACTTGTTCTTTTTCCAGACCTTTGTTAATCATTTATTCAGTTTAGATACTCTGGATATGTCTGGATTTTTTTATCTGTGGTTTTAGATTCTGTGCAGGTGGAAGGATTTTTGCTCCTACTTTTGTAGGCTTCCTATATCATTACAACATAACAGTTGTTATGATGCGTGACCATGGCAACAAAGTGTTGTTTTCACAAGTTTGATCATCTTATCATCTCAAAAGCTCAAATAATTCCTGAACTATAAGGACTTGGAAAAGGAGGCTTTATGGAAGCAAAGCAGGACCAAACATCACAGAGAGTATAAAACAAGTTGAAAACATCTCTACCATTGATCACAACAGACAAGGATCATATTACAGACTCCAAAGTCCCTCTACTCAGCTTTCCAGCCATATGGCAAGGTGTACATTTTAAGAGGAGGAGCAAAATCAAATTAGGTGGATTAGCAGTGCATGCAAACAACTGATGGTGTATTGCAGGATATGTTACTGTGGAACATTGCCTCTGCTGCCTAGAGAATCAGCTCTTAGCATGCCATGAGACTCATAAACTGTCAAACAGCAACAGTCTTCAGTCAGAGCCTCTTCAGATTTGTTGCAAGAGTGACTGTTACTGGAGATCCATCCAAGCATCACCATCCACAATGACTCTTTAAAGATGCTTGGATGATATGAGTTATAATCAAATTTAATTCCCAAATTTTCACTTCTATGTGTGTGTCGGTAAAGTATGAGTCAAAACATATTTCCACAATGTGTTCTTTAAAAACAGACAAATTAACAGTGTGAGGTTCCATAATAGGTAAAATGGTAAACAGTCCAAAAATGCTACAGTGTCCATGGAAATAATAGTAAAGGTGGTTTCTATTTTTTCAATCAGGAGATAAGGCATTGTCTAAATACCTTTTAGCCACAATTTCCCCTAAAAAGTGGCAAATGCAAGTTTAACAATACCTTTGCTTGATCATGATATATGACAATGACACTGTAAAATTAATTTCCAAAGGAATAACTTAAGGTACTTTTCTTTTGTAGGACTTCTGTTGAAATAAGCCTGCATAGAGTCTCAGTTCATATTTCAGTTTTAAATTTCATGATTTCAAAAACGGTATCTTTTCTCGGGTTTTTATACCATCTAAATCCCAAGCAAATCTAATTAATTCTGAAAAACACATTTAAAACATACATTTTTGAAGAAAAAAATCCCTTTAATTTAGAAAGACTGAGCTTTTTCATTTTTTTTTCCAAGTGAAAGCAATATACTTTCCGTACCAGACTGCATTCCTGATATATCTGGTGTCTGTGTCACAGTCTGAACAGCGATGCCCCCTGCTATGAACAGTAAGTTAAAATGTTCCATTCAACAGGAATGCAGCTGCTGTCATTCTCTCATTCATAACATCATCACAGGACAGTCTAAAAGTTTAAACCAATCAGATGAATCATTTTCCTACCTGATTAACTTTGTTATCAGAAACACTTCGAGACACCTTGATGAAGTGGCTTTTTATTCCCTGTTACTGCTATGGCTTAAATGTGTTTTTTCCATTTGTCCTTATAGTTCTTCGGCAAAATAGTATTTTAAAAACAGAATCGGTTTTTGGTTGGTGAGAAATCTGTTCTTCTGTGGTATCCTTTTTTGTCTAGCAAAGTAGTCAGCCATTTTACATCTTCTCTTAAAAAATGTATATGTAATAAAGATAAAGGTCTGTGTCTTTTGTACAGCTATACTTCATCAGACGGTGGGAATCCATGTCAAATATCATCTCCATTATAAGGACCTTATTTCCTGTTTTTAAGAAATAGGAGACAAAGGTCTATTTGTTGTGACATAGTCTTTTTTTCATCATTTTGAGGAACGATGCAAAGGGAAATTATGATTTATCAAAGCGTCATACTTTCAATACTTATAATTTTATGTAAATTATGATGCTATTTCCCCTTTAATCAAGTGCATTTGTTAAGCAGGCTATCATATTGGTATCATTAGGAGGCTTAATAAAAGCTAGCATTAGTTATTTGATTACTTACATGTTTTTTGATTAAGTAATATTGTGATTGTTTATATTACACTGTTTATATTACACTGTTTATATTACACTCTGAACCCTGAATTACTGACTGTCTGCATTATGGTCATATTCATTAAACCTTAGAAAATACTGTAAATCTTTTACTGACTGGAGCGAGTCTAAGTTTGTTGTATTTGGAGCATTTGAGTACATACATAAATAATTTGGAATAGCTGAGTCACGTTATAAAATAATAAAAGAAATGCATGTCTTGAAATAGAAAATATTAATTCTTCCTATCCTTCATCAAAATACTGTGTTCAGATTTCTCCTATTAAATTTACTTTCTAAAACTGTGTTGCAGGTACAGACGAGGACGCGGTTCTCATGGTTCTGACCGCCCGTAGCAATGATCAACGTCAGCAAATTAAAGCGGCTTATAAAAAAGCATATGGGAAGGTGAGTTACGGAACGTTAGATGGAAAAGTAGCAGCAGTTGGTTGTCAATAGTGCTGTGTTGAAAAAAACTAAAGAATCAATTCTTATAGAAATCGAATCTAATCGATTCACAAGTTCAAAAATCTATTTTTTTAATTTTTTTTAGAATAGTTTGCCCTTTTTACAACTAAATTAGGAAGGGGAAGTCTTGTGTCTGATAGGATTAACAGCTTCCCTTGGTAAACTGTTATTCATCCAGTGTTAAGTCATTGAATTACAGGTATATAGTTAAAACAACAGCTTAAAAAAACGTTTTTAATAGCACTGATCGATATCAATATTGAACTGAATCACATTAAATCGGATGGATTTGGATCATGATAATCAATTATAACTCTTAAGAATCGGAATCAAATCGATTCTTGAAATTTGAATCGATACCGAGCCCATAGTTGTCACAAACAATTTGTTTCACTTGAAGTTCTCATCAGGATAAGCATAGCCACACATTATTTAAGACAATTAAAATGGAAGAAACCCCCCCCAAAAAAACTTTTAAAGCCCAAATGTGATGTAGTTTGGGATTTAAATCCTTAGAGTTGATTTTTTTTAAATCCTTCTGTTTACCATGCATCCATCCATTTTCTGAACCGCTTATTCCTCAAGGGGTCGCGGGGGGGCTGGTGCCTATCTCCAGCTGTCAACGGGCGAGAGGCGGGGTACACCCCGGACAGGTCACCAGTCTATCACAGCCTCTGTTTACCATTATATCTTAAATCCAGTACACATTATTGAAGAACAACCCAAAAGGAATTCATTTTTACTCAGTTGAGATTTATGAGCATCCTTGCCTAAAGTTATTATTTTTCTATTTATTTATTTATTTATTTATTTATTTATTTATTTATTATCCTGCATAAATTACTGTGTAAATGTTAATTAAATAAAAACACTTGTTGCCTACAGAAAGAGAGTTGGGTGCTTACATGTTTTTCTGAATGTTCATATATCTAATTTTAATTAAAAGAGGATTTTCACAGAACAATGAGCAGTGTTTTTGTTGTCACATCACTGATAATAAAAATGAGAAAAATCTCTCGACTCTATGTTACAAACTAAATCCCTGAACCGTTATAAAAAATATATAAAAACTTCTGAGTAACTAAAGCAATACTTTTCCCCCAATGTCCACAATAAAGGTTTTATGTCTGTTGAACCATCATTGAGGAAAAAAACAAAACAAAACAAAAAACAGGCAAGGCAGTCTCCATGGAACAAAAAGCTGTGCAGGAACATGGACATTTCATGCCCCTCCTGTTCTATCTCACTGTCAATTTGTTTTATAGCTACCTGTGGATGTTATTACTGGGTTTTCTAGCTGAGATAATCACTGCCTCAAGTATAAATAGACCAAATAGTATAAGGATAAACATGAGAAGATTGCAAAGCCCCCCCAAGGAATATCTTTAAATATTATATTTCAGCAAGAAGCCTTTTTGTTCATATCACCATTTCAAAGAAGTTTTATTGCGTCATAGAAAAATCAAAATTTGCCCTGAAATGGTCATTTGGAAGACAAAAAAAGATATACATTTATTGACTTTTCAGAGATGTCTAACACTGTACAAAAAATTAAAAAAAATAAAGATAAGGTTACTGTGTAAAAGTGGATTATTAGACTTTAGAAAAATACATTTGAGGGAATATCATCAGAGCTATTATTATTAACCATTAGCAGTGTCCTTTAAATTCCTTCTATAAAATGCCAAGGGGAATTCACTGTAAAATACAAAAATAAATGATGTTAAGCCTTTAGTCTGTGTGAAATGCAGAAAACAGTCTCCAAACCTTCTCTTCTCTCTACAATACTATTGAAACGTTGTTTTTGTCTTAGTTTCTTCTCTTAAGTGTTTCAATGATTCTTATCTTAGACTTTATGATTTGTTCTCTCTCCATCTGTCTGTCTGTCCGTCCATCCATGCATCCATAGATTTGTTATAAAAAACTGAGATCAGTAAAAACTGGTTTCTATACGCATATTTGTGACATGTAACTCAAGCTCTCTTTTTTCATGTTATGTCTAGACTTTTAATTTCATTATTCCAACCTACATCAATCATTTTGTCAGGATGACTAACACAATATGAGTGTAGATTTCTCTACAAATGCATTTATTAATGATTTTGGTGCTCTTGTTATTATTCACTCTTTGACTGCAGGACTTTGTCAGCGCACTGAAATCTGAGCTCGGTGGGCTGTTTGAGAACCTTATTGTGGCATTGATGACACCTCCAGTCTTATATGATGCGACTCAGCTACACAAGGCTCTAAAGGTAACTAAAAAAAAAAAAAAACCACCAACAACTTCAGTTTGTACATGTTTCAGGTTTCATATGCAAATTATTCTCAATTCACAAACCACGTTTAGGTTTTGACCTTTTCAACCTAACATTTTCTAATTTAGTGTTGGTATTCCCTAAAATAACTAATCTGTTTTTATTAAATTTATTCTGAAGTGACATTTTTTCCTCATAAAAACCTATTCTGTCCTAAAAATGGATAACATTCTAAACCTTTGGCTCATTTAGTATGGGCTCACTGACTTATGAATCGGAAAATTGGTTCACATCTCCACCGGCCGTCTGGCTGCAGCTGCTCTCCTTCAAACAGCAGAAATACGGTTGCAGATGTGCTGCTTTAGTAATTCAGTCATGAATAAAAAAAAAAAAAAAACAACACTAAAATTCAGAGGAGTAAAAAAAGGAAAGATGGGAAGAGAATGTTAGTCAATTTCTTAAAGTTTGAGATGTATGAATGGTGCAACATTTGGTGTATTCACAATCCAATGATGTGATAGTCCAATTATGATAGTTTACAAGTTACAAAAGGGACAAAACGTTTTAATCATCATATTTTTTGATTTACTTTTTTTGCTTTATGTTCTTACAATACCTTAAATAGGCCATTTCCATTGACCTGATTCCAGAGTTGGTTCGGTGCTAAGATCTGAAGATCTGGCATACCGTAAGTTGAGTTATCTAACCAATTTTAACCAGCCCACAAGTTTTATGTATACAGAAGGACAAATATACTTTATTTTAATTGCCTAAACCTAATTCATATATATAATTTAAGTTGATTTGAACAGATTTTAAACACTAAAGGGAAATGTAACATGCACATGAACCGAAATTATGTTATTCTGATGGGTATGCTGTTTTGTCAGAACACCGATTCTTTGCTTTTCTACAGCCCAAGCACCCGTTTTTCGGTTCGAATTTAGTGCTCAGAAGAGCACTAACTCGAAGCTGGACTAGACGGATGTTTTTTTAAGAATTTTTTTTCTTCCCTGCCCACAATATGACGCACCCAAGATGTCGGATGAAATCACAAAGGCTTAGTAGTAAGGAGGAACAAAAAAACGATATTTTGATTTGAAACAAAGGAGGCCAAAAATGAGAAGAGTTGATCCATCTTGGTGAGACCCGATGTTTTCTAGCTCTCGGACTTCCTGAGAGTCTTTCAAGGTTTTTCTTAGGATTTTGGCATCTTTTAATTCATTTTTATGTCCACCTATGGATGTAATGGCACATAAAAATCCAAGTTTGGTGCATATTTAGTACACTGTAATCAATAAAAAAATATATATACAAAAATACGGCATTAAGTAAAGAACACTTTTCCTGAATTCCTTCACTTCTTTTTCTGAAATTAATTTGATTTTGTTATGGTCTATAACTTAAAAAACAAGAAGTTATATAACTAATATTAGATTTGATTAGATCTTCTTAAAAATAAATAAAATAGAACAAGCAGCTATAACCAGAGTAGAAAAACAATACAATCATTTGTAAACAGTGTTAATGTCTTACAATATTTAAATAATATTTTGCTCATGTTTTAGAATAAAACATACTTACATAAATCCATTGGAGTTGTTTTAATTTTTCAACAACCAAGTCTCCCAGCTATACATGAATGCGGCATGGGCTGGCAGCTGTTGGAAAAATCCCTTTTCATGAATGGGGATTCCACCAACTTATCCAAAATAAAATAAAGAGTTTGGGCTGATTGGATGATACTGGTAGCAATGTGGATGTCAGCTGGTTTTCTCTAGTATGAGTGATTTTTCCCCCCCATTCATTTTGACATTGTTTCAGTTGTCAAGTCAGTGCAGTGCAGAGATGGTACTGTTAGACTACTAATATTTACAAATGTAAAATAATGAAAAATAATTCAACAGAAAAGGGGGTAGAGGAGCACTAACTGGACTCCAAAGTATAGTGAAGATAGAGGTGCTCTTTGGATGGGAAACTGACTGCCAAGAATCAAAAAGAACTCCAAGGCACTCTCAATTGATAAACTTAAAAAGCCTTTATTGTTATGGCTTGGTAAAGTTAGCCTCTAAAAATGAAAGTGAAAAAAAAGGTAAACTCTTTGGTATTAAAATATTAATTCTTGTCTGTCACACTGTGCTATCTTGATCTTATCAGTGACTTTGTGACACGACCTTCATGACAAATAGATATATAACATGATCATTGTTTGAATTCAGAAGCCTTATTCATGCCCAAATTGGTTAAATGTTAGAGCTGGGTAGTTTAAAATGTTGAACCATATTTGTGGCAAAAGAAACTAATGTCCAAAAAAACTAACTAAATAAATAAAGTTTATGTCCTTAAAAAACTTGAATAGCTATTAAACTGAGCAAAATTCTGTTTTCTTGCAAACAGAATTTGAGGAAATGTAAGACTCAAGACGAGCTTGTTATTATATCAAACATATATTACCTTTAGTAGTTAATTATAGGATTACTAATCTTATACTGTACTATAAAGTTCCATTTTAATTGATTATTTTAGTCGAGATATTGAGAGACTGAGACCTCTCCCTGCAAAAGCACAGTTTCGTTTTGTTTCATCTTCTGCCATTTGCTGAGCAAATCTTCAACTTTATCCTTTGCCACTATAAGCCAAAAGATGCTTTTTGTGAGCTTTTGACAGTTCTGAAAACTTCGACAGCAGTCATAAAGTAATTCAGCAACATTAATGCTATTTTCTATATGTCATTATCTTGTTTTCATATCAATGATCATCTTAATGATAATAGTGACATGGCTTAATGCTGTTTGTTTGTATTCAAAGTGGTTCTAAAGCATTTTAATTTCAAATGGAAACAGGTCTTAGAGCCTTTGTATAGCTTATGAAACCTTTTTAGGGCTGAAAATGTCCCAGGATCCCTGATAAATGGGCAAATGCATCCCATAATAAAGCCCTAAAATTAAGACGGGTTTTGTCTGCTCACTCATGAATGTTAAATTAGCTCCGTTCTTATTGGTCGGTTTGCCCCAATGGCTCTATGAACCCAGGGTTAATAGTTCTTTAACCAACATTTTATAATAAAACGAAAATATTATTAAACTACCTTGCCAGGGTATTGGGTAAATCTCTTTGCTGATGTCTTCGTCTATCTAATATTCGTAAAATCAGGATTCATTATAATGCTTATTGTCAGATCTGCAGCTGATTATGAATGGTGCACATCTTAAATTAAAAAAAAGATTGAAAAGATCTTCCTGTAGTGGGTCTGTTTCATAATCTTTTCAATATGGCACTTGTTCACCACAGTGAAAATCATCTATCATGAGGTGTCACGTTTATGTTCTGACTGGCCTTTCATTTTTCTCTCTATCTCTTTCGCATCTATGTAGGGTCAGAGGTTGAAATTGTTGTTCTTCAGAGCTTCACATCCACATCTTTATGTCTTCTCATCTTTGGCATTAAAGCTGAAGCTTTTAAAAACAATTCTTCTTGATACATTTACTGCTTTACAGCATGAAGACATTAAGCCTTATTTTTTTTATATCCCTCTGAAGGACGATAACATTTTTAGAGTCGTCTGAAGCGCCTTTATGTTGTTTCATACTCAGCTCCTGCATGGATGTACTCTGTTTGGTTTTCCAGGGCGCAGGGACTGATGATCAAGTACTGATTGAGATCTTGGCCTCCCGGAGTGGTGAAGAGATTAAAGAAATCATCAAAGTCTACAAGAGAGGTGATGTAATGAGACAGACCAGAGCAGAGAAACATCATTACTGGGACTCCAGTCAGGGAGCGAAAACCATGATGGATTACCCCCTAAAAACATTCAAATCAGTTTTGAGATTCCCCATAATAGACTTGAAAACGTTTTTTTAACTTGGTTTAAATCATCTAAGGATGAGATTTTGGAAGGTTTAAGTTGGTTTGATTGTAATCCTCATATGGGACCAAGCATGTCTGCATGCAGCTAGAAAGGAAGCTTTCAACCACTGCACAGTAAGAGCCCAGATTTTAATGTCTTGCATCATCTTTTCCTTCTACATTTTTGCTATTAATATAAAAGAAACAGAAGTCTGATGCCAAGGATCAGAGCTGCTCTGCTTGATTCTTTTCACATAGCATAGAAAAAAGGTCTAAAACTAAAGGGATCTGTTTCTCTGATCTAGAAAAAAAAGTTCTGCTAATCAATAAATTAAATCACTCCTGTTGTAGCTTACCTGCAAACTGGAGGACAGCCCACTGCTGTTTGCATCCATAAACAACCATAGTGAGCCATGAAGCTGAGGTTCCTTTTGTGCTTTTTCTCATTTTACCACCAGAGTTTGGGGGCAAACTGGAAAAGGATATCAGTGATGACACCGCAGAGAACTACAGGAGACTGTTGGTGATCCTGCTGCAGGTAGGGAGCAGACCAGCTGGGAATACATTCCTGTCATTATAATGAGGGTCTCTGCTGATTTCATTACAAAGCCATGAGATTTTTAAATCTGAAACTGAGAAGTGACTGACTGTGGGTTTTTTTTTTTTTACAATTTTTTTTACTCAAGATATTAAAGTAATCGCAAAGGTTCTGGTGTCCTCTCAAGAGCATAAAATGTTCATAGAAGTACTTTGAGCTCATCAACACTGACCGACTTTTGCTTTCTGTTTGTCACCTCGACTCTGCTTCTGCACCTGCTGGTCCCCTTCACATTTCTAACCTTGTGTGTTTGCAAAGGGGAGCAGGGAGGAGGGAGTGGAAGAGGATACAATCGAAAATGACGCCAAGGTAAAAAAATACTAACATTTACATTCTAAGATATGTTTAGACTGTAGACTGTTTAGATATGTATGACTGTTTTGGTTATCATCAAACATTTATCAGATTTTACATAAATATGGCATAAGATTATATTTAATATAAATGGAAAATTAGTACAAGTAGACTTAGCCAGAGTAGAAAAAATATAACTTAATCACTTAAAAACAGTCAGTGTTAATATTTAGAAAGTTTTAAATAAAACCTTGCCCATATTTGAGAATGAAACATGCTTTGCTCCTAGTGATTTTAGAATTTTTGACAACCTAGTTTCCCAGCTGTTCTTGAATGCAGGATGGACATCTTTTTAGAAAAGTATTCTAATCAATGCAGATTCCTCTGACTTCTGTTTTTGAACAATTTTGAACAATTGACGCAGCCAACGCACACAAAGCGCTGCAGAGACTCTGTCGGGCCTCTGACAGACTCATCTATAGACTTTACATGAAATCTTGCTGCAGTTGATGCTGACGTTTGGGGTGTTAGGGTAAATGCGTGTGTAAATGCACCATTGCATCGCTAGTGCTAATGTCTTTTATTGGTATCCTCACAAACAAAACTTACACAGACAACTTTATATGTGTCTGTAAATTAAAGGTGGAGCCAAACCCAAATACAGTATTCAGAAAGGCACAATAAATATGTTTTTTTTTTTACAAATATGTGTTTCTAGCATATACTTTATGAAATATTTGTTTTCAGGAGCAATACAGAACGCTAGCAAGATGCCACCCAAGAAGAGAGTCACTGCAACAAGATTCCCTGCACCTCTTACAGTCACATGCTATGTAGTCACAGGCAGACAATTAACTCCTCTGCACTGCTATCTCTATGATGGTACGCGGACAATAACCACCAAACACCAAAAACAACATAATTCAAAGGAAAACTTACGGTGCTTACACACCGAAGGCGATAGACGCGACCAGAGAGTCTGGTGTACATGTAAAGTCAATGGAGGAGCGCAGTGAAGCACGACTGAGGATCCCGCGACACGTCAGAAGCAGATTTGCGTCGCGACAAAGCTTTTCTGCCGGATTTGCACGACCAGTTAGTGCGACTGATGCATTTCAGGCGCGACCAAAAATACGCGCTGCATTTTATGTTTGCTGCAGAAGTTGGAGAAATCTCAACTACAGCTTCAAGTCGCGCCACGACAACCAATCAGCTGATGGGTGTCAGTGATGCTGTGACTGACTGAATAGTCGCAGCATCAGCAGGACATGTAAACTGATAAACACCAGCTTTTTTCTATACAGAGACAGGAATAACAAAATAAACATTATAAAGATGTTAAACTATTTAGACAGGAATGCTCTTAAGAGGTTTGTGGGTGGCTATTAAAAGAGCCGTTGTGGCTGCTAAACGGCTTCCTCGCCCGGATACCCCGGCCTGGTAATGTCTCCACCAAAGCGAGTCCCAGGCCGCTTACATATTATATTATAAACTTTTACGAACCACGGACAGATGGACAGCCGCTCAGCTTGGTAGGCAAAGCTATGACCTTCGCGGCACAAACTGGGAGAGGAGTCGGGGTGTTTATTGATCTTTCCGCCGCTGCTCGACTGGGTCTATCCCCACAGAAGCAGTCCCGACATTTAAAGTGGTCAGCTCATAGACCAGAGTCCACTGGGAGCTCCCAGAGGGTCTGGAGAAGGAGGGAGGGAAGAGGAGGGAGCCAGCGGAGTGGTCCCAAACAGCAACCTTCCACATTTCCACTTCACAAGCATGAATATGGCATATTTGAAAGCGCGACCAGTTCGCTTTGGACATGCTTCAAGATGCGAATGTGCAAGCGACCAGCTGGGGGTGTGTCACGCTTTTAGATCGCGCCTATCGTGCTCGGTGTGTAAGCACTGTAAGGAGCACTGCTACATTTTTGACACAAACTATGACCTACACTTCTACATTTAACACAAACACATTACCCATAAGTCTTTGCGGCATACAACCATCCCTCAACCTTTTTTTTTTTAAAGATTTTGAGGCCACAGTGGTATTTATTTTGGTTTCTTTTCTATTCTGTTCCTGTTGTATGTTCATTACTGGTTTTATGAAAAACGAAAAAACAATACTGCATATCCATAATTATTAAAATGGATAACAACGTAAAATAGGAGTGTAACAAAAAAAAGAAAAAATTTTTTTATGCCTATTTCGAATTTTACTCAAATACAAATACTTCCCGCCCATTAACAAATACAAATACAGATACAAATACTGACTGCTTTGCACATCCCTACAGTAGGGGTCATATTTACAGTAGGGGCCCTAATGTAAATATGACATTTGATTTCTTGAAGAATCTCTTTCTCACTTAGTCGTACTTGTTTCAACACTGTGCTATATCTGCTAGGCACAGTGTAGGCATGACCAAAAAATACACCATTGTTGTTTCAATATGATTTCACTGAGAATGTAGCAGCTCAATATATGATAATCTAATGCACTTCATTAGATGATCATCTATATTACAACCTTTGTAAAAGCAGAATTTAGCAGAAGTTGAGAAGTGTAATTGCATTGGGAACAAAAAAGTTAATTAGCCTATTAGTTCTGCTGTTTGGTAGGAGCAGCCTCCCCCTGACCAGGCTTCTCTGGCTGCCGATGACAGTGTGCAGTGTGGCTGGCATTGTCCAAAATAGCAATAAAAAAAAAATACCACACTATACACTCCTCCGACAAACTGCAACTTACTGAAAAAGGTATGAGAGCATTTATTTTTTATTTTTACATAAAACGACTCACAGGGCATATATTTAGCTGTTGAATTCAATGACAAATACAGTGAATGAGACATTTAAAATATCTGAGCCTTTTTTCATGTATGTATATATATATATATATATATCTTAACCTCTTCAGGAAGTAAATGTTCTTGTCTTGTGTTTTTCGTCCAGTCCAGCTTGTTGTCCTGGAACAACCCAAGATATTTATAGGTCTGCACAACCTCAACCAATTATTCAGAATTACTGACAGGAGAGTTGGAAATAGGCTGAACAACTATGGTTTGTTGAGGAAGAATAATATATCTAGAGGTTGCAGCTGAATTAACAGTGCTTCTGGGATGGATGAATTGAGATTTTTGGTCGTAATGCACTGCACCACCTTTGGAGCGAAACAGAATTTATCAGCACAAACATCTCACACTAACTTGTAGGTGCGGTGTTTCAGAGATTTTGATTAATTAAGTGACAGTTTTCATGTCTTTTAATAGGCAACACAAACAGCTTTGAAATGTGAAAATGCAGAGGCACATTCTTAGCAACAATCTAATGGACAGCAAATTAATTTAACTTCCATAATTGTCTTTGTCAACAAATTGCTCTCTGAGGATCAAAGCTTGATTTAATTCAGCAGGATTCCCCTTTGGAGCAGCCACTGTTGAATCAACATAGTATTAACCTTCTGTAAGATGACATCTGGTTTAAAAGTCATTTTTTATAACTAATATTGAGCTGTGAATTGGGATCTAGCACATTAAATCTTTTTTTCAGGATGTGTCTGTGAGAACATTCTCTCTCTCTTTTCTTGTGACTCTGTTATTTAAACTAAAGCATTCAGTGATCATTTCAGGAGAAAAACACAAGCTTTAATACATCTATCATATTATCATGGTATTTTTTTTTTTCCTATCCTAAAATGTGAGTTCTATAAAAGTAAAATGGAGAAAATATCATTTAGCCACAGAGAAATGAACCTAAGGTTACAGCAGAGAAGAAACTGAGACACTCTTGGGTGTTTCTTGTCAGTGCGAAACCCTTCATTACTGCTGTCACACCGTCCCCGCCAGGTGGCTGCGTATATGTGAACACAGGTGTGTGCTCTGCTATTACAGGACCTGTATGCCGCCGGTGAGGGCAAGTTTGGCACAGATGAGGAAAAATTCATCACAATTCTTGGCAACAGGAGCTCAGAGCATCTCCAGAAAGGTGAGGTTTTGCTTTTGCCATGCTATCATAATATCAAAATACTCACTTGGTGGTTTTTGACCTTAATGGACAAGGTGGCCCAAAAACCCAGAGCTCAGCAACAAGTGTTATAAGGTGAAATACACAACAGCCTTAACATCAGCAGCCCTCCTTTGTGGCAAATGTTGTTTACTGCAGCTGCAGGTCACAGAGGCATGTGGAGAAACCTTCTCTGACTGGTAACGAGTCAGTTTGTGGGCACAATGTTAGGAAGGTATGAAATAGATTGCTTTGGAAAGCGGGAAAACTGCTTAAGGGACATAATTTCTTTTACTGAGGTTTTGTTATCAGCAGTCAATATCTTATTTGCAATAGATAACTTTTTGCATTTTTACATTGATTATTAGAGATTAGGTAGAGTCAGTGAACGTCCATCCATCCATCCATCCATCCATCCATCTTTAAAGGGTATTTAAAGCCTGAACATTGGATAAACATTTTATCCTGGAAAACTGTTGTCCTGATGTGATGAATGTGAAAAAATATTGCACCTATTCATCATTGACCAACTAGGCTTTTAATGTCTACAGTCATAGATTTCTATGTAAACAAGCATCTATTGCACATGTAAAACTGGTGTGAGTATTTGCAAAAACGGCTTTGACATTTTGAAGTTTTATATGATTTTTTTGGCCTGCCCTTTGAATAGGCATTTAATCAAAATTAAGGTACTAACGAAAATTATCTGCTGATCATAACCTCTTAACTTAAACACACTTTAAAATATCTTTGTTATCCCTTAGGGACAGGAAATTGTTTGTGTTCAATTCTTAGAAAAAAACAGATTTAAATTTCCTGCTAAAAGGTACCACTCCATATTGTACATTGATGGTGAGAGATAACTGGTCTGTTGATGTTTTGTGATCAGTTGTTCAGATTGGTAAAAGTAACATAGAAGTATTCAAAAAGAGTTTGTATGATAATGGAACTGATCAGTCTCTGGAGATTTGGGAAATATTTTGTGTTTGAAGGTTGTGAAAAGTCTGTTTTGTCCATGATTTGTATATTTGGTTCTAATAAAAGGTGATGGATCAGTTTATATTGTATTGCAACCCAACTGAACTGGATCAAAATCACAAAAAGAAAAGAAATCTATTACAATCAGCTAATTTTGGTTTAACTTGTATTCCTTCTGAATATTCCACTCCTGCAACAACATAAAACTACTATTGTTTCACTAGTTTTTGATGCGTATAAGAAGATCTCTGGCTCTGACATAGAGGACAGCATTAAAGGCGAGACCACCGGGAATCTGGAGGACTTACTTCTAGCTGTTGGTAAGCTCCCCCCCTTTTTTTTTTTTTTTTCCATATGCATTGACGAAGACCAGTACTGCCTCTTGGGTTTAATTTCCTGTCAAACATATTTTAGGAACATATACTCTTGATAGTTTAACACAATTTCATCTTAAAAATATTTAAATGTAATCTCTTGATCGTTGTATTTTATGCTTAGTGAAATGTGCCAGAAATGTCCCCGGCTTTTTTGCTGAGAGCCTCTATAAATCCATGAGGGTAGGTACCAATATTCCATCTACACACATTGGGGTTACTGACTACAAACTAAAAGCCAGCGGTAAATCAAAGAGCAGATTAAACAGTAATAATGACATTTTTTCTCCTCTCATTGCTGGATATACTTCCTGTTCAATTGTCCACCAGAAAAATCACAAAGTGTATTTTATTTGTCACTTGGTAAGAACAGAGCCTGAGTTTATAATGCTCAGCCTGTAATTAGCTAATTCTTATTACCAAGACAGGAAATTCTAAGTACATTAGAACAGTGTTCCTAAACTTTCCATCTTCTGACCCATAAATAAAAATGTAAGAGGATCCTGACCCCAACACTTGCTTAGCTTGCAAGGATTTTTACAGAGTCAGTTAAAAAGTGGTTTATTGACAACACAATCAATATCAACATATACTGGCCAACAAGTTGATTTTATTTATATTCCTTTTTATCTTTCACATCATTTCTAAAATCCACATGTTTTCTCATCCTTATTTTTGGTATCTAAGTTTTTGAAGAGGAGCTCATGACACCAGACTGATATGTGACCCCGTGTAAGGGTCCCGACCCCAACTTTTTAGAACTACTACATTAGATCAACGTGTAACATCCTGGTTCTGTATAGATTCAGCTATTCATAGTAGTTTTTCTAGGAAAGATAATATCTACTTCAGGAAGCAATTTAAACCTGCCTGCGATTACATTTCTAAATTAAGGTTCATATCTTAACTTTGACCCTCTGATTTACTGAGCATGTTCCATGTACAGCGAGCTGGAACCGATGATGACACCCTGATGAGGATAATGGTGTCAAGGAGTGAGGTGGACATGCTGGACATCAGAGCGAACTTCAAGAAGATGTATGGACAATCTCTTTACACTACTATCCAGGTACTAATCACAATAATTCTAAACATTCACATTAGTTTTTTGCTTTTTTTATAGACACGCTAAATATTCCAGTCCTTTTAGAAAACAGTGACAGATGTGAAGTCATCCTTCCAGATTTCGCCTTGGCTACATGTACACATTGATCCCATAGCATGGCTTTAAAGACAAGGCAGGTTGTGGAGTGGGTGTGCTGCTTGTGTCACTACGGTGATGGAGTACGGATTACTAATTTACTTTAAATGCCTTGTTCACTGTGATGAAACTGCTTTCCTGCTTCTTACATACGGTGTAGTGAATTAATCTTTTCCCCTGGGACCAGATGTTCCCACTGAGAAGAATTATCACTCTCTTTCTCATGAAACTCCCAAATCTCCAAGACAGAATAGATAAATAGAACATTAACAATTAACCTTTGAATGAATAGGACAAAATGTATTTTCTCAATTATATTTTTACTTCCTTTATTGAATTAAAGCTATTAGGATTTAGATATCCTCTGTTTATTAAATCATTTTGATAGTTTTAAAAAAAGTTTTCCATAAAGCCATTTTTACATGAACAAAATGTTCTGACAGCTGGTGCTTTGTGTCAGTCACTTCTTCCGAAGACTCATAGTCCCCATGACTCCCTTCCTAATGTAATTGTATGAACTTTTGCTGCAGCAGAGAGAAAAACAAATTGGTTTATCTCTCACAGGTGCTACATGTTCCTGCATAAAAGGATTTGTCAGTCATTGACATATTTTTATTTATTCCACAATGTAGCTTTGTATCGTCTGACCAGAAATATACTCTAACTGTGGTAGAATTTTATGACCAAAACCACAAAAACCCATCACTTTAATAGGGCTATGATGACAATACAAACATCCCCTACACTTACACTGGTATACTCAGACAAAACTGTATTAAAAGCACTAAAATATTTAGCTAAAAAATGCACTTCAAAAATACAATACATGCTCAAAACCGAAAGGTAAGTGAATTGTTGTATCTCATACCATCTGTGTGTCTTCAAAGAGTCATTGTGGATAGTGATGCTGTGGGCAGGAAGGATCCCCAGTAGAGGTAAGACTTGCAACAAATCTGGGGAGGCCTCTGACTGAAGACTGGTGCTTTATGAATATCATATGACTGTCGTGACATATTAACAACTTAATATCTGGGTAGGAGCGCAATATTCCACAGTAAAATGTCCTGGATGACATAATCACTTCATGGTAAGCTAAAAGCAAATGTCTTTTTAAATTTTGGACTGGCAGTGTAAATAGAAAGCTAGGCAGAGAGCCAATGGTGTTGTGGATATGATCCTTGGTGGGTTAAACTGCCTCCTTTCTCAGATCATTGCTCCAGCTATATGTCTGCTTTTCATCCATCTTTCCAACTTCTCATGGGTCACAGTCCATGTATTATTTGAGGTGGTTAGATGCTAATCAACTCCCAGATGGAAAAAAAATGCTGTACATTGTTGCCTTCATTAGAATCATAACAACTATCAAAGGCAAAACAAAATCTTTCTGCATGTCCTACCTCTAATACCAAAAGGTTTAATTGTTTTTGCTAGAAAGAGCTGCAACAATTTGCTTTAGAAATCTGATTATTTGCTGATTCAATTAAATCCAGTAGGTTTTATGATATAGATTTTTATGAAACTTTTGTAATTTGGGTCAAAACAGTTGGAATTGAATAGATAAAAAAGAAATTTGCTTTTATCCAGCGTTTGTAGTAACACCGTTCTTTTGTTAGTAACAGGGTAATCTATCTGTGCTCCACCTGTGTGAAGGTTGAAGTGCCACTTCAGCCATATTTTTGGAATCAGGGAGCATCAACTCAAATTAGGCAATCAGAATATGTCAAAAGAAAGAAAAAAAAAAACATCTAACCTATAAAAAGGTTGAAAATCAGTTGCCATACTTTTATTGCACAACACTTTAAAATTAAACTGCCCAAAATGAATGTTTGGTTTACCTTTAGCTTTAAATCTTGCTGTTAAAACAAAAAAAGCACAATATGGTGAAGCAAATATTTGTTTCCGTCATTACAGTATAAGTACAAAAAGATTAAACTCCACAAACCTTTGTTTTCCAAATGTAAATGGATCCAAAGCTTGTCTGGTATTGGTGTTATTGCTTTCCTATCAGATTTAGCTTTACAACTGGCAGCAAAAAGAAAAGTTAAAAAATCAACTTTCTAAAATTGGTTAAAAGGCTCAGATCAATTAGATTCTTTGTTAATTGTAAAATAATTGGGCTTACCGCTAATTGTGTATAAAGAAGACTTTTGAAAGCTGCTCAAACAGGTCTCAGACTGACAGAGGAACTGAGGAAACAGGAAGCCAAATTATTTTCTGACTCTATATATACTTACACACTGAAGGATGGCACAATGCAATTTGGCAACCAGGCACAGGTGTTGAACCCTAGATTACACTTGACCATGCTTAAGACTTTACAAAACCCCAGACCTAAACCCTTTTGAAAATGTCTGGATTAAGGCCCTGTTTACATGGAAATTAAACCAGGTGAAGCAGCAAAGATATTTAGCGGAACACGTAACTAATTCACAATGACCCAAATGTTTCTGGACACCATGAATTAAACCATGTCCCAAAGTGGAGAAATCTTACAACACTGGGGTCAGTTCTGAATAAGAGCTCTCCAGCATTTTTTTCTAAACTGATTACGTCGCCGCCCCATTATTACATTTAACATGCATGCACAATTTTGTGTTTTCGTGGCAGTGTCACAGTGCCACCAGTGGGCCCGACATACATGTTACAGCAGTTTCTGCCAGTTTGTGTGAAATTGTGAGGACAAAATATTTCATTATAGTACTACCATTTTTATACACTCTGTTTTTGAAACTATACCCATTTTGTATCTATGTAAACAGGGCTTAAAATTAAATTTTGGTTCCTAACTTATCAATTTAAATGAGCTCTTTAATTGGCAGCGTTTACATGCGCCCAATAACCCTTTCAAAACCGGAATATTAGTCAAAACCCGATCACGCACGGCCATGTAAACATCGGCAAAAACCTGAATGCTCATATTCGGGTTTTTAAAAACCCTAACACTACCCCTGGGGTACCCCTTTTCTAACCCGAATATTTTGTTACGTAAACGCACATCAGCATAACCCCCCACTGATCCGTGTTCTGTGCATGTTGTATTCCCAAGGAAACTCGGCCTTTTGAGTAGAGGAACTTTTTGTATGCGCTTAGAAAGACCACAGTATATGCTGTATACTGGGGTATATCGAAGTGAACAACAAATGGAGGTTAAGGTTGTCCTTAATTTGAGGGCGATCTACTAAGATTGCGTGAGCGATCTACTAATATTGCGTGAGCATGCACTATTCAAAACAGCAGTTTGCAGCTACTAATGTGAGCTGCACAGCTAGAGAGAGGAGGAATATTCACATGGATTCATGATGAGTCTCTGGCAAAATAAAGGGGGAAAAAAACTAAATACCTATCAATTTTATGGCTGTTACAGAGTTAATTGATATTAGAATATTGTGAATTAAGTTTATCTTTTTTTCATTAATAAACGTAATGCTTGCAGTGTACATTTGCTGCTTGTCCATGAACAAGTCACTAACATGTCCATATTCTATTAATGTTGTTTAAATACACCACACTTTATTATGGCTTCTAAATGTCCAGTTGCAGGAGAGAAAAAAAATGTAGTCTAGAAAATATGTAATGTGAAATTTCTGTATTTTGTTTTTAAAAATGTCATTTATAATGACAATTATCATTGTGGTATTGTACATGCTTACTACATTTTATGTATTGGAACCCATGAACTTTAACAACTACGGGGGAAGCAAATGAGGATCCACCAGGATCATAACTCATTGTGCGCTCAGCGCAACTTCAGCTGTTGCAGACGTGCTGATAGCGCAGTGAGTTACGATGTGTCTTTGGCCGTAAAAGGAAAATATTTACATAACTGTCAGGTTCATGGCCATAAGAGTAGCATGTAAATGGGCTATTCCGAATGTTTCAGAAACCTGAATAGTGACCTTAAGCCGACCATAACCTTCATCATTGGCTGCATGTAAACTTGGCCATTGTTGTATACACTCACATCAATCCACCATGGAAAATGATGGGTTATTTGAATTCTTAAAAGCTCAAACTTAGCATGACGTTCTTGCCACTGAATAGTTTATGTAAGCATCTAAACCAGCATGGTATGTTTGAAGTTTGTGCAAACTTTAAAATATCAAGAGCCTTTTACTGCGATGCTGGGGTGGACCAACAGATGTGAAACAGTTCTGCAAGAAAGGACATGAACAGTTTGAGCTTCTGTTCTTTGCTGGCGGGTACATCACCATGTGGAGAGGAGGAGCAGGAGATCCAGTCACGGATCCTCACGCCCACACACGTCATATTAAGAGTCATTGTTACATCCAAAGTGTCACTGGAAAAATACTGAATGGAAATTGATCATTTCACAACACAAAAGGAAGAAATATTTCTGACTGTGACTAAAAAAGGCTCCACATATTTTCTTTTTGCAGGAGGACACAGCAGGAGACTACCAGAAGGCGTTGTTGTACCTCTGTGGTGGAAAGGATTAATCATGTTCGAGGGATGAGAGAGTTCTACTCACAAGTCATGAGATATTGATCCCTCTTCTTCTTCCTTTCTCACTTTACTGTTGATTGAATTAATGTGACTTACCCACATATCACTTTAGAAGGCATATCTGCAGCATGAATGTCACAGTCTACTTCATACATTCATTAAACAGCTGTACTTTTTCAGTGAAAACGGAAAATAATCTAAAACGTGTACTAAATGATCACAGGTTAATCTAATGCGTGGTATCTTCTAGTTAAGTTCACATTGGTGGCAATTGTTTAACTCATTTGTGCTCCTTCCAAGTGTTAAATCAGCTCACAGAATATAACACTACTGATGAATTATTTAAGCAGCATGTCCACTGCACTGCTGCTGTCATTAATTACAAATGATATGCTGATTCAGAATAGAAATTCCAAACCTTCTGTCAGTAATGAATAAGTAATAGAGAGGCATTAAACGCTTGTTGGCTTAAATTATGACCCTTTCATGAAGGGTGCATATGGTAAACAATCCACAGGAGATGACAAGTGGTCCAGTCTGCCGAAGCTGAACCACAGGGTGGCAGCAGAGATTAAAATCTGCCCCAGACCTCAGCACAGTGACCCAAAGGAACCAAATCTTATGGTTTAATGTAAGAAGTAGTTGTTTTTTTTTACTTCATGCATCTACTGTGAGAGATTTTATTGGTTTACAACACATATCCACATTTTAGATGTTATAACATTTTAATGTCTCTGAATTTCTTACTCTCCTGTTTGTATATTTATTCATACATTATGCTAATTTTCACATCTAATATGTGTAATGTTTGTGAACAGTTCAATAAATTGTGAAAAAAACACATCTCAAATTTCAAACAATGCTTTCTTTGATGGTTGAAAGAAACTTTTAATTTGTATTGCTTAATTTTGTGAATTATGAACACAAAGGGATCAACTTTTACATCCATCGATTAAAGTTATGATCTATATAAAATAGTAGGATATAAAGCAATACTGACAACTATTAGGGATGGTGTTGCAGGGTTTAATAGTTTGTCAACTAACAACCACAATCTTTAAGGTAATTAATTGATATTTAGTCCAATTAAGACTGACATGAAGTACAAGAAAATAGTAAAGTGGATTGAAAAAGATCAATAATTTCCAAATGATTTTTTAATAAAGTCTGAAAAACTTGGTGTGCATTATATTTAGACTCAAATAAATACTTTGTGTAACAAGATTTTGTTGCAATTACAGCTGACTGAACTTTGGCTAATTATTATTTGCAGTCGCATTAGATGGAGGGAACATCCTACCCCCCAATTCTTTCTTCAGATCCTCATTTGGACTTGAACTGGGTCATTCTGGGATATGAATTAGTTTTGATCTAAATCATCCATTGTAGCTAATGCTGTACATTTATGGTCACTGTCTTGCTGTGGGCACTTAAAATCCCCATGAAATACAGTTTTTTGTTACATAACCTAATGTGAAAACAAGTTGAAACCTTTACAAGGCCCCCTGTTTGCTAATTTTCCCATAGAGACTGCTGGTCACCTTCCAAACAGATAATAGTCAAATTGATTTGTTTGCATTATGGTTAATGTAGTTCCATGGGTACAGGATTGTCTGCTGTTTTTCTTTATAAAACGTCTTGCCAAATACATGTGGCATTGATAATGAATTCTGCGGGTATGCCAGATCTAAATTATTCTTTATAAAGTAACAACTTAATTATGATGACATGTCTTGAAAGAGAAACCCCAATATGCAACCATAAACATGCAAAAATGTATTATAACATGAAAGGAAAAACGAAAAGAAAGGCAGTGGCATCAAACACACCCAAGCATTGCAAACAACATTTTAATAAAATTAGCTAGAAGCTTTAATTTGCTTGGGTAACTTCTTTACTCCATCGATTGCACGTCTAATGGTTTCCCTACAGATCTATAATGATTAAATTTATTTACTTATTATTCATTTGAAGAGTATGCTAATAAGGAATGGGATAAGGTCAGGGCCAGAACTTGCACAATCAGTGGCTGCCAAATACTTGTTTTCTTAACTGTACATGTAAAATACTATCTGTGTGTTTCTCATTCTAGTCAGTGGTGGTAGAATCATAACTTGAGAATGCTTTTTTCAACAGGGACAGGAGAAAATGAGCAAGCTAAATTAGTTACAGTCAGGTAAAACTCATGTTAGAGGCTAACAAACTTAAGACTAAGGCCTTTCCAGTAGGAAACCAAGACTTAATATACAGCAAGAGCTGCATTGGAGGTGTTTAACCCAAAGTATAATGTTTTATAGAATGGCCCAGTCAAAGTCCAGACTTAAATACGGTTGAGGAACTGTAGAAATACTTGAGGGGTGATGTTCACAGGCACTCTCCATCCATTCAGACTGTGCTTGAACTGGTTTACAAAGAAGAGATCAGTCTCTAGAGGTGCAAAGCTGATGGAAAAATGATTGAAAACTGTTGGATTGAAAAACTTCCTGTTGTAATAGCAGCTAAATATGGTCTACAACATTCATATACTTCAAACAAAATCCAAATAAACTCAAAGGAGAAAATAGCCAAAGTAAATTTCCCAGAGTCTTATAAAACAGCCTCCTTCTAGACTACTTTCTTTGCCTCGACAACATAAAATTAAAAACAAACAACCCCTGTTTACGATTTTATTCTCAGGCCTAAAGTCATGTGGTTTTAAGATCATTTTCAGGATCCCCATCATGATGCATTTGTTTACTTTTGGCACTGTGAAAATGTGACTTTTATCAGCTGTAGAGAAATCAATGCTGCAACCACCAACACAAACTATTACTACACGATTTCAGACCAACAATTCATTTTTGTGCAGTTTCATTAATTCCTTCAATCCTGTTAAATGGAAGCTCTGTTCCAACCAAACGCTCATTCACACTCATACAAAGGCATTCATATAAGCATTTAGGCTGACCACACACACAGTGCCTAATCTCCTTTGTCTTAAAAAAGTGCTGGTGTGTGCTCTCGTTTATTTTGAGTTTGACCGACTGATATTTCTAAGCCAATCAGGAGCTGCAGGCAGTCACACCACCTGTAACTCCACACTTTTCTGGGGCCACACAGCAACTCTAGCATGGTTTCTAATGTTTCAGGAAAAAAAAAACGTAAGAATTGTTGGTGTGCCTCAGGAACCTTCTGAACAAAAAAATATTAAACTTCTTAAGTGATCAGAGCTACAATAAAGCCATAAGTTGCAAAAAGGGACTATTTTTTCTCAGGTTTAGGTCAAATTTAATGATTTAATTTGAAACTTTAACTGATACAATGCAGTAATTACTAACCTACAAACCCATTACCTGAGCATTGGAGGGAATTGTTGAACTGAATTTGTGTTTTGTGTTATTTATATACAGTAGCTCTGATTTATAACAGATGTTATCTTAGGGCACTTAACAAGATAAGTCATTTTAATACAAAAATTCAAATCAGTTTAAAAATTTTCGATTTATGGAATACAAGCAGATTGTATCAAGTAATTGACTTTAGGTTGTGCCCCGTTCATGCAGACTTCAAACACAGTAATCCCTCAGCAACCCCTGAGCGAGAATGTAGTGACAGTAGAGAGGAAAGACTCCCCTTTAACAGGAAGAAACCTCCAGAAAAAAAACAACCTGGCCATCAGAGGGTTTTAGAAGACAGAGCAAAGACACATAAAGAACAAAAGGAACTGATGTACTGTAAGAATAGGATAGGGTAGGATAGGATAGAAAGGGATATTTCACCCCAAATTAAAATGTGGTCTGTTGACATATTTCCCAGAGTTAGATACGATGACAAAAAGCATTTGGTAACCCGCCCAGTAACTCTCATAATCTGCAGTCTTTTCAGTTTAGCATTAGTAATGTATGTAACAGCTGGCATTGTGTTTGCAAAAGTCATGAAAATGACTCAATATTTATTAATTATTCCTGGTCACCTTAATATTCATAAAATATTAAGAAATTAATTAAGAAATTAAAAAAAATATTCAGAAAATTAATCAGTATCTGGTTTCAGAGAAGTGTTTCACAGCTGAGGACTATAAAGAATATATATATATATATATATATATATATATATATATATATATTCATTCCTTTTAATTTGCTTAACAGTGCAAATATATTTTCAAAACTAAAATCTCTGCTCATACCTATCTCCAACCTCAGAATATTTGACCTCATACCTCTTGCAACAAATAAAATCTTCTGCATTTTCTTTAGCATTATAGCAAATACAATAATTACGTAAATTCCCACCGTAAAAAGGGTTTCATTCAAAAAACAATGACCAGTTTTAATTCTAGTTTAAATGATCTCTTCTCTCCTGTTATTCTAGTTATTTCTTATCACATCAATAGTTTTTTGTACTTTATGTTTCCCATAACTTCTTACTTTCTTTCCACACTTTTCCCTTCATACTTGCAACAGAAGATTCCAGAAACTGAGGAGGAAAGTACTGGGAGCCTGATAACTGGATGTGGACCAAATGGCCAATTGGAAGTGGTTGCAGGTGTGAATAAAGATGAGGGAGTGAGTCAGGCAGACACAGAGGGAAGGCGACTCAATAAACATGAGGTAAACAATAACTGAGCAGGGATGGCCTAACACAAATCAAAACTCAGATGCAAAAAAAATAAGAACATAGAAACTAAATACAAAGGAATGAACTGAACAGGCAGATCTAGGCTTTCATAAATAATGAAATAAAATGCAAAAACAAATGAGAAATAGGATGGATTGGATAGCTTTTCCCCCCCTCTGGTTATCTTTAGCAGGTTATAACATTTGATGATTTAAAACATGAAAATCATTTATTGGAAATATTTTATTTAGTAAAAGGATTACTAACCCACTTATTTCATGTTTGCATGGCTGTAAATTCCCTTAGAGAAAGGTACAGTATGAATATTTATATGGGGGTGGTTTTGTATCTGAAAAAATTATTCTGGAATCTGTCAACTTTGAAGGGACATTTAAAATTTCTATAAAATAAATGCTATGAGATGGTCTTCCATCAGCTTGATGTTTCAAAGAAGGCTGTTGCATTACCTTTAACAATGTTCCCAGCAGCAGCAGTGCTCTGCTTTCAGCAGGTGGTGTTTTACTGCATTGCCTGAAGGAAAATTCCTAATATAATCTGTGCTGTTCTGTAGTCCTCCTGACTCTGTGACTGCCCTCTAATTTCATTTCTCTTTCAAAGCTCAAGTCCTTCTTTTTTCTACCATTACAGATTTCCAATAAAGAACAGAAGGAAGCCTGCTGTTATGATTCAGCAGGAGATCAGGAATAAACCAAGAGAGCAGCATAAAGTCATTTTTCCTCTAAAATCTCAACCTGGCCGTAGGCCACTCTGGTTTGTGAGAGTCCGGCCTGTGTTTGACTGCTGAATGCTGATTTCCATACTTTGTGTGCTGCTGATGTTTCATGTATGTGAGCAGAGTATTACTGCTGTAAACGTTAAGCCACATAAATACCAAAAAAAGACAAAACTAATATGAAGCCTGAAAAAAAATCAAAAAGAATAAAAAGCATATCAAAGATGATGTTTATCTTTTCAAACGTAAGCTTTAAGTTACCTCGTCCAGGTTAAGTTCTGTTGAAAAAAAAATTCGGCTGAAGCTGTCTGATTTTACATCATATAAAATGACAAAATCTGTCACGAAAATAAGAAAAATCACACAGCCTGGATGCTTCACATCTAATGATGTCATCTGAATTAACATACCAGAATGTTTGACTGGCCGTCACAGCTTAGCTCCACTACGGGCTGTGCCATGACTGTGGGACTCCCGCATCAACGCCTCAACGCTATCTCAAAACTTCCACCAATCCTGATGATAAAATCTGACTCCTTTGACTCTCATTCATTCCTCTTTTATAGAAGGAGACCCATGGACCGGAAGTAGAAGGGCTCCCAATGCACTGTCGGGTCAGGTCTCATCTTCCTCCCAGCAATATCCTGATAGAGTCTCAATATTTTCTCTTCAAATCATATAGATCACTTCATTTTCCTGAGAACATGACAGTGATGTGACCTGAAAACGGTGGACAGTATTTATTTAATCTAAAAGTAGGCAAGTTCACAAATACATTTCTGCTTAGGATAATGAGATCCTTTTTGGTGTTAAAATCTAAATTCAGGGTGACTCAAAGATATTTTACTTACTAAGCTTATTTGAACTTTTATTAATTAATGTTTAGATTTAAATCAAACTGTTAAAGAAAGGTTGGACTTTTGAGGTAAAACAAATTAACATTCTTATTTATACAAAGCTGCTTACCAGCTACTTTTATAACTGCAGCAACACCCGCCTGCACTAAGAAACACATATGACAAATAATCTGAGATGGGTACAGTAGCCAATAATTGACTCAAGTAAAAGTAATACTTAAGTAAAACATACTTTTACTCAAGAATAAATATAACATAGTAATCCAAGAAATTACTAAAGCAAGAGTAAAATACATTTGTAAAAAGACTTCTCTAGTATTGGGTTCTTGAGTATTTGTTCTGAAATCAAAGCATATGATATAATATTTAAAAATTATGTAACTGAAAAAAAGTAGTAAGTACAAATACACAACATAATTTTGAAATACCAGATTTGACAAGAAGAAACATTTTTCCAAATAGATTTTTCCATCGAGGGTTAGGTACCACTACTTAAAATGGCACAACAGGCTCAAACGAGAGGTGTGCAAACAAGACATCTCACTTCAACATATGTGTGAGTCTCATGAATATTTGGTTAAACAAGTATTCATATCCTTCAGTAAAGTTACTTGCTTTTGGTAGAGTAGCAGGAAACTTAAATAAAAGCAGTGATACTTTATAAAGATATCACTTAATTAAAGTGATAAGTAAAGTCTATTAAAACTACTCCAAAATGTAACTGACTAAATGTAACTACTTACTACCCACCTCTGCAAATACTGTATTTATAACCTGAAAAGAAGTGGACCAAGAACTAATTATTGGGGTAGACCTGTTTTAATTTTTTCTGAAACAATGATTACCCACAACTGCTCGTAGCTAATAAGTGATGATGAAAAATGCTAAAAAATAAAGTTATGTAATTTCTTAAAAGAAAATCATATGTTATGTACAAGAAATACTTTTTTCTTCATTTTTCTCTTTAGCATGGGCTTAGTTATTTACCATCAAAACAGCACAAAATGACTTTAAAATTCACATAACTTCTTTCTAACATAAATATACATATGCTGACAAAATTGTATATTTCAATATCCATTGTGAACCGACTACCATGCTACAAGTCCGGTCTATTATAATCTTTCCACAAAACAACAAACTTATATAAGTCTACACTTTAATACTTTAAGTTTTGACATGGCTGCACAAGCAAAGCTTTTTTCTGTTCAGTTCATCTTTTCCACTCTTAACAATCATAATTATTGACCATGGTAGAAAAGAACATGCAAAGACTAGACCAGGTGTCACTGCAGATCTCTTTGGCCACTTTCTTGTTTTTAGGCAGGCAGGATTTGGCAGCTGTCTTTGGAGATGGTGGACTGTAAGACAGGGGAGTCTCCGTCTTCTGTGCAACTACGAGTCTAAAGTGCGCATCTCTTGGAGCTTGTTTGCACATGCCTGCCCTCACCAATGCAGTTTCATTATGACACAGGCTGTTTTGCTTCTTCAGAGCCCTAGTAATCTGCTTCCAGTAAAGAGAAGTCTTTGTCGCATACTGGGAACAAAGAGCTGGTCTGGCTCTATATGTACAGACAAAGCTCTTTTCCCCCTTTCTGCAAGTAATGAAGAGGAGCAATGGATCGTCGCCTTTTGTAGTCCAGCTACACTGTGAACCGTCTCTGGTGACCAGTTTGTCTCCAACATTCACATGACTCAGCCCTGATCTTTCCTTGCGGTGTCCCCTGTCGCCCCGTCCTCTACGTCCATGGCTTCTCTGAAAGCTACCCAACATTATCTGATGGGAAATACAAGACAGGACCATCAGGATGGCTATGTTGGTGAGAAGAGCCATGAAATCCACAGAACACACCCTGCAAGAAAATTAAACTAGGTTTAGAAACCGGACACTAAATCCCTGGGAATAACCTTTTCAAAGAAACCTGTTTCAAACTACCATTATACACTGCAAAAGCACGGGTGTCAACAATGACACATGTTCTGGGTGTGATCAGGGACTACACGTGTTTAGTTAATTTTAACACATTGTATGTGTGAGACATTTTAAATAACTCCTCCCGTTTAACTTATTTTATTTGTATGCACATATTGATATGCATTCTTTTTGATGCTTAATGTATATTTCGTTTTTCTGTTTATTTTATTTTAAAATCTTAAAATTTCCTGTACCAGATCTTCAGGTAGAGAAGTTAAGACTTTCACTGTGTCAATCAATTGATTGGAGGATTACACACTGTGTGCTAAAATCTACACAACATGATCCCTGATCATACTCAGGACATGTCATTTTTGCAGTGTATTTACATTTTAGAAGAGTTTTGAGGATATTCAGACTTTAATTAATCCGACTAATTGAATTTTCATGCATTTTGGTTGGAGAAACTGAAGAACTGTTGCTAAAGGTACATTTGCATAAATACTGCAGGTTTATAAAAAAAAACTTCAATCTTGTTTTAGCTGGTGCAAATTTAAGTAACACATTACCATAAGTATTTGTAATGCAATATAAATATTAGAAATACAGATACTACATTTAATGCAGTTGTTTGTAGGAACATTGTCTTTCATTTAAAATTTGTTCAAATGGTATAAGGTAGTTAAACTTACCACAGGTATTCAGATAAAGTTCAGTTTGCTGTCCTAACACATTTGCGTATTCTTCTCTTTCCTTCCAGGTTGTAAAAGGCTGCTGCATAATCAGCCCTCCCCTTCAAACACACACACACACACTCTCTCTCTCACACACACACGTATAATAACTCAGTCCGTGTGAAAAACTTTGCCGAAATCAAAACCAGTAAACCAGTGTTAGCAGATAAAATATGGATACCTTAAACAGGATGTGTTCCTTTAAGCCAAATTACGTCCTGAAATTCAACAAAGTAACCTTGTATTCTTCAAAATCAGCTTCAATGTTCCATACTTTTACAAAAATTAGTGTGTACCAGCGGAATTGCAACATATCCCCCTCTCTCTGAATAATATGTTCCTCAGAAGGAAGAAACTAGTTGGCACATCAAATATAGATATTTTCAAAAAAACCTAAGGCTCTGTTTTCATTGAGACAAAACTGGTACAGTAAGAAAAAACAGTCTGTAAAAACGGCACAATATAAAAAAATGTCTTAACAGTTCAATGAAAAACTGGCCGAAACTACTGCAGTACACATACAGGGCCCAAAGGTGGTGCTGTGACACTGCCAGAAAAACACAGAGCATGCACAGTTATCCTGGTTGCAAAGACATCAAATCTAGTTTCAAATGAGATATTCATTCCAAAGCTTATGGTGTCTATGGTTCCCAGGATCCTTTTTTGCTGATGATGATAGAGTAGGGACAGTAAATCATATTCTAGGATCCATAATTACATATACTTAATTTGGCTTTTAACCTTGTATTTTTCTGTGTTTTTCTCTCCTTGGAAGCTACACCTGGTCTGGTGTCCTTCTCAACTATAATGTGATGATGGATGGGGAGCATTGACTCAGATGATGCTCCTGGTGACCAAGCATCCTCCATGTTCTGTTAACTTTTAACTTTCTGTAATACAAAAAGTAATTTTATATCAGTTCCTTTTGTTCTTTGTGTGTATCTTCTCTGTCTTCTCAAACCCCTCGATGTTCTTTGCAGATGGCCACTTGTACTGAGCCAGGTTCTGCTGGAGATTTTTTCCTGTTAAAGGGGAATTTTCCTCTCCACTGTCGTCACATGGTTGCTCAGTATGTGAGAAAGCTGAGGTCAGACAGTCTGCATCAACGAGACCCTGCCTCACGTCAATTACTGAATGCAATCAGCTGGGATTCCTTAAACTAGAACTGGCATGAGTATCCCCACAACGTTTGGGTCCTTTTTAGCCACACTCTAAGTACCTTAATAATATATAAAAGGATCGCTGGAGGGCGTGGCCTAGGCTATGCGCTTCTGTGGTCAATGAGTCTCTAACGATATTTTGAATGTTCAACTATAATATATAATCTTTTTTTCCCCAAAATAAAAGCATACTAACACCAATGCTACATAAACAAACTGTGGAATTAGCTGTGAAGTTAATTCTGAATGTTAGCTATGAAGCTAATTGAAAAGCAAACAACTCAAGCAATGCCACAATGTCTACTAACAGCTGAAGGACATTATTGAGGAAATATGCTTACTTGTACAGGGATATTTACTGGTTCACGGAGAGTTGGTATTAATCCGGGTAGAAGTTTAAGACGATCTGTGAATCCACTGCTGTATTGTCCGAAGTTGGAAAAACAGTCTTCCTAGAAATGTTTGCCACAAACTACCACACGCTTCGGCAGTCGGTCGGGCACATTCCCTGCATAAATAAAATTTATTCACAAGCTTTTCACTGGCTCAGAAGTGGGGAGGACAAAAAGATTTATGTTCTCTTTTGTACACCCAGGTACAGTGCAGTTTGGATGCGGTCTGGACTCCATGCTGTTGGTTTGTTGTTTCCCTGTTGCCGTAGCTCTCCGCGCTGCGGAGGGAGGGACTTGGAGGGTGTAGTTCGGAGAAGGGGGTAATTGGCTGGAACTCAACACGTAATATGCCGAAACGTGTCATCATATGCCGCAATGTGTCGTCATATGTAGAACTGCCAAACAGCCCGTTTCTGAGTGCTAATTTCACTATGTAGGCAGACATACCCCGGAACAAAGGAAAGACTAATCAGTAATTTTAACCCCTTAGGGGCCGTAGGCAGGCTGGGGGAACTAAAAAATATGATCAAAAACCTCAAAAAAGGCAAATTTCATGCCAGGTCCACTTTAAATAGAAACGGTTTTTATGATGGGAATGTTTTCTTACAAAATGCGTTGAGATGACACCTGTTGTGAATTGGCACTATATAAATAAACAGAATTGAACTCAACATGCTGCTTCCCTAGTATGCTTCTTTTTTATATCTTGTCTGCTTTGATTTCTTGATTATTTCTTAGTTTTTTTTACATAACTTTATATATAACTGTACTCGTGAGTTTTCTTTATTTACTTTATCACCTTAGTGCAAGGTGTTATGTTACCTCCCTCTTCCCTAGCTGAGCCAGGGAAGGGGGCTTGTCTGGGATAATCATCCCAGCACCATGTAGTGGAGAGAGAGAGAGCATCAAAGAGGTCAGAGTTAGAGCAGCACCCAATCCAGGTGATGAGATGCAGGCTGAGGACCATCTTCAATGAATAACCTTCATTCGGGCCCTCTGGTTTGTCACGCCCTCCGGGTCTTCGCTTACATACTGTACAGCACCCCTTTTGCGTTTTCCAAAATTTACATTGTCATTTCCCCTTTATTCACAAGCTGTTTCTTTACTTGTTTTCAAAGAAGCAGAAGAGTAACTGTGTATATCATAGTTTTTATTTCTTACATAAAAGCATTTTCACAGTCCATATATATTTCTTAAAAAATTAAAGCAGAGAGAGTTTCTCTCAAATGTCAAACATGAAGTTTTGGTTGTTACAAACAGTATTCAAGCTAATATATTAGATTATATCACAACAAAAACACAACCATGGATACTTATGTTTTCACTTGTTAAAGTGTTTCTATTTCATACAGGTTTAGTTCATGCAAAACACTAAAGAAGTTGTTAACATTTTTCCATGAAGGCACAATAGAAAAATATAGCATTTAAAATCAGAGAAATTACTTTTTCCCTCCGTTTTTTTAGGGAGCAGCCACTGCATTAACAGCCTATTTCTGCAAGACATTTCTAGACATTTCAAAACGAATAGCTGGTCTGGATTTTTCCTCCAGTGGTGGCTTCAGTCACCAGTTCAGCACAATCTGTATGCTGGACAGAGAGGAATACATAAAATCCTGTACATTAAGATTCAGTTAAATAAAGAAAACATCTTTATCAAGCAAACAAGTTTACATTGAATTAATATTGAACTGCACTCTTAGACTTAAAATAAATCCTGAAAGTTTTGTGCTGCTCACCTTTTTTTTTTTAATTCCGAAACAAACCGATTACGTAGGAGCAGACGCCCTGCAGGGATCTCCAGCAGTACTCTCGAGATATTCTCTTGCTGGAGCTCTCGGTCGAAGACGCCGTCGGTTGGGATGTTGCTCTCGGTGTGGTTTTAACTTTCCCCGAAGCCCGAGCTCGTTTACCAAGTGGCTTCGTTTTCAAATTAGGTTTTATGTGTGCGGGTGAACTCTGGGCTCTTTCAGGCTGCTTTGATGGCTCCGCTGGTGGCCGAGACTTTATGAAAGGACCAGCTGAGAAGATCATCCGAGATTCATCTATCGCCTTCCGACACATGTGGGGTTTGATCTCTCTAGGACCCATACAGGCATTCTGCTGCTTTCTGAGGGTCCACATCATCTGGATGAAGTAGTGCCTCGGGTTTTTGTTAAAAGCAGCGCAGGTGAGAGGTTTCCCGATATACTCACACCAGTAGGTGCGCCTGGGCCCCTGGCACGACAACCTCAGCTTAATGTTTTCCCCTTGACCTGTAAGTATCATGGTGCACTTGTCCTCAGCCTTGGTCAAAAACTTGATGGGATTGTCCCAGATGCTTTGTCTCCTTTCGCCCTGAGCCTCAGCTGGCCAAAGACAGCAGGCGAGCAGCAGAGCAGTGGCTTGGATCCACATGGTGTCAGATGGATGTTGAGAGCAAAATGAGAGTGGAACTGCTTGAGCTCAGGCTTACTCTTGCTATTTATTGGCCAAGCAGGCACAAGAAGTTCAGGGATAACAAAATGAGTCAGACTGTGAAGAAGTGGTTGTATGGGTGGAGGAGGGACCAGCAGCCACTTTAGTTAGTGCTGAAATGTCTAAAACCCACTGAGATGCAACAAAGACACTCATGTTTGATTTGTTTCAAATAAAAACCGATGTATTGTCACAGATGAAGAAATCTTAGGAATGTTGACTCATTTCAAGGTTTCAGAAGTAATTTTACTGCTGGATATCATTCCACTCATAAAAATAAATATTTATCATGGCCCATTTGCTGCGTGCATTTTAATTAGGAAAATCTGAAATCAGATAGAAAAAAGCGTGTGGGACCCCTCTTGTTTGCTTTAAGTGGTAGTTCAAGCTCATAGTTGTGCAGTGTAACCTATAATCTTCCTCTAAACATAAACACAGGACTGTGCCACAGGGAAACATGAGTACACATGCAGGAACAAGACTGGAAAGAGAGGCCGTAATTGCCATGCCAATTAAGAAACATTAATCTCTGTATGAAACAGCAATCACGAATGAGAGACACTGATGGGGCACACTGGGAACATATAAAAGATTTATGTTGCAGAAATGTGAATAAAGTACTATTTATTTCTTCACAACATCATTCAATACAAAACAACCTAAATTAGTTATCTTGGAATGTCTTGGAACTGGACAGAAAATACATTAGTATTCATTTGTAAGTTATATTTTTGGTCTCAGATGTGAAACATTTTGAGTGCAAAGTGAAGGAAAACTCCTGTGTGGTGGGTTCTTTCTACAAAACTTGTAGAACAGCCTACTCCACAAAAACAACAACAAAAAAAGATCTCAAAGGCCATGCCAGAAGTATGAAGGCTGTGGATTTATAAATGAACTTCCCAAAAAATCCAAGGTGCAGAGTAAGGTGGACACTTACACACAAAAAAAGTATATTTATATAAAACAAGCTGTATTCAAAATTTACATCTCTCTCTTTGTTCACCAATGCACTTCTCTCACAGAGTTTCCCAGAAAAGCGCTACCAGTCCAAACACTCGGTACATCTCCACCTGAACACTTGCAGGGTCAAATTGCTCTCGTTATAAACCTTTCAACCCTGCCCACACTTCAATCAGTGAAAAATAAATTCACAAATAAATTCATTTAGAATGAATATAACAAACTAATGCAAGCTTCAATTCTTACTTTCTTTTTAAAATAATTTTTTCCCCTAAAAACAACTAAGAGATATGACTACTGAGGAAAATACACATTTTACTTGAATTAACTGAGACAAAACTTCACTCTGCTATACAAGTAAGTATCAAAAGATATGTTTAAATGTAAATGTGCATAATATAAATATGGAAATGTCCAAGTGTGCACCCTTGGCTGCTCCAGGTACTGCAAAGAGGAACAGGTGTGTATGTATTATTAGCAAAAGGGACGGAGACTACCTCGTCACATCCTGTCTATGCTTGAGTTTTACTATAAAGCCGACTCATACTTTAAATACAAATAATTACAAACTGGGTGACTCTTTGACAGCCACATGGAGAGCACATCAATGCCACGACTAAGTGTGTGACTGCCTACATAAACTTCTGTGTGGACAACATCATTCCCTCCAGAACAGTGAGATGCTTCTCTACTAACAAACCCTGGATCACCAGTGATCCGAAGGAACTGCTGAACAAGGAAAAAAGAGCCATCAAGGAGGGAGATGGGGAGTTATTAAGGATTATACAGAAGCAACTAAAAGTCAAGATCAGAGACAGCAAAGAGGCTTACCGGAAGAAGCTGGAGAACAAACTGCAAAGGAACAATATCAGAGATGTCTGGTCTGGAATGAAAAAGATCACAGTCTTTAAGCACAGGAAGGACTGAATAGATGGAAGTCTTGATAGAGACATGAACTGAACACATTCTTCGATAAGTTCAATTCAGGAACAAGCTCAGTATCCTCCTCTCCTGTTTCCAGCCAAAGAGACATCCCCCTCTCCTCTGACTTACACCTGTCCTGTCACACCTCAGATGTTTTATCTTCCACCTCAGTCATGAACTCTTATACTTCCACAACTTTATCTTCAACCAAGTCAGGGGATGCTGCTACCTCCTTTATCTCACTCTCCCACCTGTCTGTCTCTACAAGTCAGGTGAAGAGGCAGTTGGAGAAACTGAACCGGAACAACGCTGCAGGTCCAGATGGTGTCAGCCCCAGAGTCCTGAAGACCTGTGCAGAACAGCTCTGTGGGATTCTGAAGCACTTCTTCAACCTTAGCCTGCCCCAGGAGAAGGTTCCAGTGTTGTGGAAGACATCCTGCCTTGTTCAAGTGCCAAAACAAAACTCACACATCAGTCATCAATGACTATAGACCTGTCGCCCTGACATCCCACATCATGAGGATCCTGGAGAGATTCCTGTTGCCCCACCTGAGTAAGCAGAACCTTTCAGGACCCCCTACAGTTTGCTTATCGCCATGGTGTTGGTGTTGAAGATGCCATCATCAACCTGCTTCAACTGATCCACTGTCATCTGGACAAAGCAGGCAGCACTTAGAGAATTATGTTCTTTGATTTCTCCAGTGCATTAAACACAATTCAGCCTAATTGGCTTTGTCAGAAACTCCTGGAGACACAGGTGGAGGCCTCAACAATCAGCTGGATCAATGACTACCTGACAAACAGACCAGAGTTTATGAGACTGAAGGATTGTGTGTCAAACCAGCTAAGACGGAGACCTGTCATCTGCAGAAATACTTAGAGGACTCTGCAATTTTTGGGTGTATCAGAGATGGAGAAGAAGCTGAATACAGATAGCTGGTGGACTGCTTCGTGGCTTGGTGTGGAAACAATCATCTTACCTTCAATGTGAACAAAACAAAAGAGATGGTTGAAGATTTCAGAAGAAACCCAGATAAGTCAAAGACTGTCTATCAAGGGAGAAGAAGTGGAATCGGTTGAGGAGTACAGATACCTCGGAGTTCACCTGGACAACAGACTGGACTGGAGAATCAACAGTGAAGCCGTCTACAAAAAGGGACAGAGTAGACTGTACCTTTTGAGGAAGCTGAGGTCCTTCATGGTTTGCATCAAGGTGCTGCAAATCTACGAGTCTGTGGTGGAGAGTCTCATCTCTTCGTCCATCATATGTTGGGGTAGTAGCATCAGTGCCAGGGACTTAAAACGGCTCAATAACCTGATAAAGAAGGCTGGTTCTGTTCTGGGGACGACTGTGGAACAACTGGAGATAATATGCAAAGAAGGATTCCTCACAAAATTAAAAAGATTATAAACAACACAGAGCATCCTCTTCATAAGACTATCCAACAGCAACAGAGTATCTTCAGTCGGAGGCTTCTTCAGTCACTGCAACACAGACAGCTACAGGAAATCCTTTCTCCCCACAGCCATCATGATCTATAACAACTCCTTAAAAAATGTATTAGTAATGAACTACAACAACACTTAAATTCCCTCTGGGATCAATAAAGTATTTTTTTAACTGAATTGTCGAGATTCTCTCTCAGGTGATGTGATAAATTTAACTGTAAACGGATATTGTATATACATCCTGTGTGTTCTTAAGGTACATGTATTACTATTTTTTGGTTTGGCTGTTTTGGTTGGTTACGCACGTGTACTGATTTAATTCAGCTGTTTTCTAACTAAACAGATGAAGAATGTTTATGTGGGGAGCTCAGTGGGAAGTGAAACATTTCTGCAGGGCAACTTCAAAAAGTGTCACTAAAACAAAAGAGAAAGGATTCCCAGCTATCACTTAACAATACTATTTGGGAAAATTTATGGTTTCTCATGCAGCTAGAATAGAAAAATAAAGCATGACCGAAGTAGAGCTTTGTCAGCGAACCCATCTTTCAACAAAATACACGATTTACACTGAGCCGAATGACCCACCTGAAACAATGTGAACTTGATTCTAAACATCACTGATACTAGAGAAAACCCAGCTGACATCACCATGGCTACCAGTAGCATCAAATAAGCCCGAAGTCCTGATTTTTTAAATAAATGTTGTTGGAATCCCTGTTGATGAGAAGGGATTTTCCCAACAGCTGCCCATGCTGCATTCAATATATAATATGTAAGATGGCGCCAGCGTGTTCGGCATGCCGTCTACCACTCTCCGAGTGGTAGCAGCGCTTCGACTCCAGTATCCATTGGTTCCTGTCCATCAATGGAGAATCTCTCCCCGGGGGCAGCATAAGAGGGGTCGCAAGTGTCGGGGATGCCGTGATGGTCGTCGGGCTCGTCAACGATTCAGCCTGGAGCGCCTCGCAAGAGTTCATCATTCCAGCCTGATGACAGGCCTTCGCTGCCGCTCCATCGACTGCTTCTTCCTCACATCGGATCGGTCCCGCTGGACCTGTAATGATCACCCTCCCTGGACCTGCTTTCGCTGCCAGCGTGGAGCGTCTTTGGGGAATCTCCGCCCTGTGTGCCGTGCCTCGTCCTCTGGCGGTCGTGACACCAGCTCGGCCGTATCTCTGCGGTGTGCTCTGATCAACGCCCGTTCGATTTGCAACAAAACCTTCATTCTCAAGAACTTCTTTACTGATCAGTCATTGGACTTGCTCTGCATCACCGAGTCATGGTCCGTTCCGGGTGAGTTGGCTCCTATCGCTGAACTTCTCCCCATAGGTTGTGCCTATCTGAACGCCCGGCGGCTGACGGGCCGTGGTGGGGGCCTGCTGACAGTCTTTAACTCTAATATTCCCTGCCAGCCCGTCACTTTACAGGGGTTTTGTGACACCTTTGAAATGTCTGCGTTTGTGCCACCCCCCGATCCTCTGTGTATTGCTGTATTGTCCTCCAAAGACAAACTCTGCCTTCATTTCCTAGCTATCAGACTTTTTTGCTGACACCATCCTAAAGTATGATCGGTTACTTATACTTGGGGATTGTAATATTCATGTCTGTTGTCCTGGGAAGCCGCTTGTGGCTGACTTCTGTAACCTAATCGACTCTCTTGGATTGACTCAGTTAGTCGATTTTCCCACTCATGGTGGATCGCACATTTTGGACTTGGTGCTGTCTCATGATGTAGCTGTAACTGACGTGCGTACTGATGTGTTCTGTTTATCTGATCATTGTCCTGTTTTATTTTCTGTGTATGTGTCTCGGTTTACCTCACCTAAGCAGGTGGACGTGTGCCATACCTGTCGCATTACTCCATCCATTGCACTTCAGTTTTCATTATGTCTGCCAGACCTTTTATCATCCTTTGGCAGCTCCTCTGATCCTGAGGTTCTTTTATCTAATTTTCAGTCTTCATGTCTGTCAGTGTTAGATTCAATAGCACCACTTAGGTCCCGGCGTCCTCGCCGTCGGCCTGACCCTTGGCTTAATCCCTACACTCGTGCTATTAGACGCGAAAGTAGAAAATATGAACGACGATGGAAAAAAGAAAAAACTCAGACCTCCTTTCTGCTCCTTAAAAACGCCTGGAGGCACTATCAGCGGTCAGTTAGGATAGCCCGCTCTGAATTTTATTCTGCCATCATTAACCAAAATTCCGGTAACCAGCGGGTTCTTTTTTCCACTATCAATGCTATTCTGTCACCTAATGTCCCTCTGGCTAACTCCTCTGATGAGCTTTGTAACCAATTTTTATACCATTTCTGCTCCAAAGTCTCCAGTATACGTGCTCAAATTCCGCCCAGCTCTTATTTATCGCCGTCACTTTACCCCGTCACATTCCTTTGAGCTATTTTCTCCCATTTCCCTTCCCTTTCTTTTAACTATAGTCGCCGGCATGAAGCCTTCAGGCTCATTAAATGATTTGATCCCCCCTCGGCTCCTAAAGGAAGTTTTTCCTGTGGTGGCTCAATCAATCCTCGAGATCATAAATGCGAGCTTGATGATGGGCAGCATTCCCCATATCTTTAAACATGCGGTGGTGAAGCCTGTCCTGAAAAAGCAGCGTCTGGACACCATTGACGTAAGTAATGGTCCCATCTCCAAGCTCCCATTCTTGTCCAAACTGTTAGAGAAGGTGGTATTTAGCCAGATCTCTGACTATCTTGATCGTTTTCATGTCTTGGTTTTCGTTCCCTCCACGGTACGGAGTCTGCTCTACTTAGAGTTTTTAATGATATTTTACTCGCCTCTGACTCTGGCTCTCATGTCCTGTTGGTACTCCTGGATCTATCTGCCGCTTTTGACACCGTTGACCATGGAATTTTGTTGCAACGCCTGGAGTTGTTGATTGGTATCCGAGGAACAGCCCTTGCGTGGTTTCGCTCGTACTTTCAGGCCAGAAGTTTTAAGGTTGTTTTAGGAAATTGTACCTCTTGCTTGTGGAGTTCCTCAAGGTTCGATTTTGGGTCCACTTCTTTTTAACTTGTATCTTTTACCATTGGCAGGCATTTTTAAGAAATTTCAGGTGAATTATAACCTATATGCGGATGACTGTCAGCTATATGTGGCCCTGAAATCTACTGACCCAGTACAACCCCTTACTTATATGGTGCTCCTTCATCCGCAATAGTTTGTCTCCAGTTAGTGTAAAATGCTGCAGCACGAGTTTTAGCTGGGACTGCTTTGAAGCAACATATTACCCCTGTACTGGCCAACTTGCACTGGCTGCCAATCCGCTGTCAGATTAAATTTAAGATCCTCTTATTTGCTTTTAAACCTCTGCATGCGCTAGGGCCACCTTACTGGACGCAGCTTCTCTGTCCTTATGTCCCGAGGCGTTCCCCGAGGTCCTCTGAGCAGCACCTGCTGCAGGTTCATCCTGCCCGCTACAAGGCGCGTGGTGAGCGTGCGTTCTCGGTTTGCGCCCCCAGATTATGGAACCAGCTCCCTCTGACGGTCAGACTCGCCCCATCACTTAGTATTTTTTAAGTCTGTTTAAAAACTTACTTTTACTCTCAGGCTTTTAGCTCTGCCGGGAGCACTCTAATCCCTAGTTGATTTTACTTTACTCCTTTTGATGCTTATTTTATTGTATGTTTAGTTTTATCCCTGTAATTGTTGTTTTTATTTTTGTACATATATATATATATATATATATATATATGCGATCAAATATCCAGCCATAGAACAAGAAATAAGAAAATCAAATTAATTTCAAGAATTAAAAGGGAGGAATTAAGGAAAATCATTCTTTGTTTAATGCTGATCAAATTAAAACAAAAAACAAATAATAAACAAAGAAACATTTGCAAATTTTATTTATTTATTAAAGTTTAAAGAAAACATACCAAACTATGACTCCAAATCCTCAAATCTGTACTGTGGCTCATAAGGTAGGGTAGGTGTCGTGCAATTATAGGGTTGTGGGTTCAACTCCAGTACTTAACCCCGACATTGCCTGTCAAGTTCTGAATCAGTGTATGAACGTGAGTTGAAATGGATGAATGTGACTCCAGTCTAAAGCAATTTCAGCTGTCAGTATGAATTGAGAAGCGCTTTATATGTTACGACCATTTTACTGAACCATGATTTTCGAGCACCATTGCTCCCCTAGCATCCAGTAAGATCCAATATTTTCAGAAATCAGATTAAACTTTTATAATATTTAAGCTAACCGCACCCACAAAGTTGGGTGTTTCAGTAAACACTAAGAATAAAGTATGTTTTTTCAAACACTGTTTTTCTTCTAAATCCACTTCTTCAGACAATAAAGAGGCTTTGTGTGGTTTTTCTGGGTCTGTTTATTTGCATCCTGCTTGGTGCCTCAGGAAACTTTTAAGCCAAGCTTATGGAAGAGGATAATAATGTATCATTGAAATAGCTGACCAGTAATGCAACCCACAGGGTTCTGGCTTGGCAGTGCATCACATAGGAATGTGCATAGAGCAAACTTACGCAAAACCATCTGCTCAAAAGTTCTGTTAGACAAAGTTCCCATTTAACATCAAATGTATATAATTTATACAAAATGTTGACACACAAAAACGTGCAGCAAACTGGGAACAAGAAAGGCAAAGGAAGACTAGAAGACAAAATAATTTGAACTGGAGAGTTTATTCACAATTTATACACTTTTTTTTTCATATCCACAAAAAAGCCATCTTTCCAGTTCCATCATAACTCAACTGTGGAGCATCACATTCCAAACCAGAAACCCATTCATCTGATCAATGCAAAGGTAGGATATATGATAACTAGGTTAAGCCATTAAGTTGTGAATTTGTCCCAAAAGATGCTTTACCAGACTCCAAGGAGGAAAATTGCGATAGTCAACGTGAGCACACGATCATCTAAAAATGTCCAGCTTTAGAATAACTAATTTTGTAAATGAAAGAAACAAAATAAATGAAATCTGGGAAGAGACTGAGGTAATAAATTCATGCTATGGAAAAAGTACAGCTGAGAGATCCTAAGAAAATCAGTATTAATGAAAAGACTGTATAAAATCAGACCTTAACTTGTAAAATGTTGGTAAATCTTTTCAGTCCCTCTACTGCAAATTATATTTGTTGGCTTTATAGAAGGCTGATGTACACAAAAATCTAAATATTGTTTTTAAGGATTATAAAAATGTGTTAATTTTTAATCTTTGTCATTGTAACCTAATTAAAAACTATTACATGTGTAAAAAAACAAAATAAAACAGGCATTGGAATTAGTTGTTACTCTTGCTAAGTGACATATTTTTTTTTTTATTAAGTTGACAAATTTTTAATTGGAGCTAAAGGATTTTGGATTTAAATGCAACAGCAAGCTTGGATTGTTAAACAAACTTGTTAGGATATAAAACAACTATTATATAAAAATGGTTGATAAAAATATAACATTTAGACTAGCTTTTATAATAAGTTTAAAAAATGATCAGATATTTTACTTAAATTACATAAAACCAACTTGTTACTGTTCATCTCTAAATTAATAATTTTCTAATTAATACCTGTAAAGGTATTTAGGTATTGTGCATTTACGATGACAAGAAAATCCAAACTTTGGTTGTCAAAGTAGAATTTGTTTTTTCACTGTCCACATCAGAGCCGGCCCTAGATAATAAGAAACTAAGCAACTGCTTAGGGCTGCAAGACCATCAAAGGCCTGCCATAAGTGCTTGAATTGAAATACAGACCACCAGTCTAAATTGTTTGTTTATAGAGATTGAGAAAATTAAGTTTGAATTGATGGTTTTTGCTTGGCCTTTGATTGGTTTAAGCCCGGCCCCCTTCCCTTAATTCCACCACATCTGTACTGAAACGCTGATAGTGTGCTAACGTTCTGAACAGGAAGGTAGGTCCCAAATTAAGTTCTTCTACAGGCCCCACATGACATTGAGTCGGCCCTGGTCCACATCAGCTAAATCTGTGTAAACGGTGAAAAATAGTTATTTTCAACAATCTGATTGACGGTGCTCATTTGTTCCATGAATGGATTGTCTAACTTCTCACTGGAGATGGCATCTGTATGGAGATCTGAGATATATGGTATGTTGATTGACCTGCCCGATGTAGCGATATCAGCATATTTCTCACTCAACCTCTATATAAAAAACAGTAATCAATAAATCAACACTCTTACCTGTTGAAATCATTCATAAGTTTTAAAAAAACATGCAACAGAAAGACCATTTAAAGAAAATGGGATTTGGCTTGAAAATGAACTTTCCACTTTAAAACTATGAGTGTAAAGCAGCAAAGACCAGAAACAAAAGCATGTGGTACATGGAGGAACTTTTTTTTTACTATTGCGCTCCAACTTTACTGTATTATTTAAATGGGAATTTCAGCCATAATGAATTTGGTTTCAGTTTGTCTTTTGGTGTTTAGTCCTCGGTACAGCGTAGATGTGAATGGACTCTGTTACCAAGACAATGGAAGAAATTAAGATCAAATATGTTAACTGCCAGCTGAATTTGTAGATTTTCTTATCCATCTTTACAACATAATTTTGAGATTATAATAACCAAACAGTAGTAAACGATGAACATTTAAACCTGACAAGTTCAAGTGGCAGATTGGGCATTCAACAAATAATTTCAGGATACGTTTTATTTAACAGTGTAATATGGCTTTTTTTTCTTTCTAAAAACCTGTAACATATTGTGAAGCATCTCAAAGGCAAAAAATATTGTGTTCAGTGTTTCTTACATATTTGTGGATTATTTTGCCTCTTTGCCATTTCATACTGTTTTCTTAATTTCTATTATGCGAAATTCTTTTGTCCCTAAAAGACACGAAGGAGGGACTGTCCTTGGCTTGTCCAGGAAACGCCTTGGGATTACCCAGGAGGAGCAGGCCCAAGTGGCTGCAGACAGGCTGCTGCCACCATGACTCGACCATGGATTAAGTGGAAGATAATGGATGGATAGAGGAAGGTCTTGTGAATGAAATGCAGCCAGCTACCATTGGACGTTGTGTGCTAAATTTGATTAAATTCATACCTGCCATAGGACAGTTCATACCCAATTTGACTATTGAGCTATGGTAATTTTGTGCATTTTACTCCCATGGGACCAAACAGAGATCAAAACCCAAAACAAATAAATAGGGGGCAATATTACATTTTCAAGACATAAAATACAATTAAATGTAATTATTCCTGAGATTTGAATTTTTTATTGGTATCTATATTTATAATTTTACAAAATATTTCATCAAAAGAAAAAAGCTACTAGAACCAACAACTGTTAGGCAAAATGGTATGAATAGTTTGATTTACAGTAAAGAAATGGAAATAGCTATGAATTGCCAAAGGGGCAAATTTACCAACAATCATCTAAAACCAGCTGAACCAACATTTCTGGAAATATTGTAAACAGTTTTAAAAACCCAGGTTTCATTTTCTTAAAAAAGTGTTAACTGCGCTCCGTTCAAGCAAGCTATTTCTCAGCAGGTAAAATAGCCAACATCCATCAGCTCCCTCAGTTCAAAATAATGGTTTATCAAAAAAAACATCAGATCTTTGTAAAACACACATTTTGACACCCCTTACTTTTAGAATTGAAATGAAAGTGCTACATCCTTTTTAACTGCAGGAAGAAACATAAACGTTTTTCTCCAGCTGGACCTTAAGGTCAAATTTAAGCTTCTCTTTTCTTAAGCACAAAGTACATAAAAATGACCAAACACGACAGTCAGTGTTATCTTCTCTGAAGGGCTTTTTTCATTTTAGTTTTGTGTCCAAAAAAATGTAAACAAAGACACAGCCGTCCTGGAAAAATTCAGACGAAACCTGGCTCAGATTGATGCTGAGGACTGAGGTTGGTGTCCTGCCTGCAGAAACTAAACTGGAGACTTTGATCTGCATCATTGAATAAGCAGGACCTTCTCTTTTCTTCATTTGGAGCGAAGAAACCAGCTTTTGTTGAGATTCCTCCAGTGAGCTAGAATAATAAAAAAAAGAAAATGAAGAATAATCCATCATTTTACTGTATTTTTTATGCTAGATTCCAATGATTTTCTTCTGTAACAGAACAACAACTTGTCCACAACCACAGGATATGTCTTTCCAAATTGTTGTTTAGGACATGAAATTTTTTTTATTCCATCCCGTTGGTGGTTAAATAACTTGTGACCAGCTGAAAGAATCTCCAAATCTATTTTCTATAAAACTATGTGTTGTTGTTTAGGAACCAGATAGGCTCACATAGTTTTCACCTTAACTCACAATATAAACCTATTTCAAAAACAGTGAATGATAATACTAGTAAACAATAGAAAATACCTCAGTAAAAAAAAAAAGCTGTTTTCAAAAATGTTAAGACATGGCCAAATCTTATTTGGAAAACTGGGACAATTTTAAGGTTATATTAGATTTAACCACAGTAGCTCTGTATAATCCTTTGTACTGATCCATCGGTTGAAACTTATTCTGTTATGTTTCTGCACATTCAATTGAATAACTACCACCGGAAACCTAAGAAATTAAATATAAACTTACCATAAAGTTTAGTTCCAGTTGTCAAGGGCACTATAAGGACGAGAAGCAGAAAAATATGACTTTAGACGTTTCAATACCAGAACATAGTTTAGAACATAATACATCCATGCTCCTTTATTATTACTATTTCTGATAAAGATAAAAATCCCCCACAAAAAAAAAAAGTTTTTATTGCGGTTGCTTAACTTCAAATGAAAAAATCTATTTTGGAAATAAATTATTAATTTGAGTACATTTTTTCAGGAAGGTACAGAAACTCTGAGAGGCAATCAGGAACTTTATTTTGACCCATTTTCTAAGTCTGAACAGCTCTTCAGTTTCCCTCAACTTAAAAAAGTCATGTGCAAGTACATAATAAATAATAAATACAAATTCTGGATGAAAATATTACACACAAAAAAATACTCTCTCGCCCTTAAGGGAAAATGGAAAAAAGAAAATTCCTGCCTTATGATTTTTTTCTTAGTCTTTCCTTCTCTCTGAATACGGAAGCCGTGAAAGGCTAAGGAGAATTTTTTTCTCTTTTTCAAAGACCAGAAACTTTTCCCCCTTGCCTTTCAGGGCCTCTGTAGGAAGGCTGGGAATTGCTCTGAGTACAAAGAGGTCTTTGTTTTTAGCAAGAAACACCACTGGAAAATAATACAATTATTAATATGAATATGTGTGATAGGTCTATTCATGTAGTAGTAGTGATCTAAAGAGAAATAGCAATGCTGCAATTCTCAAGCAGTGAGCTTTATAGTTGCAGGTGACTGGCAATTTAGTAAAAATGTAAAAATATTTCTTATTGCAAGATTTTTCCTCTCAGTGAATAAATGTAGACAAATTAAAGGTTGGATTTGTTTTGTAAAGATTTATTGCAAGAAAAGACTAACTTTCCCAGTAGGTTCATTATTTGTGGAGGGTTCTATAAGGTGGAAACGGGTACATATAAAAGGTTTTTCAGGGTCTCACTTATCTCCCAGTCAAACTGAACACAACTATTCACAAGAGCCTGGTTGACAGGTTAAACAACGTTTTTAAACAACATTACAATACCCTAAACATAACTCAAACCTAAATTTGAAGGTTTCTATTCTCTAAAACAGTGACGAGGATTTACGGCTCTTGGTAAAATTAGTCATTCTCACCATGATGGTATTTCATCAAGCAGAAAAAGCACTAAAACAAGCTGTGAACAAGCGTCGAGAGTGTTAGCACATGAGTGATGTAAAATATTAGGTTGAAAGCAGATCATTGCAAACTCAGCAAGGCAGCTGTGAGAAAGTCAGTGTTAGAGAGATAGATTCACCGACTTGTGTTTCCAGTACCTTTCAGGAGCCAAGCTAGCTATCACCAGTCGATGTGCCTCGGAGGAGCCGAGGCCCGTGGGAACCTGTTCATTGTGTCATAGGTTGGGACGCTACCATCACGGGAACAAACACACACACACACACACAGGGAAAAACGTTACCAGACAGACTCAGCGTTTTTCATCCACTTCCTTTCGTTGGCAAAGGGAAGGGCTAGCAGCTCGTATAAAAGAGAGCAAAACAGTCTGTGAAAAATCCTCTAAGCACTTTAGATTGCAGTCAATCAGAACAGTTTAGTGCTGATCAATTAGAATAAGTGCTCAATTTAATGTCCCTGTTGATGCACAAGCTTCATTCCAAAAGTTCAATGCAACTTTAAAAAGTGCTAAACTCAAATGAAATGTTAAGTTGCAATAAAAAGTTGCATTAATAATAAAAAAAAGAAGCTAATTAATCAAAGCTCTTCTTGGAATGAAACTCAAATTTTCTCAAACAGCAACAGGTGAGACTGTTCCTTTATTTAGACGTTTTACTCTCTATGTTTCTCTTGTTGATTGGTTCAAACTCATCTGCATCCAAATGAAACTTAAAAAAATAAATAAAACATGCAGTTAAACGTCTGGTTAGATTAAAAAAAGAAAGTAGCAACATATTCGGGGACACACTAAAGCATGACATGCTTGCCTCTCCCTGAATAAAATGATCAGGTGTACATTCATCGGAGTTTGGCTGAGACTAAACGAGAGGAAACAGGAAAAGGATTCATTCCAAAAGAATTCCCCAGCGGCAGACAGCAAGCAGTTGGTTAGTGATACAGTAAATTCCCCCCCAAAAAACACAGAGCAGAACATTTATAACATGACAGTAAAGTAGTGGTAGCAGACAGAGTCATAGGCCTCAAGGCTCATATCATTGTTAATTAGCTCCAAGTAAAGGAGTCAGACTGTTAACTGGGAATTTAAATCTTAATTTCTCTTTAATTAAAGAGAGTTTAACTAAGGGTCCAATTAACTTTTCTTTGGTGAAAAGACAGCATATTTTGATTTGCTGTATAGTATCTTTGACATTATCTCATTATTTTATACTATTGATAAACCCATGTGCAAAAGGGACTTCTTGGTGTGAGTACATTTGTATCCAGAGCAAGGGTTGTATTAAACAAATATTTTCAGTATTTAACTTTTTTTTTAAACAGTGACAGAAAAATCTGAAGGTCATCCGTCATTTTGACAAATTAGAATTAACAACCTTAATTGAAGACGCACATACATATTCAACTTTACACCCAGAGTTCAGGTTGCTAAATCATTATCATGATCATTTTAAAAAACAGATTCCCGTGAAGGCATCTTACAGAGGGCCTTTTCACATGTCTGGCCATGCCAGAAAACGGCCGGAGAAAATGCAATTTTTTTTCTGTTCACATGGCACGAATTTCGGCCAGTACTGAAATCTAGTGTTTTACATGATGGACTTCACCTAAACAGCAGATGCCGATATACAAATATTTCTGTAGCTATCCAACAAACAAGGGAGTGAGAAGTACCGACAAAGTACTGGTCAGCTGCTACCTGAAGCCATCTAGAGGGTGAGTGTTGTAGTAAACCTGACGTTTTGTAACCTTCTGTGTTGCTGTGGGATGCTTGAATTGCGTGGTTTTGGTCTTTTTATGGTCGTGAGGTGATTCTGTAATTTCCGCGTGGAGTGTGTCTATTGTCTTGGAGTACAGCCAGAGTACGGCTTGTGTTCACATGATCCGTATCCACTTGTACCAGGACTCCGATCCGACCTCCAAGGCAGGTCTCTCTGGCCGTATCCTGGCACGGGCCAGGCTGTGTTCACATGGTATGAAATAAGTGGATTTTGACCAAATACGGTACGCAACTACAGACTCCAGTACCATGTGAAAACACCCAGAGTCTCTAGTGTGGCAGCGGAGTGCAGATTCAGCCTGCAGAACAACATCAAAACCACCAAGAGAAGTCATCAACCGAAGGCAAAAGACCAAAACCTCATTACAATAATCTCTGCAGCAATCCGACATTTAACTACACACTAATAACCGGGCAAGGAGCGAGAGGAAGGAGTGAGACTGTTCGGGCCACAGCAGGTGAACTCTTCGTATTTTAAGTGCAATCTTTTAATTGAATTGTTTATATGTAATTACTGGGGGGACAGACAGTGGTTTCTGTCAATGTGGTGAAATGAGTTTTATGTATTCATCTGTTTAGTGTTTGATGGCATAATGTGGAATTTCTGTTTAGCTACTAATAACAAACACTCTTTGTATTTTCTTTCAATCTAAAGTTTCATTGCATTTAATTTGAGATGTTTAAAATGTTGATTGTAAAAATGTGTGTTAAAATTTGTGTTCAACCAAGATTTTCGAATTATCTGCTTTAGACTCTTTTTAACAACCCTGGGTATTTTACCATCCTTTCGTAACATAAAAACTTTCACTTTTAATAAATCTGCTGCTAGTCGTCTCCAGTTGATACAGAATGCTGCAGCAAGGCTTTTAACTGGAATCAACAAAAGGGCATACATAATGCCGTATTTTTCTTCTCCCCACTGGCTTTCTGTAAATTTTAGAAGTGATTTTAAAATCTTTGTTTTGACTTTTAGAGCTTTTAATGTACAGGGCCCTCAATAAAGTGTTGATTTGTTGACCCTCTATCATTCTGGCCGCAAACTTCATGCCTCAGGTTAGAACGTCCCAAAGACCAATTTTAAAACCTTACTTTTCAGGCAGTAGTCCCCAGACTGTAGAACACTCTGCCCGTATCTCTCCGCGTATCAGACTCTGTTGATTCATACTTTAAATCATTGCAAGCAAGCTGTATTTTTGTGTTTGAGTGACGGCGGATGGCCATAAAGGCCAAAAATCGCAACTGCGCAACTTTCTACTATGACAAGGCAGATATTTTAACCTCCAGAGAATTTGTGAAAGGTGAAAAATTCCCAGCATTTTGTAGGTTAGTGATATTATTCAGATAATTTTGTAAATGAATAAACTTTAATCAGAGGACCGGGACAATATTTCAGGCCAGGAATTTTTTACACCATTCCAGGCCACCCCCCAATTATTGCAAGATGTCTAGAGTGAGTTAGGTTGATTTCAAACTGTAAAATAATCAAAGGAAGGCTTCCCATGTGCCCACACACAGTTTCTGTTTCTTTGCAACAAAGTTTATATTTCTTTTATGCTGAAATAAGCTGTACTCAAATTTCATTATAGTTCATCTACACCTATACTGGTAAATGTAAAGCCAGCACATATAACTAATGATATTAATCCCTGGTTACCTTTTAAAATACAGAGAAAACTTTATTTTGAAATGAAAATGACAGTAATTTTGCCTGTTTTCTACCACCAGTGAATCTTTTTCTCTCAGAAATGTCTATCCTCTCAACTGTATCATTTTCCCTGCTGCTGCTTTTACAATAAAGATATGAAAGTTAAGGCAGCAACATTTTAAATCAGAATTAGGATGAGTAGCAGTGAAATTACTGTGAGACTCTCCCTGACCCTGCCTACTGCTCTGTCCTTTTTTTATTACAAATATTTCTTTCAAACATGTAGACAGCAATAGTAAGCACAAGTTCTGCACATGAATGAATTTCATTTCATTTAATTTCATTTTATTGAGAGCCCCATTAGCTCCTGACTCCTTGCCGGAGCTATTCTTCCTGGGGTCTGAATGAGGGTTGGGATTATTCCCTGCATGAACTCACTAGTAAGGGATGAAAAAACAGGAACACGCTGCCCTGCTCACCTGTATGCAAACTGTATATTAATGGCTTCCCGTTAGTTTGTGTACACTTGAGGTGCGTTTAAAGATGGGTAGGAAAAATAAGATACCGCATATTAATGGATTAAACTGCTGACAGAAAGTGCAGGGGACAGAGGGCACTGACACAGAAAGTGCGGGAGACATGACCCACAAGTACCCTGCATCTTTTACGCCAATGTCCAGCACAGCAGATTCCCTAATGAGCCACAAGATGGATTGTTCATGTATAAATCAAACATAATAATAATAATAATAATAATAATAATAATAATAATAATAATAATAATAATTACAGTAGGGTTATCATCTAATGCTAATCAATAAACCATCCACTCCACCCAAAATGCCACTGGTGAAATTCAGCTTAAAGATATTTTTATGATGGAAAGCAAAATGATTTTTTCTAATAAAAAGCTACCACTACCTGCCAGTTTAAATGTCTGCTGTAATTATAATTACACCCACTATTCATGTGTGTCTTTAAATGAGTCCCCTTGCAGACATGCACTGTGTACAGCCACATTTATATATAAAAAACCAACTTCCCAGGCATGCATCCACCTCCACAATGACAAAAACACAACAGGATAAATAGGAAGTTTACCTTGTCATCATAGGATTAGGAATACCTTGTGAACTCTCAATATGATAACCATTATTACCAATTTCCATACTGAAAATAAGCATTGTAAACAAAAATGAAATGAAAAATGAGAAACACGACATGCTGAATAAAAATGTTTCCTTTATCTGTTGTTAAACCTTCAAAGAATATTAGAAGATGAATATGTTCTTAATATAAACCTTAGTGTTATATTTATACAATATTTTACAAAAAACACTTTAATGATTGCAAGAGCCCTTCATGAAAGGTACTATAAGGGGCACTTCTTAATCTTAGCACACGACAAAAAGCCACACTGTCCACCCACATGAGCAATTGTGAAGCTCAAAAATGCAAGCGAGCACCAATAATTTAGTAAACAGCTTTGTATATACATTATTTGGAAAATAAAAGCACAAGAATAAGAGAGGTCAAAAAGAAGAGGAGGTTGGGGAAGAACATCTTACTTTTTCATGGGAATTGTCTCAACGCTATGGAGATGCACAGAAAAACAGGAACATAAAACAAATATTGAAATGTTCGGCAAAAGAAATGCATCGTTAATCCTTGTGTATAATCAGGCACTGATTACACAGAGGCAGATGCACTTGATCAGCTGAGACATAACATAATAATTACTACTACTACTGTAGGCAAGGCCATGAGTCCACAGATACTGAACATGAAAAAGGCCCATGAAGAAGGAAAAAGAATCAACTAATTCTTCAGTGTTTTTTTGTAAAGTGCCAAGTGCTTCACAAAGAGGAATGAAACAATGAAATTAAAATATGGAAGATGGAAATAGTAGGAATGGTTATCACAAAGTAAAATGCCAAGTCCCAGAAACAGAGGAGCTACAAGGAAGAGAAAGCAAGCAGAAAATAAATCGAAGTAGTAGAGCTTCACTGTCATAGAACATTTTTGGAACCTACTGAAAATTAAATTATTAAACTATATTCAGATACTAAATTTAATTTCCCCCTTCTGGGACAATACATAAATTATATTATTCTATTCTATTCTTAAAAATCTTAAAAGGTGGAAGGATGTCCTGCAACCATCAAATATCTAAATTGTGTTGACTAATGTGGTTTTACATTTAGTAGGTAAATTAATCTCCTATTGAGTCACAAAAGAGTTCAATCTGCAGCTATACAGTAATAACAGGGGTAAGGAAACATGAGAAGAAAAAGAAATGTTAGAACTCACTCATCATAAACATCCTCTGTGTCCATCCTGCGGTAATACTTGGCTAGTTTCACAGCTAGTATTACGCTTGGGAGCAAAAACAGTGTGCTGCAGCCCAGACCCATCCAGAAAGTGTTCTGTTCAAAAGATAATTTACAAGATGATTTTTATTTATAATTTTTACATGGAGCTATTAACACAGTGCTAAACCTTGTAAAGTGTTTACATCTCTTTAACCTTTTGTCACATTACAACCACACACTTCACTGTATTATATGGTTCGCTGTATTATATTATTCCTTTCAGTTCAAGAGATTAGTTTGTTTTATAATGTACTATAACTTCAAAATGTTGAAAGTATAAAACTGAATGGCGATTTAAGTAGATGTTTTTAAATAAATAAAATAGTACAAGCAGACATAGCCACAGTAGAAAACAATACAGACACTTGAAAACAATCAGGGTTAATGTTTAGAAATGTTTAAATAATACTTTGCCCATGTTTAGGAATAAAAGGTGTTTTTTGTGGAAAAATCCCTTCTCATCAATTGGGATTGCACCGAATGTATACAAAATAACTGGAGTTTGGGCTGATTGGATACTACTGGTAGCTATGTGGACGTCAGCTGTATCAGTGATGTTTCCATTCAGCTTGACATTGTTTCAGGGAGTCATTCAGTTCAATGGAAAGTGTGTTATGGACTATTGCTGTTAAAAGATCTATCTTTCTTTTTCTATGTAGTAGAAATAATTAATGTTCTCAAATAGCAAAGTGTAATGATAGCTACAGGAGTATTTTCTGGTTTCTTTTGGTATCAATTCTTAAATATGTGCTAAGGAAGGTTGAGTACTTTCACTTTACTATTAAGGTGAAAATCACTCAGTCAGGTTTTTTAGAATTCTTGTGACAGCTGTCAGAAAACCTCTGTCAGGGTCTTTTATCGCCTCCAGCAAGAGAAGTGCAGAGATATTTATGAGACAGAATTTAATAAATATCTTCTCAACAGGCTGCTGTGAAGTATTTATCTATTGCTTGCAGGTTAAAAGCAAGGGTTTCTTTCTAAGTTCAACAGACTTTAGCAAAAGAACTCAAACTTACATTATTGTGGTCTGAAAACAAGAGTTTGTTGTTGTTTAATCATAGCAACAGTAAAATCTTTGAAAACTAAGTATTTTTTCTTCCACTTCATAATTATGCACCACTTTGTAGTAGAATATTGCTTAAAATCAGATTAAAATGCACAAACCTTTTCTGGTTTCAATGTATCAAAATGTGGAAAATATGAAAGGCTTTGAATACATTTTCAATGTATTGTAACTACTGTTTTAAAAATTGCTTTGATACGTCTTTTTTTGCAACAAACTTCAAACAGCCATTTTGTGTGAGTGATAACACTGCAGCATAACTAGATTTATTTCACTTTACCCCTGAGGGATCACATCATTGCATCTATACTTATGTACTCAAACACTGATCTAAAGATCTGATGTTAACTACATAAAGAGTGTTTGTGTAGGCTGTGCTTTTTATTGCCAGAGTTGTTACCATAGAATCCACCAAGAAACTACAGGTCATGATCTGCGCCGTATCCAAGATGTTGCTGAAGGGCTTGCATGGTGCAACCTCCAAAGCCAACTATTAATGATATAAACAGGAAATGTTATCATTATATATATAGAGTTTCTTAAGTGCTGCATAACACATCTATATACTCTGAATTCTTGAACAACAATAAAAAACACTGTAATTCAAGGGAAAAGGTTTTATTGACATATTTGAGAAACGCAACTAAAACATCTGGTTTTGAATTCCTTGGGTTTACTGCAGTAGGAACCAACTTTCCTCAAAGCAAATTCCTCACACTTAAAGGAGCAGTAGCTTTTATATCCATCCGGTCTATATTTACCCCCAAAACTGTTATGCAACATTTTTTTTCTACTTCATAACGCTGACCTTCTTTGTAATTCTTCATAACTCATTCTACTAATACATATTGCATTAAATGTGTAAAACAGCATATTCTGAAAATTGCTGAGAACAACTTACAGATGTTTTCACCCATTCTATGTACTGATTGAAGTAGCCAATAATAGTTGCTGAGTATTTTCTTGTTTCCTGCAGGAAATTAGAGAACAGCTATTACTTTAGCTTAACTATGAAAACGAGAATACAAGCAAGTAGACAAATTATTGAATTACCTGATTGATTAAAAATGATGCATTCTGAGAGATTAGGTACTGAGCAGCATCAATGGCCTCCAGAACATCTGTGACTTTGTTCTGTCGAAAATAAATAGTCAGTAGCAAATAGGGGTTGCATTAACCAATAATTTCCACATTTGACCATTTTCTTTTTAATGGACATGGAAAAAATCTATCATTTTGATATATTAGTATTCACATGTCTGACCACTTGGTGACAATTTACAGATAATTTCAACTTTACACAGTACAAGTAACAAAATCTATTTAAAAAAAAAAGATTTCCAGGAGAGCATCTGTGTATAATCTCAGCGCTGGAAACCGTACTCAATGTATCTTGTTAACCCGGAGCTGTAAAGAGTTACTGGGCCAATGGAGCATGTCCATGAGCATGGTGTCGTGCTAACAATCTGTGCATGAAGCGGGAGTTCCTCCTTCTAAAGTGATAGCTTGCGGGTCAAGAAATAGTTTGTTCAGATGTTATTTACAAAGACTGACCAATTCAATTGAAGAAATTTTTATTTATTTCAAAATGTTGGTTTAAGTTGCGCCTAATTCCAGTCCAACTATTTCAGTATGCACAAATGGGTGCCTATTTCTGTTCCATATGGAGGAGGAACTTGTGAGGCTGTGTTTAGTCCACAACAGGTGAACTATTTGTATTTTAAGTGCAATCGTTTAATGTCATTTATGACATGTAGGGCCTGATTTATCAACAGTCTGCACTTGTTAAAACCCATGCAAACCACACAGCATCGCATAAAACAGGCTCTGGCTGATCTATCAACATGGCGCAGAGAGCATTGCCCCGTTAAGCCCACAGCAAGATGCATGCAGTCAATTTAGCGCTTTTGCCCTTGATGAATAGGCAATCTGGGCGTTTCTGTCAGAAGACGCAAAATATTGGGAGGAGAATAGGCAAAGAAGTAGGCGTTCAAGGCGCACTGTGATTTACTAAACATAAACATGTTTGCGGCAACTATTTTAGAATCTATTTTTAGCACTTCTGAAAAGCATGTCTTAATTTGGTGCTACCACATTCAACATGACTTTATTATTGAAAAACAAAAAACGTCATTAAGATTATACACTAAGCGTAATTAACACTCTAATCGCCATAGACCTAACAGTTATGTAAATATTTACCTGTTTTTCTCCCAAAGACGCATCATAACTCACTACCCTCTCATCCCATCTCTGCCTTGTAAAGATGCACATGATCCTAGGAGATTTTTATTATTTTCTCACATAGTGGTTAACCTTCCTGGAGTCCAATTAATAAAATGTAGTTATCATATGCAATACCACAATGATAATTGGTATTATATATGACATTTTAAAAACAAAACTCAGACATGCTGCAGTTTTAATCAGTCTAACGCTGCAATACGATGTGTTCATGCAGCAGAGAGCAGCTCAGATACACCGCATGAATTACATTTATTACTGACAAACAAAATTCACAGCATTTTAGACTAATTTCTTTGCCAAAGACGCATTATGGATCCATGCACATTATTCCTCCTCTCTCTAACCGAGGTGCAGCTCGCATTAGCGGCCACAAACTCCTCATTTGAATACTGCTGCTTGCGGCTGTTAAGAATTGCTCACACAATCTTAGTAAATCACCCGCAAATTAAGGACAGCCCACTCGCGCAAATTTTTAGCGCCGTACATAATTTTGCAGTCATTATCAGGAATCTTGATAAATCAGCCCCATAGTTCTCTGTTCTGGTTGTTCAGAATGAATATCTTTCAATATATATTGAATATTTTATAATTTTTGAAACCTGATCAATAATAATAGATATTTTGACCCTGTTGGTTAAAATGACTGACAACAAACATAATCTAGTACGACATCTGGTACCAGTTTGACTGTGAATATGAACTTTAATAATGGTTAATTTACCGGGAGGTCAGATGCTGTCCTCTCCAGGAATCTCATGCTCTGGTTCAATGCACTCTTAGAAAAGATACAAAAATAGTACATTAGTGTCGGAAGTTAAAGACCAACAGAAAACGAGAGCAACACATACATACGTGATAAACAACACTGGCATGCTGCAAGATTTTGTTTCAAAATCAAATATCCACAATAAAAAGACAAAAAATAAACCCAATCACAAACACAAAGTGAAAAACTTAAGGAGTGTTTCCTTTGTTTTGTGTCTAATAAACAACATGTATTCTCTTGAGTTGGATATTTTTGCACCATTTTGGTACAAACCTGTAGATATCAACCAGAAGTTTTCAATACCAATAGGTATACAATACAATAAAAAACCTGCTAGATTTACTGTTTTTGTAACCAAATATAATATGCTGTGCATCTTTAAAGTTCTGAGTAAAATAAAGAGACAGTAAATGCATATCATAGACACGTTTGTGCTTACCCTTGCTCTAACATATTTCTTGACAGCGAACAGGGAAAAAAACAAACATAAATAAATGTGCTGAGAACCAACAGTGGCAGCTGCAGTACATCCTAGATGATATCTGATCGAGCGGTTCTGGTCTTAACAGAGAAAGTAAAAATGAACATTTCTTGTTTTATGTGTTCTGACAGAAGCCTGAGGGCCAAAAGCAGTGTTTTATTTTACTGAACAACATACAAAGCAACACTGGAACCAGTCAAAGGTAATGTTCTTGATATATGTATATTTCTGTTGGTATAAACCTTTAAAAAAAAACTCATTATAGTGGAGGATTTCCATATTCATGTGGACACTGAAAAAGCCTACATGCAGCCTTAAATCTATTAAGCCCTGACCCGATTTTCGGGTGAAAAAGCCTAAAATATGGACCCAAAGTAAATGAAGAATTACTCCATATTAATTAGGTTAAAATGCATGTTCTTTGTGTCTAGGAACATGTACACACCTTCGAGAATGTATCTCAAGTGTCAAAAATATTATATCTGATACTATGCCTGAGTAAATTATAATAAACCGAAGGAGAAATGTGAAATATATCTTCTCAGTTTTTTATGTTTTCATGTTTGACACAGGAAAACACTGAACCCAATTAAGCAGCTACTTCCCCATACATATACCAGATTTGAAAGGAACTGAGCAAAGGTAAAAGCTTCCAGAAAGGTTTTAGTAAGGACACCACCAGCTGAAACAGAATTTGGCACTTCCTCTTCAAATAAAAACTGGCTGGAAAATACAACTTATGTCATTTACTGGATTCAATAACCATCTACCGAAGCTTTTGGATATGAAATGTAACTTGTGCTTTATAGATTTCTAACATCTAAATACATAATTTTGGAAAATAAAATGGAAATTTCGGTAAAATGGGTAATGTTTTGCTTTTTTTTTGTTCTATGATCAACAACAAATAGTTCTCAATTCAAAATAGCCACAGAAACCACATATAATGTTTGCTATCATTCAATAGTTTCTCCTCTTTTGTTAGAATACAAACATTGCCACCCAGCAGACTTATTTCTTCTAGTCCCTTTTCTCTATTTAGCCCTGATATAATATGAATCATTTCTAAACATTAATGTTTAAACTAAAATACAGCTTTGGTCTTGTTTTGTAAACATTAGGGTCTAAACTTTGAGCAACAATTGAAAATAAACACATTTGTCCAATTTTATTATCCTTTTATTGCGGATGAATATGTCTATAACTTGTTGGGCCCACGGAAAGGAACGTAGGGCTTAAGAGGTAATGCTATCTTGAGACTCAAAAAGTATAGGGACCCAATTATTTGGGTCAACACACATTGTACCACATTGTACCTTGTACTTGCATAACCCTGTCCTGTCTGACCATTTTATAACTTTTGATTTTATCTTAACTGAGCACTCCAAACCTGAAAGAAAATGTAATTATAATAGAGCTTTATCACATAATGTTGTAACAAGATTTAAAGAATCCGTTCCATTCCTAATTTCCTCAGAATGTAGAGTATGATGGTCTGGTTCATAGTGTTAGTTCCTCATCGCACACTGCATTTGAAGCTGTAGCCCCCTTAAAAAAAGAAGGCAATTAGTCATAAGAGGTTGGCTCCCTAGTTTAATTCAGAGCTGCATATTTTGAAGAGGAAGGCTAAGAAATTGGAGAGAAAATTAAAAATCTTCTACACACCTCAAAGATGCCTATTTAACCTTGAAGAATCATCTACTGCTGTATAAAACGACCTTTCAACAAGCTAGAACAGCATTTTTTCCCCTCATTACTAGAGAAGAATAAGAACAACCCTAGGTTTCTTTTGAGTACAGATGCAAAAGTTACAGAGTCAGAGCTCTGTTGAGCCAACTATTCTTCCAGATCTCAGTAGTGATGACTTGATGAGCTTCTTCATATACAAACAAAATAAAATCCTTGGCATCCTTCCAAAGATGATTACTTCTTCCTCAATAAGTGAGGCAGCATAGGAGAGAACTTTAGAACCTAATTTGTGTTTGAGACCAGGCTTAAAACGTTCCGTTTTCATAAAGTCTATTATTAGAGTTTTTTTTAGGTTATGCTGAACTATCTCTGTAATAATGCTTCTATAGGCTTGGACTGTAGGAGGACAGACTGATCATGTTTCTTCACCCTACTACTTTTCTCTTCTACTAATTTCCAGTTGTTTTTTTGCTATTATTTTGAGTGTCTTGTTATCAACTTTTTCCTTTCGTTAATATAGAAAGTACTCTTATATCAGTTCCTTTTGTTCTTCTGATTTTGGCAGATGATCGCTCATCCTGTGCCAGTTCTGGTTCTGCTGGAGTGTTCTTCCAATTAAAGGGGAGTTTTTCCTCTCAACTGTCACTATATGTCACCCTCCACAGTTGCTACATGCTGGCTCATTATTAGATATTTCTCTGAAGTGAACAGCACAATGCAGGCGACTGTCTAGTGTCTCTATACATTCATTCAGCAGGTCTTGGACTACCCAAGACATATTAAAATGGCCATGTAAAGTAAGCTCAGAATATATAATGCATTGACCAAAGACAACCAGCTGAGGGTGCTGTAGGAGAGTGATGGGGACTGTCTGAGGCAGTAAGAAGATACTTTGATATGGTTGTGTGCCAAAATTTACATTAGAGCTTGGCTTAATGAAAACAAGAGCAAGGCTAGCACAAATCGGCATGATGCTAACACATTGCCTGTCCTAGAGAGGCAAGTCCAGTCTTGAGTGGCATTCTGGTCCACACTCCATTCTAGTTGGTGACATTAATGCACCAATTTGTTGTATGCCAGCCACAAAAAATCAACACAAAGAAGAAGGATGCTGAGTAATTGGAGGTGGACATGAGAATACTAATGGTGTTCCAATGAAAACTTTGTGAGAAATAAACACAAGAAGAGGAATTATCAAGGTTTTCAGCAACAGATTATTTCTGATTCTGCATGTAAGATTTGTTATGAACAAGGTATTTTACTGGAGAAAATTAACTAAACCTTTGTGGATGAAAAAGAGCATTTTTCATTTGAGATGGTTCTGTTCTATCAATGTTATGTTGCTTTGAACTGCTGGTTTCACATTATTTTTCGTTCTGAGTGGTTTGACAAAATGGCTTACCGTGTCTATAGTTATGATTGTATCCATAAATGGCATTCGTGATTGGAATCTCAATAATCTCTGCTTTTAAATGATATATAAAACCCAAAGGGGTTAAATAAAGACTGCTTAGTGCCCCACTTGATAAAATTACAGTTTTTCTTAAATCAATTATGTTTGTTTGAGTTTTTTGCTATATTCCTCAACTAAAAAAAATGAAACAGTTAAATCTTGATGATTCAATGTCAATAATTTTGTATTTATTCAATGTGGTTTAGGGTGGATGATCATGCAAATCTGGTCCACCCAAAAAATTATTTAAGACATGCTGTGGGGATTACCATGGCTTGCTCCATTGGAGCGATCTGTTGTCTGTGGATCTTCTGCAGAGTCGCCACATGGCCTTTCAGAGCTGTCTGCAAAGGTCCCCTGGGCTGGAAGAGAAGATAAAACAAGTCGTTTTATTCCAAAAGAACAGTGCAAAAAAAAAAAATATATAAAAAAAATGGGTCTGCATTCCTGAGGTTCCTGCTCCCCAGTTTTCATAGCAGACAACTGGGCATCTTTTAGTGCTCACTCATTAGACATCAAGAATGTAGTTTAAATCTTTTTTTTTTTAAAGCATAACTTCCTCAGTTAATCTTAATGCAAACTTTATTTTTTGTATTTTGTTTTCCCTTTGAAAATGAAGAAATGTTTTTGTGTTGGCCAAAACAATCCATCTGCATGAAAGCACATCAGTCTATGTGTAGCCACACCTAATCAAGCGTATTTAAAAAGACTAGTCACCCTAACAACATTTTAGGTAAACATATGAATTAACATAAGCTCCAGTGAGGTTATGAAATACTAATAAATTCCATGATGTGAATGCTGGTGAATCAACTGAAGTAGCCAGGTCAGCTTCCTTACCATAAGGTCTGTCTGGGACTCCAGCTCTTTGGCAAATGAGAGAACATCCACCACTGTGACTCCTTTATTCACCTTAAGAAGGCAAAGAAATCCATAACTTTAAACATTTAGTTTGGATAGATGGATACACGTTTCGATAGAATTTAGATTTAAATAGAAAAGCTAGTTATTACAAATGCTATTATTGATGTCAAATGTATGGTCAATCTATATAGCATACACACTGATTTTCTACATACACATTTTTAGTTTACATGAAAGAGTAGAACATGCTGATGACAAGGCCAAATCAGAGATGCGGTACTAATGTCTATAAGCTCATTCTGTACACTGCAATTCATAATTTTCTTCACTCTTTTTCTCCAGCTTCAGAAACTAGCTTTTATAAAGCAACCTCCATGTTGTTTTTGCTGTCCAGCTATTATATTCAAAATGTCTTTTAGATTACACAGAAAACCCCTTCAAGTCCTAGATATATCAACATATATTATACCATGGTTTCTTTGTACAACACAGAAATCAGAGGCTAAAGAGTGAAAGAATGAAATCTTGCACCTTTTGATGTATTTTATTTTGCCCTCAGATCTTATATTAAAGTGAATCCGACTGCCTGTATTATTGACTGTAACGTTTTAGAGAGTACCTTAACACCTTTTGTCTAGATTTGATTTCCAGTCAACAAAGTAACTTTAGCGATCCTCATCATAATGTCACCTGCTTCGTCTTAACTGATAGTTGTTGACTTAGTTAATTAATTACTAATTCAAATCTAACTTTTTTTCTATAACATTGTTTATTTACAGTAACAAATCTTAAGCAATTCAACCCCAAAAATTTTGCTTTTCTCCTGTTCATGTGTTCCTATAATTATGTATAATGTGTCACCTCATCAAGGTAGTCGGCATAGTTGATCTCTGACAGGCCTGCTTCTGAGAAATCTCTGAGGTTCTGCTTCCCCTCTGCCTCCAACAGGATTATCCCTCTCAGGTCGATCCGAAAGTTCTCCAGCTGCCGCACCACATCCTTAGTGAACTGTAAACACAAGGCCATGAGGTATTTGGGTAAAAAATATAAACCCTGAACATTAGAACAATCTAGAACCTGGGTTCAGAGTAACCGGAGTGAACCAACGCATGCACAGGGACAATATGCTATGATGAAAACTCCATGCAGAAAGACCCCAGGCAAGGATTTGAACCCACTACCTGTTTGTTGCAGGGCAAAATGCTACCAATGGATCCATTTTGCACCCCCTATAACAACAAGTGCTTAGTAAATCCCTGAGCTGTTCTAATGTTTGACAGTGCATAATTAATTTTAATATTTTTTTTTACTAAAACATAAACAAAAACTAGGCCTTTTTGTTTTAGAGCTGTAATATATAGTGTGGAAAATTCCAGCATCTGCATCAATGAATTACTTAAACAAGAAATTATGTGAAATTGATCTTATTTTTATGTTTTATTTTTTCCAAATGTGTTTTTTTAAGTTTTTGAATTAATTAATTGAATTGTATTTTTTTATCTATAAGGAATACATATAGTCACAAAGTTAATGTAGAAGAGGAGAAATACGAAACAAATGTGTTTTTTTATGCTTTTTTATGCTGTTTTATGCTTGTTGTTTGCACTAGATAATCAATGGAGATGAAAACGATTGATTCAGTTTTAGCTTGGCAATTTTTTATTTTCTAACTGTGCTATAAAAATGTTTTTGTACCTTCTTGCAACAACACTATGTGGAGTAATAGCAGAAACACCAAAATACTTCATCAGGTCTTCTTTTATTTTGAACTCTTCTGAAAACCACAACCAGCATTGTTCTCTACATTTCTCAGCAGAACTGATTCTGAAAAAGAATGCCTTGACCAGATGTTTACTTTTCAAGCCAAAAGAGATTTTTTTTGCCACTATAAAGAGGGCAAAAAAGCACATTGGGACAATAAAGCTGTTTTGGGAATAACTGTATGGTCATGTCAAACGTTTAGGATTTTCCAGAACACTAAATTTGCCGTGTATATGCTTTTTACTGTCTGTTTGTTTTCTTCAGAGGGCTAAAATGTATGTTGTTTCAAAGTGGAAGTCCTTTACTGGTAACCCAGAAATTCAGGAGCGCAAGCAGGGAGTAACAGGACAGTAAAAGCAAAAGCACTGGATTTAAAAAACGAATAATCAAAGGGACAAAAGAGGATGGCTGCCTGATAGAGGGAGCATTATCTGCTTTTGAAATAAGAAATTTGAAGTAAGATTTTTTATGAACAGTAAATTATCCATCTCACAATTCAATCAATATGCATTAATAAGGGGTTTCCTGTCTGGATTTCAGTGTATTGTTTTTATTACAAATTAAATACAGCCAACCTATCTTTTTAAGACAATATTAAACGGGATTTTAATGTTCATTATATCATTTGTTGCCTTCTTGCAAAAAGTCTAATTGGATAATATACACACCGGTTGTCACCTGCAACCAATCAAAGCAGCATGCTCTAAAATCAAAAACTAGATTGTTCTAGAATGGAGAATACAGAATGTACAGTTTCTCTTGGGCCCTGTTCACACAAAGATGAAACAGGGATATTTTGGAAAAATATCTTCAAAACGCATTCTGTCCACAAGGCTACTGAAGCTGTTGTAGTACCATGCCAGGACCATTGGTGGCACTGTGACACTGCCAGAAATCTGCTGGGTTCTGTGTTGTAAGGATACAATAAGATACAATTAAATGGTTTTCTATGGAGTTTGGTAAAAGATGTTTCAGTCTGAATACATAAGAGAGCCCAACTAAAGAATTACTTGTAATATGTACCATCATTAAGTTTGAGAATGTATTGTTACTGTGAGATGGTCGCTATAGTAGCAATGTAAATAATGTGTTGCCTGATAGAAGCTATATTTTGAAACTTATCTACCTCCATATGCAGACAACATAGCTGAGCACCAGCAAACCAATGAATATGAATAGCAGTCTGTATTGTATTAGTTACTGTTTGATATGCTGGTGAAATTCAAACCCTGAGAATTTTAATTAACTGAATCACTACAAAAACAAGTGATCACATTTACAGATAAGATGTCATTTAGTTTTTGTAATATTTTAAAGATATAAACCCTCCTTATATTGGAATCTTTCATATAGTAAGCAAATATTTAACTCATTTAATTATTCTTTGTTTGATTTTGTTCATTTAAAATGACAACAGAACTGAAGTAAGAAGCAGGCGGAGACTGTAGTCAGTTTGTTTTGTTCTTTCAGAGCCTAACAACCTATTTTATCATTTTATCACGCCTTCAAATAGTATGTGAATAAATGGCTTTCTGAGCATCAGCACAGCCTACATCAGTTCCACTGAGGGATGCTTGTACTTTATGAAGTGTAATTTGAAGACAGTTTATTTTGACTTCTCAATACATTTATAATTGATTTAGTTATAGACTGCTTATTGGCATAATTTAGCAAGATCACAGAAAATAGCTTTGTATGTACTTAGAATTGTTATTAATGAATATTATTACATTAAAATATCAACATTTCTAATTTATTGAATACGTCTGTTCATAGCATATCACTTTTTATGCTCTAGTATAAATTAAAAGTTATTTATTTGTCCAAAGCAAGTTACTTGGCTTCTGTAATGGTCTTCTTAAGATTTATTGGGTTCCTGTACATAACCTGAACCTGCAGCATAAACTTGTATGGTATTTGTTGTGTCTGTGCAGGTCACTAACCACTGTAGTGTTCAGGAATGAGGAAATGTTGAAGACTTTATCCAAACGCAGGGCAGAGTAGATGCCTTTGTTCTGTTTGCAAGTGCTGAGAAAGACAAGCATGGGGAAGGAGAGGAAAGAGGAGCAGAAAGAGGGAAAAAAAATCAGTTATTCATTCAGTCTGAGACTAAATGTTTGCTGCCACCATGTGTATCTGAATGGAACTACAGAGATGATGTGCTGCAAAACTAGGAGTAGGCTCATTTACTCAAAAAACTAAAATCTCATAAATGATAACATTTAGGTAGCCAACTAGACTCAGTTAGTGGAGTTTTCTTATTAAAAGTTAAATCCATGTCTATTTGTAAATCAAATGACTCTGCTTCCGCCACCCCAGTGTACTAATGAATCTTTATCGAGGAGGGGATGATGAAAGCTCATGCAATCATACAGAATGAAGCTGGAGAACAGCACTAAAGTGTAAGAAAGAAATTAATTAACTAATTAGCTACGGCAAGTTAACTGGAACTCCTTCATTTGCATCCCCCTCTGCGTGGATGAAATATTCAACTGGAGCCTGGACGCCACAAGCAATGAATGTACCACAACAGAAAGTTTTAGCAAAATCAGAGAACCTTCAGTAGTTGATAAACACCAAACATAGATTGTCTTGGTTAAAAATGCATTCAGCAAAGGTTTCTAAGATAGAGCGATACAGAAAAAGCGGTGGATAAATATTATCTCAATTTTCTTTAAGATTCACAGATCTTGTTTTTGTTTTGTTTTTCTCTTGATTTCAGTTTAATATGTTTATGCATGGCTTTAAAATGATTTTTTAACTATCATAAATTAATAAAATAAAAGCATTCATGACTTCAACTGAAGGCCCTTTATATTTTAAGAAGTTTGTTCGATTCAAAATAAATGATGAAGAAATTCGAAGTAACAACAGAACTTTGCAGGAATTCATATGTTTATGTGTGAGAGTTTCATTTGCCTGTACAAGCTCTCCGACGTAAGCTCCAATTCAGAGTCGTTGTACAAGTAACCGGGAATGAAATTCTTCCACTCTGGGTTGATCAAGAATGGGGTGTCTACGACCTGGTGGAAAAAAAAGAGAGAAGAAATGTCATGATACCGTTTGTTTCTCCTGTTCTAGCTAACATGAAGAGGACTATCATATTGGTTCATCAACGCACCTATTAACATTACAGAGTAAACAAATGTGATTATTACAAGGATTCGAGCAAGTTTGATCTTACTGCCTACATACTTTGGCATTAATGACTCAGGGACTTATTGACGGTTCTGAAAGAAAGGTGTTGGAGCACATATTGCATCACAGCTTGTTGTGCATGAAGCTGCCAAGCTACAAATCTCGCAGGGTGAAAACAGTATTCCCTAATGACTGTGGCCTTTTTCACCAGGAACATTGTTGTCACAAAGCAAAACTGATTCGGGACTGGTTCAATTGGCACAACAACATTTTGGAAGTGTTGATTTGACCTCCTAACTCCCCAGATCTCAATCCAATAGCTCCTTTCACAGTGGCTAAAATAGTGAAGTAACATCGCAATGCATCCTGGGAGGTAGCCCTAGACAAATAAGTGCGCGTTTTGCATTGATGTCTATGGTTCTGAGTCACTCGATTCGTCACAAAGTCGTAGTTTCGTCTCCAAAAGATTTTCAAACGGGAAGTACCAGCACTGTTGTTTGAATTGTGCAAACTGGAAACTAGATACCCAGATTGGATGTCAGAGAAAGTTATGACTAATAAATAATAACACGAGAAAAGAAAAATGCCAGTGTAGAGCCCAATAATTCGTGACAACAGGGTACAAAAACACAAACTACATATATTTTATATGTCAAATGAACTTTTTGCCTCTTAGATTAACTCACAGTCAAATTAGTAACTTTGTGGACCAGCTGCTGATAGGCGTTGTCACGGTAACGGGTGTAACAGGTGTTGTTTGACTAGCTATCCTTTTATTTTTTCAATTCAGACCATTTGTCACCATCCACTCCAGGATAAATCTGTTTTTTTCTTTGCAATATATCTCTGCAACTTTTTAATAGCCTCTTTACTGGGCTTCAGTTGTGGCAATATAATCAGCAGTGTCGCCATCAAGAAAAGCCCCTGCTTGGCTATGTCTTTCTGCGTTAAAAGAACCTTCTTTATATTATATTAGCTACTTTAGTACCTAGTAACATCTGATTTATTAGCGTTAAAAATGATGTCATCAGACAGACAAAAATAAAGAATTTTGGCCACATTGGATTTTTCCCCAGACCGGAATGAAAAAAACAAAAATTAAAAAACATATTCACAAAATAAATTTTAAGCCGAAGAAACACTTTTCTAATTCAGTTTTTTTCTCAAATATAACACCAATACTAGGAGAAGACGTTCAGATCCGGGAAAATAGACACATGTAGCTACCACTACACTGTTGATAAATATCCAGATGTGTATCTTAACACTGAAATATTAGACTTAAAATCTCAGGAAACCTCAGGGTTTTTTTTTTCTGATAGATGTGAGTTTTTCTTATTATTTCTGGCCTCACAACGTCAGAGAATATCTTTTAATATGAAAATCTGTGCTATTCATAATGGAAATACCTGAATTTTTTCTCATAAATTTTACAGTACTTTTCTACATCAGAGAATGTCTAGGTTTGTTCTGGAAAATCTGTTAAATTAATTTTAAAGTTTCTGAGTTTTTGGGGTGGAAATTTATTCCAAATATTAGTGGGCAAAATAAATAGTATAAGGTAAAAATTATATAAATTTAGCCAGCAGTAGAGATTTTGACTATGCCTGCCTAACATGATTGTGTTTGTTGATGATGTCATCAAGCTGCGTCTAGGAAGGCCAAGAAGAAGTGATACTAATGTTCAGTGTTCGTATTTAAATTAGATACTGTGAGTTTAAAATTAATTGTTTTCTATTTAATGGAAATAAAATGTGTTGAAGCGTCTTTAGTTCAAAGATGTACAGCTTTGTTTTTGATCCATATTAAATTCATAATTAATTGAATAGGAAACAGAAATACATGTTCTTTTTTTTACATTTTAGATTTGTAATACACCTTTTTTTTTTTATCCCGCGGTTTTTCCCCTTTATCACCCAGTGTCCGTCCCTAAGTCCAGTCCTGGGCATTGCTCTCCCTCCCAAGGAGGGCCCTACACTGGGCTCAAGCCTCCTTCATGCTTTGAGGAGTGATGAACCCTTCTTTTCACCTGAAGGGGTGGGAATTCCCCAGCTGGACGTAGCGTGTGGAAGGATCACGTCAGCCAGATCCTCCCCAATCCCTCAGGTGCCCCGGTCGGCCAGGAGGGCGCAGTGTACAGCCCAGAACTAGTGCATGTTTTTGTGGGAGTAGCTTATATTAGCTACTCAAGGGAACATGGGGAGAACATACAAACTCCACACAGAAATGCCCTTTCGCCAACCCCACACAGGGTGTGGGTGTTGATGATAGGGAGGAACAAACACACCCTCAGCACCCACAGCGTCCCCGGTGGGAATCAAACCCAGGACCTTCTAGCTGTGAAGTGAGCTGCGCTACCAGCTGCGCAACCATGCTTGTAATACATCTTATCAACAGTATTTGAAAGGTTTTTTATAGATACATTTTGTACAATAAATGTTTTTTAAATCTACAAAATTAATATACAAAATAATATTGTGATATTTATTAACAGAAGAAAACAATAAATCGCAATAAATGCTGTTACTGCACATGCATCAGAAATAGATTCAAGGCAATACAATTTGAAATAAATTTTTTATCTAATATGAAATATTTAGCTGTTCTTGTAGATTTCTGAACTGCATGGATTTTATCAAACCATATATAAAAGCTTTAAAAAAAACCAAAATGTTTCTATTGATTTCAAAATTGAAAAATTTGGTTCAGCTTTAGGTTTTGTACAGTATATATTTTATATATCTGTTTAACCTTGCTCTGCAAGATGGATTCTTACAAGATCGGGGTTTTCCAAACTCAGGAGAAATGTGTAGGCTCGATACGGGCCGGTACTACTCATAGATCTGACTGATGCCAGGTTATAAACTGTTAGCTGTAATTCTTAAACATATTTTGTGCCTCCTTTATGTTATGCGCTAACAGATGCTAAGCTGAAAGAATCACATTTAACAAGAGGCACAGCAGAAAATGATGCTAGAACATTAGCTATAACAAAAAACATTATAACAAAAAGTTATATTTTCTTACTACTTATCCGAGGCATTGAATTTAAGGTCATAAAAATTGATATCATTCCAAAAGAAGGTTGAAGGCCATTGTCAAGAACTAATTGAAACATCTGGGGTTTTTTTCACTTGCCTTGAAGAGTTCTTTGGTGTGAAATGGCTCACATAGAAGTTTCTCCATGTTTCCTCCTGCCAGAAAGATGGCGGTCAACAGTCCCATAAGCATCCAGGAAAAAATGAAGCTAAATCCAACACCGCTGGGGAGGAAATCAAACAGTTTTATTTATTTTTACAATGTCAAGACTGAATAATTTTATTATACATTTGTTATCTTGAATTTCCAAAGTTTTCTCCTCTGCTTTGCATAGCACACCTGTACAAATATCCAATGAGTTGAACATTGTGAGAAAACTTTGCTGTTCAGAAACAAAAAGTTGAGAAGTAAATGGAACTTTTGATAATAAAACCCAGGTTTGACTTCTGTATAGTAGACTTACGCCATGAGCAACGTTCCTCCTGTATTAGAAATACATCCCCGTGTCGTAGGTGAGGCATGCTTGTCGTAACCCAGGGTGCCGCACAGGAGGCCCAAATAATTAAAGGCCAAGACCAGCACAACCATGCAGCACAGAGCAATACAGCAGATCCATCTGTGAAAATAGAGCAGAAGCTAAACAAAGATCCTTTAGAACGGGGCTCTAATATCAACCAAAAATACCACCAAGTCCCAAAACAGATAATTTAAGTTAGACTGAGTGAGAATCTGGACTTTTCCTTACCACAGACAGTTTGAGCTTATTAGAGCTGCAAGTAATAGTTACTTGTCAGAGCCTAACTAAACTTTTGCTACATAAGCATAACCAAGTGATGCTGGGATCTAAACTGAAATCATGTTGTTGCATAAACTAATCATGGGTGTACCTAAATTACATTTGAGCAATATACAGCTATTTTTAATTGCTGCTGATTAAAATAGACTTCCTATGGTCGGTATAAAGGTCCCTGAATGAAGTCAACTCCTAATATCTGTTATTGGTAGGTTCAGATTTAATGTCAGCTCTAACCATAAAATTACCAATTTAGAATAGAATAGAATAATCCTTCATGGTCCCACAAGGGGGAATTTGGTTGCAACAGCAGTATAGTAGCAAGTTGCTCTGTTGTTGACTCCCAACGACAGACCAAGCTATTAGGGTACAGTGGCTTGAATTCATTTTCAATGGCACAGTTCCTGGCTGCAACTCTCCCCACAGGTGTAGGTGTCGGTGCAAAACATTTTAAGCCAGAATGCTTTGCTAATTAGAGACAATATAAGGCAAAGATGGCATCGAAGCTCAGTTTGGAAAGACCTTGGAAAGCCATTAGAAAGACCTTGGAAAGCCATTTCAACAATCAGAGACTTTCCTGCAATTCAAACGGTAAAGTTCTGGTTTTAATACTCTACTGTGTATAACAAATAGCAGCTAACCGCTAATGGGGCGGGATATGAGTAATGGAGTCGAGGGCTGTGGGTGCCATGTTGTTTTTTTCCCCCAACATGTAGGCTAGAGGTTGAAAACTGCCGAAAACACAGAAAAGCTAAGGTGGGTAACATGTATTGAATGCATTGAATTTCGTAGGTCTCGGCAGGTCGGGTTCAGTCATTACTTGAGCCATGTTGTTATTTTGGAGTGGGATGCTGTAGTGGAGCCTACGGTTTCAATCCCCCTCCTTCCTACCACCAATCAACACATCCCTCATTTGCGTTATTAACATGACCATCCAGTATCATGAGACAACACTGCGTTTAGAAAAAAGAGACAGAAAAGCACTTTTTTTTTCACTCTAAATTTTTTTAATGGCCTGATTAAAAATAAAACTATTTAGACACATGTACAAAATGTGCATGTGTACCTCTGCATTGAAAAAAGGAAATGTATTATTTCCAATGTTTAGGATATTTAAAGTCAGAAAAAAAAAGTGCAACTAAAAACAGCTGAAATGTTCAATCCATCTGTGAACATAGCGCATAAGCTAAACAAATTTCCAGTGGAAGGGGGCTCTGATATCAGCAAAAAGAGCATCAAGTCCCATAATCCTATTTAGCCTATTTTATCCTATTTTATTAAAAATTCTAAGTGATTATTTTTGGCAAAAACAGTGCATTTCTCACCTTTGGTAAAAGGTGAAATGCATTAATTAGAAATTTTCCTTGATAATTTAATTTGCCTTCTATCAAAATAACTTGCATATTATTTATTTAAATGCTTATAACATACGGCTTCAAGTTCCTAAGGAAAGAAAGATATTTAATGGAACTAAATTGAAAAGCATTAAAATATCAATAGAAAAATATTACACACATTCAATAACAAAAAAAAATAATTTAATTAATAATTAAATGTAGGCAAAATATCAGGTTCTTTCATAGTTACTCATAGATACAGAAAAGGGATTCTGATATTTTATTAGAAAAATTATACATTTGCGTCCTCACAAGTTCTTAATGCAAAGAAAACTGTTGTCATGTCAGTGTGTCGGTTTACCTGTAGAAGTCCATTTTATCAATTTCTGGGTAGTAGTCTTCTATTTTAGCGTGAGCATGGCTGATGAAGATAGTGAAGTTAGACAGGCATGTCTGCACCGGGAAAGCTTTGGAGAAGCTGCTGATGTTGTTGCCGATGCCATCCACCAAATTCTGGACACCTAAAATACGGATCAGTTATCAGAGAAAATTGCCTTACGGAAGTGGCAACAGCACAGACTAAATCTAAAAAAATATTCAAATATAATTTGATATCTAAATAAAGCTTGGCTGAATCATGACAGATATGAATGTAAAATAAGATATGATTTTAAAATGTACACTTTTTGGATATGGTTGATTCTCTGAATTTGGTGCACTATGTGTCCCATTGGTTTACCAAAGTAAATACCAAAGTTCTCCAAAGTAAATCACTAAATACATTTTAAAATAAGCAATAGAAGAATTCATGTTCCTTTGCATAATGAAACACAAACGTATAAGTAAAAAAAAGGGTTTCTGATGAGTAGCAGTTAGTCAAATAAGCAGTCCTTGTTTACCAAAGCGTCTTTTTCAGTAAATGAAATATAAATGCAAATAAACAAATAAATACAAATTACTTATTTTCTGGTAATATAATTATTTTCCTTTTCTTCTTTAGCCTTTTTTTTAATGAATAAATTGTTAATGATCAGAACAGAAATCATCACTCAAGTTTTCATACAGTTAACAGGGGTAAGTGTTTGCATACTTTCTTACCTACTGTAAATTTTACTTCTTTTACTGTACACATTGTCAAGCTCTGTCAAGTTCAACCTTTCAACACTGACATGTAAAAATGATATGCGATTATGACAACAATTGTTACATGCAAATGATTTTCTTGGAAAAATTCAATAATCTTTATTTTTCTCATACTATATTCCATACACTACCTAATGTAGACTTATGGCTACTTTTAGCTAAAATCTTCAACAAAACAACGTTCAACCTTGTAATTAAAAAGGTTTTACAACAACCAAAATAACTAAATATATCAAGATGTTATGCCTAAGGTATTTTTTTTTTCTAGCCAGAGCCCCCAATGTGCACAACATTCAGAGAATGACCCATATGCCTCATCAGGCACAGAATTACAAACACAACTATCACTTAGACTAATTAGCACAATTAGAACGTTAATGAGCGTGGCAGAAGTTGTGTTTTTTTTGGTACAACTAATAGACACATACTGTTGACAACGCTTCTTGTCTGTTCAATCACCATGTGTGGGGTGTCATTCAAAGACGAGAAACCCTGTGTAAAGAAGACATATTCGCAATGATCTAATACAAAGTTTAAAAAAGTGCAGGTTGATACTACTCTAAAACCAATTTAAAGATATGCAGTAAAATTCTTTGTTAGTTTATTCACACTCACCCTGTAGACGACAGAGTTGAGATCTGTTTTCAATACATTTTTCATTTTTTCCAGCTGAGGGTTTACATCAGGAAGCTACAAATCAGCACAAAAAGACATCAATAAACATGAACACTGATCCAAGATGAAGATTAAGCTGTTTCCTATGAATAATCTGTATTGTCCTGTTCTCATCAGTTTGCCTCACAACCTCCTGAAGAGAATTAAAACAGATTATCGGCGGATTAACAAAAATTTCAAAATATAACTTCCGATCCAACAAGATTTGTAAGCAAACATGTTTAACTCAAAAATTGTAAATATCCTGCAAAAGTTAATTTATTCCATTAATTCAAATTAAAAGGGGAAAGTAATACATTATATAGACTCATTACATGCAAAGCAAGATATTTCAAGCCTTCATTTGTTAGAATTTTGATGATTATTACACAGGGAAATGCAGGACCTTTGAAAAGTATAACCATGCATACAGTATGTACCTAGTACTCGGTTTAGGCCCCTTTTTTATCACTGCCTGCCTCAATACAGTGTGGCATGGATGCTTTCAGCCTTCAGCTCTTCTGTATTGTTCCATCTCATGTCTCTCATCTTTTTCTTGGCAATGTCCCATTGATTATCTATGTTGTTCGAGTTAGGTCAGTTTGCTGGCCAATTAAGTACAGTAATCCCATGATCCTTGAACCACGTTTTGGTACTTTCGGCAGTGTGAGCAGGAGCAGAGTCCAGGAACCAAGTCTTGCTGGAAAATGAAGTTGGCAAGCTCATCTCCAGAAGGAACCATGAAGTGCTCAAAAATGCCCTGATAGATGGCTACATTGACTCTGGACTTAATAAAGCACAGTGAACCAACACCAGCAGATGGCATGGCTCTCTACATTAACAGAGACTGTGGAAAACTCACACAGGACTTCAATCCTCTTTGATTCTGTGGCTCTCCATTCTTCCTACAGATTTTGGGACCTTGGTTTCGAAAGGAGATGCAAAATTTGATCTCATCAGAAAAGAGGACTTTGGACCACTTCAGCAGTGTTGGGAGTAATGGCGTTTAAGTATAACAACATTACTAACGGTGTTAATTTTTAGGTAACGGAGTAATCTAATTAATTACTTTTCCCACCGTTACAACACCGTTACCGTTACTGGGGATGTACAGTGGCACGTTACTACAATGTGGCTGAATAAAGTGCAGCGGTGTCCGGCTTTCTGACAGTCACTGCAGCTCCAGGAAGCGAGCACAGGTGTAGGTGATGATGACGCCGCTGCAATTATGATGATTCATTTGGTGAATGGGCGGATGCTAGAGTGCTCTTGCTGTCTACATGCTGTAAGAATAGTTGTGAACTTAGTTTTAAGTTGGATATTAGGCGGACATTCATTTGATTAAAACGGAGACTCCTTCCAACCGAGAACTCGCCGCTCGCTCCTGAAGGTAGTGGGTTTAATTTTCAATAAATCTCCCCACATCTCGGAAAATAGCTGTGAGATCTACCAACAAAGTTACCCCAAAATATTAATAAATTGTTTCTCGGCATCCGAGGACAATGAATCACTGATATTTCTCATTAACATTGTGATGTAAGGGGTGCACGACCTGGAGAACTGATTCAGCACAGGTGATTACGGTGTCATACTGAATACAGCAGATGGAATTGGTGGAAAGGAGAGAGATCACCTGTCAGGCGAACGACATTCTTTGTTTCAGTCACCTGTGCTGAATCACTTCTCCAGGTCGATCTCCACCCCTCATATCTCAATATGTTACTGTAAAATATGCTATGTGATATTTTTCTTCCTTATAGCTTCCAATTAATGTGACCGCAGGTGACACCAAATCAATCTTGAAATGTTTTACATCTAAACAACCAGACACAGCACTTTATTTAACATTTGATTGCATAGAATATCTTATATTAATAATTTTACTGTAATATTTCACGTTGTCTTCAATAGCTTTCGGGTCATGTGACCAAATGATACGAAATCAATATCAAAATTTCTTATTACAACCAATTAGATAGTGCTCTGTTTACTGTCCAATTACAGATATAGATTTGCAGAATTTAATGGACAGATTTTTCTTCTTTTCATTTTACCGACAGCTGTCTGTCTTAGTTTTGCACTTTAATGAAAATTGTGTGATTATGTAGTTCCATTATTTACTTTTGTATATTATTTTGCTGCATACAACTTCAATCTTATTGATTCATGTTCAAATACTAAATGTTCTAAAATACTGTCTATATGGTGTTTTATTATTCATCATTCAGTTATAAAAATGTTTCACCTTATAGATATCATAGAACGTAATTGTGTTACAGTAATAACGCCACAGTTACTTTGCTGAGTAACTAATTACTTTTACAGTGTAGTAACTGAGTTACAACTCAATTACTTTTTGGAAAAAGTAATTTCTAACTATAACTAATTACTTTTTTAATGAACTTCTGCAGAATATAAAAATGTTTCAGTTTCACCTGTACATAAAGTAGAAGAAATATATTCTAAAAAAATATGTGTTGGTAATAAATATAAAGTATACTTTATGTTTTGTGTGTTCGTGTCACTTTTTTCTGTACAGTATATGTCAGGAAACAATTCTGTACTGAATAAATCTTCAGTTCTTTCTTCAGTTTAATGCTGCAAAAACATTAAATTTGCTTTGGCCCCTTTTACAACAGCTTAAGAACATTCTTTGGCCCCTAATGTGTTCAAAATTCCAAGAACCTCACTGGAATCGAGCAAAGTTGGAAAACCAAATTTTTGTGTAAGGAAGCAAATCCGTCTTAATCCCTGACAAACACATTTTTAACCTACTTCTTTCTCAAACTAGGGATTATCAAAGGTATCTACATCCTTTGGTTCAGTAGGTAACACCTCTGGCATTTTTATTAGACTATCAGCAATGTCAGGGAATGCAGATGATTGAGATTTCTGTACAGAGTTCTCATCAGCTAATCACATAAGACTTTAAAAGGATTTTTTTATGACATTTGTAAATTGTCAAAAAAGACAAATTTCATTGATATTTAAAATCAGTCCGTAACATCAGACTTGATGAAAGCTACAATACCTTCTTAATGTTGAATTAATTGTAAAGTGTCTCTAAAGCACTATAAATGAAAGTAAAGTAAAGGAATTCAGATTATTTCTTAAAGTATTTTAACATTCTTAGATTGTGTAGGATTTAATTTCATACCCTGGTGAAATTTGCACTAATCTGCAGCTGAGAAAGAGACTGGCGGATGCTGCGGCACAGCTGGGCAGTGGTGGCGTCCGATTCTTCATCACGACAGCCGGGATCGTCGAGGCTGAGGTTGATGCTGTCGCGGACATGACTTAGGTTGAAGTTAAGTGTTCCTTCTCCTTCCTGCAAGACCACCAGAGACATGCTGACACTCTCCAGGGCCTCTTTGGTTTCCCGCATGGCTAAAATGAAAAAAAAAAAAACGTCAAAGAGATGCAATAATTGGCTTTGGCTGCTGTTACAGGAAAACCAGGGTGTCAGAATGAAGTGCTTTCCTATGAGGTGTCGTTTTTTAAGTCAAAAGCTAACAACAGAATATTTGTGTTGTTCACTCTTTCATAAGATTAATAAACGGGGGTTCATTTTTCAAAGTCGCATGTATTCATATGTTATTTATTCATACATAAATGTCCCAGTCTCAAATTGAATATTTAATCAGTAAGCTAAGTAGTTTACTAATTAAACATTTAGTTTACAAATAAAACTTTTAGCTCCAAACTATATATTTAGCTTCAAGCTACATGTGTAATTTACACATTACTTTTTTGGTTTCAGAATAAATATTTAAATATTAAACATTTAGTTTGAAAATTAACAATTTTGTTCCAAAATGTTATATTTAGTAAACAAAATATGTATCTTACAATTAAATAGATAGTTAGCAAGCTAAACATTTAGTTTGGCTCACTATCTAAAGTTAGATTAATATTTAGCTTCGAACTGAACATATTACACTATGACAAGCTAAATAGCCAAAATTGTTCCTGTTCTTTAACTGGTTAACTTTACCAATTGCACTCCATATTCAACATTTTTACTTAGAACATAAAATTCCTTTTCTTACAAGAAAAGAATAGACACGTTTTTTTGCAGCTCTCTAACAAAAGCAATTTATTGATCAAGTAAAGTTATAAATTTAATAAACTTTTTAAAACATTTTTCCACAAAATGATGCATAAAAAGGGAAATGACTTATGCAAATTTCATGAGTCTGTCCAGGTAAAATACAGAATGAAAATCATGATGTGCAAACACACACCTGTATTATTAGGAGCTGTACTTTTGTGTCATTCTTCAATATAATTGGCCCAGTGTTTCAACTGTATGTATGACAGCTTAGCTTTTAACGTCAGCATACATACACAGGAAGAAGACAAAATATATAATGTGTGCTTTTTTTCCCCACATACATTCAGACTCACAAAGAGACACATTAACACTGAGACATTAAAATTGCAATATGTAAGCCTCTTTCACACCTATTTAAAAACTTGTCTTTGTGCAACTGCTTTGTTTTTCTGGAACAGCAATACTTTAAATAATTGAAATTTTTAGTTATTATTATTGATGATGTTGTTAATGAGGAGCAAAGCAACAGTTAGTGTAGGCAAACAGTCGCATAACATCCTGCAGCAAATGTTAAACATTTAACAGGATAAGGAATAAAATTTACTGGCAAATTCTTAAAAAGAGATACAAAATTAAATACTGAAAAAACAAACTGACGCTGTAACATCCATGAATACTTTGTAAAAAAGAAAGATGATTGAATAAAATTCTTATATTTAGCTCTTCCAGGACTTATTAACTTATTTGGTCCTCTTGAGGTCTGCTTTGCAAAAATATTTAAACTCCTTGAATTTGAGCCTTGAACCTCAAACCTAAATGTATGTTATTGGGATTTTATGAGACAGACCAATGCAAAGTAGTGCAAAGCTAAGAGGCAATAAGAAAACAAATCACGGTTTCCAAAATAAAAAATGTAAAAAAATTCAGTGCGGTTGAGCTTGCAGTTGTATTCATTCAAGTGAGTGAGTAGTCAATGTTTGTGGTAAACTGTAAATTAGCAATGTTTATGGCCTTCTTTCAGTAACGGTTTTCTTCTTTCCACTCTTTCATAAAGGTCACATCTGTGAAGTATGTGATTTGTCATCACAATGGTCCTGACATCATTCCAAGCAGGCCAGAGCATTCTAAACACACCACATATGGCAGGAAAGTTTAGATTATGTTAAGAGCTATCCCGATAAACGTGGCAAAAATCGGACTAAAAATCCTGCCGTCCGAACCAGGCTTTAGGATGTTGTTTTATGACCTAACCCTGCTTCCTACTTCTCCACAACATTCTCCAGCCTTTCCTGCAGTGTTCCTTGGTTTTTTATTATGCAGTTTTTTCTCTAACAAAGGTCACAGAACAGCTCTTTCTATTGTGAGATTACATGACACTAAGGTAGAATCTATTTACTAATTACGTGACTTCTGAATGCATTTCATATGATTTCGGGGTGTCAAATGGAAGGGGAGTGAATATATTTGGAAACCATACTTTCCAGGGTTTGTTGGCGAAATAATTTGAAAACCATGCATAATTTTCTTTTCACTTCACTGTTATGTACTACATTGTGTTGTTCTTGCCCATTCAAATTCCAATGAAATGCAGGAAGTTTTGTGCAGTAACCGGACAACTTAATCAAAACTTGCTTTCTGTCGTTCATTGCTCCTTAAGGACGGATTGTAATCACGAGATGAAGGAAATAAACTCTAGTTAACCAGAGATGACACTGCAACGGTAGGCAGACCTGGCATAAGAATTTTCTGTTTTGCATTGCAACACAGAAAAATCAATGGAGGACTATAAATGATGAACGTCTCCGTCAATACGTCTACGTCTGGGTGCAAACTTTCGGACAGAGAAGTATAAACTAGGATTTAGTACGGAAAAGTTTCGGTGGTATGAGTACTTTTACAAAGTGCTGCATATTTCAGGTAATTATTGATATTCCTTTTGTCTTTGCAAGTTAGTTAAAATTGAAATAAGGGCTTCTTCACACAAACACTTCAGTATGAGGGAACACAGCTGAGATTTTCAGATGCAGGTTGATGCTGGTTTGACTCTTAGTGAGATGTACATATTAACTTAAAACTGCACTCAGCAACATTTTAATCCACGTAAAAGTAAAAACCTTGCCAAATAAATGAAAGAGCAGATTCAGTCCAGAAAAAGTTTACAACAATAAGCTTCTTCCTCATGAGGCTCTATAAAGTTCAAAGTCTTATAACATCGCATTTTGGAATTGACATCGCCATAAGAGCTTTTTGGACATTTATCGTGAGCTGTTGCATAGCGCAGTTTTAATGTGTGACTTGATGATCAGGGGAGGCTTCCAAATTTTCAAGGAAAAAAACAAGAGGATCAGAAAACAGGAAAAACAACAACATTAAAAGTCACAACAAAAGGGATCAAACGACTGGATCATCAGTAGGTCATGGAGTTGCTGAGTTACCTTTGACGGTTCTCTGGATTTTCACTTTATGGAAAAAACATACAAATATAAACAATAAAAAGGAGTAACATTGATTAAATGTCAAATACTTACTGGAAAATGGCACAATGAGTTGTTTTTTTAAAGGCTGAATCTATGTTTAAATCCTAAAAGGGCAATCAAGTTATACAACCTGCAGATAGAAGCAGGGTATTTTATACTACTTGAAAGGAAGAATAAATGTGTTGATTTACCTCCAGCCATATTAAGCACTTGGTTTAAAGCAGGATGGACCTCCTTATCCAACCGTACATGTATCCTTCCACCCAGTAATGGACCTATGTCTGTCAGAAAACAGCAACAGCTCATTAAAGCAAATGTAAAATATATACTACTATTACCATGTTTATGCCTGGCTGCTTTAAAGAATATTAAACTATATGCCATTTGGGTTTTTTGCTAGCTTCAACTTTCAAGAAAGAACTGCCTGCAGAAGTAAATTTGAATACTCAGAGGGAGCCTTCATTACAGTCACAGCTGGAGCTTCTAGACCCATTTATGTCACAAATCAGTTTTAAAAACAAGTCATGGATATGGAGAAGTAAACACAATGTAATGAATACAAAAAACGCTTTTTGAATCATTTATGCACACTTAATTCACTATCAGAGGCAAGAGGAAGGTCTACTTACTATCTAGGTCATAGATTACTTTGTTCTTGGCGGTGGCGTATTGGGATATTAGGTAATCAATTTGCTGCAAACAGGAAACACAGAAAAAAACAGTCTTACATAGAATCATGCATAAACCAGTTCATTAGTCCCACAGTAAATTCCAACAGATTCTGAATACAAAATAAGCTCAGTCTTATGAAGAATAATGAAGAGAATAAGAACAATGGCATGTTCTCAAAGCAATGAGAAATGAGAAAACTCAAAACTGAGATTAGAATGATTAAGAAATTGTAGTTCCACGCCCCTAACACAAAAAGGGTACCCATTGTAATACAAAATAGTAAAATAAATGGTCTTGACACTTTATCCGTTCATCCATAGAAATCCTGGGTCAAGTCTTGGGGTCTGCAATTTAAGATCAGAGACCCAGATTCAGACCCAAATCTCAGGCCGTTCCAAGGCCAGCTGCCAGCTGAGAGACTTCTGTCCCTCCATTATGTCACCAGAGAGCCATCTCAAATGGGTACTCCAGTTTCCTCCCACATCCTAAAAGCATGACTGTCAGGTTAATTGGTCTCTCAAACGTCTCCTTAGGCATCAGTGTGTGTGTGCATGGTTGTTTGTCCTGTCTGTAAGATGCCCTGCTATGAACTGCCGACTTGACCTGCCTCTCGCCTGATGATTGCTGGAGATAGGAACCAGCCCACCTGTATATCAGACATATAGTACAAATAGATAATGACACCAGACTATCATCATTATTAGCACTGTGTCTCTCATTTACGTCTTGACAGTATGTAATCTTGGATTTAAGTAAAGCATAATTGAGCACAGTGATACTATGGTCATTAAAGCCCATTGAACCACAGACCCATGCTTTCCTAATCTCCCTAAACTAGTAAATAGCAGGCGCGGCAATAATGGGCTGTTCGGTGGGGCCAGGCCCACCCATTCAGGTACAGGGCCCAAGACAGATTACCACGTCCCTGGAAATTAAGTTGCAACCATACAATGTATTGACCCAAGACAACCAGTAGAGTGTGCTGTAGGCTAATAATTGGGACTTTTGGAGGCAATGAAGATGCCAAAATCGATATTAGAGCTCAGCTTAATGAAAACAAGAGCAAAGCTAGCAAAAGCAAAGACAATACAAATACATCATCTTAGAGAGGCAAGTGCAACTTAGAGTGACATTCTGCTCCACACTTTCCACGCAATGTCTTATTTGCAAAAGGCCAATAAACACAAATAAGAAGAAGGGTACAGTGTTATATTTAGACTAATATGGTAATAGCACTTATGATTTAAAAAAAGCATATTATGTTGGATTCTGTATGTTGGACTTGTTGTGGACTAACTCATTCACTGAAGGACATTAACTGGGTCCTTGTGGCTGTATAATGACCATTGTTGTTCGAGCTGGTTCTGTTCTGTCAATGACATTAAGGCTCTGAATAGTGAGTTGCACATTATGTTTTCGTTTTGAGAGGTTTGACAAAAGTGTTTACTGCAACTACATTTATGATTTTTTACTTGTCTGATATTCATTTTTTTGAATCACCAGAACCACAACTTTCAAATTATGTTTAATACTTATATGTAAATAGAAAAGGTGTTGCAAAAAAGGCTGATGTAAATAGGAGGTATGTAATGTATTACAAGTAGGACGTGAAAATGCTAAGGGGTTAAATAAAAAGTCTGTTTATTGCCCAAAATAGGCCCAAACCTCCCAGCTAGTGTCCTACTGAGCTGGGTCTCATAAAACGGCTTTACTTTAAAATTCTTTCTCAACTGAGGTTATCCCTGTCACAATACTTTCTATGACACTTTTTTTCTCCCACTGAACTTTTCATTGATATGCTTGGATACTCCTCTCAGTGAACAACCAGCTTCTTTTTCGTTAAACTCGTTTCAATGACTGTTTGTTAAACAACTGTCAAATCAGTAATCTTCCCCAACAGAGCATTTTTGCAAAATAAATCAGTTTTTACTGTGTTTCAATTACCTGCAAGCCAAATTAATCAACCTTTAATGAAATGAACACTTGAAATTTAACATTCTTGGTATGGATGTTAAGCATTTATGTAATCTCACCATTGGTGTGTCATTAGCAAAGGTGTGAAGGTCTCTCATGTTGCTGTTGACCAGCCGGCGTATGTTCTTCACCTGAGAGCTTAGATTCTGGTTGGCTGCGTATGCACACAGAACTCCAATCCTGCAAACAATTGAAAGATGCAAATATGATTACCTTTATGTTTCAAAGCTTGGGAAGTTGCCTTCCTTTATTTCAGTTCTAAAAGCAGTGGTTTCTACAGAGTGAGGTGATGGCATGTCATCATCAGCAGGGGTCAGTCTTTCCCACCTTTTATTTAGATTGGGGTCACCTGTAGAACAAGGTAACGTTACTATGTATATTAAATATACATAGAAGGAAAACCTGATGATTACTTTGTTTGCATATGTTTAGGTTTAGATCTCAAATATGTAAATACATCTAAATTTGATGTAAAAACAGAAATGCATGAAGCAGGACATTAAAGGCACCCTCCTGTATCCATCAAACAAACGTGAGTAGCTCACAAGACTTAATTAGCTCGAGCAACATCAAGGGAACTAGCCCAAAATATTAGGCTGTTTCCATGACTAATTTTCATCCCAGCTGAAAGCACCTCACAGTTTCCCCTGCCAGTAAGCCTCCTTGGTCGCTCCTTGGAGTACGGCTGTAGTTCTAAGGGTTATCACTTTCAGAAAAGAACAAAAAAAGGGTTTGATGGATTCTGAAGAAGTCAGAATTCATAAAGTGGGATTGTACTGCACAGGGAACCTCTTTCATTGAAATGCCTCAGTAGAATAAGCAGCTTTATGAATGATGTAAGATGACTTGCTGGGTGAAATAACAAAGGGACTGACTCAGAAGCCACTAGGATGGTTTAGATCAATAGAAGTGAATCAGGTTGTTGTGACTCATTGAATAAAAAAGCACTGGGGCTGTGAGTGCTTGTGTGCGTGTTTCTGTTGTTAAGCATAAGTACAAAAGCAGCTTATACATATGTGATGCAGTGAAGATGGTGCGTGTAGTTTCTCCTTACAGTGTTCTGAGCAGCAGCTGCTGCATTAGTCACAGTCTGGCATCATGAATATAATCTGAACTGACATTAAACTGAAGAAATTTTTCACGTTAGGAATAGAGATGTCGGTTTAGACTGGGAACGATGGGTACATCTTCAATTTTTTCTGACTCTCCTTAACGTGTACATAGTAGTTAAGTACTTTACTACAGAACAAGAGAAAGTGAACTATGAAGTTACTTTCATTTTAATGTGTTTCAGTGAAAAAAAATAAGGATATGACAAAATCATTCAACAAGATACTGATATGTATTATTATTCGTGAATTTTGCAATACTTATATTGGTCACCAGAGTTCAGGTAGGACATTTTTGTTACCCATCATCTTTAACTGGGAAAAAAAATCCGGTCATAATCTATTTTATCCACCTTTTTTTTATTATTAAAACATCAATAACATCTATTGTTGTCATTTTCAATAATATTTAATCCGAACAATCTGAGTGAACTTTATATACAAATAAAATTAAACAATTGCACTTAAAATACTAATTGTTTAACTGCTATTGCCTGAAAGCTCAGTCCCACAAGTCCCCCATGGAATTTTAGTGCACCTCATTTGAGCATAATCAAATAGTGGGATTGCTGCAAATGTTATTTTCATGAGGTTTTGGATTTTTGATGAAGAGAGAGATGATTTTTCATGGGGGTTTAGATGTTGTTCTAGAGGCTGACTTCATGTTCCGCTGCCACACACAGAAATTAAACACCAGTTCAGCCAAAGTTTGAAAATCAGCAAACATTATTCAGACTGAAACGATCAGAAGTCAGAAATATTTTTTGAACCAGCCATTTGTCTTCAGATTTATTGTAAGACCGACTTGCAAGCTATCGCTTCAGCGGGAGGAAAACCTGCAGCATGAATTGGTGGTTGGCACAACACTGGGCTCATGGTAGCAATGCGCTCCAAAGTATCTGTAACTCTTTAACATGCTGTCAGCTAGCAGTTAATGAGATACAATGAGTACGGACATTGATTCTAGGTCTGAGATGATGCTCAGATGCTCTCATGGGAATCTCTTTTTTTTACTGATTTAGTTACCTGTACTTCAGTTGTGAAGTTAAAAATGTCTGCAGATGTGGTAGATTAGCAGTTCTTGCCAATGGCTGATGGTGTCATCCAGTACACGTCAGTGTGGAATATTGTCATTGACTTAGCTGTTAGCATGTCATTACAATCATGAGACCTTCATACAGCAACAATTTTCAGTGAGAGACAAAATCAGATTTGTTGCAAATCTGACTGCAATAGAATTCCTTCCCGCCCACAGCATCACCATCTACAAAGACTCAATAAAGACTATTGGATGACTTGAGTAACAGCATTTTAATTCCCTTTGAATTAAATGTGATATTAAAGATCCACATCAACAAAGACGGTCCCACAGTGTTCAGAGGATTTTGCATTTCAGTACAAATCTTATCCAGTCCTGGTGAATGCCACTTAACTAAATAATTGACCTCTGCCATAATGATGGAGCCACCTTCCTCAAATCCTTGCACCCTCCCTTCATAAAGGATTAAAGTTTTCTTCATATCCACCTTTCTCTGCCTCTTTATATATCCTAATTTCAGATCTGCAGACTCCCTCACAAACTAAACAGTGTGAGATGGCCCCAGTTTTTACTCTCTGGGTCCCCAAAGCTTTTGTCCAGAACATCCTTGATGAAGACATCAGAGAAGACAGAAGTCACATGTGGCTCAGAAAGCTTAGCCCTATGGTCCCTGCTATTTAATAACTACCTGCTACCACTAGCCCAGATTATAAAAAGCAAAAAGATTAGTAACCATAACTATGCAGATGACACTCAGCTCTACATTACGTCACTAGGTGACTTTGAAACAATCCAAATGTTAAGCAAAGGCATTGAGCCTTTGGTTGGATGGATGAGCCATCCAAGCATGGATGTGCCATAATTTAATCTTTTGCCATATTTTTTTTTTTTTTTTTACATCACAATAGGAACAAAACTGAGGTAAATTTTTTGGCCCTAACTAGGAACGATCAAGAGTCAGCACACAGCTTCACTTAATACAGGTAAAACCTTCTGATCAGGCTGGAAATCTGGGTGTACTGATGGACTAAGATCTGAACCACCAGGAGCACATAAAGACCATTACAAAGTTGGCCTTCTATCATCTTAAGAAAATTTCCAGGATTAGAAGACTGATTTCTCCAAACGATCTAGAGAAACTTTGGGTTCCGTTGGGACTAGGTAAATAGTCCCAACGGAACCCATGGTAAATGGCCTGAATTTGCAATACAAATTCAGGCCATTTACCATTTACAAATAAATTTGACTTGACTTAATATTGTTGAAAACTGGAAAAACGTACCACTGGAGAATGCTACGGTCGTTTAAGCTGCTGCCTGAATTATTTGAGGGAGAGAGAGATTTTCTGAATCCAGGGTACCAAGGCTCTCGTAAAACATTCCCCCCGTGCCCCTTTCCACTCCCTCTAATCCTACTTCAAGAATTGATCATGCACGTCACCTGTGGCATCAAAGCAACTAAAAGAGAATAGCAGGAAGCACTTTTGAGCACTATTATATTTTCACTATGGACATTTCAGAGGTGAGAAACTTCTCCATGACTGACGCTCCCTTCCAATATTACGACAGTAAACCTGTGCGCGGTCCCATCTTTACAGGTTTGGCGCGATGCAAATGCACGTTGATTGACAGCCGACAAGGCGGAAACTTTAATTCTATTCTAAAAAAAACTGAATTTACATAGCGCTTTTCTAGTCATGTTGACCACTAGAAGAAATAAGGACCCATTATCTGTCACTTTTTAATCGAAGTTTGATGGATTAAAAGGGGGCGGGGCGATTAAAGAAGGGGGGTCATCGCCTGAGGCTAAACAGGTGGTTGGGGGAGGGGTAGAGGTCACTCAAAGGTCAAATAAGCTATTAGGGAGGGGCTAGGCCCCGCGGGCAAAATACTTTCTGTCAAACTCACTCGTCAAACTGGCGCCGGTTAGGGAGGGGTTGGGGTTACCAGCGGTCAAAACTTTCTGTCAAACTCACTCGTCAAACCGGCGTTGAGGCGTGGTTTTGTAGGAAAGGAGGAGTCGGTGTTTCTTTTGCCAAAACATCAGATTCATTTTCTTTCAGAAAAGCGTCGGAGCAGGTCGTGTAAAAGCAGAAGGGAAGCGCAGTAATTCTCCCATCCAGGGCTGAAAAAAGGTGACACTCTTGATCTTTAAATAAAAACTCTATAAGTAATCTCTATAATTAAACATTCCATATAATGTGTTTATTTTATAATCACACCTAAAATCTATCTCTCCAAGCATGACGAGTAAAAACCATTGATTAAGCTCAAAAACTTTAAACACGTTTCCCCAATGCATGATAATTAAACTATTAATACCTTTTAAAAACTTTAAACACATCTGTTTGGGGTTTTTATACAAAAACAGCTACTATCTGCATGTATGTTTGAGCTAACCTTCTTAAATACGGGGAAAAACAAACTATTCATACCTTTTAAAAACTTTAAATGCATCTGTTTGGGGCTTTTATACAAAAACAGCTACTATCTGCATGTATGTTTGAGCTAACCTTCTTAAATACGGGGAAAAACAAACTATTCATACCTTTTAAAAACTTTAAATGCATCTGTTTGGGCTTTTATACAAAAACAGTACTTCTAGCATGTATGTTTGAAGCTTAACCTTTTAAAATACGGTGAAAAACAATTTCAGTACGATAACTTCCTGCGCCGCTTTTATATTGAAAGCGCGCTTCCTCCGTGTATGCACGATTCTCTACTTGACAGCAGTAAAGAGATATCACGGTGATGGAAAGCTTGTTTAAATTATAGAAAAACACAGAATTAGACTTTTTCTAACCGCAAAAAGGTTTGCTATGTACCTCTGCAGAGAAAGAAGGTAGAATTGTAGAGAGTTTGTATTACAATGCCAGGAACTTGTGTTATTCTCAAAAAGAAGGATGCAAAAAGGCGAGTGAGAGTGATTTTGCACCAGCAAGAAATGTTCTTTATATTTTAGGAAAAAAAGAAAGCACTAAAAAACTATGCTTTAAGAGAAATCAAGGTTTAGTTCTGAGGATGAGGACGAGCTTCTTTCCCAGTCTACCTACGTATGAACAGTTTGATACCTGGCTAAAATGCACCGCCGCGGTTGCTTCGTCTACCACCCCCGATGACAGCGGTCTATCGGTTGCGGCTGATGACAACGCACAAGCGGGGATGGTCCCTGCTGATGACAAGCCTTCGAGACCGTCTACACCTATTCCTGCAAGTGGGTGTTCTCAGCCGGCCCCTCAGGAGCCTGTGCCGGAGCTGGGTGATGAAGTGGATGGATGGTTCTCTTCTTTGCTGGTAAAGACTATAAAAACTGCATTACTTCACTTGTTCAACGTAACCTATATTAAATACATTAGAGAGACCTGCTACGGCTGTCAAATCTCACACCCCAGCCAACGCCAACACCAATGCTTAAGCGAGATGAATGAAGACTATCTGCAACTGCATTTCGAGGGGATTACCAGAAGGATGATCGGCCCTAAATTCATACCGGCTATTCAAAACCTGTTGAATCGCAAGCATATACAAGCGGCTGATGGCAAAGTTACAACGGTGGTAAAAACTTTGATGTACGAACTCAAATGTGGTTTTAAACTACATTCTTCCATCGTTGAATTGTACGAAAACGTTTCTGCAGAGAACCAACTCGCCGAACTGAATGCTGTCTCAAAGTGTTTTGGATTTGATGACTGATTGATTCTGTACCGGAGAATTTTGATTTAGAAATAAAACAAAAACATTTATCTTACTTTTGTTGTATTAAAACATTTATACTGCATTTATCTTACTTTTGTTGTATTAAAACCTTTATACTGCATTTATCTTACTTTTGTTGTATTAAAACATTTATACTGCATTTATCTTACTTTTGTTGTATTAAAACATTTATCTTACTTTTGTTGAATTAAAACATTTGTCTTATCTTTTTGTTTAAAAATAAATAAAACATTTGACGCAGAACAAATTGTCTCATTTCCTTCATGGTTTAAGAAGAAAGATGGAGCGCAGGATGATGGAGAAAGCTTATTATACACCATCACATCCAGGGAGTTTTGGTGGTGTGGACAGACTCCGTCGATCTTTACCAAGCAAAGATGGTTAGAGATTTGAAGTTGAAAAAGTTAAAGAATTTCTCTCCGGCCAGGTCGCCTACACATTACACAAACCAGCAAGACTTCATTTTCCGCGTAATAGAGTTTTTGTCGCTAGACCTTTGAAGCAGCTTCAGGTCTTAACGGGGCACAACGATGGTTATAATAAAGATTAAACAGAACTCTGAAAACTACTGGCGTTATTTTACCGCGAATAACACGCTGAGGTACGTGGGATATTCTTGAAGACCTGCTTTCAAGCTACAACCACAGTTACCATTCGAGTTTAAAAATGGCACGTAACCCCTGAAAACCCAGATCTGGTTTTTGACAATCTTTATGGATCTACACCTCAAACAAGATTTAAAATGAAATTCAAGCAAAACACTTTCTCATGAGCTATCTGGGTTCAAGTTACCATCATCAGCTGTTGGAGAGTGTTACACACACACTTGCTAAATCTGGACAAAACCAGTAAAACCTGTTTGATTTTAAACCTTTGAAAGGTGAAAAAAAATTGTTTAGTTCCTTAGCGTAAACTAATTTGAGATACTGTGGTTGTTAAAGGTAGATATATGAGTGTTAAAAGGTAAGCATAAGGATACTTGCTTAGTTCCTTTGTAACGGATTAAAAATCTTTTGGGTTAATTTCTAAGAGTTAATCAATTTTTTAAGATTTAAGCAGGTAAGTACTAAAAGATCCATCGTATATTAGATTGCAGGTGTAAGATGTCTCTAAGGTCTATAGAATTTTTTCTATTTCTTTTAACGGGTGAAGATATCGTAAGAGTTAATCTATTTTAGTTTTGGAAGGGAAGTATTAAAAAGTATTCTTGCATCTATTTAATTTTCCTTTTTCACAGGTGGAAGATCATTTTTATGGTAAATTGATTCATTCTGTATTGGTCTCATTCTAATTGATGTTCTAATTGATAAACAGCAGCTCCCAGGCTAGTTAAAGAATGAGAGGGCTGAGCAGGACCAGCCACAGCGAGCTCTGTCTTTCCAGTCCTTTACAACCCCCATACCTTAACCCAAGGCCACCATCCATCAGAGATAAAGCAAGTTAAGTGAATGTGACCTATTCCGGTAGGTGCTAGTTGGATGCACAACAGATAGTAAGTCAAAGGCCAGCCAAGGAGTGAGGGTGCTCCGATCTTCCAGGTCTTTACAGCTCCTCCCCATGCTTGTGTTGCGTAAGACATTGGCCCCTCAGCTTGGACTCCTAACTGAGTACAAGGGGGGAGAATTTTGTGACAAATTTGAGATATTCAATTAGATTTAGGGACAAAGCCTGATTGGGCCTGTGTATGTATTATGGTCTGTCATGGAGAGGCTGATCCTCCGGGTGGCTACGGTTAAGGTTCTAAGCCATCAACCAAGCCCCACTTAGGAGATCCGCATACTTACCCTGACCTAAGCTCCGCAACGCAAAGAGCTTGTTGACGTGTGTAGTTACTAGGATGGGTTTCCCTCCAGCCTGGACAAGAGTCCAGAAACCAAAGGACAGTCAACCTAAGCAGTCCCATTCCTCCCATTCCAGGATAAGGCCCTCAGACGCTTGCGATCCTTGTTTGAACAGATTGGCCCCGCAGATCATGATGCTCTATGGGGCTTCACTTTAACATCACCTTTTGCATCCCCATACACCACACGACCTCAAATTTATCAGACAGTGTAGGGATGAAAGAGAAGTTTTTGTTATATTGGTACAGAGCATCACTTTTTCAAGAGACCCTAAAATGCAACATGTTTCTTAATCATTGACGATGCCAATAATCTAAGAAGACAAATGCTGGAGATGCATTTAATTACATCCCCAGGACAGGAGAGCATTTGTTGCCGACTCCATGTTCTGACTGCGCTTTTACTAAAAACCAGTTCTGGCAACATTGATTTGGAACACGGTTTAATTTTTCCTAAAAAAATATGGCTAACCCCCCCAATACATAATGGGTAAATGAGAGTAGTAATTAAAAATGAGTTTTTCTCACATTTGGTTCAGATGTTGAGTTTCTCTTAAAAGTTATTAATGATAAGAGGATAAAATGTCGCAAGGGATTATTGGTAAGAAAAAAATAATGTACCTACTGGATTTCCTACCTTTCTGACTAATGGTTTTGTTATAAGGCGAATGATGTCCTATTGCATTATGGGTAATGGGAATCATGAATTGAAAGTTATTTAAGACACGGTTTTGGTAAAAAGATTGTGGTTTCTATTCAAGAAATTCGGAGTACACGATTGTCATATCTTCAGATTCCCTCATCTACACCATAAACTCAGATTTTGTTTATAGTCAAACTTCTGAGTGCTTACTACTCATATTAAGTTTTGTAAAAACCTGCTTTCATTACTAAACAACATTAGTTGATCGTACTATGTAGTCGAAGGATCGTTTCTACTAATCAGGTTTAGTATAGATACCTTGGTGTGTTTAGTTTTATAAAAAGGGAGGCTGAGGGGCCGCTGCATGACCTACAGTGTGCGAGGTGCATTGTGGGTATCAGTGTTTTTGAATATTTTGTTCTATTCGGGGCATTTGCTGCAATTTTATTGTGATGTTTGTGTTGGTTGTTGTTACTGCTTTGTTCAGTGTTGTGACCTTTATTTGTTGGTGTAAGAGTTGGCACCATGAGTGAAGAAGTAGTTTAAAGCGAATAAGTCCACTGCGATTTTAGATTCTCATATGACCTGCTTTTGAATGTGGGACAATATTTGACTGTCAATTCAGTTTATTAACTTAAGCTAGTTAAGATAGTTACATAAACGGTGACTCTTTTGAGTAAACTCTGATCACTCATCAATCTGGTTTTATGATCAGTTTAAAGTTACAGATGATTGAAGCTTGTGAAAAAAGTGAACGTTCTGCGTTAAATTCAACGCATTTAGTTTCAGCTTGTGCAATAAGTAAAAATGATATAAGCCAATGGGTTTTCTCGCTTTTTGCTAGTAAAGTAAACTAGTCTGGGTTAAGAATTAACCAGGTGCCATACAACTGCTTCTACAATCACCTCTCTCTAATTTACCCCTCCCTTACCCAGTATGCCAGTTTAGGCAAAGAGCCTAAATCAACAAGTGTATCGCTGTTAGTTGTAATAAAGTATGCTTTCCATTTTGAGATGGGGATTTAAACCAATTTTTTGGGAGTTACATGAATATATTACTTTTTAAAAGAAACAGTAATATAATGCATTACATATACAAAGTACAGCCTTTGGTTTCTCAGTGCAATTTCAATAAGTTGACTAACAATACACTTCAAATGTTTTTAGTCTGAGTGTAAGCCGATGAATTCTGTTTAACTTCTGAAGGCAGATGCTTATTTAAAACCGTATGAGGGAAATAAGAATGCATGATACACTTTTCTGATTTTTGTTAATAAAAAATGTTATGAGGGTTCAAACAACAACTGTGATCAATTGTTTTACGGTACAGTTTGTAATGTAGTTTTGAAAATGATGCGCTTCTCATAAGACCCTGCAAAAAAAAAAATGACAATAGTGGTCTATCAACTAAGTCTAAAAAACAGATTTCTCTTTAAGGTTTTCAGAAAGTTTATTCTATTTATCTCACTTGTTTCATAATTCAGGTTTCTTTGTTTTCTGTAACCAAATGTAATGGTTTTATTTTAACGCTAAATCATAGTTTTGCTTAACGAAACTCGTGCTTGGGACTTCCTGTTAAATTCTCACACTAAATATTTTGTCCTTTGAACTTTCCGTATACTTCAAATCCATTAGGGGGACAACTACTTCACTGCAGTCATTCAACTAATGCTTCATTACTTAAAAAATTAAAGGCAACGAGTTACCTTAGTTTTTTTAAAAGTAGATTCAACTTATCTGGGTTTACAGTATACGGAAAGTTCAAAGGACAAAATATTTAGTGTGAGAATTTAACAGGAAGTCCCAAGCACGAGTTTCGTTAAGCAAAACTATGATTTAGCGTTAAAATAAACCAGACATTTGGTTACAAAAACAAAGAAACAGGAATTAGAAACAAGTGAGATAAATAAACGTTCTGAAAACTTTAAAGAGAAATCTGTTTTTTAGACTTAGTTGATAGACAACTATTGTCATTTTTTTTTGCAGGGTCTTATGAGAAGCGCATCATTTTCAAAACTACATTACAAACTGTGGTCATTATACCAAGATCAGTTGTTGATTGAACCTCATAACCATTTTTTTTTAACAGAAATCAGAAAAGTGTATCATGCATTTTATTTCCATCATACGGTTTTAAAATGAACCAATCTGCCTTCGAAAGTTAAACAGAATTCACCGGCTTACTCTCTGACTAAACATTTGAAGTGTATTGTTAGTCAACTTATTGAAATTGTACTGAGAAACCAAAGGCTGTACTTTGTATATGTAATGCATTATATTACTGTTTCTTTTTAAAAGTAATATATTCATGTAACTCACAAAAAATTGTTTAAATCCCCATCTCAAAATGGAAAGCATACTTTATTACCACAAACAGCAATACACTTGTTGATTTAGGCTCTTTGCCTAAACTGGCAGACTGGGTAAGGGAGGGGTAAATTAGAGAGAGGTGATTGTAGAAGCAGTTGTATGGCACCTGGTTAATTCTTAACCCAGACTAGTTTACTTTATTTGCAAATCGCACGACGGGAAAACCCATTGGCTTATATCATTTTTACTTATTGCACAAGCTGAAACTAAATGCGTTGAATTTAACGCAGAACGTTCACTTTTTTCACAAGCTTCAATCAACTGTAACTTTAAACTGATCATAAAACTAGATTGATGAGTAATCAAAGTTTACTCAAGAGTAACTGTTTATGTAATAACAACTAGCTTAAAGTAATAAGCTGAATTGACAGTCAATTAATGTCCCACATTCAAGCACGTCATACGGGAACTAATATCGCAGTGGTGTTATTCGCTTTAAACTACTTCTTCACTCATGGTGTCAACTCTTACACCAACAAATAAAGGTCACAACACTGAACAAAGCAGTAACAACAACCAACACAAACATCACAATAAAATTGCAAAGAAAAATGACCACGACTAGATACAAAATTGTTATTTTTTTCCCAAAAAACACATGATACCACAATGCACCCTTCCCACACTGATAGGTCATGCAGCGGCCCCTCCCCATCCATTTTCATAAAACTAAACACACCAGAGGTATCTCCTACTAAAATATTTAGTAGAAATGATCCTTCGGCTACATAGTACGATCAACTAAACTGTTGCTTAGTAGTGAAAGCAGGTTTTTACAAAACTTAACAATCTGAGTAGTAAGCACTCAGAAGTTTGACTATAAACAAAATCTGAGTTTATGGTGTAGGTGAGGGAATCTGAAGATATGAACATGTTGTACTAGAATTTTCTTGAAGAGAAAATTCAATATTTTCTACCAAAATAAATAACTTTCACTTCATGATTCCCATTACCCATAATTCATAAGGACATCATTCGCCTTATAACAAAACCGTTAGTCAGAAAGGTAGGGAATCCAGTGGGTACATTTTTTTTTCTTCTTATCCATAATCCCTTGCGAAATTTTATCCTCTTATCATTAATAACTTTTAAGAGAAACTCAACATCTGAACCAAATGTGGGAGAAACTAATTTTTAATTACCACTCTCAATACATATAATGCATTGGAGGGGTTAGGCATAATTTTTTAGGACAAATTAAACCGTGTTCCAAATCAATGTTGCCAGAACTGGTTTTTAGTAAAATCGCAGTCAGAAAATGGAGTTGGCAGCAAATGCTCTCCTGTCCTGGGAATGTCATTAAATGCAGCTCCAGCAGTTGTCTTCTTAGATTATAGGCATTGTCAATGATTGAAAAACATCATGTTGCATTTTTAGGGTCTCTTGACAAAGTGATGCTCTGTACAGATATAACAAACAAACTTATCTTTTTCTCTTAATTTTGAGGTCGTGTGATGTATGGGGATGCAGAAGGTGATGTTAAAGTGAAGCTCCATAGAGCATCATGATCTGTGGGGCCAATCTGTTCAAACAAGGACCGCAAGCGTCTGAGGGCCTTATCCTGGAATGGGAGGAATGGGACTGCTTAGGTTGTCTGTCCTTTGGTTTCCGGACTCTTGTCCAGGCTGGAGGGAAACCCGTCCTAGTAACTACACACGCAAATTAACCTAACGGTGTCAACAAGCTCTTTGCGTTGCGGAGCTTAGGTCAGGGTAAGTATGCAGATCTCCTAAGTGGGGCTTGGTTCATGGCTTAGAACCTTAACCGTAGCCACCCGGGGTATTAGCCTCTACATGACAGACCATAATGCATACACAGGCCCAATCAGGCTTTGTCCCTAAATCTAATTGAATATCTCAAATTTGTCACATCCTCTAAATTCTCCCCCCTTGTACTCAGTTAGGAGTCCAAGCTGAGGGGCCAATGGATGGTGGTCTTACGCAAGACAAGCATGGGGAGGAGCTGTAAAGACCTGGAAGACCGGAGCAGCCTCACTCCTTGGCTGGCCATTGACTTACTATCTGTTGCGCATCCAACTAGCACCACGTTGAGAATGTATACGTCACATTCACTTAACTTGCTTTCTCTCTGATGGATGGTGGCCTTGGGTTAAGGTAGGGGGGTTGTAAAGCACTGGAAGGACAGAGCTCGCTGTGGCTGGTCCTGCTCAGCCCTCTCATTCTTTAACTAGCCTGGGAGCTGCTATTTATCAATTAGAACATCAATTAGAATGAGACCAATACAGAATTAATCAATTTACCATAAAAACGATCTTTCACCTGTGAAAAAGGAAAATTAAATAGATGCAAGAATACTTTTTAATACTTCCCTTCCAAAACTAAAATAGATTAACTCTTACGATATCTTACCCGTTTAAAAGAAAATAGAAAAAATTCTATGACCTTAGAGACATCTTACACCTGCTAATCTAATATCATGATGGTACTTTTTAATACTTACCTGCTTAAATCATAAAAATTGATCAACTCTTAGAAATTAACCCAAAAGATTTTTTAACCTGTTACCAAGGAACTTATCAAGTATCCTTATGCTTACCTTTTAACGCTGACATACCTACCTATAACAACCACAACATCTCAAATGAGTTTAGCCTTAGGAACTAAACACATTTTTTCCCCACCTTTTTAAAGGTTTAAAATCAAACAGGTTTTACTGGTTTTGTCCAGATTTAGCAAGTGTGTGTGTAAAACACTCTCCAACAGCTGATGATGGTTTAAAAAACTTGATACCCAGACTAGCTCATGAGGAAAGTGTTTTGCTTGAATTTCATTTTAAATCTTGTTTGAGGTATAGATCCATAAAGATTGTCAAAAACCAGATCTGGGTTTTCAAGGGTTACGTGCCATTTTTATGCTCGAATGGTAACTGTGGTTGTAGCTTGAAAGCAGGTCTTGAAGAATATCCCACATACCTCAGCGTGTTATTCGCGGTAAAATAACGCCACTAGTTTTCAAAATTCTGTTTAATCTTTATTATAACCATCGTTGTGCCCTGTTAAGACATGAAGCTGTTTAAAAGGTCTAGTGACAAGCACCCTATTACGTGGAAAATGGAAGTCATGCTGGTTTGTGTAATGTGTACGCCGTCTTGGCCCGGGAGAGAAAGTCTTAACTTTTTCAACTTTCAAAATCTCCGACCATCATTTATTTTTTAAAAGATCGATGTGGCCTTCCCACCACCACAAAACTCCCCCTGGATCATGCTGGTGTATATAAGCTTTCTCCATTCATCCTGCGCTCCACTTTATTAATTAAATATTCAGTAGGGAAGACAATTTGTTCTGCGTCAAATGTTTTATTCCTTTTTTATTGTATTTTTTTTTTAAACAAAATGATAAGATAAATGTTTTAATTCAACAAAAGTAAGAAAAAAATGTTTTAATTCAACAAAAGTAAGATAAATGTTTTAAAGCAACAAAAGTAAGAAAAAATGTTTTAATGCAACAAAAGTAAGACAAATGTTTTAATTCAACAAAAGTAAGATAAATGTTTTAATTCAACAAAAGCAGGGTAAATGTTTTTTGTTTTATTTCTAAATCAAAATTCTCCAGCACAGAATCAATCAGTCGTCAAATCCAAAACACTTTGAGACAGCATTCAGTTCGGTGAGTTGGTTCTCTGCAGAAACGTTATTGTACAATTCAACGATGGAAGAATGTAGTTTAAAACCACATTTGAGTTCGTGCATCAACGTTTTTACCACCGTTGTAACTTTGCCATCAGCCGCTTGTATATGCTTGCGATTCAACAGGTTTTGAATAGCCGGTATGAATTTAGGGCCGATCATCCTTCTGGTAATCCCCTCGAAATGCAGTTGCAGATAGTCTTCATTCATCTCGCTTAAGCATTGGTGTTGGCGTTGGCTGGGGTGTGAGATTTGACCGCCGTAGCAGGTCTCTCTAATGTATTTAATATAGGTTATGTTGAACAAGTGAAGTAATGCAGTTTTTATAGTCTTTACCAACAAAGAAGAGAATCATCCATCCACTTCATCACACAGCTCCGGTACAGGCTCCAACGATGACTCCAGAGGGGCCGGCTGAGAACACCCACTTGCAGGAATAGGTCGGAGGACGGTCTCGATGGCTTGTCATCCGAAGGGGGCATTCCCGCTGGTACGTTGTCATCAGCACGCAAACGATAGACCGATTGTCATCGGGGGTGTGGTTGACGATGCAACCGCGGCGGTGCTTTTTAGACAGTATCAAACCTGTTCATCATACAGTAGGTTGTCTTGGGAGAAAAAGAAGTCCTCATCCTCAGAACTAAACCTTGATTTCTCTTAAAGCATAGTTTTTTAGTGTTTTCTTTTTTTCCTAAAATAGAAAGAACATTTCTTGCTGGTGCAAAATCACTCTCACTCGCCTTTTTGCATCCTTCTTTTTGAGAATAACATAAGTTCCTGGCTTTGTAATACAAGCTCTCTACAATTCTATCTTCTTTCTCTGCAGAGGTACATAGCAAACCATTTTGCGGTTAGAAAAAGTCTAATTCTGTGTTTTTCTATAATTTAAACAAGCTTTCCATCACCTTGATATCTCTTTACTGCTGTCAAGTAGAGAATCGTGCATACACGGAGGAAGCGTGCTTTCAATATAAAAGCGGCGCAGGAAGTTATCGTACTGAAATTGTTTTTCACCGTATTTAAGAAGGTTAACTGAAACATACATGCAGATAGTAGCTGTTTTTGTATAAAAGCCCCAAACAGATGCATTTAAAGTTTTTAAAAGGTATGAATAGTTTGTTTTTCCCCGTATTTAAGAAGGTTAGCTCAAACATACATACAGATAGCAGCTGGTTTTGTATAAAAGCCCCAAACAGATGCGTTTAAAGTTTTTAAAAGGTATGAATAGTTTAATTATCACGCATTGGGGAAATGTGTTTAAGGTTTTTGAGCTTAATCATAGTTTTTTACACGTCATGCTTGGAGAGATAGGTTTTAGGTGTGATTATAAAATAAACACATTATATGGAATGTTTAATTATAGAGATTACTTATAGTGTTTTTATTTAAAGAGCAAGAGTGTCACCTTTCAGCCCTGGATAGGAGAATTACTGCGCTTCCCTTCTGCTTTTACACGACCTGCTCCGACGCTTTTCTGAAGGAAAATGAATCTGGTGCTTTAGCAAAAGAAACACCGACTCCTCCTTTCCTACAAAACCACGCCTCAACGCCGGTTTGACGAGTGAGTTTGACAGACAGTTTTGACCGCGGGTAACCATCACCCTCCCTAACCAGGCGCCAGTTTGAAAGATGTGAGGTTTTGCAGAAAGTATTTTGCCCGCAGGGGCCTAGCACCTCCCTAATGGCTTATTTGACCTTTGACGTGACCTCTACCCCTCCCCCAACCACCTGTTTAGCCTCAGGCGATGACCCCCCTTCTTTAATCGCCCCGCCCCCTTTTAATCCATCAAACTTCGATTAAAAAGTGACAGATAATGGGTCCTTATTTCTTCTACCACTCAAAGCGCTTTACACTGGAGCCACATTCACCCATTCGCACTCACATTCATACACCGATACAACTATCGGTAGGCAGTTTAGGGTTAAGTGCCTTTCCCAGGGGCACAACAACATGTGACTGGAATTGAGCCTACGACCCTCCGATGGCAAGACAGCTACTCAACCTACTGAGCCACAGTCGCCCATATAAATGTCTGCGGGAGGAGGGTGGGACTTGCGAAGAATAACAAATATTGTGGAGGACTAGCCGCATATCACCAAGATCATTTCAAACTTTATAAAACTTTGAGACATAAATGTATTTATTTTTGGGCGGCAGCTTTGAAGGCCCACTAAATCATCTTTTGATTATGCTGGTTTTTAGCCAAACTCACAAAACCTGTGCCGTTTTCTAGGACATAGCTTCTGCAGAGCAACAGTAGCTCATTAATAATTTTCCTACGCGTTGTGGGCGATACTTTTGGCATAGAGGATCCCCCCTCTCCCCTCCTTGTTGCTCTCTGTTTAAACTAGCTCTTCCGCTAGCTTACAGGCCCTCACCCCCCCAACTATACATTACCTACGGAGCAAAAAGGGTGGGCAACTTTGGAACAATCCAGCCATACAGTTTTGAGCTGAATGCCAGCTCAAATGAGGAACACGAAGATGTACATAGATCTAGTCATTTACAAGTGAATGCATCAGAATGGTATGGTATGGTCTTCAAACAACAAAATCTTTCAATGATTTTTTTTCTGTACCAAATCTTGTAGAGTTTTGATCAAGTTTACTGTAAACAGTATATTATCTCATGTTGAAATTGTCACTAAAAAGGTTGCAACTTAAATAATTAACTAAATGAGTAGAGTAAGACACAAGAAAGTGGAAAAATATTTACCAGGGAAAGATTAAAAACATCCACTTTAGCCACAAACTTTTTGTTTAGCCTGTTCACTCCTCTGTCTTTCTTTCTGTAATATGAAGATGTAGTTCAATACATCTGATACAACTGAATTTTTTTGTAAATTTGTTATAATCAAACTTCTTAGCTACCTCTCAGCGTAGCTTTGAGTCTTTCATCACAGTCAGCTGTACACATTGCTCAGTGTCCTATACATGTGTAGAGAAAGTGAGGCTAGCTGTTAAACTCATATTTTTCTTCTGTAGAATCTGAACCTCTCTCTCCCTTTCAGCCCACCTCCTTTGTCTCTCGCTCACTCTGTCTGCTTGGTGTCCAGCAAGGTCACTGGAATCCAGTGCTAAACAAAGAGTCTTTGAGCAAAAGGGAAAGCACTTAGCAAAGAGCTCTGGAGAGCCCTGTTTGCCATACTATATTACATAAATGTATGCTTTGATTACGATAAAAAATATTATGACACACAAGCAGGGGAAACATATAATTTCCAAATCAGATGAGCTATACTTTTCTAGCCTAAAAAGTGTTACATTTTTAAATAAAACTTAGATTTATGGAACATTCTGTTTTGTGAGGTTTAAGTTTAATGGATGGCTGTTCTTATCCAAGAGTATTCTGCTTTCCTCTATGTGTCTCTGATTATCTGCTCATCTGTATCCTCTGGAATGTCAGCCCTACAGTGAAGCAACAGGCAGGTAATTTATTATTCACAGGAAGCATATTTAATTTTTCTAGTGGTGATTTGTATTCCTCATTCATTTAAAAAAATACTGCCACAAACAGACAGAATGAAAATGAGGCAGAGTTTTCAATTTTATTCAAGTTATGGACATTTCTGAGATGTTTGAAAAGCTGCATCTAAGGCGTCAATGCAGTTTTGGATGTGTTGTTAAGATTCTGTTTTTATCTAACTGTAACTTCTTTAAAAAAAAAAAAAAAATTCTAGTCTGGAATAGTTCCATCAAAATCAAACAGATGTTTCATTTTTTTCAAGTCAGGCTGTGTGAATTAGGTATGAGAATTTGTGTCAAACATCAATCTGAAAGGATTGTTTGGAAAACAAAAACACACATGAGCTGTGGATCTCTGCTGCTCCTCCAGAGATACCATAGGCCTCTAGACTGCTTCTCTAATTAATGCTCTACTCATATGGTCTGTTAATTTAGCTAATTAATGACTTATTAATTTAGATTAATAAGTCATATGTGCATCCATGTCATTTATTCGGTAACAGTTTCAAACAAAATATGTATTTAAAAGACATAATATGTAGTTTAATTATTTAATTGTAAAATAGATATTTTAATTGTATACTATGTTAAGTTAAGAATCAAAATATTTAGTTTACAATTAAATATACCATACCATATTTAGTTGTAAAGCACACAAAATAAAAAACATGAGAGCCGACCAAGGTGCTGTACACTAACACAGAATATTAAACTACACAGGAAAATACAGCAAAATTAGAAATAACAATACAGGGCATAAGACAGGGGATAAGAATAAGTAACAACTGATTGAGAAGGAAAATTAAGGAGAAGGAAAAGCAAATGAGTAACCATGGTTTTTTAATAGGGACTTAAAAATATTGACGGATAAAGAGAGAAATTTTATTCCAGAGTGACGGGCCACAAGCTGAGAAGGCACATGGATCACAACATTAATAACAGAGATTTGGGGTGAGAAGTAAGTGATGGTTAGCTGACCTAAGGGACCGTGTAGCTAAATATGGAAAAGCAAGTCAGACAGGCATGCGTTTGCAAACCCATTCAGTGACTTATAAACAAATAGGAAGATTTTAAATTCGTTCAGTACTGAACAGGAAGCCAGTGCAAATGTTGTAGGACCAGGGTGATGTGCTGTCTTCTTCTAGTGCCACTCAAAATTTGTGCAGCAGTATTTTGCACTAGATGAAGTCGAGCAATAATTTAGTTTGAATAATCAAATCACTAAGTGATAAAAGCGTGTACGACAGGCTCGAGATGCCGACTTTTAAACATTGGTTTTAATCTCTGAGAGGCGTCCCAAAAAAAAGTCGGACCTTACGACACGATTAACATGAGTGTCCATTTTGAGAAACAAATCCTTTGTAACACCTAGATTTGAGACCAAAAGTTTTTAAGTCAAGGGAGAGAAAAGAAAAATTATTTTGAGGGAATGAGGAAACACTAAACACAAAAAATAATATCCTTTGTCTTAGTATCATTTAAAAGTGGAAAGCAGCCCTTCACATCACTAAGGCTATCTGCTAGTGGCTGTATCCCATCATTGGGTTTTATAGGTATGCACACTTAGTAACTTTCTTCATGTAAATGATATTGAACATCATGGGCCTGATTTATCAATGGTTTACGCTTGTTAAAACCAGCTCAGCGTCGCAAAAACAGACTGCAGCTGATTTGCTAACATGGCCCAGAGAGCATTACGCCTGTTAAATCAAGAGCTTTTCTCCTTGATGAATATGCAATCTGGGTATTTCTGGCAGAAGATCCAAAAATTTTCAGAGAACAGGCAAATAAGTAGGTGTTCCAGATGCACCAGCCATTTTAGCGCCTATTTTTACTACCTCTGAAAGGCATGCCTTAACTTTTAACCACCACATTTAACATAGGTTTATTGCTGACAAACAAAAAATGTAATTAATACCCTAATGGCCATAAAACTGACAATTATGTAGATGTATTTTTTTCCCAAAGACGCATGATTGTGATTCTCATTATGGATTATTTTCCACTGGAGTGGTTACTAAACTTCCTGGGTTTTAATTAACAAAGTGTAATAATCATGTACAATACCACAATGATAATTAGGCTACATATGACATTTTAAAAACAACATTAATAAATTTCAGAGTACATATTTTCAAGAAAGAAAAAATCTACAGCAACTTTATTTAATAGAGGCCTAGATAAAGTGTATTGCATTTCAACAACATCAGCAGAATATGGACATCTTAGCAAACTTTTTCTGGACATGCTGCAAATTTTATCAATCTGACTCTAGAATAGACAGTCTGCATGGAGCAGATATTAGCTCATGTATACCACAGGCATTGACTTTGCATCATAAATCAATTGTGCCCCTTGCTCCTTGTTTTAGCTGTGGCGCAGCGCAGTGGGTAGAGCAGCTGGTCCACATTAGTGTCGACAATGTCCTCTTTTTAATACAGCTCTTGTGCCTGTTATTAGATACACATGCAATCTTAGTGGCTCAACCAAAAATGAAGGACAACCCAGATGTGGATTTTTGATAAATCAGGCCCTATGTTTTTTTAAAGATGTATCCCCACGGGAGGATGTACAGATTAATGGCCTGCATTTGTATAGCGCTTTACTCAGTCCCTACAGACCCCAAAGTGCTTTACACTACATTCAGTCATCCACCCATTCACGCACACATTCACACACTGATGATGGCAAGCTACGTTGTAGCCACAGCTGCCCTGGGGCATACTGACAGAGGCGAGGCTGCCGGACACTGGCGCCACCAGGCCCTCTGACCACCACCAGTAGACAACGGGTGAAGTGTCTTGCCCAAGGACACAACGACTGAGACCGTCGGAGCCGGGGCTTGAACCGGCAATCTTCCGACCCAACTCCTTGAGCCACAGTCGCCCCTTAATAGGATGAATGGGGCCCTGAGGGACGCCACAAGTTAGAGGTGTGGACAGAGAAAAAGAATCACCTATCATAATCTTAAAACTTCGATCGCTTAGATAAGAGGCAGACCAATCCATTACTGTACCCTGGAGACCTACCAGTTGATGTAACCCAGCTAGTAAAATAGCATGGTCAACCGTGTCAAAAGCTGTGGTCAAGTCTAAAATAAAAAGCGTGACTGGAGTCCAAGTAAATAATAATGTCATAAAAAACTTGAAGATGGGCAGACTCCGTGCTATGTAAGGGTCAGAAACCTGATTCCTTTAAAACGAGGTGAGCTGATTAAAAAACTGCTCGCTCAAGGAGTCTGGATAAAAATAAAAGTTAAGTCATTTGTATTTTTATTATGTATGTTGCCCTGAGATGGACTGGTGACATGTCCAGGGTGTACTCTGCGTCCTGTCTGATGATAGCTGGAATTAATTTTTGGTTTTATCGCCGTGTTTGTTTTATATGAAATGCCGACAATGTGTATTTATTTGGACAAACTTTTTTAAGCTCTCAAATACTTTGGTGGAGTTTTAAAACTATGTTGACAAATATTTTTAAATAGTCTTTTTTTGTTTGATTTGACAGCATCCGTTATCTTAGTTTTCTACTCCTGATTGCGAATGTCAGCTTACTGATTTTAGATGTTCTGGAAATTGTGTGTCACTTGACCAGCCTGTGACGTATGCGTGATTCTGTAAGGATTCTCGAGCCGTGGTGTTGTATTGATGGTATTGTGAGGTGTATTAAGGATACGGTGAAACGCACGGCCCGCCACTTCATTAAGTCATGTGGCATAAAAGAACAAAATTATGTTATTTGTTTACATGTGTCTATTTTTGACAGACAAACTTATTTTAAAAACATGTCAATACTAACCCAATTTTGGAATATATAAAATCAATTTAAGAATATTACTATTTTTATTTTTACTTACATCAAATATCAAATTTGAATACTTTCCAAGATCCTGTGGGTACTTTGTTTTATGAGTTCTGCCTTCTTTGGTTTAAAAGTATTAGGCTGAGCTACGTGTTCTAAGTTGGTTTTACTACATTTGACGTTGGCAAACGGCTGTTTGTCTGAGTAGCTTTTTTTCCCTTTGCTAGTTTGCCTCTCTGTAACCAGAGGGGATAATTCAAACACAGTGGGAAGAGGATTTACCTCTAACAACTCTGAAAAAGGGACTATAATTCTTTTTTGAGCAAAAGCCAAATGACACATGAAACACTTCCCTGAGGGTGGAAACCTCGGGAACAGCAGCTGAAGAAGAGCATCACTCCAGTGGGGTACTGCAAAATCTAGGCCACTACTGGAGGCTGGGAAGTGTGTGTTACATGGTCTGGTGGCTCCATAGCTTTTACAAACTCGAACAATGGCTGCATTCAGCATGACTGTGATTGCAAGGCTGGTACAGTCGCCTTTCAGCCGTCCCCTTGTTTCACACTGTTGGAACTGGCCCTCACTTCTCCCATCTCTCAAAAAGACATCAGCCCTTTTAGTCTGAAACTCTCACTTTAAAATGTAACAAGTGTAGATGTCTCATTTATGTGAGAAAACAAACTTTTCTAATTGTGGTGTGGCAATTATCAAACTATTTATGTGGTTTGTTACTTTATTCTTTCTATTTTTGGCATATTTTTATATATTAGCTTTTGAAGGAGCATTTTCACAAGTCTTTTCTCCCTGCAGGTGTTACGGTAATAATTTTTACATTCCTGAAGTGATTTGCACTGTTTGACTCATTTAAATGAACATTTCTGCCATTGTTATTTGAGAATCCCTTACCACGCATTTTTTACTTCTTCTAAATATCACATTTAATTTTTTGATACACAACTACATACATACATTCTGTAAAAAAATGTTGTTTTTAAATTATTCCACTCAGTTGTAAATTCAAATCTGAGTATGCCACTTTATTTCTAATAACTGCGTAGTACTTAGTTTTGTAATTTTTGTCCTAATTTATATGTATTATTCTTAAGTATGGTTTTTTATGCTTTTTCAATTTTTCTTGTGTTAATCTAAATGCTTCTATTACCTGTCACTTTGCTGATGTTACAGTTGAAAAACCTGACATATCCTGTCCTCTGAGCAGGTCCTATACCATAAAAAGTACAATTGTGCACGTTCCCAAAGATTCAAAACTTTTTAAATAAGACTTTAATGCTGAAAAGTAATTTATGTGACAAACAGTATGCTTGTTAATCAGGGAACAACTTTCTGGCTGTCTGAGCAGATAGCCTCACTAATTAACTAGTTGATATAGGCTTCTTATTCTTCCTCTATAAAGAGCAGAACAGCAAAAAAACAATCCTTTTCCTCCTGTACCTCATCTAAGCCTTTCATAGAGCAGTAGAAAGTCCCTGAAATTCAAGTGGATTTTAAAATGGTAGATGACCTCAGAAATTCCCACTAAAGCAATTTTGTAATGTATCTTAAATTGATATAATTCATACCTGTCACTTACTATACTTGAGTTGTTCAAATTCAACCATTTTACTTGCATGGATGTAAATATGATGTATGTTGTGTTTTTGGTCTGTTAGGTTTTTAATGTGAGTTTTCAGTGCCTAAAGCAAACACAACTATATCTGTCTGGAAAAGCAAAGTCTGGTTCATTTGCGGCCAAACGACTAATTTATAGCCCAGCTCCTCCTAAACTGCTGGAGCAAGAAGCAAAAATACCATCTAAAACCAATCTTCACCTGCATTTTAAGCATGTCATCTGTTGCTCTGTAATCTTGGGTCAACTATAACTGTAATGCTGTGAATAAAGAAAACAACACATGTCTGTTTCTGGCTAAATAAAATATTAAGAAGACATCAAAACTTAATCAATGTTCTTTTTTCTTCTATTGAGTTTTCATGTTGATTTCAGGGGTGGCACAGTTGGTAGCACAGCACACCAAAAAGGTCCTCAGTTTGAATCACGGCCTTGGATATTTTCTACACGATGTGTATATGATTAGACCATTCACTATGGCTCTCAGGAACTTTGGCTAAAAAATAATAACGAACCAAGTAATGTTGTGTTCGTTTTGTTCTTTTCGTTCGATAATTGCTTTATATTTCCATTACAGAATGACACTAAAAGTTACATTTTTAATAAATTTTAATTTTAATATTTTTTTCTAATTATTATGTTTGAAAGTATGTGCACTTTCACATGATTTGCCTCAAATATCAAAAACTCAGAAGAAAATGAATCCATCCACTTTTTGCTAAATTTCTATTCTATTATTTTAAAACCTAAAAACAGAAATAAAATGGTGGCTTTTTATGAATGACAACACGTTTTAAGCTTTCTAAAGGTCCTGCAACATTTGCGGCTCTGTATTAGTTTTATTTAGCCTGATTGAGTGCAAAATGGCTATTTGGATGTTAAAGGTTACAGACCCCTGGCCTATAATAGAAAGTAGATAGAGTTAACAGATGTCTCATGACTTCCGGAAGGGGGAATGAACAGGCTGGCAATAGCTCAATGTAGCAGGGATTCTATTTACAGAAAAATTCAGCTTTATAACCGTATTATCTGGGTGTCTAAGCTCGATTAGGAGTAGGGTATTTTAAAATCCAAGTTCAGACACAAAGAGGCAATCAATCAGTTATCTCTTACTGCATATAAATCCACAAGTGTTTTTATTACAAAAGTGGTTTATTATGCATCAAAGTTCCTTATTTAAACTTTTATAAAGTTTATTGTTAGCCTTTTTTATTCCAGAGCCAGATGGCTTCTAAAAGACTGTGAAACAACAAAAAACGAAAGATTGATCATGCCTGTGCCGCTGTTATTGTAACTGTGGCAAATGCTTGGATTTGCATGTTGAATTGTTGCATAGACTACAAAAAACAGTACAAGATATGGGAATTTTCATGACTGACACAGAAACTTGGGAAAATTAGAAACTGATTAATTGGGATGTGTTGGATGAAGAAGATGATAAATTAGAGGGCACATTCTTAGAATGGCCTCTCTTGTTAATTAGCCCGGGAGTGATTTGTATAGCACTGCCATTGTGTGTTGAAGGTGAATAAGGTGGAAGAAAAACGTGTAGTTTGTTAATGAAAAAGCAAACAACTCATGAGGCAATTCACAGACCATAAAGGCACACTTTTAAGATCAAATCTGTTCCAACAGAAAATAAGTCAGGCTCCAGGCACAATTGGCTTAACAACAAGGAAGCAAAGACTTTAATAAAAGAAAATTGAGAAAATACATGAAAAATACCCCTTTGTGTGGCAGAATTTACAGATTGAACAATTTTGAATTAAGAACATAAGAACCAGGGTGCCATTGGGGGTAATGTTACCCATATAGTTTAAAATAATACAAGCACAACTTTCCATGTGCAAATTCTTCCAGCTTGCATTTAAAGTATGAACATATTAAAGCTACACTCTGGAACTTCTTACAGTGGCAAATAATATTTAGTGCAATAAAATATTAAAAGTATTCTTTTCAACTAAATAATCCTAAATATACACACTAGTGATGTAGAGAGTAGTAACAATTCAAGAGGTTAGAGACCAGAGGGAAGTTGCATCCGTAAATTCCCCTCTATGTTATGAAAAGAGATACTGGTTGTTTGACAGTATCATTATACTCAAGAGAATTTATTGAGTTTTTTTGTGTGACCTTTATTAAACAAAACTGGAATAATAAGTTTGCAAGAAAAAAGAACCTCTTGTAAATGCTTGTAAACAAGCACTTTTTGTGCTTGGTGTAAGTAGATTTTGGGAGAGTGTCCACAAGGTTTTAAAGGGCCTACTGTATGTCATGCAAAATCAAGTTTTTGGAGTTTTCATCCAGATGGCAGTGCAATTTTCTTTTTTTTTGGCTTAATCCACGCATGCCTGAGTAATCCTCCTGAATTCTGCTCTCTGAGCAGCTGCCCCTCCCTCTCCTAGAAAACAACTGAGTGTTCAACTAGTGACATCACTAATTTAAACTTGAGTGCTAGAGGTGTCTGCACCACCCGTGCAGGCAGAGCGGCTTACCCCTGGTAGATTTTCAAACACACCCTCGTCCTTCTCACAGCTAATGGCTGCTTCGGTTTTTTTGCAGCTTAAAACACTTTTTTTGTTGGATTTTTTACTTTCTCTATGAAAACGCCTATTTGGCTGCATGGATTACAGGATTTTATTCTACATTCCTCAAGAACAGCAGCTGGATCAAAGAACAAAGACTCCTGATGGACAGAGAAGTAAGTGGCTACATGCTAATGCTAATGTGTGTTATCAAGCTGCTTATGTAATCTTATAACAGCATTGTGTGGTTAATCAATTGATCTGTAGTATCTCAGAATGTTCAGTAAACGGGTGCAAACAACACCCACGGCTTTTTTATATACTGTGCTGGAAAGATTTGCTAAGTGGATGCAGCTGTGTTGGTTTGGGCTCTGTCTAAAGCCTGGAGATTTAGCAAATGAAACAGGCTTTAGTGACTCCGTGTTTAAAAAAATAGAATAAAATAAACCAAACGTCTGAGCCCTTATTTAACAGAGTTTCATTGTGGTACTCTGTGCTTTTCAAATTATTTGTGAGAATACTGTTTGTGATGAAGCTTAGCACTGTTTGTTTCTGTTTGAACTGCTCCCAACGGTAACATTTTATCATATACATTTCTATCCCAGAAGTTGAAAGCTGTAAAATAGCATGATATAGTCTATTTAAGACATCTATATTTATTTAAATGTTACTATGCTATCAGCAGTCTCATAGCAGGTATCTATTCATAATTTACAACAGAATACAATTTGAACCAAGTAAACTCTAAAACTCTGACGTTTTTCATGTTTTTACCTGAAAGCATGCTGTGTTCCCTAATATAGTTGAGGCATAATTATTAATAATGATTCTGATTTTTTTATAGTTGCACTTTTATGGATGTTAAAATTGTTACCTGTGCGTTCAGAGGTATGTTAATGCCAGCAAGATGTTCTATGCTTCATACAATGGAAAGGAAAACTAAGGACAAGTTTTTTTTATTTGGTTCAAATTATCTGCACTTCATGTTTAATTTGAAACCATGTTATTAGCATAATAATACATTTACTAAGCCTGTAAATTTGGACCTTTTTATACAAATAGTATTTAAGACCCAGTATCTAAAATAGATTTTTGAAGTGCATGCTGGGTAAGAGCATGAGCAGGACTCCTCTACTTGGCTGCAACAAAAGGAGGGATCTTCATTTTCTTATTATAAATCCATGCACGGGTAGTGTTGAATCAAAGCTGATTAGCAGAGACTCAAATAGCTCCTGCTGTTCTTTTAATAATGCATGGTGTGGCTTTAGTGGAGCTGGCGGACAAAATGCAACATGTCATCAGTATAATGCACATGCATGAGAGCACAAATGTGATATGTTAGGAGCATCTGCACATTGTGCTGCAAAATATATGCACTTGCTTTCATCCATCTTCAGGAAAAAACATTAAAAATGATTACTTTTCGCTTGAAATGTTTCAATGTGAGGTTGGACATCTTCAAGAAGTTTGGGCACGAGATGTCTAGGCCTAAAATATGTTTAAATCTACATCAGCCAACATCTAATGAAGATAATGGTGCAAATTTATTACGGCCACATCAATAGCTTCTATTCGCTGTAAATCAGAGTTTAATTACTTTAATTGTTATGGATGATGACAAGCAAAGGATGTTTCCGCTGCTGCACTCACGTTCATATTGCTTTGGCCTGGTTTTAGATGTGCTTACAAGCCAAAATAAATGCCAAATACTGAAGGCCTGTTAGCCAATACTTCTATGTTTAGATTTAAATAATAAAGCAGGAGTACAGATTTTGAATACTGTTCTTTAAATTAGCATTTTTAGAAGTGAAGATTGATAAATCATCACTTTAGAGACAAATGTGGATTCAACAAAAATCCTCAGATCAGCAGGACATTAGGTAGATTTCACTGTTGTCCCTATAGAACTGTTGTAGTAAATGGAGAGTGTGCATTTACTGCAAGACATTTATCTGGGCAAATCAAACCCTCAAATTCCTCCAGCGCTCTTTCAACACGTTGATTATTACTCAATTTTCCTCATTTATATTCCAAGCTTACTGAGAGATATTTACCTTTTCTTATTATTTTAAAATCACCTGTTAAAAACGAAAAGCCTCTGACTGAACGACCAAACTAAAATCTGGATTGTGCCTTTAAGTCAGGTTCTGGATGCATCCAGAGGAGCATTTTCCAGCCACAGAGTGAGCCCAGAACAAAAAATTTAATTATATATTTTTTTTAATAAACAGGGCATAAGAAAAATTCTGTTGCTAACAGTTTATTTCTGACTCACCATTAAATATAAGCAAACCAAGTCAGTGTTTAAATAAGGCAAATTGAGGTTTTGTAAGATGATGCCGTGTTAAATTAAGTCAAACTTTCCTCAAGGCAGATCATCAGGGCTTTGAAATTAAATTCTGATTACAGATGTAAATTCAAAAGGGACAGTTGTAGTATTAAAGTCAGACTTTCAGGTTTGTGCATAATTTCACAGGAAAACACAAAAAAATGGGAAATTAGAGGCACTTTAGATTTTGTCCTTAAGACATAGACGTAATAACATAATAAGTTCAAGTTAAATGACAGCTAGATGCTAGTTCATAAAATTGGTTTTATTTCAAGTCTACAATGTTATTTCAACATTCCATATGGTGATCAATAGACACTTTATTTTCAATATTTCTGAAACGGTCAAATTGTTCTGAGGAAGTATAAATTGCAATGGACCTCCCTACAGAACAAGGGGAAATAACATTCCATCAACCTGAAACACTACTGCAAACAGGTCCAATTAAAATTAAATCTTTAACTTTTTGATTCTAAACCATCTTTGCCTTAAATGTCTTATTCACTGAGAAATGGTGTAATACTAGTTCTTTTTGTAATACGATCAGTCATTCTAAGTTGGACGTGAACACGTTCTCGAACCCCCTTTAACCACAGAAAGCAAATATACCGCGAAAAAGAGAGAGTTGTAAAAAGCCTGTCTCTATCACATCACAGAGAAAACTGGAAATGCATGGGGCACCTCAGTCATCAACTCAATCCCTCCAACATACATGTTTTCTAGACTGTGGGAGGAAGCCAGAGTACATGAAAACCCCTGCATGCCAAGGAATTACATGAACACAATGTAGAAATGCCCTTGGCAGGATTTGAACTCAGGACCTTCTAGCTGTAAAGCATATGTGCTAATCACTACTCCACCATGCAGCACAGAGAACAATATAACTCTAAACAGGGGACAAATGACGCAGCAACCTTCTGTCTGTTAAACAATATTTTATTACTTCTGGCAAGGGAGTTTTCGACAAGGTTTGTTGGTCTGTTAGTTAAGCCTGGGAGACACTACAGGATTCTTCAAACCTTCACAGATTTAGAGACCACACACTAGCCGATTAAGAAAATGAAGATCACACAAAATCTCTCTCTGTGCTGATCTTATAGTGTGTGGTGTACAGAATGGAACACACAACACAATAACGGATTCTTCAGGGGAGTATCTGCTTCTTGAAGCTCGATATTCCTAATCTCGCATAATAAAAACGTGACTTCAGTGCAAACAAACATGGGAGACTAACAGGAAGAAGGCTTGATGTTTGTCTTTGGTCTCTTACTCTGAAAAATCCCAAGCGACTATGGAAAAAGACAATGGGAATTTGGGCTGTATGCATTACAGTGCGAGTTGGAGGTGAATAGAAATTGTCAATCACAGTAAGCTTCAAGAGCAGGGCTGTGCGCTAGATGCTAGCACCAGCTATTGTCAGTAATGATCCTCTTTCTCCGTCCTGTTATGGCATAACATTCATACACTTGCCACAAATCAAACAGTTGGTCTCTCTTTTGGAAGTTCAAGAGATATTTGCATTTAACAGCGACATGGTTTCTGTTTGTTTTTTCTTCCTCCTCCTTCAGTCAGCTGAAGGAGTCAGCTCGTGTCTTGATTGGCTGTGGTTCTGGTTCACGTGACGTTGTGTTCTGTGCGTGCTGTTAAAGATATTAGTGTGAATCCAGCTGCTAAAATGTTTTTTCATGGTCAAAGAATCAATAACATTTTAATTTAGATCACAACATTAGGGGTGGTGGAGGAGACTGTGAGTCCTTTCTGGCTCTGGATAGAGCTTTCAGTAACTTTCTTTTCAATTAATTAATTTTTTTATCGAAAAATTGGTTTGGTTTGGTTTTTACATGAAGAGTTTATCTCAAGAAAGTGATAAAAATACAATCTGTACTTCTGGCTCAGTTTTATTTGTAGTATGAAGTCAATTTTGTTCTGTACCAACAATTACTTTTTGCCTTTCTATTTTCCCAACCCCACCTGGCTGATTTTAAACACTTCTTGGGGAAATAAATGTCACAACTGATACTCCTGTGAGCCTGGCTGTCAGCTTTCTTGTGACAGTAAAAAGGACTCAGTGCTTGGGCTACGGTCCTCGCTCTCAGCTTGTAATTGCTTCATTAGAGCTCCTGCTGCATCTCTGCCTTGTAGCTTGGGAGATTTAATAAGACTGGAGAAACAGCTCACAGACTCTTCTGTCTAGGCTGCTGAGCTGTTGCTTTGGAATTTCTTATAACATGAAGACAGAAAGTCAAAGAAGATCAAATTAAGTACACTTCTGCATCCCTTCACTTGAGAAACATGCAGCAAGGAGATCACTCTCAAAGCCGTTACACTAAAGATTTCAGGCTGTTACTGTGACTGCAAAGTAATAAAATAAAATTACATAAAGTAAAATCATAGAGGATGCACAAAGCTGTTTGCCAGAGACAAATGTTGGAAAACCTGGGTTTGCAGGAGCTTCTAATTCTGAACCTAGACTTGAAGTCAGATCACTCCAAAGCAAGAAGAGTAACTCTGCACTTATGCAGTTTCTCCATTTTAAAATTGGGCATTATGCAATTAAATACAAGTTTTAAGAATATTTATTAAAATGTTGCGTGTTTTACCACAAAACAGATCTGGGAACTGATCCTTTCTTCTCATGAAGCATGCATTCTTTTCTTGCAAATAGAAATGTAATGTGATATACATGGAGATGTTATTGTAAGTTATATGGACTTCGTATACAAAAGGTAAGATTATACACAGATTTTCAATTCTAATAAAAAAGATCAGCGAAAAGTAAACAAATAAATTTAAACAACAACAAGTTAAAATCAAGGTAAACACTCTTCCTGATTTGAGTTGTAAATAGCCGATTCCAGAAGAGTCAGTGCCGTGTCCTGAACATCAACGAACCTCACAGACTCTGAAGTACTTACTGTACTTGACCAAGCTGAATCCAAACTCAAGGTTGCATGAAACAAAAGTTTTATAAACAACAAATTCAACAGAGAACACCGCTCAGTAGAATTGATAAAAGAGAGAAAATTGTGTTAGACTGTAACCTTCACTTTTGGTTGTTAATCTTCTAATGAACACCTGCCCTGAACACCTGGCGTTGAGACATGCTCTGTTATATCAGCCTACCAAAGCTCTGAAAGTTTCTCAGTGCTCCAACTCAGAATAATCTGAAGTGAGTAATGAGAGGAAGTGGTCTGCTACCAATTGTTAGCATAATAAAAACTCATCAGAGAAAGAAAAATGAAATTCTAAGACACATGAATGAATACAAAATGTTATGGTATGCTGTGGTTTATCTGGGGCATGATAAATGTATACTGAAGTGATGGAGCTTTCAGGAGGAATCCTCTGCTGGACGTTGAGACCAGGGCGAAGACTGAATACAAGTATGAAGGGTGCTGCCACACAGAATCTACAGTAAGACTTTACTATATTTAGCAAACAAGATGGGGGATGGTTAAATCAGATGACTGTTTGACCAGAGGAGGAGTGTGTCTGTAGTATCTGTGCATGTAATCATGTATTCATTCAAATATGCCTTTAAAAACAACAGGAAATCTTCTTATTTTGCGATTTCTGCATCTGCGACACTCACGTGATGACCAGTGAGGTGGAGAAGAGCAACGTTCCCAGCAGGCCACGCCGGCAGTCCGCATTCTTCCTCTGCCGTTGGTGCATCTCGCCGCCGCAGTTGTCGCAACAGCGGCACATGCAGAAGAAGAGCCCCACGATTGGCATGAGAACGGCAAACAGCAGGCCCACCGCTGCACATATAAGGAAGCCTATCTCGTAGTAGATGGCCTGGGGTTAGTGGAGGAAGAATGAGAAAAAAAATTATGAGAATTATAAGAAATGAAAGGACGGGGTGGAAACATGAAATTAAAAATAGATGGGAATTAGCAGGTGAAAGGAGATTTTTAAAAAGATGTGTTGGGTTGGGAGAGTTTCGAGTGGAGAAAGAAAAGAAAAGAGAGATTAATGATGGCAAAAAGGAGGAGAAGGATAAGGTGAGCAAAAAATGTTAAAATATCTGAAACATTCCAGGGGTGTAAAATCTCCTATCCTACAGACATTTACATAAACAATTAACACAATGCAGGAAACTGAGATATTCCAAAATAATTGAATTTGTATTTTTAATTATATCATTTTAAGAAACAAATGTCAAAACTCTAAAATGACAGGAAGAGATTGGCATTCTCACATGCTATGGTAGAAGTTAAAAAGTGTAATAGAGAAATCTGAAATGTTAAAAAAAATTAAACAAGTATGAATCAATCAGCCAGAGGTTATAACTGGATATTTTTTCCCCTTTATTAGTTTTTTTTATTGGTGATTGCAAGAAAAATTCAGCAAAAACTGAGTTTTTTATACCTTAATTTGCATCAAAGGTATTCATCTCATAAATTGACATATACAAAGGTTTTTTTTTTAGTTTATTTTTTGTTTTTTTGCTTAATAATGACCAGATAAAGATTTGTGCTATATACTGTACCTGACATATAAATATTCAATTCAGTTTTTAATTCTGTTTATTTATATAGCACCGATTCACAAGATATTATTTCAATGTACTTTACAAGAAAAGTTATTTCAATACATTCATACAATTTATAATTCTTTTATATTCTGTTGGATTCAAAATTACATTAAAGAACTTGAAGTTCATTTTTTTCCTCTTTTATGTCTTATTGTGCTTTTATGAATAATATTACTTGAAATTAACAGAATTGGTGGCTCATACATTAAAGAAACATGAAAAAATCAGTATAAGAAAAGCCTTCATGCTCAATGCGTCTCTACAAGAAAGCCCTTCAGGGAGTCTGCTTATTTTTCAACAACAGGGACCAGAAGAAAGCAGCCTACAGTATGAGTGATAATGGAGGGAACAGTTGAAAGAACCTGACCTTTTGGAGTTAGCCTGTAGTGCTGTTTTTCCCAGGGTAATGAGGAGTGAACGCTGCATTTCTGATCAAAAACCTAATTCAATAGGAATTGATTTTAAAGCAGAAAAACGCTAGTTTTAAACACGTTTTAAAACTAGAGCTATGATGACTAGTTTTGGACAGAAGCTGCTGAATGCCACATTTATATATATATATATATATAAATATATATATATATATATATATATATATATATATATATATATATATATATATATATATATATATACACACATACATTTTTTATTTTATCATATATATAATCAAGTAAGTGACCCAGTTAAAATCAGTTAAATACATTTCAATTCCGACAAGTAGTAAAATAAATAAAATATACTTGGCCAAAATTGAATAGACCTAAAACTGAAGTGTCATTTTAAGTACCTTTTCATAACTATGTTTCCTTTTTCAAAGCGTGTTAAGCTTAACTCTGTTCTTAGTCAAACATGACTTCTCTGAGTTTTTTTTGCAACTCAGAGAGTCAATATACTCTTTTATGTATGTTGGTAAGAAAAGATGGGGTCATTTCTTTTCTTCTGTTTCATATACAGCTTTGGGCATAAACTTGTCTCATAATTGAATGAGTATAAAGTAGGTTTAACTCCAGCTTTCTGCTACATGTAGGTTTGCCCCTGACCAATAAACGTAACTCCAAGCTGCCTATTGATCTGTTTATTAGTGTATGACTGTGTTGGTGTGTGCAATTTAGGCCTAATACTAATGGGCAGGCCTTCGAAAGCTGGGTCCCTTGCAACCATGCAATATATTGGCCCAAGACAGCCATAAGAAAATGCTATAGTCTATTAATTGGGAGTTTTGGATGAAGTAAAGAAGATACTTTTATACAGTTGTATGCCAAAATGGGCAATAAAGCTCAGCTTGATGAAAAACAAGAGCAAAGCTAGTGCAAGCAAGCATGACACTAATAGAACAACAGTCTTAGAGAAGACAGGGCAACCTTGGGTTACATGCTGGTCCTCACTCTATACGCTAATGGTGGTAATGCACCATTTTGTTTTATGACAGCTGCTAATAAAACAACCCAAAGAGAAGAAGGGTGCTGAGTAGTTTTTAGGCTAATATGAGAATGCTAACAGTAGTTATGGTGAAAACACCTAAAATTACCAACATTTTCAGTGGCAGATTATGTTGGATTATGGAATCAAGACTTCAGGACGAACTATGTTATTGAAGGACATTAACTTGACTCTTGTGGACGTCAGAGATGGCTCTATCCTGTCAATTATATTTGGCTTTGAATTGTGAGTTGCACTTTACCTTGTTTTTTGAGTGGTTTGACAAAAGCTTTTACTGTGTCTACAGTTATGATTGTATCTTTATTTGGCATACATCATGGAATCTCAAGACTCATAGCTTTCAAATGATGTATAATATGTATATGTACATAGAAAGGGTGGCCCAAAAAAAGGCAGATTTGATCAGGAAATATTTAAGGTACTGTCAAAACGATATAAAACAGTAAATGTCTTAAATAGAAGACTGTTTACTGGGTCTTCCCCCAAAATAAGCCACAGGCCCCCCAAAAACCTGGTGCCAGCTCTAAATGTGGCTCTAGTGTGAAGCACTATAGTGGTCGGTAGGACTAAAAAAGCACAATATAAATTCAGTCAACCCTCTCTGGCACCTTTGGTACGAGAAAGAAGTTAAACTAAAATAATGCTATGACAGAATACTTTAGTGATTTTGAAATAACACTAAAACTGGCATACATTTTGACACCAGAAAACAGCATAATATCCCTATTAGAGTTTTGATCTTATTTTACAGCAGAGGCAGAACAAGGCTCTTATATTATACCCTGCATGTGGAGGATTCCATCTTGTCTCTATGTGGTCACCTAGGAAACAGACATTTTTTTACTTTATATGACCATATAAGACTTTTTTTCATGGGCCTCAAAATTTCCACAGCAGTCTGCACCTATGAAAAATGCATTCATCAAAGCATCTGCAATTTGGCAAAACTGAAAAGGCTGTTGGTAATCCTTCAGAGCAAATGTAACTTTAGCATGATGTTTTTTGGCTGCATAGTATAAAAGAACCAACAGTATTGCTCTCAATGGTCCTGAAAGGCTAAACAGGTCTCCCTTCTGATCTCTACTAATCTTAAGTAGCTTCTAAATTTGGCTCAGGAGTATTTTCTTCTTTAGGAAATATTTCTGTTAAAGAGGATCCAATTTAAAAGTGGAAGCTTTTTTATAAAAAAAAAAAAATCCAGACTAAAGTCAGATTATGGTTTATTTTTACGGATCCAAAGATATAAAAGTGTGGAGAAATGCAGTATCTAGTCTTGTAAAAAGTAAATCAGACAGTATTAATGCTAGGAGGAAGAGAAGCAGAAAAAGACATGAGGCATAAATGAGTTTAAATGTATGTGAGTCATTTAAAAGCCCCCAATGTTAACCTGCTGTTGGGGACATTGTAGAAATTTAAACGTCCGCATTGTCATTGTGCTTCCGGGCTCTGCTTATCACTGGGTGAATCCTCACAAAAAAAGGTCAGCCATGTATACATGTTTTTCTTTCCACCAAATCTTTAAGTGTGCCTGCAGCTTTGACTATTTTAGGACTACAGCTTTGTCTTGGCAAGTGCCCAAAAGCAAAAGTCGCCCTTCTAATAAGAACAAAGAGAATGATGGGGCGCCACCATGTCTGACTGATGAAGAGGATGTAACTTTGATTAAATCTAATGCTGGCAGCTACCACTAGACATTGGAATAACCTGCCTGATGTGAATTTAAATGTAATAACTTTACAGGACTTTGTGGACTGGTATCAGTGGAAACTTCTGTATGGGTGTGTTGGGTTGCTCAATGTAGGGAAGAACAAGCGCCTGGTGGTGGATTTCCACAGGCTCAGACCCACCACACTATTAGGGTGAGCATCCAGGGAACTCACATTGAAATAGTGGAGAAGTGTTCATTGAACAATAAGCTCGACTGGAATCACAAAACTGGTGCTCTTTACAGGAAGGTTCAGAGCAGGCTCTACGTGCTTAGGAGGCTATGATGTTTTATGACTATATCTTTTTGTGTAGTTCGTTGTAGCGGCAGATCATCTGCAGCTGAGAAGAAGATGTTAGATAAGATTATCAGGAAGGCCAGCTTTATGCTACAATGGCTTTTGAGACAGTTCAGGTATTGGGAGAGAGAATAACTGTGGCTCAATTTTTATAATTGCTGGTAAATGTCTCCCACTCCATGCATGAGGTGATTGCAGACTAAAAGAGAAAGCTGTTTCAGTGGCAGACTGCTGCATCCTAGGTGCACAAAGGAGTGTTATCGCAGGTTCTTTCCTGCAGCAGCTATTAAAACTTTATGATCATCACAACTTCAAACAACTTCAATATATCTGCTGTTATTTTCAATTTTTTTGCAAATAGGCAGAGCACATTTATTTGTAAAGTCTGTTGTTTTCTCAGCACAAACATGCAGGCATGTTTTGTTATTACATATTTAACTTATCCTACTCAGCTGCACATTTCTTTAAACTTAAGCACACTAATCTTGAAAACTGCACAGTATTTTACTGTACAGTCTTTCATTTCCTATTTCTCTGTTTTTATACTATTTTGCTGTTTTACCTCCGTGTAATTCGGCATGCTTCCATTTGCTAGTCACGTTGCTGCTGCTGCTAAACCTTAATTTCCACATGGAGGGACAATAAAGGATATTTGCATTCTATATATCGTGAAGCCTTAGTGAAAAGGGTTGTAATTTATACTTTCTTAATTTAACCCCCCATAGTAATTGGGCATTAGGTCGATTTACTCTTGAAGTTAAATAATAATAGGCTTGAGTACTTAAACTGTGACAGTAAAAATCTTCTGTGATATCGTGACATTTTCAGGCATACAAAAGTGAAATTTGTGTTTCATCAACAAATACTTGTTGATTTTATATATAAAAAAATGCTTCATTTTGTTTTTCAAATCCAATAAAATGTGAATTTATTATGAGGCCTTTTCCACACCTTCACCAAGTGAGAGTGGCACTGTAAACATGCACACTGCCGATGTTAAAAAACTGACAACAAAAGGTGTTGACTATGGAAGCATATAGCATTTACAAAAGCTGTTTTTATGATCAAATTGATCATAATAAAAAAAAAAAGTTTCGAATATTTGTTTTTCTGAATTTATGAGATAATTCTAATAATAAATAAATAAACTAATAATTCTGCAGTATTTTTTCAAGCTGATGTTCTCACCTTGTAGGCATTATTAACTGGTTAGGCAGGAGGAACTCAGTCATGTCCTGTTTCCACCATTGTATATAATGCTTATCCTTATCCAAGGGAGATATAGGGGGCTCATCCACCAGTCATCTATCAAAGGGCGAATGGCAGAGAATGCAATGTACTGCCATGTCCCGTTTTTTCAGTTTAATTCACTTTTACTTTGTTTTGGGATTGAGAAACGGGGAAATAGCAACTCTTATTCAGAGCCCTAATGTTTTTGGTACCCCCACCCCATACTGTTTGCCTCTGCCAACGTTATTAGCAACCTGTTCTGAGATGCACACCGCTAATTCATGCTCCTCCTCCTTACCCCTCCATAGATTACAGTGCAGTGCTCACATGTTAAGGGTCAGGTAAGTTGTAAATTGCAGGTGTTATCGTGTTTTATCACTTTCTGTACTTTAATATTTCCTTAACGCCCTTATTAGCACAACAATATATTGCCAAAAGAGTGCCAGATAGAAAGACAGCAATATGCTGCATATATATGATATATATGTAAAAGAAACTCTGCAGTGGCTGATTCTTGTCTCTAAATTATGGAGATAGAATTATAATTCCTTTTTTATTTTTTTTTATTTTGCGCAGACATCAGAAGAATTTGCTCCTTTTCAGGAATAAAGCCCCTTTGGATTTTCAACCCCTGTTTTTTCTCCCCCCCCACAGTTTATATTTTTAATTCAGTTTATCTTGTTTAAGTAAATGGATGCCGCTTCTGTAGTTAACAACTAAGCATGTGACTGATACATAGTATGTGTGTTACTGGTGTTGAGACTGATAAAAAAAATAAATCAAAAGCTCTGCTAACACAGAAAGTTTAAACATGCTGTTGTGTCGGTGGTTTGAGAGAAGACCAGTATAAATACAGACAACAGAGTATGAGCTTTTTGTTAAATCCTAATCAGTCTGACAGCTGTGTTAATATACTGGATTGTGTTACATGGCACTCTTATGGCAACAAAAAATAATGATGAGGAATGCAAAAGGGAGCCAAAGGTGATGTTTCAGAAAAAAACAAAAGATTGTTAGGATGCGGATGATTCAAAACTGAAAATCTGAAACAAACAATCAGGAATAAAAGCAAAACAGAAATTTAAATCCCCATTTTTTGGTTATCCTGTAAGTATTGTTCTTTCTCTGTGTGATCTAAAAAGCATTTCTCTTTCTGATAATATGCTTTTAAAGGAGAGGGGGATGACAAAATGAGAGATGGGGTTGGAGGAAAATGGGATGGCTGCTGGAAAGTCACAGGGCAGCACAACTAATCACTGATGCTTCAGTAGTTTATCAAATAATAGCATAGAGTACAGTTTTGAACAAGGCAAAGAAGACTTTCTCAGCTACAATTGTACCACCCTGGTGACGAACTGAAGATGGGTTGGACTGTAGGTCCAGAGTGTGGACATTTACCTTCAGGGTCAGCACTATGTTCTCTGGCTGAGGGAAGCCAGGCGAGATGAAGTGGACATGCAGAAGACACGGGCAATGCAGCGTCAGAGAAAGAGCAAAGCCACAAAACGTAAACATGAGATGAAAAAGACCAGTAGAAAGAAAAAATAAAAACAGCCATGCAAAAAACCTGTAACATACTGTAACTAAACACTTAGATAGTGAAAAGACTGAGTGATTGAGTTTAATCATCGCTGAATGCAAAACCTGTTAATGAAAGAGGTGGTGCATCAGAGTATATTACTATCATTGATTAAGTCCTGTGAGAGCAGTCCTTATCTTTCATGCTTCAATATTGCACTGTCCTTTATACAGTTTAACCCAATGTTGGACCAAAGAGTGTCTCAAAGGTATTTTTTATATCTATTTAAATGTTTGCATTAAGATTTTCAACACTCAGATGAGGAGAATGTGCAAAAAACAATCCCACAACTATGGGGAGCCTAATGCCCCTTTTCCACTAGGGCCAGTACAGTATGGAACGGGTAGCTTTGGAACGGTTCTGGCCTGTTTCCACTGCCTGTGTCTGGTCCGAGCTGACCCCCTTTTTTTGAACAAACCTCAGCCTTGGTCTGAAGTGTGCCCAAGCAACCCAACACACCCACTTATGAACTGATTGGTCCAGTAATGTGATATCCCTTTCCTTCTAGCAGCGGTAGCCGCTGATTTGCCTGAAGTTGTTTGTTTGAAGTGATGTCTCAGAGTATAATAATAGTAACAGCACCAAAATCAGAAACGTTCTCCATAAAATTGGAAATATTCAAAATGTCAGAGAATATTTTAGTCTTCTTTGCATTAAGTAGCTCCATATAAAAAAAATAATTTGTTTTAAATTGTTTTATAGTGTTTAGGGAGGGTTGTGGTTTTGATAAATTTGAAGCCGAAAGGTGACAGGGAAGAATGTGCGGGCTGCAGCTTCGCCAGCAGCGCGGGAGAAAATGGCTTTATATCGGCTGCAGGTTCGGATATTGAGGCATGAACAGATCGATGTCTGACAGAAGTGAGGTGAGTCAAAAGTCTTTGAACTTTTAAGAGGATCTGTGCTGTCATGATGAGTTTGTGACTGCTTTTTGCAGGAGGTTTTGTTAAGCTAAGCCCGCCCATGTCCTCACCCACTACCGTTCTTCTGAGATGGTAACAGAAACGCAGCCTAGCTGTTGTAGGCCATACCGTTCGAGTCAAAAGCCACCCTAGTGCAAAAGGGGCTAAGTCACACCTATCTACTTCTGGCCCATGGGTCCCCTACAGTCAAACAAAAATGAATGAGAGTCAGTGGAACAATAAAAGTTATTTTCTGATCCGGTTTGAAATGTACCATAAATTTAATATATGATGTCTGTGAATTTTAAAAACACATTTTGATTCAGAGAAAGCACTGATTTTTAATCGGTGCGGTAAAAGTTATTTTAGGTTTTGTTTGAAGACACCTAGTGGACTACAACTGAAGAAGAAGAAGAAAAAATGCCGTGAGATTAGCCTGCTTCGCTTTCTTCCCCCAGGAAGCAGGAAGTAGACCACAAGCCAAAGTATACCAGAAAATAACTGTCATTGCTCTATTGACTTCCATTCATTTTTTATTTTATTTTTTTTGGCCAGGGACCTATGGGCCAACAGGAAGGATTGGAGACTTAAGCCCACACTCACTCACTCATTCACTCACTCACTCACTCACTCGCTCGCTCGCTCACTCGCTCGCTCGCTCACTCACTCGCTCACTCGCTCACTCACTCGCTCACTCACTCACTCACTCACTCACTCACTCACTCACCTTTTGATATTCTGTTTGAATGGCTCCAAACTTATCCTTTGCCAGCTGGACAACGAGATCTGCAGTGGCACAGAGGAAAAGAAAAACATTTTTATTTTTTAGAAGATAACTGTCATCTTCTTGTCCAACAATAGCTATGTTTACATGTACAAAATATATTTAATTCGATCATAGTTGAGATTAGACTTTGACTGTGTACATGGGCCCTGAAAAAAATCTATCAGATTATGACAAGCATTTACATCTGCTACAGGTTTGATCGGAATAAATAATTTTGACAAGCGCATAACTTCAGAATTATCTAAAATACCGGAAACGGCCGTACAGGAAGTAGCAAACTTCCGTTGTAAAGAAACATGGAGTTTACAATGTACTTCAGAGCATGCTTTATTTTTTATGGTCACGTTTTTATTTTTACAAGCCTTTATTTTTTGTACACAATCAAATTATAAACTGAATCTCTTCATTTTTTTTAGGCTTCTTGCCCTGCATCCGAATCCTTAGTATTTACTACATGCTATATAGCAGCTACTAATTACCCCTTGATTCAGTGAATACTGTGTAGCAAACGAGAGAGTAGAAGGCATGAAATCACACTCCATCATTTTACTAGGATGTTTACTTTACGTTACGTCGCCTGTGGTCCCATCGTCGGTAGCCGACATTACTCTTCTTCTATGATTTTGGGGCTTCCGCTGCATTGTGGGATAGTGTAGCCTGCATCGGATTTCACTTTGGCGGTAGTACACATCTGGGAACTTTATGCCTACTACGCCAATCGATACTAGAGATGCAGGGATGGTGACCGTAGACAAGATAATCAGCTGTTTAATTTTCATATTACGACGGAAAAAGATGGCAGCAGTCTCATAGAAGGTACGTAAGACCATATTTATTTATTTTTATTTATTCCAGACCATAAAACCATAAAACTCAGAATGAACTTTTGACCAGGGACAGGGACACAACTCATCTTATGACTGCATAATTCTCTGACAGCCAATCATGGTTAAAACACTGTTTGGAAATGTTCTGATTGGAGCAGATTCGAGGGAGAAGAAACGCCTACAATCCTGGCAAAAGTCTGGTGTCTATAAAAGTTATGACATGAAAATCATTCAATTGTCAGATGTTTTATCTGTCCCAGAGAAATAGAGCATGTTTTCTCTGTAAAACCCGCAATTTGTTAATCTGTTCAAAATAAATGTTAAGAACTGGAAAGTGGTTCCTCGTCTCTGTTTTGAACATGCACTGAATTATTTTGATAATATTTAATTCTACAGGTCCAAGGCTTTCACCTGTCATTTGGAAAATGCATTTGCTCCTGTGTCCAGTACACACACACACAAAAGTAAAAATAAAACGGTAAATTAATGGCAGCTATGGCTGCCACCCAAATACTCTAAAATTACGATAAAATACTGTAATTAAAATGACATCCAAAATCTGTTATTTTACAGAAAATTCCTGTAGATTTTTTTAGAGAAATAGGGTTATTTTACAGTTTTACCCTGTTATTATGGCTTAGCACCGTAGATATAAGAATGTAAAAAAAATCTACCTCGAAATATCCTAATTTTACTGATTGTTAACTGTAAAATTATTGTCAAACACCTTAGAATTAGTGCCAATGTTTATATTTCTACAGAAAAATTCCTTCAATTTGCTTAATGTTGAACAAAATTGTGAATAAAAGTACTTCCTAATGCCTTACACCTTGAGAACATCGTAACAGCTAACAAGACTTTTTAAATTCACTGAAAGGTTTAGAGAGAAACCACTAAGCTGTCCTATAATAAGTTTATAATAGTGGATGAAGACATTCCTTCTGCTTCATACCTTATGACTTAATGCAAATTTTCTACAAAGGACATCTTTGACAAGTAGACATGTCAGTGTAAGCCATTTACATTCTCAGCAAAACAGCACAGTACCACGATTTCTTTAAATAACTTCTTCACTAACGGTGCCAACCATGACAACAACAAATAAACATCACATTTGCAACACTAAACAAAGCAATAACAAAAACCAACACAAATCTCATGATTAAATTACAGCAAACAGCCCAAAATAAAACAAAATAACTGAAAACATGGCTACCCACAATGCAATTCACAGACTGCCGGTATTGCAGTGGGTGGGGTCATAAAATATGCGTATATCTTTACAGAAGAAATACCATTCTTTTATAGTCAGATCACTGTAATATTACTGGCCAAGACAAATGACTGTGCATACATTTCTAAAGTGCATTTTTTAAAACAAATTATTTAGCCTACTGTAATACTAGGATTGAACTATTTTATAAATTGACAATGCTCAGAATTCTATTGAAAAATATTTATTTTAGTTACTTTTACTAAATTACTAAAATTAAACACTTTCCAATAAGTTACAAAACTAAATATTCTTAAAAATATTGCTAAAAATAAACAAAGTGCTTTTTAAGAGATATTTAAATCATTAAATTACAACATTGTTCTCAAAAAGTGAGGAATAACAGTTTTTGTCATTATTGGATTAATCCATAAAATAACATGATGTTTGTTCATTGATATATAATTATATTTATTTTACAGTAAATGTTTGTCAAAAAACGAGAAATAAGTGTTTTTTGTCATTATTGGATAAAACCGTAAAGACACATGCTTTTTGTTAATCTACATATTATTTTCAGTAATTTTACAGTTTTATGTACAATTTTGGAGAAAAAATCCCCCTGAAAAATCCAGTAAAATACACTCAACAGAAATATAAAAGCAACACCTTTGTTTCTGCTCCCATTTTTCATGAGATGGACTTAAAGATGTAAAATTCATTCCAGATACACAATATTACCATTTCTCTCAAACATTGTTCACAAATCAGTCTAAATTTCAATTTCAATTTATTGTTCATGACAGTTTCCTACGACATAGTCACAAATGTGTGATAGTGAGCACTTCTGCTTTGCTGAGATAATCCATCCCCCCTCACAGGTGTGCCACATCAAGATGCTAATCTGACATCATGATTAGTGGACAGGTGTACCTTATACTGCCCACAATAAAAGGCCACCCTGGAATGTGCAGTTTTGTCTCGCAGCAAAATGCCACAGATGCCACAAGCATTGAGGGAGTGTGCAATTGGCATGCTGACAGCAGGAATGTCCGGCCTCGGCGCGGGGGCCCTCGGACGCTGGTGGTGCCTGGGGCGTCTCTTATTGGCGGGGAGGCTTTTTACCATCTAGCACAGGCGCTCTTTTTAACGGGGTGCGCTTGGGACGGGAGGGGGGAGGGCGTTGAGGGGGAGGGGGGGCTAAACTCAACCTGGGTGTCTAGTGACATGTGTTTTGTTAGCAGTGTGAATGTTGGGAAGGATTTAGGTATGCCCCTGGCATGGGGGCTGGTGGATTGCCGGGGCCCCCATGGGGCTCGGGGGTGCCGCTGCCGTGGGCCCCGACTTGACGTGCTGGGGCCTCCCACCCCTGGTGGATCGGGCCGAACGGGGGTGCCTATTGGAGTCAGCAGGGGAGCTGGCTCCCTGGGGTTGGCAATGGTCACCCCAGTTATTTTCTCCCCATCCCCATGCCTCTGTCCACCTGCTCCTTCATTCTACCATTCACAAGGCCTTGGGACGTGGGCACGTCACTGGGGTGCGGGATGGAGCTTCCGTCTTCGCTACCCGGTGGCGGCCTGGGTCCCGATTTTATTGAGCAACTTAGACACTTACACTTGCAACATTTACATGGAACGCACATGTAGGGACCTGGCGGTGTGGCGCATTGGTGCTGGGGGCGGGACCCCTCATGGGGGGCCCCCTATAGGGGCCCGTTGTGGGGGCCTCGCCTGTGGTGCCGGCACCCACTGGTTAAACGCATCTAGACACTGAGGGCCCGGGGGGGAAGATGGGGGTACCCGGCAGTATTCCCATGTCCCCCCCCCTCTGTTTTAAGTGCACATTAGAACAACACGCAACAACACCACATTGAGCGGGGGGAGAGAGGCTGGGGGGTCTTTCCACACCCCTGTTCGTTGGACCATCAGGGGTCGGAGCCCGGATAGAACATCAGGCCGTCTGGTCGGGGTCCTGGGCTGGTGGGCTGCTCTTGCCGGTGTGGGGGCCTTGGCGGTCTGCTTGTCCCCGTCCTGGTGGGCAAAGGGGTCTGTCTCCTGGGTGCAGGGGCAGGGTTCTCTATTGGGGCGTCTGTCCCTGGGCCTGGGAGTATGGAGTATAGTGTACGTATGGGGGGTATGAATGAGTGTATAGCGTCCTTTTTTCGTATGTCCTGTATTTGTAAGAATGTGTACGCATGAGAGGGAGGGTACGTATGAGTGTCTCTGTCTGTCTATGTCTACCTGTCAGGTTGGGTGCTTGGCTGCTCTCTGGCCTGATGCATCTTCTTCCCTCCCCGTCACTCCCCGTCGGTGATGGTTGCTCCTGCCCGCTGGTTGATGATGGCTCTCGATGCCTGGGGCCGGGGGTCCCGGTTGCGGCCCGGCTCGGTCCTGGTGCATGTCGGGCGGGTCCTGGGTGGTCCGGTGTGTCGGGCGGCCGCTGTTTCGGGCCGACGTCCTCCTTGGATTGACTGGGGCACCTCTTCTGGGGGTGCCGGGGTTGTAGAACAGGTTGGTGCCGTCCGGTGGATCGGTGGGGACCGTGCCTGGCGCCCAGTCCTCCTGCCGGTTCCAGGACTTCTGCTGGCTGGTCTGTTCACCTGGTGGGGCTGTCCGGCATTGGCTGGGCCCCTGATCTTGGCGCCCTACGTGGGGCGGGATCTGGACCCGGGAGCTGGAAGATCTGGATGTCCAGGTGCCGGCTGGGCGCGGCCTGGGGAGGGCGTACATCCGCTGTGGCTCTTGCTGTGGCTCCCTGGCGTGTGGGTGTGTGGGGGCGGGCCGGGTTGTTGGCGGTGGGTATTGGTCCGGGGTGGTGGCAGCGTGTGTTGTCAGTCGGTTGGCTGCGGATCCCCCTTGCCTGCGGCAGCGGCGGGGGGCCCTTGTCGGCTGGTCCCTGGTTGGGGCCCCGCTGGGGGGCGGGGTGCCCCTGGTCCCCGTGGCCTCCGGTTCCTGATCCGGGCCCGCCCTGGCGTAGCCGGTTACCGGCGGAGCCCGTGGGCTCGTCACTGCGATCTCTCGGGCCCCAGCATTGCGGCTGGTGGGTGTTCCCCTGGGGCTTCCATCTGTTCCTCTCTTGGCGGGTGATCGACCCTGCGCTGATCCGCCTGTGGCCTCTGTACTCTGTGGGACCCTGGATGCATACATCTCTTGCCTCCTCCATGTCTGTGTCGATTCCTGTAGGACGGATTGACGGTTCCTTACACCAGCTATCAATCACTTGCATGGGGAAACCTTATTCAGACCTGCATGCTCGCACACACATAGGTGTGGGGACATTGGTGAGGACGGACATATCTTAAGCTGAGGTTATCATCATTAGTTAGTTGTTCACAGGAGCTTACCAGAAACATTTGTATTATGTTCATTAATCAATGCTTGTGTGTAGTGAATGTGTAATTCTTATTTTATTCTACTAGATCCGAACTATTGGTTTGGTTCTGTACAGTTTGTTGTTTTTGTTTTGTATTACTGTTTATTTCTGTAACCACACCAGCCCAGGACCTCCACATCCAGCAGGTTCACCTCAAAGATCGTCTGAGACCAGCCACTCAGACAGCTGCTGAAACAATTGGTTTGCATAACCAAACAATTTCTGCACAAACCAATCAGAAACTGTCTCAGGGAAGCTCAACTGCAGGCTCGTCGTCATCATCGGGGTCTTGACCTGACTGCAGCTCGTCGGCGTTACAGACTTTAATGGGTAAATGCTCACATTCGATGGCGTCTGGCACGTTGGAGAGGTGTTCTCTTCACGGATGAATCTCGGTTTACATTGTTCAGGGCAGATGGCAGACAGTGTGTGTGGCGTTGTGTGGGTTAGCGCTTTACTGATGTCAATGTTGTAGATCGAGTGGCCCATGGTGGTGGTGGGGTTATGGTTTGGGCAGGCATCTGTTATGGATGAAGAACACAGGTGCATTTTATTGATGGCATTTTAAATGCACAGAGATACCGTGATGAGATCCTGAGGCCCATTGTTGTGCCATACATCCATGAACATCACCTCATGTTTCAACAAGATAATGCACGGCCCCATGTTGCAAGGCTCTGTACACAATTCTTGGAAGCTGAAAATGTCCCAGTTCTTGCATGGCCAGCATACTCACCGGACATGTCACCCATTGAGCATGTTTGGGATATGCTTGACCGGCGTATACGACAGCGTGTACCGGTTCCCACTAATATCCAACAACTTCGCACAGCCATTGAAGAGGAGTGGACCAACATTCCACAGGCCACAATTGACAATCTGATAAACTCTATGCGAAGAAGATGTGTTGCACTGCATGAGACAAATGGTGGTCACACCAGATACTGACCGGTTCTGAGTCCCCAGACCCCCAATAAAGCAAAAAAATTGTTCATTCCAGGGTGGCCTTTTATTGTGGGCAGTATAAGGTACACCTGTGCACTAATCATAACGTCAGATCAGCATCTTGATGTGGCACACCTGTGAGGTGGGATAGATTGTCTCAGCAAAGCAGAAGTGCTCACTATCACACATTTAGACTGATTTGTAAACAATGATTGAGAGAAATGGTAATATTCTGTATCTGGAATGAATTTTACATCTTTAAGTCCATCTCATGAAAAATGGGAGCAGAAACAAAGGTGTTGCGTTTATATTTTTGTTGAGTGTAATAAAGTTACTGACCATAAAGATATTTTTTACAGTGTAGCTATGATTCCCAACCTTTTTTTGGCCAAAACACGTTTTGAGACCCACCCTTTGCATCAAGGAAGAAAAATGTTTATGACGCCCACCTCCTTATGCTTGTTGTTAGCAGAAAAAAATATTAAATGTATGTATGTTGTAAATATATAGTATAAAGATAACCATTAGGTAAACATATGTAAGTGTCGCTGCTGAAGATAAATAATTCCTGAACAGGTTGTTAAAAAAGAAAAAAAAACTGTTTAAAAGATCCTTACCAGTCACAGAGCACACTCAGAGTTTCAGTTTGTGCCTTCTGGTTCCTGCAGGCACCATGTTTTAGAAAATGTATTATGTACATGAATGTGGACAACTGCTGATATTACGAAATACACTTTGCAAGTGGATTTTTGCTGCTTTCAAAATGATAAAGTTAGATAAAATCCTTCAAAAGATCAACTGAACTCAATTCAATTATAAAACACAATAATCCACAGAAAGCATCAGAAATTTCACAAACAGTTATTTCACCTATCAAAGTCTATTTCGGTTCTTTTTCACATGTACAACTGGAGCAGCGCTGACTGTGACTCATCACAAGACGATGATGGGAACAACAATAGTTCCAAAAACAGATGCAAAATATATTTTTTTTCTTCTGCAGTGCGGTGTCTCTTATTTCCCGTACATAAGGAACAGAACATGCTGTTACAGAGCTGTTTTAATTACCTAAAAACAAACATCTAAACTGTGCATCTGTTCAAAGAAAGTCATTTTTATATAAAAATGTGCTTTAGGCTTATTTTTTACCCAGTTGTTATGGATGAATTAGAAAACTCATTTATGTCTCATGTCTTTTTTCTATCTAGTTGCCTCTATTCAAACACCTTTAAAGGGATAATTATTTGACCAAGTCCTTCCTGTCCTTGTATTTCTGATAGTTCTGCCCATTGTAACTACATGTGCCTTATTAAATAGACGTTTATTTGTCTCCTTACTGTAATCGAACTTCTGAGCTATGTGGTGTTCTTTCTTGAATACATTTTCCCAGCAAGATCAGAAACACAACCCCACTTTCTAGGTCAGTTTGTCCGTGTGTTCTGGGTCAGCACCTACGCCCCAAAATGGCTGCTGGCAGTCCCTATTGTGCGTTTCTGGGTGAAGTGTCACATGATCCAGCTTTTGCATAGAAAATAAGTACAGCGCGATACGTGTGGGTGTGAGCTTGGGGTTAGGGAGGGTTTCATCTTGTAGAGCACACTTACTTCAACTTCAATGATAGTCAACAAAAGCTAGATTTCCTGGGAAAATTAAGCCTTTCAGTATATGAAACTTTCTGTAAAGATGAAGGTGTGGTCAAATTACATTATATCAGCTCAAAAACAGAAGAAAGGATCAGCAACATTACTCATTTTTATTAATTCATTCATTCATTTATATAAGATAAAACTTTAAAACTTCATTTTCATTAAAAGTGGAGCGGGTATCTGAGCACACAAAAAAATATTTGGTTTTTTAATGTACCTTAGAAGCTATGATGTTGGTTAGTCTTTTGTCCATAATGTTTTGTTAATTAAATGAGCAATAAAACAATTTTCAAAGAGTTTGGGATTGTTTAAGACTTATACTTGCAAATTTTAAAACAAATTCCAGAAAATGTTTGTCGTTGGGGTTATCAAAGAATCATGCTCATAAGCTGTGATGGAAGAATTTTTTTTTGTAACTAACTCATGGAAACATTGTTTAAAACCGGGCAGAGATTTACTTAAAATTGCTATTAACATATATCAGTTGATTTAAATATGAATACAGAAAAATATCTCTCCCTAAAATGTAATTTACTTTTAGGGAGAGACTACACCAAAGTAGCTTCAAAAAGCAGGAATAGTTGACCCCCAAGTATGTAACGTACTGCTGAAAGGATGTAAAAATGCTTAAATAAAAATACTGTTTACCCCACCACCCCCAGAAAAAACCAGAGGCCTCCAGCTAAATTTCCCTGTCGCTGGGTCTGACAAGACATGTGGGACCAAAAATGAAAATAGTGCCTGAGTTAGTGCTGTTGTGCAAAAACAAAACAAAGTTTCAGTCTATTATAAATCTTAGTGCTTAGATTCTTGTATAATAACAGTAAACCAGTTAATACCACAACTCATTCTAACACTGATGATTTAGAAGAAGGTGAACCATCATTTATTTCTCATCATTAGAAATATTACAGATGTGATGACTAGCAACACAGTGGAAACCCTGAAGAAGCAGAAGTTATCATCATATAAAGTGTATTCTTCTGTTTTATTTGCAATCTACAATTATTTGACATATTTGGTGACAAAACATTTCCATTCCATCCTTGTTCAGTGTGCTACATTTTTTTCATGTTGCAAAAGTTTCCAAAGCCTTCAGATGAAAATGCAGAATTCAGAAGCTTCTACATAAACTTTTGCTTCTTGTCAGCTTTAAATTCAGCTGAATACTAAAAACTACTTTGACAGTTTCTTACAGGCAGATAATTGCACAATTTTACAAATACATTACAAAGGCACAAAGGTAAAAAACTTTTTTTTTACTGTTTAAAATTTGTTTTCATAATATATCTCTTTAATTATAATAAGCGGATAGGCGGAAGGACAAGCGGAAGAAGATGGATGGATGGATCTTTTCAATTAATGAAAAAGAAACCAATTTATTGTTCAAAACACTTCAAAGTTAAGGATGGAAATATTATCTCCAAAGAAAATATTATAATCAAAGCCCCCCATTTTTTTTCCCTTTAATCTGCATTTTTTATTCTGCTGCAAAAGCTTGCTTCTATAAAACTCAGAGGAAAATGCTAGACTCTGGGTTTGTGTTTCCAGCAGTATTATTTCACCATGAGATGCCAGTCAATGCAAATAAAAAGGGCATAATGTAAACTGATTTGAGCCTTTTTTTTTCTAGCCCAGTGGGACTAGAATTTCTTTTATTTTCTGAAAGTGAATAACAAACTAAGTCTGCTCAAACAATGTCAGTCAAGATAATGACTAATTTCAAAATAAAGAGACAAAAATAAAAGAAGGAAAGTGGCGCTGTAAGAACACGAGGACTCAAAAGAGCAGTGATAAAACAATAAAGGAAATAATAAGAGGGAACAACATCTAGGGAAAAGGGTGGTGGTGAATCCAGCCTCTGATTCTTAATGAGGTCTCTAATCCTCTTTTATGAACAAGGAGGTTAAGCTTCGAAAACTAACCTGTCACATGGAAGACCTATCTTCAGCAGCCTGTCTTGCCTGTCTGTGGACCCTTTAAAAAATGCATAATTCAACTTGAAATGTATGAGCCACATTCATGTAAAGTAACTTCCATAGCAACTTTCATGAGTCTGAGCTTTACACAAACTCGTTGCAGAGCTCTCCCAGCAGATTTAATGAAACTTTGCAGGCTGCTCAAGATCAATCAGAACCTGGGAAGATTACTTTTTCATCAGTTTTCACTAGAAGGGAGTCACCAGAGAAGTTTCCAGCAGCTCAATATCTTTCTGCCCCTCACAGTTGGAAACAGCAGTGGAAAAAATTTTTGGATAGCCAACAACAGTAAGAATTCTGAGGATACTGAAAACTTTAATCACCAGGCTGGGGTATTTAATCTTCCAGTTGCATGATCTAGATCTGCAGAATATGTTTTGTTCTAATCAATCAAGCTCAATTTAGATGTGCATGTTAATGTACTTACTGAATTCCTTTAAAGGAGGGGTGGCATATAAAATCCAGTTTTTACAGCTTTTCATCACATTCTTATGTCATTTCCTCCCTAAAATTATGCCTAAAGTCTTTCTTAGGTTACTTTATGTATGTTTTAGTAATCTTTTCAAACTCTCAAAGCTGTCTTGTTGAACTCTGAACGCCTGAGTCCTCCTAGGTATGCCCTCACCTCCCAGCAACGCCCCTACAGTTTGATTAACGCACACGTCTCTCCACAGCCCTCCCTCACCTGCTCCCCGAGCACAAAAGCAGAACATCTTCAACAGCAATCAGCTATCACCGGTGGAAATTAGTATAAACCTAGTTATTTTTCCTAATTGCGCAATGCCTTCTTGAAATAAAAAAAAGTCCGGTGCAAAGAAGATACTACAGTAATCCTACTGTAATGTCTGATGAATCACAGCATCATCTTTACAGAGGAAATACTGATAAACACTGTGGCTAATCACCTCGAGCTACATGACACCAGCTGTTTTTCTATATAGGAACGTGAATAAAAAAAAAAAAAAATTATAAAGAGGTCAAACTATTTAGACAAGAAAGCTTTTAAGAGATCTGTTAGTGGCTCTCAAATAGCTGTTGTGGCTGCAGATGCACCGCTCTCTCCGCCGCAAAGTGAGCCATGAACAGCTTCCTCACCCGGACAGCTTCTCTGGAGGAGTAAACACGACACCGGCCTAGCAGTAGCTTCACCACAGCACGTCCCGAGCCGGTCACATATTATATTATAAACTGTTACTAACAGACAGATGGATAGCCGCTCAGCATTGTAGTTGGTGATTCGGCGGGCAAAGCTTGGTGGCTCCTCAAAAAGGGCTTGACGATACAGTGAGCGGCCGGTGTTTACAGATCCCTCCGATTCCCCGCTTTAGCAGTCCCGGCTCTGCCTGAGGCCAGGCCGAACTCGAAATGCGATCAGCTCAGAGACTAGAATTCACCAGAAGCAGCGCTCCACATGCTGGGCTTGAGATGCCGCTCAGAGAATGTTGTGATGACGTTGAAGACAGCGTGTTGAAGGGGGGAACGTTCAAGGCTCTTAAAGAGACATGCAGCTAATTCCAAGGCATTCAGTTAAGACATGTTAAAAGTGCAATATTTCAAATAGGTAGTATATATCATTTATTGAACTTACAGGTCAATTTAGGGTAATATTATAGTTGGACTGTACCACAGAAATACTCTATGCTTGACAAGAATGTGCCACCTAACCTTTAAATCACAGTTAAAAACCCATCTGTTTAGGGCTCTCTTTGATTAATTATTTGATAATAACTGATATTTCCTAACAGTAGTATGTTTTAATGTTCTTAGTTTTTCTGATGTTGTTTTTTCTGTTTTTCTTGCTGTGTTATTGTTGCTTTTATTTTGTCCCCTAATCACCCAAAACACCTTGAGTTTTATTGTTGCTGAAAGTGCAAAATAAATTGGCTTTGCCTTAATAGTTATTTTACAGGATTGTGTACTTTCTTATTGTTTGGTAACACCCTGCTGTAAGTAACTGTTGCTTTGGAAACTAGGAACTATCTATCATCAGGATGGTGCTCAGGTTGGATCAAGGATCATTATCTCTCATATTTTATAATGGTGGGGCTACGAACTAACAAAGATCGACAGGAGGAAGATAAGACTGGACTTTGTAATTGCTGTGGTTTAAGCAAAATCAGCTAATCAGAAATATCATGGATCACAGTCATTGCAAATTCAGTGACCTTGTCCACATGACACATGAAAGGCTTTTGTTTGCACAATAAAAGATACGAAATACAAACTGTGATTCACAGTGAGATGCCGGATTGAGCTCAGTCAAGTGAGAGTACAAAGATCCTTTTTTCCTCCAGCTTTTTTAAAAGGATGAATAGCTTTTGAGATGGGAGGTTATACTTTTTGTTTTTTCCTCTAAAATATTATGTTCATTAAATAAACCAGGCTTCTGACAATGCTGGGTAGAATATGTAAGATCATGTGTATATGAATATGTAAGATTTAAATGGATTGATTTCCCAGCATATTAATGTTGATGGTAAAAGCCATTCTAGGAGATTAATGCTGACTTGGTTTTTACTATTTTTTTTTTCCATGTGTTTGCGTCCATTTTCCCACTGGGACACCCAATTTTGTCTGTGTTTAAGCTTTTTGTTGTTGGTTTGAAAACAAGTTGGGATCATTTGGAATTAACTCTTCATCTTGACTTTCAGTATCACAGGTGGTAAAACCCATTGAGTCAATCATATCAAACTTGCTTCATTGTAGAAATATTGAATCTGGTGCTGCAGCAACTTCTATATGAGTGGGAAGGTTGAGTCTTGGAGGTACCTGGGTTATTCCTGAAAATCTTCAGCAATTTTCTTTAAATTAACTATGACTGTTTTGGTTTTTGTTCAAAATGTTGACAACCCCAAATAAATAAACTTATGATGTGGGATTATACTTTTTTTTGGAAATGCCTCAAAATCTTTTCCCCCACGTGTTGATCTGCAATGCTGTTTCTTAGATCTTCACTGAGTTCCCTAGAAATTCCAATTTCCCCAAGATTTGGTGAATCCCACATGTCGTGTCAAGCAAATTTCCTTCATGTTGTAAGAGAGACTTCAAACTGACTTTTAAGCATATATGTCAATCTATGCTCACGATGACTACTAATAGATAATTTATTGGAGGACCACTACAGCCAGCCCAAATAGCATTAGGCATACAGTATATATACACTACAATGTGAGAACCAGCATACCTTTCGCATTTTTATGTTATTAAAATGATAATACAACCGACATCCTCAAGCATAAAAATGTAATTCTTTGGATAAGATTAATAGGCAGGAGAATAAATTATACCACAGCGAAGACAACAAGGGCAGAAGGACAAATTAAAACAGGAGAGAAGTGAACACAGTGAGAAGGTTAACAGGTAGATGATTGGGAGAGATGAATGCAAAGAGCACAAAATAAATGTTGATAGTGTGGAAAAAAATGAAGTTTGTGGGCCTTTAGCAGGCAACTGTCCAGAGGATTTAATGTTGCACTGCAGTTTGCAGAAGCTCTGTAACCTTTAAAAAAAAAAAAAAAGACGGATAAAAAAACTGCAATCAAATTGCTCCAAAAGGCACCAACCGAATCAACAACGCTGTAACATTTTCCAGTTAAGCTGCAGCTGGGGTGTGTGACAACATGCATTACTAACAGGCTTATTAAGAGATAAATTTATGAAGTAAGCCTGGCCATGAGAGACTCTTTACGCTCTAAAAGTTGATTCAGCTCTGCTCTGCTTGTAAGATGAACAGCACAACAAAGAGCCCAGCCAGTTGGAGGCTGTTGTTATTCTTTCCCACCAAATGATCAGACAATGCACACAGACACAGTTGGGAAATAAATTTATGTAAAAAACTATATTCTGCAGAAGTTCCAACATTAATGCAGAGGACTTTGCTTGACCTTTTATCTTTTCAATCCTGAGTCAAGAAACGTACAGGTTTTGTTCGAAAGCTGCTAAAATCAGTTCTTCTAAAAAAGCAAAGGGTCACAATTATTAGAAAAGGCATCCAGGGAATATGGCATAATTTAGGCAGTAAAGACACGTTTCACCTTCTCTAATCTAACCAAAGGACTCCTTCTGTGTTGGCTATGTTTGAGAGGAAGGTACAAAATCTAACACAAAAGGTTCCACCAACTCACACACACAGGCAGAAATAACATGATAGACATGGGAGAGCAGAGTAACTCAGAGAGGGGCAATTGTATCAGGGAGTGATAATAATAATAAAGCCATAATAAAGTTTTTTTAAGAGACTAGACCCTCATCCTTATGGAATTCTAAGAAATGTGTACCCTTTTTTTATTTTTTGCACTGTATAATACAATAACAAAAAAAGACCTGCAATTCCTGTTGAGTCACGCACAGCCATTGGGTGGCGCTAATCCGCATTCTAGCTCCGACAAAGGAAGAAGAGGACCAAAGGTTTTCTGCTTATTTCAAGGGCTTATCTATACTCCATCTGCCCTTTTTTCTTTGTGGATTCCTTCTGGGACCCCGCATTGAAGGGGACCAAGCAACAAACCATGCTTTTCCATTCAAACCATGGCCAGGCTGTCATAGGGGAGACCCTTCCTTCGCAGGTAAAGGAAAAGCACACGAGTTTCTGGGAGAAACTTACTCCAAGCAAGACAAAGACTGCCAATCGATCAGGTGAATCGCAAACTTTGAAGAAACAAACCCCATTATTCTGCCCTAAGCTTTACAGAAGCGTCCTGAATCTGATTGCCGTGAAATGGAAAAGGAAGCCGACCCCACATGCTGCGGGACTCTAACCAGTAGAAGCCGCATTCACTCACCGCAATGGAGCCGATATGAGATGATTGCTATGCTGGAGAACTGCAAAAGGTTCTGTTTCAGTGAAGGTTGGAGCTAATCACTCTTTTAGCCAAGCCAGAGGACAAAGCCGATGTCCCTGATGAAGTAGTACCTGCGTCATCAACCACTGAACAGCCACGAGAAGCTGCTAGGCCATAGCAGCCATTTGTTAGCTCCGGCTAAAGTTGTTGAGCTTCCCCCCCTAATCATACAAACTTAGAGAACTTTAACTGTTCAATAAGGTCTGTCTCGGCAGAGGCAAGATTAGTTAATGATAAAAAAGATTTAAGGGTTGTGTTTTCACTTTGATTTGTTACCTTGTGTAAAATTTCATCTGCTATGGTTTGAGTACAAACAGGCCGTTCAGCTTTGAGGTTTAAACAGTGTTCTCAAAGGTTTTCCTACTTAGAGTAATTTTAAATCCTTCACTCTGAGTTACCCGATCCAACAGGAGTTTTCTTTTCTTTGTTTAACGTTTGATAAATGAATCAGAGTGCCTTTAAGCAATGCCATGTGGGTTACTTGTAAGCTGCATGCTTGAGCTAACCCACGTGTCTTGCTTTTAGCCCTGCATTTCATAAACAACAAAGATTGCTATTGACGGTATTCAAAATAGAAAAAAAAGAGTTCTAAAATAGATTGCCTAAACACAGAAAATTAATCTTATTAGCCGTGATTAAAACCACCTTCTTAGTGCATCAAAACACTGAAATTAGATTGATTACTGCAATGATCAAACCATAAATAAAATACATTTTCCAAAGGATATTGCTCCTTAACCCAGCAAATCTTCACCTTTGTTTGATTACCTAGTCCTTAACCAGGCAAGTGATCATATCAATAACTGAGAGAAAATATTCGGCTACTAATATAGTTCCTGAATATCAGGTGGTTCCCCGTATAATCTTATTGCTTGCCATAAGCAATCCTTCATAAATATTTATATTCAAATAATCGCAACCTTCTATAGCCCCAACACCTACATTATGTATTCTATCACAATCTATTGCTTTATTATGCATAATTAACAAATTCCCATGCATTCAACTCTTTAGGCGCCACAATTTAAAAAAAATCTATCTATCTATCTATCTATCTATCTATCTATCTATCTATCTATCTATCTATCTATCTATCTATCTATCTATCTATCTAACTAACTAACTAACTACCTACCTACCTACCTACCTACCTTCCTATCCATCCATCCATCCCACACACACACGCACACAAGCAACAGTAAACAAAAGCGACAAGGGCTGAGTACAGATTAGCCAGGAAACGGCATTACGGGAGCCATCCGCATCGGCAGCAGCAGATCAACAGCAGCAGCCAAGGCACTGACCAGGGGAGCCCAGAGGAGGAAGGGATGGTAATAATTGATTACCACCAAAGAAATTCATTTATTTGGTGATAATCTGTTTTTATTTTCATATTATTGTCGTGTATTTGGTTTTGTTGTTACTGAATCATGTAAAGCACCTTGAGTTGCCATGTGTTGAAAGTGTGCTATATAAATAAAATTGCCTTGCCTTGCCTACTCAAACTGAGAAGTTTTGCAATTTTAACATCGAATTAGTGTACTGATGAAGTCTGAGAGGAAAATAAAATGGAAAAACCACATGTATTAACAGTGAGCGCAGATGTACAGTGTAAAAGGAAATAATTATCATTGTAAGTACAAAATGGTCTAGTCTATAAAATAAAACTTACAGCTAGTCTAAAGACAAGCTGCAACTAATTAGCAAAACCAATACCATTTTTTTTATTCTGATCGCCTGGACCAGCCGTTCAATGGCCTGTTTCCTCTCTGTGGTCATGAGCCTCTTCTCGGCCACGCTCAATCCATTGACAGGCAGTAAGAGAGCGCCGAATTATAGCCTTAGTCTGTGCTGCAGCGTTGCTGTTCCATTTTGCTCATTGTGCAGAACCTGTTTTTACACCATCTGCTTCACTGCTGCCAGCAGTTTACTATCTGTGTGACTCTTTAGTCCACCCGAAGAAGGCTGGCGTGAAAGGGTGTCGCCACCCAGTTTCATGGGGTCGAATGCACTTCATTCAATGGGGAGTCATGCCCTTCTATTTCCAGTCACTGGCTCCCCTACTGTCACATTTTTTGAAGCTGAGAACTTTTCAACCTTAGGATTTATGTGAAAAGAAATAGTGGACTATGACTGAAGAAGAAATGGTGGAGTAGGAGCCAGCAGCAGGACAAGTTCTACAAGGTCTCAGTGAGTATTTCAAATGCTAGCTAATATTAGCTAACGTGATGTCATAAATGTGACTTCGGATCTGTAGTCATTTTAATTGTTGTTTTTTTCAAATTGAGGTACTGTATATGTGTGATTTATGGCATCAAGCATGGTGTACCAGAAAATAACTTTAATCACTCCAATGACTTTCATTCTTTTTCTGAAGAGTGACAAAGGCACGAGTACATCTGTGACAGCACCATAAACTGACTGGCGGAGACATATCGGTGCTGTTCTGGAGTGTTCAGAGAACGCAGTTGACTCTATCAATTGGTAGTAACCCACCACATTGAACTTACTAATTACACTGTGACTGAAAAAAGAATGGCTTTAGGTAATGCCATTTTTTATGTAAAAAGACTGTTAATAGTGTTATTACAAAAACTTGTCAGAACCCCTCTAACAAGGAAGCAGCAACACTGTTCACAAAATGTAGGCAAATACTTGAATACATCATGTAGAAAATGAAAGTGATTTTTTGGTTCTCTCTTATTGATTGTGTCTGCATTCCTGTGATATTACAAATGAGGCTTTTCTAACCCTGCTCCTATGTGTGTCAATATAAAAAGGTGCTAAAAACATTCAAGAATCAGGTCTTCATCCTTCTACCTGTTGCTATGCAACAAGAGGTTCACTTTTGGATAATATCTTTAGTATTCCTGTGTTTTACTAAAAGGTTCAACACACTGTTGACGTCGAGATGGTGAGAAAGTGAAGAATTATGGGGGAAGGCTCGATATCCAGGACTTAGAAGTTAGTATCTCATTCTTTTTAGGATTATAACCTCAACAAACCTTTAAAGCCACTGTTATGAGAAAAAAAAAGAGACGTAGCTGTGTTAATTAAATCCCCAATAGTTTTGGATTCACGTAGCCTTTCAGATGGCCAACACATAGGTCACCATTTATTAATTACAATCACTGCTTTTTTTTTCTTAAAGTACCAGTGTCCCATCAAAGCTGTGGTCTGGAAGGAGAGAAAAAAAACACTGGTGAAGAGGAAAATACAAAAAAGATGCGTTGGGGCTGGAATAGATCAGTGGAATTTAGCCCTTTAGATTCTGTATTTCAGACTTTGTGTTCTAACTGATGCAGAAGATAGTTGCTTTGTTCAAATTATCCAAGCGTCAAGATGAGGAGATGTTGTGAAGGTGCTTTGGAGATGTTTCCTTTTCCCGCAGCCAATGTGTATTCCACCACATAATTAAATCAGATTATATTTAATTTATCAGAGTAAAACACAGACAAAAGCATTTGAGTAGACTCAACATTTAGCTCAATAGTGGAAATGAAATAGATTTTATCAACAATATGAAGAAACATCTTAATTATTAGTATTACATAAAGATAATATTTGCTGGAGTACCTTAAGATACGGAAAAATTTCAACTAAATAAGATTTGTAAATATTAACCTTAACCATTATGGAATATAATAATAGCTGCTGTTTAGTATCCTGTTGCTTTTTCTGATGAAAGATAAGAAGCTTTTGTGTGTGTAGGTGTGTGTTTGTAAGGGTGTGTGTGTGTGTGTGAGAGAGAGAGAGAGAGAGAGATAGAGAGAGAGAGAGAGAGAGAGAGAGAGAGAGCCTCAGGGGCTGAATGTTCGTTTCCAAGCCGATTTCCCATGAGTTCGCCTGAAAAACACTTCTGCACAGGATAAACACTGTTACCATAGAATCTGTATCTATGGGGAAACAATGTGACTTTACTTTACTTTACAGGAGAAGAAACACAATTAAAATGACAGCATACAGAGACATGTAATTTAAAGCTGTCAACATTGCCTCTAATCTCTCAGTAACAATGTGCTCACCACTGGTACAAGAAGACTTAAACTGGGAAACTGAAATGTGCTTCCTAATTTTTGTATTACTAATACAGCTAATAAGTGGTAGTAGTTAAGCTCCAACTAAACCATATAAACATTTTTATTCACATACACATTCTGTCGAAACCACAGATGTAATGTGTGTTACTGGGATTTTATTTAAAAACTAGATTTTTTATTTATTTAACCTTTATTTAACCAGGAAGTTCCCATTGAGATGACCAAGTACTGAAAATCGGCTTTTAATAAAGTAAAAGCCGATTTTCAGTCTTGTTTCTATATTTTTGGAAATAAAAAAAAAATAAAAAAATCATGCTTTTAAATTCAGTTTGTCTAAGTCAATTTTTTAGGAGGGCTGGACGATAAAGAAAAAGAGCATATCGATAAAGGAATAGTCATATTGATCGATATCGATAATTATCGATAAATATCACGAAATGTAAAATATATATTTTAAGTGCCTCCCCAGTCATTTTGTTATTCTTCAGTGTACTAATTTTAACTAAGAATTAAATGAATTAATCTTTTGAAAACACTTCTTTGTATCATAATTAAGTTTGTAATACACAGAAACAAATTAAGAAACCTGACTAACATTAGAAAATACAAAGAAAAGTAATATAAACCATTAAAGTATATATATATATATATATATTTTTAATTATTTTAGTAATTTAAATTAACGACTTATCTTAAAAATTGAATGACACTTTATAATATTAATGGCTGAAAGCTTTGGTTTAGTTTGTCAATAAAGCTTATTCAATTTCAGTTCAGCTCTGGTTCAGCTGTTGGCTAAAGCTAACCAGATACTCACAGAGTGAAGAGAGCTGAAGCTGGCAGGTCTATCCAACCCTGTTGTGTTTTTTAAAGCATTTTTTCGCTTCTGAGGACCGGGAGCAGAACCGAGGGGATATTTTAAAAGCCACAGGTGTTGTTAGCAGCGCGACCTGGGTAAGTTTCCTGTGTCTCTGTGTAAGGAGCCGGGAGAGGGCAGTCCTGCTTAAGAGAGGTGATTGTAGTATTAAATTTAGATTATTTTCGCTACGTTTAGTGCTTTAGTGCGTTGAGGATCGGTTCAAAAGGGAAGCAACCTTTACCTGAGCCACTGAAAAATGTATCCAGAACAACTTCCTCCGCTGCTCCCTTTCTGTGACATCTGATCACAGCAAAGTTACGGTTCACTTAGGGACTATCAAAAAATTGTTTCGGTATCAAATAATTTCACCCTTTTTGGAGTTTGAAAGGAGAGTTAATGATTTGTTTCAAGTAATGACTGTTGTATTAAAGTTCCACCACTTTTTGTGCCATTTAGCTACTCAGCCACTAAACATATACATCAAATGTTAGCATCAAGGCAAGTAAAAGTCCATCCAACAGCTCAGAATATTATTGATATGCTTGGACAACAAAAAGTCTCTAGATTAGGGTTGGACTATAATTCGATAGCATTGTATATCGACTGATAGACGTTTGTTGCGATAGAAAAAAAGGGGTCGATAAAAAATTTTGATAGAAAAAAAAAGTTTCCCCTAATCAGGTATCTTAAGATGAAAGAAAAAGAAAGAGTCGGGTAAAGCTAAGTTATTTAAAAATCGATACTGTCATTGAAATTAACAAAATTATATTGCAGTTAGATTAGCTTTCTGATATGTTGTAACTCTAAAGCTGGCATCACACCACTTCCTGTCTTGCAGTCAGTGTTGTAGTAAAATCAGCTCCTCTTGAGTCCAATCACACTTGAGTCTTTAGTGTTCGAATCCAAGTGTAAGTCCAAATCAGTTGCCTACGTCCCAAGGCCAAGTCCTGAAAGGAATCTTCCAATCCAAGTCAAGTCTTTATCGTCTGAGAGAAAGTCAAAAATAAGAGAGCCAAGTGTAGTTATTAAGATAACAATAATGGCAGCCTTACGTGGTATATACTATAAAAAAACAAAAATTTACTCAATACCCCCTTTCATCCCCTAGCTAACACAGTAGCATGTACAAACGAATAAAGCAAACTTAAAATAAATGTAAAAAAAGCATAATCAACATGTCACTCGTTTTGCCCTCACTCCTTTACTATGGCAATACACGCTCCTATATAAAAGGGGGCGTGGCCTAGGGATGATAGCTGATGGGAGGGGTGAGAACTCTGTGACTGTGTTTATGTTGAAATGCTACTTTCTTTTGCAGATTTTGTTATAATAGCTTTAAAGAATGTTGTCTACGGCCTGTAACACTTTATCAGAGCTTTCCCCAGACTGGCCTGTTTCTCTGCGGTGATTCCGAAATTCCGAATTTGCAAAGGAAAGCAGGTCAGCAGGCTAAATGCAATTTTGAGTTTTAGATCCATGACTGGAGTCAGGATCTGAATCCAAATCCAGAGTAATCCATCTCAGCTTGCCGTGTGTACTGGCATTTTAAGATGAAAAAATAAATTCAGCATATAGTCATATCATGTCTGATGGACCCAATTTCTAAATAGTGAACGAATACTGGGATCAATGGAAATTGACATTATTCTGCTGCATTATAACTAGTTGAGTTACTTTTCCCTGATATCCGTGTTTACATTATTTATTATCACTTTCAAGGAACAACTAGCCATCTGGGAATGAACTTAAACACTCAATGGGTACCCCTAATAAAAAAGATGAATATCATCTGAAGTTTTTGGCATAGAATGGTATGTGTTCTGGAGAAAATTCATGTGTCCTAATACATGTGGGTATTTTTGTGGGGAGACGTGATTGGGAATAAGTAAATTTGCCTTCATTGCCAGGCCAGTATGATCTGTCAAGCTATATTGGCTAAAACATTCAGCTGATAAATGATTTCTCGGACTAAAATTGTCAAAACAGGAAAACCTCTATTTACTATTATTAGGCACATGTATGTCATATTACTACATAAAAGAGTGTTGTAATCAGACTAAAGAGAGAGCTAGGAGCAGGAAGCAAGAGGGGAGCAGGTTATGACATTGTACTCTGAAAACATATCCAGAGGTACAGTATGTATAATCATTAAACTTACTGGTTAAAGGGATGCATTGCAGATTAAAGAAGCTATCTGTCTGTTTATCTAACTTTTAGAATTTAGTGCATGTTAGAAACACAACCAACAAAACAATCTGACAGTAATGGATACCTTAAGTTTTAAAGATCCAGTTTGGACTCTTCTAAAAATGGTAGAAAGATATTAAGTAACATTATGTTTCTTATGTCTCAGGTCGTTGCTGAGACTTGAGCCGATATGTCCAAAAATCTATGTTGGATTATCCAGTGTTCAAATTGTATCAGCTCATTTTAAATGCTAATGAGGGTATTTCTGAGCATTATTGTCCTATGGCTTAGTAAGGCAAGTGTGTAATAGTGTGGAAAGAGTTTAATGTGAGAATAAATTACACACAGATGGACATTGTCCACTAATCAGATCTTATTTATTTTTCAAGCCAGTTGTTTGCACTAGATGTAATTTGGGGGTATCAGATTTTAAAAGACTTAATTACATATGCATAGCAAATTTTCAGATCTTTATTTGCTAGTAGAAAAATGAAAAGCTTGCATCAATCATCCGCCTTCAAAACGATCAGCTACTTTGTTTCACTTAAAATAACCAGGACTGTAAAGTTTTATTTTTTAGTTGTAGCCAGAATAAAATGTGAAATGGTAAAAGGAATAGAAATACCTTTTCAAGGTACAGTATATATGTACTCACTGTATGTGTGGATGTATGTGTATGCATGGATGTAAACAGCTGAGTCTAGATAAGCAGCTGGAGTATCTCTAAGTTTTGCTTCCAAAGAAAAGCCATGTACTGTATACAAGGAACAAAGAAAACGCTTCTTTTTACCCATGCCTTCAATAACTCATTATGCTCAATTGTAGCTGCTGCTATACACTTGTGCAAATATGGTGCGATCAACGTGTCAACGTGTTAATAAAGTTGACAGTTTCCCCTCATGTGGAAGTCACACTGATGAGAAGAAATGCTTGACAGGCTGTGTGTGAGAGAACTCAAGCAATCACTGGAAGATAAAAATAAATATGGGATACATGGCAGCAGGAAAGATAGTAATAAAGCATGCTATAATGCACAGGGGCCCCATGTTATCTTGGCTGTTCACTTTAAGAAATGGAACCATAAATCAAGTGATCTGGGGGGTTTAACCCATTAAGAGACTTTTGCACTATCTTCTAAATGTACTTTTATGGATGCATGCAAAGAAAGCAGAGTAGAGCAAAATAAAATATGTGTTCGGCCTACTCAATTTAAAATTTAAAAAGAAATAAGAAGTTGATAGGCCTATTTTTCTATTTGCATTTTGTTTGCCTGCTCTTTTACCTATTGAGGCTGTGATCCATAGTTTGAGGTCATCAAGGAGAGAAAGAGGATATTTTGAAATGTGAACGGCTTTGGCCACATGGCTGAAGCTGTAGTCTATGGAAAGAACATCACTGCATTGACCTACTTTCAACTAGAGATTAAACAACACCTATACTGGTATTGATTGTCGGGGTTGATACCATTCTAATGTATGTATATCGGTATCGGTTAGTTAACCAATATCATGAACCAATACTTGAGTCCGTTACTGAGTCTGTAATAATTTCACAAATGTTTTTTTATTTTTCATTAAATATTTTTGTTTTGTGGTCATTTTTTGTTTTTTTTTTGTTTTTTTTGTGCGGTAAAAACATCAGCATTGGTACTCAGTATCAGCAAGTACTCAGGTCCCCGTATCAGTATCGTATCGGTTTAAAATTTGGAGTTTTCTGGAGAAAGGATTTTATTTTTTTACAAAAGGTTCTGTCTTCGTGTTAATCGGTGTGCTAAGCCAAGTGAGGCATGTCACCCAATAGGTAGGGCTGTGCCATCTCGGGTACTTCAGGATTCAATTAGAAAAAAAATGTATTTAGTTATGGATTTTTTTTTCCCATTTAGGGTTTTTTCTTCATTCCTTCCATTGCTACTTTGTACTTTTACATTAATTGAGGTTTCCAAACAAATCTATGTCCTGTTTTGTATTTATGTGAAATCCCCAAAAACCAACACATGTCCAAAATATGTTTTATAATTATATCAAGGTCCTTTTTTTCCATGAAAGCTAAAGGACATGTGTGTTGGCAACAGAAATGTAATATAGCATGATTTAATAAAAAAAGAGGACCAGTCCTGAAACACTTTAATAACATTCTGTTTACCTAGACTTGATTTAACATATTTAAACTATTCCTGCTCTATATATTTAGAAAGAATGATTTTAAATAAACTTTAGATAGGCTTTTATAAGTCAACAGGTTTATTTTCTAATAAAGAAATTATTTTTAATTTAGATTTCAAAGTAATTTGTGTAATTTTATACCATCCATCCATTTTCTGAACCGCTTACTCCTCGAGGGGTCGCGGGGGGGGGGGGCCTGGTGCCTATCTCCAGCTGTCAACGGGCGAGAGGCGGTGTACACCCTGGACAGGTCGCCAGTCCATCAAATTAATTTTATACCAATAACTCTAATATTATTTTAAAATATAAATGATCACTCTTATTAGAAAAAAAATTAAAATAACTCAAATTTTAAATCAAACAAGACAAAAATATTCTGGCAAATGTAGTGTTATTTTACATTCTAAGTGATCAAAAGAAAAAGGTAGCATTCTCCAGTATTTGGACACCAGTATTTGTTTTTTGCTGTCAATTTTAAAACATGAGCTCTAACACTGGACAGCATTTTCCTCGTTTGTGTGTCAGTGACCAGCGGTATGTTTGGCTCCTGTTATACACAGCAGTAAATCTGCCAGCTATGAGCACGCTTTAGCCTGAGAAATTGTGTAGGACATTTCCTTTTCGGTTCATCCCAAAGCTTCACCTGGGCTGACCTCTGTTACACAAGCTGCTCTGCACTACACGACAGAATGGGGAGGATGTACCAGACAGCCCATGAAAAGTAAAAATGTCTGGGGAAATCAATTATTATGAAAATTAAGTAATTTTGAACAATTCTGAATAGCTATAGATAGATAGCTATATTTGGCACATTCAACATCGCGATAAATAAATGTACGGTTAATTGGAACACCATTACCTGTAGTGTACAGTGGAGACTGGGGCTCATTCTCGTTGATTGAAAGCTTCCACTTGTGGATATGCAAATCTATTGGGCAATGTTCTAGGCTCGCATAAGATTCGTTTTGCTATTGAGCAAAGGGCTGGGGATGGACTAAATTCTGAAAGATGACCTACTTGATGTCATAGAGCATGGTCAGATAGTCCAATTTAACAATTTTAAACTACAAACCTCACCTTTAAGTTCGAGGACCAGTAGCCTGTAGTGGAGTCTGTGACCAGATTGACTCTGCAGCCTGACCAAGTAAACAAAATCCCAGATTATTATCAACTAATCAAGGCTAAAAGCTTGCCATAGAGGTGAAAGTTAAAACAAGACCAGCACAGTTTGGAGAGTAACCAACCAGAGAAAACAGCCTGCACACCCACCTGCTGACAAATAAAATAAAAGTGGGCACATGTGAAATGTGCTCATAACCCTAACCCTTTTTCATATAATCCTTTTATCCAGACATATGGACAATTCAAAGCAAACTGGCAAGATTATTGTGTGGGTGTACTCAGATTTAGGAATCTCAACCAGGAAGTTAAGATTTGCAACAGCCATAGCACTACAGAGCCATGGCAGCAGCCCTATAGAAAAAATCATTTCATGTATAGATGCTTTTGAAGGACTCAGCTGCTGCTTCACAGTGCAGCTGAGTTACTTGGAAAATAATCAGAAAAAAACAACATGCATTTGACTTCAGATAACTTTATGGCAGATAATTCAAAAAAAGCATATGTTCTAATAAATTTGTAGTAAATTTCAGTTCCTGGGACAAATATGTGACAATTTTTGAAGGAAGTAAAACAGTGTCTTTAAAATGTTTAATTGCCTTCTCGGCATTAAAATACAGGTTTCACAAAATCACATGAAAATGCAATGATAATAGAGCTATCCGTTATGATGTAGTTTTATTGTATTATGTATTCATCATATATACAACAATGCAAAGAGGGTGTGTTAAAATTTTGAGATCTCTCACCCAGAAATGTTATCTGGAGGCTCCTAAAACACCATCATGTATCACGAGGCTCACAAGGATGATATTTAAACATTTCATTTGTTACTCCACGGTGGCATAAATCTGTTTAGGTCCTGGAAATTTGCATTCGTGATGATAAAAAAAATCTGAATAAAGTTTAAAAGAAATTACACCCCCTTTCTAACTTGGATATTTAGCAACATTCATATTCGTAAACACTGCCGTCCAGATGCAAACAAAGATTTTGGTCAAAAAACACATAACAGAGAGAGAGTTTTTTTTTTTTTTTACCCTGCTTGGGTCGTATCTGAGTGGGTTGGATTTTAAAAGCTTCTTAGAAACAGTCGTGGAGGACATGCCCAGTTTTGCATCCAGAGTGAGAAACCATAAAAAGAGTGGAGCACTGTAATGGAGCTTTCTACATGGTTTATTCATCATGACCATTTCAATTAGACTCAAATGTGGGCAGATTGAGTTAATGACTTTGAGCAGATGGTTAACAGTATCAAAGAAAACATAAATTTTGTTAAAAATCTATAGTTGATCTTCTTCTTAATGTTGCCGTTTTATCCAATGGGTTCGGAATATGTAATTCAATGTGTTTCAACTTATGTAAGACTTTGAAGAATTAGTTTTACCAGTGGATGGAAAAAATACATTTAAAATATCATCAGGTGGAGCATAGGTGGGTTCTGAATTTATATAACGCAACCAACAGAAAAAAATAAAATAACACATTTTTAATTTGGCTTTTAAATGTAGTTTTGAGTACAATGTTAGATAAATAACCGGGTTGTGCACGAACACCTGCAAATGGCAGCATTCATCTATTGCATTGAATACATTGACTTAGAAAAGCAATTTTTTTTTTAAAACAAAACAAACTAACAGTCCACAAGCTAGTTTGTCAAAAATTAATTTGCTTTTATATGACAAGAACAAAATGAATAACCTTTAGGAGAAATTAGAGCTACTTCAGATAGATAAGTGTCACAATACGCTGTGATTATTAGGGAGAAAATGCAAAATTTTGCCTTGATTTAAGCTATAAACCTTCAAATTTCTAATTTTTCACCAAGTGTTGCCTGGCAGGATTCCCCTCGCAGCATCAAGTGAACCAGGAAATGTTGAGAAAAAAACCTTCATTCTCTTTTTTTTCTCTCAGACCATCAATTATGTAGATTTATTTGGAATAACAGGCATCTCTTTTGCTTACGTGGATTGGGTTTTTAGACAGGCTAAAATGAAACATCTTTACTGAAATGCGTAACAGAATGGCTGAGGCATATTATGGTTATTGCAGTTTATGTAATGGTAATTTATCATGCTTTAATTTAATATTTTCTTATGTTAATTGATTTTCTTAAATGTTTCTTTGTATAAAACTACAGTTGTTTGTCCATCACTGGGTAAAACCAAATTTAGGTTAGTACTTATTATTATTATTATTATTAATATCAAGGTTGTGATGTTTAATTTAACCTACATTATTTCCTAATGACTCAGGAGATTTTTGCCTGGATCGCACATCAGGAATTCAAGATTGTTGCAAGACTTTCACGGCACACACTGCAATAAGAAATCATGAATAATTCTGTATATGTCCTTTGGTGTGCGGCCAGACGCCAACAATGACACACGAAATCTCACAAAACCTCCAGATATAAAAAGTGACTAAAGTCAAATGCCAAGGATGAGGCATTGGAAACAGATTGTGGACTAGTTTTAACAGACAAACGCATACAATCCTGGCTTTAGATAAAGGAGTGGACACAGCCGGGGTTCTACTTCCTTTACAATGATATAGAGGGGAATTATTGTTTATTTTTTCACTATGAAACGTTGTTACACACTTTTTCGGGTTTATTTTATTTTTAAAGGCGTTGCTGAAGCATAGTGTGTCCCTGTAAAGACGATTTATTTTTTTCTCCTATAAAGACATTGTTACAAAAATAATAAGATAAAAAATGTCTTATTAGACTGCATTTCAAACAGAAGAAATTATTTAGGGGCATGATTACATGGGATTTAATATTTGCATGTGAATACAAATAAAAGGAGAGAACTAACACTGCAAATTCCTACTTTTTTTGGCACTTATTTTGAGGACTAGTTCAGTTGGAAATAACTCAGGATATTTTATCTGAACACAGATTAAGTTTAAGGAAGATTTTACGGAAAACTGGAACAATAACTTTTTCTACCTAGATTAAACTAGACCCTGGTTCCTTCAGTAAGGCAGCAGTCATGGAGGCATATGTACTGTACACGCCTGTGGTCCACTAGAGATTAATGTTGCTTTCCACAGTTGTGTATTTTAGACATACCGCTTGTCAGTTTGAAATAAACTGGACTCTTCTAAACTCCTGCCTGAATGATCACACAGAAATTTGTTGCTGATTGAAGGGAACAAGGACCTCATGGATGTGACAGAGAGGAAGCAGTAAGAGGAGACAGAGAGTTGCACTCTTTAAGAGTAAAGTCATCATGTGTGGCGTTGGCAAATTGACCCCTTATCAAAACACATCTGTGGCTAAAAACCACCATGTCCCCAGAGTTTATTCAAAGCGGCCTCCACTGCTCTTATCAATGAAGCGGAACAAAGTGACAGAGAATGCATGACTTGATATCTATTTAGCAGGCCTGAGCTGCTTGCTTCGTCTCACCCTCGCCTCTCCTGCTTGGCTCTCCAAGCCTGACCCAAATATGACGTTCTCAAATGAACCGGAGCTCTAACAACATCCGGAGATGCGACAGCTCTTTCTTCAGCAAACCCCTCCCATTTCCAAATTTCCCCTTGATGGACAGTTAAAGGATTATTCTATTCTCTTGTATCCCCTCTTGTTCCTTTGGATTATTAAAACTAATATGATAAATGATATAATACTGATATATTGATTCACTTTGATTTTTCATTTCTAGTTTCACTTAAACTTCTCATGTACTCCTTTTAACGTAGTAGTGAGTTTAAGCAGATTGTGACCATATTGTATTTCTTTAAAATGTCTTAAATGTTCCTCTTATCCTAATTCCGAAGCTCTTATCTCGCCCTACTCAGTCTGCTAATATGACAGCCTTTAGTTAAAAAAAAGCTTTGCAAATAAGCTCCATCACTCTTTCATAATGACCTAAAGGTGAGAACCATACTGTTAATGGGTCCTTTTCATATTAAAATCCACCCAAATCGCAACTTTAAAGGCTTTTTAATTGAGGTCAAGTTGCAGAGTGAGAACCTTCAGAAATTCTTGTCTGAAATAAAACCTTTACAACCAGTACATCCACACCCATTTCTTGGGGTCTAATAATTTTTCATCCAGGTTGTAAAACTGTGTACCTCTAACCCCAAGCATAGAAAAAATACAATAAATTCCATATTGTCAAAAATGAGGCTATTCATTTTAAGAGCTGTCACTGCATTAGAGGGTCCCACTACTGAAAACCGCACTATACAACTTTTCACCTGCAGGTTGCCTGCCCGGAAGTACTGAATGACTTTAACTTTATGGCAGTATGCTACACGCTACTAAATGATGTGGAGAATTGAGCCATGGTGGATCCATGAAAGAAACCAAAGAGGATGCTATCAGAATAAGCTAGGAAAAATAAAAAGGATATGATAGAGCAAGAGCAGCCCAGTTCCCAAGCTGAAAGCCACCAGAGCTTCACCACTGAAGAAGCATATTAAGGAAAATTGCATGCAGCTACACCAGTTTCTCAACTCATGACCAGGTTGTTCCCCTCATTAAAGCCTAAAGCTCCCGCTGTTCCTCCTGCTGCCTCATAGAGCAGCAATTGAAAATTTGACAAAGGTCAGACAACACTTCCTTCCCCTCACTGCTATGAAAGATCTTCTCTGTCAAACTTACCAAAGTATGTTTAGCATCAAAAACCCAATGTTATACCTTTTCAGTTTTGTGTTGTCAGCCGCTGTAAATGGGGTGCTTGACACACAACACCATGTACTACGGATGCTGAACTAGCTGTGTTGCTACTGGATTGGTAAGAAATAAATGCTTGTTCTGGGGTCATTTGGGCATGATGATGTAATACAGTGCTGGGAAAACTTTTTGACAAAACCATCAGTGGGCTTCTTTAGATGCTCTCCATAGAGATCTGTTTTTACAACAGTGAGGTTACAGTGCAAGCCTTGAGGGGGCAACAGAGGGCAAATATCTGTTTTTAATGAACTGCAGAAGTTCTGGAAAAATGCTGCTTTAACAACTGAGCCCAAACTAGTGACTTTGGCAAAAAACAGACACAGACGTCAGCACAAACACCTCATGTCATCCGTCAGCATGGTAGTTCAGTGGTGATGATCTAGGCTAATTCTGTCACTCGAGGACCTTGATTCCCTGCAGTCTCTGACCGAACCATGAAATCCTCAAAGTATCTGAGAGCATCTGTGGGACCCAAATTTAAGTCATGCAAGCAATGAAGCATTGTTGTGTAAAAAGAGGGAGACAACATTCATCCAGAAAGATGTAGAAGACTGATAAAAAACAAATACTTCAGGGTTATTTTGGCTTCATCTTTTAAAATAACAGTTTCAAGGCTGTTACTTGTTTTGCAATTACATTTACAAGATTTTATAACCTGATAAAGTCTACATAGTTACCACTATGTAATGATACATGCAACCCCTGAAGTAAATGAGGTTGTAGTTTGATGGTAGTCTGAATGCCCTTGATTAGTTCCCAAACCCTGTTCTTACAAGATAGATACTCCAAAAATTGGATGTGGGTCACAACAGGGGGTCTAGCAGTCTGGATAACATCTCATTATGTATTCTCTTTTGAAGAAATAAAACATTCAAGTAGAGTTTTAAGATTCAGGAATATTGTGAGGACTGGGTAATCATCTTCTTCTACACTCCTGAAATGTAAGATAATCTCCAGAATTTGAACTGAACAGAATTTCTTGTTTTTCTAAAGGTAGGATCTATATAAACCCTTTTTTCTCCAAATTTTCTTTCTTCTTTAAACCTTTATCTACCCACCAGCAAATCCTTAGAGCTGAAATAAAAGAAAGTTTTCACATTGCAGAATAACATTAATATTTGTAATATGTATCAGGCAATAATTTCACTTAAATTTATTTATATATGTATACTTTTTAATTAAATTGTTAACACTATGCACAATTTTCTACTTATATCAAGTGTTTTATAACATAGTGAAGAAGCACAATTTCTGAAGTTCTACAAAAAAATTGTGAAATAATACAATACCTTAACTTAATTATAATATATTTAAACAAAACACAGCAAATAGTGTTTCAGTATATCTTAATATTTGGAGCTTTTGTAACCTATTATAAACCTATTATAAACAATTATAAAGCTATGTTTAATTAATTTATTATTTCATTATTTATCATTTATTGACTATTTCTGACTGGTTTGCAGTCAGAAAAGTATGGTCTAAATGGTGTGTTTTAGACTCTCACTTAAACTATTGTATCTGTGTATTTGGACACAAAAATTAAACCATAAGCTTAATTTGGTTGTTGGGACCATGGGGGATATTTTACTACCAACATTACTTTTATTGCTTGAATTTTGAAGTAATATTTTATAAAGCTCTCTTTACGCAGTGATACAAAACCATTTAAATTGCAACCCGTTTTAATAAATTCTGGACAATCTTACTATTTTAATTTATTAGAATGATTACTAATTCATTTGCTAGGTGAGTTTGAAATTTATGATGTGCTGTTTGTCACATCGTTTGGGTTATTTGCCCTTTCATAAGATAAATAAATTGAGAATTATTAGTCAAAGTCATATTTGTATCCATGTTATTTATTCATAAATATTTTAGTAGTTCAATTTTTTTTGTTATGTAGCAACATAATTAGCTTTTTAGAGCTGCTAATTTTGTCGTTTTCTGAGCCTTAAGAAAACCCCCAGAAACATGGATCCATTTCAAGAGAACCACCATGTAGACATGTATTTTAAGGTTGTTGTATGTATTCACTGGGCTACAGCTGCAAGCAGGGAATTAAAGTGCTGTACACTCTTTCCTTTTGTGTTGTAAAAGTGGAGCTTGATCTCTCCCACAAAGCCGAGGCAGCAGTGGCTTAAATGCAAGACAAGCTGGTCTGATGAAAAATATCAGTGTGTTTCCTCAACCAACCACACAATGTGACTCTCACTTCGTAATGAAAATTCTTTTTTATTGTATCATTATCAAGAGAGTGGGATGAAAATACATGCAGATTACTGACTAAAATAATGTTGTTTTTTTCTCAGAATGAAGAGGAAATATTGATTATTTTCATAATATTTATAGAATTGTATAAAAAATAAATAGCTTGTTAAATTACGAAAAATAAACAATGTGCGCAAGTCTGATTTCCTCTTCCGCTTTTGGCATTAATGGATGTGGACACTTCCTTACTTATATATTTGCATATGAAAAGGTCATTTGCACCACAGCTAAATGGACACAACAATGAATGCAACAGAGATGAAGCACAGTTTTACTAAATATGACATTTTAATGTGACACATAGCCCATATTGTGAATCATTCAATCTTGTGTGGAAATGATCAGAACAGTGACGCAGATGGTGCACGATATGTTAACAGTTCCCTTGAACTGCTTGTGAAAGCCAAAAGTAGCCATGGCAGCATCTATCATCTGTTGCCAAAAAAAAATCTTTTAATGTCTTTTCTCTTTTTGATGTCTAAGTTTGAGCTCCATCACCACAATATTCAGCTTTGTGCACAACCTTTGGAATGGATTACTTTACACCAGAATGGTAAGTTTTGCATGATGGCAAAAACTGATAAAATTAATAAATCAGACTAAGAAATTCCCTTTACAACCTCTTTCCTCCACCTCCTAGCCCTACATCTACATGTGTTTACACCGGAGTGAAGGTTTCCCCATTGTTTCTGTGATTTAGAGGAAGAGCAAAGGGAAAAAGCCAGGAAACACAAAGGAACTGTGATAATACATTGACAAATGTACTCACTTTCTTTCAAATAATATTGGTCTTTGATTTCATGTCATTACTCCATATCATTTATTGTCTTATAAGACTGGGTGATATATCCATCATATTGATTTATTTAATTTTCTGTTCATGAAGATTTAATTTTTTGAAAATTGAGAACATTTCAATCTTTTTATTTTACATAATTCACCTCTTGGGTTTCCATAATTAAAAGTGATGTAAGCCTTCCCAAAGCCAACCATCTTGCCTACCATCCAGTGTATTTTAATGCTGAATCTGGAAGATCATTTAGCAACGATTTAAATAACTAATGAATCTACTCAAGCTCTAAAACGGTCTATTGCCATCTTACCACAAATAACCAAAACAGAAGCCCTGAGTCGTATTAAAACACACAGCACCGTCTGATAAAGCCAGCTTCTCTAATTTCAGCTGTGTTGGTGCAGGCCCACTGCACATGACTTCAAAAAAAACAGGACTAAAGCTATGACATGATGCACAATGACATAAAGCCAAGTTGCACTGGCGCAGATTTTCATTGAGGCTGAAGGTTTTTATCTGCCAAGGAATGTTTACTTCTCTTTAAGAACATGGGAGTTCAGTTTTGCGTTCGGAAAATAAAACTTCAGGCACATGTTTAAGATTTTCAGAAAGAGTTCTGGTCTGTGGTTCGACTTACAGTCTTGAGAACATCTCAGAACATATAACATATGCATAAGATGTGCATAATTTGTTTTGTTTCAGATATATTAGATAAAAAATACTTCCAGAAAATGCCTTCCAATAGTGCCCAAATGTCCAGTTGTTATTTGAAGTTTAACAATAACAGCATAGCTTAATTTCAACATACAAAATGATCCTTTGGCATATTTGAGCTGTTAAAGTCACAAGTCGCTACATTTTTCGTACAGAAAATGAATACAAATGTTCTTCAGACTTTTTTTTTCTTTTCGATCAGCATTGAACAAAGAAAATTTACCTGAATTCCTTCCTTTCAATTTCTGAAATTAATTAGATTTGATTATGTTCCATAACTTACAAAAGTTTGAAGTACAGAGCTGACTGGTGATTTAATGTATATTTTTAAATTGATAAAATAGTATAACCCAACATAGCCAGAGTAGAAAACAATATTAACAACGTAAAAAGCCAGTGCTAATGTTTAGAAATATTTAAATAGTACCTTGCCCATAATTGAGAATACAACATGCTTAAATCACTTAGGAGTTGGTTTAATATTTAGACAGCCTAGTTTCCCATCTGTACCTTAATGCAGCATGGGCAGCTGTTGGGAAAATCCCGTCACATCAATGGAGATTCTCCATCTTGCGTTTTATACGAAATAAGGTGTTTGAGCTGATTGGATGTTATTTGTAGCCTTGTGGACATCAAGTGTATTTTCTCTAGTATCAGTGATGTTTCCATTCAGCCTGACATTGTTCTAGGTATTCAGTTCAGTGCAGATCGTGTTATGGACCTGATTTGCTGTTTAAAGATATATCAGCTAGCAGAGTTCTGGTTCAGTGCAATTTTTTTTTCCTACTGTAGCTGCATGAGAAATCATTAATGTTCCCAAATAACAGAGTTTTGTTATGGCTGGGAAACCTTCCTGTTTTGTTTTTTAAAGTTTTACTGCAGAACATTGCACTGCGCTTTGAGTTCTTCACAAACATTCTGCTTGTGTTCAGGTAGAAAACAGTCGGATTCATTCGGCACATGTGCATAGTGAACTGACAGGGCCCTAAATACACATACTATTAGAACCCTAATACACAGTATATAAATGTGAGGTGCTTAGGTGAACAGACAGGTGATTCAACTCTTTCACATATCTAAAATGTACATTTAAACCTTTGTGGGTGGATCTACAAAGTTTCTAAACGTAATCTCCCTGGATGTTCCAGCTGCTCAAGAAATCTCTAATTAGAAAAATGTCCAGCAGAAAGGAGAAATGTTTAAAAAATGGCCTCACTTCTCTTTTGTTCTGAATTACCAGACTAAAAGAGTCACCCTCTCAAACCTAGAGGCCTCATTGTGCCGCCGTCTTGCACTCTGCATGCCACTTTGCTCAAGGACACTTCAGCACAGCAGATGTTTGCTGTCCAGGGGCTCGAGCTGCAATCTTTCAGTTAAAGGACACTCTCTCTTATCACTTTAGCAGTATGTTGCTGTCTGACATCGCCCACAGCATCACCAGGTCATCTCATTGTACCGCTAACTACCTGTAGGCGTATGCAGATTATTTTTCTGGCTCAGGCTTTAATTCTGCTTTTTTCAGAGAATTTATATCCTTAAGAGAGGCCAGGCTCAGCTGAAATCAAGGTCTGAACACTCCAGGCATACAAAACAAAAGTACTGGCGACCTAAACTGCATGTAAGACGTCTTCTTAGAAAAAAACAGCTTTCATTATGAAAGTTTCATATACATATTCTAAAGAAGATTGAAAATTAGGTTCTGATGAATAATGTCTTAACATTTCTTATTTCAGCTGTAAAACAGCTGAAATGTCGCTAATGCTTTCTAATCCAGAACTAGTAATTTGTCATGCTTCTGATTGGGCTCTTGCTTGGTTTAATGCACAACATTAATATTTATCGGCTTCTGTCAGAGATAATCAGCAGGAATGGTTGTACCTTGTTTGAGATTTGTTGAGCTACAGGCTTATAAAACATGAATAATTTGGCTGGTGTGGAGGCTGGATTGTTATAAACAATCCGCTGTAAGTGCTGGAATGCAGGGTGGAAAAGGAAAAAGTTGGCAATTTGGGACTATCTCATCTGTGTGTTTGCAAAGCTAAAACTGAAAATCGGAAGAGAGATTAGACCGACCATCGGTTCTTACAAACACATTTTCAATGCAGGCTTGTATTATTCTAGAGAACCTGCTTTTCTGCCTTAGAACAGCAAGGTACAACAGTCCTGTTTATGGAGCTGTTTAAAAATGTCTCTACAAGCTCTTTTCTTTCATTATTCTGGCTAAAGAACACAAAGGACTACATCAGGAAAAAGCATTTGTATTAATTTCTTTTTTACCATCAACCGGATTTATCCATGCTAAAAAAAAAACAGACAACTTACATTAAAGGAGTTGAAGTGAAAGCACCAAACAGGCTTACATAAACTTACATATACATTTTAATTTCATGCAATTTTAGGGTATTAATCCTTCATCTTTTGGCACAATTATGAATATTCCTCCTTTCTTCTTTTCAACTGCCACTTGGTTCGCTTTTACGATAGCTCAAATTTTTTGGTCCATGTCTTCTCATTAATGGTGCCGTATCTGTCAAAAGGATTAGTCTTGTCATATTTCTTGTTGTAATTCTCTATTGCTAGGATAGGAGCCTCATTCTCCATCCTAAAAAAATAAAAATAAAAAAACGCTTATGATTTCCCCAAAAGTGGCAGGGAGCAAATGACCCCCTTGGTCACTGGTAATGACGTAATGTTTACATAGTTAAGCGTTAGCAAATCTGCACGTCTGTTTTAATTTGAAATTTACCGGCTAAGCTAGACTAATATTGTGTATGAGTTCCTGTTTAGCCTTATGTTAACTGTGGAGATGGACCCTTTCTGGAAGCCCAGTGTACGAAAAATAGAACACATAGCGACGAGGTGAGATGCTTCTGAGAAGACGCGGTGCGTCTGGTATGAACTAAACCATAGACTATAACGTCTTCCATTAGCCGCAGAGACTATGATGTCGAAGAAGCGCTATGCTGACACTCCCAGAGTAAATTAGTGGATTTTCTTATTTGATCTTAATATTTTTAGCAGGAGTCATTTTGACGGTCCATGTGGTGTGCGGTTATTTTAAGCCCTATTTACACTGAGACAAAATGGGTATACTTTCAAAAACAGATGCCATGCCCATTGGTGGTGCCATGCCACTGCCAGAAAAAATAAAATAAAATACAGAAAAGAACTCGGAGCATGCTCAGTAAACCCAGTGGAAAACAACAAATCTAGGTTTGATTTATATGGTGTCACTGGTTTGCTGTATTAATTTTTTTTGCTGCTGATGATAGAGGAGGGACAGTAAATCGTATTCTACAATCCATGATAAGGTGCATAAGATGTGCTATACATTTAGGAATGGAGCGGTAACGTAATCAACTCAGAAAAAATGCTGGTGAACACATAAACATGGAGACAGCTGAGCAGGTGTTTTGAGATTTCTTCACTCTGGGACCCGGCTACAAACATCAACGTTTACAGTGTCCTGAATAGTCAGCTCCTTGTGTATGAGACGAATATCCAAGCTGCTTTAGTCTCTGTGTAAACATGGCCGGAGTCAAACTTAAAGGTGCTGATTTTGGAGCAGCGAGCTTTGTTTGCTCACTATAAATCGTAAGAGTTTAGGATATGCTTGGCCCTTGCATTAATTCCGATCGTTTTAACCTGTTTTCTTTGAGGGTGACACACTGGGTCAAATGGTTGAGACTTGGACACAACTGGGAGTTCCAACATGAAAAAAAATGATCTAAAGAACTAATCAAATCTGGAATTGGAATGGATGAAGTACGGAGTGTATTCATGCATTTGGGTATGCATAATTCTTAGCAATTCTAATTTACTAATTAACTTTAAAAATTCGTTGCTGAAATAAATGTGTCATCAAATGCTTAAAATGAGTAAGATATTCAAGCCCACGAGGAATTGACTGAAACTTCTTATCAGTATTGTAAAAATCATTATTATTCAAACAGTTTATTAAAATTTTGCATGTCTGGATTCTGGATACAGTTTCACGCCTATTGATGCAATTCTAATTTGCACCAAAATAATTTGGTATTTGGTCATGTAAACAATGACTGCACATTTATCATGAGGGAATTTCCAGATTGTATATTATTTGTAAGGATATTTTCCTTTATTTATGTCTCTTTCTTGTGACATGCATCTGTGATACTTTTTATGTCTAGTAAATATGGAATGCATCTCATCAAGTTCTTTGATTTTTATCTGTGTTTCAGCTTAGAAATCATTCAAAGTGCTTAAGTTTCTTAAATCTTCGCTGTGTCATCTGCTCAACAGAATTTTTTACACGGGTTTTAAACAGCAAACTTCTTGTGAAACCTGGCCTGAATAAATTTACCCAGAAACACTGCTCTGACGAAAGACACATTCTCCTTGGAGACAGTAAGTTTCTTTGAATTAGAGCTAGATATTCCCCCCGACCCTCCTGTGGTTTGAGTTCGATGTAAACCGGATTTTACAAAGTGCGGGAACAGAGACGCTAATGAGAACATGCTATTCAACAGGGATCTGCTGCCTGATGGTGACTGCCGTCTCAACTACAAACATGAGATGATGGTGTAGGAGCTTAATTCAGCTCTGTTGTCAAGTGAAGGCTGACTAACAGAATTATTTCGTTTAAGACATTAGAAACCAACTATATATATTTACCATGTAACATTTTTTGTAAGTCCAAAAACAAACTGTAAAATATTTTTATAATATTTTTATAATTTTTATACTTTTAAAAACTTTAAACAATTCACAGTGATATACTATAGAAAAACTAAGGTAATGTATATAATTGTTGAGCCTGCTCAATATATTTTTAACTTTTCCTACTCTAAACTCTGCCTTTGAATTATCAATTTATTTAAGTGATTACTTGATTAGTCATCAGAATAATCTATAGATTACTGAATTCCTAAAATAATTTATAGCTGCAGCTCACCATTGCAAGATTTAAATTGGTTACTTTTTACTTGAGAACAAACTATATACAAAGTCAATATAAACTATTAAAAAATGCAAAGATGACACTGTTCTAAACTTACCAAGACATGACCATTCACCTAAACTAATAGACCTTGCAAGGGGGATAATTAATCACAGAGTCTACCTAAAAGCCCATGTTAACTCTGGAGGATCTGCAGAGATCAACAGCTCAAGTGCAACATCTTTAAACTGGACAGCTGTTAGCCATGTACTCTACAAGTCTCTGCATTTCTCGAACACTGGCAAAAAGAAAACTGTTAGCTGTGTTTCCACCTTCAGAACATCAGGGTAACTGTACTTCACGGTATGTATGTAAGTGTAACAGCTACATCGGACCAGCCTGATAGGGCCGTTTCAGGGACATTTTAGGAAGTGAAACAAGAAGCTGCATTGTTATATGTACAGAGAAATGTCCCAGTAGAGTTTCTGGGCATGATTTAATGCTAACCAATGCTGGTTGTAAACCAGAGGCAAATAATATCGACAGACGTTGGAAATCAATCACATTTGTAACATTGGAAGAGTTGCTGGTGAAGGAGCATATAACAATGTAGCAAACAGAAACAAAGCAACAATACCAGCTTCTTTCATTGTCATTTTATTCTCTACTACTGCGGGAAACTTTTGACGTTGATTAGTGACACCACTTATTGCCAAAACAGTCAGAATATCCAGACATCTTAGCAGATTCCTTAACCAACCAACTTTGTATGGAGACACAACGGCTAAGAGAAGTGGGTGGACCAAGGGGTATAAATAATATAGCAAAACACTTTAGAGAAGGTAGCATCTTATCTTGCAATTTCACATACAAAATTTTACAACATTTATGCTCCTAATTTTCCCAGATGTATGAGGTAAAGGCATTTGTAGTTCCTGTGCTTTCAAGTTGTATTTTTTATAGGTAAACTATTTTCAATAAATCATACAGCATTTTATCTGAGCTACTTTTATGTCTTTATATAGACTCTTGTTGTGTCGTGTCATTTCATCAACGACCTTTCCTGTCGATCTCAGAAACCAGTGTAGTTTTTCTACAATGACACATGAGGACTGTTACACATAGATAATCTAGCCTCTGAACCCAAATGCTGGCTTGAGTTGTAATGGAGTGGGGGACATCAGCAGCTGCTGTGGCTGAACAAACTGTGGAAAAAAGACTAAACCATAAACGTTATTAAATACACACCACTGTTTCTTTGTGTGGTGTGGGCGTCCCTAGTGGGAATTTGTTGCTTGTCTGGTATAATCACCTCCTACGAGTTTCCAGACAGTTTAATAAAACAGTTACTCCAAACTAAACATTGCTTGCTGTAATTACAGAATTACAGAGTTAAAGTACTAATGTTAAACACAGCAAACATGAGAGAACTCAACATCGGCTCAGTTGGATCCAAACCTAATCAAACATAAAATTTATCACCTTTGACCATTAATGACCAACCAGTCAAAAACTCAACACAAAAAATCACGATTTTTCCTATTAGTGAAAGCATCTGGGCTAACATCTTGAGTAGAGATAAAAACTTGGTGTATGAGCTGTTAGTAAATGAGGAACCCTCAGAGCTGAGGTCTCCAATCCCAGTATTGGTCTGTGGATGATTTGGTACTGGGCCACGGGGGACACAGAAACAATATAAAATGTAAAATACTTCCATTCAATGTATTATTCCAGTCTAAATTATTCTTTATTTTGAGAAATCACCAAATTCTCCCTATTACACCCGGCTATAACTCACTCTTGACGCATGTCAAGAAGCTTGCTTGATATGAACATAACGTTGAAACCAAAAACCCACAAAATAGCAAAAAGACTATAAAACTGAGGTCTCTGCAAAAAGGATAGGGTAAAATGAAAAGACACAGCAAAAGCTTATTACCTAAAAAAAAAAGATAGCTTCATATAGCAGATAATACCAGTAGTCACAGTTATAATGTGGATTTAACACAGCAGACAATTTCCATGCAAAATGCCCCCACTCCACCTAGCTTGATGTGCGGCACCTGGCTTTCTAATGAGGCAATGAAGCTTTTAAAACTCGCTTCTGTCTAAGTTACAGGCAAACATTGGATTTACATTTATGATCATATTTAAAAATAACCTAACTTTTTTTCTGGTCATATATTTTTATTTTGTTGCATTTATATCCCACACCTTAAAGGCTAGTCCATAACAGTATTGTCTGATAGTAAAAGGATTTTTGACGAACAATGTTACGGGACTACTGCCTTTGGTATTTTCACAGCTGTGGTGTTTAGTCCATTCATAACACCCCCCTTCGGTGCAGTTTGTCTGTGTAGATGTGAGCACAAACAGGATATAGACCAAGAACAGAATAGAACAATCCTTTATTGTCCCACAAGAGGAAATTCGGTTGTAACAGCAGCAAACCATGGACAGAACAGAATTTAAGAGTCAAGAAATATATGTACATTATGGACATAGTTACAAAAAAAGTACTGAGCAGTTATTAAATATAAAAATACAGATAAAGTGGCACTACCAGTTTATAATGTGCAACAGAGCAGGATACTTTAAAGATGTTCAAATAATTTGAAATATTTAGAAATATGTACAGACTGTGGACGTTTACTTGTACACTAAAAAAGTTAATGTATTATTTCCAAAAGTTAGCATATAAAAGCTGAGACAAAGTGCAAATTACAGTGGTAGAAATGTTAAAGGGTGAATTAGTGAAATCTACAGCACAGATGTAAACATGTATGTTTGCTAGGAGCAGTTTTGGTTTTAAAATCTAACACCTGCATGAAGGAAGGACATGCAAAAACGCTCCTTCGTGCACCTAGGATGTAGCAGTCAAAATAACCTCACAGAGATTGTTTGAAGGAGGTTGTCTCAGTACAGTTCCAAACAAACTGTAGAGCGGTAAATGATGTGAATGGGATGCAGTCTCCATCCAAAACAGCTACCAGGTACAAGCAGCAAGTTTGAACCAAATGCCTTCCTGTGGCCAGGTATGCATTGCATTTCATTTTGGGATGTATTAGAATAGAAAAAATCAAGAAAATTAAGTATAAAGCCCCATGGAAGTTTTCAAGACATCTTCTTATAACCATTTGGTTTGCATGAGATTACACCCAGAAAAACACAAATTCTATGATTAAATTCTCAGTGTTTTATATTACCCTTTCTGGTTCCTATATTTGCATTTGGTTCTCTTGGACACACCCAGACACATCTGACCAATAAACAACTGAGTTTGTTATTTGTTTGTTATACTTCAACAAACTCATCAATCGATACGGACCACAGCAGATGAACTATAGGTATGAAAAAATCCTCTAAAAGTTATTGATTGTGTCAATTTGGTGATGTAAAAATGAAGACAGAGAAAGGGCAGAGAAGTAAAGAAGCATTTGACTGACAAGCTAAGAAATACATTCACGAGTAGTGTCTTCATAAAATGAAGTTTTTGGTTTTATCAAGATACTGCTAGAGAATTTGTTTCGTAGCTCTGGCAGTCAAACGCTTATGTAAAGATTTATGAAAGGAATTAAAAACCAAATTGTAATTTATATGAATAGCATGCATAATGAGGCATACCTGTACAAGATAAGAAGACTGAAAAGAGTGCAGGAATGTCGCTAGGGTTTACACTCGGTGGTAGGGATGCACCGATACCGATACTGGTATCGGGTATAGGCCCTTGATAGTCTCTTCAAGAATGGCACCAGAAGTTATACAGTTTAATAATTCAACAATATGTGGCAAGGTACACCCAGGTGGGATTCGATCCCACGACTCCCAGGTGAAGGTCATGTGCGCTAACCGGTCATAATAGTATCGAATCGGTTTCGGATATCGACAGATACACAAAATCCAGCCATCGGTATCGGGACTGAAAAAGTCGGATCGGTGCATCCCTAATACAGAGACTGCTGAACCATCCTGATCAAGCAAATGTTTAAGATGCTAAAGGTTTAAACATATTGACTGTGATTTGTCTTTGGTCTAAAATATTATTTCAAAAATAATGCTCTCTTTTGTGCCATGTGGTTTTTCCAAAGCAGCTAAAATAATGACTGATCATAGCAGGATGTCCATGAAAATTTTTTATTGTATTTTTATGACAAAACTTAGATCACTACCTCCATACTTTTCATTGTAAGGTTGATGCTGCCTACAACAGACAAAAGGTGGGGTACAATCTGGGACAGGTCAACAGGTATTTGTCCAAAACATGTTACTACTACGCAAGTTGCAACCATGCAATGCATTGACTCAAGACAACCAAACCAGAGTGCTGTAAGCCAAAATAACTGAATTAATTTAGACCAATAGCCTTAACATCTCTTGTGATATATATATATATATATATATATATATATATATATCCCAAGAAAATCCTTAAAGAAAATATCCTTGGTGTCATAGATTGTAAGCAGTATCCATTGTAGTTCGCTTACTAAATGGGGAAGGGACCGGATAATGCCAAGATTTTTTAACCTGGATATAATTAATGAACATCTAGAAAAACCCTGGTCTCATACCAGACTTTTTTTGCAGATTTTTCATCTTCTTTTAAGGAACATTAAAATTTGGCTTAATCTAAATAGGAGCAAAGCTAGCTCAAGCAAGGACCATGCTAACACATCACAAGTTTTTGAGAGGCAAGTGCAAACTTGAGTGGCATTCTGTTCCAGAGTCCATACCAGGCAGTGACAGTAACCAACCTGTTGTTAAAAACGTAAATACTTACAAGGAAGGAAATTGCAAAGGTTTTCACTGGCAGATTATGTTGGATTGTGGACGTAAGACTTTTTGTTGGAGTAGCTATTTCATTAGCGTTTACTTTAACCTTTTTGGACATAAAAAGATTGTTTTTGCTCTACGTGGCTCTGTTTGTTTAATGTTATCAACTATGCATTATCTTGCTTTCTGAGTTGTTTGGGATAGGTGTTAGAATAGAATAGAATAGAATAATCGTTGTAAACTGGACCAACAGATAATGGGAGCTACTTAAGATCTGATCCTCCTACCCCTTTGATTTTTTACAGACAATGTCCCCAAAACATTCCCAATTGTTGGCCCGAGTGTCCTCAAATCAACAAAACAACAACAATTGATTTGATTGGTCTATAGTTGCCCAAAAGGTAACCCAACTTACCTGACATCACTTTACATAGAATGGGTGTTGTAAAAAATGACTGTTTAAACCCCCAAGAATAAGTCACACCATCTCCTAACTTGGAAATTAGCCTAAACTGTTACTCTAGAAAGATCATTCTCAAGACCACATTTATCATAATAATGACTTGCTTAGTTGATCCACTAAGGACTAGTCCAAGCTGGAGGTGGAGGACGACTTGGTTGTCCTTTAGCATTTCTTAGGGGGGAAACATCTTTGAAAAGTCTACAACCGTGAAAACAAACAAAAATTCCAATCAGTATATATTTTTTTGAAATTGTCTTGGTCATTTTTATAACCCACAGAGCAAATCCTGGGTGAGTTGTTATTCTATAACCAAGACATTGCTAACATTTATCAAACTACTTTTCAGCAGTGGTGGCATGTAGCACAGTGTTCCAACTGAAATCATAGTTCCACAACTGCCAGGTCAATTTTAAGTCTCCCAGATTTCATCTTCACTTGACATTAGGAATTATTTTTTGACTTATGTGATTTAAAAAATGAAAATACTTCCAGAAATGACAAGCTGTGAACATTATTTTCAACAAAAACGTCCTAGTTAGACTGATGACATTATAAATCTATTCATGTTGTTCAAAGTGAATGCAAAAAAAAAAGAAGAAAAAAAGTTACGTTTTGGGTTTTTTGGTGGCCTGCATGTAAAACGTTTTACATTTGTAGCTAGGAGACAGGTTAATGTTAGTAGCTATGCTGCTTTAGGCTAGGCTGTCGGAGGACATTATTAGGGTCTGTTCCTACTTTCTCTCCTACTTCTCCCCAACTGCATGATGTGCTGTCAATTCAAGCACTAACCTGTTTTCTATTATAGTAGGTGCTCCGGATTAGCCCTGCTTGACGACCCTGACTAAGATGGCATTGCAGTGACGGAAAATTCTCCACGTCCTGCAACAAACTTGTGCATCAGTTCTATTGCTCTTTCTGTGTCTCTGTTATGTATTCTCCAAGCCACAGACGGTCGCGGCAGATAACCGCTTGTGCTGAGCCTGGTTCTGCCGGAGGTTTCTTCCTGTTAAAAGGGAGTTTTTCCTTCCCACTGTCGCTGCATGCTTGCTCAGTATGAGGGATTGCTGAGATTTCCACGACGCAATCTTCTGTGGTTCTGTAATTTCTACACTAAACATTGTATTGTAATAACTCTTTTTGTAAAGTGCCTTGAGATGACATCTGTTGTGAAATGGCGCTATATAAATAAACTGAATTGAATTGAATTGAATTGAATTTGTATTGGTATTATATAAAAACAACTAAAACACGTGGCATTTACTGCAATACATTTGCGGATGTTTAATTTAATTAATCAGCCTCATCATGACTATCTGCTGTGAATTAGTGCGCAAAGCCATGAATGACTAACACTTCATTGAGCACAGTCCAGGAGCCCCCCTGAAAGCTGGTGGCAAACTTGAAACTAGGGTCCAACAACATATGGCGCACTGGCTTATGGGATTACTCAATTAACAAGGTGACTTGGAGAGCTACTAATCTTCAAAATGTTCCAAAGGAGAATGGTCGTAGTACGAGTTTGTAGGAGAGCTGCCTCTTTTGAGGATCCTTTACCCAAATAAACGCCAACCTCGTTTAAGTAGTCATTTTTGAAATGCAGATGCTTGCGCGGTGAAGTTTGCAGCTCCAACCCAATTATTTACATACAAGTAAAAATGCCAGGAACAGCGACCACAGTGCGTCTGATTCTGACAACATGTAGGCACGCTAATTGTAATCATCCTGACACAAAAGTGCGCCGCGGGCATAAACACCACCTTCAAAGTGCGCTGCTGTGCGCAAAGAGCGAGACGCACGCCTGGAGTGGATGGACGTCACATGCGCGCACACGCATCAGCTGCAAATCAGCAAGTGGGCACATTTTCATGCAAAGAACGTAAAGCAGACGTTCCAACAGCACGTCTGGTAGAGACTTGTCTTGTTACACTTTAGTTTTGGCGCTGGAAAATTGCGCAAATTGCTGAGCTTTAAAAAACAATCTAACGTTTGGTAATTTTATTGCTAAATCAACTAGCCTATATCTCAAAGGAAGAAGTCCCCATAACTTCATGTGAGGCTTTGTGTTACTCTAAATGTTTATGTGCTGCCAGCTCAAGTAGATGTTCCTGTAGCCTACCCCACGGGATAAAACTGCACAGTGAGACCGGGCGATGATGCCTTACCGTGGGGGAAATCGTTGGGTTGCACCGCATGCAGGAACGCGTGCACCAAATGGAACAGGATTCCTATGGGTCCGGGTTCGTAATGGGCCAGTGTCTCGTAAACTCCCGCAGGCACATAACCGAAATCCAACTTTCCTGGAGGTGGTAGTCTCCGTGGTTCCGTCTCCTGCTGGAGTTCGCCGGAGACCCACAGCACCGACAGTAGCAAGAGCAGTGTCCCAGACTTCCACATCGTGTCCAAACCCCGATCGACCCTTAGATTGTGCCTGGATAATAAAACTGGACGATCGTGTTTCTTTACAAACCGAAGGAGGAGATTCGGGATCAGTCTTAAAGCGCTCCAGTGGATGGACTGCAGCTTTTCAAGTACTGCTGCCCACGAAGCGACTCGCTCTGAGCATCCTACCCCGCTGTCCCGGGGGTCCCTGACGGATGCACATCGGCTATCTTCCTTCCACTGTATCAGGTCCTCGATGCGCTGAGTCTAAGAGAGATGTGCGCGCCTGTCGCTTCCACTCCAGCAGCATCTACGCGCAAAGAGATGCGCTGCGTCACGGGAGCGGGCGGGGTTGTGCGCAGCCGTTCAGTATATGTGCAGAGAGGATGATCCAAAGAAAAGTGCTCCTCCTGCCGGGAAACGGAAGGTGGAGGATGTTATACCAACAACATGAATTTAAAAAAAAGTTCAGGTCACTTTCAGTCTATTACCTAATAACTACAGAGTACTGTCAGAGCCGGCCTGTGTAGATTTTGCAATCTACACAGCTGTCCACCTTTCTAAGAGTAAGCCCCTAAGAACACTAGACCTATTATTAGAGGTGCAGAAAATATTAAATATCAATTTAAGGAATTTTAGACACTTTCTTACTAGTATCTTGGGAAATTTCTTCCAAATTTTTCCCACAACTAATGTTGACGTGAGAAGCGGCCATATTGAAAGTCAAATAGGAGGAAAAAATAAATAAAATCTTGGACTTACAGAGTTCAATTCAATTCAGTTTATTTATATAGCGCCATTTCACAACAGATGTCATCTCAAGGCACTTTACAAGAAGAGTTATTAATATAATGTTTAATTTAGGAATTAGAGAACCACAGAAGATTGCGTCTTGACTTCTCAGCAATCCCTCACACTGAGCAAGCATGAAGCGACAGTGGAGAGGAAAAACTCCCTTTTAACAGGAAGAAACCTCCAGCAGAACCAGGCTCAGCATAAGCGGTCATCTGCCGAGACGGAAGTCCGACTTTAGTAATTCATTGCAGTTGATTATATTTACACTCAGTAGTCGGAATTTCCAAGTTCTGAGTATAAACAGACCTAAGTCATGCCTATCTACTTCCGAGTCAATGAAACGATTCAAGTGATTTATGTTTCAAGGATTAAATATATGATGTCCATGAATTTTCAAGAAATATTTTAATGCAGAATTTTTGATGCAGATTTTTGACAGGGGGGAAAAGTTACTTAAGGCTTTGTGTGAAAACATGTAGTGGACAACAACTGAAGAAGAAGATGAAAAATGGCCGTGAGTTGAGCAAACTTCACATCCTTTTTCCGGAAAAAAAAGGAGCATTAAACGTGGATAAAGCCATTATAAATCTGCTTTCAAGTACTAGCTAGTGCTGGCTTCGTGAAGTCATCCGTGCGACTTCTGACATGGCCGACTGGAAGAGGATGGGACTTAAAGGCCCCCCATAAGGAAGACTGTGAACGTTAGTTTCTGCAGTAGTGCAGAAACAGTTTCCATCGTGTTTCCATTATATGATAATCAATATTAAAGTTTATTTGGTGTTTGAACTGTTGAAATAAGCAAGTTGTACACATTTTAAAGGTCCCAGGTATTTGAGGATTTTAGCTATTCGTAGACATCTATTGGTTCTAACACTGATTCCTGGAGTTCTGCTGTATTAGGACATGCAATCACTGCTTATATGCAATATTTGGAAGGGTAACATATTTCACAGCCCATGTGTTCACCCTTTGCATATCAATATTCTACCTGGTCAGTTGAAGGGACTCCCCATTTTTAGACTTTTGTCTGAAAGGTTTGATATAGTTTCCCCGAGTGAAGTTCACCAGTGTTGCATCATTGAATTACAGCCACATAATTAAGGTAGCTAAAATAAAAAAAAATAAAAACTATTTAACAGCGCAGACCCTTGTCTTTATCAAACTGGAAAAGACTGAATCAAATTGGAACGGATTGGATTCTGATAACTGATTCTAACTCTTGAGAATCGGAATTGAATTGATTCTTGAAATTTGAGTCACTCAGTTCTAGTCCTAGCTGTTTAACATATGTCACTCAGTGTGAGCGTCTGAAGTTCCTTTATACCTAGTCGTTGGTAATTCTGGGTATTTTACAGCTCACATATTGTGTGTATATGCTACTAGGTCTTTTTCTTCTCTAGCTAACAGATCTTACTGTACTCATGGTGATACCTGGCTTAGTGAACTGATGCATTGTTAGGGGGGCTTTTTTCAGTTGTTTTTTTTAGAACAGTCAGATCTTTGTTCTCTCTGTGGAGCATATCAGGCTTTGTTTGACATGTTTCATTGTTGAGCGTGATCACATTTCTTTACAGATAACAAAAACTCATTAAACCAAGAGAATGGCCTCACTGTGCTGGTATATGATATGTATCTTCCCTGGGTTGGGATGGATTACTTACCTTGAAGATAGAACACATATTGTACAGTTTTTAGAAAATATATAAGCCTATATAAAACCTAATATTTTAAAAACTTAAATTTCTGAAAAAACGTATTTATTGACTTTTTTCCCCAAAATTCTTTCTAAAGTTAACTTTCCTTAAAGCTGCTTCAGCTCTTCAACCAAACTGCAGCTTTGCACTTGAATTTGACAACCTTCGACTACACCTGCCGTTTACTTTGTACAACGTACTGGAAGCTGCGACACGGCTGCAGCTCGTCTCAGCTCTCCCAGGTGTAAGGAGCTTATCCCTCTAAGAATGTCTGGTGCCTGACAGCGTCCAGACAGACACTGTCCAGGTAAAGAGGTCATCATCCCTTATGGGGAGAGGTAAATAAAAACCATTGTTCCAGCTTTACGAGCACACTTGCAGCTTTGGTCATTTTCTTTTTTAAAACTGTTTTTTTATTCAGACAGGATTAGGCTGACATCTCCAAAAGTATGTCATCTCTACAATCCATGGATTCTACTTTCATCAGCATTTTCTTTATACTTTCCTTTAAAAATTCCGACCTTTTCCCAATTAATAGTGTACTCTTAAGCCTTAAAGTGTTTTAACTTTTTGCAACTCTTCATTTTCCCCCCAAGCTTTAGTTTCTTTTAGCTAAAGCCATACATTGCAGAGATGTAGCAAATGATTAGAAATATCCATTAATAATTTAATCTTCTATACATGCGTATCTTGGCAGGGTTACTGGGGTGCAGGTGCTGATCTTCAGCAGCCATTGGGTGGGAGGCAAAGCACAGCCTGGACAGGTCTCCCAAGCGCAATTTAGAAAGACCAGTTAACCCAAGATTCAGGTTTCTGAATTGTAGGAGAAAGTCAGGCACCCAGGGACAAATAAAAATATGCAGTCTTAACGCAAAAATACCTTCTTACGGCCAGGAATTAGTACAACAAACTACGACGTTGTAAACATTAGGTCACAGTTTCGAAATATTAGTCAGAAGAAGAAACTACAAAATATCACACATTCTTTTCAGTCAGTTTTTCTTCTGATAATCCCCTACTGGTGTATTTCTTATATCCAGTAAAACCTGTGGGATCTTGGTCACTGAGTGAAATGTGCTACACCCATAAATGGTTCACATGCAGTCAGCCTGTTCTTTCTAATCAGTAATCAAGTTCATGTTACAGAGCGCTTCCTGAGAATGCCTGTGATCTCACTGCTAAAAAAAAGAAAAAAAAAGGTTTCATTACTTTCTTGGGAGCATTGTACATCGGGCCAGTAGCTAAAAAACTGGTATCTTGCACAGAACCTGTAATAACATATTTTGCTTGATGATGAGTTGCCCCAAAATGATTGTGCTAATCGACTTGGGACCATTTTCAACTAATGTAATATTAATGATTGTACACCATTTGAAATTCAATAAACTTTTATTTCAAAAGCACTTTTGACACTGGAACTGGAAGACCTTTTTAAATCCAATATGCAGAAGAAACATGAATTGAAAAAAATAAATGAGTTCTGTACACAAGTTTGCCCTTCAAAAAATATTTTACACTTTTTCAGACAAAAAAGAAAGGCAAAACCCAGGACCCAGTTTGAATAAAAAAGTGACATCCCATTTCTTTCTGCCACTACAGATATATGGACCAAATTTGCTTTTTTCATCCAGTGTTTTTGGAAGGAAAACAAGCATACAAATGAAAATCATGGCAGGAAAAATTATTGAGCTCATTTGAATTTATCATGCAATTAACTGATTTAATGTTTGATTTATTGACAGGCCTATCTGGCACACCTTATTCTTGACATTAGTGCTACCACCGAGTTGGACTCAGACAAGGTTGCCCTTTGTCACAGATCCTGTTCATAACTTTTATCGATAGGATTTATAGGTGCAGCCAAGGGGATAAGGGGATCCGTTTCGGGGGACTCAGGATCTGGTCTTTGCTTTTTTTTAGAAGATGTGGTCCTGTTGGCTTCATCGGAACACGATGTACAGCAATCGCTGGAGCTGTTCGCGGGACGCTGGGATGAGAACCAGCATGTCCAAATCCGAGACCATGGTCTTCAGCCAGAAAAGGGTGGAGTGCCTCCTCCAGGTCGGTGTCCTCCCGCAAGTGGAGTCCAAGTATCTGGGGGTTTTGTTCGAGAATGAGGGAAAAATGGAGCCAGAGATCAATAGGTGTATTGATGTCTGCTGTACCGGTGTGTTGTGGGGAAGAGCTGAGCTAAAGCTCTACTTACCAGTCGTCCACATTCCTACTCTCATCTATAGTCACAAACTCTGGGTGGTGACCGAAAGAACGAGATCATGGATACAAGCGGCTGAAATGAGTTTCCTCCGTCGGGTGGCGGGGCTCTTCCTTACATATAGGATGAGATGCTCAGTCATCTGGAGGCTCAGATTACAGCTGCTGCTCCTCCACATCAAGAGGAGCCAGTTATGGTGGCTCGGGCATCTAGTCAGGATGCCTCCTGGACACCTCCCTGGTGAGGTGTTCCGGACACGTCCCACCAGGAGGAGGCCCAGGGGAAAACCCAGGACACGCTGGAGAGACTGTGTCTCTCGGCTAACCTGGGAACGTCTTAGGACTCCTCCTGAGGAGCTGGACCAAGTGGCTGGGGAGAGGGAATTCTGGGCATCTCTGCTTAAGCTGCTGCCCCTGCGACCTGACACCGGATAAGCGGAAGATGGATAGATGGATGGATGGGCAGTTGTGTGGGCTTTTTTCTGTTTCAGAGCTACAGCTATTGCTCAGTTATTGTATTCTTTGTTATTTAAAGAAGAATTTTGCCTTCACCATTACAAAAACAAAACATCTTTATTATTCCAAAAAGGCATTCTCATACATTATCAAATATGAATTAAATATGAATCCAAACTAATGACACAGAGCAGGCAGTGTACTGGACAAAAAAACACAACAAAACACTCCACTTCATCAGTTCAGTTGATTTCAGCTTCGGCCCGTCTGCGGTTTGGCTGCCTTTTGCTGCAAACAAAGCAAAGAGTTCGGACGCCGCCGAACAAAACAAGCGGCCATCTGACAGGACAAAATGATGCTTTGAGGAATCACATTTCACACAGAAAATGTCAATAATTTACAGGTCCCCAAATAGAATGATATTTTTATGATATTAAAAAAGGACAATATAAAGAAACAGTTTCTGGACAGGTATAGAGACTAAAATAGATGCTGATGTGCTTAAACATTAATTAAACTTTTTTTCTGCTTAAAACATGAATATTACAGATTTTTGCAGATTTGGATTAGCTTCCTTGAGCCAAGTACCTTTTTTGTTAATGAATTTCTAAAAATCAAAACTTGCTTTACAAGTCAGTTGCTTTTTTGCTTTGAAATTTTGCTTGAGTGAAAATATTTTATACAAATTAACTTTGTAAAGATGGAACCAGAAAGTACAATATGATATTTGGATCAAGCTCGAAACTGATAAATTTCTTAAACAAATTAAGGGCTTTGCTTGGCTTTCTATCATAAAAATATAATTATAATATTGTTTGTATATACATACATATATATGTCACAATTTAAAAAGAAACTGATTACAGTAACTTCCTAAAGTCAGTCAAATCCAGAGTTTTAAAGCAGACATGCAAAAAAAAGTTGTGGTAATATTGCTTCCGTTTTTCTATGATGTTCCTGGGAGAACATTAGCTGAGTATAATGTGACACATGACTGGATATAAATACCTTATAGTCCATCAGTGCAAACATTCAAGACCAGCAGGAATAAAAGCAAACTTGGTACATTCTAGGTTGGGCCGCCTCACTCAGCCATACCCTGTTTTAGGGATTATCGAGATACTGAATAATTTGTCGCTTTGTTTATTAAAAAAGGCGATATAATACACGTACAATGTATCAAAAGATAAAGGCAAATTAAGATCATGTGCAGACTTGACATCAGCAGGGTGGGGTTAAAGGTCAGTATGTCTGTAAAGGTGGTGGTGATGTCATGTGATGGCGGTGTAAACAGAACGCTCCTTCTAAGACAAAAAGCTGCAAAATTAGATTTTTGTTCTTTTTTTTTCCTCTCACTTTGGATTTTCATTCCCAGAGGAAACTTCATCAGGTGATATTTTCTGATTCACATATTTTACTTTCTAAATTCTTGTAATCCACGTTTTATTATTCACAATAAAAAACAACAACAACGTACAGGCTAATATGTGCAGAATAAAATTTTCCAACTTTCCTGTTTCAAACATCACACTCTGAATGAATTTAACTTAAATGCCTGAAGTAATCACTTCGTTTGAATGCCAATGCATTGCTTGTACTTCGGTGTGTTTTCTTAAAGAAAAAGAACAATTCTGAGGCTCACTTTTAAACTTAACGGTTTTAGTGGGTTTTCTGGCTGCTGAGCGACATTTCTCTCCTTCTGGTCCCAAAGCTCCTTGATCAGGAAGTGCTGGTGTGCTGTCACTCTCTTTCTCTCTCTCACAAACACATACACACACACAAAAAATTGGCAAATCATCCCGATACATCGGATGCCACACACACACACACACACACACACATCCACATTCTGTCTCCTGCTGTTTATCAGACACCTGAAGCGTTCTTTGTCAAACTTCTCGACTTCAGGCGTCAACCACAGCAGAATCGTCTGACGCTGCGTCCCTGTCAATAATAACTTATTGTATCACCAATAAATACTCTGCTTTCAGCTTGGAGGGCCTGGCTTACAGCCTCTGCTCTCTGTTATACCTGAGTGGTTACTTTGCACATCAGCTGCTGCTGCTGGTCAGTCGATTCGGTTGCCACAGATTGTGAAGCGGTCGATCTCCAGCAGGTCTTTTTTGGGAGCTCTGTTGCTGGTATCTGGGGCTTCATCTGCCTCCTCTTCATTTGAAGATGAAGCTGGTGGTGGGTCATCAGACTGAGGTTCAGCAGTCAACGAACAGCTAGCTGCTGCTGCAGGTGAATCGTCGGTGGGCGGAGGCGGTAACAGGTCAGCCCGGGGGGCCGGCTGGGTGGTCACAGAGAAGGAAGAAGAGGTTGTAGGTTTGCAGGGGGTGGCAGGATTTAGGTCCATGCTGGAATCACCTGTATGGTAAAAGATGAAGATAAGAGTAAAAATTATGCTTCTCTACAAATGTAACAGGTACTATTTTCAAGACAATTTATTTTCTAGATAAAACGGACAACTCAGTATACTTCTAAGACCAGACTTAAAGCTGTTCTTATTGAACAAGCTTATAGTTAAAAACACACTGTTAGCCAGTTGTTGGATGAGTGGTGGGGTGGGGGAGGGGTAGTTACTGGCAGCCTAAGCTGGTGTGGGGGAATGAAGTCCAGACAGACGGTTCTCCGTAGCTCTGGCTCTCTCATGTCTCATTCTAACGGGACGGGTTGTCCTGAGCTATCTCTGTAGTTATGCTGTTATAGGCTTAAGCCTAGTTTATACTTCTCCATCTACAGAGGTGCGGAGATACACAATACCATTACCCGTTGACACAAGAGCTCTCTGATTGGTACACAACGATGCACGGAGTCCAATTATTATCATTATTTTTTTTTTACAGAGAGCGCAAGTCTGTGATTGGTCAGCCCAACATCAATTCACCAGAATGGTGCTTTATAGTCAAGGTAACTAGTAGTCAACACGAACTTTGGGTACGCAATGCTTTGCTACATAATCACAAGGCCAGCTTCCTAAAATGGTCCCGGAAGTGCTGAGAACAACTAAACAGACCGCTGTGTTTGTTCACTTGTGTTTCAAGAGTATTCTATGACCTGCACTTCAAGTAAAAAGCTTTAGAGCTCAATCAAAACCAGGCTCTCTGTCAGCCATTGCTCCTTGAGTGGAAATGCGCTTACAAGCTGAAGAAAATAAACTCCAGCTGACCAGAGACGTGACTGTAATGACAGGTAGTCCTGCCAGAAAGGTTAGCAACCCCTGCTGTCCTGGTGGGGAATTGCTTCACAACACTGACACACCAAGAGAAGTATAAAACGAAAACGTCTCAATCAGTACGTTTGCCTTTGGGTGCAAAGTTGCTGTCTGAGAAGTATAAACTAGGCTTTAGACTGCTGGAGGACAGATGGAACATTTTTCTTCACTCTTATAATTCCTTCTTCTACAAGTCTCCAATTACATTATTTGCTGTTATTACAACTGTTAATTTTGTGTTTTCTTTTAGCCTTTTTCTCTCCATAGAAGCTACACCTGGTCTTGCATTCTGCTCAGCTGTGATGCCTTGTTAGAAATGATGCTATCAGTAACTGAACGTTCTCTGTGTCCTTTTTTCAACATTTTACGATCTTTAACATAGGAAATACTCTTATGAGCTTTTTCTTTCTTTCTGTGTCTCTGCTCTGTCTGCTTGTACTGAGCCAAGTTCTGGCTCTGCTGGAGGTTTCTTCCTATTAACAGAGAGTTTTTTCCCTTCACTGTTGATATATAACTGTATTCTTATACAGCCATGTTTCTTTCTTGACTGAAATACCAGTCAGTTCAGATACTGACTACATAGACATTTTGCTGGGAGCACAAGTGGATGTTATATCTGCGAAAGCAAGAAATTCCACTCCAGGTTAATAAAAGTGGTGGAAACAAAACCGGCAATCATAAATATTGCTGGGGACATATCCCTGGTTAAAATGAAACTTATGGACATAGCACATCTGATGACTTTGTACAGGTTTCCTGTTGCCAGGCAACCAAGGCAGACCCCAGCAAGTCAGCAACTGTCTACTTGTTTCCAAAAAGGCATACTGTTGCAATTTTTCATGTCTTTGGCTGCTGCTTACATGAAGAAGTTGACATATTAATAAATCCTAGAGCTACACCTGACTGACTTACAATGCCTACTTAACATTCAGGTGTAGACCTTGAAGAATGAGGAACCTGAAGAATCAAATTATAGCTTAAAGATTTACTATTATGTCAAGAGATCAGCTGGCTTAACTTGTGGACAAATAAAAAAAATCTATTTAATCTGTATATGCTTGCTTTTCAACCAACAAGAGGATTTATGTTTGTTCAAACCGACAGTTCATGTCCCTCAGTGACGGTATTTTTACAACTTGGAGGACCACCACCAAAATCAGCTTCAATATAATACAGAAGAAACTCATTCGAACCTATGCAAAAAAAAGAGAATCTTGCAAAAATCATAGGAGGGTGCATATCTCATTATGGAGCACTGTTTTGTTGAGAGGAAACACTGCAAGGGCTATTTCACTCCAAGCGCACTGGGAGTACTATCATTAGGATAATCCATCTCAGAATAAACTGAATAAGTCAAATTTGAAAGAACGGACCAAAACTGCACTGATGATTAACAGGCTTGGCAAGAGGGACCACAGCCTCGCTGCAGGGTTTCTTAGCAAACAAGCCTGAAGTCCTCACAGCACAACCAGCTCTACATACAGTACATTAACTCTACAGAGCTGCAATCCAGCAACACATGCGTGTTTGTCTGAGAGAAGTATTTACATTGTTTTAAATCAAAATAAGATCCATTTTATATTCATAGAAAACACGCTATGGCATCTGTATTTGAGCCCAGTGTGGTCTGCTGCCACCAGATGTCGCTTAAATAAATCAGTCTAACAGCATTGTGCTTTATAGAACAATATTGTAGGTGTTTCAAAATGCGTTATGGATCGAACATTATTCTGAAATTTAAAGGCACATTTTGATGCAAAAATTGTTTTTCGAACGGCAGCAAAAGTTACTTTAGGTTTTGTGTAAAAACACGTAGTGAACTTCAACTGAAGAAGAAGGAGAAAAGTAATGAAGGAATGAGCATTAAATACGAAAAAACAACAACACTATAAATCTGATCATGTGGAAAATGACAGCTATGCTGGGGGAGAAACAGTCGGTTGAGTGAGAGCCAGCATGCGAGGAAAGCTCTAAAAGGTCTTGGTAAGTATTTCGAGTGCTAGCTAGTGTTAGCTCTGTGACGACATATATGCGACTTTGGATCTGTAGGCAATTTTAATTGTAAATTTTTGCAATCAAATAAATCCCAAATCACTTGACAAACAATCTGAAACTCACATTTTGGGTTATCAGAGGTACAACATATGTGGGATTCAGGGCGTCAGATTAAGCGGACCAGAAAATAACTTTTATAGCTCCGTTGACTCCCATTCCTTTTTTTTTTCAGCCTGGGGAGCCATGGGCCGACAGGAAGGGGAGGAGACTTAGGCTCCCCATAAAGAAATTGTGGTATAAACATTTGTGTATAAGTATCTAAGTTTTTTCTAAAGTACTGCTTGATGTGTGATGGCACAATGTGGGTGTTCAATTTGGTTTGTTTAGACTGAATATTAACTGATATTTAAGCAATATCACACGAGAGGGAGTGCTGTTGTGCCAAATATCAGCACTGATGCGATTCGGTCGTAGGCACGAGGCCGCACACCTCGAGTGTGATATTGCTTAAATAATTATCACTTAAAAACTGATAGGTAAAAATTGATGACGACCAGACTTTTGGACCCCGTCTGTCAAAATGACAGACAACAAAAACTTCTAAACAAAATATGGTATAAGCATATATACACAACAGATATATTGACAGGTTATAAATATTTCTGTTGGTCCATTCGCTACATCAAACATTTTGTGTCTTACCATAGCCCTTTGAACTTTTGTTCCTAAATGGACAATCCAGAGCACAGAGCTAGGGATATATAACAATTATATTTTCAGTTCAGAATTTCACAACTAAGATGTGGATATCATGCATATCCATGTTTTAGTACAGATGTAACATTGAGAGTTATAGCTTACAAAATAAAATAATAACTGTCTGTCTTTTTCTTATTTAGATAGAAGTTAGCTCAATATTGGAGTTTTTATTAAATATTCAGTTGTTGATGTGAAATACCGTTCTACTGTTGCATTTTCACAGTTAACAACTTAAAACGGTTTGGATTTCACACAAAAGAGTGAAAAATGTCTAGAAGCTTTCACAATGTTGAGGCAGTACTTTTTAAGGCACAAATGAGATGCAGATCATTTGTTTGGATTTCTGGGGTCTTCCTCTGTTTATGATGATCAGACAAATTACTATTTCAAAACTGAACCTGGCATTTGATGATCTGGCAAAAAGTTAGCACCATGCTGGAAAGTTTCTATCCAAACATGAAAATCTTTCAATCAACTGATTTAGTCTGCTTTTGTTTTAAAATGTAAATCTCATATGATAGAAGTTGAAAATCTAACCTGAACGGTTAGCATGCTGCAGATAGCCAACTGTGCTTCAGACATATTTTTCCTGTCACTGTTATTAAAACCACATCCCAGGTTAATTATGTAGCTTAATTATCTAATGATAACCATTTCCTGAAATTCTTCTTTACTGAAAGTTGACTGAACAAATTTTGGAACTCCAGTATTTTTTGTGTCCAAATTCTGAAGCATACAATATTTCATTGGCTGTTATGAAATATTTCCTCTTCTCCTCTGAGAAGGCATTAACTTTAATGAAAGCTAACCACCGTGGGGATTAAGGAGGCTCACTGCTCATTCACTATCTCAGATCTCTGATCGATAACATGGTGGAACATCACAGAGTTCTGAGGTTGCAGATTATTGTCAATTATCAGAAATTGACCATAATTATGCAGTGATTCAAGTGCAGCCGTTCAGCACAGGAGCATCAGAACATAGCAGCAGGCTTTGTCACCCATGAGACTGAGCTTAGAGAACCAGAGAAAGAAATGGCTAAAATCTGACACAGCTTTTAGGCCGTAAGTTATGTTATCTTTATCTGTGTGGAACCCTTTCATCATTTCCAATTGTTTAAAGAAAGACCTCAAAGTTGGAGACAATGCTTACATGTACAGTAGTGGCCAAAAGTTTAGAGAATGACACATATATTAGTTTTGACAAAGTTTAAAGCTAAACTGCTTTCAGCTCGTTGTTTCAGTTGTTTCTGTGATGTACTGAGATCATTATGTCAGGCTGATTGGGTTAGAATGGCAGAGTCGACATGTTAAAACGAGGGTGATGCTTGAAATCATTGTTATTCCATTTTTAACCATGGTGACCTGCAAAGAAACGCGTGCAGCCATCATTGCGTTAAATTAAATGGCTTCACAGGCAAGGATATTGTGGCTACTAAGATTGCACCTAAATCAACAATTTATAGGATTATCAAGAACTTCAAGGAAAGAGGTTCAATTCTTGTTAGAAAGGCTTCAGGGCGTCCAAGAAAGTTCAGCAAGCACCAGGATCGTCTCCTAAAGAGAATTCAACTGCGGGATCGGAGTGCCACCAGTGCAGAGCTTGCTCAGGAATGGCAGCAGGCAGGTGTGAGCGCATCTGCACCCACAGTGAGGCAAAGACTTTTTGAAGATGGCCTGGTGTCAAGAAGGACAGCAAAGAAGCCACTTCTCTCCAAATAAAACATCAGGGACAGATTGATCTTCTGCAGAAAGTTTGGTGAATGGACTGCTGAGGACTGGGGCAAAGTCAGATTCTCCCATGATGCCCCTTTCTGATTGTTTGGGGCATCTAGAAAAAGGCTTGTCCGGAGAAGAAAAGGTTAGTGCTACCATCAGTCCTGTTTCTTGCCAACAGTAAAGCATCCTGAGACCATTCATGTGTGGGGTTGCTTCTCATTCAAGGGAGTGGGCTCACTTACAATTTTACCCAAAAACACAGCCATGAATAAAGAATGGTACCAAAACACCCCCCAACCGCAACTTCTTTCAGCAATCCAGTTTGGTGAAGAACAATGCATTTTCTACCACGATGGAGCACCGTGCCATAAGGCAAAAGTGATAACTAAGTAGCTCGGGGACCAAAAACATTGAAATTTTGGGTCCATGGCCTGGAAACTCCCCAGATCTTAATCCCATTGAGAACTTGTGGTCAATCCTCAACAAAAACCCACTAATTCTGACAAACTCCAACAAGTGATTATGAAAGAATGGGTTGCTATCAGTCAGGATTTGGCCCAGAAGTTGATTGAGAGCATTTGCAGAGGTCCTGAAAAAGAAGGACCAACACTGCAAATACTGACTCTTTGCATAAATGTCATGTAATTGTCGATAAAAGCCTTTGAAACGTATGAAGTGCTTGTAATTATGTTTCAGTAAATCACAGAAACAACTGAAACAAAGATCTGAAAGATCTCAAAACCTTTGGCCACAACTGTAGATTGTTACTGTCCAAATGAATTCTTTTTTTCAATGTGTACTTTTAAACTTGGTTTACCTGATGGTTTAGTACATCTACGTGATTCGGCTTTGCTGGGGCTCTTTGCAGAGGAGGATGGAGCGGTCGGTGGCTTCTCAAACAGTTTGTCCTCCATGTTGGCTCTCTTCACGTAAACACAAGACTTCCCCAGAAGAACTATACTGTTTAAAACTTTCAGTGTAACCATCCTGCAATTAGAGAAGCAATGAAGCGAACAATATTAGAACTTTTGAATATTTTTACTGGAAAGAAAAAATAAATTCTGAACCCATCCAAATCCTCAATAAATGCATTGAGCAAAATAACAGCTGGATGTCCCATAATTTCCTCCAAATGAACAAAAACAAAACTGAAGTGCTATCCTCGGACCCAAAAAAGATTGATTAAAAATCAGTACACAGCTCCAGTTGGTCCAACTACAAACTACCGACCAGGCCAGAAATCTATGCAATACTGGACTTGGACCAGACTCTCCAAGGTCACATAAAGGCAATAACAAGATCAGCTTGTTATCACCTGAGGAACATTTCTAGGATTAAAGGACTGATGATGCAAGGAGAACTAGAAAGACTCATCCATGCATTTATTCCTAGCTGCCTTGACTACTGTAACTTTATCTTCAAAGGTCTACTTAAAAAAAAAAAAATAAAAAAAATAAACCAGACTGCTGCAGCTGATCCAGAACGCTGCTGCTCGTGTTCTCACCAGAACTAGCAAAGTAGAGCACATCACCCCAGTTCTAAAGTCAGATTTCCAACTGCTTTTACTAGTCTATAAATCATTGAATGGGTTAGCACAAGATTACATTAAAGATTTGTTATTGCGGTACAAACCATCCAGGTCACTCAGGTCATCCAGCTCTAGTCTAATGCCCATCCCTAGAACCAGAACCAAGCATGGAGAAGCAACTTTGAGGTTCTATGCTCCCCACGTCTGGAACAAACTACCGGATGAATGCAAAGCTGCAGAGTCCCTGGACTCTTTTAAATCAAAAATTAAAACGTATCTGTTCAGATTTGCTTATGACTAATTGATAGGACTTTTGCGTTCATTCTTTTCGTTTTACCGTTATTGCTTTTGTGAATCGCTCTGTTTTTAATTTACATAATTTTACATTCATTTTCATTAATGCAGCAATCACTAATTGTTTTAATTACTGTTTTTACTAAATGTTCTAACTGATTATTGTGTTTCATCAGTTTTTAATTTGACATACAATTTTATATTATATTCTCTGTTTTAATTTTCAAATTTTTGTAATCATGTAAAGCACGTTGAATTTCCTTACGTGTTAAAAGTGAGATATTGCCTTGTCTTACCTTGATGGAATGGTTTTCTTGTGTGCCCTAAATCACACGATACATTGGCCCATTCATCCTTAATATGGATCAGTTGTCATTTCCACTTTGTGGAAAAGCAGCCCAAACGAATAATGTTTTCATCCCCATGTGTCATGTCATGAGTCCGTATGTCTGTTTGTGGATACAACTTAGTATTCTTCCCCCTCTAAATACATTGAAAAGGCATGTATAACCAAACGTTATATTTTAGTCTCATCTGATCACATGAAAGTCTCCCAATCCTCCTCTGGATCATCTAGATGGTATCTGGCAAACTTCAGGAAGGTTCTTGTATATTTGTAGGTGCTATACTTTTCTTCTGCACCATTACACAAATTAATCCTTTGAAAAAAAATAAAAAAATCATACAATGTGATTTTAATTTTTTTGCTCCACTGTAACTAAACCAACAATTATTTCAAACTGAGAAACACCCGACTATAGTTCTTTCTAAAAATAGAGCCAAACAATTGTATGCAGTCACCACCGTTCAAGTCTCATCACTCACACCAGAATGTTGATGTTCAGTATCCTCCTTTTTGCAGAGCCGAGACGCTGACACTGATGAGTAGAAGACGGACACATTTGGGTCTATGGAGCAACGCTCTTGGTGACAGGCCATTTGGAACCGAGATCGTGTCAGCTAAATCTTTGCGAAGGCACAGCAATATGCTGAAACAAGGGCTATTTTTAAACCAGAGGAAAGGGAAGGCAGAGATGACAACATTGTGTTCCTGTCCCTGAGGTGAATTCTTCAATGGAAAGTCCACAGTGGGAAGCAAGCTACGGTGTTGATGGTTATATAACCACAGATTTTTTCTTCTTTAGTTGAAAGTGTCAGAATGCTTTTATGAAGCTCAGAGAGCAGGTCAAGAGTATCTAGATCAATTCCAGATTGTTATATATTTTTTTTATCTTTAAAGCTTTTTCTTAAATTACAGCAACGCAAGGCAACTTTTATCACAATATTGTGTGCTAACAACTAAAAGCTAAAAACACAGAAAAGTTCTCATTTTAGGCTTGGCGATGTGGAATGTTTTTTTGTTTTTTTTCGGAATAATAATTTCCATATCAGACAATATCAATATAAAACAAATCACGGGGTCCTTGTACTGTAAACTGCAAACGAAACTGAAACTTCCTAAGATTAGACGTGTTCCTGCCGCTGTCCTTGTACTTTACGTCACACAGGATGCAGTGGGCGTAAACTCCATCGTATTTAGTGAAGTGTAGCCAAACTTAACAGCACTTTCTCTCTGCCATCCTACCGTTTTGGAAAAAATAAAAGACATGGATATGGATAAAAAAAATTAATCATTTTTTAAGGCAAATTTGATTTTTGATGTTGATATTTTTCTCCCTTTTTTTTTATTAAAACTGCATTCCAAATGACAGAAAATGTTTTTTTTTTTTTTTTTTTAAACTTGCTTATATTTCAATCATCACTTCTCAGAGCTGACCTGGATTTTAAGTCCAAAAACATGCACATTGCAAAACAAGATGGATGGCCTTGGGCGGGCTGACATCACTTTGAAGTATGGAAAACCCAAGTGGTGCATTGGTGATTTTTGTTTTTTTTAATTTTCACAATAAACCAAAAATTCAAACTCCATAAACAGAAAAGAAAAATAGAATCAATATTTTGCCCCAAACCAGCAATGGGTATATAATGTGCAATGTAAAAGCAGCAACAAAAATTAGAAAAACAAAACTAAAGGCTTACCCCAGATAAAAGAGGAACACACAAGTGTATGAGAGAGCTCCCTGAACCTTCAGAGAGCTCATCACCACTCGGATTAGCTGCAAGCAAACAGTAAAGCATTTCAGTGTCTTTTTCTAATCCAAACACCAATAAATCTAACACCAGTGACTATCTAGTTTTAGAATGTTGCCGTAAAGGGTTAATCTAAGATTTTTCTTTTGTTTATAGTAGATGTACGGTGACAGGCTCACCAGAACAGCCAACGGCAGAGGGATGAAGCCCATCCTCCGGGCCACTGAGTCACTATAATCAGTGTAGGCCTGCAGTGACAGAAAAAAGGTTACAGCTCTTTACATGAGAATCTGGTCACCACATCAGCTTTATGATTTAACAGAATAATTACGATAGTTTGAAAAAAACAAACAGAAAATTCATACGTTTTTCTGTCGACTGCTAACAAGATCGAAGGCCAAACTGGCTCTGTATTCACTGTAAACCTGGAGGTTATAAAGCATCTTTAGAAACTTTGTTTAATAAGCGATGTTGAATTATAGTGCTGGCAGCTTAGTTCTTACATCAGCCGTGATGTCGTTAAACTTTGTGATGAATGCATGTTTGATGATATCAACGGCAACTTCAGACATGACGACCATAAAAACATCAGGGAACAACATCCATAGGTGGTCTGAGGAGACAAGATGTGTTTTGTGTAGCAGTGGGTTAGAGCAAATTGTGAATTCAAAATGAGAACTGCTCTTATTTAAGGTGGTAAAACTATAGCTGTCAGTCAACATCTGTCATCGACACGGTGTTTGTGTTTAAGACTGGCTGGAGAAGCTTAGTGTCAGAAAGCTGTCAAACAATAACGCCCAGCTCTCATTTCTTGACTACACTGCCTTGTTGACTGAGGACTCTGGGAAAAACTCCCCAAAGTACTACAGTGGGTCAGCAGGATGAGAGAGAAAGGAATTTCTCAGCAGAACTGTCAGATTTTTGCTAAAGGCAAGCACTAACCTCAGTTCTGGGACAGATATACTGGTAATTAGACAGGAATGGTGCATTTTTTGTTTATGTTTATTGGAATTTAAATGTTAACGAAGCATCAGTTTACAGGAATCAGAAAAAATTACCTGGGTTCCATGAGAACTGCTCCATATTCCTGAGACAGACGATAAGTAGTAGAACATAGCTGGTAAACCGTTCTTTTATATCTGCAAGATAAAATAAAAACTGCTAACTGAGTAGCAAAAATTTAAACAAGGGTTAACAAAATCTTTTAGGTTAAAATTAATTTAGGTGTTACTTGTATCCTTTTTAGTGGATGTTGTATTTAAACCATTTTGTTTTAGTGAGGATACCTTGATTGAGCAAATCAATTCATGTGCCATCATTTTTTCCAGCTAAATAGAAACAAAACTGAAGTAATTGTCTTTGGTCCAAAAGAAGAAAGATTAAGAGTGAGCACACATCTTCAGTTTATACAGCTAGAAAATATTGATTAGACCAGAAATGTAGGTGTAGTAATGGACTCAGATTTAAGCCTCCAGAGTCACATAAAAACCAATAAAAAAGTTGGCCTTCTACCACCTGAAAAACATTTGTAGGATTATAGGACTACATTCTCAAATGGACCTTGAAAAACTCATCCATGTGTTTATCTTAAGTCTGATTGATTACTGCAACAGTGTCCTCACAGTTCTGCCTAAAAAGTCAATCAAACAGCTGCAGCTGATACAGAACACTGCTGCTGCTCACATCCTCACTAGAACCAGGACAGTAGAGCACATTACCCCAGTTCTAAAGTCCTTACACTGGCTTCCTTCTAAATACTCCTACTAGTCATTGAATATCTTTGCACAAAAATATGTTATTTAAATTGTTACTATACCAATCCTCCAGACCACTCAGCTCTTCCATCTCTAATCTACTAGAATCAGAACCAAACATGGAGAAACAGCTTTCAGTTTTTATGTTCCCATGATCTGGAACAAATTTCCTAACAACCACAAAGCTGCTGAACTACTGAGTTCCTTTAAATCAAAACATCTGCTTAGAGGTACATTTGAGTGATTATTAAAAGCTGGAATGTCAAATGTTTCAATGTGTCATATGTTTTTTTTCTCTTATGTTGTAAATCATGCTTTTATTAAAGAGAAGAATGGAACAGAACAATGCTTTATTGTCTTACAATAGGAAATCCGGCTGTAACAGCAGAAAAGGAGGAAAATACAAAGATTAATTGGTGCTGTGGTGAGAACAAAAACCAGACTGAAAAATGAAAAATAAGCAGTTGGTCACTGTTAAGAAACCATTTGACAGTTGAAACACAGCTTTTTCAATAATCTTTCTGTCAAACGGGAGAATAGAGATTGGCCTTTGTTTCTGCATTAATGTTTTGTCCAGGTTGTTCTTCTTTAGTACTGGTTTGATAACCGTTGAATCAATTCAGAACCAATGATGGGGAAAACTTTAAGAGAAACTGTAAGTTAGATATCAAGGAAGCAAGAAGCACTTGGTTAATGATTTCATCAAGGTTTGATTGGTTTAGTTTTTGGAATTCAGACATTTTCTCACCATAGCTGTTGAACAGGGATGGCTTTGGTAGCGAGTTTGGTGCTGCTGTACAAATTGACCTTCAAAATGTCAATCTTTTTCAGTAAAAAAGCTGACAGATTCACCAAACGCCCTGATGGAATTTAGTTCAGGTGCTACTGTCACTGGAGGATTAGTTAGTCTCTCCACTGTTGCAAATAGTCAGTTCATTGTTAGTGTTTCTAATAATGATTTCAGAAAAGAACGATTACATTGTATCTTTTAAAGTTAAATTCTATCTGTTCAGTCCATCTTTGTAGATCTCACAGTAAACCTGGAGTGGAGTTTTCCTCCCTTTTCTCACACTGTACTGCTGACATTCACAAGGCTACCAGTAGCATCCAATCAGTCCAGACTCCTTATTTGTATAAAATGAAAGTTGGAGGAATCCTCATTGATGAGAAGAGAATTTCTCAACAGCTACCCATGCTGCATTCAAGTATAGCTGGGAAACTAGGCTGTCAAAACATAAAAAAAACTCCAAAGTGATTCCAGCATGTTTTAACATGGGTCAAGTATTATTTAAATACAGACGTGGACAAAATTGTTGGTACCCTTCATTAAATCAAAGAAAAACTCTTAATGGTCACAGAAATAATTTTAATCTGACAAAAGTAATAATAAATAAAAATTATATAAATGTTGACCAATGAAAGTCAGACATTGCTTTTGATCCATGCTTCAACAGAATTATTTAAAAAATAAATGCATGAAACAGGCCTGGACAAAAACCCCTAGAAAGAATGAAAATAATGTGACCAAAGGGACATGTTAGTCCAAGGTATGTCCACTAATCAGCATCCCAGGTGTCTACAATCCTGTAATCACTCAATGGGCCTATATATAGGACTCCAGGTAGTCACTGTGTTGTTTGGTGACGTGGTGTGTACCACACTCAATATAAACCAGAGGAAGCAAAGGAAAGAGTTGTCTCAGGAGATGAGAAAGAAAATCATAGACAAGCATGTTAACTGTAAAGGCTATAAGACCATCTCCAAGCAGCTAGATGTTTCTGTGACTACAGCTGCACATGTCATTCAGTAATGTACGATCCATGGGACTGTAGCCAACCTCCCTGGACGTGGCTGCAGGAGGAAAATTGATGACAGATCAAAGAGACGGATAATCCAAATGGTAACAAAAGAGCCTAGAAAGACTTCAAAATAGATCCAAGCTGAACTTTATGCTCAAGGAACATCAGTGTCAGATCGGAACATCCTTCGCTGTTTGAGCCAGAGGACAAATCATAAAAAAAAACAGACTGGAGTATGCCAAACTACATGCTGACGAGCCACAAAGCTTCTGGGAGAATGTCCTGTGGACAGATGAGACAAAAATTTAACTTTTTGCCAAGGCACATCAGCTCTATGTTCACAGACGGAAAAATGAAGCATATGTAGAAAAGAACACGGTCCCTACTGTGAAACATGGGGGAGGCTCGGTTATGTTCTGGGGCTGATTTGCTGCATCTGACACAGGGTGTCTTGAATCTGTGCAGGGTACAATGAAATCTCAAGACTATCAGGGGATTCTAGAGAGAAATGTGCTGGCCAGTGTCAGAAAGCATGGTCTCAGTCGCAGATCACGGGTCTTACAACAGGAAAATGACCCAAAACACACAGCTAAAAACACCCAAGAAGGGCTAAGAGGAAAACACTGGCCTTCTATGAGCCCTGATCTCAATCCTATTGAGCATCTTTGGAAGGAGCTGAAACGTGCTGTCTGGAAAAGGCGCCCTTCAAACCGGAAACAACTAGAACAATTTGCTCATGAGGAGTGGGCCAAAATACCTGCTGAGAGGTGCAGAAGTCTCATTGACAGTTACAGGAATCATTTGATTGCAGTGATTGCCTCAAAAGGTTGTGCAACCAAATATTAAGTTGTGGGTACCATCATTTTTGTCCAGGCCTGTTTCATGCATTTATTTTTTAAATAATTCCGTTCAAGCATGGATGAAAAGCAATGTCTGACTTTCATTGGTCAACATTTATATAATTTTTATTTATTATTACTTTTGTCAGATTAAAATTATTTCTGTGACCATTAAGAGTTTTTCTTTGATTTAATGAAGGGTACCAACAATTTTGTCCACGTCTGTATTTCTAAAAAAAAAAACATGTCCAAAAACAATACCTTCAGGTTAACTGATTACTCTAAATTGTCCTTAGGTGTGAGTGTGTGCATGGTTGTTTGTCCTGTCTGTCTCTATGAGGCCCTGTGATGGACTGGCAACCTGTCCAGGGTGTACCCCGCCTCTCACCCGTTGACAGCTGGAGATAGGCACCAGCCCCCCCGCGACCCATTGAGGATTAAGCGGTTCAGAAAATGGATGGATGGATAAACAAACTGATTGAAGTGGTTATATTTTGTTATAGTTTGGCTATGTACTATTGTGCTATATTATTTATTTCAATAACATTAAATCGAATTAGTCAGTTTGGTACTTACAACATTATGAAATTACAGAACAACTGAAAATAAATTTGATTTCTTGAATTCAGGAAAAAAGGCCCTTTGTTTAATGCTGATCAACAAAAAAAATCATATCCATATTTTGTATTTATTCTTCTTGATTAAAGTGTACTAAAAACATACCAAACCAGGACTTTTGTGTACGATTGAACCCATAATAAATATTATATGCTAAATGAAAATAGTCTCGAAAATAATCTGTACAGGTAATGTGGGAAAATGGAAGATCAGAACCCTATCACTGTTTTAGGATCGCTTATATAGACTATTTTATGGAAAACATGTTAGGAATGACAGAGGTCAATAAAAATGACATTCAGTGAGAAGAAGAAAAACTTACCGCTGTTAGACATTTGGAATAAATTGTTCTTCTCAAATTTCTTGAAGACGCTTCCCTTGATCTCCACAAACTGTAATTCATATAACACACGTTATTAAATCTTTACTGTATAAAAATATGTCAATATACAAATACTTTTAGTGCAATCTTATATGTTAGCATTCCCTCTGAATATGCAAGTGCCTGCTTGGACAAATATTCTTAGTAGCTGTGTGTCTGTGTGTGTACGTACGTTGTTGGACATCATGATGGTAAGCAGAGACTTGTTGTGTGAGTTGAAGGCAACATTAAGAGTGGAGGCCTGCACCATGATGAGGATGGAATGAAGAACTGAGGAGGAAAGGCTCAGGAAAAACCTCTCTTTAAAAATGAAACAAAATCACACACTAATTAATAACTCAATTAATGACTTCTAAACTAACCTTTACAGTTAACATGCTTGTCTATGATTTTCTTTCTCATCTCCTGAGACAACTCTTTCCTTTGCTTCCTCTGGTTTATATTGAGTGTGGTACACACCACGTCACCAAACAACACAGTGACTACCTGGAGTCCTATATATAGGCCCACTGAGTGATTACAGGATTGTAGACACCTGGGATGCTGATTAGTGGACATACCTTGGACTAACATGTCCCTTTGGTCACATTATTTTCATTCTTTCTAGGGGTTTTTGTCCAGGCCTGTTTCATGCATTTATTTTTTAAATAACTCCGTTCAAGCATGGATGAAAAGCAATGTCTGACTTTCATTGGTCAACATTTATATAATTTGTATTTATTATTACTTTTGTCAGATTAAAATTATTTCTGTGACCATTAAGAGTTTTTCTTTGATTAATAACTAATTAATAACTAAATTAATGACTTCTAAACTAACCATGTAGCTGGAAAAGTGAAATGCTTCAAAAGTATCTGCTGACAGCTCAGATGCTAAAGTCAAAGACAAAAACAAATGTTATTTCGATTTTGTCCTAAATTTGATGCACCGTTTTTGAAAAAGTGATATATAAATTTAAAGTAAATATGTATTGATACTATAGAATATATTTACTCAAGTTTATCTCCATGTTTATCAGTTTTGCTTTAAACAAATAAAAAATAAAAAGGGTAATGTCTAAAGAGTCTGGGCTTAACATACAGATACAATGGAAGGATACAGACATAAAAGACAGCCATTAAGAAGTGAGGGATGACTCCTATATTGTCTCTTTTCCGTTCCTTGGGTTCTGTGGCCGTCCAATACAGAGCATCCAGGATGTCTTGTCCAAAAGACGAGAAGAGGCGATCTGCAACCTTACAAAGGAAACACAGGGTGGATGCAAGAGGATTTAAGAGTTATTAAAGTCTCAAGTATTCAATTGTTTCATATTTCATCTTCTAAAAACATATTTTTGTTTGTGAACTACCGGGAGCAGACGTTCTAGAAAATCTGGGCCTTTCTCAACCAGGTTCATATTATTTTCAACTCCTTACAGTGACGCAGATGGTCAGAAATCCAAAAGTCTGATCTTTTTTGATCAGTGAATTGGTCAAATGTAAAGCCTAGTTTATGCTTCTCCGACCGCAAATTTGCACTCAGACGTATTGACGGAGACGTTTTCCGTTTATAGTACTCCGCTCTTCCACTCTATTCTCTATGGTTTTTTTCAGCGTCTCTTGACCAGGACAGCAGGGGCTGCTAAGTTTTCATGGCGTCTCTGCCTACTATTACACAGCGCCGTTTTTTCTAGGCTTGTGAACGCATTTCTTCCTCAAGGAGCAATGAACGACAGAAAGTAAGTTTTGATTAAGCTGTAAAGCTTTTTACTAGAATTGCAGCTCATAGAATCCTCTAGAAACACATGGAAACAAACACAGCTGCCCTTGTTGTTGTTTTCCTACACCTCCTTGTGTTCAAAATCGCCAAAAGAACAGATTAGATCAATTATCCTTTCAATTTAAGCATGTAGTGGCGAAACACTGCATTAACTACTGATTACAGTGACTATAGAGCCCCGTTCTCGTGAAGCGATCTCTGGCTGTTGCTGAAACCGACCAATCAGATGCATACACTCTCCCTCGACGGAGACGGTTAGTTAAAAAATGGGGCTCTACTCCGTGCGTCCTTGCTTATGTGTCGGAGAGCCCTTGCGTTGACGGATAATGGCGTTGCATCAATCCGTCTCCGTCAAAACGGAGAAGAATAAACTAGGCTTAAGCCTGATCAGTTTCCCCTTCGTCCACTATTTGTTTGACACTTCTACTAAGGGAGGAGGACTAGGATAGATAATTTTTAAAGGGTTAAAAGTAAAAATGTATTTAAACACAAACAACATTTTTTTTAGAACCAAATTATGTTCAGTAAGTTTAGCCAGGAGTGAAAAAGATTTTTCAGCTTTTGAAACAAACTTTACCCTTATCAAACATAATTAGCTCAAACAGAGGAAATATTTGTTGAAAACCCCCACAAAAACTGTAATAAAACAACAACAAACAAAAAAACTATTATTCAAGCTCATTTATGCTTTTATGATGTCACCAACATATAATGGGAGAGAAAGCAAGAGAAGGTTTATCCAGTGAATGAGGTGACAAAGCACCTTGCACTAGTGGTGTAACGGTACACAAAAATCATGGTTCAGTTTTTTTTCAGTACACTTTAAACCAAGAAAAATAAATATAAATGTGCAGATGACTTTGTTTTTGTTGTTTTTTACTTTGATCAGATTAAACAAATACGCTTTTTTATATTGTCTGTTACTTTTGTTTATAGACAGTGAAAAATATATTTTTTTATTTACCTGACAGTTTCTGAAGAAGGTAAGAGTGTAGGCCGAAACTGTCAGATAAAAAACAAGCCATTTTTTCTACTATGTGTATAAAGAAAAGGAACTGAAAATATAGGAAGGGACACAGAATAAACCTACTAGAGATAAATAACTTTTTACCCTGAATTCCTTTCTTTCATTTACTGGGATAATTTAATTTGTAATGTTCTATAACTTAAACTATAAATATGTAAGTCACCTCCAAATTCTCATGACTTGTTTTTGGCCCCCTGGAGATACAAAAAAAAAACAAAAACCCTCCATAACATTTTGAGTTATATTGCGAAAGAAAAAACTAACAGACAACTCCTGACAAAACTTAACCTCCTTGGCAGAGGTAGAACGCTTAAAGTATATAACTGGGGACCTGATTGGATTTTTCTGAATAAATAAAATAATACAGGCAGATATGGCCAGAGTAGAAAACAATATAACCACTTGAAAACAGTGTTAATGTTTCAAAATATCTAAATAATACTCTCCCCATATTTGAGAATAAAACATGTTTAAAAACAGGGTCTCCCAGCTGTACTTGAATGCAGCACAGCCTGCTGTAGGGAAACTCCCACCATTAATGTTTCCAAATAGCCGTCTGTGATCCTGTGTTGTTTTGGTGTCACGCTTTTAAAGTTGCCCCGCAGCACATTGCACTGCGCTCAGAGTTCCACACAAACATTCTGCATGTGTTCAGGTAGAAAACAGCTGGATTGGTTCCATACACGTAGGGACGTGAACTAACAGGGACGGACCGAAAAATACAAAAATACATGTACAAGCAGTGAATGGAGAAACATCACAAATCTTTGGTTTAGTGTATGCAGTGTAGGGTACCTCCAACATGTTGTAGATGATGTAGAGCTTGATGACAGACTGTCCTCTGATCAGGTGGTACATCATGGAGTAATCCACGTAGTGCATCATGGAGAAGCTCAGCACCAGGATCAGGCCCTTCAGCATATCACAGACTTGTGCTGGCTGCAGCAGCCGTGACCCACTGTTCACACAGACAGAGGAACGCACTTAGGAAACTCTTCATCCCATCTTCCTCACCAACACAGAGGGTTATTTAATGCGGTGATGCATGCTCTCTCTGTATCTTCCAGTATCAAACATGCATGAATGTGTTCACAACAAGATGCATTGTGAGCTGACAAATGCACATTTTGACATGAGGACATTTCCAACCATTTGACGAATCGTGCAAACGTTCTTTAACCCCATCCTGACGCTTTACAGAGAGGCTGAGGATGCAAAAACAGGAAGGAAGAGACAACAGACATCTGCCAGCCTCACATGTTACTGCAGGTAACTCAGGGTGAAAATCTATGATTTTAATCTCTTGATACCGAGATAAAACCTGAGAAATATTTCATTTCTGTTCGAAATGAGATAAAACACCAGGCGGAGCAGCAACAGATGATATCAATGAAAGCACAATATTAAATATTAAAGATATTATCTCTTTTATAACATTTATCTTTAAAAGCCAGCTGTCCTTCTAATGTGACTGTTTTTGAATTGTGTTTTCTGTTTAAACCATGCTGCTCTTATCTACCAAACAGACCAGCGCCTGAGCTTGCTTTTTATTAACCGTTTCAGTTATAATGTAAAAATGGAATCAACGTTTTGGCCAAAAATGTCTAAAACAGAATACAAACAGGCGTCCGCTGTCATTCCCAACAGCAACATCAAGGCACGTCTTTTCAGGGTAATAATATGTGTCAAACATGCAGCTTATTTTATTAATATCTATGGTCGGCGGCGGCAGCTCTGGAGTACGTTACGAGAAGAGCTGACAAATCCATAGGAGCGCTTATTTAGTTACTATGACGGGGCGACTGGAAAGAGCTGGGGGAGATTAATTTGAACACTTTCTGCATATTTTCCATGTCAGCTGTGTTTTGTCTGAATCTGTGCAGAACCACTGTAGAGAACTTATTTTATTCCTTTTGAAGACCACAAGCTCATTGGTGATGACCAGTTTATTATAGTTACTACTTTATCACAGAGAAATAGAAATATACCTTGAAAGAACTGAGGGTGCCAAGCTATCCCGCTGCTGGTTGGTGCATTAAGTTCTTCTGAAGTTAAACGTATTTTCTTTTCTTTCATTTTTTTTTTTTTGCTAAATAACAGAAAGCACCATATTGAACCACCCAATAAGATGGAAGCTTAGGAACTACTCTTACTGCTATAGTTGCCCCCACTGACTTAAGTAGCAGCTGATAATTTTTAAAAAAGATATGGAAAAAGATGATTAAGGCTGAATTACAGCACATCTGAGCCATTGCATGAGCCGACACCCGAGCGACGACAGTATCACTCTATTACGGTCTTCACTCAATGCACTGAAGGCGAAGCAGCAGCTGAAAATCGGGGCTGTTTTCATTACATCCGAAAAGACAATAATTATCCTTAAGCTAGATAAAAGGTCATAAAGGGATCCAATATCGGTTTTCTATCAAACAGTTTCATAAATCTTGCAAAAAGGGGAAAGATGTTTTTGTTGTAATGTAGATTTCTGGTGCTATACCACCATCTAGTTTTCGAATGCGATATTGAGCTTTAACAGCATGCATTACTTCTGATTACTATCCAAACTTTTCTTGAGAACCACGCTCAGTTTTTTGCTTTGCCACTACAGAGAAACTTCTTAATCCTGATTAAATCTGGCTTCTGTAAAACTAAGAACCTACACACAAGCCTCAGATGGGATCACATAAAGAAGCAAAGCAAGATTAAATTTATTTAGCAAACATAGCATTTTTTGAGTGTTTTCCTGTCAATGTGCATGTTTTTAATGAAAGTCCTCCTTCAAAGCCGTTTCCTGGTATTCTACATGGCCCCAGTAAAAGATCATAATTAAAACTGCACATATTTTAGGAACAATTGGCACCTGTAAAATACTTGGGAGCGGTTTATGAAGAGGAATGAATGGACTGAAACTTTCAGCTTTCATTGTTAAAGGTATATAATTATGATTCCTAAATAAATTGTTAGAAAAATGTATTGTCTGACCAACGGATATAATAAAGATAATTTTGGAGTAACAAAAATATTTCCTGCAGAACTCGGAACACCCTACCTCTCAAACCACCAGATACTGAAGCTACTATCGGCATTATTCAAGAAGGAGGAAAAACAAACACTTGTGTCCATAGATATTATTGTAATACTTAATTTCAGATTTTATTTATTTAATTACTTTTTAAATTATGTAACTGACTAATTCTGTAAAGAGACAAAATGATTAAATTTGTTCTACACAATATTACAGTTTTATTTTAATCTAGAGATGCAACAATACAATATTTATTGGGGACAAAAAAAATGATATTTCTATTTTATATTTAATCTGGGCACACGTTGAATTAGAAAACAATCTTACTTTATTCTATTCTGTCACATTTTCAAACTTGGACAGACGCCATACTGTTTCTGGACTGAAAACGGGTTTTTTTACCCCCCATTTACACCGGCCATGTGAACACCGCAGCACGGTTTTAGGAGCACAAATCCACACTGGGAGCGTTTCAAACGTGGTTTGGTCCAGGTAGGTGAAGGCAGAGAGACTGCAAGTTTCAAACACCCAAACCCAACCTCACAGTACCTTGACCAAAATGAATGTGATATTGTTAAAGCTTTTTAATGTCCTTATAGTGTTATTTTTGTGGGTCTGTAAGTCCGTGTATAATTTAAATAAAACAATACTTATGATTGACAATTTTATCCCCATGAGTTTTCAAACTTAATTTTAAAAACTTGTTTTTTTAAACAACGCAGAACTAACATTTATTTATGCTACCTGCTCAATTGTCATTTAATCAGTAGAACTTAATTAAATTACTCTATTGAACTACAGTCAGAGTTTGTCTCCAGCTGCAGCATTTTTCACACAGGGTGATTATGACTCGCAAACACATTCAGGGCATGATTAGAACCTTGTGCATGCATACATTTAAGCAGGTCATATTTAATGTTGTAATTCTGCACTGCCATGAGAAAAACTTTCATTGTCCATGCTGATTTTTTTTTTATAAAGACAATGGTTTCCTCAAAGCAACTGAGGCATTTGGTAAGGATGTAATGTTTACATGGTTAAGCAATTGCAATAATGGGTTTTCCTGTTTAGCCTTGTTAACTGTTGGAGCTTGACGTGTTTTAGAAGCCTGTGGTGTCAAAGATAGAACACAATGCCATCTTTAGTGCCACGGTGTGGCAAGATGGGCCTAAAACGCACAGATTTTTATTTGCTGTGGTGACAGAGGTGCTGCTGTAAAGGGGGGGGGGTCAGACCTCAAATAAAATTGGAAATGGGCATGGTCCATAAAAATGCTAATGTATGTCAGTTTTAGTATTCAGGTAGTCCAGCTGCAGAGCCTGAGAAAGTTCTTCATTCTCAGCACACAATCCCAAAACTGCTGTTCAAAGCAGGGCTCACCTGCTACATTCTATAGCACCATCCTTCTAGACCAGATACATTTGATGTGAGAGCAGTCCCTTTTGAGCTGCATTTGTAAGCAGCTAGGGCTGGTTCTACTTCACCACAAGATGAACCAGGAAGCTAAAATTAAGAGTAAAAAAAAAGAAGGGAAGATTTTGAATAGTAAATAGGCCCTTTGTTGCTGTACAGTAGTTGAGGATACACCAACAGTGGAGGTAAATTCACACTCTGCTTTTCTCCGTCAGAACTTCTGAAGATTAAAACTACAGACAACAAACAAAATCCATTCAGTAATAGGTTTATCACCAACACTGAACACGGGGATGAAAACGGCCAAACATGCTCGGCAGAAATTCACTAGAGCGGACAAATAAAACCTAACTTAAAGACCAGAACATGGTGTGTAGACCAAGGCTGTATCGTTACAAACAGCATGGAGGTGAATGGAGACTGATGACTTGAAACAGGGGCCAGCTGGGGATAGTAATGATGTTCATTTATTGATTATAGGCTAGGGGGAGCATACCTGCTTCTTTTGCAGTAGGGGCATGTGCGTGCCCTGCAGGAGAAGGAAAATAAGGGGAGAGACAGGTAGAGAGTGCAGGGCTACATTTATCCACATGTTTGTGTAAAAGCTGGACTGTTAACTACTGTACCTCTCAACCAACTGCTCTTTCCTATACAGCTTGTCATAGCTTTTGAAAGAAGGCATTTTTTTATTAGTGGATTTGCTTGGTCTTTTCTGGAAGACCAATTGTTTCAAAAAACTGCTAGAACCGCTCCTAATAATTCAAGTGAGAGTCTTACAGCTTATGTTGTTTTGTATGAATCAGTAATTCCTAACAACTTGACAAGCAGTCGAAGATTAAGAGAAATATCTGCAAGATGAAAACTTTGCATTTAGTAATTTATGCCTGCATTATATCAGTAAAAGGAAGTCCACACCAGAGGTCGCGCTGCAATTTTTTGTTTTTGGACATTTTGAGTGACAGGGTAAAAAGAAAGAAGTAAGAAAAAATATGCTCAATCTATTTTTATCCGTAATTTTTTTATGACAATGATTACATATTCGGCAGTATTAAGTTGACATAAATGTTACTTAATATTCAATCTGAACAAAAAGAACACAGAATCCATCATACATCAAGCAGATAGGCTAAATGTACTAATTATAAACATTTTACCATCTGTAGCCTGAACGATCTGCATGGAGCTAAACAGCTCTCCGCTGCTAAACTGGAGACTGGAATTATGTGCCACTTCAGCCAAAGTTTGGAAATAATTGCGAAAGCCTTGCTGATCGATAGCTCTACTAATAACTTCAGGGGGAATAAATCCTGCAGCATGTATGGTTTTTGCATCAGCGGTTAGGCTGGAGTGATCTTTCACCGTCGGTCTGTTTCTGGTGCAGCCACAGACGCTCTCCAAATCCTCCACACCTCTTCAATCAGCTGTCAGATCCCGGCTAACAGGATGCACTGGGAAGGGTGAGATTATGCCCTCATGGGAATCTTTCTTTGTGTCATGTGTCAAGTTGAAGACGTCCAGGCGTCTGGACAGGGTCAGGCTGTGAATACTAATATGTCAAAAGCACAGACGGCCTTCAGATTTGTCCATCAAAGTTATTATTTTTTTATTTTTTAAGTCAAATAGAGACACCCGGTCCATTCCCCTATAATTGCACGGTTTCTAATAAATATTTTTACATATTTTAGTGTTTAACACTTTTTATTATTAGAGAAACACAATTTAAGATGAAGACATGAAAAGAGGATAGCTGCCGGGATGCATCTGACTATGACTTCTGTTTATTCTTCTATTTATTACAGCATGAAATATCATGCGTTGATATTCAGCTGATGTTGGATTTATTATATTTAAACTGACAATCAGCAGATATTTTTTTAAGTCCAGAAGCATGAAATATTGAAAGAGGAAGGCCATAACTTTTGTTCATAGCTATGCTTTCACAGTTTAACCTTTTTTCTAGTTGTATGAACATTTCTTTGAACCGTTCTATGAGCTAACATACAAAGACACAAAGGAAGAGTCAATTCATCTTTGACGGGAACAAAACCTCCTGATCCTAATTACATGGCTGTGAGAACATCCCACAGCCTTGCTTTTCAGAAAACCAGGGCAAATACAGAGATTATCAACCATACATTAATGTGAGCTGATAATGACATTCGGTGTGAGGACATATATCACACGTTCCTTCATCCATTTCCAGAAATATCACAACGACTGTTTCCAATCCTACCTGAAACCACAGCATGGCAGCGTGAGGAGGCGAAGCAGAGCTAGCAGCACCCTAAGGGGCAGCAGGGTAAAGATGTACAGGAAGGCGTCCGCGCACAGGAAGAAGCCAAAGATCATCAGCTGGAACAGTCAAACAAACAACGCACCCATGTCAGACCCATGCATTTTGACCGTTAAGAAAAGAAAAAAAAGAGCTGAAAATTTTATTTCACACATCATCCATATCTGCTTCAGTTGGGAAAGTCCCAGCCTCAACATGTGACCAGAAGAAGAAAAATCTAATTAAGCAACAAACACACCTTTACCGTTTTTGATACTTGAGGAGCAGTCGAATTTACATTTTACGTTTCAACAATCTAAAATCGGCTAATTCATAATTTTAATAAGAATTGTAAGGCAAGGCAAGTTTATTTGTAGAGCACAATTCACACATAAGGCATTTCAAAGTGATTCACAGTAGCATAAATTAAGAAAACAGATAAACAGAAAAATGTATTTTATTTATTACAATAAAAAGCAAGAGTGCAGATGACATACTTTCAATTTTGTATTATTGTATTATTAATTGTATTATTTGGTCCCAAATTAAAAGCATCATAAACATATTTGACAATGTTTTATTTTAGAACACCAATAATTTCAAGAATAGGGATTTATCACAGATGCTGTTTTATTATTATTAATGATTGTTGTCATTAACAGCAATAACTCATTTAATGAAAAAACACTGAGTAAAACATTTTTGTGAGATATGCGATGAAATAGTAGGGTGGCTGTGGCTCAGTGGTCGAGTTTTTGGCCTGCAACCTGGAAATTGTAAGCCTGACGTAGACATCCTCAATTCTAATCAGAATGTGAGTCTGATACTGCTCCATTAGGCTTTGATTATGGGCCGTGTTTCAACCGAAGCCGGAAAAAAATGCCTCTGCACTCCATTGGATAGACCTATAACCAATCAGAGTAACGGAAGTATGTGACGTTGCTCTGCTCCAGCGGCAGCCATCGTTGTTGTAAGCAAATTCAACCTAGGCGCTGTTTGGTGACGTGGTTGATTACGTTACTGTTTTTCACCTGTCAATCATCGCAAGCCCGATTTGATTGGTCCGAACAGATCTTGTTCGGGCATAATTGCTCATCAAAGGAGGAATGCCAGACCGAACTTCCAGACCATGTTGTGGGCGGGACTTCGGCTGGCACCCAGGCTAGGAAATTGTGGGTTCGATTCCTGCTTCCACCTGCTACATATTTCATGTATCTTGCTGGCCAGAGGGGTCTCACTTCTATCAGTAGTTGTGACTGCAATCATAGCTTGCTTCCACCAGTGAGTGAATGAATGAATGAATGAATGAATGAATGAATGAATGAATGAGTGAGTAATGGAATTGTAAAGGGCTCTGAGGGTCTTGAGAAGCACGATATAAATGCACTCCATCAGTACTGATGACAGGAGTCATATATTCGGTTTGTTTACATAAAAAAGAAGAACTCAAGAAGGAGAAAATAATACGTGTATACCGTTTCATGTACAGAGCGGGCATTTGTCGGTTGTTACAAGGTTAAGCTCCAGGCTGGTTAGAACACAATAAGGCCTTTCTGTTTTGCTAGAGAAAAAAAAAGCATGCTGATGGATATATCACCAAAAAGGTTTGGGGTCAGGAGTTCAGGTCTGATACTGTACTCTACCTTCTCCAGCTCCTTTGGAATACGCATGCATGTATAGACCCTCTCCCTGCGCTCTGTGTACTTTGCTTCATTGTGTTCCAGGAAGTAGCCTCTGGTGAGTTCTGCACAAATGAAGCGTGCGAGCGACGGATCTGGAACAACAAGAGGGCCACACTGTTACCACAAAGGCATTGTCTGGATCGACTGTAGCAGTCAGCACAACGACTCCAACACTATGAACGTTAGTCGGGGGAAAAGTCTGGAAAGATGAAAGCTTAATGAGTATTTCAATGCAAAGGCAAAAATGCACTAAATACAGATATCTCACCAGGTTCTGTAATTATTCTCCTGGTAAATAAAGGTAATTTTAAAATTTCATGAAGTAGACATAGATAGGTGTAATCAGGCTAAACTAATCAAAATGTCCTGAAATATTTACTTTCACACAATGTTTAAATCAGAAGAAGACTACAAAAATGGATTGAAACATCTAGTTTTCTATGGAACACCAAAATGCTCAAAGTAATATACATTTAAAAATATATAAACTAAACATTTACATTAAGAAATGTGTGTGTGTGTGTGTGTGGGGGGGGGGGGGGCATTAATCTATATGTAATTTTAAACTCAATGTGAAATGTATTGGATATAACTGTATTTATTCATATAAAACATTACTTAATTGTAATTATTTTTTGCCATTTTTATTTTATTTAATCAAATTTTCATTTTCACAAAGTCAACTTTTATTGCTTAACAATAATTTTCTCCAGCGGCTTATTTATTTAATTATTTAATTTAATTTTGAGCATGATGGCGTTCCAGAGTCTTGAGGTAGAAAAAGTTATAAATGTTGTGTAAATTTGCTTTGTCTAACAAAGTGTTGATCATAAACAAGAGGAAACTAACATTAAGGTTTCCTGTTATTAGATGAATAAATATAAACTCACTTTAGAATAAGTTGTGGTGAAACTGTAGCATCAGCTGAATCTTAATACAATGAATCAGTACACGTTAGTAAAGTAAATTAGGAAAGATTAGACAATTATTACTAAACAATGAATAAATGACTACAATTTTAGGGATTTATGTTATAAAGGGGAAAAATGCACAGATTTTGGTCTGAATGAAAATAAAATGAACATATTTTTGAAACTGCAGCCAATTCAGACACAGTTTGACTCATAAAAGGTGAAATAATTATGATTTTGTTGGATTTGTTGATCTACATAATAATTTTGTATCATTTTGCAAACATCTTGCTATCAGTGTCTAAACTGCACATAGAGTTGAAACACGGTGTGGATGAAAACAAAGATACTTCCTAAAAAAAGTACCTCAAAAAATGTCAAACTCAAGAAACTCTCAATAAGCTGTAGCTTGACTATTGTAACATATTTCTCTTTCTTTGGCACTTAGAAAGGCAAAGCCTAAAGTCCTCAAGGTTGATTTCGACCCACAAATGTTAAACTTTACAATAAATGTCTGGCTGTTAATTTATTGTCCAACTTTTCAAATATTTCTGTGTTTCCTAATGTATTATTACAGGGTACCTTCATTTTTGTTAAAATTGAATCTGAAAGGTGATAAAACAGGTGGAATAAGTACTGAACATCTCAACATTTTCTAATTGGGCCATTCACTCAGAACCACAACACCAGACAAAATAATCCACACACACAAAGAAACTAAAACCAATTACTCCACACATAATTATAGGGAACAAATTGGAATGACACAATAAGACTCAATAAGAGAAATTTTTGAAGAGAAGTATTTTGGTATTGTGTCATCTTCAATATGTCTCCTTTATAGAGAAACGAGTCACATGCAATGATTAGGTGTGATTTTGATCCATCCTTCAGTTTGATACAGATCCGGTGATTGAATTGGCAACTCCAGCAGTTTTACTTTCTCTGAAGCTAGTTGGACTCCAAGGCCTTTTGCCTTGCTAGGCAATTAACATTTTCATCTTTAGATTCTTATCAAAAAGTCCAGGTACATTCCAACATTCATCAGTTATATGAAGTGTGTTAGTTCAATAAGCTTTGAGACAGACCACAGCAGGAAGAATTACAAAGGAAGAATTACACTGGCATCAATGTGCTTCCTCTTCAGCAGTAGAGTTTTGCACAATGAGTTTCCATAGAAGCCATTATAGTTGAGTGAATAATTTATTATTTCCAGATTATTCTAAAAGTGCACCTCGGCTCTTAGACAAGTCTAAAATATTATTTTGACATCTCACTTAGAGACCTTTCGAGGGTGCAACAATTTAGTAAGGAGAAACATTTTTAAGCAATCAACTGAATTAAATTAGCTGATAATATTTGCACATTTCCCGTGTGTTTAATACTTCTCCTTGTGTCAGTCCAATTTTTTTACCCATAACTTCAATTGTGGACTCGTTTGCTTATACTTCTTTGTATGTATGCATTACCTTGATTTATCCAGGGTGAATTTTACTTCAATAGGTCCTGTAAAAAATATTTAAACTTGATCCTTGAAAAAGATCAATGCAGCCAGTACTAATTTTTTAGGCTATAGATACATGACTAATCAAGTGCCTCAGTTTACAAGCTCAATGGTAAAAAGCTGAGACTGTATTCAGTACAAAAAAATGTAAAAAGAAAAATTAGAGTGTGTGAAGGCCTTGAATCACTTCTCAGGTCTTGGTGTTGTTTATTATTATTATTATTCAAAGAGACCAATTTTATTCTAAGATTTCAATAATAGATTGATAGAGATCATATATATTGCTTCACAATTAATTTACAGAATCCATTTCAGTCAGATTCATGGACCTGATTTTTTGCAGGTATATTTTTCACAGGATTCACAAAATGTAATTTACTATTTAGCACATTACAAATTTTAAATTAGATATTTTGGCATATTGTTGAACGTGTGAACAAAAAAAATGGGACAAGCAGCATGGGTAAAATGCGGCCAACGTCAGATAAGCAGATGGTTGTTATAGGGCTGGGGGTCATGGCAAAATTTTCATATCACGGTATTTTAAGAAACATATCGGTATTACGGTATTTTTTTCCATACAAGACGGTTCATATCTATATTATTTTACATGAATGAATAATATAAACATTTGCTTTAAATAGCCCATTTTACTGTCATATGGACTGCATCATGTTGTTTTTTCCAGACACAGGTGAATGATGAGAAGAATTAAAATTATTATAATTCTAGTAGACATTCTTGATGTTCTAAGGCTGAAATTAAACTTTTTTTTTAACCTCACGTTCACGCAAAAAGCAAATTGTATCTTGTAGTGGCTTTGCACGTAGTACTGAAGAATCACGCTAGGGGGAAGAGTACAGACTCAGACTGGATTTTGCCAAAGAAGAAGTAAAATAAACATGGCAACTGTATGAGATTATTAGCAGGTTAATAATTAAATAACAGAAAAAAAATGGCAGAAGTATCGTAGATGGTATGTAAAACATATTTACTGCTATTTTAGATTTCTTTGCAAATGATTTGGTCAAATAGTGCTCAATACTCCCCCCTATTGGTTACTCGCAATTGCGCTTGTAAAATATATGCTGTTCGGTTCTCCTCTGACCTCTTAAAGCCAATAAACTTCTAAACTACAGATCCGACTCCTCTTTTTGTAATTACTTCCTCAGCATTGTGTTCTTCGCTCTGATAGCTCCTGCCAGCGGCTGTATTTAGATTGAAACGTTACATTTCACACTGTGGCGAAAAGCATGTAGCAGTGAAATCAGTCACCACTGAAACACTTGCGCACAATAAACGTTCCGGAAGTTGTCTGCACTATTCAGCGGTACTAGCGGTGTATTAAACATCCATATCATAACCAAAATAAACACTGGTTTTTGGTATGAACCTGTACACCGCCCAGGCTTAGGTTGTTATCTGTTGTTAACAGAAGAGATGCATTTATGTCAATAGCTTTTAAGCATTTGTATCACAATGGGTAATTTGGGGGATTTTTCTGTACATTTTATTAAGTTGGGTTGAAGTAGAGTCAATTTACCCCCCTCAAACTGTTTGTTTTCCTTCCATACAACTTTCCTTTCATAGCCTTGGATTTAGCACACTGAACAGCAAGCTTCCTTAGCCACAAAATAGATAGATAGATAGATAGATAGATAGATAGATAGATAGATAGATAGATAGATAGATAGATAGATAGATAGATGAAAAACTGCAAAACTATTGTTTAAAAGAGTCTAAAATATTACAATGGAACGTCAAGACCTTTACATACTGTGGCTGGAAGTCTAAAATAAAGTAATATGTAATATTTTTTACATGTGCTACAGTGGTAGTTTGATCGAATGGCTGCATTGGCTGTTTTTTTATGCTAACTGTTGGTTCATTATTAGCATGTTAGTTAAGCTAGCACTGACTGTAAACAAACGAAGCAGCTGTCATCAAACACAGGAATCTCATTTCGGCTCTTGCAGCTAATTTAATATTGAATAACCCCCATCCAGAAGAAAAATTTAATAAAAAACAGTGTAGACACTGAGTGCTGTAACTCTTAACGGAAAGTCAAAAGGTATTAAAATAAGCTTTAAGTTGTTTAACGGTTGGAGAAATGGCTACACAGACCAAGCGGTTACCTGCTGAGAGGTCCTGCTGCTCCCTCTTCACTGCGCTAATGTCGAAAAACCCGAGCGTCTCCGGGAGCTCAGGAGTTATCCCGATTTTTCCCGACCTGTGAAAATCTTCCCAAACTCGTTTCTGTCTTTTCTTTTGCTCGATTTCATTCTCCTTCTCTTCTGACGGCTCAGCCACTGACACGTCCGCCATCTTTACTGTGGTCGACGCACGACGTCATCGAAGCGCCGTCGCTCAGAGGCACGTCAACTGGAAGATTCGTTTTAATTACAAAAACGCCACAAATAAATACGAGTTTAATGTTGAAAACGTACACTTAATGTGTAAATGTGGTAAAAGTGTAGTTCAAATAGCTCAAATATTATTTATGTCCGTTTACAAATCTGATGCCCAAAAAACTTCAGGCTATTATATCAGTTAAGGAAAATTCTGATACAAAAAGAAAATAAAAATTTGAATATAAATATTTCCAGACTTGTAACGGTACATCTAATTTGAGCATACCTTTATGACGTGCACATCAATTTCTGAAGTAAAAAAAAAATCCTTGTGGTTTTAGTTATCGAGATCTTCCACATGGTGGTGCTAAAGCTCTATTAAATCTTCTAAACTTTAAGGTCTACCCAACAACACTGATGCCTCTTCCTACAAATAATAACTTTTTTTTTCATATGCATATGCAGCATATTTACCAGGCTGAGCAGTGTCCCACATTTATTCTACAAAATTATTTAAGCATCATACTAACTGTAAACATAACCTGGTTCTCAGAATTAATTGAATCTACGTTTGTTAACCTTGCTAGTGAATTAAAGAGACTGTTATACACCTCGAACAGCCGACTGTTAGGGAAATCATTAATAAACATTTTCATTAAGCAAATAAACAAGTTTTTAGATGTAACTATGGCCTCGCAGCAATTTAGTACAATAGATTTTATGTCTGAAACCTGAATACACATTTTATTCTCCTTTGCATTCAGCTCCTCTCGTTTTTTGGGTAAAAATATTAGCGGCCCTGTTTTCCAGAATGATCATTAAACGCAATCAAAAACTGCAGCAAATGAAAGTATCTGTTTATGAAATAGGATGGGTCTTTTTCTGTCATTAGGTCTTGTTAAGCGTATAGTAAACAATGATTTATTTCTTGCTAGCGTATAGAAGAAAATAGAAGTGGAGGGATTATTATCCAGAAATGCATTGTTTTCAGCAATCAAAAGAACAATAGAAAACTTCTTATTTACATGTATAGCATCCAGCATTTTGCTCACAAATGCTCACTATTTGTCTTTATCAACCATAGTTGAAAAATTCCTAAAGTCTTAAGAAAATTAATTTAGAAATTTCCCATGTGTTGATCTGGCTTACAATATGGTTTGAGATTAAATGTGATTAAATTAATGTAAAGGACTCGTCTTATGTTACCAGACATCGCTGAGCTAATACAGAGAAAAACTATACATCCATATTTTTAGTGGTGCTCATCTCTAACGGTCATTGCAGTAGAACCAGTCATCAGTCCATCAAGGTCATCAGTGGACAAACAAGCATGCACATGAACACACTGATGTCTGAGGCCAATTTATAGAGACCAATTAGTCAAACATCCATTTCTTTTTTATAATAGGAAAATTTAGTATCCGTATAGAGTAGATGCAAACTCTATGCAGTAGGACCCCAGGTGGAGGATTTGAACCCAAGACCTATTTGCTGCAATTCAACATTGCTCACTGAGCAGCGCTCCTTAAGGAATACCAAGATTTACAAAAAAAAATGTACATTTTCAAACTGTACATTTATTTCACACTTTTGATAATGTCTATGTATCAAAATTAAAATAGAAATAATGCATACTGAGTTAATAATTGTGATGATTATGTCATTTTTTTGGCAGCATATTCAATAGCTGTTTTAAATAACATGAATCAGTGTGGATCTAAAAAGTCTTCATATCCTAAATGTTAACATGTAAAAAGGAAGACCATGTATGTTAACAGCTGCAGTCCGATGAAGTCTGTCTGAATTAATGTATATGAAGATAAAATTGGTGCTTAATCTTTTAAAACAGGCAGTTATGTACGTTTCTTTTGAGGGAGTTTAGAGTACAGTGGATTTTAGTTATTTGCGGGAGGTTATTCGTAAGCCTAGCAAATACAAAGGATCTATTGTATGCACATATTTGGACAGCAGAAAGCGGCAAGAGTACCCTAGGAAAACGTACCCATGATTACTGTAGAAACCTTTTTACTGTGAGAGAATAGTTCCCACCAAGAAGCAGCCCCAGGTAAGAACCCCCCCGGTATTTCTGAAATACTGTGCAAAAAAAGAAACAATTCTGAATGCAAAAAAAACCCTCTTTTATTATTTTAAGTCTGATTTTTGCATGTTTTATATTCAACAGGGAAATAAAGCACATGGTCAAACCAAATCTTTTTTTGTTGCCATTCACTTTGACTAAGTGGGTAAAAGAAAAGAAAATCCAGTCATAATCTATTTTTAGCCGTCAATTTTTAAAATAACAATAATGACATATGGGGATTATTTCATGTTCATTTATTTCAATATTCAATCCAAACAAACTGAACATAGAATACACATCATGCTGTCTAACATCGAGCAGATTAATAAGCTACATGTATTAATTACAAGCATTTCATCTGCTCTGCCTGAACGCTCCGTATGGAGGTGAGTTGCACTCCTTCTTGTGCGTGATAGAGGATGAAGCGCCACTTCAGCTATGGTTTTCCTGATCACTTCAGCGGAAGGAAATCCCACCGCATGCTCACCTTTTGTATCAGTGGATGTGCTGCAGCGATCTGTCTGTGTCCGGTGCAGTCAAAGATGTGCTCTGCTACTTCCAAAACTCTTCATTTCGCCGCCAGATGCTGGTTAGCGAGATGCATTGAGTACGGTGTCTAGGTCTGAGATGATGCTCAGATACTCCCATAGGAATCTTGTTTTTTTGATTGAAATAGCTATCTGTACTCTACACATAAAGTCAGAAATATCTGTGGGGCTGCGCCTAGTGGTCTGTCTGTCAAAATGACCGATGGCCTTCAGATTTTTCCGTCACCATTTAAAAAAAAAGTTTAAAATACAGACAATATCCTTTTAACAAGACCCCTGAGTCCAACACACAAACAAACAGGAAAAATATCTCTTCACACCAGATGTGTGTTAACAAAACCAAATTCATTTTTTTCTGTAAGCACGGTTTATTGGCACACATAATGGTAAAGCATACATACCAGACATCAGATATGACACTGAACACCTCTGCTATATAATGTACAAATGGTGTCTAATAATACTAGGCTCAAACATATTTCCAAATGTGTTAGCTTCCTTACAAATACACAAATAAATACCCATCAGATCGAATTGTATAAAGACATACAGTATGTCATTGTCTTCTTGACTGTATTTAAACAAACTTCAACAAAAAGATCAAGGGTATACTGGGGTATTGATTTGATCGAAGATTAAACAATTGTGAACACAAACACAGGGATCTTAAAGCATTTCTGTGGGGTGGATGAGATTTTAAGTCAATTTTAATAATGCTAAACTGGTTAGTTCCTTAAGTTTCTCACCAAGTCTTCAACAAATAATCATGTGACTGTGTGGCTGTTTATAAACTTTGTAGCTTTGGTTCTGTACTAGCTAGAGAGGTGTAGGAACATGAGAAGTTTTGGTTCAAAATAAAGCAAACCAGCATTCATCCAAACCACCCGACAGAAATGAGAAACTGGTATAAAACAAAACAGCTGCCATATCCAAACTGCTTTCAGTGGTTGATTTACAGTGGACAAAATAGATTCCACCTCTATTTACAGAGCTACAAACCTTGTTACAGTGTTCCCAAACTGATGAACACAAAAAAAAACAAAAAAAAAAAGAAAAAAAAAAACAACAACCAACAATTGATGCTTTTCAAAGAGCACATTTATCAAACCAAATAAAAGCTGTATAAAATCATGCAGGAGAAGGCTTTTGTATCAGTTTGGGAGTAGGTCGTTAAAGGGAAAGAAGTCCAACTTTCCAGGAATAATAATAACAATAAAAAAACAATAAATCGTCAACATGTGTCAGCCAAGTTCACAAACTGATTTGTAAAGTTACAATTTGACTTCAAAGGATTCTGAAAGAAGCAGAAATACCAAATACTACAAACACAATCAAACTGGTTTGCATGAAATCACAATCTGTGACAACCGCAGTAACGTTAAGAAAACAATTCCAGACCAAGATTTTCCTCACGTGAAAAAAAAGCCTCCACTTTGTAGAGAACTTTTATTTCCTCTTAATTGGAAATGAAACTCGAGCAACAGTAGAAACAAACCGACGGCCGACTGAATTGCCAATAAAAATGCAATTGCCTCCCAACGACGTTCCATTTGAGTCCAGTGTTGTGAGACACTTCCACGGGCTCCGCTGGCTGCTGGAAACCACCTTCCCTTAGCAGGCTTTCTATTTCAGAGACATTTTGTTTGTTGTTTTTACTGTTCTTTCTTCCCTACTGTCCGTGGTCAGCGTGATCACTTGTGACCCGCAGGTCAACCAATCACAGCTGAGGTATTCCACCAGACAGGTTTATATCAGAGGGTCCAAGGAGGAGAATTCGATCCACAGTTTTCCCCTGAAATGGAAAAAGTCAATCTGCAATAATATTTTTAGATTTCATTGCATACATCATGTATGCATTTGTTGTCTGTAAATACTTCTGAGCAGTTCAGTCAGATCTGTTTTTTTTTTTTAAAGAAATGTAACAATGATTAAGAGAAGACAGTATCTCAGATGACAAAGTTTGGCTAGACATGCCAGTGATAAGTTTTAAGATGGGTGAATTTATAATGCGCCACAGAAGCACTACCCTCAGGGTAAGGGGGAGGTGTTTAAAATGTCTGACCCACATGGAGCCAAAGATCTCTTGTTTTCTTATTTTATTTAATCTTTCATTATATTTTTACTGTGAGGGCTGGGGCGCCGTGCTCTCGGGCTTGCTGTCCTGGCCGACGGGCGGTTTGCTGCTCCAGGGTGCGTTGTTTCCCAGAGCTGGGGAGCTGTTGAAATCGTCCTCATCGTCCAGGCCGTTGGTGGCATCGTACTGCGTGTTCTCCAGACGGGTGATCAGACGCTCATCCTCGTCCCCGAACTCGCCGCCCATGAGGGTCGGCTCGCCTACGACCATCACATCCTGAGGAGATGAAGACAGTAGGCAAATGGTGATTACACTAAAATTTTCTCCAATAAAACAGTAACAATATCTGTTATTCAAACTATTTTTTTACACCTACAAAACTGCCTTCTTGTAACACCTAGGGAAAGCCTTCTTTTCTAAAGACACGTATCTATGGAAGAGTATTGGCCAACATATCTTTGCATAATTATTTTATTTCAGCCATGCTAGAGGGTTTTTGTATAAGGTTACACCATAGCTTCTGAATTGGATTTGAGTGTTCTGCAGCTGATCCAGAATGCTGATGCTTCCTCACTAGAACTAGGAAAGCAGAGCACATCATCCCATTTCTAAAGTCTTACACTGGCTTCCCGTAACTCAGAGAACAGACTTTAAAAATATGTTTAACAGTTTATATATCGTTGAATGGTTTAGTACCAAAGTAAGTGGAATATCTGTTGCCACTATACTAACCTTTAGACCAATCAGGTATTCAGACTCTAATCTACTAATCATCAATTGAAGCTATTAGTTTTCAGCTTCTATGCTTCCCTTGAACAAACTTCCAGACCACTGCAACGCTGCTGAAGCACTAAGTTCTTTTAAAATTAAAGCTAACAACTCCTCTGTTTAGAACTACCTTTAAGAACGAGATTAATAATAGCTGGAATGTCATACTTGTAGTATGTTTTAATGTACTTTATGTCTTCGATGTTATGTTTTTTTCCCCCTCTAATCACCCAAAGCACACTGAATTGCCTTGTTGCTAAAAGTGTGCTATACAAATTCCTTATTTTGCCTTGCCTAGACCCCTTCAAAGCTCTCCTTTTTCTGTTATTTAGATCTGAACTTGCTGGGCTGCCGAGGATCACTATCGTGTTGGATGAAACACGTCAAGTTGAAGTCACAAACTGATGGATAGACGTTCTGCTTCTATTGTCATTGGCCTGGATCAGTAATGAAGCCCCCAGACCATCCCATTAATCCTAACAATGTCTGACTACCAATATGATGTTATCTTGAAATGCTGTAAAACATGTAATGGGATGCCATCCCACACCTTACAAAAAGCTCTACTTTTGTGTCGTCTGTCCATTCTGAAGGATCATCAAGACACTTTTTTGGTAAATCTAACATTAGCTGTTGTGTTCTTTTAAGTTAACATTTGTTTTGGCTAGGGTTAGAACTCCTCGAGTAGTTTTAGTAGCAAGAGTCCCAACTGTTCCATGTTTACCTCGTAAGTGGATTATGGCTCCAGTATATCAAGTTATTCTACAGGTAAACCGTTAATAATTTCTTAATATGGATAGTGAAATTCAACTCTCTAAACATTGGGTTAATCGTTTAACAAATGGGTCAAAAATACTTTTTAAAGTGTGTTTTTGATGAAAACACACACGCTTGGCTGAAAAACAGTACGGCCAAGGGGGGAATTGAAATGCTAACTGAATGAAAAACAAATCATCACAGCAAAAATGAATGTGTATCGGAATTTGATCGTATCTTTACTCTCAGACCAAGAGACCTTCAGAACATTAACAAACATTAGCATACTTAAGGAGGATTTTGAATTGTACTTGCATTACTTCAAGCAAGTTATCATGTTTCACAAAAGATAATATCTTCAGCCACCTTTAAAATGAAATACCATGAGGTCAAAAAGGCAAAAGTTGACTTTTAATAGGCCTTTATCATCAAATCATGTTTCTTTCTGATAGAGAAACACCCAGTCTGCTCCAAACTGAAAACTGTGTTTTCCTCCTTTAAATGCAGACCCCCTGCTTGCAGTGAAATGACAGTTAAATTGTGTGTGTGTATTTGTGAGTGTGTATGTATGTGTGTATAAAACAAGTGCTGCTGTATCCAGTGAACCCATCCGAATGGGCGACCCCTCTCCGAGTTCCCCGTGCAAATGAAACCTTCCCATACACTGAGTGGATACCCCTGGCACTCTGCACCCAGCCCGATCAATACTCATCATGTAAGACATATTTCACACAGATAGCCCTCTCACACTGGGTCATGAAAAGGAAGGAGAGAGATTCACGCATTATCTACTCACATAGGTGACTCATGGGATGTGAAGGATTCCTGGTGGAGAGGGATGCCCCTGTGGAAGTGCTAAGTCATGTTTTTACATTCCTCTGCAAAAATAATCATTGTTGTATAGTTTATTATTTTAAGCGGCGATCAATGCGGACCTCAATTACAGCTTTTATTTGCGAGTTGTTGCGTCTCATCTTTTGTTACCGCAGAGCGTCTGGACCAACTATTGTAACCCTGGGAAGAAGCTGTTGAGTTAAATGGAGTGCATGCTTCACTGGCCATGTGTGTCAACACTGCCTGGTTGGGAGATCTCACTCTCTGCAGCCACCTCCACCGCAGCAAACGCACATAAAAGAAAATCCAGGAATGTCAAACCCACTGCATAACTGCAGCGTTGCAAACAATTCCACACAAAAGCAGGTGAGTGCAGCTCAACCCCACCTGCAGAACTGTAGAAAGTCAGCAACTAGCATTGATGTAAGCATGCACAACACAAAGTACTTGTACTCCAGTCCTAAAATCAACACTCACAATTTGATGAAAAACACAACAAGGAAATTCAGTTCATGAATCCAAAACCTCTCCACCCTCTTTCTCCCCAGCGACCACTTCTACACCTCTCTATGCCTTAATCAGGCTAATTAATTTAGGTGAGCTTTTCAACTAAATGACAATATCCAAACTGATTTGTCAATTTGCATAGCTAATTAACTCATTAGCTAAAAATGTACTGATTGCCAACAAGCCTTGCATTCACCATCTGTTCCTGTGAGGAGGCCTGTCAACCTACCTCTGGCCAATTTTAGGCCCCCCCCACCCCCCTTTGGAAAAAATCCCTCTGACGAAAACAGCTGGTGGCTAGTCTGAGACTGGGGAGAGCTAATTGTGAGCTAATTAATACTGTCTACTCATCTCGTTAGGAGTTTGCTTTCGCACTAGCAGAGCGGCAATGTTTTGAATGGGCCAAAGAGGAGACAAATGCCTCTCATGCATTAGCATGTATTCACAGCAAATAGGAATGTATCTGCTCCTCCTCAGGCCTCCAAAAACTATAAATGGGAATTTGCTAGGATGGAACAGGATGCAAAGTTTCACTTAGAACAACCAGACAAGTGCTACAAATTAATTAATTCATTAATTCATTGATCATATTTAAAGACATGTTCAGTTACAACACAATGCTATAGAGCTAAAAAAAAATCCTGCACACTGTAAAGCAGTGGTGTAGCCAGAAATGGCTTTTTAAGTGGCTGAACAAACAAAGAATTGATGTGCCGCATAATTATTGAAATAAAGTTTATTTGTAAGTCACTGTTGCTTCAAGAGATATATGTCTGTATGCATCAGAAACTAACAGAAGCAGCTAGGAACAAAAGCATCCAGTCCAGAGAAAACGTTAAGACTGTAGCCTAACACGAGTAGCTCATGTCAGCTCTCTGACATGATCAATAGCTATTTTTAGGTAGTAATTAAGCCTAATTTGGATTGACTCACCATTGAGACAATGAGCTGGTTTCCCTATGCTGCACCAAATCAGCCGCAGTCATATGCTGATTGGAAATTCAACAAACTGTAAACATAACAATATGGCCACTATCAGATACCATCATTTGATTCCTTAAATTGCAAATATTAAGGCAGCTTAACCTGTAGACGGTGATAGTTTTATAATTCAAGGTTTAAAGCATGTTTAATGACCCTGTACAACATATTTTTTTGTTTAAATGCCTTACCTTATGAGCTAGTAATCATGTGTCTTCATCACAGCACTTTTGCTAACCGGAAAAAGTTATGGGGCAGGCTCAGTGATTGGTCAGCTTTTCCTAAGGTACTATGGGAAATGAAATAGCAACGTGTTTTAAAGAAAACTCCCTAAACGAGCAGTTTTTTAACAAATGTACATTAACTTACTGCCACATCCAACTGTCTTTAATGCATGAAACTGAACTTCACTGGATTGTTTTGTAATGTTTAAAGAGGAATCCTAATATTTTAAATAAACGTGTTCATTCAAAAACTACAGTTTTACACTTGGTCACACAAAGGAACCTCACAGCTAATCCTAACTTGTCTAGAGAGTCCCCAATGCATGTTACTCACAACAAGAACCAAGTTCTGAGAACCAATGAATTTGGTAAAAAAGGATAAACCAAATAATAAAACCAATACAAAAAGTGTATCATTTTTAATCAGAGTAAAGTGTCCTTCAAAAGAGGTAATAAAAAAAAATCTTTGACGAACAGAACTGAAAGTATTAAGCCTAGTTTATACTTCTCCAACAGCAAATTTGGACGCAGACGTATTGACTGAGACATTTTTCGTCCATGGTTAGCCGTTTATTTCTGTCTGTTCCCTCTTGTTTTTTCAGCATTGCAAAGCAATTCTTGCAAAGCAATTCTAGTCTCCATCAAAATGGATTAATGTAAACAAGGCTTAAGAATTTTTCAAAAGACTTACGTACAGACAAAAATTTGGCTGACCAACAAATCTGTTAGGTAGTGTTTTAAATGGTGTTTTATTGAACCTATTTTCATTTAAAGAAACCATTACTGTTCATTTGGCTATGCAGCATCTGTATCTTATCAATATGCAGAGAAAGCCTGCTCTATTTGGCCTTCATCCAAATCCTGATATAATTGTTGGTAAATGTTTAACATCTCTTTTGGAAAAAAAGTGTTTAGAGATATTCCTCAGTCTGCATTATTCCACACATTTCCTGAAAAGCATCAGTACCACTGGCAGCAAAACAGATCCTCAGTATAATCTTCTACTTAGAAGACAGAGCAGAGACATTTTTTTTTATTTCATCACAAAAAATTTTTATCTCAACACTTTACTTTTACTTTGACTAATATGTTATATGTTTCCCATTTAACTTAGCTTTACTTTGTCTATTTCCTTAATCTCTATCTACTGTGTGCTGTTTTTTTACTGTTGCTGTCCTGGGCTGTTGGTTTGTCTAATTTTGTTTTGTCTTGTTTTCTGGGTTAAACAAGTGCCACTAAAATAAAAAAATCTTTGAATTTTTGAAAAAGAACTAAATAATTAATTTAGGAGTACTTTCGAGGTAAAAAAAAAAAAAAGGTTGATAACAGATGAGGGAGAGCATTCAGTTACTGGGAGCATTATCCCAAGCATCACAGCCAAGCAGAATGACACACAATGTGTAGCTTTTATGGAGAGAAAAACACATTTGGGGACTCAACTTAAAGGACCATGGCAAGAAGTCAACAAATTGAAATCAACTGAATATTATCATAATGAACTATCACTACTCTTGAGTAAAATGTGTAGTTACACTACTCTCTAAATTCACTGTAGGAAGAAATAACATGTTAGTTTTTTTAAATACACCAGATGCAGAAAAACCCCTACTGTTTATTAAAGGATATTACCTGTTTCTGCACAAAAACTTTGTTCTTCTAATGTAATTCTTCATCTGTTGGGCTTGTTGCATTTTGAGGTGTATGAGGTCAAGGGATATATTGTAAACACATTTCCACTGGAAGTACATTTTTATCTTTTTCTTAGATATATATGTACATTACCTACTATAACATTTGGTATTATATTGAACATTGACTTAGAAAAGTGTTTCCTCTGCATAAAATGTCTTATTTTGCAGATATGTTTTTCATTGCTTTGTATCTATTTTTATTTAATTTGGTCTTTAACATATCAGAATTTGACCATTACTGTATATTTTTGTCTGGAGAAAAACACGAGTTACATTATTGTCGATTATTGGTTTGTGTGGACTTCTGACCAGAACCACACTGTGGTGAACTGTAATTTGATTCTGATTATATTAAGTATAGTTACATCTGTTGTTAAGGCAGATCTATAAATTATAAAACAATACCATTTAAAGGTGATTTCAGTCACGTATTTAAACACTGCCTCAACAGCTTTTGCTCTCCAGAAAGAGACAGGATGTTCAGAATTTCCATCACTAGAGGTCAGTATTGCTCATTCTATGAACACCCTCACCACCACCACCACCACCAGTAAACACCCCCTCCAGTTGCAAGGGTCCAGTCCTTATTGTTATTGGACTCACGTATGCTTGGGTTCAGCCACAAACGAACAACTTCTCAGACAAAGACGGCAAGCGCGCAACATATGTAACCAGCATGTTACCGACAGCGCTGGACGTCTTTAAGAGTTGTGCGAATGCACAACACAAGTGGGGGAGTGCATATGTGTGCTTGTGTGAGTGGGTCCGTAGGTAGGTGGAGGTGATGAGGAAGAGGAAATGGGGGTGGCTTGCGATGGAGGTGGGTATTTTGGGGGTGGGGGGTCAATAATGGAGCAAAGACGGAGCTTGTGTGTGTGTGTGCGTGTGTGTGTTTAGGGGGGGTATACAGATATCTGTGATAATGAGAGCTGGCACAGAGCCACGGTGCCTTCCAAAGAGAAAACAATTTACAAGTGCTGTGTGTATATGTGAATGAGATGTACATTATGTATTGGAGAGACTGAGGCGAGTAGGTAAAAGAATGGAAGAAGATGAGACAGCCCAAGACTCTTCAGTAAATGTAGACTGCCAGTGCCGAATATTTGGAGTGTAAAACCAACCCAGGGTGTTGCACATGTAACACTACAATACAGCTAAAAATAATAAAATAATAAATTACTGGAACAAAGTTTACTGGGCCTTCAGTTCAATAACGTCTTGCATGCAAAGCCCGCTGTTATGGAACACAAGTGTAAAATATGTTTTGGTAAAATTTAAGAGAGTTAAATAAAGCATGATTTTTTTTTTTTTGGCAAAAAACAAACAAACAAAAACTGATAAGTAAATAAATAAAAAAAAGAACTATGATTAAGCTGAATAGAGCTAGCCCAAGGCACTGCAAACATAAAAAAATACATTGATGGCATGAAACTTTCCAAAGTAGTAGATTTGAAAGACGTCAGAATTCCTAATTGATTCAAATGAATAAAAAAAAAATAATAATAAAAAAAATCATGTAAGGTTAAAAGAGAAGGATACTCTGTATAAACATTAGAGGCTGACAATTTTTTGGGATACCAGTGGGTCACATGACCTCTACAAGATTAATGGGAAAATGTATAATCATATAATACAGAAATAAAAATCAACAGGAGTGGGCGAGAGCAGGAATAAAAATAATAAAAAATTCATATTCACCTTTAATATGAACGGTGTGACTATTTAGATTTATCATGTTTCATTTTAATTTAGTTGTATTTTTGTATGACTTGCGGCTGATTTGTAACAAGTCACATAACTAACGATTGACAGAGTAGTCATCACGCAATGCGCACTGCACAGCCACCAGCCACTCATCACAGCACTACTGACCTATCATAAATGTTTCTCGGTTCATTTCACACACTAGGAGAGACAAAAATGTTCAAAAGTGAAAAAGAAATTTGCTGGTATATGAGACCGATCTTTCTTTTATAAGCCACATGTGAAGAACATAAACATCGTTCTTCACCTTAACCTTTTTCAACAAGAAAACAGGCAGACGCTTTGCTACAATACATCGCACACTTGTGTTGCATTCAAGGAACATTCAAAATGTATGGTGAGTTCCATAACGTAGGATATTTAAAATTTATAAGAAAAATAAACTTAAAATAATACCATAAGCCATAAATGTAAGATTCATGGTGGTAAACAAGCAAAATTCGATGCGTATGAAATATGCTCGACTTATTTTTGCAAAGTACTAAAAAAAAGAAACTATATTATCTCTATTAATTCTCAGGATATGTCAGCATTTTTTTTTTCAGAACTAGAAATTCTGTTTAAAAGGGCTGGGATGTCCAGTTGTAATTTTATATCTTGGAAATGTCTGTACTAGTTCCATTCTCTTAGCAGTTGGCCTATATATGTATTACATATATATATATATATATATATATATATATATTATATATTCCACAGATTGTTCTTGAAGACATAAGATACATTTGTTTTTGACAGTTTTTCTTCTTTCCTTTGTTTCTGCCATCTTACCCTGACCCTATGAGGCTTCCCTTTCGCTTCTATGGCTTCTTTTATTTTTTGACAAATTTGAACAAAGCCGATTTTGTAGTTTTAATTACAAATTGGTTTTATTCAAACTGCATTTTGCATCTCAGGAGTTACTTTTTGACGTCATGTGGCAACATCTAGCGACTTTCTGGGTCAGCTTCGGCTAATTTCTGTCCAAGACAGTTGGCAACTCTGGGCTCCGTCGCCACATTTGGATTTAAACAACCAGGATCGGAAGAAAGACCAGTTGGAGTGGCCGATGGGACTGGGAGGAGGTGGCAATTATTCTATCAAGATTGAGATGGGAGGGAATTTTGTTTTTCCTTGCTTTCTGGGATTTGGACAGGATGTTATTTTTCAATGGGAATGGGATGGGAAAGCAAAACAAATCCATTCCCATGTCATCCTCTATTAGAAATATGAAGTCAAATGTCCATATTTTAATAATTATCTCAGGGGAATTAATATGTTAATAACACTGCAGCTTAAGCTGTTCTTTTTCTTGGAGTCACAAAAGCCACACTCCCTTTCCAGCCAAGTCTAAATAAGAAGTTGTCAATTTTCCATCAGTTAAACCTCCCCAAACTGATATTGAAAGTGAATACACCGGACTTGACTGAAAGGGCAAATGGGTATGTTGGGGAAGCTTTCTACAGTTTTGTACTATGTTTTATGTTCTAAGCACTGTATGTTTTATTATTTAATATTTATTGACTTTATCTAATAAACAACGAAGGACACATTAAGGAACTTATTGTTGACTCACATGTGATAGCAATTAAGCAGGGAGGTGCTGTGGTGCCTTTCAACTTAAATTCTGATGAGGGCCCCAATTAACCTTGGTCTGTCCCTGAGTCGTCGTCTGGTTGCTACATGCATCTCTCAGCAGAATCACTCTTTTTCATAATAAAACCTTCTATTTGAGACGAATGAACATTATATAAACATCTTTACTGTGAGACTGGGGAGACGTGCTATAGAAAGCCAGTAGCACCCTTAAATTTTCCATTAAGCTGAATTAGTGCCGAGGACAAAATGTGCGCGCATTAATGCCAACCGGTAACACCTTAACAAAAACAAATCCCTTTTATGTCTCTGTATCAGCGCACTTTTTGCAGCCCTGAAATGATCAGTGTAGAAGAACAACGGAGTGCTGTGCCGGCTCGTCCGCAGAACAGTAAATTGGATGCTGGGGAGTGAATGTAGTACAGCATGTGTATAATGAGCATTGTTTGGAATAAAAGTAGAGCCTCTGCAGACAGCACACTCACATCCAATCCTCCGGGGAGGTGCCAGGCATGCGGTGAAACACTGAGCTCTTTAGGCAGTTGTTTAACCTTTAGGTACGTCAAGTAACCTTTAATGCAGCCGGGTTGCCAAATCAGGCAGTTTGAACCTTAAACAGGTTATGAAGCAGCTTGCTTGTAAAATTCATTGAAAGCTTTCAGGATTTATTTGTTAAATCACAAAAACGATCTTAGTTTAATAGTTTACTGCTGATATAAAAGTGTTAATTGATTTAAAATTTACTTTATCAGTAAAAACACACATAATAAATTAAATAACATTAATGGATCTCTGACGTTGTTTTGGTGATTTTTTCATACAATGTAACATGTAAAAATCAGAATCAGAATAAACGTTTAAATCAGATTCATATTTATCATATGCAGATTGTAAAAGCAGAAATGACTGCATGTTTTCAATATCATACTTCGTGAGAAGGTGTTAGACATTAACTTCAATGTCAGCTTGTTTAACAAGGATGCTGCCTGACCAAAACTGAGACTTATATCATGTTGAGGGTGTTGTTTATTACACGTTCCCAAATAAAGTATGTGTGTTTTAAGTCTGCTTGTTTTATCAGTCACACTCCTGCGAACATGTAAAAAAAAAAGAAAAACACAATTATAGCCCCCTCCACATTTATATTCCCCAAGTAGATGCAGCTTTTATTGTTATAAGTTAATCTATAAGAAGTACAGAGGTGGGTATATTGCCCAAAAATTGTACTCAAGTAAAAGTTTGGCATACATTTATTAAAGTAAAAGTAAAAATTTAGCATCCAACAATTTACTTGAATATCAGTAAATTATGTTTTGTAGAAAGGCTACTTGAGTAATTACCTGGAACACACTTTCAGATGACTGCAATGCTGCTGAAACACTGAGTTCCTTCAAAACAAGGCTAAATACTCATCTGTTTAGAGCTGGCTTTGATAAATTGATTTAGAATCGCTGGAATGTCATAGCAGTAGTATTTTTCAATGTTCTTTATGTTTCTGATCTTGTGCTTTCTAATTTTATCGTTGTTTTATTTTTTCTTTTAATTTTCCCTGATCACCCAAAGCACCTTGAATTGCCTTATTGTTGAAAGTGTACTTTAAAAATAAATTTCCCTTGCCTGCATTAATACCTTATTTAACATTTTTAAACTGATATTATCAAACAGACAAAAATAAATAGTTATGAAAAAGTATGGTGTTTTATAGATGAAAATGTAGAAATAACATTTTAAAAATACACAATAAGTTTTAAGCAAAAGCAACACTTGCCTTAGTATTTTTTTCAATTAACACCATTACTTACATAAGGTAATATCAACCCTGTACTTAAGCCTTTTTTCCCAAATGCAATTTAGTGTGACCCAAGGTCACCAATAATTCATAATATTAATCAAGTAAAAAACAGAGTGTACTAAAATAACTCCAAAAAGCCTTTTTTTCACAAAATGTTGCTCAAGTGAAAATATCTGAGTAATTAGTTACAACTCACATCTGAAAAACCTCAACTTGTGTCAATTTGTACCGTGGGGAGAACATAATTCATGTTAAGCATCAATTGTTTTTTTTGCAAAATCTCAAGTGCCACAGTAATATGCAACACAGTATAATATGTTGGCTTGCATTGCAAAAGCATAGAAAACTGGCTTTAGTGCACCTTCAAAAAAATAATACACAAGTATCATATTTTACACTGTAGAATGCACAATTGACCATCAGCTATGCTAAGTCACGCTTCTAATGATACTTGTGGCATGTGAAAAAATGCTGTAGTATGAGCATTACGACTCAATATATACACTAAACATGTCAACTAATACTACAAAGTTCAAGCAAGTGGTACTCAAATATGAAAAATGATCCAATAATATTACTAAATATCATGCTATGCTATGCAGAAGCTCAGTATGCATTAATGAACATTCACCTTGGCAATCACACATTTGAACAGACTCGAACTAACTCAGTGAGTCCAGTAGTGTAATTTTCTTTCTGATTAGTTCAAAAACATAATTTGACTACTAAGGGCCACTCATAGAACACTGAAATTTCATCTGCAGAGGGTACATCTCCTTCAGTAAGTTTATTCAGATCTAAGCTATGACCAACAACACTAATCAAATGCAGCGCTCCCAAAATGTGGCACAGAGCCTCTCTTTTTAAAATCGTAAAGAAAAGAGAACATCCAATTCAAGTAAGGCTAATTTGTTCCTATGTTCTTAAGTCATGAATCAGCTAAAAAATAAAGCTACTCAACCATAATCACACATTTCATGATTCAAAATAGTTAAAAAAAAATACCATAGTATAACACAAATGTAACTGCAACAACCAAGCCTGGAAGAGGAAAAATGTTCTCACAAGAGAACAAGCCTTTCAAGTAAGAAAAAACTAGGCAGGAAACAGCTACAAGCAAATATATTCACCTAAACTTCCGTGTCAGATAGAAAAGTAAAAATTTTCAAATGAGTGTAAAAGTGACAAATAAGGCTAAATGAAGACCAATTGAAATTCTGTGTAAACACACAAAGTTTGGAGGATAGTATCGGAGGTAATAAAAAAGGTTTTAGAAAACTGTGGCATATTTTTTAAGTGCAACTGTGCTAAAAAAAGTATATAAAATGTAAATTTCATGCTTTTTGTTGTGTTCAGTGTTTTTAATCTGTTTTATCTTTGGGTATTTTCTTTTGAAGCGATTTGAATGACCTTAGTGTATGAATAGTGTTGAACAAATAAGTGAGCATTTCTTGCCTTACTGAAAAAAAACAAATGTTGGACTTTTATATTTTTAACTGGGTTGCCAAAAATTATAAAGCTGCGATACTGTTTAACTAAAAACATTTCAGTAGGTTCTCCAACATTTACAGTTTCAGTCATTTTTGCATTTCCAACAAAGAGATGTACATCCAGTGTAAACACTGTACAAAATGTGTTTTTTTTTATCTGATAGAGCCCATTTACAGCATCCCGGTACTGTGCTGCTGATATCTGAGCAAAATGAAGTACTCTTGGTCGTTAGGTTTTGCGTCTGGTCAGTATGGTGGCTGTGAGCAAGCAGAGCAGTATTTTACCACCCACATTTTCCTGTTTGCTCCAGAGATTGTCTCTCTTTTACTCAAAGCTTTGGTCTCTTGGATGAGGAAGAATGCCTCATTATTGATTGGTCATTTGAAATAAGCAGTCTGAGAAGTTTTCTTTTTTTCCCCTGAGAAACAGGAGAACATCTTGGAGGCGGCTGCAATCGTTAGTCACAACCTAGAGGAACAGTTATGTTCTAATCTTTCACTAAAATATTTTCCTGCCTTGATCACTACTAGTTTGTCCAGTTTTTTTTTTTCCTTTAATACACCTCATTTTCTTACAGTGTTGAAGCTTTTTCTTTCATTTGTACAAATAAATTAAACCGTACTAGCAGTAATGCCATTAGGGATTTCTGGTGCTTGTTTGGAACCCTGCAAACACTCAATTGCAGCTACAGAAACCAATTACGGCTCCTTTCTGAAACGCTTTGAAGAAAAGCGACAGCTAAATGGCTGTATGTAAATAAAAAGAGGAAGCAAACCGAGAGGAGCTGATGCTTACAGGTACCTGACTGGAGAGGCTGAAGTTGGTGGCGGGGCTGCGCTTCTTGCTGGCGGCGGTGCCCACGCTGCTGTTGGCGCTGCTGGCCGAGTTCTTCCTTTTCCTCCTCTTGGTGGTTGTCTGTCGGGCAGGCTCAGCTTTGGCGCGACCAGCAAAGAGAAACAGAGGCAATGCCAAGAACATAATGCATACAGACGGAGACAAGGTGTAGGAATGTGTGCAGTGTGTACAATGTGTAGGTGAGATCATGCAAGCTTGTTCCCCGTGCTTGTACGCTGTAAACGCATGCAGACAGAAGAAACAATCCCACAGACATGTTTCACAAGACAAGAGCCTCCGTTACACAAGGATGTATGCTTTATCTTTAGAGGGTGAGCTACACAAGCATTAATATCTCCAAAGACATGCAGTTATAAAAAGAACCTCAGATTCATTTCCAGAAATGCTAAACTATAGAGCGTGATGTTTGATGCTAATTATAAGTTGTAGCCAAGTCGTCACAGGCAAGATACATGCAACACATAATTTGTCGACAAGTAGTTGAGCACATGGAAATGTATTTCAGTTCATTCAGTCGAGCAACAAACACAACACTGCTTCCATAGAAGACGTCGGACAGCTAACGTTGTTAGAGAGAAGATACCTTTTTTGTGATTTGTGGGAAATATTTCCGTTTTGAAGTTCTGCGGGTGTCCAGCTGAAACCAGAAACAAAATCAGTTTGTTGGTTAAAACAGACAGAAAGGTATCAGAGGGGACAACAGAGAACTGCTGAGCAGAGGCTAATGGCACCACTGGGTAACTCATCATACACTGAATACTATGTGCTTTTAAGCTACGAGTGAATAATTATGAGGGTTGTGATAGTACATGCTAGTAATGGGTCGATCAAGAAAGAAATGGCTCTTTCCTAAATCTGCTTTCCACCAAATGCGAAAGCGACGGTCTGTGAAGCGTAATGTACAGCTGTTAGCCAACGTTAAAGTCAAAAGGAATAAAAAGCCATATAGATAAACATTTAAAATAACTATGCTTGTAGATTCATTTTACACATACTTTTAAGAAACAGTAACTGTGAAAAGCTGTTTGGGGTCAGAAAGAGCTGGTTCTTTTTAATGAGATGAGCTGTAAGAACCAGAATCTCTTGAAAGAGTCAGAATTCCCATCACAGGAACATGTATTAATATTTTTTCTGGATGGTCCTGTAAGTTCGGTATGCACATGTCTGTACGAATCAGGCTGTTTTCTAGCTGAACACAAGCGGAATGTTTAGGAGCGAAACTCAAGAGTGCAGTGAAACATTCTGTAGAGCGACTTTAAAAAGGGAATAAAGCAGGAAGGACTCCTAGCTATCACTACACTCTGCTATTTGGAAACATTAATGGTTTCTCATGCTGCTACAGTAGAAAAAGAAAGATGGACTGAACCAGAACTTTGTCTTTAAGCAGATCTTTCAACAACAATAAGGTCTATAACACACTGCAAATGGAATGACTCACCTGAAACAACGTCAGGTTGAAGGGAAACATCACTGATACTCAGAGGCGTCCCCAAGCAAAACATTATATGGAGCCCTCAGGACCAACTGAGGAATGCCCAATGCTGAAATGCATCTATGTGATTAAATGTATGCATAGTGCAGCCTTCTTTCTTTATTTTCAAATGTTAATATCATTAAGCCAGAACTCTTAAAGACTTTGCACATGTATTTATTTGCCTTCAGAAAATGCCACATTTAAATAAAAACTGTTGATCCAATAAATAGAAATCATTCTATAACATCTTACCAGCAGTTACTTCACTTTTAAAACAAGGGGCTCACGGGTGAAAATTCAATATACTTACATGTAAGTATTTTACAAAATACAATATAATTTCATAACACAGTTAACTTAATTTGCAAGTTTAAGCACACACACGCTGAGTACCAAGTACAAGCCCAACAGAATTACTTTCCCAAGCAGAGTATTACAGCTTTGATATAATACTACACTTGATATATACTGTATGTATGAAAAATCTTTATTAGTGATTACTTTAGGTTTTATTTCTTGAAGTTATGGACATGAAATTGAGATAAACATATATCTTCTACTTGTGCATGGCAATGGTTATTAATTTGTGGTTATTTGGTTGTTTCAGTCCTGCATGAAAATGCCATTATTTTACTGCCTACCAAATGCTATTTTAGGGTTAAAAGAGATGGTACACTATAAGGAGAATTGTAAAATTGTGGTCTTTTTATAGTTTATAGGAAATGTATTTTCCTTTATTGATAATTAAAACACTGCATTAACATAATTACCTTCATAATAACGAAAACAACAACAAAACATGATTTTATTTCCTATCATAAGGGACATCGAAGGGCATATGTTGTTTTCTCCATAATCAATGAAGGCTACTATTTAAAAGTTTTTACACCAAGCGAAATTGTGCACACTGGCATTAACAGCGAATAGACTGTTTTCTTAGTTACATTGTGTCTTGTTTTTGTCCATATCAGCTTTAAAATGCTAATTAAAAAAGTTTAGAATGTATAAATCTTTAACTATCATGATTTTGGTTTAAAAAGAAAAAAAGAGGAGAATGTGACCCATAAACAGCAGAGCACCGACAAATACTTCTGAGACACAGTGATCCTAATCAGTGAGTTTTGAACACTGCGCATTCCCGCGGTAGGAGAAGGGTTTTCGACAGGCATGCATTTCTCGGCATAAGACTTGTTTACACAGAAGTAGCTCAGCCTCTGTGACAGGCTAGGCAGGTGTAGGAGGGGCACCTTAATGGTATTTCAGACAGCCAAAATAATTGTGCCCCCTACGACATAGCAGCAGTGACTGATTGTGCCAACTTGGTTTGGCACTCTGGGGGCCCTTGTCATGAGTAGGGGCCATAAGCAATCGCCAGGTTTGCCTGACTGTACGCTACGCCTCGGCTGATACTGGAGGAAAAACATCTGACGTCCACTTGGCTACCAGTAGCATCCAAACAGACAAACTACTGATTTTGTATAAAATGCAAGTCAGCAGAATCCCCAAGGTTGTTTTTTTTTCCTACAGACACACATGCTGCATTCAAGTACAGTTGGGAGACTAGACTGTCAAAACAGCTCCCAAGTTATTTAAGGCTGTCTTAGTCTCCAATATGGGCAAAGTATCATTTAAAGCTTTCCAAACATGAACAATGACTGTTTTAATGAATATTAAAAGAAGAGATCACATTTCCCCTGTTTTAGCTTCTCTTCACTGGCTCCCAGTAAAATCTAGAATAGAATTCAAGATCCTCCTTCTGACATATAAAGCCCTTAATAATCTAGCTCCATCATACATAAGAGACCTGATTGTTCCATATGTTCCTAACAGAGACCTTCGCTCTCAGACTGCAGGTTTACTGGTAGTTCCTAGGATTTCTAAAAGTAGAATGGGTGGCAGATCTTTCAGCTATCAGGCTCCCCTCCTATGGAACCGGCTCCCAGGGTTGGTTCGTGAAGCAGACAATTTGTCTATCTTTAAAACTAGGCTAAAAACCTTCCTCTTTGACAAAGCTTACAGTTAGAGATATGTTTATAGGTAGTTAGAGTCAGGTCAGACAGGTAGATAGGAAGAGACAGGTTAATGTTAGTAGTCAGGCAGAGTGTCAAAAGTTAGGAAGAGATAGGAAGAGGTAGAGTAGCTAGGTAGAGATAGATTAATGTAAGCCAGGTAAAGATCCGGAGCCGGTCGCGGCTTACCGCCGCGGAAGAAATGTGCCCCACAGGGGCCAGCCAGCGCCGGAGAGAGGTCCCTCAAGGGGATCCTCCCGCACAGTGCGGCCGCCCATTACCTGCCGGGTTGAATCCCCCGGGCAGACTGTGCGGACCCCACCCGTTTATCTCTTAAACGTTTCTCGCCCTCTTCAACTCTGTCCTCTCAGTTCTGTCTATTTTTCCTTAAGATAGTTGTCGACTATCGGTCTCGTGCCGGTATTTAGCCTTAGATGGAGTTTACCACCCACTTTGGGCTGCATTCTCAAACAACCCGACTCCGAGAAGACCCCGGCATGACGGGGGCCGTTACCGGCCCTACACCGTCCACGGGTCAGGAGGACTAAGACAGAGTGTTGGTAGCCAGGTCTCCTAGTAGCTAGGAGACAGGTTAATGTTAGTAGCTATGCTGCTTTAGGCTAGGCTGTTGGAGGACATTATTAGGGTCTGTTCCTACTTTCTCTCCTACTTCTCCCCAACTGCATGATGTGCTGTCAATTCAAGCACTAACCTGTTTTCTATTATAGTAGGTGCTCCGGATTAGCCCTGCTTGACGACCCTGACTAAGATGGCATTGCAGTGACGGAAAATTCTCCACGTCCTGCAACAAACTTGTGCATCAGTTCTATTGCTCTTTCTGTGTCTCTGTTGTGTATTCTCCAAGCCACAGACGGTCGCGGCAGATAACCGGTTGTGCTGAGCCTGGTTCTGCCGGAGGTTTCTTCCTGTTAAAAGGGAGTTTTTCCTTCCCACTGTCGCTGCATGCTTGCTCAGTATGAGGGATTGCTGAGAATTCCACGACGCAATCTTCTGTGGTTCTGTAATTTCTACACTAAACATTGTATTGTAATAACTCTTTTTGTAAAGTGCCTTGAGATGACATCTGTTGTGAAATGGCGCTATATAAATAAACTGAATTGAATTGAATTGAAATTTTGAAGTGATTATATTATTTTCTACTCTGGCTATGTCTACTTGTACTATTTTAATTGTATAGAAAGAAAGGTTCAAGTTTTTTAAGTTATAGAACATAATAAAATTCATTAATTTTAGAAATTGAAAGGATGGAATTCAGTGGAATATTTTTGTTCAATTCTGATAAAAAATATTAATTTATATTTATTTCTCTTGAATAAAGTGCACTGAAAACACACTGAATCATGATTTTTGTGTACTGTTACATCCCTAATAATTCCTCTTAGAAAGTTACACAGGTAAATAGTTAAGTTTGTTTCACTTGATTTTTTTATATATAAAAAGAAGTAGTGCATAATTTATTACTACAAGGTTTTGCAAATTCTTCCAACATTTGTTAGAAAGCATCATTCCTTTTTATCTCTACAGAAGATGAGAAAATCCTGCTGCGATCTTCAAACAGACGTCTGAAAGTGAAATACATTTTTTTGCGGATTTGGTCTAATCATACTCTCATATTCAGTTAGAATTATCAGACTTGTAACACAAACAAACATAGCACAATAAATCAGAGCCCTGAGAACAAAGGGATTGTTTTATCTGCATCTTATCTCGTTTGACTCACAAAAAAAATTAAAAATAAAAATTTACAGAAGTGTTTGTTTGTAAAAAATAGAAAAGACACGGCTATTGTGAGAGACAATCGCTTGTGTTATCCCACCGGTTTCCTCCGATGCTTAGCCTGTGACGCACAAAAATCACTTCCATTTCCACCAAGAGGGACTTATCAGTGCATAAATGCAACCGTGGCTTCCTTCCTGACAAAATCCCAACCTGTTTCCAAGCTGGAGAAGAATCGCAGGAAAAGTGGAACGACATGCCACCAATAAGGAAAACCCTCATTTCAGCTAAACTGCAAAAGATTGTGCAACAGATGTGCCAAAGTGTAAATGAATGAGATGGACCACTTTTTGCCAACAATGTGAGGAGTCATTTAAAAAAAAAAAAATTCTGCACATTACCTTAACCTGCGTCATAAATAAAGCTTGCAAAGAGCATAGAGGTTTTCACATCTGCTTTTGCTTCTTTACATGAGCAAAACTAACTATCAATGTAGCCAGGAGTCTTTATTATATTCATAAAATGCTTTCTCTTTTTTCCTCTCTCTCTTACTCTGTTTTTTTTCTTTGCTTTGAAGAATGTCGTCGACGCTGGGGAGCCGCTGTCCGGGGAGCTGGATCTGCGAGTTTGATTACACCCGGCACTCTTAATTAAAGTTACACAGGTCTGAGTCAAAGGCTTTTTGACTGGTGTTGGTTTTTAAAGACATCTCGTCACGCCTCACTAAGCATTGCTGTAATTTGCAGCCACTCCAATGTGTCCAAAATATAAAAAATAAAAAAACGTCCTCGGCTTACTCCCTCTCCGGCTTAAGACCGCGCAGCCAATTTAAGCTTGGTACTTTTCAGAAACAAGCCTGCAAACATCAATCAAGGGCACCTGAGAGGCCTGTTAAAGATTGGCAGGGTTGAGATTCAAGAGGCAACCCTGAATCTGGATGTTTTCATACACCTGACAGGCAAAAAAATATATATCTCAGGAATTAGGATGTATAATGGCAAATTTAGGAACACAAATGATGCAATAAAATGCACTCTGGGTGAAAATATTTCTCCACAGTGATGGATGGAGTGGAATTAAAAGCTGTTTAAATGGAAGAACAAACTCAAAAGCTCAGTAGAGGGAGCAATTACCTCTCACTATGTTTTATGAGGAGCCAGCTGTTTATAATGATGGTTACTTCAGCCCCATTAGGACTCACTTTTATTATGTTAAATATTCAGGAAAACAAAGCAGAATTAAAGAGTTTTACTCAAGTAAAGAACAGATCTTTCAGTGTTTAAATAAATAAAACACTGTAAACTTGATAGTTACCTGGTGGAGCTACCATTCTCTGCCACTTTTGGAACAGGCATGTCTTGAGACAGTCCCGGGGACTAAGGTTGTAGGTCTTGTGCCTCGACATGAGCTCTTGCATGGGCTCCAAAATGACGCACAACTGTAGACAAAACAAGACAAAATCGAAAATTTAGTGAAAGCAGAGTGCCTGACAATAACACAGCAACCTCCTCACTGCTGCTGCTATCATGGAAAACCAGAATAGGCTACAAGTTGTTTGTTGCTCAACTAATCAGTCACTCTCTGATGTCTTATATTTTTGGACACTTTGGTAAAGTAGCTTTAACGTTTTATATCCAAGTATTTCCTGCGTTCTAATAGGGTGCCTTCTAAAGGAGATTAGTTGTCCTGGATTTATTTATTTTTATTTATTTTAATATTTAAAGTAATTTCTAGACACCCTGTATCCTTATTCTTCTGCATGACTATATTTTGTTACTTTACATTGGTCTATTTTCCTTCAGATTTCTAAGAAGAAAAAATTGGGAAAATATAAATAAAATAGGAAGATAGCAAAATCGGAAATATAATAGTATGAAGAAGTATTACATTATAAATTAGATTAACCTTCTTAATACAATGGTCTTGTGTTGACTCATGTTGTCATTTTGAAGGTCTCCCAAAGAACATGGGGCTGTCTGGGACTGGAACTGGGAAGGTGTCTTAACAAGACAATGCCGGGGAAAAGATCTCAGAAAGACCACTCAATCAAACAAACAATCAAACTTTATTTATAAAAGGTTTGTCATACAAAAAAAATGCAATTCAAAGGGCTCTACTGAGTAAAAATTGCCCCACATTTCATCACTCCCAATCCTATCCCCATGTGTAGACACACTGAGGAGCAACATTAAAAGGACATTAAAATAAACAATAAAATCGACCCTGGGTCGAGTACAGATGAGCCAGGATAGGTGATCAAGGGAGAATCAAGGGAGCAAACCACACCAGCAGCAGCCAAGGCACTAACTCAGGGTGTCCAGAGGAGAGGAGGCCAGAACCCCGCACCTACACCCAACTTGTTTTGGTGCGGTCGCTTTAAATGCAAATGAGCGTTGCCTACCCTGCCCCCCCCCCCCCCCCCCCCCCCCCGTTTAACAGAACTATACTGTGTAACTTCAAAGCTATTAAAAAAGCTTTTTTTTTTTTTTTTTTACAATATAATGAAAACGTTTATACTTAATGACAACAATCGTGTGTTGTAAGATAGACTACATGAAAAATAACACAGACGCTAAAACGCCAAGCACAAAGTACTAACATAAGCAGAAGGTCTAAAGCTAATGCTATCGAAACAAAGAAGTCGATGTAAAAAATAATCTTTGCCATCATTTAAGTGTTAATTGAAACTTACCACTTGGTAGTCTCAGTCATTTTCATAGTCAGATGGAAATGACCACTCAATAGGACAACGTTTTTTAATGAATCCTCTATAGTGGCAGAGGTTGCTGAAGCCCACGTCCTTGAAGTGCTTCCACAAAGAAAAAGTACCTATTCTACAGATGCTGGTGAATGTACCATGAAAAAATGAATCTTTACCAGGCATTTGGCATAGGTATAGGGGTTGGTGTAAAGAACCGTGTGGGTTTTTACGACCAACAACCAAACATTTTGACATTTCAGTTTTGATTCTTGCACTTGACCAAGTCCATGGCCTTGTTTAGCAGTTCTAATGTAAGTACTGTGAGTAAAAGTACATAATAGTAAAAAAAAACAACGTTGTGGTGGATAGATAAAATGAACAGGTTAAAAAATATAACCAAAACAACATACAAAAATATATCCACAGCACCTGGAGGGACTAATTTATACGTTTTTGCACTCCTAGAGACTCTACATGCACAACACACTGTATTTAACGGCTAAAAATGTGAAAATTGCAACATGTGTCCCCTTTAAAAGGTTAAACACAACTGGATTTTTGACAAAAAAGACTGAATGAGGATTCATATCTAACAGGTAGGTACAAATAATCTGCACAGCTCCCTTTAAGAGAACTGCAGCAAAGAGCCACCATGTCTCCATAACAACTATTTATTTTAAAGCTTTTAGAACACATCTTTAGCAACAGTGCCAATAACTGTGGAGGCCACACACATTTATTACATATTCCCTCTTTAGAGCAGTATCACAGAGAACAAGCCCTCTCTCTCACACTGCGCCTCATAACGTCCTTGTATTGAAACAGCACAAGTTAAATATTCATTCTGTAGAGAACCGTAAATCTCTGGTGACCAGCTTTGAGAGGAATCAGGGGTCAGCCTGTCATCTTAAACACATCAGGATCAGCTTATCCACAGAACATCTGGACGACATTACAAGCCGGATATAGCGCTGGGCTCTACAGCAGGAATCATCCAGATACGTGTTAGACAAGTCAGTAAAGAGGCTCAGAGGGATTTATCGCACTCAAGGTCCCAGTTTACCTGTTTAAGTGAGCAGAAGTGTCAGGTAAATTTTAATGTTAAAGGTTTTATTGCTTGCTTTTTATTTACAAAATAGTTTTCATAGTAAAAAGAAACACAATAAAGGTCACCTGCTGAAATTGCACAGCATATAAAATCATTTTTTCATTAGTTTCCCTCTTTCCTTCCCCTCTTTCTCAGCATCAACCAGAGGAGGAGCGGCATGATTGTTTTCTGAAATGGCTTCAAACAACCAACATTTATGTTCTGTATTGTTGGGAAGAAGCTGCAAAACGTTTTAGGGAGGGGGATCTTTGTGGGTGGATGTGCTCACCAAACGTTTGACTTCATCTCTTGGCTTCGAATCGGTATTCTATTACTCGTAAATGTTGGCTATGCAGAGTTTTTCCATTACAGTGTAAAAAATCTAAAGCGTTTAGGTTCTTTTGGTGTTTCTGTGATCCATTAGGAGTATCTAAACAGCTAAAAAGTGACTCAAATAAACTAATTTGTCAAGATCTCTCAAGAAATAGAAGTATTTTGGTTGGCAATGTTCTTTATCACAAATGAAAATACAGTAGGGCTCTGAACCATCCGCTATTAGGAGTTTTGGAACACCATGGTTTCTTCTACAGATTTTGTTTGGCTGTACTGGAACAAATATTACTTAAGAGCACTTACTGCAACTATAATTCCTAAAAAACAAAAATAAAAACAAAAAAACATCCTCTCTACACTTATCCATAGACTGTAACATAGCAGAAATATTGAACCATTATTAAAGCTTCTCAAGATTTTTACACATTTACATTTCATTCTTTTAAAGACTAAAATATCTCATTTCGTTTTTAATTTTATTATTCAAACACACAAATTATGAATTTGTGGAAGATACTTATACAGTGCTCAGGGTTTAAATATACAGTAAACAACCACCTTTTCGTGGTTCAGTATTTCTGGATTTTGCTGTGGAATGTTGAACCAAATATTTTGTGGATTATTTCATAGAACATATCTAAAATATTCAAAAGAAAATGCAACTTGGGAATGTTTCAATATCTACAAGCAATCCTACTTGACATGCTAACAGTTGCCGTTTTGCAAGAAGCACCATTTGTTTAACCTGTTGCTCTTCCCAAGAGTGAGGATAAGGATTTTTTATATTTAAACTAATAAAATAAAAAGTTATTAGTGTATTAACAAGCACTCATGCTTCCTAACCCTCACAAATACACAAAGTCCATAGTAATTTGTAACAATAACAATATTTCTCAAGATTCCTTACCTTTAAATGTTTTTTCCACGGTCCAATTTTCCAGAGCTCAGCCCCTTTTTTCTTTTATAAAGAAAAGAACTCTGAATGGTGGTTTAAATGTTTGACAAATAATATGAAACACGGACTTTGAGGGCAATAAATGTATATTTTTAATGTAACGTTTCAAAGGTTAGGCCAGATCTGATACTTTGTGACTGACTAAATCACCACTTTTCTTCAAACTGGTTTTCTCAAGATCTTTAGAGGGAAATAAAACATGGCAAAAAGTAGGAGTAAGTAAAACCTCATGGGCAGGTTTAAAATCATCATCAAAATTCACATCAAGGTTTTTGGAGAAAAAGGTTGAAAAAAGGGCCAAATATATTTTCCCAGATTTTGTGCCAAAAAAAGCTATTTCTAACTTTTATAATTGTTTAAAAAGTTGCCGGTTGTCCAAGATTTGACTGAGTTTGAGCAGTAAAAAAAAGGATAAAGGGAGAACCTCGATGTTTGGTTTATGGGGGCAGCAAGATCTGGAAACAACCAACAAAGAAATGAAAGGTGTGTGCGCTGTTTTCTTCTTTTTTTATATGAACCAAAGAGGTAATAAATATATTGAAAATAGACAGGGATTAAAACAGAACCTTGGGGAATCCTAGAACTGAAAAATTCTCACTCCAACTAAGTATGAACTAAACCATGAAAAGGCTGACTGTGGTTCATACTCAGTGCTGTAAATGGGTCAGCAAGCTACCAAGAAGACCTGTTTCTGTACTGTTGTGTATTAAAGCCAAATTGAAACTTGGGTATCAGGGGAAGCCAGGCAAGACTGTGAATGATTTAAAAGCACATTCTCTAAAAGCCGGGATAGGACTGATAGTTTACAAATGAGTCAACAAGGAGTTAAAATTCAAGGATTCAGTTTTCAGGTGGGAAGATATATGGAAACAACTATTGAAAAGCAACAAATTCTGGAAATAAACACATTTTTACTTATTTTATTATCTTTTTCAATAACTATCCAAGGCTGAGTGATACTTAAATGATCTACTTTTCCAAACTGATTGGCTTGGCTGAGGCAGCCTTCCAGAGTGTTAACTACTCTAATGTGTCCACATAGTTGCTGTCTCCTAATCAGATTGTAATATAAGGTCAAAATTGCTGCAGTGACAGTAGGCGTGGGTTTACTAAGTTGCTCAAGGGCACTCCCATAGTCATTATGGTAAGAAAAGGAGACTGTTAATCATCCGTTGCATACTCAAATGATCTCATCTGACCTTCAGCTTCCCACCACTCCTACTTTTCTGATGTCAGTTCTAATCGATGGGTTATTTCCATCTCGAAGTGGTCTGTACAGTGAAATATGGCAAAAATAAAATAAATCAAACACGTATTAAGTACAGTCTACCCAGAGCTATTTGTAAAGCAACGATGGAGGCTTTTATACAACATTAAGAATCCAAGTGGAAATGATAGAAGTTCTTCAGGTTTTAAACCAGCCAAACTAAGCGAAGTCAGCTGCTTAAGCTAAATTACCCCATACGAACACAACAACGTGAGCTGCTTTTTCCTCAGCTGGAACGTTGGGGTTCTGTTTGGATGCGATGCCGCTAGAGGTAAAGTGAGCATCCCTGTGGCAGACTAATCCAGTGTTCTCCTCTGATGGTTCCCTCCTGACACGGTAATACCCCTCCCCAGCTCAGCCAGCAAGCTCTGGCTCTCTGCCTGAAAACAAGGGCTATTTTCAAGCTGAATAGTAGGAAGTCAGCAGCTCCAATACATGGAACGGCTTAAACACTACAAATGAAAAAATGAAAAAAAGATATGTGTGTGTGCATTTGAGTGGGAGGGGGCGCAAGTTGTAGCCCCTTACCAAGGAAGCTGTCAGTTTCTCTTGAAAGGACCAATAAATGCTGGGAAAAGTCATTTCCAAAGGAACATTATTACTAGTTTAGTGTTAAAAAAGGGGATATTATACATTGAAACACCTAACATGAGAATAACAGAAAAAATAATTATTTGCAAAGAGACTTGTTGATTATACAGCTGTGATTTCCAACCTGAAGAGTCAGACCTCAAAATGGATCTAAAGAGATAATTAGAGGTCCTAAAAAGCAAGTTATTCTGAATAATTCTATTATTATTTATTTCTAAAGGTATTTTTGATAGCTTTAAGCCTCCATACCTCGTCTGGAGTTTATTCGAAGCATTGTTTAAAAACCCTCCATTATAGCAGAATGAAGTAAGAAGATGCTCAATAATATTCAGAAGAAATAAAAAGTTTATACTAAGTAAGATGACTAATTCCTAATTCACTGAATACGAGAATTCATGTGGGATATTTCAGGCATCATAAGTCACACTCAGACAGCTTAGACACCATCACCTCTTATATTAAGCGCAAGTTTTCAGCACTCAAAGCACAAACACCATTTTATTTCCTGAGTGCTGACCGTGTGAATCATCAAAATAAAGACGGAGCAGAAAGGAAACCTTTAGTCCGTAATGAAAGATGCTTGAATCAGGCGTTCTCCCTTTAAGCCGTGCTGGAGTTGTCTTCTGCATAGAAAATCTTTGTTTTAGAAAAACAAAACAAAAAACCCCCCATCCTGCTCCCTTCGCTCCTTCTCTGTGTGTTTTTCTACACTCGGCTATAATAAGCTGCGAAGGTGCCGTACTCTGATTCGCGCCATTTCACAATTATGAGTCTCAACAGGGAGCGTTCATTAATGTTATGCTAATTTTCTGTATCCAATTAATTCTTTCCTCTACCCGTTTCTCTCCTCTTGTTCCCCCCGTTTGGAAAATGTACCTGTCAGTCAACTGTGGTATTGGAAAAACACAAACAAAACCTGCTGAAATCCTCAACAACACATCAAGCTTATTTCCTATATTACAGTTAAATGTATGTGCATTTCTAGAATAAATGGAAATATTATGTCCCCAAATGTACACAGTGAAATGTAAACAAGCTTTCCTTCTGTTGTTAGACTTTTGAATAGTTGGTTATCTTCATACATTTAAATGTATATCTAACACTACACACATAATTTTTTTGTTTTAAAGTATTTAATTTATTCTTTTTTCCTGCTTTTATTGACATTATTGTTAATCTGTCATTGTTTGGACAGGAAAAAAATATATATAATTGAAACAAGAAGTATTCTTTTTGTTTTGTATTGCCATAAACTTAATTAATTGACTGAACCACAGAATTAAAAAAAACTTTAGCTTTGAGTGGAAAATAATTAAAATACGTCAATTTAAGCTAACAATGCAGATGAGAAGAGAGTAAAAAAATAACAAAGGCATCCAGACACCTGTGAATGCAAGATATCTGAATAAAAATTACAACCTGACTGAGGAGCATGTAATATTTTCCGACAAGGAACATATTACAAATTAATAAGCATGAATATTCTGCACAATAAAAAAACAACACCATTCTGTCTTGACATGCTACTTAATTAGAAATTATGAGCAACATCATATGTCTATGTTTGTAAATAGATAACAATGGCTCCTTGGCATGCATCAGGAATGACAGAATCAGAACTGAACTCGAAGCGGAGTGACAGATGGAGATACACCTATCATCCACACACACACACACACACACACACACACACACCCACCCACACACACACACACACACACACATACACAGAAACTCATACACAAGGTACTTACCCTGAGGTAGTTGAGGGTGAAGTTGGTCAAGCCCATGCGCGTGATGTTTTTGGACAGTTGTTCCAGCACCTGAGGGTCCTGTGCCTAAAGCCAGCAGCACAAAAATAAAAGATTTTATGTATATTTTAACCGATGTTGCATCCAGCTGGACATTTGTTAGGATAATGAGTTAGAGATGTTTGATTATAATTTTGCTTTACATTCTTACTAATCTGGCAGCCAATCTGTTACATTGTTCAAATTTCCACAAATTCCAAAAAAACTTTTTTACTAGATTTGATATTTCTCAGTGTGGAGTTGTCAGGGCTGCAGAGAGCGTTGAATAAATAATGGTAAGCTACAGAAAGATGTAGCCCAAGAAGAAAAAAAAACCCCACCAGTTTTATACACTCTACTTTGTATTTTTATAAAGCATAATGCAGTATGATAAAATGGCCTATTTGCATGATGCACAAAAATAATTATTTCAACAGAATGATAAGTACATATTAGCAACTTCTGCAATTACACGGCATGCTTTAGAGAGAAGGGAGTATAAATGTTAATTTGACATTTTTCGGGTAAAACCCCAAACTGGCAATTATGGGAATATTCTTAGGTCTTTCCTTTCAGTAAGCTTGTTTGCTCCATGGATAAGCATTCACATCATAAAAAGCTGGAGGTATTGACAGACCAAAACACAGCCCAGGCTGGGCAGAAGCAGCAAGCACACTTGGATTCAGTACCTCATGAAAAATGCATAATTCTATCTCCAGTCGCATCTCTGTGTAAGGAAAGTCAAGAGTGAAGGGAGGGGAGTCCTTTTGTACCGTCAGCAGACCAGCATGAGTGATGGCAGGATTGAACTAGTGTGCATTATTTGACAGCTGGCAGGATCACAGTCTGAATTACTTTACTCATCAAGCAGAATTAGGATGAATGCACTGTACACATATTTTTGTTGGCATCACCGGCGCAGAGATGCATCAACAATTTAGAAGGAAACTTGAGGAAACACCGACACGTTTGGAGCAGAGGAGATAGAGGCGTTCACCCAAGGAAGCCCAGCAAACAATGGGAGCACAAACCAGATAAGGGAGGGTAAATTCTGAAGTCTGAAAATTAACACCACAAACTTTATAGGCATTAATTCTAAGAGGAAGCTAAATGGAATGAGTGAATGTGTCATCATAGGAAACTACAGAAGCTGATGTAACTCAAAAAAAGTGGTCATGTCTTGTCCTTCTCCATGAAGTGAAGAAAAAAAAACATCCTAATAACTAATTTGCACTTTTATGGCATTCAAAATGCAGTCATATTTAACTCTTAGTGCTCTTTTGTGGTTTCAAATTTATTTACATTGCTTGAATAAAACTTCTTCAGGACACTAGTTGCATGAAGAGGTGGGATTATTTTTTAAGAGTAATCTGCATACAGTAACTGCATTTAATCATATTTTTTAATTTATTGATATTTAATGATGATCTCAACGTTTGAGAAAATATTTTAAAAAGAGATTCCCGCAATACAGATAATTTTGTTTTGTTTTTTAAATGTCACTGATTTGGATTTATCTTTGTCATGGTAAATCCAAGTGATTATCAGAACAACATATTTTTCACGAGAATAATGAATTAATGAATCAATCAATCAATCCATCAATCAATCAATCAAACGACAAGTGCCGACCCCAGGCTAAACGTTAAATAAATGCAAAAGGTGTTGCAAATTTTGAACTTTGTTGTCACTTTATCCGGCCAGTCTAATCTAGTCAATTATTTAAACAATTCAAAGGTTCAATAAAGAATACACTTTTTTCTCCGTTCCACATGTGGTCTAGTATAATATTTAAAAAACTGTGGTACAACCCTCGCTTGAAAAGTGGGTTCTTCCAAAGCAGCTGGAGTTGTACAAGGATCTGTAGCTTCAACCTCCCCGTTCTGAGTCCCAAGTGTGTGCTTTCATTAGCCCAGGCAGCGATCAAAAGAAGGTACTTACACCCAAACACAAATCACAGAAGACTTGGCCAGAACCCACAACGGACCACAATATCCCATACTCCAGGAATTAGCCTGAATACCCAGAGGGGCCAATTTATTGGTGAGTGAAATTCATAAGAAGTTTCAGACAAAAAGCAAGACTTGCTGTTATACCTTTGAACCCTTGTTAAAAAAAGAAATGAATCCGATGTTCGTGCTTAAGCTAATTGAAAAAGCTACATGTGCAAAATGTGTAATGGGAAGAGGGAAAACTTGTCTTATAATTATACATGTTTTCTTTTACTTTGTTTTATTTATCAATACTTTTCCGGTTAAATTTTCTCAATAAAATTATGAAACAATGAATTAGCTACACTACACTTGTCTTTAACACTGACCCTATTCAAAGAAAAGTGCTACACTTGTAGAACAGGAGAACTACTTTTCTGTGTCTTCATATAAATAACTGCACTTCCTATTAACTTTTTTGCTAGCTCAACTATTGATAGGTCAATATTAAAGCTTAGAGCAAATATGATAGTGTTAGCCTAGCAATTTAGTTAACTGCTCTGAATTAAAACGTTGTGAAGAGTAGATGTGAGTTTATTAGAGACTGTACAAGAACCAAAAAAAACAAAACAGTGCAGGATCTTTACTACAGTATATGTGTTTTTCAATAGTGTCAGAATAAAAGTCAGAAAAAGATCCAGAATGAAACCTATAGATAAATTATTTAATCCCTTAGCAATAACCAAGAATTCTGACCAGACAGACCTGTTATGTATTCACTTAGCCCGATAATTAGTCCTGACCTTTAAATAAAGTGCTCAACTTCCTAAGTACAGTGGGCTATATGAAAGACACTTGTAGCGTTAGGCATTTTTGTTGTCCATCATTTTGAACGACGGGGTCAAAAAAATCTCATCATAATCTATTTTTAACTGTATATTTCTTTCAATTATAACAAAATTAAACTAAAAAATTGCACTTAAAAAAAAAAACATTTAGACTGCTGTGTCCTGAAATGCTTATCTACTTCTGCATAATCAAATAGTGGGATTGCTGCAGAAGCCATAGTCATTGATTAGAATTCGCCTCGGAAAGATAACTCCTCATGGATAAAATTCCAGTCTCCGCCGCACCGGAGACTGGAATTATGCGCCGCTTTAGCCAGAATGAACATTTCTCCAAATTAAGTGATCAGAATCATCTTTTTCCAGATTTGCTCCAGATTTCCATCATTGTTCTAAAAAAACGTCCAAGAATGAAAAAATATTCTGTTGAGGCGACCGCTGCTTGTCACATATTGATGTTTATCACCATTGGAAAGACCAAAGAGTTGCCACACGGAAAAATTTTGGACCTGCTCAAAGATGAAATGGTCTGAACATCAGAAAGAAGCTTGGTAAGAAGAATATTTTAGGCACAATAATTGGTAAATGAAAGAAGCAGACAATATAAGTACATCAACCTGTCTTTGGACCTCAGTACAAGATCTCACCTTGTTCCCTAATCTTGAGGGGGGTTGGAGGTCAGACCAGAATTCAGAGCTTATTAATGATCTCAAAAGAGCTGAATACATCTTTCTTTTTCTACTGTAGTTGCATGAGAAGCAATTTATGTTTCCAAATAGTAGAGTTTAGTGATAGCTGGGAGTACTTTCTGCATTATTTTGGTGTCACTTTTTAAAGTTGCGCTGCGGAAACGTTGCACTGCGCTCTGTGTTCCGCACATAAACATTCCGCATGTGATCATGTAGAAAACAGCTGGATTTGTTTGGTACATGTGTATACCGAACCAACAGGGCCGGACCTAAAAATACAAATACATGTACTGTTACACCCCTACTATGTATATTATGAGTTATGCATTTCTCTGTAAGAGGGTAACCCTTTAAATTCAGCAAAATAGGAAATTAATATTATCCTTGTTTATGTTTAGAAAAAAGTTCTAAGTCTTTTATGAGACATGTTGTCAAAACTTTATATAGTTTTCTTGACCTAGTTAGGCTTGAGTTGGAAAGCATTTTAAGGCAACCCTGTAAAGCCTTTGGTCGGCACAAAATATATGTTGCCATAAATACAAATGAGTAGAAGAAGCTGTATTATCAGACTGGAACTCTCTAAAAGTAAATGTCTAATCTTGATGTACTTTGAGATTCAATCCCCTTAACTTTGTTGAAATAGATGGGATCTTTGAGAGCAGGTTTTCTTTTTATGTACTGGCCAATTTTTTAGGTCTGAGCACATATTTATCTTAGTAAAGACTGCAATAATTGGCAGGGGGAAAATGTATTTTTTTTCTATTTTCGAAGAGATGTTCTTCTAGATTGGCCCTGAAAGGCATGGGGGGGGGGGGGGGGGGTCTAATTTGAACAAAAAACTTTCAAGTTGTTCATTTTTTTTAAATAAGCTTTTTTTTATTCAGCGTACAAACATGTTTATATTTTATTTGTTTTTTTAAAGGCAATTTGGAGAAAGCCACACCCCTACTGTCAGCACTGTCCATGACCCATAGGGAGTGGGCGCAGTGTCAGCAGAAGGTCAAAAGATCAATGAATACTTATAATTAACTATATAGGCCAGCTCCAGTCAGTTACAGTGCTTCACTTCAGCGCCACCTGTGGCCCAAAAGAGCATTACAAAGATAAGGTTAAAAAGGGGAAATATATCGTCCTTGTCTTTTAATCTTGTGTAACGGTGGATGGAACAAGGCATGTTTTCTAATCTTCTAAAAAGTTCTGAAAATAAACCTGGCTCTTAGAATTTCTATACAGGTTTATTCAACTTAAATGAGATCAAATGAACACACATGAAAAATTCTTTGTTTCAATTGAAAGTAATTTAACCTGTATTATCTTTAATAAAATGTACAATTTAAACTTTTTTTGCCACACGATCAGTTCCAGTAAGAAAAATAAAATGAAAATCGGCTTCTTGTTTCAGCGTTAAGCTGTGCACACCTACAAAAACATAAAAATGTCATAAAGTTTTAACAGAAACAGAGATATTTCAAACACATTATATACAGAAGAAAAACAACAACAGTTTAAATATCATTTAATTATTCTTTTACACCCTACTTTTGCAGGGAAAAAAAAGAATCTATGTGTTTTGTTTTTAATTAATTGAAGGATTTTCCTTTCAAGCATTGAATTAGACTCTTGAGAAAATGAAAACATTGACCTCTGATTTCACTTTTGTGTATCAAACCCTTTGCTGCAGCAAACTTTAAATTAATCTGAGCACGCTCCAATCAGAGTCGTGCCATGTTAACAGTTAAGTTAATGTTACCTTGAAAGATTTCAGTGATGTAAAAATGACCTAGGTGCTTCTTCTTCAATGATACTGCCATGTCAAATTGTCACTGCTTTCAGGTAAAGAGCTGCTGCAGGTTTTTGAAAGATAATTTGCATTTGTTGGTCCTTGAAACACATAAAGGCTGTTACAGCCTGGAGGCTAGTGTTAACAAATGCATAGTTTTACTTTTTGTATTGTATTTTTAGTGCAGTATTATGGTTTCATCGTTTCTATACTTTATGCGTCATTGCAGTCACACAGTCAGAGACTGAGTAATCCATTCAGTGGAAGTACTGTAAGACAACACATGTAACCTTCTGTTGCAGTATTATATTTCATAGGTTTTTTTTTTCAGACTAAAGGTTTTATTATTTCTACTCCGTCTTTCCTGTTTGGAAAACAGCTGTGCAGAAATTCTTTAATATCACTTTGTTTACATATCCCCACAAAAGGCTTTCGTGTCTCTGTATCGAGCACCGACAATCTCTATTAGTCAAAAACTTAACCAGAGCAGACAGACAGTGTTGTGATAACACATTTAAATATTAAACAGAGAGATCCCAAGTAAAATCCCAAAAAGAGTGACTTAACTAAGGGGGGAAATAAGTTTCCCAAACCAGTCAAAACAACCCCCAATATAACAATACTTTTAGTTCACTTTCACAACTAGGGCTGGGCCATAATTAGATTATCATGATTTATTGAATATTTCTATTCATAAACATTTTATTTTTAGAATATCGAGGAAAAAGAAAATCACCAATGCACCACTTGGGTTTCGATAGTTTAAAGTGATGTCAGCCCGCCCAAGGTCTTCCATCTTTATCAAGGATGTTTTACAGCATCTATTTATTTAGACTTTGAATTCTGGTCATCTCTGAGAAAGGATGATTGAAATAAAAGCAAGAAAGTTTAAAATAAGTTTTTCTTAAATTTTTTTTTAAAGAAAATAAAAGGAGGAAAAAAAATCAAATTGTATAGAATATCGAATTTGGGAAAAAATAAAATAAAATCAATTAGATTTATTTTTAACCCATATAGTCCAGCTTGAACCTCCTTTATTTCCCCCCGAAACAGTTGTATAATGTCAGATAAAATTTTCAACTTTTGAAAATAAATATTTAAATAAAAATGAATCTTCTGATATTTTAAAGTAGTACCAGGAAATGGTACAAATTGACAAAAGTATTTGTCAATTTGGACATCTCTTAAAAAGAATCTGTTTGACAACATGTTGCAGACAAAAAAAAATTCCCAAATTCATTACATTATCCCCCGCTCTACAGAAATTCAAGAGTTGATTACAAATAAAATCAAATTACATCTTGAAAGTTTTACAAATCCATCTCTCAGCACAAGATGAAACCAAAGTCACTTTACATCTGGCATAAAACTAACAGCATTCAGAAGAACAACATATAAACTTAAGACAGACATATCAAATATGATGATCTGGGGCTGGTTTGCTGTTAAAGGAGTGGAATGACTTGCTTTGATTAACAGAATCATGAAATCATAAAATCAGAGCCATCAGTTTGTGACTTTAAACTCAAGCTTTAAGGACAATAATCACCAAGTTCAAATCTGAATATCTCAACACAAGCTAAGACCTGGACTTATATCCAACTGAGATGTTCTGTTACAAAGTTAAACGTCATGCTGAAAACTCCTCCAAAATAGCTGAAACTATTCTGTGAAGAGCAAGTCGTCCACAGAGGTGTAAGACACTCAGTTACCACAAATGCTTGAAGGCAGTCGTTGCTGAAGGGTGGCACAACCAGTTACAGAGTTACCTTTTGGGGGCAATTACTTTCTTTTCCACATAAGGTTTAGCAAGGTTAATTCTGACATTTATTTCTCTTAAAAAAATAAACCATGATTACAAACCGCAGTTTGGATTTACCCATTTATAATTTCTCTAAATTCATTGTTTGTTTGATGATATGAAACATTTAAGAGTGAAAAACCAGTAGAAATCTGTTTCACAGTATGCGGTGTTGCTGTGTCACACTTACGTGCATGGCCAGGATGCTGCGTGGGATGAGCTCCCGGTACTGCCGGATGGTAAAGTGCCACGTCTTGATCCTCATCAGGTCATCGAAAGCGAACTCCAGTATCAACCGACCCTCTGTACAAACCTGTAGAATGATCGTATATTTACTATTACTTCGTGTTTCTCCTCATCTTTATCTCTCTTTAGCTGGCTGTTAGGCAGCTGTCAGATCACTCTGACATAAGAAAAAAATAAATAAATACTTTTTATTGTTCAGGCACTATTTCTCCAAAAATACTGAAACTGTTTTGTCACATTTCTGGAATTTTTTTCAGGACTTTTCAAGCTATTATGATCGCAATATTTACTCTGTCTGCGGGCCCCTAAAATGCAAAAATATAATGTGATCTGCAGAGGGGTGTGTTTACACCGGAGACAAAAGAACTTCAGGTCAGAGACAGTTGCCAATTAGGAGGAGACGAAGAGAGGCAGAGAGGGGGAAAACAGAAGGGGGGGGGGGGGGGGGGGGGGGGAGAGACATTATTTCGCCCCTTTAGCTGAATCCAGCTCTTGTCGGGGCTCTTGCGCTTCCCCGTATTTCGTTGCTGTGACAACCAGGCAAGAGACCGGAGAGAGCAAGAGAGAGAGAGAAACAAATGAAGAGACAGACAGAGGGAGGGGAGGGGGTGAATCAGCTGATTAGTTGGCATGGCAACAGCAAAGATGTAATCCCACCAGACACACTCTAATCAATGCCCCCAGCGCAGATGGTCTCTTGAGGATCAACAAGAAAGAGGCTAGCGGCCATACTGAACCCCCATCCAACCCCCCCCAACAAGCCTTCATCCCATCACCGCGACCCTCCCCTTCCTCCCCCCGTTACCAGCCAACTACCTTTGTACCCCACGTGCCAACACACTCCGTTATACTAAAAATTTTTTTTTAAAAAACCCAACAATCTCAATGGCTCTAAAATCCCTGCATGCAAGACAATCTCTCTGCCGTTTAAAATAGAGAAAAATGAGAAACCGTGAAATGTTCCCACTTTTACCGAAAAGCCTTGTTTCCTGAGATATTCATCCATAACTGAAAAAAAAAATGAAAAAAAATATAAAGTTTTGTTCATCAATATATTTTTTATTAGGGCAGAAGCTTTCAGATCACAAAGGACAATATATAACATACATATGCAACATGTGTACATCATTTTATTAAACTCTATAACTGCTATTACAGAACAAAAGTCAGAAAGAAGCATTAACAATCTTCAGCAAATTTATATTCAGTGTAATGTCCATTCTGACGATATATTTCAATTTGTTTTGCCTTTTTATTTCAGATTATCCTTTTTATATTTCCTTAACTGTAATGTAATTTTTTCACCACAATATCAGTTACTATCTACTCCATGTTGTCATGTCTCTTTTGTTAAACTAAAGTTTGCTGTACTTAATAACAATATTTACAATAAAGACAATTTGAAATGAGAAACTTTGGATTAATTGTTTGGTCTTCTGTTTAAAACAGTTTTGTATCTTTGAAAAGTAACTCATTTTTAATCGGCTGACACTTTGATGATTAAATTGTTCCATAAGTTTGTTAGAACTGGATGATTATGAATAAGATTTTTATTCTATTTTCAACATCAGTTGTTGAGCTGCTTCAAATTGGCTGGTTTGGGTGTTAATAAGCCAATTAAAAGAAACAAGCAAATAATAGTCAGAAAGAAAAAGCAGAGCTGTTTTTAGCCGAGCTAATATTTTATAATGTTGTAAATTAAATTGATTTTATGGATTTTACCACTTTCAAACTACAATATTATGAATAAAAGCATAAGGACTACAATTTAAATTTCAAGTTGAGGTTTTGTAACCACTAGCCTTTATTGAGTTGAAACAAATAATTAGAAGAAACTTCAACTTGGGTTGTTGTTCTTTTTTAACTGAATTGAATTCTTTTAATTAGTGGATCATTTTCTTCTCCCCGGCAGAGTGCTTAAAACTAAACATTAAAGTAGGTATGAAAAAAAGAAATTCCTTACATCATTCCTGAAAGTTAGGTTGTTTCTCTACATGGTATTTATCCAGGAGCAGTGGAATAACTTGAAATATATTTACCAGTGAATCACTGTCTTAGGGTGCTTTCCAGGTCTATTGCCTACAGTGAAACAACAATGCACTATTGATTCCTTCTTCCATAGGGCCTACTGTGTCCTTAGCATTGCCTTCTAATACTAATATTGCTTCTGTTTTGCTCTGCGGTTCTCCTGCTTCTCTGCAACTGATAGATAAAATCGTAAATGGCCCAATTTAGAACCAAAAAAAGATCCTCTAATTGCCAAGTGCAATATATGTGCAGGAATTTCTCTTTGTGGCACTAGTGCACAGACATAATTGCAGCCAAGGCTTCATATTTTCCACAGAGGAAGATTCAATTATTTCTCCACAGCGAAACTCAGTTGGTTAAACCTTATATTTTCTTACAATGGCTGTTGCTTATTATTTTTTAGCTAAACAGTTTTCCCCTTATGAAAAACTAAAAGGAATAAAATTCAGATGAATTAGAAAGTGTTCCATTAAATGCTACAGCCCCCTCACAGAGAGTCCCCATTGATTTAAGAGCGGGGTCATAAATCTTGCACACAACAGGGCTAAGATCTGTGGCTCAAAAGAGCAAGAAAGAATAACAGTGCCCCGCTGCTGAGACACTATTCGATACTGCGCCTCAACCTGACAATCAATTAACGGAGGAGCGGAGGGTCATTAAATTGAGTATTATGAGCATTTATCACAACTTCTGATGCATTTAAACAGGATATATGCTGACTAAATAGTCTAAGTTAAAGCAAGAAAGTGAATACAGAGCTACAACTACATGAGGAGAGGGTTACTAATTTCTGACAGCATGATACTTTTAAAATTATGACGGCATGAAAAAAGGAAATTGCATGACTAAAATAGCTTTTATCAAAAATGGAAAATAATTTTTTTTTTCCTACAGCTGTTAAAATAATGTTATTTCTCTCAGAGAGCTCACAGACAGTTGAGCTCACGTAGCAGCCCCGCTATAGTTGGACCTCATGCACAGCAAATAAATCAAGCAGTCTGCAATTTTTCCTCTCTGCTAGAACGGCACAGTGACCGCACAAACACAGACGAATGTCTCATGTCTCTCAGATATTCTATGGGAAAGATACCGAAACTAAGAATTAGATCAGAGCAAGGGGAGGAAGGGGGATGAGTAGCCCTGGCCGAAGTCTGTGCTCAGAGTGTTTTTTCTTGTTAATAATCAATCACACAAGCAACAATGCTACCATCAAGTGAATTAATAGGCTCCTTTAGCTTGGTTTTTCACAACTTTATAACAGTAAAAAAGTTTAACAGAGAGGCTTGTTAGTAGCCGGCTGAAAGGCAGAGCGCAGGAACAGGTGGGGAAAGTTACAGCAATTGTTTTACGCAGCTGTTCTTTAAAGCTGCAGACACTCGAGCACCAGAACAATTTCTGATGTCTAAATAAAAGCACTTTAAATCATAAAAACGGTGTAAAAAAAAACTATTGCTTAAAAACATTGCTCTAGAACCTCGATACCAGTTGCTAATTTAAGCCTACACTCCTACAAAAAGATTTTTAAAAATGTAGACGTGACACCAGTTTGTACTGTAGTTTTAAAACAGTTTTTAAGGTGAAGTTTAATTCTCATTCCTACATGTATAGTGCCTTTTACAGGTATTTGCAACTTTGCTAAAGGTGTGTAATAAATACATAAAATAAATAATAAATTTGTATTTGGAATTTGTATTCTAGCGTACATAATTTCCTAGAATTATATATTTGAAAAAGCCAACATTTAACTGCTCGTGGTGTATTGTGGTATATTTGCTTCAAACCACCACACAGCCAAGGAAGCAAACGTATACCACTAATGACTGTTGATTAACATTCAAATCATACAACAGATCATACTGAAGTACATTTTTTGTTTTAGTAATAATGCATACTTTAGCAAATCTGATAACTAAATATGTACATTTAAATCTGTATTTCAAGTGCTATATTCAAATTGAAAGTCTAATCCATTTATATAATTTATATTCAGGATAAAAGTTAAGGACTGAAGAAAAAGGTTTTAAGAAAATCCCAAGTGTAACCAGTTCCTCCCCGTCACGTGCTCAAAATCAGTACATTTGGAAACATTTATGACATGAAACAGACCCAATACTCTTCATGATTATCATATTCAAGTCAGGAAAAGTATAGGAAGTAAAAAATGCCTAAAATTGTCTATATACTGCATACAGTTAAATAACTAAATGTGAAATTTTATTTTAAAACAATTGAAACTGTGACAAAGAAGCCTGGAAGTAAGAGTAAATATATATTATCAAAGAACAGCAGGTGTATGTAAGGGAGATTTCAAAACCCACAAGAAATCTTCAAAGCTCATAGCCAAGAATTGTCACAGTTGCATCTAGTGCTCATCAAATTTCCATAGAATCAATTTATTTTAACATTTTTCTGCACATGTTTTATAGGGCTGGTCGTGTAAGTCATGATGTTGATAAAATACAAATAAACAGCTTGTCCATTGCATAAAGACCTAATAAAATCTATTTTCTTCTACTTTAATCGGTCAAACATTTTAACAGCTGAATGATTAAATAAATCACAACTAAATGAACCATCAGTAACAAACTTCAAGCATATTTTAAAATGAGTAAAGACGCAATTTTCTCTTAATCGACTCTGATTGTTTAATAAAAATTAGCCTTATTATAAAAATACATAATTCCTCTTTCTGTTTCTAGTGAATGGATGTATTAATTTGCATTATGAAGGCCAAGTAAAGTAATATTCATCACTTACAAAACTTGTGTGATGAACATAATTTAGTATATTCTATGGTAATGACAAAAACTGCTTGACAATATTCCCCTTTCATCTTTAACCATGGGTAAAAAAAAATAAAAAAATAAAAAAATTTGCCTCCAGGAATTAAATTCAGTTGAAATGAAACCATTGTGTCACGAAGTCGCCTTTTCCTCTTTACTCGAATCCCAGCATGCAGAAACCCCAGCTGGGCACCAGTAACAAGGACCAAGGCCTCAGAGCTAACACACTGCGGTCAGGGAAAGCGAGGCCTGCTGGGTGCTGAATAGAGGTGTTGGGATACTGGAAGGTGGCTGAGAGGTTGGGAGCTTTTGCCCAAATTGACACCCCGTGTCACCTTGTCAACACCTCTCAGTCTTGTGAGTCACGCGCACACATTTTCCACCTGCACCCAGAGAGCTCGCCCACTCAGAGAACCCCCGTGGCTCCACCCATTCGTTAGATTATAACACTCCGCCATAGCAGGAGTGACATCAATTCAGAGAGGGGAAAAAACTTGTGAGCACGGGGAGCTTAAAGTCTGTAAATCTGGCTTGCATTCATATTTCCACCAGTAAAATTAAATTAGGTGATGCTGCAATGCTTTATCGGTGCAACATCATCGCTGCAGACAGTAATACTTTACAACCAAAGCACATCTCATCATAAGCTGTTTCCAACGACAATGATTAATATCAGCCTATTTCAGTATCTTTTGCCTTGAATGTGGGTATAATGTTTCCTATAAAAAAAGAAAATCTAAGGTTTGAGCCCTAATAACACCAATAAAAGAAGAAGTTAGAATTTAAAAAGAAAACGTTAATATACATACATTTTATTTAGGTGGATTTAAATAACTTTTATTTAAGGAAATAAGTACCAATAATCCGATTATAACTAAAGTAACTGCATATTGTCTCTTTTTTGGACCAGTGTTATGTAAACCTGAGTGAAAAAAGTGAAAACTTTAAAAAAGGAAGTCAGCAGTTTCTAAAATACCTTAACCCATCCATCTGATACCAACAATAATGCAACATTCAAAGTCACCTAAATCCTCTTTTTTCCCTATTCTGACAAGACATAATCTTTGCATCAGATGAGAATATTAGTTTACCGAATCAACATTCAGTTACGTTTTAATAATTCTTTAGTAAAATATGTAGCTAAAAAAACATATTATTGGTAAAATTGAACCATTAGTTAACATTACAATTACAAAAAAAGTGTAATACTTTTAATGGCTAATTAGTAATTTTACAATAACCAACACGTCAAATAATCAAAAGATAAATTCGAATATGCTCTATAATTTTTTTAGTCCAAGATCATTTCAGTGTGCAAAGCTTCATCTACGGCTAGCATAGTTAGCACTAAACTCTAAAAAAAATATGGAATTGACAGACAGGCTTATGATCACGAAGCTGCTTTATTTTAAACCGTATTTGACATTGTAGATTTGTACAAAAACAATTTTGTTGTCAATCGGATAACTGTAGATATCCCCGTCTGAAGTGATGGACAATTCTGACGACCTGCATTGCATAGCTCAGTGCTCAAATAGTGGGGCGAGAGGCAGGAGGACTTTTTTTTAAATTCATGCTTTAACGGTTATCAGACCTCCAGTCAGTAGGTGGCAGCAGTGGTCAAGCTTATCAACAGGCTGCCTGTTTAAACCAACAGAAGAAGTAATATACATAGTCAGACCTGACAGAACGTACTATTGTCTGCTGTGTTGGAAAATGTGCATCGAGTCAAAAAAATGTATCAGACAAAATAAAATACACACTGTAAGAAATGACTGTGAAAAACACATTCATTTACTGTATTCCTGTAAAGTAAGTTACTGTGGATGTGTTTCTTAAAGTAAAACATTGTGTATATATGGCAGTAACTGGCTAAATATAATAGAAATCATGGTAATAAACACAATTGTTTAAATTCTCAGCAGACCAAGTTCTACTGTAGCAAGTCACAGTGATTTCATCGCTACTGTAAAAAAGCCAGAATTTATAGCAGTATGAATTGTAGAGTAACATATTGTGTACGGTAGGGAATGGCGGTAGTAATGTAGAAATTCACAATAATATACTGGCATTTACAGTAACATATTATTTACTGTCGAAAATGGCAGTAACATGTACAGTACTGTAAAAGTTCACAGTCACCATTATAGTGCTGTAGCAATTCACAACAGTTAATTGAAATTTGCAATAACATATTGTATTTGTATTCTACACTTTTTTTTCTTTTCTTTTTTCTTTTTTTGCTGGGGTGATTGTGGCGAAGGGATTTAGGAGTTTGTCTTGTAACCAGAGGATTGACGGATTGGTCCCCAGCTCCAGCTATCTTGGCCATTATGTCCCATGTTGCCTACTGGTGGCGCAAGTGTCCAACACCCTCCCCTCTGTCAGTGTGCGCCAGGGCAGCTGAGGCTACAACATAGCTTGGCATCAACAGTGATATAAAAACAATACATAACATTTATTGTGTTATATTTTGCAGTTGCAAAATACTTCTGTAATAACACATACAGTAAATGTTAATTACTGCGTTCAGTTCTACAGCTACAGTTTCACAGTTTGTTACAGGGCAAAAAATAAACGCTGCGAGCGACCAGGTAGCTGCAGCTTCTTTAAGGCTGCCTGTTGTTATTTCAGGTCAGCTCTCCTCTCCACACATACATAATAAACTATGGTGAAAAGTCTTGCTGAAACACTGACATCCTCCCAAAGAAAAACTACTTCAGGGTTAGCGCAAGGATCAGGGATGTTTATGAATCAGGAGAACAACCCTTCAAATCACGGTGACAACCGATTGTGAAAGATGACATTAGAAATAACCGGAACATGCAAGCTCTGTTTGCCGTCAGGAAAAAAAAAAAACCAGCAATGCCAACGGATGCACTATTATTACATTAGTTGAAAATGGTCTCGAAACAATAGTATTATGGTTCATCGCAATGATTTCTAGGTAAATTTATCGACCAGAAAAGTTTGTTACTGTGACAGGCTCATGGCTGATATTCAATACCCCTCAAAATTCTTCTTTGTGTGTAAGAATCTGAAATTGTGACTATAATACCGAACAATGACATGTTTCTGCTGATGATCTCCATAGGTATAAAAAACCTACCTAGTCTTGCTTCAACAGTCAGTTTGGGTAAAACAAAAAATCACGTCTTAAAACGATGTTTAAGACTAGTAAATGTATATACATTTTACAATAACCCTTATCCTTTGAATTTACAGGAAAACAAACTTTGGAGCAATATGTTCACTGTTTTCTTGTGATTTTAGTTTTTAATTTATGGTAAAAATGCAGCAATATTTAAAGTTTCTCGTTTCTGTATCAGATCATTACAGGATTCCCAGACTAACCAATTAAATGTATGCCAACTGCACTTGTAGAACTCACTGAAAAAATGAAAAAAAAAAAAAAAAAAACTCAAATCTGATATATATATATATATATATATATAGTTTTAAATATGGAAAGAATTAGACTTTTTGAAAGATGGACAGAGAAGCAGAAAGCAGCAGAAGGAGAGAAAGAGAGAGAGAGAGAGAGACAGAGAGAGAGAGAGAGAGAGAGAGAGAGAGAGAGAGGCAAAGCAAGAGCGCAAGTTGGGAGCTGGGGATGATTTCTCCAGGGATGAGGGATGCGAGTGTGTGTGTGTCTGTGCAGAGTATGTGTGTGCCTGTGCGTCTCAAGGGAGCGGGGGTGGAGAAGGTGGGGGTGGGGTGGGGGTAGAGAGGGTGGGGGGATGAGAGAGAGTGTTGGAGAAGAGAGCAAGGGAAGAATGAGCGAGCTGGGAAGGCAGGGAGGGGGATGAGCAAAGCGGTGGTGGTGCTGGTGGTGGTGGTGATGTGCTGTGGTGTTGGTGTTTGAGGGAAAGCGAGGCGAGGCAGAGCTGATTGAGATTCGGGCCTCCAGAGCTGCAGGCTCGTTGCTGCTGGGAGCTCAGACAGAACACGCTTAGTTATTGGAATTTTTTTTTCTAATGAATTAATTCTTCTCCTCCAATTTAGGTGAAGATGAAAAGAGAGCAGGGCTGCAAGCATCAAATTTAGCTTTTTGTTGACCGGGCCCAGCCTGTTCTGCTCCCGTTTTGTACGGTTAATATCTGACAATTGTAATATATTACAGCTTTTTTTTGGTCCGCTGCTATAGAGAAGCCTTGTTTACAAAAAGCAAAAAAGAAAGAAAAAAACCCCTAACCGCAGCAAAATGAATAGAAATTTCCATTTTCTATTACTAGACACATTCCATTCTTATTTATTAAAATGATAATGAAAGAGCTCCCCTCGTTCCACTTATACTAAAGTAAAAATTTGTTCACACATATGAACAACCCCAGCTCACAAGAATTCTCCCTCTTTATGTCCTCCACACATAGAAGCTAAACCTGCATTCATTTAAATGTCTGCAACATAATTACTTGCAAAATAAAGCCTCATTGCTACAAAGCTAAAGAAAACCTTCTAAATGTTTATATTAAAATGAAGCCTGGTAAGTTGATGATTGTGATTTAGAGATAAAAAATGTTGATGGTAGGTGGACATAAGCCACTGTGAAAACTCCACCTTGTTGCTGTAGTTTTTGCTGTCAGTTTTTTGATAAAAACAGCTTCAAATAAAGCTCAAAGATAAAATCTGTTAAAACTAAAACTGTACCTAATAGGTATGCATGTGATTTAAAGCTTAATGAAGATTTTATTCATCTAATTTTTTAGAAACTACCATACTTTTGTAGGTTCTGTAACCTGCTGTGATACAAATCCTTTTAGATTTTTTTCTATTTCTAGCATGAGGAGTCAGTAAGGCTAGTCTAAGGTGTATAATAAAAAATTTAAATATCAACTCATTTAAAGGTTGGGAACTGTCTTAGGAGTAATTGTAATTGCAAATGAGAATACTTCTGTTAGGAAAAGAAATGAAAATTAACAACCTTAGCCACAGTGCTAATGCTAAAACTAGGCAGTCATCCCAGTAAAGTAGCATGTCTAGCTGTGGTTTCATAGCAGATTATTAGGTACCTTGTTATGTTTTAGGTTTTAGTCACGACCGAATTCTTATTCTTCCTTTGTAACATGGGACGACAAAGCAAATCAGTAAAATTAGTTTCATAATTACTACACATAAAAGGAAATTAAATGCTTGGCTTATTATTAGAATACCTGATGTGGTTCCTGCATGGTATGGAACACAAATGCCCACTTTTTTTGTCATTGAATAGTCAGATTGTTACAGAAGGTATTGACATGAGGATTCTGATATTTGCCTTGGACAGAATAGATTATCCCTCATTGGGCTTTAGCTGTTGATTTACAGGCATCATCCACGCTTTGCTGCAGCACTGGAGACTGACAAAAACTTTTAACATGAGAGAACATCATTTCTATTGAAGTGACCAGAAATCGAGCCGTTTCCTGACCCATAAACTACGGCAGGAAAGCCTGCAGATAAAGGAGCAGCAGATGCTGCACAACACCTGTCTTTGACGCACATTTGGCTCTATGGAGCGCGTCTAACCGCGCGCACTGGTGACCTGTCCAGGGTGTAACCCGCCTCTCGCCCGTTGACAGCTGGAGATAGGCACCAGCACCCCCCGATCCATTAAGGATTAAGCGGTTAAGAAAATGGATGGATGGATTTATTTTCTTGGACTCTGTCCATAAAGTAACAAAAACTAAAATAAAATTCAGCCATTACTTAAAGGGGTCAGAAGGAGGTGTGAAAAATAATCTGTTTAAAATGACAGACAGCCTTCAGATTTTTCATCACCGTTCTAAAAAAATAGTCAAATCAGAAAATATTGGTCCAGAAAGAGCATCTGCATACTGTAACACGAGATGAGGTATTATTATTGTGTTATTACTATTACATCGAAATGCAAAGCAGGCATGAAATAGTTTTAGATATTAGGAAAAGGAGGAATAACATATCTACAGCTAGTAAATTACTAGACCACTGTATTTTTGATAGAAATAAAAAGTAAAGATTCATTTTTGATGAATAATGTTAGTATTGTCATTTAAAAAAAATGATATATTTTAAAATCTGTCTAACATTTGTGGACATTTACCACATCCATATTTATTTAGGTTGCCTATAAATCTTTTTTTTAATCAAGAAAAATTCTAAATAAGGTAATGTGATATCAAAACTAAAAAGCAGCCCATTGTAATACCTCACCATCCCTTTGTTTTATCCAAAACCAAAACAAAGTGTCTTGTAAAAAAATGAAAGTTATGTTTTATTTATTATCTTAATATGCTCAAACCCTTTGGCAGGTCAACTGAAAAGCTAATTATCTGACACACAAATGCCTACACCCACACCTGTGAGTGAGTGCATGCTGTCAAGTCCTGAAGACAAGAGGGATGTATAGCCGTTTAATGTCAGAAGAATCCGGTCCGGTGCTTCAGTTCAGGATTCATGGTAGAGGGAACATGGAATCCCTTTAGCTCAGCTGCTTGGCGCTGACAAGGTATCTGGCCTCAGATTTATTTAGACAGTCAGCAGAAGAACTCTAGGAGTCAGCGAGCCATCTGGATCACACCGTGGAGGAGCAGATATTCCCTCCACCTCACAGGGGAATTCTATCCCTGAAGACAAAAGCCGATGAGCTCAGCATTGTTGCTTTCAGAGGACGTTTGTGTCTGCTTTGGATCATTTTATCTGGGCAATTAGTGTATCCTCTCCTTTTGCTTGCTTCCATCTGTGTGTCACTTATAATACAATCTAAACCACACTCTGCAAGCATCTTACTCCTGTCCAGATAGCTTTGCCTTTGGAGTAACTGCAGGCTTGGGAATCAGTATGTGTCTTTAACATTGTAAATGCCAAAGGCCAAATTTCTGATGAAAGATAAATATAAGGAGCATTTTATTTAAAAACAACTACACTGCTTAGTACAAATATCTAGCTAAAAATACACAATAAATATTTCAAACTGATTAGTATGGTTAAATATAACAAAATACTTTTTGTGATTATTTTTTTCTATTTTTTACTGTATATAACCTTTAAATCTGTTGTTTGTAACAGTTTATTTTATTACAAACAGACAGAATAATCATAACATTTACCTAACATGATAAGCTGACAAAAAAAATCGGTTTAGCTCTCCTTTGGTCAAGAATAAGCATTTTAAAGTATTGGAAGCAGGTTTTTCATTATTCATTTCCTGTGTGTGAGGGTGAAACCATCAAGTAATACTTCAAACAGCAGAGACAACATGAAAGAAACAGGGAGAGAGGGAATCAAGGGGTTTAAATGGATTTGATCTTTAAGTACTTTAACACCTTGTCTGGCCATTATCATAGCGCGTGATCAATTATTTATGGAGGAGAGGAGCTCAAGGGTCAGGTGTTACCTTTGTAAACATTGGCTTCCCGTGCTGGGTGACCATGGTGCACTGATCACAGTCCAGGGTGATGCAGGAGTTGTGGAAGGACTCCTTGGAGTGTTTCAGGATGTAATGGAGCTCGGTGACGCCGCCCTCAAACACCGTGCTGAAATAACGGGGTATCAACGTCCGGCCGATTGCTGCAGAGAAGGCGAGGAGAGGACAGAAATGCTGAATGCTGAGGGAACCCAAACATGAAATGATGTGAGAAAGATGGGATCAGTACATTGGGCAAATAAAAAAAGTTGTTACACTAAGATCAGTTAATGAACTAAAACTGTGTTTTTTACTCACTTGTCCCTAGATTGTTGTATTTTCTTGATTATTTTCTCATTGTAACTGCTCATTTGTATTCTAATCATCAAAACTTATTTATGCTGTGAACCAGTCTTAATCGTCTAAAACACCTTGAATTGCCCTGTGTTGAAAGTGCTATTGAAATAAAATTGCCTTGCCTTACAAAATGCACCACCTGCATGTATATCTAGTTCATTTTTACTCTATACTTGCATGTATTTGTTTTCAAGGTTTATAAGGTTAGTAATATAGCTTAACATCTTGCTGAAAGACTCTTAAGCATGTGCTGCATTGTTGATTTAACTAGCTACGGCAACCTGAGAATGGTAAAGCAAGAAGATCTAGTAGTTAAAGGTAGCTACAAGCTATCAGGTACAAACAAACTCATAAACCCTTGGACTTTTTATTTTAGCACATTAAAGCCAGAAACTTAAATATATTTTGTAGTCATTTTATGTATCAAAACAGTACAAAGTAGTGCATAGCTGCAAGAGAGAAAAAAAAGGATACATGGTATAAAAGCTCATTGTGATGCATACACGTATCGAACGCCTCCTGGGTCAAAACTTTGCTTTCGCTGCAACTATCACTGTACGTCTTTTTTGTCTTATGTAGCGAATAGCTTTGTCTATCTACTGGATGAAGTTTTTCCCCATTCTTCTTTGTGAAATAGCTCAAGCTCAGATAGCATGGAAAGTGTTTTTGTGACTTAAAACGTAACTTTAAAATTCTGTGCTCAAACTATTGTATATCTGAACTTTGTGTTCAGATAAAAACATGATTTTTATACATATATAACGGTAAACAAAAGCCATGGTGAATCTTATCCACACCCACACAAAGTTTTTCTGCGGGCCATCTCTATTCCTCGACTGTAAAGACTTGCACACGTCTACACGTAGATGGGGATCTCACAAAACAAATATATTTTTCTACTTTTTGGGCGGTCGTCTACACCAAAAAGCAGATGGACTATATCAAAAATTATTCAATTGAAAGCTTTAGACCAAAGTGAAGATGAGGGAATCCTCGTTGTAAGCGTTTAGTTGTGGACATAAAAAGTTCTGAGCTCAATTACTGCTCTGTGTAAAAGTTAGAAGGTAGAACGTTATACTGATTACATAGGATTTGGGAAACTACTTCCCCCTACAGGTTGGGATGCATATGAACGTGCGTATCAATGTGCTTTTAGAGTTAGGTGTGGATGATTTTATTTTAATTTTATTTTTTTACATGTCCTGTCTAGCAGTTTGCTACTCAGATTTGGTGTCTGAGTACCAAATACAAAATACAAGCCCAAAAGATTTACTTTCTCAAGCAGAGTATTACAGCTTGTCTATAGTACTCCACTTTATATGAGAAATCTTTATTAATAATTAATGTGGGTTTAATTTCTTGAAGTTATGGACACGAAAACGAGAAAACAAAAAATAAGAAAGAAAGAACATGAAGAAGAGAAACAGGACAGGTACGAGTCTGAACCGACAAAACAAGATAGGGAGGTAAACAAAGAACACAAGAAAACATCCGTCATCGACCTCTGTTGGACGGCAGAGAAGTGTGAAAAACAAAACAAAACAACCAAAAACAACCAATAGAACAGAAAAACATTAACAAAACAGATCCAGTAATATGAACAAAGAACTACACATAAACAACACACCAAAATTGATCAACATATACAACACCAATGTTGCTGGAAAGCTCCTGGCACCAACTATCTGTTGACGATAACCTCAGCCAAACAACGTGTCCGTACACACCAATGTCCCCACACCTATGTGTGTGTGTCAGCATGCAGGTGTAATTAAGGTTTCCTATGCAAGTGATTGATAGGTGGTGTAAGGAGCCATCAATCCGTCCTACAAGAATCGACGCAGACATGAAGGAGGTCAGAGATGTATACGTCCAGAGCTGCCCAGAGTCCAGGGGCCAAAGGCGGACCAACGCAGGGCCGACACCCCCCAAAGAGAGGGATGTTTTTAGTTTTTTTAAACAAGGTAGTGAGGATATTCATTTTTAAAAAAAGAACAGAAACACCCCAGCTACATCTGGACTTGGTCTTAACATTAACGGGTCTCAAATAGATGTATTCTTGTACTTCAAATCAACTGGGCAGTACCAGATAATTTCGGTACAAATTGCAAACCTTAATTACTCCTATCATTGCAAATATGTATTTTATTCATAATGAAATGTGCTTTACCCATATTAATAATAATAATAATAATAATAATAATAATCTTAAAAGCATTACTTGAATTAACATATAAGTGAATGTCTATATAGATAAGTACCATGTTAGATACATTTGTCAAAAGAAAGCTTTGTTATCTAAACTGCTTTGCCGTCTGAACCTTAAAGGAATCATTTTGGGCTGATGGAAAAACCCTTACGTGCCTCTTCAGCTTGTTTTGAAGTTCTGAGGTAGAGCAGAGAGACAATTAGTTTGACTCTGCACTAAAAACTACAAACAGCAGGAGGTAGCTGGCCTGGATGCGTGCCAGGACTGAAGCTCTACAAATCAAACGACTATTTCTTGCACAACACCTGTGTGTTATCAGGTTAAACAAATGAGATAAAGCAAGCTCATTATGAAACGTCAGAGAGTATGGTGTGAACTTTGGACAGAACCATGCTATTTCCTGCTTCTTGGAGATATTTTTGGCTGGACTAATTGCCTTTTGGCTCTACACACAAACAGCAATGAGAGCGCTATCCGTCTGCCTTTTTTTTTCTTACAGGAGGAATCTGAAGAACACTGTTTACTAGTTTGTATGTAAGTGCTTATTTGAGAATTATGTTCTGGTTTTATTCTGAAAACAAACAGCCAAGGAAGTACTTTTCTATTAATATAAATAGCTATGTCGACGCCCTATAAAATATCCTAGATTTTATAAATACAATCCCTGAACATTTCTGCATGAAACTCATACCTAAACCACCACTAGTGCAAATTGCAATATACAATCATAGTCAATACATTAGAATGTGTGTTCTAATGATGATGCTTGTTAGGACTAAAGGTACTTTGTTTTAGTAAATTTAATAAAAAATAAAGGTTAAAAGATATCAGTCTATGTGGGATTATTCTTCCAATTGTATTTCAATTTGTGGTGGAATTACTGTACTGATAAAATGTATTGTCCAATAATATTTTAACTGATTGAACATTAGTGTATTATCAAGCAATATAGCTGAAAATTCTTAACTTATTTTACAAAATGAAGGGTTGCACAATGCATAGGGCAAGAACTACAATCCTAAAGCAGTCTGGCTTCATCCTGAGCAAATAATATTGAGGCAAACAATTTCATTCTGTGATGATTTCAGACTGGATCATAAATATCTGTAAGAAGACAGGACGAGACCAGGTATTGCACCGACTGAAAACCATATTTCCGGTTTACTGTACACCATCAACCGCATGTCACTGACAATCATAGGAGCAGCATAGTTATTAGGTCTGCTGCCTGGCTGCTTCTAATTATAACATGAATAGGTGAATCCTGATGAGACATCAGAATGATTGTGCATTTAAATATATAATCACGAAAAAGATGACCTTCTAATTGAGGTCAGTTAGACATATAAGAGCTCAGTTCAGGAGACACTATATGAATGTTGTCGCTGTTATTTATATAAGCTTAAGGGTTTTTGCTAGTGAGATCAATATTACATTTGGACATCACTGGCAATAAAAGTCCATCCAACTGGTCAGATATATGTGCATGTAGAGTGATGCATTTAATTGAATATTTTCTGTATTTCACAGTTTATTTCTAAGCAGTGATGGAAAATTCTCAAGGCTTTGTTTGTTATTTTGACCTCTGACCACTTGGTGCAAATGCACGTTTTCAACTTTACACACGGGTTTCAGGTAACTAAATAAATCTGATTATAAAAATAAAAAAAAGGTTCTCATGATGTGAGCATTATCTCAGACCTGGACAAGTTACATAATTCATCTTGCTGACAGAATGTTGTTGAGTTACCTTGTGCATTTAAACTTTGACTGAAATGGTGTTTAATTCCATTCTCTAGTGTGGCAATGGGGAGGGGATTCAGCCTCCACGACAACATCTAAACCCCTGGAGAAGACATCTGTCCAAGGCAAAAATCTAAAACCTGATGAACGTAACCTCTGCAGCAATCCCACTATTTAATGACGCACAAGTGAATAAAAATTTCACTTTCATGCAAAGCAGGAGAAGCTTGCGTTCAGGCCGCAGTAGGTTAACCGTTTGATCGGTGTTTAAGTATAGTTGTTTAGTTTCATTTTTTATGTAATTCTCTGTTCAGCTTATTTGGATTGAATATGAACTACATTTAACAAATAAAATAAATACAAATGGATGTGTTATCATTTAAAAAAAAACAACAGAAAAAATAGACCTCATCGGTAAAATTGATAAAAAAAATAGCAAGTGCAACTTCTGCTTTGAACATTGCATTTTAGTTTAGGTAGAATAAATCAATCTTCTTATACATAAACCAAAGTCCAAATCATTAGAAACTCCTAGAATTTAACATTTTTTCTTTAAACACTAAAATATTCATTATATATATCTCCCAGAATAACACTATCAGTATATGTATAGCACAGGTTTGACATATCTTCATGTGAATGGAAAAATGCAAAAAAAGCTTCTTTTTTTCTCACTCCCCAACAGATTTTTCAGAATAATAACATTCCTCCACTTAGTGTATAGTTAAATTGACTTATTGAGACAGACAGCTTCTGCAGTGCAAACTTTCTACAGAAGCCTGAAGAGACAATGAGGAGGCTGCATGATGAAAACTAGAGGGGGAATAGGGGAGGGAGAGAGTGTCTTCAGTGGTTTATACTCCTCAGGATTCGTCTGCTTTCTATCTTTTCTGAGTAAGCTATAGCTTCAAGGAGCCCAGATAATACAGTAATCATGCTACACCACTGTATGGATGTGTTGTAAAGTCCTGCCAGAAAACAATTTCTGAAAACGTGGGTGTATTCTACAGGTCTTAATGTTTCGGATTTTACTTTTTCATACAGGAAATAATAGGATTGTTTTTTTGTAAATAAAATAAAATAAAATAATTAAAAATAAAAGCCAGGAAGCTAAGGGTTGTTGTTGTGTTTGTTTGTTTTTTATCTAAAAGCCATCCACCATGGCAACATAATCAAAAATTCCCCCATTTCTCCCCACAAATAGCCCATAATAATGTCGCATGTCTCCAACTTTTACTAATCAGGACACCAACCAACTGTGATGCCATATAATATCCTGTTTGTACTGATCAATTTTTTTAAGTTCTTGTTGTTTAAATTTGTGACTGGAAAAAAAATATTAATGAACGAATAAATGAATGTCAGAAAAAAGTCTTCAGAAGTCATCGCAAATGTAAACGTGCATTATGCTAATCTTCGCTACAGCTTTAACAAGGATTGGGTTTTTAGTCAGATGAGACCAGAGGTCCCACAATATATTTTTGCTGTGCGTCATTTTGACCAGCGGCATCAAAAAATCTGGTCATAGCTAATCTATTTTTATCTATCACTTTTTTAAATTATATTCATAAGCATTAAGTTTTTGGTTTATTTTAAATAATAATAAACTTGAACAAGCAGTGTCAGGAACAAGAACAACAACAAAAAATGCATTAAAAATATGAACAAGATATAACTTCATCAAGAGACAATCCCGCAGAATGAACCAGTGGTTGGGATGACATGGTTTGCGAGATGCATTAAATATGGTGTCCTGGTTTAAGTTATTGTCCAGATGCTCTCATGGGAAACTTATTTGTGTTTGTTTGCTTCATTTAGCTGTACTCTATGCGTGAAGTTGAAAACGTCTGCATATTTGCTCCAAACGGTCAGAGGTATGAATTGTAATTGTAATAATGTCAAAATGACAGTCGGCTTCAAGATTTTCACCATTCTAGAAAACAGGATAAATGCGGAAAGTATTTGGTTAGCCTGACACATGGATTAGACTAACATTGAGTGCTTAGTAACAAGCACTAGAGGTATGTTTGGCATGAAACAATGAATAAATATGTGAAAGAACATCTTATGCCCACTGGAGGATCTGTGATGCTGTGGGCTTTTTTATCTTCCACATATTCAAAAATCGATGTCAAGGCTCTTGACATTAGGAGCTCTTTTTGAATAAATATCTGGTGCCATCAATACTTTGTATTGCAAAGAATATGCAATATAAAGTATTGACGGCACAGGATACTGATATTTTTTTCCTGAACTCCTATCATTCTAATAACAACAAAAGAAACATTTATTTTAAAGCGTATTTCCACATGCTCAGTTTACAAAGCTAGAAATTTTAATCATGGATGACACTGACAGGAAGTATGCTATTAAACCGCCGGAACAGATTTACCATAACTATAAGGATAAACTGGAGCTTATGGAGATTTCATGACCCCCAATTAAACACTTAGGAAACTTGAAGAATTAGAATATTGCTAATAACATAAAAAAAATCTAGTGAAAACAGAAATGTATCCAGAATCTGAAACAAGATTGTTTTTGGTGCACAACTGAATATGTAGATTAGTCATCTGCACGCCACCCACAGAGAGCATCTGCATCGAACAGCTTTCACTTAGAAGAAACCTGCAGCCTCCACTTTTGTGTGTGACTGCAGACCTCAAACGTTGCAGTTTTGTTTACTTGTTGAGCAGATGTCCGGAACCAAGAATAACATCTTGGCGGCATATTCTTAAAGAGCCTACTCCTGTTGCTCTTATTTCTCTATAGCTAAAAGCTGAACACTGCGGTACATGCACACGCCTGAGAGCAGCTCTGCAAACACCTGCTTCATCCAAACATCACTGGCCAGTTCCACTTGAGCAAATTGACTTGCTTAAGGGCAGCTACTTATCAAATGCACAGGGAATCTGAAGCAGTATCTGCTCCATCCTGAGCTGATACTCTTCTCTTCTGCCTGCAAACTATTATTGCCCCCACATATGCAAATCCCAGCAGACATGTTTTAAATTTGATTTAAATTCCAAGTTAAACATAATATGATTGTGCTCTAAAAGGACAACAATATTATGAAGCCATGGCTGAACACTGATGCTTAGATAAAAAAAATGATGAATCACCTTAAGCCTAAAATTGATTTCTATATATCTATGAGCAACAATAAAGAAAATGTTACACAATTGATGTTATCAACACAAATGTTTTACACCATAAAAAAAAAAAATAGGATAAAACAACATAGTAACTAAATATTCTCAAACAGCAGTGGCAATAACAACCTCTCTGCAGTTAGAAAAATGTACCTTGGATTAAAACAATGATTATGATTTTACAACATAACGATAAATGTATAGATTGAATATACTTGCATTCCAAATCCATGACTCTGACCTTAATATTAAGCTAACGTTGAGTCTATTCTCCACTTAGTAATTTAGTCAAAATAATTATGGTAAGTAGTAGGGATACAACGATACCATTTTTTTCAAACCGATACTTGGATCTGAATACTTGCCAATAAAGAGTACAAATGCAAATACTTCTACCACAAAAAAATTCATTAAATTGGAAGATTTTCTTTTCTTCTCTGCTTGTTACAAAAAATATTGTGAATTAGATAAAAAAAATATTAATAAAAATTGCCACACAACAAATATTTCAAGTAAATAATCAAAAGTTTCTATGGAATTATTGCAGTTTCCCCATATTAAGTATCCCTTCATTCTATCAGTTAACTTACCAATCGTGATACGGGTACATTAGTACGGTATCAGTCCCGACACCAGTATTGGTATCCCTAGTAGAGAGGATCTAGATGTAATTCTTTGCAGCTTGAACGAGAATGCAGGATGGAAAGCTGTCGGCAAACTTCTTTTCTCATCAACAGGGATTCCACCAACTTAAATTTTGAACAAAATCAGGAGTTTAGGCTGACTGGATGCTACTGGTAGCCACGTGGACGTCAACTGGTTTTTCTCTAGTATCAGTGATTTTTCTAGACAGCTTTGCATTGTTCCTGGTGAGTCTTTCCCATCTGTTCAGAGCTGCCTTTGAGTGAAATTTCAATGTGTCATGTATGTGTCATGTGTTGTGTTTGTTGTTATGCTTTGTTGCTGTTTGCTTGCTATCCCTCAATCATCCAAAGCACCTTGAATTCCCTTGTTGTTATGAACCTTACTGCTGTTGAAAGATGCATGCACTGACATGGTTCTGTTTTGGTCCATCTTTCTTTTTCTACTGTAGCTGCATGGGGAACCATTAATGTTCCCAAACAGCAGAGTTCTGCTTATAAATAGGTTCAGGTAGAAATCAGTTGTATTAGTTAGGTACATGTGCATACTAAAACAACAGTGCCATCCTGAAAAGGTAACTGTTGTCGAAATATTTTATTTGTTTATCGTAACATTGTTGGTTTCTCTTTTTAAAAGAACTTTGATTATATTGGACATTTTTGGAGTAAATTATTTGGGTTAATTTTACCATTAGAATTCAGTATCGCGCTACTCCTAAACTGTATTGTTTGCATTTTGGCATCAGTGGGTTCAACATTAAATCAACTTTGTTCAGTACAGATGAGTGTCTATGCCCTGCTATACACCCTGAGCTACGTCAGCCAAAACCAGAGAAGTCTAAATTCATCCATCTTAGAGCCAACACTCCGCTGCCTAGAGCTATGCTCTCTCTCTTTCCCGGGGGGCTGGCTGCTTGGTCAGGAGGCTGTAGAGGTTGGCGGCTGGGGGTGAGGGTGATGCGAGGGTCTAGCCTGGGAATAAAACTTCATTTAGAAGTGAAATGTCCCCTAAGACACTGGCTCAAGAGGATTTTGTGGTCAGACCCAGATGGTGGGGTCTAAGACAAGGATGATGTGAGTGGCTGGGTGCGGATGGGCTCTTTGGGGGGAAGAAACAGGGAAGGATGGACCCGTGACTCACATGTTTTTTTATTTTTTTATTATTTTTATTTGATAAAGTAAAGCAGGACTAAATAACACAAAATGTTTGGCATCGTGAGCAGCAACTGTGAGGAGGAGGGAGGGAAAGGGGTTGCCAGACGTAGATGACTGTGTAAATGATGCTCTTTCGCTCTCTCTGTATCTCACAGCCTCCCTCACTTGGTCTCCACCACGGTTGAAAAACAAAGTACGCCAAGGAGTGGAGCTGACTGCTAATGCGGAGGAGCTCTGAGGAGACGAGGGGGGAAGTGCTGGGGAGGGGGAGGCGTGTGATGGGGGCTGGGGGGAGGTGAGGAGTAGTGGAGATTGGGACTGAAAAAAATGAGCAAAGGATGAAAGAGAACTAGGAAGAGGAAACTAGGAGAAAAACCTGTCAATGAGGGAGAGAAGTCTGGCTGTGGGGTAGAAGAGAAAGAGATGGGAAGATAGGGAGGGGGATGCTCAGGTGATTCAGAGATCCACTCCTTGCCCATCTCACCAAACCATGCAGGGTTCTTGGTTGCGTCTCCTCAACCAAAACTGTTCCAATAAAACGCAGTGTGCGTAACTCTGGGTGACACAGTGATAGATAAGCATGTAATAGTAGCCATGCTAGCAACTCTTGGATCATTTCAAGCACAGTAGTCTTGTGTTTCTCCTCAGATAACTTCTTCACCCAGACTCAAATACTTTCAGGCTTCCTCTATATTGCAGTAAACACTAGAGCTGGGCTGCTGCAAGTCAGTCTATGTCCTTAGATCGCAAAAAGGTTATTTCAGCAGACAATACTCATCAGGGTTCCGTTTCAAAATCAAGCATTTATCAGGTAATTTAAAAAGAATCCTTAGTTATCTCATCCGAAAGGACTCTTCCGAATTTTACATGCAATTAAAGTGCAATTAAATATGCAATTTGTAGATCAAAAAAGAAAGGAAACAAAATATGTAAAAAAAAAATATTATTTTCCAGTGGCAACATATTGTGTTTTTTGTATCTTTTAAATCTACAAATTGCAAAACAGGCTTGGAGAAAAATACTACTAAAACAGCGAAGCTTTTTTTACAAACGTGAGATCTTACTTCGACAAACTGTAGGTGTTTCTCTGTCTCACATGTATTTCTGGTCAAAATATATTTGCTCTATATTCCCAGAGTACCTCACGTTTTACTTTAAAAAAGTAAAAGTACTGATATGTAACAATAATATTACTCCAGTAAAAATATAAAGTGTGGTGTAGTAAAACTAGTCCTAATTTTCTTGCCCCAGGTCCCACTTCCAGACCATGAAGCAGACACACAGTCTACTTTTAAGATCCAACTTAAAACTTTCCTTTTTGATTAAGCTTACACCTCATTCGCACTGGGTGTGTTACTCATGCAGTCGGATTTCTGTTCTGCTGTCAGATGGACTACTATATTACTCATATAAACGAGAAAAAACTTGTTGGAATAACTTATTTTATTATAAACAATGTTTATTCACAGAACGTTTTAACAGACAGTTGAAAAGATAGGATACAATAATCCTTCATTGTGCCACAAAAGGGGAAATTCAGCTGTAACAGCAGCATAGTGATGGGCAATATAAGCACTGGAGTCACACAAGTGGAAAAGTATAAAAACAGAATTCATGAATTAAGAACAATATGTACTTTGTACCGTGCAGTTTTAAAACTAAACTGGTATTTATAAGCCTTGTTAGAGCTTGTTAGAAACCTTATAGAGCTTTATATACTGTACATGCAGACACACACACACACACACACACACACACACATATATATATATACACATATACCTATACATATACGTAGTGCTGCCACTGCTTACTCCTTCCAAAAGTAACTTAGTTACTTTACTGATTACTTTATTTTAAAAGTTGTGGAAAAATTTATATTGAGAAGTTTATATTGAGAAAATTATATTAAAGATTATGTTTTCTGTGTATTCTTACATACTGAGAGAACTGTGTGCCATTTCTTCATGATATAGTGATACTCTGATTGTGTGAGACTGTATAATATTAGGTTAGGTCGAATGAACTGATATCAGAATCCCTACGTCTAGTGTTGCCATGGAAATGACCCTCGGAGCACTGGATGTCCTGACGTGTCCTAAGTTGGAGTCTTTCCTATCAGACGAAGGCGCCTGGGAGTCTGGAAACTTCACCATGGAGAAATATTTACTGATAGGGTAGAGACAATACCAAGGTTGTCTAAATCTATAAAAAGGCGTTATTAGTTGGTGGGAGCAGGTCAGCTGTTACACAGATCCTGGCCATACTGTGAGATGCTGTTCCTCCTTGTTTGTGCAAACAAGTCCAAATAAACTTCCCAGAAATGAAGGAATCTTTTCTCACCTCTTTATTTTAAATGTTTTTTTCGACTTCAGCTGCTAAATTAGATTACCAGTTACTGTATTAGTTACTTTCAGCAGCTGCCAGTAGCACTTCCCACTGCCTAAACATAGAAAAAAGTATTGCCAATACTAGACTTAATGTCTAATTAAACACAGTATGATCGGTAATATACAGTAGGGATGTTAGAAAATATCGATATGCCAATATATTACAATTTGTTTTATATACTGTTACAGTGTTACACACACACACACACACACACACATAAAGTGGTCATATTAACAGAATATTTTACCCATTTGACTTTTTTTCAGAGGGTGAAGGATAAATCTGTAGAAGTGATATGTCAATATTTCTGCAATAAAAGTATAAAGTCTGGTGTACTAAAACCAATCCAAAAAGTGTGTTTTTTTTCAAATTAATGCAACTGAGTAAATTTAATTAGTGACTACCCACCTCTTAATGGCTGAAAACGTTCCTTTTTGATAAAGCTTAGGCCTCATTCACACCAGGTGCAGTTTTGTGTGCAGAACATCTCAAGAAATTTGCTCCACACACATCAATAAATCTTTGTGGTTCACACGATAACTACATAGAGAAAGGACTGTAAACAAAAGCCATCCTCGCCTTCTGCTTCCCCTTATTGAAGTTTATTTAGTTACTTGTTTGTTCTACAATGAGTAAGTACACTCTGTTTTTGTATACAGTTTAATGTCATGTTAAATTAAGTCTCAAGTTGTCATTTAAATATCCAAATACTGTTAACGTTAGCAATGGAGCTAAGTTATGTGTTTGATCATTTCCTAATAATAAACATTTGTTATTTGACACAGAAAGTTAATTGAGCTCAGCATGCCCATGCCATACCCCCCACAGCCCGTGTGAATGATCTGATTGGACTCAATGTTTTTAATTGATGAAACAGCCATACAGACATCTGACCGCATACATACCAAACACAGTGTGAATGAGGCGTTACAGTTAGTGGCTTGGTTCCGTCAGTCTTCTAGACAAAGCCATTAGCTTAACTTTAGCTGTAACTCTCCAAGATGAGGGTCCTAAAGTATTTATCATTGCCATCAACCTCTTACTTTTAAGACATATTGTGAATTGGCTTATAAGAAATAGATTGATTTGAAATCATATCTTTGTGAACACCTCAACAAATTTTCTTTACCAACAGGTTCATAAAACAAAACTCTAAATTCATTTAATGTAGTTTCTAAAAACACAACCATCATAATCACTTTTATTTCATTTTTAATACAAAATGAAATAAAAGGAGTTGTGCTGAAAGTAGAAACTCTCAACCGAACTCAGCGTAAGCAAACACGTTAATCTCAGGATTAAAGTAAATCTCAAGTTTGACTTAGAGAAAAGAACTAGGAGCACCTTTCACAGAGGGGCACATGTTGTACCCCTCAGTTCAAGATATTTTAGATATCGGGTGGAAGTCAAACTACAAATCCAACAAACCACCTCAACGATTTTAATTTTCCCTCTTTGTTTTGTTTCACCTTACTCTTTCTCCTGCTGATGTTTTTTATTTTCCTGCGCAGTGCTGATTGGCCCGTCTTCAGTCATCAGGACACTCCAGAGATACAGATTAGCTGGCGCTTGTTTGGACGAACAAGACAAGCAGCATATGTCTCTCAAGTAATGTGTACCCAAACATGCAATTTACAAATAATTAACGTGGTGTTAATTAGTCACATTAATTCATGCCACTTTGTTGGGATTGTTTCCCCCGTCGGTCCCCAGGACTCATGCCAGCAGCGTTGCTCAGCGAAACAGCGAACATGTTTTGTTTTCCCACTCAAAATCCGGAGTGGGGTGTCAGAAGACAGATGAGTGTGTAGCCGACATAATACACTGGTAAAGAGACATACATGCACTGTGTATAACAAGATGAATTAAAAATCCATATAACATCAAGTGTGATGTTGTGACTAATATTCCTAACACAAAGCTTAAAAGTAAATGCTTGCTCAACTCTTAACAGGACCATTACCACTGTATTTCTTTTAAATGGTATTAAACAATCATTTAACAAAAATGGTAAAATGTCAAATTTGTTTGTTCAATTAGCATAAAAAACCTTTACCAGAAAAAAAATTGTTCTGACTTTGGGATTGCAGCTATTCAGGAGAAACAAAAACAAAAGGGAACTGAGTTAAAATAGCCTCGTGCTTAACTTACTATAGAGCGCAGATAAATGAGATAAAACTTGGTGGCCTATGTTATTTTTCTTCGGCCGGTGAGTTCATTGCTTTTAAACGTATCTTTTATTCAATACTTTTCAAACAGACACAATACTATTAATGTTTACTGACAAAGTTTTAACTGACTGTTGAAAATAATAGAATAATCCTGTATTGTAATTTCTGATACCAACCAATACCAATATACAGGGGCCCCACCGTCATAAAATGTCCATAAACACTTTTAAATACATTTTCAATTAAAGGTGGCAAGTTGATGTTCAAGTGATGACATGGTATGATGTCATTAAGTATAAGCCGAGAGGCACATTTACGTTTGGGTCATAATTGCAAAAGCCACAGGTTTGTATTTTTTGCACTGTGCTAGTAACAAACAAATACAAATATCTTAAAAAACTCATAATATCTCTTATATGATATTTTGAGAGAGAGGAGAACCAACTGAAGAGTTTCATATCCAATATGTACATGTGTAAAAACCATGAGCATCCTCTTCATGAGACTATACTACAGCAACAGTGTGTCTTCAGTCTGAGGCTTCTACAGTTTCGTAGCAACGTACAGTACACGAAATCCGTTCTCCCCACAGCCATCAACTTTTTTGAGGATCCACAACTGTATATATTTGAAAGACAAAATAAATGCAAAAAGAAAAAAAGAATGTAAAAATGCTCAATAAAGAAAGAGAGGTGAAAAAATCATGATCTACAAGAACTTCTTGAAGAGTGAATTACTATCAGCTATAAAAACACTTAATTACCCACTGGGATGAAGTAATTTTTAACTTTAAAAAAATAAAAAAATATATATATAAATGTATGCATTTCGGTAACTGTGGCTCTCAGAGCTTTGATCTGTCAGCGTGTCTAGAGAAGTGTTTCCTGTATCTTGGCAATTTACAGATCTTAAATTATGTTTATTAAAATTGTTAATCAACTAATATTTATTCATTATTTATTAACTAAACCAAAGAGACACATAAAATAATTTAAAAACTACAAAGTAAATAGCAAAAGAAATTAGCACACTTATAGCTAATACTTATTAGCAGGTTAATAATATAGAAATGACCAAGAGTCTGAATCGTGCATCAGAAACCTAATGGAAAGATTTTATGGCCTAGTTTTTACTGTCAAATTCCACTTTAATCAAAGGAAAAGAAATAAGGGGAGGATGAATTTAGAGTCTTTGACTTCTTGCCTGTACGGGTGCCATTACAGCAAGACTGGAAAAAGAGTCCCTTAATTTGGTCTGACATAGGCTGTTGGTTCACCCATCTTCTGGAATCAGCTTCGACATGAGAACCCCCCCTCCCCCCATTCTGGTGTGGTTCACATTGTGCACTTTTCAGTCGTAGACTAATCCTTCATTGTAACTAAAAACAATGTGTAGGTCTGTGGCTGTACAGTGTAAAAGGCCTTCCGACAGTTTATTGAGCACTTTGACAACAAAATCCAGCCTCCGCAAGTCTTCAAGCAGTCTCAGAAAATCAACGACTCCATTCTGGAATCGACCAATGACAATACATCTTGGGAATGATGGGAAAAACTAGTGAGAGTGGAATAATAGAATAATCCTTTTTCCAAAGAGGAAATATGGATCTAACAGCAGTATAGTGATAGGTATTGCAAACATTTAGATTCACACAAAAAAATAAATAGAAAAAAGTATTTTTAAAAAGTATTAAGAATAATATTTGTACATTAAGGACAGAAATTATAAACCCGAGTTATTAGAAGTGAAGTGGGATACTCAGATTTGAATGTGCAACTAATTTCAAAAGAGAAAATATTTACAGAATGTGCATGTTTAGTTAACTAAGTTAATCAAACTGTGGGAATTACAGCAAGGTTGTAAACATTAAGTTTGTTGGGAGCAGTTTTGGTTGCAAGGTCTAACAGCTGCATGGAAGAAGGACCTACAAAAATGCTCCTTCATGCATCTAGGATGCAGCAGTCTGCCACTGAAGCAGCTCTGCAGTTCAACAACATCTCCATGCATGGGGTAGGAGACACTGTCCATCAATTATGTTATTTTAGCCAGAGTCCTTCTGTCTCCAACCACCTGCACTGGATCCAATGAGCATCCTAGAACAGAGTTGGCCTTCCTGATGAGCTTATCCAACCTATTCCTCTAAGCTGTGGATAAACTGCTGCTCCAACATACTGCACCATAAACGATGGTGGATGCTACCATATAGTCAAAGAAGGGTTTTAGGAGCGCCCTCTGGACTCAAAAAGACCTCAGTCTCCTCGCAAGGTACAGTCTGTTTTGATCTTCCTTTAATAAGCAACAGTGTTGTGACTCAAGTCTAGTTTATTGTTTAGTTGAACAACCAGGTACTTATAAGAATACACTCCCTGGAGGAGTTCACTGTTGTCAGTGTGGTGGGTCTGTGGCTGTAGAAGTCCACCACCAAAGCTTGGGTTTTCCCCGAGTGGATCAGAAGGTGGTTTTGTTAGCACCAGTCCACAAAGTCCTAAGTCCACTGTTTGTACTCGGAGTCATCCTCGCCTGCAATGAGCCCCACAATGTCAGAGTTCTCAGAGAACTTCTGAAGGTAGTAGTGTGGGAATACAGTCGAATAGAGAGTAGAATGCAACAGAAGCATTGACAACATTAGCAACATTCAAGGCTACATGCAACAATTTGTGGAGCAACAAAGTTGTCTTTAATGAGCTTTGGCAGCAAAGACGGCATATACTTTACGGTTGACATCTTGACTATTGGTTGGCTTGGTGATGGATGATTTTTTTGGGCTATGTATGCTCTTGAAATCGTCCTGCCAGAGTGAGACGCCCTGCAGTTTGATTCACTGAAACCTTTGGCCATACAGTGTGCCACCTCTCTGAGGTGCTAAGGGTTAGCTGGACATGAGTGGTTGGTCTTAGTCACTTGGGAAAAAGCTGTTTAGTTCACTCTGAGACTGTTGGTCTGTACAAATATGTCTGGCCATGAATAAAAAAGGAAAGAATGTAAAATATTATGAAAAATTAAAAAATAAAGTCATCTTTATCATCACTGACTCTTGGAAGGGTGATTAGTTCTCTGTAACTCCGTTGTTTTTAATAACATTTAAAATTCTGTCTGACACTCCAGACTCATTGACACATGTCTACTTTGACAATTCACCAGTGAACTTTCGTTAACATGAGTACTAGGTCACATTACATTACACTTATAGTGGTGTCCCATTAGCCCTAGACGCTAAGACCCCTGTGATGAGCAACAACACTGGACCTAGTGTTTCCTTACCCGGACGTATGCTCAGCTCAAATGGGTGATATGAGCCACCCTTCCCATGGGCTCACCAACTGTGAGAGGGGCCGAACGGGTTAGGTGCATTGCAAGTTGGAAGGTGGCCAAAGACGAAGACCTTGGTAGTTCAATCCTTCAGAAGTTGGCTACGGGGATGTCGAATGTCAACTCTCTGGTGGGGATGGAGCCGGAGCTGGTTTGCAGGATTGAGAGGTTGTGACTCATCTATAGTCACAAGCTCTGGGTAGTTATCTAAAGTGCAGTTTTTTCCCCCAGGCTGTCGCTCTGACGAACTCTGTCTAGTCACAGTGTGTGAGTGCACTCACATAACAATAAACTATAACTCTGCACTTCTGTACATACTCACTGTAAAATAACCCCGGCTTGGTGTATATATTATCCTTTATTATTTACGATCTGATATTTATTTGTATTTTTACTTATTTTTGTTCTTATTTTTCTTTTTTTCTTTTTTTATTTCACTTATTCAAGTTCTGTACTGGAGAAAAAAGTTTGCCGGAGTCAAATTCCTTGTATGTGACATACTTGGCCAATAAACTGATTCTGATTCTGATTCTGATTCTGAGATCATGGAAACCAGTGGCTGAAATGAAATTCATCCGCAGGGTGTCTGGGCTCTCCCTGAGAGATAGGGTGAGAAGCTTGGTCATAGAGTACAACTGCTGCACCTCCACTTCTATAGGAGGCAGTTGAGGTTAGGGCTGTGCAATATGACAAAATATATCGTCAGGAGTATCGTTTTATATGAATCTCAATCGTTTAAGCCATGATAGGGTTTTAAGGCAGTAAATTACGTCTAGATGCACCTTATGGCATTCCTGTGCGCAATGCGATACCTGAAAAAACAGAGCGGAAGACGGTAACCAACACATTTCAGACCAGGGATCTAAACAAGATTCAGACCAGGGATCTAAACAAGATTATCAGACAACCCAAAGTTGGTTTCCCGGCATGTCTCGCCTCCCCTCCTGACGCACAGCTTGAATAGAAAAAACACGTCACAGGCTCCAGCTCTGAGAGACGCCGGCTCTAAAAGCCGTTTCGTTTGCTAGCAACACATCAGTGGTGTAATACAGAGGGAGAGTATAGAGCTTAGACACTCTCCTAAAAGATCACTGATCTCCATAGCTCCAGCAGATGAAAGGAGATCACTACATGATGAGTCAGGATGGTTTTATTGTCATCTACTATTTAAAACTGCATTTCCATGTTGTAAACTTTTATAAACTATTCATGAAATAAATTAACCAAAATATTGCAATAACATGAAGTATATCGTTATCGGGATATAAACTGAGCTATATTGGGATATAAACATTTGGCCATGTCGCCCACCCCTGGTTGAGGTGGTATGGGTATCTGGTTAGGATGCCTCCTGGACACCTCCCTGGTGAGGTGCTCTGGGTACGTCCCACCGGTAGGAGACCCAGAGGAAGACCCAGGACATGCAGGAGGGACAATGTTTCTCAACTGGCCTGGAAACACCTTGGGATTCTTCCTTATGAGCTGGCCTTAGTGGCTGGAGCAAGGGAAGTCTGGGTCTCTCTGTTCAAGCTTCTGCCCCGTGACCCAATCCCGGATAAATGTAGACAATGGATGAGTGGAAGGATGGATGGATGATATATGTAATCTCTTTTACATTCTAAAGGCCAGAGGTACATTTAAGTTCAAAACTGTCAACATTGTATCCCTTTACCCTCAATACCCATTTCATGACTCAAGATGTTGTATATTTTACTATGTCGTAACACGACATGGTAAATGTACATAATTATTATATTAAATCCAAAACATTTTGACATATGAACATATGAAAAATATGGACTTTTTCAGGATTTTCAAACTATTTAGTGCAGCACATTCACTAAAATGAGAAACAAATTTAAAGGGGAATTTCAAAGTGGTTTAGTGCAAATATTATATGAAATACAATGGGGTGACTAATTCAGGAACATTTAAGTGGATCTAATTGTATTTGTGAATAACAGACGCTGGAGATGCACAAACAGCCTGCTTAACAGTTGGGCTGCAATTTAAATAAACTTAAGAATCCAACAAAGCTACCAAACAATGCAGAGGATCAGTGCGAAAGCATATGTCATAAATTTACTGAATCTATTATCTACTCAGTCATACAGCTTATCCATAAACACTGACAAACAGCCTAAGCAAGTACAGTAATGATCTACCAAGGGACACCAGACAAAGCTTGATATAATATGCACACCCACACATATAGACAAAAATAAAGACATGTAAACGTATAAATGTATGCAAAAATAAACTAACAGTATTCTCACTTCATCTACAGTGCCATCTAGATGTGTTAATACATCTTTTTTAGCATAAATCTCATTAGAGTTGACCCAGCTTTTAAGAACACTCCATGAGTCTGGAAACATTTCAAAGGCTTAATGTTAGTCTTCTTTATTTATTCCAAAACCAGTTTTAGTATGCGTTTGCGATCAATGTCTAGTTGGAACACCCAACTTTCTACAAACCATGAACCAACAAAAAATGTAAATGTAGAAATTCTTCAAAAATTTGACAGAATTTTTTTATTTTTTCCTTGAAATGTTAGTTTTTTAATAATATTTTAGTTTTTATCTAATTTACCATCATTTGTTGTAACAAGCAGAGAAGAAAATAAAACCTGTCCTCCAATAAGGGACATTATTTTGTGTGGTAGAAGTATCAGCGGCAAGCACTCCGATCCAAGAATCAGTATCATATTAGTTTGAATAAACTGGTATCGGTGCATCCCTACAACAAACTGTAACCACCAGAACCCAAACATTCACCTCTGATAGAAAAGTTGCCAAAGTGTCCCAGAAGATGCCAGCAAACCAAAAACTGGGCCTATCATGCACTAGAAGGGGCTGGAGCAGTGTCAATGTCCACAGTGAAGTGAGTGTAAAATCACCATAAGCTGATAGGGTGCTGACCAAGAAGACAAATAATAAGCTGCTTGGTCTCAATAACTAGAAGTATGTTTAGGTATGTTTTTCAAACCTTAAAACTATTGAGAAAGTTGGTGATAGCATCATGGTGAGGCCAGTGGTACTAGTGCATTGCTCAATGCAGATGAGTTAATGAAGAAACATTAACTTTTTTGTAGCACTTTACAATAAGACTCCCCTTTTAAATTGATAATACATAGTTTTTAGACATGTTAATTAATCTGGAACCACTTTACCAATTATTAAATATTATTAATTATGCATTTTTTAAAGGCAAAAAAGGGAATAAACTGACCAGTTTCTTGCTAAATAGTCAACCAAATCAATTAATCTACAGGTGAAAAATCAAACATTTCAGACCAACTCACTGCCTTGTAGTAGTTATTATATAGTATACTATACTATAGTATAGTAGTTTTATATATATAGTAATTTAGAATCTTGATGTAAAATATAATATTAGTATTTGTCAAGATACCAAGCATCAGTTTTGTCTTTTTTTCCTTTAATTAATGTATAATAAACACATCAATTATTAATGAAGTGTTTACAGATGACTTAATGACATATCTAGAAACTATTAGTGGTCATTATCAATTGTCATTTTAAAATGTTAACCCTTTTCAAAACCTTACCTCAAATCAACAACTAGATTGTTAAAAGTTGGACTTAACTGGGTGTTGAGGGGACAACTATCACATCTTGTCAAATGCGGACAGATATTTTTTTACAAATACTCAAAGGGTGTGTTATAGTTTTATCAAAACTTTCTGCCACAGCCGGCCCTTTCAGGATATTCATGAGCTTGATGTGGCCCAAAATGGAAACAATATTGACACCCCTGTTCTAGGGGGACAAGTTCCTGCAACTAGAAAATGTTGTTGTTGTAAATTTTTTGAAGAAACTATCTTTAACTCAGACCATTAGAATTGCCAATGTCGTCCTGCCTGTTTCTGACTTGTATTTGATAAAACTACAAACTGATGAAGTAACTCACATTATGAAGGCCAATTAAGAAGCATGGGTATGTGACTTTGTGTGTGTGTGGGCACGAGTGTGCTTGGTTTGGGGGACATGAGAGTCAGGAGCATTCAGTAGGCGATTATGCAGCAAATGCAGTTCTCTGCACTGCAGAAAGGAAAAAAAAAGCTGGATGAAAATGAGAAAAGTGAACCAAGGAGAGAAGGGGATGATCCATAATATTTGCAATCTGCATACATTCATCAGACAAAAACCCGACTACTGTAGCTAAGCTGAAGGATTCCAAGCAAGGCGGCGTTCAATTTCCTGTGCAGCTGTAAAGGAAGACTGAAATAAACACAAAATATATAGATAGTGGTTGGAAAAGCAGAAAAAAGATTTGACTGTTTACAAACTTAGTTGTCTATGCAGTATGTTTACATTATAAATAAAACTGTAAAGTGTATTTAATTTTAAACAAAAAAGCTACTTCTTCTCGACATGTTTTAAATATGTATGTAAGGGTAGTAACTGTACAGGTATTCGTATTTTTTGGTACAACCCTATCAGTTCGGTAGAGCTGTTTCTACCAGAACATATGAAAAACATTTATATGCAGAAGTTAGAGCAATGCTTCACAGCGCAAATTCAAAAAGTGCTGATTTGACAAAGTATATATGCATGACTACACTAAAACTGAAAGCTGCTCCTCCGTGGTGGGTTCTGAGTCTAGGGGTGCTTAGACTATGGCCGGAGGACCTGAATAGTCTGGGTGGTTGGTATAATGACAACAGGCCTTCAGCATATTGTGGTGCTAATGCCATTGAGTGATTTATAGACTAGTAAAAGTATTTAAAAAGTCTATTCACTGAGCTACAGGGAGCCAGTATTTATAGGACTTTAGAATTGGGGTGATGTGATCTACTTTCCGGGTTCTACTGAGGCATAAAGGCAGAAAAGACCATAGGACCATTTAATGTCTAGGTGAATGACAAAAGCAGTTATCTCTCTTGATGCAACATTACACAGAAAAATCACTAAATACATATATATATATATATATTAGTGTTATGACGACAGAATATTTTTCATTATCATCAGCTGCATTTTATTTTTTATTTCTTTGCTAGTTGAGCATTTTGTGTTAGAGAGATCATCTTTGCTTTTTATAAATGAAATCACCTGATTATTGCACAATTTATCCTCAACATCTATGCTCGTCTTTGACTGTTTTGAAAAGAAGTGACCAAAAGAGACTGCAAGTTAAACTGCCACTTTTTCTTTTATTCTGTTCAGAGAGATTCAAATATTTTGAGAGATCCAAATAAAAATGTTGGAGTCACTTTTCCACCTGTTGCTGCACACTGATTGTCAGCTGGCACAGAGAAGTTTTAAAGCTGCAGTTGAAAACTGAATGTCTGTTAAACAGCCTAAGGCAGACCAACTACCCGAATAAATTACCAAAAAACTAAGAACACAAATCAGCCCGTTATACTCACAAATACTTTATAAAAAGCAAAATGGTGGCAAGTTTTAATATTCTTAACAATAAGTAAGTTCAGCTAGAACATACTCCTACATTTGGCAAGTTCCCCATAATTTTGTTTAAGTTTATGCATCAGCATCAAAATATGTGACCTAATGAGAACTTCAAAAATCAATATGCTACATTAACTGATCAGCAGCAAAAATCATTGTTGACCTTATGTGTATTTCTGTGTAAGTACTGTGATACGCTGAAACAGTTACCATCTGATACCAGCCTAAGCATATCAGTGTTAAACCCTGACAGAGTTCATGAGCTCAGAGGGAAGTACAATGACCTAGACAGCAGTGAAATGGGGCAGAATTTAAACTTAATAATGTAGTATTTGAAATGTATTTTCCTAAAGCAGTTTATTTTTTCTAAGACATTTTACTTTCCATTCATTCTAGTCCCAAGACTCCGAAATGTTTCTTAGGGAATTCAGATCCTAAGTGTATAAAAATCTGGAAACAGAGATATAATGTCCCTTGGGTAAAGGCTTCAACCTGCAATATATGAAAGTCTTGCAATAACCTAAGAAATTCACAACCTTCCAAGAAACACTATATTTAAGGCTAGAGTACTTCTAATAGGCAAAGATTATAGAGCTTCAAAAGAAAAGAATATATATGCAAATTATGTTTCATACGTCTATAAATCACTGCATCGGCATGGTGCAGCAGTTGGTGGCATGGTTGCCTTGCAGCAAGAAGGTCCTGGGTTCAAATCCCTGCCTGCAGTCTTTTTGCATGAGGTTCATGTTTTCCCCATGCAAGGATAAGCAGGTACAGACAATGGATGGATGAATAAACCATCACTTGCTTAGACTCACAAGATGTGCTGTACTTCGTTCCACTGAGCTAAAAAAAGAATACAATTTAAAAACTGAATATTCCTTTTCAGTGTATACCACTGTTTATGACTGGTAGGGAAGAAAATGCAGCGATTAAAAACCAGGAGGACATATTGATCAGTAAGCTTAATCAATGCTTGATGAGAACCTAAACTGCTTGGGCGACGCACATCTGTCTTCATCGACTCATATCTCTATTTACATACCTGTCAGAAGCTGCCATTACTGAGTCAACCAGGAGGAGAATCAGGTCATTGGCAGGCGGATTAAGTCAACTCAAGTTCACTGTGTGTCAAGGATTTGACAAACACCACTGTCGCAAAGTACTCCACATAGAACATGTGCCGATATGTTTACAGCAGAGGATTAGACAGCATGCAGTTACAGGACAATATGGAAGAAAACTGGAAGAAAGTTTTCATTTATTTACTATATACTAGTATTTAATGCATCACTAAAAAATAAAATTGTTACACTCACAGTTTAACAAGAATATCACATAGATGAAAACAAAGGCGAACATGTTGATTACTTCATTAAAAGGGTGAAATTAAGGTTTTTGTTTTCCATCAAAAACAAAATCTAGTTCATTCTCCTTCAATGAACATTATCATTTAGAACACTGGCCTTCACAATGCTGAAAAATAATTATTTCATCTTTATTTTAGATTCTAGCTAAAAAGCTGCACTTAAACTGAAATACGACATGGTCAGCTTGGGTAGGTTAGTTTTACTAGCAAATGCTTCAAAATATACATAAGCGGTGATGTGGATCATACTAAAAATGCTCAAAAACGTACAAAAATACTTGGAAATGATCAGTTCCTGTAATTCTTGTTGATTAGCAGATAATAAATCTATTGAAAACATACAATCTAAACCAGGTGCCCAAATGTTTTCCTTTGAGGGGGCATCAATAAAAAGCTATCAGAAGGCACTGTGCCAATTATAATAACAGTATATAACAATACAAATACTAATAGTAAAGTTTTTTGTTTATTTATTATACAATTATTTAGCCCACGTTTCTGTGTATATAACAAAAAAATATAAATAATTAATTTATAGCTATTTAGAACACATATCTAAACGTTAGTGTTTATTTAGTAATTCTTCCTCCCAGCAATTGAAAATATATATATATTTTACAAACCTACCATTGTAGTTCTTTTTATTTGAATTTTAAACATATTTTTTGATATTTCAAATATAATGTAGGCACCATGCGATAGAACTATATGCACCCCAATATACTTATATAAATATGAGACTCATTGGGCCCATTAAACACAAACAGTATCAGCAGTGAAAGAATATTCGTGATTCATTTTTAAGATGACTGTCTGAACAATGTTGATTTTTATGTAAGACCTAGGGCTTCCCTTGGCGGGCCAAATTGATTAGTTTGGGGGGCCAACTTTGGCCCACCGGCACCACTTTGCGCACACCTGCTCTAAACCTTTTATTATGTATCCATAAATCCATTTATACCATCTATACTTCTGCAGCTTTGAGGACTATGCTAAATGACTGAACGTTTATTTTCACCGTCAATAGACTGGTTGCCACCTGAATCAGAAGTGGTCCATTAGGACTTTAAATTAAGAAAATCAGTTACGTATCTGACATGTGGCTCTGCCCCCGAACACAAATGAGCCAATAGAATTCAGCCACCAGTTTCTCGGATATAAGCATACTCGGACATTCTCCTTGTCTCGTTCCATAGAGAACCATTAGTATCTGTGATACTTTTGTGTCAAGTTTCAAGGCAAAAAAAATAATAAACAAAAACAAAATGTTTAAACAATGCACATATAATTAGCAGAGTTCATTCTTTCCTATTTAACAAACCAAAACAAAGAAACAGACCATGAATGAATGCCTCCATTGAATAAAGCTGTGAGCTCAACATGAAAACTACTGAAATGTACATTTATAGACATTCTTGTTAAGCCAATGATCTTATATAATCATAGCAATAAAGCCATATTAGTTAAGCTCAATCACATGAAGACTAGCGGTAGCTTTTTTTGAGGTAGCTACCGCGCAAGCTATTTTTATGCTAACAGATGGTAAATGAGTTTAAGACATTACCCTGCTGTACATGAACAACGCTGATCTTCAGTGATGTTTCCCTTGTCAAAGACATTCATCCATGCCTCTAATTTCAGTTTTTTTTTTATATAACTAAGTTTGAAATTGTGTACACAGTCCTCCATGGCATAATGCAGACCTTGGTGAAGACTCCTTGAAGATATTGACTGTTGGCGGCTCTAAATGTTGTCAAGACCCTCAGTCTTGACAACAGCCGTCGGTGCCGAACCATTTCGGCATGGACGGCTGTCACTGGAAACATGCTGTTAGCTGTGACGGGTTGTCCGAGTTAGCACCCATAACTAAGAGGGCTGGGCTAAGTGGGGACTAAGTGACAGGTCAATTGGGGGAATATCCCTACTAACCTCTGGCAAACAAATCTGCCCCAACACAGTAAGGGAACATGACCCACCAGTTTCCCTAAATAGTCAGGACAGGACACATTCATATAACAAAAAATAAATAAATAAGAGCCTAAACCTAAGCTTGAAGGCAATGAGTTGGTAATCAAGCAGAGCTGATGCGACACCACTGAAAACTTGAGGTAAAGATCACTCTAGCGGTGCTGATCTTGTCATCTTAAGTGTTTATTACTCAACATTGTTTGTATTTTCTGATCCACAGTTCATCTTGATACCATATATCATGGAACATAAACCAGAAAACATTTCATCCTATGCAACACCTGACTATAATCAAATGTTTGCACCTTACATACAGTCATTCCCAAACATAACAAATGACACGTAGCAGCACACATAAATTATAATAAAAAACATAAAAATGGCTCCTACAAAATAGATAAATAAATCTGTGTGGTATCTGCAACATTTGAGCATTTTAGGAAAATAATATTAGATTTAAGCAAATCAAATACAAGTTAGGAAAATGGTTAGTTTGAGGCATGTTTTATTTTTTTATTTCTAAAGATGTATTTATCTTAACACTATACCTTAACAGCAGTGTGCACCACATTTTGTCCAATGCATTCATTGGAAATTAGGTTGAATTGTATCTGATTTCTGCTCACAGTAGACTCCTTGCAAGATGTCATTAAAAGAGAAAGTTTGCATTTGTATTTATAAAAAATAAAATACATGTAACCCATAGGTTTTAAATTTAAACCTACGGTTTAAACCTACAGTTTAAATTTAGCTCGTAAAATAGGTCTGTAGGTTGTAAAATATGTCTCGACATGGACTAGTCAGTGCAACCCTTGAGGCAGCCTAAAAAAGATACTAGAGTAGGAAGCCAGTCTACCAGCACTGCGGCTTAAGGAAACACTTCTTAATGGTTAATATACAGTAACTTTAGCTATAACTCAACTCATGAGGAAAGTTTGCACATATGCATGTATGAAAAATTAAGTCTTAACTTTTAAAATGCTTTTCCCCATAGAGTGAAAAAAAATTGTAAGGGTTTGAAATCGAAAACTGTGACACAGCATCAAACCCAATGCTGGTATTCATACAAAATAATCCAACTAATGATTGTAGAGTCTTAATATTGTCTAAAGTGGGTTAAACCATGCAGCCTGAATTTTAGGAGAAATTGAGTCATGCACACAAAGGCTTGTGCACGTCCGTGGCCATACACAACTGTATGAACACACACTAGAATACGGGAATCACTGCCCAGAACATGAAATATTCATCAGTCATAAAACATTAATTCTATCATTCTCTTTTTCTCTCAGTGTGTCATTTTGGAGGCGGTTGTATTTTACTTTTTAAGGTAAACAAAAAAGGAAAACCAAACCCAACAGATTTGATTAAAACGGATTTTCCACATGCACAGACTGAGCACATCATTATAAACACAGCCGCATGTAAGATAAAGCAAACTGATGTTCCTGCAGTTCCTGATTACATTTAAAAAAGGTAAGCAGCTGTGAGCACTGCAACTTAATACTGAGAGACTAAATGCATGTGTCTTAATCCCAATTCAAACCACGGTGCAATAAACACATGCAAAAGACAGGAACTATGCAAACATCATTCAATTCTTTTCACTAGTTTACTTGATAATAATACTAAAGTTGAAAATGTAAACTTAAAATTAAAAAATTAAAAAAATTAATGTAACATTTGAATTAAAAATGGACAAATTCATGAAAACTTGTTTTCATAAAAAATAAAACATTATGTTTGAATTCAATTGAATATGCTGTTGGGTGTCCTGGCACCTTCAGGACTACACCTGTGTGCAAGTTTAGGGAAATTTCAAACAAAGATTAAATAAATAAATACAAGAAAAAACAAAATAAAATTAATATACTGTACAGCAAGGGATAATTTATAACACTAAAATACTGAGCAGCTATTAAAAATAGCATACTCTGATTTAAGAAATGTGCAACTGAGCACAATAATTTAAAAATATTTACAAAATATGCATGTCTATTTGTATTTTTTTTTAAAACAACTCGTCTATCTATCCACCTATTATATCGAGAGGCTGAGGCTTTAACAACAGAATGCAAGCGCCTGCTTTCCCTCAGAGTTACCGACCAGAACGTCTGCTAGCAGGCTGGACTCCACTAAATCTGTTTACAGAGTTGCATGTGTTGCTAGCTTAAGTGCAACACAATTACGCTTCTGTGTGGATTCACTCCCCACCCAATAATCCGTACACAAGTACATATGACGTCTCACCCCTGGTAACAGCTCTTATTGTAAAGCCAACACTCCGGTGAGTTATTTCATCACCTATGGAGGCTGCTGGTGCAAGCTTTCAGGAGACCAGAGAGTTGCAGAGTTACTCCAGAAAAAAAAAAAATATTTCAGTAAACATAAATTAATTTCTTGTTTGATTGTTCTTGTAATGTTTAGCTGATAACAGTAATACATAAAACAAATTAATATAAACCCTTTTTCATTAAAAACCGGAAAGATAATTTAGTATCATCCTTTAATCTCTTAACGCACAGGAACATAATGACACAAACAGTGTTCGTATCAAAATTTCTGAGCACATCGTTTAAACTGAACAAATTAGTTTTATATGAAGGTAGGAATACACTACTATAAGTTGTTGCACCTATAAACAAGATACATAGAGAACATGTAAGAGCTCACATATCTGAATTATCTTAGAGCTGCTAGCAAGCTGACAGATGAATGATACTTGTAGATATTAGTGTAGGTGAGATATATGGAGAATGTCAAATATGTTATATAAATTAATTAACTCGGTTTTAGCTCCAGAGATTCATTATACTTTGTTATAATCCCTTACAAGAAGTTGACAATAAATTATAAATTCAAGGAAGTTTCATATGTGCATTTCATTAACAAATGACAAAATTGAGTAGTCATTGAATTGCAGTAATTTAATTTGATTTTTACCATGAAAATGTCAACCTTTTGAAGTACCTCTAAGTACTCTACAGGATATGCATTCAGTATTTAGTTGGTACTTCTCTTGCCCAGGTGATTTTAATAGCAGCTTTGAACCCATCTGTGTGGCTATGATTGATTCAGTATATTCATTAAATCAGATATAGGTGCTTTTGGAAATGTGGGCATGTAGAATGTCCTCCTGAAAAGCAAGTGAAGTTAAGAAACTCTATGTGGGATGCCCCAGGGCTCCATCCTGGGTGCCCTCCTAGTTAATATCATCATGCTCCTGCTAACTCAGATTATGATACCCAATAAGATTAGCCAACATAAATATGCAGATGATACTCAGCTCCACATTACAATGTCTCCATCTGACTTTTAAGCCATCCAAATCCTAAGAAAATGCATTGATCAAGTCAATGAATGGATGAACCATAATTTTCCCCACCTGAATAGAAAGAAAACTGAAGTAAGTATTTAAAACTAGATGTAGTAATGGATTTAGACCTATACCTCCAGGGTCACATAAAGGCAATAAAAAGGTTATTCTCCTATCATCTGAGGAACATTTCTAAGATTAAAGGATTAATGTTGCAATGGGACCTCGAAAAACTCTTCCACGGGTTTATGTTTAGTTGGATTGATTACTGCAACAGTGTCCTCACAGGTCTGCCTAAAAAGTCAGAATCCTGCTGCTTGCGTCCTCACTAGAACCAGGAAAACAGAGCACATCACCCCAGTTCTAAAGTCCTTACATTGGCTCCCTGTAGCTCAGAAAATATATTTTAAAAGTTCATAAATCGTTGAATGGCTTAGCACTTAAGTGTGTTAAGTGAAGATAGTCACTACACCAGTCCTCGAGTACAATCAGGTGCTCAAACTCTAGTCTACTAATCCCCCCTAGAATCAGAACCAAACATGGAGAAGCAGATTTCAGTTTCTATTCTACCCTTATATAAATCAAACTCCACTATTCAAAGCTGTATTTGAATCTTAAATTGCGCTTTCAGATCACTTTTTGTTTTGTTTACCAGATTGTGTTTTATCTGTTTTAATCTGTTTTAATTGCATAAATTTGTTCCTTAAATTATTTTTTATTGTTGTGGTTTAATTTCGATTCTTACTTTTTTATTTCTTTTTTAAGTGATTGTGTATTAATTACATAAATGTGTTCCTTACAGTATCTTTTCTTACTGATTGATTACTGTTAAACTTATATGTTTTGTTTGTAATCATGTGGTTTCATTATCACTAAATCATGTAAAGCACCTTGAATTGCCTTGTGTTGAAAGTGTGCTATACAAATAAAATTCCCTTGCCTTGCCTTGCCTTGTCTGGAAAAAAACTTCCAGAAAACCACAAAGCTGCTGAAACACTTTCATTCAAATGAAAAATAAATATCAGTCAGTACAATGATACAGGATGCCACAATGAAAAACAGAGCAGTTTTATTCCCACCGATATGAGACTTCTGAATTAATTTTATCTTCTATGTTTTCATGTGTATGTTTTATATGGAAACGTACGTATGTTAAATGTTATGACTCATGTCTGTAAAGCAAATTTAAGTTCAAGCACAAATAAATTCAGAGTTAGTTTAGAACTGCTCGATCAGTCTTTTCTATGAATGTGCAAGCCAAAAAATATAACACAAAACTTATAACACAAAACTTCTGCATTTATTTTATTCAGGTACGTCATTTAAAACAATTTTATGTTGTCAACTTGAGATGTACATTATATATATATATATATATATATATATTAAACTGTGTGTTATAATGAAGCTCCATAATACATGGATTTTGTTGTTTTGCACATAATGCAAGAATAAAACTACAGCAATAAGAAACTGTTTCACCATCAGAAATACACTGCAGGCAATCTACAGTGAAGACAAATCAAGATGTTCTTCTGCTTCTTCCTTTCTTCTTTTCAACCAAATATTGCTGCGAGAATGAAGCGCTGTTATTTTAGCTTTCCACTTTGGGGAGAAAGGCAGTGATAAGAAAAAAATGTGTAACAACGGAGAAAGAGAATCCTCTGCAGTCAACCTCATCCAACCTCTGGCCACGCATGGATGGTGACTGGGTAACGAAGTGAACAGAAGATGCAGGGGGATGGGTGGACAAAAATCGGAAGTGTTCGGGATGGAGGGGTGTATGCCCCCCCTCCAACCCTCTTCACCTCCATCCATAATTCAGCAGACCTCCCTCCTCCCAGCTGTTCAGACCCCCAGGGCAAAGCTCCACCATGAGGACACAACACGCACAGGACGAAGACACAAAGACAGCCCCCCCCCCCCCAGCAAAACTACCAAATACACTACAAACAGCAGGAAAAACAGGGAAAACAGAGAAATGGCAGAGCTCAGAGGTGAATCACATAAAGCTTTCCATATTAAGCCCAACACAGCACCTTCGATCAGAAACCAAACGCTTGATGACAGACTCGACTGATATAGTGAATTAGCGGCTAACACACCTAGAGGTTCACACACTGCCCCTGTTTAACTCAGACTCCCGATGAGCTTAAATCAATGGTAATAAGGGTCGCTTTGCACTGATTGACCTCTTATAACTGAGCTCTGATCTGCAAGATGCAGAGCAGTACCTGCCTGGTTCAAAGAAGTTCCCTCTAAAAGGAACAAAGGAAATCAGGTTTTACCAACCAGAGTAGATCTGCAAGAAATCCCAAACAGCAATTTCAGATAATATTCTGGAGTTCATCATTTCATAAGAAGGATTTAATCATATTTAATGCTTTTATAACTTGCAAAACAAACAAAGAAAAAAAAGAAGATGGGTTATAAATAGCAACAAACCATGACATTTTCAATTTTGACAAATTTGCACAATAACTCTTACTTTTGGGAAACTACATGTGGTTAAGATGCCACTGAAACAGCTGAAACAGTGAGAGAAAAAGAGAAATACAGAATTAATGTACATTTTAAGTTTAAATTTTACATTAAAGCTCTTGAATAAAAAGAAGTAAATAGAAGAGAAGACAACATAAGAAAGTACTATGGACTGTGGATAATCTAGCGAACAATGGGCAAAGAGAAAATTGCTTTTAGGAGTAATCTCTGTATTCCTCAGCAATGTTAACTAACAGCAGACGAATCAGTGTTGTCCTATTGGTCATAAGGATTATCAAAGCATTCTTGATTTTTTAGGGAAAAACTACAAACTTCTATAAAACTGAGTAAATGAGAATGTAGAAAGTGCTACTTGCATTTAACATCTGTTTAACATGAACAGGGACTGGATTTAATACTCACGCTATGATGTACGTACAGGAAAGGTGATATTCACAGTAAATGCTACCCTACACCAACACAGAAACTTGCAGTATTACTGTAAATATTAATTCTGATTGATTTTGATATTCATTTTGATTGTGCAAGGACCTAGACTGGCATAAATATCACTCATAAAGAAGACATTGTATAAATGTTTATGCTCATAAAGGCCATAAATTGTCCACAGGTGCTCTTAAGGTCGAAGAGGGGGAACAAACTGAACAGAAGGATCTGCATATGATGGTTTTATTCACATTCAATTCAAACCCGTTTATTTATATAGCCCCAATTCTTAACAGATGTCATCTCAAGGAACTTTACAAGAACTGAATCTGTTCAATTGAATCTGTTCAATACAATTATACAAGCATGCCAATCAGTTAGTTTTCTATTTAAGGAATCCCAGCATTCCTCTCAGCGATCCCTCGTCATTCATTACATTGCAGTAAAAAAAGTGAGAAAAACCTAAGTACCTACAGTATATATATATATATATATATATATATATATATATATATATATATATATATATATATTATATATATAATATATATATATATATATATATATATATATATATATATATTATATACACAGTATATATATATATATATATATATATATATATATATATAAATTTTAAGAGTCCAAACATTTTAATACAGCACAAACCAAAAACATAGATTACCGATGTATTTTATCTGAAATAAATAATTCATATCAATATTGATTAATTTTAAAGAGTTACATATTAGAATATTTGACAAGCACTGAGCTGAAAAATCTAATATTACTCTGTAACTTATGGAAGTTATACAAGTACTACGGTTTATGTACAGGTATGAAGCAGAGCATTTTCAGCTGTGTATCATTTTAAATGCCACGATGCATGGTTCGAACAAGGGCTCCGCAATAATTTCCCAGAAAATGTTTCTTTTTCACTTGAAATTTTTGTTTTGTGGTCAATGTTGTTCATATTTTATTTACCATCCAATTCGTCATCACTTGTTGTAACCAAGCAAAAAAGAAAATAAAACCTGCCTTTTTGCAGTTTTTTGTGAAGTAGAAGTACAGTATCAGTATTGGTATTCTGTATCTGCAAGAACTCAGAGCCAAGTTTCAGTATTGTATCGGTCAGAAGAAAATGGTAGTGATCCTAGTTTAAACCCTTAGCATCATCAGTTCAACATGTGAGATCCTTGTTATAATACAGAACTCTAGAAAATAACATTTTATCACTGATTCTTAAAACGATGCTCAATGAAGAAAGAGCTCAAAAAACTTCTACGCTTCGTGTCATTTTGAATTTGTGAATTTCTTCAACGCCACTGCTATTGTGTGTTTGTGTGTGTGTTGACATGGTATTACTATCTTCGTGGGGACAAAAAAATTGGAAGTTTACAATTCTCGTGGGGACCAACAGCACTTCTAGGGACCAAGATCCCAGTCCCCAAAGGTTTGAAGGCATTTTTAGGGCACAAAATGTGGTTTTAGTGTCAGGGTTACGGTTAGGTTATGGTTAGGGTAAGCGCAAGGGTCAGGATTAGGCATTCATTTTTGATGGTTAGGGTTAGGGCAAGGGGCTATGGAAAGCATTATGTCAATGAGATGTCCCCACAAAATATGAAAACCCAACATTTGTGTGTGTGTGTGTGTGTGTGTGTGTGCCCGCGTGCATGTGTGCGTGTAGGAGAAAGAAGATTTATTGCAGGATGAAGGAGTGTCACATAAACATTTAATAGCGTAAGTAAAGTGGTGCAGGTCTTTCACAGACTATAGAGACTGATGGGTCCCCAGCATACTGTATTATAAATAAATATGGATTACTCCATGTGTCAATAACAAAGCTTGGGGAATGTCAACATGCACATTTTTGCGCACTCTGAAAGTGTGTGTTTTTGTACACACGCCAGCAGTTTTCTCCCTCTGCCTCTGAGGACGACGCCAACGTGTTCTCTTCCTACAGCCGTCTGTTTGTACTTTTGCAGAAACATATGTTAGAGCTTGTTTGTATGTTTTGTTTCATCATGACATTACCCTTTCACTATGCATATGCATACTACTGCATCCTGCTGTGCGTGTCTATGTGTAGCGGATGGGTGAGTAGCGTCTATATACTGTGTGTGAATAGACGCTACTCACAAAAAGTATGCAACTCTATTTATTATTGATATAACTTCTCCTTCATTCTCTCTCAGAGCTCATCTTTCCGGGCTTTCTGAAATGTTTCACTGTTAAAAGCTCAAGTTGCATTTCACTCTTCATTTTTTCATGAACTGCATGTTTCTATCAAGACTTGCAACATTCACAAATTTTATTTTAGCACAACACAGTAAGAATCCACATGGGAGACTTCCCAGTACATGTAACTAAGAAATCAAAGTTCATGTTTATTTAATGAATTACAAAGTGGGGGATTTGCACCGATTTAGAAGCAAAACACCACTGATAGTGACTAATGTAAATTTGTATTTTAGAAGATGTGCGAGTCAAGATCTAATTATTCATTTTAAACTTTCAGTTGATTTTGATTACTCAGCTAAAACAGGATTTTTCTTTTAAACTTTTTTTCCCAAACGATTTGTCAGTTTGTCACATATATTACCAGCTTTGTTTAAACAGTAAAAGGAAAGGGATGAGAGCAAAAGCAGCAGAAGAGAATAAGATATTGGTGCAAGAGATTAGGATGATAAAGAAAAATCAAGCATTTCAGAGTTTAAAAATAAAAAAAACACCTAACTTTACGTTTTGGAATATTCCAAAAACCTAAAATTTTGGTCAAATTATTAAATTCTGTATAATTGTCATACCTTTTAACATAAACATATTTAGATGTCATATTCAGTCACATCACAACCATCAGAGGTTACTGTGATTTAATGTGAAAGCCAAACACATTGTTAGACAAAATAAAAAGGACAGTTTTAAATGTGTAATATACGAATATAAGAAAGTGCAATATAAGAATATAAGACAGTGTAACCTGCACAATACCCCTTTGAAAAAAGAACAAATGAAGGATAAGAGTTAAAGATAGGATAATAAAAAAGTAACAAAGAGCGCCAAGGAGAAGTGATAAGAAAAAAAAGAAATGTAGGAAAGAAAGGAAAGAGAAGGCAGGATGGAAGTAGAGGAGAGCTGTCTGGGACGTGCATTGTTTCTCCAACTGGAAAGAATAGCTGGTTTTGTTTTGCTCCGGGGCGCACAAAGTGTTGAGAAACAGGAAGCCAGGAGACCTGCCCATCCTCATGGACAGCTGGTGCCCTCCGATAGCTTGTCCCCTCTTCCTGTTAGCTACAGTACATACAATGGTTCCCACCCTAATTCAGGCCACCTGGAAAACAGCGTAACCAGCGGCTTTCTGCCGCCCCTTTTCAGACATGCTTTCAATTAATCAGACAGCAACTGAACATGTCTGGTTTGTGTCTGAATTATCCCCCGAGAGCATTTCTGAACAATTTGCACAGACAACTTTCTAAGCTCCTGCTGCAGTCGCATTAAGAAGCATTCGGTGCTGATAGCATTTTAGTTCAGTAGTACGACTGGAGAAAAAACAAATGCTCTCCTCAGTTTGCAATACACAATTAGTTGAAAGACAAAGTTTATTTTTGCATTCAACTATTATTAATAAGTTGAAATTTTCTAGTTTTAGTCTGGCTAAATGAACAAAAACAGATCTCCTCCAGTGAAAAACTTGGATATGTCTCACCAGCCCAGAGCTCAAAATCAAATATGGCCATCTTTCATTTTCTACCTTTTTATTTAGCAGGTTCACTAACTTAAGTTAGTGAACATGCTACTCTTAAGTTGCTTAAGATTTAATGATATACAAATAATCAGAAGCAGGAAAGGATTGACTTCAACATTTTTTGGTATTTATTATGAAAATTCTAAAAATAATGAAAAGCAGTTTAATAACATACATGTGCCCATGGTCAGATCCTGTACTGCTCAATTAAAAATAGTTTAATAGTTACAGAAAAAAGAAGTATTATAAGCTACTGTAGTAAACCAGTTACATGAAGGATAGCAAAAAGGAGACATTTCAAAAAGTAAAAGCCAAAATATTACCCACGTGGTAAGTCTTATGGTTTGTAAATATCAGGAATATTTTGCTATTACAATGAAAGACCATTCTTATTATCTTTTTCATTATAGTAATAAAAGGAAGTTGCATGGTATTTTTTTCATCCTGTAACAGCGTGCATATGCACACTGGAGGGCAAAAAGAGCTTCCACACCCGCTATCCAGAGCTGTGCTGCCTATGTAAAACACTGAAACAAAATGAAACCCAGGGATGCATATAATACAAATTTAGGTAATCTTTGTGCAGATGAATAAACCACAAAGCTAACTGTATTAAGCTTCCAGACCCATTTTAAATAGCTAATGAGCTGTGTGATGACACTCTCAGAATTGATCGCCAGTTCAGTATGGGGATATCTACAAATATCTGATTAACAGCAATGTTGGTATGGTACATACCTACATTAATACGTACGTTTTTATATAAAGCAGTTTCTTAAGTGTGTCACTTCAATATATTTTTTAGTGCCCCATGCTAAGTTTGCTACCAGTAGATGAAGCTTTGCATGCTGACAGGTTATATTAAATAATTCAAATGTTTTTTGTGAAATAATTTGGGCTATAATTTATTTAAACTTCTAAATCACTCCGAAAAAGTGAACTGTAATGAGACTTTGGTTCCATGGATGGATGGATGGATCATCCAGTTAAACTCTCTTCATGGATATTATTACTCGTGTTAACCATACTGACTAAAACTAATGTCAGCGCTATTTAGTACAATTTGTTGACAGCTAACAGCAGAGGTGGTCATAGCGGGTGTGCAGTTTTTTGGCCCTCCATCCAGAAGCTGGGGTCCAGGAGATTAGGTGAAGGGGTGTCATCTGTCAACTTCTGCATAAAACTGGAGCACATAATTGAGCATCTGTAAACCAACAAAACACTGCCACAAACCATTTAACTCACTACACAACAAATGGTACCATTCTGGTAATGTTTCTGAATAGTAGCACTTTTTATAAAAAATTAGAACTTTTTTATGTTGTATGTAATTCAGACTTAATAATAACTAAAATATTTGGATCACATTCATAGAGACAAACACACAAGCTTTTAAAAGACATTTAAATATATGATCATTATTGAACTATGTGCTTTAACGCCCCTGTTGTGAACTGGATAATGCATGAGGACCAATATTACTGACTCTTAAAAACTAACAAGAATGTTATATTTTAATGCAAATTTTTAAGCTTAAATTTGTCCCTGATGGCCAATGGTTAGATAAAGCAAAAAACACAGAAGGTATTTGATTTTAACGGAAAAATTGGGAGTTCAAGACCAAAAAAACAAAAAAACACACTAGCTATCGGAGGAGAAGATGGGCCCATTAAAGGAGAAAGAGAGCTCTGCTGAGATGCAGCAAGTGTTTGAGTGTTTCTCTTAGCGTAAAAGCAAGCCAATACTATCAGAATACTGATTTCACAAAACAACTCTGCAGGGGGGTAGAAACTTTCCACTGCATATTTTCAGCTAATTTGATTCGGAAAAAAGTAAACGAACTAGAGCTCATTCTGCGTTAGGGATGCTCTTTTTTTACAGAGCAAAATATTAATACACCATGCCAATTAAATACCACAAGAGAAATGCTAAAATACATTTTCATTCAGTACTTCTCGCTGCTCTCTGATTGGAATCTCTGCACTCGTTGAGACAATATCCATTTCTCTTAAAATAAAAAAAAAGAAATAAGAAAAACAATCTCTGCTCATTTTTTACATTGTAAAAAAAAATAATTTCGTTCTTAGGGTAAAGCCACTGAAATTAGGTTTGAAGAGCTGCATTAAAGCAGTGACATCTTCTCCTCATATCTGGAAAGTCTATAAGAGCTGCATGCATCTTGTTCTCCTTACAGTAGAGGGCAGAAGGGCTTTCTGAAGAAGTCACGACAAGCAGGACTTGTGAGGAATGAGCCTGTGAGGCTGCACAAAGTAGGAGGTAACGGCCTGAGAGGGACGAGGTAAAAAAGTAGCACCTTTCATTTTTAGGGTAAGAAATCAGCATTTAATATTATTGTAAACTAGAGGCTCCAACACAGATCTGTCAAATTATACCAAAACTGAAATAGCTCAGAAACATTTAACAAGTAGATTTTTTGTCAACACCTCAGCAATCAGCATCTCCAAAGTCGTTTTCAGTATTTTAATGTCTTTATTTAACAAAAATGGCAGGAATGATCTTCCTAAGAGTAACATGGAATTTTATTTCCATTTTAGTTTCTGAATAAACTAAACTTCTGCTTCTTATACTAAACCAATAAACTAATTAAGCTTTTTAACTTTACTACAAATCAAGCTTCCTACTGCAGGTGTCTGTTAAAATTATATTTTAAAAACCTTGTTTAAGGTAGTTTAATGTTATGATCTTTTATTGAAGTTTTCACAGCCTGGTTATGTGTTTGATAATTAAATAATCTGTAAACTTTCTTGTTTTGTTTTTCCTGTACATATGCTAGAAAGAATTCTTATCCAAACATGTATTTCCTTTAGTTACTTGTCCTGCATTTTCTTACAGGCTTACTGTCATTCAGTCCTTTCACTATGTGTGTCTCTGCTTTCAATAACTTTTTCCACTGCAGCCAAAAAACAGAGGCGTGTTTGGTAGGAAGACAGCTGTCAGTGATATCATTAAAATCGGTCTGGCCTGCTTTACAATAGATGGCAGTGTTGAACTATTCTGAAGCAGACTACACAGCAAAGCGTTAAGGCTGGATACTTATGTTGGAATGTATGATTTTCCTCTCTCCTCTGCAGCTCTTTCTCCTCAGTCTTCTCTTTTCTTTGTGGCCAATAGAGGTTCCCAGTCTGGGCTCGACTGTCAATCAGTGGCAGCCTACACCTCGGCGCTGCAGCTGAGCCAGGGCCGCATCATCCCACCTGTCAATCAAGGCTCTACACCTTCAATCCTTTCCATCTCTCTAAAGCAGATTCGAACACCGCTACCAACCCCCCTCCCCACCACCACCATCTCTCCTTCCTCCTTTCAAAACAACCACCACCACAGAAGCACTGAAATACCTTTAACTCCAAACCAATACTTGCACACATTCAATAAGACATTCACACTCAGGCGAAAATATCTGTTGTTGTTCAGTCTAAAAAGGACATGAAAATATAGAAAGCGTAAGCAGGACTGTATACAGTCATTCGAATAACTGAGTGGACTGAACACTTTCATAATATGCAATCAATATGAACAAAGTACCTGAAAAAACTATTTTAATATTTCACAGTGCCAAAAGATAGTGCTTTACAGTGGAGTTAGGGTCTGTGTAAATATTATTGAGAAATACAGAGGCCCTGACCCAAACATACCATTAATGTCTTCATATGACAATCTTCAGAATAGCAGGTTATACAAAACTTTGTGGTGCCTTCTGGAAGCTGGAATGCTGTAAAAAATATGAACCTTTTATTACAACACATTAATACTCTAACAAATGCAATCCATATAAAACAATGGCATAAACATTTTCAACGCAGTTGTAGTTCCCCTCTCTTTTATTAAGGATTTTTATTTGAATATGAAAATTAATATAGTTCCGCTAAGGCTGCTACCTGCAAAATGTGGATCCAATTAAAACAATAAAACCAACACAAAGTAAATAAGTAAGCATTGTCTTTAAGTAAGCATTGTCTCAGGGTTTTGCACAAACAAAACAGCACTAATAGATGACAGAAATGACACTTATTTAGCTCATCTAAATGCAATCTTCTGATGGGAAATGATGTGTACTGTTTACAGGTTAAATTTACCTCAACACCAGAGGTCAAATAGATATTTCGACGTGGTCAAAAAAATCTAGTCATAATCATTATTTATCAGAATTTGATTTTTTTGCTATAACAATTTCAATAGTAGACTATGTTTTTCTTTATTCATAATTAATGTTCAAGCTGAATAGAACCACATAAAAAATTAAACGTAATGATTACACTTAAAATATAAACACTTCTCCTGCTGCAGCCGGAAACACAAGTTCCTCATGATCTGTATGGAACCGAACTGTGCACTCACTTGTGCGTCATCAAACTGCTACAGAGGTCAATGTTATGAGGTTTTGGATTTTTATCACAGTCAGATGACTTTTCACAGGGGTTTAGATGTTGTTCTGGAGGCTGAATCCGCTCTCTGCTACAACACACGAGACTCAAATTAAGTGCCACGTCTGCCAAAGTTTTAAAATGAGGGAACATTCTTTTAATATATGTGATCAGAAGATGGAAAGACTCTGAGTGAGTCATTTCCTATTGCTTCAGTGGGAGGAAATCCAGCAGAATGTCCATGGAATACTGAGGGTGGTCGGATGCTTGTGCCAGTGTCCGGCAGTCTTGCCTCTGTCAGAGCGCCCCAGGGCAGCTTTGGCTACAACGTAGCTTGCCCTTGACATGGTGTGAATGTGTGTGTGAATAGGTGAATTACTTAAAGTAGTGTTACCCTAACCCTTTGGGGTCCATTGGGACTAAGTAAACTGCTATACAAATACAAGCTATTTACCATGGCATTTAGTTGCGATGCTTTCCAAAGCCTTGGTAACTTTTCGACATGCTGTCAACTCCTGGTTAGTGAGATGTACTGAGTGTGATGTCTTGTAGGGCTGAACGATTAACTGCATATGCAATTAAATCGCGATTTGGTAAAATGCGATTTCCTAATCGCAAAGGCTGCGATTTGACTTGATGTAAACATTTGTGCTAAAGTCACATGACTTGCAAACAATGCAGGGAGAGAAGGAAACGCTGCACTTTAACCAGTTATAAAATAACCAAAAGCCAAACAGAATCAGTTGTGAGAAATTATATCTGCTATGAAAACGCTGATGCTGCGCAACGCCAGGTATTATGCAGAACCCGTCTTGGTATTGTTGCTGCCTCACGAGGTAGGCTACAGTACGAACCTTTATCAACACCTAAAAACATCACACCACCATATATGAGAGTTGTATGGCAACAGGGATCGCTGACCGAGCTGTTTGAAAGAATCGCTCCTTACGAACATAAAAAACGACACACTGAAATAATTCGTGCTATAACGGTTTTTATAGCCAAAAGTATGCTTTGTTAACCATGATGAATAAGCTAGGATTCAATCTCACACACACATTTTAGCCACATTTTACCTGCGCTGTATAAAAAATGCCGACAGAAAGTTAAAGCCGCACCGAAAACAGCGGAGTATTTTGCAACAACTGACCAATCAAACCGCTCTACGGAGCCATACCCGAGTCTGAAAGTGCATTAGATCAATGGAGAATAAAAAATCAGAGCTTGTTCCTTCAAGCATCCTACTTCCTGGATAACCCCACGGACGAAAACATTGCAGCCGGAGGGAATTACTAGCTGGGATCAAAAGGAAGAAAACCTTGATTGCAGAACGACACCGATGACCATCGAGTGTGATGATTAAAAGTGGATAAAGTTGTTAATATTTGCCTTTGTCTTAAAATAAGTAAATAATGTTATGGAATAGAATAAATTATGTATAAAAATCTGTTTATAATACACAATATTTTTGATTGCATTAATTAAAAAACGCATGACAAAAGCCCCACAAAAATAATTGCACGTTAAATCGCAATCGCAATATTGAAGAAAAAAAATCGCAATTAGATTATTTTCCAAAATCGTTCAGCCCTAATGTCTAGGACTGAGATGATGCTCAGGGACTCTCAAAGGACCCCCCCCAGCCCCGTCTTAGTTACTTGTACTCCATAGATATAATAGACAATGTATGCACATTTGCACCAAGTGTTTAGAGATCTGACTATTATTCTGTTAAAATGACGGACGCCTTCAGATTTTTTTAATGTTTGTTTTTTTAAACGGGCAAATACGGAACATATTCGGTTAACGTGAACCCTGCTTGACATATATCATCAGCAAGCAAGTCGCTCAGGTCACAAAAACACACAAAACAAACCCCAAATGAATAGCCCCTGATTTAAATATCAGAGCATTCCCCAAGTGTGGATTTACAAGCTAGACCAAAATGGAGCCACTTGTCACAAAGGACCACAAATATCCCCTGCTAAAGCCCTACTGGAGTAACCAAAAATACAGGACAAAAAATGAATAGAGAAATAAGTATGCATATATATGTTTTAATATGAAACATTGAATTATATGGCAGTTGTTAAATTCTTGCAGTTGGCATAGTTTAATTCTTTTATTCTATAAACCTACTACAGTAATGCACTTTACAGAAGGTTCTACACTATTCTGCAGCATCTTTCTGTGTATTCCAAAAAATAATTTCTACAAATTAAAGAAGTAAAAAAAAAAGTAAACTGCATATGTTTTAAATATCTGATGCATTCAACGTCACCACATAAAGTAATAATGAGCTATCTAATGCATACATTACTGCTTCACTTTTTGAATCATTAATATTGCAGTACCTTATCGTTAACCTTTATCATTGCATGGCTTTAATCTGTGTGGTGGTAGAAAGTTCCCTGAAGAGGGAAGTTTGTTTAATTTTTATTTCTGCTTTTCAAACTTAATTTCTTTGACAATGAGATGCCAACTGTTGTTTTGCACAAACAGAATTTGTTATTTCTGCAGAAATGCTAAAAGTTTGAGCAACTCTGTATAGCTTTTGGAATACATAGTCAAAGGTTATGCTCCTTGATCAAAATGACCTATGACTTAATAAAAGCTGTTTTGCTTGTTCATACCTAACGTAACTAACTTCAAGTCAGAAGTTTTTTGACTTTACATTATGTCCTTACGCTTGCTAAAAGTGAATTAGGTGTGGTCATTTCATCATTGCAAAAATTACAAAATGCAATGCAAAGATAGCAAGATGGATTGCAAATGCATTGAGAATCTTTTTTCTTTGCAGTTTGCCCTCAACCAGCCCAAGATGTATGCAAAGTTTTTCCCTTCTTGTTTGAACTTCTCCTCAAATGAGGCTTGCTCTTTGATTGCATCATGGAACACAGCTTTCATCAGATGACTGCAAAGCTAGGCAAGATACCCAGCCGAGTATTCAGACCACTGTGAGTTAGAACATAATTAGACAGAGCTCTATATATAAAACAGTACAAAACAATAGCCTGCAATATAGAAATTTTTATGAAAATATGACACCAGTGAGAACTCATTAAAAATTCTTCAATCAAACTGATACGCTATCTTGAAAATGTACGTCTTTATTAGCTTTCATTTGAAATGAAACTATAAAATATTATGTCATATTTGAGGCAGAAGAGTCTCAGAGCTCATATTTAGTGGTCTTCGGATATTAGAAAGGAGAAAGTGAGGCAACAAATAATGCAATCCCTCTGGATGAGCGTCCTATGTTGTCCTCTGTTGTTGTTACCGCAGCTGATACATGAAGATTACAAATATCAGGTGCTGATGATGGTTTAAAATCTTTATTTTATTTGTGGTGTAAGGTAGCAAATGATTAAAAAGTCTTATAGATTCTTAAGACTATCAGACTCATTCAAGCCCTTTCACAAGAAAATAAAGCTAAAACACACTCTTTTAGTAAAATTAGTATATATGTAAAAAGTAAAAATACTCTGAAATGTAATTGTTTTGTAAATACTTTGAAAACCTTTAAAAACTATTTTCATCATATTTCCGCTAGCTTGTGTAATCAGATCGTATGACATCTGCATGAAAACTAAATCAACAGAGTGGGCTCCTGTGTGCTTTAACTGAAGGACAGTCAGTCGCTTTAGCAAATCAGCTCTCAAGTTTGCAAACAAAGGACAGCTAGAAGGGTCTATGCTGAAGTTAACATGTACGTATCCTGCGATTGGATAAGTATTCTTCAGGACCTGAAAGGCGGCAGTTTGCAAGATATCTGAACTAAACCTGGAGATTCATTAGCCACCAACAGCTACTGGCGTATATATTTTTTTAACCACAATGGGTAAAAGAAGAGAAGGGATATATTGGTTGCAGATATAGTACATGCCAGGCCAATTTCAAGACTGACATTTCAAGAATCCCAGCCAGAAAAACACTGCTTTCAGCACGAGCCTCCATCTCCATAGAAAAGCATTACTGAAGTCTTCTTGAGAAGAGAAAGGAGGATGGATTTTAAAATAAGTAAGCGATGTGGATAAGCTACATGTTGGTGGGTGCAAGCATTTATTTGGATTTTTAATACGTTTTTGTCCCTCTATTTTGTTAGAAATCAATCAATGGTAATAAAATTGCAAAAAGACTAGAAATTAAAAAGTAAATTCTGATCCACTGTAATTTATACTGTAAATAATATTGTGCACACAGCTGAACCAACATGTGCAATTGTTTTGCAGCTGCCCCCTCCTGAAAAATGCAAATACTGTGTTAATATTATTTTTCTATTTTCATAGAATTGTTGGATATGTTATCGCCTCGTTGGTGTCTCATATAAATTTGGCAACAATCCGCATTTCATTGGACAAACTTGTTTCAGCTCCCACATATACTTTGGTAGAGTTATAAAAACTTTGAGTAATATTTTAAATTCTTTAATTTTGGGGATTTGACAGTATCTGTGATCTTAGTTTCATACTCTTATTTGTGAATGCAAACTTATTAGTTTTAGATGCTCCAGAAATTGTTGCTTGGCCTTCCTGTGATGTAACATGCATGTGTAATGCTGTATGTAATCTCGAGCAGAGGTGTCGTAGTGATGGTATTATGAGGTGTACTAATTTAGGTTGGAGTGAGTAGGCCTGGGGTGAAAGATATGGCCCACCACTGATATATATGTTTCAAGTATTTAGAACTGAATATACATTTTTATTATATACCTAATTACTATTTAACAGAAATAAGGACAACCTTCAGTAGAGTTGGATTTGAATCACAAAAACAGAAACTCAAGATTTAATTTGGACTTGACTCTGAAGGCTTTGAGACTTGACTGATTTGGGAAAATGGAATCAAGTCTCATGAAAAAACTTTGAGTCATGCATTAAGAAGGGAAAGGAAGCCAGTATGTGTAGATCATAAAACTTTTTTGTGTTTGACTAACAAAAGTATGGGCAAATTAATGGTTGTCAAGGTAACATTATTCACAATGCATATCAATTAGTACAATAAAGTTCCTGTATATGCCAGCAAAATGGCAGCTGACAGAACTGATATAGGTTAAAGAGAAACAAAATAAACTTAATTTGCTATGCTAGCATCATTAGTACCATGCTTCCAACTTGCCTCTCTTTTAGTAAGTATGGTAAAATGGTTCTCACTATGCTGTAATTCATAGCTAAGTTTAAAACAAGTATTACAAATGCATTTAAAATATAATAAACATTTAGATACAGATTTGGAACCTGGTTTCCTAATATTCTTACAAATCCTCCATCTTAGATTAAGTAGAAGAAAAGCCCACACACCCAATATTGTACACCACATTCTACAAGAGCAGGAGACAATCTAAATACATGAAATAGAATAGAAAGACAAGAACAACTCTTTAAAATAAAAGTCCATCCTATCCAATTAATGTGGAAGATTTTGGTCAGCAGTTGTTACCTCATTTGTATCAGCTTTATTTGACTATTAATGCATATTTATACTTTAAAGTAAATAATATTCTTAAGGTTTTATATGATTTATGGTTCTGTTTTTTTACTCTGAACTGAATATTCAGGAAAAAATAAGAGGAAGGCAAATAAAGGATTGAAAAGATAAACAGATTAAGAGAAAAAATAAGGCAAATGTGCATGTCTTAAATTGGACTAAAGAGTAATTATTTAATTAAATTATTCAACTTTATTAACTACAGTGAAGATGTTGTAACCTACTTGAAACACTAGTAATCCTTTCTCCTTCATAAAGTAGGCAAGCAAATGCTGAAAATCTCTAAATATCAACACTGATATGAAATAAATTTCAATAACTATTGGCTGATTTTTACATTGCTACTTCTTGAGAATAAAAAAATGTCTAACATCTGACTTCTGAGTGAAATGAAAAGGCAACAATACTGAATTAACCTGGAAAAACAAATGTGTTTGTCTTGCTTTTGTGCATTCATCCATCCATTGCCAGTGTTGCTTAAACTTTGATGGTCGCTGTGTCTATGCACAGATTAATAAATTTCTGTGAAACATGGTTTAGTGGCGATAGCATCACATGTTTCCAAAGCTGGCAGAAATATTTCAAAACGAGTCCTGACTGATCAGTTTGGCATGTCTGCAAATTATTTTTGACTCTAATTCCTACTCCTTTCAGCGAACAGTCTGGCAAAAATCATTCACCCTGAACCATCTCAGAAATTTAATATTATCAGTAATTGTTGGCCAACGAAGCCAGCCGTATACACTGTAATACCGACTGTGTTGTCTATGCAGAATTGCCTGGAGATCCCTCATAAACAACTTGCCCTCAGACCACTAGAACTTAACTTTACCTGACAATAAAAATATTTTTACTTTAGGCTTTAAAAACAACAATGCTTTTCCTCAGCCAAATATTCAAAGCAGATTACAAAATAAAAAGCATGACAACATGCACACTTGGCACTCATAAAGAAAACTTCCAGTATTTACAGCAGTTATTTTTAATATGAGCCATTTCCTTTGAGAAGCCCTGTTGAACAGCAGCAGGAGACGAGTTACGAAACACACCAACGCCGGTCCTCGCAATAAAGAAACAGATTAGGTAAATTAGTTTTTCTAATTTTTTCAACACTGAACGTTCTGAAATTAGAGCACGTCAGACTGGAGTAAAAGGTTTCTTTGTAATTATCATGTAAGCCACTCAAATAAATAAGATTCAATTCCAATAGGGATTGGAGTTTTTTTATATTTAAGCTTTTATAAATTACACAATGTCAGGAAATATAAATGTACCGGGGGAGAAATAAACAAACGTGAAAATGAAAATTTACACAAACATGAACAAAAATGCATTAGAAGTGGAGCTGTATAATACTATAAACTAAAAACATTTCCACTTGATAAGTTTGCTCTTTATTGCGACAATTAATTTCTTATGAAATGGAGCTAAAATAATTTTCAGCATAATCAGTATGAATCGCTTGATTTTACACCTATTTAGATCCATAAAGCTATTCACTGCAGTAAGTCACAACCTTATGCTTTGCTGTATTTATTTATTTTGTTTTGTTTGCATGGCTGCTTCTGAGCCACCACTAAGCACTTAAAACCCTGGTCAGTATTGTTCTGACCTGCATGACAGTAACTACATGTATTAAGCACTTTACACAGCTAGAAGCTATAGGATTACTTCAGCATGAGGTCACTGGCTGCTACATTTACATGTTTGGGAGATTTTTTTTTTTTTTTGCAATAGAGTGAGCTGGCAAGCAAAAGTATGAACACTAACAATGCAGAATAAGCATTGATATATGCATCTGAGCAGCAAACTGAAAAATTATAAAACAAGTGGTGATGGTAAAGAGAGAAATCTCTGCAGCAAAAATATCTCTATGTATTAGAAAAGGGGAAGAATTCGAAATGAACAGGAATTTCTTTAATTTCACAGTACTGCTTATCTAATTGGTTGTAATTCAATTCTCCAGATAGCGAACAGTTTGAGATATAACCATCTAAATCTAAACATAATTCCCTTATGAGAATGTCACTTAATACCATGTTTATGTTTTATCTCCTTTTTAAAACAATTTCAGAATCAGATTTTTGTGAATTATGAGTTTATCCATTAAGTCTAGAAATGCTTCTTGGTTTATTGTTTGAACCAAAATCTTTCAATTCTGCAATTGTTTTAAATTGGTGGAAAGAGAACAAAAAAGAAAATCTTAAAATTTTTTGTCAACTACTGCAGTATCCTTTTGGGACATCGGGTCATCGGATTGATGATTTAGAAACCAGGGCTGTGTATAAACCAGCAGGTTCAATATAAAGGTTTTTTTTTTTTGAGCGATCCACCATACCTAGGTCTACCATTCAGTTATTAACCTGGTAAGTGGACCCAGTGCTACTGACTCAGGACAATTGTGTGTTCATATAAAACAGGTGGAGCTGGAAGAGAAGCCTTAAGCTCGCCCAAGACATTACGACAACTGTGTAGATTAAGTTGCAACCATGTAATGTACTGACCAGAGACAACCAACAGAGGGTGCTGTAGGCAATTAAAGACTTTCAGAGGCAGTAAAAAAAAAAGCTCAAGTACAGTTGTATGCCAAAATGGAAACTAGAGCTTGGCTTAATAAAAACAAGGGAAGGAAAGAATAAGCAGGGTCAGTGCATCACCCTCACCAAATAAAGATATTAAAGTTTTCAGCAGCACATTATGTTGAATTGAGGACATAACATTTGTAGAGGTCAAATTATTTTATTGGAGAACACTGATAGGACCCTCGTGGATGTTTTTGTTTAAAAATGGCTCAGTTCTGGCAGCGATATTAAGGCTTTGAACGGAGAGTTGGACATTATTTAATTTTTTTATAATCACAGATTTTACTATTTCGACTATTTTAATTTTGGAATCACAAAGATTTTAGTTTTCCAATCATGTGTATTATGTACATAGAAAAGGTTTTGAGAAAAAGATGCAGAGTTGACCCTGAAATATGTAACTTTCCACCAAAATCAGAAAGGGTTTATTGTCACATGTTGGGCAGATTCATGAAATTAGGAAATTGCTGCGGGACTTTGTGCAAACATACAAAAATGAGAAGCACTTAAATAAAAAAAAAAGTGCTACACAGATTGATACATGCATGAGTAGAGGTAACGATCAGTGCAAATCAGACAAGTGCAGAGAAACACAATATGGGTCATGTGACTGATGCAGAGCAGGTGGTGGGAACAGTCTTAGGGTTATTGTTCATGAGTCCAACAGCAGAGGGGAAGAAACAGTTCTTATGGAGACAGGTACTGGTCCGAATGGTACTTTTGGTAATAAGGACAGTCCTAGAACTGTTATTTTAAATTAGTAACATATGCAGCAATTGGTTATGAACAGTTCTGAAAAAAAACAACTTCCAAATTCATGGTTATTTTTCGACAAAGATCAGAAAAAAATCTGAAAGTATTTTAAGGTGGAAGTGTTTGGGTGAACATGTGTGCAACTTAGCCCACCTGAATGTGAATCGACAAATGGTGAGTCATCATCGCCATGGCGTTAAGCCTCCTGTTCCCGGGGGAACAGGGTTACCATCTCTACACCGGTGGGGATTTTTATTTTTACATTTGAAAAGCAAAGCTGAGCCCGGCTAACAACAATCCTCCACCACATGTATCTCTGCTCTAGCTCTCACTTCCTCCTCCTCCTCCTCTTGCCTCCTCACTGGCAAGCCGCGAAACACACAAACACACAAAAACAACGCATACAAACACAGCCGACAACACTCACATCTGCTCATTTCAGCACGCCCTATCCTTATCTATGTTGTGTGATTTTCAATATGTTTCAGAACAAAACATGCAGATGAGATGGAGGGAACAAAACCACAAACTCAAGTGAGAGCATCTGCTTTGTGGCTGAAACGACAAACTGGACAGCTGAAGTCTCGATGTTTCTTCAGTTTAAAATTAAGTTCTGAACCACAAGGATGACAAACTTTGAATTTCTAAAAAATAAATCTCATAAATGTCTATTATCAAGCAACATATACACTGAAAAAGCATTACATTATGACTACTGACAGATAAAGTAAAAATAGCTCTGATTATCTGTTTATATGGTAGGGATACACCGAGCAGCTAGAGAACATTTTTTCCGATCTGATGAATCATGTACTCTTTTACATCTTGTGGTTGCCCAAGTGCATGTGCATCCCTCAGCAGCGGGAACATGTGGAACAAGGATGCACTATAGGAAAAAATTAACCATGGACAGACCGTCTGCTTAGGGCAATGTTCTGCCAGGAAACCTTGAGTCCTGCGATCTATTTGGTTGTTAATTCAACCCTTACGACCTACCTAAGCAATACTGAACACAATGTACCTGCTTTTAAGGAAATTATTATACTTTTGAGGCGGTGGAGAAAAGTGGTTAGAAGCACAAATGGTTTGAGGAGCACAAATACATTATCCAGAGTTTATGCAATGTGCTGGTTAAACAAATCCAGACCATATAGAACTCACCTCACAACATAAATGACTTAAAAGATCTGCTTAACATATTGGTGCCAAACACCACAGCACACCTTCAGAGATCCACTACAATCCATGCGCCGAGGGATTGGGGAACTTACAGCAGGAAATGGGGGACTTACACACAGGCGGGTGATTATTATGTTATGCCTGACTGGCATAGGTTTGCTTTAGGCATACTAAACATTACCTTGAAGCAAAAATCAGACTAAAAAGCAACATAGCATGATGTTACCCAAACCTAGTAGGTCAGGGATCCCCAACCACCAGAGTTTAAGTTTTTTTGTCCAAGGTCATTAACTTAACTATGATGATGATAAAAGATTAATATATAGCTGATCTTATGCTGTTTATTATCATATCCGTTAAAATTAAGTTCTGAACCACAAGAATGACAAACTTATTTTTTTTTAAATAAATCTCATAAATGTCAATTATCAAGCAACATATACGCTGAAAAAGCCTTACATTATGACTACTGACAGATAAAGTAAAAATAGCTCTAATGGGTGTCTCCTATGAGTTAATGTGGTTCTGCAAAATAACAAATCGCTCTCTGGCTTTCCTCCTATCTGTTATTTAAGGGTTGCCTGACCATCAGTATGTATGGGGTGATGGTGCCTCAGGAGGTAGGAGTTTGTCCTCTTACTGGTGAATGGCCAGTTTGAACCACTCTCCGTCCCCATGGGGAACCTAAGTTACACCCTTCTACTTCCGGTCCATGGGTTCCCTACTGCCAAAATAAAAAAAAGAAAAAAAGAATGAAAGTCAATGGAGCGATAAAAGTTATTTTCTGATCCCGTTTGAAATGCACCATGGATCGAACATATGATGTTAGTGAATTTTAAAGACACATTTTGAAGCAAAGAAAACGCTGATTGTTGACCTCCGGCAAAAGCTTACTTTAGGTTTGGTGTAAAAAAAAAACTTAGCGAACTACAACTTAAGAAGAAGGAGACAAAGGGCCCTTACCTCCAGGACGAAGGAAGGAGTATTAAACGTGGAGAAAATCACTATAAATCTGGCCATGTGGAAAATTGTAACTATGTCGGGGCTAAAGCAGTCGGTGGAGTGACAGCCAGCATGGAGGATAAACCCTATAAGACCTCTTGTTGAGTTTTTTAAGAACTAGCTACCACTAGCTTAGCGTTAGCTCCATGACATCAAATATAGAACTTCTGACTTCTTATTTGTAGGCATTTTAGTTGCAAATTGAACAATATAAATTCCAAATCACTTGACAGAAACAGTCGAAATGTACATCATTAGTTATTTAAATTGAGGTACAGCACAATGTATGTGTGAATCAGGATGTAAGACCGGACCAGAAAAAGGAGAATTAGGCTTCCCATTAGGGCTGCACGATTATGTCCAAAATAATAATCACGATTATTTTGATCAATATTGTAATCACGATTATTAATCATGATCATTCATCCAGTCCTGTAAAATATCTATTTTTATTGCACCAATTATAAACTTCTAAAAATTTTAAACTTTTTTCTGAAAAATAAAACTTTAGATTAGAATAGATTATTAATAATGCAAAAAACTAACAAAAACAAACTACAATATATATATATATATATATATATATATATATATATATATATATATATATATATTATATATATATATATATATATATTTAAAAGTACAAGCTAAATATGTTATTGCAGAGTGCAATTTATGGGAAACAATTACAGCTTATACAGAAAAGGCCTTTGACATTCCCTGCATCCAAATCCTTAGTAGTTACTATATGCTAGGTAGCAACTATTACTCACCTGTTAATGTAGTAAATACTGCATAGCAAACGATTGCGTAATAGGCATGAAATCAAACATACTGCTCCACCATTTTGCATGTCCTTTGCCCCATATTGACTGTTCTGTTTAATCAGATGTTTAGGTTATGTTCGCCTGTGGTCCCGCCATCCTCTAGCCATTATTTTGTCTGGTATGACTTAACAACTTAAATGTTTAATCAGTCAAAAAACAATTACAGTAATCAGTTACATTGCTTCACGTATATTTATCTGCCGAAACTGCGGACGTGTCAATGGTTGACAGTTCGTCTATAGCCATTTTTAGCTACGTCCTTCTTCTTCTATGATTTCGGGGCGTCCGCTGCATTGTGGGATAGCATAGTATCCACCGGCTGCTTACTGTGGCGGTAGTACACTTTTTGGAACTTTCTGCTTACTAGTGAGATCCATAATGGAGATTTGGATCTACTACATTGCTCAAATACTCCTTTTCACCTGCTTCGTAGCAAACGTAGTGCAGCCATTATGAGTGCTGAGTGGCGTGTGCGCGGTTTTTATTTGGTCAGCTTAATGAAGCTTTAGCCATGCGTTTGCCCCCTGGTTGTTGGCAGACTATTGGTTGATACAGTGTATGATGAAGAGGCAGTGAAGCTCGCATTTTGAATGTAAATATCGTTCACGATCAGGTTCATTTAATTGTGGCCACCAAAATCGTGATCACGATCAAAATCTGATTAATTGTGCAGCCCTACTCCCCATAGTGCATGAATATCTAGTCACTAAAAATATATATGCAGAACAAACAAAATTAATATACTGTACGTAAATGAAAATGAAACATATTTAAAGCAGAAATGGCTTTTTTAATACATTAAAACATATTATAAGTTGTTTTTTTCCACAAGGCATCAACAAACAAAATTCTTACAAGTAAATGGAAATAAGCCATATTTAAACCAGAAATGGCTTTCAAGGAAGAAATATTGTTACAGAGGTAAAAATCTTTACCGCGAAACTTCACACTTTTTTCTTGTTGTTTTCGGTGAGGTGTTATAGAGGTATTTTGGGAAAGTAAGAAATCAATTATTTGACTAGAAACTGGGTAAAGAAAGTAGCAGGGTAAAGAAAGTAGCAGGTAAAAGAAAAGCAAAAATACAATATGTCTTTTTAACTTCAGCAAAAAATCATTTAAAGGAATAATGAACACCACAGACAGAGGTCTTGATCTATGTGAAGGCCAAGATTTTCTGTAAAACATAGCTTTGCCTCACAACCTGTTTTAATCTTTGCCTCCTACAATGTCATAATCCATTTAATTGATAGATGGTAAGGGCTGATGATTTGAATTGAGACAATCTTCACAGGATGCATATTAGCACAAGCATGACTCAATGTGGAAAATGTAAAGTCTGTCAAAATAAAACAGCAGGTAGTGCAGAATAATGGGTGTAACAGTACATGTACTCAGACTTTTCGGTACTGCTCTTTCAGTTAAATAGGCACACATGTACCAAACAAATAGAGCTATTTTCTAGCTGAAAACACAGATAATACTTATGCGCAGACCACAGAGCGCATTGCAATGTTCTGCAAAGAAATTTGAAAAGTGACATCAGAACAAAACAGGACTCGCAGCCATCACTAGACTCTATTTGGGGTTTTAATAGTTTTTTTTTATGCAGCTACAGTAGAAAAAGAGAGATGGACCAAACCAGAACTTTGATAGCGGATGTTCAGCTAGCATCTTTCAAACGCAATAAGGTCTATAACACCCTCTGCACTGAACTGAATGATTCACCTGAAAAAATGTCAAGCTAGAGAACTAGAAAAAAAACAGCTGATGTCCACATGGCTACCAGTAGCATCCAATCAGCCCAAACTCCTTATTTTGTATGAACTGGTGGAATCCCCATTAATGAGATGGGATTCTCCTGACCACTGCCCATTATGCATTCAAGTACAGCTGGAATGCTAGGCTGTTGGTATATAAAAAAACTTGAAGGGTTGTAAAGTGCATCTCACCCCCAAAACTTTATTTTTGCTGATGAACTGTGTAAATTAGTGTCTAACACTAACATGTCTGGTAATTATTTTTGGTATTTTCCTACATTTTGGTAAAAATATAAATTTTGTACCAAAAACCATAAGTGGAGTACCCTCTTTAAGTTATAACTTTAAACTGCACTTGTATTTGAAGTCGAGCATTGCTACTGGCTCAGCTTCTATTTCTGACGCCAGCCTTTATTTTTTCAGGCATACTGCTGCTGTGGAGTATAAAACAAGCTCAGTCTAGGTCGTTGACGCCACCCAGCCCTCCCCCGAAGCACGTACCTCGGTCCAAACAATGTAGCTTGTTGTAGACTCTGGAAGGGGGTGAGTCGCTCTTTAAGCATCTTCTATTCTCAAACATAGGCAAAGTATAATTTAGTAAATATTTTGAAATGTTAACACTGAGTGTTTTTAAGTGGTTTTATTGCTTTCTACTCCCGCTATGTTTTCTTGTACTATTTCATTTATTTAAAAATAATAATAATAATAATAATAATAATAATAATAATAATAATAATAAATAAATAAATAAAAAATCCAATCAAATCTCCAGTCAGTTCTATACTTTCAACTTTTAGTTTTAGCACATAAAAAATGAAATTAATTTTAAGAATTGAAGGGAAGGAATTCAGGGGGGGGGGGGGTAATACGCACATTTGTACGCATTTTTCTTGATTAGAATTTTCCAAATAGGTAGCGAAATGGTACTTTAAAAACTGAATGTACACCAATATGTGATTTTTTTATGTACCGTTCCACCCCTATTAGAATGTAATATGTTCAATGTCTCAAACAAAGGAGGCTTTGCAACAAAACTGTTTAAATTACTGCAATCCAGTTAGGCTTAAAAATACATTTTAAAATTGATGTAAAAAAAAAAAAAAGAAGATGCCTGCAGTATCCTTACTGTATCTCTTTGGTCCGTCTTCGAGGCAGAAGGAGAGTGTGAGGGTAGCATCTTCCTCGAAAAACTCTGTAGCAAAGGCATCCCACCACAAACTGTCACTGTCCTGTAAAAACAAAACCTGAATTAATGATCGTTAGATTATGTGCACCCATGTATATTCATATGGTGATAATGGTTATTATACAAAATAAATACATTATCTTGAGCATGTAATGCACTGTATGACAACAACTGGATTGTACTGAGTCAGTCTCATGTAAATATTCTTTATCGTGGTTGTTGCATTCGATTGCATTTTTATAAAAAATTTATACTGATTCTTCCTAATGTTACACATTTTTGCTGTATAGTGTTACAAATTTTGTGTATTACAATGTAATATAAAATATTGCACTTTTTATGTTTAACATTGTTAAAAATAAATACTATTGTGTTTAACTATATTTTTTAAAAGTAGATTTACATTAGTGCGAAAACAGTTGAAACAGAAAAAAAAATCTCTAAAGATAACAATTGTTACAAATTCATATTAGAGAGAACTTTGAAGTCCTTAACAGCCATATGCTGTGTAGAAAAGTATTTGCCCTCCCTTACATGTTACCGCAGGCTGAAATTTAGCTGGATAAAGGAGGAAAAGTTTTTCAAACATTTTCCCTTTGCTAAAATAAAAACAAAGTCAAATAACAGGACAGAAGTGATTGGATGCCACAGGATGCTATGTAGAGGGTTAGCATTGTACAATAAAAAGCTTACAAAAGGCAAACTACTAGTTCAGAAGCTGGTAAATTTGTTAGCTAGCATCAACTTTTTAGAAAATGTTTTAAAAATTACCAGGCAGTCTGTTCCATCATTGTTTAGTTTTTATTAAGGAATAATATGAGATTTTTGTATTAAAAACATTTTTTTGGTCCAATTTAACATGCTTTATGAATCTTTATAAGTTTAACATTTGACCAAACGTACTGAACTTTTTATGGTGCTCTAACTTACTAAGAAGAACATAGGGGTTATCGATAAAATAATAATACTAGCATTTTAAGAGAAGTATTAGGTGTCCATTTTCTTAACTTTACATTTGCATTTTAGATAATTTTATTTTACTGTATATTGAAGTTAAAACATAGTATTTTTGCAAAAGATTAAATTACGCTTTAAAACAATGTAGTTTTAGGAGTAGCAATAAATATTAGATGATGTGGGATGCTACGGGCAAATATTTCTCACACTGTTAAGTGAATTGTTTTCAGTATCCATTTTTTTCACAAGAGCTCCTGATAATAACGGTAGAATAACCCCCCCCCCCTTTACCCAGTGACGTTCAACTGATGCTAATTCCCTCTGACATGTTATGACAGATCACCACGCAGAAACTAAGAATGGCAAGCACTGCCCAGATGTTGACAATTAGCGTTGTCACCATTGAGCAGTGTCAGGCCTGATGAGCGGTGACCGGAGAGCCCCGCAGGTCAGCGTGTCTCATCTGCGGCGAGCCCAATGCAAAGAGGAGGACATGTGGTGTACAGTCCCAGAACATAACCCTGATCAAGCTGGGTAATCAATAGAAGATCATGAGGCAGCTTTGGCACAATACAAGTGAGATTATGCAAAAAACAAAAAAAAACAAAAAACAGATTTAATCACTGCAAACTCTATAATTTTTTTCAATAATAAATCCCTCTGCTCTAAGATTTTATAAGTATTAAGAAAAATATGGAATACGTTTCAACATTGGCATTATATTATGCTGCATATTGCAATAGGAAGCAAAAGTAGGAAGTAGATGATTTTTACCCCTTTCCAGACATATGTCTTTAAATTCACACTGACAAGAACCCAAAGCTGAAAGCAATATACATCTATAAATTCATTTTTTGCTTCATTAATCGGTTACAAAATGGTTAATAATTGATTAAAGCAAATAAACAAAATTTTAAAACTTTTTGCATTAACAGCAAAATTTTAAATGCCCAAAAGCGAAAAATATGAGCAATGCGATCACAAGTCGCTTGTTGTATGGCCTCATGCTGAGCCAAAGACATCACCTTTAAAAGGACGCTATTGACCTGTAATTATAGCGCTCCCACTGGGTCAATCAGAGTAATTGCTCACCCCAACAGTGCAAAAATACATCACTACCCCTCAGTGTTACACAGTAAACAAACTGCTAATTGATTACATGTCAGGAGTTTGTCCGAGTGCATCTTCACTTTTTAAATAAATCCTGGACAATAAATTGAATCTGGTAAGCCAGCATACGGCACAGACAGGCCGTCTGCTGTGGGACGAGCTGCACGCGTTGCCATGTGTGCGTGTTTGTGTGTGTCACACTGTGAGAATCAGCAGGTGTGAACAGCAAGCATGTGTGTGGTGTCATGTGAATATATCTATTTCAGCAAGACAGAGAAGAGTGGCACACCGGGACAAAAGAGATGGAGAGAGAGAGAGAGGCAGACTGAATCCATTTCTGCTCGGCATTCAGACAGAGTTCACCTCATAATCCAGAAGCAGGAGGAGGCAGGCGCTCCCGGGATTGACAGTCAAGTGAAGGGTAACCAACACGCTCACTGCACTTGCACAGCACCTAAACCGTCCTGCTTCCACCAATCCTTTTTTTTTTATTCTCTCTAGATTAAAATTATAATGTACTGTACGACATATAAGGCAGAGATTTGGTGTGGTCTTTTTACACTGACATCTGTATAAAGAAGGATGTTTTCCTGTACTAAGGAAACATTAATTTTACAGGAGACCATGTTGAAATTTAATAAAGATTTCTACTAAATAGATTATGTAAATGTCAACATATAGTTGAGGTGTTAATTAATTAAATGTTCAAGAATTTGTTTATGTTACAGAAAAGTGTCAGTCTAACCAAAACAGTATAAATTATGATCCAGTATTTCTATAATCTGGGTTACACTCAACCTTCCCATATACAATTCCCCTTTATCTTCCTGTTTTAAATATTTTCCTGAAACCAAACCTTTTCAAAAATAACGTTCCCTACTCAAACGTAATGCAGTTCATTTTGGCAGTTGCCTGATGTTTGACTCAAGCCTGAGACCACCCTAAAGAAAAAGCACATTTCACATAGAATCAGAGCTGACATCGGTGTCTATTGTCTTGTCTCCATTAGCTGTGTTTGGCCCAGCAGGGTTCAGCCATGTGGTTTTGGTTTCGTGTCTTTACTGAAAAGTCTCAAAATGCAGACATCAAATAACCAGCAAATTTCATGCAAATGCACAGCATTTAGCATTGGCATTCCATACAATTAAACTCCAACTGTTACTATGTTGCAGTGATAATCTGGAATATAGATTTTTTACTGATTGAATAATGTAATAAAAATCTCAAATAAACACCAGTTGTGAATTTCAAGTAGTTGTGCAGTATTTCTTACATTTTTAATGAAGTATTAAAACAGTTGTCAGACTTTTTATTGTTACATGTTATAATATAATGGGTATATTTGTCTCCCATAAACAAATGCATCAATCTTCTCTTTGCCAGCTGATCAGCAGTGTACAGTAGCAGGAGACAGATTTTAAAGACCAATGTTGTGATTATGTCGTTTATAGCCAAAATTACAAAACCTGTGCCATCTTATAAGATTTAACTTATGCAGAGTGAAAATAGCTCATGAGCAATTCGCTTCTGCATTGTAGGACCACTGGTGCAGAGGCGCCAACCCTCACAGCTGTAGTCTGCATAGGTTGCAGAAAGGGAGCCTTTGGAAGCTGAACTTAGTCTGATTAGTCATTCAGCTAGTGCAATTTGGAAACACGCAAACCATGTTTATGTCTGTAGTAGCAAGTTCTGTCAAACCAACCGCCATAGAGCATAGAGTGAAAGTCCTGCTCAGACTACAACTGGGATGGAGCATGACAGTGACGTAATTGAAATTCCACGATAGTTTAGCTGTATTATAGCATCTAAATTACCATAACATAACTAATAAGAACTTCTGAGACACTTTGAACTCTGATGTGAGTAATCCTAACGAATAAAAACAAAATATAGTAAATCTGATCGTGAATGGATAAAAACTCCTCCTGATGGACTCCAAGTGGCTCCAAACTTGTCTGAGTGAGTAACTTAAAGTTTACATCTCCTAAAAATAAGGTTGAGGCTGAAATAAATAAATAAAACGAACTTCTCCTTAAAGGGTAACTGAACTCCATGAAAAAGCATTGCCCCGCCCCCAGGCAACATTTTAAAAACTCTACCAAAGTGGGCAGGACCAGGAGACACACAGGGGCATGGCCAAGTGTGGAGGATGAGCGCAAGGGGGGACGCGGGGGTGTGGTCTGGAAGACAGTCACAGCTGAACTGTGGCATGTGGCCACCGAGCGCCGTAAAGCCTCTATTTAGCTACGGTAAAGGGAAAAAATTAGGTCTATTCTCTGCCATCCACCATAGGTAAAGAGAGGTTTTATGCAGCGCAGCAGCCAAATTACGTATCAGTTCGAGCTGTTGGCTCAGGGCGCTGAGGCAAGCACAGATAGCCTAGCGCTAGCTTCTATACTAAGTAGCTTCATAGCGAACTACCTCAGCTTTTGTTTCCTTATTCACAGTCTGTTTAAAATATATAAGTTATAACTTATGGCTTTAAACCACTTTGAAGTTGTGGTCCTGCAAAGTGCGATATATGGATTTCAGCTTCTTCTGTTTCTCTGAGTATGATTCTGTGTGCACACATAGCACACAGCAGTTTCAACTCATCACGGGGCGGGGCGAGTGTGTCTGAGAGAGGGAGGGCGTCTCTGTTAGACCGTGCCTGTTACGTAGGCAAAGGAAAAGATGTACCACTAGAAACTGGCCAACCACAAGCCAACCAAAAAATTCAAATGCAGTACCTCACAATTACCATGCACTAAGAAGTTTTTTAGACCAAAAAAATTTAGAATTTAACAAGTTAATTTTCAAAAAATGCCCTGAAACTGAAAAGTTGCATGGGTAGAGAGCCATCTAAACAGTTTATAAGCAAAAAAATAAATAAAATGTTTTGGGGTTTAGTTTTTTTCTTTAACATATGTCCCCAAGAATCAGAAACATTACACAGGAACAGGTTAACACGGAAAACAAGATTTTCAGCAGAGTGTGGGGGTCTTTAAATCATGAAAAAAATAATTTTTGTTTATTTATTTAGCATGAATTTCTGTTCAGTTTGTTCAAACTGAAATATTAATAACCATGTGGATACACTCAAACCTAGGGGCAATTTAGAGAGAACAACGTACCTATCAGTCATGTTTATAAAATGTGGAAGGAAGCAGGAGTACCCAACGAGAACCAATGCATGCACAGGGAGTGGAATATGCAAAATCCATACAGGTTGGGATTCACACCCAGGACGCAAAAGTGCTAGCCGCTATACCATCGAGTAGGCCTCGTGGAACCAGTATGATGAAACGTTTTTTTTTACAATTTTAAAACTCTGAGTTTTAAAGAAATCATTTAAATAGCTTGATACCAGTGGTCAGCCAAAGTTGACAACTAATAAGTCCAAACGCCCCTGAAATTTGTCCCACATCCTACTTATAATCACCAACCTTTAACCCCCCCAGAGTAGCACTTCCTGTTGAAAGCTTCTGGCTGATGTGACCGTGATTTACAACATGGCAAGCTGTGCCATCGGACAGCCCAGATTAGAGTCGAGATCTAGAAGAGAGGACAAACTGGAGGCCACACAACACAAGTCATGCTAAACTAAGGCAACCTCAGAGGAGACTCAGAGCTTTGTGCAGAGTAAAATGTTAGCTATGATTTTATTCTGTGACTGGTGGTTGAAAAGGCTGCAAACGGCAAATATTTACAGTAAAAAAAAACTGGCATCACTCTCCCATGCAAGATTTTTATTTTTTATATCTCTCCTCCTCGCATCCATCTTCCTCTCACCATCTCCCGTCCTCTTCGCTGCTACCCAGTGACAGACAACATCCTGCCTTCATTCACGCCTGTGGACTCTCTGACGAACCGCGTGGCATGACGATGTATGTTGTCAAAAGCAACAAATCAGGCCGACTCCAAGGGACCTTAGGTGAACTGACACAGTAGGAGCCGTGACGGCCTTGACGGCCGTCAGATGATAAGGCTCTATTGATTCAAATTAATCGCACCCCATCTGAGGGGGATTTATCAATGTGTCAATTGCCCACTAGCCAAACACAAATCACCATCACAGGCCAGACCCTAGGGGATTTACAGGGAATCAAGTGGATTGGAGGGACAGCATAGTAAGGATCCTCAGTAAATAGCAACAAAGCTGAGGGTTAAGTCCGAGCATAAAGAAACATCAATACAGAATGGAAAGGCAGTCAGAGTTTCATGAAAACACTCAAATGTACCCTTGAGTGATGCCTATATACACAAACAAACCGACATGCTCCCTAAAAGAACAATGCACATAAACATGCTTGTATTCACTTTTTCCCCTGCATATCTTTCAAAACAAGTCACTGCCTCTGTTTAACATGGACCATTTTCCTAGGAAGCTTTTGTCAGACTGAATCTTTTTGTTATCAGCCTCAGCCCCTTGTGGCAGAAAAGCCTTCAAGAGTGTAGGCGTGTCCAGGGCCCGACCTTGCAGAATTACCAATGCCTGAGACCCCATTCAGCTCTTGAATAGTTCATGGTGCAGTTGACTATTGCGTAAAAGAAAAATGTACTGCGGCGAAAACATTCTACACTGGTTCAGCACATTGAGACCCAAAACAATTTGACAAAAATTCCAAGTGACTCAGTTGATATTCAGTGTGTTAGCAAAGAACTGGACAAGCTCAAAAACTGGATATCAACCCTTAAACCCCACTGAAAAAATATTCAATGTGAACTAACCAATCATTTGAGGGACATCCTGTTTAGAGACTAGGAAGGTGTACTGGCAATAATATGCTGATATTATATGCATCACAAAACAGAGGGGGACAATACAATATACGGTGATAATATTGTGATACTATGAGTAAGACTATATATTGTGATTTTCCAAAATGAATTTAACCATAGGAAAAACATTCACATTATTCCAAACACTCCAACCTGTTTCATACATAACACATCCAGTTTTATTTTGTTAATCCATTCGAACAAAGATGGTGAAAAGTGCCACCAACTACCAGTTATAACTTTAATTGTTCTACAAAAACTACTGTTGTCATCAATTGCTCATTTTCAATTCTAAAAAATAAAATACCAATTAATACATTGCTTTGGAAGAATCAATACAATATCATGGCAAAATAGCATTAATATTGGTGTATCGATATTTTTTTACATCCCTATTAATGACAAAACAGGAACAAAACTTCATGTCATTTTAGTAACATGCATGCTGGTGTAATTTACAAAAGGGTTTACAAATGAACAGCCATTCTGGATTAATAATAACTCCTATAAAAAAGAGTTTCTGTCCACCTCTCAGAAAATTTTACAATGTAGTACTAGGAACACCTCAGAAAAAAGGGGAAGAACTTGAGTACATTTCTGCAAAAAACCAACCAAAAAAACTCCGAAATGTTTATTCACATATTTTTGAGGAAAACCTGAAATTCTGTCAAAAACTAATTGCAACAACACTCAAAAATGTCCACGATTAGAAGCATTAATTTTTGATATTTAAACTAAGATATTTTCTGACATTGTAAAGTTAGATTTTTGCATGAAAAAACCCTTCTAAATTAATCAGAAAAAACTCTTGCTTAGCTTTTTAAATCAGTTACTTTTTACAGAAAATACCAGTCCTATAAGGTTTAGGTGAAAAATGTACAAGATGCACATCTGTAAACTGTTAATATTATAAATGGTAGGTACATGCAGTTCTTTTCCCAGATCAAAAAAATTCTCCCAGGGTCAGACTTGCCATGAACGCAACAGAAGAGATTGTGAGGACAAAGCTGTGACACGGCTGCAAAACTGTTGGGACAAAAGTTCTTATTATCACAAATGCTTTTCTGGAACAATGGGGGAAAATAAATCCCTTGTAAAATGCTGCAGGATCTGTCTTGAAAACCTGAACCTTAAGAAAATTACAGATAACGTTCATGTGTTTTTATTATTTGTAAAACCAAACGTGTAAAGAGTCAAGAGTTCAATAAACATTGTGGCTGCATCCAGCAAATAAGTCACTGGAGAGAATATTTTGGTTGCACTCTTCGCGTACTTTGCACAGCATGACCATGAGGGGGCATTTTTCTTTCGGCAGAGACAAACGATAACATAACAGTCAGGACAGAAAGACCACTCCCATACACCACCATTTCTAAGATGGTGCATAACACCACCAAACACTGACAACATAACACAAAAGATAACTAAACACGACTACATTTGGTACACAAACTATACAGTAAAACGGAGAACTTCTACAATTAACAGGAAAACATCACCCATAAGTCAATCATCCCCCGGACAGCCTGAGCACATAAATCATTCGACCATTGGTTGTCTATAGAAAGATTAAACATTTCTGATTCAAATGTGTTAATCCTTAGTCGAATACACCTCTAGAATCCTATTTTAAAACTTAATAAGTTTGATTTTTAATGTAAGATTTGTTTTTTTAAGCTCTGACTGAATGAAGATGTCTTCATTTCTTTAGTCATGGCAAATATTAATTGAAAAAAGTTATTAATTTTCCTATTTGTTTATCCATACATTTTATTGTTTTTGGTGTAAGACAATTTTTACTAAATTAATCTTACATAAACTATGTATGTCATTTGTGGTTGGCACAAAAAACGTTATTAATCCGCAAACAATTACCACTTTATTTCCATAATATTCAACATACAATTGTTTAAAACCAAAACCCTTGGCATTTTCCATTTACTAAACTATTTACTATAACTTGAATTGCTTGGCCTTGTCTCTAGGTAGCATGCCGCTTCTGGACAGACTTTTCTAGACCATGTGCATTTCCTGCGTTTACTCAATCTGCTTCATTGACTTTAGCGTTTTTTCACTACCCCTGCGACTGCAGTCCAACAGGAAAATATCAGAGCGAAATGGTCCATGTAGCCATCTAGCGTTGCAGAGTCTAACACACTTAATTAAATCATTTGATTTTCTGAGTGACATGTAAACTGGGGCTAGACTCTCAACTCTGGCAAAGCCATTAGTCCAATTTCTGCTAAAAGCTCAAAACAGCACATTTTAAAACACCAGTTTGCTTTGAAATCTTTGTCTCGGAGAGAACTTGCTGATGCGGTAGAATTACCTTCTGGCTTGCTGTGGTGCTCAATCTTGTCATGACATGACTTCCACAACCTCAACTTGGTAGCAGAGTTTTGCTGTTACTCTCCCGTTTTTAAGCCTCATACACTGCTGTTTCTGTTTCATTTAATGACTGAGTTTCAACCTACGTGTTACACTGATGATCATTAGCACCGGTTTGGTAATACTGGATGATCATACACCTATAATTCTACAAAATCCCTTACTTTGTGCAAGCGTACCAGTAAGAATTGATTTTGGTTTGAAGCCAAAAGTTAGTAAGACCAATTGTTGATTTGATTTGCATTATTCTTTTGTTTGCTCACTTTTCATTTTGTAAATGGATAAAAATAAACAATCATCATTCATATTTCTGAAAGCATTCTCGTTTACAGCATTTTTCACACCTGCATAAAACATTTGCACAGTAAGTACAGAGAAAAGTCTTAGTTTGTTGAAATATTGTTAGACGGGAAAATGAGTTATAAATGCAAAAGTCTGAAATAATAAGTGTTTTTTAAACTTCAGACACTTTCTTAGATATCAAGTCAATTCAAATAAACAGGTTCATATTTAAGTCGAGTCCCAAGTCAAGCTTAAAGTCACAAACTTCACAACCTGATTCTGACTTGGGTCCAAGTCATGTGACCCATGTCTGTTAAAAAGTTATCAAAGACCTATTGTTTCTGAAAACCCAGGTGGATCAATGAAATAATGTGTTAAGATTCCGATTCTGTACAGCTTTGCAGGCAGTGCACTCAAAAATATTCAGTGAGGGAAAACATTACTAGGAGCTGTCGCAGGTGCTTTTCAGATGCTCACAATATATAGTAACACAAGAGGAGGTCTATGCAGGTTTTTTATTGAATCTTTCCAAATTTATCTTATTAAAAATAATTGTGGGTAGTTTTCTTTTTCAAGAACTCAACTCAAAAAGAAAACAGATTTTTTTGGGGGGGGAAACCCTACTATTAATATCTGTTAGGTAAAAAAATAAGAAAATAAGACTGACTTGGATTGGGTTTACTGCTTCATTTTGTGGTTTTCCCAGTCCTGCTGAATGAGATGCTAAATAAATAAAAAGAGACAGAGATCCCTGGGAGAATAGACCTTTACCTCTTTGGCAATGTATCTTTAGTGGTGCTTAAACTGTCAAAGTAAAGCAATCCTCTACAAACAACCATTGATGTGATCATTTTTAAGACCCAAGAAACACTAATGTTAGACATCAACATGTTTATTCCCGTGGGTCTAGAGTGTAGACTATACATGCTGCTGCATTTGGCCACCATACAGCCACCTGCCACGCATTATGGAAATGAAGAGAAATGAATGCAGCAGGAGAAAGTCATTGCCCTTGAACAGCCTCTACGTGTTCCCCAGAAATGAACTTTATCCCTCTGAATGAAGTCGTCGAAGAAGTCCCAAAGTTTAATTTCATATTTGCCAATTTAGCTAAGCGTCTTCTTTCCCCATTCTCCCCTCTCCTTCACTGACTCAGACTTCAGGAGTCACAGAGCTGGTCCACATACATGCCGTTGCATAGAGCAACAACGTAGGAAAAAGGTCACAGTAAATACACAGAAGTCGTTTGTCTGCAGTTTTAAAGAGAGAAACACGACTCACAACAAGGTTGAAAAATGACAGCAGACAACATTCAGGACTGCTGGCTTTCACCCAGAATTGAGCCAGATTGATTCCTACAGCAGCAATAAAGTCACTAGTATTAGATACACATTGAATGGTGACCCTGGCTTACCGACAAGATATTTTTTCAAGATATCAGCCAAATAAAAACTAAAAAACTAAACTGTTCTTCAGCACAGAATAAAAAACAAAAAGATGAAATCAATAAAAGTTTAATGAATAAAAGCAGTAAATTACCCACTGTGGGCTCATAATTGTAATAATTGTAAGAAACGGATAAAGCCAATTTGCCAATTTAGCCAGTTTGCCATCTCAGTCAGTTTACTTTATTTTATAATTTATTTTAATCATAAGCTAAAATGATGTAGTATTTTACAAAAAAACTATGAATACCAAAGATATTTTTTATTTTATTAAAGATTAAATTCACCAAGTGAATCTATTTGTAAGTTCCAACCTGTATTTGACAACATTGGTTTAGACTAGCGTTTCCCCAACCAATCCACCAAGGACTGAAAATCTGCTGATCAGCAGGCAGAATACAGAAAAATCTGGTTTATTTGTCACCTGTTCAATAAATACACCAAACAAACAAATTTTTTGTCCTGTCTATGCAAACAAAAAACACAGTCTTCTACAATTATCTAATTGGTTTAAAAATACCACATAAAGCAACGAGTCAGCAACTGATTTATTTGTCCTTTACGGTGAGTCTGTTTTTTTGACAGTTGAATTAGAGCCAAGTTTGCAAAAAAATAATTACAACTGTTGCATGGAAAATTATAAATGGGCAAAATAGGATTAAAGAAGTAAAAAGTAAAGCTAAACTGGAAATTGGTATTGGCCAGTATAGTTGCCTTGTCAGTGCATCTCTAACTTGGGAGATTTTTCATTTTCTTATGAATTAAATTAAAACTAGGAGTTTCTAAGTGTTTCTTTTTCTGAAACATAAAAAACAGAGGAAAAGACAAATAGACTAAAGTTTGATAAACAGGAGTATAATGGCTGCAAGAGCAGTGTTACTAGACAGCATATTGCTTCTCTTTATTTGTCCATAGCAGCAAGGATATGCACAACAATCTTCGTTTTTCTTATATTTTTTGATTTCTCAGAAGGATCTCAAGACCTCATACTTGCTGTCATCCGTCACCTCCCAACTCAATTTTGGGAACCACAGGTTAAAACTACTGACAAAGAAAGATAACGGAAATGTTTTCTTAACTATAGCGAGAACTTAAGATATATGTTCGGCTTCTAAAAATACTGATGTTACAATCAAAGGTAAAGAAATACATTAGAGTCTTACAACTAGATAGATTTCATCAGATTAAACAGTGAAGCATGTTTTGTTTTTTTTAATCTCACCTGGATAAGAAAAAACAAAAAAACTAATGAGAGCAACTAAAAATGAGACATGTCTATTTCCAAGATATCTGAGTGATGAAGGAAAATAAACTAAAAATATGAAGATAGGTGTAGATAAAGACTCTGACTTTGACCCACTAGTTATTGCAGACCTCTGGATTGTGATTCTCCTTATCTGCGCTAATCAGATCAATAAACGATGAGCTTGGCACATGTTCATTCCTACAGGATTTCTTTCAATTTTCTGCAGAACATTTTCATTCTATTCCTGCAGCTTTAAATGCTTAACTGTAGCATTATATGGTGATGATGGAAACCACTAGGTTTATTTATTTATGATTGACTCAAATCTGTCAAGTTAGAAGCCTGTATATAACTAAATGTGTGCAATTGAGATTCCCCATAATGCCAGAATAGAAAGATGCTCATTTCATCTGCAAAGATTTGACCTTGAGATTGGTGATAAAATCAGGCTTCGCCTATCAATGCATTAAATCTTCAACTATTCGGGGTCACCCCTAGAAACCAAATAAACAGGGATGTAACTTGAAAACAATTTATCAAAAAATAAAAAAAAAATAGTAGATGAGAAAGTTAAACTCCAGACATTTCTGAACAGTGAACATACCCTGCCCAAGCCAAGATAACACTGAGAACAACACTTTTCGCTGGAAAACCGGTGGTGAAGTTACAGGAAGCAAAAAAGGTGTAAGTAGCTTCTAGAGGTTTATTGTTTGTTCCTTCAGGAAGTTGGCAGATAACATAGAGGCTAAATCTTTTTCAGCAAAGTTCCTGTGTTTTATTTTTTTTACCTACACAATCTGTAATGGAATAGGTGGGACTTGAAAATGTTAGTAACTTTAAGGCAAAGTAAGAACAGACTTTTTTTACAGAGAGAACAGATTGTTGTTTAAAGTGAATGCAAGTGTTTACAGGTCTACTACAAAACAAATTAATAACTGCACTAACCACACTAATGGCAAGTTTAAGAATCTAAGAATAAATAAATATCATTACAATCTAACAAATTAGAGCAAATCAGAGCTTGATCTTCTCAAATATCAACTTAAACACTGATGTTATTTATTTAAATAATCTTGTAAAAAAAACAGAATACAGGGTGCACATTTTTAGCTTTGCAAACAAAACCAAAAACAGCCAGCTATATTCTGAGTTGTAAAGGAGAAAAAAAAACAGTTTCTAATTTCTAATCTTTAAGAATTGTACTGTATTTCAGATAAACATTAAGACCAAGCTCTGTAATGTTGAGCTGTTTTCTTTTGCTATGGACATTTCTTTGTTAACAAAGCCACTTAGAGCCCCCCCCCCCCCCCCCCCCCAGCAAAAAAAAAACATAACTAGGCATTGTAAGTCATTATTAATCATCTAAAAATCAATGTAGACAATCAGACATTAGCATGTTAACTTCTTATCCACTTTATGCTATCTAACAAGCCCACAAAAGTGGGTGGGGTGGGAGTAGGGGAATTCAGGTATCAACCTGACCAAGACAGACTCCAATGTCATGTAATTTAAATTGCAACCATGCAATGTGTTGACACAAGACAGCCATAAGAGGGTGCTGTAGGCTATTAACTGACTTTTGAAGGCAGAAAAGAAGATACTCTAATACGGTTGTATGTTGAAATGGAATTTAGAGCTTGACTTAATGAAAACAAGAGCAAAGCTAGCACAAGCAGGGACAATCCTAATATGTCACCAGTCTTATAGAGGCAAGTTTAAGTTAGAGAGACATTCCGGTTCACACTCCATACCAGTAGGTGGTGGTAATACACCAGTTGTTTCCCATATGCTGATAAATATCACAAAGAAGAACGGTGCAGTGTTATTTTTGGTCTCATAAGAGCTATAATGATGAAACCTTTGTGAGAAATAATAATAATAATAATAATAAGAAGAAGAAGAAGAAGAAGAAGAAGAAGAAGAAGAAAGAATCTGGATTTTGCCAAGAAGAGTGCATACAAAGTAGGTATCTATAACAATATAATTAATAATGAAACAAATTCACAGTCTATAATCATAGAATTATTAAGTTCAGCTCATTAACATGGAATTCTCCATTAAGCTCAAACAGCTGATCAGCAATATGATGAAACATTCAGAAACCAGTATGAAACAGAGCCTGGCTGCTGGTGAAACCTCCCTCGAGAACAACTTTTTTCTCTGTATTTGCTGCTTCCACAGTTGAAAATGTGCAGCCTTTTTATGAGCCAAGCTGCATGCAACAATAAAAACTGCATACACCTTCTAGATTGCTAAACGTTCGACTGACGGAAGTGAAGATAAACCCCTGATTAGTTAACAAAGCTGATTATGGTGTGTAAGATTAAATGATTTTTATCATTTGGATTTCTTCGTCTTAGGTAAACACTTTGTGCAATTAAAGATTTTGTTTTAAGATTTTAAAGTCACATTGTGCGATAAACAGAAGAATGTATAGGCATGAAAAAATTTCACTGGGATAAAGGAGTCTTTCATAAGTTAATATTTTATTTATATTATACGATATGACAACTGTAACACTAGCCAGAACATTAGCTTTGTAATGGTACCACTAGCATTTTGATGTAAGCATTTAAACTGAGGTAAAACTCTGCAGCCTCAAATAGCTGTTTTGTTTTGGGTTTTTTCTCAGTGGACTTTCCAAATGTGTAATTGAACATAATAGATAAACATTTTACTAAATGATAAAGTTTTCAGTTTTCCTACAGGTTTGAGCAGCTAAATCCAGGTATGTCAGCCTTTAATTTTCAAAGGACTATAAGACATCCAAAAATATTTTTCAAATGTGCTTCATTTAAAATTTTAATTTAAAAGACCTTGACCATCAAAAAAAAAAATCTGCCAAAGGTTATATTTAGGTGTAACATCTTGAATGCAATAGAAATGTCATGATCCGTCCCTGTCTGTGTTGTTTTTTCCTCCGTTTCCTCCCAGTCTGTTTGAGTTTATTAGTCCTAGTTTGTTTCACCTGTTCTTTTGTCCTCCCTGTGTTTCCCTCCTCTGCTCCCAGGTGTTCCCTGTTTTGTGATTACCTCTTCCCACAGTATATATACCCTTCTGTGTCTGTCTGTCCTCGTCGGGTCGTTGTCGTCGTTACCTCCCCTAGTTCTCTGTGCTTCTCGTCTTTTTGGACAGTTAATAAACATGGGCCGTAAGAGCCACAAACGCCGCTCCGCATCTGGGTCCTCATTGAGCCGAAACATGACATTACGACCCGACCAACTGGACCCAGCGGAGCACCAACACACGGAGGAAGAGTGGAGAGGACTGATAGATTGGAGCGTGAGTCAAGGACTCTATTCAAACTCACCTTTCTGTGGATCGCGTCTGGCTCGCTGTCCGCCCGGTGTTGGGCCCCGCCGTCGTGAGGAGGGCGGCCTCTCCGCTCCTCGGGCCTCGAGTCATCGCCGCGCTTCTGAGCGTCCTCCTGGGAAGGTAGTTGATGTTTCCCCGTCGTTCCTCCTTGCGTCTTTGTATGACGATTCAGAGGAGGACGATGACGGCTTCCCGGAGTTCTTCTCCGACTCCCAGGACGACGAGCTGGACTTTTGCGGCGGTGCCCGGGGTGAGCCGCCCTCGCCGCGGCTTTCTGCCTCCTGGGTTGACCGGTTGATCTCCCTGGTTCCTTCCGCCGATCAGCCACCCATCTGTGATCCCTCTGGGACTGGCCCTCTTCCTGCTTCCCGGCGACGAGGAGGGAGGCGTCGCCGAGCTGCTCCATCAGCTCCAGGAGGTTTCTCACCTCCTTCTCGGAGTTGCAGCGCCTCGGCTCCTCCTGTCCCGCTTGGTGCTGCCTCCGGCTTCGGTGATTCGACCGCCGCTTCCTCCTGCCGCCCACGGCCGGTTTCGGGTCTGCCTCCTCATCCTCTCCAGCACAGCCAGGCGCCGGCGTTTCCTTCAGGTGGAGCTGAGTTAACCCAGGGTCAATGGAACAGCTCCGTAAGGAATGTTGAGCCCAGGTCCCCTGTGGAGACTGTATTTGAGCGCTCTTCAGAGGCTCACCTGGAACCCCGGTTCCGAGTTCCCTCCGAGGGCGTCCAGACGGATGCGCCTCGGTTCCGAGTTCCCTCCGAGGGCGTCCAGACGGATGCGCCTCGGTTCCGAGTTCCCTCCGAGGGCGTCCAGACGGATGCGCCTCGGCTCCGAGTTCCCTCCGAGGGCGTCCAGACGGATGCGCCTCGGCTCCGAGTTCCCTCCGAGGGCGTCCAGACGGATGCGCCTCGGTTCCGAGTTCCCTCCGAGGGCGTCCAGACGGATGCGCCTCGGTTCCGAGTTCCCTCCGAGGGCGTCCAGACGGATGCCTCGGTTCCGGGGGGGGAGAGGCGCCTCGGCTCCGAGATTCCTCCGAGGGTGTTCTGGAGAGCACGCCTCGGGTTCCTGATTCCTCCGAGGGTGTTCTGGAGAGCACGCCTCGGGTTCCTGATTCCTCCGAGGGTGTTCAGGAGAGCACGCCTCGGGTTCCTGATTCCTCCGAGGGTGTTCTGGAGAGCACGCCTCGGGTTCCTGATTCCTCCGAGGGTGTTCTGGAGAGCACGCCTCGGGTTCCTGATTCCTCCGAGGGTGTTCTGGAGAGCACGCCTCGGGTTCCTGATTCCTCCGAGGGTGTTCTGGAGAACACGCCTCGGGTTCCTGATTCCTCCGAGGGTGTTCTGGAGAACACGCCTCGGGTTCCTGATTCCTCCGGGGGTGTTCTGGAGAACACGCCTCGGGTTCCTGATTCCTCCGAGGGTGTTCTGGAGAACACGCCTCGGGTTCCTGATTCCTCCGAGGGTGTTCTGGAGAACACGCCTCTGGTTCCTGATTCCTCCGAGGGTGTTCAGGAGAACACGCCTCTGGTTCCGACTCCTCCGAGGGTGTTCAGGAGAACACGCCTCTGGTTCCTGACTCTTCCGAGGGTGTTCAGGCGAACACGCCTCCGGTTCCTGACTCTCCCGAGGGTGTTCAGGCGAACACGCCTCCGGTTCCTGACTCTTCCGAGGGTGTTCAGGCGAACACGCCTCCGGTTCCTGACCCTTCTGAGAGTGTTCAGGCGAACACGCCTCCGGTTCCTGATTCCACCGAGGGTGTTCAGGCGAACACTCCTCCGGTTCCTGATTCCACCGAGGGTGTTCAGGCGAACACTCTTCCGGTTCCTGATTCCACCGAGGGTGTTCAGGGGAACACGCCTCTGGTTCCCGACTCCGCCGAGGGTGTTCAGGGGAACACGCCTCTGGTTCCCGACTCCGCCGAGGGTGTTCAGGGGAACACGCCTCTGGTTCCCGACTCCGCCGAGGGTGTTCAGGGGAACACGCCTCTGGTTCCCGACTCCTCCGAGGGTGTTCAGGAGAACACGCCTCTGGTTACTGACTCTTCCGAGGGTGTTCAGGAGAACACGCCTCTGGTTCCTGCCTCGTCCGAGGGTGTTCAGGAGAACACGCCTCCGGTTCCTGACTCCGCCGAGGGTGTTCAGGAGAACACGCCTCCGGTTCCTGCCTCTGCAGAGGGTGTTCAGGCGAACACGCCTCCGGTTCCTGTCTCTTCCGAGGGTGTTCAGGGGAACACGCCTCCGGTTCCCGACTCCGCCGAGGGTGTTCAGGAGAACACGCCTCCGGTTCCCGACTCCGCCGAGGGTGTTCAGGAGAACACGCCTCCGGTTCCTGCCTCGTCCGAGGGTGTTCAGGAGAACACGCCTCCGGTTTCCGACTCCGCCGAGGGTGTTCAGGCGAACACGCCTCCGGTTCCTGACTCTGCCGAGGGTGTTCAGGCGAACACGCCTCCACCTAAGCTCAAGGTTCCACGCCGCCGGCCTCCAAGGCTCAAGGTTCCACGCCGCCGGCCTCCAAGGCTCAAGGTTCCACGCCGCCGGCCTCCAAGGCTCAAGGTTCCACGCCGCCGGCCTCCAAGGCTCAAGGTTCCACGCCGCCGGCCTCCAAGGCTCAAGGTTCCACGCCGCCGGCCTCCAAGGCTCAAGGTTCCACGCCGCCGGCCTCCAAGGCTCAAGGTTCCACGCCGCCGGCCTCCAAGGCTCAAGGTTCCACGCCGCCGGCCTCCAAGGCTCAAGGTTCCACGCCGCCGGCCCCCAAGGCTCAAGGTTCCACGCCGCCGGCCCCCAAGGCTCAAGGTTCCACGCCGCCGGCCCCCAAGGCTCAAGGTTCCACGCCGCCGGCCCCCAAGGCTCAAGGTTCCACGCCGCCGGCCCCCAAGGCTCAAGGTTCCACGCCGCCGGCCCCCAAGGCTCAAGGTTCCACGTCGCCGGCCTCCTCGTCTGAGGTTCCTCGCCGCCGGCCCCCAAGGCTCAAGGTTCCACGCCGCCGGCCCCCAAGGCTCAAGGTTCCTCGTCGTCGGCCTCCTCGTCTGTTGGTTCCTCGTCGCCGGCCTCCTCGTCTGTTGGTTCCTCGTCGCCGGCCTCCTCGTCTGTTGGTTCCTCGTCGCCGGCCTCCTCGTCTGTTGGTTCCTCGTCGCCGGCCTCCTCGTCTGTTGGTTCCTCGTCGCCGGCCTCCTCGTCTGTTGGTTCCTCGTCGCCGGCCTCCTCGTCTGTTGGTTCCTCGTCGCCGGCCTCCTCGTCTGTTGGTTCCTCGTCGCCGGCCTCCTCGTCTGTCGGTTCCTCGTCGCCGGCCTCCTCGTCTGTCGGTTCCTCGTCGCCGGCCTCCTCGTCTGTCGGTTCCTCGTCGCCGGCCTCCTCGTCTGTCGGTTCCTCGTCGCCGGCCTCCTCGTCTGTTGGTTCCTCGTCGCCGGCCTCCTCGCCTGATGATCCCTCGCCGCCGGCCGCCACGTCATGGGTCTTCTGGGGACTGTGGTTTTGTCCCTCCGTCCTGGACCCCCTCCTCCCGCCCTGGCTTGAGTTTCCTGCTTGGTGCGCCAGGTGGCGCACCTTGAGGGGGGGGTACTGTCATGATCCGTCCCTGTCTGTGTTGTTTTTTCCTCCGTTTCCTCCCAGTCTGTTTGAGTTTATTAGTCCTAGTTTGTTTCACCTGTTCTTTTGTCCTCCCTGTGTTTCCCTCCTCTGCTCCCAGGTGTTCCCTGTTTTGTGATTACCTCTTCCCACAGTATATATGCCCTTCTGTGTCTGTCTGTCCTCGTCGGGTCGTTGTTGTCGCTACCTCCCCTAGTTCTCTGTGCTTCTCGCCTTTTTTGGACAATTAATAAACATGGGCCGTAAGAGCCACAAACGCCGCTCCGCATCTGGGTCCTCCTTGAGCCTAAACATGACAAGAAAATTACAAGATTGCAAGATTTTCCTCATTTTTGCATCCAATCAAGATTTATCACTGAAAGCAAAGTGCATGAAAGAACATGCAGGTTTTGTTTTTTTAACCAGACCAAAAACGGTCAGCAGTTTTTGAAAAACTAATTTCCCACAGCTCAAGCTTTTGTTGTGCCACTCATAAATTCACCAAACAATATGAACACATTGTTTCAGATCCAAGATTTCAAACCGTGACCTCTCCCGTTTCATGACGGACTTGCCAACCATGCCGAACAGAGAAAACAACAGGACATAGACTGACTACAGGCACGTCTGTCTTCTCTGTTATCTGAGGGGCAGAGCGGCCTGGAAGGAACCATGGGAAAGAGCCAGGAAAAAGGTGGGTCCATTGTCCGAGCATCCTGCTGGACATTTGTGATTTCACCAAAGCACTTTTCTTTTTTAAACATTTTCAAAGTTTTTGGGAACATCCTTTGACAGCTACATACATACAATAGAACAATGTGATGATATACCTTTGGATATTTTTTCCACATATGGACAGAAATCATAAAATCTGGGAGAATAGTGTTTTTGTCACTAAACAGGCAGTGATATCCAATTGGCCAACGAATATTTTAACTGGAGGGCAGTGTATTAATACTACATTGAACATTTAATAATACGGATGTTTAAAGCAATGCCACACTGAGTTTATTAGTCATGTTAAATCAAAGCCACTGGAATCATCACCGTAGTGCACAAAAACATCAGATTTTATAAACTGCAAGAACTCATTTCCTCCAAGGTCACTTCAACATTTCCTTCCTAGACCTGAATCAAGATAAGTTTTAGTGCCCTTAAGAGGCTTCCAAAAATCTACAAAATAAAAAAATTATTTGAAATCGACAGGTGTCCAAGTTTGTTTTCTAAGATAATTTGAACTTCAGAAAGGTTTCAAATATTCCATAATTGGTCATAACTTTGAATACTAGTTTATGTAATAAACCTTGAATGTGATGTCTCCCTATAGCCTAATGTTGGTGTTTGTACAACAAATATTGTCTTTTTTAGCAGCTGAAATCACCGCTTTTACCATAAGTCCTTTCTTATTGGCTGATGATCATTCCTGACATTTTCTTCTCCAGATGTCTTGCTTGCCCGGAGTGTGGAACTAGGTTTGGACTCAAAGAAAGAATATATATATATATATATATATATATATATATATATATATATATATATATATATATATATATATATATATATTATCCAGCTGGATCAGGAAGAGAGCTGCCCAATCAACCTTGAAACTTGGTTGTGATAGATGTTTTGGCAAAATTTGTGTAAAGATCCTGAAAGATTTTTGTTTTATTTTTACTCTGTGTATTAAACAAGAGCATTTAGTATGTCATTTAGGATGTTTCTCCACCCAGATGAATTTTAAGGGGAGGAACCACCAAGAAATTCAAAACCTATAGGAACTGAAAGTCAAAAATCCCTCCAGCTAAATGAGAGACAAAGGTGATTGAGAAGAAAGTAGGGTGTTCTTATTTTTTTGACCCCTTGTGGTTCTGAAGGGTATTCCACGAAGCGAGCTAATCTCAGACGCCAGGTTTATTTTGACAATTCAGGCTCAATTTCCCCAGATTCGGTTCCACGAATGAGTCCAACCTAAAGCCCTGCTCATTCACCATGGCAACATATGCCATTTTAGCTTGATCAATATGATAGGACGATCCATGTGATTTCACACTGCAGGTCTGGTATTCTGCTGCTGTTCTCTCTCTCACCACCATCCCTTTATTTTAAAGTTATTACAGCAGTTGAAGCAGCTGCATTTGTCCTTTTGATGGCTGCATTATTCAATGCAATGTATGTTTTATCTTTTAAAATGTAGTTCTAATTAGATTTTACTTTTACCATTTTGAAGAACATTACTGTATTTAATATTTCTTTGCTGCCAGAAACTTTTTGTTCCACCCATGTAGTTCCTGACGCCAAGCATTATTAATAATGACAAGTATACCACTTTTTGTCTAAGATGGACCCATAAAATCACCATGCCGTCCTTTCTAAATGTAAAATAGCTATTAAGTCCCTTGCAACTGGTGACAAAATACTAATCTAAAATAAAACACTGTATTACTTCTTAGTTCTCAGTGTTTATATCTTTTATATCCTTACTTTCATGTTGTAACACATTTGACAGAGGCTGCCTTTAATTTAGTACTGACGCCAATGAGGCTGCCTTGTTGAGCCTCGCTTGAATTAGCGGGGATTGAATTCACCTCAGCTTTGTTCATGGAACTGAATAAGCCTGGAGTGAACTGTTAGGCTAATTCAATCGAGGATATTTCAAATGAGCCTCGATTTCTTGAGTTTGCTTTGTGGAATAGCCGTGTGGTGCTGAAAACTTTCCATTCAAGGGTGTCTCAAAATTAGGTCGCAAACTCATTTCCTTAGAAAGTACAGACCAACGTGCTCTTAATAAAACTAAAAACTAAGTCACTTAAATTAGTATGTCAAATACCGAATTCCCCCATCATAAACGTTTCCTTTTAGTCTGTAGTTGTAGAGCACGAGCATCTTTTTACTTCTTATTTGTGTGCATCTTTCTGGGTTGTATTCTACAAAGCGAGCTCAAGAAATTGTGGTTTATCTGAAACATCCTCGCTTGAATTAGCGTAACAGTTCACTCCAGGCTTATTCAGTTCCACCAATGAAGCTCAGGTGAATTCAATTCGCGCTGATTCAAGTGAGGCTTAATAAGCCAGGCTCATGTGCGTCAGTACTACATTAAAGGCAGCCCCTGTCAATCGATGCTAGGTAAGTGAGAATAGAAGGAGCCACATTCTTCTCCCAGTCTTTTTTTTACCTGTTGCAAAGTACTGTAAGGCTATTTGAACCTATTTAGACAGGACAGCGTGATGATTTTATGGCTCCATATCAAACAAAAAGTGATTTATTTGTAATTATGAATAATGCTTGGTGTCAGGGGCGACATGGGCGGAACAAAAAGTTTCTGGTCGAAAGTAAATATTAAATACACTAATGTTCTTTAAAATGGTAAAAGTAAAATCATTCAATAAATGAATTAATTAGAACTACATTTTAAAAGATAAAGACTACATTCCATTGCATAATTGAAATACCAAAAAGAAAACTGCAGCTGGTAAAACCACTTTAATAACTTTCTATTGGAGGATGGGTGGGGTGGGGGAAAGAACAGCAGCAGAAAACCCGCCCTGCAGTGTGACATCACATGGACCGTCCAATCATATTAATCAAGCTAAATAAACCTTATATCTAGCCTTTCACGGAGCGTAAGTTGAATGAGTGGGGTTTCAAGTTGACCTCATTCGTGGAACTGAATCTGGGGAAATGAAGCCTGACTTGTCAAAGTAAGCCTGGCTTTTGGAATTAGCTTGCTAGAGCACAGTTGTGCAACTTTTATGCTCAACTACCTCTCAGAAAGCAACGGCACATTTAAAAGGTGGAAACAATCACACTCACATGACATTCACTGTCTTTTAGAAATAAACAGAGTAAATTTTACATTTGTGTTTGGCTGAATGCAGCACTTTTATAAAAGATAAAGGCAGAGTGATGAGGAGAGCTTTAGGATCCAATGGAAAATCAAGGTGCAGCTAGAAGCTGTGTGTGTTTTAGTTGTTGGTAACATCTTTGTAAAAGTAGATGTTAAGATTATTGATGAATACATTTTTGTATAATTTTAATTAATAATGTTTAAACTATTTTCTAATGTTTAATAACTTAAAATAAGAAAGAATACTAAACTTACTGCAGGACAGTAAATTGATGTATTTCTGTCTCTATTCAGAGATTTCACACTAAAAAACAGCTTTCTAAGAAAAAAAGCAATAAACAGGCACAAGGTATTCAGCTCTGACACCAGCTTTCTGTGGATAAGGTTACTTTGTCCCTTCAAAATGATCAGCCTGCCTGCTCACCTTTTAGCACTATTATTTTTTTAATTTAGCGAGGCGGATGTTGCTGCTGCCTTTACGAAGAGACGCAAGATTAATGCGATTCAGTCCTTTCAGTGACTGGCCAAATTATGAAAATACAAAATGCCTTTGTTTTTAATGTGAGAGCACGGAGGGACGTTTCACAAGCCCACAAAAGCCAGACAGCTGCTCTTTGTCAATAAGCCTTGAATCATAAAAATGGAGCATATTAGAGATTCAGCTGATAGAGGAATAAATAAAAATAATGCTGTTGATTCAGTGAAGCGAAGTAAACAGACATTTTTGACATATTCAGGCTGTGTCGCATTTTCTTTGCTTTGCCATTTAATGTGTAGGAGGGACAAGACAGTACAGAGTAACGTGACATATTTTAGTAAAGTTAAAATAATCTGTTATCTGAATGATAAAACCAGCACTGATCAATGTTCAGTTTATAACCAAAGATTGTTTAAATCCCAAAAATGTAATTAAACTGTAATCAATTGAAAAGCAGTGACAAAAGTTGAAAGGCATCTGTGCCATCACCCTAATCATTAATTATTTTGGGCATTTTTGGTCAATGAGTTTTAATAATCCCATGACATTGTAGAATGTTTTTAAGTTATTATGTTCATTTTTTTAGTAAAGCCCGTTTTATTGTATTTAATTTACTGTTTATTTCAGCGTAGATTTTAGGAAATGTTTTTCCTTTAATGCAATGAGTGTTTTTAGGTTCATATTTTTGGTTGTACAGCACTTTGATAGAGAGCTTTATAAATATATTTATTAATAGATATTAATTTAATCAGGGTAAGCATACTTAGGAATGGACCATCTCGAGATTGCTGATGAAAAAACAGGACTGAAAACTCCTAGAAACTATTGAGCCTTGTATTATGGGTAAATCCCATTGTTTTCTATGCTGATCTTTTTTCCCTGTAGACTTGTGTTTTAAAAGCAAATTTCCATATGATGTAAGCATGTCTTCCCAGATGTGAAGTTTACATCATTGCATATTGGAGCTGTAGCGAATATCAGAACTACCACGGTTTGCCAAGTGAACTCCCCAGCCAAAGACGAGAACCAGATGTTCTTGGGTGGGTGTTTGAGTTTTTATTTCCTGTACAACGGTGATATCAGACTGAATACATGTCAGTTTTCTTATGAACTACAGACAAAGACAGTAAAAAGCCACAATGTACAGTATGTCCTTATAGGCACATTCTCCAACAGAAAGCTCTTGTGTTCTCGGGGCTCGTCTTTAATCCCTCCCCGTGAACCTAACAGCTCACTGCCAACTTGACCTCTACACCATAAGCCTATTCATGTCAATCTGACACTTGGTGCTGATGGGAACAGATTCACTTTGCTCCTGACAGGAACAAGGGATTTTACTATAATGAACACTCCAGTTCCCCCAGTTCCACAGCAAAGCCAATGAGTCAGGCCTGTGGGCCCATTTAAATAATGAGAATGAGACTAACTATGTGCAATAGACACAAGAATCCAATAAAAGGGCTGCCAATCATTGTTACTGATCGCATGTCTATCTGCTGAGGAGGAGTGTGACCATTAGACCTACTGTCAGCTGCAGCGGTGAAGCCTCTGAATGCAACCCGGCGGGTATTATTGCAGCGGCTCCATTAAAACGCCTTTGTTTTCCTCCTGTTTCACCCTCGGTGTTGTAGTTTTACTTACAGTGTTATTCTGTGTCTCCGCTCCCTGCCGCTGAATATTAATGCCATCTATGCTAATGGCCCCCGCACCAGCTGAGGTCGACCAAGCTCCTCCTCTGAATGTTAATCGGCCTTTGCACATTTGCATACGCTTAAGCGTTCGAATTCCCCCACAAATCGGCAGTGCTTCCTTCAAACCACCGGAGGTCTGCGCCCTCTGCGCAACAGCACAGAAACAATGTGGTCACACCGTATGCATGGCATCAAACCCACATCACAGCCCATTTAGATTGCCAGGTCAGAGCAGGTTAACGTTCGCTAAAATGAAGGTAATGGGATAGCAGTCGGTGTGGCACAGAAATACAGCCAGCCAGGTAATAAGTATGAATGGAGCAGGTAATAAGGTTGGGATAGAAACAGACCCTGAGTAATCACCGGACTAGGGTCTGTTTTAGTGGCACCAGAGGTTTCAGTTCAAAGGTGAGCTCTGATCCCAGACAAACATGCAATCAGCTATGCTGTTGACTTTTATTAGGCCACATTTCCATGAAATTGCAGGCAAAAAGGATGTTACTAAGAGCAAAACACACCAACAAAAAAAAGTGCATATTAAAGATTGTCTCCTTTAAAAAACAAGACAGTTAACTGACAAATCCAACAGAGCACATTAATTTATTGGAATAAATTAATTTATCTCCATTAGCATTAGAGTAAGTTTTATTAGATAACATAAATCTAGAATCATTTTAATAATTAGGGTATTCCTCAAATCTATTTTTCTCTTATTTACCATAGAAAAAGTAAAAGCATAAAAACAAAGCAATCATTTTTGCTACAAGTAAAAGTCCCCAGCTATTCCAAAACCTCAAGCTTAAAAAAATGTTACTGTAAAAAGGTGGGGTACCTTTTTACAGTAACATTTTTTTAACCTTAGTTCAGTCCACTGCTAAAATTGGTCATGGAAATTGTATAAGAATTTTCTAAATCGTACTTAGCTAGAAATACCAAGCTCTTTTCTGGTTTCAGCGAAAAAGCATTGTAATCTAATCTAATTAAAATATTTTAGACAATCAAGGCCTGATTTAAGAATATAATGGAAAGGTGATTGTTTATTCTCATGAAGAGTGAGATAATGTAAATATTTTGAATCGGACAGCTTTTAAATTAAATAAAACAAGGCATGAATAAACTACCAAGTTGAGGGTTGGAGGGCAAAGACACCAGTTCCAAAAAATACTTTATTGTCCCTTAAACTGCAGTCACACTGTCTCCTATTGTGACATGCAATTTGGGAATAATAAAATACTTGTCACATAGGTCAAAAACATTAATTGATCAACCTTTCATCATCTGGGGAGGAAAAGTTCCATTCTCTGAGTTGTACCAAATGAACAAGTAAAGATAAACTGCATTCATCGGAAAGTAGTACCGCCTGCCCTTAGTTTGAGCCAATTCAGGCGATCTGCATGTTGAGGTGAGTGAAAATTCATCAGTGCAGACAGAATCTCTGCATAGCATAGCATGAAGATTAATGTTAATATTTAATCACTTGTGTGATATTAGCAGCTGTAGTAACTCATATGTGCAGAATAAACAGAATATTATTTAGGAAACCTTATTTTTCAGCATATTTATAAATAAAAAAAACATGTGGTAGCATGGGTCAGATAGTGATAAAGTTGCATACACAACAGTATAAGATTTGTATGAAGACACTGCTCCACAGTTATCTTTAAAGGGGACATATTATTTCTCTTTTAAACAAGTTATACTTATATGGTCTTGTGTTTGTGCAAATGGTTTCATTAAAATGTTTTGTACACTCACACAAAATTATCTAACCAGGTAAATTGTTGACATTTGTAGTGCGGTTCAGAATGAGTGGTTTAGAGTTTCTGACACTTTTATGCAAGTGTTGTTGGGTGGCTGCATTATCCTCACTATCATGGAGACAGAAGCGAGGTACAGGCTGCTGGTCCATTTAAAGAACCAAAATGTACACACACAAAAAAAAATCATGTTGTCACCCATAAGATCAATCGAGAAACAGCAATTAACCAAAAGTGTGTTTTTTGGCAAAGTGAAAAGAAGCATGTGTACTTAAAACCCACACATGCACAGGGGAGAACATGCAAACTCCACAAAAAAATGCTTTAGTCAACGTTTGAATCGGGAACCATATTCAGAGGCTGCAGCACTAAATAACACAGAATGAAGTGAACTACAATAAAAACAACTGCCCTTATAATCAGTTAGTTTTAGGGGTGTAACAGTACGTGTATTAATAATTTGGAATTGGCTCATTACACACATGAACTGAACAAATACAGCCATTTTCTACCTAAACACACGCATAATTCTTATGTGCTCAACTCTGAACACAGTGCAACGTTTCTGCAGCGTTACTTGCAAAATGTGACACCAAAACTAAACAGAAATTACTCCCAGCTAATACCAAACTCTGGATTTTGACTACATACAAAGACAGAGCAGAGCTTTTGCTGAGCTTTTGCTGAAGCTGCTCCCACCCTATAGATCATAAGCTGACTGCTTTCTATTGTAGAGTGAAGGGCGAGGTGAGAAGGAGCGGTGAGTTGCAGACAGTCTACTCAACTCCATTTAGCGAGCTTTTAGATCCTTCTTGCGATTCTCATTCAAAAATAAAATTGAATAGTTATAAATCTAGCAACTTGTTATGGGGTTATTGGAAACTTCTGGGTGAAGCATGTAACGTTGTTACTCTCCTCAGGGGTGCTCTCCCATCTCAGACCGCTCACAGACAGAAGTCAAGGCCACCAGTCTGCACCGCAAGCTGGTCAAGGTCTAATGCAAGTCATTGTTCTAAAGAAAAAAGGCATATGTTGCATGTTTTAATCCATAACACAGCTGGACTCAGAGCAGATATTTACCCCCCTGAGTCTAGAATGCTTATGAACTGGGCATGCTCGAAGCAGAAGGTTGCAATCACCACTTGGGACTAGTCACAAAAAAAAGAATATAAATGCTGGTACTGCATCTTTTCAAGTCTCTTAAATACCTTAATTCACAAAACCACTTTTTAAAGTTTATATATATATGTCAAACCTCTGTTTGATGACCTAGTCTGATGAATTTACATGAAAATACCTAAAGATGAAGGTTTTTCTAAGCAATTGATTATAAAATTAGATTAATTAGATTAATTACAGATCATAATTAGTTAATCTCAAAGTTTTTTAATCTCATGACAGCACTACTTGTAACCTCCTTTTAACTTTTTCTATTGTTTCATTTACTACTTGTTTCCTTTTTTGTAAAGTATCTTTCAGTAGTTGAGAAAAGCACTATATAAAAATTATTATTCTAAATGCGTATTTAAGAATTAATAAACAAATCTGTGTAATCTCCATTGACGAGAAAGGATTTTCTCAACAGCTGCCCATGCTGCATTCAAGTACAGCTGGGGGACTAGGCAATTGTTAAGGTGAACAACAGAAGGACAGAATATATATGCAATTATTGGTTTTGGCTCTGCTCTGGATTTCCTCCCTCTTCACCCACATGTACATCATGTTGATTAAAGACACTTTTTTGCTGTAAATTTAAGAAACAAAACTTTGATGTGAATGTGTAGTTAAATGTAAATGTCAAAACATAAAGTGCATGCATGCTAATGCCTTTCTGTCAGCCAATAAATGTGTATTAACTATTGTTCATTTCCCTTTAACTGTGATTTTGCAGCCATACAATCTAAAAAAAGTAATCTAATTATCTGTTAAGGTTTGTAAAATCTTACTATAGAGGAGTCTACTACCGCCATCTCTGGCCTGCGTCAGTGGCAGCATACTTTAATAGTCCACCTATGAACAGGACAATTGGAGAATTTCAAAGACAGCATTAACATCACTCAACTCTTTGACCACTTTTCTAAAAGGCTGTGGCAAATGGAGGCATAGCAAGAAAAGCGATTAAAAACCAACATATCAACAGGAAAGGCAGCAGTTCTGAGTCATTTTGGCCTCAGCAGGTTGCAAAGTCGGGGCTTTTAGTTGCAGCCAACAATGCCACCTATTTTGCCACATTAAGCATACGTTTGTACGCTCAGAATTCTGTTCATTGGACCAATAACATTGCTAAAAAGCACATGTATATAATGTCACTAAAATTAAACATTATTTTGTCTTAAATATACTTTTTCTTTTATTTTGCAAACGTATCCAGAGATGTCCCGGTTTAAAACAGACACCTTCAGTGCATTTCATTAACATTCAGACACCTTTAACTTTGTTTTGTCACGATACAATCACAAACTTTAACTTTTTTTATGTTTATGTTATGGACCAATAATTTTGAAATGAAACAAAAGAAAATAATAACCCTAGTTTGCTTAGTATGTTTTTAAACAGAAAAAATGTGGCATGCATACGTATTCAGCTCCACATTTTCCCAAGAGCCTTCACAAGTGTTGCTTCCCCCTCTACTGAGCACACAGAGACTAACATATCTGTTCAGTCTATTTTTTTCCAGAACATCTTAAATTCAGTCAGATTAAATGAAGTCTTGACAAAGAATCTCAAACACAACTAGACCTTCAGTTTGACTGGTTGTCCATTCCAAGACAAATTGTAGTTCTTACTGTATGTATAGTGCAGGTCTCATGCAGGAAGATGAATCCAGGTCAGGTCTGATGTGTTTTAAAGGTTTTCTTCTTTGATTGTCCTCTTTTTAGCTCCATCCATAAACTCTTTCCCCGTTGAAGGAAATCATCCCCACAGCATGATGCAGCCACCATAAATTGTCACTGTTGGGGCTGGTGTATTATGGGAATATTTTTTATCAAATTAGCATTTAACTAATCATTCCCTGCCCTAGTATAAACAACATCCAGGAACGTAGTTCATCATGTCTCTGATAAGTGTTGCAGGATCCCCGGCACCACGTCAAGCTTTGCTCCAACAGGCACAGACCGGTTCTTCATCTGAATGTTAAAGAGATATTATTTTTCCCTAACTTTTTTCATAGTACTAAAAATATATAGTCTTTCCATCACAAATAGTGGTTTGCATGTAGTAGAAAATCCTGGTTTCATCAGACCTTCTCCCAAAATGTTTTCGGTTTGTTCCCTTTGTGACTTCGTACTAAGTGCAAATAGGATTTCTAATGACTTTCTTTCAATATTAGCTTTCTTCCTGCAACTTGTCAAAAAAAGGGGGGACTAGATTTGTAGATTTCCAGAGCACCACCTGAGCTCTGGATCTCTGCAGCTCATCCAGATTAATCATTAGGCTCTTGGCTTCTCCACTGATTGATTCTCTGTTTTCCCGGTCTGATGGATAAGATGGACAGCAATTTATTTGTTGGTTTGTTTCTCCATGTTCAGATGATAGCTTAAAACGGAGCTCTGTGAGATGTTCAAAGCTTACGATACTAATTCAGAACCTAAAACTACTTTAAATTTAACAGCTTTCTCACTGACCTGTGTTCCTTCCTCTTTATGATGCCAATATTCTCTAACACACTTCTGAGAGCTTCACAGAACAGCTGAATTTGTACTGAGATAAAATGACACAGGTTGACTATTTTTTTGCAAGCTTCGAAGGCAAATGATTCCATTGGATCTTATTTAGTGGGTTTTGTCATAAGTAAGGCTAAATACAAACCGAACTTTTTAAGACTTATTTTGTAAAATATTTTGTTAGCCATGTGTACTTTACCTTTCAAAGTTATGCACTAATTTGTGCTGTTCTGTTACAGAAAATACCAATTAAATTATTTGACGTTTGTGATTGTAATATGAGAACATTGGAAAAAACGTTTATGTACAGCAATACTTTTCAGAAAGCTTAAAAAAGGCTTAAACTAGGAGTGCAGCACAACTCAAAAAAGTGACACCAAAACAAAAAAAGACTACCAACCATCTCTAAACTCTGCTATTTAGGAACATTCATGGTTTCTCATTCAGCCATAGTTGAAAAATAAAATAAAATAAAATGGATGGAACCAGAACTTTGTCAGCGAACACACCTTTCAACAGTATTAAGGTCCATAACGTGCTCTGCACTGAACTGAATGACTCACCTCAAGCAATGTCAAGCTGAATGGAAACATCACTGATACTAGAGAAAAACAGTAAATCTCTTAGTGGGAGGGAGTTTCTGATCAACATAAAAAAAGTCAAATGCACGTTTGAATCTATTTTGTCTTTATCAAAGTGTCCAGAAAATCTACCAAACTGACTTTGAAACCCCAGATGCGTACCGAACCATGACTTGTACACTGCTACACCCCTAACCTAAGCTAATATCTTGTTCCAAAAATATAATTCCCAAAATGAAACATGACATCCACTAGGAATTGTCTCAGCTTTAAAAATATATATAAATGCTGGAGATTTTCATCATGCTTTGCAGCACTGATTTGTTTTGCTCATGCCACATAAATCTGCTTGATTTTCTGTTATTAAAGGTTTGTTACATCTTACACACACACACACACACACATGCTCTTGTTTATAAATGTGAGCTGACTTTTAAAGCTGTTTTAGAGAAGAGGGACTGAACAGCAAAAGCTCAGTGACAGAAGAGACAGCAGCCTGGCTTCTCATGCATGCATGCATCATCATTAAGGGACCTGTAGCGAACCACACTTTACAGGAAGTAAACGGCTGCTGCATGTCAGCTCCATGTGGAAAGTATAACATTTATCCCACCAAAGTCTTATTTAAGGCAAAGGAGACAGAGATATCACCTCTATTGTGTTGAGGGAGGTTTTTCTTAATCTACACTAAACGCAGCAGTTTTGGATAAAATTGTGGCTGGGGTATGCTTTCATAGGGATAATTAGGATATAATTATGTTAAAAGCCTGAATGTAGCTATATGGCACATCTGGATTCAAACAAAACTACAGGCTTTTATTTATCTGCTATAGGACACAGCTGCCAAACAATATGCAGGGAGTATATGAAACATATCCTGACTACTGAAGAAGGAAAGAGACAAAGAGGAGTATGCCCACAACAAAAATAATATATATATTAAAGATCTAGAATTTTACAGGTGGAAGTAGTGGTTGAAACTGCAGTGCACCTAGACCCACAAACACGTCAGGAAAAACGTGTGCCGACATGCCCATGCATCCCAGACTGTGTGCGTGGTGATTGCACTTGGTTTCTGGGCATGTGTGCTACAGGAGTTGAGGTCCACTGGGGCTCCATATGAATAATGCATCAGACTGAGGCTGCTGCTGCATCTCAGCAACGTTGCCTTGGTCGCTCTGCTTAAAGTTGCAAGTTCCTCTTCTGGAAAGTCAGCACCATTCTGCAAGAGGTACTAACTCAGCGGGAGTCCAAACAAAAACAACTGAAGAAGGCAACAAAAAAAAATTGAAGCATCTTATAAAACGGATCAATAAAGAGTTTTATTTTGAATAGTTTATATTTAACCTTCAACAACATACCCTTATTTTTATGTTACAAAAACATGACATGGGTTACCTTATTTTATGTTTATTAAAACCAAATAAATACTCATATTGTATTTTATTTAAGTTGCACATCTCTCTTAAAACATCGACGTTTCAGATTAACTTTTTTATCTGCGGATTCACACACGTGTGTTCACGGAACAGCTGCCGGGAGACAGGGGGATCACCGAAGGTTCAGGCTGGGTGACACTCTACGCCACACACCTTCACAGCGCCCAGCGGCTGGAAGCATCAGGAGACTGACACGGCATTAATTCGTCCCCATGTCCAATTATAACATTTGTAATCAAGACCACTTTCATTGACGAAGTTTCGCTTAAACGGGTTGAAATGTGGTGGTGTGCTTTTGGAGAAACTCTTCTTTCTTTCTTTTCTTTTATTTTTAATCAGACCAAACGCTTTATGGAAATATTTGAAACCCATGCAATATTCAAATCTATGCAAATTAAACAGGCTACATGAGGTGATATGTCTGCTTTGCCTCAGTCCCTGCAGCTTAGTCAGAGTTTTCCCCCTACAAATTCTTAATCTAGATGTTTACATCCCACTCTTTAGCTTTCTGTAGGCGCACCACCTTTTTAAGCCACATTGCCTAAAAGTCTGACAAATCCTGATGTCATTGGAGTTTTCCGTGAGTCCCATTTAGGGTGGATCACAGGTGACACTTTAACTTGTCAAATGAAAGCCCATGCAGACTTACTCAGTATTTTTCAAATAAAACAATGCATCGGCTTGTCACAAGATTAAAATAAGTGCTGCGTCTTTGCAGCGAGGACTTCACACGCTGCTGTTTACTTTCACCTCAGGAATGTTTGGCACTTTGGCATCCGCATCTCCTGAATGACGGACCTTCCCATCTTATCTCCCTCTCCAAACCCCACTCTTCCATCCCTCCCTTCCGCGTCGTGGACCTGTCCCCAACTCCCCCTCTCTTCCACTGTCCCGTTTTCGTGTGACGGGTGGCTCCACGTCCGGGCGGACTCACCTCTGTGCGCGTCTGCAGCCGCTTGTTCATCTCGTAGATCCGATACTCGGGCTGGACCATGTAGGGCGAGTGTCTTCTGTAGAAAGGTCCGAACGGGGAGGAGTAGAACGGGTCGTGGGTTGGGTTGGACATGGTGTCTCCTGGAGAGGCGCACGGCGCGATTTCAACATCCAGCGGGCACAGCAGCGCACATGGGAGTGCGATGCTCTCCGAGAAAGCCCCAGTTGGAAGCAGCCGCTATCGAGGCTGAGCTGCACTCTGCAAGTTGGCCTGCCTAGTTCCCTGCTATAGCGTGGTGCCGGAGGAGAAGGGGAGGGAGGGAGGAAATCGAGGGGGAGGAGGTGGGGGGAAGCGACGGTGTTGGGTGGGGGGGTAGAATGAAGGGGGGAGGAGGGAAGCCAGTTTCCTGTTCCCTCAAGACCTACTCACAGTTTTGCACTCTTGCAAAGTTCACAGTGTGGTGTTGCATGCCTCTCGTTCTTTGTGTTTTCTTCTTTATTGTTATTATTCAGATTTCACATGTTGGGTCGCAAGTAAAAAAACAACAGCGTTGCATTTTTAATTCCTATGAATAGTAACATACATATAGCCAGGGCCGGATTTAGAGTGATGTGATAACCTGTATTGGAATCAGTTCGGTGCCTCAAATACAAATTTATTTTGTGTAGTTTTCTTTTTTATGTGATTTTTTTTTTTTCAAAGCACATATATCTGTAATATGGTTCTGCTCAGCTGCATATTTCTCTAATGTGAGTTTGCCATTTTCATTTTAAAAAACTGCACAGTATTTTAGTTTAGTTTAGTTAAGAGAAACTCACTCCTCTAGTGACTTACTCCACCCACATCAAGGAGTCGGTGCCTGGTAAATCGAAGGATGCGCTGGGTGAGAGCAATGGGCTTTGACATTATTACAGTATTTTACGACCAATCAATGAACACTAAATATTTAGCTATAATACAATATGCAAAAGATGCTAAATGAATGCTTTTCTAAAAAAAAAAAAAACTGTGAAACTGTTAAGGGTTGAATATGGAACATTTTCAAAAAATGCAACATAAAAAAAATCCACGGGGCTTTTAGAGGGGTGCAGATTGAAAGTACATTTCCTTAAAAAATAAATATATATAGTAAAATGTGCATTTAAAATGGGCACGATAATGAAGTTATGTTTACATGTACCAGCCATTAGCAGCTGCGGGTTGACAGATATGGTCTTTATGCTCAAACTATATATCTTTTTGTGACGTCAATATTTATGTTTTCTCGCAATGCATCGTGGTATTGGGTGGCACGAAAAAACGTATTTTACCCATAATTTGATTGTTTTGCACATTTGGAGGAGGATTTAACGGAGCAGATGATTCAGTCCTGCTGTATGGTCGATTGTTTGGCCCACTGAGGGCCTGTTAAAAAGTTGTTTGTTTTAAAAAAAAAATACTGAAGACATTGCAGGCGATCAGAAGATTAAACCTGGATGCTCAAAAGAAAGTCTGGATTCCTGCAGCAGTTGTATTTGTTATTAAGACAATGTTTATGTAAAAAAAAAATCCTCTGCATAATATTGTTTTTGGGTTCTGATTCAGATGTCCTAAACGGTAATCAGCACCCTGCCTATGTCCGCTGCTGTACATGCAGCAGCTGTGAATCTGATCCAGAAAGCTGCTTCTAATTTAATTCATTAATAAACCTGCTACATGACTGCATGTTTCTCCGAGACTCGGTTAAAAAAATAACTGTAGGTGCTGATATTCAGTTTTTGCTAGAGACCAGACGCCACTGTATCACTCAAGCCACGTACAGGACAAGATAACTCGTACAACAGCGATCACATTTCCACGAATAAATAGATAAATAAATAAGCAGGGCGAAAATGGTGGACTCAGCAAGTCAAGCAGCTGTTTCAGAGCCCCAGAGATATGGTTATCCATTTTAGGAGAGGAGTGACCCAAGAAGAACAGAAACTTGAGTAATTTTAGGTGAAGCCAACACTAGATGGACCCAGATAAAACATTTCCACAGCATCAAACACATGCGGAGACGACGTTTCTCCTGGATCGGTAAGCCAACTCACTTGCTAACTTTGCTAACATCAGCTGTCAGTTAAACTCCTCTAAAATACATTCCTCACTAGACACAGTTCAGGTTGGTAACTGGATCTATAGGCTGTGAACCAGGCAACCCAACCGCTGGAATGATGTTTTTATTGTTGTAACTACAGCCTAGACAAACTAGATGTCACTATCATGCTCATGTTCCATGTGCGTACAACCTTTAAGTACTTGTGCATCTTTACAAAAAAATTTTTTTCTAAAAAGTTCTTTTAAAAAAAACAACTATTCTAGATTACCTTCATCCATGCAGAGAGAGAGTGAGAGAATCATGCATACACTTTTTTTTTTTTTTTACTCTGATCAGAAATACAGGGTATGTCTTCTGGTGCACAGTAGGCTCTTCAGTAGGTGTTATAGAGTATGATAGTTAATGTTTTACAGCATGCACACAACTTATTCTCATAGTGGCCAAGTACAGTAGTCCTGGACGGAGCATGCAAGGGGCATACAGGCAATATTGCAATGGCAGGAAATCACTGACATGGCATTGTTGTTGCACCCCACCTAAACTCTCACTAAAATCTAAAACTATATATGTAAACTCACCACTTTCTCAGCATCATTCCATGCTTCTCATGCCAAAGATGTTTTATCCACACTCAAGCCCTGATGCACATTTTAAGCTGCTGAGGTAGAAACTCAGCACTCTGTGAAGAGCGATGAATGGGGTCCAAATCGATCAAAAAGAAGTTGTGAGTTTTTCAGACTGCAGCCTGGAAAATCTGCCATTGTATTCATCAGTAAGGAGGAAGAGGGGGACTGACCTGCTGCTAAAAGGAGAAAGAGTAGCAGGCAAAACTTGCCTTAGACTTAGTGTGTGTTTGCAACAGTTACAGTTAAAGTGATGGAAAAGTGACTTCCGAGTGATAAGCCCAGTGGATAAAAACACAGATTTTAGAGTTTGTTTGGTTGATTAATTGTGATAGGACGCATCAGGTTATCCTTAGAGTATCCAGGATTCATGTTTGATGATGAACAGTGCTCGAAAATTGAAAATCCTAAAGATGTCTCTCCCTCAGCAGTACACAAACTGATGGTAGAGGTACAGAAATCCCTGAGATAGAAATTTAAAATATCATGACAACAGTATGGAAACAAATGCAAATGCAAATGCAAATTTTATTTTCTTCTGATGTTCTGTGACCTGAGTCACACTCTAAAAGGGTCCTGTTCACGAAAGAAGGGAAACTGGTGCAGTGTCTGCAGTGATGTAAGCGCTGTGCTGGTCTGTCATAGTGAGGAGAGATCTGAGCTCAAAGTGAAAGCTCTCGATTTACCTGTCGATCTACATCCCTGCCCTCATTATGGTCATGAGAACTGGGTAGCGACCAAGAGAAGGAGTGAATACAAGCTGGGCTCTCCTTAGAGATAGGGTGAGAAGCTCGATCATCCAGGAGGGGCTCAGAGTAGAGCAGCTCCACTCAAAGACCTATATCTGATTCTGGCGAGATCCTACTTTCTAAATTTGCTACAACTCAGCCACATATGGTCTGGTTGTGTAGATGTGGCTAAATTCTTATTGTCAGTGTGAAGAAGGAATAAATCCATTGACTGGATTGTGGATCAGTTTTTTTGAACATATTTTAGATACTGATGTCCACACGGCTACCAGTAGCACCCAATACGTCCAAACTCCAAATTTTGTATAAAACTCAATTCGGCGGAAGCAGCGTTGATGAGAAGGGAATTCTAAATAGCTCCCCTTGCTGAATTCTCCAACGTGATTTAAGCGTGTTTTTATACTCAAACATGGGCAAAGTATTATTTAAATATTTCTAAACATTAACACTGACTGTTTTCAAGTCATATTGTTTTCTACTCTAGCTATGCCTGCTTGTACTATTTTAATTAGAAGAAAAAATTACACCAAATATTCAGTCAGTTCTATACTTTCAACTTTTTTAAGGTGTAGAACATAATAAAATCAAATTAATGTCTGCAGTTGAAAGGACGAGATTGAGACAAAAAGGCTCTTTTTTTCAATACTTATCAAAGTAAAAAAAAATTAATATATAGTTTTATTTTTTTAGATTTAAATGTACTAAATACATCCAGAACCATGATTTTACAACCCTGAATACAGAACTCACCAAGATTCTTGTGTACTGTTTCACCCCTAATATTTTAGAAGGTATTTAAAAAAGGCTTTAATAAAACTACAATTTCGAGCAAACAGAGCAGAATTTGGTGACATCTAGAGGTGAAGTTGCAGGTTTCAACAAACTGCATGTTCTAAGCGCTTTGAGAATAAACACTAAAATGCAACACATGCAAAGCAGCCATTCGAGCCGGTGGTTATTTAGTGCAGTCAGGGTCTTTGTAATAAACCTGCTGATGCAACATGGAAGAGCAAGAGGAAGATTTTTATCTGCACAAAAACAACCGCAGCATTTGTATTTGTTCATGCTGTCAAAAATAAAAGCAAATATATGATTCATTTATTACATTTTTCTAATAAATTAGCATATAAACTAGAACTACAATTATAAAACTAAACAAATACTGACTTAGTTCAACATATAATCTGATCTTATAAAAATTCCTGACCTCCCTCTGCTTTGAGCTCTGAGAAGTAAATCTCTGAGGCTTCAGAGGACCTGATGACAACACACAGATGTTGAATCACACAGCTAACGAGCCTGCATACACAAACAGAGTTTATATGAGAAATGAGTTCTTAATACTATATTGATTGTGTTGCCTCTGGTCACCGCTGCTAATGACGGAGTCTTTGTACCTGGCTAGTTATGCAGCATAATTTGAGAGAACATTTGCTGCTCAGCCCGCTGCAGTGAGAGAACACATCCTTGAGTGTCACTCTACATCAGCAGTCCAAATGTGTGTTTAAACGATGTCAGATTTTTAGCATTTAGTTCAGCAGCTAGACAGGAATATTTCTTATTTTGATGTCTTTTAAAGGCAGTCTTCTTTTGGCAGTAAATAATGATAGTTCCTTGGTAATAATGCCCTGAGAGAAGTGGTTTATCAGGAAGTAAAGTCAAGGAAAATAAAATTTTAGTTTTGAGTGAATTTCTGTGCTGGTGCTTTTTAATCACATAAAAAATAAAACTACGTTTTTAACAATGTTAAATATTCCTGATGTGGTGGGTCTCCATTTCTTCTTTAATTTTGTTTCATTACTCCACTATGCTGAAGTGCTTTGTCTTGTTGCAAATGTTGCCATGTATGATTCAGAAGCTGTCCCATATCATATGTGACTGCATATATCTAGAATAACTGTTAAGCTCTCCAATGCCCCTTTCCCACTAGGGCCAGTAGCGTCCGGAACGGGTAGCTTCAGAATGGTTCTGGTCTGGTTCCATTACCTGTGTCCAGTCTGAGCCGACCCCTTTTGTTGGAGTACCTCTGCCTTGGTCTACAGCATGCTGAAGCGACCCAACACGCCCACCTATGGACTGATTGGTCCAGTAATGTGATGTCCCTCACTCCTACCTAGCAGTGGTAGCCGCTGATTGGTCTTTAGTTGTTTGTTTGAAGTGAGCTCTCAGAATGTAAAAACAATAACACCAAAAGCAGAAACGTTCTCCATAAAATTTACATTTCAAAGTCTCAGAGAATGTTTGATTTTTATTTGCTTCAAGTAGCACCATGTTTTAAAAAAAAATGCAGTGCTTTATAAAGTGTTTTTATAGCGGTTAGGGAGATTCGTGGTTCTGATATAGCTGAAGCCGAAAGGTGACAGGGAACATCTACACCGATACTGGCTGTAGCTCTGGCAGAGTGGAAAACGGTTAGCGATGGCAGAATTTTGTCAGGTCGCCAAGAAGAACTGAGCTGCGATTGGGGCTTTTATCCCCTTCCACAGACGGGTTGGAGCAATTAAGTGGGCTTGAGACAGAATGGAGAAGCTGTATAGAGCCTGTAGGAGGAAGAATGCTGTCAGGGGGTATAGCAGCAGAGAAGCAGGAGGTCTCCACGGTGATCAGAGAGCTGGAGCAATTGTCATTTTGATCGGGCTGGAATGCTGCAGAATTGGACGAGATGCCGGCTGCAGTTATTCAAAGAATAAAGAGAGGACGAGATGCCAGATGCAGGTTCAACAGTTGAGATATATTGGAAAATTGTGAATGGCAGATTTTTATCAGCCGCCAATAGGAATGGCGCTGCGATCGGGACTTGTTATCTCCTTCCACAAGTGGTTGGAGCAGACAAAGTCAGTGTGTAACAGAGCGGCGAGGCTGTGGTGTTGGGGAGGAAGAAGCCAGTATAGCAGCAGAGGAGCAGGAGAGAGCTGGAGTTGTCTAGATCATGCTGGAAGGCTGCAGAGTCGAGAGTCTCCACAGACTGGATGATTGCTGGTTAGATCAGTACTAACATGAGGAACACAGATCAGGAAATGGAGGCATGAACTGATCAAAATCTGAGAGATGTGAGGTAAGTCAAAAGTCTTTTAACAGGATCACTGTTATCTGTTATCAGTCACAAATGAATGTTATGTGATTTGTGACTGATTTTTGCAGGAGCTTTTGTTAAGCTAAGCCCACTACCGTTTTTCTGAGATGGTAATGGAAACACAACCTAACCTTTTTAGGCCATACTGACCCGACCTGTTTGGGTCTAAAGCAACCCTAGGGAAAAAAGGGGAAAAATTTGCTTCTGCAACGATGACAGCCCCTCCCTCACTTGCTTGGTCTAAACTGGGCTCTTTGGATTTTAAAGTAAGTCCATGTATCCAGGGGACTTGCTCTAAGCTTTCTATGTTCTGTAGAAAGAAAGACAGTTGTTCAAATTCACACAATTATTGATATTAATCAGCCTTGACTCTTGATCACGTGAATATACAAACGTTTCAAGTTTCACAGAAAACCAGAATAGCTGTTGATATGGATCCAATTTACAAATATCCTATTAAGAATGAATCCCACAATCCCATTTGCTAATCTTGCACAGACCTAACCCGATGTTTCTAATGGGTTGTCACACCGATTTCTTAAGGTCCATTTAAACTTGAGTTCTGGATTTGGTGGAGGTAAAAGAAGACGAGGTAATTCATTTCGCTAAAATGTCAGAATATCGTGATAATTTCCACAGTGAGTGTCATTGATCAAAAGGTGCCAACAGCAACAGAGAATAACAAGATATCGACGATGGAAGAAGCAGGGATGGTTGCCAAGTTTCTGTTTGCTATAAGGAGCCTAAATCATCTCCCTCCGGCCCATCGGCCCCCTTCTGTCAAAAAATATGAGAGTCAGTGAAGGGATGACATTTATTCTATGATCCTCTTTGACAATATACCAAGGGTTCACCATTTGTGAATTTTAACGACACAATTTGATGGAGAGAATGTGCTAATTTTTCGACAGATGGCAAATGTTCCTTTCCTCTATGGAATTATCCAGTAGTAAGTGCGATGCCTAAGCGAGTGCTCCGCCTTAGGAGCAGTGGTCGGCTGTGGCTATTTGGGTGCTCTCGGGTTAGCACTTGGGTGGAGGTGGGGGTCTTCCTTCCCTCCTCTGTGTGGGTGCCTCAGCTGCTGCTGCTGCAAATGCAGACGGCTCCTCTGATAGTGTTTCCTTACTTGACCTGCCTCTACTGTATTCGACCCAATTTCCTATTTTACTGTTGTTTTAAGTGTGTGCATGCATGGATGTTGGTTTTGGAAGAGGGGGATATAATTTAAGATCATGATTTTAATTCTGTGGTGGAATGGTAGGAAATTTGGTTTATGTTGTTTATTTTAATCTGTAAAGCACTTTGAGATGCAACTCTGTTTGAAAAGTGTTTTTTTAAATAAAGTTGATCTGATTTGATTTGATGTTTGAGTACATACCCCAAGGCAGGTGCTAGGTTGGCCTGGTGTAATGTAGTCATGCAGCTTCGATAGGCTGAAGACTGAAATGTTGATAGTGGCAAAGAAAGAGGTGAAAGGGGTTCTGCTTTCTAACTGTTCAAAAGAGTCCGTTTTCAGGGATACATAAACGGTTAGGAGCTGTGCTTGTAATTCAGCTCCTGAATATAAATATATATTCACACAATTAGTTTCTCAGTCAAAATAAAAAAAAAATCATGAGACAATAATCACTGCAATTTCTGGTTCTGAAATATATACTTTCCTATAGCAGTTATAATAATCTTAGGACCAAATAAATATTTCTCAATGTAAATAATTTTACAATAACATGACCATTATAATGTGGAGTATGTTATATGCTAAAATGTTAAGAGTTTTTAAATCCATAATGTTGAAAAGGAAATAGTTTAAAATATGTCTAGAATTAGAACAACACGCAACAACCTCACATTTAAGCGGGAGGAGAGAGGCTTGGGGTCTTCCCACACCCCTGTTTATTTGACCATCAGAGGTTAGGGAGGTAGACCAGGCCGTCTGATCGGGGACCTGGGCTGGTGGGCTACTCTTGCCACGGTGGGGGCTTTGGCGGTCTGCTTGTCCCCATCCTGGTGGGCAGGTGGTTCGTCTCCCAGGTGAAGGAGCAGGTTGCTCTATTGAGGCATCTGTGCCTGGGCCTTGGAGTATAGAGTATATATGGGGTGTATGAATGAGTGTACAGCGTCCTTTTTTTTGAGTGTCCTGATGTGTTGGTGAGAATGTGTGTTTAAGAGGGAGGGTATGTTTGATCTCTCTCTGTATGTCTCTGTCTACTTGGCAGGTTGGGTCTTTGGCTGCCCTCTTGCCTGGTGCATCTCAGGCCCCCCATCCAGTGGGGGCCTTTTTCCACCCCGTCTCTCCCTGCCTGTGACTGATGCCCCTGCTCACTGGTGCATTGGTGGCTCACGATATCTGGGGCTGGGGTCCGGTTCGGCCCGGGTCAATGCCTGATTGGTCATGGGTGGGCGGCCGATGTTTCAGGCCGATGTCTTCCTTGGGTTGGTTGGGGAACCTCTTATTGGGGTGCCAGTTTTGAATAGTAGGTTGGTGCCATTCGGTGGAACGGTGGGGGTTGGATCTGGTGCCCGGGCCTGCTGCCCGTTCCACTGCCTGGTCGGTTCATTGGGGGGATTCCTGGTCTCGGCGCTCTGCGAGGGGCGGGGTCTAGTCCCAGGAGAAATCAGGGAGAACCAATGATGTATTTACTTCCCCATTGTGTCCAATTATTTGAAGAAACAGTTTAACCACAACCTGAATTAGGAACCAAAAGATATGAGCAGGACAAAAATTATTGATACGGATGAAAATATTAAGTGTAATCTAGACTAAATTGGGTTAATTTTGTTTTTTCATATTAAAATAAACATGGTAAGAGCTATTGTTGCTCACTTTTGTTAATCTAAAGATGACCAAGCAGCACTAGTCTTTAATTCAATCACAATTTCCATTCACAACTTTTTGAGACATTCTATCACTAAATCATTGCAAAACTATTGCTAAAGCTGTTTATTTGATGATTTTGTACATAAGAATTTTTTTTAAATCTTTTTGGATAATATATTACACTTATGGTGCCTTCTCAAAAACTAAAAGCAAATCATTTTCAACTATTTACTTATTGCATTAATTAATCATCTGAACAACAACAACTACAGTGGTTTTCTTTATTATTCTGACATATTTGTAGTTTAAAACAATAACACCCACCTTTACTTCTTCATTTAGAGACGAATCAAGCATTATTTAATAGATTATACATATTTATATGATCCAGTTTATATTGTAACATATAGGTTTGAAATCTGTTTAAAATGTGTTTTTTTTTCCCATCATATTTAGTTTCCATGCAACACAAACATCTTCTATATTTCCAAAACCATATGCAATGAATATGACTTTGTGGTATATTTCACATGTTATCACCACCAGATATGTCAATCATATGATTTAATGTGACATTTTAGGTTCCTTAAATGTAAAATGGCCGTGGCGGATACACTGGAGTGCAGGGGATATCTTTTTGTGTTGCAGTGATTAAGATTTCCTCCATGCTCTCCACCGTGACAGATCAGGCCTGGGCTGAAAAAGTAGCCAGAAGAATCTAAAAATAAACAGACACTCAGACCGACTGTAACGATGCAACTAAATCTCACATTAACTCCACACGCTGGGAATTAATGAACAACATTTATGAAGTCTGACTTTTAATCCAAAATGGCTGAACGGGGGAAAGGCAGTCTGAATCGAGTGAGATAAAAGTTGTAATCCAAACGCCTCAGGCATCCGGTCGGGTAATTAAAAAAAAAAAAAGTTTGAAAAATCTATTAATAAACCGTTAATTAAAAACTACATTTTTAATATCTCAAGACCTTTTCAATTGACATTTCTAACAGGATTTACTTGCTCGCCTAAAGCGCTTACTGCTCGAGTGTAGCTGTAATACGGTACATTGAAGTGAACAACTCATTTCCCACATTTCTGCATTAACCTGGTAGTAGTGAAGTTGATCACAAACACATAATGTTGGGTCTAGTGATGATCTGCTGTATAGAACATCAATAATACAGAAAATGACTGATTAGGATCTTTTTAAAATAATAGCCAACATCTCCTCTACATAAATCTTCCAAAAATATCAGCATGAATGATTTAATTCTTAATGTAGGTCTGAGGTAAAGCCATCATTGTGCTAGAATGTGATCTAAAACTTGATTTTCATCATTTATTTGTTTTTAAAACCACAAGATATGAATTTTAAAGTCAACAGTTGTATGAGAAGAAGCACAAGAACGAGAATGGTTCATGGCGAGTCAACGGTATCAGAGCCATGTTTTTTTTTTTTATACATCATTCACATGATCGCTTTCTTCTGTTTTATCTTCCCAGGCTGTGTCCTAATTTGCAGAAGTTCACTGAGCTTTTTCACTGCTGTTTAAATTCTAATTAATTTAGCATGTTTCTGAAGTATTCAAAAATTCTGCATTTCCTGTTTGTAACATGGCTCCTTCTTTAGGTTTTTAGCAAGGAAAGAAAGAAAAAAAAAACTGCTCCTCCCTGTGACCACATCATTACAACATGTGTGGAAGGTTCTTCTATTAAATACAACAGAAACAAAACCTTTTTGCTTTACATTTTAACATCTAAATATGTCTATATATATCAATGGATATTGTGTTGTAGAACTGATCAACAGCTCATCAGGATTTCGGGAGATCTTTTAATATCTTTCTTGGCAACTTTTTCCACACATTTCTCGCTATAACCAGAATAATCCTGACAGGAATTTATGGACTTTGCGCTTTAAACAAAACGAAGGACACGGATAAGTGAAGAATAAAGGATGATGCTATTTTTCTGAAAGTTCACAGCGTACAGATAACGACGGCTATCTTTTATTGGTTTCAGTTTCAGTGTTTTTAACCGATAATGACAGCTAATTTCAGTTTCTTAACAAAAAAAACAACAACCTTAACATAAAAGCTTGCTCCATCAGATGATCAGCAGCAAAAAGTTACGTCGTTAAGGAAGCAGAAATATAATCTTATCAGCCATTATATATTATATAATATTATCAGCCTGTGGTTGTTCCTCTGCTGCATCTCCTTGGGAATCACCTTGTATGTACAAGTTTATAGTTTTGACCTCAGTTGGAAACAGAGTATGACATTTGCTGGATACAGTTCTGTATATGTGTTTCAACTTACCTTTTAACTGTGCTTTTATGAGCAATTGGAGAAAAAAACACCCATTTAATTTAGGCAGGTATTGTTTTTTTCTTACGCAAACTAACTGTTAATTAGTTGGAAAGACAAAGACAAAATTAGACCGTAAAACATTTTGACAGTAAATCTCTTCATTGAATTACTTTTGTCCTGAACTAACCCAGTCTCTCAAAAACTGTTTATCAATATGTATAGTACAAAACCTGTTGGGAGTACATTGAATGTTATTTACAAAGAAAACCTCTGTGGTGTATGTGGAACAGATAGCAGGAAGAAAGATAATAATCAAATGAAAAGTTGTTTAAAAATAAGTAAAGCTATTTTATTCTTAATCCCTTAAAACGTTCCTGCATTTAAGAGACATTTAACATTTTGTAACATAAGTTACAAAATGAAAACGGCTTAAATAGGAAATGCTTTGTATAACCTTTTCTCTTCCATTGAAAGAGTTGTCATTGAAATAGAATGCAATAATTGTTTATTTTTCTTTTTAGAACCTTTATTTTTCTCAATCAAAAATTATAATAGAATAATCTGTAACACAAAATTAAAGGAAATTCATCAGATAAGCAAGAAATCAGCAAACTGACTGCCAAGAAAGTACTGCTAAACAAGTATAAGCAGAGACAATGAACAAAGAAAAGCAGAGAGCTTAATTGCAAATTGCAAGAAATTATTAAGTGCACGGAAAGATATGGGTGGCGAGGAACAAGTGATAATATAATCTAGAAATAAGATAAATATCCAGGTTTTTCACAACTGTATACCGAAACAAATGTAACAAACTGAGAAGCAGAGAGAAAGCTAGAAAAAGCCTCAGTATGTGAACAATTCATGTAAATAAAAAAACAAAAAAACAAAACAATACTTCTTTCTATTGTACGCTTTACTGGTTATGATCTGTGATCACTGATAATCTTTTTACTCCTGTGAATTTAGATTTTATTTTTTCTCTTTCCTTTTTAGTAGTTTCAGCTCGATACAACTTCCCTATGGTCTGCAGGACCTTCATTTGAACATTGGAAAATCATGGCAAAAACAAACAATATTTTACCTTCCTTTAGTGTTTTTGTTATGGAGTTGAACATTTTTGCTAAAAGTAGGCATTCATTACATTAGCTTGGGTATAGAAAACAAGAAATGTATCTAATTTTTCTAGATGAGCTTTTTCAAAAACAATCAAAAAAAGCATTTATAAAGGTAACAGTACTGAAAGTTTGAGCTTGACAATTTCAGTTTGATAATAATAACAATAACTTGTAGTTAAGAAAGTATGTTAACACTATGCGTAGGAAAATACTTGAGTGATGTCACTTCCTGGATGCTAAGAATTCATTATTGAAAAGGAAGAGATTTGCATGCTGTTAAGAGGTTGATCATAACAGGGACATGGTTAAATTGTGCTATTTTATAAATTATATTTCTCTTTTATTATATAGTTTAAAGAGGCACACCAATTATAATATTAGCAGAAAAACCATCTGGTAACTGTCTACATATATTTATATTTCATTCACCGGAAAAGCAACTTTGGTAAATGGGTACATGCCTATTTGGCTGACCTCTAACCCTAGGCAACCCATCAAACTTAAAAAAAAGAAAATACGTTTGTGTGTCATAGTGCAAAGGAGCATGGATGTTTTCATTTCTGTATTTAAAAAAAAATATTTTGTCACATATTTTAATGAAAATCTTTGTGTTAAACCTGTGGGACACAAGGCGCACTGAATTCAGAGTCCCCCAAATACCTGTTGTGATTATATAACATTTTTCTTTGCCTATTTTTTCTTTCTGCTTTCTGTTTTTCACCCCATTTTTTAAATTCTGAATGGATTTTGATGCAGGTAAAACCGAGCACCAAGTTCCTTGAGAATTAGTTCCTATGGATTCCGCTTATCTGCTGGAGGATTTGAGGTTCAACAGTTGTGACATACATCAGATGCATCAAGAATCAGGAGAGAGAGGGGCTTTTAGTTGTAAAAAGGCAATGTGAGGGAGACAAAACACTTGTGGATGAGAATGGAAATGGGTCAGGACACGTATAGACTCTGCTTCTGCTGGGTTTTCTTTTGGTGTTACTATGGTAACGCATCCTGTCTTCCTACCTACCTACCTACATACCTAACTACCTACCTGCCTTTAAAATACAAACTATGGCTTTTTGCTACAGGTTTTGCACTTGAACACACCAATTCAGAAGAACTCTCAAAACATCTTTTGATCTTTCACAGCAGAGGGTGGGAATGAAAAGTTATTTCTATGTTTGATGTAACTGCTGCAAACAGTCAACACTTCCTTGCTGGGTTTTTCTGCCGTCTCTTTTTGAGGAAAAGATTTGGAACATTTGTGAATATTTTACCACCAGAAGAAATAATCTGATTGTATTGATAAAATTATCTGGGACATTGACAACCAGTCATGAAACGAAATAAGAGCTAAAAAAAGAGCAGGAGTTTGTTAATAATGCTAGTGGTAAAAATGGAAATAAACCAACTTAACTTGCTAACCGTATCAACCTGCTTGCGGAGAGTGAAAGCAGAAAACTTGTAAACTCGATTCTGAAAACCGGGAAGTATGTCCTCTATTTTGAGCTCACAACTGTTTTCCAAATATGGATGAAATATACCCCGGATGCCGGAGCAGCAACTTCTATGGTGGAATCTCATTAGCATCGTAATAGCTTCCAGGCTCATTTGCATTTTGCCGTGAGTGATTTTTCTCTCACACTCTTTCCTCTTTGCCGCTGGATAGAATAATAATAATAATACTAAAAAAGAAAAAAAAGAAGTAAAACTTTAGGGCACTATATTTTATTTCATTATTTAAGTTAAACAAATTGTAATTGAAAAGCACTTTTCAATTAGGCCATTTCCTCATCCTGGTGACAAATGAGTCTTCCAGTTGTGTCAAGCAATTATAGAAAGACACACAAAACTACAAACTAATATTTGCACGCAGGGATGGCAAATTAGTCTAAACAGATTAATAGGGGAACTAGATGCTTTTAGTTCTGTTTCAGAAATAGGTTGTGTGGGCTTGGATGGGGAGTAGGATCATATTTGCCCTCATGTTGTGAGCTAAGGGGTGAAAATAAGACAACACGAAACAATATCCATGGCTGATAAAATGATTTAGTGCCAAGTTCTAAAAATGTCAAACTATATTTGAAGTGAATATAGGCAGGGCTCTTGGCACCTGAAGGCCGCTGTAGCAGCTGGTAACGTGTTGGGGAACAAGGATACAAACATCCAACACATCTTGTTAGACATCCACTCTGCCTTTCTTATGCTGAATTTTTGCAGCTCGGCGAGCAAAGAGTTAATATTTTTCAACCAGTTCTGCCTCTGAAACACACACACACACGCGCACGTACACACAGTCACGCACACATATATCCCCACAACCCATCACCCCTGATCACACTCAGACACACGCACTCTCCCACGCACACACACATATGCACACACAAACCCATAATTCCCAACACTACATCCCTCCTCCTCCTCTTCCTCCACCACCACCACCTCCTCCTGCCTCCCTGGGCTCACCCTCCCCTCCTCCTCCTCCTCCATCTCTGCCCCCCCTCCCTCTCTCCTTTCCTCCTCCTCAGGTCAGTTAATAAGCGAGCCTGAGCCTGTGCCTCAGCTCGGCTGTCTGGAGGACATGCAGAGCAGTGTCTCCTGGGAATTGGCTCATGCAGAATGCTGCTCCGCTGAGAGAATGGAATTTTACCCTCGCTAGGGCTTCCGGCTGCACCGCACAGCAGGAAACCTGACAGACATGCATGCACACTGGCTCACGCACGCACATGTGCAGAAAAAAAAAACACACACAAAAAAAAAACCCTGGCGCACCGACCCAGCTGCCCCAGGGGTGCGTTCCGTGAGATGTCTGCATGTCCCCCTTTTTCAGTAAAGTGACCACTACCTAAGAAAAACACTTATTTTCTCCCTGAATCATCAAGAAGCCATCATTAAGTTAATGGCGACAGTCTTAGGGGACGTGCGGTAATAGAAAAAGGCTCCTTTTCACTACAGTGTAAACATACACAGCTACGAACGCAGGGACATCAGCGGGTACAGTGCCACTAATGAGTTGGCCTGTAGATTCAGAAACGGTGGCTTTTCCTCACTTCAGCCTCAACTTCAAATGTTGAGAAAGTCCCCCCTCCCCAGCCCACCTTCCCTCTGAACCACCACCTCCTCGTCTTTTTTTTTGGGTCCTCCTTAAACCCACAGCTCCATCTATTGGTGTCTGCGGGTTATAGGGAAGAATCGGTAGGTGATGGAGAACAAACACTGGACCACTGGAATTGATTCAGACATACACAAACAGAGATATTCTCACCAAGCAGTGACCTGCCTTCTGGAAATTAAACTGGGGGGGCACAAGCATGTTTGGTAGAAAAATTATAATGAGGTGAAAATATGTGTGTAGTGCTGAAAAAAGCACAAGAAAATAACCTTTAACCCTTAATTTTGTTTTCAAATTAGCTTTTTCTCAGTCGGATTGTCTGCAAATGTGACATGTTTGGTTTCAGACACTGATTTTCAGGAACAAATGACAGAGGTCTGATGAATCATGTTGCCCAGCAATGCTGAGTGTGATTCATGCCTTCAGCAGGGTCGAATTTACCCAGAAAAAAGCAAACAACAAAAAACATGTTTTACAGCTTTAATCCAAAACAGACTTTTTTTTTTTTTGCTTTGGTCGATTACCAGAAGAATGAAGAGTATTAGTGATAATGAACCTTCTTCTTTAGACTGAACTCATTGGAAGAATTCATTGTTAATGGGATCTGTGGCTGCAGCACGTATAAAAAAACATTGTCTGAACAGGATCTCTGGGGAGAGATTCTGCCACCTTCATGTGTAGATCTATGCCGCCGATCCGATGGGATTAGCACTTACAAAGATTGTGAACTGTTGGTTTCCGGTTAGAATCTCAGTCTAACTTCCTTTCTGTTAAAAATAAATGAGATAAGACTAAACCTACTAAAAACAGATATTGGTCCTCAAAAACAAAAAAAATCTGCTGTAAATCTAATATTTATTACCAAAATTAGCTCTTTCACTAAAGGGAGTCAAAAATTTCTTGCACAGTAATGTAAGACGTGTAAAATTATTTAAAGGAGAAACAAGCCCCGTTCTAGACACTTTAGTCTATCATTCACAAGCCCTTAAGCATCTATATAACTAATATCCTGCTCAGAGTGCTTATGGCACCGAAGGAAGCCCCTTCCTATGGGGCAGTAATTAGCTTTATCCATTTTTTTTTCATAGTACAGCCCAAAACTTCATTGTATTAGGCTGGGCTTTTATTTGGTAGACATGAAGTATTACTCCAAAGTGGAAAGAAAATAAGGGTATATAAATTGTACAATACTGCCAACTCCCCCGAGTCAATACCTTGAAGAATCATATTTTGCTTCAAAATACACCTCTGGGTCTTTTTTTAACACTTTTGCTGAATCTCCATCTTAAAATAGCTCAAGATCAACTATATTGGATAGTGAGCATGTCCCATGCTTCACTTGAGTAATGGTGTAATATATTTTGGCTTTCTAACACACATAGCATCTTGGCAAACTGAAAAGCTTGGTTGTGATCTCATCTAGCAATAGCATCTGCTTGGCTATTGGCAAATACCAAATATCGCCAATAAATATATTGTTCTTTCAAAAACGGCTTTCCTCTTGCAAGTCTTTAACAAAGACCAAATTCTTCTACCTGAGCTGTGGATGTCTACTCCCCTTTGCCTAGTTTAGGGTCTTAGTAGGTGTCAAATGAGTCATACTTCCTTTATGGCCATATGACTAATTGATCAGTGATCTTTGAGATGTTCATTGCTTTTGGTATTGGTTGTCAACCCTGTTTTAAACCTTTCCACAAGTTTCACAGAAAATATGTCTTTACACTGAGGTTAAATGGCATCAAGGTGGATTTTACTTACCAACTCCTCACACGGGTTTGTCACAGTGGATTGTATTTAGGGATATCAGAGTTGTTTAAAGTTTCGGTTACTATTACTATTTATAACTATTTTTTGTTTTTAATCCACCTCAGAACTATACGGAACCTTATTGCATTTACTTGAGAGAAATAAAAAGCTCGTTTTTTCTGAATTAATGAGATGCGTTTTTAAAATAAAATAAATACCAATCTGTTCTTCTGAATTAATTAGATAAGTTTTAAAAATAAAAATAAATGCCGCTCTGTTTTTCTGAATTAATGAGATAAGTTTTAAAAATAAAAATAAATAACGCTCCGATTTTCGGAATTCAGATAAGTTTTAAAAATATAAATAAATACCGCTCTGTTTTTTCTGACTGGACAATAAGAACTATGGGGGCATTCCATGGAATTGCCCTGCAATTGACTGGTGATATATTCATGGTGTACCCCACCTTCCACTCAATGACCGTTGGAGATTGGCAACAGCCATGCGGCTGGTAGTATAGAGAATGGATGGATGTTCTATCTAGGCATTATTAGCTCTCTAAGTAAAAGGAACTCAAACATGTCCTGTTTCAATCATTCCATCATTGTCTATAGCATTCCACTTATCCTTTGCAGGATCGCGGTGGCTAATGCCTATCTCAAGCAGTCATCAGGCGAAAGGAGGGGTACACCCTGGATAGGTCGCCCGACCATTGCACTGCATGTCGCTTTTTAATGGCTTAATTTATTAGTCGATTTTGCACAGACACCTGAGGATTTTGCTCCTGTTTAGGTTTAGCTTACTGCACTATATTCTGCCCCCCACAGTTTATTTTGTTAATTCAGAAAAAACAGAGCAGAATTTATTTTCATTTTTAAAACTTATCTCATAAATTCAGAAAAACAGAGCAGTATTTATTTTTATTTTTAAAACTTATATAATAAATTAAGAAAAACAGAGTAGTATTTATTTTAATTTTTAAAACTTATCTCATAGTTTCAAAAAAACAGAGCAGCATTTATTTTTATCTTTAAAACGTATCTAATAAATTCAGAAAAACAGAGTGGTATTTATTTTAATTTTAAAAAGTTATCTCATTAATTCAGAAAAATAGAGCTTTTTATTTTTTTCAAGTGAATGCAATAAGCTTCTGTAGAACTATATACCACTTTGTGTTTCTTCTTTTTTAAATAAAATAACATTTTATTGTATCTCAATAAAATGTGTAACAGTTCAAACAGTTCACAGTGGAAGAGTTAAAAGCTGAGGTGGAACAGTACACAAAAGTCACAGTTCAATTCTGATCAGCATTAAACAAAGACATTTTTTTTCCTGAATTCCTGCCTTCCAGTTCCTGAAATTAATTATATTTTATTATGATCTATTACTTAAAAAATTGAAAGTCTAGAACTGACTGGAGATTGGATTTTTAGAAGATAAATAAAATAGTACAGGCAGACATAGCCAGAATAAAAAATAAATAAAAAAACCCACTTGAAAACAGTCAATGTTCATGTTTAAATAACACTTTCCCCATATTTCATAATAAAACATGTTTAAATCTCGTTGGCGTTCTTTTGATATTTTAGCAGCCTAGTTTTCCAACAATACTTTAAGGCAGCATGAGATGGCAGCTGTTGTGAAAATCCCTTCTCATCAACAGGGGTTCTGAGCTGATTGGATGCTACTGGTAGCTATGTGGACTTCAGCTGATTTTTCTCTGGTAGCTTGACATTGTTTCAGGTAAGTAATTCATGCCCTGCCCACACGTAGACAGGTATTTCACAAAACTGACATATATCTTTCTACAGTTTGACCCGTCATCCACACGAAAATTCACCGAAAACCTTTCTTTTTAAAAACTCAAAGTAAAAAGCTTTTTTTACCTCATTTTTAAGAGTTTGCATGTTGACAGATGTAACCGGAGTTTTAGGTATCGCAATGTCACTGCAACATAAAATGCTCCAACATCACTTGTGCAACCAGAGTTTACACAGAAATAGAATTTATGCCATTAGAGTTGCGTTGCCATTATTGATTGTTCAAGTACGTTTTTCTTGCTTTTTTTCTCACAAGCTCAATTACTGCTGCATGTAGAAGAAAGTAAACAGTTACTCTTGGTGGATAGGATTTGGGACAACTTCTGCCCTCTACAGGTTTGGTATGTCTTTGATGGGCTTAAAAATGGAATTATCTGTTTACATCTGGATGTTGTTGTTTTGTTTAAAAATGAGCTGGAGAGAATATTCTATTTTTTTTTAAAATGGCTATGTGTGTACATGGCCTCAGTTCAGTGCAGACCATGTTATGGACCTTATAGATGCTGAAATATGACAAAGTTCTGGTTCTTTCCATTTTTGTTTTCCTTCTATAGCTGCAAGAGAAACCATTAATGTTGCTAAATAGCACAGTGTAGTGATAGGTTGGAGTCCTTCCTGTTTTGTTCAGTTATCAGTAGCGCCGAGGAACATTGCACTGTTCTCTGTGTTCCTCGCATAAACTTTCTGCATGTGTTCAGATAGAAAACAGCTGTATTTGTTCAGTACATGTGTGTACGAACCGACAGGGTCGTACTGAAAAATATGAATACATCTACCATTGCACCCCTAGTTTAAAGGTATGAATACTTTTGCAGGAGGCTGTAATGGGTGCTGTTTCTGTTTGCTAATTGCTGTTGGAGTAGATGTGATATGAAAACAATCCCTGTCAATATAAATGGTTACAAAAACTGAATATCATTCTCTGCTTCCAAATGCACCATGACACGGTTGGAAAAAAATTGTGAAAATGGAGGAGTTCAAACCAGCACACACATGCATGCACACACACACACAAATACACACATCACAGAAATGAGCCCCTCTCTATGAAATGCTGAAGCCAAGGCAACATTTTTACCACGAAAATGCTTCAAATAAAAACCGTGACACTTTACATGCAAAATATTTTTGCACTTTTTCCTTTTTAATACTTCCCCTTTGTAACATCTGCCAGGCCTATCTTACAAAGGTTATAATTATAATGCTAGTTATTTTTTTCCAATCTCTCTTTTGTGGAGCATCTCCAGTGGAAAAACCCGAGGCTGCCTCAGCTCTGGTTGTTTGTAGTGCAGCATGCCGAGGCAGCGGCGCTCTCTTTGGGATTTAGCCTTTCAAAACTCCTCATCAGATTTGCAGCGCAGACGTACTTCTGCTGCTTGCCGCCCCCACATCTCTACCCCCCCGACACCACCACGACCACATCTCCCCTTCCCTCAGCCCAACATCGCAGCCCTCCCCTCTTCTTCCCCATCAACCTCCTCCTCCCCCCTCTCTCCTCTTCTCTATGCTCACTCTGCTGCAAATGTTTTGGATATATATGTTTTCTTGTTGGAAAGAAACTGTGCCAACCGCAGAGCACCAAGATAGTTTTCATCAGCTGCTGGTGGAGCTGTTGGAGCTGGCCAATGAGTGGTGAACATTCCTCAGATACTGAGAGCAAACTTGCCCACTGGCTTCCAAACTGGGGGACGAATCTCTGCTGGGTTTAGGATTCACAGCTCTTCAATGTTTTACAATTAATGTAGGTTGAGAACACCCTGCTTATTAGCAGATTTATTGTATGATCAGGGCTCACAATAGCTCAGGTTCAAAACTTCTCACAAAATAAGAAAATACATATTTTCTGTGCATAGTAGTGGGAACGTCCCCCAGTGTTCCACTTCCACACAGGAGATGTCCATCTTTTTACATGTTTTTTTTATTGTTCAGTATTAAAAAGCGAGAGTTGATTATGCACTGAAAAAGAATTTGGCTTAAAAGGAGTTTAAAATGACCTAAAAGATTTCGATTAAGATCAGAAGGGAATTACAGGTTTTCTATCAAATTCTTTTTGGTTTTGTGTTGAGTGTCTAAACAAGCATTCAGAAATTAGCTGGATTTTGTTGCATTTTCTTTTGAAATTACTTTCTTTTTTTTTTAAACATCCAAGTTATGCAATTTAGAAACATAAATATGGCATAATTTAACTAGAACTATCTTGTCAAAGTCCAACCTTTTTAACCAACTCATTGTTGCATATTAACTTATTGAAATAAATAATGTCAGTGGAACATTTTATGGTCATATCGCACAGGTGGAATCCCAGGAGTTAAAAGATGAGAAAAAGAGATTGCTTTGTTTTGGTTTGCGGTATAAATTTAGCAAATGTAATAAAAAAAATGTAGTCTAAATTCTGTTGAGTGCTTTTTAGGCTACTGTCACATTTATTTTAATTCAGCAGCATGAGAAAACTATTCATTATGTTTAAGATTATTGCAGGAGATTCTTCTTCTGTACAAATTAATAGCAAACTGAAAATAATGTTTCTTACTAATTTAAATATGTTATGACCACAGGTGCCACAGAGAACTCTGCAGCAAAACCTTACATTTGGGGTGGATACTAATTTCCAATATTAAACCAGTGTCTTCAGAAAAGCCCTGAATACACTAATTATCCACCTAAATAGCTATCATATGAAGCTAAAACTGCTTCTTTTCTAATTGCTTGTAGGGGCTAGCTGGGCTGCAGTACAATGCTAACTTATGCAAATAAGAAAAGTTTGAAATTGTTTTACAGTTATATTGATCATATATCCCTTCTTTAAGTTGAAGGATTTTTATAGTCTATTTTGTCTCTTTGTTTCAAGAGGTCATGCCTCTGGCACAGGGCAGAGGAAATGAAAGGTGAAATAAAAATGCTAGCACCAACTTAACATCACCACCATGTAACTGACTTCCAGGCTGTTGGAGTTTGTCTGTTAGTCCCAACATTTTTTCTTATTTAAAACTGAAATAAAAAATACTTTGAGGATATATACATTGACTGAACCTGTGATGCTTCACCTGAGCTTGTAAATCCACATATAACACAGCCTTCTTTGAATTTGGAGCATGTGGCGTTTGGTGTATTTCAGTGTGTGTTTCATAATTTGTTTATTCATACCAACAAACTTGAATTTGTGTTCACAGCAGTGAGGGCCTTAAATTAATAGAAATTAGACTTATAGCTGCATATAGATTTGACACTCGCAGCTTTTAGATTCATTCTCATATAAAACCTTATCTAACCCGCACAGTTTCTCACTGACATATATGAAAGCAAACCTTTGTGTACAACACTTTTACTGACGTAAAGTACAATACGAATAGTTACAATCATGGATCGAACTTTTGGAAACTGTTTGGGGAATAATAGCTTTGCCATATGGAGCTAATTTTTTTTTTCTAATGTTTGTCAAAAATGACAGGTTGAGTTTATGTGCTACCAAGCCTTCGTCAGTGTCAGGAGAATATATATATATATATATATATATATATATATATATATATATATATATATATAGGTTGATTCTTTACTCTACAGTGAATGAATGGATTTCTGACTCTTACATAGGAGCATGTTGTAGAACTTGTTACCTGGGAAACTAGACAGGTTGGACTGACTAAAACAGTATGAAATGAGCACAACTTCTTCACAACATGTAGGCAGAGGGAAGGCTTGTTACAGTGTCTCCTCCGGACATAATTCATCACATTTTTTGGCTGCAACACAAAAAGTCATGATTGTTTGATTTATTTTTTTCCGTCTAATTAGACCGCTATACATGAACCTTCAAACTGAATTCTCAATGAAAATACGGATGAAGAATGAAACTTCTATAACCATCTTGTTTCAGATAAAATACATTAGTTGCACCTTTAACATCTTTATCAACTCATATTTACCAATATCTGTTTGTGGTGCAGCATCCCCACCAGTCTTTTGGATCTTCAACTTTGGTTAGGAATTTACACTACATATTTTGGTCAGTTGCAGTGATCAATAAACATTTGTACCACCTAGATCAATTAATAATTATGTGGATAATATCTTTTAGTTTACCAATACATGTCAGCGCTGTTACTTTTCTTTTCTTTTTTCTTACCAGCTACTGTTTTGTGGAGAGGGCGAGGCTGATAGAAGACCAAACTTGATGTTCAGGAGAGAAAGAAAGAAAAATAGCTGGCTGTGCTGCTACCATCCCCCATCTCGTAGGCATGGCAGCAGTCTCACACACATGCGCCTGCACTTACACACACCAGCTCATGGACACACATACGCACAAATAGACGTGCATACAAAGCACACATACATAAACTCGCACACACACATACATGCACAGCCCATCTCTCTCTCTCTCTCTGCTACCTGATGTACAGCAGAGAATATTCTAGAAACCAAACACAATGAATGTTTTCGCTACTATTTTTCAAAACAGGCCATAATTCTAATTAAATCCTTGCATGTCCTGAACATAGAGCTGCTCAGTTCAGTCTTAAGGTTCAATAATAAAATAGCAAATGTAAAAAAAAAAAAAAAAGAGAGTTAAAGTTTGCAAGACAAGCTTCAGTGCTGGATGTAAGAAATGTTTTAGGAGTTGCTGTTTGATGGTGGAGAGCAGAGGGGATGATCTGTGGAGGTCTTGCTGCCCTCACTGCACCAACACACACACACACACACGCACACACACACACACACACACACTGCAGCTCAAGGTAGTTTGGCTTCAGGTATCCAAGGTCATTCCTCGGAAATTTTGTGATTTATTTTTTCAAAGATGTTTAAAGCACTTGAACATTAATTTATACCTATACAGTCATTTTTGTGGTATTGTTACAAAATGAAAGTGAGATTTGCTTCTTTTATTCCAGTTTTTTTTTAGCTGGTTGTCCTTTAAAAGAACCAAACTGTCTTTGAGGGGATTTACCATTAGAAGATGACCAGAGGTTGCCCTACAGTTTTTAGTTGTTTGGTATTTTGACTGACGGGGTCAAAAGCATTTGGTCATAATCTTATTTCTACTTGGTAATTTTTAAAATGATAATGACATTCATTTTAAATAATACGGACACACATAATTAACAGATTAATAGGCTACATGCATTAATTACAAACATTTCACCTGCTGTGGCCTCTGCATGGCGCTGAACTGCAATACTGCTTGAGCATAATGGAGGCTGAATGCACACTCTGCTGCCACACTGGAGACTGGAATTACAAGTGCCACTTCAAAGTGTCTAAAACAGTAAATATTTCTTCAATTAAAGGGATCAGAATCAGGAAATACTCTTTTGCATCTGTATCCGTCACCACTCATTTCCGGTGCACTTAGAGATGCGCTCCAATGATTCGCCTAGTCATCTCCCGGATAATATAATTATCTAATTACAATTTCCAAGTCTAAGATTATGCTCTGAGGCTCTCATGTGAATCTTTTTCTGATTGGTTCTGTCAAAATGACATTTACAAAAAACAAAACTGGTCAAATATGGAAACTAAGTTATGCAAAATACAGATTCAGGCACAATGAAGTAAATTAAATGAAGAAGATGTAAAAGTTTGTAATGAAAAGAATGGCAAGCACTATTATAAAAAAAACAGAAGTGGCTACATTTAGAAAACCACATGGCAGAAATAATTTATGTTTATTTTGTTATAAAATGACTTCAAATTCATGTGTACAGTCTAATATGAGAGGCATTTTAGCGATCATTATTTTAAACAGTTGTTAAGAACTTGGCAAACTAATCAAAAACACTTTTAAACAGAACAAATGCATCATTAAAGGTCTACAGTTTACTGACCAACTTCCTTTCACCCTTATATTTGATAAAGATCGTTTATGAGATTCATGTCACAGAGTGTGAGACTTAGTCAAGTCTGGATTCATTTGTTTTCATAACTTAAATGTGACTCTAATCAAGTGCAATTCAAGTCGACTTCTCATTCTGTCTGTGCCACACTTACTTTCATTTTAATAAACCAGACAAATTACATATTAAAAAAAATTACAGCTGCGAAAACATTTAGGGCACCCCATGACAGCAAATACGTCTTTCTAACATTCTTGGAAATAAGGATATTTAATGCCAACTTTAACTGTGCCAGAAAATTGTATTATTAATGCTTGGACATTTATAAAAGTTGTTTAATTCTCTTACTCAGCGCTTAGATAGCTGTTCTGATTCTAAGGTACAAACAAGAACCAATTGTATGTAAACATCTCATCTTGACTTATGACAACTCTTGTTATTATCTGGTGTTGACTTATGACAGATCATGTGAATGTTTTCTCAGCATTATACAAAGTGTCCCTTATTGTTATCTATATTCGTATTGTCCAGTGACACATCCATTGTTGCCTCATGACAGATCCTATGTTTACCTGTTCCATCTTGTTCTGTGATTGGTTTTGTGATTATCTTCTGATTCATAGAACAGAGTGTTAGTTATCTTACCATAACTGTATGATGTAATGCCGGGATCCCCACCTCCAGGCCTCTAGGGCCAGTATCCTGCAGGTTTTAGTTCTTTCCCTGGTTCAACACACCAGAATCAAATAATGGCTCGTTAGCAGGCCTCTGCAGAACTTTGCAATGCTGAAGAGGAAGTTAGAGAATATGAATCAGCTGTGTTGGAGCAGAGACACCTCTAAAACTGGTAGGACATCGGCCCTTGAGGACTGGACTTGAGGATCCCTGATGTAATGATTGGTCAGAAGCTGATTCAATAGGGTGTGGCTGATTACTATATATATATCCATGCATCTGTGCTGAAATCTCAGGGTTCTCACCAGGAGGCCCTCCGTGCATGTGAAATAAACTATGTACGAATATGGCTGACACTTTGTTTTATTCTCTCATCCGAGGCCTCTCAGACACCCAGATTTCTACCACATAACAGTTATTTTTTCAAGCAAAATGAGTAAACAATAAAAATGATAAAAGGTGTTTTAAAATTATCTGAGCGATCTTTGGGAAAGTCAAAGTCAGGGCATGGAAAAATCTCTGGCTTTCTGAGTGGGAAGTCTAACTTCATTGGGCATTCCAGTTGGTTTTTCACTCAGAAGTCAGAATTTCTGAGTTCTGACTACAAATGGAATGCACATTAAGCCGCCTTATCCGTTTAAAGTTGTTTTTTCATATGTTACATAGATGGGTTCTCTCACCCCTCTCTCAAACCATCTGTCTTCTCTGTCCAAAAAAGAACATTATTGTCTGGAAAGGAGTTCCCTTTGTACTTGAGATGGAAATACACTTTTAAGTCTTGACCTGTTGGGTTTGCCTTCCTGTGTTGTGACATCCTCTTATGTAGCCAGTGGCAGATTGTCTATCGGAAGCATTGAGACTTATTCTGTCAACCTGGCAGCTGAATCTTGAACATTGTCAAATAAGATGCGAAGAACTCATGGGACATGTTCCCTGCACTTTCTGTGTAGATGCCCTCTTTCCCCGGCTTTTTTTCAGCCGCCCTGTCTTCTAGTTCAACGGAATATTAGGGCGACTGTAGACATAAAATATATATTTTGGAGTAAATTTCCGCCCTAAAAACTCAGAAATTTTCTCTTTTACAAAAATTGGACAATTTGCGACTTTTGGGGCAAAAATGTACATAAAAAATATATTATATAAAATATATATTCTTTTGTCTGCAGTGGTCCTAATACTAAGCTGTAGGAAAGAGAATATAAGTGACTAAGGAAAAATATACATTAATGGCACAAAAGGGACTTTGAGCCAAATTTTTTGAAGTAAATTTTACTGCTACTCATCCTTATTCTATTTTCAAATTTTGCTTTCCACTTTTCCATATCTTTATTGCCAGAATGGAAAAGTCAGTGCCAGGGAGGAGACTTACGACCAGTGGCCAGCAGCAGGGAAGATAACATGGAATCTTTGCATATAAATAAAAATAGAACTTGCTGAGAGAAAGAGATCTATTGGTGGGGGAAACCAGACAGGAATTAAAACAGGGTTATAACAGGGTTATAACTTATATTTTAGAATTGCTCTCATTCCCATGCCGAAATATTGTTTTGTCCGTATTTTAGTATGTAACCCGAATTGCTGTTACTAAGTGTGTTAAATGTGCAGATTGCACATGTATCAGTGTTGTATTATATGAGATGGAATTTCAGTTAAGCAAATTGAGTGCAGGTTAATGTAGCCGAACAGAAATATTTATCATCAGTAGGCCCCCAACCTAACTGACTCTTAGCATTTTACGTTAACTGGGTGGTGGTGATCTGAGATGGTATTACATTGCCTGAATTATTGTGTGTAGCTGTTATTTTGTTTCCCCAATGTACAGGTCTGAAGATTTCTCACAACACTGCAATGCACCCTGCCACTGAACTTTTGTTTGGATGTTTTGTCTGTGGTGTGAACTAGTTATTTGTCTAAGACTGTTTTCAGATTTAAAATGCACAGAAATATTGTCTTCTTATAGTTTCTTAAACAGTCCAGCTACATAAGGGAGGAGGTTGTTCTTCTCCTCCTCTTCTCCTCTCCTACACTGGCCTGAGTTGATTTTTTACTGGAATTCCTAGTTGCTTTAACAAACACCCAGTTGGGGTATCCAGCTTGGAGTGTATTCTTGATTTGTTTGAGTTCTTGTTTCTTTCCTTCCCTCTGTGTGGGGACCGTGTCTGCTGTAAAACTTACAACTCTACAGAAGATCTGCATGAAGGAATGGGCCATGTGAATGAACCACGAGTAGCAACTGTCTTCTTCCTGTTTGAAGCTGAGCTGCTGTGAATGCGCAACCAGCATCGACTTGTGTCCCTAGCACAGCATGGGAATGGTCAGGGTCAAACAACACTCACAAAGTGACAAGTTCGATGCATATACACAAGAGGTACATTTTTAAGCTAAATCTTGCAACGCTGGTAGGCTTTCTCTGCTGGATGTTTTAAACACTAGCAGACGGTGGTTGGCTAGGGAGCGTCGACGTCGGGCAACATCACTATGGTGAGATGTTCTGATTGGTTTCTCTGCTGCTTCAACAGCGTTAGGAGCGTCTAAAGTTCAGCTAGCTAAACTTCTGTGTTGCTGCCGTTTGGCTCTTTGAAGCTTGAAACGCAGGAAAAGCTTGAAAAGTTGACAGAACCAATGCACATACAGCGGCGCAGAGACTGCGACACTCCTCTGATGGCCTTAACCATAGACTTAACATGTAATCTTGCAGCTGCTGACACTGCCGTTTGGGGCGGTGTGAACGCACCATAAGGGTTTTTGTCAATGTCAAGTAACCTCGCCTTGATGCCTTGGTCCGGCTCCAGCGGCCTAGGAGATACGTCATCAGGGAACGCCAAGGCGTATTCAAATATTCAAGTGCTACCGAGGCGTCTGTCCTCCGTTTGTTTGCCATTTAGCTAACTGACGAAGGATACATGGGAGTTGCCTTGCCTTCCCTTGGTAAAAAAATTCCCAGAATACAGCATGGTAAGAGCTGGCAGCAGCTACTTCGAGGGCAAATTTCCAATTTAAGTCAACTAATTGTAGCTATCGGGCTTATACCGTATTTTCGGATTATAAGTCGCTCCGGAGTATGAGTCGCGCCAGCCGAAAATGTATAATAAAGAAGGGAAAAAACATATATAAGTCGCACTGGAGTATAAGTCGCATTTCTTGGGGAAATTTATTTGATAAAATCCATCCCAGCTGGGTGAAAAACCACTCACTCAAACCGACCGCGGCTCCTCCTGCAGCTGACTGGATGCCTAGACAAATAGGAGCCGCAGCACTTGAGCAAGCTGGTTGAATTATTCACGCACAGCTGTCAGCTGGGCTCTCTGCCGCTACCGATCGAAGCACGAGGTCCTCCGCTGACTTTTTAAAGAGAGAAGCTGTTCCTTCGTTCTAAGACTGTGCTGGACACTTTTTGAACTCCCCTCCTTTCAATCCCTGAATTTGATTGACGATCGAACTCTGCTTTCCTTCGGGTTTTTTTAATGTGTTAATAATTTCACACATAAGTCGCTCCTGAGTATAAGTCGCACCCCCGGCCAAACTATGAAAAAAAATGCGACTTATAATCCGAAAAATAGGGTATCTAAAACTTTTTTTGTTTTTTTTATTAGCTCCACAGCAGTTATATATCTTTGGTCATTTGCTTAATTATCATAGCTTCGGGGGCTAGCAGGTACTAACTCGCTTACACATTTGATTTATCCAAGATATACACAGTTAAAAAAGTAAAACACTCGTTATACATTTCCAGTTCCATGGCTGAAGGAACGTTACTATGCTACTACTGTCCATCCATCCATCCATCCATCCATCTTCCTCCGCTTATCCGGGGTCGGGTCGCGGGGGCAGTAGCCTAAGCAAGGAGACCCAGACTTGCCTCTCCCCGGCCACTTGGGCCAGCTCCTCGGGAGGAATCCCGAGGCGTTCCCAGGCCAGCTGGGAGACATAATCTCTCCAACGGGTCCTGGGTCTTCCCCTGGGTCTCCTCCCGGTGGGACATGCCCGGAACACCTCACCAGGGAGGCGTCCAGGAGGCATCCTGACTAGATGCCCGAGCCACCTCAACTGGCTCCTCTCGATGTGGAGGAGCAGCGGCTCTACTCTGAGCTCCCTCCGGATGACCGAGCTTCTCACCCTATCTCTAAGGGAGAGCCCAGCCACCCTACGGAGGAAACTCATTTCAGCCGCCTGTATCCGCGATCTCGTTCTTTCGGTCACCACCCAGCGTTCGTGACCATAGATGAGGGTAGGAACGTAGATCGACCGGTAAATCGAGAGCTTCGCCTTTCGACTCAGCTCTCTCTTCACCACGACAGACCGGTACAGCGCCCGCATGACTGCAGACGCCCTACCAATCCGTCCATCGATCTCCCGCTCCATTTTTCCCTCATTCGTGAACAAGACCCCCAGATACCTAAACTCCTCCACTTGAGGAAGGACCTCATCCCCAACCCGAAGAGAGCACCCTACCCTTTTCCGACTCAAGACCATGGTCTCGGATTTGGAGGTGCTGATCCTCATCCCAGCCGCTTCACACTCGGCTGCGAACCGCTCCAACGAGAGCTGTAGATCACGTTCAGACGAAGCCAACAAGACCACATCATCTGCGAAAAGCAGAGACCCGATCCTGAGGTCACCAAAACGGATCCCCTCAACACCTTGGCTGCACCTAGAAATCCTGTCCATAAACGTTATGAACAGGATCGGTGATAAAGGGCAACCTTGGCGGAGTCCAACTCTCACTGGAAACGAGTCCGACTTACTGCCGGCAATGCGAACCAGACTCTGACACCGGTCATATAGGGACCTAACAGCCCGTATCAGAGGGCCTGGTACCCCATACTCCCGGAGTACCCCCCACAGGACACCCCGAGGGACACGGTCGAACGCCTTCTCCAAGTCCACAAAGCACATGTAGACTGGTTGGGCGAACTCCCACGCACCCTCCAGGACCCTGCCGAGGGTGTAGAGCTGGTCCAGTGTTCCACGGCCAGGACGAAAACCGCATTGTTCCTCCTGGATCCGAGGTTCGACTATCCGTCGTACCCTCCTCTCCAGAACCCCTGAATAGACCTTACCAGGGAGGCTCAGAAGTGTGATCCCCCTGTAGTTGGAACACACTCTGTGGTCCCCCTTTTTAAAGAGGGGGACCACCACCCCGGTCTGCCAATCCAAGGGAACTGCCCCCGATGTCCACGCAATATTGCAGAGCCGCGTCAACCAACACAGCCCTACAACATCCAGAGCCTTGAGGAACTCCGGCCGAATCTCATCCACCCCCGGAGCCTTACCACCGAGGAGCTTTTTAACAACCTCGGCGACTTCAGCCCCAGAGATTGGAGAGTCCGTCCCAGAGTCCCCAGACTCTGCTTCCAAACAGGAAGGCGTGTCGGTGGGATTGAGGAGGTCTTCGAAGTATTCCATCCACCGACCCAAAACGTCCCGCGTTGAGGTCAGCAGCACACCGCCCCCACTGTAAACAGTGTTGGCGGCAGACCGCTTCCCCCCCCTGAGACGCCGGATGGTGGACCAGAATCGCTTCGAAGCCATACGGAAGTCGTTCTCCATGGTCTCTCCAAACTCCTCCCACGCCCGAGTTTTTGCCTCAGCGACCATCCGAGCCGCACTCCGCTTGGCCTGCCGGTACCTATCAGCTGCTTCCGGAGTCCCACAGGCCAAGAAGGCCCGATAGGACTCCTTCTTCAGCTTGACAGCATCCCTCACCGCCGGTGTCCACCAGCGGGTTCGAGGGTTGCCGCCACGACAGGCACCAACTACCTTGCGGCCACAACTACGGTCAGCCGCTTCGACAATGGAGGCACGGAACATGGCCCATTCGGACTCAATGTCCCCCGCCTCCCCCGGGACGTGTTTGAAGTCCTGTCGGAGGTGAGAGTTGAAACCCCTTCTGACAGGAGACTCCGCCAGACGTTCCCAGCAGACCCTCACAACACGTTTGGGCCTACCAGGTCTGTCCGGCGTCTTCCCCCACCACCGGAGCCTACTCACCACCAGGTAGTGGTCGGTGGATAGCTCCGCCCCTCTCTTCACCCGAGTGTCCAAAACATGCGGCCGCAGGTCAGATGAAACGACAACCAGGTCGATCATCGAGCCGCGGCCTAGGGTGTCCTGGTGCCAAGTGCACACATGAACACCCTTATGCTTGAACATGGTGTTCGTTATGGACAATCCATGACGAGCACAGAAGTCCAACAACAAAACACCGCTCGGGTTCAGATCGGGGGGGCCATACCGCCCAACCACGCCTCTCCAGGTCTCACTGTCATTGCCAACGTGAGCGTTGAAGTCTCCCAGGAGAATGAGGGAGTCTCCAGAAGGAGCACTCTCCAGCACCCCCTCCAAGGACTCCAAGAAGGGTGGGTAGTCTGATCTACTGTTCGGTGCATAAGCACAAACAATAGTCAGCACCCGTCCCCCCACCCGTAGGCGGAGGGAGGCTACCCTCTCACTCACCGGGGTAAACCCCAACGTACAGGCGCCGAGATGGGGGGCAACAAGTATGCCCACCCCAGCTCGGCGCCTCTCACCGGGAGCAACTCCAGAGTGGAAGAGAGTCCAACCCCTCTCGAGGAGACGGGTTCCAGAGCCAGAGCCATGCGTCGAGGCAAGGCCGACGATGTCCAGTCGGAACCTCTCAGCCTCGCACACCAGCTCCGGCTCCTTCCCCACCAGAGAGGTGACGTTCCACGTCCCAAGAGCCAGCTTCTGCAGCCGAGGATCGGACCGCCAAGGTCCCCGCCTTCGGCCACCGCCCGTCTTGCACGGCACCCGACCCCTATGGCCCCTCCCACAGGTGGTGAGCTCATGGGAAGGGGGGCCCATGTTTCCTCTTCGGGCTAAGCCCGGCCGGGCCCCATGGAAAAAGGCCCGGCCACCAGGCGCTCGCCAACGTGCCCCACCTCCAGGCCTGGCTCCAGAGTGGGGCCCCGGTGACCCGCGTCCGGGCGAGGGAACACTAGATCCATATATTTTATTCATCATAGGGGTCGTCGGGCTGCGCTTTGTCTGATCCCTCACCTAGGACCAGTTTGCCATGGGTGACCCTACCAGGGGCATAAAGCCCCAGACAACATAGCTCCCAGGATCATTGGGACACTCAAACCCCTCCACCGCGATAAGGTGGCAGCCAGGGAGGGGATGCTACTACTGTACAATAGCGTAAACAGAGCATGTAAGCAGGCAGCCGCATTCACATGAGGTAAGTCTGTTCCATGTAACCGTTTTCTTTGACCAAGGAAGGACAGTGTCCTCGTAAGCAAGGCATCTTGCCTACCGAGGCATTGCCTTGGTAGTCAAGGCACATTGACATTGAGTAGCACATCAAATATGCCACACACTAGTACTGTGTTGAATTTTTTTTAAATAAAATCAATTTTGAATTTATTTTTATAAAAATGTCTTAAAATCAATTTGGTCATGAAAGAACTGCTTTATTTGCTTAACACTGTTTACCCTTTTAACAAGAAGAACAGGAAGGCTACGTCCAGACAGGAATTTTAAGGCTTAGCTCCCTATCCAATGTTGCATCACTGAATCACGGTCATATAATTAATGCGACAGCTCAAAAAAAATAAATGTTTTTAATAGCACTGACCCATATTAATATTGGATTGGAACCGAAAGGAATGGATCATGATAATTGATTCTAACTCTTGAGAAATCGAATCAAATCAGTTCTTGAAATTTGAATCAATACCCAGCTCTATCACATAAAATTGTTAAATATTTCAGACAGACCATAGAATGTCAGCACATGTTGTACATGTATAATCAAACCTGTAGATAAAAAGAAATGAACATGCAACAGCTGCCTGCTTCATCACTGTGTGTGACAAAGGTGTGGCACAACACAGCACTGCAACACACTACAGGCACGGTTTAAATTCATCATTATATAAATTTAGTGATTTTGACCATTAAATTTAAAATGTAAAGGTCAGATAAGGTAAAACATTAATTTTCTAAAGTCATTTTTAGTGCTGATTTTACTTTTCATCATGCGATTGACTCATGATAGCCACCAAATAGCCACTTGAGAATTAAGAAACAGAAAGTCATGGCGAGAATCAAAGGCTACGTTCACACTGTTCATCAAAAAGTGCATCAAATCTGACTTTTTCTATCACATGTGAGTCATCTAGAGTCCATCACTGACACAAGACAGGCATCACGAATCAATGCAGGACAACAAACATGGTGGACACTGGAGACGGGGCCACTAATTGTCAAAAAGAGAGGACTTGATTAGGGAAAATGTTGACAGTTCCGAATGTGCAGGAATTGACAGAATTGCTGAAAAATGACTAGCATGCATCTGTAACTGGCATTTTTACGTACGTAAATAGAGTACTTTGTGCACTTGACACTTGTACTGCTCATGCGGGCCGCATTCAAAAAGACCAGGTCCTGGTCGAATAGATGCTGAGTGTTGGTTTTAAATAAATTGTCCTGTACAAACAAGTAAGAAACATATCAGGGCAGAAAGTGAGGAGTTTCACTAGGCTGATGACAGAGAATGGTAGACATAATGCTGGCTATTCGACGGTCAGCCTCCAATCTTTTTCCTCAGCTGGAAAATACATTATTGTTGACATTGTTTTGTTTTTTATTGTATTTTTATATTCTTTTTATAGTTTACTGAGAAAAACTAGCTCTATTTTGTTTTTGAAATGCAGAAAAATCTCAATAAAAAGTTTTTTTATTTTATTTTTTGAAAATGTAGACTTTGATATATCAACTTTCCTTGGGTAGTTAAAAAAAGCATGTATATGTGCAACACTTCTTTAAAACCAAGTTAGGAAGGGCAGTAACAGCTTATGTAAGCTCAGTTAGATGTTCACAGTAACCTTAGAAATATGTCCCAAGGTTTTCATTAATAGGACAGTTTACAGGCTGGTTTTGAAGGCAGACAGAGATCTGATGAGCCTAAGCTACTTCTACAGAGGCTTCAATAAAAAGTGAGCTCAAATGAAGAATGCTTGATCTCCATTTGTCACCACCTGGGAACAGTTAGCTGAGATCCCAGCGGTCAGGAGGGTAGATTTCACATCAATGAGTCTGTGAAATATTTAGGGGCCAAGTTATTTAAGGTTTTAAAGGTGAGAAGGAAGAATTTTAAATCAATACAGAATCTAACAGAAAGCCATAGAAGCCGGGGGAGAACTGTTTGGATGCTGTTGAGTCCCTGCAATGAATCACGCTGCAGCGTTTTGACCCAACTGCAGCCAACAAGGAGAGTCTTGACATTACTAAAGTATTGCAGCTTGCTTTATGTCAGCAGTTTACATCTACATCCACTAAACATCAGATCCGACTTGATAATATGGGGAACAAATATCATTGCCAAACTCTTGGTATCATCAAAAATGTATATTAACAACTGCTTTTTTTAATTCAGGAAGTTTAAACTATGGTTCATTTAGTTGAAAAAATTTTATAAATAACCTACAAACTCAACTCTTACTTACTAGAATATACTGAAAGGTGTTTCTATATCTATTTTTGGAGGGCCTAAATACCTGCACATTTTTATAATGCTTCATTGTTTAAACTTTTCTCACAGAAGCTGAAGATGAGCAGACCAGAAAAAGACTTGGCCACTATATACTGGGTTAACCCCTTATCATGAGGAGTCCTGTGCTAAATCACGTTTAATATGACCTCTCCAAATCAAAATTTTTGCTGTTATTGAACCCTGTAGGATAAAAACTCCTTTGGGATCTTTGTAAATGTTACACCCTCTAGTTTCACCCATAGCAGTTAGAATGATTGTAGGTATGACTGAAAACAAGTTAGTAACTTTAGAACTCATAGAAATAAATTAATTTATGTGTCCTTGCCTACATTTTCTTTGTGAAATGAAGGTCTCCATAGCAACAGTAGGTAGTCGGAGACTGAAACACACTATGTGCCAACAAAATAACTTGTTGACCACTCCCAATTCAACTTTGGAAAGAATATCTATAAAAGTATTATTTTTGTTACTCCAGTATTTATGCAGTTGTGTCCAGGTGGTCATTTCATTAATTTGATAAGTACTGTATATTGTCAGATTACAGGCATATGCCAGTAATTTTGTTGAAAAGTAGTTATGTCCCATGTCTGCATGGTAAGGGCCACGGTTTTAACTTTTGGACTTTTTATTTTAGATAGCCATTAAGTTTTTTTTGCCTTTTTTCCCAAAAAAAGAAATGACTGAGTTACTTCATGGACGTGACTAAGTTGCTGGTGGTTTTTAGCTTTACTTCTGCATGAGAATTTCTGACTGTTTCACCAAACCCAGTTTGCTGGGACTTCAGTCTACAGCAAGTATAGTCAAGGCTCAAAGGATTAGGTTACACTTCCAAACATCCTTTAAAAATGACAACTTGAAGTAGTTAAGAAGAAGGCTTTGTTATTACCTGTGGGCATTTTTACAACTGAAAGTCTGTGAAATTAAACTAATTAGTATTTTCAGGGTACCAAAAATGTTGCCTTTTAATTTTTCACATTCATTTGAAAAAAATGAAAGTATTTTTAAAAAACTGGCAAATATTAAAACTTCAACAAACTGTGTTTTTGTTTTTATAATTTGACTTTACAGAGCTATTTACAGAGCTAAGAGCTATTAATGTTTACTTTACAATTAAATAAATTCATTAAAATATAGATTTGAAAAAAAAAATGTCAAGGCTATTAAAATAAGTTTTAAAATCAAAACAAGCACAACCTCATCAATCATATAGTGACTGCATTTGTGGATTATGAGATCAATGCTAAAAAGTCTTGTTTTGAATAATTGGCCCATGCATCAATCTGAAAATATCCTCTATTTTGGGTCTCACAAAACAACTAACAACATTTACTTAAATTCTAATTTTTATGCTTAAAAAAAAATATCATGTCAAGGTTAGGAACATAGGCTGTGACGCACAATAGGTACAGGTCTAACAATACATAAAACATACACATTTTAGTACGTACTTCGTTTTTAATGTTCTGATTTTATACAATTTGAAGATGCTTCAATCAAGAGATCAATAGCTATCCACAGGACATTCTGACTGGATATGTTGGACTGGATTTGTTATATTCATTTGTTATATTTATTTGTTATTTAACAAGATAAACGTCTACAACAACTGGTGATAGATGGATAATAAAATAAAACAAAAAGTCTTGAAAATGGTCACTTTTGTTGGGTAGAAATGTTTCACTGTTCAGAACTTCATCATTAAAAAATAGCATAAATAATTTGGGACATGTTTTTATAATTAAATGATTCAGTGTACCAGATGTACTTGAATGCGCTCTTAAGTTGAAGCTAGGGGAAATTCCTTCTGGTCAGAGGGACTAGGCCCAACAGTACCAGTGTGTTCTCACATCTCATATGCTTTGCAGCATTTTAGACTGAAAACAGCTGGATTTGAACGTTAGCTGATTTTTCTCCATTACCTAAGATGTTCACATTGAATAGAAGATTCAGTGACAGTGGGGAGTCCTGTGTGCTTTGCAGTCACTTTTTAAAGTTACGCTGCAGAATGTTGGATTACAAACAGCTGCTTTTGTTTGGTGCATGTGAGTACCGAACAAACAGGTCTACATTTTTAGGATAAATTAATGTCCTGTTCCACCCCTAGTAATAAGAGATAATCTTGCAATTCCCTATTTTTCTGTCAGTTTCATAACTATTTTCTGTCAGTTTTATAACTATTACAAAAATTTTGATTAGCGTATCTCTCCTTCTATTCTCATTAAAACAATGAAGAGATATCCTCTTTTTCACAGCAATTTCAGTTTGAAAGGGAATACTGTAATAAAACAAATTCATGTGCCAAAACCCGGAATAAAAGAAGATCAAGTGTTTATTGTAATGGTCAATCTTTTACCAATTATTTGTTTTAAAAACTTCCCTATCATTTTTGACACACAAAGCCCCTATAGGAGAAAAAAACTAAGGTTAAATATATTAGATACCTGCTGATTCTTAGTGTTCAGGCAATCCTCAGCACCTTTTGCAAGAACTGCGGTCATCCACTGAGGTTTACCTTCATTATCCTGCAGACTTTCTAACGATCAACACACAGACAGCACAGTTCACTGCTTAATTTACCCCTGGTGTTTACCTTCTTCAGGCTCAGCCACCATCTCTGTATCATCTACTGTCTCCCACAATGCCTTTTTTTCTTCCAGGCTTTGTGTAATCGCCATCATCCCAAAGACGATCAATAGTGCTTCAGAATTACAGCTCTGTGCTGGGTGCTATTTCCAGGTGTTGAGCTGGTTTGCTAGGCATGAGACTTAACAGGAGCCGGGGGTGACATGGGGGATGGATATCTGTTGGAATTAAAGCTTCTGCTTTGAACGGGTCAATAAATACATTTATGTTGTGTTAAAAGGGGCTCCACCTTTTCCCATTTCTAAACTTTTCCTGAGAATCTTCCAGAAACTTAGTTTCTCGTCAAAAGAGCGAGTGAGAAGAAGTGATGGGAGGTGGCGCTGGTGAGGGACTGAGGAGGATGTATATATTTTTATCAATGAGGTTTAAAGATCGGGTAAAGTCATGCTAAACTGAGAGGAAACAGACCTCCTACCAAATATTAATAACAGAAAGATGCAAATATGCTCAACAATGTACTTATTATTCTGTATATGCTCAAAAACCAACGGTGCTCAGAAAACAGGGGAGAGTAGAGGACTGCTTCCCTCTGTTCACAAAAGCTTTAAAAAGAAAAGGAAGAAGCAGGGAGGAGAGGATGAGCATTGGAGACAGATAGATAGAGAGGAAAGAAAACAACGACAGAGGCTGAGTTAGATAGAGAGGAAAAAATCCTGGGCCTTGTTTCTTCCATTTTTTTCCCTTCCAAGCAATGGCATCCTGTGTTCTTGGATGTTTCGTTGCCATGGCAACTGTAACTTGGTGACCTCGTTATTTCTGCCTAATCCCGCTCTGAAATTATGGTTGCTCCACCCTTTTGCCTGGCTGCCCTGATAACATAATCATTGCAAATGAGGCAGGGAGACGGAGAAGAAGAAGAGAAAAAAATATACATATTCGTCATAAAAGGATTTTATTTCTCTGAGATCACCTTAAACTGAACATAGAGCTATAAAACTAGAGCTGTCCCCTAACAGCTCATGATAAAGACTGAGTAACTAAAATATACGCTTAGCAAAACATTTAAGAGAAAATCTGATTAACTGTATTGATTTCAAATTAAATATGAGTCAATCTTGCAAAAACTGATTCAACTGAGCAGAAACCATCAAAGTTTGGATCCTGTATATGACACACATGTCATGTACCCCAAACATGGACCGGTCAGCACTAAAGAGCCTGAATGATTGATTTTGATGTTTGATTAGATCTATTATTGGACAGGGCAGAAGATGCACTCTGAAAAATTGATGCCTTTTATTTCCTTTTGAGATAAACACACAACCTACTAAACCCTCAAGTCATGCCTTACTCAATAATTTAGAGAATTTGCATATTATTATTAGTGTATCTCATTACCGCAGCCCAGGACACACTTATATATTCCAAAATTGTATTAGCTGGATATTTTGTTGCATAAATTAACATGGATAATGTAGAATGAGGACTGCTCTAAAAGAAAGGGCTCATTTAAAAAACATAAAGAGGGGAAATGGCTGCGCTCAAAACGACAAGAGTGTAAAAGAGCTGAAGTTTAATGTGTAAGGCCAATATATATATACAGTTTTTCTTACATATTACCCATTGCAAAGTATACAATGTAATAATAATTATGCTAAAACCAGTTTTCTATTTTAAGGAAGACTTTTTCTATGTTTTCAAAGATTTTGAAAAAACAGATTATTGCAGTTAATATTTGTGACAAACTTTTCATTTTGAATTAGAATCACATTTTCATTGGAATCAAATCTGCGATATTTCAACGTTTTCTTTACATTTGGAGTTCGGTTTTTAATCGTGAGTTCTTAAATGGATCATAAAAATGAACGTGCTGTTACTCTTGCTGAATGAGTATTATGTTTTTGATGTCATTTTGACTGACGGGGTCAAACAATATCTGGTCATTATCAGTTTTTATCTATCAGTTTGAAAAATAACATATTCAATACGGTTTATTTTTCATTACATTTAAATAAGATTAAATTTCAAAAAGCTGAACAAAGAATGACATAATAATGAATCGATTGCACTTGAAACAGTGGCCTGAACAAATTCTCATAAATTTCTCCTGCCTCACTTGCAACTGATATGCTCCCTCATTTGTATGTTATTAAATAGTTGGATTACTGCAGAAGTTATTGTCATGAAGTTTTGGACTTTTGCCTCTGACAGATGACTTCTCATGGGGGTTTAGATGTTGTTCTGGAAACTTAACCCGAATTCTACTGTGGAGACTGGAATTAAATGCCATTTAGTCAAAGTTTTACAATAAGGAGACAGTTCTTTAACTAAATTAATCAGAAGTCAGAAAGACTCTCAGAACAAGGGGTTTCCTGATCTACAAGCTATTGCTTCAGCATGAAAGAAAACATCATGCAGTACCATCAGGAAGGCGTTTGATTGGCTCCAAATTTATTATTCAGCAGGAGGATTCCAAATATACAGCCATAGTCATTGAAAACTACCATGAGCATGAAGAGCAAGAAATCTTGGAAGTGAAGGTATAGCCACCACAGAGCCCTAACCTCAACGTCATCGTGTGCCTGGGATTAAAGAAGACACAGGAGGATTTGAGGAAGACTACATCCACAGAAGTTCTGTGGATAGTTTGCCAAGTTCCTTTAAAAACTTTGTGCAAGTGTACCTACAAGAATTGATGCTGTTTTGAAGGCAACAGGTGGTGACAACAAATAGTGATTTGATTTAGAGTTCTCTTTTGTTTATTCACTGCATTTTGTTGATTGATAAAAATAAATGATCAACACTTTAACTCCGCAAAAAGTATTTGGCAGCCACCTATGCCCCATTTCCACTAGGGCCAGTACGGTACAGTATGGAACGGGTCAGTACGGTCTGGAATGGGTAGGTTGTGTTTCCATTGCCATCTCAAAAGAACTGTAGTGGGCGAGGACGTGGGCGGGCTTAGATTAACAAAAGATCCAGCAAAAAGCATCTCTCTTCTGTTGTTGAAGATTTTATATTTGGAAAACAGAGATTTTATTAACCAATGTACTACATAGACTTCTATAGCTCAGAGTGATGTCCATCTAACCATCTTGTTTTACAAGGATACTTTGCAGCTTGTTTTTAGTCGGATATTAAATTCAAGTCAGCTCCAGGACAGGATGATAGCTATAAAAGCAGGTTTTTGAAAATATTTTTTTTATCACTTAAAATTTCTTCTTACAAAAAAATCAGGTAGGAAAAAACTGATGAAAAGCTGAAATCAGATTTAGTATTAAAAAAATTTGAGATTTAATTTTTTAAACTATATCGCCCAGCCCTACCTCCTAGTGTTTCTGTAAATATTCATCCTCTATTCTGAACCTTTAATCCTGTAAAATAAGAGGGGTTTGGCCTTGTTTAATAATGTTAGCCAGGGGAATCATATTACAACACAAAAATAAATAGAAAAAATAGTGCATTGAAAATTCTCAAAGTAAAAGTACTTTTCTGCCATTAAAATTGTGTTTTTTGTTTCATTTATTGAAATACAAAACCTTAAACAAACCTAAAACAATAATATATATATATATATATATTATATATATATATATATATATATATATATATATATATATATATATATATATATGTATATATATATATATAAATAATATTTTTAAAAACAAATCTAGAAAAAGTATTTTCTGAAACCAGATAGAATATCTGTGAACATGAACGTACTGTGAAAAAGATTTAACAAGTGGCAGGACACAAACCCACGCCTACCAAACAGAAGTCACTAACACTAACGACTCAACCAACATGATAACATGGTGAAATGCATGGATTCAATAGTATATACACAGACAAGATCCCCACGTTGTTAAAGACTTATATAATTCGTGACTCATACTGATTTCTTTTTAATTTTAGGCTGCTTACAGTTAACTGCCGTGTTCTGCTTATTTGAAACTTTAAACTATAGCTTACTCTGAGACAAACAAACAACTCCAGACCAAACAGCGGCGACAACTGCTGCGTAGGAGTGAGAGGGATATCATATTGCTGGAGCAATCAGTCCATAGGTGGCCGTTTTGGGTCGCTTCGGCACGCTTGGAACCAAGGCAGAGGTAGTCCGAAAAAAGGGGTTGGTTGTGGTCGGTTCGGAACGGACACAGGTAATGGAAACATTCCAAAGTGTCCCATTCCATACTGTACTGGCACTTGTGAAAATGGGGCACTACTGTGCAAGCTGTCCTAATAAGAACAGTGAGAAAGGTCTGTTATTTTGGCCATAGGTACACTTCAACTATGAGAGAGAGGATATATTATATTGTTAGATTGTCTAATATATAATGCTACTGTAAAGTTATCCAGAGCTCTATTGATGGCAAGCTTGTATAGTTTTCATCATGTTTGTTAACTAAACTTCTTCACTATTCTTTCTGAGAATTCAGAATTTATACAGAGATTAAATCACTCTCAGGTGAACTCTGTTTATTAATTAGCTATATTCTGAAGGGGTAATATTTGGGGAAACACAAATATTACCCCTGGTACCCCTTTTCCAACCCGAATGTTTAGTCATGTAAACGTGTATTCCCATCAAAAGGAACATTGATTTGTGTCCTGTGCATGGTCAATTCACAAGGAATCTTGGTCTTCAGAGTAGAGAAACTTCTTGTTTGTGGCATAGAAATTCCATGAATACAGGAGTAACTCTCTCCGCTCTCTCTCATTCTCTCTGCTCACCCATGTAAACGTGTTATTCCAAATGTTTCAGAAAAACCTGAATTACCTTAACCTGACCATAACCTGGATATTGGCTGCAGGTAAACATAGTCACTGTTGCATGCTTTTATCATCAGCAGAATAATTAATGTAATGCACTGTCTTCTGGTCTTCACAAAAAGAGCATATCTAGTTTGCAGCACGTGTCCTGATAAAGATCAGGAGGCGGGAGCACATTACACTGTCTTAGGCCGTTTTCACATGTGTGGCCGTACCAGAAAACGGCCAGAGAAAATGCTAATTTTTTCTGTTCACATGGCACGGATCTCTGACCGTATTGCGATCCAGTCTTTTACTACAAATAAACAGCAGGTGGCGGTATACAAATAAGTCTTAGTTCTCCAACAAACAAGGGAGTGAGAAGTACCGACGTCATAAAACGAGCGACAGCCTAGAATGTAAACAAACTGGTCTACTGGTCAGCTGCTACCTGAAGCCATCTACAGGGTGAGTGTTGTAGTAAACCCGCCGTTTTGTAACCTGCTGTGTTGCTGTGGGATGCTTGAATCGTGTTGTTTTGGTATTTGTATGGTCGCGAGGTGATTCTGTAATTTCGGCCGGCGGTGTCGTCATTTCCGCATGGAGCGCGTCTATTGTCTTGAGTACGGCCAGAGTACGGGTTGTGTTCACATGGTACGTGGCCGCTCGTACCTGGACTCGGATACTACCTCCAAGGCAGGTCTCTCTGGCCGTATTCTGGCACGGTACAGTCTGTGTTCACATGGTACGAAATAAGTGGATTTTGACCAAATACCGTACCCGAGTACGGACTCCCGTACCATGTGAAAGCGCCCTTAAATTCACTGAATTGGTTCTTTTAATGGCTTTTAAGTGTCTCAATGGTCTTGGGCCTTCTTATTTTTCAGAACTGCTTTTACAATATGAACCCTTGTGGTCTCTGCGTTCCTCTGACTTCCCCCTGGGTCAGTGCCTTGGCTGCTGCTGTTGATCGGCTGCTGCTGATTCAGACAGCTTCTTTGATGGTGTTTCCTTAGCCTGGTTTATCTGTACTCGGCCCAATGTCCTTTCACGTTTTATTTTGTATGTGCTTTATAAATAAAGTTTAATTTGATTTGATAAAGAGGACTAGATAAATGTGTATGCAAAAATGTTCTAGTTTTTGAATGTAAAAAAATTTAATCACATATTTCTTAATCATGGACTATTTTGTTTTAGCCTATTGCATCCACCCATTGCAATTGAAGAGAAATCTCTTGAATTTGAGGTGAAATAGTCTGTTTACCCTGTTGGTAATCATGTGAAAATGTCGAGGTCCATCTCTGCAGATGCATTTTTTTTATCTTTTCAACAGTGTCTCACATTATGCATCACCTTTCAAAATCTTTACTCATTTGTTGTTGATGATCTCTAAGTAATTTTCTGAGAGTATGTAACTGCATTCTTAAAATGCAGAAACTAAGCTTTTTTGAATAAAAAAAAACTCACATTGGAGAGTTAAGATATTTCTGACCCCACCAGCAACCTCTATTTTCTCTGAACTAAAAACCCAGGAAGTAAATGAAAACCAGATGTGTTGCAGAATTGGAAGCCACTGAGACTATGCTTGCGCAAATACTGTAGGCTTATAAGAAAATCCAAGACTCTGATCAGTTTGGACTGGTTGCTTTACATGAGGCAGCATCCTGGAAAGTCAGGAGCAGAAAACGGCCAGGAAGAGAGAAATCAAGGCATATGGACAGATGTGTGTACAGTAGGCGAAGAAGTCTGTGGATAATCCATCCTGAGAGAGATGACTGGCTGTGTCCCAAGAGGCTTATCTATGTTGGATCCTGTTGCTTCTATGGAAACTCTCAGTTCGGTCACATCGTTTGTCCAGTGTATCGTAAAAACCACATGCACGCACAAATGCACCCTCCCACCCCAAGTGACCTCGATTTGACTGCTAGCCTTACATATCTGCCTGCTCTGACGCTGTTGGACCTTCTGGCTGTTGGAAATCAGAAGCAACATTAGTATAGATTCAAAAAGTAGAAGGAACATGAGAAGTAACAGCAGCGGAAATATATACGAAAATTAAACAAAGGGAAAACAGTTGTCCCTGGAGGGTGTCAAGCTTGGCAGTTTTAGTATTGCAACAAAAACGGTTACTAAATAAGCTCAGTAAATTTAATATTCATATATGATCTTTGACAATGCATCCATTTATACTTTCTTTGTTACCAAAATAATAAAGGTTTCTATTTATATTTAAAGTGGACATATCATGATTTTAAATTCTTCCTTTTTACATCTTAGTTATTCAGTTGCGGTCTATATAAAGTGGAACTGCAATTCTTAAGTCTGAATTCCTCATTATTGTAGCTATACAGGCTTCTCCTACACTCCTGATCTGGGAAGTCTAAATAATAAGATGTTTTGGTGTGGTCTCTTTGTAGCCAATTGGGGCGCTGCATATTTTGCCCTCTCTAGGTCGCAGAACCTTCCACTCACCAATTAACCAGACAATTCAAAGAGGTTCTGGTGCTTGGCGTAAAGAATTGTGTTTGTTGAGGATCCAACAACCAAGCAGTTTAACTCTTCCGTTTGTGCCTTCAGCATTCCTGAACTAAGACAACAAACTTGCAGCAAGAAAAAAAGATGGCAGAGTTAATCAACGTTTAACCAGAAGTCCATGACCTCGTTTAGCAGTGCCTGTGCAAGTACTGTGACGTACTAATTCAGAAAACGTAATAACTTAAACTTAACGGCTTGAAAAATCTAATAGAAACAGAATACAAAAACATCTCCACAAAAATTAGGCTAAAATGCTGTGAATTCTGTTTTTCATTTGTCAGTAATAAATGTAATTCATGTGGTGTACATGAGCTGCTCTCTGCTGCATGCACACATCGTATTGCAGGGTTAGACAGATTACAACAGTATCATGTCTAAATTTTTCCTATGTAATGCCAATAAGCATTGTGATATTGTATATAATTGTTTACTACATTTTATTAATTGGACTCCAGGAAGGTTAACCACTACGTGAGAAACTAATGAGGATCCACTAGGCTCATGTGCGCTCAGCCCATCTTCATCAGGTGGAGACGTGATGAGGGCGCAAGGAGTTATGGTGCGTCTTTGGGGGAAAAACAGCTAAATATTTAAATAACTTTGAGGTTTATGGCCATTAGAGTGTTAATTACTCTTATTTTATATTGTGTGTGAATGAAATTTTTTGTTTCTCAATAATAATATCATGTTGAATGTGGTAGTGCAAAATTTAGACATGCTTTTCAGAAGTGCTAAAAATAGACGCTAAAATAGCCGGCGAAAACATTTTTATGCTTAGTAAATCACAGTGCGCCTGGAACACCTACTTCTTTGCCTCTTCTCCCAATATTTTTCGTCTTCTTAGAGAAATGCCCAGATTGCTTATTCATCAAGGGCAAAAGTGCTAAATGGAATGTGTGCATTTTGCTGCGGGTGTAACTGTCGCAATGCTATCTGCGCCGTGTTGATAGATCAGCCGTAGCCTGTTTTTGTGATGCTGTGCGGTTTGCACGGGTTTTAAGAAGCGCAAATCGTTGATAAATCAGCCCCGTTATTTAAGAGTCAAAAAAGGAATTTTTATGATATGTCCCCTTTAACTCAGGAATGAAAATCTTCACCCAAAACTTTTCATGAAATTATTACTTATTTTGCTTTGGTGATAATAATGTGCTTGCAGGAGTATACAACAGAAACGTGTTTATGAAAACATTAAAGTGTAACTATACCTTCAAACAACTTTTTTTTTTGCTTATAAACTGTATAACTGGGTCTTTACCAGTACCATATTTCAGCTTCAAGGCACTTGTTTTCCATTTTCGTGTAAACCTGTTAAATTCCACATTTTTTGGTCTAAAGACGTCTTAGTGCTGCTGCTCATGGTAATCGTGTGGTACTGCATTTGAGTGTTGTGATTGGCTTAGAGCGGTACATCTTTTCCATACCTATGTCACAGGCATTGCCTCAGAGAGACGCCCTCCCTCTCTCAGACACACTCGCCCCACCCCGTCTTGAAATTGGTCATTTTGTGTGCTACAGTCTATGGTGTTACTTGCGCACACAGAAGCATGTCGGGAGAAACAGAGGAAGCTGAAATCCGTATGTCGCACTTTGGAGGACCACAACGACACAGTGTTTTAAAGCCATAGGTTATAACCTATATGTTTAAAACACACCGTAAATAAGGAAACAAAAGCTGAAGTAGTTCCCTCCGAAGATACTTAATTCAATTTTTTTCAATTCACTTTTATTTATATAGCGCCAATTCACAACAAATGTCATCTCAAGGCACTTTACAACAAAAGTCATTTCAATACAATTATACAAACATTCCAATCAGTTAAAAGTTTTCTATGTAAGGAATCCCAGCAGATTGCGTCATCAACATGAGGTTGTGCCCGGATCATGCAGACTCCAACCACAGCAATTCCTCAGCAATCCCTCATACTGAGCAAGCAGTGGAGAGGAAAAACTCCCCTTTAACAGGAAGAAACCTCCGGTATAACCTGGTTCAGTACAAGCAGTCATCTGCCACGACCGTCTGGGGGTCTGAGAAGACAGAAGAGACAGCGTGGAGGATGCTCGGTGACTTTGAGCATCATCTGGACCGATGTTCCCAATCCAGCAGGGGACTTTATAGTTGAACAGGGTACCAGACCATTTGGAGCTTCTATGGGGAGAAAAATACTGAGAGAAAACTGGGTTAACAATCGCAATGACAGCAGAAAAAAATATATCTGGAGATTGGTAGAAGAAAAAAGTAGAAGAGAGAAGAAAAGTGGTCATTCTGTCCTCCAACAATCTAAGCCTGTAGCAGCATAACTAAAAAAATAGTTCAGGATAAGCTAAGCCACTAACTATAAGCTTTATCAAAAAGGAAGGTTTGAAGCCTTGTCTTGAAAACAGACAGAGTATCTGCCTCACAGACTAAAACTGGAAGCTGGTTCCACAGGAGGGGAGCCTGATAACTAAAAGATCTGCCTCATATTCTACTTTAAGAAATCCTAGGAACTACCAGTAGACCTGCGTTCTGACAACAAAGTGCTCTGTTAGGAACATATGGAACAATCAGATCTCTGATGTACGATGGAGCTTGATTATTAAGGGCTCTATAAGTAAGGAGCAGGATCTTAAACTATATTATGGATTTAACAGGGAGCTAATGGAGATCATTCCAAACAGGAAAAATGTGATCTCTCTTTTTAATATTCATCAGAACTATGGCTGCAGCATTTTGGATAAACTGAAGGCTTTTAATTGCATTTTGTGGACTTCCTGATAATAATGAATTACAGTAGTCCAGCCTTGAAGTAACAAATGCATGGACAAGTTTCTCTGCATCACTCTTGGACAGGATGTTTCTAATTTTAGCAATATTAGGTGAAAGAAAGAAATCTTAGAAACCTGTTTAATATGGGATTAAAATTTCATGTCTTTGTCAAAAATTACACAGATGTTCTTTACATTATTACCAGAGGCCAAATTAATGCCATCCAGATGAAGTGATGATTTAGCATTTTCCTTTTTAAAGGTTCCGGTCCAAAGACAACACTTCTGTCTTGTCTGAATTTAAAAGTTGAAAATTCAGAGTCATCTAGGTTTTTATGTCTTCCAGACATGCATGCAATCTACCTAACTGATTGGTTTCATCAGGTTTTATGGATAAATATAATTGTGTATCATCAGCATAACAGTGGAAATTAATTTCAAGTTGTCTAATTATTTTACCAATTGGAAGCATATATATAGTAAAGAGAATCGGTCCAAGCACAGAACCCTGTGGTACTCCACAACTAACCCTTGAGTGTGAAAGAAGATTCTTTAAAACTTGTTACAGCACTGTCTGATAAAGTTCTACTATAATGACTGGGGAGCTGGATTGGACTATCTGGTACATTACTTGACTGGTTTGAGTCTAAAGCACAGGGACCTTTTTGTGCTACTATGCAATGGAGATAAATCACTTGTGGGATACCTCAAGGTTCAGTTTTGGGGCCCCTCTAATTTTTTAACTATAGGCTACCTGCCCGATAGCTCATATTATAACAAGTAATACAATTAATTACTACAACTATGTAAATGATACACAGCCTTATGTTACAGTGTCACCAGGTGACTATGAACTCTTTCAAGTCCTCACAAGAACCAGAAAGTAGAGCACAGCACCCCAGTCCTTACACTGGCTCCCTGTAGCTCAGAGAATATACTTTAAAATACTTTTATTAGTTTCTAAAAAAATCACTGAATTTCTTAGAACGAAAATACATTGAATATCAGTTTTTTTTGTATCGGCCTTTAAGATCACTTAGGTCTTCAAAATCTAGTCTACTCGGCATTCCTTGATCATTCAGTTTTTATGCTCCTGTGACAAAAATCTCCAGAATGTGACAAAAATCTCCAAAAAACTGTGAAACTGCTAAAACACTGAGGTCCTTCAAATCAAGACTGAAAACTAATTTTTTAAATAGGTGTCTTAGATTAATATTAATTAAATGTCATAAACAGCAGTGTTTTCCAATCTGTCATAATTTTATCTTACTTTGACACTGAAATGTTTTTATCATGTAAAGCAGGTTCCCAATCTTTTTTCTCGCTACGGACCAGTTTAATATCAGAAAGTATTTGCATGCACCGTGTGATAAATGCAAGAAAATAATAATGACCGGCATAAAGAAAACAGTTATTTTTAAATACCATATTAAATGTAAATCCAGTGTTTGCTCCTAACTAATTAGTGTTACTATAACATCCTGCAAACAATATGAGTAGCATCCTCTCTGCCCCCTAATGTTCCACAGTTGCTATGGTAATGTTTAAACATGCCTTTAAAATAAGATTTACTACAAAAACAAAGTGCCTGGAAAATACAACTCATCACAGCACTGAATCAGTGGGAGCCACAAGACTGTTTCCGGTGTGGGGCAGGTTTGCTGAAAATGTGCTATACAGATAAAACTGCCTTGCCTTGCCATAACACTCCTTCCACTGCTTTTCAGTGGCTTGTGGCATACTACATATGTTGTTTTATGGCTTCCCTTCAATAACTGGTTTCTTCTGAACAGTCTTCTATGAAAACCAGATTTGTGACTAAGAGTTTTGGTGTTGACATATTCTCCCATCTTTGCTGTTGGTCTTCAAGAGTTACCCTGGACCTTATGTCTTCTTTATTGGCTTATGAAGAACAGCTGGGATTAAATCACACAGAATACTTCTTTTGACCAAAATTTGCAATAAATGTATCTACAGATATTGAAATGTAATCACATTTTGCAAAAACTGTTAAAATGACTTGACAAAATATAAAATAGAATACCTTTAAAATGGGGGGGGGGGGGATCACTGTTCTTTAGGAGAGGCTCCAAGAAATTACATCAGGAGATGTACATATTTCCATAAACATATTTACCTCTTTACAACATAGCATGGAACTGCAGTATGTCATATTGTACATAACTTTTTTGAAATATTTTCAAGTAAAAAAGGTCAAATAATTCAGGTCTGACAAATAAGAGATGTGATTAGGTGACTCATATATGATGACTGCACTCAGTCTCACCCACCCTCACTGTAGTCCTAAATAATGTGGCTATTACCTTTAATGTCAGCCTGCATTCATCCCTGTTGATCATTCTGGTTCTCATCTCTTTAACTCAGCATGGCCAGAGGCATTTAGCTTGTACATGTCTGCAAAAATTATAAATGTAAGAAGAATACAAAAAAAGGAGCTTCCATCAATGAACCGTGAATGTTACAAGTAATCATCTGATGAGAATGCTAAAGTTCCCAGAATCAAGGGTTAAAATGTGTGACAAAGAAAGGATTGTTGTGTCGCAGTAGGAGCTTAAAAAAGTACTATAAAAGAAGTCAGTGTTGTAGCAGATACCCTGAGGCCCGGGGCCCCTGACTCTGGAGCTGCTCGTGACATATGGTTGCAGGGAAGAAAAGGGAGGAGGGGAGAGGAGAGATTTTGGGCATTTCTGAGTGAATGTTTGGTGTGATTATTTAAAATGTTGTCTTAAAGAATCTATAGCACAGCAATTTTTTAAACTATAAATTTAACTTTTCAATCATTGTAACTGCCAAATATATTTCAGGATGATCAAATTCGATTAATCAAATTTTCTGTTTATGAAGATTGACTTTTTGCAAAAAATCTAAAAAATAATTTATCCTATTCCCCTCTTGGGTTTTAATAGTTCAAAGTGGTGTCAGCATGCCATCTTGTTTAACACGCATGTTTTACAGCTTGTATTTATGTGGACTTTGAATTCTGGTCAACTCTGAGAAGGGATAATAGAAATAAAAGCAAGTTTTGAAAAATATTGTCTGTAATTTGCAATTTCTTTTTAAGAATAGACATGTAAGAAAAAAATATTGGCATCAAAAATCTAATTTGGCATTACATATTTTATTTTTATTACATATCACCCAGCCCTAACCTCATTTATTTATTCCCAAACAGTTGTATAATATCTGATGACATGTTCAACTTATTGAAATAAATCTTTCAATCAAAAATCAGGGAACATTATAAAACATTAACAATTATGGTGATATGTGTTCATTTTGTGATATATGTTGATCTGGACTGATGTTAAAAATATTACCGTGTTAGACTTGTTTCCATACAATACAAACTATTGAATATATATATTATTCTGCATTAAACAGTGAAATAAGGATAATTAAAATGGAGCGCAACCCCTCACCCTAAAGTAAAAAGAACAGAAGCAATATTTAAACAAAAAGTATTTCATGTGAACTTGATGGGGATGATATGTTATTGTTTTTTGCTCTGGTTTAGTGTGACGTGTGACTGGGCAGCAGAAATGATTGAAACTATGCTTCTTACATGTGAAGTGATAGATTTTATTTAAAATGTGACTTTTAGGTGTTAGAAATGAGCGAATAAATGTGGGAAAAAACCCTAAGCCCTAAAACAGACACTTCTAGAAACAATCACTGCATTGATAGGTATATTAAGGGTGTAATGGTACACAAAAATCACAATGCAGTACTTATTTGGGGTCATGGTTTTCACTACACTTTAATTAAAAAAAGGAAATGTGCATATGGCTTTTTCTTTTTTACTTTGATCAGCATTAAACAAATAACCTATAACAATATATCTAGATATATAATCATCTCTCATGATATGGATCAGAATCAGACAATATGGTCTTAATTCCATTCAATTTCAAAATACTTTGTTGATCCCAGAGGGAAAGTAAGTCCTGATGCAGCTCATAATAATGAATGAATTCTTTAACGAGTTGTTGTAGGTCATTATGGCTGTGGGCAGGAAGGGTTTCCGGTGGCGGTCTGTGTTGCAGTGAAACTGAAAAGCCTCCAATTTTTAACAATCCAATATACCAGAGATAGACTTTTCATTTATTTGTTAAAATTATATATTTCTTCCTATTCATAGACTAGCCGTACAACATTTCTCTCTATATTCATCCTACAATAATTAGTCAGGATGTTTCCAGACTTTTCATATATACACCCAAACCCAATGAGTGTAAAAATATAATCTGGCACAAAATGTTAAGACTTTTTAAGTAACCCTGACGGTCCCAAATATGTAATATTTCACAGGAATGGACCAAAAGCAGCAGAATCATAAAGTTCTCATCTATGAACACTAAATATTGATAATAGAGAGTTCAGAGTTGTATTATTCATATCTGTAACTAGCAGCAAAACTGGTTAAAAAATTTTTCCAAACCTTTACCTTATTGCTGTTATTGACATACCCTTGTCTGAATGGACAGAGGGTTCTGTAAGAAAAGTGCAGCTGAATATTTGGTCAAGTTGATTTTTGAGAGAAAATATGTGCAGACCAAGATGTTGCTGTCAGTCTGTCTTATCAGCAAAAGTAACATCCCTGACAAGCCAGACCAACTTGTCCTCTCACAGCATTAATCCAATGTATCTGTCGTTCTTCTTTGTGTGCACAAATTCATTGTATGTTTTCAGCAACATGACTGTTTCTGTCACGGCTTCTCTTTTATGTTTTTTTTATTTTTACTTCAAAAATATAGCTGAAGCAGGTTATTTTCCATTGTAACCATCATTTATTCATTGACATGGATTTGCAGGCAGAGGTTCACCTCTCACTGAGCAGATGTTGAAAAGCATCTAGAGTTGCCTTGATCTTAAGAGACACTGGACCTGATGTTGAAAAATACATTTTACATCTACGCCGACCCCGCACGCTGAGTTATGGGCTCGAGGGGGCATTTAATTAAACCAAAAACTTATCACTCACGTTTTAATTATGCTGCCATCCAGCCACATTCACTTATGACTTAGTGCCATCTAGAGGCCAGGCTGGATGGAAATATAATACTGCCTTAATAAGAGAAGGCAGCATTTGTCTTCATAATGTGGATCTTATTATTTACCTCAATAAGATAACAAATAACCTAGAAATGTGTTAAAAGAAATTAAAAGATTTTAAAAAGCAATAAAACCCGTTAATTGCTTTTCATCACTACTGCTCTTTTCTCTGTGGGTCACTTCTGTGTAACATATGACTTATTACCAAATGGTATCTAATATTATAGCTACAGTAGAAGTCCAAATTTTTATCAATGAACCTGACAAAAAAGAAAACAAGAGACTGAAAGGAATGTGTTGAATCTTTCTAATAAACACTAATAAAACAGATAAAACACATTTTTTGAATTAAGCTACTTGCACCTTATTTTCCTTAATTTACTAATTTACTAACTTACTATTTATACAAACTGTACCTGGGGCTCTTTTTTTGAGCTTGTAGTTTTCTACAGTTTCTGCTCTTCTTGATTTCTTTCTGAATATCCATAGTAACTCTATTTATCTGAAGGCAGATTTAGTTTGACTTCAGAATTATTTTGACTTCTAAAATGGGCCACAGAAGACAAAACAATTTACTAAAAGGTGGCACATAATTTAAAAACGAAAATTCAACAGCAGGTTTCAATCAAGAAATCAGATGTATAAACATAGATACTGACAGAAGAGATTATTATTAATAACAAAGTTTGCAAATTTTTCCAATTTTGAACTTAAAAAACGAAGTGAATGTGTCCTGATTGACACGAAAAACCTTCATTATTATATATAATACAAATTTTAATTATCCATAGATAAGCAGAATTTTAATTAATATTGTCATTATTTGATAGAACACTTTACTTTTAATAGATTATCTGAATAAAATCAATCAGATAAATAGAAGGCAACTGAGGACGGACAGCTTATGTTGTTGCTCATCCAGCCTCCCCATTTTTTTTTTTGACCAAAATGATTAAAATGCAGCCCTGCTGTTACCCTGGTATTCCCAGGTTTTATTAGTTAGTGGTTTGGGAGCTTGGTTGTGTCCCAGTTGGGCTATGCTTCTGATTTACAAAATAATAAATCAGCTGCAGACAAAGGCTTTCCTACCTATCAATTTTCCTAGCTGCTGAGAAAAAGACGAAAAAGATAAGGAGAAATAAGCAAAAATGACAACCCTTGAGTTCGGCTACATCTTTATATTTTTGCTGTGTAATTTCCCCTACTTTAAATTGGCCAAACAGTATATGAACCATAGGCTGTACACTTTAGGGGGACTTTACATAAAAGAAACTTTAAATATTCTACATTCTTGATGGGGTTTTCTTGCTACATTAATTGCCTTATTTCTCCATCAGATTCACAAAGCAGATTAGACAATATTTGTGACACCTTTTTCTACCTCATCTATTCCAGCCATGGCCCTTTGCCTCACCTTCATTGAACAGTAAAGCCTTTGTTTGAGTTGGGTTGGGGTGTGCCATCTCGAGTGTCTCACAATTCCATTATTAAACAATTATCACACTTTTGGCTCTTTTTTGATCCTCATTTAGGGTATTTTTCCTCATTCCTTCCATGGCTATTTTCTACTTTAATCAGATCAGTTTCCATTAATTTAAGTATCCAAAGAAATGTATGCCCTGTATTTTATTTATGTCAATTCACAAAAAGAAACATGTCTAAATTATGTCCAGGTCATATTTTCCCATTAGGGCTAAAGGAAATATGAGTTGGCAATAGAATTATAAGAGAGGGTGACCGTATTTTGATTTCCAAAAAGAGAGAGGACACTTGGTCCAATCCTAAAACACTTTAACAATTATCTGTTCATTTAAAGAAGACTTTTTATTTTAATCTAATTAATCACAGGACAGCTGTGAGTTAATCACCATTAATTAACATTCCCAAATATGACTTAAAAAACTACAATTGTCGTTATAAAATGACAAATCTGGATGATGTTGCTCTTTTTTTAAAGGCACAGTGTGTAATTTTCGTCCAGTAAGGGGCAGTGCATACCTAAATTACCACAAGCATGCGGTATCTGTGTCTTCGAGTAAGAAACTCAACAACGGAGGTCCAACTAGTGCTGTTTTCAAACGCTCAATTCCCTGAGAATTATCTATTTACAGCAACATGACGAGCACATCAGTCTCTCTTTCATCGCTTGGAACTAGTGAAGAGGTAAAAAGGTATTTATACGAAACTTTTTGGCATTTTGAGGGGAAATCAATGTTTTAATAGTGGGCTTGTTCCGTGCGCTTTGTCCGTCCGGGCTCTTGTAGAAGTGAAGGCGTCATCTAATATGGCTTTCCCCTGAAAAGAGGACCCGCGCCTATGTATTTTAAAACTGATTTTTAAAGTCATATTTTACAATATCGCCAATATTTTGAAATTAATGTGCTTTACGTAATTATTATTACATATTTTAATGGCTATTTTCAAGCATGTACTGCAAAAACTACACACTGTCGCTTTAATGATATTTTAAAATTATATAATGATAATTTTTTTCTGCTCTTTATTATTTCCTCATAGCTGCTGATACAGGTTTTGATGGTGAGGATGGAGATGAATGTAGGTGGTCTCCTAAAAAATAATAAATACACTAAGGTAGAGATTATCAAAATATATGAATAAACTTAACATTTGGACATCACCAGTATGTGTTAGAAATCACATAAATCAAATGTAATATAATCTTAGTAATCAAATGTCACAATTTACAATTTTTCCATAAGTAATCACTCAGCAGATGAACTCTCTGATTTATTCGATTTTAACATCAGGAAATGGACGCTCTTATTGTGAAGGTCTATACCGCTACTTCCGCTAAAGAGTTAGCACTAATTTATGTCTGAAAACATGACTGTAACTGAATAATTTCTATTTTAACGAAGTGATAACTCACTATGAAATGTAGGCTACCGAAGGTAGACAGTGAGCCACCATGCATAAATCAACATAAATATGACGCATTTATACACTTTGCCCCGCCCACAAGGGAGCTAAGTGGCTGATGGCAAGACCCAGCTGACAGCCTACATGGATGGAAAAGGAAAATTCCTACAGACAAGTTATGAGCATAATCATATCAACTCAAAGCCAGTATGTCAATAATATATACTCACATGACATTTACGCACACACACATGCTACTGCACAATAATTCACAGTTTGTCTATGTGGTTAAAGAGAATAGTTCAATCAAAAAAAATAATAAGGGCTTTTCAAAGGAACTTTTATAAAGTGTTATTCCAAAAAAGGTTCATTTTGTCTCCTTGATAATTAATTTAAACTATTTTCTTCTTAAAGACAAGTTTCTTTAAGGTGAAAATAAAAAAACAAAACAAAAATATTTTTTTTACCTTAAAAAACGTTTGTTTTTAAGAAGAAAATCGTATAAATTAAAATTCTTTCTAAGATGACTTTAAAATCTCTGAATTATAGAAATATTCATCTTCTGTATTGAAACATTAAGATGTAACAATAATAGCTCAGTGTTTAATTCAAACTGGACATAAATTACATAAATATCTGAAATTATTCTAATAAAACAAGTTTTACGCTCCATTCAAAGTAATAAAAAATAAAAAAAACAGTAGTCTAAAGACACTTAAAAACCTAGATACTCCAGGTTTTAGTTTTTTATTTAATAGATGAACTCTCGCTTTTAGCCGACTTTTCATATTTTCTGTGTCAATATGACTAACAAAATCTTTGGCACCTGTCATACAAAAAATGTGTCTGTAAAGCTGGACTTGCACTTTGACATTTAAATAGCAGCTTTGTTGCAGTTCAGGGAGAATGAAACATGAGAGAAAACGTTTCTATTCCATGCATCCCACCTTTCAAATCAAATCAAATCTAATCAGACTTTATTTATAAAGCGCTTTTCAAACACAGTTTCTCAAAGTGTTTTACAGATTTTAAAAAAAAATTTAAAAATAAAATAATCAACGCAACTACACCCCCCTCCCAACCCATCAGCCATACACACACACACACACACACACACACACACACACACACACTTAAAAGCTACCAAAACAGTGGGCTGAGCAGAGATGAGCCAGGAAATGCCAATGTGGGAGCCATCTGCATCAGCGGCAGCAGATCGGCAACAGCAGCCAAGGCACCGACCCAGGGCGCCAAGAGGAGGGAGGGATGGTACCCCACCTCCACCCAAAGCACTACAAGGGGGGCACCCAGGCGGCCACAGCCGACCACCGCCCCTGATGCAGGGGGCCCCCTGAGAGGAAACACTGGCCGAACACACAGTCCTCCATCAGCTCGGTCCATAATCCACCGGCAGCTGCACTCTGGTCCCAGCTCCGCTGAAGGCCAGTTCACACGTGAAAATACCATGTTTGAAGCGTGTCCAGTTTGCTTTGTACACGCTTCAAGGTGCGAATGTTCAAGCATCCAGCTGGGGGCATGTGGCGCGTTTTGACGCTTTTGGTGTGGACAAGGGTTACACTTTCATCAATCTAAAGTGGGGAAAAAAGTTATTTTACAGCCACTGATTGTGCAAGTTGTCCAACCTAAAAAGATGAGAGAGGTCTATAATCTTCACTTCAGTTTATTGAGAAGGAATGTAAAACAAAAATCCCTCAGCATGATTTAAAATTTATATATTTGTATAATGGTGGAGAAAATAATAAAAGTTCACCTCAATACTTTGAAATTTAACCTTGGTTGGCAATGACAAATGTGTCCTCTAGGTTTTCACTATTTTGACACACACTGTAGCTGCCGTTTTCTTCCATCCAGATCTTCTCTAGAGCTGTAATGATTTGGGGCTGTCGATGAGCAACACAGACTTTCAACTTCCTTCATTGAGTCTCTATTGGATTGAGCTCTGGAGACTGGCTAAGCCACTTCAGAAGCTTCATATGCTTTTTACGTAGCCAGTCCTTTGTTGACAGGATGGTGTGTTTGGGATCATTGTCATGTTGGAAGATCCAGCCAGGTTTCATCTTCAATGCTTTGACTGATGGAGGGAGGTTTTTGCGCTTAATCTCACAAATGAGGGCCCCGTTCATCGTTTCCTTAATACAGATCAGTTGTCTTGTCCCCTTTGCAGAAAATAAGCCCCAAAGCATAATGTTTCCACCACCATACTTCACAGTAGGTCTGGAGACCGTGGGATGCAACTCAGCATTCTTCCCTCTCCAAATATGGCGAATGGCTGTTACACCAAAGAGTTCTATTTTGGTCTCATCTGATGACATGACATTCGCTGCGTTTATATGCAGCCAATAACCTGTTCAAAACTGGAACATTATTGAATAACCTGGTCATGCATGCACGCCATGTAAACACATGCAAAAACCTGAATATGCTCATGTTCTGGTTTTTAAAAACCCAAATATTACCCCTGGTGTACCCCTTTTCTTACCTGAATATTTGGTCATGTAAACGCATATCGGCATATCCCCATATCCCCCAAAAAGAACACTGATTTGTATTCTGCGCATGTTCTATTCATAAGGAATATCTGTCTTTTGAGTAGAGGAACTTGTCTGTGCTGTCCGGCATACAAATTCCATGTATACAGGATTAACTCTCGCTTCTCATGCATTTAAATGGGTTAATCAGAATGTTTCAGAAACCCGAATAGTGACCTTAACCTGACCATACCCCGAATATTGGGTGCATTGGGCGACTGTGGCTCAGGGTGTTCAGAGTGTTGCCTTGCAATCGGAGGAGCCCCAGATCCATCTGTCTCAGTCGTTGTGTCCTTGGGCAAGACACTTCACCTACCGCCTACTGGTGTTGGCCAGAGGAGCCGATGGCGCGATATGGCAGCCTCGCTTCTGTCAGTCTGGCTACAATTGTAGCTTGCTTCCACCAGTGTGTGAATGTGAGAGTGAATGAATAATAGAATTTGTAAAGCGTCTTTGAGTGTCCAGAAAAGCGCTATATAAGTTTTATACATTATTATTATTATTATAGTCATTCTCCCAGTCCTCCTCTGAAACTTTACACAGGCCTGGACATATACAGACTTAAGTAGGGGGACCTTTCGAGTGCAGCAGGATTTTAATCCATGACAAGATAGTTTGTTACTAATAGCAATCTTTGTTACTGTGGTTTCAGGTGCCATTAATAAGGGTAAAGAGTAGAGAATAAAAAAACTTTAAAAAGAAGCGATAAGTTTGTTAGGTCTAGAATTCATGCTTGTTTGTAGCTGAATACATAGTTTTCGTGTCATTACATTGATAGACCCTGTAAAGATCAGGAGGGAATATTGGAAAAAAATATTTTTTGTTGTATATATATATATATATACACATACACAAATGTGTGTGTTTAAGGTTACTTTAGCATCACTAGTATGTAGAAGATATCAATGTGTATTGGTCACCTTTTTTTTAAAAGACACACAATACAAATCCCATCTCTGGACTATTGCTGTCTGATCCTGTTTTACTTTGTTGTTTCAGATCTTCCCTTAAAAAAACACACTCCCAGCTTTCAGAAGAGGCATTCAGGAAGTTGAGAGGCTGTTGTTGGGTTTTGGGTGGCTTTCTCTCACGCAACACATGTGCCGGCTGGACCTCGGGAGGCAGAAGGGTCCTTCCCAGCAGGTCAAGTTACCTAGAGCAGCCAAGGGCTAACCACTACCATCTGGTCTTTACCTACTAAGTTCACAACAGCTCCAGGTCTGAATAGCTTCCACATGGCAACCCGGCACCTCAGACATAACCTTTCAAAACATGTAGGTATGTATTCTTGCTAGTGATGTAAAAATATAGCTTTAGAACAAAAACTGCACATGCAAGTAATATTCAAGGTTGAGAAAAAAGTTTTTGTAAAGCTGCACAGGTGAGCTGAAAGTATTTTTTTAAACTGTGAGATTTATAGCAAATAGACTACTTCTGAGGACATGTAAACTAAATCTGCAAACTACAAACTGCAAAAAATGGTTTATGCAAATTATCTAAAAAGATAAACAAAGTAAATAGAAGTAACTTACACATTATGAATATGCTTGTCACAGATTTACTGATGCGTTTACAAAACTGCGGGGGGTTGCAGAAGGGGGATGGGAAGAGATGGGCTTTAATCAGGAAATTCACCTCAAGGGGTTTCATCTAAGCAGGACTGGACGATGCTCCTTTCTCTGCTTCACACAATGAATTGAATCACAGAGACAGCCTGTGCTGCCTCAATTCACTGTCAATACGACTAATGCGATCACAGGTTCTTTCTGTGTGCAGAATAATCTATCATGCAATTTCATGTGGACAACGACAGGTCGATTGGAACGAAAACCAAGGTTGTGAAACAGTTTTACTTTTTTGTAATATTTTGCATTTACAAATGTTTTCAAGTAAAAGTGGTTTTAGTGACAAGAAAAAAAACATACTTTTTGGCTCAAAAGAACGTTCAAACACTAATATTTTGTTGCACTTTTTTTTAGCTTAGATCTGTTGTTCTAATAAGCTTCTGGGATGTCACCAGGTTTATTTCCATCTAGTGTGTCATTCATTTTTCAGCAGGATCCCGTGGTTCTTGATAATGGGAAAGTTCGACCACTGAGCAAAGTCTTCTCCATCCTAAAGATTCTCAACAGCGTTAAGGTCCAGACTCTGTGGTGGCTGATCCATGAGTGAAAGTCTCATGATTCCTGAAACACACTCTCACAGTTTGAGCCCGCTGTGTTCTTGCATTGTTCTCTTTGAAAATAACCGTACCATGAGAGAAGAAAACATCCATTGATGGACTAACTTGGTAATTTAGTGCATTCAGGCAGGTAATCAGCTGACCTCATTCTTTTGGCTTAAAATATTGCTGCACCTGGATATGACCAGCAGTAGCAACCCTAGATCAAAGACCTACCCCTACAGGCTGATGCTATTGGCACTAGGCATGATGGGTGCATCACTTTATCTGCATCTCTTTTTAGGCTGATGCTCCCATAACTCTGGAACAGAGTAAAAATCTGGACCACATGACCATCGTAGTCTAATCTTCCTACTCCCTTATGAATTGAAGCCTTTTTCTCCAGTTAACCTCACTGATTAGTGTTTTTTTATGGCTGCACAGCTGTTCAGTCCCAATCCCTTGAGTTCCTTTTACATTATGTGTAAAAATGTTCTTTCCTACACCAATTTTCACGGTGGTTGTTGGTTTTTCAATTTGATTTCGCCATTTTGTGACTGCCTGTCACATTCATTCAGGACTTTTACCAAATATGGAAGAAGGTGGTTCTCCACTTTCCCTCCAGTTTTTAATAATGTAATGGTGGGTGATTCTTAGCCCAATTTTATCCATTTCTGCAACGTCCTTAGATTTGTTCTCTGATTGATGCCAGTGATCTGACCCTTTAACAGACTAACATTATTTCTACAACCAAGGGATATCTTTCCACATGGCACAAGTAATGAGAAGCTACTCATTACATCAGTCGGAGTTAAATAATTTACCACCAGTTATTCAATAAGAGGCTCGTACCTAATTGTTAAGTTGTTCAGGACTGGGCCTGCACTGACTTCCTCTGTGGCCCAGATCGAGAACAGAATTTTGAGAAGAGTTGATCTGTGTTTGTTGGGATATTATAATCACACCTAGTGACAAAACTTTGAAATGCAACAAAACGAGTACCCCCAGTTGATCTTCATTTTATTTACTAAGAAAATCCCTGAAACTGTAAAGATATAATTTCATTTCATTTGGGTGACTATAGTAACTCATTTTCAAGTGTGAGTGGTGGACAGTTGGGAGTAGCCACTTTTGTTTAAGAATAACCTTTTTTATCTTTTTTTTAATCTAAGGTTTTGTGGCCACAGCAGCCTTTTATTAGAAATGGATAGTGCAGAAACAGGAGAGAAGTGGAGCAAGATGCATTTGGCAATTGTCTGCAGGATGGAAATGAACCCAGAGACCATTGCTTCGAGGACTGGGGCTTCTAAACATAGGGTTTTCATCTTAACTACTACGTGATGCCCAAAAAAAGACTTTTTGTTGTTGTTTTTTATTGAGTGCATGCTTGATGATGCAGTTTTCAGGTCTGAATGGAGATTATGATCACTTTTGATAAAATATTAAAGCTAAGACCGATTTTAATGGCAAAGAAGCTGCATGAGCAGCTGAGACAAAGTAAAATTTGCACTACGGCTAATGAATCAATGTTCTTTCATCGCAGTCAACATGCGTTACCCAATACTTGGTTGAGTTTTTAAAATAGTTAATCTAGGCACCGAGTAAATGTACAAATGATGCCGAGTTCTTGACAGCATTTTAAAAAGTCTTTCTGACCAAATATCAAACTTTATTGGCTGTCATACATTAAGATTTTGGTCATTTTTATATTTTTTAAAGACAGGGCAACTTTATTTGTATAGCACACTTTCAACAACAAGGCAGTTCATGGTGCGTTACATCATTAGGGGATAAAAGCAGCAATGAACCAACAGTAAAAACATTCACGCTATCATTGTTCGCTTTCTCAAGGCAGCGCTGAATAGATGGTTTTTAGCCTTTAGAAGCTTTGCAGTGGTCTGGAAATTTGTTTGAAACTGAACGTGTTTTTTGAAGTAGTTTCTTGCTGTATTGTCTTCAGTTGCATGCTGACTCTTGATCGTTCCTCTCTAGGTCCAAAAATAATTACCTCAGTGTTGTTTATATTCATCTGGAGAAAGTTTTGGCACATCCATCCATTGATTTGCTTAATACATTCACTCAGGGTTTGGATGGGTTCAAAATCACCTGGAAACATTGTATTGTAAAGCTGAATATCATCTGCATAGTTATGGTAATTAATTTTATTGGTTGTTGTAATCTTGACTAGTGGGTGCATATAGATATTAAATAGGAGAGGCACCAGGATGGAGCCCTGAGGCACCCCACACATGTGATTTCTTTCGGTTTGCATGAAGAATTGCCTGTTCATTGTAAAACAGGAAAACTTAATGGAATTAAAACAATTAAGCCAACAAACTTCATTTTAATGTGGTAAATTAAACGGAAACTTTTAAGTTTTGCTTTTGAGTTCGCCCGATATTCTCTTGTTGTCAGTGTTTTTACCCTAATGATCAACAATTTAAGTTCACAAGAGATTGCAAAACCATTTAGCATAATTGAATAAGAGCAAAAGCTACCTCTTCAGGCTCCTTGTCTTAGTAACACACTTAAGGCCTGATTTATCAACAGCGTTGCCAAAACAGACTGAGGCTGATCTATCAACACAGCGCAGAGAGCACTGCGCCTTGTTAAACCCGCAGCAAAACGCACGGAATCCATTTAGCATTTTTGCCCTTGATACATATACATTCTGGGCATTTCTGTAAGAAGACGCAAAATATTGGGGGGAGAATAGGTAAATAAGCAGGTGTTCCAGGTGCAGTGTGATTTACTAAGCATAAAAATGTTTGTGCCAGCTATATTACGGTCCATCTTTAGCACTTCTGAAAAGTATGTCTTAACTTTGCGCTTCCACATTCAACATAAGATTATTATTGAAAAATGAAAAATGTCATGTCAATTCAGACATTTCAGATAGAATATTTTCAAGATTAAATTTTTTTTCTACTTCACATTCAATAGAGGCCATTATAAAGTGTGATGCATTTCATCAACATTAGTGGAATAAGGATATTTTAGCGACCTAGTTCTGGACACACTACAGTTTTACCCTGCAATACTATTGCCCCATTTCCACTAGTGCCAGTACGGTATGGAACGCGACGCTTTGGCATGTTTCCATTACCTGCGTCTGTTTCGAACCGACCTAAGCCGACCCATTTTTTCGGACTACCTCTGCCTTGTTTCCAAGCGTTCCGAAGCGACCCGAAACGCCCACCTATGGACTGATTGGTCCGTTAATATGATATCTGTCTCACTCCTAAGCAGCAGCAGTTGTCGCTGTTTGGTCTGGAGTTGTGTGTCTCAGAGTGAGCTCTAGGTTAAAGTTTGAAATAAGCGTGGAAAGACCCCTAGCCTCTTTCTTCCTGGTCGAATGTGGTGTTGACGGATGTTGTTGTGATGTGCACTTAAAACAGAGGGGTGGGACATGGGAACAATGCCAGACACCTCCATCCCCCACCCTGGGCCCTCAGTGTCTAAATACAGTTAAGCAGTGGGCAACGGCAACAGAGGTGATGCTCATTGAAACCCCTCCCCGCATTCCAGTGATGTGCCCATGACCCAATATCCTACATGACTGGTACAATGATGGCAGGCAAAGATGTCTGGGGATGGGGAGGAAATGACTGTGGGACAAAATACCTTCCCAGGGGGCCAGCTTCCCCACTGATTCCAATGGGCACCCCTGTTCAACACGATCCACTGGGGGAGGGAGGCCTTGGCATGTCCAGCTCAGGGCCCATGGCCGCAGCACCACCAAGCCCCATGGAGCCCAAGGCTGTCCCTCTGTTGCCATCCCAGAGGGAGACCTAAACCCAACCCGACATTCAGACTACTATCAAAACACTAGAAACCCAGGTTGACCTCAGATCCCCCCCATACTTGGTAGAGAGCATCATGCTTGATAGTAACCACCTGTCCTCCAGCAAGGGAGCCCCCCCGCGCCACCTGCACCAGGATAGGAACCTGGTACACCCACTGGCTCAAATACCCTTGCAACATACCTACCCAGACCAGGAATAAACTGAAATCCCAGGCGGCCGACCCAACAGGCCGACATCCACTAACACCCGGCGACTGCTGTCCGATGGCTTAGCAAGCAACCGAACCCAGTGCCATGCAGAGCACAAAGAACAAGACCAATGAGCTATGTCCAGTGCCAAAAAGACTGACCAAGTCCAGACACGGCTTTTCTTAAAGCCTAAGGGCAGTCACTTGACAGAGAAGATGAGATTAACTATTTGAATCAAAATATTTAAATGAAATAAAATGATTACATTTAGAAAGTACTCTGCTGTTTGCTACCAGATTAACTCTCTGTAGCAAAACGCTGCACCTGTGGCACACCAATGATTTGTATCTCATTGGTTACACTGTACAAAAACAATACCATGTGTGGCGTCAGGTTGACAACTTATCTGCCCCCGCTGAAACACAAACAACATGCTACGTCTCAGCTGTAATCTTTGATCAGCAAAAACACTTTCTGTGATAAACATTGGTGCAATCCCCACGGGCAATCACTCTATAGTGCTGGCATCATGGGAGGTAATGTATGCATAGACGTGTTGAACAAGCCTGGGGCCCTCACACACGCACACAGGTAAATACAAACACACACATGATGTACACACAGTGAGATGAATTGCTACGCCACCTAGAATAAATACATATCAGCTACAGTGAGCTGAGGCGCTTTGCACTTTCCTATTAATCCCAAGCATGGTGATTTATTGCAGTGTGCTCGTCAACAGCCATATAGTCCCTTGGAACAGGGGATGGCCAGGATAAATAGTGGAGTTTAAGTCTAAAGCCCGGCAGCTGCCTCTCACTCTATGTGTTTAACGCTGAGGGAGAAAATATCGGATGGTTAAGCAACAATATTTTGTGCAAAGAGGAATGAGGCTGTCGGATAATCTGTTTGTCATAATCCAAGTTTTTTAAATTGATGTCTTCCCAGATGTCACCGCTGTGGAGATTTGCATTTGGTGAGGTGAAAGGCCTGGATACTTAGCAATCAGTCGTGCACAGTGAAGGGACGCTAAAAGGCCCTTCTGTAAGTTATTTTTATACAACACACACATGGCCATGCAAATTCAGATCCAAGCGGTAACTCCATCCCTTTGAATTCCACTGAAAATCACAGGCTTGTCCTAAAGCTAGCAGTTATTCAAGAGCACCACCTAGTGGACACTTCCATAAAGAGGGATGTCCTTGTTCTGTGGTGGAAAGTTCAGATCTGAAGGACTCAAGACTTAAAAGAACTACCGGTCATAAAGAAACACCACTCCACACACACACACCACCTCATTGGAGCAGCTGATAAACAGTACTTCTGGAAGGACATACAGTGCAAACCACATCTAGTGGCCTCATTGGCAAAGCTGTCAAAGAATAAATAAAATAAAAACTCAAGATAAATGTCACTTTAATAGCAGTAACTTTAGTAATAATTTATGTTTTTAATGTTATTTTTTTAATGAAAGCTTGAGCCACAATTGTTGGTAATTTTGCTTCCAATACTGATACTCTGACCTAGAGGTCACACTAGATGTTTATGTTATTCGTCATTTTCATTGAAGGGGGTAAAAAAAAGAAAATCCAGTCATGATCCACTTTTATCCCCAAAAATTGTACAATAACACATTCAATTGAATGTATTTTTATTCGTTTTAAATATTAGATCTAAACAAACTGAACAGAGAACTACATATCAAAATGATATTAAGCAGTTGCACTTAAAATACAAACAATTCACCTGCTGTGGCCTAAATGCACAACTTCTTCCTGCTCTGCATGAAAACTTTTTATTTTCAGATTGATTTATTTACCTGTACTCAGTGGTTCAAGTTTAGCACCAAACGGTCAGGTGTGTGAATACTAATCACAATGATGAAAAAAAAAAGGTCAACTACAGAAAGTATTTCTGATAACCTCTAGTCATACTAATAGGACAGAAATTAGGCTTCCTTCATTGCTTTTCACAAGTTTGGAGTCTCACAGGGAAGTATCTTTAACATTTCCTCTGCACCATTTGCCGAGATGGAAGCTGATTTTCTGTCAGGCACCGTTCAGTGTTAATTTGGCCATACTGTATGTTTTGGGTCCTTACTCTTGAAAGACCTAAAGATGATCCATTTAGTTATTGAATATCTGGTATGTTAAATAATTCATGCACTCTAATGGAGCAGTACACCAAGATCAACAATGTTGTCATCACAGGGTTAAATATCAAGCCCCGGTCGTATGCCAAGGCTGTGACCGCTGTCAACGGGACGGAGCCCGACGGGCTGGAGGTAAGCTCCGCGGAGCAACAGGTAGGCAGCATTTCTCGAGTCCAAAGCGATCACACCGGATCTGGACGACATCGAGGCCTTTCACCCTCTCCCCCGAAGGAGAGAGAACGACGTGCCAATAATGAGATTTATCAATAGGAAAAAGAAAATTGCGTTGCTGAAACAAGGAAGGAATCTAAAAGGAACAAATGTGTGCGTGAATGATCACTTAACGAAGAAGAATGGAGAAATTGCTCAAAAAGCCAGGTACTTAAGGAAGCAAAATAATATCCAAAGCACTTGGGTGAGTAACTGTAAAGTTTTTATCAAACTTAATGGAGTTCCCAGGCTTGCAAAGTTCTTGGTTGTAAGAAGTATGGAGGAGCTGAATAAATTTGACTGAGGTAACTGCTGGGTCTATATCTTGAGACCAACGAAAATGACATCCCTTTGTAACACTCTGTTCAACAGTGCTAATCAGGACCTAGGAATAATTCATAGGATTATGGACAATGAACAACTTGAGCTGGGGTTAAATGACAGCACTAATCTCAATGAACATAATCCAGACTTTGAAATGGACCCTGACAATATGTTTTTTTCACATCATGACATTGATTGCAAATACTATTCGGAGAAAGAATATAACATGATCCACTCAGATGAGACTTTGTCATTCGTACACTTTAACAGTAGAAGTATGTACGCAAACTTTAACCACATAAAAAGAGTACTTAGAGCAAATTAAACAACCATAAAGTATTGTAGCAATATCTGAAACATGGTTTAAGGATAATAAAGGTAATCAATTTGATATGGATGGTTAGGATCTGAACAACGTGAATACAGAAAATAAGACAGGTGGTGTTGTGGCTATATATGTCCATACTTCAATCAAGTACAAACAATAGGAAAGTACGTCACTAACAATAAGTGATTTTCTAGATTGTGTCACAATTGAAATCTCTTGTGAAAAGAAAAATATATATAATCATCAGTTGCATATATAGACCACCGGGCTCAAGTATTGAAATATTCACTGAATGGACAGAGAAACTGTATTCAAGCATAAATAAAACACTATTAATTTGTGGTGATTTTAATATAAATTTGATGAATCCAAATAAACATGCAGTAACGGATGAATTCGTGAATCGAATGTACAGTATGAATCTATTTGCAACTATAACTCGGCCTAGTAGAGTAACAGAAAATAGTACCACACTCATAGACAATATTTTTACAAATAAAATAGAATATATTAAAGCCAGTGGATTGATGATATGTGACATATCGGACCATTTACCAGTTTTTGCAATTTATGATGATAACTATAAAACTAAAGATATTAGTCAAAATCCTGTTTATGTTAATGTACGGTTAAGATCAGAGGTTGCAATAAATAAATTTAAAATTGACTTATTGAAACAAAGCTGGAATAGTGTGTATGCAGAGGGAAATGTGGATAAAGTCTATGGTATATTTTTAGAAAGGTTTTGTTTACTCTACAACATGCATTGCCCCGTGCAATAATACTATAAAAAGAAGAAATTTATGAAATGTCCCTGGTTATCGAAAGGCTTACTAAAGGCATGTAAAAAGAAAAATGATCTATATAGAAAATGTATTAAACTACGGACAAAAGAAGCTAAAAATTGCTACAAATCATATAAAAACAAATTAACAAATATTATAAGAGTAAATAAGAAAAAGTACTACACGGATAGATTAAATGAGAACAGAAGCAGTATGAAAGGGATTTGGGGCATATTAAATAGTTTATTGAATGCTAACCAAAGGAAGAATTTTTATACAGATTCCTTTGTTATCAACAATGAAGAAAATGAATATTTTATTTCATTATTTTATTATTTATAAAAGGAATATTTATTAATTTGACACATTAAATCATTCCATTTTACTTAATAAATTGGAAAAATATGGTATTCGAGGAGTGGCTGGGAACTGGATGCAGAGCTACTTAACAGAGAGACAGCAGTTTGTTAAGATGGAGGAGTGGGAGTCAAACTGTCAAAACATAGTTTGTGGTGTTCTTCAAGGATCTATATTGGGTCCTAAATAGTTCAATCTCTACATAAACAATGTATTCAATGTGTCTAAAGTGGTAAGAATTATATTATTTGCTGATGATACCAATATTTCTTTTTCCAATGATAATTACAACAATGTTATTGATATAGCAAATCTGGAATTGATTAATATAAAATCATGGATGATATTAATAAGCTCTCATTAAACTTAAATAAAACTAAAGTAATGATGTATGGTAAATTTACACATCAGGATCGAGCAATCAATATAAATGGTATTACAATAGAAAAGGTGTCTGAAAACAAATTTTTGGGGATGATTATTGATGATAGACTGAACTGGAAACCGCACATCAGACACATTCAAAATAAAATCTCAAAAAGTATTGCAGTAATTAATCGAACCAAGCATGTGCTGGAGTACAAAGCGCTGCATCTGCTGTACTGTTCTCTGGTCATGTCGTATCTTACATATGGTATAGAAATTTGGGGTAATAATTATAAAAGTTCATTACATTCCCTTTTCTTACTCCAGAAACGAGCAATCAGAACAATTAACAAGGCTGGATATTATGAGCACTCCAATAAATTATTTCTGCAATTCACCAGATAGGGCAGCGGGTGGGGGCCTTTTGAGTGGGCGCATGTACCACTCTCAATGGGCCACTTTTCACCCTGGCTTTTTAACGCACCTCACTAAATAGGGCAAACAAGTATAACAAAAAACCTAGGCATGTGTTTGTGCATGTATATGCATGCATGTATGTATGTGTATATATATATATATATATATATACATATATATATATATATATATATATATATATATATATATATATATATATACATATATATGTGTGTGTGTATGTATGTATATGTAGCTATAACACCATACAAGTACTGGTGAAGTAGCAGGATCACAAAATACCAACTAATTTGCATATTTGTGACTAGGGACTATTGGCAAGGAGTGGCAGTGGTGATTGTCTTCCTGTAGCAAATTGCAGAAACAAGACTATGTATAGAGTTGTACTGTTTCTTTTTTTCCCCCGTTCAGTTTATGATCAAGTACGATATATAATCAGTAAATTTCTCCAGTTTGGACTCAATAGAGATGCGTTTGGTTTGATGTCAATTTGATGATAAACTTAAAGAAGATTAAATGTAGTAATCCATAGGTAAATGTTGTTTCTGGATGCTATTTTGAAATTTTTTTTCTTGGATGCAAAATTTAATTATTACTTGTGTAATGTTAAAGAACTGTATGGATAAAATACTCTAAAAATACAATTACTTTTAAAAATCACTTAATTCCCAGTACTTGAGTAAATGTAATTGAGTACTACCCGCCTCTGCAATTGAGCTTTTTTTTTTTTTTTTTTTTTTTTTTTTTTTTTTTTCTGAATTATTAATTTGGATATAGATGGATTGTGCATTGTGACCGGGAAATGTAAATGGTTATTATATTGATTACAGGGTAGGCGGATATATAAGCTTGTAGCTTCAGCCTACTCCTTGTTTTGAGCTCCTGTAACAGAATAATGAGAATATGAATGTTGTTAAAATGTAAACTGCTCAAAATAAATAAATAAATAAATAAAAATAAATGAGGTTCACATGGTTTTTGGAGAAGAAACCGGCCCACAGTTCCTCCAACATACTCAAGGGATTTTTCACATATTAATTGGTTGTTCAAGCCTTGATTACCTGGAGTTTTTTTAAGAAGATACCTTTTTTCTATCATCTGACTGAAACAAACGCATGCCTCTCAAGCATCCAGCTGGCATGTAACTAGGATCTAATGATTTTCTTTTAGACTTTGTGACCTTGAAATTTGATCCTTGGTGCAGTTCAAATCTGTATAATTCTGTTCAATGTATTGTGTGTGTGTGTGTGTCTGTGGGGGCTGGATAACAATGATTCCTTTTTCAGCCTCGAGGCCAGTGGAGGAGACAGTCTATCCAACCTAACGAAGCAGAAAAAAGCACATAGAAAAAAAAAGATCATTAACATTTTATTTCAAATTATTCTAATAGGCGTCAAAAACAATGTAGCAGCATTTTTACTGTGAATTTGTTTTTAACATCAATGACTTCTTGATGGGAGTATTTTATCCATCAATGATTACATTTTACTTGGATTTTTCTATGTTTTTTGGTTTTAGAGTAGAGGAATTTGTTTTAAATTGAACATATTATGCCTCTTTTTAAAAAGGTCAAAGGTCAGGGCTGGACTGGGACCTAAAAGGGTGCTCTGGCATTTTTGGCCATGGCGACCCACCATGATCATTGGCAAAATATACAGAGCACACAGCATACAAGAGGATATATTTTAGTGTTATTTTAAAAGCCCAATTTTAAAAAAGGACAGCAAACTACACTACTCACAGAGTTATTTATTATGGAAGAATGGCCACAGTGGCACAATTCCCAGCAGACTGGATGTCAAAGAAACACTGCTAGACATTTTGTCAGTGTGTTATGAAATGTACTGTTCATTCAAATATACAAGTATGCCTTCAGTAAGGGCATATATCAATGTAGAATTAGGAGCTCTAAAAGTGACACTGAAACAGAAAGCAGAGTTGAGGTCAGCTATAGGCCTACTATATCAATAAAATTATATACATCCCAAATATTGTCACTGTATTATATATTGTATTCATTTTAAATATATAGACTGTGACCTATGAGTGAATAAGAGTTGATATAAATAAGGTTAAAGTCAAAGTTTCATGTTCGTAAACTACATTTGTACATTATGTTTATGCAAATTAGCAGTTGCAGACACGCCCACCCATCTTATTACTGGTTTAATGCAAATTACGCTTATGGAGAGCCTAAGTCTCCTCCCCTTTCGGTCTTCTGCAGTTGTAGTCTGCTAAACATTTTTACACAAAACCTAAAGTGACTTTTGCAACTGGTCAAAAATCAGCATTTTCTCTGTATCAAAATTACTCTTTAAAATCCTCGGACATATGTTCGATCCACGGCGCATTTCAAACAAGATCAGAGAATTACTTTTATCACTCCATTGACTCATTTTTTTTTCGCAGTGAGGGACCCATGGACCGGAAGGAGAAGGGCGTGACTTAGGCTCCCCATTGGGATGACACAATAAGGCACTTTTTAAATGGTTTGTAGAAGCACAAGACCTCTGACTTCAAAAATAAAATCAATCATAACAGATTGGATGGTGTCTATTCATGTATGCTGTTTCTAGAAGCAGCAGCAACCCAAATGGTCAAACAAAAGGATGAAAAAGGTGAAATGTTCCCTACAGACTTTATGGAAATTTCAAAAGGTACGTTACATTTTTTTAACAGTCTGAATGTAATTTGTCCTCATAAATATATCACATCATAGAGTGCAACTTTTGATTTTCCAAGGACCAACTCCTTTAAAACATTACTACAGTATATTGTGTTTTACAGAGATTCATGTTCAAACAGATGCCATAAGATGTCTTTTGCTCAAAAATAAAAAAAAAATGGTAGGAAGAATGACGTTTTTAACCAGTTTTTATTGTGAATATTACAAGACAACACTTAGAATACAACATCAGAGCACCTCTTTACACCAGTGACATAAGGGAGACTTTGAATCTCGAAAGCTACAAAGAAGATAAGGCCACTCCAGGTTTACCGGCATCGTTCATCTGGAAGGAGACTGTGGCTGACTTTGGCCATTTCTGCGGTACGAATTAAAAGCTCCACACTTCTCACATGTGAACAGTGGAAAGACAAGTACACACACTTTAGAGTTGGTGGGAATTGAAGCAAGATGCTCCAGAATTTTCTGCAGTTGTCCAGCAAACTGTTTTGACAACATCCTTTACAGATAAAATTACGAGTAAGACTTCACAGATATCCCCATTTCACCCCAGCTTCTCCAAATGAGCCTCAAGTTCCCGAATGTGTATAAATGCACTATTTCTAATTTACCACAATTTCACACCACTGCTCCCCTAAATGAAACTGAGTACTCTGATTAAGTCTTGATGGTTCATTGGTCAACACCGCCTTTCCATTACTGCAGATTAACAGAGTTGAATTGTTACAGAGGAACAGTAGATGGTGCTGTGAGGCTACATTTGCAAAGAAGGCCCCCTCCCTTTCATTCACATTAAATCCATGAGGCCAGCTACTGTGTGACTTTCTTATTTTGTCATTTTCTCTCTTTACCTCCACACACTCCTGATTATGCTTTCACACCCACCCCCTCCTCCTCCTGCAGTCATTGTGCTCCCTCTCCAAGTTTCTGCATCCAACCATCCTTATTACTTCTCTCCCCGTGCTACTAAACCCTACCACCACCTCCACAGTTCTGCCCCGTCCTCTACTGAGCAGCCACAGCCTGAGCGGCCACAGCCTGAGTTTCTCCTCCAGAGGTCAGAAGCTGTATCAGGCTTCCTGAAGCGGGTCGGTTCTCCCCTGTGGCCCAGCCAAAGAACATTCTGCAGAAAATCAGAAGAAAAAAAAAGATTTACTAGAGCAGTCTAGGAACCACAACATGATTTTATGAGTTACACATTTGATCATGTTTGGGTTTTTTCCAGACACCCTCCTCTCAACAGAACAGAAAATATTAAACTTCAATGTCAACTGTTGTATTTCTGGAAAGTTTGGGAACAAATATTTTCAGGCTGTACAGCTTACAGAAGTGAGCTTGAACATACTTGTACTATTTAGCGACGGATGACCAGAATTTGGTAACTTTACGTTTGAACGTCATTGATTAGTGACCAGCCAGTCGGAAGCTAAAAAAATCAGATTTTCCTGCACGATCAGTGAATGCACCATAGACTGAACTGACAAATTGTTACTAAGGGGAGAAGGCTCAGGTGTTTTCACTAGCAGTGTGGTGTTCAAAAATGAAGCCGGAGGAAGGAAAGAAGCTGTAAGAAGCTCCTGAAAGGAAATGGGAGGCATATTGGTTATTATTCAGGCTCAAACAGTAGGAAAGATTTTAGCAGATAACAGGAAGAAAACATGCCACAGCTAAGTTGTTTTTATATATATATATATATTTTTTTGAAGTCCAAAGCTATGTCCCATGTGGTTGTAATGGTACACAAAAATCATAGTTTGTATGTTTTCGGCACACATCAAGAAAAATAAACACAAACGTGTGTATGAATTTGTTGTTCTTTGATCAGGATTAAAAAAACAAAAATAATTTATCTTGATTCCTTAATTTTAGTCCTGGAAATGAATTTGATAATTCTATGTTAATTCTAAGTGTAGAACAGACTGGAGATTTGGTTGGATATTTGGATATTTTCTCATGACTAAAATAATGCAAGCAGACAAGAGTGGGAAATATAACCACTTGAAAACTGTTGTTTACATAATATTTTGCTCATATTTTGAGAATTAAATATTTTTATATCACTTTGGAGTTGTCTTGATATATTATCTAGTCTCCCAGCTGTACTTGGATGCAGCATTGGCAGCTGTTGGTACAGTCCCTTCTCATTAATGGGGATTCTGTAGACTCTGGTTTTCTACAAAATAGGGAGTTTGAGCTGATTGGATGTAACTATCAGTCAGCCTGACATAATTTCAGCTCAGTCACTCAATTTAGTGCAAAGCTTGTTAAGGACCTTATTGCTGATGAAAGATGCGCTTGATCTTTTTTTTTTTTTGGTACTGTAGCTGCATGAGAAAACATTAATATTCCCGAAAAGACTTTAGATGGGAACCCTTGCAATTTGGGTGTCATTTTTTAAAGTTGTGCTGCAGAACATTGCTCTGCGCCCTGAGGTCCCCACATAAATACTCTGCATATTTTCAGGTATAAAATAGCTGTAATCCTTCAGTACATGTGCATACTGAACAGACAGGAAAATACAGAAATATCAAAATTCAAATGCATATACCGTTACACCTCTAGTCCTAAAACATGCCGTATAAGAAAAAAAAAAGTTCAAAACTTCACATGTAACGTAATTTAACTGTGACGTCTATTATGAGCCCAATATAAATAATCAATGATCGTTCAGACAACCAGGCAGCACCTTTGTAGTTCCGTTATATGAATAATCTAAGTTATCATATAACAGCAAATCACCTCTTGATCCCCTCAAATACATCAGAATCAGCAATTACTTGTTTTGAAATTAAATTAATAAAATTCAAAAATTTTGTAGTAATGGGGAAAAAAAAGGTCAGAGTTGTAATCTTTATTATAGATACCCATCTGTTCGATAAGATTAAAGCATTTTACAATATACCAGCTCTCAAACTACCATCAGAAAATATTGTTAAATAAATAACTGCTTCCAGGTTTTACTGATGACACGGGACCAGAAGCAGCAACAGATCAACCCTTTTCACCGTCATTTCCGGTCATGTAAATCGGTTCTATTTTGGTCCTACAGAGCCAGTCAGCTCTTTCGTCACAGATTATCAGAGTGAATACAATCCTATCTAATCTTCCTTTGCTGCACACAGAACACACACACCCCACCAAACCACACAACATGTAGTTAGAACTGTGTCCAGTTAACTAATAATCACAATCTTGATGAAAACTGGAGTGAAACTTGGACTCTAAAGGTTTATTTCTTAAGTTCCTCCTAACGGTTATATGCTACGGTTCTACTCCCTCCAGTGCTGACTCTGAAGTTTGGGATTCAATCAACAAAGAGATGATGAAATTCCTAAGAACATTGCGCTCAGCTGCTGCAAACAAACAGGGGGGAATAAGATTCTGATTTTAAATGCATCCTCATATAATTAGGCTGGGATGTTCTGCTTCAAATATAATAACATTACAGAATGATTTGCCTCGAGTTGTTTTTAGATTTATTATTCTACCAAATTGAATATGACTAAGTCTCCTTATAAAAGACACTTGTATTAATAGATGAGGTACAATATGTTCTGTAACAGTGCAGTAGTGCCATGGTGACATGTGTTTCTCTCACAAGAGGCATACAGAACTGTGAAAAAGTATTTGTCTCTCTAAGAAAAACAAAGAAAAATAATTACATATATAAGCTCAGCAGATATTAAAACATCTCATTAGGGGGAAAAGCTATTCAAATCAACATTGGGGATTGTGTGAAAATTAAAAATAAAAAAATTAAGGTCACCCCCTAGTGAAATCCTGAATTAAACAAAGTTTGTTTTTTTTCAACCTGGACCTTTTATTGAATTCAATAATCCCTTTTTTTTCCTTATGAGGGGAAATCTATTTCAGTACAGCCCGATCAAGAGTACAGATAGGCCAACTGTGGTATTGCAGCCAGCTAAAAGCGACGCAGCACATCTAGAATGAAAGGATATACATGGGTTGGGGTGGACCAAGGGTGAAAAAAACGAAAAAAAAAAAAAAACTGTTCATCTTTGTCTTGATTCCTGAGGGAAATAAGACCCAGACAATATATAGAGAAATACTCAGACATTCACAATAAGACTAGTAGGGTAGGGTTGGAGGGGCAACCCTACCTCTGCTACACAAATGGAGAGCCGCATAGAGTGCGCTGTCCAAATTGCTTGTGGAGGTAGAAGGGAGAGCAGAGGACCAGCGAGAATGGTGAGTGTGCGAACGTCCTCGCCGAGTGCCGGAAGAAATAGCCAATATTACCTTAATTTACTCACCCAGACAAGTTTGGACCCACAGATTCGTTCAGGAGGAGTTAATATCCAGTTGTGATTAGTGTATATCCATATAATGGGAGTCAATCAGAGCAAGAGATTTGCTGCCTGTAATAAGGCATTATCTGCCACCAAAACGCCTTCATTGAGTCATGTTTGGTAATACTGATATTCCCCTGTGAGTTTGGGACGTCTTGAAGGTGCTAAGGCATTAGCATCTGGGGTTTTTGCAGACTTTTAATATAACCGATTCCAGCTTACACTAACCTGGTATTTCAATGACGTCCCAGCTGCTCGCCATTACAGCTGTAGTCTGCGTAGGTTGCAGAAAGGGAGCCTGTGGAAGCTGAACTTAATCGAATCAGTAATTTTCTTAGTGCAATTTGGAAACACGCAAACGTGAATGTCTGCAGTAGCAAGTTCTGTCTGACTGCCCGTAGAGCACAAAGTGAAAGTCCTATCATCATAAAGGAGCACGCCAGAGACATAATTGCAATCATGTGATAGTGTAGTTGTATTTTTTCCTCTAAATCACCCCAGAACCGAAATAATAAACACTTCTGAGACATTCGAACTCACAGGGGAGCAGTGTTAACATTTAATAATGATGCCTTATTACAGTTGGCATACTCTTGCCCCCATTGACGGCCATTATATGGATACACTTTGATTGTGACTGGATATAAACTACTCCTGAAGGGCTCCAAGTAGTTCCAAACTTTTCTGGGGGAGTAAATAAATGTAATGTTTGCTACAAATAAGGTCCAGGTTGAAAAAAACAACAACAACTCATTAAGTGGAAAGATAAAAAATATTTTTTTTATGCAGACCTGCATAATTGAGAGATCAGCCAAATAAAACTTGTGTAACAACACTGATCTTAACAAGAAACATTTAAAGCCCAATCAGTCATTGACATCTGTCACAGTGAAAATGGCCATAGTCAGAGGGGGCCGTCCTCTAAAAATAGAGAAAACGTGGAGCAGTGGTGAACCTTTTCAGGGGTATTGTGATGATTCACCAACTAGGCCCTGTCAAACATGTTTCTTTTTTTAAGCATTTTTTAAACAGCTTTCTAAAAAATACAACCCCATCCTGGGGTTATTCAAAAAAATAATATCCTTACTTGAATTAGCCTAAAACTTCACTACATGCTTATTCTTTTGGACTACTGAAGCTCAGGCGAATTCAATCCCTGCTAATTCAAGCAAGGCTTTACAAGCCAGGCTCATGTATGTCAATACTACATTGAAAGGCAGGCCCTGTCAATTGATGCTTTATTAGTGAGAATAGAAGGAAAGAGTCGTGTTCTTCTTCCAGTCTGAGAAGGAGTTATTAATGCAGCCCATGAACATCACAAATATGTTATAACCAATAATGGGAACAGAAGCTGCATATATAAAAGCTCAGTCTGAATTGTTTTATGTGAATTAGGTGATGTTGCTTTCCAGATGGTTTGGTTTAGAGTGTGACACAGTCAGTGCTGAGAAGCTCTTCTAACTGTAAATTTCTAACTTCACGTTATTAAATCATATAAGCTTGTTGGGCAGAGCGAGATAATCTGGAGTCTGTTGTGAATTATAAAAAAAAAGAAAAACAATAGAAAACGTAATAGAAAACAGCTGACAGGTTAAATGTGTTGGAACATGATTCAAGAAAGAAATAGTACAAATATTTAGCAAATAAATGAAAACAGTTTCAAGTCTTTACAAAGGCCCATTAATACAGTATTTTATTTTACACATGTATTTTTTAAAACCAGTTTCAAAGTACTTTAAGGCTATTTTAACACATTTATACAGGACAGAATGTTTATTTTATTGGTTCATCTTAGACACAAAATGATTTATTTGTAATTATTAATTATTATTGGTGTCAGGAGCAACATGGGAGAAGCAAAAAGTTTCTTGCAGTGAGGAAAGATTAAATACAGTAATGTTTGTCTAAATCTAATTAGAACTTTTTAATGTATTTAAAAGATATAATTGCATAATTCATTGCATGATTTAGCCACCAAACAGAAAATTGGGGCTGCTGCACCTGCTATATTAACTTTATATTGGAGGGTGGTTGGGGTGAGGGAGAAAACAGTAGCAGAATACCAGCAACACAATGGGACATCGCATGGACCACCCAATCATATTAATAAAGCTAAAGTAAGCCTCACATCTAGCCTGCTGGGGGCGGGGGGAGCTTGTCCAGCGGCATACGTTTCCATAGTGATTGAGCAGGGCTTCTGGTTAGCATTGTTCATGGAACTGAATCTTGGGAAATTGAGCCAGGATTGTGAACTGAGAGTTTGTAATCAAAAAAAGAATAAATCCTCAAATACTGACAAGTGAAAAGACAAATGTTAGTAAAAATTATGTTATTGATTAAAAACATATATTTATTTGTGTTATTAATTGTGGGCTTCTCTTGATGTCTTTTTTAATTTATTTTCAAACATTTAAAACTCTTGTACATATTGATGGCTCAGACCTTTGGCTTAGTTTCTGCACAAAAACTGGTCTTATAAAGCAGATTCAAAAAGGGGACGCAACATGTACTTGCAGGTGAAAACCTGAAACCTTTCTTGGGAGAGTTTGCTCCTTGCTATGACATCTTTTTTATTAAAAGTAATTTGCTCTCTTATGTGGTTTAAGAGTAGCGGGGTCATGGCGACGGAGCTGCCTGGGTCTGGGTTTGTGATTGGTTTGGAGTAATGACTTTAGTAATAATTTCACTGTATTTTTTTTTTTTAATCAATCCATCTTCTATTTATCATTCAGCCCTAGTGCAGACATCGTCTCATCACTGCTCACTTGGGTTTTACAGCCATAAAATGAAACAATTAGAAATTATCTTTCAAAGCTAATCAGGTTAGTTTTGTCCGACATTAAAATGTACTAAATTGGAAACACTCAAAGGTGAAAAAAAAAGATAACAGAATAACTCAGTAAGGGGTATAATATGTTGTCCAAAAACTTGCGTCAACTCTGATATTCATGTCATATTGTAATTCTCTGTTTGTATTCGGTCCTGCTTGTGTATAACGGAGGAATATTTTGAGCTGTGGTTGGGTAGCTGTTGTTCTCAGACAGCGAAAATGTTTTAGATCTAAAGCATCAAAGCTGAAAGCAAAATTCAAAACAATGTCCCAAAGTCTTAGAGAACCTCTGGGACCGACGCTGAACAAGCAGAAAGAAATTGAATTTCTCTGCCCACAGCTGCCCTGATGCAACAGAATATGAATCAGACACATGAGGCAGTGTTTGAGCAGTCAGCAGCGGGGGCAATCGTGATCAAAGCCATGCAAAGAAGCCAAGCTGCACCTGAATAATATCTCAGGTTTAAAGACGGAGGCTGTTTTGTTCTCCGATCCAACTCCCCCTCCCAAAAAAAGTCATCTGTCTCTAGGCCAAATGAAGTCTGCTCTTTTCATCATAAACACTATGCCAAAATGAATAAAAATCAATGAAGATATTACTCAATAAAAAACTTTATATTCTGAATTCAAACATCCAATAGAGGAGACTGTTTGAAGTCAAGGTAAACTGTAGTAGAATATGAGAAAAGAGTTAAAATTTAACAGTTTCTTACTGATTCTTCACAATTCATAAAGAAATTAATCTTTATTTGACAACAAATAGAGCAACACTGAAGCTAATCAACTGTTAAAGAAAACTAAACAAATTAATAAAAGTAAATGTCAACCCTAAAATAAGATGAGAAGCACATTATATTCACTAAATTTAGGATAAACATGGAACTATTTATATTATTTATAATTATTTCATTAATTCAGAAAAAAACAGACTTTTTGTAATTTTTCTATAAATTATCTTGTTACTTCAGAAAATCATTGCTCTTATTTTTAAGTGAATGCAGCAAGGTTACGTTAAATACAACCTTTACACAATAAAAATTCCAGCCTCCTTTATCTACCTACTCTGCAATGTATTCCAGCGGCGTCCAGGAGCTGTAGTCTGCGTCAGGCATGAACTTCCTGTTCATCGGTGTATCCAAGGTAACGCTGCCAAATGAAGCCAGATAACAGTCAGGGCGAGGGGCTGCATCAGAGCAGCAGAGAGGAAACAGAGCTGGCAGCAACTCCACACATAAATATCACACACTGCTCTGGAGCGTCAGGATCTCAAGCCTGTCTCCAAGTCAGCGACGTTTGTGTAGGAGCTGCAGACATCTACAGGGCATGTTTTAAAGTAAGGTTTGGTTAGAGAGGTGTTCAGCTTTCCTATCCATGTTTCCATGTCGTCATCTGTGTAAATATGCAAAGGCTTCAAACAAGGAAGGAATTAAATAAGAAGAACCATTTTGCATAAGGTCTTATCAAAGTTTTAACACTTGAATAGAATATAAAAGTCAACCAATCTAAAATGAGGGCACAATGATGTCGCATCAAATAAAAAAAGAGGGCTGTAGAAGAAATGCAAGTCATAGCTAATACTAAACAGATGTGATTAAAAGCTGCAAAGTGAGCCTATGTGGCCGCAGGGTTGGAGAAGAAAATACAACCAAAGAGAGAGCAGGAACCAGATCCACCCCTTAAACAACTGTTCCCATAATGATTAGCTTAAAATAAGTAGGATCAGGATAATCTGTGCTCCTCGTTCATCAATAGAGGATCGTTTGTGTAATCAGATCCGTGAGGGGATATTAGCATCCTTAATTATCTTTTCTCATCTCATCTTCACACTTCAACGTCCAACATAAAGACTAAGTGGCACGGCTTATTTTCCTGCACGCCTGGAACAGCTGAGTCCCTTTAAATAAAAACTGGCCAAAGATGACTGGGGTGATGCAAATAAGTAGAAACTGTCAATATAAACTGTCAACCAAAAAAAAAAGACCATCAAGCAATCAAACAGATTTAACGATGACATGGAAATATAAACATCTTGAAAGAAAACATTTATTGATTTCATGGATAGCAGTCCCACCGTAAGGTTTAACATCAAGAGATTTGTTTTTGGGTAAAATATTATTTTTAGAATTCACATTCTGTTAACTGTGCAACAAAAAAGAAAAATTCTGGCTTGAACTGAGCCACTAGAATGATCCAACTCAAACAGTTCAAGTTTAGATGTGAAATTTGCATATTTGAAGTTTGTTCTGAAATTTAATTTCAGCACTTACGGTAGTATAGCAATAGCTGCCGCTCCTGCAGGCAGGCCGCTGTTCTTTGCTGCCAGGCTCTGACACAATTGGTGGATGGCAGCTTTGGCCATGCCATAGCCCACCATACCTGAAGATTATAGATCAAGCAGTTTATTAGATCTCTAGTTTAAAGGTATTAACAAATTATTTATCACAATAAATTCAAATATTGCTACAATTTGATTTATATCAATAATGCAAATGAAAAAAGTTACAACTCATGTTAATTCATTATATTACAAATTATATATATATATATATATATATATATATATATATATACATACATACACTACCGTTCAAAAGTTTGGGGTCACCCAAACAATTTTGTGTTTTCCATGAAAAGTCACACTTATTCACCACCATACGTTGTGAAATGAATAAAAAATAGAGTCAAGACATTGACAAGGTTAGAAATAATGATTTTTATTTGAAATAAGATTGTTTTTACATCAAACTTTGCTTTCATCAAAGAATCCTCCATTTGCAGCAATTACAGCATTGCAGACCTTTGGCATTCTAGCTGTTAATTTGTTGAGGTAATCTGGAGAAATTGCACCCCACGCTTCTAGAAGCAGCTCCCACAATTTGGATTGGTTGGATGGGCACTTCTTGCGTACCATACGGTCAAGCTGCTCCCACAACAGCTCAACGGGGTTCAAATCTGGTGACTGCGCTGGCCACTCCATTACCGATAGAATACCAGCTGCCTGCTTCTTCTCTAAATAGTTCTTGCACAATTTCGAGGTGTGTTTTGGGTCATTGTCCTGTTGTAGGATGAAATTGGCTCCAATCAAGCGCTGTCCACTGGGTATGGCATGGCGTTGCAAAATGGAGTGATAGCCTTCCTTATTCAGAATCCCTTTTACCCTGTACAAATCTCCCACCTTACCAGCACCAAAGCAACCCCAGACCATCACATTACCTCCACCATGCTTAACAGATGGCGTCAGGCATTCTTCCAGCATCTTTTCAGTTGTTCTGCGTCTCACAAACGTTCTTCTTTGTGATCCAAACACCTCAAACTTGGATTCATCCGTCCACAGCACTTTTTTCCAGTCTTCCTCTGTCCAATGTCTGTGTTCTTTTGCCCATCTTAATCTTTTTCTTTTATTGGCCAGTCTCAGATATGGCTTTTTCTTTGCCACTCTGCCCTGAAGCCCAGAATCCCGCAGCCGCCTCTTCACTGTAGATGTTGACACTGGTGTTTTGCGGGTACTATTTAATGAAGATGCCAGTTGGGGACCTGTGAGGCGTCTGTTTCTCAAACTAGAGACTCTAATGTACTTATCTTCTTGCTCAGTTGTGCAACGCGGCCTCCCACTTCTTTTTCTACTCTGGTTAGAGCCTGTTTGTGCTGTCCTCTGAAGGGAGTAGTACACACCGTTGTAGGAAATCTTCAATTTCTTAGCAATTTCTCGCATGGAATAGCCTTCATTTCTAAGAACAAGAATAGACTGTCGAGTTTCAGATGAAAGTTCTCTTTTTCTGGCCATTTTGAGCGTTTAATTGACCCCACAAATGTGATGCTCCAGAAACTCAATCTGCTCAAAGGAAGGTCAGTTTTGTAGCTTCTGTACCGAGCTAAACTGTTTTCAGATGTGTGAACATGATTGCACAAGGGTTTTCTAATCATCAATTAGCCTTCTGAGCCAATGAGCAAACACATTGTACCATTAGAACACTGGAGTGATAGTTGCTGGAAATGGGCCTCTATACACCTATGTAGATATTGCACCAAAAACCAGACATTTGCAGCTAGAATAGTCATTTACCACATTAGCAATGTATAGCGTGTGTTTCTTTAAAGTTAAGACTAGTTTAAAGTTATCTTCATTGAAAAGTACAGTGCTTTTCCTTCAAAAATAAGGACATTTCAATGTGACCCCAAACTTTTGAACGGTAGTATATATATATATATATATATATATATATAAATAAGAGGAATAAGATAAGAGGAAATTGCACATGATTTGGAAATCCTGGGCCCGTATCCCTAAAGGTTCTGAGAATCCTCTCAGAGAGCTCCTAACTTAACCTAAAAATTCCTTGCCAGGAGTTTTAGCTTAGAAGTGATTCCAGAACATTTTCAGTGAACTCTGAGCAAGGAATGGATGGAAAATCCTATCTTAGTGAGGAGGTTTGGTTGACCCCGTTGCTAGGTATGAGTCATCATTTCAAAAGCCGTGATTGGTTGATCGTACAAGTTTGATGAAAATGAACTTTTGGTGATAATGAGAAAAGGATGTACCCTCAAATCAATAAACATAATTATACACTAATCTTATGCAGACTATAATTGTAAATAACATTACACAGTCAAGAAAATATCTGGAAAATGAATAGTAAGCTGTAGGGGTTATAGCCTAACATTAGAATCTAAAATATGTGAAAACTTAAGCTCATTACACCCTGTTCAAATAATGATTTGTGTCTTATTTGCTCATATTAATATCCTAGCTGGCATATTTTGTACTTTCACTCCCATATGGACCCCATTGAAAACAACATGGCCTATCTCAAGGGGCTGTCCTTAATGAAGTAGAAATTGCAACGTTACAACTCAGTGTGGTCTTAACGAGGGTAACATGGCTCAGCTTTTATCAATGTCTGTGATTGCTGGCTGTCTATTTATGAAGGCTTGTTAACAAATATCCTACAAACACAGCTGCTTAGGGGAACTCCTAAGCCACTAAAAGTCCTCTTCCCTGCTCTTAGCAGACCTCGCCTTAGGAGCCCTTTTAAGCTGTAGGAATCTTGAGGAATAACTTTTATATTAACTGGGACTTTCCTGTCACTTTTAGGGGAAATTCTAATAAAACGTCAGGACTGTGAGAATTTTCTTAGAATTTGGCCGCTAGGAGCCACTTTTTGCACAAAAATTCTTTAGGGATACGGGCCCTGGTCCCATAGTCTGACTACTTTCACAGCTGAGATGTCCACATTCAGTCAGGGATGGTTTGGGGTGCTGAATCATCTGGTGGCGTTGGTCCACTGAGTTTGATCCAGAAAGAAGTCAGGATAGCCTCTAAACTTGAGGGAACCACAAGCTTTGTTCTGCTAACAACCTTCATGAGGATACAGATTTTGTTTTTCAGCACGACTCGATAACGGCACATGCTGCCATAGCCACCAATGTCTGTTTTACTGAACATGGTATAATGTTGTATTTGCCTAACTCAGTAGTAAAATTTTCTGAGAAAGATCATTAGAATTTAATTAGCTGTACGCTATAATAATCAATAGAAACCAAACTATTAAAACATACAAGTTTGTGTGTAATTAGAAAAAAAAAGGACTGATTAAAGTTTAAAAAAAAAAAAAAGAAAAAGATATAACATAATACTGCGTAGGGCTGGACTTTCGATAGATAATTATCAATAAATATCACACAATGTAAAATATATATTTTAAGTGCCTCCCCAGTCATTTTGTTCTTCTTCAATTAACTAATTTTAAATAATTAAATTAATCTATTTTTCAAACACTTCTTTTTATCATATCTAAATTTGTAAGACTCAAACATATCAAGAGACTTGAGTAAGATCAGCAAGTACGCTTCTGAGGACCGGGAGCAGGAACGAGGGGTCATTTTGAAAGCCACAGGTTTTGTTAGCAATGCGAGCCACATATATTGTTAGCAGCGCGACCTGGGGAAATTTCCTGTGTCTCTCTGTAACATATTTGCAGCGCAGCGAGCTGAAGGAGGGGCGACCTTCTTCAGACAGATGATCGTAGTATTATATTTCATTTAGTATTGCTACCTTTTGTGCTTTAGTGCGTCGAGGATCAGTTCAAAACAGGGCGCAACCTTCACCTGAGCCACTGAAACATTTATCCAGAACAACTTCCTCTGCTGCTCCCTTGCTGTGACATCTGACCGCGGCGAAGTTATGGCGATGGTTCGCTTAGGGACTATCAAAAAAATTCCGTTTCAGCTCAAATCATTTAATCTTTTTTGTGTTTTGAAAGGATGTGATGGACTAGCGACTTGTCCAGGGTGTTCCCCGCCTCTCGCCCGTTGACAGCTGGAGATAGGCACCAGCCCCCCCGCGACCCATTAAGGATTAAGCGGTTAAGAAAATGGATGGATGGATGTTTTGAAAGGAGAGAGAAGTGGTTGACAGAGCTGCGTGGGTCAGCGTTAATGATTCCTTTGGAGTAAGTAATGGTTGTTGTATTAAGTTGCCTGATATGCTATAATTAAAAATGAGGGGAAACTTTCTTTTTTCTATCAAACTTTTTTATTGAGCCCTTTTTTCTTTCTATCGCGCCACACGTATATCGATCGATTGCTTCTATTTAGGGTTGAGCGATATGGTCTCAAATCTATATTGCAATATATTCTAAAGTATGTGCAATATAATATTCTTTTTTATTTATTGATGTCAAGATGGCTGCTTTTTAAAATGATCACTTTCCAAATGCATTGCAGCAGAACAAAAATTTCAAAAAGGTTTAGAATGCCATGGAAAGAAATGTATTCTGCAAAATGCATTTTTTTTAATCAAATCTTTTTATAAAAATAATGCAACATAAAAACTCAAAGATGAAAATATTGTAGATAAAAAAAAGATAAGAATTAGGAAAATAAAGTTCAAAATTCTCTGCTTTCCTGGTTACATTGCACAACCATAAACCTGCATATATTTGAATTAGGGCGCTTTCACATGGTACGGGAGTCCGTACTCGGGTACGGTATTTGGTCAAAATCCACTTATTTCGTACCATGTGAACACAGACTGGACCGTGCCAGAATACGGCCAGAGAGACCTGCCTTGGAGGTAGTATCCGAGTGCAGGTACGGGCGGCCACGTATCATGTGAACACAACCCGTACTCTGGCCGCACTCAAGACAATAGACGCGCTCCACGCGGAAATGACGACACCGCCGGCCGAAATTACAGAATCACCTCGCGACCATACAAATACCAAAACAACACGATTCAAGCATCCCACAGCAACACAGCAGGTTACAAAACGGCGGGTTTACTACAACACTCACCCTGTAGATGGATTCAGGTAGCAGCTGACCAGTAGACCAGTTTGTTTACATTCTAGCCTGTGGCTCGTTTTATGACGTCGGTACTTCTCACTCCCTTGTTTGTTGGAGAACTAAGACTTATTTGTATACCGCCACCTGCTGTTTATTTGTAGTAAAACACTGGATTCAAATACGGTCAGAGATCCGTGCCATGTGAACAGAAAAAATTAGCATTTTCTCTGGCCGTTTTCTGGTACGGCCACACATGTGAAAACGGCCTTAGAAAGGCTTCAAAGTTCAATAAGTTTCTTTCTGTAAATGAAATTAATTATATATATATATATATATATATATATATATATATTTATTTATTAAGTATTATATTTTTTAGATTGCCCACTACTACTTACGTTAATCCCACATTGTTTTGACGGGGCTAAGAGCTATAGGTCATCAAATGTACCGATTTAGACAAGATTTATAGGGAGACATATTTATGTATAAAAGTAAAGCTAGAATAATGGTGGCATAAAAGTCCAAGCAGCTCCTTTTTTGGCTGTTTAGAGTGGTTGCATGTTGTACAAATGCTCTGACAAACTGGATATAAAACATTTATCTGTTAGACAAAGCAGGTTTGTGTTTTAAATCCTCAGCATCTGGAACTTGCCAGTGCCTCTTCTCAACTTCTAAACAGGAATGCCAAGCATTTACTATCCCCCTCCTATCAACCCTCCCGACAGGCTTAGAAACCACTGGCCAATAGGAACAAGGGGTGGCTGCATAACTTTTCTTTAGAGCCTTTGTTTTCCCTAAAAAGAAGAAAATGAAGACCAATTCAAAAGGCTGGGGAGAGCCAGCAGTATCAGCAGCATGGCTGCTTTTCATGCATTCATCTACTCAGGAAGCACGAGTTTAGCCTCGAGGTCCAGACATGTGAGCTTCGTTTGACAACATTCAATGCCATTAAGCCCATCAATCAAATACATTTAAAAAAAATCCTTTGTCTCTTTCAGTGTGGTTAACACGAAATGTAAGCCAAAACTGCTGAGTCACTCCCCCCCCTTAAACCAGCAGCCAATCAATGCCTCGGCTCAGAAGGGAGGGCTGAGGTGGAGCTTAATGTTGGACTACATTCCAACACACGTGCGCCAAACAAGACATAACCACCCCCACCCCCAAGACCAATGGCTCTCTGGCTGACATGGAGGCAGATGAATGGGACCGTAAAAATAACCAATCTGAGACATTAGGATGTTACATTGAAATGTTTGATTACGGTAATTTCTGGAGTATAAGGCGCACCTGATGATAAGCCGCAGGTGTTTTAAAATTTAATTACCAGATATGTAAAGGTTGTTGCAGAGGGGGTTAAATAGATCAAAAATTTCAATCATTTGACAGCCCTACTAAAAAAATGTTTGTATTTTTTTGGACGACGGTCGTTTGTTTTCCATTCATTAAGCACCGTTTAAGCACCGGCACTGTTCCAAAAATACCGGTTTGGCACCGGTATCACATAAAACCTAAACAATAACCATCCCTAATTAATGATAAAACAAGTAAACAAAATAAAAGTGTCTCCCACCTCCGGTGCCCGACTGAGCTGCTTTTGCTCCCGCCAATGAGAGCAGTCCGCCGGATTTCAGATGGCGAGCGGCAAGGTGGCTGGAGATGGTAGAGGTCCACACGCTTTGCTTCCACATTAAATCAGAGTTCTTGAAAAAATCTGAACGATATTAAAAAGAAATAATAGACTGCATATGCTTGGAATAGATTGCTTTCAGTGACATATTTGAATTCACCAATGCAAAACCATTAATGAATTAAAAAGAAAGCATTAAGTTCAAACTTTAATTAATTCATTTTGAACAGGGACAGGTATTTGCAAAGACACAGTTGGAATCTGAAGTTTAATAAATTGACAACTGTGCAAAATGTTTCACCGGTTTAATTTTCATTTATTCAATAGTAATGTTGGTCATCTTACTTGCCAGGGAGTTCCTTTTTGAATTCTAGTGCTGGTAGTACATGTAATTTATTAAGGCAAGGCAAGGCAATTTTATTTGTATAGCACACTTTCAACACAAGGCAATTCAAGGTGCTTTACATGATTCAGTGATAATGAAACCACATGATTACAAACAAAACATATAAGTTTAACAGTAATCAATCAGTAAGAAAAGATAATGTAAGGAACAAATTTATGTAATTAATACACAATCACTTAAAAAAAAAAAAGAATAGAAATTAAACCACAACAATAAAAAATAATTTAAGCAACAAATGTATGCAATTAAAACAGATTAAAACAGATAAAACACAATCGGGTAAACAAAACAAAAAGTGATCAGAAAGCGCAATATAAGATTCAAATGCAGCTCTGAATAGTAGAGTTTTTATCTTTGATTTAAAAGAGCCTAGCGATTCAGTGTTTTTGCATTCGTCTGTAAGTTTATTCCAGATTTGTGGAGCATAGAAGCTGAAAGCTACCTCTCCCTGTTTAGTTCTGATTCTAGGGACAATTAGTAGGCTAGAGTTGGAAGACCTGAGTGGTCTGCTGGGTTGATATAGTGACATCATATCTTCAATGTACTGTGGTGCTAAACCGTTCAGTGATTTTTAAACTAGGAGGAGTATTTTAAAGTCTATTCTCTGAGCCAGTGTAAGGACTTTTGAACTGGGGTGATGTGTTCTACTGTCCTGGTTCTAGTGAGAACACGAGCAGCAGCGTTCTGGATCAGCTGCAGCTTTCTGATTGATTTTTTATGTAGACCTTTGAGGACGCTGTTGCAGTAATCGATCCGACTAAAGATAAACGCATGGATCAGTTTTTCACCGTCCTTCTGTGACATCAGTTCCTTAATCTTAGAAATGTTCCTCAGGTGATAGAAGGCTGACTTTGTTATTGCCTTTATGTGATCATGGAGGTTCAGGTCTGAGTCCATTATTACAATTAGATTACGCGCCTGATGAGTAGTTTTTAGTTGTATTAGCTGAAGCTGTGTGCTGACTCTGGATCGTTCCTCCTTAGGTTAAAAAAGAATTGCTTCTGTTTTGTTTCTGTTTAGCTGGAAAAGTTACGGGACATCCAGTCGCTGATTTGTTCAATGCATTCATTTAAGGTCTGGATAGAATCAAAGTCACCTGGTGACAATGTAATGTATAGCTTTGTGTCATCTGCATAGTTATGGTAACTTATCTGATTGGCTGCTATAATCTTGGTTAGAGGGAGCATATAGATATTAAACAGGAGGGGGCCCAGGATGGAGCCCTGGGGGACCCCACATGTGTTTTCTGTTTGTTCTGATGAGAAATTTGCGATGGACACGAAGAACTTCCTATTTTTGAGGTAAGATTCGAACCATTGAAGTGCTGTACCAATGAGTCCAATCCAGCTCTCTAATCGTTCCAGTAATATTTTATGATCAACAGTGTCAAACGCCGCACTGAGGTCCAACCGAACCAACACTGTAGTTTTACCGCTGTCTGTATTTATGCGGATGTCATCGAAAACTTTGACGAGGGCAGTCTCAGTGATGTGGTGAGCACGAAAACCAGATTGAAAATGATCTAAGGATTTGTTCATTATCAGGAATGTGTTCAACTGTTGAGATACAGTTTTTTCAATAATCTTACTGATGAATGGGAGATTAGAGATTGGCCTATAATTCTGCATCAAGGTATTATCCAGGTTGTTTTTCTTTAATAGGGGTTTGATAACTGCTTTTTTGAGGGCCTGGGGGAAGACACCTGACTGGAGGGATGTGTTAACTATTTGCATCAGATCAGACTTAATGACAGGGAGAACTTTCTTTAAAAAAGCTGTGGGTAAGATATTGAGGCAGCAAGAGGAGGAGTTCAGTTGTTTAATCATTTCATCAAGATGTTATTGATTCAGTTATTTGAAATCAGACATCTTATCTGCATTATTTTTAAGTGGGAATGATAATGTTGGTGGGTTGGTTGCTGCTTTACAGATTGATCTTCTAATTTCTAGAATCTTTTCAGTGAAGAAGTTGGCAAATTCAGTACAGGCCCTAGTGGAGTGTAGCTCAGGAGCTACCGTCATTGGAGGATTGGTTAGTCTTTCAACTGTTGCGAAAAAGGTCCGAGCGTTATTAATGTTTTTGTTAATGATTTCAGAGAAGAAGAATTCCCTTGCAGTTTTCAAGGTTAAGTTATATTTGTTCAACCTGTTTTTGTAGATCTCATAGTGAACCTGAAGTTGAGTTTTCCTCCATTTTCCTTTGGCCTGGCGAAGCATATTAAGTGGTTTAATATGCTTAGAAGAAGTAAGCATCATTTCATTTGGTTTCTATATTAAACCAAAATGTAATGTATTATACAAGAAGTTAAATGCAGCCATCAAAACTGTAGAACGGTTGGCTGATGATTAATGTTAAAACAAATACAAAGGTTTGAACTCTGACCTTTGGAACTGCAGTTCCCTCCAGCCCATCCACCTGCCACACACAGGATGGCATCCACTTTGTTTTCCCCCAGCAGCTGGGCCACATCTGCCGTCACCTGCATATAAAAAGGCTTTTCATGAATCCACAGGGCTCGCACGGCAACTGAATGCCTTTTAAATGTCAGCAACGATTCGGTTCGCTCTCCAGGTGGAAATTTGTCGCTTCAGCACAACAGCCACAACAGAGAATATTCAGAAACAGGAGTAGCAGTAACCAGTATGATTAGGCTTCATCTGAGTGTTTCAGCATTTCAAATAAAACAAATGCAGTGTATTAGGGTTGGGCCTAACTTTTACGGACATGATTTCTAGGTGCAACCAATGTAGAGGGGATCCATTTTGGTAGCAGAAGGATCGGATCTCTGATTTTTGCAGATGATGTGGTTCTGTTGGCTTCATCAGGACGCAATCTACAGCTGGAGCAGTTCACAGCAGAGTGTGGCCGTTAGCTGTAAAAATCCATAAATAAACCGCACCGGATTATAGGACGCATGGTTCAAAACATGTGAAAAAAACAGCGGCTTATTGTCTGGAAAATACAGTAATTGTGTTCCTTTAGAGCCCCATTTCAAAACTGGGACAGACTAGTAGAGTGGAGCCCCGGTATTCATGGGGGTTAGTGACCACAACTACCCACTAAACTTTCGCTTATTATTTGGATTGAACCTTTCCAAAAACCTTTTTAGTATGGATCGCTGTACTTTTGGCCCATTCCTTCTAGTGAACTGGTGTAACAGTCACACTTGTAGGCTGCCTTGCTTGCACACTTGCTTTGTACTGAACTGATATCTGGACTTTGTGGTGGCCCCTCCAAATAAATTTTATTCAACTGTGTTTTCAAATATCTATACAACCAATAACTGCATAAACACAGTCTACTCAAAGTTGGAACATCATTCATTATGAGCCAACTTCTACTTGAGCTCTCATCCTGTTAAAATTTAGTTATCCCTCTCCAGTGTTGCAACTTTACTCAGTATGATTGTTACAAAGTAAAACCTGATGCTATCTGCCGTTATCCAAAGATAGAAAACTGTAACTGGCATTATAAACCAAATTTGACTACATTTGATTATAACTGAGATTCCACAATAAGGTATGTCACTGGATATACATTTTGCGAACATGCAAACTTACATAAAAAAACCAACAGTTAATATGAAATACACACATACCTAGGACATTAATAATTATTTAGTAAGGGATGTTTTTAAACATTTAATATTCTCATTTTTAAACAAGGTTTTTCAACTGATTTTGATCAACTCATTTAAAAAGAAGAAAATCACCAAAGTGCTAAAATTATTTATTTTGTAATGTGACTTGAACGCAACATTACAACATATTTCCAAAGCAATGCAATACGAATAATTTAATAAAACATGCACACATTCTACACGTGGTCTCATGGATATAGATGAATGTTACGCTGTAGTTCAGAGATAATAAATTTTTAACAGTATACTGTTGACACACAAACAGACTGAAATATGACAGGACACCTGAAGCTCACCTGTCCTGCCTGCTCGGTGAAACATTCAGTTAACTTGACGATCACGTTTTCATTTGCCTCCTCATTAGCAGCGATGTCGACGCTGGCGACCCACTACTCCACAAACGCATTCAAAAGAAAAAGAAACACCCACTGACAGTTAGCCTTTGAGCAGTTAGGAGAGCAGACTGTTAGCATGTAGCTAAAAATAGCCACCACTCACTTACCCATCCTTTAGATTTAAAATGCTGGACACACTTTGAGCCAAGAGCGCCTCTGCCTCCGTACACGATGACCCGGTTAGAAGCCATACCTTCCTCCTGTTAAATCAGGCAGTGAGAGGCTGAGCGGCGGTAGCTGAAGAACAGACAGCGAGCAGCAGCAGCAAGAGGAGGCGAGGCAGGCAGGCAGGAGGAGGAGGTGTCTGTCGAGCAACAAGTTAGAGAGCTGCGTTCAAAGACTTCAGGAAACACGAACAAACAACTCCTCAGTAAGGAAAGTAGCTTTGGCTGTCCCAAAAGTCGCTAGAAGTCGCTAAATGACGTCATCGCCTAATTTGCATAATTGGCAATTTGCAAATAACTGTAACGGACGCTGTAGGAGAGAGGAATAACGTCGTGGGAGAGACAAACGTGAGTAAAAAACACCCTAAATATGTTTAGAACTACAAATGTACAAAAATAATTTCAACATTAACAACATTTAATGATTTCAATGCTTTGTCTAGATCCACATTACACACATCAGTTTTGTCCTGTATTGTTAAATGTTATAACAGCAAATTTAATCAAAAGATTGTTATGTAGGGTGAAATTGCTAGCTCTACAACCAACCCTCCTCCTTTATCCGGGCTTGGGACCGGCAAAGTGACCCAAAAGACACACTCTGGCAGTTACTTAGTTTGTTTTTTTTTTTAAGTTGTTTTTTTTTTTTTTTAGCTGAGCTAGCTAGCAAGATCTTATAGTCACAGAGAGGTAGGCTACACAAACAGTGGACGAGGTGAATAAGTGACTGAGCTGCTGAGGTTGTATGAGTCAAATGCAGTGATTTATTTGTGTGACAGCGTCACAGCGAAGAAACGTTTACATTTAAATCCCGCTCTGCAAGCCAGCGGCGGCTTTCTTTTGCGCAAGCGCTGTTCATTTGCAGTCCGGACGCCGAGTGGTGAGGGTCTCCCCTCTCTCTCTCTGCTCCGCCCATAGATTGTAGATGGGACTGCTGCGCAAGGCTACTGTGAGACTGGCCGCCTGTAAGTGCTTTGGGACGGGGGAGGGGCTCACGTTGAGGACCGTAACTGCAGAACAATACGTGCTTCACGCCAGAGTCTCCAAAACACCAGATAAGTCTCCAATAACACCAGAAAAAGTTGCTAGATTTGTCGCTAGTCGCTTTTTTGAAAAAAAGTCGCTATAGGGGTCTGAAAAGTCGCTAAATCTAGCGACAAAGTCGCTAAGTTGGCAACAGTGGCGTGACCTAGGCACCCCTATTCCTAGTCTCCTCCCCTTCCGGTTGGCCCATGGGTCAGTCCTGTCCGACTGTATAAAACAATGTGTAACCCAGATGTTGTAGAGCAGCAGGAATAGGGCTCTTCGTGTTTGGACACGCCCCTTAAAAGGTGTGTGCCCCAGCTGATTAACAGCTGCTGCCTCTCAGGTGCTGAGTCAGACATTCAGCTCAGCTTTTCCAGCGTCTGTGGCTGCTCCAGAGTTTGGCTCCTGTTAATTGTTTTTCTCAATCTTACTGAGTTGCAAATTAACCTGCATTAAAGCTGTTCCACACTACCAGCCAGGAAGTAGTGAGGTTTGGTACAGCGATTCAACCTTTTGCAGTGATTTCCTGCTGCCAGTGAGTGTTTTAGAAAAAACTCTACTCTCGGTGAGTCAACCCAATCTTGTTTTTTTTCCCACACCAAATTAATTTAAGAACTGGATCGGCATGGTTTTAAAATGTTTTTCCTTTAGTGCCCAGGCATTATATTGATAGAATCTTAGTGGGTCTGCTCATTGTAGCATTTCTGTTTGACTCTTGACATTTTTACTCATTTTTAAAATGAGTTTTTTTTTTCTTTGAATTTGGCTGTTTTGGCCGATTTAGCTTTTTGAACTTTGTGCACAATTAGAAATTGAAAGTTAAAGAATAATTTGAATCATTGGCCTTTGATAAACTTGAACCTTGAATTAAGACTTCATTCAATTTTGAAGTATCTTGTCTTATTTTTCCAAGAGTTAAATTATTGGATTTAACTAATTTTGTCTTTCTTTATTTTAGGTCAGGTTTTTTTTTTTTTCCCCCTTTCTCAAATATTTTTTTATTTCCTGCATTTTGAATTTTTTTTTCCTACTCCGTCATGGGATCTCCCTCAGTTCAGCATGCGATGGCGAGCTACCCAAGAAAGAACCTTCTGGACTATTAATCCAGCAAAACCATAAAGTTTGTGATTGTTGAACTGGAAAGACACAAGAACTGAGTGGAGTTCAAAGAAATTGTTACTGTATTTTTTTCCCCGTGTGTGTGTATTTACACTGTTGTGGTTTTTGTAAATATATCTGTTCATTTACTTGAGTTAATTTATTGTTTGTTTAAAGTCCTCAATACAATTTATTTGAATCACATTCTTTGTTGCCCACCCTTTTTATTCACACAAAGTTTTGACTCCGTAGTCGAACCACTTCTGACACCTAATTATTCCATCTAGTGGTTGCAGTCAGTTGTGCCTTGCGCAATTTCTTAAAGCGTTACAAATGGACTAACCTTCCGGTACGTCCCCCATAAGTTTCTGAATAGCAAAAATGAGGCCAGTTGGGCGGTTCCCACCGCCGCCATCTTTTCCGCGTCACTCTCCTCGTCACTCTCAGAAACTCCAAAAATGGGCAAAGAGGAGGAGCTGAGAGTGGCGCTGTGAGGCTGGAGACGGAGGGTTAATGCTCCGAGCTTACGTAGCTACAAGCTAGTCGGGAGCTAATTGAAGCTAACGTAGGCTGCAGGCGGTTTCAGCCAGAAGACCGCAGTTGAGAGACTGTAAAAAAGAATAGACAGGGCCTCCTCACTCCTCCCCGTTTACCAGAATGACACACTTTCATGGGGGAATTCATGGCGGATTCACAGACTCCTCCTCCCCAGCTCTAAACTGTAAGCTGAAGGCTAATAGCGCTAATAGCCCCATGCCTGACTGCTGCCGTATCCGCGCTCCTCCGACGGTTCTCCTATTTCTCAAACTTCAGAAGGTAAGAACTAGTAACTGGAAATAATTATTAAAATGTAGTGTTACTATAATTAAATTCAAACAAAACAGCCTGTCAAAGTCCGGCCCCTCATTAATTATGCAAGATTTCAAAAAATTATCTTACAAAAACCAGCCTTGTGTCTATTTTTTTTGATGAGCCCAGCGTTATCTCAGGAGGAATATGTAACCATAGAAAGTTTTTTAAAAAATGGCACCAGGTATTAAAGTTGTTTTTAACGTGTCTTAAGTCCAATGCTTTTCAATGGGGGCCTAGCGGCCAAATGGAGGTACTACAGCAATGGAGGAGCAATGGCGGCCTCTGTGGTATGCGGTCACACAGCAGAGCAGCCAGCGGCCATTGGTTATCAGCTGCACGATATGTTCCGGAAGCACGATCCGTACCGTGAGCACATCTGCACATGCGCGCCAGGAACTACTTCCGGTTAGATTTCTTTCATTGTTTTTTTTTTTTTATTCGTTCATTGATATTTACAGATCAAGGCCATTTACACTTTACAAATAAACAGAAATAGATAGGCAATCTTGTTTATCTGATATATTTACTTGCTGATAAATGCACTTGCTGCATTCGTAATCTTAACAGCTTTCTTACACATATGGTAGGCAACTTGAGGATAAGTGCAGTGCCCAGGGGCATAGTGAAATGGGAAAAGGGGAAGTTGAAATCGAACCCACAACCTTCCGTTCACAAGATGACCACTCTGACCTGCAGTCATCCACAAACAAATATACTTTAAAAAGTTGCTTGTGAGTAAAATCAGGCATTGGGTGCTTGTCAGGTGTTTGGCTGCCACTGATTGTGCAAGTCCCCCCCCCCCCCCCCCACACACACACACACATCATCCGTGAGAGACGGAATGTAAAAAAAATCCAGGAAATCACATTGTATGATTTTTAAGTAATTAATTTGTATAATGGTACAGAAAATGTATTTCACACCTACAAACGAGCAATAATTCTGGCACTCATAGACCTTTTACTTCTTCTTTAGGAAGCTTGTCTGTCTTTCACTCATTGCCTGTATATACTGGCACCTGTTTGAACTCCTTTTTTGTATAAAAGACAGCTGTCAACACCTTCAAACTCTTTGACTCCAACCTTCACCTTGACCGAGACAGGAGAGCTGTCCAAGGACACCTGGGAACTGCAGAAGACTGGGATCAGCCAATCTACTATAGGAAAGCAGCTTGTTGAGAAGAGATCAACTGTTGGAAATGGTAAAAAAATGGCTAGTACTAGGACCCCATAGTACTTCACAGTACATTCAGTAATTTACCCAATCACGCACACATTCACACACTGGTAATGGCAAGCTACTTATAAAGTGCCTAGTTGCATCCCAAGAACACCATAACTACCGTGAAGAGTAGAAACTACAGACGTGGGCAAAATTGTTGGTACCCTTCATTAAATCAAAGAAAAACTCATAATGGTCACAGAAATAACTTTAATCTGACAAAAGTAATAATAAATAAAAATTATATAAATGTTGACCAATGAAAGTCAGACATTGCCTTTCATCCATGCTTCAACGGCATTATTTAAAAAATAAATGCATGACACAGGCCCGGACAAAAATGATGGTACCCACAACTTAATATTTGGTTGCACAACCTTTTGAGGCAATCACTGCAATCAAATGATTCCTGTAACTGTCAATGAGACTTCTGCACCTCTCAGCAGGTATTTTGCCCCACTCCTCATGAGCAAACTGTTCTAGTTGTTTCCGGTTTGAAGGGCACCTTTTCCAGCACGTTTCAGCTCCTTCCAAAGATTCTCAATAGGATTGAGATCAGGGCTCATAGAAGGCCAGTGTTTTCCTCTTAGCCCTTCTTGGCTGTTTTTAGCTGTGTGTTTTGGGTCATTTTCCTGTTGTGAGACCTGTGACCTGCGACTGAGACCATGCTTTCTGACACTGGCCAGCACATTTCTCTCTAGAATCCCCTGATAGTCTTGAGATTTCATTGTACCCTGCAAATACTCAAGACACCCTGTCAGATGCAGCAAATCAGCGCCAGAACATAACCGAGCCTCCCCCATGTTTCACAGTAGGGACCGTGTTCTTTTCTAGATATGCTTCATTTTTCCGTCTATGAACATAGAGCTGATGTGCCTTGGCAAAAAGTTAATTTTTTGTCTCATCTGTCCACAGGACATTCTCCCAGAAGCTTTGTGGCTCGTCAGCATGTAGTTTGGCATACTCCAGTCTGTTTTGTTTAATGATTTGTCCTCTCATTGTTCGTCTCCCATGTAGCCCTCTTTGGCTCAAACAGCGAAGGATGTTCCGATCTGACACTGATGTTCCTTGAGCATAAAGTTCAGCTTGGATCTATTTTGAAGTCTTTCTAGGCTCTTTTGTTACCATTTGGATTATCCGTCTCTTTGATCTGTCATCAATTTTCCTCCTGCAGCCACGTCCAGGGAGGTTGGCTACAGTCCCATGGATCGTACATTACTGAATGACATGTGCAGCTGTAGTCACAGAAACATCTAGCTGCTTGGAGATGGTCTTATAGCCTTTACAGTTAACATGCTTGTCTATGATTTTCTTTCTCATCTCCTGAGACAACTCTTTCCTTTGCTTCCTCTGGTTTATATTGAGTGTGGTACACACCACGTCACCAAACAACACAGTGACTACCTGGAGTCCTATATATAGGCCCACTGAGTGATTACAGGATTGTAGACACCTAGGATGCTGATTAGTGGACATACCTTGGATTAACATGTCCCTTTGGTCACATTATTTTCATTCTTTTCTAGGGGTACCATCATTTTTGTCCAGGCCTGTTTCATGCATTTATTTTTTAAATAATTCCGTTGAAGCATGGATGAAAAGCAATGTCTGACTCTCATTGATCAACATTTATATAATTTTTATTTATTATTACTTTTGTCAGATTAAAGTTATTTCTGTGACCATTATGAGTTTTTCTTTTATTTAATGAAGGGTACCAACAATTTTGTCCACATCTGTATGTCCAGATCCGATAGTGTGATGGGAGTCACCCAATTTGATAGATATCAATGAATTTGTTTCCTATTAGTCTTTGAATTCCAGTTCATGTGTTGCTGTTTGAAATATTTTGGCCCTCTTTATCTACTCTGACAAGTTCTATAAAAGCAACGCCTTGATTCTACAAATTGTACAGTAATCAGACCTTTGTGTACATCGTTTTTTTTAGCTTTCCACACAAAATGTGGTTACAATAGTCTATTATTTTTCCTTGCTGTGTGAAATTTTAATTTGAAAGCTTTTTTTTAAAACTACTTTTGTAATTTTATTTTTTATTTTTTAATAAAAGCAGGCAGATTAATAAAAGCTTTTGAGAAAAATTATGCACATTCGTTTATTGACAACATTTTAATTGATTAATTTGGACAACAATTGAAGTATGAGGATTTCAATTAATAGATCAAGCTTTGCTAATTGTCATATATATGAACTAAAGCAGCATGATTCGTGTAGTAGGCTGCTATAATCAGAACAGCAAAAACATTCTTGTGAAATAAAACCAAATCTGTTAGGCTGCCTGCATGCCTTCAGATCAATTAATTTTCATACAGTGAGCACTAGGTGCTGCTATAAGACTGCTTTTGATATTGCACCAGTGTGTTTCATCTGCATGGCCATTATGTTGCTGCTGTACTATCTGTGCTAGGAAAAAGAAGTGTGGCATCAACATACCCTGGATGCTCATTAATAATGCAACCATGTTGGCCTTGGCTTCCTTGAGTAGTGAAGAAACTGATCTGTCACTCTCAATTGCATATGCCACACACTTCTGCAAAAGGAATAAATAGGTACTTTGCCCATTTTGACACACATCTAATGAAAGAGGTCATGTGAAAGACAAATACATGCTTGTTCCAGGATTATAAACAAAAGCATTATCTCATTCTCCCGTGCTGTCGCCTGATCGTCCAGAGAAATGCACAAAAGCACACTCGACTGCACTCGTGTGCTGAAAAGTGTGAGATGAAGAGGAGCTGCTTGGGCCACTGGAGTCGGGGACGCGGACAGATACTGCCTGTCCTCGAGAGCAGATTGACGTTCTGAGGGACACATGATAACCGTGCTCCACTGTCTGGTTTTGACCTGGAAGAGACATCCTGCCGGTTGCTGACACAAAACAAGAGGCAATCAAAAGTAATCAGCTTATCTGAGAGAAGGATGAAGCATTTCAGTTTGATGGTGGTACCCCAGATGAGTTAGAGGGGTTTCTGGTTTCAGCACATCACTAATAAGGGAGATAACATCTGGGGCACTTCAACCTGGTTACTATAGCTACCCCATTTTCCAACTACTTTTTCTGCAAATACTTGAGGTGCTCTGTGGCAGGAGCTATCATGATAATCATGCTTTAGTTGTTCACCCTTGTCAGTTTTGTGATTTAGAATTTATTAGCTCATATGTCTTGTTTTTAGGAATGGATGGACTTTCCTTCCTGCATTTATATCGTGTTTGACGTCACAGTGCCAAATCCTTCCCATATTTGATCAAGCTATCCACCAGACCCTCCTTGTTAACTATTAAGCCCATTATACCAGTGTGTATCCTCTGGCCATACTCTCATTAGTGCTAATCTTTCACCCCCCCACCCACCATTTTTTTTTGATTGTGTGGAGCCAAATGAGTCAATGATGTTTTATTGTAAGATTTGTATTGCTCTGATAATATATTAGATCAACACAGTTAAGGAACTTCCCATCTATCTTCTTTACATTTTATAATGATATTCTTCTTGTTCACAAAAAATGAGACTGAGGGAAAAAAAACCCAAAGCAAAACCCATCTTTGCCATCATGTCTTTACAGTACCTCACAAAAACTGAACTGTTCTAGCTCATCCCATGTACAGCACACATGATGCATATTTGTATAGAAAAGCAGCTGCCTAATGAAAGAGGTTTGGATGTCCTCTACCACAAGAGTAGGTAGGGCTGGGTATTGATTCAAATTTCAAGTACCGATTCGATTCAGATTCTCAAGAGTTAGAATCGATTATCACGACCCTATTTGACACGATTAAATCTGTCGATTTGATATCTCGATGGATCAAAATTCTTTTGTTTGGGTTTGTTTTCAATAAATGTTTTCAATAATAAATAGATGCCAAACATTTGTTTTTGTTATTTATCAAACATTTGTCTGACCCCCCCCCCCCAAAAAAAAGAAAAGAAACACAAAAAAAACAAAGAACAAGGGAACACTTACATTTTAAACCACAGATAGACAGTCATTATTAGGGTTTTAAAACATAATATTTCAACTATTTTCATATTTTCTGGTTTTATGTGTAATAGCTTTCTTTTATTTGGGTCTTTCTCCAAAAATGTACTGTAAATTTATATAATATTGATAACAATACGTAGGCTAGTATAGATGTCCCTTAAGAAAAAAGGCATAGTAATAAATCATATTTGTATACTTACCTAAATTGTGCTAGACTACAAAATTCAAGTGTTAATTTTACATCAACACTTGTTAACACTTCTTAAGATGTTATTAGGCATATTATGTTATAATCGATTATAGTGGTATTCTTCCGCGATGCAGCATTTCTTTGTGTCCGCATGGCGATGCTTCGATTAAATAGTTAATTTCAACAGCTCTAGTCAGTAGTATTAAAACGTATTTTGTCATTTTTTTTAGCTGTTATCTTAATTATATGCCCGTAATTCAATGACTGAACAACGGGTAATTCCTATTTTAACTGTGAAAAAGCGAACATTATGTTAAACAGATTTTTGAACTTGTGAATCATTTCGATTCTTAGAATTTTTATAAGAATCGGTTGAGAATCAATTTTATGATTTTTTTTTTCCAACACAGCCCTACACAAGCTTAAAGCATTTCAGAATAAAACTATGCTGCATATGATGATTAAATATATTTCATGCCACAAGTCAGTGCAGCTAATTTAGAAAAAGAGAATTACTTTACTTCTGTAATGGATTTACTCAGCAGCACATGGCTATTGATGTAGGTTTTCTCTGTTATATGTAAATTACTGTTCTTGTATGATTTCAGAGTGCTAATCCTAGACTAACACAAAAGCATCAGGTGCCAGATGAAATTAGCAAGGCCAGCTCTTGTTTATTCTGAGGGTCTTAGAGTTTAGCTTTAGAGCCTGCTTGTGGGTCAGAACATCTCTCACTGGCTGGCACCACACATCTTTATTTCATTATAAGCACATAGAGCTTAAGGACATTATATTTTGTTGTGGAATAAACTGTGGATATATTCCATGGGATTTCTCTGGTTTCCCTTGCAGTCATGCCTAATGTGAAGCAGTTTAATACAGACTCAGTCTGTATGGAGTTTGACACGATGTGACTTTAATTTAATGTGCTCACAAAGTACATATTGAAACCAGTCAATTACTTACAGTTATGATAGGTTTGCAATGTGAATCCACCCATTGTTTACACCCACTATCCCTTGCTGTGTCACACAGGACAGAAGACCATGTCCACACTGATGTGTAGGTGATGCTAGAGAGAAAATTAACTCTTACAGTCATGTTTTTTGACTGTAGCAGAATCCAAACAACTAAAATCATAGAAGAGGCAACAAAGCTCAAATAAACATACACGAAATATGCAGTGTATTTGATCGAAGTCCTAGACATTTTGACTGATCTGCATGTAACTTGGTCCTATGGCCTGCAGGCATGGGGGACCAAAGGTTTTCAAAAGTTTGACTATTCCTGTATCTGTGATGGACTGGCGACCTGTCCAGGGTGTACCCTGCCTCTCGCCTGTTGACAGCTAGAGATAGGAACCAGCCCCTTGAGGATTAAGTGGTTCAGAAAATGGATGGATGGATGGACTATTCCTGTATGTTTGTGTAAATACAACAATGAAAATGGGTTTTGGATTGTTGGTAGAACATTTGTAAATTCTTTGAAATCTTAAATTAACTTCAATTTAATTTTCAATATTCAAGATAAGAATTTACAAAAAAAATTCAAATTGATTTCAAAATTAATGAAGTAAACTGAAAATGTACTCCATTTTGATAAGCTTGACTAAAAGCACCTAGGCTATGTAATTTTGCGAAACTTTCATTTTCCTCTTCCTATTTAACATAAACAGAACCTGTTCAGGGATAATTAGTATGTGAGAACTGAGGGGCTTTTTTACTAGGTACATTTCCCGGCTGTTTTTGCCATTAATATCGATGTATTGCTGTATGTACAGTATGTATTACTCCTCAGCAATAAAACGATTCTGCAGTCCTGGATATACACAGATAATAAGAATGTTCTTATCTTCCTCTCAGCTTGAGTATACTCTCTTCTAAAATCTCTCTGACAGGCATCCCAATCACAGGTAAGGAGCAAGTCCCCTCCCAGTAAGACAAATGTATGGTCTTATCTCCTCTACCCCTGACTGGCTGGAGGTTGTTTCCTCAAAATTTACAGCACTAATATCACAGTGTCACTTACTCCATGATAACAGGCAGAATAAGTTATGAGCAAACACTGCAGCCTCTTGACATCAGCTCGCTATGGCAGAGATATGTTACATTTATATGTCCATAATGCTTGCTCTTTGCTGAAACAGCTCACATCTTTGGGTAACATCAGGGCTTCAGGATTGAAAAAGCTTTAAGTCATAGCCAAACATACAACTTGCTCAAGTCAAAGCTCTTTAAAGTTGTATTTTTACTGTTTTATCGTACTGTCCTTTTATAACTATGATGAAAAAAAAAGAAATCAACAAATTATAGAACTAAGACAAAAGGGAACGTTCTAAGACTGGTAATGTTGTCTTAAGTAATGTTTCATACCATCCATGCACACTCCATTTCATGCACTTTTAATATATCTAATAGACATCTAGGATGTAGCATTGTGAAATAAATAGGGGTCTAACTGTACACAAAAAATCACAGTCCAGCACATTTTCAGTATGCTTTAATAAAGAAAAATAAATACAAAAGTAGTTGAACCATTCTTTCCTGAATTCATTTCTTTAAATTCCTGGAATTTATTTGATATCGCTATGCTCTTTAATTTAAAAAAAGTTGAAAGTAAGGAACTGACTGGAGATTAAATAAATAAAATAGTACAAGCAGACATAGCCAGAGAAGAAAACAATAAACTACTTAAAAAAGTAATTGTTATTGTTTAGAAATGTTTGAATGCTGTAATACTTTGCCCATATCTGAGAATAAAACATCCATAAATCACTTAGGAGTTGTTTTGATATTTTGAAGCCTAATCTCCCAGCTATAGTTGAATGCAGCATGGGCAAATATTGTAGCTACTTAGCCATGTGGATGTCAGCTAGTTTTTCTCTAGTATTAGTGATGTTTCCATTCAACCTTACATTGTTTCAGGTGAGTCATTCAGTGCAGAGCGGGTTTTGTACCATATTGCTATTGAAAGGGGCACGCTCTGACAAAGTTCTGGTTTTCTACCTTAGCTGCATGAGGAACTATTCATGTTCCCAAATAGCAGAGTTTAGTGATTGCTGGGAGTCATTTCTGTTTTGTTTTGGTGTCATCTTTTAAAGTACAGGTGCACACCGAACCAACAAGGCTGGACCAAAAAAAATCTGAATGCATGTACTGTTACACCCCTAAAATTCAAAAAAATCATTGAACATTTGCTCCAAATGTTACTTTATTCTGTCTGCCTATATCAGTTAGATGGTGACCCAGGGTTATGAATTTAAAATGTCCACCACACATTTAAAGATTATCCATGAACTCTCACTTTGCTAGAATTTCTGTTTTTTAACTCCATCTTATGTTATAATTTGTGAACCAACAGTATATTTTGGAAGAGTAAGCTTGTGTCTAAAGTTCATATAAAAGATGTCATAAAAAGATATGTAATTTTCTGGAGTTAGAGAGTCATGCTTCACTTCTGCTGTCAAATCGAAAGCTTTCATGGTACAGTAACTCATTATGAGAAGCTTTGCTCCTCTGCTGTGAAAGGTTCTAATTATTTTAACACCCATTATCTGGATTTTAGACTTTTAATTAATTTTAAGTAGAAATTAAACTGATGTTCGCACTGTTGACAACATGGCAGCATGTTAAAGTTGTAGAATCAGCACATTCTGAATAAATGCTGCTTTCCTGTAATATCATGTATTATGAGTATTTTGCTACCAATAAAATTTAAAGTCAACAAATGGAAGCATATGAATAAACATCTGTACTATTCATGCATTAATCAGTAAATACTTTTCCGGTGATTTGCTCATTATCTATCATTCCAGACCCATATTAATAAAAAAACATATTGGCATTGGGGTGAATGATTGCTTTTTAGCTACTGATTTCTAAATATGTTAGGTCTTCCATGTCAGATTTACTGTTTGCTCATCTGGACTAAATAAATAAGTTGTCAGTCTCTAGTCAGGTTTGTCAGCTAATGTCCACTGCTCATTAAAATTTTATAAATGTATTGATACTATTTAAAAATTTAAAATATTGTGTTTTTGTAGAGACTATTCCGCTTCACTGTCCAAAATTCAATAAGGAATCTAATTTACTCTGCAAGATGGTGAGATTTTTGTGGCCAAAATCATATTTTACCTTCTTTTTATGTAAAAAAAAAGTCTTTTTACTTTGAAAATGTAATGATTTTTACTAATTACGCTTTGTTAAAAACAGCAAGTACTGCCCAATGGAAAAAAGAGGTTTGAAAATATGTCATTTGATACAACAATTATTCAGAGTTTATATTTTAGATCAACAATGATTTACAGATTCCTTTTCTATAAAAAATTTGCCAACTTTGCTTTATTAAAATATTATAATGGTACATGTATTTGGAGGTTTTGCCGTGGTCCTGTTGGTTTGAAATGCAGGTGTAGTGAACAAATACACCTGTTTTTTTTTTTACCTGAACATATTCGTGTCATGCTTTCATTTAACTTTTTCACCCACATTTAGAACACGAATAGTGAGATCAAGGTGTAAAATAGATGATTTATTGAAAACAGTGAGTTGATGATCCCATGAAGAAGGAGTTCTGCATGGAGGCAATGAAGGTACCAGCATTGTAGAAAGATGAGTATAATGTAAATTCAGATGAGTCGTTTGGAATGATCTCAGGTGCGGCTTAATTAAAACTGGAAATGGCAATAAGAAGTGAACAGAGTCCTGGATGACTGCATGAAATGTCAGAGGTGACCCACGGGAGACAGTGGTGGATAATCTAGAAGGCAGACAGGTGGAGCTTTGAGCTCGAATGTTAGCACAGGTGAGGAAAGCAGCCTTGGAGCTGCCAGACATGGGAAGATTTCCAGGAATTTTGGCAGAAGATTATAAATTGATGATTTAGTTTGTGTTAGATTATTAAGGGAAACTTTGGAGGATTACAGGTAAGTATTGATGTGGCCCGTGGGCTCGTCCCTGCGATCTCTCGGGGCCCCAGCATTGCGGCTGCTTGGTGTTCCCCTGGGGCTTCCATCTGTTCCTCTCTTGGTGGGTGATTGGCCCTGCGCTGGTCCGCCTGCGGCTCCTGCGCTTTGTGGGACTCTGGATGCATGCATCTCCTGCCTCCTTCATGTCTGTGTCGATTCCTGTAGGACGGATTGGCAGTTCCTTACACCAGCTATCAATCACTTGAATGGGGAAACCTTATTCAGACCTGCATGCTCGCACGCACATAGGTGTGGGGACATTGGTGTGGACGGACATATCTTGAGTTGAGGTTATTGTCATTAGTTAGCTTTTACCAGGAGCTTAACAGAAACATTAGTATTGTGTTTATCAATCCATGGTTGTGTGTAGTGAATGTCTAATTCTTTATCTTTATTACTGGATCTGAACTATTGGTGTGGTTCTGTTCAGTTTGTTGTTTTTGTTTGTTTTGTTTTACCGCTTCTCTGCCATCCGGCAGAGGTGGAGGACTGGGATGTTGTCTTGTGTTCTTTGTTTGTCTCCCTGTCTTGTGTCGTCAGTTCCCGCCTCTGCTGGTGCAGTTTCTTGTCTTCACCTTCTTCCTTTCTTCCTTCTTTTCTCGGTTTCGTGTCCATGACTTCAGGAAATTGAACCCTCAGTAATTACTAATAAAGATTATTTAATACATATACATCAAGTGGAGTGTTACAGCAAAGATGTAATACTTTGCTTGGGAAAGTAAATCTGTTGGGCTGTTACTTGGTACTCAGACACCAATTCAGAGTGGCAAACTGTTAGACAGGACACGTAAAAAAAAAAAAAAAAGTATTGATGTGGGAAATTTAATATTACAAGTGTATTTTTTAATACTGATAGTTACTGTGTGCTTGTTGTTTATGATATGATAACCAACCTGATTATATGACGCTGTATGAATTTAGGTACGGTCAAATGTACTGATTTAAAGGGCCTATATCATGCAAAATCAAGTTTTTGTAGTTTTCAATCATCTGGTAATGTCTGAGTAATCCTCCTGAATTCTGCCCCTCCCTCTACTAGAAAACAACTGAGTGTTCAACTAGTGACATCACTAGTTGAAAACAAGGGAGTGCTAGAGGTTTCTGCAACGCCCCTGCAGGCACAGTGGCTTACCTCTGCTAGAGTTCCAAACACACCCTCCTCCTTCTCAAAGCTCATTGCTGCTTCAGTTTTTGGGAGCTTAAAACAGTTTTTTTTCTTTTCTTTTTTTTTTTACTTTCTCTGTGAAAACCCCCATTTGGCTGCATGGATTATAGAATTGTATTCTACATTGCTAAAGAACAGCAGTCAGAACAAAGAACAAAGACACCTAATGAACAGAGAAGTAAGTAGCTAAATGCTAATGTGTGTTAGCCATTTATCAAGCTGCTTATGTGATCTTATGACAGCATTGTGTGGTTAATTAATTGATCTGTAGCATCTCAGAATGCTCAGTAAACGGAAGCAAACAACACCCACAGCTTTTTTATATACTGGGCTGGAAAGATTTGCTTACTGGAATCAGCTAGTTGTTTTTCGGCTCTGTCTAAAGCCTGAAGATTTAGCAACTGAAAAAAGCTGTTTTGACTCCGTTTTTTTTAACAAAAAAAAAAATAAATAAATCAAACATCTGAGCCCTTAATATAAGTTTTATTGCGGTACTTTGTGCTTTTGAAATTCACTCTCAGAATACAGTTTGAGATAAAGTTCAGCTTCGTTTCTCTCAGTCTGAGCTGTTGCGGCTCTACACAAGATGAGTGGAGTGCATGCTTCGGCGGAGTGGGGCGGGCAGCAGGTGGGATTATAGTACATGGTACAACATTAACTACAGGGTACAAGTTAAGTTTTTAGGACAAATTAATATTGTGTAACACCAACGGTAACATTTTAAGCATTTATATGTCTATCCCAGAAGTTGAAAGTTGTAAAATAGTAAAGTATAAAGATTAGGCTTTCTCTATCCATCCGAAGAAGCCTGAAAGTCTAATGTTCTTACCCAGGAGAATTGTTCTTGATATAATATTAATAGTTGTTAGGTGAGGTTTTGAGAGGTAGGTCAGTATGCGTATATTCTGTATGACTCTTGTGCCTCGTTGTTCATCAACAAGTCGGTATTAAAACCTCCTAATCCTGAAGGAATCTTCTCTCATCCTTTATTTAAAAGACTTTTCTACAACAGTATCACAAAGGTGAGTACACAGACGTATCATAAATTCATAAAAAAGTTAGGAGGAACCTAGAGTGTTGGAGGTAAACACAAAGGCAAAACACTCATCAAAGGTCTGACAGGTTATCCAGCCCAGGTAATGGCTCAGTAAATAGTAGGTATGCAGGAGCACCAGCACAGCCCCGCCCTCCAGAGATGATAGACAGGTCTCAACTTTTGCGAGGCACCCTGGTGGAGATCAGCAGGAAGGTGGAGAAATAAGAAGGAAACACACACACACCGCAGACTCCTGATGCTACACAATGTTTATGTGTGAAACTCATAGCAGAATATAATCTTTGAAATGTGAGACCAAACAAAACAGAATGAACCCCCAGCTATTACTAAATTTATATTTGGGAACATGAATGGTTTCTCATGCAGCTACAATAGAAAAAGAAAGATTGATCGAACCAGAACTTTGTCAGCAAACGCATCTTTCAACGGCCATAAGGTCCGTATGACGTTCTGCACCGAACTGAATGACCCACCTGAAAAAAATATCAAGCAGAATGGAAACATCACTGATACGAAAAGAAACAGAAAAAACAGTTGACATCGACATGGCTAGCAGTAGCATCCAATCAGACCAAACTCCTAATTTTTGATAAAACGCCAGTTGATGGATTTAATAATTTTTTTACTCAAATATGGGCAAAGTATTATTTAAGCATTTCTAAATATAAAAAAATTACATTTTTTTTGTAAAAAAATTACTTTTTTTTTGGTGTTATATTTTTTTCTACTGTGACACGCACTCACGATGAGGCGACTTTCCATAATTATGGCCCTCACCTTTGGAACGCCCTGCCGGAAGAAGTGTCTGACATAAGCAAAAATGTCAGATATGTGCTTTCAATTTGCAATAGAGGTCTGCTCATTCTTAAATTTCAATTGCAATGTAAGAATGAAACCTCGATTGCATGTCGAAAGCACATGTCTAGTATTAAAGTGAAACATTTTTGGAAGGATTTATGCAGTACCTTAACTAACATGACCAGGAAAAGGACTCCTTAACCAAATATCAAACAAAATTATTGGAAGTTGCTTGGGTAGCGGCAAGAAAATGTAATGAATTCAGTGCATTAGCATCTGTTCAACCTCTGACATTTCGGTGTCAGTCAAAACCAGCTCGAGGTACCCCAGCATACCGTACATCTTCCAGTAGGCCAATCTGTAGTCAAAAAAACTAGTGCTTGACAATTTTCTCCCTTCAGTTGTTTGGTAAGATTTTTAAAACATTAGAAATGAACATATTTGAGCTTTTGAAAAATATATTTCATTTCCATTTCAGCTGCCTTCAGCTGACCTCTACTATATGAATGGCTTAAATCTTTATCATCTCTGTTTTGATGATGAGTCTTATTAAGAGAGGTTATCTCTTGTGTAAACGTTAGTAAAAATACTCCACATTCAAGCAGCCAAGCCTTGCTACTTTTTAAGGTATTCTCTGCATATTGGGAAAAAAATGCTGCAGAGGAAAATGTATGCAGTGCAGAAAATCTGCAGCTGTGAATAAAGCCATTGCTTTTGCGTTTCCATTTATTACTTGCTTTATTTACAGCAGGTACTTTTTGGTGTTATGAAAAAAAAAAGAATCTGATAAAAACCTTATTATAAGAAATGTGATCATTTGATTTAAATGAAACAAAAATAATCCTGCACGTAAAAAATTGGCACGAATTAAATTTTAATATACAACTTTTTAAGAGGCCAATCCCTAAGAAAAAAATGGTATGGAAACTCTTTTGTGTAAACTGATAATAACATAACAAGATATTTTGAAAAGTATGATGATACACAGATTAAGTCCTTCCTTGTTCATTTAGACAGAGAGATAAAACTTTGTCAACAATCTGTTTAAATAAATTAATTAATTAACCAAATTTAAAAACTAAACAAGAGAGTCTACTGATCATGTATGATTTTGTCTTTTCCTCACTTCTTCTGATAGCTTCTTCTTTTGTGGATCTGCCTTAGCTAAAGTCTCAAAACCACGGGTTTGTTTATATCATTTGGTAGTGCGCACCCTACTGCCATAAAGCGAAACTCAGTCAGTGCTTCCACAGTAGAAAAGTTGTATAGTGTGATTTTCAGCAGCAGGACTCTCCCATGCAGTGACTGCTCTGGAAATTAACATAAATCGTGTTGTGTCGCCAAACAGGTTTGCAACCACATATTTTTATGGTGTCATGCTGCATTCACACCGCACACTTTGTCTGCATCAAGCAACGCTCCCGACGCATGTAGTTTGACGCATATACATTGAAGCTTGCAACGCTTGCTTCTGAGCAAAAAGGAGTGCGTGGGCAGGGCTTTCTCTGTTCTGAACGTTCTAAAATATGGCGGATCGTATCGAGAGAGTGGCTTGGCTTTATTTGCTAGATAAAGCTAGACAATGTTGACCTTTGGTGCATCAGCGCCGTTTGCGGATACACCCCATTCTTCAGATGCTTTCTGAGTTTGGGGAGTTTAACCATTTGGTCCAGGAGCTGCGTATGGGGTTCGCTTTCAGCGCTACTTCCGTCTGTCCCGTGCCTGATTTGAAAACCTCCTGGGCTGTATAGGAGCTCAAATCTCCTACCAGGATACCAACTAATGGTGCTCTGTTCCTCCTATAAGGAGCGGCTGTCCATCTGTCTTCAGTAGGTGTTATTTCTGAGTTTTGAAATCTGCGTTTGTTGAAAATGTTTTTCTTGCTCCCACTTCATTTAAGATACGTGTAGTGACATCACTACAGTGAGACGCTCTGATTGGTTCAGCTAGCTGAAAGTTCAGCTAGCTGAACTTCTGTGTTGCTTGTGTTTGCTATGTTGCCGCTTCCAACGCAAGTAACGCTTGAGAAATTGACGGAGCCAACGCTGTCCGTTTGACGTAGCCAACGCTTTAACCATTTAGCAGGCCTAAATGGTTAAAGATTCTTTGTTTCTTTGATAAAACCTGTTTAAAGCAAACTTGTGTTTTTTTGTGAATTTGTACAGCCCTGTTGCTTTATAGGTAAGTTGTTACTTCACTGCTGTTTAGTATGTTTGAATGCAGTCTCAGTCTCTCTCTCTCTCTCTCTCTCTCTCTCTCTCTCTCTCTCTCTCTCTCTCTCTCTCTCTCTCTCTCTCTCTCTCTCTCTCTCTCTCTCTCTCTCTCTCTCTCTCTCTCTCTCTCTCTCCTTATTGTACTCAATAGCATACTAAAGTGTCCTGATTACTATTTCTCCATGTTCTGGTTCCATATATTTCATTCATGGAAGTCTGATGGAGCCTTAAATCTGTTGCTCATTCATCCCTTTTAAAACTCCTACTTTAGTCATGCATTAACTGTGCTATGATAATAAACTGATCCAAATAACAGTTACAGAAAACTTATGCCATATAAAAGTCTAAAATATTTAATTTATCCTAAAGGTAATACACATTTCAGATATATTCCTTTTTTTTAAACACAGCTAATTTACTTCAAAGCAGCTATTGGACTTATGCCTTGTTTATACTTCTCAGTCTAGATGCCATTATCCATTGACGCAAGACCTATCTATGACCTCCTTGGAAAGCAAGGAGTAAACCCCAATTTTCTAACTATCCATCAAATGAAACAGAGAGAGCATGTTTGTGATTGGACAGCTCAACAGCAGCCACAAATTATTTCACCAGAACGGTGCTCTGTCTATGTAATCAGTAGTCAATGCAGCTTTGAGGCACTGCATGCTTTATATTGAAATTATGTAGTTTATCTAGTATGGAACATCAAAGCTGTTTTGTTTGTTTACATGTGTTTTCAGAGTATTCTATGATATGTATATCTAATAAAAAGCTTTCCAGTTTTCTGTCGGCCATTGTTCCTTCAGGGGGAATGTGTTTACAAGTCGAGGAAAATAAACTCTAGTTGTGCAGAAACAACACTGCAATGGTAGGCAGAACTGCCAGAAAAGTTCAGCACTCCCTGCTGTCCTGGTGGGGAATTGCTTTGCAACACTGACACACCTACAGAGAACTATAAAAAGGAGAACAACTCTGTCAGTATGTCTGCCTTTGGTTGCAAACTTGCTTACGGAGAAGTATAAACTAGGCTTTACCCAAGAAATGTTCTCACCAGTCCTAACGTTGTTTTGGCAACTGTGTCCCACGGGTAAGATACTTTCTACTTCTACTCAAACAACCCAGTTCTTAAATCTAAAAAAATATATTTTAAAGTGTTTTTTTACTTTATTGTTGATGTGGCATCTAAGTCAAAGCGTTCCTTATATGTATTGGAAGTTGGAGACAAATACTATGACCTGTGGGTACTCAGGGCAGTTTTAAACAGGAAAGGACATATATGTATGTCTTTATAGTATAAAAATGAGTCATTAGGTCAAGATTTAGAGATTTACACATTCTCTATTGCTGCTTTACAACACCATTTGTTGTGTCAAATAGCAAATCCAAGATGAATATGTTCTACATTAGACTATCCTTCTATCCTCTGTGCCTCTGGATAAAACTGAAAATGTCTAATCTCTGCTACTGATAAATACTGTTGGTTGTTGGGGTCTCTGACTGTGTCTACGATCACCATCCAGCTAAAATGTGTTTGGACCGATTCCCTGAATCTTGACAGAGGAAATAGTTGAATCATTTTCCCAAGGGCTCTCTCTTTCTCTCTCTCATGGAGTTTGTTGTTTTCCAGGCCAAAATCTTCTGCAGCTTTTTCATTTAAACCCAAGCTGTTTCAAGCACCACTTTGTTGCCATTTGAAATCCCTGTATCACTGTGACAGTCTCTTAACAGGCACTTGGAGAGTTTTCAGGTGGTGAGAATTTGTTGATTGCAATGGTTTGTGACTAATAAATGTGTTGGATAGCTGAGGAACTTATAGTGGTTTTCTAATGGCCACTAATCAAAGAAGTGAGTAGCAGAAGAGAAAAGAGGCAGATAATGGGAACTTAATGCTTGGATGACTTTCTGATAGAGTTTCAGGCCTCATGCCAGAACCACATTTAGTTACGAGCCATAAAACATCCTAAAAACTAACAGAAATGATCTTGCATAGAAATTTAAAAGGGATATCAAAACAACAGCAGAAAGAGCTGACAACAGCATGAAAATAAAACTAACCTCAGAGGGTATATAGAGTCTCCCAGATGTTGGCATGTTGTGTTTTAATGTATATAGACTTCAAAAACATTCAGTTTCTGACGTAGACAGAGAAGCATAAACTAGGCTTAAAAGTCTAGTTTATGCTTCTCCATTTTGATGGAGACAGATGGATGCAATCTCTAATCCATTGCTCCTTGAGGAAGAAATATGTTGACAAGCCTAGGAAAAAAACTGAAACAACGCTGTGATAGTAGGCAGAGAAGCCATGAAAAGTTGGCACCCCCTCCTGTCCTAGTTGAGCAACACTGAAAAAACAAAGAAGTGGAGAGGAAGAAAAAAACAAAGATCCATAAACGAAAAACGTTTCCGTCAATATGTCTGCGTTTGAGTGCAAATTTGCGGTCAGAGAAGAATAAACTAGGCTTGAGGAGTATACATGTATTTCGAAAGTCCAACGTCAGTGTTGTGATAGAGACAACATGAAACCATTCAAGTCAAATAAATAATGAGGATTAAACGAGTAATGGTAAATGGCCTGTTCTTAGCACTTTTTTTTTAGGACTCTTGTCCTAAGGACCCCAAAGAGCTTCACACAGTCATTCACCCACATACACACATTCACACACGCAGGAGTGAGAAAAGTGAATCTGTTCTGGGGACTATGGAATAAATGATAGGAAAGGACTTTTAGAGAGAATATAAAAATTGCAGGCAGACACATTCAGACATTGGTAAGCTACTCTGTAGCCACAGCTGCCCTGGGGTACACTGGTAGAGAAGCGGGGCTGCTGCTACTGGGCCCTCCGACCACCACCAGACTTTTGTCTTTAAGAATCTGTATATTTCCATTTAAAGTATTGTGAAATAAAGATCCCAAGCTCATCTGTGTTTTTGTCAGATAAATGCCAAAATCATGACATACAACTTTTCACATAAATAGCAAGATATTACACCTTATGTTTTGACTGGGCTATAACACAACTCCACTTTATCAGTACAATCAAGTGGACGGATTAAAAAAACTGCTCCGTGTAACAGGCTGAAAAATCAAGATTATTCTAGTTGGCTATTTTTCTACTTTCAAATTAGCTGAAACTGAGGTTGATTGTTAATTCTCCATTTCATTTTAGTATTCAACACTAGATGGCCCCATGAATCTGTCATAAAACATTATTGAGTCCAATGATGCCTTGCTTACTTTGTGTAAATGTATTACTCTGACAATAATAAACATAGTCCTTTTTTGACAGCTCATAATTTTGATGCAAAGGAGCAGATTATGAATATTTAGTTGAAATACGATTGTGAACATTATGCTAAGGTAAAGTCAGCACAAAAAAACAGCTAAAGCATGGTATCTTGCAGCTGCACAAAGCAGACCCAGTACGAATTCAGGGAACAAAACCCTGTGTATTTTGGGCCAGCTGATGTAAACAGAGAGGATTAGATAGTGAAGCTTGAGGAGTGTATTGGCTCAGATCTCACTGCACTTCTCTCTAAAGTAGATTATGAAGCTGATATTGGTGTCAGAAGTTTACTTGAGGGCAGAAGATGGTAGAAATAGAAGGTATCGGATCATCTGTTGGTAGACAGAGGGATGAAGTATCTGCAACTGGTGCAGGATAAAAATACATCTAGCCTGGAGAAAGACTTAAGATCAGCACAGAGACGCAATAAAGTGATAGTGTGATATAATAGCGACTGTTGGGAGCTGCAGAAAAGATTTTCACATGAGGGGAAGCTGTGATTAGAGAAAGATTGGAGTTAAAATCCCAGCCAATCCGTTGCTTGTGCAGGTCCTTATTGAAGTCTTACTTTCTCGGGTCTGGGAAACAATCAAAATGGAGCTGAGGAAGGTATACGCAGGAGTGGGAATACTGAATCTGTTCTGGGGACTATGAGATAAATGATGGAAAAAGACCTGGTGGAAAAATGTAAAAATTGCAGGCAGCTCCACCCTCTAGTTTTTAACTGATGTGACTAATATAGCTAAAATAATCACATCAACCTCCTCACTGCAAAACATTTATTTCTCACAACTAATACTTTGTTTATTAGATAATTTTATTTCAATTTACAAGACTTTGTTTTGGTTGATTATACTTTGATATTTCAATTAATTTTGCAAGTTTATGCTTAAATGCTGGAGTGATTTTTAAGCACCAGCTCTCAGGAGGCAATGACATGAAAACAATCAAGATAGAAAGAATTAAAAAGGGTGGTGTTAAAGAATTTTTTTTTCGTGTGGCACAATTCATTACAAATGTAATTTGATCAGCAATCACTGGAAAACACTGGGGAAATGTGTATTAAACATGTTTTTTTTTTTTCAGTAAAATATATATTTAATGGGTCTATTGGCATGCAATTTGAATTAGGAGACCATAACAATCAAAGTATTCTACACAATCAAAGTATTCTACAAATTTGTCAGTTTCCACTTTCAATTGGTGATAATTAATCTGCCAATTTAGTTCTTAGTTATGGTTTGTAAAAAGGTTTCTCATTACCAAGAAGAATCTCTCATGATGGGTTACAGGAAAGAACTCTCTAAACACATTTATAACTGTTTTGTTGCAGCTCAAGGAACTGTTTGTATATAAAAAGGTCCAGTGTGTTACAATATTTCTGATAAATGGTTTGACAGAAAATTCAGAACAGTTGTCTAAGAGCCAAGGACCACTTTAAAAAAAAAACTTCAGAAAGATTTGGTCAGGCGTTTTGGGTGTTTGTGTTTTTTTTGTTCAGTTTTTCTCCTCCATCTCTGAGAAAGAGGAGCCTTTTTGTCATTCATAAGTGCTCAGCCTGTGGCGGCAATGCGCCGCCATCAGGTGTTTTTCATTAAATACTATTCCATGGCGGGATAAAGGAGGATGAGGGGGCGGTGTATGAGCTGATGACATGTACGGCTGCATATAAACTGAGAGCCAGAAGAGTTTGTGGTATGAACTTGTTTTTAATCCCGATAAAAGAACTGCTCCTCAAGCCTTTTTGCAAACTGTTTCAAAAGGTGGCTATTCTTCACAGTCCCCTTGGACTGTCTAGCGATCTGGTCTTCAGCATTACAGGCCAGAAGCTCCTAGACCTCTGAATCACTTCAGTTTACTTTCAGCTAATGAAGTTTACAAATGTTAAATGAACTCCCCATGTTTGTTTGCAATTTTACATACTGACTGCCAGATGGGGCTCACTGAACATTCAACACAACATCATGACATCACTCTCTGTTGCAGCAAAGCTTGCCGGCCCAAATGCCACAATATTCCTGCATTGCACCATGGCACATTCATTAGACTCACCATGCAAGGAATTAGTGATGCAACCGACAAACCGATACTCAAAATGTAGAAAATCTGCAATAAATTCACCAAAAAAGATAAATTTTTCACTTGAAATTATTTTTGTGGTAACTTTATATTTTACATCTGTTATTTTGCCTTAGTTATTTTTAGTTAGTAAAGTCTGGTGACTTTAGAGCCTTTAATTCAGAGAATAGACTTTAAAATACTCCTACTAGTTTATAAATCACTGAACGGTTTAGCACCAAAGTATGACGGAGATCTGCTGTCACTATACCAACCCAGCAGACCACTCAGGTCCTCCAACTCAAGCTTACTTAACATTCCTAAAATTAGAACTAAACAAGCAGAGGCAGCTTCTATGCTCCACAAATCTGGAAAAAACTTCCAGAAGAATACAAAAATGCTGAATCGTTAGGCTCTTTTAAATCAAAGATTAAAACTCTACTATTCAGAGCTGCCATTGAGCCCTAAATTGCGCTTTCTGATCACTATTTGATTCTCATGGTTTAAGTTTTATTCTTATTTTTTTATTTCCTTTTTAATCTATAGTGTTTTATCTGTTTTTATTCTATATTGCATAAATTTGTTCCGTATATCATCTTTTCTTATTTATTGATTGTGTCTTTCTGTTAAACCTATATGTTTCTGTTTTTCTCTAATCATGCTTCTGTAATCATGTATTTGGTATCATTATCACTGAATCACGTAAAGCACCTTGAATTGCCTTGTGTTGAAAGTGTGCTCTATAAATAAAATTGCTTTGCCTTGCCTTTAGTCTCTTCATGAAAGGTATAAAGTGGGAGTTATATTGTTTATTAATTCAACAATAGTATCGGATCGGTATCGGGTATTGACAGATAGACAAAATCCAGGCATCGGTATCATATTATAAAAATACATATCATGATCTAGCTGGCTTTAAAAGAAGCTGGTGTCTGACATTCACCGCCTTGGTGTTTGCCTTCCATGGTACCTCTATTCCTCCGAGTACTGTAGCACCTAGTGCTTAATTTACCTTGTGACCTCACCTGGCGCTAATCTACCTGTCCGCACTCCACCATTCAACCCCGGCGAGTCGCTTCCCTAGATCCACCTTTGGCTTCCTCACAAACGTCTCTGGACTTCAATTTCCCCTCTGTGACCACTCCACCTGTCATCAAAAGTAATCTCATTCAAACCAACCATCTATTTACCATATCATTCTTCCGGAACTCACCTCTCAACTTACCCTTCTTCAGAGTCACCTTACTTTTTACCCAGTGAAGGTCTTCCTGGTTCTAGCCACATCACAAACTTTTCAATAAACCTTTTAAAACTCCTTGGGTCTCTGATCAAAAGTAAAGTCCTGCTGTGGGTCAGGAAGCAATAAAATGCATGTCAGATCTAGGATTAGCACAGACAGAGAAGTTTGGAAGTGAAAAGTAGCCTCATGTTACTTTCACTGTATGGCACCGCAATACTTCAAATAGGTGAAGAAAGAACGAATATAATGTATTGTCCCGAATATAGGACAAGGTTTTTGTTCTTTTAAAATAATGTAACAATGTGGGGTCATCTTATTTTCGGGGTCTAACCATTGACACGTGCTGACAGTTGTTTGGGATCAAAACATAACCGCAAAAGCAGAGGGCGCCCGCTTCCTGTAAAGGCAGTGACTTCATTGTGGCTGGCATCATCAACAGGTAAAGAAAATTAGAGAGGCGCAGTCCAGAAGAGAGTCAATAAAAAGTGGGGCAAATTAACATAAAACTGAGTCAGTGTTATGATATTAACTTTAATATGATGCTGGTCAATGCAGCAGAGGCGTCAAACAACTGTCAGGCAGTGATATCTAATTTTTGGATGGCAGTGAGGATGACGTTCTGTGGGAGGAGACAGGACCGCAGCATGAGAGTGACTGAGCACAGCAAGGTAGAGGACATCTGTGACTAAAAGCCTCATGCAGACTTTTTATGTGCAATGTGACTTTTGATTTGATATGTAATGAGTAAAGTGTTGACAGTTTGCATGTAAAAATCCTGTTGTTACAATGTTTTTTTTTGCTCAGTGTTGTTCTGTATCGCTAGAGTCTTGCTTTACTAGAATATGCATTGCAGATCTTTGTGATTGCTTTAACAGGCAAATATTAAAGCAGTCTGTAATTATTTGTGATTTGCTAACCCGGTGGTTCATGGATCAAAATTAAACCTGATGCAGGAATAAATGTTCTGCATATTGTGGACTTCTTGACGCATTGCATTTCCATAAAAAACTATTCAATAAATTACAATAGTAATGATGAATATTTGTTTTGTATTTCATTCCACTTTACTACATTTAATTTCAGTTATTGACGTGTTTGTGTTTATTTCCTTTACTGGGGTCATAACTGACATCTACTTTAATTTTTTTCTAAATTGTAAATTTGTATTGGCAATTTTACTGCAATGTCTTTTAAATTTAAAAGTAAGATTTAAGCTTTCAGTGGAAAAAAACACGAAGACCTGCCTTGAATATGTCGGTTCCTTCTTGCTAAAAAGAAATTAAACATGATTCTAGTTTCATCAATGACAGGATAAAAAAATATTTTAAATGCATATTGTGGTTCTTACAGTGTCAGAAACAATTACAAATTTAACATAAGCTAGGTAGAGACTGATGTCTAACATTTACAGGAAAAACAATCCCAACAAAACAGCTTTGACTGAGGTATGCTTTACATCGTGGTATCAGGGTTCGAAGCTGATGCATTAGTGTGTGTCAGAGGTCATTGTGGCTGCAGGTGCAGTAGGGAAGAATTATCTTAAGGAAACAGAGGAAGGAATAGCGCTAATGTAACAGAATATACAGATTTTTTTTCATAGTTTTCTTCTAGTTTTTTTTTTTGTAGCAGTGGTGTGTATAATTTGAATAAACTCTGATGAATCTATTTATCTGCATAAAAAAAAATATAGACTGAGAAAGCAATCAACCATCTGGAAAAGAAGGTGGAAGAATTATCAGCTGAAAAGGTAGGTACACTGATCACCTCTGGGTGTTCTGTGGTGTCTGGCATCAGGCCTTTGGGTTTCCAGGTGGGGCCTCGGTGAGTCAGGTTTGCTCTGCTCTCATTCTGCAGATGCATGATCAGTTTGGGATCTTGGGACTTTTGAGTCAACGCCTTGGGCTTTGTTGTTGTTCTGCAGCTTGAGCTGACTTTGGCCAGCTTTTGTGGTGTGGGATGCAAACCTTGTGCTGCTGCAGGAGGCTTGCTGATGCTATTTGGAGCTCTCCTTGATGTTTAACAAGGTAGAGTGTGTTAGGCAAACATCCACATGACTGCCAGCTGGACAGTGCATTGTAATGAGAGGATCAGCTTCACCTGTCAATGGTCTTGATGTGTGTGCACGGCTGATTTGTGTGTTTCTCTCTGCAGTTGAAGGGCAAAGAAAAGAAAACAGACCAAAATAGAGTTAGAATGTAAAGTTTCTTCATTTTTGGCAGATCTGACTGGCTGTTCTTCAGCTCCGGTCCAGATTGTTTGTGTTAGACAGATTCTAACTTGTGGAAATATTGCTGGAGTGGCAGCTAGGTGGAGAACATTGAAGGCAGGGGAAGAGGGAGAAAATAGACAGAGATAGCATTGGTGCTTGATCTGTGGCACAGTGATCTTAAAAAGCATGTTGGCCTGATTGAATAAACCACAAATGAATTTCAGACTAATTTAAAAAAGTACAGCTCATATTGCTATGGAAAAGTTTGGAGAAAAAAAAAATAGGAACAGCAGTTTGTGAGATTTGGGACACATTGTTTAGGAGTTGGTTCGTTTGTAAAACTCGAATGATTATATAGTTATTTAAATGTTTTCATTGGAAATATTGCAACAAAAAAACAGAAATGAAAATGTACATACGAGCTCTAGGTTTTCACTGTCAAATGAACTAAGGCAAGCCGAGGCAATATGACATGAAGAACAATAAAATGTTTACTGTTACAACATTCAAGCTATTATCAATCATTTATTTGAAGGCTCTAAACAGAGGGGTGTTTAGTCTTGATTTAGAATAGCAGCTTTGATTTAATCTAGAAGTGTGTTCCTAATTTGAGGATCATATAAACTGAAAGGTGTTTCACCATGTTTAGTTCTCATTCTTGGGTTAGTTAGTAGACAGGAATTAGAGGACCTGAGTGCTCTGGGTGGTTGCTGTAGTAACAACATGTCTTCATCATATTTTGGTGCTAAGCCATTTAATGATTTGCAAACTAGAAAAAGCATTTTGAAGGTTATTCTCTGAGCTAAAGGGAGCCAGTGTAAGGACTTTAGAACTGACGTGATGTGTTCTACTTTCCTGGTTTTACCAAGGACTCAAGCAGCAGCGTTCTGAATCAGCTGCAGCTGCCTGATTTACTTTTTAGGTAGAGCTGTGAGGACACTGTTGGGGTAAGCAATCCGACTAAAGATTAAATCATTGAGTTTTTCAAGGTCCTTTTGTGAAAATCGTCCTTTAATCTTATATATGTTCTTCAGGTGATAGAAGGCTTATCTTGTTATTGCTTTTTTGTGACCCTGGAGGTTCAGGTCGGACTCCATTATTACACCTAGATTTTCGAACCTGATCAGTAGTTTCTAGCTGTATTAACTGAAACTGTGTGCTGACTCTTGATCGTTCTTCCTTGTGTCTAAAAATATTTAATTTGGTTTGTATTGTGTTGATGTAAACCTGACATGAAATTATTCACTCTCTGCAATTCTCTATCCAACACTACAGTATCAGAAAGCATCCACAGATTCAAAATAAAATTAAAAAAAATCACTTTAAGATGAGAAAATTATATTTTTTGCATGAATCTTAATGAATATGTTATCAGTGCAGATATATCACTATTTTAAGACCACTGTTCTGTTATTGTTTAAAATTTTATACTTTCCTTTATAACTATCTTTGAAACAGCCAGATAGATCAACTCCTCATCTATTGCCCCTCTTGTCTGTTCTTACAAGAGAATCATCTTTTGCAGACAAGAGCCCACCTCAAACGCAAAAGCAAACTTAAGTCAATTCTGTAGAGCAAGAGCTGTCATGTTCACTTGTGTTGCATAATAGGATGTGATCACAATATGGACAGAATGCAAGCATGCATATAAATCATAGCTGAATGTATAAAGTCTTGATTAGATTGTTCAAAAGTCACTGCGCGTATTGAGATATATTGCCCAGAAATACAAAATGTACATCAGGTCTCATGGGTCATAGAGATAATCTCATGTCAAATAAAAGGAAATTACCTCATCAATTTAAAAGAAAAGCAGAAAAAAACAGTGTAATGATATAATGAAATGTGAAACCATGCTTGAAGACTTGAATTGAAACCCAATATCTGTGTTTTACACATGAATGTTTCAATATATCAAATAAAGGGGTACAGTGGGTCTCAAAAATGTATGAATCCGTAGTAAAAAGCTATTTAAACATCTCTCTCTCTATGTATATATAAATATATATATATATAGAGAGAGATGTTTAAATATATTTATGATTTTTTTTACTTATAATTTTGCAGCTATCAAGTAATACAACAGCCTCTTCAGTCAGGAGCTTCATCAAAACTACGGAATGATCCTTCCAGAAAGATTCTTCCTGCCCACAGCCATTCAACGTCTAAAGTCAGAGTAAACATTACATTCTGACAAAATAAGTATTTCAATGCAATAATAATAATAATAAGCAGCAGTTTTTTGTTGCAACACCTGCACCTTGTTCTGTGTATGAACAGATCAGAACCAGCCTCAAAGCAGCAGCTCAGGCAATAGAGGACACCATACGAGAGAATCTAGTCATTTTCATTAATCTATGAATAACCCTGGGTACTTAAGAGAGAAGATAAAAAGCCAACATGTCAGGGGAAAAGAGGAAAATACTGACTAGCTAACTAGCTCACAGAGGTAACTGTCCGTGTTTGTCATCAGCCACAGTGGGTTTCCCTTTAAGAAGCTCCAAAAACGTTGCTGTACTCCCATAAGCAGCTTCTTCTTTGTGAATTTTGCATTAGACATGCTTCTCTTTTATTCAATAAAACTCTCCAGAATTTTAGACCTACGTTGTCAGTTCACTACTGATATTGCTTCTGGTAACAGTGCAGCTAAGCCCGATTGCCATAACTGCGCATGTGGATGAGGGGCAGAAAGGGTGAAAGAGCAGATAAAGGGACAGCTGCTGTTTTAAAAGATATACAAAGTTTTCAAAAAAATAAACGATACTGTTGACTACTGAATTTTTTGTCAACAATGTTACTCGACGTTGTCATGACGAATCGGCGAATTGTGGCAGACCTAATGTTTGCATGGTGTCATTTCAAATGAGTCAACATGTCCGATATCTACTGAATAATAGCACAATAACACAATGATTTTGTCTTATGGAATATAATTGCAATTTTATACAAAGATAAAAATACATAAATATTCAATCAATACTAAATTTAAACTAATATACTGTACAGTAAAGAAAAAGTAACAACTCTAAAACAACGCTGTGCAATTTTTAAAAATAGCATACTATGATTCAAAACAAGTGCAACTGTGGGGAAAAATTTACAAATATTTTCAAAATATGCATGTGTATTTGGATAAAAAAAACAATATGTGTCTTTCTCTAGTCAGATACTTTACCAGAAAGCCCAAGTATTCCCAAACAGTAGGCTTTAACAAGCTCCTGCTCTCCCTTAGAAGAGTCACTGGCCATAACGTCTGCTAGCAGTACGCCGGCCAGCCCTGTATTTATTTAGAAAGTCGAATGTGTTGCTGGCTAAAGTGCAACGCAATTACGTTTCCATGTGGAAACTAGTTCCATCTCTGTACCGTACTGAACATTTCAAATGAAAAATCTGAACACTAGTACAAGTACCTTTATACCAATACTATCTTGGCACCAAATACAGAAAGAGCTATCAGCTGAAAATGTGACATACTGTCACTAGCCACTTTATTAGGCACTCATGTCCAACTGCTCGTTAACACAGATTTCTAATCAGCCAATTACATGGTGGCAACTCAATGCATTTAGGCATGTAGACATGGTCAGGTGATCTGCTGCAGTTCAAACCGAGCATCAAAGCGGGGGAGAAAGGTGATTTAGTCTTCTCTTACTCCTCACCTGCCCTGCTGTTTTGTTTCCAAAGGCCCTTCCTATCCTGCTGTTCAGATTCGGGTCAACCAGGAACTCTTGTGCCAGTGCGATCAATATCTTGAGTTCAGCAACACTCCAAAGTTTCGTTGCCTTAAGCCCGCCTTTGACCCTAGCCGCACTAATCTTTTCCGCACTCATCTCCCCTGTGTGGGCATGCCTACGATGCTGGGTCAGTCAAACTCCAATTTTGAATCAGGCTTGGCAGGTTTGACAAGCAAACTCGCCCCCTGACACTCTCTCCGCCAGTCCCGTGCCTTTCGGAATATGACAAGAGATGGAATGTCCGTTAGTATTTCACCTCCCACACTTTCGGTCTGAGTATTTCAGAAACTGCTGATCATCTGGGATTTTCATGCAAAACCATCTCTATGGTTCTTACAGAGAATGGTCCGAAAAAGGGAAAATATCCAGTGAGCAGGCAGTTATGCGGGCAGAAATACCTTGTTGATGCCGGAGGGTCAGAGGAGAATGGCCAGACTGGTTCGAGCTAATAAAAAGGCAACAGTAACTCAAATAACCACTCATTACAGCAAGGTATCCAGAATAGCATCTCTGAACACACAACACATGGAACCTTGAGGCAGATTGGCTACAGTAACAGAAGACCACACCGGGTGCAACTCCGGTTAGCTAAGAACAGAACGCTGAGGCTACAGTTCGCACAGGCTCAACAAAATTAGCGAACAGAAGATTGGAAAAATGTTGTCTGGTCTGATGAATTTCGATTTCTACTTAGACATTCGGATTGTAGGGTCAGGGTGCTGATGGTGGCGGTGTAATGGTGTGGAAGACATTTTCGTGCCACAATCTGGGCCCCTTAGTACAATTGATCATCGTTGCAATGCCACAACCTACCTGAGTATTGTTGCCGACCATGTCCATCCCTTTATGACCACAGTGTAGCCATCTTCTGAGGCTACTTCTAGTAGGATAATGTGTAATGTTATAAAAGTAGAATCATCTCAGACGTGTTTCGTGATCATGACAATGAGTTCACTGTACTCAAATGGTCTCCACAGTCACCAGATCTCAATCCCATAGAGAACCTTTTGGATGTAGTGGAACGGGTAATTCGCAACATGGATGTGCAGCCGACAAATCTGCAGCAACTGCGTAATGCTATCATGTCAATATGGACCAAAATCTCTGAGGAATCTTTCCATTACCTTGCTGAATCTTTGCCACGAATGATTAAGTCAATTCAGTAGGCAAAAGTGGGTCCAACTTGGTAGTAGCAAGGTGCCCCTAATAAAGTGGCCCTTGAGTGTATATGATGAGCTGAAGACTGACGTTTCTCTCAGGCACAGGTTCTACAAATATATAAGGAATTTGGTGATTTGGGGGAGTTTCTTCCATACTTCTTAAGTGTACACTCACAATGAATGAGGATGATGATTTGATGAAAAACAAATCTATCACAAATGAGGATGTTTTTTTACATGGTCCAGACAAGGTCTGATGGAATATAATGCTGTAGTGATCTTCCATTACTCAATCACGAGAGTGGAAAAGTTCCCAGAGCATTTTGAGCATAAATTTGAAGGTCTGTGTGGGTAATTAATCTGATGGCAGGAGGTCAGTTGCAGAGTGTGTGTTTGTGTGTGGGTGTGTGGGCGGGCACGGGGTGTTGGGGGGCAGTGATGGCAGTGTGTTCATGTTGTGGGCCAAGCAAACACTGCATTTGAAGGAGTCTTGAGATTAAATAAAACATAGTAGTGTCATACAAACTTGCGGAGATTTAGTACTTCTGCTCTGAGAGCAATATGTCAGTGCTTGGACCAGAGGCTCACAGCGATTGTAAGCACACATGAGAAGATCGCATGAGAAAGTGCTGCTGATAGATATAGCATTTAGAGGGCACAACCAGGAAAGAATGAAAAAACAAAAGTCTGAATAAAAATGGTGGAAGATTTTATTACTCCTCCAGCTTTGAAAAATTTGAAGAAAGTCTGACTGTTTGGAACCCTAAGATGAACAAATATGAGGCTTTTTAAAACCTTGCCGAAAAACATAATTTTCAAAATAAGACCTTTTTTTCTTCTTACTTGCCTTCATCTGTTTTTTTAAACAGTGTCAAACTATCATGTAGAGTTGAAAAGTAAAACTGACTTCGGCTTTTAATAAAAGTAAATAAATATAGCAATATTTTAGGTTATATTTAACAATCACAATACTGAAGGTCCACTATAACACATTTAAACATAAGGAGGTAAATGTATCCATACCGTTTTTTTGATCTGGAATTAGTATTAGATTTAGGATTTAAGGTGACTTTATTAATATTATATGGTAAATCTGTCCTGCAGTGACAACAAATAAGAAATATCCAATACACAAGACACATAAAAAAACAAACTAGAAACCCATTAGCACACACATACACATATACATACCATACATACCTAACGACATATCACACAAACATTCAAACATAGTTAACATCATATACCAAAAGTAAAAAAAACAAACTCTTATTTAAAAACTAGGGACTAAATGGTTTGTTTTTTATATGGGACCTTGTATCTGCGACCAGCAATTAATCACTAGAGATGGAGCTGGATAGTCGCTGCAACTGTTTGGAATAAAGTGACCCCAGCCCCTCCAGTGGTTCCCCAATTAGCTTCCCTCCCCAATAAAACCAACACTGCAGTGCAACATTCTGCAGCACAAATTGTTACCAAAACGGAGAGGACTCCCAGCTATCACTGAACTCTGCTATTTGGAATTTTATTGGTTTCTCATGCAGCTATAGTAGTAAAAGTAAGATAGACCGAACCAGAACTTTGTCAGAGAACACATTTTTCAACAGCAATAAGGTCTATAAAATGCTATGCACTGAACTGAATGACTAATCTGAAACAATGTTAAGCTGAACAGCTGGCGTCCACATAGCTACCAGTAGCATCCAATCAGCCCAAACTCCTTATTTTGGATAAAATCAGCACAATCCCCATTGATGAGAAGGGGCATTTAATTTGTAATATGTTATGTGTCTCTAAAGTTGTGTTTTATACCTTTATACCTATAATTATGTAAGGCACCTTGAACTGCCATGTTGTCAAACTAGTCCAATACAAATGAAGTTGCCTTGCTTGGTGTGGACGTCAAGCTACAAACAGCTTGCACATTACAAGATATGAACCGAAAAGAAAATTGAGTCACACTGGCCAACTTCATTTTCATTCCTGTGTTTTTTTATGCCCGCATTATTGTGTCCTTCTAACTTTCAGTCTTCATGCAAAACATAGTCTGTGTCAAGCATATTGAACTTTGAAAATGTATTCCAATTGGATAGATAGTACTTCTACTAATTTTCTCGCTGCTTGGTAATTAGGATGTTATTTCTGTGAGTTGTATTTCCAGTGGACATGTTTGTGATAACATTCAGTCTTGCATTTGCTGCCAAAGCATCTCATCCATTTGATGAAAGCAAAAAAGCATACCACCACTGATCAAATGCCTTTTTCACATACAACCAAGTGCTGTCTCCTTTTGATGTACTCTACAGCAAAGTAATGTTCCCTGAGGAATCTGGAACCTGCCTCAGTGGGAAGAAAAGAATAAAACAATTTCTTTGACATAAAGAGACATAGTCCAGATTTATTTCCAGTCTGTAAATGAGAACTCATTGGTGGAAGAAAAAAAAAAAACTTTGAACATAAGAAAACGCTTTGAATATGATATTTTAATGAGACTGTATCCTCTACCAGGAGGGTTTTATAGAGAGAATATTCACTTCTGACGACTGTTAAAGTTGAATTGTGCCCAGATGAAGTGAACAAAATCCAGCCATTCTATCATAAAAAAACTTGAGTTTACAGCTTTAGGATACAGAAAACTACAGGGAGTGTAACAGTACACTGAAAAACTATGAGTCAGTATGGTTTGGGGTTTTAAAGTCATGATGTATTATGTTTTCTGTATACTTTAATAAAAAAAACTGAATATATATGATTTTTTTTTTACTTTGATCAGTTTAAACATTGACCATTTTATCTAAATTCCTTTCTTTCAATCCCTGATTTTTTTCAGACTTTGTTATGTTCTGTATTTAAAAAAAATTAAGTATATAACTGACTGGAGATTTTATTGGATAAAAACATAACCACTTCAAAACAGTTAGTATTAATGTTTAGAAAGGTTTAAATGATATTGTGCCCAGATTTGAGAATAAAACATGCTTAAAACACATTAAATTATAGCTATTATTAATCAATTACCAAAAAGCAGCTCTAAAAAGATGACTTTTAGCTTTGATTTAAAATAACTCTGTGTTTCAGCAACGTTGCAGTGATCTCGGAGGTTGAGCCATTTAAGGGTAGCCTTAAAACAAAAACTTCTCTGTGATTTATTTTAATTCTCAGGATGAGTAGTAGATCCGCTGCAGCTGTCTTTGATTTTTTATTCAGGTGATAGAAGGCTGACTTTGTTATTGCCTTTATGTGACCCTGGAGGTTCAGGTCTGATCAGTAGTTTCAAGCTGTATTAACTAAAGCTGTGTGCTGACTCTTGGTCGTTCTTCTTTAACTCCAAAGATAATTACATCAGTTTTGTTTCTGCTGAAGAAAGTGATGACATCCATCCACCGATTAGCTCAATGCATTCATTTAGGGTTTGGAATGGGTTCAAAGTCACCTGGAGACAGTATAATCTAAAGTATAATCCTTCCTCACATGTCCCTCTGACTTTTGCACTGCCTGCTACAGTGCCCCCCGGAGGCCATTAACCAGCTAAAAAACAAACAAAAAAAAAATATATATATATATATATATATATACATATAAAGCCACATTGCTGTTTAGGCTACAGGGTCCAAGGAGCGTGAAAAAGAAGTGGAAAATTATTGTAACCATTTGTATTGATCTATTAAGGTTGTCACTTCAAAGACACTCTTTGTCAGTCATTTTATTTGTGTTTAGCTTACATGACTAGTACAATTCTTAAAAAGCTTGATTATGTTTGTGTAAATGGTACTGGTAAGTTTAGTCCTTTCCCAAAGGCATATGAAATGAAATGTGGATACTTTCTTGATAATGACTTTGACACTACAAAGGATTCTGGACTGTATATTTCACATTATATTTCACAGAGCCTCATTTTTCTTTGTAGCTGAGACTCCATTGTGACAAAGCATGGCTCTCCTTGAAAAGAAAGAAAAGGCTCCATGTATTTGTTGAACTTATCCAAACCACCAAACCTTTCAAGCTATAATGGTGGAAAAAAGTGGTGGAAAAATGACCCTAACAATTTTCCCTACATGTTGCGATTTTTTCATTGTGCATTCAGCATGACTAAGATTTCATGACTTAACGCTATTCAGTTTAATGGTATTTTATTGAAAAAGTAATAAAAAAAAATCTAATTTTAGAGATTGATGTGAAAGAAATAATCATCTGCCAAGATCACATGTATCATGCAATTTCATTTCTATGGATAACATCATCTCCAATATAGAAGTATATCATAATCTCTTTGCAACTGTGGTGGAAACTGTTGTCTTAGTAAATTTTTTGTTAACTGGCAAAATAAAAGGTACAGTGACATTTTACTAATTTCATGACAGCAACAATTCAACATTATGTTGGGTTCATCTTGTAATCAGAGGTTTGCTAGCTTGCCTTCACCAGTGTCTGAATGTGTGCATGAATGAGTGAGAGTCTGAATGTAGTGTAAAGTGCTCTGGGGTCCTTGGGGACTAGATACATGTACAGGCCATTTACCATGGTATGAAACGTAATCTGAGTAAGCTTCACTAAGGTGGAGTCCCTCAGGGGAAAAACCTAGCAATAAAATGAGTATTTTTAAGGTTATCTAAATGTATTATTCAGACAGTAATACCTATAATCACTTTGCATATAGCCCACAGAATCAAACAGACTTAATTGTTAAAACTTTTAGTTATTCAAACTGTTGGAGTAGTCCCTGCGTCTTTCTAATTTTTTCAATTTTGTTTTTTTCTGCTGCAGAAAAATCTCTGGCGCTCTGTCTTGGTGTTGCAGTCAGGTCCACGATGATATGATTGAAATAAAAGCAAGTTTTAGAAAATACTTTTTTAAACTTTAAATTTCCTTTTAGGAAATAACATTTTTTTTTTATTAAATAAAAAATTGGATTTGATATGAAAAAAATCTGAGAGTAATTCAGGTGAATCTCATCCTGAATTACTCTGTGATCTATTTAAACTCTGCCTACCAAGCGATCAGGGCCGCTAGGGCTGTTGTCTCGCAAAACATCTCCTGCAATTAAGCATGGATGTGCTTACCCTTGCTCTCCATCCATCCGATTCCGACGAGGAGCTCTTTTTCCGTCAGCCTTTCATCATCTGACTATCACCTCCATGCGTAGTTCGACAAGTCTCTCGCCGTGTCAGGCTTTCATCAGCTCAACAGGATTCTAGCCAGTCCTCCCCAGCCAGAGCTCCTCCATCCCACATTTCACATTTAGATCTCTCTCCAGTGACTTCCATGTCTTGCAACTGTATATTTGTCCACCCAGACTATCGCCCTTCTTCTCCGTCTCCTCTCCGCTTATTCAGTTCCCTTCAGTCTCACCTCGAGGCTTTGCCACCTCATACTTCTTCAGTAGGTTCAGATCGATTGGCCCTTCCATTCCAGCAGTGCGTCGTCGTTGCGCTCCAGAACCTCCACCGGAAAGCTCCCCACTAGCCGCTACAGGCCAACTGGCTCAAGCTTCCTCTTTTCCTCAGTGCTCCTCTCCTGACTTATCTGGCTGAATAACTCTGAGATGTTGTTCTCCTAGTGCCTGTCAGGCTTTGTTCCGCTCAAGGAACTCACCTAGGGCTCGTCGTCCTTTTGCCTCCGCATCGACCCACCCGGCCATGTCTGGATGGACAGTGGCTTGCCTGCATCTATGCTGGGGGAAAGAGGCATCCCCTTAAGCCACACAGCTTGTAAATCTTGCCTCTTCAAGCTTCTTTTTCCCGATACCACACCTCAATCATTCCCCTTCCCTCTTACCCCCCCTCCTACCCTTCCTTCTTCCTCAGGTACAGTTCCAGCTTCCACTCATGCTCCAGAGCCCCCCTCCAATTCTTCAGACATGCCCTCAGGCTCAAATATTCAGCAAACTGTTCCAGCGTTACCTCAAAGATCCACTAGTCCACTGTCTTCTATTCAGTTGCCAACTTCTTCCATTTACACTCCTACCTCTAACCATTGCTGTCTTTCTACAGCAGTAACTCCCCATTGGGCCACCTTCTTCCATTCATCACCCTTCCCCAGTTTCACCTTAACACCTAAACAGTAATTACGTGATTTCAGCTCTCCTTCTCCAGCCCTTTAGGGTCTCTCAGGTCATCCCTGGGAGTTGCAGATCGAACTGGGGCCAATGCAGCTAGGCTCAGCACTTAGTCCCCATTCTACAGAGCTGACCCCGGTGGAGTTTGCGTTTGCTTTGTGTCTCTATAGGAACACTATTTGCTCTGTGTTTCTGACCCCAGCCTAAGCTAGATGACTATCTATCCATCATCCTTGATATGGCTCTTAGAATTGGGGGCAGAGGGTTCTATCAGTATCATACCCTTTTCTCATCCCGGGCAGTGTGTTGTCTTGCCCAATATGAACAGGGCACATAATGGGGTTTTCTCAATTTCGAACTGTATTGCCACATCTTTGCAGCCCGGGGATCCCTGTCCTGCAGCTTCTGTCGTGCTCCCTTCCCACGCGGCTACCGCATGGACTCTTGTAGCTCGTCTCCGACCTATGCTCTCAATGGCACAAAGCTTATTAGCCCCCAAACTGTTTGTCTTAAACTACCCCCCACCCCCCTCTAGTTATCCCCAAGCCCCTTTCCTTACAGCCTAAACCCAATGTACCAATCTCAGGGGGAATCAACAAGCACAGTCGTCCAATCCTTTACCAGAGTGGCAGGATGGTGTGCTATAATTTCAAAGGCTGCGGCTGCTCAGCCTCCAGCTGCAGACTATTGCACACATGCTTTTTATGTGAAGGGGCGCACTGCAAGGTAAGGTAAGGTAACTTTTTATTGTCCCAAGCAGGGAAAATAGTCTTGCAGCCAGGAAGATGCACACGAAAAGCACACAGATGTACAACAACAGACAATATCATAACATAACATAAGCATCGCATCATGGGTAGAACAAAGAACCAATAATAAAGATAAAAATATGTGCAAAAGTGGGAGGTGCCCAAGCAGGCCCCAACAGCCTGAACCATTAGCAACAAACAAACATGAGCACCAGGAATTATATACCATTGACAAGTGATCTGTCATTCAGCACCTGAATGGCAGCGGGGACAAAGGAAACCTTAAATCTCTTAGTCTGGAGAATAGGCACCTTCCACCAACGACCTGATGGCAGCAGTACAAATTCAGACTGGAGAGGGTGATCTGCACATTCCAAGATCAAGGAAGCCTTTCTGAACACTTGTCTACTGTACAAGTCAGTAAGCTGGACTTGAGTCCTCCCTGTAACCTTACCTGCAGGAATGCCTGCCCCCATAATCCCACCTCCAAAGCAGATTGACTAGCACAGCACGTCACCATATCCAACAAGGAGTCAGTGCAATGCCCAGGACTGTACTTAGGTAGGAACACTGGGTGGGGATAAAAAAAAAAACAAGGACAGAAAAGACAGATCATTAACCTGTCAGCATGTCACATCTCCTCTAATGCAGTATCAACAGTCTCATCCCCTTTCCCAATTTCTCCATGCAGCATTTCACCTTTATAACAATGCTGCACACTCTACAGGCTTTGGTGGCTTCTACAGTGGAAGGTGGTTTGCGTCGACAAGGACTCCCGTGTTTTAACTCTTGCGGCTCTGGTCGGCTCCCCTCTCCGCCCTTCATGAACTTTATCCCATGGGAATTGCTGTCCTTCTTTGGGGGCATGGTTGGTTTCAACGCTGCATACTCATTCTTTCAGATAATGCTGCTGTTGTGGACATTATAAAGAAAGGTTGTTCACGTTCAAAACCTATTCGTTCGTCCGTATACTCACTCTGGTGTCCTGCCAAACATCAATTCCTTCTCCGTGCAGCTCATGTACCCGGTCATCTAAATTCCATCGCTGACTCACTCTCTCCTTTTTCTTTTCAGAAATTGCTCCTCACAACCTTTCATCGTATCTTTTAGGATGGGACAACTTCAGAATTTCCATGTAACACATAACTTTCCCTTCACTCATTCCGACTTTAATTTGCCACGCATTTATTCTCAAACAATTTAAAAAACATTGTTTCTACCATTCAGTTTCATCTTTCTGGCATCAATTTCATTGTTAAATTGGCTATTGGCACTTTCTGTTCAGCTCTAACCCATAGTCACATATCACTGTTGCTTAAAGATCTACAGAAGCAAGAGCCAGCAACCATACCATTTGTTCCAGTTACTCTGCTCCTTTATTCAATCTAACATTAGCATCAATGTTTCTGTTCACCTGTACTTCTTCCAGATATGATCATAGACTGTAAAAAAGAATAGACAGCGCCTCCTCACTCCTCCCCGTTTACAAAAATGACACACTTTCATGGGGGAATTCAGGGCGGATTCACAGACTCCTCCTCCCCAGCTCTGACGAAGCATGTTCCTAAAAAGGGTATAGAGGCGGGATCTTCAGTGTAGACTCTGCCCTTGCGGGGCGTGTATGGCCGTGTAGTTCGGTCGTAATTGTGCCCATTCTGCTCCCGCGTCTTTAGCTCTGATGCTAAACTTGGCTCGACCCCTCATTAATGTTCAATGCTTTTCAATGGGGGCCTAGCGGCCAAATGGAAGTACTACAGCAATGGAGGAGCAATGGCGGCCTCCATGGTATGCGGTCACAAAGCAGAGCGGCCAGCAGGCATTGGATATGATCCTTCCATTCATCCACGCCTTTCAGATTTCTCAATATTTAACCCTCATCCTTATGCTAAAGCAAAACCGATCAGCTCGATGCTTCCTTCCCTATCTACCTTTTTCGTTTTCGCTCATCCTCCAGCCCCTATGAACCCATCTCAAATTATGTTTGTTCCCGCCTGGCTGCCAATGCCTCAGCGCCCAATCCACTCTTCATCACTGCATCTGTTACTCTAGACACTAGGTTATGATTTTCTCATAACTTCGGTCAAATCTTGTTGAGATTAACCCCAGGCCAGGCATTAACGCCGAGCAACTAACTCCATCCGCATAGCCTAATTTCGGACAAAATTATTTAAATCTTAGGTTGTTGTTCGTCTTCAGCATATCATACTTACATTCAGAATAATCTACATGATCTGCACCATGCTCATACTTTGCTTTGTTAATTAATATCCAACTTTGGGAATTCTGAGCAGGCTCAAGAAGAAGACGGACTTCTGAAGACTTCACCTCCACACAGTATCTTCAACCCTCCATCGGTGTATCCTTCGAGACACTTCAAAAAGGGCCCAAACGTATTGGGGAATTTCATGCCAGTTCTACTTTAAGCAGCATCAATGTTTATTTATTTCAGTACTATGCCGTGATCTTACAAGCTGGGGGTAATTATAATAAATGCTATATTTAAGGCATATAGGGATGTGGCAAGGAGACTAAAGCGGTTTAGTAGGGGTGGGTTATATTTTGAACTGTCCAGGTGAATGTTGATGTTTGGGGTGTTGATGTCTTGGAAGCCAGCAGAGCTTAACCTTGTGGTCTATGAGTTGACCAAGCTGAACCTTGTGGTCTATGAGTTGACCAAGCTGAACGTTGTGGTTTTAAAAGCAATAGAGCTGAAACTTGAGGTGAGATGTAGGCTGGCTTAATTGGATCTTTCAACTTGGTGGCTGGTTGGACTGGAGCTGGAGTTGAGGCTGTCTGGACTGAAGCTTGAGCTGAGCCGGAGGCCAGCAGAACTGAAGCCTGTTCTGAGGCTGAAGTCAGACTGGATTTGAGAACGGCTGGATTGAACCTTGTTGTGAATTGAATTGAATATCAGAGAGCAGATGAGGACAGATGACGAGGTATAGAGGACCCTTGGAGAAGCGCTGATGTCCAATGAATTGGCGTTAAGGACCCATGATAGGGCGGAGCAGAGGACCCACGACATGGCGGTGCAGAGGACCCACAATGGGGTGACACAGATGACCCAAGATGTGGTAATGCAGAGGACGCATGACATGGCAGTGCAGAGGACCCACAACATGACCTGACGACTCGGAAAAAATAGTCTGAGCAACATGTTCGGAGGGAGAATCAGTGAGGCCTCGCCATTTCCTAAGAGACTCATAATGAAGCTCAAATATATACCCCAGCATACTGGGATCGTCCTCAAATAAATTAATTAGATGTTACTGACCTCCAGAAGGCGCTGTCTTTGACTGAGACTGTGGAGCCTACAAAGGAAGACTGTGGCGGCACAGTGGCAGCGGAGAAGGACGGCAACAGTTGAGAGACAGGAGCAGGAAACATATCAGACTCTTCAGGAGCTGGAGCTGAAGGTCTCTGGTTCTGGAGAGGGGAAGATGACGACCCTCAAGCTGGTAATTGGACGCTGGAGGAAACTGCGGCCACCATTAGCGTCAAAAGAGAGGATGATACGGCAGCTGGGGCCTTCCGAAAAAGAGTAGGAGCGAGTTCACGGCACCTCCTTCGCTGATGTCGGGAAGTGTGGAGAGAGGTAGACTCAGAGACACCATGGTGTTTGGAGGATCGGAGGAAGGACCCACAACCTGATTGGCAGTTTAGGTCAGAGCTTGTTTGCTCCCCCACGGAGGAGGTAGCGGATACCAGACGGGCTCAAAGATAGAAAACTTGAGCGGAACCTGACCATTCTGGTTGTCGCCTAGGAGATCGCTGCTTGGAGCCAGGAGATTCAGGCTCGGATCAGACTCGGCGTCCAGGAAAATGAGGAAGGACAGCAGAGAAGTGTCCGACAGCTCCTCAAACTCACCGTTTCTGGGAGCGAGGAAGAACCCTGAGGAGACGCCAGTCGCTGTCCTCCAGGAGAGACAAAGGAGTGGTATGCCAGCAATGATGGCGGTGGTGGCGGGACCGTGAGTTAGTTCCAGGAGGGCAGTTTGCCAGACTGGGACAAATAAAAGGTGAGTCTAACACTAAGCCCTTGCTGCAGCCCCACTTCACCAGTGGTGACCAGTCAAGCTGTAGAAGCATTGACGATGATGGTGGCTGGAGCAGTGTTGAGCAGTAGACAGGACCACCTCATACCTCCAAGGTCCAACGTTGGGAGGAGAGCAGACCAGGCGGGTGCCCGAGAAGGTGACTCCACCGCTAGGGAAGAGTTCTTGGCTGCCTGTAAAGCAAACTATTGATTGGAGGCTCAACCTCTGTGTCTCCTTGGTTGTTCTTCCTCTGCTGGGTCCTTTTGGTTGGTTTATACTGTTAGATTTTGGGTGGTTTTAGAGGACCCAAGTGTAGAGTGTTGTTTTGAGCTTTTACAGTTCATCTTCATTAATAGGTCCAAAAGTTTCAGGACGTGGACAACACGTTGAAGATGTAGGGAAATGACAACAAGAGACATGGTAAGACTTGTTCTGACGACATCCAACAACAACAACTCAGCGAAGACATGAGGGAAGAGGGGAACATATATACTGGAAGGGTAATTAGAACAGCTGGGGGCCGAGACAAGGAACAGCTGATTTCAATAAAACAAACGGGGAGAATAGGATTGACCCAGAGGAGGAGGATTAGGGATACTCAAACAGGGACGTAACATCCTAATAGTAATGTATTTTTGAGAAAACCAACACCCCCTATTTCCCCTACATAGAGATGGGCCCTTTGTGAAGTAAAGTACTCTCCTAAGTTAAAAAAGAAATAAAAAATTACAGTACATAGGGAACGCATATTATTGTAGAAAGCCTCATCGTGTTCTACTTTACTGCCTGCTATTTAACAAAGTGAAAGCAAGGGGGAAACCTAATGCAGACATGTTTTTCCTTTGACCATTAAAGTTCGATGAAATGTGTTAATTGCCTCTTCCTTATTTATTTAAGAATCTATTTGGCTTAAATATAAAATCGATTCCTCTTGAAATTTCCATTACTTCCTATAATTAGTGGGTGAGGACAGCCAGCATTTCATTAGTCAAGATGTCAGGACTTTTTCCAGTACTTGGAATCACATTTTCAAAGCAAATTTCGAGTTTTCACTTCCTTAATGTCTTTGCAGTTGAATGTACATCACAACAACTATCTGAGTTTAGATGGCATAAACACAAGCATATATCCTAGGGAGACGGATGTAAGCTCTTGAGATCAAGTCGCAGTAAGAGGACACCCGAAGCCATGTGATTTGCCCTCACATGAAACAAATGTAATGATTGCGAAAGTTTGCTTTGCAATCTGAAACCGAGCACAACACAGTGCAGTTTAATAGATAATGGGATTCGAAACTGGTCACACATCACATCTGTGTAAATGCGTTCTTGCTGACGCTCCCTGTGCAATGTGTCACAATCTATTACTGTTCCAGGCCCACACCAGACACACTCTGTGATTGTTCTCCCCGCCACTCTTTTGCTGGTGCCGAAAAAGAAAAGGCTTGCTCAATCACACTTAGAAACGGAGTGTGCACACATGTACATACACACACAAGACTCACAACTAATTGTGCTCACAACAGCTTGCACACAAACTCTACACTAAGCACTAACATGCCGTCTTCCTCTGAGACAAATCCTTCCTCCTCTTTCTGATTTTGCATGCAGGGCATTAATTGCCTGCATGATCAGTTATACCGATCTCAGCTGTGCCCATGTGACATAAACACACGGGTTGTTTATGAGTGCAGATGTGTCACCATAATCTCTGATTTTGTGTTGGAAATGTCAAGGGAGAGCTCCCTCTTCTTCGCATTAATAAGTCATGCAAACTTCATTTATTGAAAAAGCATCACAGTCTATTATTGACGCTGAGTGAGTGTCATGAGAACTCTGATTGCTTTCGGTGAGGTGACTCAGGCAGTAACTTTGCTTGTATGATGTGACCGACATGTTTTCAGGCTTCAGGTACTTACTCCTTAATACAGGCAGGTGTTAACCCCCCCCCCCATTGTTTTTTTTGTTGTTGTTGCTAAGCTTCCTTGAAGCGATTTAAAGTTTAAACTGGACGTTGATGATCATGGCAGTTACATGTTCTATTCAACAAATTAGAATATCATCAAGTGTTGTAACCGTACATAAATATCAGGGTTTTGTACACTTTAATCAAGAAAAATGAATAGAAATGTGCAGGAGACAAGCTAAAATCAATTCAGTTTTATACCTTAAAAATGTTGAAGGTGTTCACATAACCCTTTGGTGTTAATGTGAACCAGAAGGATATCCTGCAGTAAGTCTCTATCTATCTATCTATCTATCTATCTATCTATCTATCTATCTATCTATCTATCTATCTATCTATCTATCTATCTATCTATCTATCTATCCATCTATCCATCCATCCATCCATCCATCCATCCATCCATCCATCCATCTATCTATCTATCTATGATTTAAACTTAACTACACTACTGTAAATACTGTATGGACAATGATACTATAAAATACAATTAGTATAGTTCTGCAGCTGATTATTATTACTTGCTTATTGTATATTTATAGTCGTTTATAGCCATTGATATTTGTAACCATATGTATAACTTGTTCATACCTTTTAATTTAACTACAGTCAGTCAGAAGCCTGTATTATAGTTGTAGTATATAATAACCTACTCTCAAACCGTATATATTTGTAACATCTACAATATATATTTATTCTGCAATATATCTATATTCTTACTATGGTACTTCTGGATGGATGCAAACTGTATTTCGTTGCTTTGTACCTCTGACATATGCAAAGACAATAAAGTTTAATTATTTTCTATTTTATTCTAATCAGCTGCTCCCATTTGTAAAAAAAAATACATTGTTGTCATGGGTATGAACCATAACAGTTGTCCAAAATTTAAAAGAAGAGCATAAAATCTTCCCCCTGCACCACATCCAAAACCAGAGGGAATAATTGTCAAAACATGTAATGCCTCAACACCAAAAAAAACTAAAGTCTAAAAAAGAATAAATCAGGACCAATGCATCAGAGCTACACCTACATCCTGCCACCATGAGCAGAGCAATTCTAGTAGTAATACAAGTACTAGTATTGTTATTCTATGACTGAGGGGCATTCAAATTGGGGTTGTGTCTGGGAATCCACTGCTTATTGACTGCAGAGAAACCCCCACCCCCAGAGCCCTAAGTGCCTGGAGTAATTTGGAATATGATGGTTTTAGTTCATTTCCTGGGTTCTCAAGGCTCCCATTCTAGCTGTGGTCCATACCTCGTCAATCTGCCTCAAACAATTCTTTTCACAATCCTCCCACCGCTGCAATTCTCCCTTTCGATCGTACACCTTCTGCCTCAGTTTTTTCTTCTATGAAACTTTCTAATAATATGCTTAGACACAGCACCCCATTAAAAGCCAGCTTCTTTAGCAATGATGGTGCTGCTGGACAACTGTCAAGTCAGCTGTCTTCACCTGGCTTGGAACATGGCCAAGGCATAATATTTCCTCATTAAAAATGCTATATTCTAATTACATGAGAAAAGAAAATTTTTACTTGTCATTAGATGCAAGCCATAATCAACTGAACATAGTAAAATAAATATTCTTTAACAAATCTATATGGATAAAATTCACTCTCTGCATTTATTAATTGGAACAAATGTATTTTCTGATGACATCCGGCATGACATGAGATGCACCTGTGGTGTTGATGTTGAAGAGGTTGTCGGCTCCCCTTGGTTGAAGTTGGATAAACAAGGAGACAAACGTTTGAAATGTGCTTACGTTCACTTGACAGCTGACCTTTAATGGCAAAGAGTGACTGACCTGTGCTCCAAACAGGACTGGAAGGGAGGTGGCATTGTGATAATGTCACAACAACCAGAACTCCTGAATACAAAATCCTGAATTTTGATTATAACTTTGTATTCCTTCCACCTGCAGATCTTTGCTTCTTTTTGTTCTGGACCAGAAGTTTTCTTTGAATTTTAACCAGAACTGCACAACACAATATCTAATATTTTCTTTTTCTACCCAAGGTCTGCAGCAAGGTTTTTCTTTTTGGGGTTTGTGATCTCTTTTTTGATATATTCAATTATTACTTTAAGCACTGCCCTTTTAACATTGTTAACTGCAGTTATGTAAAGCCTTTTAAAGAAGTCATAGAAATGTTCCTCTTTTGGTGAGCAAGACCACTTGTGTTAAAAAATTGAGGAAATAAATGGGGAAATAAACAAGAGAGGTGAAAAGTTTACACTTTTAACAAAACTATACTGAGTAAAAATAAGATGCTGGCAAATATGAAGAAAAGAAAGTCTATCTGAGGCCAAAATCACAAAACTAGAGGAAATAAAGGATGAGTAGGTCAGAATCTGAGGAATTTTGTCAGAGAAGCAAGCAAAGAAAGTAGGATAGGCAACTGACAAAGAGAGAATACCTACAGTATAAAGTCACAGCTAAGCTCTGAGACATTGCAAAAGAACCACAAGAAAAAAACTAACAAAACATGAGAAAAATGTACAACAAGAAATGCACCAAAACTCTGACACCATAAGAAAAGACTTTGTTCATCACATCTGGATAAAACAGATGCCAGTAGAACCTCCCTTGGTTAGCCAGTGACAATAAAACGTGAAAACATAATGTTGTGCTCTTAGCAGCTGAAGGGGAGCTGAAGATGTAGGTTTTATGAAGTCCTTCATGAATTGCAAAAAAAAAAACATATTTTAGAGCCTCTGCAGGGGCTCTGAAATATTTTGGGAATCATAGAGACCACAGAAAAGGGCCCTTACCAGAGGAATCTAGTTGGGGTGCTGTGAAGCATACGTTACATTATGTCAGGGTAAAGCTGTCATCTTTCGTGACGTGCTTTCTATGTATACATACATATTATACACCGTTTGAAAGCTGATATTCTTGTGATTCTAATTATGAATGTTATTCAAGACTAGAATGATAACTGTAGACACAGTAAATGCTTTTGTCAAAGCACTCAGAAAGAAAAACAAACTGCAACTCACCATTCGACCACCAATATAAATGGAGGTTAAATAAAACCCCACCTATGCATATCTGACTACCGTACACAAAACAAAAATAACTGATCAGAACATGTTTAGTGCTTTCAAGAGGTTTAAAAAACTGAGATTTGTTCATTATGATCAAATAACATTAATCTGGTTTTTTTTTTATTGCACCTAATTGCTAAGAAAATTCGCTCATCTTGAGGCACTTTCATTTAAATTAATATTGTAGCAGAACAAATATATAACAAAAATAGTGGCTTTATGAGATCTTTTTTAAAGATTTGAACAGATGGATTGCCAGCCATTTACATTACTCTATTTTTGAGACTAGTCCCAAGTGCTGCCTGCAACTTCGGCTTTGAGGATGCGCGATTAAATATCTGCTTTGAGTGAATCAGTGCTGTTGTGAGCTCTCTGAAGTGGAGAGCAAATTTGTAGGGGAGGAATGGGAACATGGTTTATGTGGGGTCATATTAATCTGTAAAGCACTTTGAGTTGCAATTCTTGTTTAAAAAAAGTGCTTTATAAAAAAAATTTGACTGAGTTTGATTTAAATTAATTTTTCACAACTGACACGACAATTTGACACCGATAAAAATTTTACTGAAATGGAAATTCAATTTGCTGTCCTTTTAAACCCCTCACCTTGTCCTTGACCTCAAGTTAACTTTTTTTTTCTGCTGATGCAAACTCATAACTCTTATGAAGTATGTGTTGTTACTCCCAAAATGCAATAAGAAAAATAATTATGATTTAAAAACAATTTTAGACTCACAATGCCCCCTAATTCTCAGATGCAATGGATCATTCTACAAAAATGTGCAATTTTATGTCAGTCAAACCAAAGTGTCTTGTAAAGCTTTTATAATTTAGTGGTGTAATGTGAAAAATAAATTATTAAATCGTCCTGGTTTTTTTTTAAAGGATTTTAAGCAGTTTCCATACTAGGTATATTGAAAAAGCAGTAAAAAGGGGTTGTCCCACTGTATAATTTGTCTACTATCACTGGATTTTTAGGATAATAAAGGGAAAAAAATGATAAAAAAAAAACAAATAAACTCCTAAAAAGTCTGAAGTGTTTTCTCATGAATTATGAAATTGTTTAATTTGAAATATTTTTAATATTAACAACAAGTCAAGATTTTACATTGGTCACCATGTTGTCGTCAACCCTGTTACTTTTGGATGAAACCTGTACTCCTCATGTAGAAGAATTTAATTGAATAGAAGAAGTGGCTAACAATAAGACAGAGGGTAATCATAATGGGTTTTTTTTCTTTTCTGCAGAGCTGAAGTTTTGTTGCTATTAAGGAATTTTTCCACAAGGACGGCTAGAAAAAATATCCTTTTCCCATGAGCAGAGTGTTGTGTTTCGAACCAGGGTCTTGTGCGAGAGCCATGATTTCTTTCTTCATCTGTTCAGTCATGTTGACGAATGAAAGAACACCGCATGGTTTTTTCCTCTGTCTATTTCTGCTGCTTTAAGAGAAATGAATTTGGTCTATGACTGAAAAAAAGGCAGTAATGTTTGAATATCTGTATGTCTTAAACTACTATAAGACTGAACTTTTTGTTGGTTAAAACATATTCATTAAAATCACAGAAAGTACTATCACAAACATTATTTTACTGGGAGCTGCTTTTGATTGGATCTTTTTTTTATAAACAGTGTACTGGCAGAACAGATGTAGTGTGGTTTGTAATAATAGAATGTAATGTCTTGAAGTGTTAACAACATAATAGAAAATATATATGTATATATAACACTACACTGTGCACAATGTTTTTGGCTAATCTTTTTCTTAATTAGTAATTTTGTGAATCACCAACTCCAGAGTGCTTGGTTAATCAAACATTTTAATAAACCTTAAAAATGTATGTTTAAGAAAGTAAAACTGATGCTTTGGCTTTGTTAGGGAAACATCCATATGAGATCATTTATTAGACAACTTTTATTGTGCAGAATTATTACACAAATAATGAAAAGCATGCCATTTCCTCCCTCACTCTTTGATTTTCATCCGTTTCAATGAGAATTATAAACAAGGGACCCACAACGTCTCATCTCATTCATGAGGAACGGTGTAATACTGGTTCATTTTTAAATGAAATTGGTCACTCTGAATTGCATGTGCAAGTTAGGTGGGAACATTTTCTCCAATTCCCATTGCCCGCATGCAGTGCCTGCTTGCAGCCACAGAAAGGAAATAGATGGCAAAAACAAATGAGTCACAAAAAGACAGTTTCTTCTCCACAGAAAAATATTTGTATCAATGGCCATGCTCACCTTGGTTTGGCACCAACCACCAGAAGGCTGTATTGATTTTGCAACCAGGAGAGTGCAGAATGTTTCTCTGCTATTAGAAGCTAACCATGTGCAACTCCACAACATGGCAGAAAAAGTTCGGTCTTGTATTATTTTCAGACATAGCACATCAACGTTGCCTTTTTACTCAAGAAAGAAGATTTAAGGTGAGAAATGGTTGGAACATGTCTTTGGAACACCAACAGCAAAGTAAGTTAGGTTAGTTATTTGTTCAAAGGCAGATAAGAGTTGCATTGCTGTTAGACAATCAGAGACAATACATGCGCATATGATGAATGTTCATGAGTAAGATTTTTGATCCTGACATTTTCCATCACCGACTCCTCCAACAAATGTCTAGCTCCTGGAACAGGAGAGCCAGAGTAATTTTTTCCTGGAAAAACAGCCCACAAGAAATTCTTTCATACTAGTTACTATATGACATTTATTGGAGTAAATAAATAGTGATTGAGACCTCTAAAGAAAATTTTACCACTGTAGCCACCCTCATTTTAAATTACAGTGATCAGCCTCCAAGCATAGTCAGTTTCTTATAATGTTGACTTTAAACTTTTTGTGAAGTAGTCACTGACTCACAGACTGTTTAGAAAGGTAAATTGTTTTTCATCATTGTAAGTCTCCTGTTTAAGGATTGCCCACAATTGGGTTCAGGTCAACTAGAAGGTCTATGACATGATTTTTTTTTCTCTTTAATGCATTTAATGCTTAGTCATGCAGAGGAGTACTTTGATGAATGTGAAGGAACATTGTCCTGCATTAAAATCATTGTCTTCCTGAAAGTTGCAGACTTCTTCCTGTACCAATGCTTTAATAAAGCATCTTGTAATAACTAGAAGTAGCTTTGGTGGTTGACTTTGAGGCTAAATTCAAGCATTTAATCTTCAGTAATATTAGGTCATACCAGTACTCCTACCTCCACCTGTTCGTGTTTGATTTGAAGTGGAGCTCTGTACCTGTTACTGATCCACCCACAGGACCATCCATCTGTCAAAAGTCACTTCCATTACATGACTCTATAAAAAACCTTGAAAAGTTTGTATTATGATTAGGGATGCACTGATACTGGTATAGGAGCCGATACCGTTATTTTGTACTGAATTGATTAAAGTTAAACAATACCATCAACCGATATTTAAAATGTTTAAACTCTGCAATAATTTCACAGAAATTTTTTATTTTCACTTAAAATTTTAGTTTTACAGTCATTTTTATTAACATTTAAGTTTTATCTAATTCACCATCATTTGTTGTAACAAGCAGAGAAGAAACTAAAACCTGTGCCAATTTATTGCATTTTTTGTGTGGTAAAAGTATTGGTATCTTTTTTTTCTCCACATGTTTATTGCAACCATGTTTACTGTTTGCAACAGAATGTTTGATGATCACGTGATCACAACCCAATGTCTTATCAATTTAAAGAGTGTTGCAGTCCTTCTGAGAGGTTTTTGTTAATTGTGAGTCAGTTAAATCCCATTTTGGCTCATTTAGCCTAAAGAAAAGAAGCTGTCAAATAAATTTGCCAACCTTGAGATAGGGTGTTGACCACTTTAGGTCACATCCTCCCTTATTACAAAGAGATTTATCATGTGTTGCTTAAATCCATTAAACATTCAAGTTTATCCAGCTTGGAGTTAGAAAAAAAATGCCAAAAAATTATATGTTCAAAATACTCACTTAATTCTGCACACATTGTAGACAACATGGCTTATAAGCAGATCTAGAAGATGACATTTAATAAAGCAGCATTTTCATGTATAATAATGATTTGTTAATCTGGTCAAGTATAGTGCCATATATACAGTAAAATAAACCCAATCCATATTGTATAAAGGCCTTTACTACTTAGAGCTGTCAAACTATGATACATTACCTATTCATTTTTGTGAAGAAAAGTGCCAGTATTTGCAATAATAAATGATGGAGTATCTGCAGAATAAAAAAATAAAATAAAACTTTTGGGTGAATTTCTGATTAACATAGAATGAACTTTTAGCTTTGACAATTAAAGATTTCTGTTTTTAATTCAAAGATCATTACATGTTTAAACACAGCAAGTTTGGAATGTTCTGGGGTGGTCAGTTAGCTGGTGTAGGCTACTAGTTTTGATCAATCCTTAGCATGAGGAAAAAAAAAAAAAATATATCAGATTCATCTAAAGTAATCAAAACACAGTTTACTAAGATGAGAAGAAGAGAGAAAATAAACAACAGGCAGTGAATAGATTAAATAAGTTAAAACATTTTTTATCATCCATTCTCTCCCGTCCTCTGAGTTTACCTGCCAATTGCCTGGTGACACAACTGATCCTTCTCAACAGTCAGGACAAATCTTATGAAAAATAAATAAGCAGGGAAGACCAAACACTGAGAAATGAAGCCTCATTTCCTCCCAGCATAGCAGCAACCCTTTCATGAGGAAGAGTTCTGAAATGCACCCTGTACCACAAAGTAATAGTAGGAGGTTTATCCTTGATCCAGTTAATTAGAATACATTTTCAAAATGACTACAAGAGTTTATCCCATTGTCTTCCCGGTAAATAATTTATTGTGGTTTATTTTGAAGGCAATCCAACAGTAAAACAAATCCATGGTCTCTTATCTTATCAGAATCTTACAGATTCTTAAAATTTCTGCCACATTTTTGAGGCATGGAAATCCAGCATCTTGGATTTGATTTACATTCACAAAAATAAGGGGAAAGTACAGATTTATTTCTGACATTAAATCACAGAAATTGAACAGAAACTACAGATGTTAAAACATTTTAAAATATGTGAATATTATGTGAATATCACTCCATTGGATTTAGGTTTATTTGTAAAAAATGTTGTGTAGTAAGTAGGCAGGTTTCTTTGTAATTATTATATTTTTTATGTAATTCCTCTGTGATGGACTGGCGACCTGTCCAGGGTTTACCCCGCCCCTCGCCCGTTGACAGCTGGAGATACCAGCTGTCAACGGCACCATCCCCCCCGCGACCCCTGGAGGACTAAGCGAATCAGAAAATGGATGGATGGAATATAATTCCTTTTTTATTTAAAAAAATGTTGTAAATCTGTCTAAATCACTTACATTTAAGAAATTGAAATACATATAATGTACCTTTTAATTTAGAAAAAAATGTTTTTTTTTTATTAAATTAAAGCGTAAAGTTTCTTTTTAATATTCATTGTTTGATTGCTATGTTACCATTGTTACAATCTTACGCTTTAGTTCAACCTTTCTATCTTGTTTGAGCTTCAGATTATCTCAGATAATATTAACACTTACCTCTGGTTAAATTTTATGATCAGCAAAATAAACTCTGCCACCTTTGCCAGATTAAACCAAATCTTGATTAAAAAGTTCTTAATCTGGGTAGTGTTCCTAACTGAAAGGGGGCCCCCTGAGTCAAAATCTGCTTAAGGCCCCATAAGACTTTGGGCCGGTCCTGCATTCAATGCATGATGGGGAGACATGATATGTCATCCATCCATCCATTTTTTGAACCGCTTATTCCTTAAGGGGTCGCAAAAAAAATGTTCTGGGTTTGTCAAAGGTGGTTGCAGGTGAAAATGAATGAAATTACAGGAAGACAGAATGATTTACTCGCCATTCCTTCAGTAGAATATGCCTTAGTGTGAGTGTGCCTCTGTTTTTACTGTAGGTGTATGTGTGTAAGTGAGTGAGTTAGTGAGTAAGCGGGGCATCCATAACGGTCCCCTCTCTCACTCTTCCCTGTTCCTCCCGCTTGTTTCTGCACGGAGGCAAAGAACCGCTCGTCGTTCCCTCCGTCAGCCCGTCCTCGCTTTGCTGCCTCCTCTCCCTACTACGGGATATTTGTGATTGGCTCCTGCCGGGCTGCATCTCCCTCCTCCCCTCCCCCTGGTTGTATGTAAATCTTGGCCGGGACTCAGCAAGCCAGCCGGGTGAGGTTGGGGCTGGTGACTCCTACTTCGGCGACGCACACGAGATCCGAGAGCGGACGAGGAGAGATCGACGCGCAGTGTGAGCTCTCCACTCTGCCGTGGTGCTGAACTCCACAACACCGCTCTTTCTCTCCCTGGCTCTACTTTACTATACATTTTTGGAAAGGATTAACACCATCTGTTTCGGCTGTGCCTCGGTCCAAACTTCTCCCTTGGACGTCCCTCTGTGTCCAGCCGGGAATTTACCCAACAAGCGGCCGTGGATTTGCCCGACTGAGCTCTATTACCACTTTGTTGAGAAGTATTGCTTTGGGTCACTCACTTCTGCTCCTGTTTGGATTATCTTTTTCTGGATGTTTTACGTCTGTCCACACAGGTAAGAAATACATCTGCTGTTTTGTGTTCGTTTGTGTGTTTCATTAGCAATAATTGTTAAGCCCCATCTGGTCCGGTCAGAGCGCCCTCCGTAAGGAGTCTCCCGCACAGTCTGACTCGCTATCAGATACAGAGCTTAACCCTCATCATCGCCGAGGCGCTCAGACTCTTTTCCAATAATCCAGCAGGCCACTCTCTTCGCCTCAGAAAATATTATACCTCACGATCCATCGCTTCGTGCTTTTACCATTTCAATTTACCCTCCGCCAGGTCCGGGAGCCTCTAACCAGCTGATAGGAGGCTATCTGAAGTTGGGATCAGAGTTGCTGTTGTTCTGAGAGGAGGGATGGAGGGGGGCTCACACTGAGACACAATCACTTCACAATATCAACACAATCAATGTTGATGAAGATGATTGGAGGAGCGCCACTTTGCATACTGCTTTTAATTTATCCGTTAGTTACTTAGTGGGTTATGGTTATTTTCTTTTTTTTTTTTTCCTCATTGGCACGCTAATCCTTGAGTGACACCGTTAGCGGGGGAGGGATTATACTTCTTTTTTTTATCCTCAGATTTGCACCCGACTCTTTTGGCTTCATTTTGCAAGCTCCAGCAACGCAGATGGTTATTAATTCAGTTGTTTTGCTGCTCTGATGTATACATTTTGAGGTCGGTTATACCTCCTCAGCGGTGTAGCAGATTGATTTAAAGCCAACATAAAACCAGATTAAGCTCTGCTATTGTTAGGATTTGGATTCACATGTTAGCTCTCCCACAAGAGGTTTCTTTAGTCGTACAAAAAACTATTTTTACAGAAAGTGATCTAAGATTATGAATCCCTAAAGAAGTTGTAAGCAACAAATAAGCCTTTAAAATGATTATTTTCTGAATTTACACATTGCATTTAGCTTTAATATTTAAGATAAATATATTTTTAAACAGTTTCTTACATTTGTATTCGGGTTTAGACTCTCTTACAGAGCAATATTTTTTTAGGTACCACGCTACAATTAGGGCCACCTTATAAATGCCTACTAATAGTTTATAGATGCATTATTATTTTTCATCTCTAGACATTATACATAGTTATTAGGTGTTCATCATGCACTAAGCGGAAGGAAGAAAGTGACAAAGCTGATTGGTTTATTGCCAAAAAGTGAGCTAATCTGTATGTTTCATCTACAGATACTAAATTAAACATTTAAGATTAAGCGCAAGTAGTATTTATGAACATTTTAATTTTTAGCATATGGCATTATACATTATCACGCCTATATTAATATAGACCAGCAAAGGGAACCTTAAGAAAACCTTATTGTTAAGTGGTACCGCCTTTTTTCCATGGCCGTGCATTTTGTTTTACGATGAAGTCCTCTTTGTCAAAGGGTGTAGCATTTTTTAATGCTGCTTTAGTGCTTTGATGATGTTCAATACAGTTTATTTTCCAGATTGAACGTCCCCCTCAAGCTTGCTTTTAAAAGTATTCACGCCTCTCGAACCTTTCCACATTGTCACAACTGCAATTTCTCATGGATTTCTGATGGGAATTTTATGCGATAGATATACATGGTTGTCAAAATTTTCCAGACATACCTGAAAAGTGGTACATGGATTTCTACTTGGTTTTCTTTATTCTGATACCCTTAAATGTAATCCAGTGCACCAGTCACCTAATTAGTGAATAGCATCTGATTGAAGGTGGTTTAATTACAGTATAAATACAGCAAGTCTATGAAGCGTCAGAGGGATGTTGGAGAAAATAGTAGACAGGTCAGGAATAAAGTTAGGTTTAAAGATCTCATCCACTTGTGTTTTCAACAGATTTTCTGGGGTCTCTAATATTAATGAATGCCTTGTGGAAAAATGCTGTGTAACTCCTCTTTGTTGGAATTACGAGTTTAACTCATTAGAATTCATGATATGCAAATGTTTTGCCTCTCATTGGCTAACAGCAGTGTAACTCTTATGGTTCAAACAAATAGCTAACTTAACTTTCTTCGCTGGTGGTGTTCAAAAGACAATCTCCAACCACTTCTTCCTCAGTTCTTCTTGCTTAGGTAAAACATGTAAAGCTGATGTGTTATCTCCCCAATTAACACAAGCTGAACGTGTTCCACCATTTTATGGAGTTTGCTTCTACTAGCAGAGACACAGTTTGCTCTCCCCTAGCCACAAAATCCATTCAGCCTGGCTGTGGATGGATCTGGATGGGGTCATGCATACTAATTATCTCTGTGACGTAGAAGAGACCAGATTTTTCTTACTTGTTTTTACTAACTATTTCCTGCATGTGGCTCATGCAGGCAATGACAATGTTCGCGTGCTGCATGCACAAAAAACTCAGAGTGACTGATCATATTTCTGAAATAATAAGTATTGCATGATTTCTCAGTGAACAAGACCTTTAAAAGCAATATTACAAGCTTTAAACATCTCTCAGAGCGCTGTTCAATCCATCATTCGAAACTGGAAAGAGTTTATCACAATCACAGACAGTAAATCTCAAGAGGAAACAGAGAGGCTGGCATTCAAGAGGTAGGGTCTGTGGACTATTAGTTGTGCATTCTACAAACATGGCTTTTATGGAAGAAGACAAGAAGGAATTCACAATAAGTTAGGAAAACACGAGGAAGAAGGTACTCTGGTAAGATGAGATAAAAATAAAAATAATTATTCAACAGGAAAAAAAAATGTAGCATTATCATCATGTTGGTGCTTTCCATCAGTATAACTAATGGAGGGTGGGTGATGCCAAATCCTGGAAGATTCTTTTTAAAACCTACTGGAAGCCGCATCATTCATAAGACTAGGGCAGATAATCATCTTCTTGCAGGATAATGAGCTTTAGTTATAATAGAAAGGTTCAAATCTGGACTGTACAACACCAGTCTTCAAGAGCCTGTGGTCTGCATGGTTCAGATGAGTTCCTGCTGGTTTAATGGCCAAATCAAAGTCCAGACGTACAGTAAATTGAGAATTTGCATGAAAATGTAGAAAATGGCTATTCATAGATGTTAACCACACAATCTGACTGAGAGTAAACTGTTCAACAAAGAATGGTGAATGGTTTCTGTCTCTAGATAATCTTCACTGTGCAAATTGTTGGCTTAGGGGGGGTAATGACATGTACACACCACACAATTCAGATAAACAAACTGATAACATTACGTCTAAAATTTCATTTGCAGTACACAAAAATGCAGCAAATTAATTATTTTCTGTCGGTCTATGACATAAAATAGCAAAATGAAAACAAAGGGGTTTGAACACTTTTGGAAGTTTTTATATTTTTTTATATTTTACTCCTTTTAAAGTTGTTATTTTGATCTTGTTTTTCAGAAATGGCTATTTGCATGATCACATTATTCATGTATGATAACATTCATCTGGTAAAAATAATGGGAAAACGACTACATGTCAAATTAAATACTTGAAAAACTTTCAAAGGCTTCACATTCAGTGCAATTTTTACAATAAACAGATACACACAATCTGTTGGCTAAATGAAACAGAAATTAACATTCTTGTGGTGCTTATTTGCAGACATCAGAAAGCATAGAATCAGAACATTCAGCCATCTGCAGGCCACCACATTCCAACTTCACTCTCTTTTTCCATACAACACATTCACTCTATCTGTCAAAGCTCTTTGAAACTAACAGATATAATCTATTTCCTCTGGTGGCTAGATGGATATGCAGTTTCACTTTTAGAACTGTGTTTGCTAATTGAATCTCAACTTCAAGGGAACAAGTAATCTATCATTAATACAAGTTATGCATTATATATAATACACAACGTCATTTGATAACTAGTAACTTACTAAACATGTGTGCTGTACTAAAAGCAGTTTTGGAGAAAAGGAGAAAGAATAGTGCTTACTTCAGTAAATATTATGGGAATGTTTTTTCCTCTTAGAGTAATGCACAAAGCCAAAGGACCGTGACAAAGCCAAACAGCAGATTCAGAAAATTCCCACCGGGAGAAGCATTTCTCTCAAAAGCACAAAGACCAGAAAAAAAGTATTTCCTCTCTGTCTTTTTTATCCAATAAAGCCATTTAATAACAAGTAGGGAATAGGTGCTGCCATCCGTGCAGGTACAGAGTTAATAGAGTTGCTCTGCTTTTCATTACAATGCCTTTCATTCATTCACCATGGGGAAGGAAAGAATTCAGAGTCAATAATTCTTTTTCACCTAAAGAAGAGTGGAAAGCTGGGAAAGTGATCAAAGCATTTCAGAGATTTGAGAGGAAAATTGCTCTTCGTGAGGGTGTGGGTGCCCCGAGTCGACTACTGGCAATGGAAAGGGGTAGGTTCAATGATATAAAAGGGAAGCTGTAGCTTTTGGTGGTAAATTGTGCTACCAGTGAAAATGGCAACATTTGAAGGTTAGCATTGGTCTTAGGTAATGGTGCAAGGCAGTTGGTTCAGGAAGTGTTGAGAACCAACATGTAGATTGTCTTTACGGACAACATTTAAGAGCAAACTGGATTCTCTCCATTACGTCCGGCTATAACTCAGTTTTGATGCGTGTCCACACATTTGCTTTGGCCATATGTTACATCAATGCCAAAAACAACACCCACAAGACAAAAAAAATATTGAAAAGTATCTTTAAGAAAAAGGTCAGGTGAAGAGAGAAAACAGAATACAACTACCAAGAAAAAGAAAGCTTAATTTAGCAGTTATAAATAAAATACGAATTTATTACAACAGGTGATTTCCATGAACCAAGCCCCTGCTCTGTATAACGTGTAGCAACCTGTTTTCTAATGAGGCCATGAAGCCTTTAAAACTGCCCCAGAGAGGACAATGTTATTGCAATGAAACAACCACTGATTCAGCATTGTGGTTAGTTGGATTTTTATTGCACTTTATATTTGTTTTTAAGGTAAATCTTAGGCAGCTTTATCACCAGCCATGTTTAGTCTTCTTTTAAACAAACTCTAATCTGTGCTCCCAGAAATGACGGTTCATTAGAGGTGTGAATGCGCAATCAAACTCTGATGCAGACAAAAGAAACAAACTCTGGTTCAGCTAAAATATGATCACAGTTCAGTTGAAATTAACCCTGTTATGGTTCAACTGCATATGTGAATATGTGTATATGTGCATATGCGAAGGGGACCGAGACCTCTTCAAAAGCAGGAAATGGACTATATGGCAGGACATTCTCAAATAACAACACTGCAGCAATAACTCTGCATGTTTCTCTGTTCATACAGCAACATTTTTGTCTGGATCATTTGTAAAAGAACACAGCGCAATCCAAAAACTACTAAAATCTGATACTCCTCCATGTTTGTTTACATTTCACGGGACAGGAAGTGTCGCTGTGTTAAATGCTACTTGATGAATCGACACCACATGTTGGTGATATAGTTATGAAATCAATAGATCTCTTCTGTGGAGATGTTTTTTTCTGCTGTGACAGTGGACCCCTGGTATTTACCTTGGTTAATTCCTGTGATCTGCTATAATACTTGAGACCCTCAAAATGCTTTAATTAATTTTTTAATTTTTCAAAACTTAAATATAACTAAACTGTCTTAACCCTAACTCAGGAGTTAATAGTGCTATTACTGCTCTTAGGGGTACAGCCAATCGTCATCGAGGAAAATAATAGTTGTCCTTGATTGGCTGCTTTCATCTTTCAGCAAGCAGCGGGTGAGAAAGCATTGTGTCTACGTATTTCAGCTCCCAAGGATTTTATTTCAAATAGTATAGTCACATGTTACAAAAAGATCCAAAAATAGACCAATTTCCCATGAATAATTTGGATTTACATTCCACAGATAGAATCTGGAAATATAAGAAGCTAAGCACATTGAACCGCAAATAGCTGGAGGTCCAATGTAGTTCTGATCTTATTCTGAAAGTAATCTAAAGATGATAAAATAAAAACTTTTTGTGAATTTGCCAATCTCCTTTTATAAAAGGATTTTGAGTAAATCAGTTGTCCTCACCATCTTTCAGTTTTATATTATCATAATTCAGTAAAAATACTCAGATAATCTAAGTCTGGAATTGTCTGCAGCATTCATCAGTGGTAACTCTTCAGCATGCTGTTAGCTCCCGGTTAGCAAGATCCAAATACAGCTCATTTTCAGCTAACATGACCCCTGGTCTCTATAGAGCTGAACATAATTTCATAAAGATTTTTCTGGCAGAAAAACAGTCAATGAAACCAAGTGTTCTTTTGAAAAATCATAATTTCAAATATTTCCAGTACATATTCTGACAAGCTTTTTGTTTGTTTTCTGTTTCATCACTTACTCCATCCCACTTCAACAGTGACACTTGTAACAACCCCTTGCTTCGTCTCCCTCCTAACTCTCTTAGCTACCTCTACCTTCTGCCATCTCTCATCTGCGTCTCCACCTCTGTCTTTGTTGTTTCCTTCCTCTGTGCGAGGGATCTTTATTGTGCAGTAAAGCCCCAAAAACTTTGAGGTATGTTATTCTTCAACCACGTTTAGAAGACACTGACATTCTTTTCTCTTCACATGCACCGGTTGGTTTGATGATGTGAAAAATATATTTTCTTTCCTTCCCTTGTGCTTCACAGAGCATTCATCTTTCAAAGAATTTCAAAAGATGCAAAAAGAAACAAAAAAGTCTTTTTTTTCATCAGTTAATTTTCCTTGATGTTAAAGAATATCAGCTCTGTGTGCATTCAGAACCAAACTAGCCGAATTTCGTCTTGATCATATTTCTCTTTCTTGCCAAAAGAAATCAACATAAACCTTATTGTACAAAAAGCTGAATTTGTGAGGTGTGACCACCTCTTTTCCACATCTTTATAGACCTCCAAGTTGATTGTTAAATTCTGATTGCCGTTGGCATGTTTCATGCAGTCCTGCAGAAAGAGAGCTTCAAGGCTTTGTGAAATATTGAAGCGACAGAGCTTACTGGCAGATGGTCAGAGGATAATGGGAGTAGAACAAACCTTAAGGGTGAGGTCAGGCCGACTGAAGGTCTCTGTTCTAATCCTGTGGAGGACACTGATTGTAAATAGGGTTTCAAGCGTTGCAAAATGTTTTAGAGCTCCAGGCTGGGAAGAAACATCTAAAGCGAAGTATGATCAAATTCAAGGACTGACACATGAAACAGGATTAGAAAAACTATTTACTCTGAAACATTTGCAACATCTGCTTAATAAGCAGATGCTTCAAAACATAATGGCAATCTAAACAATATTTGTCATACTAGTCACTTTAGAAGGTACATGTGATTAACTCCTTGTTAGGACAAATAGCAAATTGTCCAATCACTTGAGCAATGGAATAGGAAAGAATTGGGATTTCTGTTAAATACTGTGAAAAATGTAACTATTGAAGTCTCACGATATCATACCCTGAGCAGCTTATTAACTCAAAACATCTGCAAAGATTTCCTGAACCTCTAAGTCAGGGATGTCCAGTTCTGGTCCTTCCAGTTTTAGTAGTGTCTCTGCTCCAACACAGCCTATTAAAATGTTCCAACTACCTCCTCATAGGGCTGGGCAATAATTCGATAGCAATATATATCGACAATAGATGTGTGGTGCGATAGAAAAAAAAGGGGGTCGATAAAAAAGTTCGATAGAAAAAAAAAGTTCCCCCTCGTTTTTTCATTATACCCTATCAGGCAGCTTAATACAACAATAATTACTTATTCCAAACGAATCATTAACAATGGCCCACGCAGCTCTGTCAGTCACCCTCTCTCCTTCCAAACCACAAAAAGGATTAAATGATTTGAGCTGAAACAGAATTTAACCATAGCTTCGGTGCGCTCAGATGAAACAACAAGGCAGCAGCAGAAGACGTTGTCCCGGATAAATGTTTCAGTGGCTCCGGTAAAGGTTACGTCCTTGTTTTGAACCGATCCTTGATGCACTAAAACACTAAACGTAGCAATAATGAACGAAATATAAAACTACGATCAGCTGTTTTAAGCAGGACTTCCCTCTCCAGCTCGCTACGAATCTCTTACAGAGACACAGGAAACGTACCCAAGTCGCGTCGCGTTGCTAACATCTGTGGCTTTTAAAATCTCCCCTCGGTTCTGCTCCCGGTCCTCAGAAGCGAAAAAACGCTTAAAAAAACAAAACAGGGGTTGGATAGACCTGCTGGCTTCAGCTCTCAGTGACTGAGCTGCAGTGTTGGAGCCCATCCACACGGGTGAGTAGCTAGTTAGCTTTAGCCTACAGCTGAAGAGAATTTGACTAAACTTTATTGACAAACTACTTTAAGGGTTTCATCCATTAATATTATAAAGTGTCATACATGTTTAAAAGATTAAAAAGTATAAAAATAAGCATATAATTTAAATTACTAACATGATTAGTATATATATATATATATATATATATATATATATATATATATATATATAATGGTTAATAATATTACTTTTCTTTGTATTTACTGATGTTACTCAGGTGTCTTGGTTTGTTTCTGTCTTACAAACTTACTTATGATAAAAAGAAGTGTTTTGAAAATTTTATGAATGTAATTCTTAGTTAAAATTAGTTCAATTAAAAAGAATAAAAATAAGCCTATAATTTAAATTACTAACATGATTAATATATATAAATATATATCTTTGTATTTACTGATGTTACTCAGGTGTCTTGGTTTGTTTCTGTCTTACAAACTTACTTATGATGAAAATAAGTGTTTTGAAAATTTTATGAATTTAATTCTTAGTTAAAATTAGTTCAATGAAGAATAACAAAATGACTGGGCACTTAAAATATAGTTTTTACATTATGTGATTTTTTTTATCGATAAATATCGATATCGATCAATATGACTGTTTTTTTTATCGATAAGCTTTTTTTCTATATTGCCCAGCCCTACCTCCTCAGCATCACAAAATTATGTAGAGGCCTGCTAACGAGCCATAATTTGATTCAGGAGTGATGAATGCAGGAAAGAAGTAAAACATGCAGGACTGCGGCCCTACAGGCCAACTTTGGGCACCCCTGCCCTAAATAGCCTTCAGTCTGGGTCTCTAGGAGACAGTCATGGTGAAGACTGCTGTTCAGAAGACAGTCATCAGCACCAACCATAAGGTGGGTAAGCCATAAAAGGTCATTGCTAAGCTGGTTGTTCAGAGAGTGCTGTATCCAAGCACATTCATAGAAAGTTGAGTGGAAGGAAAAGGTTTCATGGGAAAGCTGCACCAGGAATGGAGTCTTGCGAAGATTTTGAAGCTAAGCTTATTTAGGAATTCACAAGCTTTATTGAGATGCTGATTTTCCATCCTGGTAGGACTTTGAACTTCCCACACTGAAAGTTGTGCAAAAAACTGATGTTACTATGCTTGATAGGCCAGCAAATTGCTCTGATCTGAACCCAATGGAGAACATGTGGAGTATTGCTGAGAAAAAGAAGAGAGACACAACAACCAATATTGCAGATGATCCGAAAGTTCAAAATGAGAGTGACTCTGTATTATTCACAATAAGTAAACATATCATCTCTGATTGGCTAACAGCAGTGCAAATCTTTTAATGCCTTCGACTAAATAATTAACTCACCCTACTTCGCTCGTGGTGTTCCAAGACAAATCCCTACAATTTCTTTCTCAGCTTCTCTTTCTTTGGTAAAAAACGTAATGCTGATGTGCCGTGTCCACCAATAAACCAAGCCTAACCCTGTTCTGCCATGCTGGGGAGATGCTAACAATTAGCCTCAGCTAATAACTTCTGCTAGTAGAGATGTGTTCTCTCCAGGCTGCAACATCAGCTTTTCAGTGTCTAAGCCAAGGTAGGCAAGACCATAAATAATAATTTTCTTTGTGAGGTAAAAAGGACTGGCTTTTTCTGACTCCCTCCTGTTCTTTTGTTTTCTTTCTGTGGCTAATGTAGGGAATAAGGGTTCGAGAAAATGTTGAGATGCAGCATGCCAATGCAAATCAGAGTGACCAATTGTATTTAAAAATGACCTGTTTTTCACCCACTTGAGCATAGGTGGTGGTCATATCAATCCGTGTATACCACACCATTTCCATCTTCTTATGGCCATTTCCAGCAGGATTATGCAATATTTTGCAAACATTCTATGGTTTTGTATTTGTGTGTATTGAACACTTTCAACAAATAGGAAGATTGTTCATTCTTTTCATTTTTTGATGCATCTTTGAGCTGCAGTTTGAATGAAGGCCAGAAAGTAACGCTTAGCTCCTAATGTCATCTCATGGCTCAGCTGATGTCTGTGTGTGCCACAGCTGCGGACGACTCAACCAATTCTTTTCTAGGTGTCCAGTTGGAAAATTACCAACAGGAGTCCCGATGTAGGCTGCCTTGGCCTGTGTTGAATTAAATAATTATCATAAGTAATTCAATGCATGTTCAAGCAGAGACAAAATGGAGCCAATTTCCAGTTTAACATTTATTTTGAACAGATTAACAAATTGCAGTTTTACAGAGGAATTTTGCCCCCGTCAGTTCCTCTGTGGTCCAGACTTAAAGAAATCTGAACAACTAACTGATCTTCATTTCACAGCTTTATAGACAACCGGGCCTCTAGGCGTTTCTAATCTCTCCAATCTTACTCCAACCAGATCATTTCCAAACAGTCTCTTAGCCATGATTTGCTGTCAGAGAATTATGCAGTCCGAAGATGGGTGTCTCTGTTCTGGGTCAAAGGTTCATTATAAAGATTTATGGTTAAATGGCTATCTGCTTCTCTAAAACTTTTCTCCCAGTTTCTTATCTAAACATCCTGCTTTTACAGCTTTGCAATTTAAACTCACCCCACAGTTTTATGACTTAAAAGCTTTCCTGCATATACAATACTTGACAAAACATTTCTTTACTATCATGCAAGCTAATTAAAACAGACTTTTACTTTCTGAATGATAAAAGTTTACAGAATTACCACAATTCCCTCTTTTCAATCCATTTTTAAAAATGGATTGATTAAAGATCAAAACCTGTAAAGCTTTTTGAGAATGCAAAAAATCAAATCCAAGAAATTTCATCAGTTTAAAAACATGAAGTATTCCAGACTAAAATTCAAAAGACAAACTATTAAAGTACCTTTTTTAACCTTAACTCCCATAAAAAATGTAAATCTGTTAATCATAGATTCACCCTCTTTTGGCATTAACCAAAAAATTTATTTTAACAATTCCCACAAACTAATTCAAAACCCACAATGTATACGAATGTCTTACATGTGAAGAAATAATTAAATCTGACTTGATATATGTTAATAGTGTAGAAGAAGCTCAGAAAATCCATGAACATAGACATTATTACTATATTATATTCTGAAAGAAATCAAACTTAAAGTGTTAAGAAACCTGTGAAATAGAAGGTATTAAGAACCCTTTTAGGCAGTGTTACGACTCTTCACTTGTGAATAAAATAGTTAATCAAATAGTTAAACAACCTGTAAAATGCAAAAAAATTATTCATAAATGTTCAGTCTTTATTTGTATTCTGATCCTCTTTCTTCACTCATTTTATCCCCCTCAATGGCTCCTGGCAGCTGGAGAGCGATATACAGAGCTGATCAGTGTGGAGGGCTCCTATTTTTTTTAGTGTTCCAGTTTTTACTCCCAAATTTGCAGATAACCACTCTCTGAAATGCCAATTACTTCATTAATTGAGCATTTCCCCCAATATACACACATGCACAGACAGGCCCCGCTTCCTATAGCTTAGCCCACCGTTGTGGGCTGGTCAAAACCTGCTGTGCAGCTGATTGGTGAGTTGTGATCTTCTGTAGATCCCTCTTTTGAGATGGCAATTTCAAATTGCCCATCTCATTCATTGGCACATAGATCACACTGGATGAGTAATATTACCACCCAAACAACCTTCTGGGTGAGCTAGGCCCCGCCGCCTGTGGCCCCAGCTTCCGATTCAGCTTGGTCAAACCCTTCACGACCCCTGCCGATCCTCGACCAGGTTCGTCGTTGGCGTGGAGCTGCACTTTGTGTGTGTTCCCAGCTGTCATCTGGAACTTTGCTGAACCACTGGACTCCTCACGCCTTCGACCTGGAGCTGTACCTTGGACCCCTTCAGCAGCTGTAGTCAGAGGAGACTGTGTGCTCCTCACGTGCTGCTGAATCCTGGAGATAACCCTGGGGGCATAAGCTTGTAAACATCTAAAAAAGACAGTTTCTTGATCCGGTCTTGTGATCACTCCTTTTCAATCTAATTCAACTGCATTGTGCCAAGAAATTATTTCACCCATCTAAAAAATAATCCCTGGGGAAAGAGCAAATCCACATTATTTTGACACACCGTTGTTTTTCCTAAAAACTAAACCAAAAAACACCTCCCTCATTAATGGATTTAAAAACAAGAGCAGGCTCAAGAATTTACTTTTTGTGTACAGTTCAACTGATTACTATCCAGTTGCTTGTTCACCCAAATTGATTCTTAAATTTACTTATTTTATTTATCCAGTTTAAGACACTTATGTCTGTTCCATTAAAATATATCCTTTCTTAAATTCAGTACATCCCTGTGGATGAAAACGTAAAAGAAAGAAAAAAATGTTTTTTCTCTCTCACCAGCCAGCAACCCCCTGCTATCGGCCCAATTTTTCCTGCCAAATTTTGTTCCCGGTAAATGGTGGTATTTTACCCGGAGATAATCCTGGGGAAGACATGGGGTTATCAAAATACGTAGAACTTCGGCCACCTTCGATCAGACAAACAGAAACTCTTGTGGTTAATTCAGCAACAGTGACATTGAATCAACAGTCTTTGATCATCACTTCTTCAGCAGAAACTGTCCATCTCACGCCAGCCAAGTGAATTCACACATTGTCCTTAAAAGTTCAGCTCAGCATGAGGAAACATGCTCTTTTGAGGGTGGCCTCCAGCTCACCCCTGAAAATATACAGTCACCTGTGCCCCCCTGTGTTTGGGAGCAGAGCACAAGAGAGTCGTAATTCTGCGCTGGTCGTAAAGATGTTTCTCTCTGTGGCCGTTACGGCGGGCGCCTGGCACTATTGTCATCAGCCCACGCACCCCCACCCATCTCATCTCCCCAGGATCATAAATTCCATCTCAAGAATGTTTATCTGAGGGGTTTGTCTGTTGCAGGATGAGAAAAAGAGAAAAAAATATATAATTAGAGTAAGAAAAAAAAACAGACAGTCGATCCTTTCAGCTTATTCAAATCAAGTTACATTCAAACATTTTATTTTCATATTCATTAGTCTCCTTCCTCGAATGCTGAATTTAAATATCTTCCACACTCAGACTGCCTATGTGGGCTCTATTTTAATTTTACTTCAATCAGTTATACTAGTAATAATTTCTTCAATTTCAATTCTGGTAAAAATATACCAATCAACAGGTTTGCTCTCTCCACCAGGAATAATAATCAATCCTTATACGTCTAATTAAACTGTTGTTCTAATACTTCCCCTGCGTATTTTAATTAAAGATTCCTTCATTTTTCATCCAATTTATATTCTATATTTCATCAATGCAATGCCTTCCTCAATTTTTTCAATTTGATAAATGTCTCTTTCATCTCATGTGTAAATTAAACATTTATAAAGATGGAGCATCGCAATATCTCATCAACACACTTAGTCCTTAGAAAAACAAAATTAAATCAAAAAAGAAACAAAAAGGCTGGATTTTTCTGTTAGATATTGCTAATACACCACTAAAACATTGCAATAACAAAATAAAGGCAATAACCATCTGCAAAGGTTCTATCCCTTTTTTTTTTTAAAAAGTCTCTATGGAAAAGTGGCTCTCCTGGTTTCGCTTCACTGAGGTTGAGACGAATAGCTCATATTGAACTAAACCCCTTTGTAATCAGACTTAACACCACTTTTCCCCGACTCTGTCCCTTTAATCAATGAATAATTTCTGCTAATACAAGTATGCTACTTACATTGAGATAACTGTTGTTGATGTTGAAAAAGGTTAAAAACATCAAATGTTTAAAACAAAACCAGAGAAGAGTACTCACTGATAACACAACATAGTTTACAAAAACAGTCTTCAGTTTGCTATACTTCAAAGTCTATCTATTTTTCTAAAGAAAAATCCAAGATTTAAATCACTGACAAAACAACTTCCCTATAAATATTTGCCAAACCTAAATTATATATATTTTTTAACACAATCCAATATCCATTCAAAGTACTTTTGCTTATATGATTCCTCTTTAAACAAACCCAAATGTGCTCACTTGCCCAAATATTCTTGATTGTAAACAATGAAAACTTTTCATACTTCAAAAACATCTGTCCGATTCTGTGAAGGGAACTGAACATAGTCAAAGTGATTTTTTCAACTAAAACTCCTCTTAAATTGTCGTAGGATACACAATAGTCTAATTCCCCTCAGCAGTCAAACAAAACAAAACAAAAAATTCAATAAAAGAGGTTCAAGAGATGAGATTTCTCTAAACAAAAACTAGTCGCAATAAAATAAAAAAATAAAAACCAGCATTTTTCTTTTCAGTATCCCCCTTTTCCTCTCAGGCTTCTTTTTTATTTTCTTTTCTCCAATGATAAACACCAAATTAAATTGAAGCTTCTAGAGATGTCAAATACATTACCACTGAATCACGTTTTCTTTAATCCAGCTTCCCAAATTAACATTTTCCAAAGTTCTAATTAATAAACAGACCGCAGTTCAAAAATCTGGGTCATAATCCAAGTCGAACCAAATATATACATTTTGAGAGAGAAAGAGGAAAAAACAAAAAATAAAAATAAAAATAAGAAAATATAAAGAAAATAAAATCAAAAATCTAAATAAATTGTCAGTTACAGAGTCCCCACTAATCAAATGATATATTATGTCATTATTCTAGGATCAGATCTGTTCCAAAATGTTTTAGGACCTGTAAATTTACTCTCAGCATCAAATAAACTAGCTTAATCTTAAATTTCAAAACCAAAACCGATTCTTATTTGTCAAAACAAAATGTGTATTCAAATATATGGTAAAAATTATTTCCATGTAGCTGGTCCAATCACATTTTGCCTCTACACGATCAGAATAAATGAATTTAGAATTTACTTCTTACTTTCAAATTAAACCATCATTTCGGTCACCGTGATATTCATTATTTGTTCTTAAATAAATCTACCAAAGACTTTAATTGTTACTTTCAATCCTTAGACCAATTCCAAATTTATCCCCAGTCTGTTAAAAACAAACTGATTACCAAAAGATGACTCTGTGTTTTAATGTTTTCTTTTTTAAAACCAAACATTCAAATCCCACTAGTTTATAAACTATCACTATGATAAGTGTTGTTTTGCATGGTAAAGACATTTAATTTATAACGGAATTGAAATGTGCTGGGTTATTTCTTGAGCCCCAGTTGAATTTTGATAACTCCAATAAGCATTTTGTGTCCAGAAAATCCTTAAGAATGTTCAATTGTGTAAATAATTTAACACCAGTCTCCTTTAGGTCATTCATTCAGAGACCAAGCTATATTTCTAAAGTCTATAGAGCCATCAGAAATAAGCCAAACATAATTTTAGCATAAATGATACTTATTTAAATCACAGACTCATTTTCTGTACCATTCCACACGGTGCTTATTAAAATAATTTAAACCAGTTTGTTGCTTTCCAATTAATACCGTTTGCTTTTCGTTAAATGCTTATAATTACTACTTATAGCTTTATCTTTATTTAGGCCAACTTAACAACTCCTGCTTAGATCAATCAAAAAAGCAAAAAATCCACCTATTTAAAGATTCAAAAAATGCATCTTTTATTTTGACTATAAACTCCCTCTTTTTAATTTTAAAGATGAAATCAAAAATTAAAACTACACCAAGTCAGAATCGACTCATGAGTAACTGTTCTTAGTCATTTCCGTTTAATTGTAACATGCATAATTATCCCAAATAAATTTGGCCGTGTTACATCCTAATTAACCAGAAAAATTTAACAAAATCCAAATTCGTTTAAGTCTTAACAAGACAATCGTCTGCAGGAGTCTGTAATCACTTTCTATCCAAAATCAACTTTCAGCTCGCAACACATAGAACCTGCAGTTAGCCACCACCGCTAACTTAGCATAGCAGCCTAGCTCCACGTGCTACCGTTAGCTTTCTTTGTGAAACGAAAGCTAAAACAGTACAAAACGTACGGCGAAAACACTCCAAAAAATCACAACAAACACTTTAGAAGATGACTTACCGCAATACCAGGACTTAATCCGCACAATTTATACCACTGTACCAAACTTTAATTCGGCACGAACAAAACATCTTCCTGTTCGTCCACGCGGACTGAAACATATTTTTCCAATTTTAGCCGTCCCGCACAGCAAACACCGATTCAACTACGTCCGTTACAGCCCAAAACCATTAACAAAAAAAAAAACACAACATTATAAGCTGTGGCTTTTAGACCTAATTAATTATTTTATCGCGGAGGTTTCAGACCAGTCCGTTACAAGTTTCGTAGTCCGCTTTGAGAAATTTCCTGCCGCCGGCTTCCAGAAAACCCCTCAAAAGACTCGAACAGATGGCAGAAAACCGCCTATAACCACTAATTTATTTATCAAAACATATAGGCACAGCTATCATATGTTAGCCGTGCTATCAAGCAAACAACTCAGACAGAATTAGCTCCTAGCTTAGGGCGGCCGCTCTGATGGCCTGTCGTAAATGTTCACAACTAATTCTTATAGATATTTAATTTCAGTTATCCATCATATTCAGTTATATATTTATTTATCTATGTTAATTTATTTATTATACTCGAGTTCATTATTTATACTATAACATTTTAACCCAGAACGCAACATCACCAGCACTTCTCGCCAAGCGCCTGCGTAAAAAACATCTCACACACACACAGTAATACACTCTTGTACAAGCAGAATTTAAAACACTAACCTCGTCGGAGCTCACCAAAAAACCAATGCCGGACCATTTTCACAATTCAGTTCGTGGTGCTCAGCCACGCGTCTGAAGTATACGCAGCCCCACTCCCAGGTAATCCGATAGACTTAACAGAGGGCGACCCAGGCTCTTCTGTAATCTTTATTCGATTGCCAGCCTGGAAGCTCCAAAATAGCGTCCTATTCTGGGCAGGGTGGCCAACCCGTCGAGTATCGATCCGCACGTGTGGCTCCGATTTGAGTCGTTGAAGATATCGGTCCGTCTGCTCCATTGTCCTCTCCGTCCTCCCCGGAGAAAAGAGTAGCCTGCACCGGGCACGCAGAGTAAAAAACTCCATCTCCCAGCATGCACCGGTGTTCCTCTACGGAGCGAAAAAAAGGACTAAATCCTGCCAGAAACAGGAAAACAGACAGACAGCTCCAACACTCCGGGCATGCAATAGTACATCTGCTCAAAACAAAAAACATATTTAACTTGCATGACAACATTACCCAATGTTAGATTAACCAATCAATAGAATTAAAAAACTACGCAACTCTGCGCAAATTGTCAATAGAGCAAATACATGTCCGTTTATTAACTTAAAAAATAACTGGATTTTTGGTCCAAAACCCTGCACACGTCGAGGTCACCAATTTTGTTGAATTAAATAATTATCATAAGTAATTCAATGTATGTTCAAGCAGAGACAAAATGGAGCCAATTTCCAGTTTAACATTTATTTTGAACAGATTAACAAATTGCAGTTTACAGAGAAATTTGCCCTAGTTTCTCTGTGGTCCAGACTTAAAGAAATCTGAACAATTAACTGATCTTTATTTCACAGCTTTATAGACAACCGGGCCTCTGGGCGTTTATAATCTCTCCAATCAGAACATTTTCATACAGTGTCTTAGCTCTTATTGGCTGTCATGAAATTATACAGTCAGAAAATGAATCGTCTCTGTTCTGGGTCAAAGGTTCATTATAAAATTTATGGTTAAATGGCTATCTGCTTCTCTAAAAACTTTTCTCCCAGTTTCTTATCTAAACATCCTTGCTTTTACAGCTTGCAATAAACACTCACCCCAGAGTTTTATGACTTAAAAGCTTAGCCCCATAAACCATACTGACCAACCCATCATGCAAGCTAATTAAAACAGACTTTTACTTTCTGAACGATAAAAGTTTTACAGAATTACCACACCTGTCAACCTTTCGTCCCTTCTATGCAAGTCCCCCTACTACTCAGCTCTTCCTTTTCATCATGTAGTGGCTAAATCAATGACATGCTTGTCACTGATGTCTGCTGTGTTTTGCTCTCTGGGATCTTCGCCGCTGATTTTCTTGCTTCAGGCTTTTCATGCAAGCACATGAAAAAGGCAAGGGGGTCCAGGAAAAGGATTGTTTGTATGTAGATAGATAGATAGATAGATAGATAGATAGATAGATAGATAGATAGATAGATAGAGAGAGACAGACAGACAGACAGACAGACAGACAGACAGACAGACATAAATGGAAGAAATTCCATGATGAAGTTTGTGTGTGAAGTAAGAAAGTATTCGATGTGAGTTTTGGTGGTTATGAAAATTCAAGATGAGTCATGAGACAGTGAGTTTGGCCATGGCCATCACTAAGTGCATGACCGTTCTGGTTTTATTTTTGACTGACTCTGTGGCAACCTGTCTGAATCCAGCTAAAGGTACTGGCTGTGCCAGCTAACACCCTTCAGCTGTAGCTGTATTCTGATGATGTGGTTTGTTTATTGAAAACTGAACAAGAAGAAGAACCACTACTCATCATGCAAACAGAAAAACGTCATTGTGGACAGACACCACTGACTGGAGCAGAGGTTGAGCTAGATATTTTTGGTAATCATTTTGACCAACAGGGTAAAACAAAAACCTTATTTCAAATCAATTTTTATGCATCAATGCTTAAAATTATAAAATTTTCAATAATATTTACCCTTTATTTGTTTTAAATAACACCAGCTGAACAGAGAACTACATATGAAAATGAAACTAAACAATTTCACTTAAAGTCTCAGACTCACAAGTTCCTCCTGCTCCGTATGAAACTGAAATCCTCACCTACTTGTGTGTAATTAAGTAGTCAGAGTTTTTTGCCTCATACAGATGGCTTCTTATGACAGTTTAGATATTTTTCTAGAGGCTGAATCCGTGCCTCTCTGCCATTTTTGTGGAGTTAAACACTACTTCAGCCAAAGTTTAGAAATAAGGGAACTTATTCTCCAACTAAAGTGATCAGTAGTCAGAAAGACTCTCTGAACAAGTAGTTTCCTAATCCACAAGCTATTGCTTCCGCAGGAGGAAATCCCACAGCATCCACTAATGGCTGGCAAGACAACGGGCTTTTTGGAGCGACGTGCTCCAAAGCCTCAGTAACTCAACAAGGCTCTGTCAGCTCCCAGTTAGCAAGATTTATTGCGTACAGAGTCTTGGTCTGACACCATATGATACTCATATGCTCTATTGGGAATCTTTATTTTGATTGATAATGTTACCTGTACTCTGTGTATAAAGTAAAAAATGTCAGTGCATTTTCAACAGTCGGTCAGAGGTGTGAATACTAATCTGTCAAAATGACCGATGGCCTTCAGATTTTTTAGACACCGTCTTAAAAAAACTGGTCAAATAAAGAAAATATTCAGTTGACACGACCCCTGGAGTGGAGAGTTTTGCTGATGTCTTTGAAAACTCACTCTGCAGACTGGATTTGGGTGATACATTAAATGTGGGTTCAAATACTGATGAGCAAGACGGGTGATCGATACAAAATCCCGTCACAGACTGTACTATTTTATATCACAAAAGGTTACGTAAAACAACGTTGTAAAGTGTAAAAGTATTAAATGGTGAAGAGGCACAATGAAAATGCATTTTGTTTTTAATTACGTACACTTCATGAATGAGCAAGTAAATTACCTCTCAACTTTTATTGTGTTATCATCCCTACGAGTTTCTGCTGAGCTAATACAAACGTTTAAGTCATAGTTCAAAACAAACAAATTATATAGTTTATTCATTAATAATTTGTCACATTAATTAAATGTACAACAAATGTAACAAATAGAAGAAAAAAAAATCATGTCCATGACACCCGGGACTTACATTTCAATTTTGAAAACCAACAAAAGGAGACATCCAACAATGTTTTCCATTAGCAAAACTGGAGCTGTTTCCACTGTGGGCTGCAAACAGAGACAAACATGCATGTCTATAATACCTTGAACAACAATAACATGACACCACTTGCCATCTCACTCAAATCCCCCCCCCCCTGTGGATTGAAATGAACTCCCAATGATGATGTCATTCCCCCTGCTGAACGTTTTCATTGTCCTGGATCTCACCTGCTGCTCCACTTGTTAATGACGTCATGAGAAAGCAGCTAATACTGCTTTCAATTATTTGAACTATACAAAAAGCAAAAGACACAAACTGTCTTCATGTTTCATATTGAAGTTGGATACAATGTTTGAGGTGCTGGTCACACACTCCTCTGTGATCCGCAGACTTCCGCAGAGGACCAACAGGGGTGCAGGTGTCAGGGTGGTCTGGCCCTGCTTCACAAATTAATAGCATCACAGGATGCATTTCATCGTTCACTACTGCCGCCGCCAAGTGTGCTGGCATTGCTCTGGGCACTGTGCAGTCATTCACCTCCTGCTGATTATGTAATGATTGTTAGCAATGTGAGAGCCGTGAGCCTCTGCCAAGTTCTGTTCAGCAGCGTTGCACCGACAGCCTGCAACAACCGACGCTGGGAACGGTCAATAAATTAAAAACCTATAAAAGAGAAGTCAAGGCCTTTCCTTCCTCTGCCGTTTAGAGGCTTCTGCTATTTTAAATGACTGGAATGTTGACCATGCAATGCCACTTTTCGCTCAAAGCCTTGACACTCTGGACGTATCTGTCATCCGTCTGGAGAGGTGCGTCTTGGTAATTTAAACTGTCAGTAATTGTATGTTTTGGATGTATTTGGAGGTGTAGCTGGAGCTGATAGAGCACAGTGGGCTGTTTAGGATTCTCAGATGATGTGCTAAACAAGAGAGAAATCCAACCCATGACAAAAGATATGTTAGAATTCCTTCATTTTCTCACTGGGTGTTTTCTTTTTTTTTCAGAGCAGTGATGAATAATGCTCACACAATGAGGATGAATTAGTTCAAATTTTCTTGCAGTACAAACTGGCAATTAGGGACTGGGCACATGCAGTGATCTATCTTGTATTTGTTAAAAGGCTGCCTTGATGGATCAAAGACATATGATTATACTCTGAAAAAGACTTGTCACAAGTGCCAACAGAAGGCTGAAAGAGATGAAATTCTGTTCATTTTTATTCAAAATTTTGATGCACAAATTAAAATCCATTCTAGTTGCTAGTTTTAAATTGCCTCTAAGCTGTTAGGCAATCTGTTTTTCTAAAGTCTTTACATGTCAAAGTTGTAAAAGACCAAAGCCACACTAGAAGAATTTAATCACTTCCAGAGAAGGCATTTTAAATGACTTGTTTGTAGTTCAGGCTTTCGTTTACCGGTTAGCTTGGAAGAGAAAAACGAGAGAAAAAGTCACTGTCTTGTACACAAATAAATGATAAATTCAAACAGACTTACATGAGTAGACTGACAACTAAAGGAACACGATCTACACAGTTACTTCAGAAGAAAAAGTACTGTAGCAAAACACACTATGACAAATGCAACATAAGAATACTTATGCCATCAACAACCTTTGGGATAACATGGATTCTTCCATCTAAGGTAAAGTGTGTGTAGGGTGACAGATGCTCATGTTTTTATTTTCAAAAGCAAACATGAAAAACAAAAAAACTTGGCATGATATGGTCAGTTAGTCGTGTTTGGTCCTGGCCTTATCTTAGAGAAGATCAATGTCATTTGGATGCTGAATACAGTGCTTCTCACTTAAATACAATTTTTTTTGCCACAAACCCATTTTTAAGACAGGATTTCAATGCCAACTAAAATTCAGCACTCCTACAAAAATAGCAAGCAAATAAATACATTCAGTGGAGAGTAAGAAAGAAAGTTAATAAGTTTATAAATACATTTCCGATCAAAAACAATAAGACAGCTTGAAAAATGGGGAACAAAATCTTATTTTGCATAGTTGGATCTTAACAAGGTTCCAATTAGAGCTTCAATATGCAATAAGAAGAAATTGCATACAGTTTGACTAAACTGAGCCAGGCTGTCTGACAACTGATAAAATGTTTAAGACAACAATTACAACCCCTAAAAACCCTGTTAAACCCCCAAAAGAGAAATCAAAGTTCCAGACATGAACTCAGTAAGTAGTAGCCCCACCATTATTGTGAAGCGTTTCAAAAATGTGTTACATCATGCTTGATGCATTCACTTCTATGAGGTGTGGGGGAACATTTCTCAATGAGTGGAAGACCGCCCAAAAAAGGGCATCTACTGTCTCGAACTGTCATCCATCTATCCCCACAGGTTCTTAGTTGAAATTAGATCAGGGTAATACACCGGATAATCCAAAAGGGTAGTGTTATTCTCACTGTGTATTGTGGTGGTGTCCTCTTGAAAAACCCAGTCATTACCAGACAGATGAGGGCCCTTAGTCATGAGCAATGCACTCTGTAACATCTGGACATAGCGCATGGCCAGCGGCCATTTGAAGTCTTGCCACCTTCCCAGACCATAATGGCACCCTATTCACTGTGGCACATAGAAAACATCTCAGTTGGCATGTGCTTATTATGTCAAATGACGTGCGAAAAAATTAGGACAAGGGATGCACAAATTTGTATAGTGGTATCGGGAATGACACTGTTGTAATGCACTCATATCCGTATAGGTTCTATGTTATTATTCGTCGAACAATAGCAATACAAATGAGTCTATATTCAACTATATAACTTATTCATTGATTATAGTGTATGTAAATGGGTTTGGTTAGGATATTTTTCTTCCAGGTTCAACATGCCACAAGCTGTTTGGTATTCCCAAAGAGATGTGGATGCTTGTCGGATTCTTGAGTGAGTCTCACCGATCACTCAAAGCTCTTCGTATATAAAACTAAACATCTATGCTCAAGTTCCGAATACAGCAGGTTGCTAAATTAGTAAAACATTGGAGACAGAGAACCGCTCAAGGTTTGATTAGCTTAACTTTGGTTACCTTTGCAATATATGTTGTCGTTTTCCAAAACCTTCTTTTAATGATAAATCAGTTGTAGAAGTTTGCTGTGGGGTGTTTTATACATGTGTAAGGGTGCTGTTTTTCTTGAAAAGTAGCAGTAGTTTGCTGAATCGATTTAAAGCACCTGCCATCTGTGAGCATCATTTAAAATCCGTGTTTGATTCCAGAGGTTTCTCTGCTTAGATTTAGACTGCCTGCCAGGATTTATAGCAGATTAACTTTTGAAAGTGATTTAGCTTTCAGCCTCTGCAGCCACGATCAGGGCAGAGAAATATAACTGTTTCTCATCCTCCGCTTCTCTCCCTGTAGGCTCAAATATTCCCACGATCACTGAATATTTGTGACATGCAGAACTTGACTTGTTTGCATGGCCCTTGCTTGTTTGGCAGGCTGAGTATATCAGAAGTTAATTAGAAGTTTGGAAGTGAACATGGATGATTGGCAGAAATGCAAGGATAAAAATAGGAGGTACCACACTGGATTGCCATCATGTATTCACACACACAGCGACAACGCTGTGAGGATTTGTGACATTGCTTCATCATGGTAAAGTATAACTGTTCTGCTCAAGAGGATTTATTAGAGTGTCACGAAACACCTGCACAGACTCAAAGCTCTGCATACTCAAATTTTATATGTTTGAATTATATCTGAATGAAATAGATAACGGCCTCATAAAATCGAGGTGGGAGATGATGCATTATGTCATCGCGAATGCAGCCAACAACTTCACACAAGTGCCTATCTACTGCTTTATCTGTCGTGTAGCACTGCTGCAATCGGCTTGGCATTTGGAGCCAAATGACTCGTGAATATCTGAGTGGTGGTTTTCTCACGGGGTCAGAGAGAAGGCTGTAGACTGCTAGTGGCTGCATCAAAGCTTTAGTATGCCAGGGAACTCAGAGGCTTGTAAGTGTGGGAAACAAGAGTTAATTGGTGGATGTTCAATTAAAGTTTTTTTAAATAGCTTATAAAACTTAACTAGATCTGTGATGGTCATTTAAAGAAATCATAAAAGTCAAATACATAACAACCCTGTATCATTTATACTGAAACAATAACATTTAGCAGAAGTACCTTATAGTCATTTATTTTTTTGTTTTTTGTCAGATTTAATGTTAAACTCAAGGCAACTTAACAAGTAGTAGATTTATCTGGTGAAGATACAAGTTCAGTGCTTATCTGGTATTATAAACCTTAATAAAATCAGATAAATACAGCCATGAAATACAGAGTTTCCAAAATGTATTAATATCCTTTGACCCTGAATATTTTCATCACACCGAAGCCTAAAAATATATATTATTTGGATTTTATATGACATAACAAAAACAAGTGCAAAATCAATTAAAAATCTTTAACAACAATTAAGACTTCTCTTAATTTATGTTAAACGAACAATCCGTTCTGAATCATCCCACCAAAGGTGCAGTCCAATCCAACTATAGGCCATTAACCTGTCTCTCCACAAAATGGGAGCTCATTTCAGGCATCCTTGTGGCTAAGATAAGCGGGCACATGGATCAATACATAAGCAAAGCACAGAAGGGCATTGGTAGAGATACCAGAGGTACTACGCACCAGTTCCTAACAGAACAGTTTCCCAAAACTGCAAGTCCCAAAACACGACCTCTGTACTCCCTGGATTGATTACAAGAAAGCCTACGTCTCACTGCCCCACACATGTATCGACGAATGCTTAGGGCTGCACTAAATCAACGGAAGCTAATTGCAAACTCGATGAGGTTGTCGAAAATCAACCTTGAGGCAGATGGCAAGCTACTTCCACAATTGTCCATCAAGTGTCACATATACAAAGGTTATACTCTATCCTCATTGCATTTCTGCATAGGTCTAAGCCCCTTAAGCCAAATAATCAAAAAGGCTATCTTTGGATACCACCTCAGGAATGGGGCTACGATCAGCCACCTCCTCTACATGGATGAAAGCAAGCCGTACGCTAAGAGTGAGCGGGACATAGACTTCCTGATTCACAACACGAGGATCTACAGCAATGACATTGGGATGTCATTACGGTTTGACAAGTGTAGTAGGATGGTCACAAAGCAAGGCAAGGTAGTCCACAGGGGTCTCACTCCCAGAGGCAATAATAGCAGACATTTAGGACCGTTACAAGTACCTGGTAATACTACAGGCAAATGGCAACCTCGAACAGTCAGCAAGGAAAGCTGCAACAACCAAATACCTCCAACAATTGAGGCAAGTCCTAAGAAGCCAACTCAGTGGTAAGAAAAACCACAGGGCAATAAACAGCTACGACCTGCCAGTGATCAGATACTGTACAGGAATAATAACATGGCCAAAGGATGAGATACAGACCACAGATGTTAAGACACAAAATCTCCTAACCATGCATGGTGGCTTCCATCCCAGATCCAGCACCCTGAGACTGTATGCAAGCCAGAAGGAAGGAGACCAAGGATGATGAACGTCAGAGCCACTATCCAGGATGAAACATCGAAGCGCCATGAGTACATGAAGGACAAGGCTTCAACGGATGACATACTCAGTACAATGGCGAGATGAGGAAGTGCTGGAGAAGGAACCATAATGGGAGGACAAGCCCCTACATGGGATGTACCACTGAAACATAACTGAACTGGCTGCTCTCTCTCTCTCTCTCTCTCTCTCTCTCTCTCTCTCTCTCTCTCTCTCTCTCTCTCTCTCTCTCTCTCTCTATCTATATATATATATATATATATATATAAATATATTCGGTTCACTGTCTTGAAGGACTTGGTTCAGTTCATTTTCGGTGCAAAAGAAACTTTTAACACAGCAGCTTTAGCTTTAGCTTTTTGCTATTCTTTTTAACCACAGAGAATGCACGCTTTAAAATAATAAAATCAAATGTCTAGGCCCAATCCTGACAGTGTTTCAGGAAAGTGTTTTAGGATAGGGCAAAGTGTCCACTGAAAAAGCCAAGTGCCCATAAAACATAAAAATATGGGCACCCAAAAAAAAAAAAACTTTTGCTATTATTTTTTAAAGACAACATTCTGAAAATATACTTAAAATGACACCTTGGTTCTATGTTTATTCATTTTTGGCCAAAGATAACTATTTTCCTGTCCATATCCATCCATCCATTTTCTGAACCGCTTAATCCTCAAGGGGTCACAGGGGGGCTGGTGCCTATCTCCAGCTGTCAACAGGCGAGAGGTGGGGTACACCCTGGACAGGTTGCCAGTCCATCACAGCCTTTCCATATCTATTACATATATTTTATATATGTATAATAAATTATTTTTTTTTATCAATGCTACTGTTTGTTTCACTAGCAAGGACCACACCAAAGATTGAGAATTTTAACAGTTTATTGAAAGGGTGGAGAATTGAATGGTTTGAGGAGGGGCATCGTCGGAGACCCAGGGGAAGACTCAGTGTGGGGGTGCAGTCTTGGAGAAATCATCTTTCCGAGCCTGCTCAGGACCCCCCTCAGACAAAGACTATACGATGTACATGGCGCCGAGAAAGTCATCTCAAGGCCCTTTACGACAAAAGTCCGTGCAATCCAATCAGTTAAAAATTTTGTCTAAGTAAGGAATCCCAGCAGATTGCCGAGTCGTCATCATGGGGTTGAACAATTCCTCAGCAATCCCTCGTACTGAGCAAGCATGTAACGACTGTGGAGAGGAAAAACTCCCCTTTAACAGGAAGAAACCTCTGGCAGAACCTGGCTCAGAACAAGCGGTCATTTGCCACGACCGTCTGGGGTTCTGTGAAGACAGAAGAGAGAGCATGGAGGATGCTCGGTCACCCAGAGCATTTGGACCGATCCCCCCCACATAGCAGGGGGTATTGTAGTTGAGCAGGATACCAGACCGGATGGAGCTTCATTCTCCAACAGTCCGCGCCCACGACGGAACATCTGCGGGAATGGCTCGGAACCTAAAAGAGAGGAACGTGGAGGCTTTATCCAATGGACGCTGCTAAGAAAGGAGGAAGGGTTAAAGGGACGGGTCGGCAGGTACCCGGAGGAGAAAAAGCGGGTCGGCAGGTACCTGAAAGAGAAAAAGCGGGTCTGCAGGTACCCGGAGGAGAAAAAGCGGGTCGGCAGGTACCCGGAAAAGGAAAGCGGGTCGGCAGGTACCCGGAAGAGAAGAAGCGGGTTGGCAGGTACCCGGAAGAGAAGAACCCGGTCGGCAGGTACCCGTAGGAGAAAAAGCGGGTCGGCAGGTACCCGGAAGAGAAAAGCGTGTCGGCAGGTACCCGGAGGAGAAAAGCGGGTCGGCAGGTACCCGGAAAAGAAGAAGCGGGTCGGTGATGACAGGGATTCAAGAACCAGAACCAGGTAGCTGGGCTTCAGATTCGGTGATGAACCACGGCTTAAATTGTGAGTCGGTAGCTGATAATGGGGACTGAACATAGCGGGATGGCTTATAGGGACTGAGGTCAGACCCCCAAAAGGGCTGGAGAGATTAGCCCAGTAGGGAATGGCCGTGACATAGATGGCCCAGATCATTGCAGATGTAGGTTCAAGCACGGCAGGGGACCGATGGCCCAAAACTGGATGAGGTTCGCGATCCCTGATCAGGCGGCTGAGCTGCCAATGCAGACAGAATTAATGGAAATGAACCCGGGTGAGATACTGGACTGGCAGGAATCTGGCAAGAGTGACTAGTGAATCAGCCGACCCGCTTTTTCTCCTACGGGTACCTGCCGACCGGGTTCTTCTCTTCCGGGTACCTGCCGACCGCTATATATATATATATATATATATATAGCGGTGGGACTCAGTAAAATAAATCTGATTAATTAGACATTAATCTCAATTAATGACAATCGAACGTCGCAGGTGCAAATACTGTATCTTAAGGTTTTTTGATGTTTAAAAAATGCAGTTACATTAATGTCACTTCAGAAGAGTAGTAAAAGAAAAGGCAAGGCAAGGCTATTTAATTTGTATAGCACACTTTCAACACAAGGCAATTCAAGGTGCTGTACATGATTACAGAAATGTGCAAATTTAAACAGAATCAATAAGAGAAGGCATAAAGGAACATTTATAAAATGGAGTCAACATGTTGGCTTAGGTTCGGGAGCGGGGACCACGTTTCAGATCCGCTTTGTACATCCTAGTTAGCCTTAATCCAATTCATCCGGCACCCCACACCTGCTCTACATCTCTAATCACATCACGACACACTTATAAACTATATATATATATACTTATAAACTATATATATATATATATATATATATATATAATTTTTTTTTTTTTTTTTTTTTTTTCTGAACCGCTTATTCCTCATTCCTCAAGGGGTCGCCTTGGGGCTGGTGCCTATCTCCAGCTGTCAACCGGGGGTACACCCTGGACAGGTCACCAGTCCATCGCAGCATATATATATATATATATATATATATATATATATATATATATATATATATATATATATATATATACATATATATATATATATATAACTATTAAAAATTTTACTTCGAAGGCTCTGTTGACATCATGAATAGATGTTTACTTTTTAGAAAAGACTCAACATTATTAATTAAATAAGTTATTTCTCATAAGTAAAGTTTGACTCTTAAAAACCAAGGGAAAAAAATACTCAAAAATACTCAAAGTAATGATCGGTATCGAGGTGATAACAACTTCCTCTTTAGAAACTGTAGTAACTACTGCTACTGTTCTACTACTACGGTATATAACGGTAGGCTAAATAATAACTATAATTCAAAAATCAAAATTTGAAGAATTCCCTAAATTGAAACAGGCGACAAATGGTTAGAACTGCATGAAAGCTACCTCTACTGATCATTTAATTAATAGCAGATCATTAGTTCGTTTAGTAAACTGATTTCTATCTTTGTTTACTTCACCTGTTAAATTATCTGAATTTTACAGATTGAGACACACAACAGGTAAAGACCGTGCGCTAATTTGATTGGTTGTCTGTCAGATGAGCACTGTTACAGCCTCGAAGTAAACTTTTTAAGTTGGGGTTCAGCAAGCGTGAAATTACCAGTACGCCTCATAACACAGAATCACACATGAGGGCCGCCCTGAACAAGCACAGTTTTTATCAACTACTCATTGAGCAGTCCGCCATGAGTGCAGTTCACAGCACCTCAGCAAGTTATGAAGCATCGACAAAGTGTGCAGTTTACCACAATTATTTAGGTTTTTTTGGTGCCTTAGATAGTTTCTTTTTCATTCTCATACTGTAGAATCAATAATACATCCAAAGAAAAATGATTTTCAGGAGTTGCTATAATAACTTGTGCAGTCAAAGGTAAGTGTGACATTTTACTTTTTCTTTTACAGCGGTTCAGAACTGTGACATTTGATTATGTCGGAGTATTTAGCAGTGCTTTGGGATTTGAAATGTCTGAAATGCTATTTTTGTTCCCCTTTGCTGGTTCAGTAAAACTTTCAAGTTGTAAAATCTTTTATGATTTTATGAAATGAGTAAAATATTTGCCTTAGCTTTCAACCACAAATGTCAAATCCATTACATAAAGCAGTTGTTGAACATTTTTAGAGCAACTTAAAAGAAAACAGAAAATTTTGACGATTGCACCAAATAATATTGAATCTGTCAGAAATGACACAAATCTTAGAATTAAATTGAGCAAACACATCAATTTCTGTCCCACAGTGGGAACATTCAGGAGCAGCAAATAATACAAAAAAATAATAAACAGAAATGACAATAAGAAACTATACTCTGTCCATTTACCACTTGATGAGATAAGCTGCATGCAGTGTGGGTGGAGTTTGGAGTCCATAAGAGACAGTGTGATGCCATCAGAACACAGGTAGGGCTGAAAGATATGGATGTCTTTATCAAAATAAATGTTTTATTTTGATACTGAGATAAAAAATGTAACCTTCAATTATTCAATGAAGTCTTTACAACTGCTAAAAATTATGAATTCCATTTTGAACATTAACCAATTAGGTCAAGGTTTGTACCTCAAAGCTGGCGCAAAAAAAAAAAAGGAATAGGTGATTTACAAAGGAGGCATATGGAGGATTCCGCCTGTTAAAATTGCGGCAAGATGCGTCCAATCAATTTAGGGCTTTACCAGTTGATGAATACCCAAGATGGGTGTTTCTGTCAGAAGGCACAAAATATAAGGAAGTGAACATGCAAATAAGAAGGCGTTGCACACGCAGAGTGATTTCTCAAACATTAAACTGTTTATACTGGCTCTGCATATCTTAACTTTGCACCACCACAACTCCACATAAGTTTGTTTATGTCTAATGAAAAAGAACGTTCACAGACAATTTAGCCAAATAGTACTTGACACTCTGGCAGTCATGAACTTGACGTTTCTTCCTTTTTTTTTTGCAAAAGATGCTTCATACATGACTACATCCACTGCACGCTCCTCTCCAGCATGTCTGTCTCTCAGGCTGTTGGGCACTGCATGGGGCAGGCAGGCTGACGCAAGACTTTTTACTTAAATACTGCTCTTTGCACCTGTTATGAATTGTGCAAGCCGTTTTAGTTGATCACCTGCAAATGAAGGACAATCCACTAGCGTGGGGGGAGTAATTATCCACTAGCCCAAGAGAAATGTCCCTATGGGATAATAACGGTTTCTTATCTCTTATTTATCAATTATTTGAAAAATTGATAAATCAAGCCCTTTATATTTCAATATTGCTCATATATGTTGTTTGTTGTAATTTACATAGTAAATGCTTTTCCCTCCATCTTACAAAAATATATTGCCTCTTGTTGCTCATCATCACATCTCACCATTAACAAAGAGGTCCAGAAATATAGAAAAATATGCTTTTATTGTTTTATGTTAAGTTTTTCTGGGTTTTTGACATTATTAATAATGCCCAATGCCCAATAATGCCCAAGGCAACATTCACATGCGCATTTATACTCTTACTGCAGATTGTTATAACATGTGGTTATATTTTTGTGCACATTAATGACTAAATTTGCATATTAATGTAAATATTTAATAAAAATTAATGTTATAATATGAGGGGGCAGGTCAATTATAAGGATACAAACATTTTTTGTGAATCTACACAGATTGAAACATTAATTATCTTAATGAATTACTCCATTAGCATTCATGGTAATATTTGATAGATTATGGTGATTATAGGAGCTCAACTGTTTCCTATTTGGACTTGGTCCAGAATGTTTGAGAAATCATTAAGCAATGCCAGGGTTGGGCCTAATTTACATCTGAAAATAGATATTTACATATAGGCCTACAGTACAGAAAGACATGCACTGTCTGACATAAAACCATATCAACTTTACATGACCTAAGTCAGTTAAGGCCATCAAAATGATTTCTGTTTGTCACATGTTTTATTTATTAAAGTTAAATTGAGACACACCTATGGGTATACTTTAAGACAATGCCTTAAACACCACTAACTTCTGTGACATGAAGGAAACATCTAACCGGAAGAGGAGTGTTTTTATCTACAGTGGAATTAACTGTGGGCTGAGCAGCTACCAGTAATTAACAAGAAAGAAAACAATGATGGTTCATGCTTGAATGGCACCCTGAGGGAGTTCCTCTTTCTGCTGCTCCACGATCTCCGTGCAGAAGAACAGCTGAGATTCTGCGATGGGATAATTCCAGTAGATTACAAGCAAAACCCGTAACCCAGCCTCAAGGTTCTCAGCATCAAGCGTGGGCTCCAGCTCCCCACTGAGTGTGTGTGTATTGAACCAACAGAACATATTTGCAGGATCAAACTGACAGATACATTTATTGATTTTTATTTTTTGTCTCCCCCTGGGGAACGGGAAATGTGGGACTTGTGAACCCCCCATTGGTTATAACTATGTTATGGCCTCTAGAATCATGGAGAACACTAATGACTGGACATGCTAAATCCCTTTTGGGTGATCTACAGCTGGGATCCAGACCTCCCCAGCTGTATGTGGCTCATGTGTATGTGGGCTAATACTGATTTGGCCCAAGCTAGAGGGGTCCGATGGGGCTGGTGCTGCTGTTAGACTACTTGGTTGCAGGCGTGGTTCTTGACTGAATAACGCCCTGGGCAAGCCCCTTTCTCCCGTTGCCCCCCACATCCACCTTCAGTGATAAATACGTACATTTATGAGTTGAGCATAGCTTAAGGTAGCACTGGGCCACTCTAGCTAAAGGAAAATAATGCATAACAGACAAGCTTTCACCTCATCGTGGCTGAGTGACGTGTTAAATCAAAAACATTATAATCTAGTTTTTTCCAGTAGAGACCAGGGTTGCCTTTTCAATACATAGGGGGGCCAACTCTCCAGTAAGGGCTCCTACAAAAAGCATCTGGGCACTAATGATAGATAAATAAGTTCTATATGTTTTCCTGGAGGTTTATAAAAGGATACCCATCATGTTTGACCCAAGTATTAGTTTAAAATAAATTCCAACCACATACTGATGAAAATGGTACCTCTCATTATTCTGGTGTTAAGAAAAAAATGATCAAATTATGATTCTCATATGATCTCAAATAGTTGTGTGCCGATTAATAGTGATTTTAAATGTGGAAAATCTATAGTGATTTAAAAGTGCTATTCTTTTTAAATAATAATTAAATGACAAAACAAAAGTCAGTCATGTTGTTGAAGCATTTAAGTGACGGGCCAGCGGAAACATGACAACTGCAGCTATTTCAGCCATTCAGTGGCTATGGAAGGAATGAAGAGATGCAACAAAACTAATGTTTTAATTTTCGAATCATAATGGAATCCAATTTCGAACCACCGACGATGCCACACCGCTAATTTCACATAATGAAAGGTAAAACTTACAGCTTTAAATGTGCTCAGAAGTATTGTCTGTGTCATTAAACCAGCCTTCTTCTGGCAAAACAAAAACATGTTTATAACTTGTTGATCAGAAGTTTTTTATTCTCAAAGACCCACCCTTGATGAAAATGTTTTGTATTGTTAGCCTCTTTTTGTGGCATTTTCCTGATACTAGAGGACCAATCTTAAGAAAATTAAGCCCCAAATCGCATTTCTGAGTATTTTTCTTTTAAAATCTCTGTGAATCAGTACCAGATACTAAAAAGCCATCTAAAAGAGACTACATTTGTGATGTAGTAACTCCACTAGGTGGGCCACAAACTCCTGCTCACCCGCCTGTTCATGCGTTGATGAGTAGAGAAGATGATGCTGAATCAACACCTATTTGCTGAAGGGAGTTGCAATGCATTAGTGCAGTGTTTCTCAATTATTTTCTGCCATGCCCCCCCTAAAGAACAGATTTTTTTCACGCCCCCCATCCCCCTACCCCATCCAGATTGATATGTAAAAATATTTAATTATTTATTGATACAAACCGGCACCAGCACACTGCATATACTATATAGTGATTATGAAAAAAGATTAATTAAATAAGATGCAACTACTTCAAATTGTTGCACCTCATTTAATTTTTTAGGTCTTGACACTATTTCCAAGTTCAGTTTATTAACTCAGTTGGTAACATTTAATCCAGACTGCTTGGTCTGTGCGATGCTCAGAACAGAAACAGTTCAAATGATTCAATGGGATGTGCATTTTTAAACTAATATTGAATATTAAACCTTTTTTAAACTGTGTTCATTGATAACCTGTCAGCTTCATCAGTTTATCACTTTTCAAGCTACATAACTTCTTCACCATCACTGTTTTTTCCTTTTCAGCTCTGCAACCCTATGAAATCCATTTATTATGTTAGAAATGCTTTATTTCACAAGTTCCACTTTTTCCATTTAGATTTTTCTGAATTCTGCTTTTCCCATTCTAGTCATATTTATTAAACCAAAAAGTATGTAATTGTGGTGACTAAAAAAAATTGACCAAATCAATAACCAAATACCACAATTACTGTTATTCACAACTATTTTCATAAATCTACTGTGCTATGGTTCAAGTATTTTCCTGTCATTTTTAAAGAACAAAAGCATCCTATGTGCAAAACGAATAATCTAATATTTTTCACAGGCCCTATTACATAAGATCTCTCAGCGCCTGCTTAAGTATCATAGAGACCTGGAAACAGTAAATGTTAATTCACTTCCAAATTTATCTAAACCTATGTTCATTTTGATTTCCTAGTCCTTCTCAGACTCCAGTGAAATCAATGTATGTCAGAGCTTTTATGTTTAACGGTCTTTCTGCAGCGCTTCGTTTGCGTTTTTTTCCCTGACAGAGCTCTCGTTTCTTCTTGTTTCTAATGCAAAGCTTGCTATCACTGGTCGTCACTGTGGGCTTACAGAATTTATAGAAGGATCTTCCCCCGAACCTGTTTGTTTGGGGTTTTTTTTTCGGGGATGGGGGAGCGTCTGTGGTTCTGTGAGTTTTCCCGCTGCAGGTTTAGTCTGTCTGCATAGAGAGGCGGGTTGACCTCCTGGTAACAGCAAACAGGCAGGCTTACAGGAGCGGGCCCCACCATTTGAGAAGCACTGCATTAGTGTTATGTTGGCCTGTAACTGCGCCCAAACAACTTCAACATTTAAATACACCAATATTCTAACTTCTATGAACTTATACATATTTTATATCATTAGAAAGCGAAGAGTCTCGTCATTCTAATATATACCAATCATGAATACAATTACAACTGTAGACATAGCGAGCACTTTTGCCAGCAAACAAAATTGCGACGCCCTCAACAAAAAGGTGAATTGCTAATGAGCTACTGACAGAATCTACATCTTAGAAAACAGCAAAAATGGCTAAAGACGGCATTATAATAATTAAGAGAAAATTGAGAGCACTTAACAATGCTCAAAAGATTATCAGAATGGGTCTTTTAGCAAACAAAAATGTTAAGCACAACAGAAGTCTGATATTACACTATGTGGAAAAATGAGCTAAATGTATCAAATCTTCTAAATATGTAGATCTCATGTAAATGAAAGGTTGCACACAAAACAGAACCATGCTAGCTGTCAGCAGTTACAGCTGCCTTCACAGCTGGGAAGCTGCAGAGGAAGTGCTCACACTGCAAAAAAAGGTGCTGTACATCCTCTTACCAAAACATCTGTCAGCATGTCATTCCAAATGAAGGGTGGGTAATTACACAATGATGGTTTTGTCAGTGGGAGGCATCGACCCGCCCAGCTTTGGATATGTGACAAGACTGCTCTTGTCAATGCATCCCTCTGTGACAAGGTGGTGCAGATGAGACATCATGTCAGAATCTCAGATTCAGAATCTAGGTAGGTTTGAATATAGTCGTGATATCATAATCTGACTTTCAAGAACACATGAGAAGTGGTTTTGCAAAACATTTGTGTTTATGTTTTTGAACTTCTGCTGAAACAATTAGGATCTGTAAATTATATGTGCAGAGGGAAATGCTTTAAATGTTTCCTTCTTTTGAAGCAATTTGGGAACTAATTAACACTGCACAGCTTTCATTGTAATAAAAAACAGAACAAAATCCCCCAGAGTTCATATATATTTATATTACTCACAAGAAAAAAAATATAGCAATCTGTAACTTTTTTGGCCAAGTACAGTCATTCGTACCAAATGTTCTTCAGTTTTTGTTTTTCACTGTTAAAAACGACTGTATAGTGAAATAATTCTTTAGGGAAGTAAATAAGTGAAGTATTTTATTTACCATTCAGTTTGTTTTGCAAAAATGAAATTTTCAGCTTGTTGATATTACAGAAAACTGTTTCATATGATCCAGTTCAAGTCATCTAAAACATGTGTAGCCCTAATCACAAGCTCTATTGTACAATACTTCAAGAAAAGAAAAAAGTCCTAAGCCGGTCAGGAATAAATGCATTTCATGTTTCCAGCTGCTGGAGCAGCTTGCAATAAACATAGGGAGCGGGCAGTTATCATGAGTGGCGACAGTTACTGCGTCTGAGCAGATGAAACAGCCCATAAGCACGGAAACTTCATCAACACAATGTCAAAGAAGAAGAATGTAAAGGCACCTGCCACAAAATTTAATAGGCAAGTGATCTCCGGCAACACAGTGGTACATTTCTACAACCGTGGTTGTGTTGCTCAAAGGCTGTTGCCAAAACAAAGTGGGAAGATAGATCAGCACTACTGTATGGCTTACTGTGGTTTACAAAGCTAAAAGCACAAAGGTCACAGAGAAAAAACACATTACTGCCACTGTAAAACAAAAACTAGAACTAGGCACAAGAGTGTGGTGATCTATCAGACGTGGGACCAAGAATTTCAATTAATTTTAAATCATTTTTTAAAAACAACATTGTCATGTAATTTCAATGTAAAACATAAACCATGTGTTCTTTTTAAAATCTTTATTTATTTGAATATCCGATGAAGTGCAACTGAACTTAGAACATTTGGAAAATTGTTTTACTGAACTCAAACCTCTATGTTGTATAGTATAATATAATTTAGCAAATAAAAATAGGATGACATAGATTTTACAAAAGAGTTAAGGTGATGTCATTTTCAAGATGATATTTAGATACAGAGATTTTCTTTCACATTGAAAGATTTGCTAATGACAATTGCACAGTATGAACACGGCTTTAGAGGTTTACATGGAAAATGGTTGTGTTTCCTCAACAAAAAGGCATTGAAAACCACCTGCCAAGCTGCAGATAAATCGAAAACTGTATTTTTAAAAATCCCACAACAGTGTATTCACTAAAAACAAAACAAAAAATGTATTTTCATTCTGTCACCTTTGGCTGCCAAGATGGCCTAAATAGAATAATATTTACATGTATTAATTCATATTGACTGGCTTTTAAATGGCAATGTTAGACTGTGAGTCTGCTTCATTCTGTTCAGTCAGTCTTTATTTCCACTATATATTTTTTCATCATGCTATATTGTGCCAGCTGACATTAAAATCACTTCAAAATCATTGTTGATCCAGCAGCAGAGGAATTTAACTTGTGTGTGTATGGGGGGCCTGGGGTAAAAATTACATGCTCCTGGATTAACGCTGCCGATTTTGGTGACACCTGTTCTATTACATTATACATAATTTTGAAATTTGAACAATAAAGTCACCTTTGCAAGGACTTTGGGTTGGTAAAAATATGGTTCCTGTAAAAAGTCAAAAGTGTTTTTCTACTTTTCTTTGACAATTAATCATTTTTGTTTCTTCCATCTCTCTGAATGCAAGAGTGAATGAATAATTGGTGCATTCACACCGACCCAAATGTCAGCGTCAAGAGTGGCAAGATTACTTGTAAAGTCTATGGTTGAGGCTGTTAGAGGGGTGTCAGATTCTCTGCAGCACTTTGTGTGCATTGGCCACGTAGATTTCTTAGACTTTTCTTGCATTTCAAGAGGCAAAAGCCAGCAACGCAGAAGTTCAGTTAGCTGAACTTTTGAGGCTCTTGATGTGGCATGTCAACCAATCCGAGCTTCTCACTGTAGTGACGACGCCTAACATTAACGTTATCCAGCCAACCACGATCCGCTAAACATTAAAAAATCCACCAGAGAAAGGCCCGCCCATGTGCTTTGCAAGCTTCAGCCTAAAAATGAATCAACTTTCAAACTGTATCAAGTATCAAACTGTTGCTTTGTGAGCGTACCGTAATACACCGGAATAGAATTGTAAAGAACATTGAAGGTTATGAAAAGCTCTATATAAATGCAATCTATTATTGTTATTATTATTATTATTAGTAGTAGTACTACTACTACACTCAACAGAAATATAAAATCAACACCTTTGTTTCTGCTCCCATTTTTCATGAGATGGACTTAAAGTTCCAAAATTCATTCCAGATACACAATATTACCATTTCAGTATAAGGTACACCTGTGCACTAATCATGATGTCATATCAGCATCTTGATGTGGCACACCTGTGAGGTGGGATGGATTATCTCAGCAAAGCAGAAGTGCTCACTATCACACATTTAGACTGATTTGTGAACAATGTTTGAGAGAAATGGTAATATTGTGTATCTGGAATGAATTTTAGATCTTTAAGTCCATCTCATTAAAAATGGGAGCAGAGACAAAGGTGTTGCGTTTATATTTTTGTTGAGTGTAGTAGTAGTAGTAGTGGTTTTAATATTGAGGCTCAAAGTAAAGCTCTGGCACTCCATTTTCTAAAAGCTGCATATTGATTATTCACACAAAAATTTGACTAAACGTAATAACCTGATATGGACATTGATAAACAAACCAAAACATATTTTAAGCGCCCTTAATATCTTGAGGTCTTGAACTCTTTTACCTGTAAGTCCCATCTAAAATCTGAACCAGATCTGATTCCAAAATGAAACATTTGTTCGAGCACCAGCCCATCAAATATCATTTCAAGCTTCATCTGTGCTGATTTTTATGACAGGTCTGAAAATTCTCAGTTTAAGTTCTTTCAGAAGAAGAGTTCTGTTCCCTATTTCAGATAATTCACCAACTTAAAAACAATCAGTACATCTTGGCAACTGCTCTCTAAATTAACTATGAACAATATGACAACTGTGTTCGAAATCCACATTAACAAATTGGCTGCGCGAGCCTCTTAGCAGTGTGGTATATATAATATTTGATTAACACCACCTGGAAGTGAGTAGAATGTTTTGTCTTCATTGCTGGGATTAAGTTAAGAATAGTTTATGACTTTTTGTTACGGCTGTATGCTAAACAAAAAATCCAATAAAAAGTGATCATACAGCTCCTGAATCGATACTACATGCTGTATCTCATTTTTAATTCATGATTTAGAGCTTATATAACGTTCCTGCTCGCTTTATAGCACATAGTTATTGGGTTGGTGTTTGGAAATATGAGTCCTGTGAAATGAAGTATATGATAATCTGGCTATAAATGTCTACCTTCTTCTTGTAAAGTATACAGTAGGTCACTAGTCAATTCTGGAAGTGTGGAAATGCTTTCTGTGTGTTGCTTATACTGCTAGTCAGTTTGTTCCTTTTGGTCTCACAGAGAATTGAGAAAGCCTTTTCTGCAGGGTAGAGGATATCTTCTTTTTTTTCTTTAAATGTCTCAACTTCAAACACACCATTTCCTCTTGCTAGTCCGAGAATATACAGTAAGCGTAAAATGTTTCATTCTCCAAACAAACTCCACTAACCTCTAGGCAAGTGGTGCCCCTTTTTATGAACTCACTTTACCATTCATTAACTGACTCGCTGACTGCAGGTTCTGCAGAAGGAAACGTCCCACGGTCCGTTTGAGGCGCTGGAGATTTCCCAACTGTGTGCCATCAGAAAGCAGAAAATACTCTCGTTCCTCCTCTGAAGAGTGATTCATTGTCATGCACACCACAGAGGCAGATCAAGTTCTTTTTTTTCCTTTTTTTTGATGGAGCTCAATAAATAACAAAGCAGTCACAGGTGTTGCAGAATTTGTAAAACTGATTCATGAAGTGGACCTATTACATGAATTCTGCATGAGTTCCTCATTTAGAGATAGATTACATTCACAGTCACCCCTCTGTTGCTGTGTTGTCAGAAATGACTGTCTGTGAGATTGTCACATCCTTTTTTTTATTTTTTTAAAGGAAATGCAAAAACCCAAAAGAGGTGCTGTCATTTGGTGGTGGTGGTGGTGGGGGGGGTGTTCCTGTGGTTCTGGCGGAGCTTTGAAGTGAAAAGGAATCCTTATCTATAAACAATGCTGCGAGGGATGTATGGACAAGAGTGCAGACTGTGTTAGAACCTCCATTATAGCTTTGCCAAATAAGACATGCTAAAGCAACTGAGACGCTTGGGTGGCACATAAACAACAGATGTTCCAGTCTTCTCACACAGACAAACTGTAGTACTTCATATAATCGATCTGCACATAAAAATACAGCTGAGCATGCTTAAATAGATCTCCCGACCAGGGTCAGAGATATGTCAGCTAAGCCACAGGGTAGAAAGAGATGGAGGGAGCAAAAAAAAAGCTGTTTTTCTGCTGACTGTAGTTCCCCTCCACTGACCTCCATGACAATTTGAATAATTTCAAACAAGCCTCTGTAGGGAATCATTGGTTTACGCAGAAAACTGGGAGCAACCAGCTCATCCCTGCAAGATGAAAAATGTTTCCATACGTCTGCTTCAATCCCATTTCTCAGCTGTGCAGGTGGGCTTCATTTTGACTGGGAAAACATCCTGTTGTAGATGCTGAGGTTTTCCTGTGAGGACCGACCACAGGAGCTTTAAAACATCAATAACAGCAGCAGGCATGACTGCTCATTTATTCCAAGGCTAATGGTGTTTTTTTGTAGTCAGATGTTTGTAGATAGATAACTTCTGATAGTTGAATAGAAAGTGGTTTTATATTCATTCAGTACACAATTAATAAATTAAATGTCCCCCTTCAAGGGTGCAGAATGTTATAATTCTAAATAGCATGTTAAAAAGTTGTTTAAAAATCATCAGAATTTGGAAGAAATTTTAAGATTTGAAATATATGGTAGGTTCACTGCCAACGACATTCAGGAATAGTAATATAGAAACTTATTCACCATTTCATGTACCCTGAATATCTTCTGGAGCACCCCTTCACTCACTCTGAGAATAGCACAGTAACTAGGGAGCTTGCAAAGAATAATGTTGCTCTCTAAATATCCATCACATTTAGATCCTGATTCATCAAAACTCAGAATAAAGACAGCAAGATTGCAGGCAAAAATATTGCACCAGTGGGTTGTCTTTAATTTGCAAGTGATCTATCAAAGATTGAGAGCACAATTTAAAAAAAAGGCACAAGGAGCTTTTTGTGTCCGCTGCTCTGTGTGCCAGCCTTTCTGCTGTGAAGACATATAAATATATAATATATGGGGTTGATTTAACTGGATATTTTCAACCATATGCATAAGAGTGTGACTAAATCAATCAAAAAAGATCCCCGTTAGAGAATCTGAATATCATCTCCAACCGTTCTCAATGCATCTTGGTAACAAGGATCTGAAAACACATTCAAATGTTACTGAGCCTTTCGAGCGCATGTGTAACTAGCTGCAGCGGACACAGCTAGTCACAGACTGGTGCAGCTGAACCACCTTTGCAGTAGGAGTGCATACCGTGGGGGTTTGCAAGACATTCCTCCTCCAGAATAACATCTAAAACCCCATTAAAAGTCATCTGTTTGAGGCAAAAATCCAAAACTTCATCTCAATAATCTTTGCAGTGATCCCACTATTTGATTACACACAGATGGCTGCGCATTTCAGTTCAGTGCAGAGCTGGAGGAATCTACAGTATGAGAGGTATTGGTATTTTAAGTGCAATTGGTTAATTTGTCTGATCTTGAGGATGTCAAATGTTGGCTGGCTCCTAATTTTCTAAAACCCAATGAGGATAAAACTGAGATTTTTCTTTTTGGTCATTCCTAGAGCTGGGTATTGATTCATATTTCAAGAATGGAATTGATTTTGATTCTTAACAGTTAGAATCGATTATCACAGTCCGAGCCAATTCAATTCAATCTTTTCCAATTCAATCTTGAGACAGGGCTGTGTTGTTAAAAAAAGTTTTTTTGAGCTGTTACTTTAAATATATGGCTGTAATTCAACAACACAACACTGGGTGAGAAATAGTTCACTGGGGGAAACCATATTTACCCAGAGATAAAGCCTCAAATGACTGTCTGGACTTTTCTTTCCAATTCTAGCTTAAAAAGAGCAAACAGCATTCAACAATTAAATAGATTTTTAGACTTGAGGATCGATTCAAGGCAAGGCAATTTTATTTATATAGCACACTTTCAACACAAGGCAATTTAAGGTCATTTACATGATTCAGTGATAATAATACCAGATACATGGTTACAGATGATTAGAGAGTTACAGAAGCATGATTAGAGAAAAACAGAAACATAGGTTTAACAAATAGACACAATCAATCAATAAGAAAAGATGATGTAAGGAACAAATTTATGCAATATAGATTAAAAACAGATAAAACAAAATTTTTTGCGATGTAGAATAAAAACAGATACAACACAATAGGTTAAAAATGAAATAAATAAAAAAATAAGAATAAAATTCAGTACGATATTTATTCGAATCCATTCAGAATATTTTTTTTCAATACAGCACTAGTAATTCCTCATTAATTGCTGTCCACAACACCTCCCTAGTGACTTTGTCTGCCATCCATAAAAATATTGTAAAAAGTATTGGACTTTATATTGATGGCCCTTGAAAGCTTTCCACACAGGTCAGTGCTATCATCAGCTTTTTTACCATCTTAGCACCTTGACAAAGATCAAACCATATTTTCCAGCTAACACCTTTGAACATTCATCTGTTTGTCACCTGCAGATAGGACTATTGCAACTCCCTTTACAGAGGACTGGATTTGTCCCTGTTGGGCTGCCTTTAGTTGGTACAAAACACAACTGCTTATCTGGTGACTGCCACAAAATTGACTGAACATATCACCCCAGTGTTAAAATAACTTCACTTGCTTCCTGTTTCATTCAGGATTCACTGTAAAGTCTTGTTTTTGCTTTTAAACGTTTAAAAGGCTCAGCCCCCTTTTACCTTTCAGAGCTTTTTACGTCCCAGACACCAGCGAGAACCATGAGATCCAGCTCGCAGCCCAATAAATATATAAGTCTTGTGGTGACAGAGTTTTTTGGTGGTTAGCCCTTAAGCTTTGGAATTTTCTTCATTTTATTATTAGGTGTGCTAATTCCTTTGTGCATGGTCTACATGTGTTTTGTGGGCTTGAAGAAGGCGTTCAACTGGGTCCCTCGGGGATTCCTGTGGGGGGTACTACGGGAGTATGGGGTACCAGGCCCTTTGATACAGATGTTAGGTCCCTGTATGACCAGTGTAAGAGTTTGGTTTTCAGTGCCGGCAGTAAGTTGGTCTCGTTTCCAGTGAGAGTTGGACTCCGCCAAGGTTGCCCTTTGTCACCACTTTTGTTCACAACATTTATTGACAGGATTTCAAGCAGTTTATCGCCTCCACCAAGGAGCTCATGTTGGCGTCTGTCTGTGTTATAACAAAATAACATAAAAGTTATGCACGGATTAGCAATAAAACTTCAGGAAATTTTTGAAATTTTTCAATAAATACATAATTTAATGTTGGCGGTGATCATGCATGGCGATCCTGTCACTCGCAATCTGCGCTCTGTGGCTGCAGACCCCCCTCCCCTTCATTTGTTTATTTATTACACCAAGCGCTTCATCTTACTGGGATTTTTTATTTCACACCATTAATTAAAAGGTTTGCTAACTGTAACGCAACAACTAAATGGTCCTGCTTATCAGTGAAGCAGATTGTCCTTTTTTCCTTGCGTACTGATGGCAGCACAAGCCATGTCTCCAATTACGCATTGCGACAAAAGAGTCAAACATGATGATCGGAGCACCTTTTGTATTAGATCTGGTGCAGCTGTTTGCTGAGAGATGTTTTACTGTATTTAGTTTTATATATAACCATTTTTTCCCTTAATTTCCAAAAGGAACATATCCCCTTTCCCAACCGCATTAAATTATTTAATATGTTCAAAGATGTTAATGATTTTCACAGAACTATCAGTAGTGAAATTAATTTGTATTAACTGACATTTTTTTTAGGTTTGTACATCTTTAGTACTTTTTTATTCCCCCACCTATGTTTTACCTCGATCTCTGTGTCACTGAAATTCCTTTTTTTGCTCTCTTTTAAATTTTTTTAAAGAAGAAAGTGAGGACTCAATGCATTTGACATATGATGTGGTGTTACCAAATATGGCTAATTGAGAGTGTTTCTGTATGCAAATGACTGTGAACGGGCACAAGGACCTGAGTATGCACCAGTGGGATTTATCAACACATGATTGTGGAGGAGGGTGCGTACGAGTGGCCACCGCACATTTCATAAATCAGACTTTCAACTGTTCGTACGAACATTCTAAGTTTCATTTGTAGAATAGAATATAGGACAGTTTCTACGAATGTTTGATAAATGAGGGCCCAGAGCAACAATTTCACCTCTCTGCCTTTGGTGGCATTGTTGTAGAGCTGTAATTCCTGCTGCTGCGGGGAACTTCCAGTACAGCTGAATGTAAAGAAAACCCACAAGAGCAGCAGATTGTAGTAGTTTTAGGACTGATATGTTGTCTTTGGCAAATGTACCAGATAAATACTGCAGCAGTACCTCAGGATGAACATCGAATGAAGTGGAGGACTATGAAAAATTTAGGTTTTTTATATAAGACGGTTGACACGGCTCTATACGAGCATTTTGCTATGAGTAACACCACCTGAAAACAACTTACAGCACAGATGGCCTCCTTACATAGACGTTGAAAATGGTATGATCCAACATGTATCTTTCTAGCATTAGTTGTTGTTTAGATTGTATTTACCCAGGAAGCCCTGTACAATAGTCTGCTTCCTGCTCTTGGTGCGGCCCTGGTCCGGCGGACTTTCCAGGCAAACGAGCTAGAGTTTGTTTCAAACTAAACAGGGCTGGTGTGAATGCACCCTTAGTCCTTTGTCACCTTTGCTGTATAGTGAGTGTGTTTTTATTACCTCATATGTCTGTTCTTTTAATTTTTTATTCCTCTTTTTTCTCTCTTTCTCTTCTAATATGCATTTCTCTGTTCAGCTGGTTTGGATTAAATATTATTTAAAATGAGTAAAAAATAACTGTCTCCAAGTTTTTTTTTCCATTTGTTCCAGAAGGAAAATGAACATTATAACATTATACATTTAAAAACAATAGTATGGATTTGTGTTTATGTTCAATTTAAATTGAAATCAAATTAAATCGTTTTGTTTGATTTCTTTATGCTTGCAGAAATTCAACAGCCGTACCATTTGTGATCCAAAAGGGTGTGCTGCAGCACCCTCCCCACCCCTCCTTCCCACGGCCTTGGACATACTGTACATGTCGAGTGTAGCTGTTAGGGAGTAAATTACTATCAGGCTAGAATGTCTTTGAATTATATTTTTGGTTTGTCATAAATAAACTAGCCTTACTGACATTAGGGTTCTACAACTGTTTATGTTGTATTACAAGGCTATCCAAACTGGTTCTAGCTGTCCCCTAATCACTTATCCAATGTGTTAATATGACACAAATTTCATCAAACTGTGCAGTTTTAGTCTGTGTGTGTTTTGTTAAAGCTTTGCCTTTTTGCTTAGTTTTTATTCTAATTGTGAATAACGTTCTTCTTAAATACCTCCCACTACATTTTTGCCATTCTTTACGTATTTTATTTATATTCTTCTAGACTTGCATAAATAACTAAACACTCCTATCTTCATATTTGTTGAAAGCAGCAAGGATGACACGCTGCTGCTTCCAATTCTTTGTAATTTGATCCTTTCAGATAATACCAACTGGTCGCAGACATTTTTCCTTCTTCTCTTTGCAAAGATTTACTTCAAAGCAAAGATTCACATGTCAAGTATTTTCAGTCTGATATCAGTGACTCTCAGGCTCCGCAAGGACTTGATTGGCTGTTTTTGCATCTGTACTTATTCAGCTGTGTTCGGGTGGCAACGAGTCTTCTACAATGCTGCAGGTGTGACCAACACCTGATCTCAGCTCAATAACACCGAGCTGGTATCACTTTGAAATAATAGTGCCATGTATGAGCAAATGCATAATTATGGAAGAGATGTATTGTTTGGACTTGTAGAAACCACCTTTTAACTGTCAGAGAAGACACATTACTTCTACTGATAAGGTTTCTCTTAATCAAATCTTTACTTTACTGCAATCTGAGCTTACCTTCCCATTATAGCTTATTCAAGTAATGTGACTAATGCTAACGGCATGGGCTTGTCTGGGGCTGTGGTAATGTGATGGATAGGAACATTGTAGAGGTTTTTTCTCATGTGTTTTTACCTTGAAACCTTTTGTAATAAAAATCGAAATCAACCAAAGTCGTTTTTAACAAAGAAGCTTTGAAATGGTTGCCAAGCTATTAGATCACTAATGTTCTGTTGCACTACCATAACCCTCCAGGAGAAAGGTTAGGGTCAAATCTAATTGTAATTTTTCTTTAATTCAACAAAGTGAGGGGAATTATCAGATTGTGAAATATCCAATATCCACAATGAATTATCTAAATGCAAGAAAAAAGGAGAGATTGTGTTTAAATTCTACTAGAGCAGAAGTCACAAGGACAGTTACACAACAAAATAGGTAACTTTGTTATTTATTGGAGTGATTTTAGGGTTAAAACCTGACAAAGCAGCCATTAAGGACCTAAAAAAGAAATGCAGCTAAACACCAGGGAGTTAATTAACCCTGGGGGACTAAAGGTTTAGCAAGGCACAGGTCTGATGGTGAGGAAATCAAGCCAGGTCGGAGGAGAGCAGAGGGGAAACACTGAGGCACATCAATTATAGACCGTTATACAAATTAGGATATGACTTATACCCTAGACTTTTTATGTGTCTGATCAGTTGAACTATACTAACTTACAGCTGTTGGGGAAGACAGATTTCATCCGGATTCGATTAAATGCAAACATTAAAAAAGTGGGGCTTTTCTGTTGCATTATTTAGCTTTTTTGTATTTCTTATTGGTGAATGGATAAAAAGGAAGAAAAAAATGAAACTGCGAAAACGCCACAAACTCAGTCCTGCAGAAAATTACTCATCCTGCAAATGTCATTTAACTCCTGGCAGGTTTCATACAGGGAAAATGACATTTAAAGAAAGTTTTCACAACCATGTTATTATGGATGAATTTGATGCCCTCTTTTATTTTGCTTTGTAAAAATCTATGAAATTCATCACTTGTTCTAAAAAAATAAAATAAATCCACCGCTAACATTACTTGAACATTATGTCTGACTTTGACTTCACCTAGTTCTCATTATTATTTAACTTATTTTTACTGACTTCAAAACTATAATTGATTTAATCTAAATTCCGGAATGAGAGTATAGGGAGCTTAGAGGGGTAGTATTCTTTGTTTTTTTCACCTCGTGACAGATTTCTGTTTGCTTTGCTATTAATTAATAAATGACACATAAATCATGACATTATTGGTTTTCAGGCTCTTAAAACATTTACCAGTACTTCAGTGCATAGCATGGGAAAACAGGATTTTTAACATTCCTTTTTTTACTCACAAAAACTACTAGATAATCTGTAGCTGTGCTGTTTGAAGGTTTTTGAATAAACGGTATGTTGAAGGCAATGAAGAAAGCACCAACTGTGGTTTGCTACTGTCTTTTTACTAATTCTTAAGTAATTACTAATCTTGTAATGAATATAGTCATTTAGTACATATTTTGAATATAATAAGTCAAACTTAGGTTTATAAAGCACTTTTCATACAAAATAGCATCTCAAAGTGCTTCATAGATTAAAAGAACCCCACATCCCCGTTGAGTAAATGTAATTAGTTACCACCAACCTATCTCTAATAGTTTGTGTATTTATCCATAAATAATTGAAATAGCTTTATTTGGATTTACAGCACATGGATTTTGGCATTAGCTAAAATACTTTTTTTTCATTTAATTACTAAAGAGTTTAGTGTTTTGAAGTTGATAATGAAACAATCTAAACTTTTAACATTTTCTGATATTATATTTTCATCTTTTAATCGGTTGTGAGTTCAGTTCCCAGTCGTTTATTAGTGTGTATATTGGAAAAAATTGCAGCTGACCTGTCCAAATGTGTTTTACAGTAAAACAGACTGCATGTATGGCAGTGCACATTCAAATGCTGTTTGAGATTTTTATTTTTAACTGTGAATTGATTTAAAATCTGTAGGTGATTCATAGTCATTCATTTCTCCCATGAATATAATACAGCTTAATATTTTTTAGAAGATGTGAATATTTGCTCCATCTCCATGGATCCTTATTATTGTCCAGTATTTTAGCTGTATTATCCAGCACCACTGTGTACTGTATAGAGTCGAGATTTCCTGTGACAATTTATGTGTGAAGCTAATGGTGCTTAAGGAATGATCATTTTGGTGCTTCTTGACGATTAGTGGTCATTGGTTATTTAAGCGAGTTGCATTATAACACTGATTGCATTGCAGTTATTTTATTATAGTTGCTGTGGAACAAAGAACTTGATTGCATGTAGACAGCTACCTAGAACAACCCTAAGGTAAGTATACCGCAGACAGATCTTTTAAGGAAATAGATGCTTAAAGAAAAAGAGATGATTAGGGCATACAAAGGCCAAATTCATCTTGAATCCTAATCAGTTTAGTAGAACGTTCATCAGAAGCAAAAATTAGGTGCCCTGAAAATACAAGCTTGTTAATCAAACTAATTCCTGAGAGAGTTATTCTTCTGGACAATGTTGGTAATGTGATCATCACACAAGCATTATAAATGTTAAAACCAGGCGAATTTATGAATTTATAATACTATAGACTATATATTCAAGAGCTATACATATCAATAATAATCCTGGCCATTGCAATATTCAGTAGATAGATTCTATTAGATTTCTGCATAAAAAAGATTGACGTATTTGTATTTTGCTAAAGAAATGCATGTTGTTTTTTTTTAACCAAAACTGCAAACTTTTATGCTAGCCCCCCCAAAGTCAGAGCGAACCGCCAGACATTAATTGCTCAGTGTGTGTAGCTTTATCTCTGTGCTAATCAGCATTCCTTTTAAAATAATAACATTCGAAGCCATTTTTTTCTTTCTTTTCTTTAATCTTCCCATTTGCTGATTTTTTAATTATTTTATTTTGTAGAGCGGATCTAAAATATTTTAAAGAAAATGCAGCTTGGTAGACTGAAAAACCTAATTAAAATGCTACGGAAAACAAAATAGGCTGTCTTTACAAAGTAACCAATCCAGGAATCCAATTTGTTTTACCTTTGTGCTAACTGGCTGTACCCACAAGTCTTTAGATTAGTAAAATTGTAGACATTAGATTCTGCAGTAGTGCTAAAATGGTTTCCAATATGTGTATTAATCTGTATTGAGGTATGTTTGGTGTTTCAATTAATAAAATTGGTAGTAATAAGTGTTTTATAGGGTCTCAAGTCTTTGTTTCTATTTGTTAGCAGGTGAGGTAATCCCAAAAATACCCAGTGATCCAATCTACTTTATATACTGTCAAATTCCATATTACAGTTTCTACCGTAAGCTTTAAATAAAAATCCCTTATCTTAAATTTCTTAAAGCATGTAGGAAGTACTCAATGAGATATGTATTTTAAAGAGAAGCCTGCAGAATGTCCCTGAGATTTGTTACTGTTTATTTATTTATTTTTTATTTTTTTTATTTTGGTTTTAGAAAATTTTTCAGATGGGTTTTTTATATTAAATACGATTGTTAAAAATATGGGCATGTCTGTTCCAAAAAAAGTTGATTCGCAGTACATACAGGGCATGCAAATCCTTAAGATTAGAAGAAGTTACTGTTGTAAGCCCTGTGTGTTCAAAATTTGCTGAATATCAATGCAGAGTGTAGTGCAGAGCGTGAAAGATTACATGATTCACTGTATACATGGAAGAAATGGAAAGTCATCATTTAAAAGTCAGAGCCAAAGCCGAGACATGCTCCAGGGGATTTAAAACCCACCACTCAAACTTGGCATCTTCAAGGGGTTCCAGAAACTCAACAGTTTCTCTCTGATTTTAAAAAGAAAGCAACATGCGTTTCTAAGATCTTGCCACTTTATGTATGATGGCAAATGCTTAAACTGTGGCCACAAATATATCTGTTGTGCAAATGGGACCATTACTATGATGAAACCTTTCATTTTTCTTTCTTTCTACAACTCAGTTCCACCCTGAAGGGTGTTGTTTCTCTGCAAGCTTTTTGCTTTTAAAATGTTTGTATTTTTATTTCTTTTTTTTCTAAGACCCAACATACCCCACAAATTAGGCCATTAATAAGCCACTTAACGCCAGGGTGTTTTAAAGAAGCTGACTGTGCTGGCAGATATGTTAATCAACCTTGTTTGGCTTAAATTCAATGTCAGTAGAAAAGTGTGACAGCTGCAGTTGCTAGCAGTTCCTGCATTGGTCTGAGGCATTACAGTCCTGGATGTTTTACATGTATCCCATCTCAGAGCATCTTGTATTCAAATAATTGCTTTGCTTACCCAGCATGCCATCATCTTATCATGCTCTGCAACAGCATGAACCATTGATACTAATCCGGCGTGTGGCATCAGTGAAACATAAGAAAGATGCAGGACAGGAATAATAATAGCTCCATTTGCGAGCTTTTAACATTAGACTTAAATCTCATACTTCCAATGCAGTTCTCAGAACTAAAGAAGCAACTTGGAGGAGAGACCAAAAGTTTTCAACACAAAATGAAAATAGATAGATAGATAGATAGATAGATAGATAGATAGACAGACAGACAGACAGACAGATAGACAGACAGACAGACAGACAGACAGACAGACAGACAGACAGACAGACAGACAGACAGACAGACAGACAGATAGATAGATAGATAGATAGATAGATACTTTATTCATCTCCAACAGAAATTCACAGTTCTAGCAGCTTACGGGAACACAGGGGCATGCAGGGAGAATACAATATAAAATTTAAAAGAAGAACTAAGGTAAAATATAATGGTATAAAAAAGTATAATGTCTGCCAGTCCAGTTCGAGTGCAGTTGTGCAGATGTCAGTATGCAAAAACAGTTGTACATACTTAGAGTCCAACTTGTAGATGTGTGTGTATGATAAAGTGCATGTGTGACCGAAGGTGCATGGTGTGATTAGCATTAAGTCCAGTGTTCTATGGTTGATTTTATGGCCCTCCCCCTAGAGTTGTTGAAGAGCCGCATGGCGTGGGGGAGGAACGATTTCTTCAGTCTGTCAGTGGAGCAGGACAATGACAGCAGTCTGTCACTGAAGCTGCTCCTCTGCCTGGAGATGGCGTTGTGCAGTGGATGGTGTGGACTGTCTATGATGGACAGTAGCCTGTTCAGAGTCCGTTTCTCTGCCATAGATGTAAGGCTGTCCAGCTCTGTGCCAACAACAGTTCCTGCCTTCCTCACCAGTTTTTTCAGGCGTCCAGCGTCTTTCTTCTTGAGGCTGCCCCCCCAACACACCACTGCGTACATGAGGGCGCTCGCAACTACAGACTGGTAGAAGATCTGTAGTCTGGTTTGCTTCATTTAACTCAAGAATATCATGTCCTGGATGACTGAGAATTTACACTAGTGGGAACCGGGGATCAGGAACAATGGGATATGGTTCGGGGATTCAGAATGTACAATCTATTGTATGGAGTATTACGCTTTATGTCTGCAGTTGATCAGTGAGAGTTAACGTCATTAAGAGCTACAAAAAAAAATTCCAGGTTTAAAGATTTATTGAAGATCCATGCTGATCTGTTGCTCTTGAACCAAACAGTTGTTGTATTATAAGGAAAATTATTGAGATGTTTATTCTGTTAAAGCCAATTTATTTCTATATTTTTACTGGAAAGGGGTAAGATTTTCCTGATATATCTTTATTTAGCAATTCATTACTAGTCAAGTATTGCAGGCATGATAAATCCTGTAAATACTAAACTAAATAGTTTTGGAGGTATTCTAAACGTATGAAATGTGTAAGATATTTGTCTTTAAGAACACATATGTGTAACTCCCAGCATATTTCAAGGTACAAGATGTAAGAATTTTACAGTGAATTAATAAAACCAGTCTAATGTCCCATCCATGTTGGAAGGAAGATAATATTGGAAAAAAAGTTTGATTTCAGCCAGCTTGGTGGTTGTAATTCGTTCTTATTTTAAAGACGCTGCTATGGACATAGTCCAATATATCTGACATATATTCTAGTTCTTGGGCAAATAACATGTGAGCCCGCAAGGTTGCCAAACCTTCAACACTAAACAGCGCGCCACCATTTGTAACTTAACTCCGAATGGGCTAAATGCTAACGTTGAGCTAACAATGCTAGCAGTAAAATCAATCAATTTGACCACAAGATGTCAATATTACATATTGCACCTTTTAAAGGTTGTACAAAAGAAAAAAAATGGGGATGAAGTTGCGCCATCAACCTCCTTGTTCGTGTGGAGGCTTAAAGGGAACATATTACGCCTCTTTTTAAATGAGTAGTAATAGTTTACAAAACATGTTAAGCAACTTCTCTGCACAAAATCCCTCACATAAAGTGAACTCACCAGCTTAATTCTTGATAATTTCAGTCCCTTTTCAGAATTGGCTGTTTAGATTGCTTTGTCACTTTTATACAAATTAGAGGTTTCGTGTTTGCCACATGAGAATGCCACAGAATTGGAAGCGGTGGGCTTGGTTTGACATTGTGACATGACGTCACAATAAGGCACTTTCTTGGATTGTAGAAGGAAAAGATTTTTGACAGCAAAAAAGAAAAATTAAACATTAAAAAAATAGATTGATGGATGTTTTTATTATTTATGTATAGTTATAGTTATTTATTTATATATATTGTTTATAGAAGCAGCAGAGACCCAATTGGCAACACAGCATGAAAAGGTAAAGTAAAATTAGCATAATATCTCCCCCCCCACCCCGTTTAAAAATGGGTGGAATTAAACTGCATGCATTCAAAGCTCAAAATGTGCAGCAAACCTGAAAGCTTCAGGGAGTCAACAGAAGTCACAAAGTCACAAAAGTAAAGTTTGTGTGTTCACTGTTGGTCCAGAACATCACAGTGACATGCTGCTGTGCTGGTGGAACCTCCTAACCTCCTGTGAATAGCATGTGGCCTCAGAAGTCTGCCGCAGCACTGCCATTGTTGTCAAACTCGGTGTCACTCCAGCAGAACAAGGAAGCGGGGTCACCAAGCTGCTGTCAGTCATCTCCCTCTATTGAAGAAAGATGAGTAGGCACTTGAGGACTGAGATTGCTAAAAAGATGCGGCTTGCTCTCTGCTTGTGCACAGTGAGTAAATGTACAAACTGTCACAAAGATTTTGGAAGTGAGCCGGAGATACAGTGGAAGTAAATAACTGAGGCTAAGACAAGATACAATAACGTTATATGTGAATAATGGTGGACATTTAATGTACTTTAAGCATTGTTTACTTGTGTCAACAGGGCAGTTTGTGTGACCGATTGTCAACAGTTCTCGCAAAGTCCTTTTTGTTTAATTCAAGTCATGCCAGGTTCAACTTGTCCTCACGCAACATAAAGAATAGTTACAAATGGATTAAACTAGAGGTGTAAATGAATGTTCGCACTCTCATATAAATATACTTGGGTTGCATCTGTGCTTGCACCAGAGTTGAAAATCTTATCTCTTCATTACATCACAGCCACTTGATTTAAACACTCAGTCTAATTAATCCGAAGCCCTCACTTTAATTGCCTTAATATATTGTCTCTCTTTCGACCTTATCTAGATTTTCTCATGACATCTATTTCCCCATAATTGATTTAAAAGGAGATGCTATCTCACAGAGTGTGGGGCGCATATTGATAGCTTTAGTGTAAACCAACGACAACTTTGTTGTTCTCATTGTCGACGCTAATTACAGCATGCTAGATTAATTGCCTCAGCCAAATGGTATTGAACCTTTAAATTGTTGCAGCGGGGGAGCGCTCACCATTCTTGTTTGGGTTTTGACAGGAAAAGACCAATGCAGACGGCAGAATGGTGGTTGGTTTCCATTTTACTGGTGGGGATCTCCGGGCCTGGCGCCACTGGGAGACCTGACAAAGAGGGATTCGGGTTGCAGCCCTATCAACCGATCGTAAAATTCCGACACAAGGTATTGATTTCCTTCTCTTTCCATTTTCTTTCCCCTTTCCATAATTAGACTTCTTCAGCTTTTGCAGACTATGAAACTAATTACACAGGAAATGTATTGACACATCTCAGGTTTGTTTTCCGTCAATCCATATTATATTAACAATAACAGGTGAAAAATCTCTATCCCTTCCAGTGTGGCAGAAGACAGTTTTTTTTTTTTTGTTTTTTTTTAAGATTAACAGTTTAATGTGAATCCCAAATGAAGAAAGATTATATTTTTTAGCTGAACATCTTAAGTATAAGATGTAATTTAATGCTTATTGACCAAGAGAAAAAGTGTGACTCCCACAGGTAACACCTGCTGGTGTTATTAATTTATTTGACCATATTTAAAAGCATAAGTCATTATTTAAGCGCTGCAAAGTATCTGCATGCTGTTTTTTAATTTCTTTTTTAAAGACAGTCTAAACCAACTGTTTTGTTTAAGTCTTCTTTTCCAAATAGCATTACATTTTTTTCCTCTGTCTACTTTCTGACGAATAAACACAGGAGTGCTATTTGGAAAAGAAGACTTTAACAAAATAGTTGGTTTGGGTTGTGGATTTTAAGTTTACATTTCTGACAAGACTCTTGCAGTTCTGTTCACTGGTAAACATGTCAACCATCCAGTCTGTGACATCCAAGACATCTCAAAGTGAAGGGGTGGGGGTGAATTTAGCATTTTGCCTTTACCTTTAAGCCTGTCTGACACAGCCAGACTAAACATTGCATTTAGCATTTATTTTAGTTGGAGGCTGGCAAGGTGGCAAGGCAGCTTGGAGATGAAAGTGGTTTGAAAGGTTGGTGGCTTAGAGGAAGTAAATATAACAAGGTGTCAGAGGGAACAGATGGTGAAAACGTCATTGGATTATATCTGCATTTACTAAGGAGCTAAAAGGGATCATCATCATCATCATCCTTTATTTATAAAGCACATTTAAACAGCGACAACGCCAACCAAAGTGCTCTACAAGACAATAAAATACCAAAGAATATACAGCAGCATAAAATAGCTTAAAAAAGTAAAAATGGTAAAAACAAACAAACAAGATCTCCCAGGGGTTAAACCGACTCAGCCGAGAAGGCTTGGGAATAAAAATATGTTTTAAGACGAACTTTAAAAATAGGGAGGGACAGGGAGAGTCGGACTGTCAGGGGGAGTTGGTTCCAGAGCTCGGGAGCACAAACTGAAAAAGCCCGTTCCCCACGAGCCTTATAGCGGGCAGGAGGAACAAGCAGAAGGTGCTGTTCAGAAGACCTTAAGGTTCGCGACGGAGCGTAAGGGCTTAAAAGCTGTGCCAAATAAGAGGGGGCAATTTCGTGCATTTATTTATAGACTAGCAGGAGAATTTTAAATTTAATGCGAAATTTCACTGGAAGCCAGTGTAAATCAGCCAAGACAGGGGTGATGTGCTGCCACCGGTCTGTGCCCGTCAGAAATCAAAAAAAAAAAAAAAGTGGATGAAAGTCTGTTGAAAATATATAATGGTCAGACACGTGTTGACCTCTTTTAGAGAGATTCATTTATTTTAAAAAATGTTTTTAAAAATTAAGGATGTGTAATTCGGGGGGTTAAACGATTACACTGCACTGCAATTCACTGGAATTCAAATCCTGCCTTGCTAACGGCTAATCACGGGTTATTGACGTAGGCTTGGAATAGAGACGACAGCAATCCGACCATGGTGGGGTATATAACATGAGCGGTCTCAGCCACAACTCCGTAGTGAGGTGCCATGAACTGCCTGCAGCACAATCGGCTATTTGCTGACATTTGCTCATTACCTATCACAAAGGGAACAACAAATATCAGTAAATGGAAAATAAAATCTGGGCTAAGAGTTCATTATTAATGGAATAATTGTGATGGTGTGAAAAAAAATGTTGACGCTCCTCTCCTCCACATAACCAATCTCCCTGTACTCTGTTCCCTTTGGAGAAGGAAGTTGAGGAAAACAACTCAGCCTCCAGAATGTTTTCAAGCAAATGAGCTCATGTTACCACGGCTCTCTCCATCTTTCTGGCCACCTGTGACTCTGCACTGCTGCAAAATGTCAGTCACAGCCCAGACCACGCCCAGCCCTTCATCCCCTCCCGTTTTTTCTGGTCCGCCAGACAACGGATCCTTTTGAGTGTTTAAAAATAAGAAATGTCAGCAGGTTTATCCTATGGTTAAGGGGGGGGGGGGGGGTGTTAATCTATAAACCAAGACAATATACTCTTTTTTCTGCAGCATATTTTCAAGGTTACATTACCAGAGTTTTAATGTATGATTTACCAGTAGGATTTATCATAAAACTAAAGTAATTTCAATGATTGCTACAGCTTAACTAGTGATGCAATTAGAGCGCATGCTGTGGGATTTCTTCCCAATGAAGTGATCCGAAAAGCCCTCAATCAGACAATGTTGCTGAACTCTGATCACTTCAATTGGAGAAATGTTCCCTGATTTCCTTCCTCTTGCTGATAATTCTAGTCTCCAGTGTAGTGGCTGAACGGCGATTAATCCTTAAAACACATAAGCGGAAGCGTAGGTCAGTTCTATGTGGAGCATTCAGGCCACAGCAGGTGAAATCGTCATAATTATTTTAGCCTAATAAATTGCCTGAGGTGTGATGGTATGATGTAGATTCTTTCTGCAGTGTGTACGGATTGAATATTGATTCAAACGAATCAAATTTAAACACTATTGGATATGCCATTATTGTAATTTTCAAAATTGACAGGTATAAATGGTTAGGACCTGAGAGTTTTTAAACCCACAATGACAGACAACAAAAAATTATAGCACTCTCTGATATAACTTAAGGAGATTCTTTTTTTTTAAATTATTAATGGTGTCTTTTTTTTTTTTTTTTTTTTTTTTTAAAATGGGGGTGATGGGGGTTGTGCAGAAGATCAACCCCTTCAAATCTACTTTTCGAAGTTCCACTTCGAAAAGTAGATTTGGCCGAAGGCGGGGACCTTGGCGGTCCGATCCTCGGCTGCAGAAGCTGGCTCTTGGGACGTGGAACGTCACCTCTCTGGTGGGGAAGGAGCCGGAGCTGGTGTGCGAGGCTGAGAGGTTCCGACTGGACATCGTCGGCCTTGCCTCGACGCATGGCTCTGGCTCTGGAACCCGTCTCCTCGAGAGGGGTTGGACTCTCTTCCACTCTGGAGTTGCTCCCGGTGAGAGGCGCCGAGCTGGGGTGGGCATACTTGTTGCCCCCCATCTCGGCGCCTGTACGTTGGGGTTTACCCCGGTGAGTGAGAGGGTAGCCTCCCTCCGCCTACGGGTGGGGGGACGGGTGCTGACTATTGTTTGTGCTTATGCACCGAACAGTAGATCAGACTACCCACCCTTCTTGGAGTCCTTGGAGGGGGTGCTGGAGAGTGCTCCTTCTGGAGACTCCCTCATTCTCCTGGGAGACTTCAACGCTCACGTTGGCAATGACAGTGAGACCTGGAGAGGCGTGGTTGGGCGGTATGGCCCCCCCGATCTGAACCCGAGCGGTGTTTTGTTGTTGGACTTCTGTGCTCGTCATGGATTGTCCATAACGAACACCATGTTCAAGCATAAGGGTGTTCATGTGTGCACTTGGCACCAGGACACCCTAGGCCGCGGCTCGATGATCGACCTGGTTGTCGTTTCATCTGACCTGCGGCCGCATGTTTTGGACACTCGGGTGAAGAGAGGGGCGGAGCTATCCACCGACCACTACCTGGTGGTGAGTTGGCTCCGGTGGTGGGGGAAGACGCCGGACAGACCTGGTAGGCCCAAACGTGTTGTGAGGGTCTGCTGGGAACGTCTGGCGGAGTCTCCTGTCAGAAGGGGTTTCAACTCTCACCTCCGACAGGACTTCAAACACGTCCCGGGGGAGGCGGGGGACATTGAGTCCGAATGGGCCATGTTCCGTGCCTCCATTGTCGAAGCGGCTGACCGTAGTTGTGGCCGCAAGGTAGTTGGTGCCTGTCGTGGCGGCAACCCTCGAACCCGCTGGTGGACACCGGCGGTGAGGGATGCTGTCAAGCTGAAGAAGGAGTCCTATCGGGCCTTCTTGGCCTGTGGGACTCCGGAAGCAGCTGATAGGTACCGGCAGGCCAAGCGGAGTGCGGCTCGGATGGTCGCTGAGGCAAAAACTCGGGCGTGGGAGGAGTTTGGAGAGACCATGGAGAACGACTTCCGTATGGCTTCGAAGCGATTCTGGTCCACCATCCGGCGTCTCAGGGGGGGGAAGCGGTCTGCCGCCAACACTGTTTACAGTGGGGGCGGTGTGCTGCTGACCTCAACGCGGGACGTTTTGGGTCGGTGGATGGAATACTTCGAAGACCTCCTCAATCCCACCGACACGCCTTCCTGTTTGGAAGCAGAGTCTGGGGACTCTGGGACGGACTCTCCAATCTCTGGGGCTGAAGTCGCCGAGGTTGTTAAAAAGCTCCTCGGTGGTAAGGCTCCGGGGGTGGATGAGATTCGGCCGGAGTTCCTCAAGGCTCTGGATGTTGTAGGGCTGTGTTGGTTGACGCGGCTCTGCAATATTGCGTGGACATCGGGGGCAGTTCCCTTGGATTGGCAGACCGGGGTGGTGGTCCCCCTCTTTAAAAAGGGGGACCACAGAGTGTGTTCCAACTACAGGGGGATCACACTTCTGAGCCTCCCTGGTAAGGTCTATTCAGGGGTTCTGGAGAGGAGGGTACGACGGATAGTCGAACCTCGGATCCAGGAGGAACAATGCGGTTTTCGTCCTGGCCGTGGAACACTGGACCAGCTCTACACCCTCGGCAGGGTCCTGGAGGGTGCGTGGGAGTTCGCCCAACCAGTCTACATGTGCTTTGTGGACTTGGAGAAGGCGTTCGACCGTGTCCCTCGGGGTGTCCTGTGGGGGGTACTCCGGGAGTATGGGGTACCAGGCCCTCTGATACGGGCTGTTAGGTCCCTATATGACCGGTGTCAGAGTCTGGTTCGCATTGCCGGCAGTAAGTCGGACTCGTTTCCAGTGAGAGTTGGACTCCGCCAAGGTTGCCCTTTATCACCGATCCTGTTCATAACGTTTATGGACAGGATTTCTAGGTGCAGCCAAGGTGTTGAGGGGATCCGTTTTGGTGACCTCAGGATCGGGTCTCTGCTTTTCGCAGATGATGTGGTCTTGTTGGCTTCGTCTGAACGTGATCTACAGCTCTCGTTGGAGCGGTTCGCAGCCGAGTGTGAAGCGGCTGGGATGAGGATCAGCACCTCCAAATCCGAGACCATGGTCTTGAGTCGGAAAAGGGTAGGGTGCTCTCTTCGGGTTGGGGATGAGGTCCTTCCTCAAGTGGAGGAGTTTAGGTATCTGGGGGTCTTGTTCACGAATGAGGGAAAAATGGAGCGGGAGATCGATGGACGGATTGGTAGGGCGTCTGCAGTCATGCGGGCGCTGTACCGGTCTGTCGTGGTGAAGAGAGAGCTGAGTCGAAAGGCGAAGCTCTCGATTTACCGGTCGATCTACGTTCCTACCCTCATCTATGGTCACGAACGCTGGGTGGTGACCGAAAGAACGAGATCGCGGATACAGGCGGCTGAAATGAGTTTCCTCCGTAGGGTGGCTGGGCTCTCCCTTAGAGATAGGGTGAGAAGCTCGGTCATCCGGAGGGAGCTCAGAGTAGAGCCGCTGCTCCTCCACATCGAGAGGAGCCAGTTGAGGTGGCTCGGGCATCTAGTCAGGATGCCTCCTGGACGCCTCCCTGGTGAGGTGTTCCGGGCATGTCCCACCGGGAGGAGACCCAGGGGAAGACCCAGGACCCGTTGGAGAGATTATGTCTCCCAGCTGGCCTGGGAACGCCTCGGGATTCCTCCCGAGGAGCTGGCCCAAGTGGCCGGGGAGAGGCAAGTCTGGGTCTCCTTGCTTAGGCTACTGCCCCCGCGACCCGACCCCGGATAAGCGGAGGAAGATGGATGGATGGATGGATGGATAATGGTGTCTTTTCAGCTAAATATGACTAAATGAAAGATAACTCCCAGTCAAATACCCAGTTGTTTGTAGGATTCACCTTACACTCACCTTACACTACAATGAGGAAAATCTCAATTTTGGGTAGAAATGCCAACAGTCATTTTAAATGATTGTACTATATTCCAACTTACTCCACATGCTGATGCCTGCAGCAGCTGAAATGCATTTTATAGTTCTGTAATGGCTTTAATTAAAGTACAGACATCTAAGTAAAGCATAGTATTGTCTCCATAAAGGTGCATGTTAGGTGAAGCATTAAGTTTAAAATAAAATGGGGCCCAAAATCAAGCCTTGAGGGACTACATCTAAAATGTTTCGAAAAATGGACATTGATCTTTTTTTGTGTGCAAAAAACACACTGTTCTGTCACTTCTAAAACAGCCTTAAGCCCCTTCAATAAAATGTCTGTCAACAAACACAGACGCTCAAAGCTACTTTATGCTAAAAACTCTACTAGCATATCATTACCCAAATTCTAGAATCTTAATATTCAGACTTTCACTAAAGATAAGTGAAAGGTTCTGCAATACTATAAACTACAAAGTTGAGAAGTTTATTTAGGATCAATAGATTTTTACAGTCCCTTTAAGGTAGAAAATCAAAACCAACCACCAAAAGGAGGTGATACTTGAAACAGTGAGACAGATATTAAATTATACATAGAACCAATACTTTTCTCAATGTAATATGATCTTTCGACCATAGATCAGTCAGACATCAAGAAGGAGGAGATGTAATTGCTCCTTTATCCATTTTCACCGGGATATTGCTTGAATAAAGTCTCAAATAACCTGATGATGATTTATGTAAACCTGATCTCCATTATCTTGTCTCTACTTTGTCTTCGCTTTAACTCACATATTCCAGTTTAAGGCAAATAAATTTTTTTGCAGAGTTTCATAGCTATATCTTATAAAGTATTTACTTTGAAGTCTGTGGAGAAGGTAATGTGATTTTCTTTGCTCTGTGTTCACAGTATTTGGCAGAGAATTTCAGAGATGGAAAATTTCTCTATCAGTGCTCTAAAGTGCAGCTGATCTTATGTGAGAAGTGTTCTATTAACAGCATCTGCAGATCCAACAAAAAAAGGAGCCCTGTGAAATGAGGTGAATTTTTATTAGTTGGAATTTGGAAAATGGATAAAAAAGCAGTGCTTCTTGGAGGAGGAAATACAGAAAAAAATCTTAACTCATCTAAGGACAGACATAGATATTGTTAAAATCTATCTTATAGCATCCATTTGATTTAAAAAAAGGCAGGTCATTAAATTTAAAAGGTTTTTTCTTCTTCTTTTGATTGATTCAGAAGTACTGAAACAGAGATCTTGCCATAGCTGCTGTCGATGTCAACATTTTGTAAATATTTTTGTTTTACTGTATGTTTGTTACATGAAAAGCAGAAAATATTAAACTTCCACTTTGTAATAACATCAGGTGGGACAAAACTATGTCATTCAAGCACATGTTTTGGCTTTGGAAACATACATTAAATTTATGCATGGAATTACACTAAATATTGACATTCATTTTGTATCATATATAAATATAAATATATATATATATATATATATATATATATATATATATATATATATATATATATATATATATATATATATTTAAGTGAATGCAAGCAACTGAACAGTGTTTTCTGGCTTCTTGCCGTTATAACACGTCATTACTACTATGGAAGCCGCGGAGTAAATTTTCTGAGTTAAACGGAAGATAAAATATTTGCTGGACTAAGCAGTCCTCTGTGAAACATAACGCTAGCATAAACTTCATTGTCTCATGTAATTAACACACGTGTCCAGCAGAAAGCCGGCAACTTCCGCGTCCGTCTTCAAGTTTGTGTCCCTCATGAAAAGTCTCCATCGGGTAAATGCTCCACAGATGTAGATTGTTGTTTTCTCTGGGATTTCTTTTTCTTTTCTGTGTTACGGTTTCCTCCCTCTCACAGGGCAAAGAGTACGGATGGTCTTCCATTAAAATTGAAAACTATGAACCACAGTCCTCTATGCTCATTTCTTCTCTTCACCTCTCCTCCTCCCTACGTCACTGGCTAAAATGCGTAAAGCAAAAAAGTTTAACCTCTTTCTGCTAACTTATTCAAAGATGGCGATGCAACATGGCTGCCTCAGATGGGGGGCGGTGCACCCTCTGTACCTATAAACAACGTATTCTAAGACACGAGAACGCTTTCATGATAATGCGATTGTGATTAGACCTCGGTAAAATATGTATTTATGAAAGCAGTACTTAATTTGTATTAATAAAAAGCCACATTTTTACACACTGTGCCTTTAAATAAAACTTGAATATTTACACCACTTACACTTATGATGTGTAATTAATTAATACAATTAAGCTTATGATAAATTTACAGCCTTTGATCTCCACTTCAGGGTGTGGTTAACCCCTAACAACTCATGAAGCCCAAAGCATAAAAACGGATTTCATTTAAATGCAACTATCATACAGAAACAATAAAATTAAAGATTAAAAATAGATTAATACGATTGAAAAACATAGCGTGCTAAAAATCTTTGAAATTAATGAATAGCAATTAATGCGATAAATTGACAGCTCTGATTTTAAATCATGTTCCTTTCATATGTAGAACTGTTTGACCATTGGATATAGGTAGGTATAGAGATTTATTTGCGAACTTCACTGCTGTTGCACACATTAATGTTATCAGACATGTGCTCCTTTTGCTGTGGCTAAGACCACCATCTCTTCCAAAAAACCTACATCTTCCCTGCCACGCTTGAAATGTTAGTGTTTAAAATTGCTGAGGATAATAACCATTAACTTGAGTGTGGTTAGAAGATCATTGTTGAAAATTATTTTTCAATATTCAAATATATTCATTTGCTTAACATTTAATTATAACATGCACTGCAGTGTATTGACAGGTTTTGAAAATTGTATGTTTACTCAATCAAAAAGTTGAAAACCAGACATGATTTGTCTTATTTTTTCAAACGGCACTGAAAAGCAACATTAGGTTATTGGCGAGAAAGGAACATTAAAATTCACATTGTAGCACAAAGAACAATGTTGGCTGTGTAATTGATAATATTCTCTCCAGAGATGAACGCACAATAAAACAAATAGGTGTCCTTGGCAAATGTTGCTGTTCTTTACCAGAAACTTTATCTTCACTTCAGTTAACGGCATACTTTCGTTTTTGCATTTAAAGTGTATGTGACAGAGACAAATGAACCTTAGAATATTTTATGAAGGACAAATTCTTTTAAATGTTTCTTTTTATGCTGCTTTGAAGGCTTATGAAGTTTATAAATGCAAATATTTATATTTTTGTCAACTTTTAAGCAAGCAACATTTATTATATTGCTTGTCAGAATTAACTATCGTAAGCAAGACTTTCTTTAATCTTTCCAGTCATTGAATGGAAGTTTGGGTAAATTTGGTCCGTGGCGCTTCTTCAACGGTGCTATATCTTTACGAGGGCTGAGCAAAATTTCAAAAACTTTTAATTTTCAAGTGACCATATGAATATTGAATGGTTCTTGTAACCATGATGCCTGACACACGATTAAGCTAAAACTCAGCGCAACTGCAAAACTGTTGTACAACTATAAAATTATCTGAAAATGGGCAGAGAATTGCAATGTATGTCCACCTACAGTATGTGTTCCCAGGTGAGCTCTGACCCTGTGCTGCATACCTGGATGAAGCTGGTGACGCTACAGTTTTAGAAATTATGTGCAGCGATAAAATATTGCACAAGTGGGTTGTCCTTAATTTGCGGGTAATTTACTAAGATTGCGTGAGCAATTCATATCAGGAACAAGTAGCAGTATTCAAATGAGGAGTTTGTGGCCGCTAATGCGAGCTGCACCACGGCTAGAGAGAGGAGAAATATGCGCATGAATTCATGATGAGTCTTTGGCACAAAACAGTAGGTGGGACGACATGTGTATCAATTATTTGTCTGTTAAAGAGTTAATTGCTATTAGGCTAGAATGTTGTGAATTCTGTTTTTTGTTTGTAAGTAATACATGTAATTCATGCGGTGTACATGCGCTGCTCTCTATTGCATGCACACATTGTATTGCAGGGTTAGACTGAATAAAACCACAGCATGTCCAGAACAAGGTCACTAAAATACCCTTATTCTACTAATGTTGGTGAAATGCATCACATTTTATCATGGCCTCTATTGAATGTCATGTTGCAGTAGAAAAAAAAATATTTTGAACATACTATGTAATCTGAAATGTCTGAATTTTGTTTTTAAAAGGTGATATATAATTCCAATTATCATCGTGGTATTGTTATTACTACATGTTATTAATTGGACTCCAGAAAGGTTAACCACTACGTGAAAAACGAATGAGGATCCATGTGGATCATGTGCGCTCAGTGCGTCCTCACCAGGTGGAGACGTGATGATGACGCAGTGAGTTATGATGCGTCTTTGGGGGAAAAAACAGTTAAATATTTACATTACTGTCAGGTTTATGGCCATTAGAGTGTTAATTTTCTGAGGTTATATTGTGTGTGAATGACATCTTTCTTTTGTCAATAATAAACTTATGTTGAATGGGATATTGCAAAATTGCAAAAGACAAGCTTTTCAGAAGTGCCAGAAATAGATGCTAAAATAGCTGCTGCAAACATTTTTATGCTTAGTAAATCACACTGTGCTTTGAACGCCTACTTATTTACCTCTTCTCCTCCTAATATTTTGCATCCTCTTACAGAAAAGCCCAGATTGCATATTCATCAAGGGCAAAATCGCTAAATTGTTTGTGTGCATCTTGCTGCGGGTTTAACAGGCGGAATGCTCTCTGCGCCGTGTTGATAGATCAGCCAGAGCCTGTTTTTGCGAGGCTGTGCGGTTTGTACTAGTTTTAACAAGTGCAAACCATTATTAAATCAGGCCTAAGTCTCTATTAAAATTTTTAACATTACATTCTCCAAAGAATGCTGCAGCATCTATGAAGAAAACAACCCATGACTGTGACCTAATACTGAAATGGAAGGATAATTATTAGTTATTACTCATGACTTATTATTCAGTTTGGATACTTGTTACATGTTTTTTATGCTGGGAGCGGGAGGGACATTATTTGTTCACTGGAAATAAATTCTGCATCAGGTTTTTAAAGGTGATGTGGAGAAAACTGTCCATTATAAATATTCCAGGGGACATCTCCCTGGCTAAAATGAAACAACAGCATGCTAGATGCATTATTTTCATGCAGATGTAAATTTAACAAGTATATGAAATTAGCAGGATGCCGGCATCTTACTCAGCCCAACGTGAATTTGTTTTAGGACAGATAGTCAATTATGTAAAGTTTGTTACCCACTGCAACCATTTCTAAATTTAATATATGAAAATAAATTGTCAGCTGAAAAATTATGCATTTGTAAGTCGACTAGTTAAACTCTGTGATTATAACTGCAGACTGGCAAAGAATTGTAATTAAATGAAAACACATTCAAACAAAATAGTATAATACTTAATATTCCAACAGATATGATTGACAGACAAATATTAACATTGTTTAATTGGAGATTTTCAGTCAGGTCTCCATCAGCTGGCAGAATGCAAATTTGAAAGATTGCCACACAGACGTAGGTCAACTGCCTAAGTTACAGCTGTTTTATAGAAACCAATACTTTTTGGATGAGATTATCTCTGACCAAACAAAATCTTGTTGAACTTCTTTTTTTTTTCTACTGTGGTGAAACAGTTATTTTCATAATGAATGTATGTCAGCATGTCGCTGGAATGTGACAAGCTACAAAAATGATTTATTTGCTTTTCTGCTTGAATGAAATTAATGCACTAGGCTCTTTGATTACATCCCAGAGGAATGTCATTACAGCATCTGCATACTATTATAATTTGTCTTGTGAGAGAATGGAGGTAAACTCTGCTCATCTATCTGCCTGTCAGACAGATCTGTAGAGATGTAAACTTCTTTTGAAAGAGAATGCCAGACTTGAAGCCCTTTCTCCGAATAGTGCCGCCGCCCTTTGTTGCTTAGAGAATTCTCTCTGCTGTTGGCCAGATTGCAGGGTCACTGACTTGCCAATGCAGCTCAATGAGCAGTGTAAGCTATGAGAAATGGAATATATTGTATGATGTACAATGTCTAGCTTTAAAATGCTTTTTTGCCTGAAAATCTGATTATCAGTATTCCTATTTTTACTTTGAATTGCAATGAAAGACATGCATTTATAGGGAATGTGCTAGGAGTCAAGTTTGCTGTTGGTCTGTCCCTTTATTTGCTTTTGAAGGACTGTGTGTGACAGGTTCTGACATGACCTCACAAGCCTCCCCACAATGACTTCAATCACAAAGAGTCACTCAGCCATAAACATCTGGTCACATACGGTAGCCATTTAAAACAAAAATCATCACACCAGATCGGGTCAGTTGTAGGACACACATCCTATCTGCTAATCATAACTGGTTATATGTCAAACAAAGTGATAATTTCTGTTCTCAGACATCTCCTGTAAGACCTTGAATGATATAAATACTCGACAGTCCAATATTGCCTTGTCATAGGTGGTTAGCCATAATTCATAATTTAAGAAAATCTGACAGCCTTGCTTGACATGAGACAGAAAAGCTATTTCCATGAGTTTGTCGCTTTTGGATCAAGTTATTATGTCAGGACAAACAAAATGGAGGCAAGGACAACTGACTGCAAAGCCCGACAATCCAGCTCTGGCTAAGCCACATGGCAAATCTAGATTAGCGGGGGATAACCAGAGAGATGAAGAGAGAGTGGGCGGCCAGCAAATGAGATTGAGATAAAGAGGCTGGGAATGGGAGAAACCAAAAGAAGGAATTGCCAGAAATAGTTTGAGGCCAACGAACAGCAGAAGGCTGCTTTTTTATCTACAATTTGACGGCCGTCTGTATTCTTCTACCGTCAGTTCAGTTTTAGTCATATGCTATACAGTGAAACACTGATATTGATAAGCTGTATATAGTTTCCAATTCCGGCCACCTTTATGCTGATGGTCTGCATCCAGTTATATATGCTTGTGCATTTTTAGTACTCAAAATTAAAATTATTTTAGCAAATATATTTCAGGTGAAACGTGGATAGCTTAATTGGACACTATGACATGCTTCTTGTTGTTTCTCATAATTTTGTTGATTACAGCTAAATAACACCCAAAAATGTAGCTGTATCATAATATTACAACTAATAATATGACTGACCTAATTCATAAATGTTGGGCTTCTGAAAGTATGTGCAAGTAGAGTATCCATTCAAGACGTATGGAATACCTATCAGCTCCTTTTGCAAGGGCTACTGGATTTGCTCAGTGTGGAGCATGGAGGCCTGTCACTCTACTGAGGTGTTCACCCTCCACAACCTTTAAAAGTGGTATAATACAATATAATAGTAGCTTTAATAGTGGCCTTTACTGTCTCTGTATCTGCTGTCTCTCAACTTCTTCATTACAATAGCTGTCAGATTCTCTGAGGTTTAGGTGAGGCAGTTTTCTCCCAAATCAAGCACAGTGGTGATTAAAGCAGGTATTGGTGAGTATGGTGGACCCTGAGCCTGAAGAAAATGAAATTGGCATTTTCACAATATCTAGTCGGCAGAGCACCCTTAGATCTCCTGGCAGATGGCTAGTCTGTCTCTGGTTTTGATAAAATACAGTGAACCAACATTAGCAGATTAGATGGCTCCAAAATCACAACTAATTCAATCAATCAGTCAAACTTTATTTATTAAGCGCTTTTCAAACAAAGGTACTCAAAGTGCTTTACAGATGATTGTGGAAACTGTCCTCTCATGCCTTCTCATGCAGCTCCAGTTGGAAAAAGGAACGAGAACCGAACAAGAACTTTGTCAATCTTGAAGTTCCATAACACGCTCTGCACTGAACTGAATGACTCACGTGAAACAATGTGAAGTTGAATGAACACTTCACTGATACTAGTGAAAAACCATCTGACTGCTGGTCAGAAAAAATAACGGCAGACACTTTCTGAAAATGTCATTAAATCTGTCAGTAACTGTTTTAGTTATCTTGCTAAATACCTGGAGAATATATAATTTCACTGTTGGAGGTCAAAAAAAACGTAATGTCCACATTTTTTTCTATTTGTCTTGATTACAGTGCACCATAAAAATATCCAACCATGAATTTAAAAACACAAATGTGTACCTAGCTGTGATCTTGTTGGTTTTTATTTTTTAAATTTGTGTGTGTGCCGTTACACCCTTACACTCGACTCTACACTATGTTAAAGACCTACTGACAATATACAGTACTGACCTCCCAGACCACTCAGGTCCTCCGATTCTAGTCTACAAATAACCCATAGAATCAGAACCAAACATGGAGATGCAAGTTTCTATGTTTCTATGCTTCACTTATCTGCAACAAACTTCCTGACGACTGCAAAGCTGCTTAACCACTGAGCTGTTTTTAATCAAAACTTAAACCTGATCTGTTTAGAGCTGCCTGTGAGTAAACAGTTATGACACTTAATTGATGTATAATATATCTGTTTTTTATTATTTTTAATTGCTGTTTTTACTTTTCATGCTTTTATCATATGTTTGCTTTCTTTACCGCCAAATCATGTAAAGCACCTTTCATTACCTTGTTGTTGAAGGGTTATTTTTGTTAATTTGTTATTTTTGTATTAGATACATCTTGTATTGTGTCTGTTCCGGTACTTGTTTAACACAAGGAATAGGACAGTTTCAGCTGATTTCACACATAAAATCAGTGCTAGACCTTTACCTGGACAGTCCCATTTCCAAGCTGCCGACCAACAGCCACTAACCAGCTTTCCTAATATCTCCTTCCATGAAAATATGAAATCTGAAAATAAAAAGAGAGTTGCACATCCTCTCTGAAATTGATGGCACCCTTGTGCTATGGTTAATTCCTAACAAATATTTATTTGAACCTTTAAATAACCACAGTCAAGTTTATGTGTTTTGTATTTGTTCCACTAGAGCTCTCTATAGAAATAGAGACTGACTCATGTTGAGTCGGTCAATCGAGGGAGAAGGAACACTTCAGACGGCTTCAACCTGATTTTTCTCTATCCAAAACTTAGAAATGCCTAAATCCCCTCCTTGTCATTACCACCTTGCTTTCCCAGGAGTACCCTTTTCTTCTGTGTGGCTGAAATAGAGCAAGGTGATGCAATGTGGCAATTTTCTGAATGATCTTTTTTATGTGCTTTGCTATTTTGAAATTGACTTGACAAGCAGGAATTAATATGTTATATTTGACAACAGTGGATGGCAAGATATTTTCCACATCATGCAAATCCAGCTACAAGTTGACATAAAGGGCACTGCCTGGGACACCTGTAAATAACTGTAGCTAAGTTGGTTTAAAATATTGTTATTAATGATTTATTAAACATTAGCTGTTTGTGGGGAAAGGAAGGTCAAAACCAGTTGATCGCAATGGCAAGTAGGACAGAAGTCCTGCAGGAATGAGACGAGCTGAAAGAGATGTGGAGATGGACATGGTTGGTCAGCCAGTTAGTTGTGATGGGGCCATATGAAGCAGGAGTTGTGCAGCTGGGTGTTTCAACGTCCCCAGAGTCTTAGGGCAGAGGAGAATAAGCAGCCAATGGCTCTAGGGAAATCATTCTTTTCTAACAAATCAAGGGTGAAGACCGTCTGCAATATGCAAATTAGGCTCTTTTGAAGTCTTTATTTTCTGTACCGCAAAATCTAAATGTCATCTCCTATAGGGAGTTGTTGTGGGGGAACCAGCATATTCCAGAGACCAACAGACATTTTCTGCTCCTCTTCCTGTTGTCTTGTTTGGTTAACAATATTTCAGAAAAAAATAAGATTGGCAGAAAGAGGTTGTTACTTTTCTTTCTTTTTTTTCCATTGCATCATGTTAAGTCGGTCAATCGAAACAGTGAATGATGAGGTAAAGGCAACCTGCTTTTCTTCTAACTCATTTCCCATGAGCCAAATGGTTTTTTATGATAGCAGTTAGGAATATTTCTTAAATAACCACCAGTATTTAATATAACAACTAATTTTATAGTTCTGGTTTTTGACACAGTAATTACTGTGGTAATTGTCCAGAGCGTCTTGGACCATTATACTGATAATAAAATTGAATAACCAGATCAGAATTAATCTTATTAAACTGCATTTTTTTAATGTCTATAAATTGTTTGTGAAAATATTTTACATTTAGATGTAAGTGTGATTAATATGTTGGCAGCTTTCTGCCCCAGCAGAGCTTGAACAGTGGTACTAAGTCTTCACATACACCATAGATGTTAGAACAACTCAATTTATGTGGGTGTTTTACCAGTTCCCCATTTACAATCCTAACCAGATTCTCTGATATTTTTACCATGATAAGTAAGCTACAGTACTGTCGCAGACTAATCCGGTTATATTTAGCAGACTGCGTCTGTGGTCCCTTACTGACTGTAGACTCGTTGCATAATTTGTCCTTTTTATAATGCATCCCTTCAAGAGCTAGTCTCCTTTACAAAAATACTGACCTACACTATGCAGGGAAATTAAATATTTATGCTTCTTTCATTCTTGTTCACAGTTTAAGCTTAACAGATACTTGGAACAGTAGCCTTGATAGAAGAATTTGTCCACACATTTGGTCAATATTCGTGCTCTAAAATCCTGGCAATTTCCACTGGGCGTGGACTTAAAGGGCTGCAGCCATTGGTTCTTCTCTCTTTTTTAGTTGATTGTTGACATATCCCTGGTGAAATTAAGATAAGAAAGATGTTAGTAGAAAATTAATTTGAGCACGTAGGACTGAATAGGATAAAATTGCACTCAAAGGTAAGAATTGTGCATAGAAATCTATAGTATAAGGACTATCAAAAAAATATGTAAAGACAAATGAACCTAGACCAGTCTGTACATATATACAGTGAATAAAAAGCAGGGGAATATAAATAACAGTGATTGTTGTAAGTCTATAGTTCTATATAATGTTTTATTCTAGGAAAATAAATAAATAACTATGTTAAACAGGATTAAATGTTTAACCGCTGCTATGTTTGTCTTTAAATCTAAAGTTTTTGTATAAGATACATAATTCTAAGCCAAAGTTTGTTGTGTTACATAAGCTTTAAATAAAAAATAAATAACAATAAGAAGTAATAATGGTCATAGAGGTCCTTTTTTTTTTTTTTTTTTTTACATACAATTGAATCTCACCCTGACCTTTACAACAAAAAGTGTCCTTACTGCAACTGATGAAACAGAAAATTCAATAAGAAATCAGATTTGTTTGTCGGGCTGAAATCCTTGGACTTTATAACAACCCAGTTAAATGCTGAAATAATTCTCCAAAAGGGTCACAGGTTTATTATAACATTTTCTCCTGTATTTTTTGTTTCTATTCCACCAGGATGGGATCCCGGAGAGCTTGAGGGTAAAGGGTGAGTTTCCACCTCCCTTCTTTCCTGTGCATTGATATGTAATGTATGACTCCATTTTGCAGGATGTGCTGTTGTTATCTTGTTGAGGTCACCTCAGGCTTTCACTTTTTTATACTGCCAGCTTTGTAAAGTAGTTCTGAATTAAATATTAAAGCTTTTGTACTCTTCAATGCATAAATGTAGGACTGCCCCAATCAGATGTCCATCTCTGATGAACTAGGCCGTTTAAGAGCTTTAATACATATTATTAAAGTTAATAGAAACACCGCTCTCTGCCTTGTTTTGACAATAAAACATCACCATTACGTTTTTGGTGGAAATGATTTTTCTTCTAAGGCAAATATTTTATTAATAGGAATAGTAGAGTAAAAGAAAAGCAACAGATGTAATGGTCATGATTCTGTTGAACATCTCTAATTGAACAAATAATTAAAAGAGGCTTTTTCAAAATAAAACTGTGGAGTTGAATGAGGTTATTCAGTCTCTGATATATCAAGTGTCAATACCTTGGTTGTAGTACTTATGTCTTGTTCCAGACATTATTCAAGAAGAACAGCCTATTTTCATTACAAGTTGCTCGGGAGAGAGGAAAATGTGCAAATAACTGCTGAAAATGACTGGCTGCTCAGCTAAAATGAATCTCAAAAGCTGCAAAATAGGAAGTGAACCGGAAAGGCCTGCAAGAAAACAGAAAATTGTTTTGCTGTGGCTTCTGGGGGTGCTGCTGATATAACCATGAACAGTAGAGAAACAACAGACATGGGGAGTACCTGATACACATCATTTAGAAATGCTGTCATCGAGACCCCAAGCAGATACCTGGAATCACATTTGTGTAAAAGGCTTTATGCAAAGAATGGTATTATGTGCACAAGCTGTAGTCTAACTAAATCAGTCCATTTAACAGAATGATAACCTCTCCAATAATCTATGTTGATACAAGCTAAGCTTGATTGGCCAGGGAGCCTCACCCCCAAACAGAAACCCATTTTTGCTATTTATTTTAAAATTGGAATTAAATAAAAATATGGAATACAAAGGATATATTTAAAAAAATAACAGCAATACAGTAAAATAACACCAGTACATTCATCTGGAGTACCTCCCAAGATGAGTGTGTGTACAGTACCGTCTGAGACAATTGTTGTGTGTTGTGTCTGTGTAATGCCATTTGAGGGTTCATCATAGATTTGTCCTGAAGTTGAAGTAGATGGCTGCTGGAGTTTTTCAGGAAGATGGGGTTGTGGATAACTGTTTTAAGATGTTCCTCATCTTCCGAATCTTCCACCTGTCTGCATGTAAAGCCTTGTAAATATTTAAGTATTGATCCTATGAATGTTTTTGAAATGTAAAAAAAAAATGTAATTAGCAAAAGCTAAATAAAAGTAACATATTAGGATTTTCCAATTTTATTTTTTTACAGTGGGATAAAAAGTGACAAAAAATATGAAACATAATCTGTTAAGCACTTTATTTCATGGCACTGTGAAAGTATATTCCACTATGTTATTTTAATATGATGGAATATGGACAAAACCTGTACTCCATTTCTATACATGAAACAAACTAATGGTTGCCTTTTGGTACATGACCAAAAGGGAAGATATCGGAATTAGGGTGACCATGATTCGGATAATTAAAAAAGAGGACACTTGGTTCTGTCTCGAGATACATAAATGATTCTCAGTTTTCTCAAAGATGCCCTTAAGACATGTAAAGCCTCCTCTGTATCATCAGATTTAGACACTATTAATCAGCTATAGAACAAAATAATATTTTTTTATCGACTTCTCCAGAGGTAATTCATCATTTTTTTGTGCCCAAAATAATCTTTTCAACAAGTCAATGGTACAAAAGTAAAATAAAAATCTTGAATGCAGTAGTTCTAGAAATTGTGCTATTTCTGTATTAGAAAAACTATTTACTGATTTATCAACATGAGTGTTTCAGTAATAAATCTATCAATCCAAAGTTTTACATTTGACACATTTTATGATTCACCATTTTGTTAACAAATAAGAATGTCAGAAAGGGACATTTTAAAACCCCTGCCAGTGCAGCACAAAATGATAAAGATCCCCTAAACAGAGGCTGAAAATTTGTCTGAGCTTTTTTTAAATCATCTTGTTGTAAATTATAAGAATAGCTCTTTTGCCCAAATTTTGACTAATAGGTTACATAACTAAGAAAAAATCAACGGTGGGCAACTAATTTATATATTTTCTGAGCAATCTGCTACTGTAATAACTCAACTAGTGCCCTACGCACTCTGCGTACCTTGCTTATGGACAGTGGCGGCCCTGCACACATGTCATCATTATAGTGTGACTTTGCTGTTTTATTTAGGTGATGTTTGATTCACATACTAAATACTTTGCATTATTATACATTTTAATTACAGTATGTACCTGCCTTGTTTTGCCCTTCAGCATTTTGGTTAAATGTTTACTCTGCCCAGAATTACCATTGTGACACACTGTAGTTATTGTCTCAATACATTTCTGCATTTTATTTTCAGCCTCACATTTTCTTAAATTAGTTGAGGTGTTCCTGGTGTGCTTAGTATGCAATGTGAAAAACTGATGTTCAAAAGGTCAGAAATCAATAAAGAATTATATCTAATATCAGAACGCAGTGTCAGCTTGAGCCACGACATTTATTCTGTGAAGATTAAACAACCTCTAAAGTGCTGAAAACAATTTAAACAATATAAGGCAGTTTGAAGTCTACATTGGTAGTGTTTACATACTAAAGACATCCAAATACTGTCAGAGGGCAAGGAAGAAAGCCAATGAATTTGTATCTAAAAAAGAAGGAATACCTTACTTTCCGTGATGGGGTTCACGTCAGTTTTAAATATTTTTATGATTTGTTTCCAGAGAGGTCATTCAGGAAGGGAACAGTCAAGCAGACTTGAGACAGATTCTTATTAACTTTTAAGTTTGAGTGTTTTTTAAATACTCCTGCCTCGTATCCAAAACGTGATCCTGGCAAAACATTTTGAACGATTGCTCAGTTCTTAAAAGTTCCCCTTCCACCTTTCCAGAGTTAGCATCAGTGTGTTTACACGTACATCTAAATTGAACTATGGCAATAATCAAGGTAATATCTTAACCACTTCTCATGTCAGTAACTAAACTGTATCATTGAATGAAGTGCGTTCGACTCCACAATGGTAGGAAGGGTGTTTCAAGTGTTTGCATCCTTTTGGTTGCCCCTGAACAGCACACAGATCGTAAACAAATGCTGTTGGCAGTGAAGCAGACGGTGTAAAAGCAAGGTATGCACGATGAGCGCTGTGTTGATTGTGTTACATTCATTGTTGCTGTTGTGTCGTTGTCTTACTGCTGCTGTTGTTCCTGCTTCTGCGGTCTCAACACTTCCCGAAGCAGGGAGTGCCCAGGCTGGTGATAGCTTCACTTTACTGGGAAGCCATTTACATGTAGGGAAAAGTTATTTTTTTAATTGTATTATCTGGGTGCGTTAGCCCGAAGTGGGTCAGATTGGTTCGATATTTGGACTACGGTTTAAACAATCACTTCAAAAGTCAGAATTCAGTCAGAATAAGGCAATAATTCAGTTTTCTCTTACTGTATGAAAACCCACTAGGTGAGAGGATGCACCAGTTGATATTATCTAGGGTTGCTTTTATATCTTGGTCTAAGGAAGATACAACTCAATATTTCTGCTGTGTGTATTGAATTTGGTATAACTTTGCTGCTATAAATATATGCCATTAAACAAAACACCCACTGATGCTGGAATTCCAGCTTGGAAAGTCGGAGGTTTTCAACCCACTCTGAATTCATTATAGCAACCCTTATCAAACACAGTCAAGGTTGCAGATATAAACAGTTTATGTGGAGTGTGTTTGTATCACACTGAGCCAGAGGCAAGCCTAGTACTGTACAGTTTGTATTTATGAGAATGTTCCTTTTGCAGTTTGAGTGCATAAAATTGACAGAAATATTAGTCTGTCTGTCTGTCTTCCTAATACTGGTTAGGACAACAATTAGTAGCAAATTCCACTGGTCTTCTGATGCGTGACGAGGTATTTCCAAATCAAAGTTCCACTTTGAGACAAATTAATGTTTCATAATGGGATTCTTCCTTGGTTCCTACTGAGGCTAACATTCAAGTAGTTTTGATCATGTTTAAATGCATGAATGTTATAAAAAGTGGGAAGAAGAAACTAGACTAAGGGCCACCTTCTGTTTAGTAGGTAGGTTTTTTTTCCCTCATCTCCAAGCTTCCTGAAAAATTCATCTTATTCCCACATAGATACCTAGATTTTTCCTTCCCAAAGTGCATAACAAGTTACTGATGTAGATCAGCCTTTTTTTTCAAAATCTGGAATTAGCTTAGAGTTTTAAAAAGTTGTAAGTGTAACTAAAAATGTATTTAAAAATAGATTTAGTCATCACTAGTTGTATCCAACGATCAGAAAGTTATGTTTGAGAATCCCTGGTAGATTCTCAGTCATCCATCAATCCATTCATTATCTATACTGCCTACCCTATGCCAAGGGGGTTGCTGGTGTCCACCTCCAGCAATCAACAGACGAGAGGCGGGTTTCACCCTGGACAGGTCGCCAGTGCTTCACAGATCACTTGTCAATCAAAACTCAAAAATACAATGTGGCTCTTATTCTTCCAGTCCTTTTTGTCCAGTTAATTATTTATCAGTGTATCATTGTAGCGTTATTTTTAGCTTCCACTTATATCTTCCTAGTTTTTTCTGAGTTAGCTGTGTTTCGGGTACATACAGAGTTGAAGCAAGATATCTAGATCAAATAAATTAAATATCTACCTATTTTTTACTGTGTGAGAATAAATATGTTTTTAATCAAATTAAGTTTATCAACATCGTAACAACTCGCTAAATGCCAGGATGCTGGAAAATTTCTCAGCTTTTCGAACTCCCTTTAAATTCCAAAGTCTATGCACATTCCTAGTATCTAGCTGTACCGACTTTTTTTAAACTCCATGAGCTGAGTTAAATACAGACGTGGACAAAATTGTTGGTACCCTTCATTAAATCAAAGAAAAACTCATAATGGTCACAGAAATAACTTGAATCTGACAAAAGTAATAATAAATAAAAATTATATAAATGTTGACCAATGAAAGTCAGACATTGCTTTTCATCCATGCTTCAACAGAATTAATTAAAAAATAAATGCATGAAACAGGCCTGGACAAAAATGATGGTACCCCTAGAAAAGAATGAAAATAATGTGACCAAAGGGACATGTTAATCCAAGGTATGTCCACTAATCAGCATCCTAGGTGTCTACAATCCTGTAATCACTCAGTGGGCCTATATATAGGACTCCAGGTAGTCACTGTGTTGTTTGGTGACGTGGTGTGTACCACACTCAATATAAACCAGAGGAAGCAAAGGAAAGAGTTGTCTCAGGAGATGAGAAAGAAAATCATAGACAAGCATGTTAACTGTAAAGGCTATAAGACCATCTCCAAGCAGCTAGATGTTTCTGTGACTACAGCTGCACATGTCATTCAGTAATGTACGATCCATGGGACTGTAGCCAACCTCCCTGGACGTGGCTGCAGGAGGAAAATTGATGACAGATCAAAGAGACGGATAATCCAAATGGTAACAAAAGAGCCTAGAAAGACTTCAAAATAGATCCAAGCTGAACTTTATGCTCAAGGAACATCAGTGTCAGATCGGAACATCCTTCGCTGTTTGAGCCAGAGGACAAATCATTAAAAAAAACAGACTGGAGTATGCCAAACTACATGCTGACGAGCCACAAAGCTTCTGGGAGAATGTCCTGTGGACAGATGAGACAAAAATTTAACTTTTTGCCAAGGCACATCAGCTCTATGTTCACAGACGGAAAAATGAAGCATATCTAGAAAAGAACACGGTCCCTACTGTGAAACATGGGGGAGGCTCGGTTATGTTCTGGGGCTGATTTGCTGCATCTGACACAGGGTGTCTTGAATCTGTGCAGGGTACAATGAAATCTCAAGACTATCAGGGGATTCTAGAGAGAAATGTGCTGGCCAGTGTCAGAAAGCATGGTCTCAGTCGCAGGTCACGGGTCTTACAACAGGAAAATGACCCAAAACACACAGCTAAAAACACCCAAGAAGGGCTAAGAGGATAAACTGGCCTTCTATGAGCCCTGATCTCAATCCTATTGAGCATCTTTGGAAGGAGCTGAAACGTGCTGTCTGGAAAAGGCGCCCTTCAAACCGGAAACAACTAGAACAGTTTGCTCATGAGGAGTGGGCCAAAATACCTGCTGAGAGGTGCAGAAGTCTCATTGACAGTTACAGGAATCATTTGATTGCAGTGATTGCCTCAAAAGGTTGTGCAACCAAATATTAAGTTGTGGGTACCATCATTTTTGTCCAGGCCTGTTTCATGCATTTATTTTTTTAAATAATTCCGTTGAAGCATGGATGAAAAGCAATGTCTGACTTTCATTGGTCAACATTTATAATATTTTTAATTATTATTACTTTTGTCAGATTAAAGTTATTTCTGTGACCATTATGAGTTTTTCTTTGATTTAATGAAGGGTACCAACAATTTTGCCCACGTCTGTATGTTGTGCATTCTTCCACTGACACCTCAGAATAGTTTGCAGAAGTTTGGACCATTCCTCCTAAAAGAACTGGGATAAATGAAAGTTTTTTTCACTTTGCTTCCACACACATTTTTAGCTCTGCACAAAAATGTTTGATTTTGTGATGACTACATCCAAAAATTGACATTGATGTCCTTTAATAGTGATGCCCAAAGTATTCAGATTCATTGCTCAGGTGAAACTATAGATACTTGGGTTCTACAGAAGTTGAATGATCAATTCAAGCTTTTGGCTCAGGTGAAAGCAACATACTGGTTTCAAAGTTAAAAGTACAAGTAATGCAAGTAAAACAATGGCTCTACCATACCTCCTTCCAAAAATCAATTTTCTGAACAAGCTTAACAGAGAACTAAATAAACAAATGAATACACTTGGCCTGAACATACAGTCTCACAACTTTCTCCTGCTGCGCATGGAACATAACTGTGCCGCCATTTGTGTGTAGTAAAATGTTTCAAGTGAGATTTCTGCAGAGGTTATTGTTGGTTTATACAAACTCAAATCCCTGAATCAGTTAGATGAAAAAAAAAGAGACCAGAAAATGACTGTGTTTGAAAAAGCCTATCAACCATACATCATAACGCGTAAGCAGCACAAGTCTGCCCCATCACAGGAGCGCCACGTCGCAGCACTTTTCTAAATATACGCGGAAGTCCTATTTTCTACACGGTACACCTCTGAAACGCCTACATTTCGACATTTTGGATAGGGAAAGACAGGAAATCAGACGGTGCAGCATCTGGAAATTTTCTAAATAAAAGAAACTGCTGCTTTCCAGTGGCTTTACTTAAAAAAAGGTCGCTACCTATGCAGCCCGTTGAGAAGTCAGTACCTCGCGGGAGGGTCTCATTTGTGTTTCATCATGGAGTACGAATGATTGATCATTGAAGAATCACTCAATCCTGTTTGACCCCAGTCACATTTTTTATAAATACAACATCAAGGAGGATGAAGCATAGAGTGAAGTATCTGCTGTTTTAGGGCAAGATGGTGAGTTTATGCTACTTATTAATGTAATTTTTTTTTTACCCCATTAAAATCGTGTGATTTCATTCTCTCTCTGTGACAGCTGCTTCCTTGCTGCCACGTGCTCCTAGTGGAAAGGGCCAAGCAGCAGAATACGTGAGTGAAACGTGCTGCTCCTGTAACATGCTGCTTACGTGTCCGCTGGAAAGCCCGGGTTAGCAATCATGGACTCGCCTACCTAGCTTTGGACCACCCACGGGAACTTTGTTTTTGGCAAGGTGAAAACCGAGCATCTCTCCACTACTAGATGCAGTTCCACCATCACAACGCTGGAACACCAGCTCCCGGGCTATAAGCAGAAAATAAATTATTCACCCAGTGTTTCACTTTTCAAGTATTGTGCTAAAACGCACCATGACAATGAAATATACTACTTTGGATAGATTTGTCTCTGTGGGGCATTTTGTTGTTGTTTTTTTACACAATGACAAGTTGAAATCACGTGGGTGGGAGTAAAGAGGCTATTCTTAACATTTAAGGAGTAAAAAGTACAGATAATTCTATGTAAGGGTAAGGTTTTGGGGCATCGCATGGCACCAAGTGGTTTTATGACAGGCGTCCATTGTTCAGAGGTCTTTCGAAGCTGCCGGCACGGTTTTGAAGCAAAATGCAGGCTAATTAATAAGTACTCCATTGAAGTATAAATACCCAAAATTTCTCTAAATGAAAGTAATATGAGTATTTCTACTTTTGTTATTTAGTCCTTAAATAACTTTGTCTCTAATCAGGGGTTATACTTAGGATCACTGAACATTTGAAAGACCCAAGCATCAACTTTCTGGTAGATTTATTTTTTCTCAACTGTTGCTTTTTTATATTTTTGTATATAGCGTTCTTTCCTCAGTAAGCTATTTGTGAAACGCGTCAGTCCCCACTGCGGCAAAACACACAAAACACTACTAACGTCTTAATTTGCAGCAGGTGTCATGTTATCAGGGTTGCAACATTCTCCCTTTTTTTCCCTTTCAAATGTTACCAATAGTAATTATGGCATAACACTTCCATTTATTTTCATCTGGCCACAGGCAGCGCCCCCAAAATGTATAGTGTTTGTCCCTTAGTGCTTTTTCAAACTGTAAATCAGGCTTTTTATGTTGCTTCTGGAGTAATTGTTCCCCGCTAAATTGCTTTTCAGCCCATGTCTCTACCTTAGCTCCTTTTTTTTTTTTTTCCTTGATGTCCCAGAAGGAAGCAGTGTGTCTGAGATTTGGGCTTTGAAATATACATGGGTGTACCTACCTTTAACTCAAACGTGCTGTGAATTAAGTTGTCATGGGCTTAGACAGCCATGACATCCTCATCTGGGTTTGTTTTTCCAAATTGTGTAAAGGTGTAGTCATCACAGTGTATATAAACTTCTGAATAATAATAAAAAAAACTGAATTCTATGAAAAAAAATATCATGCTTTTAAAAATCATATCTTACCTAAAAACAGAACGAAATAAGTTTAATTCTATTATCAGTAAGGGGGGAATGGTTGTCTTTTTAATAAAAAACAAATAATGGATTGTATTTATACAGAACACTTTTACAATTCCACTATTCATTCACTTTCATACACTGGTGAAGCAAGCTAAGATCAGCTGCCCTGGGGCAGACGGACAGAAGCAAACCTGCCATGTGGCGCCATAAACCCCTCTTTACCAGTAGGCGGTAGGTAAAGTGTCTTGCCCAAGGACACAATGACTAAGACAGTTGGATCTGGGGCTCAAACTGGCAACCCACCGATTACAAAGCAGAGACTGAACCCCTGAGCCACAGTCGCGCCCTGATAGTAAATCTAAATATATTTGTTTAACTGTGTTGCATGGTTCCTGTAAAATGTGTGTGGACAAAAGTCAGAGAGTGGAGGGGGAGGCAACAGAAAAATATTGCTACGGTCAAACTGAATCTCTTTACACTTATAGTGAGTGTAACCGAAAATAAAGTCAGACAATGCAGAATTGAATAACCCATATTCTGGATTGTGTTGATGCTCAGAGGTCACTGCTGTAAAACAGCATGGATCACACATTATCTTTGTGATTGCTGTGAATGGAACTGGCTACAGTCTTTCACATCTGACTTTTGCTTTGGCATTTACTGACATAATTCTTCACATCCTAAAAAAAAACTAAATATGCAACATAATGTTGCCTTGCAATGCATATAGTGATTCATCAGTTGTATTTGGCATCTCTGTCACCTACTAGCTTCATCTATAAGTGGGCACTGTTTTTCTTTAATTTTTTATAGTTTACTGCATTAATGTCTTCTTGTTGGTGAACAGATGTATCTCGTTTATCTTTCTGTCACCTGTCTAATGTGTTTTCTGTCTCCTAACAACAGAAGTCAGTGTAGGGCAAAAGGCAGTCCAGCTGCCAAACATGGCTGCCACTGAGTGTTTCAAGGGGCCTTTAAATGGACGAACTGTATCCCCATTTTTCTTCACCAGGGAAGGTCGAAGCAGTAATTGTAGAGGATGCATTACCATACAGGGCGGCCCCAGCTGTCTTCTGTGATTCAATTCAATGCACCATGTTCTGTAGGCTGAGAGTGGGGGAAACTTTGGCCAGTTTTCAAAAAACACATTTCCAACCTAGAAAGTGAGAGCGATGAAGAGGTCATAAATAATTTAGCTGTTTTCTGAATGGCTCTTGCTTTTGTTCAGCAGGGTCACAGTTGGTCTAAAAACCTAAGGTTTGCCAGCTGCTGTAAAATGCGTGCGTCTTGAACTGACATTAAAACAAACCTTCAAGAGACGATAAGCTGCTCAACAGTTCAGGAATTTCGTTAAAATATCTTGGTGAAAAACAGATGGATTTTCTTTCTTTAAAAAAAAGAAACCACAGAGAGAACACAAAGTTATCAACTTTCTGTGTCCAAAACCTGAAGGAATACGACAAATGGAATCAAGGTTTTTAACTAAAAATGAGGTCTGTCTGTCCCAAAAGTACAGTCTCTCACTCAAGATTGCCTGCCAGGATGGACTCAAGTCCTCCTAAATACGGAAAACCGATAAAAGAGCGTGGCATTCCAGGAAACATTCTTGCTAAAAGGAGGCATGTTGTGTTCTAGAATGATGGATTAAATTTATATTTGTCTTTTCATGCACAACTGAACAATGATCCTCTGACTTTTGTATCACTCAGGCTGTAATAAACTATCGATGTGGCCAAGGGAATTTCTGATTTGCTATTTTCAATTGAAGCAATTAAAAAATGAATGTTTGACAGATTTTTGTTTGTTTCCAAAATGAATTTTTTTTAAATGTTAGATTTCATAAAATCCAATAAAACAAAACAAGTATGGCCATTTACCAACGTGCTATAATTGGAGTCCCAGTGTGGACCACAATAAGCTAAGCTTGTTATGCAATTTGCAACAAAACCCAGGGCTGCTACTGAAAGGGAAATTTCATAAAAGATCGATAGATTTTTAGCTATATCAAATACCCAGCGGAACTTGTTAAAATGATCTATCCTCATTTCATGTGTATAAAATCCAATGATGCCCCTGCTCTAAATGAGATTTTCTTGTACTAGGATGGTGTATAAATGAGAAATCCTGATACAGAATCAAGACTAATGTGTACAAATAATCATTTTCACAATTTAAAGTTCATGTTCTGCTCATATCAGATTGGAGCATTTGGGAAAACGATTAAGTTTTGGGTTAATAAAAATGTAATGTTCAGTTAAATGTGTCAGAAAGAACATGGAACCTGGAGACATGTCAGGAAATCTGTTGTGGCTGGAGGTTAATGCCACTAGATGGAACGGACCTGTATTGTGGTTGGTCTCACATGAACTCCTTCAGATCTATATTTCAGCGTGTACAAAAACGTATTTTAAACTGGGCTGCTTTGAATGAGAAATAACACATCAACCCAAGAAAACTTTATTTATATTGCAAACTTTCAGCAACAAGGCAACTCAAGGATGATTCAGGAGAAAAAAAAGACATAATAAAACAAAGGAATAAAGAAGATTAAAAATTATTCTTTTATGATCTTCCAGTTATTAATCAATTAATCAAAGGCAGCTTTAAACATATGGTATTTTAACTTTGATGTAAAGGAACTGTTTCAGCAGTTTTGAAGTGGTCTGTAAGTTTGTTCCAGATTAGAGGAGCACAGAAACTGAACCCTGCTTCTCCATGCTTTTATGTGACCTTGGAGTTTCAGGTCTGAGTCCATTAATACATCTACATTCTATATTTTCTAGTTTTTTATAACTGGCGCTATCTGCTGACTCTTAATCATTCCTCTTAAGATCCAAAAATAATTGCTTTAGTTTTGTTTCAGTACAGTTAGAGAAAATTATGGCACATGCATGCATTTTTTTTTTTTTTTTTTGCACGATGCATTCACTTGGGGTTTGGATGGTTTCATAGTCACATTAACATTGTAATGTACAGCTAAATGTAATCTGTATACCTATGGTAACTAATCATATTGGTTGTATAATCTGGGCAAGTGGGAGCATGACAATATTAAAATGGAGGTGCCCCAGGGCTCCATCCTGGGGCACCTGTCTATTCTGAGGAAAATTTACCTAATGACACAAATAAATTTGTGTTCTTGAGGTAATACTCAAACCAGCCAACTCTTGTATCAGAGAGTCTGACCCAGCTTTCCAGTTGTTTAATCTTAACTTTATTTTTTAATAAAAGTTTTAAAAAACCAAAATTGAAAAAGAAAAAAACAAAACATAAAAACATCAAAACTAAACATACAATAAAGAATAGCGACGTGTTACAGTATACCATAATAGAATGACAAGATGCATGTAGGAGATGAGGCATTAGCTCGCACCCTCTTGTAGGGAACACAAGATCCCACCCAAGGTTCGACAGAACCAGCACTGTGTTTTCACCATGATCAGTAATTATACAATGTCATTGAACATGTTGATAAAGGCAGTTTCCATGCTGTGGTGAGAACAAAAAACAGACTTTAAGACATCAAAAAGCCTGAGGATTGAAATTTTGAATAAGTTGCATATCATGTGAAAATTATCAATTTTTTTCCAGCATGTTGATTGGACCTCAGATGCTCTGTGGTAACTGGTAATAAGGGATATTTGAAGTTCTCTCTACGGACTGGAGGAGGTCCAGGCGTAATGAAAAGCATACTTTTGTAGGTTTTAGGTTTATAACAGATTTTACAAAAGGATCAGCTGAATTGACTGAAATCTGCATTTTTTTTGCATGTGGGAGAATATATGTCATCCACCAAACTTAATACCCCTTTTACTGTATCCTTTACAATATTATGCATTTCAGTTACATTTTTATACCTTAATTTGCTCATACCCCTTACGAGGGTTTTTCTGTGCAGCAGGAAGACATTTTTTTTTAAATGTCATAATTTCGGCAAATCAATATTTTATAAATTAGTATACATTAAAACTGACTTGATGTTGTAATTTACTATCTAGGAATTAATATATTTTATGTATGCACTGTTAAAACCTTGTGATACTCTTGCTTTGAACTTTGAATTTTTATAAACCTCTACTTTGCCTTCTGGGATTGCTGTTGATCCTGGTGTTAATTCAATAACTGTGACTGGTTTTCTGCAGCTCAGCCTGAGTAAATTGGGCTCATTGATTATGTAGTCGCAGTTTTCTGGTTGATTTCTGTAAGTCTTTATAGAGCGCGGTAGAAGAAATGTTGGTGAAAACTTGCTTGCTATGAATATGCACCAATTTCTTGTACTTTGCATTTAGCTTGTTTTTATAGTTGCATTATATAACGACTAAAAATGAAATTTGAGTACCAGCACACTATTGTAATATAACAAGGCCTGTTTTGGAGTGAACGTCAATGTATTTTAACTTGTTTTCTGCATGTGTTTTTGTAGAACCACAGGTCTAGTGACAGTAGGTGTTTGACACACCAAAGTAAATCTCTTTTTCCTGTTAAACTTTAGCAAATGTGGTTCTGAAGCCTCGTTCTGAATTATAGCTTTATCTCCTTTGCTTTCCCCTCAAATGTTAAAATTTAACATGAAACCTCAAAACTTAGCCAGGAAATAATTAGTTCGGGCTTCTTAGATTCTGACAAATGTTTGATAAAACTTTTTGCGGTGAAAATAACCACTCAGGCTCCTGGTAATTCTTAGTTTGTTGTCAGTTTATTAAACATTCATTCACTACTGATAAAATAGCTATTTGGTCAGTGGTATTACACCATGTTGCATTCTTTCTTTTAATTTTTAGCATTCGCATTTGATTCTTATCATTTGCTTCTATATCATTGAACAGCTGATTTTGGGTTGATTCTTGCCCTTAACAATCAATTCTTAAGTTAAGATTTGAGCTTTAAAGAAAAGAAATTGTGCTTTAATAGTACTGAAATGTATTTTTGGGTTATGAGGATTTGTCGTTGAAAAGATTTTTTTTTTGGGTAGTTAATAAAATGAATGTGTTTATGAAAAGTTGTATAATATAACATATCTTAATAACTGTACACAACTAACAATACATTTCCTTGAGTTTAATTTAGCAGCATACGTAAAATATTCTTTGCCTACTTCAGAAAACACATTTCTGTCATAAGAAGCTATAATACTAATCAGATTTATCGAAAACCTATTATAGCCTGAATGTTTATAATACTACCTGTTGGTTTGTGAGATAATAATCAAATAATATCACTATATGTATATGCTACTAATGAGAAGGGATGTACTTATTTTTAGTATTATCCTGTCGGTTCAGTTCATATATGTACTGAATGAAAACAGCTGTGTTCTACTTGAACAGAATGTTCACAGTACAACATTCAGCAGGGCAACTTTAAAAAGTGACACTAAAGCAAAACAGGGAGGACTCCCAGGTGTCACTAAACTCTGCTACTTGGGAACATTAATGGTTTTTCATGCAGCTACAGTAGAAAAAGAACAATGGATGGAACCAGAACCTTGTCGGCCAAAACGCATCTTTGAACAGCAGTAAGGTTCGTTACACGCTCTGCACTGAACTGAATGACTCACCTGAAACATTGTGAAGCTGAATGGAAAAAAATCCCTGATACTAGAGAAAAATCAGCTTACGTCCGTCCACATGGCTACCAGTTAGGGTGGGCAAAATGATTATTTTTATAATCGATTAATCTAGCAATAATTTGTTGGTGTATCGATTAATCTAATGATTCATTTTCCAATTCAATAAAATTTTGATTTGATTTTAATATTGATTATTTACCCGTTATTTGATTTTATAGAAATTTCACATTTACTAATTTATGTATTTCAATGAAATTAACAAATTTCTTCATTTAAACACATTTTAATTGTAAAAAAGAAGTTGTAGTATTAGTACAATCTGCTGTTAGAGGTTGGATTTAACAAGAAGTTAAATGTTGTGCAAATAAATCATATGAATAAAAGAGAGAAAATACCCCCAAAAATATAAACAAAAAAAATTGAACATTCACTTTATGCAAAAAAGTGCTCTTCATTCGAAAAAAACATTTATTTTGCTGCATGTTCTCTTCTTTCTGACATAAGATTTGCAAGAGAGAGAGAGAGAGAGGTGCCGTTCATTAAAATAAAATGCTGTACATTTTTCTAGTTTTTAGATGAAAACTTCGAATCCGACAAACTGGAGAAGCATGAAGTAAAAAAATAGTATTTGTGGTGGAAAAATGTAGTGTTAGTATTTATTTGTACTTTGTAATCAACTGTAACGCATGTTTACTTAGCGTTGTAGTGTTAGTTTGAATGTTAGTCTTATTGAGTGACACTTTTACCCAAGTCATGGTCAGAGAGTTTTGATAATGATAGTCCACATACTGCGTTACCATGGAGATGGCTCTTCAAACTGGGCATCCTTAAAGGTCTACAAAGTTCACAAATTTCCAATCAAAGAGAAAGACGCCGTAAAGTCTGCGACTCTCACCCTGAGAATCGTACTTTATCAAGTAGAACAGATAGACCAAGGTTACTAGAAATAATATAAGCTTATTGTTGTCAAATTGAGACAGGTCAGTATTCTGCATTTTACTGTAATGTGGTACTGTCCTCCTGTATAATCCATTCAAATCATATAAAACCTCCAAACATTTAAAGGAATCTCTCTCATTTTTATTAAGAGTCTAAATCTGACTACAGTATTCAAACAAGATGAGGCATTATCAAACGTGACAATCAAGAGTTCGTTGTCAGTTTGCTTTTGCAAGCACTTAAACAATGTTGTATTAATGTCCACGACGGCTACGTTTAGCAGGTAGGTAGTGCATTACCTTTGTTAAAAAACATGTTTACCAAATAACACTCTCTCACATCTTCGGCTTTTTCCTCATCAGTCTGTGCGTCAACGTATTTTACGTGTCGATGTAATCGATTAAGTTGACGCGTCGTCTCAGCCCTACCACCAGTAGCATCCAATCAGACCAAAGTCCTTTATTTTGGACAAAATGCAAGTCTGTGGAATTCCCATGGATAAGAAGGGATGGTCCCAACTGTTTAAATGATTCAAATGTTTAACACTGTTTTCAAGTAGTTATATTTTTTTTCTACTCCGGCTCTCCTTACTTGTACTACTTTATGTATTAATCAAAAAAATATCCAATTTAATTCCCAGTCGGTTTCTGCGCTTTCAACTTTTCAAGTTATAGCTCACAATGAAATCAAAACAGTTTCAGGAATCAAAAGGAAGGAAATATGGAAAAAAAACATTTTTTCTAATGCTGATCCAAGTAAAACAAAACGTGTTATGCACATTTGTTTTATTTTATTTTTTTATTAATGCACTGAAACATACCAATTCGGGACTTTTAAACTCCAAATATATACTGAACTGCAATGTGTACTCTGTGTACTGTTACACCCTAATAAAGACAAATCATATCACCTTTAAGCAAGGGTTTATCATCCCTGACTATTATTATTCCCTCACATCGTTGAGGTGAAACCTTTGTATCAGGCCAAGCTTCTTGTTTTGTTGCCTCGTACAAATGTTTGTCCTCCTAATCTTTGTCGTCTCCCTTTCTGTAATACACTGACACAATGCATTAATTTGTATGCATTGCAGTCATTTTACCTTCACCAGACTCAAGTCCATACCAGACACACATGAATAATTCAAAAGCTGAAAAAACATTGAGCTCTAAATTGTATATTAATTCTCAAATTGCACACTACCCCCCTGGGATGGTTACAATTTTAATAACTTGTCACTGCTACACCAAAGAGCACAGCGTTTCGGTGCTTTTTCCTCCAACAGAATTATTTGATGACTCCCTGTTGTTCCATCTCACTACACATTTTTATCAAAATTTAATTTGTAATGGCCTTCATACGGTAAGACAACAGTCGCTCTGGAAAGCTGGAGTACAGCTTCTTTTATGAATATGGGGATGAGGTGTCTTAGGAGACAACCAGATGGAAATGCAGTATTCATTCATTAGATTTGTGCCTGCAAAACAACTGCTTATTCTGAGGGTCTCAGTAAATTGGTCTCTTTGTTGAAGCCCTATGCGTGTTCATGTCCCATCTATGGTATGCTACCAACTTCCGGGAAACTTCTGCATTCTATTGTGACACCCTATCGATGTACACGTACATATTATACATCATTTGAAAGCTGAGCTTCTTTTGATTCCAATGATGTATGCCAGTAAAGGATAAAATCATCACTGTAGACACAGTAAACAGTTTTGTCAAACCACTCAGAAATAATGATAATAATAATAAAAATAATGTGCAACTCGCCATTCAAAGCCTTAACAGTGCTTGATTTGATAATCAAATTATAACATAAGATGAATGGACATTGTTCACACAGGATGACACTGAAACCGGAACACACACTGAGGTCCGTGCTCCAGTAAAACTGTGTGCAGCAGGAGTGGGCTGAATCATCAAGCAGTGCAACTGGTCGTGTTGTGACCAACAAATTTTTATTCTTCACTTCAAATTTTGCTTTTGCTGTTTTTCTAATCACTATCGTTTGTTGTAATAAACAGAGAAGAAAATAAAACCTGTCTTCCAATTTATTGCATTTTTGAACTCAGATCCATGTATTCATATCGTATCGGTTTGAAAAATGTGGTATCGTTGCACCCCTAGTGCCTTTTCCTCATGGCACACAGTGTATGTAATTCAGTTATGTTTGCAACAAATAAGCTGATCTATTCACAGATCCGGGAAAATTAACAAGAGCTAACTGCCTGCATTTACCAGCAACTAAAAAACTTTGATTTTTATTTTTTGCTATGAGCTCTTGATATATGCAAAAAAAGAGGATTTTTGTAATTTTTTGCATGTGTATTTTAACATTGCATCTCAAACTTTTTGCACATTTGTGCATTAATAGACAAACTCATGGCCAAAACTTAACCATCTTGTTCCCATGCAAGAGTAATGCAATGCTATAAATTAGTATAGTGTGCTACACTAACTTATGACATTCCATTATCATTGCGTGGGGACTTGCATTAAGGGGCTCCCTCACTCTCCATCTACTCTGTACTCTATTTCTTTAAACGACACTCAAACATCCAGGAGTTGTTTATATTTAATATGACCTTTTTAACGAGAAACTGTCTCATTATAAAGAGTTCTTTATTTTGTTTTAACGGGGGAAACTTTCTTGTTATAACGAGGTTGGTATCTCATTATAATAAGAAAATACTCATTAATTTATTTCCCAGCTCTGGTAGTTCAATGCTTCATTACGATTAAGCGCCTGGTACTGACCTAATTTTAACAATTCACACCTGCTGGGATGATTATCGAACTCATCGCGGTACTCGGTTATCTCCTAAAAACACATTCCGGACCTGACCCATTGATTTCAAAGGAGCAACCCGACCCGCGACACACTAACAGAAAAAAATAAAGTAACTATATGGAGCCTAGCTCTTTGAAAATTATTTCCTTTCAGGGGAGCTTGCTACTAAGATATAGCTTGCATTCAATGTTTTGTTGTCCATCGTTTTGACTGACGGGTTCAAACAAATCCTGTCAATCTGTTTTTACACATCAAAATGTTAAATCACTTATATTAATTAATATTCAATCCAAGCAAGTTGACTGGAGATTCCGTATCGTGCCATCACACATCAAGCGAATGAATATCTGTATTACATGTAAACATTTTACGGACTGTGGCCTGAACACACAGTCACAACTTCCTCCCAGTTCATGGACGACAATTACACAATAACTTGTGGGTAATGGACGACAACTACTACTACTTCTTTTTAAACAAGGGCTTTCCTGTTCACTTCAGTGGGAAAAAATTCACAGCATCATTGGATTAGATCCACCGGTCTGTGTCCACCACAACTACGTGCTACGAGTCTCTGCAACTCTCCATGGTGCTGTCAACTAAGCTCCCAGATAGCAAGATGTGTTGGGCAATGTTCAGCATCTTCTTTACTGCCTCCAAAAGTCCCAACTAATAGCATACAGTACCCTCTGCTGGTTATCTTGGCACAATTTGCAGGGACGCAACTTCATTTACACAGGCGTTGAAATATCTCTTGTACGGACGAGCGGAATGCTTAAATGGGCCATACTGGTGCCAGCAGTGTTGGGAAAGTTCACAAATAGAAGCAAAGAAAAACAGAAGTTGTTAAATTAAGTTGGCAAGCGAATTACTTAGCTACCAAGCTGAACTGGTTAGCTAAATATATAACTTCAAAGTAGCCTAAATATTCAACTTGAAGCTAAATATTAGCTAATATGCAAATTCACTTGCTGAGAAGCAGAAGTGGACAACCAAAGTCAAATCTGAGTCCTGTTGACCTCTACATGAACTGCTGCTGGTGCAGTCCCTTTTGCTATATTAATTGGTAATCATCTGCATTGCCATTAAAATAACTCATCATATGAAATGTTGGACATGTCAGGATAAAAGCAAACAGTAACAAAAAGGTGAAATTGGGGGCATCATGTGGAATAGTGGTTGGTGCGGGTGCCCCGTGTGCAGAGGCCTCAGTCCTTGATGTGGCTGTCCTCGGTTTAAGTCTTTTCCTACATGACCGTTGCCACATGTCTTCTCCCACTTCACAAATCTGTCCACTTTCAAATAATGGCCCCTGTGACCCATATAGGTTAACTGTACCCAGTTTTTATTTTGGTAGCCCACGTCATCTTATCCGCATGTAAATCATCATATTAGGTAACAATTTAGCTCAAAGATAACGGTTTAGCTCAAAGCAAGATATTTTAGCCACCCATCTTAGAGTGAGGCCTTAGAGTGATAGCTTAATATTTAGCTTGCTAAGTAAGTTTTTAGTTGGAAGTTAAATATTTATTTTGTAGATTAAATATTTTGTTGACAAGCTAATTTTTTAGCTGAAAGCTTTATTAAATTTGTAAACTTAATATAAAACTTATTAACTGAATACATAGCTTGATCATGTGACATTTATAAATACCAAAATAAATAACATGGATGCAAACATGTCTGCTAAATAGCCCAAAAATTTGTCATTTCTGATTGTAATTTTACAAATAGCACCAAACACTGTTTCCCTTTTTTACTAATAATGTGTTATTTGTTTCTTTTTTAAGTGTATTCTAACTCATAAAGTGAATGTTTGAAAGATGAAATTTTAGATTCAATTTAGATGTACAAATTGTAAAAATAACTTCTCTTGTGGTCAAATCTGAGTACTGCAGCCGATGTAGAAAAACAACAGTCCAATCTCAGCCACTTAGCCCCTCCCCTTCGTGAATTTCATGCTGAGTTCCCGGTTGTGGATCCTTGCCAAAAAGATTCAAGATAACCAAAATAGATAAATACATTTTACTGCAATATTGAGTTTTCTATAACTGAAAAAAGTAAATTGAGATATTTTTAGACCTGACAATTTTTTTCCCCAATGTACTTCTAGCAAGGTCAGCTCAATATTAACCTTTTTAAAATAACTAAAACTTGCAACCACACAGTCGACTGCGAAGGAAATCTGTTTTAATGTAACCTTCCTTCCAAAATGATTGACACATTAGACTGTTGTGCGATTACTTCACTTGAAATTCTTACATATTGCACCTTTGAGAAAAAAACAAAGATATCTAACATTTTTTAACTTCCTCGCATTCTATGAAGTGAGATCGATGACATAATCTGAAACTGAAAAAACAAGTTTTGAAACCTTGAAAATCAGTATTTGAACATTTAAAACCTGAAATAAAGTTTTGAAAGTCTGAAAATAAAATTTGAATCTCTGCAATTATAATTTTGTAAATAGCATTTATGTTTTCATTAATTCAACATGCAAAGTACAGAAAAATATTTTTTTCAGATCTCATATTACAAGCTTTCAAAGGTTTTTTGCAAATATAGCGTGGTGGGAAAACAATGCCATATTTGAAACTGTGAAAAAGCTTACTTGAAAAACGGCAAAGGTGAAACAAGCAGTTTGAATCCCTGAAAACGTGAGGCTGAAACTCTGTACTTTGCATGTTGAATTAATGAAAACATAAATGCTATTTACAAAATTATAATTGCAGAGATTCAAATTTTATTTTCAGACTTTCAAAAATTTATTTCAGGTTTTAAATGTTCAAATACTGATTTTCAAGGTTTCAAAACTTGTTTTTTCAGTTTCAGATTATGTCATCGATCTCACTTCATAGCATTCCATTTACCTGTTTTGTCCTACATTTGTGTTTCTAAATTTCATAAACAGTTTATTTCTGTGATGGCTATGAGGGAGAATTTTCACATAAACTGACTTTACCAGGCCATTGGAATAACATTTAGGAGCCATTTTGGAGTGCTCGTTTATGACAGGCAATTTTTTTTCAGGTCTTCTGGTTGCTTAATGAACTTTCAGTTACCGTTCAACTGCTCATCTGAAAATAACACAGACAAGGGTGGGGGAAAAAAAAGGTGAGCGATGGGTGCCTTGGTGATCATCAGCACTGCCAAAGGAAGCAGAATGTGCTTCATATTTAGCAGAATCAACAATATTCCCATTAACACTCATCTCCAGTGTAGAAATGAGTCCCAGGATGTTGATAAGCATAATTTTTGGCAAACCAAGACTGTGTAGAATTAAATGGAGCGGGACAAATCTCATTGAGCTTCATCAATAACTTGTAGTGATCTGCATGAACCCTTTGCTACTTACAGTGGATAATGATGAAGGCTTGGCAATAGCAGCGCCGCCGTTTCCATCTGAAGGTCAGTAGAGTAATCATAGGAAGGAACATTATCCTGAAGGTCGGTTCCTGCTTTTAGCCAACATTAACTTTAATGTACCTTTTATCTGAATGGCAGGACCGAATCAGTGTCAAAACATGAAAATTACACTCCAGAGCTCAACACTACTAACACTGCTGTTATTTTGTTGCATTTTGTGTCCAAAGAAAGCTGTTAGATTTTAAAAGTGTGTGTATTCTCATGCTCGAATACATCATAGATGTTTCTTTGAAGTCTTGATCAAACTTTCCTTCTCATAGCAGTGACAGCCACCTTCACACCCAAGACTGGGTTTGGGACACAATTGAAACAGGTTAAATTAGGTTGGAGCTAACACACTCCGCTTTCAAAGCTTTCTAATTGTGTCTTGTTTAGTCTCACTATTTGCATCCAGAGAAAGCGAGAGATTGTATGCCTATATAGTCTTAGTATATATTCTTCCTCTCAGCAGGGGGCGTGGCTTATAACTGCAATTTAAATGGGGAAAAAAACCTAAGCAGAATATTGATTTGTCCTGTTCTTTCATGTTTTGAGATCTGAAATCCTCTTTTATGTGTTTCATCATTGTGAAAAAAAAGTCCTCTGCTGTGGCTTTTTGTCAGACAAGAGTAATGTGTGCTTTAATGTTTTCACCATTCAGTTTAAGTCCTAATACTTGCTGACATGTGCGCACATTTGGAAATGGCCTCTGTCATGTGTAAATTGTGAAAGGGTGAAAGATGAAAGCTTCAGTTTAAAGCAAACAACCATACAACTGAACTGCAAAAAAAGGCTATTTCTTTTATTTCAGAGCCATAGAGCAAACAGAATTACACATAACGGAGTCTTTTTAAAATATATCCTTTTCCCAGTAAATATATCGTGAATTTCAAACTGCTTGCTCCAGGGAAATGAGGATCCATTAACACAATAATCACAATGAACAGGAATACATTTTCACAATTACACTATGGCAATCATTTCTGCAATTTACATTGATAATAAAGGACCATATTCAGTCCATTAGTTTAGAGCAGTGGTCCTCCACCCTTTTTTCCTACACAAACAGGTTCAATATCAGACTTTTTATTTTTTGTAATGTGTGGTAGATAAATGCTACAAAATAAAAATAGATGATCACGATAAAAATTTGTCATTTTAAAACTGATAATAAATGTAAATCTAAAGTGTGCTTTTAACTTTATTAGTAGCTTCCCATAGAAATGTTCAATAGGAAGGTAACTGAGTTTTGGGACAAAATTGTCTGTAAGTATTACATGGTAGAATATAATTAGAAATTACTCTCACTGTGTTTTAGTAGCACATCTGATAGTATGTATGTTTGTTGTGCTGTAAAACTTAGGTAACGGCTAAGCTAACAGCTACTAGCGATGCGAATTGCTAAACTAATGGCTGGTACTCTTTGTTTTACATATATTAGTGAGTAGCTTACAGTCTGTAATTGCCAATTTAGGGAAAATATTGATTTGTACTTTTATGTATTGTTACAGTTTTACAAAAATTTTGGGATTCAGGTACAACATTGATCATTCTCCGGAGTCTGTGAAGTTTGTGGATGTGTTTAGCTGTTTGGATAGCTAGATCAGTTTCTAGCAAGGTCATTACATAACGATTTTATTTAAGTGTGCCATAAAATGGCACTATGTTCCTGAAGGAAGCATAATACCCCTCTTTAAAAGTACAGTGTGTATTATTTTTTTTATCTTTAGCACCACACAGTTCAGAGTAGCCATTGCATCTGGGATAGCCCACAGGCATCAATAAGGCAATATGTCATCAATGATTTCCAGCTTTACATTCAGTGATCAAGTTGTTTTTTTTTTCTTTTGCATCCTTTTCTAAATTTTGTCTTAATTAAAAAATTAGAATCAGCCCTCTATGGCTACCAAAACTTGGAAAGGACCAATGTAATGAGGCCACATGACCACTACCCTTGCTGTGTTAGGCCCTGGGAGGTCAAGAGTAATGGACATCCACTAGAACCCTGCTTAACACCTGCTTAAACATTATTTTCACAAGGAGCTTTTAATCTTATAAACGAGCCTCTCTGAAACACAAATTTTACATTTATTAAAAAATGACTGTATTTTTGCATAAATTTGATACTTTTTTTATTCTCCAATGATAAAATGAAATTTGGCCATGTTTAATTTTAATACTGGACTAACTATAAAAAAGGGACAACATACCCCCCAAAAATTTTTTTTTCTTTGTTTTTATCTTGGTAGTGAATTATAGGTCTGAAATTCAACAGCGAAACTTATAAAAATATATTTTCTCAATTAATGTAAAGACTTCACTCTAAAAGTATCTAACAAAGTCTCTCATAACAGAATGAGGAAATCAGTCGGGGGAAGAAGTGCTGCTCATCTTTGTGCAGTTTGCATACCAAGCAGCCCACTGTAACGTGAAGTAGTAATGTCAGAAGCGTTGGGTACTTACAATTAGTCGACAATCTGTGATAAATGGGGCTGTTGGTGGGAACGCTCTCAGTGCTGCGTCCTGATGTGGACAGAATGAGAGAAGAGATAAGAGCGAAGCCCACATACAGTCATTAGGAGCGCAAATGAAATGGGACGGAGAGTTGCCAAGTGGCTGCCAGGTGCTCTCATCCTCTCTCTCACGCATACTGTCATCAAGGATCAACACACACACACACTCAAGCTGTCACAGGCTGGAAGTAAAGCATTACTTTTCGTCTTGTTTCTTCAATTCAGTACACATGACGATTTTTCTTTGTAAATATTTAACTTCTCTATATTTTCAGAAGTGAATTGTCCGATGCCTTTTACTGCATTTACACACCCGTTTTAAACATATCAAATAACCTTTGTTAGTATGCAGGGATTCTCAGGCAGATGTGTCACCATATTTAATATACACAAGTGACTGTTTGCCCAATAAATAAATGATTATACTGTCAAATTAATTAACTGTGATTCAAAGTTGTAAATCAAAGTAGTATGGGAATCTGTACAAGGGAGATGTTTTATTAAACACTGAAGGGACAGCTTGGGTGTAGCTATTCATCTTTCTGAAAAATTGACAAGCTAAATGATATTCTTTGCATAGTTAATTTGAAAAGTTTTGATTTATTTTTGCAACGAATCTTCATGGCAGACAGGTTTTTGTTGAATATTGCTTAAATTAAAAACACAAATCTCCCCACCTGCCGTCTCTTGTTTTCTTAGAGCTGCAAGATTAACCCCGTCATACATGTATATCTACCAGTACCCTGTAACAAACAAATGCAGCTGTTTTCTAGCGGAACACATTAAGCATGTTTGTGTGGAACACAGTACAACTTTAAAAAGTGACTCAAAATAGAAAGGACTGCCAGCTATCACTAGACCCTGCTATTTATGAACATTAGTGATTTGTCCTGCAGTACAATAGAAAAAGAACGGACCAGAACTTTGTCAGCGAATGCATCTTTCAACAGAAATAAGGTCCATGGCACGCTCTGTACTGACCTGAATGATTCAACTGAAACAATGTCAAGCTGAATGGAAACATCACCGATAGTAGAGAAAAAAAAGCTGAGTTCTACATGTCTACCATTAGCATCCAATCAGCCCAAACTCATTTTTTTACATAACTCAAGTTTGCTGGAATCCCAGTTGATGAAAAAAGATTTTATCAACAGCAGCCTCAGTCCAGAAAAGTGCAGTACTTGGAACAGCACAGGACCCTCAGGCTCCCAGGACCAGGACCCTTGCTTGGAATGGGAAAAACCTCCCACAGTGGGTGAGAGGGGATTTTTATATGTATATATATATATATATATAATGCTCCTTCTCTTACCGTTGGCTGGCACTGGCTGTATGGGCCACTTTTAAAATGGAAACAAACAAAAAGGAAGACCAAACCACACTGTTCCAATCAATGGAAACAAGGCTTAGAAGTGCCTCCCTTCGTCTCTACACCAAGTTTGATATATTTATCAGCCAATTCCCAACAGTAATGTGATGACCCACAAAGGAATTAGTTTAACTTCTATTAATAAATGCTGTAGGGGTGTACACAGCAGCTTGAGCACATTGCTGCCCCCTATAGGTCTGTTAAAGTTTGTAACCCATGAGCTGCTAGCACACCTGGCACTTTTGCAAACTTACATGCCAAAATTAACCATAGTTGGCTAATGGTTTGTAAGCATTGCAATAGAAACCTGATAAGACCACATGACTGATCAATATGTTATTTTTTCATGTTTTCTATTGTACTTGGCTACCTCTACTACATGCAAGTAATGACAGTTGCATTACTTGCTTCCTTTTTTTATCTTTATGGCAGCTTTTACAATATGAGTAAATATAATCATAGTGATAATCGATGAAAGATCTGAATACATACCTGAGCGCTTGTTAAGGAAACATAGGCAGCATCGTTGACATTTTTTGACTTCCCCTTTCTTTTAAGATTTCCTATAGTTTATCTCCAGTAAAGAAATTATTAAACATTTCCAAAATAAGGAAAGCTAAGAACAGATTAATGTTTAGTGTTTTTTTTACTCTACATTGGAGAGGAGGAAATGCTGTATAGAGGCTCAGTGGGGTGGAAGTAACATCATCAATGTTTCAAACAAAGTGTGTTACTCTGCTTCAAAGGACTGAAACAGCTCATGCCTCAAATAGATTTTCATAAATTGTTCAAGAGTTGTTTACGCCACCAGGAGTGAAGGTGTTGTCACACTGCTGCAATTACCAGATGGTAAGGTGAAAAAAGATTGTTTCAAAAGCTAATGCAACACCTCACTTACCTGGCTGACAAAAACATGCGTTTAAAGGTCTTGTTCACAGAGAAACGGTGTAATGCTTGTTCATTTTGAAATACGATCACTCGCTCTGAGTTGTATATGCATGCTTCACGCAAATATTTTCTCCAACCCCCATCACCTGCATTAGCCAGACAAAGGAAACGGACGGCAGAAATTAACAAAACAGAAAAAGCTAGCCATTTCAACGTGATATAGTAAATTAGTATTCATGATCTTGTCTACACTGGCTTGCGAAAGATCACGGCAAAGCTGCATTAATTTCCCAGCCAGGAGAGAGCAGAACTCGCCCCTACGAGTATAAGCTAACCGTTAGCAACTCCACAACATGGCGGAACATGTTTGGTCTTATGTTATTTGCGGAATATATCATTCTTTACTCAAGAAAGAAGAGGTGAGGGAGAAATAGTTGGAATTTGTCTGTGGTACACCACCAAGTGACTTAATTTAGTTATTTGGTCAAAAGCAGCAGAAAACAATCTCATTGCTGTTAGCCAATCAGAGGCCAGACGTTTGCATATCATGAACTGTACATGAGAAGGATGCATGATCAAGATGTTTCCCCCAACCTACTGTTGTGATAAACTTCAGCCTCTTGAAACAGAAGCACCAGATACATTTTTTTCCACAGAAAATGGCTCACAAGGAATTCATTCAGACCACAGCAATCATAGAATGAGACATTTAACCACATGGAGTGGGCAACTGGAAATTAATGTTGTGACTTGCCATTTGAAATTCATGAACAGCCTTTTGGACAGTACACAGAAAACTGAAGAATACTTTTATTGGTTGAAAAAGGCTTTTTGTCAAGAACTTGAAAGCATTTTTCATGAGGTCAGGAGGCTTTGTGATGTGTTGGGTAATGCTCTGCCGGGAAACCTTGGTTCCTAGCCTCCATGTGTATATTTTGCTTTGACACTGACCATGCAAATAATTTCATGAAATGTATATTTCCTGACAGCCTTGGTCTCTTTCATAACATTCGGTTCAAACATACGGTTTGTCCCAATGTTGTGGCTGATTGCTGTGTATGATCTGTTTTTTGGGATGTGAATCTTTAACATGTTTACTGGGAATTTACTTTCTGATTAAGCCTATTTTTATTGAGATTTGGTAAATCCTATGATCCTCTCCTGCCAGTTGCTCTGGTATCGATTTCTAACCAAAACGCAAAATTCTTCTGAAGTTAAAGCTCTTGGCATCTTATGATGTGTATGATGAATTTCTAGGCATCTTTCTAAAGGATACAGCTCCAATTGACATATAAGAATTTAGCATTACCCTGCTAGCAATGTGTTGTTAATCAGATCAGAAAGAGTTGCACATCTATCACTTGAGGTAAAAGCTGAAAAGTTAGGTATTTTCTATTGCTAATGTTATTTAATCTATGCATTAGCACTTATATAATTAAGATGGTGTGCACTTATTATATTTCTTAATCTGTAAAAACTGTAAAAAAAAGTTGCTATTCAGCTGCTCCAAGTTTTATGATGGTTTACATTTTACAAATGAAATTCAAGTATTTCTATACAATTTACACTATCTGATGACAAACCTTTAACCCAAAATATATAACAATTTCTCTCAACATAACTGGTGGAATACAATACTGCTTACTTACATCAGCCTACGCTCAACATAAAATATCAACTTTTAAAAAAACAGTTAATAAAACCTAAATGTGAAAAGCTGTGAGAATATTGCTTTGTGCACATGCAAGATTATTTTAGTTACTCATCCTGGTTTTTGTTTCCTTTTATTTGAGTGCCATTTTAAGTTGGTGGACCAAGTGAAACCAGAGCTCTTAAGTGTTTTTTACTACACTCTGCTCTCTCTGAGAACTCAGAAGTAGCTGTGATGGAAAAGATCACATAATTACAAGACCAACTGTCTCAGTTTAGAGATTGATGGGTAAAAACATGGCATGAAACGTTGTAGATGTCAAAAAGATTTCACAAAATTTGGCCTATTTTGCCAAAGTGAATGTGGAAATTTTAGATTTAGACTGAAAGCTGTGGCTTTCAAGAAGCATCTTTTTAAAAGCATGCGCTGTGTATATTAGATGATAGTAGTGCCTGCATTTATTTTTCAGTAATTTCAAAATGTTTTGGTCATGTTAAGTAAGTCTAGCATTTCTTATACAAGTATACCTGTTTAAACTACTTTACCTCAGACTTGCATCCAGGCATGATGTGCTCCATGTATGATGTCAGAACCCCAGTGTTGTTTGCTTAGATTAACAAAAGGGTATTTTTATACCAGGGGCATATATCTCTGAATATCCATGTCATTGATTAGATGTGTATAAAATGGTTCACTGTTGTAGCCAAAATGTCAACCTCAGCAGTCACTGCATAAACCACATTCGTTTTCATAAATCAACTCTAAGATGTTACTGTTAGCAGGACAATGTCATTTATAGTTTTCATTGTAACTCCATCAAGTCTGAAACGGTTTTTTGCTACCTTAAAAAAACTTTCTGATTCCCATGTTTTCTCATATATTGACATTGGCGGATTTGTTTTAACAAATGCCCTAATTTTTTTGTCTCAAGTTTTGACTAAAATGACACTAATGAGACAGGACCTAGCAACGAGGTAATGATTTTAATTGTTCCCCATAATGATTAAAAATAAAGACTTTTGAAAAAGTTCGACAAAGCAAAGAGAGAAAAAGAAGAGAGTCTAAGCAATGTTTTGAGTTTTAATTTAGGATCAACAGAACCTTCCATATTTAGTTGTATGACAAGTACAAAAAAAGTATTCTAAGTGGATTTTATGTGATACACCAAGATAAATTACTGAATAATTGTAAAATGAAAACACGATTAAGCAAAAAATAATTTAGCAGCCACTGGTTTTGCAAGTTGTCTCATTTAAAAAGTTGAGACAGGGCTCTGGTTTCATCATAAGGACTCAACTGTAGGAAACAGAATGTAACAAAATTCCAGGATATTATATTATGATTTTTAAAGTATTTATTTGTATAACAGTGCAGAAAATCAGTATTTAGCATAGGTTTTGTGCACTCTTGTTTTACTGGAACCTCTGGCATTTAAGTTTAATGTCAGTTTAGTTTGAGACTAATATGGTTCTGTAATGTATTAAGCCATTTTATTCTAACTAAACTCTTTTGTTCCTCCACCTTTAACACTTCAGTAAAGGGTGTTATGTTACTTCCCATCCCTAGCTGAGCCAGGGTCATAACATAATTTTACGTCTATTCCAATATCTTCTGTTTTCCTGCAGGTAGCAATGCATTCTAAACAAAAGGGGATTATTGCAGTTTGGCAAGATGCCCAAAATACTATCTCTCTGATCCTTCTTTTCATATACCTTATCCATACAGATCCCACAGACCACATTTTTGCTCTACAGGAAAGCCACTTTCTACTACAAGCTGCTGTAGCTCCATTTTCTTGTTTCTCGGGCTTTGGGTCAGAACCAGCTCTTTGGAGTGGTAATTTCCCTTCCAGCAAGAGATGCAGTGGATCACAGTCAGCAGTTTATTACGGCCCTGAACCAAGGACTAGGGGCAGCAATATGACAAGCACAGTAAAAAACAACCAGACGTTTGTAGGGCAGTTATTGAAAGGTTTATTGACTCTTTAAAATCTTGAAGCTTGGTCAACTGTGGTGGAGACGGGGACAGTTAGGTATTGCCAAATCAAGAAAACAAGCAAAACAGAAATGGTCCTGAATGTTGTGTAACCTGAATAAACAAAAGCACAAAAAACTACTCTAATTATCTACAAAATGACTGTTCAAAACATTACAACGTTGGTCCCAACCTACTTACCTGTTATGTTTAACAGAGTCAAGGCTACACGAGGAAGTGCACCCCAAATTTAGCTAGTCCAAAGTCTCCCAACAAAAAACTTCAAACGAACACAGAACTTCAGAGCAGCTGCACAGGCGAAATTGTTAGCCAGGCAGCACGTGGGAAAGAGGAGGCCCTTTCTGCTCTACGGGTGAGCTTCCTCTTATGTCCAGCCCCGGGTTCTGGTTGTTTCACTGCAATTACTACTTGGCCAGTCAGACCCATTTTCACCAGACTGGCACCAGCCTTCTTTGACTCTTCTGAAAAACATTAAGGTGGAGGAGGAAGGAGAAAAACTCACACTTATAGTCGTCCATCCACTATCTATCCCTCCTTTCCTCTAAGGGTCGCTGAGGGGGCTGGTACCTATCTCCATCAGTTACTGGGAGAGAGGTAGGGTACACCCTGGACAGGTCACCACCCCTTTCGTAGGGCAACATAGAGACACACAGGTCAAATAACTATGCATGCTCTCATATCGAAGGGCAATTTAGAAAGGCCAATTAACTTAGCAGTAGGGGTGTCACAATCTCCTTGCGCATCGAAATCTAAAAGCTGATTGTGATCACGTCCTCCCATGTTTACATAATGAAGCGTCACTAGCATCCTACTGGAACTTCATAGAAACAGTTAGCAGGCAACCGTCTATTTACTCAGATTACCTCATCACAAGGAACCACACATTGGATTTTCCTTAACAAGTAACTCTTACCAGTTTTCATACCGATCACAACAACACCTGGTAACATTATTAATTGCAATATCACAATAACAACATCCCTGTGAACACAGCAAACCTTCTACAGAGCATATTTGCTGACGCTAACAAGTAGCTATCTGCTAAGCTACAGTTAAAACAAGGTTAGAAAGAAAGAAGCAGCGGGATGGGAGCTAAAGCCACTCCTACTCTCAAACAATGTAAGTTACTTATTTCAATTTGACCATTTAATGCCCAATGTTATACATTATAAAGAATAATAGAAATTCCATCACATATATGTAAACTGAAATAAGATTTACTGTACAAAATGTAATGAATAAGATCAATGATCATAGACTAGACTAGTCTAAAAATGGCATAGGATCTGAACTGTAAGAATAAAGAAAAATCGAAAATCTACTTTGAATCGAGGATTTGGAGAATCGTGACACCCCTACCAGGCAGTCGTGTTTTTGGAGTGCGAGAGGAAGCTGGAGTACACGGAGGGAACCCACACATACACAGGGACACCATAACGAAAGATTGCCGGGCTGGGATTTGAACCTGGTCCTTAAGCTGCAAGGCAACCAACTGCGCCACTGCTGAGCCCCCTGACAGGCATGTAAGAGTCAGTAACAAAAGTTCACATCAATACTTTGTAACCTTGGTTGGCAATGACAAAGGTGAAAGGTTTCCTGTAGGTCATCACCAGGTTTGCACAGACTGTAGCTGGTATTTTGGCCCATTACTCCATGCAGACGTTCTCTAGAGCTGAGTTATTGTGGTGGTCGCTAGGCAACATGGACTTTCATCTCCCTCCACAGAATCTCAAATGATTTGAGGTCTGGAGACTGGCTAGGCTCTCCAGAACCTTGAAGCACTTTTTACATAGCCACTCTTTTGTCGCAAGGGCGGTGTATTTGGGATTATTATCATGTTGGAAGATCCAGACATGTTTCATCTTCAGTGCTTCACTGATGGAAGGTTGTTTTTGCCCAAAATCTCATGATATATGGCCCTATTCATCCTTTCCTTGATGTAAATCAGTTGTCCTGTCCCCTTTGCAGAAAAGCAGCCCAAAAGCACAATTTTTCCACCCCCAGGCTTCACAGTGGGTATTGTGTTTTTGAGATGCAAAGTGATGTTTACACAATAGAGTTCTATTTTGGTCTTATCTGACCAAATTACATTCTTCCCAGCATCCTCTCTGGATCATATAGATGGTCTCTGATAAACTTTAGACAGGCCTGGACATATACTGGCTTAAGCAGGGGGACCTTTAGAGTACTGCAGGAGTTTTGATCCATGACAACATAGTGTTATTAATATTTATCTATGTTACAGTAGCTCCAGCTCTACTCAGGTCATTGACCAGTTCCCCCTGTGTAGGTCTGGGCTGTTTCCTCACTTTTCTCAAGCTTACTTGCACTTCACGATTTGAGATTTCCCATGGAGCCCCAAAATGAGGAAGATTGACAGTGATCCATTTTCAAGACAATAAAATGGAGGTTAAGTATTCAATGTCATATTTGCATCCATGTTGTTTTATTCATATATAAATGTCACAGTTTCAAACTAAATATTTACTTTACAAATTAGACACATTTGCTAAATATTTCACTTACAAACTTAATATTGCTGGTGCTGTTGTAAATCCATCGGTTAACATCTGTATTACTGTAAAATAAATCCTTATGTTTTTAAGCTGAATTGTTTGACAGGTCAGTCTTTTGTGCAGTTTGTATAAAGGTTGAGGAGCCTCAGCCTTTATACTCAGCATAAATGTTTAACTTTGGGTTAAATGTTTATCTTTAAAGCTAAATGTTAGTTTTAAACAAAATATTTAAGTTTGGAGCTAAATATTTACTTTGTAAAAAAATATATTTAATATGGCAGCTATATATTCAGTTTGAAATAGACATCTTCTGACATTTTCTGACTCAGGCTAAGTAAGCCCCATTATTGTTGCTGTAAATGTTAGACAGTGGAACTTTACAAAGGGCACTGCACACCCTCTTATTCTTTCTTGTTTCTGTCCTAACCAGCTGTGTCTGTTAAAGCTTGATTCCATTTTAAAAATTAGTCTGTAATTTGAAAAATACTAGGCTTTGCAGTAAATGACTAGCTGTCCACGATTCCTCATTAGTATCTGGTGTCAGCTGAGCAGACAGCTGGATGTGCATGCTGACAACAAATCACTGCGCCCTTCGATGACCCTGCTGGTGGCAAAGGATGCCTGCCTGTGCAACACAAATTCACTGAATAATCATTACGCCACGGCACCATGGGGAATTAATAAACTAGCAAATTGACTGACTCAAATCGGGTCACAGCATTCACACTTTTACCTCTTCTAAATCCTCTGATTGCTGGAGGATATGGTAAAACTATGTTAGGAGAGATGTCAGCAGGACAGTTTGAATCACTTTGTTTGCCCCCACATCCGGCTGGAAAATCCAAGGTCTGGATTTGAGAACTTCATTTTAATGGTTGAAAGACTCAACATTTTTTTTTTCAAATACATAATTTTCAAGCGTTTCCTCATGACCCGTCTTAAAAATGTGCAAAATCTACAGTTGTGGAGAATTAGTTAATTTGTCTAACCATCGGTTTATTATTGGATTTCAGTAGCCAGAACGTTCTATATGTTACCTGAAACGCCTGGCCATATAGGGTGACCACTTGTTTGCCTGTGAATGCATAATTAATGCAGGTGGTTTCCTGTTTCAAACTAAAAACATTATGGATGACTATTATTCCAGCAAAACATCTATCTCTTGTCAGTAAATACAAGTGAGCCAAATAAAATTTGAGTGAAGTTTGCTGTGCCAATTAAATTGACCATGTTTTTCATGAGTTTTCCTTAAGTTAACAAAAGTTAGCAGGCGCTTTTAGCCAGAAGCCACGGTTGAGTAAATCAGCTACCCCTCTGCAAGGGACCAAGCTTCAATAATTTTGTCAAATCAAAACATGGAGTTTTGTTGGTCCATAACTTTCACTAAACTATGTAAATTTTAATTAAAACAAGTTTTAATAATCAATATGTAAAGGACAAATGCAATCATTTCAACCCATCTTTGACCAGGCATCATTATCTTAAATGTACAGCAGAAACATAAATTATTTACCGACACAAATGCAGCAGAGGTTTTCTGGATGGTCTGTTAGTGCAATCAATACTACAGCAAGCCGCCTTTGTCCAGTATGTGCATGATTACATTCCAAAAAGGAATAAACACTGCAGATACAACTGATGGTCAACTGAAGGCTGTAATTGTGTTCATATCTGCTGCGAAGTTGGCATTTTTAACAACTGAAACTTGCTCCTTTCTGGAGCCATCTGCTAGTGTATGAGGAGAAAGGTGCATTTTTGTCACTTCTGGGGTAGGCTTCACATTTGGCAGAAGAAGTGTCCCCTCCGTCAAAATGGTCAAAATTAAAACATTTGTTAAAATTCTGACATGAGCTAACATGCTTATGCGTACTAGCATGCTGTTAGTATCTAAGAGGTGTGAATACTTTTCTAAGGGGTGTAATTAAGATGAGATGCCTTACACTAGCCCTGAGTTGTCAGTTTTACAGTAGGGAGGCAATGATGTAATGCAGCTCTCTTTTTTAACACGAGAGAGATAGCTCCAACTAAAGCAATAATATTCTTTGGCCATGGTTTTTGGCTAATTTCGTTTCCATGTAAATTGAATTCCCAATAAAAATAATCGCACCCAACTTGAGATTGAGCGGACGTTTTGATTGATATATTGCTGTTACAGTTTGTTTTACACAGGACTACTGCACGTCTACGCATAACATAACAGATATGTGTGGTATTGACCCACATTTGGAATAAGGGTTTACATGCACAAGGATTGGCTTAACTATCAACATAACCCACTCGTCTCTGAATGAGTGTGGTCAGGTCAGAGTATTACAAAATACATATTTACAGGAAGCTTTTTTATTCTGATCAGGCTTTTAATCTGATTACTTATGCCCATGTAAATGTAGCTAATGTCTTCAGTCTGAGGCTTCTTCATTTTTGTTGTAACACAGACCACTACAGGAGATGCTTCCTGCCCACACCTATCATGATCTACAGCATCTCCTTCAAGAATTGATTAGTATGAGCTACAATGACACTTAATTTCTTTTTCACATCAATAAAGTATTTTTGAACTGAATTTGAATTATTGGATTTCACCTGCATCTGATGAAAGCCTGTGCTGTGCTAATTGATCAGTAACAAGAACTCATTCTAAATTTAGTTAAGCTGGATTAAAATGAATTCAAGTCTATATATTATGAACCAAATTCACAGCTTCGACATGAACTTTCCTTGGTTTCTTTCTAAAGATTTGCTCTAAATAAATTCAGAAAAATACACATTTAGGTCATATCATCACAAATTACAGCATGGATTATGCCATTTCTCAGCATCTGTGTTATTCTCTCTAGTTAACTTTTCTCGAATTTCTTTTTTACATACTGCCTGAACCACCAAAGCCCTCCCTACCTATATGGAAAGACTGTATTTGTTATGACTGTTTAGATCAATAAAAAATCCTGTAAAGTGACATTTAAAAACTGTTCTCAGATCATTTAAATACTATTTATTTGATGTGTTTGCTTGGAAAATCTGTCATTAGAGTATATGTATCGTTACAGCTTACATGATACTAATTTCCCTTTATAACCTTCAGATCATAATGTAACAGTAAAACATGACTGTATTTTCCAAACATATCCCTTCAGCCTTTGAAGGATGGTCAAAAGAACTGTTTTAAGTGTGAAAAGCTGGTTTATGGTAGGTGAACTTAAATGAAGCCAGTCGAGACTTGTCAGTGTTTATACAGATCAAAAAGTCAGACCACAGCAGAATAAAATCCTCTCTGAAAAGAACCTTTCATAGAACATTTATGAAGTAAATTGACCTCACAGCATCTAAAATGAAATCGTTCTATAGACTCTTATAACGTTATCATCATTCCTACTGTATCTTAAATCTACTTATCCCTTTTCTATTCTTCTATGCCTTTACCTTTAGGTTGAATGAAATTTTCAAGGTTTCTCTTCATGCTGTTTTTGAAAGGGTCGCTTTGTTTCAAGATGTGTTGGTTTCTGTCTGATACAGAAACCTACTCCTACTCCTACTCAGGTCATTCAGTCTTAAGTGGTCATTCAAATGCAGAGTGTAGGGGATAAATTAACATATGAGGAGTAAGTCACATTGGCAGGGGAAGCGTCTGCGCTGTTTTATGGCAATGTTCTGTTCGAAGCACTTGGAGCATGCAATGAAGAGCTTTGATTGTATAAATAAATGGATGCAAGTTCCTGTTTTTTTAAATATCACTTCAAAGACCTGAGGAGGACGTCATGTAGCAGAAGCAGAAATATGACTTAGATATGGATGTTGATTCAGAAGTTTGCTACAAAGCTAGCTTTTTGGTTCAACTTAAATAAAACTGGATTAAAAAATAAATAAATTTAAAACAAATAAAGTCAGCAGAGTTGTTAGGGGATGACTTGTCGAATTCTTAGGTTGAAAGGTTAAACTGTTTCTCTGTGGCTGTTTTGATATATAATTAGCAGGCACATATCATTTGGCCATGTTTCATCATTAACATCTCTCTCAGCTTTTCCTTTTTACTATTTTAAAATGTTGCGTTCCATGTCTTTTAAGTTCACAATTTCACATTCAAATTTCATTTTCAAAACATGAAAACATTAAACAGCAACACAAAAAAGATAAATATTCAGTTTTAATCGTTGAATTTTGTAGAATATCCTTTTACATTTTACAACTTTACTCCATTTTACAACTTTACTCAAAATACGTATTTGGGATCACTGTGATACTGGAAGGCAGACCCGGCGCCAGAGGGCATTACCTAGGGGGGCAGTGGGTTTTTCTGGGGGGGCTCAGTAAACTGTCTTTTAATTAACCCTTTTGCATGTTTATAAATATATCTGGTGGACATTACATACACATACTTCCGCGTCAAATCTACCGTTTTGTGTTACTAACTTGTTCTACATACCTTACTGGAAAGCTAAGAGTATTCATTGTTTGATTCAAATTATGTATACCAATTAAAGATGCAAACAAAAATTAAGACACAGTAGGCTAACCATTTTTACTGAGTCTCTAAGAAAATTATGTCCAACTCACCGTTCTCAGCTGCACCTGCACATCACCGAGTCATCTCAAACAAAAACAATCCTTATGTCCAGTTAATGGTCTTTAATAAAGTACTTAGTCCATAAGTCTTCCTCTGTATCCTGCCCTGCCGCTTAAAACTTTAGTAAATTCTTCTTTTTGCCGCATTTCTCCTAATTTTTACATCAAAAATACTAGTTAGCATGCTGCTGCATTAGCTGTGTGCTTCTTTTTCTTTATCACTGCGGGTAAAAAATGACTTCATGTATTCTCGCCACCTGCTGGAAAGAAGTATGCACCACCGTTTTTTCTAAACGGAAGATTGGGGGAAAAATCTAGCGTTTTCTTTTCAAAAAGATTATTGAAAAACAGTTTCAACTTTGATATGCTTTTTAAAACATTTTAATCAAAAACACAGAAGCCACACCTGTATTCAAAATGGTTCAAAAACATTTTTAATTTTAATAGGCTTTTTAAAAACATTTTAATCAAAACTTGTAGGACTTTTTAAAATCCGAGCAAATAAATAACTGTTTATATGGCCTTTGAAATGAAATATCCTGGTTGTTTAACAAAATAGTAATAACGACAAAAATCTTAGAAGCAAATCAACAGTGTTAAATTATAGTAGGACTATATGTAATATATAATATTGTGTTTAAAACAAATTTACTCTAGAAACTCGAGAGCAGCTTTACACAAATGTCTACTGAAAAAACAATGTTTTGGAAAGAATACTAAATATTTTAGCACATCAACACCTTTTTTGCTCAAACCTTAAAGATAAATGAAAACAAGCTCTGTGGAAAACTCTTTATAAAACATAATGGAACTCAAATAGGGGATTTTCAGCTTCTCTGTGGTGAAAATGCATTGCATGCATTCATTTGCATTATTTTTTTTGAGTTTTGAGTAAATATACTTCGAGGTCGTCTGAACAGTAATTTATGCTGGTACTGCTGCCACCCGCGGTGGCGGAATTACTGTTGCTTCAGGTGCAGAAGCGCTCGTAGCAGAAGTGCTTGTCGAAGCAATTTCTGGCTGCACTTGCCCTCTTGATGTATTATCCCTACTTGTGCTAGGATTGCTTTTCTGTTTGCTAAACCAAGCTCTAATGTCCATTTTAGCAAGCTGCTGTGCCAAACTGCCAAAGGATCTTCTTTTACCGAAACTAAAACTCCTAATTAGTAATCTAGAGCGCCATCTATTGTTCGTTTTGAGCCAATATATTCACATGAAGTGTAATCTTTCCTGGGCGGGCCCGTCCTCCAGATGGGCGGGCCTGGGCCCGGCCCGCCCATGACGCCGGGTCTGCTGGAAGGTCCAGGCACGTTTCATCTTCAATCCTCTCACTAATGGAAGGTGTTTTTTATCAAAAATCATACATCATGCCCCCATTCATCCTTTCTTTAACACAGATCAGTCATCCTATACTGTTAATTATTGCCTCCCAATATATGTTTTTTTTTTTCCACTATCCATCTACTCATGCATTAAAGACACACACCGCCACATTGCAGGTATTTGCCCTCTGTCGCCATTTCATGGCTTGCGGCGCAATGTTACTGTCGTAAAACCCAAATCTCTCTGGAACGCATATGAACAAGTGTACTGATGGTTTTACAAGCTCACCAGACAAAACATCAAACTAACGGCATGTCAGTTGATAAACAGCGGAGGAAAGCAGACACCACTTTGGTGAATGAAGTGTGTTAAATGTCACAGGATACCATTTCTCACTGGCATAACTATCTTGGCACAACATGGTATCACATGATCATGACCAATTAATGTGAAGAGCTACTTCTGCTAATCAGTTAGCACTAATTTAAGTCCGAAAACATCACTTTAACTGAATAACACTTTAACGAAATGTGCTGAAACTACATAGTGCACCAAATTTATAAAACAAACATAAATACGGCAGTTTTATACTCTTTGCATCACAACATGGGGGCTGCTGGTTAAGACCGAGCAGACAGCTGAGGTGGATGTGAACATTTCTATGGAGCACTTCTGAAGAAGTGTACTGACGGTTTTACAAGCTTGCCAGCCAAATAATAAAACATCAAACTAATAGTGTGTCAGTTGGTAAACCCTCAAACAGTTTCCCCTGCACTGTAACACATAATCATGCCCAAATAACCCCCGAACATTCATTTATTACTTACCACTCCAGTAGCAACACTAGTTCAGCATCCATACATCCTGTTGTATCTCTAATGTCTCACTCACCTAACCCAACCCTAACCTGACCAGCTGTAATCACGGAACAGGCCAGACTGCAGGTAAATGTCCGCCTCTACCGACGCTCAGTCTGTGTCTGAATGTGGCTGTCAGAAAACCTAACACTGCTGCCGTCATTCAACCACGTTGTAACGTGCCACTTTACATCCCCTATAACGGTAACGTCATTGCAACTATGCCCTTATAATTAAAGGCCATTACTTCCAACTTATCCTACTTTGTATTGTCCATTGAGAATTTACTGAAAGGTAAAAAAAATTGTTTGTGTCACTATTTATTTGACTGTCTGTCACTTTTGAAGAAACAACGCTTTGAATGCATAAGAAAATTTGCTTTTAGGTGCAAGGCCATGTCTGAAAAAGTTTAAGGTAGAAATTATCACCTTTGTATGAGGTTTCTTTCTCTCCCTTTGTTGGCCTGTGTTCAATTGGATGTATTATTTACATCTGTCTTACCAGTAAAATACTTTAAAACAGTCATTAAACCACCAAAAACCTTCCTAAAAGGCACAATCTGAGCAACTTGCAAAAATCCTTATCGCCTGAAGGCAGTTTTCTTTGGAAGTAAATGTTTACTTCAAGATTGTTATAGAAATAAAAGTTATATCAGTAGTTCCTGTGGATGTACAAATAATGGTGTTTTGTATATTTTTATGGATGGTTTCAGATTCAATTTCTTGCATTAGTTATGCACCTTAGTGACAGTTGGTGTGGTGAGGAATAAACCTTTCAGTGCTGATAGAGGTTTTCCACCAAGGTGCCTTTGAATTTAAAAAAATATATTAATCTGAAAATATGAACCGAAATTCTAATTATTCCCCTCTTTTCTGGCAGATACATACATACATGAAATTTAAACAGATTTATTTTCTGCCATTGTGTGTTCTCTTAGGTTTAACGGGACACAGCAGCTATCCAGGTCCATGTGAGCATAAGTACTGTGGCTTGGGACGCCATTGTGTGGTCAACCATGACACTGACCAAGGGGAGTGCAGGTGTTTGGATCATTGTAAACCACACTACAAACCAGTGTGCGGTTCGGATGGAAAGCTGTACCAGAACCACTGCGAGCTCCACCGGGCCTCCTGTCTCAGAGGACACAGGATTACCATCATGCACAGTGAGGAATGCTTCTACAAAGGTAAGCGATTGCATGACCTTCCTTCGGTGATGAAACATCTAGTTGAGTTTTTCTTTCCAGGCAGTTGAAATTGGAGCTGTAACATTTGGGATCTATGTTTTTTTAACCTTTACTGTGAGAAAAAGCTGGCAAATTTTAAGTATTTTGTGTTTTTGAGTACAGTGGACCAGTGGCATAGCCAAAGATAACTAAATGGTTGGGCCACGGGGAAAGTGGTCGGGCCAGACCAATAAACCAGAAAGTTACACATACCATTGATTGCGTAATCTTACATCTGATGTTACAGCAATGTTCCCCGATAAAGCCCCCCTTTCACCGTTCAATCTTTTTCAATAGTTTTGCTTTTCCTAAGATGTTTGTTGTTAAAATGTAGCCTAGCTTAGTTGCAGACTTTTTATATTCACAATCCAACAGCAAACTCAAAGTCTAACCAGCTGCTCGTCGGCAATCCAGCCAAGCAGTGAGTGAAAATTTGTTCCTGTACTGATGCTGAATTCCAGCTCTCAAGGGTACCTCAATATTGTACACTATGCCGGCGCATAATATGCATACAGAAACAATAAAATTAACGATTAAAAAATAGATTAACGCGATTAAAAAACATAGCACTCTAAAAACGGTTGTAATTAATTATTCCCAACTAGCGCAATAATTTGACACCCCTAGTTGAAACGGCCGCTGCAATGCTTTTTAATTTCTTTTTCAGTTCCACAGCGTTTTGTGATATAGCTAAGGATATTACCTTGTTTCATTGTGCGTATATTAAGGCAGGTAGACATGAGGCTGACCTTAGCTTCGTTCTGCAGTGGTCTGGTCTAACAGTGGCATTATAACAATACCCCGAACGTTCAAATCAAACCATAGTCTACAAGCCAAAATGACCAAGTCAAAGCCATGGCAGGCAAAATATATAAAACATAACTTACCTTTAGAAGATCTCTATGTAATGTTTAACTTCGTCCGACATGGTCACCACAATTAGCCAAACTCCGACTGTGTTGTATTTACCCCTCAAGGTCGACGGCGTCCATCCATCCATCCAGCCGTTATCTATATCGTTCTATTCTATTCACAGACGGTCGCGGCAGATAACCGCTTGTGCTGAGCCTGGTTCTGCCGGAGGTTTCTTCCTGTTAAAAGGGAGTTTTTCCTTCCCACTGTCGCTGCATGCTTGCTCAATATGAGGGATTGCTGAGAATTCCACGACGCAATCTTCTGTGGTTCTGTAATTTCTACACTAAACATTGTATTGTAATAACTCTTTTTGTAAAGTGCCTTGAGATGACATCTGTTGTGAAATGGCGCTATATAAATAAACTGAATTGAATTGAATTCTACAGTATCTATTCCAATTCAGGGTCGTGGGGCAGCTCAGGCCTATCCCATTCCCAGCTGTTAGCAGGCGAGAGGCAGGCTACACCTGGACAGGTGGCCAGTCTGTCGGTCGATGGCATATATATCATAAATGAACCGATTTCTCATGAACAGTATGAGATAAAAACTTCAATTTTTTTCTCCGCAAAGAAAAATGTCAGGCTTTTAGACAACAGTTCGTCATTTCTGTGTGACGCGGAGAGGGTAAGCTATATGTATTGAAAGGTCAGTATCCAATCGGATCATCAAAAAATACCATGTGAGGTGAAAGATCCAATTGTAAAGCCTTTTTCTATCAAATGGTGTGTCAAAGATCGTCAATTACATGAAGAGGATTCCCTCCTCTAACTTCCTCACTGTTGAAAACCATCCATCCATCCATCCATCCATCTTCTTAACCGCTTATCCAATTCAGGGTCACGGGGCAGCTGGAGCCTATCCCAGCAATTATCAGGCGTTAGGCAGGGTACACTCTGAACAGGACGCCAGTCTGTTGCACGGTTGAAAACCACTGCAAGGGAATTACTGATCAACACAATTATTTAGCTTAATTACATATTTGCTGAAGAAATAATAAGACAGGTGGGCCTGATTGAAACTGGGCGGGCCCCGGCCCACCAAGGGGCTATGCCACAGCAGTGGACCCCTGCCTATTTGTGGTTTAATATTTATGGAGTTATTTTTCCACAAATAACTCCGAAGTAAAATTTGCTGAAAATTCGCAGATTTTTTTCTTAGAGTATTTCTAAATTAATGGAAAGAAAATGCAGCTTAGGAAACTAAAATACGTAGGTACAATGCTACTTGACAATCTAGGACCGGCATTCACTTTCGTTACTTAGTGCTGATTGGCTCCTAATAGCCTAGATTAGGAAATCTGTGGAGGTTATCTTCAGTAGTTCCAAGACAGTTTCCAATTTGCATATTGATACATATTATGGTATTTCTAATAGTTCTGTCCTTAAAACAGACAGTTGTAAGTGTTGTTAAAGAAGGTGTCAAGTTTTTGCAGATTTTAGCTATGGGGAGTTGCAAGGTTCCTCCCCTGTCTGTTGGCCCATGGGTTCCCTTGCTGTAAAATAAACAAATAGAAAAAGGTACTGATTCACAGACCAATATCACAATAATCTGATGAAACTAGCTTTTTGTTTGTCAGGATATCGCTTTGAAATGTAGCTGGTTTACATAAAAAATATCTTTTGTTGAAGCTGTTTCATTACTGACCAGAACAAGTGTAACATTTTAGAGCTGGCTCTAGCCATTTTGAGGTTGAAGTCAACCCCACCCACCTGCAACCGTAAATGTCCATGGACATGTGCTGTATGTAATATTTCCTTTGAAAATCTGAGTAAATATTTATGGTTGCAGTCCTTACTCACTGTACACACTGTATTTGTCTTCATTTGCAAAACTGCATTTAAATACAAATTACAATCTGTGTGGAAGGCAAAATTTTTTTCCGTGTGTCTGTCCAGAACAGATGTTGTTGATGAATGGCGCAAGTTCAATTAAGTTCAATTCAATTCACTTTTATTTATATAGTGACAATTCACAACAAATGTCATCTCAAGGCACTTTACAACAAAAGTCATTTCAATACAATCATACAAAAATGCCAATTAGTTAAAAATTTTCTATGTAAGGAATCCCAGCAGATTGCATTGAGTCATCGACGTGAAGTTGTGCCCGGATCATGCAGACTCCAACCACAACAATCCCTCAGAAATCTTTCAAACTCAGCAAGCATGTAGCGACAGTGGAGAGGAAAAACTCTGTTTTAACAGGAAGAAACCTCCGGCAGAACCTGGCTCAGTACAAGCGGTCATCTGCCATGACTGTCTGGGGGTCTGAGAAGACAGAGAAGAGACAGCATGGAGGATTCTCGGTCACCCCGAGCACCCCCTCCCCCCCCCCCCCCAGCTTGTGATACCACAGCCAGAAAGGCCACCAGACCATGCAGAACCCCCATGGGGAGAAAAACACAGAGAAAACTGGGCCAACAATCACAACAACAGAAGAAAAAACATGTAGCTGCACGAGGCAGATTCCTTGATTACTACAACATGATTATGGATTTATAAAATAACAGCTACTGTACATTGCTTTTACAGCGGCATTTTTTTAGGCAACTTTGCTTCAGTTTTAATTTTGCCAGCCTAAGAAAATCCAATTCTAGAATTTACTACGAGTATATTAGGTGGTGATACATGCCGCATTGTCTTACATAGCAATGGTGCCTTTTCTTTGTTTAAGTTCTTTAGAGAATGTAAAGAAACATAATTCTGATTTTGCATTCACATTTAGAGCGCCATCCTTACTGAGAATTTTGTCAAACAAAACTGCCGTGATCTTGTGATCTTTTTTCTATGCTTGAAATTAATTGTATAAACATATCAACACATGCAGAATCTCTTTGGTGCATCAACAACAAAGAGGACACACAACCCCCCCTCCAAACTGTGATTTACTGGCAAAACAACTCTCCTTTAACACAGCACAGATGTTGCAACACTGAGTGTAAAGCACACAGTCTGAAAATAGCAGCTCTTTTTGAAGTACATGACTTCATTTAAAAGTAGGGACAGGCCAAGGTGCTATATGTTCATAGTTCCCTAGAGTAAAACTCACTGTTCTACATCCCAGTTTGTGTATAAACATGGCAATTATTCCAAATTCTCTATTTTTGTGATCCAAGACATCATTGAAATAAGAGCTTATGACACTGCTGTTCCATTCTGGGCAACGGGAAAATCAGGAAAACACTCCAAAAGCAAATGCATAATGTAACACATTTTTCTTTGTTCTTGTGTACTTGTTAACTTTGAAAACTAAATTCATAGAAGAAGGGGGATGATTCTTAAGATCTATTTATTATTGTCTCACACGAAACCTGTGGGTGCAACAAAAAAGCAAGCAGCTCATTCAACTCAGAAAGCATTTGTGAGAAATCGAGTTTAGACATAACAAATACAATTTAGAAAAAAAAATCCCAGCACAATAACTGATTCAGTGAGTGTCACATGAGATAGCATTAGTAAAAAATAAATAAAAAATACAAGTAAAGCCAGTGTTCGCAGTTGGAGGCTGTGAGTCATCTCAATCACAGAAAAAGGCTTGGAGATCAATGATACTCTAGTGAGTGATGGTTGTAATCAGCCTTTCTCGTGCACCTTGTCCTGTCAACCTGCTTCTTTCTTCCTTTTCTACAACCGGTATTCACAATGCAGAATGGAATATTTTACCAATGTCAGGCAATCAATATAAGATCAACGGGAGCCAAAGTAGGACTAAAAGATACAGAAGTTCGTTTTATTTTCTCCATTTCATTCCTTGTTCAGTCTTGCCAGGTTTTCTTTTCACTGTGATTGATGTGTAATCAATTATTCAATGGAGGAGCACTCCAGGGAGAGGACGGTTTTATCCCCTTTAGGCTGATTTGAAACCTCTGTTGTAGGCTTTAAGTTTAAAAGTGTAAAAATAAATAAAATGATTAGATTACCACAATGTTTTTTTTAGCTTGATGCTTTAAGCAAATATTTGCACAAAGTCACATAGCTGCTGAAGTTTCTTTGTAACCACAAAAGAATGTATGAAAGTAAAAAAGGAATGAATAATTGATCAAATGAAATAGAGCTTAAACAATCAAATTGGTTGTTGGTTAAGTATGAATAAAATAAAAATAAATGTTCTGCAATGTTACACACTATAATTTGTCCTGTAGGCATTTTTTGTGTTGAATAAATATCTTCTTCTTAAACAAATATGAAACGGAGGTCCTTCAGGCGTTCAATCAAGGGGATTTCCTGATTTAGTTTTGAATCTCTCACAGTGGAAATGCACCTGCAGTGGGAATTACAGACAAATCCATAATCTCTAAATGGGAGAACTTGCAAAATAACAGGGTTTTCAAATACTACTTACTCTCTTCACTGTGCGCATTTAATTGTAGTAAATGCTGTCGCAGAAAGGAAGACAAATTTATTGATAAAACAGTAAAATTACTTTCCTTTGTCTATTCCTGATAAATGTTTTTTTTTCAATGTCAATGTTCAAAAGTTTATTCCTCATCCAGGTTCTGTACCTGCAAAAGTGAGCAAAAAGAGGCTTTCCGGTCCAATTAAGGCACCTGCTGCTTCCTAAGTAACAAAATATTGATTCTTTCATATCAGAGTCTAAAAAAATGTTCATGTTACTCAACAAAAAGTTACCTTGTCATCCGTAGCTTGATTGAAAAAATCGCTGGATTTGAATATCTGGTAAGGTGCCATTGTTGACAAGTTTGATACTTTTTTGCCATACTGCTATCCCTTGAATTTTGCCGTACTGCTATCCCTTGGAATTATTTTCCATTAGATTTACCTTTCTAAGTGTGTTATTTTACCATGCACACTTTCAGAGTTAGCAGTGTGAAATCTTGACCAGCAAAGATAATTTAAAATTTATTTGGGGATGCTAAATTTAGTGCTTTCACTTGGGCTAAGTTTGCAAGAGGCAACTATACTTTTCTCATTTTGTAACTTTTTTCTAAAAGTTTCTAAGTGTGTCCAAGCTAGTGTTGGCAAGACTAAAAAGCATTAAACATACTGTACAGTGTAATGTGACATCAAGTACTCAGAGTTGAATATAATAGGCTACTATGCTGATACAATTATTCACAAATGTGGTGACGTGGACGTTTTTGTGGGCCACAGTGGCCTTTGTTTGGGGTGGACAGTGGAGGACGGAGAGAGAAGTGGGGCGGACATGCAGCAAGGTGTGCTACGTGATGTATTCCTACATTCCTAATTCCATTCCATTTAAAGTGCATTTTGAAACCATGTATCCCTGCCTCCACCAAATGTCAGACCCTCTGTTTGTGAAGTAGACATGGACAGAGTAAAACTGGAAAAGCACGTGATGTAGATCGCTCCCAAAACCTAATCACGTGTTTGTGGTCCCACTGCGGACATTTCCTGACAATGTAATCAAACGCCATCTATAGGTTCATGTTGCTAACTGACAGACAGATAGACAAACATCCAAACCCTGGCAAAATCGTAAAAAAAGATCAATAAGACTTTCCCATTCTTACACTTACATTGGCTGAGAGTGACACACCTTTTCTGACCTACATCAGTACACACCTTTAACACAGTATAACATTATTGTAGTGATTGGGTCATAAATTATATAGCACCTCTGTTTGACTGACCTGCTACTGCTCTGAATATACAGTAATGTTGGTCCAGCACATCTGATCCAAATGTCATCCCTTCTTTCGTCATGGAATTCGGCAGAAACCTTTTAATGAACCAACAACGACAACCAACAAGACATTGTAATGTTATAACATAATGTTTGTCTTTCCCCTCAAGAACGTAGGTACTTGGTATGAGCTGATACCTTTTGTGACAGCTGCAAAAGGCCCAATGTCTTTAAAGAAGCTTTAAACTGATTGAGTTTTACATCCACAGGCTGTTTTTAAATGAACTGTCAGCCCCAGATGGATGAGGCGCTCTTCTAATGCTCCGCTGACTGCCTCGATTTTATCCATAATTCCTACAGATAAAACAAAAGCCACAGTAATATGTATCGTTCATAAATACTCTTTGTGATCTCTTTTCTGTAAGGTATAGTCTTAAAAAATTGTCAAAAGCTAACACAAACGTAAAATAACTTATTTGACATAATGGATTTTGATCAATTTCACGAAAAAGTTTTTTTTCTATTAAATATGTGTTAAAGAAGAATGGGGATTGTAAATATTGGATAAATATTGGAGGACATATTGAAGGAAGAACTTTGTTGTCAGGTTGCTGTTAAGTCTTTTGATCTACATGCAGAACACTACAGAGATACCATTTTTTTTTTTTCCAGAATTGTATTTAATGTAACTCCAACCATCTTTACAATAGACTTCCCTGCCCATGCTACAGAAAGGCATCCCATCAACATGATTCTACCACCACAGTAGGGGTAGTTTGTCAAATAGTACATTGTATAAAGGCCAACATTTGTTGTGTAGTGTAAAGGTAGAACAAGAGCTCCATATATGGAACCTGCTCATTTGCAGTCCGAGTCCAATTCAAGTCTCATGCTTATGGGACTTTTGCTATATGGTTCCCACTTCTCTTCCGACTCATTCTAATCTCTATAGGTAAAGGCCAAGAGCACCACACACACATATATTGTGGCACAGTTGAAATTGAACTTCTTATGGCTTTGTTTCCACTATGACTTTCTCTTTGCCACTATTACACAGAAGCTATGTTTGTGGTTTCTAAAACTATTACTTGTCCTTTTTACATTTTTTCCCACTAGAGTTGTGAATTTGTGTAGTTCCTTAGTTATATCAGGACTCTTGGCTGCTTCTCAAAGTAGTTCTCTTTTAAGATTTGGTACTCTCGAAGTTGTGCTGAGCCAAGTGTTATGATTCCATGTTCCTTAACAGAGCTCTGTGAGATGTTAAAAACATACAGTACAGGCCAGGAGTTTGGACATACCTTCTCATTCAGTGCGTTTTCTTTATTTTCATGACTATTTACATTGTAGATTCTCAATGAAGGCATCAAAACTATGAATAAAGAAATATGTAATTATGTAGTACTTTTACAAAAAAGTGTGAAATAACCTGGCCTCCAAAGTCACCGGACCTGAACCCAGTTGTGATGATTTGAGGTGAGCTGAACTGCAGAGTGAAGGCAAAAGGACCAACCAGTACTAAGCATCTCTGGGAACTCATTCAAGACTGTTGGAAAACCATTTCAGGTGACTACCTGTTGAAGCTCAAGAGAATGCAAAGCTGTAATCAGAGTAAAGGGTGGCTACTTTGAGGAATCTAAAATATAACACGTGTATTCAGTTATTTCACCTTTTTTGTTTAAGTACATAAAGTAATTCCATAAATTATGTGTTCACTAATAGTTCTGATGCCCTTAATTGAGAATCTAAAATGAGGTCATTAAAATAAAGAAAACACATTGAATGAGCAGGTATGTCCAAACTTTTGGCCTGTACTGTATACAGTATATTGTTTTATAACCAAACTTACGTTAACCTTTTCCAAAACGTTATTGCTGGCCGGTCTGCTGTGTGTTTGTTCTCCACAATGTAGTTTGCAAAAAAAAAAAGGCAAAAACTGTACATCCATAGTGTCAGGGATCTGTTAGAACACATAGATGTATTGTATAACACAGGCTTCCACCCACACACCCATACAAATAATCAAATTGGTTAAAGGTCTTACAAACAGAGAATCCCATTTCATTAATGCGGCCTCTTTTTACTACGATGCCAGATGCAGTTTGGATTTGTATCATCTTATGATATCCTTTTGGATGAGAAAAACTGCCCTTGCTTATGTAGGCATCCAGCTTTTCTATATGGTATGCCTGAGATGCCAAGACAAAATGCTAATTGGCAAGCGATAATTGACAAGACACACCATGGCACTCAAATTGTTAATTCGCCTTGATGCCATCTCAGAACTGGGGTTATGCTAAGAATTAGTTGCATCATAGTGGACTGGATTTGATGGGTTACATCAGAAACTAATTTGTTCACTGATCTCTATTTAGCGATATACAAGTATTGAGGGCTGAACACAGGAATAGCACCCTTTTTTAAATATTCAGGGAAATAGTTGGTTAGGCCCGAGTAGTAAGGGTATTGTGAAGACCTCTTGAAATTTTTTCTGCCAAATGAATTGGCTTTTTGGAGGCCTAAACATATACGACCTGTATGTATTTTAATGCTTTTACAAAAGTCGCAACAGAAACAGGCCAGGCTTCAAACTTTGACTACATGCCAAAAATATAAAAGTTGCTAATAGTCGCAGATGCATGAAAACAGCTGTGATTATCATGATCAGTGTTGGAGTATGTATAATAGCGTTACTACTAGCATAATTTTTTAGGTAATCTGATAATTACTTTTCCCATTGTTGCAACACTGTTACCATTTCCAGGGAAGTAAAGTGCCATGTTTAAATCCTGGCCGAAAACAGTTCTTTTTACCCGTGCATATGACAATTGACATTATTTTATCCGCACCTTTGCTTTTTATTGTAATTAATTATTTTTTAAGTTGATGTTTTTTTGTTTGTTTTTTCCTGTTTATCTGTTTTCTTAATGTATGCAACTGTGAAGCGCTTTGAATTGCCTTGTGTATGAATTGTGCTCTACAAATAAAGTTCCCTTGCCTTGCATGTTGCTACAATGTGGTGGAATGAAGTGCATTAGTGTCAGGCTTTCTGACATCCACTCTTCAGCTGCAGGGACAGAGCAAGTGTCAGTGATGACGCTGTTGTAAATATCATGATGATGATGATGATGATGATGATGATGATGATTGGCTCGATGGGCAGATACCCTGAGTGCTCCAGCGTCCTCACTGCATGCTGTGAGCACAAGGAAAGCGAGCCAAATAAGTTCAACATCAGTGTTTTCATACTGGAAGTACCAAGACCAAGACTATGTTAATCTACATACAGGACTTAGGAGTTGGATAGTGCTCTGTTTACTTGGCAACATTACAGATTCAGAGCTTTGCACCACTTAGTGGACAGATTATCCTTTGTTTCTTTTTGCCCTCACTTGTCTATCTTAATTTTACACTTTAATGAAAGTGAATGTGTGTGATTCTTTATTTCCAATATTTACTTTTTGTGTATTTAATTTTTCTGCATAGCCTACGGCTGCAATTCTATTGAGTCAAGCTCAAATATCAAATGATCTAAAATATGGAGTGGCAGCAGACTGTAGAGGTTTTAGAGTTGCCTTGTTGTGTTTGGCAATTGTGCCAGATAAATACTGCTGGAGCAATGGGCTTGTGATGAACAGAGGAAAGGCAGAGGACTATGGAGAAGGCACCATATAAGGCAGTGTGCAATGATTGGGGCACATAAAACTTTTCAGCATTGATGTCGTCCTTATACAGATGTAGAGCAAGATATGTACAAGATCCATTATCTATCTATTCAGCATGTGCAGTTGTTTAGTTTGTATTTGCCCAGGATGCCCTGCATATAATCTTATTTCAGCTTTTGGTGCAGCCCCAGTCCATTTGCCATTCACATATGCAATCAGACCACAGCAGATTTTTTTATTAATCGAACTGAGACCTACAATTTTAGCCGGACTAGAATTCAATATCTTGGTCCACATTGGAGTTCAATTGCACATGTGCACCAACCCAAGCAAACCCGGAGTTTCTGGGCAAACGAATTAGAGTTTGATTCAAGCAGACTAATGAGGGTTGGTGTGAATGCACCCTTAATGCCACAAAAATCATCTGAATCATTAGTCCAAACCTGAAAGATATGAAGGCAAATATTTGGCGGTTGTGGCCTTGACAGCACTACCTAGATTCAAGCTATGCTTTTACCTAATATTTGTTACACATAGGCAATTTCAAAAGACCTGCAAGTACATAATAGTCCAACCCAGAGAAAGTCTGCCATTTTGGATTAAAATGTCCATATTATCTCATATCGACATGGACTCATGCAAAATTGATCAGTGGACTCAGTGGAGTTGTTGAGACCTGCAGTGCTCAAAGCTGCGAGGGCTGTTCGATGCTGCTTGCAGCTTCAATTTCTCCTTCTACTTTACAATTTCACACTAATTTGTGTTGGTCTGTCACAAAGTCTCGAATCAACTGTGGCTGTGATATGATGAAATGTGGAAAGCATAAAGGGTATCAATACTTCTGTTGCAAGGCACTGTAGAGAATAAAATGCAATGCTGTTCCTGTATTCAGAGAAGCTATCAAATGTTGAAAATATTTACCATATTCATGCCTTAATTAGACAACATATCATCAGCAGACATGTGGAGGGCATGTCTTGATCAATGAAGTAATTCTACCTCATATTAATTTCAGAGACGGACGATTAGTCCCCCGAGCAAGTTTAATCTTGGAGTCATTGACTGATTGCTTTTGAAGTGACAACCGTATGGAGAGAAGTTGAATCACTATCGGCTTTGGTCCCAGCTGGGTGATTTTAATTTTTTTAACATAGAAATGGACAGGCCTTATCATCCAGACCCTCACGGTGTCTCTTATCTGCTGTGGAAGACAGGATAAAAAATGACAGCCATGTGTTGACTGAAGTTTCTCATTAGCACCGGAGAAAGGATCTGACCCCCATTTTCCTCTTCCACAGCATGGTAACTTAAACAGGATCAGATCTGATTGAATATTAAGTGGTGCACAAAAGTCTGACTGATCTGCAAAGGGCAATGTGCACATGATTGCAAAAATTGTATGTATATATTTTGCCTGCAATCACTGTAAGCAGAGGCGACTAGAGCTAAGACTGAGGCAAAACACGCAGCTGCTGTCAATTGACTTACATATAAAATTATCAGGGAGATAATACATTTTAATCAGACAGACTGCTCCTGAGAAGTATATTTGACCACGGTCTCCACATTTATTATATATTGTTTTGTTGCATTGCATCACATAGTTATCTTGCAGAGGATCAAAGTTTCATTCATTCATTCATTTTTGTTTCTATACATTGCATCATACCTGTATGAAATGAATGTGGTTTGGCGTAATATAAAAAGAATAAGATATTCTTTATTTTAACTGGAGTACATATGCATGTATACAAAAGCATCTTAAAGTTTATAATTTCTAATTTCACAGTACCTACAGCATAGAAACGTATGATCATTAAATATAGAGACATTTTTAATTACACTTGGTGATGGCCAAGCTAACCTCTTTAAATGCTTGTGGTAGTAAAATGCAAATATCAATGTGTTTAATTAACAGTACTACACGTAGAATATTTTTGTTTAGCTATTTATTATCTGATTTATTGGAATATTGTGAAGCAAAAGTTGACTTAATGGGTAATTTAAACTAAATTGTAATAAATTAACACCTGCTAAGTTATTCTACCAGGAATGACTTAGTTGAGCTGACTAAGAGACCTGAATTTCTTCTTGTTTTTCACTGGTTGCCTGTTTAGATCAATGGACAATGCAACACATGGAAGTGCTGCTGTTCTGCCATGCCTCATCCAAGCATCAATTCTAAGTCAGCTGGTTATTACTTCAAACAGGAACGCTCAAAGGTGCTTACATTTTCTCCAATTCAGTTTGAAAACCAAATTAGAAACACCCAAAAAACTTGCTGCAAGTGTTGGTGCAGTTATGGCATTTTAAGAATCAGTCTACTGTGTTTCACATTGTAAATGGTCTCAACAGTACATTTTTAGTCAGTCGTTGTCAGTGCTGATTGATGACCTTTTTCTTCTGGATGTTGAAACTAAACTCTGTCTAAACTTTCTGACAGGGAATTAATAATGGAATCACAAAGTATTCTAGGGCACTGGAAGTCCTGAATGATTTGATGTTTATTTTGCACAAAGCAGGTACATACTGAGCAAGACTGATCAAGATGTACATCAACACACACTGACAATTCATTGTTCAGGTCTCACATTATCTACTCTTGATCTTGCACAAGGGTACCACCCCCTGGAACCTTCTTCTTTTGTTCATAAACATATTCATTATTCACCATTAGCCTAAAGAAATGCATAAAGAAGAGCAAATGGATGCCATACAAAACTTTAGCCACCAATCCAGTTGTCTGCTTTGAAATAATTTACCCCAAAAATCTGCTTTTGCATGAACACCTCTATACCAGTGATTCCCAACCAGGGGTACATATATATACCCATAGTGTGAGCACATTACCGGCGGTACATGGCAACATTTAATATTATTTTTTTTACAAGATGGGTATCAGGCATGCAACAGCATTCACTGTTCCCAGGTTTAAAAAATAGATAAATAAATCAGGCTGGGATATGTTATGGTTAATAATTACCCAAATGAATACTGAAACCAGCAGAAGAAAAGAGTGAAGAACACACTGCCCCCCGATCTAGCAGATCTCACCAAATATAAGCTCAGGTGTCTCATTAAGTTTAAAAGTCAGGAAATTTAATAAAATGATTTTCATTTAATAATCAGTTGTACATTCTACTGTAGTTGTACATTGTGGTTGGAGAAATGGCCCTGGGGGTACACAAATCAAAAAAGGTTGGGAAACTGCTCTTCTTTGCTTACTGCAGGAAATATTCTTAGCCCAAATGCATCCAGCCATCTATCCATCCATCTCTGTCATTCATGTTTGAAGACTAACCTGCTATTTTCATATCTCTCAAACATCCATTTTTGTTGCCTTCTCAAATAACCTGAGGCAATTTTTCTGCTATCAGATATGTCAGATAATATTAGATTTAATTTAAAAGAAACCAAATCAGTAAGCTTATTTATATAATATACCTATTGTAGAATTAAATTTTTTGTAAAAAAATAATTCAGTGCATGTTCAAGCAGAGACAAAGGGGCCAATTTCCAGTTCTCAGTTTTATTTTAAACAGATTAAGATATGCAGTTTACAGAGAAACATGCCCATTTTCTCTGGGCCAGATAAAGACATCTGACAACGAATGGTTTTCATGCCATAACTTTTATAGACATCCAAAACTTCCTAGGATCTGGGCGTCCCTTCTCCCTCGGAATCTGCTCCAATCAGAACGTTTTTAAAAAGTGTCTCGACACCGACTGGTCAGTCAAGAATTATGCATTCATGAGCTGGAAGTGTCCTCCTCTTTGCTTTTACAACTGCCATTTCCTGGGTCCAGGTCAAAAGTTCATTCTCCCAGGCTTTATTGACACAGTCCTAAACAAAAGCTGGTTAGTTTCTTGACCATTGTCCTGCTCCTACATCAAAAGATCCGAGGTCTGGCCTGTGAGTCCATCCTGAATTTTATGGTTTTATAGTCCCGGGTCCTCTCAAGCAAACCTCCTAGTTTTATGGCCTGCAATAAAACTCTTTGTCTCAGAGGTCCTCAAAAGTCACACATACTTCCAACATATACAAGGGCTTTGATGTTCCTCAAAAGGTGCCCAATTATCCAGCCTTCACATCCTGTAATCGTGCGATTTTCAATATGCCATCACACATGACATTTAACACATATGATCAAATTTTGCATACTACAAATCCCTCTTTTCCATCTGTATTTATTATAGATGGATCACCTTCTGTACTCTCCTTCAGGGTTAGTTTTTAAAACTTAAGATCTAAAACCTGTAAAGCATTTGAGAATGCAAAAAAAAAAAAAGTCAAACCCAAGAAATTTTATCAGTTTAAAACATGAAGTATTTCATATGATACCACAACAAGACTTCCAGATTAAAATTCAAAACACAACCTGTTAAAATACCTTTTTAACCTTAACTCCCATTACTCAAAAAATGTAAATCTGTTAATTATAAATTCACCCTCTTTTGGCATTATCCAAAAAAATTATTTTAACAATTCCCAAAAACTACTAAATTCAAAACCCAAAAATGTAATAGTAGGTATAAGAATGTCTTAAATGTGAAGAGATAATTAAATCTGACTTGATATATGTTAATACTGTGGAAGAAGCTTAGAAAACCCATGAATATAGACATTATTACTATGTTATATTCTGAAATAAATCAAACTTAAAGTGGGAAGAACCCTGTGAAACAGAAAAAAATAGTTAGAAGTAACATTTTTGTTCTTTTAAAAGTTCATATCTTCTCTTCTGCACCGCTGGCATTCCGTCCAAGGCTGCTGGGAGCTGCATTCAGTAAATGTCTATAAAGGAACTGTCTTTTCCAAATGAAATCATAATCAGATGATTACAATAATAATCCCTCTTTAATGGTAAATTACTCCCGTAATTGACCATTTCCCAAACACAGCCAATTCATTCAGGTGCAGGAAGATGCGATCTGATGCCATTAAGAAAACCTGGTATGGAATCAAATGATTAATTTAACATTTATGCATTGTTTCTGAATTCTTCCTTACAGCTTAAAAAACCCATAACATGTGTCATATAGACAGAGATATATCCCATAAAGTACGCAAAAACTAACCTAGTTAGCCTGAGTTTTTCCCACTTTAGCTGTCAGACCCTGTAAATTTTCCAAGTATAAATTAACAAAACTAAACCTATAAATTTAAAGTATCCAATTATCTTCAAATTCACCAAACCTGAGCACGGGAACAGAACCATGTTTTCCCATCCAGCACTCGAGACAGGCCTGATCCTAATGGGGCAGCAGCTTTGTGCCTCTCCCCACTTCCTCAGGTGCTTGCTGTGGATAAAGCCAAGAACGTTTGTTAATCCCAGCAAATTGTCTCCTGCATTATTGTCGAAAGGCAGTTATGACAAGACATTCCACAGATAAGCAGACCAGATGTTCCATCCAGCCTCAACACAAAGCACCGAGGTACCTGCAGCCATTGGAGTGCGTCAACAGTGGACAAACAGCCATACATGTCCCATGCCCTAATTTGGCAAATCAATATAATCTTATTTAGTTTTACTAAACATGTCCAAACAAGTAGATCTATGGTCTGATCACAAATACAATCAAAAGTATAGAAAAATGCAGGTTAACCTCTATCAGTCAGTCTTACCCACTCTGCAAATTCTTTCATCACCCCCATAACTTCCTTCCTGTGATGCTCCTCCCAGCAATGATAAGCACACACTCAGTCTCCAAACTCCCCATCACTTAAGTGTACTGGATCTCTATCAAGCTGGCTCAGACAAAAAAAAAAAGTTAGTAAAACAAATGCAGAGAAAAAATAACCCAAAGCATAAAAAACAATTATGAAAACCAAAAACATGAAACAAATGACGGAACAACTTTCGTTACAGATTTCTATGAGACTTGCAGGCTTGTTGTGCATACAAAGCCTGTCTCACTCCTTGCTCCAATTAATGTAATCGCAGACTATCAAACCTAAAGTACTTATTTATTAACACAATCCAATCTAAATTCAAAGTAACTTTTGCTTATATGATTTCTCTTTAAACAAACACAAAAAGCCAACTGGGCAAGATATTCTGGTTGTAAATAACGAAACAGTTCATACTTCAAGAACATCTGTCAGATTCTGTGAAGTGAATCAAACATAGTCAAACTGATTTGTGCAACTAAAACTCCTCTTAAATTTTTGTAGGATGCATAGTAGTCTAATTCCCCTTAGCAGTAAAACAAAAACAAAAATTCAATAAAGGAGGTTCAAGAGATAAGATTTCTCTAAACAAAAACTAGTAGCATTAAAATAAAAAACAAAAACCTGCATTTTTACAGTATCCCAATTATCTCCTTCTATGTCTCAAAGTACAAACACTAAATTTAATTGAAGCTTCTAAACAAATGTCAAAGAAATTACCACTGAATCATGTTGTCTTTAATCCAGCTTCTCAAATTAACATTTTCCAAAGTTCTCCAAATCGAAAGAAATATATAAAGGTTGAGAGAGAAAGAGAAAAAAAATAAAAAATAAGAAAAGAAATTAAGAAAATAAAATTTAAAAAATCTAAATAAATTGTCAGTTACAGAGTCTCCACTAATCAAATGGTATATTATGCCATTATTCTATGATCAGAACTGTTCTAAAATGTTTTAGGACATGTAAATTTACTCTCAGCATCAAGTAGACTAGCTAACAATTAATGAATAACATCTGAAAGATTAATCTTAAACTTTTAAACTAAAACCAATTATTATTTGTCAAAACAAAATGTGCATTCAAATATATGGTAAAAAATTATTTCAATGTAGCTGCTCTAATCACATTTTGCTTCTACACGATCAGAATAAATGAATTAGAATTTACTTCTTACTTCTAAATTAAACCATCATTTCGATCACCGCTGATATTCATTACTTGTTCTTCAACAAATCTACCAAAGAATTTAGTTGTTACTTTCAATCCTTAGACAAATTCCAAATTTATCCCCAGCCTGTTTAAAAACAAACTGATGCCTTAAAGATGACTCTGTGTTTTAATGTTTTCCTTTCTTTTTTTTTTTTTCAAACATTCAAATCCCACTAGTTTAGAAAATATCACTATGATAAGTATTGTTTTGCATGGTAAAAACATTCAATTTGTAACGGAATTGAAATATGCTGGGTTACTCCTTGAACCCCAGTTGAAATTTGATTAATCCAATAAGCATTTAGTGTCCACAAAATCCTTAAGAATGTTCAATTGTGTAAATAATTTAACACCAGTCTCCTTTAGGTCATTCATTCAGAGACTAAGCTATATTTCTAAAGTCTATAGAGCCATCAGAAATAAGCCAAACATAATTTTAGCATAAATGATACTTATTTAAATCACAGAAAGAATTCATACACTGTTCGTGGTCTCAGATAAGAATATATGCAGTTCTGAGAAGTTTTACTCATTCTCTGTACCATTCAACACGGTGCTTATTAAAATAATTTAAACCAGTTTGTTGCTTTCCAATTAACACCGTTTGCTTTTCGTTCTATTCTTATAATTACTGCTTATAGCTTTATCTTTATTTAGACCAACTTAATCAAATCTTGCTTAGATCAATCAAAAAGCAACAAATCCACCTAATTAAAGATTCAAAAAAATGCAACTTTTATTTTGACTATAAACTCCCCTCTTTTTAATTTTAAAGATGAAATCAAAAATTAAAACTTCACCAAGTCAGAATCGACTCATGAGTAACTGTTCTTAGTCATTTGTGTTTAATTGTAACATGCATCATTATCCCAATAAATGTACATGCTCTCCTCATGTGATAAATTTAGCCTTCTCTGGCAAAACCAGTTAACTAAATTCAGCATGTACTTCTTGATCTTTAATCTCCGTATTGTAACAGTTCAGTTAAATGTGAAACACCTTAAATTGCCCTTCGTAGAAAATGTGCTAAAACATTGCCGAAGGGAGTCCAAATGAGTAGCAAACAAAATTTATCTGAGCAGTTATCTGAGGCCGTTTTCTAACAAACGTCCAGTCATGTCATAAAATATTACATCCTAATTAAACAGAAAAATTTAACAAAATCCAAATTCGTTTAAGTCTTAACAAGGCAATCGTCTGCAGGAGTCTGTAATCACTTTCTATCCAAAATCAACTTCTAGCTTACAACACACATAGCATGCAGTTATTTTTAACCACAAAACACATTGACACACAAAAGCAAAATCGCTAGCATAGCACAGCAGCCTACAGCAACGTGCTACCGTAAACCCTCTTTGTCCAACGAAACCTAAAACAATACAAAACGTACGGCGAAAACACTCAAGAAAATCGCAACACACACTTTAGAAAATTACATACCGCAATGCCAGGTCTTAAACCGCACAATTTATACCACTTTACCAAACTTTAATTCGGCACAAACAAAACAATCTCCTGTTCTTCCAACACGGACTGAAACACATGTTTCCAAACAGCCGTCCCGCACATAAAACACCGAATCTACAACGTCCGTTACAGCCCAAAACCATTAACAAAAAACACAACATTATAAGCGGTGACTTTTAGACCTTATTAAATTATTTTATCGCGGAGGTTTACACCAATCTGTCACAATTTTCGTAGTCTGTTTTGAGAAATTTCCCGGCGCCGGCCTCCAGAAAACCACTCAAAAGACTCGAACAGATGGCAGAAAACCGCCTATTACCACTAATTTATTTATCAAAACATATAGTCAAACACACTGTTGTATGTTAGCCGTGCTATTAAGCAGAAAATCACGCAGAACTCGCTCCGCCATCTCACCACCTAGCTTGGGCGTCCGCTCTGATGGCCTGTTGTAAATGTTCACAGCTAATTCTTATAGATTTTTAATTTTAGTTATCCATCATAGTTAGTTATATATTTATTTATCTATTTCAATGATTTTATTATACCCGAGTTCATTATTTATACTATAACATTTTAACACAAACGTAACATCTCCAGCACGTCTCGCAAAGCGCCTGCGTAAAAAACCATCTCACACACACACATACGCACACACATACACAGGCGCATGCGCATCACACACCAGCTCGTCACCTCAATACATCAAATACAGTACTTTTACAATATTATCAAACACTGACCTCAATCGGACCCACCAAAAGCCGGACCATTAAACACAATCCAATTCACATGGCTCAATCGTGCGTTTGGAAGATACACCGGCCTTCAACAAGGGAATCCGTCCAGAAAACAGAGGGCACCCAGGCCCTACAGTAATCTACTGCGCTTGCCAGCCTTGATGAATCTCCGACAGCATCCTGTCGAAGTCGAGAGGCCAATTCTCAAGCCCCGATCCGCACTTTGGTCGGCCCCGATTTTGAGTCATTGAAGGGACCGCTCCATCCAGTCCATCTGCTCCATTGTCCTTCTGTATTCTCCGGAGAAAAACCAGCCCCCCTGGGCGCGCAGAGTAACAAACTCCATCTCCCAGCAGGCACCGGTGTTTCTCTGCGGAGCGCAAAGAAGGTCGCAGTCATGCGCAGAACAGAGAGACAGACAAAAACAGCAGCTTCAACTACGGGCCCGCAACAGTTAATTTGCTTAAAACAAAAAAACATATTTAACTTGCATGACAACATTTACCCAATGTTAGATTAACCAATCAACAGAATTAAAAACTACGCAACTCTGCGCAAATTGTCAATACAAATAGCAAATACATGTCCGTTAATTAATTTAAAAAATAACTGGATCTTGGTCCAAACTCTGCACACGTTCGGGGTCACCATTTGTAGAATTAAATTTTTTGTAAAAAAAATAATTCAGTGCATGTTCAAGCAGAGACAAAGGGGCCAATTTCCAGTTCTCAGTTTTATTTTAAACAGATTAAGATATGCAGTTTACAGAGAAACATGCCCATTTTCTCTGGGCCAGATAAAGACATCTGACCACGAATGGTTTTCATGCCATAACTTTTATAGACATCCAAAACTTCCCAGGATCTGGGCGTCTCTTCTCCCTCTCGGAATCTGCTCCAATCAGAACGTTTTTAAAAAGTGTCTCGACACCGACTGGTCAGTCAAGAATTATGCATTCATAAGCTGGAAGTGTCCTCCTCTTTGCTTTTACAACTGCCATTTCCTGGGTCCAGGTCAAAAGTTCATTCTCCCAGGCTTTATTGACACAGTCCTAAACAAAAGCTGGTTAGTTTCTTGACCATTGTCCTGCTCCTACATCAAAAGATCCGAGGTCTGGCCTGTGAGTCCATCCTGAATTTTATGGTTTTATAGTCTGCAATAAAACTCTTTGTCTCAGAGGTCCTCAAAAGTCACACATACTTCCAACATATACAAGGGCTTTGATGTTCCTCAAAAGGTGCCCAATTATCCAGCCTTCACATCCTGTAATCGTGCGATTTTCAATATGCCATCATACATGACATTTAACACATATGATCAAATTTTGCATACTACACTATCCATTTTTTTAAATGCTCATATTGCCATATTCGGTAGCATTTCATCTTCATTCATATTCAATCAGAATGAACTAAAGAGAATCCACCTCATGCAGATTATTAGGCAACATATACTTTTGTGAGCGTTTCACCTGCTGTGGCCCATATGCTCCAAATGTAGTTGAACTCCCACTTGTGCGTAATGGAGGCTGAATCTGTGCTCTGTTGCCACACTGAAGACAGGAATTACCAGCTTCACTTTAGCCAAGGTTATAAAATCAGGGAATATTTCTCCATTTGAAGAGATCAGAATTGGCAAGACTCTCTGAACGAAGGCTTTTCTGATCTCTTTGGTGGGAGGAGGTCGTTAAGTTACAGCCCTGCCATTTGTGTGTGGTTAAGTCACAGACGTGCTCCGAAGCCTCTGTAACTCTTCAACATGCTATCAGCCCCTGAATAGCGAGATACAATGAGTACTGCGCCCAGGTCTGAGATGATGCTAAGATGTGCTCATGGGAATCTTTGTTTTATTTAGTTACCTGAACTCTGTGCGTAAAGTTAAAAATATCTGCTCATCAGCATCAAGTGGTCAGGGGTGTGAATTGCAAGCTGGCCTTTATATATTTTTTTTCTGTAAATTTTAAAAATCTGTTCAAATACATATATTTCTGCTTTAATCCATGAGCTTTATTCAAGAACTTTTTTTCTTGAAAAAAAAAAAAAAAAACAAGGCTAACATTTATTTCGTTTTGTTTTATTTCTGTTTACATTTGAATTATTTTATAACTATAAACATGGCACCTACTAAATGTCACTGGAATTCAGCTTTAAGAAATCATCATCATCATCCTTTATTTATAAAGCACATTTAAACAGCGACAACGCCAACCAAAGTGCTGTACAAGACAATAAAATACCAAAGAATATACAGCAGCATAAAATAGCTAAAACAAGTAAAAATGGTAAAAACAAACAGACAAGATCTCACAGGGGTTAAACCGACTCAGCCGAGAAGGCTTGGGAATAAAAATATGTCTCAAGACGAACTTTAAAAATGGGGTTCTGTGCCCGTCAGAGACCTAGCGGCGGCGTTTTGTACCAGTTGGAGCCGCACCACTGAAGAGGAGGGAACACCATATAAGAGAGCGTTAGCATAGTCCAGACGAGACATTACAAAAGCATGGACAACTGACTGGAGATCTTTTTTATTCAGGACTGATTTTAGCTTGGCAAGCCGTCGGAGATGAAAGAAACATGACCTGACTACTTGATTTATCTGCACATCCATTTTAAAAAAGGCATCCAGAGTGACCCCCAGATTTTTTATTGTAGGCTTTACCAATGCAGACAATGAAGGGGGCAATGATGGCTCCGCAGCAGCGGGAGAGCAGGGAGCAAAGAAAATAACCTCCAATTTGGAGCTGTTTAGGTGGAGGAAGTTGGCTGAGAGCCAGGACCTGATTTCACTCAAGCAGTCAGTCAGTGGTTGCAAAGGGTCAGGAGTTTTTAAGGCCACATAAAGCTGACAATCATCAGCGTAGAGGTGATAATTCACCCGGTGTTTTCTAAAAATGGCTGCCAAGGGTAAGATATATAGATTAAAAAGAAGTGGACCTAAAATAGACCTCTGGGGAACCCCACAAAAAAGAGGTGCCACTCTAGAGGCGCAATTCCCCAGGGCAACATTAAAACATCTGCCATTAAAATAGGAGCGGAACCACTCTAAGGCTGATCCACGAATGCCAATTGAGTGCTCCAGTCGCTGTAGTAGGATTGCGTGGTCTACAGTGTCAAAAGCAGCAGATAGATCTAAAAGCACCAACAGCACATGAGAACCAGAATCAGAGGCAAGCAAAATATCGTTAAAAACTTAAATAAGAGCAGTCTCAGTGCTGTGGCGAGGACGTAAACCAGACATAAAAATGTCTAAAACATTGTTGGATTTAAGAAAATTAAAAATCTGTATAAAAACCATCTTCTCCAACAATTTGGAGAGGAAAGAAAGCTTTGATATCGGGCGGTAATTGTTAAGGTCAGTAGAGTACAAGCCTTTCTTTTTTAGAACAGGCTGGACCATCGCATGCTTAAATTCCTGGTGAACAATCCCCGTCCTCAGACTTGCAATAATGATCTCCAGGATCGGTTGAGCAACCGCCGGGAAGACTTCCTTCAAAAAACGAGGGGGCATAAAATCACAAGGAGAGACAGAAGGCTTCATAGCAGCCACTGTCATCAGTAGGAAGGAAGAAGACACGGGGGAAAAATGCTCAAAAGAATATAATGGAGAACAAAGAGGGGCTATTGGATGAGTGGGAGGCAGAATCTGAGCCCTAATTGTGGCAACTTTAGAGATAAAAAAGTTCAAGAATCGAGTGCACCTTTCCTCGGAAGGTATTCGATACAGGGACATTTGGTGACAGGACTGCATTAACAGTGGAGTAGAGGGCTCGCTGGTTACCCGAATGTTGAGTAACAACAGCAGTAAAAAAATCATAGCGGGCCTTCCGAGCGACGCGCTGGTAACTCCTTCAGGCCTCACGGAGAAGCTGGAAGGAAGCCTGGGATTTAGCCTTTTAGCCAAATGGCACTTTGTTAATGCTGTGCTTGAACTCCAGATCAATATGACTTTCATCAATGAAAGAAAATAAGTAAAATAAATCAGTTCAATATATTATATTGAACTGAGCAAAATAAAAGGACTTGTATTTGTAAAATCAGGCTGACTGATGGACAGAAAAAGTTAATCGTCTGTTAGAAAAGAAGGACGAAGAATCTAATTTCAAATTGTCATTGAGGATAGAAAGTCAGTGTAACATATTGCATGGATGTTAATTCAAATAAAAACAAGAAACTTTAGATATTAATTTTTAAATCGGCTTTTTTATTTTCATTTCACAAAACTGCACAGTCGCAGTCTAAAGCAAAACTCACTTTAAATGAGGCTGTACTAGAATTTTTTAATGAAAACATGAATGATGAAATGTGAGATTTTAAAATTTAAAGATTTTAAAGTCATCAGAGCTTTCACTCAATTTCTGATCACCTTTTTTCATAATTCCCCTGGGATTTTAGTGCTTTATCTCTGGTGATGATAAACCCTTAAGGTGGAAGTGCCCCTTAATGTCTTAATATATATATATATATATATATATATATATATATATATATATATACAATTGTTATTCTCTTAGGTCAAATTTTATAAGAGTGTTAACCCTGTTTTTTTTTAAGCAAACATGTAAATTCAATAATCAGAATACAGTAGGTTTATGTTTATTACTTTAAAAAAAAACAAGAATAAAATATGCAGCTTAGGCTGAACATTAGTGCTTGCTCTGTCTCAGTGAAAACTAGGCTCTTGATAAAATCTTGCACTTTTGTTTTTAACTACTTCCTTGGCGTTCTCAATCAAACATACTCTTTGTAGATCACTCCCATGGGCCCAGCCAGGAAAAACATGCTCATGAAGCATCATAGTTCTTTGTTCTCCAGGGACCCTCTATCTTAACGACGGGTCTTTCTGTTTCCCACCAGAGAGTCCCTCCAGTAAACTCGGCCTGTGCACAGTAAGGGGAATTAGAATCTCTTGTGTGTTTTTGCCTACTTTTAATGACTCTTGTGGTGCCATTATAGCTTCAACCCCTGCACGAGCCTTGGCACTGTCATCAACAGCAGAGCCAGAGAACAAGCCCCTCATTAAAATCCAGACCTGTGAATCATTAAGTTTGCAAGGACGTCCAAGCCATTGTCGGCTGCAAGGTCTCGATGTTGGTTGATTTTGAAGTTAGTTTGTGTACTTTGTGATGTATTTTGTTGTTAAATCAGACTCAATGGTTTTTTTTGAATTTTCTCTTCACAAGTACAAGGCTTGCATGATGAAGGGAGTTATTCTGTCTGCCTGTTACGTCAGTGTGCCCTTGCGCAAGGCACATAACTTCAAGATGTCTACCGATCTGCATATTGTTGTATGAATGTGTGTGTATTTGAGTGCAAAAGGGTGAATGTGGCTCCAGTGTAAAGCACTTTGAGTTGTCAGCATAACTAGAACTTTAGTCCATCTATTGACCACACTTTTTGCTTGCTTGCCAGTGGGAGGTAAATTTCCACTGAGCTACATAGACCTTTATTTCCCAAGTATTTCATTTAAATAAGTTGCATAGTTGCACTTTATTTCAATATCGTCATTTCCTAGATATCATTTCCTTAATCTTATTTTGGAGTTAGAAGGTATGTGATTCACTTGATAGAAAATATGTGGTGAGCTTATTTCTATCTCCAGCTGTCAACTGGCGACAGGGCGGGGTACACTCTGGACAGGTCGCCAGTCCATCACAGACATGTCACAATATGAGACATCAAATTGTCCACTCAGCCGCTTTTTTTGTGAAATACTTACAATTTTAACAGTTAAAAAACATTAAAACCCCTTATGATTCCGGATCATTTTGGCTAAATCACATGCAATGTGACATCTCGAAATTAGAATTATTGCTGTTTTTGAACACTCTGCAGTATAAATACATGTTTGGGCTCTTTGTAAAGGTAACACCCTTTAGTTTTCTACCCAGAGCAGTCATAATCACTGTAAGTATGACTGGTAAAACGTTATGCACTTTATAACTCACAGAAAAAAAGTTGTTTTTCTTTTATCCTCGCCTCAATTTTTTGTGAAAATATGAGTGTAGATAGCTACAATGGGTAATTGGGAACTGAAACACACTATGTGGCAACATAATAACCTGCTGACTACTCAAATTTCAAATTTGAAAAGTATATCTGTAAAAATAATTTCTTTACATCATTTTTTATTTGGGTATCTCCAGGCACTTTAGAGGGTCCTATGGTTTTTCCAAATCTATCCAAATTGGAAACATTTTGGCTCTTATTGGAAAAGTGCAATGACTTTTTAATTTTTCAACCCATATGCTGCAGTTTATACAAGTCTAACTCTTATCTACTTTAAATTTAAATATTTCATTTTTAGATTTATTTTATATTTATAGCTAAATTTTCCTTTTCTATCTAAATTATCAGAATATCTACATTTGTTATCTAATTTTTGTCTATGTTTCATCTAAATTATATAAATATTACATTTTTTTTATCTGAATTTTATCTAAAATTACTATATGGACAGAATGGGACCAAACTTTCTATGAATTATAGATGTTAGACATGCCGGAGCCCATCACTGGTAGGAAAAATAAATACTTGACGTTTTTGCTTTTCTGTAAAAAAATGCTTTACAGTCACTGCTGTGGTTGTTGTGTGTCAAAATAGTTTATATCATTAAAAAAATGAGGCTCTGAGCTTTGATTTGATTAATAGTTTATTGGAGTGCATGACGTAGGGAAATGCATGCATTGCTGTATTGCTGTGGAAACATACTTATGTTCCAGGACCGGCACATAGGAGTCATAAGGTGGTTAATGTATTAATTTTAATACCTATCCAGGAGAAAAGTGACCATTTCAGCGCATGTTTTGATGCCATGGAACTTTTTTGGGTCCATCTATTGCAGGCTTCACCTATTCACTCAAATTTCTGTACTTCTCTTATCACTCCTCTCCTAAGAAGGATAATTATATCTCATTGGCTCTGAAGCAGCTACTAGACCTGCCAACTTCACCATTTCTCCCAGTTCTCTCCTGTGGAACCAGCTCCCAGTTTCAGTCAATGAAGCAGACACTCTGTCTACTGTTAAGACCAGGCTTAAAATGTTCATTTTTGCCTTTTTGATAAAGCTTATAATTAAAAACAGAATGTTAGCCAGCTGTTAGATGAGTGGGGGAGTGGTAATAGATGATAGCTTAAGCCAATTGGGGGGGGGGAATGCAGTCCAGACAGAAAGTTCTCCTTGGCTTTGCCTCCTTCATGTCACATTCTAACGGGCTGGGTTATGCTGAGCTATCTCTGTAGTCATGCTGCAGAAGGCTTAAGCCTGGTTTATGCTTGCCGCGTCCGCGAGGTCCGCACGGCTCCACGCGGCCAAATAACATAATTTCAGCAACCACGCCTCTCCACGCCGCCTCCTCCCGCCCCAAAATTTCCACACCGCGCACCTAGGAAAATTTTTAACTACACGGACAGTCCCGCGTGGAAAAACATGGTGGACTGGCAAGAGCTCATATTGCCGGAGGTTCGTTAATAGACATCTTTATGATTCGGCCGATAGAGATCACTGTGATCAGCTGTGTTTGTGCGGCCGGTTCCGCACGTCTCGTTTCCGCGCGGAATGTTCATGCGTCAAGCATAAATCAAGCTTTAGACTGTTAGAGGAAAGACTGACCACTTTTCTTCACTCTGCTTCTTTTCTCTTCTTCTACTTTCCTGTTGCATTATTTTCTGCTATTTCAACTTTTACATTATGTTTTCTGTCAGTGTTTTTTCTTACCATAGAGGCTAAAGCTTGGTTTATGCTTGCCGCATGAACATTCTGCGCGGAAACAAGACGTGCGGAACCGGCCGAGACGCCTTCTTGCAGCGTTTATACTTTTTGTGGCTTGTCCCTGCTGAGAGCCAATATTCTTGACAACTGTAGGGGGCGGCGGAAGGGCTCTACGGCATGCATACAACACTACAACATAGTAGAAGTAGTAATCCCTGTTGTTTACAAGATGGCGATACCCGTGAGCTTAAACAAAGCAGAACTTTTATGCTATTTATTAGGAATAAAGACGAAAAAGGAGACCGTCCTCTCTTCCATTAAAACACAGTTGATCACAGTGATCTCTATCGGCCGAATCATAAAGATGTCTATTTACGAACCTCCGGCAATATGAGCTCTTGCCAGTCTGCCATGTTTTTCTGCGCGGGACCGTCCGCGTAGTTACAGATTTTCCCAGGTGCGCGGCGCGGAAATTTTGGGGCGGGAGGAGGCCACGCGGAGAGGCGTGGTTGCTAAACTGACGTAATTTGGCCGCGTGGAGCCGTGCGGACCTCGCGGACGCGGCAAGATTAAACCAAGCTTAAAGGTGGTCTGGGATTCTGCTCAGCTGGGATGTCTTGTTGGTAGAGGCGTGAATCTTCACACATCTCACGATTCAATTCGATTATGATTATAATGTCAACGATTCCGATTTGATATCTCAAAACATTGCGGTTATTTAATTTGGGTTTGTTTTCAATAATAAGTATGTTTTAATAATAAATATTTTCAATAATAAAAAGATTACAGACAATTGTTTTTGTTATTTTTTAGACATTTGACTGACCACATTATAGCATTTCCAAAAACAAAACAAAATAGAACACTTACAATTTAAAGCATAGTGATTATTATTATTGTTTTTAAATAATAATTCAACTATTTTCATATTTTCTGGTTTTATGTGTAAAATTCTTCTTTTATCTGGGTCTTTCTGCAAAAATCTACTGTAAATTGGTATAATATTGATGGATATAGGCTAGTATAGGAGTCCCTTAAATGAGACAGAAGCAGTTTTTACATATCACATAGCTACTTTAGAAAAAATGCATAAAGTTATAAATCATCTTTGTAAGCTGACCTAAATTGTCTAAGACCATCAAAATTTAAATGTTAATGTTATTATGTAATCCATCCATGCCTATCTCCAGCCTTAATTGGCGAGTGGCTGGATCCACCCTGGACAAGTTGCCAGTCCACTGCAGGCCACTATTTATGAGGTTCTCCCATTTTGTTTTGTTCTATCACAGTTTGAGAGCCCTGGGCCTGTGCCAGCAGACACATCATTGAGGAGCAGAGACAGAGTGCAAGGGCAGAGCAGGTGTCAGTGTTAGTTCACTTGTGTTCTCTCACATATGTCTCAAAGCTTTCTCTATGGAAAGCTGAATGAGCATTTATTCTGATATCTTGACATCAGGCATAATTGTCATGAACATGCACGCCATTACTGTCCACTAGTTAACTAGTGAGCCTTGTTTTTGGGAACTGGTTAACTAGTGAGGGTCAAAATACACACACTGGTTATCTAGTGAAAGCAAAAATTCTCACTAGTTAACTAGTGAACACATTTTGGCTTCACTAGTTAACTAGTGACAGCTGGAAATCTCCACCAGTCAACTAGTAAAGGCCAAAATGCATACCAGTAAGCTAGTGGAAGGTTTTTGTGTCTTACTAGTTAACTAGTGACAGCCAAAAATGTGCACAAGTTTACTAGTGAAGGCATAACTCCTCACTAGTTAACTAGTTGGAGTAGGTCAATGTCACTAGTTAACTAGTGAACCATAAATTGCTTACTAGCTAGCTAGGTGATGACATAAGGCAACTAATTAACTAGTTGATGCATCCATTGTACAGCTAGTTAGCTAGTGAGGTCATAAATTATACTAGTAAACTAGCTCAAGTCTAAATTCACACTAGTCAGCTAGTGGCGCAGAATTCTGATTAGGAGACGGAGAATTCCTCAAATTGACATTAGTGACATTTACCTACTCCAACTAGTTTATTAGTGAGGAGTTACGCCTTCACTAGTAAACTTGTGCACATTTTTGGCTGTCACTAGTTAACTAGTGAAGCCAAAATGTGTTCACTAGTTAACTAGTAGGCATGTTTGCTGTCACTTGTTAACTAGTGTACACAAACATGGCTCAGTAGTTAACTAGTTGACAAACATGGCATGCATGTTGGCCTGATATCAAGATATCAGAATAAATGCTCAAGCGGCTGCTCAAATTATGTAGAAGTTAACAAGTGGGAATTTGACATTCAGTAGTCAGCTAGTACACCTTTTTGTACCTTACTAGAATATACTAAATATATAGTGCACATTTCGATGTTTACTAGTTAAATTATTATATTAGGTTATGATTGATTATGGTGGAATTCTGCCGTGAATCAGTATCACTTGTGTCCACAGTGCGATCCATCGATTAAATTATTAATTTCAACAGCTCTACTTGTTAGAGGGGGGCACTGGCTGGGATGAACATTCTCCCACTACTGTTACCAAGTTTTTACTTTCTTAAACATAGAAAGTACTTTTGGGGTGTCGCATGGCATAGTGGTTAGTGCAGGCACCCCTTGTTAGAGGCCCTAGTCTTTGACGCGGTTGTCCCTGGTATGAGTCCCCATGGACCCTTGCCGGATCACTTCTCTCCACTTTCTAATAAAAGCCACTGTGGCCAAAAAAAACTTTTTTTATTTTTTTAAGTTAAGTACTCATAAATCAGTTCTTGTGTATGTTTTTTGGGAAGCTGTACTGTCTTGTTGAAACCCCAGTCGGTCGTGGCAGATGGCCGCTCATACTGAGCCTTGCTCTGACACAAAAAATAAAGTGAAATGCACTTAAACAGATACAGTAAACACTTTTGACAAACCACTATTGGGACCCCCCATTGACATGCCAAATAGCATTACACATAGGTATTTAGACGTAAACAAGCTGCATTTTATTTTATATTTCCTCCTGATCAAGCATGTGGCAAAAGTGTAATGAAATGACTCCCTTTTTACAGGAAGAATCCTCCTCAGGCTCAGTATGAGTGCATCTAACATGACTAACTTGGAGTTGGAAAAGAAAATGATCAGACCCACAAAACACCGGAAGCACTTCTCAACAAGAACTTAGTATGACAAAGAAAAAACTTTGGACACCAATTAATGCTTGATATCTACTGTTAGGAGTTTGTTCTATTAAAAAAAACACAGAAAAGCTCAGAGTCAGTATTGCGATGGATTATAAAATGAGGGAGGGTACATATAGCTCATCACAACAAGAACTCTTTGTCCAGAAAAGAAATTAGTTTTGACACAAAGGGAGAAGGAGGCCAAGTTTATTTTCTTGAGAGAGAGAAAAGGAACCAACACACAGCACCCATCAGTCAATGATCCCTTTAGAGAAGGTGATGCAGCTAAACACAGAAACACCACACTCAACACACCTTTTATGAAGTTAAAAAAACACACAAAAAAACTGGGAAAGCACAAAGTCAATGGCAGCAATAACTACTAATAATGTACAAATGGAATTCGCCAGGAGAATGTAGCAGAGTGAGGAGAAATGAACAGTATGTCCTTCAGCCATCTATTATTATTTTATCCAAATCAAGACTAGGCAAGAAATTATAACTATCTGAATTTCATGGAGGGGAATTATATTAAGCTTCAAAAAAACATGTATTCGTATTAGACAAAAGATTGGTAAAAATGTACCTGTTCTCTATTTTAGCTGACACATTAAAAGGGAAGATATTTCCTTCTTTGGGGCTCTTAGTTCAAACTGAGTTGTGTTTACACTCCAAAGCCTAACACCATTGACCATGTCCATCTTTTTATGGCCAAAGTATACCAGTTGCCTGACACCTTTTAGCAGGATGAAACACAAGCCACAGTAGTCTCAAACTGGTTTCTAAATCAATTTGCTGTACACCACTGGCCTTCAGTGCTCTGCACAGTCCATAGATCTCAGTACGGTTAAGCACCTTGTAGGTTTGGTTTCTCAGCAGTTACATATATAAAGCCCAAAAATATACAAGAACACCTTGTTGAACCTATGCCATGAACAATCAAACGAGTGCTGTGGAAAAAAGGTGGTCCTGTGCAAGCGTCATGTATGTTACATAGTGGCAGGTGAATTTATGCATGGATTCTTCTCAGGTCCTCTGGCTTATTAAAAAAACATGACTGGTGAATTGGTCTCCCAAAATTGTTCTACTTATGTACATATGAGTGCGTGTGTGTATGGTTTTGTCTTGTGTGTCTCTGTGTTGCACTCTGATGGACCGGTGACCTGTCCGGGGTGTGCCCAACATCTCGCCCCAAAACCTGCTTTCCCACTAAATGAGGTCATCGTCTCAGTTGCATCATATGAATATAATTGTAATGAACAGTGTAGGAGGGGGGAAGCTGGTAGAGGACAAAAACAAGCCACCGCCCCCAAAAAGTTGGTGGAGTAATTATTCTGCTCTATATATCGTAAAACTTCCATCCATCCATTTTCTTTACTGCTTAATCGGTCACGGGGGTGCTGGTGCCTATCTCCAGCTGTCAACGGGCGAGAGGCGGGGTACACCCTGGAACCCACGCATGCACGGGGAGAACATGCAAACTCCATGCAGAAAGGCCCTGGGCCAGGATATGAACCCACAACCTTCTTGCTGCAAGGCAACAGCGCTAACCACTGCACCACTGTGCAGCCCTATTGTAAAACTTCTTCGAGGCAATTTTTCCATTTTAGGCTTCTGTGGAAGAGTGAGGGTTAATTATTTCTGTCAAGATTATATACTCACAGCAATACGTACAGTTGGTTACAGAATGCTTGCAGTAGTTGTACATGAGGCAAACATCTGTTTCATCTTCTTTGTTCCCTGCTTTACCCTGTTTTAGAGATTTATGCCTGAACTCTTTCTGTTGCCAGACAACCAAACAAAACTGAATTATTGAGCATAATGGAGCTCATTAAGACCTTGTATTAAGAGTGTTTTAAAATAATTTCATAGTTGCTACTTTACTTAGAATTTTCTTTTGTTCTTTTGCACAGAACTTTCTGACAAAAAACAGAAAGAAATAACCATATTTCTTGTTTTCTGGTAAACTGTATAAGAGCTGGAGGAATGGGGTTCTTACACCGTTTCCAATGTAATCTGAAGCCATCTACCATAATATTGTCCAGATGTAGGTCAATACATGTTTTGTTGATTTAAAATGATATAATGCCTGGTTCTATGTAATTGTTTTGACTTTTGAGTACAATTTGGAAAAAATTATCTGACCCTCGTCTTAGTATAATATTTTTTAAAAATTAAAACTTTGTGCCTTGTGCTGAGTTACAGCCTCCGTAGTGGTTTGCCCTTATCACTTCTATTTGTTTTTATGTTTAACTGAACTCCTGGTAGCAGGCAGGTCTGCTGTTGGAGTACTATATGAATTCTCAGAGCAAACGCTGCAGCCTCGGTTTCACAAGGCCAGTTGACCTATCTAAACAGACTAGACTTGTCAGGAGGGAAATCTCCAAAGACGCAAGCAAAAGGCATTTTGAACAGAAAAAAACATGTCGGTACAATGTAGGTCTTGGTGTTCAAATCCAAGGATTAGACCATTGATACAAGACTGGGCTCTTGCAAACAGTCCCTTTCACATGCTGTTTACACCAAGGGAGGGTGAAGAATATGTCTTGAGAAATATCAAAACATCTGTGATCCTTCAAATCAAACAAGTTCTTAGTTTTTAGAGATGGTGCTAAGCAACAAAAGGAACAATTACTCCTATCAAAAGTATAGGAGCTAAAGCTCTACAAAGTTTGTACCCAAACGTTAGACTTATTTAGGACTGTCACAAACATGAATGGAAATTATTAGTTGAATTCTGGAGATCCATGAGATTAATCTTGCAGTTCTGTACATCCTGATTATATCCTCATCGGCTCATGATTTCCAGGTTGATACACAATGTCAAGTCCCCCACATAGCCTCACACATGTAGACAAGGGCGTCAGTTTGTTTTTTAAATTGCCGGGCACAATATTTATAAACTTGAATGTGGTTTGAGAATTGCTGGGGACCACTATTAAATATTTATTTAGCCTCTAAGTATTCATCTGTTTCTTGTTTGATTACAATATGCACTGCAGTGAATAAACGTGGTGAAAATCGCATCATTTATTGTTGCACGTTGTTGAGCACTTTTAATTTTTTTCGCATTCTTCACCAGCAGAATGTGCGCATAAAGTTGTTTCAGGTGGGGAAAAAAATTTTTATTTCACGACTCCAGGAGGAACTTTATTTAATGCAAGCAGACGGGGAGTGAGACAATATTGTTGTTGTTATGTTTTGTTTAAGAGTCCCAAGAAGAAAATGTTCATATGTTACATAGGACATTTTTTCCGAAGTTGTGCTGATGAAGCAATGGTAGGGACTATGGACAATGTTTGCTTTCTGCACAGGGAGCTCTGCACAATATAAATATCATATCATATCCAAATAATGAACGACTAATAATTAACTGCACTATAATTTAATTTCACTAATGGATCAAGTTATTTTCCTTTTTGATTTTTTTCCCCCCAACTTTAATGGAAATGTTGTCCACTCCCTGGTTCTCAGTTCCTGCGTCACAGAAGGGTCTCTGGCAGCTGAATGCGGAGATAGAATGTTTCGCCTTCAGCACAAAGTAGTATTCTGGTATGCGCTCTACACAAATCCAGTATATCAACATGTCATCTTTGGCAGTCTTGAACAAGCAAAGATATTACATGAATATTTTTTTTCTGGCCACCCACCCGCATTAAAGAAACCAGACCCATTAAATTTCATTTACAATGAGCCCTCATTTATTATTAAAATAACCCACAACAGGCAAAATCTGCAAAGTGGTCACATTTATTTTTTACAATCATTATGTTTTAAGGCTTTAAAACTCATCACCACACACATTTTTATACTTTTGCCAGACATACAGTAACATTTACTCATATTTCTTAATAGTTTTAACACTCAAACCTTCGTAGATTTAAAACATAAAAGTATCAATACGCAGTATGGTCTCTCCACTGTTGTGCCTCTCGGGGCGTCTTTCTCCACTGAAGGTCTCTGAGCAAGTGTCGTTTCTGAGTGAGGAAGATAATTACGGGCAGTTTTTTTGTGTCGTTTTTCCATCTGGAGGAGAATATTATTATAACTAGACATGATAAATTTGGCAAGCGCGGGAGACATGACAGGAGATTGACAATTGCCTCTAATCATTTAGGAGGCAAAAACACTATACCGTTAATGCGCTGTAAAGAATGCATTTATATTGTGCTATTTAAAAAAATCCACCAAACAGCAAAACAGCAAAGGATGGACTGTGTTATAGCAAAGGAACTGTATAAATGTATTTTTTCTATCTTGAAACGGGTACCAGTGACATTACAGGACTCTGCCCTGTAGCTGACTACCGGCCTTTTAAAACATATCTACTGCAAAGAATGTAGTATATGAGCAGAAAGAAACATGACTGCATAAGAAAGTAGAGTGAATTAAATAAAATTCTGTTCAGGTACTGATGTAGAAACATTGCTGGAAGCACAAGTGGCTGTTAGATCAGTGCTGGTAAAGAATTTCCACACCAGGTTTGGTGCATATGCATGTAGTAGTGGTGTCAAAGATGCTTGGCAAGCAAAATAAATCCAGTAAAGAATCAATCTGTGTCCCAATTCAGTATAGTTCCAAAAAAGAACAGAATCAGGCACACCAGTTCGCTTTAAATTATAATACAATTAATACATAAATTAGGTATAGCATTATGACCCACTACTTCTCTGTGTGTTTGTCCCCATTTTGGTGGACTGTGGTATCTGGCACTGTGGTAGTAAGCAGCAGCAGACCCAACTTCAGTTCTTGAGAGCTATTGGCCTAAAACCTTTAGATGCATTCCTTCTCCAACTCACCTGGATCAGCTTCCACATATTCAGCTCTGCAGAGGCCTGTAAACCAGCCATCCTTTTGATTCAGGTGTACAGGTGTACTACTTGGGATGCACTGATACGATACTGGTAGTGGGTACCGGGGCCGATACCATTCTTATGTACTGTATCGTATCGGTTAAAGTTAACAAATACCATGTACTAAAAATGTGGAAACTGCAATAATTTCACAGAAAATAATTTCTTATTTTAGCTAATAATTTTACTTTTGTGGTCATTTTTTAAATATTTTTTTAAATCCAATTCACCATCACTCAAGCGGAGAAGAAAATAAAACCCGTCTTCCAGTTTATTGCATTTTTGTGTGTTGTAGTATCGACATTGGTACCCGGTATTGGCAAGTATTCAGATCCAAGTATTGGCATCTTATCGGATTGAAATAAAATTATCGCTAATGCCTTTTCCTCACAGCATGCAGTTTATGTAATTCAGTACTGTTCGGATCAGTATCTGATCGGTATTGGCAGATTATGAACCTCAGATATCTGTAGCGGTATCAGAAATGAAACAAGTGTATCTGTGCATCCCTACTGAGGACCTTGCTTACACATTCTTTAGACACGGAGGACACTGACAGCGCAGCCAGAGAAATAGCAAAATCATGAATTTCAGCAACATTTTCAGACTTGTAAGCATTGCGCATACAGACGGACACGCAACCAACAGTTACACACACCTCTTTCTAATCTCTGAACTGAAAATAATAATGAGAATCTGAATGAAAATATGTTGCACATTAGAATTATACCACAGTACGTACATGTGTGTCTTCAGATTATATAGCTATTGTACTTATTATTGCATTAACTGTGTGAAGTATGTGCTCATTGAACATCAGCACTGAAAGCATATGGATGGGTAGCGATGTAGATCCCCCTAGTCCTAGTAGATATATGCGCTGAACTGGGGTCAGTGTTAGATCTACCGACCTGCTGGAACCGTCCATCCGGTCCCACATCTTTTTTTTTTTCTTTTTTTTTTGCCAGACCTGCCAGTGGTCATAATGTTATACCCAATTTGAGTATAAAATGTGTGATGCACTATCTCATCAAACACTTATTGTGCAAAAACACATAAAGGAGGATCCAGATACTAAGAGAGGAAAATGTTTCCAAAGGTCTTCTGCTTGTCTCACCTTAGAGAAAGCTAAAATTGTCCCATTAATCGTGAATGTGACAGTCAGTATTTGACATTTCATGAAAGTCATACAATATCCCTTTCCTGACAATTATTGCTAAAAACCTATAATAAAATATCTTTTAAAAAAAGAGTACTAAATGGTTCCTTCATGAGTCTCTTTTCTGAAATTTAATAGAATTCAATGAATAGTTTTTATTGTCAGGAGGTATGACACTGTCCATTCATGTGTCCCTTTTGAAGTGGGCAAATCGATTTTTCACAGAAATTTGTCACAGAAGTTTATGAATTAGGACATCCACATTGGATGTCCTAATTCAAACCCGGGAAATTACAGTAAAAAAAGATTTCATTATTTCATTGATTTATCTGTCTTCTTTTGCTCAGACATGGCCATCGGCTAATGATAGTCATATCAATGTGTACATGGAACCGTTTGCCTTACTTATTAAAGCTGCAGGAAGACAATTGTCATGAAAAAACGGAGCAGATATATGTCTCTGCCGTGGGGAATATCAGAGGCTCATTTGTCGAAAAGTGAATTGCTAAGGGAAATGATGGCACAATGGTGTCACTGCACTGTTTTGTTTGAAGAAGAAAGCAAATCTCACACACCATTAAGGAGGGTTGTATTAGAGTTGGAAAAAGAATAACAAATATTAATAAAGATGATGCAATATTGTGCTTCTAAAAGGTTAAACCAGTGTAAATCAGATTTAATAATCTGTACCAATGAAACTGTTGCCTTAAGTGAAGACAATTTTCTGTGTAGCAGTCTAAAGTACCATATATGATCTTGTCTGTAAAATGTACATTCTTAACGTGATAAATATAAGGATGTCCTTCTACATTTGCAAAGAACATTAGGTTATTACAAATGAAACAATTTGTTCTTCATAGAAGAGTCCTAAAGCAGCTGTGACCTATGTTGTCTGACAAATCTAAGCAGCTACAGTAGCTCAACATTAAACTTACCAGAATCATTTTATTTTCCATATAAGCTTTGAGGGTGTTGACTTAAAACCGCTAGTACTGCCTGACTGGAAATAAAAAAAGGCGATATTTTGTAACAACTGTGTTGAACATTTTATTTTTTTCAATTGCCAGGATGACAACAGTACTGCTATGATTAGTAAAAGGTTAATGCTTCCAGTTTGGCAGCTAAGATTAATGCAGTTTAATGAAATGTTAATTTGGGGATGCTCTGGACAGATTTTCTGATATGCAAAACACAATCTGTTGAATATTTGTGATATGCGGAATTTGTCTAACTTCTGTCTGACACACTACATTATGCAAATGCAAAATGTAAAGAGAAGTTTTTATAAGTTTTTGAATAGAATTATGGAAAACAATGCAACTTTCTAACAATGCAACTTTCTAATAATTTGTTAATCTCCTAAGGGTATTAGCATCAGGTATAAGGACCTTTCACAGTTAAATAAGATCCTATTAAAAAAATAATTTTTAGAATTCAGTTCAGTTGAATTCAAATTGTACTTCCTAATGTAGTAATTGAGGTAGGTCTATGTACTTTAAAATATTGTTAGATGTTAGGAATTAATATATATATTTTTTTATTATTATTATTATTTTTTTTTCTAATATCGTCTTACTCTTAAACAAACGCCATGAAATACAAATTTAGCTGTCGTAAATCTTTATTTTAAGTGCCTCACTCTTAGGTCCAAGCAAAAGGGAAACTGAAATTGCAATCTAGTGTAAAGTTTTTCTACTGATGTTAAAGAGATAGACACTACCTTTAAATGCAAAGCAAATCTGTAAACAAACTTCCTCTTAAAATTGAAGTTGCTTATGTTAATACATTATTATTGCTTCCAGTACGTCCTGTTTACTGGAGTCAAGGGTACACTGACAGCTATGGATCAAAGTTAAAAAATGGGATGACATTGCTAATGTCCACTATACCACACTTCCATTTATCAGCACAGTGCCATTTCATCATTGTGAAGGCAGATCATTGCTTTATGGTTGATGGTGCCTTAACATAACCCGATATGAGAAAAAGGACAGTGACTTAGTGTTGAAACGGAGTGCACAAGAGTAACAAGGTTACCCTCCCTCCCTCCATGAGATCAGACGTGAAAACAGACCTGGACAAATTAATTTGAGCCTTCCAGAATACACAGAACCCCATCTGATATAACTTAGAAGCTATAAAGGTTTAATGGCACCATTTCTGACTCTGATATTATTATGGAAAACAAAAAAAGACAGCTAATGTGATAACACAAAACACTGTCAAAATATTTCCAAAAACAGAAATAGAGTTAAAGGAAGATCTAGCATTTAACATTTATGTTTAATATTTTATATTTTAACCCAAAAAAAAGGAATTATGGTTAAAATCACATACATCTCTAACTTTGGGAGAAAAAGTTCACAAGCATAAAATGCATTAGAAATTTTGAGGGTGCGTGCCTATTTCTGACCGCAGCCGTTAGCTAGAAGACCGCATCAAGCCAGCTCATCTCAAGAACATCATTCATTACGGTTCCAAAATAAGTTGATCTGAAATATTTATGCTGCTTGACAGTCCATGTTTGTCTGATGCTTCTCTTCCTGATATGCCAAGATCCAGGTCGGCACTTCAGAAAGTGTTATCTATAAGAGATGTTGTAAGTCATGCTGAAAAAGCCTCTAGGAAAATATATGCTATGACGTTAGCATATTTTTTCCCACAGTGTCCGATGTGTCTATCAAGAATACTCTATATTAGTCAAGTTAATTTATAAATGAAGTATCTGTCTTACAGGCGCTTCTCATAAACAATAAAGAACTTATTTTATTTAAATTGTTCAGTAAAAATAATAAAAACAAACACCACAGATTGAGGATTTCTAAACATTTATTTCGGAAAATTGAAATAAGACTTAAAAAACACTCAAAATAAAAAAAACATTGCACAAACATTTTAATATTACCTTAAACCAAAGGGAGGTGCTTATTTAATTTTCCATCTAGACTTTGCACATGTCCACTCTGCCAAAAGAGCCAACACTTGTTTTAATGACCATTTTCTTATTGTGTTTGATCAGCCAGAAACCTGCCTGATGGAAATTTGTTGGAAAATCTGAAGAGGAAGATGACAGACACCAGATCCAACAACTCAGATGAGCTGAAAGCCTCAATTAAAGGAGCAAGCTGGGCTTCCTTACCACCTCAGCAGAGTTATAGGCTGATCCTTGCTGTGATTAATGAACACATTCAAAGAGAATCCTAACAAACTAGAGACCTAGTTGAGCACATCTATTAGGGATTCAACAATACCACCTTTTTCTTACCGATACGATACCGATATTTGGATCTGAGACTTGCTGATACAGGGTGACAATACTTCTGCCACAGAAAAACATACATTACGACCTTGCACATCAAAATCCAAAAGAGGATTGTGATCCCCTCCTGCCATGTTTACATATTGTGCATTCCACTCAGGACACCATCACAACAGTTAGCATCAGAAAGAACCACATATTGCATTTTCACTAATGAATGTATAATCTCACAGGTTCCTCCTGCACTGCATGGAACAGAAATGCTCAACCATTTTTACACTATAAAACAGTAGGATTGCTGGTTAGGTGAAGTTTTTATTATGAGGTTTTGGAATTTTTTTCTTGGACAGATGACCTCTAATGGGCGGTTAGATATTGTTTTGGACGCTGAATCCACGTTCCGCTGCCCCTCTAGAGACTGGAATTACAAGTGCCACTCCAAACCAAGTGTTGAAATTGAGCAACATTTCTCAAATGGAAGTTATCTGAAGTCTGAAACAGCTGTTTCCTGAGCTGTCTGAAAATATTTGGTCAAAGCAACCCCTCAATAGAACATTTCTAATGTTCAATGTTGCAACCCCTGCTGTGAAACATAAATCTGGTTTAACTTTAGGTACAGTGTCCAAATGCTCAAAGGTGCCAGTTCATTTATTTAAAAAAATAAATGGTGTTTAATGGCGTCCCTATCCACCATGAAACGAGTCAACAGACATGAGCTCAAAGGCCTCTCAACAACATAGAAGCAACAAACCTAGAGAAGAAAAAAAAAACATACACAGTAGACCTTGTAATTAACAACCCAGTACAGATGTTGCACAAAGAAAAAATTAAATAAATAAAAACATTTTGTATAATATAACTAGGTGCAGGATACAGACCAAACGGTATAGGTGATGTTTCTGTTTCACAAAAGATAATCATTAACATTTTAAGTGTATGACGTCTCTCCCATTCTCATTCTGAAGATGGGACAAAGAGCTTGTGTCCAGAAATGATTAAATACTTGTGGATGGATGCACAAAAAGACAAAAGTAAGCAGTTTCAAAGGCAGTTCTACAAAAAAAACTTAACAAATCTCTCAATTCCTTCCCCCATTTTTCTGACATAACTTGAAATATTTTACAAAATTTAAAGAGGAAATATGTTCTCTCTTTATATAGATTATGATATGTAGGTTGCATAAGTTGACAACAAAAAATGCTGTATAAGAACAGAAAAGAATGCTTTTTGTGCAGCATAAAAAGGCAGTAATGCTTGAGTTTTCCTGTTAAAAATTGCTATGCTTGCAGACTTTTTTCATGGGTCACCTATTTTTCTCCAATCTGTTTATCATCTATTCACTCCAGACACCTGCAGCTTTAGATATACTTTTTTTAAAGAATAGATTGCAAAATGTCTTTGTGCTGTATCAGCTTAATAGAGCCAACCTAATTTGATGTTCCAGAGGGAGTTTCCTCCTTTCAAAACCTTACTTTTTCTTAGAGTATTTAAAGTAATTAAGGTTAGAGTTTTTAGTGGACCGGATAAACAGTAATTCAGTCCCAGAAAAGTTGCTCACAAGACGACTACAGAAAAGTAACTGGTGTTGCCTTTCAATGATAGTACATTTGTCATTAAACTTCTTCTTTTGAGAGAGAAACCCAAAGAAAAATCAGGAATAATTTATCCAATCATTTTCATGATAAATCAGGGTCTCCCCTCTGCACCTTTCGAAGCAACACATCTATATTTTTCTGCTAACCTAATTACTATTTAATACCATTTTGCAACGGTCCACGAACATGTATATAGAACTGAAATCCCTGCAGGTCTCCACACCTCCAAACAGGGAACTGGTGTCTTTGATCAATGGGTGTATTTATAGCTTACTTCGCTTCAAAGCAACATGTACTCATTTGCATGTTCATTATGAGCCTAAAATGGCCAATTATTCTATCAAAGGCTTGTTCAGAGGACTGACCCTCAGATCCCAAACAGTTATATGACAAATTAGCTAATTAAACATGTTTGATGTTCATGCCCCCCATAGTGCTAAATAACACATTAACAGTGCAGGTTTTTTTTAATGTCCTAGTAGAAGTTTTAGTTCTACTAACAGATTTATCTCTTAAATAACTAAAGTTATTTTTACCAAGTAGACATAAAGACCAAGTAATCTATAGTACCTCGGTTAGAGCAATGATGTACGTTGCTGCATGAACATTTTTAACATTTCACATAATTAATCTAAGGCCATTTTGTTGACTTAGCAAATTTAGTGTATGTTGGTAGTTAAAATGTCTATATTTAAAGTATTAGTGTGAGTTATTTGTACAGTTGGTCAACCACAAACTACAGTGTACTTTATTTGGATTTCCTGCGACTGACCAGCTTATTTGACTTAGAAAATATAATCGAAAAGTGTGGCTTGCAGTTGCATTCAACCCCTTTGAGTGAATCACCTTCTGCTGCGATTACATTCTGTTGGTCAATGGCTCATCCAGCCACATTTCTACATCTAACGATGGAAATCTTTTCTCATTCTTATTACCAAAACAGCTCCTCTGAAGATCAATTTTCACGCCTTGGTTACAGGATTTAGGTCTTGACTTTGACTGTCTATTCAAAAACATCATCATGATGTCATAACAATTTAAAATGACATTTGCAGCCTCAAGTATGTTTTCTTCCCCAATTGACCTGAATTTAGCTGTACACACAATCTCATTAATTGTTTCCAAGTTGGTGTTGAATCAGTCGTCAATCAGTTAGATGAAAGGTTTCAAAATACCCTGGTTACCTAAAGACAACCATTATCACAACCTAATGCTCCGCAGTGGGGATTCTGTATTAACTTTGGTCTTCTGCCACACAGCATTTTCCATGTTGGTCAAAGAATTGGACCATTTTTACCCATGTTTGCTGAGTCCCGTGCATTGCTTGTTGTTTTTTGGATTTTTGGATCTTTCTTCCTACAATGACGTTGTCGTCCAACAGGATACGCAATAATGGTTTAGATAACCTTTAATAATTATGATCAAAGTTTTAATATTATTATATTTATTACTAAAGTGTCAGTTTATTTATAAGAAATATTAAACAAAGAAACTCAATCTCTTGTGAAGGAATGAATTCGACACCATGAGATGACAAAATGTATACACATACACCAGAATAAGTACGGGGGGGCTGCTCTCTTCAACATGTGCTCTGACATAAGGATCAGATTTAGCCTGGAGATAACAATGCGGCATTGGGGTTACAATTAGTCCAAATATGGTCTGTGCTTGTACGTCAATAAATCAATAAATTAATCTGTATTTGTATGGGGCCTTAACAACATCTAAAAGATGCACATGGTGCTTTACAGTGAAAAAAAACAACCTAAAAAACAAAAAAAGAAAGGAAAAAAAAAGACATGGGCTAAAATAAACAGTAAGCATAATCTCAGATATGAAAGCCAGAATGGATAAATGAGTCTTGACCTGTGTTTTAAAAGCAGACAGTTCACTGGTGGAACGCAACACAGGTGGAAGGGTATTCCAGAGCTTCGGAGAATGAGCAAAAAAAAAAAGCTCAATAACCCCACTTTTTAAGAAGAAGGAGACAAGAGGGGAGAAAAGAGAGAAGCAAGGATCAGAAAGAAAAAGGAACAGTACCAGTACTCTTAATCTGTTTAGGTGTACAGGTTAATAATCAAACTCTGCTCTGGATTCAACCAGTTAACAGACAGCACAATGCACAGGATGTGATCAGCAGCTTTAGTGAAAAACATTGTTTAGCATTCAACATACAATAAACCAACACTATGAAATGTTATCTAAATGGTTCTAACTTATGTCTGCCCAGACATGTGATAAGACAAAATAAGAAAAAAGGTTAAGAATGGTTAAAAATAAAAAATGGTTGAACATTTTTTATTTTATTTTTTTTTGCTGGAAACAGGTTAAACCTGCTAGTCGACCGCTAGTGATCAGCTTCTGTGCTCCTCTTTAATAACTTCACTGAACGCAGCTTGGCCATTAAAAGATAATCCTGGATGCACACAAAGGAGGTTCCAAAGTTATTTTTACCTTCACTTTGAAGATTAAAGGAACATACAAACCCCGTCCAGCAGGTTAGATGGAAGAGATCCACAAGCGTCTCTTGAATGGAAGACCCAGATGGCCATTACTGGCTTTTATGAACTTTGCGACGTCACCATTCTGCACAGACAATAAATGGAGGAATTTTTTGTCTATGTCAACATTTTTAGATAATTGGATGGAGCAGTGCTCTGAAGGATTTTCAAAAACCGGGATTTTGCTTCATATCCTGTTGCTACTATAGAATTTAACCCTGGCTTGTCTTCTATCTTCCTTTGGCTTCAATATGCAGTCTGTTCACAAATGGTTTTATTATGAAACTCTGAGGTCTTCAAAGTGCTTTTCGTTTATATTAAGTTTAAATTATACACAAATGGGCTATTTATTTAGGAGCATTAGAGTACAGGATACTAAATGTCAATGTAGGATATACTTTTTGGAATCATGTATCACTTTCTTCCCAATTTACCATTAAGCACTACTTTGTGTTGGTCCATCTCATATCGTCCTTACAGAATACATTGAATACTTATGCCTGTCAGTGTACTTTGACTGAATTGTGTGTCCTGAACCACGTCTGCACTTTGCGAAGGACCCGTTAGTGACTGAAGCTTCTTTCCTTTCTAAATCATTATCTAGAAAACGTCTGTATGATCGCTCCCTGCATTTCATTCCTTTTGTCTCCACTTATTTTTTCCATCTTGGATATTAGACCTTTAAAAAAAATAAACAGGAAATGAAAGCAGACAACAGCTGACAAAACAACTTGGAGCAATGCAATACAGAGAGACTGAAAGAAGAATTGTGAGTGTGTTTTTGTATTTCAGAGGTGGTGGTCGTGTTGTTGGCGTGTATCAAAGCCCAGACTGGACACTGCATCTACAGTAATCTGTCAGGTCATTGTAATGGAGTGTTAAGTTATCTGATGACAAACAATAATGAAGTTTGATAGATTTTTTCTAAAGAAGCAAAGGTACTAATTGTTGTATTAATAATTGCTGGATCATAAAGCCGAGGCCTATGTTTATAAGTGTACAAAATACCAATTAAACATGGGTTATCCAATGTGGCTATTGATGCTTTGACTGCTTATTTTACTAAATAGATTTAAAGCTTTTATTATAAATATGATAAGAAAAGTACATTTTCTCTTTTGTAGCACAGCATTCGGCCTACATAATTTAGTACATAATGATTTTAATGCAGGATCCTTGTACCATGTTTGAGTGAGTCGCTGCCAAGATGTGGAAATGGCAGAATTCACCATCAGGATGACAGTTAAGACCATACATCAGAGAACAGTCCTCATCAACCTTCAGCAAGAAAAAAATCCCTTTTCAGGTGGAGATGAACAATCGAGCTGACCTGGATTCATTGACTCCTCCCTGCTGATTCTTTGAGGAACAAAGAATAACACAAAGATTAATGAAGATACAGCAAAGAAACGTTACATAGTTCTTGTACTTGAAGTATTCCTGGGATGTTTTGAGGATAATTTGTGACAGCACATTTTTTATAACATTGTGATGGGATTTTGTGTTACAATAGCTAACATTCTCACAAGGCTTTTGGCTTTGAGAGTTCATAAAACTCAAAGATATGTGTTGTTGCATAAATGGTGGCAGGTGAACGTTGTGACAAAACATTTGTTTCCACTGCTTTGTGTGAAGCTGAATGTTTTATGAATAGATCAATACGAGCTGCACAGTAGGGCATATGTGGAGCAGCTGATCTATAGGAATTCAACTTGTTATGGTTCCCAGCTATGAGTCTGGTGGGTGGATAAATGACACCACCATGCTGTAACCTGAACCTGACCCCACTGTTGGACATAAAGCAGAGCTGCCGAGTCGCTGTAGTAATCAAAGTGTTACTACCGGTCAGCATTATTATTATCTTTATGCTGAGGAGCAGATGACTGATTTGTTTGCCAGTGACTGTTATTCTAGCTGCTCTAAAAAGCTGAATAGACTTCTGTGAGTTTTTTAAGAAGCACGTCTTGTAGCTCAAAGTTTATTCAAGCAGCACAAACATTTTATTAGAAGCTGAGATGCACTCGGGAGAAACATAAACACATCGGTTGAGGTAAACACTGATCCAGAGGAAAAGGCAAATGCTTTCAGAGCAAAGACTTGTGCTTGGTAAAAAGTGAATGTTATGTCTGGAGCAATTTTGTCAACAGTGCGAACAAAATGGTTCCTAGTATATATATCCAAAAAACTGGCTTGATGCCACCGCAGGTGATTGAACGTTTTCAGCGCCATGAATAACTTTAAAGTCACAATGCAGTTTTTATGCTCACTTGATTAGCATACAGTTATTTATATTAATCTGCCATCCTTATTACTTATACATTAATACTATATTATTTAAAGACATATGAACTTTTATGTCATCTTTATAAAGAAACTTTCTTAGTCAAGTTTTCTATCCATCTAGCTTGGAGTGAAGTCTTCTCTAACTACAACCCTTTAGATGTATACCCCATGAAGCCCTTGATTTAATTAGAACTGAAAACGTCAGTTTATTTTATCAGGATCTTTACTGATACAATCTGTATTTATTCCCATCATCTCAATAAAACAACAAAAGTCACTTAAACATAGAACCTGTGTGATTTATCTCAGTTTAAATCGCCTTCAGAGCTGTACTCGAGGACATTAAAAACAAACATAATGAAGAGCAAGAAACACAGCAGACAGGAGTGTGAGAAACTACTGGAGAAGTTAGTTTAAACCAGATGTATGTTATAAACAAATATCTTAAAAGCTTCCAGAGATCAACAACTCAGTTGATGGTTAGTTGCACAATCCACAAATATGTTTTTTTATAGAAGAGTGATAAAAAGATGGAGATAAAATCATGAGAATTGCAATCCAGGTTTGATTTGGTACAAAAAAGGTGTAACATAAACTCTCCACATTATCCTTCGAAACCCTCACACCAGTGGTCGTATTAACCAAATATTTTCTAATAATATATAATATTTGCTTTTTTCTTACCCTCAAAAGTTCATTGTCAATTTTAATACCTCTGAACCCTTGGTGCATATGTGCAGAAATATAAAACTTTAAGCATGAAGTTCAGTTAACTGATCAATAAAAAATATTTATTTTATTATTTTTTATAATATTTTTATATTTTATTACCAACCGAGCATTATCTCAGACCTGTAAAAAGACTGGCAGTGACAGATTGTTGCAGCTTAAGCAGTGCTGCAAAACGAGAGCATGTGGGGATTTCCTCCAACTGAAACAATCAGAAAAGCTGTAGCTCAGAGAATCTGGGCAAATTCTGATTACTTCAACTGGAAAAATGTTCCCTGAAAACTTTGGCTGAAGAGACTCTCTTAGTTCCAATCTCCAGTGTAGCAAAAAAAAAGTAAATTTAACCTCTGCACAAGCAGGAGTGCATTTCCTCTCCATGTGGAGCATTCGGGCCACAGAGGAAAGATTCATAATTAGCCTATTAATCTGCTCACGATGTAGGTTCTGTTTAGTTTGATCAGATTGAACATTAATTAAAAACGCATGCACATGAAATAGTACTGAATATCTCATTGTCATTTAAATAAAAGATTATGACAGGATTTGTCGTTTGTCAAAATGACAGACCATATACGCAATTTTCTACTAGAAAAGAGGATTAAAAGCAGAAAGAGACTAAGACAAGACTAAGACAAACAATGAATATAACACAAAAATGTATATAATCATAAGCTTTATTGAGATCTTGGTAGCTTCTTTAGACTCAAATCGCCTTCCTCCAGCAGCCTGATGGACTTCTACGGTTCCTGGAGTCACATTAACAGTCCTCTCTTCATTCTCTAAATGAAGACAATTAATAGTCAAGATATCAGATGTTTACAAAATGTGGACCCATGTCAGAAAACATCTTAAATCAATTTGACAAAAAAGTTAAATTATGAATAAATGTGGTTCTGTGAAACACAAAACGTAAAGAAATACTAACACCAAAAGATGGCTGAAGGAACCTTCACAATACTCTTTAAAATATTGCATGACTTTGTGTTGCTCTGCTACACAAAATATGAGTAAAAATATGACGTTTGCGGTTGTACTGTGAAAAAAAAAATCTAACTTGGTAACATTTTTGCAACGATGTAGCTAAAACTAGAAAATGATTTTAAAAACCTCCTTTCACCTTTTTTTTTTCATTTTGTTACACAATGCACATTTTTTGATGGACCAATTTCTAATGTGTTTTTATTTTTTTCGCCACCTGGCCCAAGACTGACATTGATGCTTTAAATACTCTGGTGCCTTGATTTCTTCACCATTTCCATGTATTAAAAAAGTGAGTAAATTTTGCAAATCCTAATCCCACAGACTACAGTAAACATGGAAACTCCATTGTCCCCTTTTCTCCCGCAAAACTCTAAATATAAACCTGAAGCCGAGTTGATGTATTGGCCAAGTGTTGGTATGTTCAGACTTCATGTCACTGTCCCTCATCATGTCATTAACAAGACCTGCCGGTGACGGAGTACGCTCTGTGTAATCAACTCCACTGGGATCAGATTTGAGAGCGGAACAAACCCTCCCTATCCTTATTATCCTTTTCAGTCTCTGCCTACCATCCATCTCATGCTACTTCCCTGTCATATTTGAGGTTTGTGCTTGTATAATGTGAGGAGAAAATAAAAATATTTAATGTCATGACAATGGAAGGTCAATGGAAGTCGTTAGGAATAGGTTATACTTTGAAATCATTTTGTAATGTACAGAATGTTCTGTCAGACTCTACAAAAACTCTTGCAGCAAGCCGCTAACATAAAAAGCTAAAAAAACAGATAGTTCTTTATTTGGTTTTCAGTTAGTTTTAAAATTATTTCATTAACGGGGTTGTTTTATACTTTGTGGTCTCTAATCCTCTGCAGTTTTTTACTGCACTGTCCACTTTATGCTGCAACGATGCAAATTTGTACTGATAAAGGATCTATCTATCTATCTATCTATCTATCTATCTATCTATCTATCTATCTATCTATCTATCTATCTATCTATCTATCTATCTATCTATCTATCTATCTATCTATCTATCTATCTATCTATCTATCTATCTATCTATCTATCTATCTGTCTGAAATGGGAACGGATATATTAGCCAAATGTCAGAGTGACTGTTTAACGTTTTGTTAAATATGATCCTGTTTCAGGCCTGGGGGGCAGAACATGAAAAAGCTTCTGTGGTGATAAAAGATGGGACGGAGAAAATTACAACTTCATCCAGAGGAGCTGCACTGTCAGAAACTGATATATGGAAAGGCAATCTCTCAGAGAGACAAAGTGGTGTGACTTGATGTAGGGTGTTTTTTTTGGTTTCTCTTATTTGCTACTTTTTACTTCAACCTAAATATTGTTATCAATATGGCATTTTAGAGAGTTTGTAACAATAATTGACAGGTCTCAGGTGAGCTGTCAGCACAAGCGGCGTCACTAGCGGCCTCACTTTAACAGTCTAGGGCATTTTATTTCTCTGAACATGACCATCAGTTGCATTGCAAAGTTTGTTCGTATTTGGATGTTCGCTGTGGTATTGATTGCACTAGCAGACTGTTAAATGCGTCTCTGCTTCAGTTTTTGATTAATTTGAGAACGATATTTGGTCAAAACTCGGCTGAAATTATCATATTTGTTCTTTATTTTACATATTGATTATTAAAAGTTGTTTTTATTAACATTCCTGTAGTTTTAGTGAATGTAATGGACCAACAAGGCTTGATGCTCTTATTTCACAAAATAATTGAGTCTGCCTAGAAGGCAGTGGGGTAGCAGAGTGGTTCAACCACAGTTTTCTGGATAAAATCACGCATTAACCTCTGTTACCTTGAATAGGCCCAGCTCATAGCTGCTAGTGTTAGTCAACCCCCAAAATAAATTTTCATTATCTTGGGAATAAATATTATCAGGATGATATTGTAACTAGAAAAGCAGTTTGGAGAGCAAGGACCTCTCCACTACCTCCTTACTAGGCATTTCCTCAAGCACCATGCACAGTTCCATCACCAGCTGAATCCAACTGTCATGATTAAAAAAAAATTGAAAAAATGTCACAGCTCTCCAACATAAGGTCCATAACTGCTTCAACATTAAGTCACCTAATCTCTATGCTATCTTCTCTGATGAAGATTAACTCACCTCATCATGAACGTCACTTGAAACTGTGGGTGAAACTGATGACACGCATACACAGGTTGAATTGCATTGTTTTTAATGCGGTAATGGCATGCATGCCCACAACACTGGAGGGTAAGGAGCTTCCATATCTGCTATCCATATCCATTCTACTGCAGTTGAATGGTTACACTATCAAAATGAAATGGATTTATATTTTACTAATTCACTCATTTAGATCATCTTTTTGCATTTAATCAAAAAGATACACCACAAAGCTAACTGTATTTAGCTCAAAACTTCCATACCTGTTTCAAATAGCCAACGAGGTATGGGATGACAATCCTTATAATTGCCTGATTTTTATTGGGATATCTTCAATAATGGCATACTATCAGGCTGATAATATACATTTTTATATTAAGCAGTTTCAAGGTCGTAAAAGTGCATCAGTTGCATATATTTCTTAGCTATTCCTAGCTAACTAAGATGAAGATGTAGCTTCACACGCTGGCAGTTTATTTTAAATAATTTAAATGTTCTAATGAAATGATTTAGGCTATATTTTATTTAAACTTCTACATGCCTGAACGCTTTGAACGCTCTTCAAAGTTAGTAGCCATGGCTTTTGCCATATTCCTATGAAATGTCCCATCAAAATCCATCTTTCATTTAAGTGTGCAGCCTACAGTGCTGCATGTGTTAGCTATACGAACTAGATTTTATATTTTTTGTAGTAAATTTAAAAGACAAGAGGTTGGTTACTGTTTTATTCGTCATTCCAGTGGATCGACTAGATCAAGTAATAAAACTGGATGTTTTAAGTATGAAAGATGTTGGTGTGTTTACAATTTTTTGTCTGTTATTCTTCAGTTATATTCAGTTTCAAAAATCACAGTCTTACTTATAGTATTGCGATATATCGCAATATATCGTATTGTCACCTGTGTGATACATATCATATCACCAGATTCATAATAATAAACATCCCTGTTTAAACTTGCATAATTTACCAGAACCCGTCAAGATGTAAAATATTGTAAATGCAGGTTAATTGACCTAAACTGGTTTTCATTTCACATCTCTTTTGAATTTGTTGCATTTTTTTTATACAATCTTTGAAAAAAATATATGTTTTAATCTAAATATAAATGTCACTACAGGTTCACTCCAGGCTTGGTTCAGATATGTACTTTACAATTTTTCTATTTTTATTTTTGGCAAAACAAAAAAAAATGATTATTTCACAATTTCGGCTGTAGAGAAAGAAGTGTATCTCTCCATGGAAGATTAAGGTAAGTTTCGACAAACTGACCTTTCAAACTGTAATTTCTGAGCTCAAACAATTACCTCTCAACCTTATTTTTTTTCTTTTCTCAGATTATTTCTTTATAGATTTAAAGTTGTTATATATTACATTCTGAAACAGGACCAGAAGTCTCAGCTTACATCTGAGGTTGTTGTGAGCACATTGCATGCATATAACTTTCAGATTAAGCGTCAGTGATGGTTTGCAGCTCCACTGACCAAATATCCATTTCAGATCCATTCAGGTGTTGCTGCAGTGACACCTTTAGTTGCTCTTAAAGATTGCAATCAGTGACCTCTGATTTGGGTAGCCTACTTTTCGGGCTGTGCTTTCATGATGTATTGTGAACCGTAGCAGTAGCCAGGGCCCTGGAGACGATGATGGAAAAGCTGAAGAGGTGGTAGGGAAGGAATGCAGGGACAGAAGAGCTTTCTGCAGAGTTGACTCCAGCTATTCTGCTGAGCATACACTTTCACTATATAAATAAAACAGTAGTGCTTTTAAAGTGTCAGGTCAAAGCAGGGGCGGGGTTTCATTCACTGCTGGGACAGTGGTGTTAGTACTGGTACACTACATGGTACAAACCGTATGGTAATTCCTTGTTTCTCCAGACTTTGTGTCCAAGAAGCCCCACTTTCTCATAAAATAAAAAAACTAAGAATTTTATACAGTATCCCATGCAGTCTGTAGGTGATTCTAAGTTTTTCTTTGAATTTAGGGTGCTTATTCCACAAATGTTATATTTCTCATTACTATGACCAAGCTTATTGTTTTCAAATCAGGTTATATTGGTCACCTTTGACTGTTTCAATTAAACACCTGGCAACAAAGGCTCCAAACAGTCCATTTAAAACGTTCCCTTGTTAATTAAAAATGAATCTACTGGGATTCCTTACATAAAAAACGTTTAACTGATTGGAATGTTTGTGTAATTATATCAAAACGACTTTTGTTGTAAAGTGCCTTGAGATGAAATTTGTTGTGAATTGGCACTATATAAATAAAAGTGGATTGAATTGAATTGAAAATTCACTTTCATGCGTACCCATAACACTTATTCACTTCTTTAGTTTTGCAGCCTTTTTAGCAGTTGAATGATTCAATTGACACAGTTATATGGTTTTAAGCCAAGCTTCTAACCTCTAAAAAGAGCTGCATTAGTCTTTGAAATTTCTTGATATACAACCTTAAGAACTCTCAGTTAAAACCAGCTTTAAATATTTCAATGTAGTCCAAACATATAAAGAAGCAAAGGTTGACTAAAGAATTGGGGACAGTACAGTGTACATGTTAGGGGTGTAAAAGCACACAGAAAATCATAGTTCTCTACTTACAGTGGGGCAAAAAAGTATCTGGCAACCACCAATTGTGCAAGTTGTCTAACTTAAAAAGATGAGCTCTGTCATTTTCATCATACACTTCAATTGTGAGCGACAGAATGTAAAAACAACAGGTGATTGTATAATTTTTAAAGTAAGTTTAAAATTGATTTGCATAATACTGTAAAAAAAAAAAAAAACTTCTGGATCATCCAGATGGTCTCTGGCAAACTCTAGACGGGCTTGGACATGTGCTGGCTTAAGCAGGGGGACCTTTTGAGTTTTGCTGGATTTTTATTCCATGATGACGTAGTGTGTTACTAATAGAAACCGTTGTTGCTGTAGTACCAGCTCTTCTTAGGTCATTGACCAGTTTCCCCGATGCACTTCTGTGTTTTAGTCCTCGAGATCAAGTGTACCCCACTAGGAGAGATCTTGCATGCAGCCCCAGCTCAGGGGAGATTGTCAGTAATGTTGTATTTATTCCATTTTCTAATAAATGCTTCAGCAGTTAATCTCGTCTCAACAAGCTGCTTGCCCATTGTAGATTGGCTCATTCCAGTTTTGTGTCGGTGTAGAATCTCGTCTCTGGTGTTCTTGGACAGCTTCCTGGTCTTGATCATGGTGGAGGTTGGAGTCTGACTATTTGAAGGTGTCTTTTATACAGATAAAGAGTTCAAACAGGTTCCAGGTACAGCTAATGTAAGATAGAAGAGCTCCTTAAGTGCCTGAATTATTGCTTGTTTGTAGGTGCTAAATATTTATTTTCTGCACCATCATACAAATAAATTGTTTAGAAATCATACTAACCTTGAGTTTTACGTTCTTTAACTTAGAAATGTTGACAAATATAGAACCAACTGAAATTTGATTTGATTTGTAAAAATAAATAAAATAGTACTAGCTGACATTGCCAGAGTGGAAACCAATATAACCAGTCGGTGTGAAGGTTTAGTAATATTTAGATATTTGAGTTAAAAATGAGTAATTGTTGATGTGATTTTCACTGATTCAGTTAGTTAAGCTTTGGGAAATGCTTGTCAAGATGTGGATTTTTTGTTACAGATTAGGTCGTTCAGAGATCTCAGAAATGCATTTTTAAGACAGAAATCTGTTTGTGAGGATGGAGTAGGATGAGCTATCCTGTTTCAGATAATCTGAAACAAACCGAAATTATGGAATTTTCTTTTATGATAGCAGATAAACTGAAAATGAAGAACAAATAACAATCCAATTAGATCCATTCATCCATATCTATTGGAAAAATTGAAACATCACGCACTCAAGCTCATACCACCCAGCTTTCGGCTGAGGGCAAAAAGACTGATCCCCCTGAATACTGTTGTGGTTGTTGCAGTGAAGGAAAAATCTATCTAGCTGATGAAAAAAGAAAAAAGGGTGGGTTTTCTCTGACGGATGTTTTAAACAATGGCGAATTGTGCCTTGGCTTTACAGCTTGACAATGTCAATGTCGGGCGACGTCATTACAGTGAGATGGTCTAATTGGTTGACGCTCAGCCGAAAGTTCAGCTAGCTCAACTTCTGCATTGCCGGCTTTTGTTGCTTTGAAGCTTTGAACGCAGGAAACATTTTAAAACCTGACGCGGCCAGAGCACACAAAGCACAGCAGAGACTCTGATGCCCTTCATACAGCCTTAACCATAGATTTTACATGTTATCTTGCTAGTCTTGACGTTGAAGTTTTGGGCAGTGTGAACGCACGCATTAGACACGAGAGAGCAGAGGTGCCCTGAAAGGGCTCCTTGTATTAAGGTCTGGCAATAATAAATATTTTAAAAATACCAATGGAGAATGATGCCTCATCCTAATGGAATTCTTCCATGACCACTTGCTAGCTGTTTGAAATGGGTCTGGAAGCTAGCTCTGCTGGGCTAGCTCTTAGCTATCCCAGCTTTCATTATATGTTGCTGGATGTACAAACATCTGCCCAGTTGCCTGCAGGTGGTACGTTTTTTATGGCCGTTTGTTTATAGTAAAAGCCATGGTGCTGCACTCAGCCTGATGGTGATATTTTCCTCCTCACTGCAGGACCGAGAGGAGTTTTTCCTCTGTTTATTTTGGTTTATTGTTGCATGTAAATGCGAGAAGATGAGTTGCTATGCCTTTATATATAGTTTAAAGTATGGTTAACCATATTTGTCGAAGTTTACCCATATTAGAACTGTGTTTAATCTGCCTTGCTACCGACGTTTCATGTTCAAACGTAACTAGGAGATACTTTCATAAAAATTGGCACAACTCGTCAGCTAATATAGCCGATCTCCAATCACTAAAAAATGTTAAAATATCGTCCCGATCGTATCTTGAAATTGGGATCGGGAAATGCCCCGTGGTGAATATGTCTATGATATCTACGTAATCTGGTGAAGATATAAATAGTGGCCTATCGTGGGTTAATCTGGCTGAATGGTAACTCGTTCATTGTAATTCGTCAAACTCTTGATGATAGATCGGTGTAAAATGTGCATGAACAGTCGAGCACTGGGAGTTGTCCTAATAACATGTATGACTCCTTTGCTTCTGCTGTGTAAATTTGAGGCATTGAACAATAGGAGATAACCTCATACTGAACAGCACAGTTTTGGATAATGGGTGTGGAAGCTCTTTTTTGCCCTCCAGTGTTGTAGCATGCACAAAATTACCGGGATGAAAACAAAGACATTCAATCTCAATACTTTTCAGGGTTGCAGGGGCAGTGGTGTCCATCTTTAGGGGTCAAATGGCAAGAGGCGGGATACACCATGGATACTTTAGATTGCCAGTCCATCACAGGGCTACAACTTATGTTTCTGAGTTGTGGGAGGAAGCTGCAGCATTCGGAAGAAACCCACTCATGCACAGGTAGAACATGCAAACTTTATGCATAAACACCCCAGGCCAGAATTCAAATTAAGGACCTTTTTTAATGCAAGGCAGCATTGCTACCAACTGCAGCTACTGGATTGTATCTTGCAGGGCAAACTTCACTTGGATTAAAAACATCATAACGTTTTAAATAGTGTGGCATTTTACGCTCTGATGAACATGAATGTTCATCAGAGTTGTTAAAATCAATTATATGTGTGTAACTGCTATCGAGACAGCTTCACAGAAATCAAAATGTCTTAAATGACCAAACCACTTTCCAACTGGTAGCTACTGCACCATGAGATCAGTTCACTGTTCACAAACAACTCAAAGTGGCCCATGCTAGAATTTATACTTCTTTAATCCTTTTTGCATTTCTTGTATTATCACATAAGATGATGTGGGCACACTCTTTCTCGTCTTCTTACCATCTCCTAGATTACTTTCTCATATGCCCTGCAGATTAAGGTCCAGAAAACTACTGGCCCTGCAACGCCTCATGTATCTGATGAATGATGGATCCAAACAAGGTGCTTTGAGGCTAAATAGTGACATTAGGCAAACCTTGGACCTCCAAATACCTATAGCATAAACAGCAGCATACATCAGGAAACACACCCCTCAGGTGATGGCAAGCTTGTTCATCTAGCTTGGATTGCACTGTCAGCTTGTCAAAAGAGAAGGATGTACCGTTGCTCCAGTAGCTGTGATGGAAATTAGTTTTTTCCACAACAGAGATTCATTATTGTTGAGGAGCCTTCCTTTTCTGTGCTTATTTCAAGCATGATATAAGCCTGCAACAATGAGCTAAAGCGGTAAAATGTTCTAAATCGGTTGAGCTCTGACAGCTTTTCTGTGGTTGTGTGCATGTGTGTGTGTTCAAATACATGACTTGTAAAGTTATTTCATGTAACTGACCTTCATATCCTCAGGGTGCACCATCAGCCATTTATCTTTTATTCATTTTGCCATTTGTGACCAAGGCAGCTACTCTGACACTGACACTTGTCGAAACCGACCCCTTTCCATTAAATGCAGCCCGCTGCCGTCTGGATATTTAACACCAGCTTTGCCTCCTGTTCTAACTGTGAAGAGAGTTTCATATTTCTCCTGATCATTTGTTTTTGTTAGTGGATACTGGCAAAGGATCTTGCTCAGCTCCACTGGTGATATTCACACCCAGATTACTGCAAGAAGCTTTTACTCAGACTGAGAATGCAGCTCAAACAGCTGTCAACACCTTTGAGTGTCTCCCTTGCAGCTTTACCTACTAACAAAAAAAAGTAATACTGAAGCATTGTTCAAAAGCATTCCAATGTTTATTTCTTTCTGGGTGGCTTTGCAGACCTAAAAAACTGACAACAAAACACTGTGAGAGAACTCTGTTTTTTTACTTCAGGACAATATTTAGGGACAAAACCAGCGAGATAATTCTGAAAAAAAAAATCCTGTGGTGTTTGCTCACAATTGGAGACTACACCATCGTGCACTATTGGACATCCATAAGCCTCAGGAGCTGCTTTGAACGATTTAGGCATTGCTGCTCCATCCATCCTGCTTTGGCAGAACTGATATGTCTGACTACCTTTATTTATTGCCACCTAAATTGCACCCTCCACACTCCTCTTGGTCTGTTTTGATTTGTCAGAACACTCTTCTGAGTGGCAAAAGCAAAAATACCTCAATCCCTCAGAAAGTATTCATATCCCAAAGCAAGTAAAACAAAGGAGTGCATGATTGTACATATACAAAAAATGAATATTTTTTTTACACTAAAAACCCCTGAAAAGTGTGCCATTAAAGGCCTTTTATTCTGCTGAACCTAAAACAAATGTTAGACCTTATGAAACTGATAGACCAAGCAAGAGGACTCCAGAAACCCACAGCTCAGGGAGAAGAATATGGTCACTGTGCAGTCCACAAATATGGCCTTAATTATAGTGACAACAACATATTGAAAAAATAATAATAATTCCTACTTCCCATAAGGGACTGTAGAAACTTGTAGACAAAGGTTTTTGTATCAGATAAAGTCAACATTTTTGTGATCTACCTGCATTGAGTGAAATAAAACTAACATTCCACTAAGCACTGAATAGAAGGTCCCAATGGTGAGACATGCTGGTGGCAGCATCATGCTGTGGGGTTGATAACAAGATGGATTTAAGACTTAAAGGTGCAATATGTGAGAATTTTACAGATAATTATTCACACGCTTCCTTAATGAAGCAGCACGGTATTTTATGTGCTCCATTTAAATTACCTAAAAACCATGTGATGCCTGCTCGGTATCGGGGCAATGGTTCAGCATGCTGTGACTGTCACTCGCACATCACTGCACTGTCATCAATGCTGTGTTCTAAATTTGGTGCTATAAGACCATTGGACAATGCAAAAAGACACCTTAAAGACAAATAGGAAGAACCATTTGCATTTATTCTCCTTCCATTCAGTATCAGACCTATGTCCCATCTGCCTTTCTATAACGGCCGACTACGTTCAGCACTCAGCACTGTGCGATGCACCACACCTGCGTACCCAGAGTGGAGAGAGGGTGAAAATGCCCTCTCACCACAAATGCAAAGAAGTCATCCTATGAAGCAGGACCACACAGACCTGTGGCATGTGGCGTCCTGAAGACTGTAACTCCAGTAGCTCCAGTGGTGGAGTCCTGTAGCATGTCAGAGTCCGGTCTTGTTTGGTAATGCCTCCTAAACTGGGTGGTAAACTCTGTCTAAGCATAAATACCAGCACCATTTTTGTCTCATGTTACTGATTTTAGTAAACAGAGTCAGTGTAAGAGTGGTGTTGCAGTTAGCCAATCAGAGTAGACGAACTTGCAGGTCATTAATCTTAATGAGCAAGTCCCCCACATCTTGTTGAGTCTCCACACCCACTCCCATACAGAACTGGAATAAACTGAAATAGACTGGGATTTATTTTTTATTTGTTTTGACAGAAACTGAATCAGACAGCATTCTTTCATACCAGAGAACAGAGAAAAAATAATAAAAACACCAGTGAATGAGAACTTTAAGGTGAATTGATTAGACAGACACAAATTTAGGAAAATGTATGATTCAATTGAAATGACCTGTAAACTGCCTTGATATAACATATGTTGTGAATTGGCTCTATAAAAATAAAGTTAAACTAAACTGAATTGATTGTGACTGGGCGACTGTGGCTCAGTGGTAGAGTAGTTGGCTTGCAATCGGAGGGTCATAGGTTTGATTCCAGCTTCTGCCAGTCACATATCAATGTGCCCCTGGGCAAGGCACTTAACCCCCTATTTTTACATTGTCCTACAGAGCCATGTTGGTTGTATGAATGCGAGTGTGAATGGGTGAATGTGGCTTCAATGTAAAGCGCTTTGAGTGGTCAGTAAGACTAGAAAAGAACTATATAAGTTCAGTCCATTTACCTCTGGTCTAATGTTTAATGTCTCATTATGTTGGAAGGAAGGTTACATTGAAACACATTTTGATCTCGGCCGGCTGGGCGGTTGGCAGTTTTTTGTGTTTTTTTAAATTCTGCTACAGGACATAGTCATTGTTTATAATATCTCTTACGCTACCATATTTCCTGGTTCCAGGGCAAATCACATATGAGCCCACACGCCAAGTTTTCTCCAAAAACACTGAACTACCATCTGACACCAGCCTGCACTAGAGGCTATTGTTGAGCTAACAATGCTAGCATTAGAGTAGCCGGCTCTGAAAATATATTAAGATGCTTTTTTAATTACCATCAATTCGATGTTGTAGTGAAATATGTTAATCTTCTTTTCAACTCACTCTGTATAGCTTGTCTTCACTCACATTGTGTAAGTTGTGGCCCATCAGTAGCTGGGAACTCTCCATGAAATTCGAATAAGGGAGGGGGTGAGTGAATGAGAGACTGTTGTTTTTCTTCATGGACTGCAGTAATCCAGATTGAACATTAGGTGTCAATCGTACATATTGTACCTTCAAAAATTGACCTGTCACTCACTCCTGATCATTCCCGACCTCCGAACACAAACAAACCAATAGCATTCAACTACCAGTTCCCAGAAACAAAAAGACTCAGACAGTCTTGTCTCTCCCTCAATAGAGAAGCATTGGGATCTGAGACATTTTTGTGTATTTCTGGAATAAAAGATGTGCCTGGTGCACTTGGGAAAGTCACAAATGGTATCTCAAAAAGATGACCAAGAGTTTATTTTTTCCCAATTCCAAAACCGAAGTATAAAATGGACAGATGTCTCTGGATAAAGCTGTGTGGCAGACCCCACAGTCAAGTCAACATGACAGCTGTCAAGAATGTGAATTTGTTGACATTCTTGGTAAAACAATGGTCTAATATAATCTTACTAATCAGATATCAGTTACTCTCACATAAAGTGTAGCAGTAATGAGCTTTCTTAAACCAACCAGCCAGGCTATTGTTATGCTAACTGATGTTAAATTAGATTTACACATTACACTGCGGTACATGAACAGTATTAGTCTTTATTATGTCTCCGTTGTCAAAGATGATTGAAGCCAAATGAGGCATCTCCCTCTTGCTTTGAGGTCTAAAGATCAGTGGCTCTAATTTCAGTTAATTTCCACTTAATTCCACTTTGAAATGTTGTACATCACCCTCATAGAGTAAAAGTTCCTCAAAGATACTAATTGTTGTTGGCTCCAAACATTGTTAAAAGTCTCTTTAGGAACTGTTTAAACCCTGTTGTTTGGGTTAGCAACAGTTACTAAGGAGGGCGGAGCTTTGCAGGACTAAGCGACTGATCAATTATGTTAAGATGCAATTAGATTGAAATAGAGTTCTTTTTGAAGAATAGTTACAAATGTCAGTCCAACTGACAGACCAGCAGTTGTAGTTGCAGCAAAATGTTTATTTCTATAACGTATTAGATCCGTATTAAAAAATAGAAATGCACATTGGTAATTTATTAGTAAAAAATATATTTTTTCTTCACACATCCCAATATGCATAACATTGTGTTAGTCTAAAAACAGGAAGTCCTGTTATACCTACATTAGTCGTAATATGATTAAATAGGGACGGGATTAAATAAAAAACTTATTTTTCTAATTCCTTTTCAATAATATGAATTATATATAGCATAAGACATCATTTTATAGTTTATTCTAAATGATGGGCAACTGCTGCATATCAAAGCTTTTCTTAAAGTACTGCATAAAATATTAAAGTTAGGCGTAAAGCAGGGTCACAGAGGACTGAGATGAAAGTATAATGTTGCCGGTGTCAACAGTTAAATCTTAGCAAAGTTTGAGAATGTCAAACAGGTTTCTCATACCCCATGATGGTTAAGGCTGGGATTTTCTTTTCAAGCATCTCATTTTAATGTTTAGTAATCGCTCAAGTTGCTTCGCGGAGGGAATGCTGAAAGAAATTTGTGACAAAAATGAGCTCCAGCTCCGAAGCTGTTGACGCGTCTCCAGTTTCCTGGGCCGCTCTCTCTTTCAGGATTACAAGTCATCAACCCTCAATGAGCCAGCCAGTTCTACTGATCAGAGATCTCATTAGCACACCCAGTAAATCAGCACTGCTTGATCGGAATTAATTTGTCTCGCAAAAAGAATCCATGTAGCAGATATTATTCATAGATGTTGATTCCACCAGAGAGTGCGACTGTGATGTCACCGTTCTTCCAAGAGAATGGTTAAAAGGAAGAGCGGCGCTGCTTTTGTTCCGGGCTGGTTGACATCAGCTGATGCAGCTTTTATTAGGGGTGGTACACTTCCAGTTGTAACAAGGAGAAATAATTTTGACACGTGTAAACCTATACTTCTTGTCATTATTTTCTCTTTAGCTTCATCTCGGCTCCACTACTCCAAACCTTTTAAGCAGCTCTTTGATATGAAGCCTTTGATGTCAGATTGTAAATACACGGTGATCTTGTTTTCTGTTGCAGTCAGGGTTTCCTCTTGACACCTGTGTGATGAATTTGTTAATCAGCTTCCTCATCGCTTGGTGAGACTTTGAGAGTGTTGCTGTGTGTTATTGTTGGTGAGGAAGACTCCTGAGTGTTCGTTATGAACCTGAAAATCAATCATAAACACTCAGTTTAAGTATTTACTTAATATATAAACAAGCCTATTGTTAATATTATCCAGAATGGTAGATTTGTTTGTTCAAGTACTAAATGGGGAGAATTTGAATAATTCTAGATACTGTTATGATTAGAGTGAATTTAATCATTGTTGAGTTTATGTTTTAGCAGCAGGCGTCATGAAGCTGTTTATGAGTGGTTTCTTTCACTACTTTTCCCAAAGCTTTAATTAAGGTGGGAGAGCGAAGGCAGATGGATACCAACACAAGCACTTAAAGGGGACACATTATGCCTCTTTTTGAGCAAGTTATAAAAGGTGTATAGCTATAGCAAACATATTAATGATGTTCTTTGCACAAAATCCCTCTTTCAGTCCATTTTACAATAAGCTGTTGAGAGGGCTCTATCGCTTTTATTCACATTAGGGGTTGCAGACCCCACCCACCCATCTTATTACCTGACTGCGGGTCTGTCACACATGAGAATGGTATGGAATATAGTGCTTTTCACAGTAGCTAAATTTAGATTGTGATGTAATCTCGCATTGCATTCTGGGAGGTAGCCCTGGCCAAACAAGTGTACATTTTGCATGGGTGCATATGGGTCAGGGTCGCTCCGATCGTCACATAATTGAAGTTTTCATCTCCAAAATATGTTAAAACAGGAAGCACTGCTGTTGGGATTGTGGTAAATCATCACTAAAGATCCAGATCAGATGTCAGAGAAAAAAATCTTAAAATAATGAGAAAAGAAAATGCCATAATAAATGCTTAAAATGCAATAATTCTTGATAACAGGGTATGCAAAAAACTAAATGTATTTAATGTCAAATGAACCTTTGGCCTCTTTGATTTACTCGTGTTGGAATTAGAAACTCTGTGAACCAGCCACTGTCAGGTGTTGTCGTGGTAACGGGCGTAACAGGTGTTTGGCTAGCCAGTCCTTTTATTTTTCAGGTCATACAAATACGAACAGGATAAACCTGTGTTTAGATTGCAATACATCTCCACACCTCTTCAATAGCCTCTCGGAGTGACACATTTTAACTCAATACTAGTTATTTAATGTATTCCCACATATATTTATTTAGTTAGTTCTTTATTAATTTTTAAATTTTGTATTGAACCATTTTTTATCCATTACCATATTTATTTAGTTCTTTAATAATTTATTTGCGAATGTATTTTCAAACTGCTCTATTTGTTTAATTCTTTAATTTTCTCTATTTATTTATATATTTACAAATGTATTTCCTCACTTATTTATTTATTTATTTCCAAAAGTATTTATTGTCAATTATGTCAGAGTTTGTCCTCCATAGACATGGGGAGCAGATAGAAATTGTAAATATGGGAATATGAGAGAAAGAAAGGACTTTTGTAAATAAGTAACAACATAGACCTATAGTACAAAAAAAAAACTTTTAAATGACTTCTGCTGTGATCTGGCGCTAGATAGAAAATAAATCTTGACCATTAAGAGGAAGCAGGAGATGAAATGAATTAAGCACGATTTTAGATTCTATCAAAATTAAACTGAGGGCTGAAGAGGGATGCAATAGGTACCACCGTTGTTTTGTAGCAAGAAAGTCCTAGGTTTAAATCCTGACATAGGGTCTTCCTGCACTCCTGTGACACTGCAAGGATAATTGGGTTTATAAAATGGCTGGAAAATATTATAGATTTTTTTTTTTTTTATAGATTTGTTCAAAGTGCAATTTTTCCACAGCTGTTTAGACTTGAAATTTTTTAACACACCGTAATTTTCTTTCATCCTTCTCTTCTGTTTTCAGATGATGACTGCAGGTTGAGTGACTACCGCCGTCTGAAAACCAAGATTCTGGATTTACATGAGAAACGATACCCGGGAGCTGCTGGTCATGGGGCTCACAAGGACAGCATGGCAGCGAAGAAGCAACTGGTCGATCTGATGTTCAAAATCTTCGACGCAGATAGTAATGGTCTGATAGATGCAAGTGAGCTCTCACAGGTAAGTTCTGTAAATTAATGAAAAATAATTCAATTTTGGTTTTATTTTAAAAGCTCTTCACACTGTATGGAGGGTAAAAAGAAAAAAATGCATTTGGCTTGTAATAACAATAAAAAAACAAGGATATGTAACAAAATATATCTAACACGTGGTGCAGGTGAAAAATAGCTCAAAACAGAAGCGGCAGTTCGCTAAAGAGTCACTAATTATTTTTGTCACATTGTTTGATTCTAATGGTCTGCTAATAACAGCGATTACAAAGATGCTGGGAACAAAAACTTATTTGTTCCACTGTTTCTTAATCCCAATAAATGCAATCTGAATTCAGCAGGATGCTTCATTTATTCTTCAGGAGGCAAAATCATCCAGTGCATTGCAAAGATTTACAACCTTGAGGAAACCATCAAATAAGCAGAAATATCATCTGTTCATATAAGCTGGCCAATTTATACCACAGGGCCAATAAAGCTTCAATTGCAAAACAAATTTTCTATGATCCATTTATTTTTCATCAAAAAATTTGACAAATGTCCTTCTTAATTCCTTGTGTTTTAATATAGCATTTAATACATCAAACAGGTTTTACATTTGGATAACAAAATGTTTGACAAACGCTATGTTGAAACTTTGAAATGTGTTGATGGGTGTTCAACTTTTTATACTTGACACAGAATAAACAGTAGGTTTAAACAAAAGTTTCCTACTCCTGCCAGATTTGCATTTACATTTCTATTCAACCAATAAATCTGTTTCTGGAAATGAGATGGCTGTCTTCTAATAAAAAAGTAATATCAATTTTGAAGATTTTTTTTTGTTATTTACATTTCATCAAAAACCAGCATGTTAAACAATGTTTAAAGCCATTTTCTATAATCATTTAAAAATGTTTCAACTGGTGCTGATTTTTATGTAATAGACTTTGAGGATGGAAGCCCTCCATGTCATCACTTTAATAATTGTGCTTGTTTCTTATAGTCCGACTGGCAATCATTTATATTTGTATATTTTATTCAATACATTGTTCATCATCTTATAAACTGTATCTATAATATTAATTTGACAGAAGGATAAATATAATTTTATTCCTTGAAGTGTATTTTGTTGGTAAAGGTACTTAGTGGAATGCCATAGAGTGCAGAAAGAGGAAACGGTTCTTATAACTTAAGTGTGTTTTCAATTTCAAATCAGGATTTTTTTCTTTATTCTGCTGTGCCAGTGGTTAATTATCAATCCAATTAAGTAATTTTATAGGAGTCTTTGCAAAATATTATTGACACAAAAAATTGATTACATTATTTGCAATTTGTTATCTTATTGCAACAATTTTAGTAAAAATTGACCAAATCATATCTATTAACTAACTATAAATTAAACTAAATTCTTACTGGTTATTATTGAATTTTTGTTTTCTACAAGAACAAACTATTAATATTCTGAAACATTTATTGAATTTATGGCTTTCACTCTTTGTCATACAAAACTTAAACGCCTTAAATTCAGTGGGAGTTATATTATGAAATAAAGAAAAAAGCAATACATTTGCATGAAGGGCATGTACTGTTCAGTGACAGGTTAGCTTTGTCTTCACCCCATGTGCCCAGATTGACTGACGGCAAACACAGCCGCTCATAAAAGAACCTTCACCAATTTGTGAAGAACATCAATAATTGTCTATCATAAGGCTTTCACTTCTGAAAATCAAAGTGTGTGGCACAGGAAAAAAGAGGCTTTAATACTCTGCAGTCTGTCACAAAGTTGGGCACCTGGTCACCCACACAGGCTGTGTTGACAGGCATAGATAGCTGATAACAAAAAGGTTATTTTAAAGCTAATGGAAACAGTCCTTTGAATCTCATCATCATCACAGGTCTTGGGATGTGACTATGTTACTATGCTACCCATTTACCAAAACTATAGCTGAAGATGACAAGTTGAGATTTTATTTTGAATGGCTGAAATCCAAGAAATTTGGTTCTGATCCAGAACAGAGACCAGTACAGCTGAAGCAAATGAAAAAACTCTGTACCATCAAGCCGCAGAGAGAATATGGACCGCTCTGGTGCACTTCAGCGGTGCATTGAGTGGGCAGAGAGTCTTCACAATGATGTATCAGCTGGCACATATTCCGGATGCATCAATCTGGTCCGGCAGTGATGATCACCTGTGTACCCACCTTTGTGGTACAGTTAAAAACTAAAACTGACCGTGCTGGTATGCCCACAATGTTTTAACTGGATTTGCTACAGGCCACACAGTGCATCGACCAGCTGCCTGCATAAAATTCCCTGTCACATTAAATCACCATTTAATAAGTTTCAGGGTGAGCTTTTGACAGCTCACCCTGTTTCAGTCAGACTTTCGGTCCTACTTAGAATTTTTTCCCCCTCTTTTAATGAAAATCCTTCTTGCAGCTCATCGCGTCTAACTGGCTCCTGTGTGCACAACTTGAAACACTCAAATATACATGAGGTTAGGTTAGCAGTGTAACGACACACAAAAATTACGGTTCAGTAAGTATTTGGGGTTGTAAAGTCATTGGTTCAGTACATTTTCTATGCAATCTACTCTAAAAAATATCTTGTCTTTACTTTGAAGAACATAAAAAATAAATACAAATTCCCTGAATCCCTTCTTTTCAGTTCCTGAAATGTATTTGATTTTCTGTTCTGTAACTTAAATAAGTTTAAAAAAAAGCTGCACATTTGATTGGATATAAATAACAAATAATATTTTGCCTATATTTGAGAATATGACATGCTTAAATGACTTTGGAGTTGTTTTGATATTTTGATCGCCTAGTCTCCCAGCTGTACTTGAGTGCAGCATGGGCAGCTGATCGCAAAAAATCTCTTCTCATCAATGGGAATTCCACCGACTTTCATTTGATCCAAAATAGGGATTCTCCGGCTGATTGGATGCTACTGGTAGGCTTGGTGACATCAGCTTGTTTTTCTCTAGTATCAGTGATGTTTCTATTGTGGCAGATAGCAGAGTTTAGTGATAGCTAGGAGTCTTGTCTGTTTTGTTCAGCCATCACTTTTTAAAGTTGCGCTATGGAACGTGAGTTTTTCCTCACAAACATTCTGCACATATTCACATAGCAGTTTTCATTTGCTCTGTGTACCTAACTTTGCATAAATGTCAGGAGTGTGACTGTCAATGTTGCAATTTCAGTGTTGTAAGACGGTAACAGAAACCTGCTTTTGTAACATTTGCTTTGGTTATAATATTTCATAATGGCTATAAAATATGCTTACTAGTCACACCTTTAATGTTTATTTTGGAGGGAGAAGTATCTGTATGGATTTTGAAATGTTGTAGTATTTAATGCAAAATGTAATCCCTTTGATCATTTTATTAATGCATAATCAAATCAGAGGATTAATCAAGTTGCCTTCCTCTGCATCTTAATCTTATCCATTTATTATTGGGTTTTTTTTCCACTCTGATAGCTGCAGAGCAAGTCTCTAAGTAAACCTTTTGAAAAGCAATATGGGTCAAAAGAGTGTTGTGCTCCTGGGGAGCCACAGCCTTTAACCATCACTAGCAAGAAAGATGTTGTAAGAAAAGCTTTTTTGTAGCTGGCATGAGAGAGGAGGGTATTCTTGGCATAACAAAGTCTCTGCATACCTGAAGACTATTTTATTATGCAGCATATTTGAATAATTGAAGGGGCTAAGCACCCTGCAGCGAATTTTCAAACCACCATCTCAGTTGCTTTTCCTCTGTTACCTTCCTGCTGATCCAGTTGTAGATCCCCTCTGCAGAGGGCTTGGAATAGTTGGTACCTATGTAGTCAGTGAAGCAAGATTCAATACTTGGATTTGAATGTATTTACATATTTTGAATTCCATATTTTCATTGATTCCAATGAATCTGAATCTCAAAAATGTTTTTCCCTCTTTACAATAAAAGATGCTGACTGGTAGTGTGAGAGAAGCCAAGATTTGGTGACTGAACTTAGACCATCTCAACCTGTATAATATTCAGCTCGGCAGATTTTAAAATGTGGAGGTTTTTCTTCAATCTTCTCAGACCTAAGTAGTTCACTCAACAATGAAGATAAACAATCTATTTTTTTCTCATTTTGTCTGATTTGGAGACCTAACCCAGAAATTATTTCCTTAGGAAGGGAGGATGAATGGCAGGGCAACAAAATTATTGCTGGATAGCAGGAGAAGCTAAAGCCTTTTCTGTTATTCTTAGTTTACTTTGTAGCTAACATAGATGTAATTCACAGTTTAGAACTAAACTATTTTCAGTAAATGATGTTTTTACTGAATTCATGTTAATTAGTGGGTATTACCTTGCGTATTCTGATCTTTTAGTATACCACAGAGACATGTAATGATGTGTTAAAACATTTTTCTAACACATCATTTAACATTTAATTAGTCAGTGACGTTTACATTGTTTTACATCACCAGCAGCTGGACATTTTTTGTTTTCACACTTAGTGAAGGATATCGAAGGCCAAATAAAAGAAGAAATTCCCCTGTCGCCCACCTTGGGCGGTGTTTTCTGTTCCGAGGTCGGGTCTGCTGGAGCCATTCCTCCAGTTTAGGGGTCACTGCCCCAAGTGCTACAATTACCACAGGTACTACTGTCACCTTCACTTTCCGAGCCTTCTCTAGCTCCTCTCTGAGCCCTTGGTATTTCTCAAGTTTCTCATGTTCCTTCTTCTTGATGTTACCATCACTTGGTATTGCCACATCCACCACTCTGCTCTTTATCAAATACCACAATGTCCGGTTGGTTCGCCATTACCATCATGTCTGTCTGGATGTGGAAGTTCCACAGGATCTTTGCTCAGTCATTCTCCACCATCTCTGGAGGTGTTTCCCACTTTGACCTTGGGGTTTCCAGCCCATACTCCGCACAGATGTTTCTGTATTCTATGCCAGCCACTGTGTTATGACGTTCCATGCTTGCTTTCCCTGCCAGCATTTTACACCCTGCTGTTATGTGCTGGATTGTCTCAGATGACTCTTTGCACAGCCTACTCCTTGGTTCTTGTGTGGTGTGGTAGATCTGGGCACAGGAGCAGGCTTTAAGCACCAGATCGATAGAGGCCTATATATATATATATATATATATATATATATATATATATATATATATATATATATGTATATACTCTGATGGACTGGCGACCTGTCCAGGGTGTACCCCGCCTCTCGCCCGTTGACAGATGGAGATAGGCACCAGCCCCCCCCCATATATATATATATATATGGGGGGAAAAAAGGGCAGATGCTGAGCTGCACCTGTGCTGCGTTCAAATACATAATAATAAATAAACAAATCTATGCTGAGATCAGAAGCATAGGGTATTTCATCTTATAGACAAAACACCAATTATAATACTGCATCTTACAAACTTAGAACAATGTGGGCTTTCTAACTCTGGTATTTAGTCAAAAATATAGAGTGAATGTGATCCCATAACAGTGAAAGGCAGCATTATGTACACCTGCTGGAAATACTTTTTTTAATAATAGCCTAATGTAACAAGTATAAGTGTTTTGCTTTTTACTTTTGTCTTAAATATTAAACTGAAGCTGACCTATAATTATCTGTAAGATTCTGATTTCGTGGGATTTTCAACAATAACAGTAATGCTTATTGATTAAATGAGTCTGATAAAAGCTACGTTGATTGCTAAAAATTTGTTTCAGTTTTATAAATTTCAATTCTAAAGGCAAAATATATAAGATAGGGACTTGAAAGCGGATCAGGATCAAAGGCGTAAAATGCTGATCGGGACATCCCTAGTTAATTCATTACTTACTTTATTCCTTTTGTAAACAAGGGATATTTTACAATCTAAGGATTCTCTTCAACGGACACATTCTGAAATCAAACAATTAGTAGTCCCGGAATGCATTTAGAAAATAAGAAATTCTGATCTTCTAACTTCTGTCAAATTTACAAATAATATTAGCTATTACTGTTAAATAAATCTTGGTGTGTTCAAGTCCTGTAAACACAATATGCACATTTTTAGCATTTCTAAATACAACATTTTGGCTGCCACCTTAGGGCCCTAATGCACTTTTATAATTGGAGCCTTGTCTGTGCTCATTTGAAATGAACATAAAACACTCAACTGTGCTATCTTGACATGCTGGAGTGTGCACATAAAGAGGCTCCGAACAATTGTTCCTGCCCTTTTAGACTTTTTGTCCTTTTAAAATGGCAAATCAAAATGTTTTTTTTTCTTTAACAGTGCCTGTGTCCTACAGTTTTGACAGAAACTGTGTAAGAAATGTTACTTATTTCTCTTAAAATTACACATATTTCACTGTACACTTTTCTAGACTTCACAACATACAAAACTAGTGTAAATGGATGTTACATCATCTAATAAAAAGTCTTTTTACAGTGTGAGATTCTGTGCTAACTGTGTTTGAAGTCAGCAGATTTCCAGGGGAAAATATGATGGCCAGTTTTTCTACTTTTCACAAAGGCTCAGCCAGATTATGTTTTAATCATTATGTTTTAATGTTGCGACATAATTTTAAATGTGTATAGAACTTTACTGACACATGCAAGATTTTGATTGATCTGAATGAGAAAAATCAGTTTCAGGGATTACCATAAGTTTTGACTCAGTAAAGTAACTCTAGCCATCCTTACAATGGTATATTGTTTAGTTTATTTATTTAAGTATTCAGGAGAGTCAAACAGTCTCTTGAACACTTTGAACACCTTGTGATTGACGGCCATCCCAGCGATGGACAACGCTCTGGTGATCTGGGAACATGCCCAACAAGCCCTCCTGGAGAAGGTTAGGAGAAGCTTGTGTGCAAGAGCCATCCGGGCGTTTGGCAGCCCTCACGAAGAGTGAGGATGTCCTGTGGACCCCCGTGGAGAGTGTTAGGAGTGGCCCTAAGACGGCAATGATGCCGGCTGGAAGATGGTAGAGTGGAGGGTCAGACAGCCTCATATCTCCAAGGCCCTACGCCGGAAGGACAGTAGGCCAGGCGGGTGCCTGGGAAAGGTGAGTCCTCAGCCAAAGGAAAGTTCTTGACTGCATGCCAGGCATACCCCTGCAATGGGGTCATCATCTTAACCTCCTCGGTTCCTTGGTACTCTGCTGGATCCATTTGGCTGGTTTGTTCTGTCATGTTGGGGTTAAATGAGGACCCAAATGCACAGCGATGTGTTGAGCTCCGACGGCTCATCTTTATTACTAGATCCCAAAAGAAGGCTCAGAAAAAGGGCGTGACGCGGGGAAGCGACGTGTTGAGACGTCAGAGGACAACAATGAACTAGCAGAGACATGAGGGCAGAGGGAAACATATATACACAGGGATGTAATCAGGGGAAATTCAAAACAGCTGGTATTGATCAGGGACACAGATGGAAAAAGACAGGGACAAAAAGTCACATTGTGACACTCAAAGCAAATAGGCTTTACCCTTTAAGGGGAATATGAGCAGTTTTTCCTATCAAGTGTGAGCTGGGTAACCAGATTCTTTCTGAATGACTATCCAGATATTTTCGTTGTCTTAAAAAAAAGAAACCCAGTGATAACCAATTTACCCATCATATGTTTTAAATTATAACATATTCAGTCATATTTTTAAAGAATAATATTAAATAATTTTTGATTTTTATTTCATTTTATTACATTTTATTTTTTTAAAACATGATTTTGTTTCAACCATCCGTTCTTGAAGTTAACCTGATTTCAAAGTCTAAATAAATATACACTGTAAAATATGCTTGTAAAACAAGATGGAAGGCTGACAAGACTCCCAAAACTGACACTTTGAACGGTGGAAAGCAAAGAGGTACATTGTTGTTGTTATTTTTTCCAATATTCAAAAAATTCAGTCTTCATGAGGATAAGAATTCAAGAATCAATATCATGGATATAACCGGTATATGCCAAAGTCCTAGCTTTACTAGTAACTTCCATTATTGAGGTTTTTCTTTAGATTTAGTTAAAACAGAAATGTGGATGGTGATTTATTCTGGCTAACTATTTGCAGATTTGACATTCTATGTCATCTCTGATATTTAGCACCAGTGTTCTGTCTTAATGTTTCAAGCGTCTTCACTGACATGAAAATATTGTAGTCATAATAGTGATATAATAGTAATATGCTTTGCCTTTTTTAGCAGCATAGTTTTGACCTATCACTAAAACTTGGTCTATATAAACAGGAAACTGGAAAAACGTAGTGTAGCTTCTGAATACAGAGGCGTTCTCTCTGATTAATCATCCAATGTTCCATTGGATTTGTAAATTAGGGTTCGATTTGAAACGGCCACTGGCTGCAACCTCGATAAACATTACATCTAGTTATCACGTCAGTGATGTGCCTCAGATAAAGCAGAGCACATGGTGTGCTGAAAGCCCCTGAACACATCCACAATCCTTTTTTTTATTTTTATAATCTTTCTCAACACAAACATGACGAAAATAAATTAAGGAGCCTCATGAATCCTGCTATTAGATACTTTTTAAAGGCCAGAAACTTCAAGGAAAGACAGGTGTGAGGGTGCTACTGCTGTACACATTTTGTTTGTGTGACACACTGTTTAGCACAAATCAAATTCTTTAAAAATTGCTCAGTGCTCACCGCATTCTGTTTTTCCTACAGTAAATGAACAGACTGAATATGTATTTTAGACATTTGAAAGAAAATAAGGAAAAATGTTTTACAAAAAACAACATTGAACTATAAAAGTACAAAAAAATCTGAAAGACAAATGGTCGTTTGGCTGAATTCTGTCCACCACATTAATTTGTGGTTTCAAGGGTATTGCAAGGATTTCAGATGACCACCTAATGTTTCAGCCAAGTCATCTGGAAAGGGATGTACACTAATCCAAAGGACAAGACATGATGTATAAAGCTGTCCCTTGTGATCAGTTTTCTGACAGGAGATATTGTATGATGGATGTTTTACAGGCAGGGCCATACATGGGGTGTTGAGCAGGATGCGCTAGAGAAAAAATGTGTCACAGACCTTGTCACCATCTATGTTGTAAAACTTTTTCTGATAGAAAGTTTTCTTTTGACTAAAATAAACAGTAAACCAGAAGACGAAGATATATTGAAAATTTTGAAGTGACAGAAAATAAATGAATAAACTGTTTCTGAACTCGTAATCATCTTTGATTCAGATGTTTCACTGTTTCATAAATGTCTTGGGATACACACTTAAAACATTTTTAAGTTTAGCAACGTGTTGTCTCAGAACATACTGCAGATATCTACAGTTTTCTGTTACAATGTGAACAATGTGAGGGAAAAAGATCTGGAGAGGCTAAAACTTCTACACTTACGTTCGGAAACAACTATTTGCAGACCAGTCTTGCAATTTTTATTACGGTCATTACAAAACAATTAATTAAATAATAATAATAATAATAATAATAATAATAATAATAATAATAATCTCAGTTCACATGTAAATAGGTGGATCAAACAACATCCAAGACAGTGGTACGCAAAAGGTTCTGCCAAGGGTGTTGGTCTGTAATTAAAATTGCAGCAAAGAATAATCATAAACTCAAGTGTGCTTTGAACATTGCTGGGGACAATGACTAATTATCTATGTATACATTTTCATCAGGTTGAGGTTTAATTACAATATGCTCTGCAGTGTATTGACAGGTGTTAATAAATTGTATCTTTTTTCAAACAATAAAAGTTAAAAGCCAGACATGTTTTGTGATTAGGCTGTCAGCTTGGAAGGATCATTGTATCTTATTATACATAATTCTGTATCGTAGCAAAAAGAAGACAACTGGCTATATTGATATACACTCACCAAGAAAAGAATTTATAACAAAAAGTCACATTTTATTGGCAATCCAGGCCCTTTTGTGTGATAAACTACAACTTTAACTTCACTAAAGTAAACAACATACCTTTAATATAGCTGTTTTGTATTTAAAACATAAATATGTGAGAGAAATGGATGAACCTTATCTTCCATATGCAAGGAGAAATGCTTGGGGAAACAATTTTGTGCAGCTTTGATGACATCATAAGTTTGTAAACTCAGGGTTTTTTATCTATGACTACATTCAATCAGGCAACATTTGGATATAATTACAAAATATTATGTGGCTTCTTGTACTTAATAACAGTAAGCCAGGTAACCGTCTTTTTTCAGACGCTGTATTTTTAGAAAACCTTGCAAAAAAGAGAGAGCCTACGAGTTAATCCTTCACCTCTTGATACCGTACCCACTTTTGAATATGTTTCCACCATCTTTTAATAGGTTACATGCCTGCCCCGTTGCAGTGAAAAGGAGTTATTTAGAAACTACTCAGTATGGGTCATGATTATGAAGATACTGTGCGGGGAGCACAGGTGGATGTTAGATCTGAGATGGAAACAGTGTTGCCAACTCCTCAGTAAGGAAAGTAGCTATTGGCTGTCCCAAAAGTCGCTAGAAGTCGCTAAATGACGTCATCGCCTAATTTGCATAATTGGCAATTTGCAAATAACAGTAAAAGTGAGTAAAAAACACCCTAAATATGTTTAGAACTACAAATGTACAAAAATAATTTCAACATTAACAACATTTAATGATTTTAATGCTTTGTCTAGATCCACATTACACACATCAGTTTTGTCCTGTATTGTTAAATGTTATAACAGCAAATTTAATCAAAAGATTGTTCTGTAGGGTGAAATTGCTAGCTCTACAACCAACCCTCCTCCTTTATCCGGGCTTGGGACCGGCAAAGTGACCCAAAAGACACACTCTGGCAGAGTTACTTAGGTTTTTTTTTTTTTAAGTTGTTTTTTTTTTTAAGTTGTTTTTTTTTGCTGAGCTAGCTAGCAAGATCTTATGTCACAGAGAGGTAGGCTACACACACAGTGGACGAGGTGAATAAGTGACTGAGCTGCTGAGGTTGTGTGAGTCAAATGCAGTGATTTATTTGTGTGACAGCGTCACAGCAAAGAAACGTTTACATTTAAATCCCGCTCTGCAAGCCAGCGGGGGCTTTCTTTTGCGCAAGCGCATTTCATTTGCAGTCCGGACGCCGAGTGGTGAGGGTCTCCTCTCTCTCTCTCTGCTCCGCCCATAGACTGTAGATGGGACTGCTGCGCAAGGCTACTGTGAGACTGGCCGCCTGTAAGTGCTTTGGGACGGGGGAGGGGCTCACGTTGAGGACAGTAACTGCAGAACAATACGTGCTTCACGCCAGAGTCTCCAAAACACCAGATAAGTCTCCAATAACACCAGAAAAAGTCGCTAGATTTGTCGCTAGTCGCTTTTTTGAAAAAAAGTCGCTATAGGGGTCTGAAAAGTCGCTAAATCTAGCGACAAAGTCGCTAAGTTGGCAACACTGGATGGAAATAAATTCCAGATCAGGTTTTTAAAATTGGTGGTTATGTCTCCGGGTAAAATAACATCTATGGTCTCTGCACTGAATCATTTCAAATTTAAAGAAGAAATCACCTTACACATCTAAAAGTAGTGTATTCCAAAAGGTGCACAGTAGAATGCAGACAAGTTAAAATGACATACAGCAATTTACAGGTAGCCTAAACTGTATTAATTCTATAATCTAAAACTTGAACTAGATCGCAGAAATTAAAATCACTATTCTAAGTGGTAGATAGTTTGACAGATAGCGTGATAGTTTGATTGATGTAAGAAAATATGATCCTATTTGTGAGTCCTTTCTTTATGGAGTACTTTGACTTCCTCATACACACCAAAGACTGCTAGGCCATTTGGTCTCTAAATTGCTAGAGAGAACTCAGAAGTCTGTACAACTTTAAGTGGGTATAAAAAAACAGATTGATGGATATTTGGACACGCAGCTAAAATTGAGTTTCAGTGGTCAAGTTAAAAGGTTATGAATAGATGCAACAGATGCGAAGGATGTTTGAAAAAAGGCAGTTTTGTAGCTTAATATATATATTGGAAAAAGAGCCTGTCAAAATTACAACAAGTTTCCTGACAGTAGCACTGGAAGGTATAATCAAATTGTCACAATTGAGAAAATGGTGTTGTAGTGAGTTACAATCTTTTTGGGACTGAGAATAATGACCTTGGATTTTTCTGAGTTCAAATGTTAAACATTTGTCATCTAAGAGTGATGTCTGTAAGAAAAGCTTCTTGGCCAAGTAGTGAATGCTGTCATTTGACTTAATGGATAAATAAAGCTATGTCTCATCAGAATGGTGATGAAAAATGTTGATATATGATATATGATATCATATATCATATATGATATCATATATCATATATATGATATATGATATATGATACCAGAAAAATGTTTTCTGGTATCATCCAATATTATATGAGGGTAGAACTAAACTGGATCTAGCCTGGAAACTTGTGATATTAGATAAATATATTTAGAACACAGGAAAGCAGTACCCTTGATTGAAATAAGTAGGTCCATGGTCTGATGTGGAATGCTGTGGTTGAGGTTCAGTACATTACTGAGGTAAAAAACATTGTCGTGAATAGGGAATAGAGATGCAACAACATGGTTGTTACTGTGATAAAAAGGTTCAGTACTTTGATGTGCTCTTCCCTGGTTCTGGTGAGGATGGGACGAGCTGCTTTCTGGATCACCTGCTGCTGTTTGACTGACTTTTTAGGCAGACCTGTGAGGATGCTGTTGCAGTAATCAATCACCCTAAAGATAAACACATGGATTAGTTTTTCAAGATCTGCATGTGACATCAGTCCTTTAGTCCTAGAAATATATTTTTTAGGTGATTGAAGGCTGACCTTGTTATAGCTTTTATGTGACTGTTGAGGATCAGGTCTGAGTCCATTACTTCAACTAGATTTTGGGCATGAACAGTAGTTTATAGTCGTATTACCTGAAGCTGTATGTCACTCTTGACTGTTTCTCTTTAGTTCCAAAGAGTTTTATTTCTATTCAGTTAGAGACATTTATGGGTTTAAATTGGGACAAAATCCACTGGTAACATTGTAATGTAAAGCTGAGTGTCAATCTTGTTGGTTATACAAATCTGTGTTAGCGAGAGCATTTAGATATTAAACTGGAAGGGGCCCAGAATGGATCCTTTGGGTACCCCACATGCGATTCTTGTCTGTTCTGATCGACTCAAGTACTGCACTAGGGAGTCCGAAACAGTTCTCCAGTTGTTTCAATAGTATATAATGATCAACAGTAAAAACTTAAACACAAACTCATAAAAAATGCTCCATCAACCATCTTTAACAGAACATTGTTGTTTTTTTTCTTTAAAGGTTATCAAGCATGAAGGTCTATCCAAGGATATGTCTGAGTGCACATTGTTCGACCTGCTGAAGTACAATGACATTGACGATGATGAGCACCTTACAAAAGAAGAATTTTACACAGCCTTTGGTGAGTATGACTATTTATTTCCAATGCAGCAAATAAAAAATAAAAAAAATTGTGAAAAAAAGACAGAACACAATGTCACTTTTTATCATCACAAGAACACAGATCACATTTGACAGACAAAGATTTTGTTCATTGTGCCTTCGTCAACACTCTCTAATTATTCTTGATGTGTTCTATTAAAGATGTTAAAACCAATTAGATCCTGGGTTTGAAACATCGGCTTAGAAGTGTCCAAATCATTTTTATCTGTTCTGTCTTGTTTATTTGAACTACTCGCAATGCAAAAGAAACAACAAAATCCATGACATAGAGAAACTTTACTGAGTCAAATTTTCTCTTTCATTCATGCTTGTCCTAATATTCTGCTTTCTATCATTTTTTTTATTATTGTTTGTTTTAAGTATTGGTATTACCTTCAGGGGGCGAAAAAAAGATTTATTTTTTTTCCTTTTCTTGGCTTCTTATATATCTGGGGAAAAATATGTTGTGTATCTTGCCAAAGTTTGTTCTTTCGGATCGACTGTTTGATGCCAAACGAGTGCTGTTGGTCTGAAATTGTTTGATCTGTTGATGGAGACCAATAAAAGAGTTCAAAGTGGAATTAGTTCCAAAGAAATCAGGTCGCAAAACGTGAAACAGTAGTTCAAACCAAAGTCTGCATCATTAGACAACATAATGATGACAGGTGCTCTGCTATTTCCTAGTCAAACACATGTGCACTAGTTTCCTCTTTTTGTTTCCTCTCCATGTGCTTGTTGATGCTTCCTCCCTGTTTGACATTTGCAGTCAACTCAATATCCTTTGACAGAATATCCTTTGACATTTGGCTGGCTTGACACCCTCAGCAGTGGAAGGGAATTTATAATCAACCTTTATCCCATCAACCGTTCTTATGAGAATCATTTCATGGAGAGAAAAAAACCAAGTCATGAGAAGCAATGGCATTGTGGGAGTCTTGCCTACTCCACTTCAGTTGTTTGGGGGTGAATGTGTGTGTGGGTGAAAAGGCCTTCTGGCAAGTCATGAAAAGAAAGGAACCCCCAGCCAATCTAGCGAGGAGCTGAGCTTTCTTGAGAGTTGAGTCACTCCAACTACTAAATCTTGCCTGAATAAATTGCCTGAATAAATTCATTACATCTGTTTTTATAGGAATTGTTTTTTTCAGTAAATATTTAAATTAACATTTGCAGACTCAGATGGTCAAGGTTTTCATTATGACTCCTGTCAACATCATAGCTCATACTGGTATTTTCTTCATGCACCTAATTGAAATACGTAAAACTGTTTAATCATCTGTAACTCTTTGGTGGATTGAAACCTTCATAATATATAACAAAATGATAGAAAAATGTAATTGCTATTCTCTTTAATTGATTAATTCTTCAAACTACTGTTTACTAGCTAAGAATAGAGCACTGGCAGCCATAGATGGTTTATGATATTAAAAAAAGGTTGGACGCAATTTTCCCATGCTACCATCAAGCTAACACTTTAGCATGTCTAGGGTTGCCAACTGTCCTTTAAAATATGGAATCATCCCTTATTTGACAATTAACTGTGGCGTCCAGTTTTGAATTAATGAGGGATGTTATATCTTTTCATAAATGTGCAATATGCATGTCACACATAGGCTTCATACTGCCTTATTGTAACTGCGTAGCCTGTATAAAAATAAAAATAAATAGCCCAACTACAGTCAGCAAAACTGTTCTGGCTGATCAAAATTGTTTGTGTTTGCGGCTCGCTCAGAATTGATCAGGTAGACAGACACAACACCCTGGCGCTTCACGCGCAGCACCGTTAAAAATGTCCCAAAAATGCTTACAGAGATATAGATTAGTGGGAAGAGGCCCATCCTTGACTGGAAAAGATCAGTAAAGACGAATACAAGGCAAATTGTAAACAATGCACCGAATGTTCTCAGTCGCACACTGAGAACACTTGGTGCACGGCACAGCAGGCACTCAAGAACGCAGAAAACACACGTCTGTCAGGCTTATGCGACATATAGGCTAAAATATTCAGAATAGATTACATTTATCGTGCATATTCCAAGATATCTCGTCCATGTGCAATTTTATTTTTGTTGGATTAATTGTTGAGGATTTTGTTGTTGTTTTTTGTTTAAGCCAGTAGGCTTAGACATAGTCTATTATTCAATCAATATAAATTACAACTTCAAGAACAAATCATGTTAACTGATTAATTGTTATGCTAATAAATAGATTAACTGAAAAATGTTTGGATAGATTTCTGGCTGTTGAAATGTTATGTTTTAGAGAAATAGCCAATAAATTTTAAGTGAACATTGCATTGAATTTCTTAGTGTGTTTTGTTGTTCAGACAACATATACAAACCAATTCAATTAACTATTTGTCATCCCACTCTTAAATTTGTATTAAAATTAGCAGATAAAAAAGTTTAAAGGTGTTTGGGGTTCATCTGCAATACCCCCACACAGTCACTTTAGAAAGAAAATATTGAAAATACATTGTTGGAAGCTCAACAAACAGACCTCATGTTGTTCTCAGTATCATATATGTTAGATCACATTGCATGTTAACATAAGTTGTAAACAATGTATTTCCTTTTTTATGTAGATACAGTTCTTTGCAGCTTTTTGTAGCCTAACTTACAGAACTGATGCATTAATGTGTTTATTGTGAATAAAGCATTTTATGACCATTCTGGATGACCCCTAAGCGCCCCAGCTCTCCGTGAATCGGGCGGCTCAACCCGTGGTGAATAACGCCCTGTAGCCTAAGTGTCCCTTATTTTAATTTATGAAAGTCGGCAAAACTAAGCATGTCCAAAGTAATAAAAACTGCTTAAAAATAAATGTGAATGAAATGAGTAATCAAAATATAACCTTCACACTTATAAAGGCTTTTAGAAGTTATTACATTTTTCCAGACATCTCACCTTCCTACAAGCTAACATTAGCATCAGCTACATGGTGTGCGAGTCCAAGTTCAAGGCATCTGGTTGCTGCTCGAGTCAAGTCACCATTTCCTTAAAAGTGACTAAAGTTAGGCTTGATTCTGCGTCTCCCTCCCCTTTTACAAGTGATATTGGAGCTATCCTGCTATACAGTTTTGGGAAAGATGCCAGCTCGGACGAAGAACAGGAGGACGTACATAGATCTTGTCTTCTACGAGTGGATGCACTGGAATGTGAGAATATTGTAATGTCTTTGAATACGGGGCGGATGGGTGTGGAAAAATGAGGACGACCAATTTCATAGCTTTATTTTCACTTTTCAATTGCTTTTTTATGAGCTTAAATATTATTATGAATTGCCGTAGACAAACTAGAAGGACTTTAATTGAACCTTTATGCATATAAAAAGTTTTTGTTCAGGATGAATCCGCTTCATCACATTTATTGGACTACAAAGGGGAGTAGTAGCTTGTGCTCCACCCAGCGGAGTTGCTACATCACAAATCAAGTCTGTTTTAAGTAGCATTTTAGTGTCTGCTACAGATTCATAGCGATTTGAATGCAGAAATACCCAGAAATGCAATTTTAAACTTTTTTTTTTAAAGATATGTCCTCTAGCATCAGAAAAATGCCACAAAAACGTGTTAACACCATGAAAAACACCATTGCCATTGCAGTGAGTCTTAAACCTCTTTACAAGATTTTTTCTCTAGATGTATGAAGATGGTTATGGTGCATCACTGCAGCTGGAGCACAGATCTGCAGCTTTAAAACTAGTTAATTGGATTTCTTTGTGATATCACAAAAATTGAACAAATTTATATCAAATATTAGGGAATAACTTCTATCTTAAATAATCTTGAATCTGCTTGCAGGTTCAGAACTAATGCTTGCCTGTAGTTTATTCATACACTGATTGAACATTTAGTGCAGACGTGCATAAACATGGAAATGAAACGCATCTAATATTTCTATAACATGCAGCGCTGCACACAGTAGCCCTCTGAGACCTGTAATAATCTAAAAACACGTATAATATTCACAGCAGGAAATAAAAGCTAATTGAAAAAGCTGTACCTTTTTATGACGTTATCAGGCTGGTTTAAGAAACACCAGTCAATCAGATTTACCGAGCACGGCTAATCTATTTTATTACTACTGCCGCTCTTTGGTACACAGGTATAAAACGGATATATAATGGGACGGTTGGTTAGAGCAGCAGCTTTTCTTTTTTTAAACCTGAGTGGGCTGGCGCACAGCTGCTGATATAATCCGGTAATTGGTATGTGTATTTTTAGTCATAGCATAGAGGGTGTATTTTTGATTACATGTACTGTAAATTGCAGATTTTTCTTCCACTCTTAGAGACCGTCATAACTGTGTCCAAGGCAGAAATACTTGGCCCGAAGTATAATTGTTTGGTTTATTGCTGACATAATCTCATAGAGGCAGCTGTAAATTTCTATGCAAATACCTTAAATGCTGTCATAAACTGTGCCACATCATAAAGTAAATCAGGTGATTCAGTATATCAAGAATTATGGGTGCCATCTGGAACAAAATGGCAGTAAAAGCAGAAATGACCAACCATGAAAGAGGCACCTGCCTAATTTCTCTGCCAAAGGTTTCCCCTTTGCACACCTTTGTGGAATATTCAAAGCATGGCAATGTTGTTTGTTGGGATATGAGATAAAGGATGAAATGCATTATTCATACCTCCAATTGCAAAAACTAAGAGTGGGTTGTAAATCTGTTTGCTTCAGGTAGCCTTGAGAAATTGCTTTACAACAAGTGATGTCTTAATCAGATGACATCTGAGATATGAACAATGTCTACGACACCACTGATAGGGACCACCGTATCACCATTGAAGAATATGCTGAATTATGATTTAATTCATTATGGGAAAACAGATAATGTCTCATATATGCATAGCATACTAGTCCTGGGATTTTATTTAAGTGTATTATTGTATAATAAAGTGTATTATAAACCAGATGTTTGCATGAATGATTGCAAACAATATATATACATAGATAAATTCTCATAAGTACACATAGGTATACATAAGTATCTGTAAAGTTATGGTTCGGTACATTTTCGATACACTTTAATCTAAAAGAATGAATGTAAATCTCCATGATTTATTTTTTAGTTTTTTGTTTGATCAGCAATCTAAGATGGCGCCGCGGATGGACGCCTCGGTACTTCGCTCCCTAGTACTTGATACAATTTTACTTTTTTGCGTAGTTTTCTGCACTCCCTCTGCTATTAAAATGAGCAGAGAGGAAATCTTACAAATAGGGCTATCCAGTGCCGGACTTTTTTCACCGTTTTTTAATCAACCAGACTACTTTATGGAGATTCTGACTGGAGGAGCAGCAGCGCTCTGTGGATTTAGACGGAGACGCCGACGAGGGAAACGAGCTGGTGTGCTCGTTAAATTGCGACAGCGGGGATTACGCACCGCTCTCCCATCCATACACCTGGGGAACGTTCGCTCTCTGCCTAACGAAATGAATTGCTCCTTCTCCTATCCTAAAACTCAGACTTTCGTCGTTCTGCCGCCTTTTGCTTCACTGAAACCTGGTCCAGTGAACACATCCCGGACAACGCACTACAGCTGCCGCGCTTCCAGCTGTTCCGAGCGGACCGCTGCGCGGAACTGTCTGGGAATTCAAAGGGAGGAGGAACGTGTTTCTACATTAACAAAGGTTGGTGTACAGATGTCACAGTGTTAAAGAAGACATGCAGCCCTCACCTAGAGTCTTTCTTCATAAACTGTAAACCATTTTATTCACCGCGGGAGTTCGCCTCGTTTGTGCTGGTCGCTGTATACATTCCACCGCAGTCGTGCGTACCATGGTTCACTGCAGAACTGAGACGGCTACGCCAGGACAAGGAGGAGGCCTACAGGAGTGGGGATCGGGACCTGTACAAGCAGGCCAGGAACAAGCTGACAAAGGAGATCAAGGCAGCAAAAAGGATCTACAGTGAAAAACTGAAGGAGCGGTTTTCTGCCAACGACTCTTCTGCAGTTTGGAAGGGCCTGCAGACCATCACCAACTACAGGAGCACATCCCCCCACCCTGTGGGGGGCCCCCGCCTGGCTGAGGACCTCAATGACTTTTTCTCCAGGTTTGAAACAACTTTCACACCTTCCACCTCCCCCACCATCTCCATCACAAAAGGCCTAGCATCACCCCAAACCATCCCCATACCTGACCCCCTGCCTGCGCTGACGATCTGTGAACAGGATGTGCGCCAACTATTTCAGAGACAGAGGATTAAGAAGGCATCAGGTCCTGATGGAGTGTCTCCGTCCTGTCTGAAAGTCTGTGCTGACCAGCTGGCTCCCATCTTCACTCAGATCTTCAATAACTCCCTGGAGCTGTGTGAGGTCCCCTCCTGCCTCAAACGCTCCACCATCATCCCGGTTCCCAAGAAGTCCCCTGTCACAGGATTAAATGACTACAGACCAGTCGCCCTGACATCTGTGGTCATGAAATCCTTTGAGCGACTGGTGCTGTCCCACCTGAAGGAAATCACGGATCCCCTGCTAGACCCCCTGCAGTTCGCCTATAGAGCAAACAGGTCAGTGGACGATGCAGTCAACATGGCTCTCCACTACATCCTGCAACACCTAGACTCTGCAGGTACCTACGCTCGGGTCCTGTTTGTGGACTTCAGCTCTGCATTTAACACCATCGTCCCAGAGCTCCTCCACCAAAAACTGTCCCAGCTCACCGTGCCTCCCTCCACCTGTCAGTGGATTACCAGTTTCCTGACTGACAGGAGGCAGCAGGTGAAACTGGGTAACTTCATATCCAGCACCCGGTCCCTCAGCATCGGCGCCCCCCAGGGATGTGTTCTCTCCCCACTGCTTTTCTCCCTTTACACCACTGATTGCACGTCAAGAGACCCTTCTGTGAAACTCCTGAAGTTTGCAGATGACACCACCGTCATTGGACTCATCCGTGACGGCGACGAGTCTGCATACAGAAGGGAGGTGGAACAGCTGGTCCTCTGGTGCAGTCAGAACCACCTGGAGCTAAACCTGCTCAAAACTGTGGAGATGACAGTCGACTTCAGGAAGAGACCCCCTGCAACATCTCCTCTCATAATCACCAACAGCCCAGTCCCCACAGTAGAGTCTTTCAGGTTCCTAGGACCCACCATCACACGGGACCTGAAGTGGACCTCCCACATTGACTCAATAAGGAAGAAGGCCCAGCAAAGGCTGTACTTTCTGCGTCAGCTCAGAAAGACTGCAGAGAACAGTCAGGTCCTCAGAGAGGATCATAGGTACTGATCTTCCCTCCATTGAGGACCTATTCCGGGCCAGGGTCAGGAAGCAGGCCAGAAAAATCACCACTGACCCCTCACACCCTGGCCACAATCTGTTTAGGCTCCTCTCCTCAGGCCGGCGTTACAGAGCGCTGTACGCCAAAACCATCCGACATAAGAACAGTTTCTTCCCCCAGGCTGTCGCTCTGATGAACTCTGAATAGTCACAGAGTGTGTGTCCACTCACATGAACAATAAACTAAAACTCTGCACTGCTGTATATACTTACTGTACAATAACCCTGGTTTGGTGTATATATTATCCTTTATTTTTATTTTATTTTTTTCCGTTTTTTTAATTTCACTTATTTAAGTTCTGTACTGGAGAGAAAAGTTGCCGGAGTCAAATTCCTTGTATGTGTCATACTTGGCCATTAAAGCTGATTCTGATTCTGATTCTGAATAAACAAAGAACATTTTTCTCCTGATTTCCTTCCTTTCAGTTTCTCCAAATTAATTCAATTTTGTTATGTTCTATGTCTTAAAAGTTGAACGTATAGGACTGACTGGCAATTTTTTAGGGATTGTTGCTTAAACCAGCATCTTTTTTATTTTTCAAACTTACTGCTTTTCTTCTCTGTTCAATGCGTACATTTTCAACAAAAACGCCACTCCTCTCTTGGACATAGAATCCTTCTCTTTCTTAAAACGACTTGATGGCGGGGCATTCCCATGGAGTTTAAACTTTACAGTATACAGTTGTTTGAACAGATCAACATGTTCTATTAAAGTGGAAATGTCATGCTTTTGAAATCTTCTTTTTACAACTAAATTATTCAGTATTGGTCTATGTAGAGTGGTACTGCAGTTCTTAGGCTTGAATTCCCCTTTACTGCAGCTCTTCCCCCCCTTTTCTGAGGAGTCTAGATAATGAATTTGTTTTGGTACGGTCTCTTTAAATCCAGTTGAGGCGCTGTAAACCCGGCCCCCCTCCAGGTCGCAGAATCTTCCACTCTCTCCCATTCAGCCATTTTTGTAGTTTGCTAGATATACGACAATCTAATAGTGCAGAAACTTTTTGTCCGCAGTTTTGCTTTATATATGTCAGAAAAGTTTTCCGTCCAGCTGCAAATATTTGCCTTTGTTATAAATTACCCACTAATAACATATAACATTAATATTTAATGGCCCCGGCCTCATTAAAAATATAGTAATGTGCTATGTTTAGCAATGCATCTAAAACATCATTAACACAACAAAACTGTTAAACTTAAACTATAAAGAAACTTTTCTTACAATGCAAGAAAATTATACTACATAATTACAATTGTGTGTTTAAAGAAAATATCAAAGAAAAACATAATCAATTTTATAGTAAAATATGCTATAGTTCTTATAGGTCCATGTGCTGGATTGTTCTAGGTGCCTCTTTGCGCAGCCTACACCTTGGGTCTTGTCTGGAGTAGTAGATCTGGGCCTCTAACACTCTGGTGCTCAGAACCTGCTCCTTTGCTGCCAGGATGAATGCCTCTGTGGTGTCCTGTAGGCCAGCCCTCTCTAGCCATTGGTAGGATTTCTTGAGATCAGCCACTTCAGGTGTGTTGCATTGCGGAGCATTTGTTTGAGTATGATTTTCTGGTACGTTGATTAAAATGATGCAGCTAGCAGGTAGGGTGACCATCCACTTTTCAAGGGCTCTCCGAGGGGTCTTCATTGTTCATCAGGGAAGCATATTTAAACTGACCACTGCAATGTTTGCAGAACGACAGCCCTCCACAATCCATCCTCCACAGGCGGCTGGTTCTGATTTGTTCAGATGAACAGACAGCCGGCTGTGCGCTGAGCCGGCCCTGCCATGTTGGTGCTATTTACATGAAGTCAAAGCACAAGCTTTATGTACAAAACACATAAGATAAACTGTCTGGCTGCAAGACATGAGTGGCATGTGTGTTTCTGTGTGTGAAAAAATGTTGCAAAGATCCCAAAGGTCAGATGGACACAGAAACTTTGATAATGCTCTGCAAAATGAGAGTTAATTTCTAAATTGACTGAGGAGGATGAATTTGAAAATTAAACACTGAGTTTATACAGTTTTAATCGTCTTTTTGAGACTGCTGCTCTTTACTTTTATTATAGTGAATAGAAAATACTTCTCAGAATATTATTTCAGATTTTTTTTTTTTTTTTGTAAAATTAAAAAGTAAACTATCTTGAATCTGAAGTTTCTAATTCAGGAGAGCAATCATTTCTATCAATAATTTAAAATAATTTTTGTAGGCATGAAAGCCTTTTAGAAGTTTGTTATCTAACTATTATTTTTAACCACAGAGAATACACGCTTTAAAATAATCAAATTAAAAGTTTCAGCTTGGCAAAGTGTCCACTGAAAAGCCAAGTGTCCTTTAAAAATCCAAATATGGTCAACCTAAGTTAAGAGTATTTTTTGTTACTTTTAAAGCAAGGTTCTGAAAAAATAGTTAAAATGACACTTAATGACAGTCCTAGGTTTGTTCAGTTTTGACCATAGATATAAGACTATTTTTTATTTTACTAGTCTTCTGAATGGACTTGCATTTAACTGCATTTTTCAAATATTAAAAGACCTTAAAATAACAGTATTCACACCTGTGATGTCTATTTGATTGTCTCCCTCTAAAATCCATTCATATTTAAATAACTGCGTTCATGAGCAAGAATAGTTGTACTTTTAAATAGCAATTAATCGAGATTAATTAATTACAAAGCCTATAATTAATTAGATTAATTTCTTCAGTCAAGTCCCACCTCTTATATGTGTGTATATATGTATGTATATATATATATATATATATATATATATATTATATATATATATTATATTTATATATATATATATATATATATGTCTGTGCGTCCAGTATAAATAAATCCTTTCAATGCACACTCCCTTTAGTGATGGAAGCACGTTAGTTTAAAGGGCTCGGAGGGGAATTTTTTTCACAAGTGCTCTTAAACAAATGTTTTGTGTGCTTACAGGTGTTCCTGTCTTTACTGTTCTCTGCTGTCAGCACTTTGTTAAAACACATTTTTTTTTTGTAGTTCAAACCCTTTATGTTCAGACTGAAGCCTCTCATAAGTGGCCAACAAAAACAGAATGAAACAATGCAGGAAGTAATTCCTAGTGACATAAGTATGTCACTAGGAAATGGATGAATATAAGTAAGTAACTAATCGCAGCCTCTGCATTTGATCGAGCTCCTGCCTAGAGATGTTGACTGAACAGCTTGTAATTTGGTCAAGATGGCCTTCAGGCATGGGGGATCTGAAGTTTTCGAATGTTTGAGTTAAACTTTGACTAAATTCCACACAAAAAAAGCAGTTATACCAGCTACTCACATATTCAAATATTCTGTGGTGGATGGCTATGATGTCCATGATGAATCCGCATAGAAAGATGCTGATATAACTTAAGCCCCGGCCACTCCGAACAGGAAGTGTAATATCTTGCTGTGAAAGGTCCGTATTTTACACCTTTGACCTATTCATCGTGAAATGGTGCACACGGACAGTCTACATGCTGGGGTAATCTGGTGAGCAGTACTGAGGGTTTATGAAAGAAATTGGGGCTCTGGTGGCATTGCGATGTCTGGGGCCAAACCATGGTCATACATTTGGGTCTAACTTCCAGAAATCCTATCTACACCTAATTCGACATGATGAATAGTAGGCCACCCCGGAAAGATATATAATGCTATTATCTGGTGGCTGCAGCCTAATTACTTCACAGTCCCCCATAGATGCCTTAAAAACACCAGCCCCAACAATACTTTGTCCAAGGACTACTTCATTTGGTACACCTAATTAGTGCCTCAGGACCTACAAAAACGTCTCCTGGAGCCATTGTGCAAACCCCACAGGAAGTCGTCAATTTTGAATCAAACTCATTTTTATGTAACTTGCATTTGAATGAACTCATCTTGAAGCTTTTCAGTTACAGACTTCAAAATGAGCGAGGGGAGCCTTAAAGCATTGGGGATCAAAAGTCATGACATTTTTCCCTTTGTCATAGCAGGTGGGCATGGCTAGGCATCAAAATGAGGCTTCTTGCCATAGAAATACAAGATACATTAACTTGAATATTAAAGGTCACAGCTAAGTGAAACGTCATGGCTATCATGACATAGCAACTCTAAAGACAGTCACCCCTTGGAACAGGAAGTGCAATGTTTTACTTTGAAATATCCATCTTTCCCTCTACAAGCTCTAGGTGAGTGTTTTACGTGCTATAGCTAGTGCTAACTCCCGTTAGCAAAAGTACGTCATATATTCGACTTCTGATATGTAGGCATTTTAAATGCGAATTTTTACAATCAACTAAATGCCAAATCACTGGACAAACACAGTGGAAATTTACATCGGTAGTTATTAGTTATATCGAAGTACAACATATGTGTGATTCAGGACGTAAGACAAAGCGGACCAGAAAAGAACTTTTATCGCTCCATTGACTTCCATTCATTATTTTTTTGGTTTGGGGACCCATGGGCCGACAGGAAGGGGAGGAGACTTAGGCTCCCCATACGAAGGGCTCTCATTTCCACATAAATTATCTGAAGCATTGAAACGATCCCCCACAAACAATGCTTTCAACTAGGATTGTGAAATTCAGAACATATATAGTTTCTGAAGACCCATAAACAGATTGTTGAAACCAGGGTCTATTCCCCACAGGAGGTCAGCCATTTTGATCGAAAGCTGCCATTTTTAAACACTTTCTCATGCAGATTCCAGTGGTGTTGGCACAGACCGGAGCAGTGCTTAGCTTCATGGGCTGTTCGTGCCCGTTTACCTTTTACTTGTTGACTAAAGGTAATTTAATCTACTCGCATCAAAAGCTGGGTGAATGTTTTTAAGGCCACTTTGACCTGTTTCGCTTCAAATAAACCTTTTTCTGTATATATTCAAGATTGTCCATAGCTTGGTCTCTCTTCATTGGTTGAATCTTCTTCATTTCACCCCTTCTTCCCACATTTTGAGGTCTTCCTCTGCAATTCATTTAGCTGTTTCTCATTTCTGTCTAAGTGAAATTGGTGGCAGAGCATTTAGTGGCTCTGCTCCTAAACTTTGGAACTCAATTCCTCCAGATATTCAGAATTCCAATTCTTTTTCTGTTTTTAAATCTGGTCCTGAATTTGTTTAGGCTTGCTTATCTCTCTTGACCCAATGCGTTTTTGTTGCCTTCTTTTTATTAGTTCTGTAAAGTGTTCTTGGGTGGCTTGAAAGGCTCTTATGAATGTCTTATATATTTGTTTTTAGGCCTTTTTAAAGTATGCTTAGCCATAAAAGTTTACTTTAACTGTTTATCAAATTTTAACATAATACAACTGTACTTTCTGAGTTTAATGAATAGGCAATGCCAATGCATGTCACTTATACATTTTGCGCATTTTCTTAATAAAGATTTATTGTTAAAATAAAAAAAGTATGTGTATAAAAAAGCAGGTAACCAGCCAGGGCAAGGGAATGGTCTCCCTCTCACTTGCCTGCGCCAACTGCTCAGTTACCAGTTCCACCCAATCATTAATCAGATCAGTAGCTTGCTTCGGAATGGATATAGCCTCCTGCGAAAAGGAAGTAACCACTGCTGGGTGCTCTTTAGTCTTAATTGTGGCCCTAACGCCGAGCCATAAAAACCTAGTTTATGTTTGGCATGCTTAATGTATTTGCCTAAAAAGGTTAGTGGGAGCCTACTCCAACTTACAATTGGTTCTTTTTTTGGTCGTCAGAGTTTTAAATTCATTTTTTGCAAGAAAATACAAAGTTTGTTAGCTTACCTAAAGAACCTTACCCTAAAACAGATGCCTTTCAGCATGAAGGTCTTGAATTCAATTCCTGGCCAGTGACTGGGTTTTCTGAAATACTCCACCAAATGGTTACTATAAATTGGCCATAATAGTGTGTCATTCTATATGTCCATGTTTCACTGTGAAGTGGAGTGGAGACCTGTATAGATATGTCTCACCAGTCTGCTGAAGCTAGACACCCCCATAACCCCCAGCCACGATGGATGGATGGATGGATGGATGGATGGATGGATGGATGGATGTCACCCTTCCCATGTGCGAAGATATTCATTTTAACCCCCTGCAGATACCACTGGTTTATTTCTAAGAAAGAAAGTATTGGAATGCCCATCTGTGAACCTAGGTTTACAGTTAACAGTCATAATAGCACTGTGGTCTTTTAGTTTGTTTTGGGCATCACCGAAATTGGTACTGCCTGTTTAAACATCTGCTTTCTAAATCTATATGGAGTCAAATTAATTATGCAATCAAATCTGTTTAAAAGTTTTATTTTTGGTTGTCTTGTTTCACTTGGTCATGAAGATGGGCTGGTGGAATAACCACACATTTCAGTCAAGTTATCCCAAAAAGCAGGCAACTAACTCCCGAAATTTGTTATTCAGCCAATCTCCTCAAAGTAAAGTTTGCTTTAATATTTTGTGATAAATGTTACCCTTAATTTCATTCTTTCAGCGTAATTCCTTGAAGCTCTCTTCTTGTTTGATTCCCAGTCAAGCATAATACCTACAAATACAAAAAGTTTGCCAAGAGTTCAAATTGGTTGACTTACACTTGTTACTTTCTGGAGGATTATAATTAGACATCAGACAAGCTGCCTCTTGGGAGTGCTGGTTCCATTAAGTCACGTTTGCCATTCTGTAGCCCCCCTTGGCAAAGCAAAAATTCAACAGGCTTTTACTTGTCAAAGCCTCAGCTCAGTATTTCATTCCGGGAGAGGTGTTAAAATGGTTTTCCAATCCATCAATTTATTTTTCAGCATGCACCTCTTTTGTATTTACATTGTATTAGATAGATTTTAAATAACTTCAATCAATTTTCTACTTAATGATACTAAAATAAAAAGGGGAGTTTACGAAAGGCTTTTTATTGTGTTAGGAGCCATATACATAATTTATAAGAAGCTTTAAATGATTTTTATGTAAATGCTTTTCTTTCATTGTGGTTTGAGTAGAAAAGGTTATTTCATTATCGCTGGGCATTATTACCTCGCTTAAATGTGTTACTTTACTTATAGATGTGCATTACTGAAACCCACTCAGTCATTTAAGCTGTTGAATTTTTTTTTTTTTTTTTTTTTAAGCTGTTGAAATTACCTCATCTTTTGTCATGCAGTGATAAAATTCTTAATAACTCTTCAAAGTTTTGATAAGAGCAGTGGATTAAAGTGATTTTCAAGTAGAGGATTCTCCAGGTCATGCATCGGGTTTCTCGCATTTAGTATAAAAGGTCATAAAAATGTACGGTAGTGTGGCGCATGACCAGTGTAATGAAACTTGGAATTCATTAGCTGCTGTGGTATTAAAACCTGTTCTGGTATTTCAAGAAGCTGATGGGACAAAAAATCCTCCGCCAGTCAGTACACTCCAAGGTAATTACATATCACACTGTTGTAAATTATGTTAATAAAAAGAAAATAAAGGAAATGAAATATTATCACATATCAATATCGCATTTCTTAGATTTCTCAATACTTTAATAAAACAAATATTAAACCTCTGAGTAATTTAAAAGGCTATTGCCTTTAAAGGGGACATATCATGTAAAACCCACTTTTTTTGTGGCTTTAGTATGTGTACTTGGGTATCTGGGGTCCCGCCCCCGTCCCCTAAGTGTAAGTTCTGATAACTAAATTGATGTTTTATAAACTCAAGGAATGGGTCAAAAAACGAGCTGTTTTGTACTTCCTAACGCCTGTGGTAATGTATTTTGCATACACAGCCACAGCAACCTGAACCTGCACACTCCCTTGGCTTCACCTGTACACAACAGCCAGAGTGCTACCATTTGATGGTGCTAAAATGATAATTCATTTATTGTCAAAAGAGAGGAAATGTATCCTCAAAGGTCATAATCCATCTGCTACAGCATATTATTTTATACAAACCACAACAACAGATGGCAACGATCAACAACAACAAATATTTTTTTTTGTTCATAATGTGTAATATTTTACATTAGAACGGAATTTACTTGATTAATAATCCTACATTAGTCTTTTAAGGAAGGCCAGTTATTGTATCAAGCAGAGAGAGTGTCCATTGGAGATAACAAAAACAAATTTTAAAAACACGATTTGAAGAAAGAATGTGAAGGTATGGAGGCTGATATCTGTCGGTTTTCTTTATATCTCCTCCAACTGAATCAAAAACAAAATTATCACGATGAGCGTTTAACTATTTACATATTCAAAATATTACATTTCCAAAATGTTTATTTTCTAGTCAACCCTGACACATGGTAGTTTGTATGAGTGAAATCTTGCTGTGAACTTCAGTTTAAGATGTACAGTAGCTTGTCGCATAACTGAGTTCTGTTTACGACGGTCACAAGATAATTTGGATGTTAAACTGTGCCCCAAAAAATTCCTACCATATAAATGTTTTTTGAAAATCGGGAGACAACAGCACACTACAGCAGTGACAGATGCAGTGTTGTTGCGGTTAAGTGTTGAGGTTAAGCCCAAGGACTCGTTTTTGCAGAGGGCCAAGTTCAACTCTCACATCCATTTTTTATAAAATTTATTTTAGTTATAACTTTAAACCATGGTTTTGATACTATTTTATTGTATCAGTTACGTGTTAACTGGAAATGAAATAAGTCGTTTTTTTTATTTTAAAAAAAAAATCACTGAGCCGTTTTCAGAAACAACTTGAAAACTACAGATTCCCACCTGAGAGATGGATGGTTTGTTTTCATTCTGTGTAAACAAAACAGCATCGATGAGCGTTGTTATTCCATAACACTGGCAGCCTTTAGTCTCCCAAACTCAATCATTGCCACGGTTACTTCACCTTTTCCGCCCGGCAGGAGAAGGTGGGCGGTGCAAAGGCTGTCTTTGGGTTTTGCACGCTGTAGCGCATTAACATAAACTCAAAGCCACCCGTTCTGAGCAGGGCTGTAAAACTAGTGTGGGCTGAACTTTTTCAAGTATAGCCTTTTATCAAACTTACATATAGGCATCCTAAAACCATGTTAACAAAGAGAAATGAGCATAACATACCCCCTTGTTTACCCCAGCAGGACAATTTTTAAACGATGATGGAAATATTTGAAGGTCATCTATCATTTTGGCAGATATCAATTTGCCAAAATATAGTGCATTTTCGACTTTATGCATAGAGTTCAGTAACAGAACCAATCAATAAAGATTCCCATGAGAGCATCGGAGCATTATCTCAGACCTAGACAGCGTGCCCTATGCATCTAGCTATCCTCGAGCTGACAGAACCTTAAACTGTCAAGGAGACTTTGGAGCATGTCTGTGACTTTACATAAACCGGTGGTGACAGATTGCTGCAGCTTAACCACTTATGCATGGGAAGTGTTGCTGCCCGTTAACCTCACACTTAAATGATCAGAAAAGCTGTCGCTGCGAGAGTCTAGACAAATTCTAATCACTTCATTTGGGAGACATTTTCTTTGATTTCAAAATTTTGGCTGAAGTCGCACTTACTTTCAGTCTCCAGTGTGGTGATACAGTGCAGATTCAGCCTCCATAGCTCCATGCAGAGATTTGAGGTGTTACGGAAATTCGGAATCTGAATGTCATTCCTCTTCTAAATGACCCTTCTAAGTGGGTCACAGGCTGGTAATGATCATTCACTGAAACAGAGATAGTCTTAACTGGAACCAGGACAGTCCTGATTTGAAGGCGACTGGATTGCTTCTCGTCAGAGAAGGTAGACTGGATTGGGAGCAACACGGGGCAAACTGTCAAGAACGAGATAATGTGTATGCATCAGATGGAACTACTGCTTATCTGCGTGAGAGTGGTTATTTACGGGAACATTCTGACGTTTGGACAAGCTGAGCTCCGTTCTGCAATCAACACAATCAGCAAAGACGCATGCGGCCTCGGAGGGAGACCTGAGTTGGAGCAAAGAGATTGGCTACTGAAAGATTAAGACTGTGATAGTGTTTTTGTACTTAAAGCGTAACTTAGGGTGGGTGACTTAGGGAATGTACGGGGTAAGTCTATTACCTCTTTTAATGTCCAGAACAATTTTTTTTGAAATAAATACTCTAAAATGTTTTCAAGGATTCCGTCTCACCTTATTTTTAGAACCCTGAGTTAATTTTTCCCATGACAGAGGCCACATTAAGTGAAATGTTCAGAATTAAAAAACATAGTCTACTAACATGCTCAATATGTTATGGCACAATGTGGATTTTCTAATTTCTGTGTTTGGATTTAATACTAATTGAAGACCCACTCCTCCACCATTGTCAAGACCAGAGAGCTTTAGAAGGACACCAGGGAAAACATTGTACACAGGCACAAGACTAGGTTGAGCCACTCAATACAATAGACAAGCAGCCTGGTGAGAAGAAATAACTTTTGGAACTATTAGAAAACAATACAGAAAAATACAAGGTCACTGACAATCTCCCTCAACCTGGCCTCCATGCACAATCTCACCGCGCTGCGAACAAAGGAGCTTGAGAACGGTGAGGAAACTAAAGAATGACCTATTGTGGGTTTGGCCAACAGGTAGTAGTTATTTTGAAAAACCTGATTAATGTCCAGATAGTTAATTACTTGGTGGATAGTCAAAAAGACGGGCTGAAAGTAGAGAATGACTGATAGCCGGCTTTGCCACTAGGCAATAGTTATTCTTAAAAAGGCCGAAAGCTGATAGCTTAAAAATCGAGCACTTGGCCATTAGTCATACTGTAAAAGAGAGATTAGGCTAAGAGAAACACTGAATTAGAAGATACATTTTTAAAACTATTTTCAGAATTTACCATAAAATTTTTTTTATTTTTTTTTACAAATCAATAGTTCAAATAAAATACTCAAGTACATAAAATATGTGTCATGGTTTGACATATTTTAAACATGAACTTTTTTAGCTACTAGCACTGATGCTACATAATGTGCTGGTTTTGTACCACAGACAAAAAACTTGTAGCATCAACACAAAAACTCTAAAAAAGGGGTGGTCTTCAATAAAAGACTGTGAAATATATTATTTTGCCTGAAGTGTACTGTTGAGAGAAAGCAACTGATACAAAATGTAGTTTTTTATTTTGTGGCTCTAGTGGCCTTTATTCAACAGTGGATAGAATGTCGAAAGGGGGGAGAAGTGGCCGAAGACCTGCAGTAAATGTTCTGAAATTTCAATGTTCTAAATTTCTTGATCTGAAAAAAAATTTAGCTGAGATATGTTAAGAAGACTAAATTAATGGAATATAGTTTTTTTGTATGTGTCTTAGTACATTGTAAAAAATAGGTAGGGCATATTTAGTATGTACCAACGATTGGTTGCCAACCACCATTAACCAGAAATCAATGCCTTATGTAATTATTTTCAGTTTTTTCTGTTTTTATTTTGTTTTTGTTGTTTTAGAAGTCATACATTGTTGAAGTCACTATACAGTATATTTCAAACTTTCCTTGGATGCTCCGCAGGTGTGGACATTGGACAAGACTCTCCCTGATGTTCGTGTGTGGCTTATAAAAGAAAGATACGTGTTTGCGGATTGTTTTTGTGTGTGTGTGTGTTTTAGCTCATTTCGTGGAATACCCCTCAGGGCATGTGACGCAGAAATACTCCAAAAACAAAATTATGTGCCGCCAAAATAAAATCCCAGACTGTAATGTTGGGATTTGAGTTGAGTTAAGGACTATGATACTGCTCAAACTAAAAATCCCACTAAAAATCCCATTGCTAAAACTAATCATGGGATAAGATGCTTGGAACTGCATCAGGAAATCCACAACAAGCAACACTAATCTGGACAAAACAAACACAAAGAACAACGTAAAATTTGGAATAGAAGCAAATGAATTGGTTTAAGAAGCAACGAAATAATTACATACAAAATAATTTGGTTAACTATAAAGAAATAGCTTCCAGAAGATGAAGAGATGAATATTAGCTGGATTTTGATTGATGCAGATTATTTGATGGCAGTCCTCAATAAAGGAATGGAATCATGAAGTACATATATAAATATCCCAATGCTTTTGTGTGGAGAGCTTCTGTGGCAGACATGACCAAACTATAACAGTATTCATGTTGTGTTTTGCATTCAGAATAACAAAAAGAATAAGCTTTCATGGAGGTAAAGGTAAAAAAAAGGTAAAAAAAATCCACCCTGACTGTGGCGTGATTGGCTTCTGGGGCTTTTTTGCTGTGTTTGTCGTGGAAGTTTTAAATCTGCACAAAAAAAAGTAGGAGATTCTCACAGGAAACTGTGAAGTGTCTTCATCTCAGGGAAAAGGTCAAGATAAACAACTTAAGACATTTCTAAAAGAACTCCCAGAATGTTTGAAAATACTAATTTTTAAAAAGTATTTCCGGTTTTACTTGTTGCCGCATTTGACTGATGAAAATCAAAGGGCTGATTAGATAAACAGATTTTAAAAAGGGCTTGAAAACCTTTAGTACTAATTACCTTGTCTCTATGAATTATTTGCAATTAAAAAAGTTAATTATCTTGACACTATATTTACCGTTTGGATTTATGCTACTGACTCTGCAATATTGGATTATGTGAAAAGAAAAAAAAACACTGAGCAGCTGCTCAGGGTTGCAGTTGCCATGCATCATTAGTTATAATTAAAAGTCCCCCAGTTTCGTGATAAAGAAACAAAAGACATGTTGATTTTTCACAGTTCACATTCTCATCTGAAAATGCAGACCTGAGATATTTAGTTATTTTGAAAAGTTAAATAGTTTCCTAACAATGACCAACCACTTTGATACTTATCAGTGTCGTTTTCATTCTTATCACAGCCCTGAGACTGAATTGTGAAAGTGTTCAATGACATTCACATTAATACAGACTGTGTTAAAACCAAAATGCTGGTTCTGTTGGACCTCAATGCAGCGTTTGACACTGTTAATCATAAAATACAACTGGAACGACGGGAGAGCTAGGCAGACTCTCTGGTACTCAGTATTTGACTGGTTTGAGTCCTACCTGATGAACAGGGATTTCTTTGTTTCCATCGGAAACTTTTCATGAAAACAAACAGAGATCACATGTGGGGTTCCTCAAGGCTCCATCCTGGGGCCTCTTCTATTTAATATCTACATGCTTCCACTAGCCCAGATAATTACAACCAATGAGATTAACTGCCATAACTATGATACATCACAATGTCACCAGGTGACTGTGTACCGATCCAAGCACTAAGTAAGCGCATCGAGCAAATCAATAGCTTGGTTACCCATAACTTTTTCCAGCTGAACAGATAATGAATGGAAGTGGTTATTATTAGTTATGCCGGTGCATTTGTAAGTTTGATTCTGTTATTCAGTGTCTAGATAAAATATTGCTGTTCTGATTAGATACATGTACTGGAAGAAGCTAGATATCTCATATGACAAATCCTGTGTTGCCTCATGACAAATCTTGTAATTACCTGCTTACATATCCAATGTTATTCTGTCACTGATCTTGTGGTTATAGTCAGCACACAGCTTCAGTTGATACAACTACAAACTTAAAAGGCACATCATTTAGGTGTAATAATGGACTCAGACCTGAACCTCCAGGGTCAAATAAAGGCCATAACAAGGTCAGCCTTCTTTCATCTGAAGAACATTTCCGGGATTAAATAACTAATGTCACAAAAGGACTTTGAAAAACTCATCCATGCATTCAATCTTTAGTTGGTTTCTTTACCACCGAATCATGTAAAGCACCTTGAATTGCCTTGTGTTGTGTGCTATAGAAATGCAATTCCCTTGCCTTGCCTTAATAAGGAAAGTTGGAAGTGCTTCATTATCTATTGGGATTGTTTAACATTTCGGAGTTAACAAGTTTGAACATAGATGTATTTTTATTGTCCTCTTTCTGTAGAGCCGTAAAATAAATACATCTGCTTGATTAAAGTGATGAGGGTGTCACCGAACCAGATGTCTAATTTGATATCACTGTAAAGAAACCTTTTTTTGCTTATTACTGAGCATGAAATAAAGAACCACACAATTTACTTTAGTCTAAAGCACTGTTATATTATGAGCAGAAATATGACAAACCCATTAAAACACAGCCTAGACTAAGTGATCTGAGATTCAGTTATTGTAGAAAGTTAGACTTCTTTTTAAGTTGTTTTCCACATAGTGGCTGAGATAAAATAAGTCCAATTAGGCATCCTCTGAAGCTCTGTTGCATACTAATGCTGAAAGCCCCTCAGGATTTTTCCAAACAGCTGCTTTGGAAACAGACTCTAGGCTTATCAACCAGAGTTAATGCTTTCACTAAGATCATTTGTTAATGCTTTGCAGTGATATTAAAATTTAAAAAGTTAATTGGAGCAGTGTACAGGTGCATAATACATTTTAATATTAATGACAGGCTGATTTTCATTTTACCTACTGAATAAAAAAAAATATTAAATGAGAAAAAGACTGAAGCAAGTTTAATTATTATTTTTTTTATATAAACCCACAAGACCCCCCCATGGGTTGAATTGAATTGAATAATCCTTTATTGTCCAACGAGGGGAAATTCACTTTTACATTACAACCTGTCCGATCCAGGTCACTGTTGGGCAATGCAGCCGCTTGTAGGCGGCGCTCACATGTAAATAAATTGGTTTTGAGATTCCTTTGTCACAAATGTGGGGGTCAAAGTTGACCATGATCTTAAGTTCGACAGTCATATTAAGGCAGTTTTAATTTTTTTTCTTCAATTAAGGCAGCTGGATAAAATAAATTCATTTCTTTCCCAACAGCACATTGAAACATAATCTAATGCTTTTGTTACCACTCAGTTGGTTACTGTTATGCACCTCATATAGGGATCAGTGCTTCGTCCATCACTTGTCTAAAGAGGGTACAAAATACAACTAAAAACATTCCTTAAGAAACTCGACTAATTCAAGTCTTAAAACACTATTAAATGGGGTGTAGTAGTTGAGTGAGAACCTCACATATGGAGTCTACAGACCTCAAGGTGGCCATTCTTGGTTCAGTAGCCTATAAACGGTCGATGTAATAATTTAGACAGGTAAGTGCTGCTGGTTGCTAACGCTAGACAAATAAACCACATCTTCCAACTGAAAGAACCTACACGGAGCTCTTGGATATTGATGTGAAGGCAGAAATTTGAAGTAAAATTGAAATTCATCTCACCAATGAGAAAATCTAAAAAGGAGGAAGTTGTTTTGACAAAGAACGGCACACCAGGGGCTTTGCTTGATGGCAACCCAGCTAATGATCAATTGCCCGAACTGAAGCACTGGCTCATATGTCATGGTCAAAGTAAAAATGTGTCACCATGAGAGTCTATCGTACAGTATTGCAATGAAAATAAACATTTATCCTATTTTACCATATACCACCATCCACAGGATTGGATGGTGGTAAATGGTATGAACGGAAAAATGAAAGACTTACCAGCAAAACAACAACCGTTAAACTTGTTACCATGACAACACCTGACGGTGGCCAGTCCATAAAGTTACCAATTCCTCTGTGAGTAAATCTAAGTGACAAAAAGTTCATTTTTTGTATAAAGTATAAGTAGTTTAGGGTTTTTTGTACCCTGTTGTCAGTAATTATTGCATTTTATACATTTATTGTGCCATTTTCATTTCTTTGAATACGTGTATTTAGTTCGCTAGTTTAGAAAGTTGGATAAATATTTAGCTTCAAACTAAATATGCTTATGCTGTGGTGTGCTGGGGAAGCAGCACAGCAAAGAAGGACTCATCCAGGCTGGAAAAACTGATCAGAAAGGCTAGCTCTGTGGTCGGCATGAAGCTGGACACTCTGGCGACAGTGGCAGAGAAAAGGACACTAAAGAAATTGCTGGACATAATGGACGATGCTGGGCATCCTCTGCACACGGCCATAAACAAGCAGAGGAGTCTGTTCAGTGACCGGTTGCTTCTCCCCAAGATGAGAACCAACAGACTTAAGAACTCCTTTGTCCCACATGCCATCAGACTGTTTAACTGCTCTCTGGAGGGGGAAGGGAGGGGAAACAGGAGGACAAACGAGGGGGGAACAACTAAGCTGTAGTGCCTCTTCACTTCACTGTGTAATATTTCCTGGAAATTCTTTTTTCTTTTTGTTAATAGTCAACGGTGCAATAGACGTCAATATCTATGTGTCAACGGTGCAATAGATGTCAATATCTATGTGTAATTTAAGTGCAATTTCCTTGTATTTTTTATTTTATTTTTATTATTCTATCTATTCCTTTGGTATATTTTATTTATACATGTCTTGTATTTATATATGTGTACGTTCTGTAACTTGTCGGTGCTGTGCTACTGGAAACCGAATTTCCCAGAGGAACCCGCCCGAGGGATTAATAAAGTTCTTATCTATCTATCTATCTATCTATCTAAATATTTAGCTTGCAAACAATTTTTTTTGCATCAAACTGAATTTTTTGCATCAAACTAAACTAAATACTTAGCACTAAGATAAACATTAATTTTATTGACTAATTTTTTTTGCATTTTACCTTAATATTTAGTTTGGTGCTAAATATTTAGCTTGTGTTTTGGTGGGAGGCGGAGACAAAGACCAAAAAGGAGATTCTTGGATGTTGTGAAACAGGATATGACGTTATCTAGTGTGCAGGCAGGTGATGCAGAGAATAGCAAAAAATTATGACTGTTTATTCATGGTGGCAACCCCTGAAGGGCAAATCTGAAATAGAAGACAGGCTAAATAACCTAAATAATTGCTGTTAATGGTTGACTGTGTAGCTTCACAAATGGGACCCCAAAAGTAAACAGGCCTCACCTAAACTTATAGTGTTGTCAGCAGACCCAACAATGCAGATGAGCTGAAGGCTGGTGTCTTCATGCTGCATTGATGCTGTGATTCGAGTAATTCATTCAAAGAAGGCATATTCTGTCTTGGTACATGCCAAAAATCTATATTTTTTTATTGTTTATGTTTAATTTTTTAATCGTAAGTGAAATTGGGTTTCCAGTTGCTGCAAGCTTAAAAATATGTCACTTTGTGTAATGAATCTGAGTTTCACTTTCTGATTTAAAATGTATTCCTAAAATAAGTACCTGGAGAAAACATGTTTATTCTCTCCTACATATTTTTTTTTTTGCCTAAAAACAGTTCCTTCCTGAAAAAATGTCAAGAAGTACCGAGGCATGAAAAGCAAAGTAATCCTCAGAGACCACCCATCGTGTCGGGGTTTGTCTCTGCTGAAAGTATTTCAAGGACTGAATTTAAGTAGAAAAGTTCAGATTCAGAATGAAATATGCAATAAACTGCTAAATGACGTTGTGGTTCTTTAACAAAATGAAGTAATTCATGCTGATGAATTCACCTGTGCAGTGTGGCGGATGATTGTCTCGGACGATGCAGATTTGAAGTTAAACCATCAAAGCAAAAAAAGAGATCTCTGCCTGAGGTTGATTCTATGGTGAAATACAAACTTCACACGTAATAAAAGTGCTCACGTAGATACAATCATTCAAAAGGGCAAAACATAAGAAGTTGTATTAGAAATTCAGGCGTCAATCAGAGGCGAAACCGAATCATGAATCGTCTTGAAATGTTCGACTCTTCTTCCCTTAACGTGCATTATTCCCATGTGAGTTTGGAGCATCTTGGAGGTGCTTTGTTGTCCTCTTCCAGTGTGTTTTTACAGACTTTTATTCCAACCGATGACAGTTTACAAAAAACGGCAGTCTCAATGACGTCACTGCCATGTCCAATGGCAGTAACGTCTGCAATGTGACGCAACTTTTTCCATTTTTTTGTAGAAACATTTTTTTAAATCTGAATTTCACATGGATCAAATATTTTTCTCATGGGATTTAGCCCACGCGTAACCCATGTTTTTTGTTTTTTTTGTTGTTTTTTCTTCTCAGAAAGGAATGCGAAGACAATCTGACTTTGTTCAAATATAGCTCCTAGATTTTTCATTTTACAGGATGAGGTCATTGCCAACTGCTGCAACTCCTGTCCCCAAATATCCAGTAACTTAAATTGAACGTTTGCAATCATTGACCTGAAGAAAATGATCTATCTTTCTGATTTAATATTAAAGCTACTGTAATACTGTGTTTCAATTTGTTTTTTTGTTTTGTTTTTTTATGGTAAGAGCTGCAGCATCATTCATAAAGCTGTGTCTCACATACTGTATAAGACTTGGACAGAAATGGAGATCCAGAACATGAGGCACATTTGCAAGCTCACACCAAACCTAGTGTATAGACTGCATATAAGATTTATTCCTCTATAATTTTTGAAATACCATATATGACTGGTGTCATCTATGGAAATTGAATTTTTTTAGAGGCTAACAACCTTTAAGCATTGAAATAATACATTTTTATACTTGTTTTTTTCAATCACATTTATCCTGACACTAACTTTATCCTAATTATGATTCTTATTGCAGTTTGCGCATTATTTTATTTATATTTATTTTGACTTGCAAACCTACAGTGGAAAAAATGTGGTTTAAAAGCAAAAACTCCAGTGGTCAGAAAAATGGTGCTACTACGTATTACATATGATTATACATAATGGGTTTATTACAACTTTAATGTACATGAAAGATTGTGTTGAGATAGTGGCTGTTTTTGAAGCCTAAGATCAAGTAATTGTTGCTATAATTTGTGTTGACTCATATTACTCCTCTGAATACAAATAGCTATTATAGTCACACTAGCTTTCATGTATTTGTGATGCATTTCCTCTCCTAATTTTGGACATATTTAAAACATACAGGCTGCAAAAGTATAAAACGTCATTTATTTACAATGTAGGAATCTGTTTGAATAATTTATGTAACTAATGACAACAAACATAACTTGGGCAAAGGTTCAGTAAAATAGGCCAACATTAGAGTATTTACAACATTGTTTCTGTTTGCAGTATTTTTTCTGTTTTCCTTTTCTGAAATGGTATTTAAAAGCTTTGCATTAGAAAAAAAAACCAAACTTATGCAGCTGAATTGAGATTTGTTTACAAGGTCTGTATTAAAAAAGACAGAACCTTTATTCATAATTGTCTGACATTAAATCAGACATAACTTTTCTTGTTTTCAGGTAATTTAAGTGTACAATAAATATTTCTATTTATGAAGCAGCCGAATAATTAGAAATTTTTTTTCATAAAGTGCTTTATTCTCTAAATTTAAAGGTCTACACACAAGATAGTGACTGTTAGAGCTGCACAATATTTAGCAGTCTTATGATTATTGTCAGTGTATGCAATATACTGATTGCCAAGAACTGATTAGACCGAAAACAATACACTGGTAACTTAGCTCCTATTCTTATCACCAAAATTGCAGACATAGCCCAGAATCAGATTTTTTCAATAGAACCTTGGTCCAGACACAAAAAGAATGAATTTCACTTTTCTTCCAAAAACTGGGGGGAAATAATGATGCAGTACTTTTTTCTTAACTCTATGTTTGCAATGACCACAAACCACAAGGACACTGTTAACAATAATAATAATAAACCAGTTATTCTTCAAAAACGGTATTGCATGTTTCGATTAAAATCATACAGAATGCCTGTGAACAGTTTAGAAAAGCCCACATGAACATTTGATGGTTACAATGGTTTTGTGAGCCTTTAATGTTTCAGTTTCCTATATCGGAGTGAACTTGAAGCATACCAGTGGATGTTTGTTTAAGGCAGGACCTCAAACTCACTGCCTCCCTGTGTGACACGATGAAAAAACTCAAAAGAGATGCTGCAAGATATCAGAAACAGCAGAAAGCGATGTGTTCATCTTTTGAAAACAAATATATTAAATGCATGGTCTGTGGTCTGAAACAAAACAAAAAGATGTATCTGAACATAATATTTGTGTTATTTAGGAAGGATTGGAAGACAGAACCCTGAGAACACTATTGCAACCTACTCACAGCAGCATCACGTTGTGTGTTGGTGAAGAAAGGAGTGGTGCAGCTCATAAAATAGATTGCATTCTTACACCAGCAATTTCACATATCGGAATTTTTCGTTCAAGTGCAAATCACCGGCTTGCTCCTCGAATCAAGTCACAAGTCCCTTAAAAGTGACTCAAGTCAGAACTTGAGCCCAAGTCGAGTTCCCTGTTTCAAGAAAAGAACATCCTAACCAACATGCCCGCTTGGGGCTCCCATGTGGGCATGATGCCCATCATCATCATTTGGTTTCATTATGGGGCCCAATAGCGCTTGGTCCGCCCGGTGACCTGGAAAATCGTGGGTTCGGTTCCAGGTTCTGCTACATGCCGTTGTCTCCCTGAGCAAGATACTTCCCCTACCTTGCCTACTGGTCAGAGGGACTGGTGGCGCCAGTGTTCAGCAGCCTCGTCTCTGTCAGTGTGCCCGAGGGCAGATGTGGCTACAATGTAGCCTGCCAGTGTATGAATGGGTGAATGACTAAATGTAGTGTGAAGCACTTTGGGTTCCTCTGGAGCTATATGAATAACTAGATAAAGCATATACAAGTACAGGTGGGGGATGATTTTAGTGTTTCATTAACATTTACATAATTTTTTTTCCAAAAGAGTTGTTTGTGAATGTGAGTTTCACATCACTGGTTTTTGTGCAATGGTTGTCTCCCTCTCCATTAAAAATATGCATTTAACTAAAACAACAAATATCAAAACAAATAAAAACTAGACTTAAAATCCAGGTATACGGTTTTGGTACAGGAATTCAGACTCATTTGAAATAAAGGACAATGACGTTCTCTAAGATGTGCTGTGAGTGTTGTTTTTGTATTTCATCTCGAACAAAATGTTTTTTAGTAGTTTCTTGCCTTTATTTTTACATGCTGCTTTTCTCTTATATTTGAGCTGATTTTAAACTAGGGAATCGAAAGCGCTTAAATTAGTGCAGAAATGGTAAGGCTTTTTAGAATTATTTTAGTTAGAATATCCTGTATCTCGATCCTGATAAGGGATGTAAGATCACTAAACTGCAGGATTCACCATATGGTTTGACACTCACAGGGCCACTGTGGGTTTGCCAGGAGAAGTAAGCAGCAGTAAGCAGCAGCACAGGCACTCCACAAGGGCCCTGCATGGGATGGGCTTTCTTTCTTTGTGTTTCCTTTCATTTAATCTAAAAGGGCCCCACATGGGAAAAAAATACATGGAGCCCACACTTGCATCCCCACACTAGGTCCTGGTGACACGGTGACGGAGACTACACTACGACAGACATGGCCCACTAAACCCCATCATGGGGCTGAATGTGCAGGTTTGTTGGGATTAGGTTTCAGTGTTGAAACAAGTTAATAAAACCTGAACCTGGAAGTTGAAGCTCTGGGACAGACGCAGGCCTGAAGCATACTGCTAAATTAGTTACTGTCAGCTGGACACAAGAACATCCATCCATCCATCCATCCCACAAGAACAAAGGTATAAAAAAATAGTCTCCATTTATTTCTAAAAATCTAGAGTAAATATAAAAAAATAAAGAAGAAAGGGCACAACACAAAAGTCGTCTCACAATGGACACGGGAATTTATATACAAAGGCTAGCAGACGAGGAGTGGATGGGGGAAAGAGACCAACATGAATGATCCTAAGAACCAAATTTAAATCAACAAATTATTAATACAACACAAATGTCAAAATTAATAAATCCCTTCACAAAAAATATATATGATCAGAAGAGTTCTACAGATATTTGCAGCTTCTTCAGATTCAAGCCCCCTGCTTCCTGCAGCCTGATGGATTCCCCCACTGCCCGGAGTCGCATTATTAAAAGTGCTCTGCCTCAGCCAGTTGTTTCCATCCCAGCAAAAATACTGTTTATGACCAAAATATTTGATGTTTACTAAATATATGTTACAAAAAGTGAAACTAGAAAAACTGTACTGCTTTGAATTAAAACATATTTAATGAAGTACTAACAATGATAGACGGCTGAAGGAGCCTCTACAGTTATAAAGTGGCTCAACAACAACACTAGTTGGCAGTTCTATGTGGAGTAGTGGACCAAAATTCCAGTAAACTTTTTTGAGAGCCTTATGCTAACCACTATGCCACACAACGCCCCTAGATTTAGATTTAGAAGTAAAAATAGCACTTATAATTCTGCCATTTTACACGAGTAAACAATTTTAGAATTTCTGAAAGATCTGAAATAGAAAAAAGCTTAATTTAAGATTAGACTGCAAGGGGGAAACTTGTGCTTTTATACAGTGCATTTACACATCTGGTTTCAGCTTTTCAAAGCATCAGAAAAAAAAGAAATGGCACATCTGTGTGAGTTTAGTAATACTGAATGTCATTGAGATAAAGAGGCTTGTGTCAGAACTGAAAGTTGTTGAAGAGTGATTGAGTGAGCAGCATTTGAGAAAGAGAGGAACAGAGCATGATGGAGGATGGAGTGAGAGAGTTGGTTAAGCAACCTTGGTGTAATTTGTCTTCATGCTGCCCGCCCTGTGCGTCATCCTCTGGTCCCCGGCTGCTTCTCTCTGACAAGCTTGTTGCCTCTAGAACAATTGGTGATTTACCTCTCACCGTGTCACTGACCAGCAGCCCGTCCTGGGAGGAGCGCTGAGTAGATCAAAAGTCTGGACCTTCCCGTTAATCAGTAATTACAGGTCGGATGGTGGAGGCTGATCCCACCCAGAGGGCTGAATCCCTCAGGCCTCAAATCAGTCCGAAAAGAGACGGCAACACCACTTCTTCCACTGATATATCCCTCACTGAGGTGGAGATCGACAGAGCCAGCTCCAGCAGCTCAGACTCCCATTTCCCTTAAGAGTTTCTAATTCAGGTCGGAAGCAACTCCCCCACCCCACCCCACCCATTCCCCACCTCCTCTACCGAGCTGCTAAAGCTGTGATGAAGCCTGGCTGGCTTGACAGTCTACCTACTTTCTTCTTTAAATTCTCACTATAACTTCACACTTTTCTATCCCCCCAGGGATCAGCAGCAAATCGAGTTTGTTGCCTGCAGCGTATTCCAAAAGCATTAAGATACAAGGAGGCTGTAATTGAATGGTTAGGGAGGACATTATTGAAGGAGATTTTTGTCAGCATATCCACCCACTACAACCTTAGCACATCAAAGAGCTCCAAATGGCAACATAGCGTATGGATGTGCTCAGTTATCAGTGCTGGGAGAGGGACAATTATAGATTATTAATGTGTGACTGATGTAAGATCCATTTTCTTCCATTTTTAACTGACGTTAGCTAATCTATTATGTGAAATATCATCTTTTTGTTGTTGCTGAGAGTGAATGTTTCTGCTCAAGGTGATTTGTGTGTTCTGATCTTTTTTCTTTACAAACTCAACATTACTGCAGAATGCAACAGTCTGAAAACAGTTATGTATATATTTATGGCATTCGATTAACAGCAGGACACAAAATAAAACCAGGGAGTATCTTTTATTTTACTTTTTTTCATAAATCCTGTGCTTTGCATATTGTGGTTAGTTATTAGCCTATTCAAAGGAATAAAAAAACTATTTGGAACAAAAACTAAAAAACTGGAATGCATTTTTGCAAATGTTGTATATGTTTTGGGAAAATAAGCTTTATGTTGTGGCGCTTGAAGCAGGTTTACCCAAGCCTTAAATTTGTAAACATAATGGAATGAGTAATAAAAAGACTGTTGTTAGCGGACAAGTTTACTTCAACTTCCACTTGTTTTTGGTGTGAAAGTCAACAAAAGCAATTAGCACATCTTAGTAAGTCTCTGCACACAGATTGGCATGTATTTTGATGACTCCACCTGTTGCAAATGCAGCCTGATGTAGTGGCGTCACACTATTATCATTAATATCAGTGCTGGTAAAGGCAGGTGATTGAGAGTAATTAAAAACTAAAAACCTGTTCTGTGAGCTCTGGGTATCATGATGGACTTTTGATCTACAACGACGGTCGGTTAGACAGAACTTGCTACTGCAAACATTAACATGGTTCGTGTTTGTGTGCTTCCAAATTGCACAAACAAAATGGCTAAGTGGACTAAGTTCAGCTTCCACAGGCTCCCTTTTCACAACCTTCTTAGACTACAGCCGCAATAATGGACGGCTGCCTCGTCATAGTGTAAGTTAAAATCGGTTGGATTAAAAGCCTGTAAAACCCCACTGCAGACTACCTCATCACACCTTCAAGGAGCCTTGAAGTCAAGGGAATATCACTAGCGATTTATACTAAAACATTGGTGAAATGAAAGATTTTTGTGGCAGATAATGCGGTGGGCTGCTATTTAGAGGCTGCACTTTGTTTGCCCCCATTATCTTCCATTATATAGATACACGTTGATCGCAAATTGATATAAACTTCTCCCGAAGGACTTTAAGTGGCTCCAAACTTGTCCAGTTGAGTAAATGAATGTAATAAATGCTAAAAAATAATTATCCTTTAACTCACTGTATCACCCTTTGTGTACATTACAAAAAAAAATCACAACTTCTCAAAATCCAGTATTATTACTATTGATTCTCACGTTATATTGTAATTTATGAACGTTTGATTCTGAATTATGTTATATGCTGTGGATTGTGAAGTGGCGCTTGTAATATATGATGCAGTCTGATGTAAGTAGTTGCCAATATACACCAAGCTCTAGGTGTTCATCCTGGCCAATTTCTGTCAGCTGTTACAGAGAGGCTGGCTCAAAGTTGTGTAACATTAACTGTGCTGCATGTGTTTGGAGTTCAGAATAAACGAAAAGGGATGTTTTTTCTTTATTGTACTGAAGTTAATTGACTAGATTTAATGTCAAGGCTAGAATTTATTGCAATTTCTTGTGGAAACATCTAGCAAGTCGCCTGATGTTTCCTGTTTGATTGGCAAAGATTTGGCCAGGTTTACTAAGTCCTCAGTTGAGACACAACAAACACAAATACAGTGGAGTAAAGGAAAGCTTGAAGACCTTTGAAAAGCCACTGGTCTCTGAGCGACAGCTGTCGCACTTAAATTAAAGGTGCTTGCATTGTTATTCTCCAGGCTGTGGTGAGTGAGCACTGTCTGTTGGACCTTCTCTTTCATTAGATTTTGTATTTCATGCCCTGAGGAGCAGAACAAATTGAGTCTTTGTTTCCTTTTACTCCATTGTTCATTACCCAAGAGAAAGATTAAAAGTCATCTTTTCACAGACCGTATTACATAATACCGAAGAACGAATGAGTGTACATGGTGCTTACTGTCTATTTAAAAGAACCAGCCACACAGTAACAATGCTATTAGTACCTTCTGACCACTGTGGCTTTTAAGTAAAGCATGACTGTAAAGTAAAGGAATGCACTAATAATTTTGGTCATTTGAAGGGTTTAACTTGTATACAGATTCTCTTCTTACTCCCTGTTATTAAATAAGAACCTTCTTAACCACAGCACAAAGAATGGCTGGTGCTGTTCTCACAGGACAGTGAGAATAAGCCAGCTTCAAGTTGCAAAGCACCACGGGTAAGATGAGATGTTCACAGTCAGCAAAAAAAGTAGAACAGCTGCTTCCTAAATAAGCTGGGTTTGTTTTCATTGCAAAAGGTATCAAATATTTAGAGCTCTAAACTTATCGACTTTCCAGCAGTCTGCAAACTGCAATAGTGTGCTTATTCAGTAAATATCTGGAAAAAGAACAATGAAGATGAGTTTATAATTTTTTTTTTTTTTATCTGACAAAATAAGAGCTATACACCATTACAAGGGGTGTAACAGTACCTTTATTTCATTACATATATTTTGGTATAGCCTGTCTGTTCGGTATGCAAGTATACAGAACAAATCTAGCCTTTTTAACCTGAAGAAAAATCAGAATGTTCACCAGTGGAACTTGGAGCGCAGCACAACTTTAAAAAGTGCCACCAAAACTAAACAGAAAGGACTCCCAGCTATCTCTACACTCTGCTATGTTAGAACAGTAATGGTTCCTGATACAGCTACACTAGAAAAAGAAAAATGTACCGAACGAGAACTTTTCCAGTGAAGGCATCTTTCAGCAGCAGTAAGGTCCATAAAACACTCTGTACTGAATGACTCACCTGAAGTAATGTCAAGCTGAATGGAAAAATCCCAAATGCTAGATAAAAACCAGCTAATATCACCATAGCTATCAGTAGCACCCATTCAGCCCAAACTCCTTATTTGTTATAAAACACAAGTCGGTGGAATCCTATTTGATAAGAAGGGATTTTCCCAACAGCTGCCCATGCTGCATTCAAGTACAGTTGGGAAACTAGGATGTTGAAAGATCAAATGACTTATGCATGTTTTATTCTAAAATATTGGCTAAGTATGGGTTACATTTTAAACATCAGGACTTAGTTTTTTTCAAGTGGTTATATTGTTTTCTACTCTGGCTATGCCTGCTTGTACTATTTTTTAAAACTCCAATAAAATTTTCATTAGTTCTATACTTTCAAATTTTTGAAGTTATAAAGCTTAAGAGAATGTAATTAATTTCAGGAATTGAAAGGATTGTTTTAGGGGGATAAAAAGGTTCTTTATTTATTGCTGATCAAAGTAAGAATGAAATAGTGTACATTTGTAAAAATACAAAAAAAAATATTTATATAAATTTATTTTTTAGGATTTAATCGTAAACGTACCAAAAGCTGTAATGGCGTACCAAAAGAAATGTACCACACCGTGATTTTATGTGTACCAATACACCCCTTACAACCATTACTATATTCAATGTTCAATGTTAACCTACTTGAAGTTTTCTTTAATTTTGTTTCTTACCTCTCCATCTTTTTCCCCCTAAACAGACGTTTACCTGCTCAGCCTCCCAGATGAGCAGAAACTCAGCATCACCACGGTTACCGTTGGTCAGAGCGCCGTGTTGACCTGCGCCATCACAGGAGAGAGGAGGCCTCCTATTTTATGGAAAAGGAACAATCAGTATCTGACCTCCCTGAACCTTGAGGACCTTAATGTAAGAGACCATAACCATTATTTGCATTTTTTTTTATATTATAGATTTAACTGCAGAGTAAGCTATAGAATTTTATCTTAAAAATTAGATACTGGGAGGGATTTTATACACAGAAAGATAGCACTATGCTTTTTTTATATCTTATTTTTTTAGGAAACTGAAAATCCTTACAAAAAATTATGTTTAGAAACTAGTAAAGAACCTAAAATTTGCTGTTTTAACTTATTTCAAGATGGAGGAAACCTTTTCATTTTTATATAAAGGTTTCATATAGGCTTTAGCTGATTTGATTTTACAGTTTAACCTTGGGTATGATGCTACTATTGTGTGGAATTGAAAGATACTTATAAGGAAAAAAAAATCACTTAATCACTTACAGACAGAATGCTGCATTTATTCCTACTGCGCTAAAGGAATAAAACGTTTGATTATTGCACTAAAGCTATTTTTTGTTTTTACTCATAAATATGCTAGTTGTACGAAATTTTTTTTTCTCTTTTTATGTACTGTCATTCATGGATTTAAACAGGTCCAACATTTCTGAGATGCGTCTGATTTGCGCTGCTTTGGGCCTGGTGGAAACGTCCCACTAACTTTAATGGCGGCTATCAGCTGTGTGTTACGATTTGCCAACACCACGCTCCACTATGCATTGTAGCAACAGGGGCTCACATTATATATTTATATATTTTTATATTATTATTATTATTATTATTATTATTATTATTATTATTATTATTATTATTATTATTATTATTATTATTATTATATATTTATGCTTTTAATTACAATATTTCTCAAAACAAAGGGATGCAATGAGCAGAATTGTATTCACTGTGGATGTGGTATTAACATTGACGTCACTTTCTGAATAATCATATAAATTGTGATTGGTCACAATCGTTATCTCAATACAGCAGACTTCCTAGTCTCTCATGGAGTGAAAAACATGCCCCTAAGCACCCTGGGAAATATGACAATTATGTCACTCAAAACGTTTGAGTTACTTGTACTCACAACAAAAGAATATGCTGGACTAACTCAACACATTTGAAAATTTTTTCAGAATATTAAGTTACAGCTACTGAGTGTAATTAAGTAATTTCAACATTGGGGTTTACAGTCTACAGTTTACAGTATGATATATGTAGTAACTTCAGATTTTTTTAACACCTTGGTGTACCTTTTATATCAGTAGGCTCATACTCAGTTATTGTATGCCTGATGTATATGGGGCTAAGAAACACAGAGTCAATAAGGCTGACCCATAATCAACCTGATAGAACATGATCACAGAGCGAACAGATCAAACTGGCCTCAGTCAGTCTGTGTTGCCTATCTTGATGTACTTTAATATATTATTTTGGGGTAGCCAAGCTGTCATGTAAGTGCTTTGACATGCACCAAATACGTAAAGATTATTCTAAAGTAGAAATCCATAATTCCCTGATGGCACCGGTCTATTTCAGAGGAATAATGCTTTCTGCCACATGGCAAGGAATGGATTGATAAGGATCTGAGGAAACATGACAATTATTTTAACTTGATGTGGCCTTCTATCCCCCCCAGACCTCAGTTGAATCAAGATTATGTTGGATATGCCAGATAAATCATTCTGATCCATAACAGCCCAACTTGTCACTGTACAGGACTGAAATGCTGCTAAACAGCTTTGTATTCCTACATTCCAGCAGCGCCTCAGAGGGCCTACAGTTTACACAGAAATAGACTAAAAGAGGTACAACTTCTCATTACTTATTTTATTGTCATGCAGTTGTTACCAATTCACATAGAATTAGATTTTACATGCACATTAAGGGTGTAACGGTGCATTTATTTGGATTTTTCGGTACGGCCTTGTAGTTTAACATGTGTACCGAACGAATGTAGCTGTTTTCTACCTGAACAAAAACACAAACAACATTCCACTGCGCAACTTAAAAAAATGACAACAAAATGGAGAAATTCCCAACTATAACTAAACTCTGCCATTCATGCTTTCTAATTTAGCTAAACTAGAAGAAGAAACATGGACTGAAGGATCTTTCAACAGCAATAAAGTCCATATAAAACTTAAGTCAGCAGAATTTATGAGAACGGATTACCCAACAGCTGCCTATGCTGCAATTTAAAAGTACAGCTGGGAGAATAGGCTCTCGTAATATAAAAAAAAAATCTAATGTGATTTAAACATGTTTTAATCAGCAATGTATTATTTTAACATTTCTAAACATTTTTCTACTGTGGCTATATCTGCTTTTACTAATTTTAGTTTTTGTATAAAAAGAAAATAGAATATAAAATTCTGTCAGTTCTATACTTTAAACTGTTTAAACTTATGAAACATAATAAAATCTAATTAGTTTCAGGAACTGAAAGAAAGAAATTCAGGAAAAAAAGATTATTTGGTTAACGCTGATGAAGTAAAACAATAATAATAATAATAATTTGAACATTTGTATTTAAAGTGGAAGTACCTTTTATTGCAACATGGACCTTATTTGTAGCATGCATTACGTTCGTTTAATCACCCAGACAAGTTCGGAGCCACTTGGAGTCCTTCAAGAGACGTTTATATCTATCCACGATGAACATATATGCATATAATGGGAGTTAACACGGCAACGAAAGTGCCGCATTATCTGCCACAAAACGCCTTCATTTCACCAATGTTTTGCTAAGAATTTCTGAGACTATTCCCGTGAGCTCGGAGCGTCCCCAAGGTGTTGCGTTGTCTTGCAGAGTGTTTTAAAGGGTTTCAACCCAACTACACTAACACAAAAATGACCGTTTAGACTAAGTTCAGGCTCAATTTCCACTACCTATGAAGGCTGGAGCTGTAATGGGAGAAAACTGCAATCTCACTGAACTTGCTGGTTAGTGTAAGTTGTAATCGGTTGGATTAAAAGCCTGGAAAAACCCTTAAAGACAAAAATGAAACATACCAGTACAACACTACTTTTAAAAAACAAATATTTATCAAACCATGATTTTTGTTTACCCCCTAATGCACATCTATGTTGAGCATGTTGAAATATAAATCTTTCACAAAACACTTTTCATGGACAACTTAGGCAAGTCAATGTGCAATTTTTCACCAGAAAGCAAAGAATTGCACTAATGTATTCCACAAGTTATAAAACCATGTATTACTCTCTACGTTGGCCTCAGAGAAAATGGGCAGACTCTGGCTGTTTGTCAGGTGTTAACTAGATATTACTACTATACTATACTATGATACTATTCTGAGGTAAAATATACTAAATATAAAAAAGATCCCTTTTCTCTCTGAAGGTCATTACTGTCATGTTAGGGTTTAGAAAAGCACAAAAGTACAGAGACTGTGGCAGAAGAGTTTCTTATTAAATTAAAATGAAAGGGAACTTGAAGGTGTGATGAATCAACAATGAAAAGCCATGAGTTTATATATAAAGGCAGGGGTGGAACATGGCAAAGGAATCAGATGAACTAATCAGAGGAGATGTGATACAGATTTGACAGAAGGAAAGCATGTAAACTGAAGGAGAACAGAAAGGGAACTAACTAAAACTTAAAGAAACCAAGAGGACAAATATTTACACAGACCCAAGAGAAATAAATTTGAATTCACAAAGAAGGATATTTAAGAATAAACTTAGAAACTAAACACAAAGAAATTGACTTACATGGCAACACAACATAAATGAATATTATAAAATCATTTAAATATGAACTATGGAACAAAAATGAAAATGAAATGATCCAAATACAAAAGAAAATCAAATCCTTAAAAACCAAGGATTGAGCTAAATAAAATGTTCTGTCTCCTATGACATAACATTTAAAATACAATTTAAAATTGACTGTGGATCATCTTTAGACACAGCAGAGTGAACATAATGTCATCGGGATAGCTGTGAAAATGATTCCAGTGTCATGATGGATTTTTGCAAGAGCCAGCATTAATTATTTCCTAGGAGCTAAAATCAAACCTTGTGAAGTTCTACAGTATATCAAAATTTTCAGTTTGTAAATGTCTGTTTTTTTTTCAGGCTTAATAAAAGTATTTTCTGACAGGTATGATTTCAGCTGTTTAGTTAGAGTTTCCTCAGAGGTCACAGTAGATATTTTTGTTGTCTGTCAGTTTTGTGGGAAATATGTCTATAACACCCCCCATGTCAAAGGAGGTTTTCAGTGATGACGTTGGTTTTTGATTTAGAAAGCGAGTTCTCTGTTCTTGTTGAGAGACAACTGCTCCACATTTTAGCCAAAAAGAGAAGAGGTGTTTTCTCAGCGGTGGAGAAGAACTCCAAGGCAGTAATACCTTCAGTTCTGTTGCATGTTGGCAGTAACTAAGATTTTAACATCTTTTCTCTTACTGTTGGTTTGTGCTTTGTGTTTTACGACTGACATAATCCAATATGTCAGACTGTGTTCTTGGTGACTGTGTTCAGAAAATGGTGGGAGTGAAAGAGACAAAGAGAGAAGATGAAAGGGGATACCTAAGGGCTTTGGCCCTTGAGGAAAGACCTACTTTTATAACTCTGTGTGTGTCTGTGTGCCAATCTGAATGCACAGCCCCAGACTTACATTTGTCTTACTTTCTTCCACATCAAAAGAAGCATGAAAACCAAGGTGATGAAGTTTAGCTACATTCCCAAATTACCTTGACCTTTCACACTTTTTGACTGAAAAGACCTAGATGAGCTTGATACTGCAGTGTGTAATTAAAGTGGACAAGCCATGCTTTTAAATCCTTTCTTTTAACATCTAAATATTTCAGTTGTGGACCATACACAGTGGAACTGCAATTATTTGGTCTTAATTCCTCATTATTGTAGCTCTAAAGGTTCACATTTTCTCCTCTTTTCTGAGGAGTCTGAGAGTGATTTGTTTTGGTGTTGCCTGTCTAAATGCAAATGAGGGGCTGCATACCCCGCCCATCTCCAGGTCACAGAACATTTCACTAAACCATATTCAGCCATGTTTGTAGTTTGGTAGAGATACAACAATCTGGCTTTGCAGAAACAATATTAGCAGTTTTTTAAAGATGGCGGAAGAGTTGTCCATTCAGCCTGACATTTTTACTTGTAATAACGTGCCCACTAAAATATATAAGAATATTGTTTAATTAAAATATTTAATAATTTTTATATTTAGCAATGGATCTGAAACACCATCACTAAAACGACAAATACTGTGTAACTCTGTGAATCATTGGAAACAAAACATTTTTTTTATAACTTTGTCCTGGTTTCTAACTGCTTGGTCCCTGACAGTCATTAATACTTAACCAGGAACTTTGTACAGGTTCTGATGCTGGGGGACAGTGTAAAGAATAATTTGGGTTCATACATCCAACAGCTAAATACTTTTTTTCCACACTCATGAGTGTTTAGACGGAAGTCCATAACCTTTTTAAGCACTTTCAATGCAAGCACTGCAACGTAATAGTTACAAAAACATAATGAAGAATAGACAAAACCGAATGGTTTCAAAAATATAACCTAAACAGTACAAAAAAATATCTCCACAGCACCGGGAGTGACTAAGTTATGACTTTTTACACTCACAATGCACAACACGTTGTATATAATGGCTAAAAAAGTGGAATTTGCATATTTCCCCTTTAAGTAAACAGGATCACAGTAAATAGAAAATCGAGCAAAGCCGCTGGTGTTATGTCAAATGTTGATGACCCTTAAAATGATTAAGAGGCACCAAGCTATTGCTAGTCATCCTTGGTACCATACGCTCCCTGCAAAACAGTGTGTTGAATGTGTTTGTTAGTGATGTGTTCCCATAAAACACAGAGCCAACACTGCCAATTAGAGTCCAACAGCTCATATGCCATATGCTTTCTTCAGTCATTTTCTGTAGTTTAATATGTGTGTTTTGAGACAATTTGAGGGGAAAAATAGTTGCAAAGCTATAAATATCTTTAGTGGGTTTTCCAAAGTGAGATAAGGCTTCATGGGGTCAAAAGACGCTTTTATGTGTTTGTTTGTTTGTTTTTTTCATTCCCTGGTAAACAACTTTTTTCTCCTTGTTTTCGTCAGATTAATACAACTACAGTAGGTGTTTTTTTTCATCTTTTTGATATCGCCTGAAGACACGCAGTAGAGTTCAGAGTCCTGACCACAGGTGGTCCCTGTCTGCTCTTTGCACATACTTGTCTGTTCCCAGAGTGATTTAAATCAGATCCTGCTCTGTTTATTTTTAATTCAAATGTCAACTGAACGATGAAAGCGGCTGTTGTCAAGAGATGCTCATTATTCTCGGAAGGGCTTTGTCTGAGGTTCTAATGACTGCATGAACACAACATTCGAACACTTCAGTTTTTTCAGTCCTCGTTTTTGAGATGAGGAAAGCAAAGTTTAGCTGATGTGTAGCAAATAACACTGATGCATCAAATTAACATGCTTTTAGTTGTTATGAAACATGGAACTGTGGTGAACCCTTCAATCAGTGGTCCTCTGAATCTTCTTACAACTCTAATGGATGCTTCATTTGCATAATTAGGACACCTAAACATGTGGGCAGATTTACTGCCTACAGGATTATTGTGCCTGATAACAAACCACTTACCAATATCAATCTACTGGAATAAATTTAGTTTGCACAGATTTGCTAATGCAGATAAACTGATAATAGGTCAAAACATTACTGACAGTAAAAAAAATGTCAAGTAAGAAATGGAAATGTACTATATATATATATATATTTTTATTTTTTTTCTTTATTTTTTTTTTTTAAGTTTAGCTCATGTGAGGCTGAACCCTAATTCTGCAGGCAAGGACGCATCAAATTTGAAACTTTTGCTCATAACAGATCCATATCCAGTTTTTTTCTGTTCAAATCAGACCCAGGTCACTTACATATGTGCTACTGAATCTGATGCATTTCTGATGTTTTTGAAAGCCACTTCTTCCGGAATAGTCAGGTCGCATTAAATCCTAAACTTATAGTTTTATTCTTCACTGACACGAGACAGGCAAATGTTTGAACAAGCATGGCGGATAATGGAGTCAGAGCTCTGTGGGCTCTTTCTTCTCAGAGTCCCTCTCTCTCCAATAACTTTGTCAAAACAAATTTCAGTTCCGACTGTGTAGGAAATGTGAAACACAAACACTAACATCTGCAGAGCGCGTTGTGTATGTGACGTCTTTTCTTTTGTCCAGGTGGGGCGCTGTGGGGCAGTGAATCTTCACACTGGAGTGTGTTTGCTGTCGCATTTCAGTTATAGTGTGAACAACCACACACGCATAAAAACAGATTTAGTAAAAAAATCGGAATTGAGCAATAGGTCCTCTAGTAGTAGTGAACGTAGTCAAAGGTAATGTGGGTCAGGCGCAGATCAAAGGAGACTCAACAATTTTAGATTTCAGGGGTGAAATCAGTGAAGCATGTCCCAATCATGTCTTAATTTAAGTAGAAGGTTGTTCCAAAATATCTTATGCAGCAGATTGTAAGAGAGAACCTGGTCCATGATATGCAAAACTTCAAACTTGACAGATAAGAAATTCTGAATCACACTGAATTCTGTGCCTGTCTGTGTTTCCTCAAAGTTGGACAAACAGTTGCACGTCAATACATGGGAATATTATCGAGGATTAGATTCATGTCATTAATTAACAAAATAAATGAAACTCAATTCCCACAAAGCCATATCTTTCAAAATATTTATATCTGTTAATGTCTTGATAATGACTAACAGCATATGAAAACTTTATTTTTGCATGAACTACGGCATCTTTTTGACATATAATGAAGGTAACCACATGAATGATCTTCACAATCCTCTGCAGGGTACGGATAGCCCTTTTAGTTCTACACCTCATCTACACTTTTTCCTTCCACTCGACTTTTCATTAATATCCTTGGATACAAAATTCTGTAAAAATATTTCTGTAAATAAAATTTCTTAAATATTTTGTGTAATCAGTCTATATAACCGGGGCTGCACGGTGGCGCAGTGGTTAGCGCTGTTGCCTTGCAGCAAGAAGGTCATGGGTTCGTATCCCAGCCCAGGGTCTTTCTGCATGGAGTTTGCATGTTCTCCCCGTGTATGCGTGGGTTCTCTCCGGGTACTCCGGCTTCCTCCCACAAAAACATGCATGATAGGTGAATTGATCACTCTAAATTGTCCCTAGGAATGAATGTGAGTGTGAATGGTTGTCTGTCTCTCTGTGTTGGCCCTGCAACAGACTGGCGTCCTGTTCAGGGTGTACCCTGCCTAACGCCTGATAATTGCTGGGATAGGCTCCAGCTGCCCCGTGACCCTGAATTGGATAAGCGGTTAAGAAGATGGATGGATGGATGGAGTCTATATAACCTTCAGTGCATTCATATTTTGATGGCACTGGTTTAATAACTGACCCAAGCATGTTTTTCACAGCAAGTTCTGTAAACACGCTAGCCTCTGTTATTCTTGAATTATACAAGTTTGTAACAACAAAACAATTTTGTTGAGTCAAAAGTCAAGTGGTTTGTTCAAACAACAGCAATCAACAAACTAATAGTCACTGGAAAAGTTCCTCTTTTTTTCCCCCGAGATAGAAAAACATCACAATGAAATAAAATCGTGGACCACTCTCTTGCTTTATCTTATGTTAGACTGATAAAAGCAACCTCTTAGTTAAAGGCACATGTCAGTCCACCAGAGATTTGCAAACACCTACATATAACACTATCATATTCCCACATGTCAGTTTGACAATCTCACATGCACACTTAAAGAACAAACAGCAAAATGGCTTCTAGATGTTTTAGAAAATATTAGAAAGAGATGCAGACAGAAACTTTTAGGGCATCACTGAAGAGCCTTAAAATTTACTGTAAAATATAAGTCAATGTAACTTGTATAGCACACTTTAAACAACTATGCAATTCAAGGTGCTTTGGGTGATTAAGGGATAATTTAAGCACCTTGAATTGCCTTGTGTTGAAAGTGTGCTATATAAATAAAATTGCCTTCGCTTGCCTATAAATACAACAATAAACCAACAATAAAAGCTTAACGTTGAACTTTAGAGACACATAACACATGACACATTAAAACATATTACATGCCAGCTATTGTTAAAACACATTTCCAATAATACTACCTAAAAAGGCTCATATCTCTGAAACCTTTGCATTTTCTTGCTTTATTTGCCTAAAATTCACTATTGTTATGTGTTTTAGTGCCTTTTGGCTTTCTTATGGTGAGTTTCATGAGTGACTGAGGTAATCTGTCACTTCAGCCTGAGAGCACTTCATGTACTTTCACAATATATGCAATAGTTTTAATGTCAGCATTTTAAGCCTGAGTTTGCAGCCTCTCCTGCTGTGTGGATTACCTCTGAACACTAACAGCAAGTGATTCAGCATGATGCATTTACAGAACACTATTCAAATCTGTGTGTAAACCACACTGCATCAAGCTGAACTGCTGGTGGAGTATGCAGTGGCTTAATCCAGATTTATTTCTGGCTCTCAGGCTTCCAGTCGATCATTGTTGTTCTTTCCATAGACAAGAATGGACTTCAGATGCACCTGGCACCCACAAATGCATTCTGAATTGCCTTGCAGACAAATTGAGTACAATTGCTTGTTGGAAACATTTGTGAGCATACGCCGCCAGCATTGATTAGTCATATTCCTGTGAGTACATGAGACGTTTGCTGTGAAATCCCACAGGCGTTCTCAGTTTAGAACAAGGTTATTTCTGATGTTTTTTGACCACGTTTAGATTTACTAAATTGCACATTAATCCCACTGGGGAGCTTGCATGTGCAGTCCAATAGAGTCTTGCTAAATTTTGACAAAGCAGCTTACTGTAATTCCGTGAAGCTGACCGTTGCTGGCTTTTGCATCATCATCCAAGGCTGTCAGTTAATCATTCCTCTCCCACTGGCCAAGCCAAAGACACATCCACAAACTTTAAAGGCGTGCGGGTGTGTAAACTGCCATCTTGCATTTACAGTTCAAGATGTGTGGACGTGTTTTGATTCCAGTGGTGATGAGGAAAAGTGAATGTTAGTTATTTTATTTTTCAATCTCTCATTTATGGAACAGAATATCAAGGGCAAAATACTTTACTTTAAAATTAGGGGAAAGTAATATTGTTTGACAAACAAGTGAATTATCAGATATTGTTTTTTTAAGCAGAAATATTGTTCAAATAGCTTATAAAGAATATAACCTGAGCTGATCACTATGTTATTTTAGGAGTTTCATTTTATCACTTTAAAGATGAGATGAACCATACAGTATGAAACATCCAACACATGTGATTTTACGTTATCAAAAAATCTTCAGCGTTGTCTCTTGGAAGAACATGATATATTTGACCTGTGTTACTTTAATTGGATGATACGCTTCAATGTTAGTATTCTGCATTTATTGTCCAATTCAGGGCTTTTGGTGAACCTAGAATCAAGGATTTCATGTTTCATTGCCTGTATAAATTTAGTTGCTACCATGCAATGTATTGACTCAAAACAAGCAGCAGAGGGTGCTGTTGGCTGTCAATCGAGACTTTAGGAGGCAGTAAAGAAGATACTTTACTTTGATAAGGTTGTATACTGAAATGAAAATTAGAGTTTAGCTTTATAAAAACGAGAGCAAAGCTCTAGTAACAAGCAGGAACGATGCTAATAGATAACCTGTCTTTGAGAGGGACGTGGTATCTAAAGAGACATTCTGGTCCACACTACATACCTGTCAGTGGTGGTAAGGCAAAAGCTTGTTTTTTGCCAGCTGCCAATAAACACGAAGAAGAAGAGGGGTGATTCGTTTTTTAATATTATTTTTAACTAATATAACCATGCTAATGGTTATGATGAAAACGGTAGAAAATGCACACAAGGAAAGGAATTATCAAGGCTTTGAGCGACAGATTATGTTGGATTGTGGAAGTTAGACTTGTGGAATAGCTGTTTTACTGATGGACACTTGTGGATGTGTGGTTCAAGGAGTTGGTAAATGGTAAATGGACTGAACTTATATAGCGCTTTTCTAGTCATACAGACCCTGTTGGAGACAAGGTGTTTGCCTTGTAATCGGAAGGTTGCCGGTTCAAGCCCCAGCTCCGACGGTCACAGTCGTTGTGTCCTTGGGCAAGACACTTCACCCGTTGCCTACTGGTGGTGGCTGTGTCCTGCCTCTGTCAGTGTGCCCCAGGGCAGCTGTGGCTAGAACGTAGCTTGCTATCATCAGTGTGTGTGTGTGTGAATGGGTGGATGACTGAATGTAGTGTAAAGCTGACTGAGTAAAGCGCTATACAAATGCAGGCCATTTACCATTTTATTAGAATATTAATGGGGTCATTTTACAAATTATACATAATATGTATAATATCCAACAAGGGTTGGACAAAAAAAGCTGAATAGACCTGGAAGTATGTCACGTACTGTGAACGGGACGTAAAAATGCTAAGGGCTTAAATAATAAGACAGTTTACTGGTGCCCTCCAGAATAAGCGACATCCCCCCTGTTAAATTCATCTGGCGCAGGGTCTAGGTATTCCTGTAATCCTAAAGGCTGAGTCAGTAATGCTTTTAGGGCCAGGAGTATATCCACTCATTTAAATTCCTTAAAGTTTGCAAGATAGCATAACGTCTCAAAAGGTCTTTTTTTCACCTATATATTCATAGTCGGTTGATAGTGAAAGTCCAAGATATGTAAAGCTGCTTTACTATCTGCCTATCAGATAGGTCTGATAGGCAGATATTGAAATCACTTGTCACTTGTACACATACTGTCAAGGCTTGTGTGTGAACTTCTTAATGCTATTTCAATAAATCAGAGTAGATGGATCATCTGTATGTAGTGCTAAGAGGGTGGTATTATAGGACTATTGTAGGAATACGTGAGCAAAGAAATTGTTGGTTATGAAATGAAAGTTTACAGAAAAGGGCTAAACACACACCCCTGTGGAACTCCACTGTTCGTGACATGTGCCAGTGAAATTACTACCCACATACTCAGCTAGTTATCTGTTGATCAGGAAGTTGTGCCGAAGTCACTGTTAGCTCCATTTCTAGATATAATCAGACCTTAATCTCTCAAAATTCCCGCTACTGATTGACTTACTCATCACCATTTAAACATTTTACCTAACTACATGCACATGCATCTTATTGTTGGTGTACTGTAATATATTTAAGATCTTTACATATATCCTACTCATGACGCTCAAGCAGAAATTCACATGAAAACATCACTAGCCTGTGCAATATTGTGAAATTGTGGGCATCTCTTCCTTTAGGGCGTTCAACCTTCCTCTTTTTCCCCGGAAGTGTCCATTTTTCACTTGCTGTCCAGGGCATCTGTGAGAATCTCATAGATTGATGAACATGTCCGTGTTTTAACAGTTTTTAAGGAGAATAACAAGGATAGTTAAATTGACTAGTGTGATGCATGCAATACAAGGCCATTTCTCTCATCTTACCTCCTGCTTGAGCTGCTGCCTAATAGATGGCTCTGATCCATTAATAGTAGTGTTGTCAAGGCACCAAAATTTCAGTACTGATACCAGTGAAAATCCACAGTATCAAACACAAAAAGCACCATTGATACTCTAACTCCCTCATACGTAGATTTAACATGTTATCTTGCTGTTGTGGGTGTTGACGTTTTGGCTGATGTGAACGCACCACAACTTATTATATTAGCATTAGCCGCTTCACGGATGTTAACGATTTACTAGACAAACAACTGTTTATTTCTATCCGACTGATTGAAATTGTGATATCTAATTCATAACAGAAGCACAAAATTGAAATTAGTTCGAAACATACCTGCTTGAACTCTTGAATCAGATCAGATTGTCAATCTTTTAGGTATTTTAATTAGATATTTTGTTAGATGTGTTTTCTCCTTTTGAGAAAGAGCTTTGATAACATTGTTTGCAAATATTTTTTTTATTAATATTATGTTCCCCGCGTCATCAGCCGCAAATCCAAAAATATATCCATATAACTGTCCTCCTTTTTTATCAACAAGTGGATTTACCACATTAAGCAGCATCAAAGAACTGGGTTTGAACGTGTCCACAGCACCACCGGTACTTAAGAAAACGTGGTACAGCTTTTTTAGTACCAACTTTGCACCGAAGTATCAGCTCTTTTGACAACACTAGTTCATATACAAACAGACAGCGGGCTGTGATGTGATGTGCTGAACCATGCTGGGTGTTGAAACTGTTTCTAACATCATCAAAGAGTAGATGTAGTATTACAGCCGAATAGAGCTGGCATAGCTGGAATATGTGTTTCTGTGTGAGACAAAAGTGGCAAAGATCCCATGGGTCAATATGGACACAAAAACTGTAAATAATGTTGTGCAAAGTGAGAGTTCATCTAAAAATGTATTGAAGACTGGAGTATGCACTTATTTACGGTGTTTTTGAGACTGTGGCTTTTTACTTTTATTGTTAGATTGAAAAGACAATAATACAATAAAAAAAAATTTATTTTTTGTAAAGTATGACTTAAAAAGTGAACTATTACTATTACTGGTAAATGTTCTAAGTAATTATTTCTATTTTTAATAAATTTCCAGAGATTTTACAGTCATTTGTATTTCTGAAACCCTATCTGAAGTATGTTATTTAACAGTTAATTCGGGAAAAAATAGAGATATCTTGCTTTAAAACGTTAAAAGCAAAAGTCTTGGCAGATTCCTGAAAGTGCGTCAAGTGTCCTCTTTTTTGGAACTCAAAATATGGTAAACTTATGCTTGGCAAACTGTTAATAAACCCTTATCTTTAGAATTTATTATGTCATTTAAAATGTGGTTGTATTTTCTAGAAGTTGACCTGTTTGCAATTTTTCTGTTAATTAGTAGTTCTGAAAGCAAACTGAGAACATTTTAATTTTTTAATGATGTAAAATTCAATGTCTATGTAGTCAGTTTATCAAGGTCAAACTGGTGCTACTATCTAATGATACTGTTTCCTCTGAGGAAGTCAAGATGTTCAATATGTATAATAGTTTGTATGACCTGAGATGTTACTGGAAAACAAGAACCCTGCAGCTTTTTGTGTATTTCTTCCTAAAACATTTTTTTGCCAGTCAGAAATAAATGTCAATGATTATAAAAAAAACATTATTTTAACAAAGCCTTATGCCAGCATTTTAATAGGAATGCATTTTTAATCTTGGTATTTCGTTCTCAGCTTTCGTTGGCATCGAAAATAAAATTTTGTTTGCATAGTAATTAGTTTTAGATGTTGTAAGGTGTATTTTTGATGTCTTGAAAAACTCAACATTAAATCTTTTAACCTTTCCTTTTTCTTCAGCAGATCCCATCTCAGGTACGGCTTTCTACTTGTTGTGCTGTGTTCATGCTTGTTATCATTGCACTGTATGCACAAAAAGCCCATAAAGCTGAAACGGTGCCTGTACCAGAAACAAGCTAATTATACTAAACTCGTAACCAAATTGAATGGAAATTGTGTCCTTATTAAAAGAAAATCCAGTCACAGAAATTTGGCAAATGTAAATGGGGAAAGTGGGCAGAGAAGAAAACAAAAATGCAGCGTTAGCACCATGTAAGTGATGCAGATGAGTAAAAGACAAGTCCTGGGCTTGCAGCAATTTTTTTATGCTTTAAGTAATGCAAATAGATGCAATTTACATTTACTAGTTTATACCAGGGGAAAACTTTAATGCTAGGTATTCCTAGATCAATAGGAATAAGTTTTCTTTATTTTTGTTTAGGGAGGGCAGGTGGCTGCACGGTGGCGCAGTGGTTAGCACTGTTGCCTTGCAGCAAGAAGGCTGTGGGTTTGTATCCCAGCCCAATCTTCTGCATGGAGTTTGAATGTTCTCCCTGTCCCTTGGTTCCCTCCAGATACTCCAGCTTTCTCCCACAGTCCAAAAACATGACTGTCAGGTTAATTGATCACTCTAAATTGTCCTTAGCTGTGAGTGTGTGTGTGCATGGTTGTTTGTCCTGTCTGTCTCTATGTGTGGCCCTGTGATAGACTGTCCAGGGTGTACCCTGCCTCTTGCCCATTGACAGCTGGAGATAGGCACCAGCGACCCCTTGAGGATTAAGCGGTTCAGAAAATGGATGGATGGCAGATGTTACTTAACAGACTTCTACGCTTTAGAGGGTATTACTTTCACCTACAAGAACTCCTTAAGAAAAAGTTTTGCAAAGCTGACAGAATATTTCTTTGAAAATGCCTTGTCACTGGTGGAGGTCAGCTATCCCATGAGTTGCCCCTTCAACACCCCTTCAAAGGTGACCCAGCACTGGCAGCTTTATTAATTATAGTTTCTTGAAGGCTGCGGCGTATTTGTAAATCCTCCTCCACCCGCCCTTGTCTGAGTTCCTCCTGGGCGCCGCTTCCCTGACCTGTTCGGTCTGCGGAAAGCTGGGTGCTTCTGATAGCTAAGGTGAGGGTGATGAGGTGAGGTGGAGGAACCATGTCAACAGTCTCTCCGCCAACACTCGTTCCGCCCCTCTGAGTTTCATTTCTCCCCCGCCTTCATTTTTCATTTAGGAAGGTGACACAATGTGCTCTCAGCCCAAGCGGCTCAAAAGGAACCATCGATTTCCCCTCATATTGTGAGGCTCTGATGCTTCACTCATCCGGGGTTCAGAAGTCAGATCGGAGCTCAGCAGAATAAAATGATAAACAGACTGAACCCTTGTAAACAGGATTCGTCATGTTCCCAGTTTGTGTGTGAACCAAGGTTGCAGAATGTAAATTAAAGGGAAGTGGGAAGTTATTAGGCCTGTAACATTACACAGTCAAAATTTGACACATTTTCCAAACAGCATAACCGGGAACGTTAAATACATATGCTCATCTGACTTTGTTTTACTTGATTTGATTGGCATTAAACAAATTTCTCCTAATTTCCATCCTTTCAATTCATGAAATTAACATGAATTAATTATTTTCTATGATTTAGGAATAAATGTAGCTTCTGGTTACACCCCTACAAGTTGAACTATGTTTTTGCAAATTCAAACAGTGTCAGGCAAAACATTTCGAAACACTGACCTAGATTACATCATGATATCAGCAAAAGTTCTCTACTTTCAGCAATTCCTGAATGACTGTTTTTAAATCAAGGCATCACTTTCGAACGAAAATGCTTTGCCCTTTCACCTTCATCCCCTTAACAAACTGTGAGAGCCATAAAAAAGTAATTCTTGCATTTTATCACAAGTGACTTGGTCTTTCTTTTCTTTCTTTTTTCTTTCTTTCTTTCTTGGATGAGATATTTTAATGTTTATATTCTTTAATGTAATTTAAGTGGTGCTCTATGTAGTACTTATAAAAACAGAAGTAAATTGCAAATGTAAATTGAAAAAGGGTTGTCTTAAACTTGAGCGTAAAGAAAAGCTCTATATGTCTTTTCTCTCTCCTCTTTTTTTAATCAAAGATGAAGAGCTAACTTAAAATAATGTTAAATAATTTGCAAAGACTAAATTCCATAATGGAAAAAACATCCTTCTTTATTTGAACATATTTTATTGATATGGAATGTCATATCTGCTGTGCCAATTACATTTCCAATTTACATTTTAATAAATTCACAGCATGTAACGAACTGGGGATTGGATTAAAGAAAACTGTTTAAGACTGAAGCAGGCAAAACAACAATCTAGCTAAAACAAATTGCTGTAAATACATTTAAAGTGAAACCCAAATTATTGCTAGAGCTTAAAGCTTAAAAAGACTGCACCATCCAAAAAGTGTCTCTAATGTATAAAACCCGTGTGTTCTGCATTTATAAAGTCTTTATGCTAGCAGGTGGAAGAGAAAGAGCTTAGTAATTATTTTCAAAAACATGTGTTTGTATTCGTGGCGTTTTTATAACTGGCATCCATAATACAAAGTGTCCGTATTATGTGTGCTGTACAGTTTTCATTGCCGTGTGGTCTTTACAAGGTGGCATCTGTTCATTCTCCGCCCGCCGGATGGCACCGTCATCAGGCTCATTAGCTCTGTGGGCTTCTGTCTGCACTGCAGCCTCAACAGTTTATTATTCTGTTTGCTCCTCTTTGTCCAGAAATGTATTTATTTGTGCTCACAGGTTTAATAATCAAAACATGGCATGAATTCATCATGTTTGAGTGATATCTGCATGAACAATGGATATGTTTTATCTTTGTTTTATTAAACTCGGCAGCCTGGGAATAGTTGTATCTATTAGTTGATTGTGGACGCTATAGGAGAACCTCTCTTTTTGTAAGTTTTCAGGGGCATTAATGTTTAAAAAGTTCAGCAGGATTTATCTAGATAGCACCCCTATATTAGCCAAGTGTTGCTCTGGAGGAAGTAAACAGTGATTTCTGCAGTAATCAATTGTAGCTTCAGTTTTAGTCAGATCAATGTAATCAGTTGGGGTAAAAGTAAAAAGTTTTTGTTTTTTTATATTACTTTGATAGAAAACAGGTTCAGTGTATGTCTTAGATTGTTGCAGGTTTGATCCACAATGTGCCTTTACTGCAGCTGCCGTAGTTTTCATTTCCTTTTATTTCCAGATTCCCACCTGTTCTCTGCTGTTTGTTGCATTTTCATTGGAACCATTCGTTTTCCAAGATTCAGCCACAGCTGCTCATTCGAGGCTGTCAGGTGTTTCTCTGGGTGATTAAAGTGGCTTATGTCCTCTCTCTCTCTCTCTCTCTCTCTCTTTCTGGTAGGATTTTGGGGATGAAGGCTCATTGTACATCACCAAGGTGACCACCACCCACATGGGTAACTACACCTGTCATGCCGATGGATACGACAAACTGTTTCAGACCCACATTCTTCAAGTGAACGGTAAGGGAGGTTATACCTTTACTTACTGTTTCTCTTTAAAGGGGAAGTACCTTTTTATTTTAATTTTTTTGCAAGCTGGACCCTATTTATATAAGCCTGTAAAAAACCCAGAACACAATGACAAAGCACCTCCAAGAGGCTCTGAACTTGGAGGAGAATAGTGCTAGTGATTCATAACAAAATCATGACGGAGTTTTGTGGCAGATAATGCCTTATTTAGTGGCTGCACTTGGCGTTGCCCCGACAACTCCTATTATATGGATACAAGCTGGTATATCACGACTGGATATACATTTCTCCCGAAGGAATCCAAGTGGTTCCAAACTTGTCTGGGTGAATGAATGAATGCAAGGCATGCTATCAATAAGGTCCAGTTTGAAAAAAGTGAACTTCTCTTTTAAGCTGTGTGTCGACATACAGTCCCCTTCAAAATCTGTCCAACTCCTTGATCCTTTGCACGTTCAACAATGTAACCGGAAACTTTATGGTGTTTTGAAGGGATTTTATGTGAAAGACCAAGACGGAAGGAAACATAATTGTGAACAAAAAGATCAGGATTGCTGACTTTCGGTTTTCTTTTTTAAACCTTGCAATGGGACTGCACAGATGAAGAGTTGGTAGAACTGACTGTTGGTTTGCCGCAAGAAGATCATGTGTTCGAATCCCGGCCTGGGGAAACTGATTCTGATTCAGTACAGCTGCTAAAGCTAACAAGCTATTCACCGATGGCTGAGTGTAGAAAGTGGCTAAAATGATGGAGCCAAGCCGAGTGACTAAATGCCTAATCCAGCTGGTCTTCCAGCCAAGTTTGTATTTTTTTTTTAAGTTAGCTGCACAATGTATGTGTCTCTGGACAACCGTGACACCAGCTGGAGCTGCAGCAAGCACCTGTCCGCAGTGAGTGGAGGTGGTTTCCTACCAGGATAACATTGCTGACCGCAGTATTTACTGTGTTTTGTTTTCTTCATTATTTTTCACATTTAGCATTGCTGTGCGCCTCTTATCTCAACATTTCCCTGCTGGTGAAATACTGAAACCATTCAACGCTTTCAGCATTTCACAAAGAAGAATGGGCAAAATCTTCAGTCTCTGTGCTGGTAGATACATACCCCTAAAATTAGCATCTTAGGTTACAATTAAAGGTAATTATACAAAACCTTGACTCATGAGGGTTAAGCACATTCCTCACATTTGTTAAAAACCTTAAAAAAAACATGCGTTACTTTCCTTCACCTTCACAATTATACTGTAGTTTTTGTTGGTTCATGACAAAAAGTGGTTTATGACACTTTATGTACCAAGTCTTATGTTTTAGCTACTGCAGATTTTACTGTTAAGTATAATACTAGACTTCACAGCTCATGCTAAACTATGCAGTATTATTAGTTTGCTCTCAGTAGAATTAATGTGTGCTAAAGCAGCAGCAAAGTGATGTGATGGTGAGGAAAAAAAGGTCACTCACAGTCGGGAATCTACCTAGGATCATCACTCAAATCTGGAGCTCACCTTGACAATGTGGCGCCTCAGCCATAACGCACTACATTGCCCGCTCAGCACCAAGCAGCAGATGGATGCAGTTAGAAACTACTCCATGGGCAATTTAACTACTGAGGATGCAGTTTCCCTAGGGAGCCGGTTGAAACAAAAAAGATAACGCAGGAAGGAGAGCAGATACTGAACTTTAATTACCTGGTGCAGATAAACATAATATATCTTATGAAACAGTCACACTTTTATGCAATTCACACGCTGGGAATTAAAAAATAATAAGTTAAAAAGGCCTTTACAGGTTCCTCCTCCAAAACCAAAAAGTTCCTGCAATTAACTGCTATCAGCAGGAAGGTTTTAGAGACTAGAGACTTTTGAGGCAACTCCAGTTAGGAACTGGCTCCAAACGTTACATTAAGCTGAACACTTGGTTTAGTCATTTTTTCTGTAAGAACAAATAATTTCCAAACGAGCATGGTCTTAATGGGAGAGTTTAGCAGAAGTTCTCAGTGTAGAAAACAGTATCTGTGCTTGAGCAGCTGCTCATCCTTCTCATATCTAGAAAGAAGGTGCTTATATAATTATTACTGGTTAGGACCGGATAAACACTTCACTTAACAGATGGCCCAAGTATTACAACATTTAGATTTAAATAGTGAATTTTACAGTACAAAATCTCTAGTCCAAATAACCATAATACAAATAAAGTCTTCAACCCTTTAGACCAGGGGTGGGGAATCCTGCAAGGTTTCCATGCTTCCCTGCACAAACACACCTGAATAAAATGAACTAGTAATTGTGCAAAACTTCATTGGCTGTTGGATACATTTGATTTTGAGTCAGGTGTGTTGCAGCAGGGTTGCCTGGAAAACTTAGAGGAATGCGGCCCTCGAGGACCAGGGTTTCCCACCCCTGCTTTAGACTATGTGGAGAAACCCTTACAGTTACTTGCTGCTTTTAAACCCTGAGCCAGATTAACTTCAATATTAGGCAAGGCAAGGCAATTTTATTTTCATAGCACACTTTCAGCTGCATTTATTCAAGGTGCTGTACATGCTTTGGTGGTAAAGAAGCAAACAAGGCATATGCAAGACAGCAATTAAGTGTATGAAAGCATTGAAAGGAAAACAGTAATTATGTTTTAAAGGACCATCTGGAGTACCTTTAGCTAGTTTCAGAACCATTAGGAATTGTTTCCACCTCCTGACAGTGCCAGTTAATTTAATAAAGTCTGAAAGGAAAAGCATAAAAATACATAAGAGACAGGAAAAACAGCTGAAGAGCAATTAGTTGTAGAGTATAACATTAGAGAAAACAACAAAAACGGCATAATACACACAAAATTATATTAGAATGTTATTCAAAGGCAGCTCTAAATAGATGTGTTTTTATTTTTGATTTAAAAGAGCTTAACGATTCCTCAGCTTTACAGTCCTTTAAACGTTTGTTCCACAAAAGGGGAGCATAAAAACTGAAAGCTGCTTCTCCATGTTTGGTTTTAAGTCTAGGGATGATTAGTAGACTGGAGTTGGAGCACCTGAGTGGTCTTGAGGGTTTGGATAGCGACAACAGGTGTTGAACATACTTTGATGCTATTAAATGACTTTCCTCTTGTAAGAGTCTTTTCCTACAGCTGCAGCAGCTATTTACCTACCTGTCTTAAACTTGAAACCTATTTTCTTCTGGTTTGGTTTTACTCAAGAAGTCACAACTTTGACATATTTGACGCTAACAGAAATTGATCAGATGTTGCTTTGTTCAATTGCTGTAAATTCGTAGTAATAATTGCGGAATTATCTAAAAGAGACACTAAAATCTCCAAATTCCTTTGGGATAACTCCAGATCTGACTTTGTAATACACAATGATATATATTATTTTTTTTTCAAAAATCATTTTCATCTGTGTTTAGTTTGTAGCTTTCAATTTGGTCATATATTGTCTGAATTTGAGAAAAATAGAACAGCGTGAAAGTTTAAAGGAGCTGAAATGAAGGCCAGAGTTGCTTAGATGTTTCTGCATGAGTGGAATGCCAAACTTTTGGATCAATGTGTGTTTCAGAGACCACCAAGGGAGAAAAACTATTAGCTGATACAGCTAAAAAGAAAGCATTTGTATACGTCATAAACTCTGTGCACACACTCCGCACTCACAGTTAACTTGGTGTCTGTCTGTTGTCTCCCTTTGCAAGTTGTATAACCCAGCCGTGGCATATCAATAACAGTGTTCACTTCCTTCACGTTCGGGTAGTTTCTTCCAAAATACGTTAGCAAACAGAGAGGCAGCTTTTAAGTGGTGAGGAGAAATGCATCCTATCAAAGGAGCTCACCGTTATCCTGTACTGATAATAATCCTGCATACGTTTTCCTTTTTCTGCATTGCCTATTAGCGTTCACACATTCATTCAGAATTTTATGTTGCAACGGGTTTTTTTTTGCTAAGAATCATCCATCCATTCAGTGATTATGCTTTGGGATTTTCAATTACTTTAAAGGTGCACATCAATGGTAGAGTGTGTGACTCAAAAGCATCTTTTTTTCTTTTCTATTTTTTTCAAAACAGTGATCAGTAATTCTTTTCTTGCTTTTGCAACGAAATGAAAGTCAGATTGGCATTCATGATGATAGGATTTCTAGGTTGCGTATCTAGCTGTAAAATATGATATACTGATAGTCTTTAAAACATCAAGTTATTATTTTGCCTGTCATTTGGTCTGTAGCAAGCCTTTCAGAATAGAAATCCTACTATTCTTTAAAAAAACTAATAGTTTAAACTTTGATTAACTTTTTTTTTGCATGCTGCTAATAGCATAACACTTCATGCACAAGAAAATAGGACCACAACCTGATTGACGTAGGCACGTTTGTAGTTAGTTTTTTGTTCTAATTGGTTTTGGTGTGTGTGATGGTCGATGTGAATGCTAAAACAGAAGCACATCGTAGAGGCCAGAGGTGAAAACATAGGGCTTCAGTAAATGAGACAAAACCACTCTAAATTTCATGAGGTGGATGCAATTAAACCATTTTGTATGGTCAATGAATGTGTCCCACTTACATTTGACAGACAGCTGGTTCATTATCATTCTTCTAACAGATTACTTTGAGGTTAATTGTACTGATATGCAGACCTTATTGTGTATATGGAGACTGAGTGAATCTTAGGGGACTAATAACTTCGGGTTGTAATTAATATTGTAACTTCTACACGACCTTTTCAGTGAAGGCTGACTTTTACAATCTGAGTGTGGGTGAAGTCGCTAAGGACCTGCATCACCCTACTGAGATTAGATTTTATACAACTCAATTAAGAAAGTGCTAAAACGGGCTAATCCTACAAAGGTAGAGTCCAAACTTTCAATCGGTGTGACACACAAAAAAACATTATTTACATTTATTTTCTTCCCAAAGTTTTATTTCTACACAGTCCTAAAATCTGAAAATCTTTTGAATTTGATTTGACCTTTTTCAAAGTCTAAATAAAACTTAGTGAAAACCAAATGGCCTATGAAAAAAGTCCAGCGGCAATTCATATTTTTATTATAGGTATAGCAGAAGATTTTTCCAAATTTCAGGAAAGAACTGCTCTCTCCAAAAGCGCCGTCACAACAACAAATCGTCCCATGGAAGTTACTATAGAGTGGTAGATAACTTATTCTAGCAGTAATCTGAAATGCATTTCTCTAAATAGCTGCCAACGATGAAGTTATTTGGATATTCGACGCACCTTCGTTTCATTAAACAGAGACTCCCTCCAAAGTCTAACCAAGAACTGCGCTCACATTGAAGGCTCACTCCTGAAAGGTTTCGGTTAGGGATCATCGTTAAATTTCCATACATCACAGAAGATAAACTAATACCTGTTCGGTCTTCAGACAAAGTAACCCCAAACTTTAGCCTACCTGTCAAGTGGAACCTTGGCGACGGAGGAATCAGTGGCAAGCCTGACCTGTGCTGTTAGCACACGGCGTTGGAAAGAATCTCCTAAAAACACTCTGGTCTTGTTTCTCTCTTCTGAGCTCTTTCTTTTCTTCTCAAACACCTTAAGGACTAGTTTTCTTCTTCGACTCACAGCCATTTTCAAACAAACCGGGGAAAACTGTGAGGCAGAATGAATGGAAGACGATGGTATAGCCCTACGGATTAACATGTAAGAATGCACATATGCAAACTTTTAGGATGATTGACAATTAAGAGGACCCATAGCGTAGATGATCCACCTGGAAGAAAAAGATTCTCCACCATACCTTTAATTCAAATCTGAATTTAGGGAAAATAAAGAGCCTTCATTTAATAATATGGTACTGTGTTTGGTTTTTCCACATTGATTTTCTGTACAAGTTATTCGTTATTCATCCGGCTTATCAAAGCTACAGTTCTCTTTGGTAAAAGCAGCTGCAAAACATTCTGCCACCTCTTTTTTTCACAGTTGATATTATATTTTTGATGCTGCTCGGTGTTGTTTGATGCGCTTGCCATACTTTTTGGACTGAGGTCCAAAGGTTCTAGTTTTGTTCCTCAAGTCATAAATTGTAAGGATGGGTTTGATATATATTTTTGCCTTTGCTTTGCAAGATTACGTCTTAGTTCAGAGACCTGGAGAGCAGATTGTTTTCACAGATGTCTTTATTATAAGTTAGATTTGCTATAATTGAGAAGTGGGAACTCCTGAAGAAAATACTGAAATGAAATCAAAGTGTATCAGCATGTATAAAACATGTATCAGCTTAAGTATTCACCGTTTTTGAACCCAGTTATTACACCTCTTTTCATTTTTGATATTTTTCCCCAACCAAATTTGTTTGATTCTTAGTGGAGTGTATAAGTTGCATAATAGATTGAGAAGTTAGGAAATTATTTATTATTGAACCAGGAGCCAGGTTTCAGCTTGCAGTTTCTAAAAACGTTCCTGCTCAATAATGGACTAAATACGCAAAGGTTTTACAAAATATTCCAGACCTTCAGCATAAATATTGTATAGCATATGTACCCTTTTAAAATAAAAATGGCAAAAAAGTCAAAATTTTTGGAGGGCTTAGAAATTATTCACAGGGCCACAAATGGACCCCGGAGCACACTTTGGACAACACAATATAAAATGTAGTTTTTTGTTCCAAAACATGATTCATCAAAATGCCTCTTCTATATTGATAAAACATATTAGGAAAACAGCCAAGCACTATCGACATTACCTGTTGTTATTCTAAATATGTCCATTTACTTTGGACTCATTCATTAGTTGTAGACTGTGGTGCCAGCTCTTTTTTTATTTGTTGCAGTGACCCCACTTTACCCACTGCAATCAATAAAGTTGCATCTCATTTGTTTACTGTGGTAGCAAAGTTTGTGCACTCTCACAGCCACTTTAGCAGACAACAAATTGCTGCGTGGAATATATTAATGGAAGTCAAACAAAAAAAGTACAGTACGCCAACAGCTGTTTCTTTCCATGATGGAATCCAGTATCCACAGAGGATTCTTTTAAAATTTCAGGTATTTTTGATGTATTTATGTGTTTTTTATGTTATTGTTTTATCTCTGAATCAGAATCAAAAAGGGTTTATCGCCAAATGTTGTGCAGATTTACAACATTTTGAAATTGCTGCGGTACTTTGTGCAGACATACGAAAAAGACAAACACTTAAATAAGAATAAAAATAAAATGCGCTAAACAGATTGATATATACACGAGATCAGGTAGCGATCAGTGCAAATCAGACAGGTGGAAAAAAGGTTGAGAAGGTTCAGCTTTTATCCAATCGGCACACCCCACTGACCTGGTGGGTCCTGTAGAGATGGAAGTCTCCAGCCAATCACTTTCTCAACAGAGCGCACCACACGCTACAATTTCTGTTTGTCCCTGATGGTGGCTCCAGCGTATCACATGGTGATGGAGGTGGTGAAGATTGACTAGATTATTGCAGTGTGGAATTGCATCATCATCCGTATTGGCAGATTGAATTTCTTCAGCTGCTTAGGAAGGACATTCACTGCTGGGCCCTCTTAATGATGGAGGTGATGGTGGTACCCAGGAAGCAGAATGAGTCCACAGTAGTGATGTTGGTGTCAGTCAAGATAATGGGGTGGTGTTGGGCTTTGTGCTTCCTTAAATTCACAATAATCTCCACTGTTGTCTGGGTGTTCAGCACCAGGTTATTGCTGCTAAAACAACAGCAAAACTATGCAGAGTGCTTTAGAATTGTTGTTTCATTACAACCATTTTAGTTTAATTTCTCTCATGGTTTCCATAAGAGCTTTCCTTTCGGTTGAGGTTGGAGGTATTAGAAGGGTTGTCGTCAGTTTGGAGGACAGTGTTGGTTGGCAGGTGGCGATGCGCCCTTTGGGTGTGCTGATTCTTGGCTTTCAAATGATCCTTCTGGACTCAAATGTCATATTTTTAGTAAGGGAAGGCCAGAGGTAAAGGTGGTGTCAGACTAATGAGAGCTTACCTCGATATAATGTGCACACTCTGGAACCAAACCTCCATTGAACTGGGTTTTTCTCTTTCCCCCCTGTTAGTCGATATGAGGATACTTACAAGCCCCCAAGGTAAACACCGGGAGGTTTTAACTTTTTCTCTTTTTTTTCCATCCCCTGTTGTACCAATGAAATGCCTGCAGGTAAAAAGTCTGAGTCTTAGCAGCGTGTGGGTGATGGAAATGAGCCCAGACAAGGAAGGTGGATTTGCAGTGTCTGGTTGGGGTTAGAGGGAAGGTCCTTGTTGTAGGATGTAAAAGCTGGAGAAGAAAACCGACAAGGCAGCTTGCTTTGAACAAAGAGCAATACGAGGACAGGTGATGCTCTGTTATGCATTTGTTACTGTGAAAAGATGTGTTTAATTATTAACCAATGGAATATTATAGAATGTTAATGTCTCATGACATTCTGTTCTTATTAACTGTGGCTTTATGATAGCGACCACATGAATGCTGCTCCAGATGAATGCTGTATTAAGTGACTATGGATCATTTCACAAAGAAATAAACAAATTGTCCATTATTCTTTTACTTTTAAAGCCTGGCACACACTACAGGATTCTTCAAACCTTCACAGATGTAGAGACCACACACTGGAAGATTAATAAAAAAAGAAATACAAAAAACAGGTTCCACAACATCTCTCTCTGCTGATCTTATAGTTTGTGGTGTGCTGTATGGAAAACACCACACTAACCGATTCTTCATCAGAGTATCAGCTTCTTCACGCTCAATATTCCAAATCTTGCGTAATCAGACATGACTTCAGTGAAAACAAACATGGGAGACAGACAGGAAGAAACCTTGATGCTTGTCTTTGGTCTCTTCCTCTGAAAAACCACAAAAAAATCCCCGAAATGACAGGAAAAAGTCATAGAAATAAACAGGAATTTGGGCTGTATGCATTACAGCGCGAGTTGGAGGTAAGTAGAAATAATCCATCACAGCAACCTTGGAGAGCAGGGCTGTGCGCTACATGCTACACCAGCTGCCATCATTAATGATGCTCCTTCTCCGTCCTGTTATGGTAGTTTTTTAACAAAACTTTATATAAACATTCCCACTGTTGCCTTGGGTCAACCAGTTGGTCTCTCATTTTGGAATCCTAGAGATATTTTTTTTTTTTTTAGCTGTGACACAGTTTTGTTTGTTTTTATTCCATCTCCATCAGTCAGCTCACAGAGTAAGCTCGCATTTTGATTGGCTGAGGTACTGGTTTACGTTATGTTGCGTTCTGTGCGCTCGGCTCCTCATGGAGCACACAACACTTCTAGTTGTAAATATTGAACATTTGTATTATTAACAAACTCTCCTTCCGATGCCTTCCAAGCGGATTGACCTGGAAAAAATCACTTTTAACACACCCCACTCTACAGGAAAATCAGACGCAGTGTTGTTTGCATACACCAGACAACCAGTCCTTCGCTGGCCTTCATTTTTCAAGGAGTTGTTGTAGATCATGATGGCTTTGGGGAGAAAGGATTTCCTGTAGTGGTCTGTGTAGCAGTAAAACTGAAGAAGCCCCCTGCTGAAGATACTCTGTTGCTGTAGGTTAATCTCATGAAGAGAGTGCTCAGGGTTGTCCATAATATATTTTTATTTTATGAAGAATCCTGCTTTGAATCATTACCTCCAGTTGTTCCACAGTAGTACCAAAAGCAGAACCAGCTTTCTTCATCAGGTCGTTGAGCCGTCATTGCTCTGAAGCTGCTACCCCAACAGATGATTGATCAAAAGATAAGACTCTCAACAACAGACTTGCAGAAAATGTCAAAATAAAAGTATTTCCTTTTCTGTCAATTCAGAAACTCATCCATGTACTTACACTTTAGCTTAGCTATTATGTTGTATTTTATAACTTTAATTTGAACAGCTTTACTATTTAGGATCAAGAAAAATAGGTTTTAAATTTGGATTTTTCAAATGTTGTCCAGACTTCTCCAGCTCAGAGTGAGGAGACCATCCTTTAAACCCTGTTTAGTGAAATGTGTCATGAAGGAGTGGACAACATGAAGATCTGAATAAAACGGTTTTAACTTAGACAAAACAGGGACCAAAAAAACAACAACTAATACATTCAGAAATTCAACATAATCAAATGTTTTATCTACATTTTTCCCAATATCATTATTCCCCTGAATACTATTTGTCATAGTATAAATGTTATACAAATATAATATATTTGATTGTATTAATTTTTTTTATGTAATGAAAGCTCCCTTGAAAATTTAACAACTTTGAATTCTATATCCTTTTCCAAGTAATAACTCAATCAGAAACATTCTGGGGGAAAAATAGGCACACACTACCTTTTCTGATGAGAAAAGATGAGAAAAACTGTAGCAGATTTCCCAGAGGTTCTATTATACTTTTTATAAGTTCAGTCCCACATCTTTTTTACAACCCCTCTAGCTGTTTTAGTCTTTTACTTTTGTCTTGAATTGAAGAAGTACTGTTTCACTAGCTCTGTAAAAAGCATACAATGTGCTGGATGAGGACTGACTCACATGTCGTTTTGGGAACTTAATACCTATCGGGAACGTTGGTGTCCTCGCTGTTATATTTACTGTGTAATGTGCATTAATGCTATAGAAATGCACTTGAAGTTGTAGTAGTTAATCAATTCCCAAACCCCACTGGATCTGACCAGCATGTTTAGTATGTTTTATCACCAAGGGTTCAACTTGATTGAAGCTTTGTAATAAGTCTTCCTGGGCTTGTTGAAATGTCCCAGTTGTGGGATGGTGAAGTGGTCCCCTGCCACAATGTTTCTGTCCGTCTCTGCTCATCTTCTGAAGCACCAAAGCAGACGGGAGGCTTGCTGAGTGATTGACGACCGGCTTGGGAGCTTTATGATGGAGCTGTCAGCCCCGCCGTGTCACGTTCTCCTGGCAGTGACGCTCCTGATGCTCTCAGAAACACATCAGAATGCATTTTCTCTCACATCTCGTCTGAATCAAGTTTGGAGTAGGAAAAAAAGTGCTACTTTTTCCCTTCTTCAAGAACATACAGTGCCACTTTTCCTGTGATAAATGTATGTGTGAAAAGAAAGTAATATTTTCCAGTCTTTATAAACACATAAATGTTAACACATACATGTTGGTGAACTAAATATAAATCAGTATAGATGTAACAGTGTTAGCTTGTTAACATCTGGTATGCTTAATTTATTCCTCCACCTTTTACGTACCGTTATGTAGGCTGTTGTTTACAAGTCTCTATAAATAAATAATAATGTCCTTATACGTTTAATTGTAGGAATTTATTTCAAACCGGAAACTCGTTCTATAGATTTTTTACACATTATATTATGTTTAAAGGCTTTGTTTCTTTTAATTTTAATCATTTTGACTTACAGCTAAATAAAAATCTCCAATATACATCAGAACAATAAAGAACTGGATATTTAAAGGCCAAATAACCCTGGCAAGAAAGACGACTGAACAGAGGGATTATTTGATTATCAACACAGTAGATCTGCGCACAGATAGCTGCCGAAGTGACGCCTGCCCTTTAAAGTGCAGTTCACCCCAAAATAAACTTTTTTTTGCTGATAAGCTGTATAAATGAGTGTCCACTGGTGACCTCTACATGTCTGGTCATTATTTTGGGTAGTTAAGTACATTTTTAGGACCAACGGCTGTTAGTGGAATGCCCTCTTTAGGTTAACATTTTACACTGCACTTGAATTTGAATTGCCCTTTGCTACTGGCACAGCTTGGATTTTTGATGATTGCATCATGTCGCTATGGAGTATAAATTAAGCTCAGTCTCAGTCACACCTACTTGCTTACTAACTAGCTTACACCTCTTAACTCATGAGCCATCAGCTCAAAACGATACAGCTCGGCTCCGCAGAACCTTCCTCCCTGTCCTCCTTTTCTTCTGGTGAAGGATATATTAAAAATCCTAATTGCCCCCCCTCTGAGACAATGGTACTTGTGTCACTATTGTTTGGCATCTTTCTTGGCTGTGTGTATTTGTCCCACTTCAACTATATCAATCAAAAAAAGATTCCCATCAGGGCATTTGAGCATCATGTTAGACCAGGACACTGGTACTGGTATTGTATGTATGGTACGGGTGTCAGGGCCGATACTGTTCTAATGTACTCATATCGGTATTGGCTATTTAACTGATACCATGAACCAATACTTAAAATGTGGAAACTGCATTTATTTCACCCAAAATACTTATTTTTCACTTGAAATAATTTCACCCAAAGTATTTTTTTGCTTGAAATTTTTGTTTTGTCATAATCTTTCCATCCATCTTCTTCCACTTATCTGGGGTCGGGTTGCGGGGGCAGTAGCTTAAGCAGAGAGACCCAGACTTCCTTCTCCCCGGCCACATAGGCCACCTCCCCGGGAGGAATCCCGAGGCGTTCCCAGGCCATATGGGAGACATAGTCCCTCCAGCAAGTCCTGGGTCTTCCTCTGGGCCTCCTCCCGGTGTGACGTGCCCGGAACACCTCACCAGGGAGGCATCTAGGAGGCATCCTGACCAGATGCCCAAGCCACGTCAACTGGCTCCTCTACTCTGAGCCCCCTCCGGATGACAGAGCTTCTCACCCTATGTCTAACGGAGAACCCAGCCACGCTCCAGAGGAAACTAATTTCAGCTGCCTGTATCCGTGATCTCGTTCTTTCGGTCACTGCCCAGATTTCGTGACCATAGATGAGGGTAGGAACGTAGATCGACCGGTACATCGAGAGCCTTGCCTTTTGGCTCAGCTCTCTCTTCACCACGAAAGACCAGCACAGCGCCCGCATAACTGCAGACACCAATCCATCTATCGATCTCCCACTCCATTTTTTCCCTCATTCGTGAACAAGACCCCTAGATACGTAAACTCCTCCACTTGAGGAAGGACCTCATCCCCGACCTGAAGAAGGCACCCTACCCTTTTCCGGCTCAAGACCATGGTCTCGGATTTTTGTTTATATTTTTTTAAATGTAATTCATCATCATTTGTTGTTTTAAGTAGAGAAGAAAATAAAACCTTTTTTTCCAATTCATTGCATTTTTTTGGAGGTAGAAGTATCTGCATAAGCACTTATCGGTATTATATCGGTTTGAAAAAAGTGCTATTGTTGCATCCCTAATCAATTCATAATAATGCACTAAGGTTCAACTTCTAGATCAGAGTCTGGAGTAGGTTCCACTAAGGTTTTTTTAAGTAAACGGCACAAGGAATCTATCGCAAAATTTTAGTGACCTTCATGATTCTTTTCTGTTTTACTTTATATAATTTTAATGATTTCCGTTTTTAATAGCTGAGAGAGAAAACTGGATTTTAATCGAACAATTATCCTAGTTCTCCTGGGATCCACTAAATTGGCTTTGAAACTAATTACATGCATTAAATATGAATTTCAGTTGCTTTAATACAGCAGTTAACATTAGATCCCACCCCCACTCCCCAAAACCAAATAAACTCTCAATATCTGCTTTCTTAAATTGAACTCTTTTCCCTTAAGAACTGTGTTGGCCTATCAGCGACCAGAAGAAATTACAGCCACAAATTAAGCCAAACATAACAGCACATAATTCCTCTCTCCTTCATTAATTGTCACAGAAGGAATTTGCTGACTCAAGCTCCTTTCTGATAATGAGCCTTTAACTAAGTAATGACCGTTATTGAGTTTTGTGGGTGGCAAATGGGAATTGCAGCATCACAGATATCATATTCTTGTTATATGTGAATCAAAGTGGTCAGGATAATTCACATTCAAAACTCAAGTATAAGTATAGATACTCAGATTTAAAAATACTTCTGTAGAAGTTGAAGTATCAAGTCAAGTATTTTACTCAAGTAAAATGAGAAAAGTACTGGATTCAAAACGACTTAAAGTAATAAAGTAAAAGTAAAGTAAGTTGTTTTTTTTTTGTTTTTTAAATGCCCTTCATAACTAATGCTTAAGCTGCACCACGGCACCACTATCACCTTCCCCCAAAAGTTTTTACTAAAGGCCGTTAAAGAACTATATGTGGACTGCTGAGTATTAATACGTGTTTCATGGAGCAGAAGATCTGATAACCAGTTGGTTAATTGTCATGGTGTATTTGTCTTAGTCTCTACCATGCTTGAACTCTGCAACGTTTGCGTTATCCTGGCTGGTCTTTGAAGTGGTTTGTGTAATTTTCAGCTATACAGTTCAGCTATACTAAATAAATAAACATTTTTAAGTCATCAGGTGTTTCCTACACACAGAGTTTTTTTTTTATATTTTGTCTTATTTTTAATGTTTTCACCTCATTACAACAGAAATATGATGACTTGAGATGGATCAGCATCTGTAAAAATGTATTTCTTTTTGTGTATCACCATGTTTATAAATATACATATTTTACAGCGCTCTGCTGCCACAGTAGAGATCGGAACTACTGCACTTCGCCAAGGTTTTGAAATCAGGGAACATTTCTCTAACCAAAGTGATCAGTGGTCAGAAAGTCTCTCTGAATCCAGCTACCCATCTCTTTAGTCGCACAAACAGGCATTGCAGGTGCTCCTTTTGCACAGGTGTTTGGCACCACACACTTTGAAGCGAGTCTCTAACCAACCACTCCGGTAAAAGTCCCATTCTAAAGTCTCTCGGTCTGAAATGACCCTCGGATACCTTCATGGGAATCTTTCTGTTATTACATTGATTAATATACCTGGACGCCGCGCATAAAGTTAAAGTCTGCACAAAAGTCAGGGGTATTAATTGTAATCAGTCAAAAATAACGAGATGCCTTTAGATTTTTCTACCACTGTTCTTTTTGTTTTTACGTGTCCTGTCAAGAAGTTTGTTACTCAGAATTGGTCCCAAGCAGAGCATTACAGCTTTGCTATAGTACTCCACTTGATATATTTGTAAAAAAAATTAATAGTGATCCCTGTGGGTTTAATTTGTTGAAGTTATGGACACGAAATTGACGATAACCTCAGCTCGAGATTATGTCCGTCCACACCAATGTCCCCACACCTATGTGTTTGTGCAAGCATGCAAGTGAAAATAAGGTTTCCCCATGCAAGTGATTGATAGTTGTTTTTAACATTTTGACAGGTTAATGTTCCCTAATAGCAGAGTTTAGTCTTAGCTAGGAGTCCTTTATGTTTTATTTTGGTGTAATTTTTTAACATTTGCGCAATGGAACATTGCACTGCATTCGGAGTTCCTCCGATAAATATTCTGCATGTGTACAGCTGGCTGTACTTAAAAAAAACACAAATTGGTTTACCATTAAACCCTTACTAAATACAATTCAGTTGTTTATATTTCAAATTGCAGTAATTCAAATTAATTAAACTATTCTGTGAAGGGCTGACATGTTTAAGATATGCTGCTGAAATAAACAGCAGCATGAAAACCAAGAAACTCTGCAGCTGGGAGTGATGAGAGATAAAGATATAGAGCAGGTTTGTCTTATAAAACATCAGAGATTTTAAACGTTTGCATTTAAGGCAAAACATATCAGTTTTGGCCACATGACATCAGAGCACCTTCTTTTACAAGTTTACTGACCTAAATGCAATGGGGAATCTGTGTCAAAACTTTACATAACCCTCCATCCCAACTGACTGAGCTTGAGTTATTTTACCGGGGAAGAATGGCCTAAAATGTTGAGGTCCAGATGTGAAAAGCTGAAAGGGAAAATCCCAAAAGTCTTGCAGCTTTTATAGTTCTACAAATTATTGACCGAGGGGGGGCTAAATACAGAAGCATGCCAGACCTTGTGAGACCTCCTAAATTAGGAAATTATGTAACCTTCTCCTTTAACTTGACAAATGTACTCCAGTGTGTGTTGGTTACTCAAATCAAATACATAACAGTTTGAAGTTGTAAAGAGATAAAAGTGAAAAAGTTAAAGAGATTCAGACTTACTTTTGTAATGTACTGTTGATAATTAACGTGGCTTATTTCAATAAAGTGTTGATTAGGAATGACTAAAAAATTACAGTTTCAACTACATCCACAGAAACTTAGGTTATACATCAACTAACATGTCAAATAAATCACAAGAGCCACAAATTCCTATTAATTCTGATTAAATTCGTATTGTCTAATATTCAGTCAATCACACAACTGGTTCTTGAAACCCACAAAGATCTCACCTGGATATGTTGTTCTCCAGCATTTAGCTGCAGTTCAGTGATGACTTCATAGAACAGAAAGCTTTGATTCCAGTGTCACTCTGGGCCTGGATTTATCAAGATTCCTTATAAAGAGTGCAAAATTGTATGCAGCGCCAAAGATTTGCTAAAGTGGTTTCTCTTTCATTTGCAGGTGATCTACTAAGAGCAGTATGCAAAGAGGAATTTGCTGCTGGGCTGTGTGTGCCATTAACTAGAGAGAGGAAGAATATTTGCAGATACATATATTTAGTCTATGGCTGTAACAGAGTTAAAGGTTGAATATGGAACATTTTCATAAAAGCTACATTTAAAAACAATAATATATTCACAAGGCTTTGAGAGGGGTGCAGAATGAAAGTACATTTCCTTGAAAAAATTATATTTGAATTAAAATGTGATAAAATGTACATTTAAAATCGCCACGATAATGACGTTATGTTTACATCTACCAGCCAGAAGTGGCCGCAATTACGGTCTGACAGATACGGTCTCTTTGATCCAAATATATGGTAGGCACGGCTCGGCTGGTACTGGGAAACATGGTGGAATCAGCAACTCAAGGTGCTGCTTCAGAGCCCTGGATATATTATTATCCGTCTCAGGAGAGGAGTGACCCCAAAAGAACAGAAACTAGAGAAGGTGAAGCCTCCAGTAGATGGATCCACATAAAACATTTTCATGGCATCAAACATGCAGAAAGAATCATTTAAGCTAACTCACTTTCTAACTTTTATATTATATTTTTGCTAACGATTGCTGTCAGGCTCCTCCAAATTACATTCCTCACTGGATACTGTACATTTCAGGTTGGTCACTGGGCATATCTGCAATGAACCAGGCAACCCAACAGCTGGAATTATGTTTTTGTTGTAACTACAACTTAGATAAACTAGATGTTGCTATGATGCTCATATTCCATATCCAAACTTTAATTACTGTTAGGGTAGAATTGTAGGAAATCTCCTAGAATTCAAAGCAAACCAATTATCAGAAGTACTGAAAGGAATTGAAGACTGGGATACGTAGAACAGCAAATTAATAGCAAAGTTTGTAGGACAAAAATATAATTCTAACATTCCTAGTGATATTATTATAAACTCTTAAACTGCTTCAATATTCTCAGCCTTGCATACACCATTCAAAACTACAAGCATAAAGACACAGAAATGACTGGAACTGCAGATTATTTCTATTTTCCCTTAAGATGATTAAAATGTCATATAACTATTTTGTAGAACATTGCGTCATCCATGTCTTTCTTTAAGTTTAAGTTTGTCCAAACATGGCTGGATTTTGCCACACTGGCTTAATGCCAGTCTGAGGTTCTATTACATCTCTGCAGGGTTGTCTGTACAGTGATCCTGTGTTGACCCCATGACCTTGTCCAGGTTTTACCACACTGTTTGTCCCTTGACTGGTAGGTTCTACCCCTACCCACCAAAACCATGAATCAACCAATGTGGGTAAACATAATATACTGTATATCTGAGCAGTATCATTTTTTTGTAAAAAAACCGCTCAGCTCCATTACACAGATCCCTTAATCTACAAACAACAATGATATTAATACCTACATTTCAGGGTGATATATACCAATTTTAGCTAAATGAAAGTCCTCAGTCCTCATTTGCTTTTCAATAAATTTGAATACGTCATAAACAAAATTAAGTCAATTAAAAAAGTTAATCTGTCACAATGTGAAGTTTGTGCAAGTCTTTTTCCGTGCCTGTGCCTTTAATTGTCCTGAGCCGTTCCTTGTTTATCTAATTGTCTCGCTAATTACCTTCCTTGAGTATATATATGTCCCTCTGTGTCCTCATGTCTTCGCTGGTTCGTCGTCTGTGAGTGTCATCGAATCAAAGTCTCATATTATTATTATTAAAGATGAGGTAATTTAACTCTTAAACACCTCTCTGCGTCTTCATAATTAAAGTAACTGATTTTGAATTATTAGGTAATTATTATTGTTCATTTTATAAGATTATGAAGAAAATGCAGAAATCCATTATTACATAAGTTTGATTAAAAAAAGGACTTTGACACACAAATGTTATGTTATGGCCATGCACAGTAAAGGGTGACACGGGAATCAATTGTCGCTCCCGTCCCGTCCCGATCCCAAAGAAATATTCCCGTCACATCCCGATCACATGACAACCCCCAAAAAAAATCTTGTCCCAAAAAAATCCAGAGAGAAAGACTCCCGTCCCGACCCGAATCCCATAGATTAGTAATTTACCTCCTATGGCGCTCGCTCCCCCGCCCCCCTTTAAACCATAGCCTAGCACAGTATCAAAGATCATCTATTTAGCTTTATCCACCATCTTTAACCATATCCTGCATTCTTGTTGTTTGGACACCTTACCACATCATGAATGGACTTGACTCGTCTGACTACCAAACTATTAAGATACACGCATTTTCAGTCGGATATCATATGCTTACCAGTTTATCCAGGTGGTGTAACAACAACGTAGCAGTTTCAGTTTTGGTGCGTGCCGTGTAGTAGACCTGAAAATTGCATTTTGCAGCGGAGTTAATAACCACACATATTGGCACCGCATCACAGCGTCATTTTTTAAAGCTAATTCCCTAATATCTGACAAGATAAATCTAAAAATTAAAAATTATAATTTCCGGTTTCCCGTCCAATCCCATGGATTATTTCCTGTCCCGTCCCGATCACGTTACCAACAGTGAAATTGACTCCCGTCCCGCGGGAATCCTGCAGGAATCTCGTGACCCATGGGAATCTCAAAAAATTGTCACCCTCTAATACACAGTCATGGAGAACTGGTGAACTGGCTGTTTTCTAGCACTGTGTCATTGTGACAGAATCTGGCTGTTGCACATTCATCAAAAATGTTTGGCAAATTTGAGTGGAATGAAAAACTGTGGTATGGTATGGTACAGATTAAGCCCTCTGTTGTTCTTGGGTCAATGCATTACATGATTGCAACTTAATTTATACTGGTGTTGTAATCTTATTTGATCGGTCCGGGGCCTCCCGGCCCAACCATTGGTCCCTGGCCTGTTCATGCCACCCTAAACTGATGCAGTTATTCAAGCAGAGAAGAAGTGAAGAACTGAGTGCATACGGTTTACAGTAGACTGACATTTCTGTATGAAAACCTTATTTTATTGATACTATGAGTGATTTCTACTTTTCCAAGAAACTAAATTGAGTTTTTATTACCTTTAAGTCATAATCTTCAATATTGACAGAAAACACTAAAGATATCAGTATGTCTGTAGTAAACTCACAAGTGTTAACTTTGAGTTGAATCAATCGTTACCATTTTTTTTCAAGATATTGTTTGAGTAGCATAAACCTTTTAGTTTTGACATAATCATGGTGACAAAAAACTAGGTTATAAAGATGGATTATAGCACAGGGACCAAGCATTTATATGCTCTGGTAAGTGCAAACATGTTAACTGTACTAAGTGTTTGGGTGCTTGGATATAAAATGGCAATATACGCTCTAAAGAAATCACTAACTAATTGGCTCAAGCAGCGTTTTTACTGCTGAGAGGACTCAAGGTAGCTGGAGAGCCTGTGTGGGTGTGATTGGTAAGGATCCTGTTGTAAGAGCCCTCATGGCCCTCACTGGACTCTCTAGCATTTAGGGCAATGCGAACTCCAAAACCCCAGTGTGCTCAAATTAACAGACGGCTGTGGCAACAATCTTTAGTCCTTTCCTTCACTTGGCTGAGTAAAGACTTTCTGTAACCACATAGGATGGGAAACGGACTCCAACGCATGTCTGCTTTCCCTGCCCATGCCAAAGCTCTCTCTTCCGTCATCCGCTCATACTTTAGACATCCGCTTCAGAAAAACAGACCAAAAGTGACACTGATTCGCTTCACTGAAGCTCAAATGGGGTCACTCAAAACAAAATAGTGGGATACAGATTGATGTCCCTATGCAAACCGCTGCCAGGTTGTCATGCTTGTACAGTATGTGAAACATTGTGGAACGAATCAGGTTGCTATTCAGAGTATTTTTTTGGTTGCTGTCCAAGTCTGAGTTACAGATAAACTTTCTTTCTGAGAGGTTTTATCATTGTTGTGGTATTTAAAAAATGCATCTCCCTTTAGAGGATTATTCAAATTCACTCTTTTGATATTCCCTACAGTTCCTGGACTAAAAATTAAAAACAATTTAGCCCTAGGCTATAGCACAAAACTTGTGGCATCGTCTCAGCCAATGCATAAATGAATAATATTTATCCATTCGAGTGGATTATCGATTTATGCTCATTTTTGGATGCTGGAAGTACAGTATAAAGGGGTAGTTGTATTTGTTTGCTTTGGGGAATATTAAAACCTTGAAACTCTGGCATGAACCTGATGGACGGTCTGAAACGTGTAACACCAGCTGTTTGTCAAACTTCTCCATTTTTCTCCTTTCATACATTTTGTTTTCTCCACTTCTATCCTGTCATCTCGCGCTTGACAAAAGGTTACAGAAAATCAATAGTAACCAAGCAAAATAAATGGCATCAGAACAACAGTTCATTCCTTGATTTATCTATCTGATGTGTATGGATTCATGAAGCACATTAACCTTATCTAGACATGTTCAGCAATGCTGCAAATGCACTCAAACCTACTGATAGTGTATGCTAATGCAGAGTCACAAGTTTACTTGGCTTCCTATCTGAAACATCTTGTTTGATAAGGTTTACTAACTTCTCAAATGATGATACTGATGTAAACAGCAGCGGGGAACAGAGCGGTGTTTGTGTTAATCTGGTTCTTATCTGCTTTCCTGTCCCCTTGCAGTACCTCCAGTCATCAGAGTTTACCCAGAGAGCCAAGCCCGGGAGCCAGGAGTTACTGCCAGCCTGCGGTGTCATGCCGAGGGCATCCCCAGCCCCCAACTCTCTTGGCTCAAGAACGGCATGGACATAAAGACCAAGCTGTCCAAACAGCTCACACTGCAAGGTGAACAAAAAGTCTTGATTTATAATCTACTCCAGGTATTTATTAATGTCTTGTACTATAATATTTCCTGACGGTGGTCGTTTACAATCTCAAAATATAACTGGTACAGGGGTGGTTAAGATAAAAAGCCTGCACATACATATAGACCTAGGAGAAACCAGAAATGTGGCGCCCTGGGTCGGTGCCTTGGCTGCTGTTGCCGATCTGCTGCCGACGATGCAGATGGCTCCATGATAGCGTTTCCTGGCTCAGCCCACTGTTTTTCTAGCTTTTAAGTGTGTTTGTTTGTGTGTGTGTGTGTGTGTGTGTGAGAGAGAGTGTGTATGGCTTATGGGTTGGGAGGGGGCCGTAGTTGCGTTGATTATTTTATTTTTGAAGGGGGGGTTGTTGTTTTTTTTAAATAAGTAAATCACTTTGAGAAACTGTGTTTGAAAAGCGCTTTATAAATAATTAAAGTTTGAAGTTTGATAGTGTACACCAAATAAAAAGACAAATATGTTCTTTTTCCTCAATCACTGAAGCTAAATTAGTGCAGACTTCTCTTGTTTCAGGTCAGAATTACACTTCTTTGTTTTGCTAAATGCAATAGTAATGAGAAACAGAATCTGTCAGAGATTTATTCAAAATGATTAATTTATTTTTAAAAGATCCGGCAAAACTTTGGAGGTTTCGTACAATAGATGGCACCATGAGGAAAGAACAATATGTTAAACATCAGACAGGAAGTTAAAGCTATGGCCCATATGGACAATTGCCACAAGCATCAGAGGTCACACTTCATTTTTTGCCGTCTGCCATTTTGACTGTCGGGATCAAAAAATCCCAGTCATAATCTATTTTTTAAAATTTGAATAACATTTTCAGTAGTATTTCAGTCTTATTAATTTAATTAATATTCATCATTAGAATATGTATAATACAATCCAACCTGTGCCATCAAGCATATTAAAGTAGAACATGGAACATTTTCATAAAAGCTACATAAAAAAAAAAACATCCTCTGGGCTTTTAGAGGAAAATGAAAGTGCAACATTTCCTTAAAAAAATATACTTGAAATATAATAAAATGTACATTTATAACATGCCAGTTTGGCTATTGGGGCCATGGTATTCTATTAAGTAGAAACGTTAGTAGCTTTTATTCTGAAGCAGTGACAGTTCAGTATACTTAATCAGATACAGTGAGTCACATACAGTCTTTTCATTTTCATGATATTCAGCAGTACTAAATAATGTCTGGAACACATCATTTTAAGAAAGGATTGTACCATCACCATCTTGTACAGTATTTATTTTCTTCATATTTAAATAATGGTCACATTTTTGTTTTTTCACAGAATGAACATTGAATCCACTCTGATTGAATTTCACAAAATTATTAAACACACGTATGGTTCTATTTAGGTATGCACTGATACTGGTATTGGGTATCGGCCCCGATAATGTCTAATGTACTTGTATTTGTATTGGTTAAAGTTAACCGATAGCATGAACTGATACTTAAATTGTGGATACTCTGCAATTATTTCATAGAAAACGTTAATTTTTTACATGAAATGTTAGTTAATGGTATTTTTTATTAATATTTAAATGTTTTATCAAATTCACCCTCCTGTGTTGTAACAAGCAGAAAATAAAATAAAACCCGCCTTCCAATTTATTGCATTTTTTCTGTGTGGTAGAAGTATCGGCACCTATACTTGGGATCGACAAGTACTGTGATCTGTACAGCACTTTGTTTCAGCCGTCATTGTTTTAAGTGCTCTATAAATAAAGTTGAGTTGATCTAAGTATCGGTTCCATGTCAGTTTAAAAAAAGTGGTATTGTTGCATCCCTAGTTTTATTATTTATTTACAGAGTGAAGAGCATCCCTGCTTTACCACTGGCCATTGGGTATTCATTGGACATTTGCTGTCTGTTATCTTGTTACACCTACTAGCAATTTTTTGGTCATGTAGACATATGATTTATGCCTAATATAGTAGTTAATCTGTTTAGAAATGTTGAGCAGGGCTTTATGAATTATGCTGAAAATTATATAAACTATACACTGTTGAAAAATTTGCCGCAACAAAGTTGCCGTTAGGAATAATACACTGTTAATGAATAAAACAAAATGTTGCACTTTATCTGATTAGTTATGCCATTTTCATTGTGATTCACCTGTACTGTATACATTGTTCAGAATAAAGTCTGCCTTTCCACTGAAGCTTTTGCTTGAGTGTAACCTCAATGATTCACTAATATATTTTTTAACCACTGACCAGTTTACTGCTGCGGATTGATAAAACTAATTTACATTCAGAAAGATTGAAGATCCTAATGGTTCAGAAACTTCACACCAGTAACTGATCAAGGAACAAGGAACTTTCATACTTTGAACTGCAGCCTTTTTGAATTCTCCCTGAAATACACCATCTGCCATTATGTAACGTCACCAAAAGATGGGGAGATGGAAGTTTCCTTTTATGTCTTTCTGGAAAGCAAACACTTTCCCACCTTATGTGTTTCCTCTCTCCTCTTCCTTAAAGCTAATGGAAGTGAGGTTCACATCAGCAACGTGCACTTTGAAGACACCGGGGCCTATACCTGCATCGCCAAGAATGAGGCCGGCGTGGATGAGGACATCTCTTCCCTGTTTGTGGAGGACTCAGCACGTAAAACCTGTATGTATTAATCATGAAGCTTGCTTGGGTTTTCTTCTGTTTTATTAAGGGGATACAGTGGAGAGCAGATAAAGCTCTTAGTATTTATTTTAGTCTGTTTCTATTTAATTCTTGCGAAGCAAAGATTTAATCCGCCTGAGTGATTTCCTCTGGTTTGTCATTTCATTCACAATTTGTATTGTCTATTTTTAAAGTGTTTCCATCCATTTTGCAACATTTCAATTAAATTTTTGTTTTGCCTTGTAGATAATGATAGTTGTACTCATGTTATTATCTGACATTAGCAGAATATGTAAACCATAAGTATGAAAGGAATGGGTATCTATCGAGTGAGGAAGATGAAGCAACCCGGGAGCAGCACCTGTGGATTATATTTTAGTCTAGTGCAAATTCTAATTTACCACTCAGGAATCAGTTTTTGTGACCAAAACTGCATTTCACAACCATTAAGATTCTGGCAGCATTAAAAACACAATTTATGCTCCAGTTCTGACCAATATCTTTGCATCTGCATTTCCACACCAACTTACCTAATCGTATCAAGCCATGCATGTTTTTGGTTTTGCTTGTTTTAGTTTTTCTCCAACTATCCACTAGTTCATCTGCAGTCAGCTCCTCCACATGTTGTTTGGGCCTAAAGTATTTTAAACTTTATGCGGTAGATGGAATAAAATATAAAATACTGATATACTATCTGCCTGCAGCTGTAGTTAAGCACTCGCTTAAGCTTGAGGGTCAGACACACAGTTGCCATTGATGTTAATCCTCATGGCTTAAACATGCATGAGTATGTTTTGGGGAAAGTGTTTATGAACCTAAAATAAGATAGATATAGGCAGATGTTTTGTACTGCCAGTGGACAGAGTACAACACGGGGTGTAACAGTATATCCATTTGGATTTTTTTGGTACAGCCCTGTCAGCTTGGTATGCACATGTACCCAACAAATACAGCTGTTTTCTACCTGAACACATGGTGAAGGTTTGTGTGCAGAACTCAGAGTGCAGTGCAACGTACCACACATAGACTGTAAATACAATAGACAAACCCTCGTTGACGTCACCCATAGGTTTCTGGAGAGCAAAAATGAAGCCAACTGGGTGATTCCCACCGCCGCCATCTTGTCCGCGTCACTGGCCTCGTCACTCTCAGAAACTCCAAAAATGGGCAAAGAGGTAGAGCTGAGAGTGACACTGTGAGGCTGGGGGCGGAGGTTGGCTGCTCCGAGCCGACATAGCTAGTCAGAAGCTAGTCGGGAGCTAACTGAAGCTAACGTAGACTGCAGCCGGTTTCAGCCAGAAGACCGCGGTTAAGAGACTTTTATCCTGTTTTTCAACAACGATCACTTTAGACCCAGAAATGTCTTGTGTAGAGAAAACGTATCAATATAATAAGACCAAAATGGGTCGGGTCAATACGGCCTAATTTGGTGTTATTTCCATTACCATCGGTGGAAGGTGAGGACATAGACGGGCTCATCTTAACAACACATCCAGCAAAAGCAGTCACAAAGTCATCATGAAAACTCAGATCCTCTAAAAAAAATAAAAGGCTTTTGACTCACCTCACATCTCAGACATCCATAAATTCATGCCTCCAGATGTGTTCCTCACACCAGTACGGATCTAACCAGCGGTCATCCAGTCTGTCTAGAGTCCAACTCTGTAGTCTTTCAGCCTGATCTAGCGTCTCCCGCTCTGGATGCTGCAGTTTATCGGTCCTGCGAACTTGCTGCTCTGCTGCTACCCATCCGATTGCCTGCTCCAACTCGCGTGTAGAAAGACCCAGGCTGTGAAGGGCTTCCCCGCAAGCAGAGGGGGACAGCAGACTACGGAGCAAGCTATTAGCCACCATTAGACACCATTAGCCACCAGCGTTAGCCTAGATTGACCTGTCAATCAAAAGGACACGCCTCTAATTATTCATAATTTCAAGATTAAATTACAAATAAACTGAGAAGTTAGCAAAAAATTCACCCCCCTCGGAGTTGTCATGATGGTAAACCTGAACTATCTAACCTAAAATAGTTTTTTGGAACCAGGCTGTAAAATTTTTTATTTTTGCTGTAAAGTTGGCCTTTTTAACATGTGAGTCAATGGGAAATTGCTCCTTTTTGGAGCCTGCCCCCAGCGGATGAGGGAGGAACTGCAATGTTTCACCACTGTTAATGTTGCATCCATAAAATAGTACAACAGCCTCTTCATTCAGGATTCAGGAGCTTCATCAAAACTACTGAATGATCCTTATAGAAAGATCCTTCCTGCCCACAACCATTTAATATCCAAAGTCAGAGTAAACATTACATTTGGACAAAATAAGTATTTTATTGCAATAATATGAACAGCATTTTTTTTTTGCACCTTGATGTTGCCGGAGCAGCAGCTGCTGATCTGTATATAAACGGATCAGAAGCAGCCTAGAAGCAGCAGCTCGAGCCGTAGAGGACGTCATTTGAGATAATCTAGACATTTCTATCGATCTATAAATACCCCTGGATACCTAGGAGAGAACGTAAATAGCCGAAATGTCGAGTGAAAAGAGAAAATCACTCTACTGCTGATGGTAATGTTAGCAGCTAACTAGCTCACAGAGGCTACTGTCCGTGTTTGTCATCAGCCACAGCGTACTGCTGTACTGATGTACTAAACAGCTTCTTCTTCTTCATGAATTTTACAATTCACGTGCTCCTCTTTTTATTTACAGCAATAAAACTCCAGAATAACGCTTGTCAGCTCGCTGCCGATGCTGCTGTTCCAAAACCTTGGGCAACACAATTTTCCCAACAGAGAATGATTTTTTTTTGTAAGTGAGGAGAAATCAGGCCTGTTCAGTTGTTAAATGCAAATTAGCTTGTTTCCTGTGAAAATGATCTTTGCAGCAAAAAACTAGATCGTCTTTTCTGTTGCCAATATGGCGCCACACATGCATTTGACAATCACACAATCCATATCCTGTACACATTGTGGTCATGAAGGGCTTTTGAATTACCTAAATACCTTGCGTAACTGCTGAGAATTTATACACAAAAAATAAAAATGGCATTTTTCATGCTAAATCTCATGCCAGCTATTTTATTTTATCTTATTTTTTTGTTTAATTATCTGTAAAAAAAATATATCAACCCAAATACATTGTTAAAAAAGTAGCAAATGGATAGATTTTTTTTCTTCTCAGTTTTAGTCAGGTGCTCTTTTACCATCAAATTTAATAACATTAGGTTTGTGACACAAGTAACCTTATTTATATCTGGAAGCATTTCTCAACAAACAATCTCGCCTTGTTCTTTCCTCATGAGAAGAATAGCGCACAGTAATTAACTTTGACCTTCTTAAAAATGTCAGAATTTGTCTTCAGGGCATTCATCCACATCTAGTCGTTAGCGCGTTGTATTTTTTCTGCGGGTAATTAGGGCTCCCAGTTGGAAGAAGTGTTTCAAACTTTGCAGTCAGGTCACACACCCCACGTTTTCACCGTCCCAGACCTGTGCCAAACCAAATGTGTTTAGATGTGATCCCTGTAGAGCAGAGCTTTCTCTGCCCTGTCTGTCACGCATCAGAGGATCATCCTCGACGAGGTCACGAGTTGGCCCCCTGCGCTTTGAAGCTTTTGAAGATGTACCGAAGGCTAAAATGATGCTCAGAGTTAGATATGGTAGACCCTTTTTTGGAAAGAGTAACCCCACAAGACAGGACTTCAAAGAGATGTCAGGGGATGGGCAGGCAAGGTCTGTATTGCTGCCTTAAAAAGAAAGAATAAACAGACTTTAGTACATATGTTGTGGTTTGTCCTCAATATCTGACAGACTGAATACACGACCCATTCTAGTTATACTGTGACATCGCCCTCCACATTCAGAACGAAGTTAGGAGAGCAAATGGGAGCTGACGATCGGTTTCCCTAGGATTGGCTGTCAATGTATGCCTGGGGCTAATGTGGGGTGTCAGACTGCACTGCCTGCAGGCCCTTTACTACCAAAATGTTGCTCATTTGATTCTAGAAAATATAAATTCTGGCATTTAAGCTTAAAGTTATTTATTAATAGTATTATTTCAAAGTGATTTATGCATCTATGGTTTTGAAACATTTATCCAATTAAAATTCTATTTAAATGCATGAGAAAATGTTAAAAATGGTACCCAAACAGTCGAGAATTTAAAGTCTGATATTTACATGCGTTCCAGTTGTCACTGCATCTCATAAACTTGAATAAGGATGCTGAAATAACTCCTACTTAAATTTTAATGTCTATTACCAAATATAATTTAAATAATTTAATTACACGCATGCCTAGTTATAAGTAGTACATAATACATTATAATCAAAATCATTTTATGGCGCCAGTTGCTAAAAAGTTATACAACTGAGGCGGCCCTGCTCGTTTTACAGTGGGTTACTTCACTATCGGCCCTTCTATGGAACTAGAGTTGGGACATATGTATTGTGACTTGTATCTGCTTATTTGTAACTTGTACACGTTTTGAAAAATACAAGTACAGATTAATTTATTAATCCAAGTACAAATCAGAAAATACAAGTACAAATCAGACACAAACAAATCAGAAACACAAGTACAAATCACGCTACTCCCAGAACCAATCACATTTCTCGATTCCCTAACCAATCACGGAGAGAGGAGGGCGGTGTTCTTCTGTGTTCACAACCAAACTTGACTCTTGGAAAAGTGCAGCATAAGTCCCGTCTGTCATTACCACACACAGTTCTCTGAAGGTGAGTCGGTTTGTCATAAACAAAAATTTCTCTCCGAAGACTGAAAGACATGTCTCTGCTATTAACTAATTTCACGAAGGATAGCGGGACTGTTTCCGTACTTGTATTTTTCAAAACATGTGTACAAGTTACAAATAAGCAGATACAGGTCACAATACATAAGTCCCAACTCTAGTTCCATACCCTTCTTATAAGATAGGTTCTGGTGACAGTGAGAGGAGCAACTCCCTTTTAACATAAAGAAACACCCAGCAGAGGTTTATGGTAGCTGTTGTTCTTTTCTTTATCTAGGCGAGCAATACAGCTAAAACGATGTGGTCTGAGCTAAAATTATAATCTTACGTATGAGATACATAATACACCAAATCAAACTTTATTTATAAATTGTTTAAAAGGACCCCATATAAACATTCACTCATTCATTCATTCATTGATTCATTCATATAGACGAGTGATGCTATGGACCTTCATACCTGTTTCAGTGTAATAGCCAAGGTCGTAAATGAATACCGCAAATGTTGGTTGATACATATCCCTCTTATACTAATAATACTATTAGAAGTAATTTACCATCTAGTGGTCATTGTGTGAACTCATGGAAATGGAAATGCATAATGAGTTACCCAGTGGATTATGGTGGATAAATTTGACCTAGGTTGTAGAATATTTGAAAAATATTTCAGAATTTGGCTTGAATTGAATGACTTATTAAAAACCAATTGTTCAAAAAATATTTTCACTCATTTATAACATGTTTCTTCATCAAAAGTAATGTTAAAATAATCAACTTGTGATTTTGACATTTTTGTTGACTTCTTGTAATGTTTGTTTTCAATAATTAGCATCATATCTAAATTTACTCTAAGGGAAAATATAATTATGTCTAATTATAGTATGATTACAGAAAAAACACAAGTCATACATTTATTTGTAGAGTTGGCTCTAAAATCAGCCATTAAGGGTTTTTATATCAGTGCTGTAGTCGATACAGGGGTTTGCAGCATGGATGTTAGAGACAGGTTTATGGACAAAAACAACATAAATGTCGTACATCTATAGTAGGAAGAAAATGTAATCATTCACAACAATAACTCTGCCAATGGCAGCTAAGGTTGACAGATATAAACTAGAAAAAAATGTTTGTTTAGCTTTTCCGGAACTTTAAAAAGGCTGACCCTAACTGCAACATTTTAACTTAAAAAAGTGTTCAATGTACCGTTTCGTTTAAAGGTGGTGAAAGATTTTATGTAAAAATTTTGTTTTAGAAAATGGAAAAAAAGATATTTTTATTATTTTATCCAAATAAACTTGTTCAAAAGAGTAGAAGAAATCCAATCAAATATTACACAGCTCAATTCAAGTCCTGAAAACTTCAAAAGATTGTCAATCCTCAGCAAACTTTTTTTTTTTTCAGTCTGTCACAACAAGGTTGCCCAAATAATTCTGCAAAGTTTATTTTCCTTTTTGTCACAAAAACTTTATTCATGAAACAGCTGGTGTCATAATTTTCCAGATCGTTACCCTGCCAGATAATTTATTTTTGTTTTCCTCCTTTTCTCTTATTTGGGCATCTGTTAGTTCACTCATATTGCGTTGAAGTCCTGTATATCAAAGAGCCGAGTCTTAACCTTTTTACAGACTTAAGCTTATTAAAAGGGAAAACATGTTGGTAACTGATGCCAAGTGCAGAACTAAGTTTTATACTTTTTAATGTATTCTGTCCATGTTTAAAATGTTTTTTAAAGTATTAAAGTTAAGGAATGCAGCAATGCAGCAATAAGCTCATTTCATATACTAAAGATGACATCTGAAATGGTTTAAGTATTCAGTGTGGGAACACAGTATTTAATAGAGAGATACAATTGCTGCATACTGATCGTTTAGTATAGAAAATATTATAAATCATATGTTTAGAAAAGGTCACAGTCAGATTTATTTCCATTAGGTTTGTCAGACAATTATACCACAAACCAGAAAGAGCTATGTAAATAATTGAATCAAATATGATGCCTTGCAAATATATCTATACCCCTTTACCTCAAACTTTAGTTTATAGTATTGGGATTTTAAATAATAAAGAAACAATTGTTTTCTTTATTACATAAATCATACCATCTGATTTCTTAAATTTTCATTTTCCATTCTGTCTCTAACAGCTGAAGTGTACCTATGATGGAAAATTACAGACTTCACTGCATTTCTGTATGAGATGAAAAGGCCTGAAGGTTGACAAATCCTAAAGAATAAGGAACATAAAGGACAAGTCAGGGACCAAGCTAAGGAGAAGTTAAATAAGATTAGCTAAAACAAACATTATTCCAAGTTTAATAACTTTAATAGAGTTCTGCTCTACTTATTAACTGAAAATGGAAATCTTATTGAGTAATTAAAGATCACCTAAACCAACAAGCCAGGCAGGGAGCACTGTTCAGGGAAGAAGCAAAGAGGCCCATGCACTGTCAGAAATAAGGCTACAGAAGGTGTACATTACAATCTGTGAATTTTTTTTCAATGTCTGAAAGATACATACATGTTCCTCAGTACTAGAAAGTACCTTTTTGTACAATTTCTTGGATAGGATATAATTTTTTGTGATTATCTTTTTCACACAAATATGTATCCATTTGCAAAGATAGATTTATGTAAAGGGATTTCATAGTATTATTGTTAATGCATTTTTACATTTTATTTTACACTTTTTTGAGCAAATATAATTTTAAAAGGATAATTCTGTGCTTTAAAAATCATAGATTGATTTTTAAATGTATTTTGTCAAGATACATTTTGCTATGACAGCATACTGTAGATACTTGGATAAATTGCAAAAACTCTCAATGCAAGATGAAATTATCTATCTAGAGGGGTAAAAAAGTTGTTTTTGTGGGCAACTATTGGCTACATGGTGGTCAGGTGAGGTGTCAATCATGTCACGTCACTAATGATTGGCTATCAAGGTAGAACTGACAAAAGACACTGACTACAAGGGTAAAAATAGTTACTTACACTTAAGTTTACACACTGCTTGGGGACCTCGGGGCTGCAGAGAACGTTAATGTTTTAGAGAGCAGGCTCAAGACTCCCCTTTTTAGTTTATCTGTTTAATCGCTCTGCATGTTTTTTTTTTGATTGAATTTTTAGTTTAGCTTTTAACTGACTATTAATTATTGTTTATCTGCACTTGATAATTTAAAATGCTACCAGACTTAACATTTTATCAGCATTTTACTACTTTATCTCATTATCTACTGTTTATTTTAATATTTTAACTTATTTTTATCATCCTTCCAGTGGGAGGGTTATAGCTGTGATGATGTTTTTATTTTAGGTTTGGGAACGGTGAGGTTTGTGATGTCATTTCAATCTGTAAAGCACTTTGAGAAGCTATGTAGTTTAAAAAAGCGCTTTATAAATAAAGTTTGAATGATTTATTGATTGAAGTTTACAAAATGTTACATTTTGAGGGAACCACCCCAGTAAAAGGACATTATATCCCTAAAAGTACAATTCTGTACTTTAATTTCTGAGTTTGTGGTGTGTTTGGAAGAGCTGCAGAGATTTTCACTAAACCCGGTTGGGGAGAATAAAATAAAAAGCACATTTACAGATGGTTGCACAACTATAACAATCTGAGCTTAAATCAGATCTGTAGGGATATATTCCGAAGTACTGAGTGAAAGAGGAGGTAAGTAAAAAAATGTTGGAAAACCATGTGTTCACTTAACAGTTAGACTGAGACAGACACAAGCAATGAATGTCATCATAAAATCCCAGAGAAATACACTGAAGTAAGTTATTTTCAGCGATGTGCGGTGACTGGTGAAGCACAGATTCCTCTGCAAACAGATGTACTACATCTATATATCTCGACAGACAGTTTTCCGTCTTTTCAATGAATAGAAGAAAAAACATCTGGTGCCCACTGAGGCTGTGAGGTTCAACGCTGCCCCCTATCAGTGTGGCACATTACGTTCTTCTTCAACCTTTACATTTTCACTCTGCCTTTATGGTCAATCAGAATGATTAATTTTGTCACACATTCATTAAATATAAGACAGACTGCGGAATGTCAGCAGGTTTTTGGGGTGCTGTTTGTAAAGTAACAGTAAAAAATTAACTGCAATAATTTGTTATTTAACCTGTCATAGAAGAAAAAAATTGGTTTATTTTACAAATTCATATTTACATCAATGTTATTTAGTCATTTATGAACAGTTTCAAGCTAGGTATTTAGTTTAAAAATGAATATTGTTAAATTAAAAATTTTGCTCCAAACTCAATATTTTAGTAAGAAGATTCATATTTATATTGCAAACTGCATTTTCAGTCACAAAATTAGGGATGCTACAATACCACTTTTTTTCAAAACGATACACTGATACTTGGATCTGAGTACATGCAGTCCTCCTCAACATCTCTAACGAGATTGACTACTATATTAGACATAAATCATATGTCTATGTGACAAATAAATTACTAGTAGGTGTAACAGGACAACAGAAAGCAAATATCAAATAAATACCTAATGGTCATAACATGCATGCTCTTGACTCTGTAAATGAATAATAGAACTAGAGTTGCAACAATACCAAACCGATACTAAGATCACAGTACCAATGCTGATACTTCTACCACACAAAAAAATACAATAAATTGGAAGTCAGGTCTTACTTTCGTCTCTGCTAGTTACAATAAATGATGATGAATTAGATCTTTAAAATAATAAAAATGTCCACAAAGCTAAAATTCCAAGTGAAAAAATATTTTAAAAGTTCAGGGGTGTGAATACTTTGACAAGGGACTGTTTATCCACCCTTTCCAGTGACATCTCCAATATCTCCCAAAAATATGCAAATGATCATGTATTTCACTTCTGAGACAGCTACATATTTATTTATTATTACTAGCAAAATAAGGGATGATTAGTTTCAGCAATGAGAAAAGAGCAAAGCTGACATCCCAAAGTCAGTCGTTATATATGGTTGCAGCTGTTTCCTTGGTAAAAACAAGCACAAAGCTCATTATGAGTGTGAGCTGGTCGCAGGTTGAGGATTTGAACCTTTCTTCATCATTTGCATTATGTTGAGTTTATTAAGCTAAATCAGACGTTTCTCTGGGCTTTTCATGTAGGAGCGTCGGTGAGGGATATTTTCTAGAACGCCTTCCAGCTGCTGATGAACTGCGGTTCATCGAACCTAATCAGTCAGTACAGCAACCGGATTTACCAGCTTTTCTTAACAGATATTTAAAAAATGAATATCTAATATTATGGAAATACCTTTAATTTACACATTATTTTGATAGTTGCTTCTGACAGATAAACTGGGAATATTTTTTATTAACCATGCAAACTATAACGAGTGTTGTACAGCCTGTTTATTAGATTCACACCTTCTGCTAAGAGTGACTGCAATCTGTAGTGATGTTGATTCCAGATATTCACAAAATTTAGGGATACTGTGTCCATTCAACACTTTTAAATAAAAAACATTAGTGAGTTTTAATTCTAACAAAAGCAGGAGTCTTAACTGTCACATTTAAAATAATTACTTTCTTCCAAGAGTTGGAGTAAATTAAAATGTCCCTGCAGCACTAGCATAACATGAAAAGTAAACCACCCACCTTTTTTTTCTAATACCATCCCACTCAGCAGCAGCTATTAAAATTGATATGTAAAAATTGCATTGAATTCCAACATCAAAAATGCAGATTTCTTTTTTCAAATAGTACCTTTTGTGATGGTATTCATAAAAGTAGATGTTAATAGGCATCAGGGATAGAACTTTGTGTCCTTTTAGTGTGTAGCATCCTGGTTAACATAGCCCGCCAAAGCGTTTCGTTACAAGTCATCCAGTATTTAATCTCTTTGTCTACTTTAAAGCAATAAAAAGATAAGTACTGGAAGTTTAACTCCGTCTCGGCAAAAGAGTCAGCTGTGATTTTTTTTAATAGATTGCACTTGTTCTGCCCCCTCATTCCTGAAGATCCTTTAACCTCTTCTTATTATCTGACTTTCATCAGAGTCTGGCTGATAGCTTCTCGCTGACCTTTATCTTTAGCAACACTCTGACTCTCACTAGTGCTTAAATCCTGGCACCAACTTTCAACTTGAGAGCTTTTCACTGTCAGAGCGGTCAGTGTTGGCTCCCTGGCGGTAAAACGGTAGTGGTTGTAGGTGGGTCTTCCCTGACAGCAGCAGTCACTCCAGGGTCCGTTCAGATCTTCAGCTGGCTTTAGATGGGGAAAATAATCATCACTGTCACACATAACATTTCTCAGTCTGATGCTGGGCTTCGCTTTAGTTTCAGTTTATTTGGATTTAGAAAAGGTCCACTGTCAAAAGGATCCAATTAATGTAACTTTATAACATTTACTCAACAGATTATATTCAAATGTATTAAACCAAATAGTAGTTTTGTATTTAGACATTTAGCTTTAAGGTATACTTTTTTTAAATTCATTTGGTTGATTAAAACAAACAAGAGCAAGTAGAAGAAAAGTTACTTCAACACCTCACTCAAATTATTGCAGAAAAGCATCCTCCATAACTAGGGATGCGATACGGGGCGTGACACAATATATTATGATACTATCAGTCAGACTATATGTTGTGATTTATAAAACTAAATTTAAGTATAGAAAAGCTGTCAGCATTCTCAACAGTCCAATCTGTTTTATACATAACCATCCTGTTTTATTTACTGGATCTAGTTGACCCACTGGAACGAAGAAGGTGAAACCAGCCACCAACTACTCGTCATCCTTTTAATTTTAGTATAGAAATTACTGTGATCATTAATATTTAATTTCAAATTCTAAAAAATAAAAATTGATAAATTGCTTTTAAATATAAATACATCAAATATTCCAATGTATCAGCATATTGATATTTTCTTGCATCCCTATCCACATTAAAATGTTTACACTTTAATAAGAAAATTGCAATAAGCTCCAAATTATTTCAGGCTCCTACCAAAGTCTTTTTCTGTTTATTTTTGTGCTGAGTATTTTACTTTTTTTCTTAGCACAAAATCAGTTTTCGTATTTTGCGGGCAACTGTGTCTCAGGTGGTAGGAATCAGTAACCCCCGTAATCGGTGGGTAACCGGTTCAAGTACCGGCTCCGATGGTCTTGGTCGTTGTGTCCTTGGGCTAGACACTTCAATCATTTCCTGCTGGTGGTGGCCAGAGGGCCCAGCAGCTGTGGCTACAATGTAGTAGCTTGGCACCCTGAGAGTAAGAATGCGTACGTGAGTGGTCCTCTGCTATACAAATGCAGGCCATTTTATCATGTATGCCTTTATGGTCCAACCTTAAACCTGTATGTTGCCACTAAAGGACTGTATGAAATCCAACCGGATGCATACCTTTGTCTGTGGTAAGTCTAGTTCACTAAAAGAAAATATGCTTTCCACCTTAACAAGCTGGCACCAGTTTAATCAAGAACTTTTGAACATCTGCGTACCCCACCTTAGACATAAATCACTAAGTCAGAATCCTCATTTAAACTGAAACACTCAAGAACATCAAGAGTGTAAACACAAATCTGTTCCATATGGCAGATTGCACCTTGTGGCCAAAAAGGCTCTTTAACGTCATTGGTTGAGACTCATTTACAGAGCCACTTCTGCTGCAACATTTTGTTTTCCAGGAAGGACAGAAAAAGACCCCTAAAGGAAAGTTTAACTTTTCTTCAAGATGACAGCTGTAGTCATCAAAAAAACTTAGTCGCTGTTCATTACAAAGTCTCGCGCTTCTGTTCTTTTAGCTTTTTTCATTAAGTTTTCCAGTTCTTACTCTTGCGTTGTCTCACAGATGGGATCCACATTCTTAACAGGGATGGCTTGTACCTTAAAGCAGCACAATCAAGGACTCTGATCGAGCAGACGATGAGATGCTGGTGGGCATATAGCGGCAGCAGAGAGGCCTCCATCTATTAGCACTGATTTAAAATGCATTCAAATGACACATCATAATTGTACTTTGAGATGTTTCCGAAATCTGACTTCCTGCAGAGTAATGATCTATTCCTATGAATTCATGGTTAATGACATGCCTTGGGCTTCTCATTCAAAGACTTCGGTTAGTGAGAGATCTGAATAAGGAACCTAGCCAGCTGTCGAAGGACTGACTAAGATATTAACAAGGAAGGAGAGACATAAAAAGAGCTGCATTTGATGTTCTGGAGATCAATTCAACTGAACGAAGCCTTGAGGTCAAAGCTTTCTCTTTACTGGATTGTTTTTCTCTGAAACATATTCAAGCACTTTGCTGTTTAGCCGAACCTGAGAATTTGCTGTTCTGAGGTCTCTTTAACCGAGGCTGTCACCAGCAGGCAGAGCCCCATCCATCTCTGACAGGCTGTTGCTAAACTGGCATAAATATCTGCCCCTCACAATGTGCCAATTATTTCTGCTGTGTCAGAAGTTCTGCACGGCTCAAAGCGAGCATTTGTTGCTTTAGTCTTTTCACTTTCTGCACCATTTCATGCCTCGCACCCGAGATTTGGAGTACTTCATCATAAACAACGCCTTCAACTGCTAAGTTTTGCATTTGTTAGCTCAAGCCAACTTCTCAACTTGAACAAGAACTTTTTTATCAATGCTGCAGTGCCAATCAGCAATAATTAGAATTGAATGTTTTGGGGGGTTTTTTGTTATGGAACGATTTTCTATCTTTTGCTAATTTTTCAACCTTTTGTAAAAACATTATGAAAGTGAAATATGTATATAAACAGGAGCAGTGGTAGAGCACTCATCAAAATGCCTGAAGACACTTTTCCCCTTTTGTCATGGCGGTACAAGTTTATTAATCAATCTAAGACTGTTAAATACTCCCAGAGGAATGAGGAGTAACAAACTTCTGGTGAAACAGAATATAAGGACACTCTAGTACATGAAAAGAGCTACACTCAGTGTCGCGTCTTTATTTAATATTTTTGTATCACACAGTTTTTTAAAGCAATCAATTACTTTTTCTGAGCTCATGCAATGCTTCATTGATGTGTTTGGGCAGGGTTACCGTAAATGGACGGTGACAAGTAATTTTTGACAGAAATGAAAGGTTTGACTGTGCATCTCCTTTAATTTCTGTCTTCCAACGAACTTATGAGTCTAGGATCATTTAAAAAAAATGGAAAGATGTCTAGTCTATTATTTATTTACTACTGAGCTGTTCCTGAGTTATTGTTTTAGGGAAAGAGATGGAACAGGAACCAAAATTTTACAATATCCGCTGAAGTCCAAATGATGGTAAATTTTTGGTGGATTTCTGGTATCTCTCATTCGTCACTGTTGCCTCTTTTCACAACTGTGAGATTTCATGTTCAGTCAACAGGACAAGGCGTTAGAAATTCTTGTTCATTTATTTAAGTTAATTAAAAATAGATGTTCTCTTTTACAAAGATCAGTCCAGCAAAAAGTAAATTAAAATTGGGCCAAACAGGAAAAATTAGGTCACTATAAGAATACAGACCAAAAGGAAGAACCTTAACTGAACTGACTTGTGAATAAGATAGACTGGGAAAGCTTTGTAGAAACAACTAGATGATGCTACATAAATAAGGGGGGGAGAAACCTAACAACAAACATATAACTCGCTACTCCATAATTGTGAATGAAGAAACCTATTAAATTACCAAAACCTCAAAAGAATAATTTACATGGATCAAAACAAAATGAGTCCTTTCATGTAAACAAACTGATTCAAAGGAAAGATGTGGCATCCTTCTGAGTTTAAAAAAATGGATCGCCCCAATCTTTCTCTGGTGAATGTTGATATGGAACACCTGTACTGGAAAACCCAGATAAGACAAAACGAGTAAACAGCTTGCATCTTCATACAGGATAATCTAAATGATCCCATCAAGATAACCTGTCCTGAGTAAAAACAGTAACAAAATAACCCTTGTTAGGGTTTTACTTAAATAGATTTTTTTTTAATTACTAGCACTTGGGAACTGGTTCATGTGTCACAGCAACTCTTCATATTAGAATTTAGAAGTTTTCCATTTCCATTTCCAAGTTGACAGAATCCCTGTTGATGAGAAGGTATGTCCCAATGGCTCAACGTGCTGCATTCAAGTACAGCTAGGAAATTATGCTATCGATATATCAAAACAACTCCATAGTAATTTAAGCATGTTTTAGTCTCAAACATGAGCAAAGAATTGTTAAAACATTTCTAACCACTGACTGGTTTCAAGTCTCATTCTGTGTTCTACTATGGCTATGTCTTCTTGTACTTTAATTTATTTTTAAATCCAAAGAAACTTCAGTCATTTTTTATACTTCCAACTTTTTATATATAATAAAATCTAGTTCTTCTTCAAATAAAAGGAAGGAATTCATGAAAAAAGTTATTAAATGCTGATCAAAGTAAAAAAAAAACAATATATACATAAGCATTTATTTTTCTTCATTGAAGTGTAACAAAAGTGTACCAAACGGGGATTTTTGTGTATCATTAACCCCCTACCTACCACTAAGACACATTTAAGCTACTAATCAAGGTTGATACCACAGAATGCATGTAGATGGACAGAGCCACCGTGAAGTGACTCGTAGGTTTCTGAACTGAAGCCAACTGGGAGGTTTTCCTACCATCACTATGTTGGCCACGTAATGCATCTTGACATGCCTAGAAAATCATCAATACTCTGATCAATAGTCACTAGATCATTCGTAATTCTAGTCTGGATTGCAGGTTTTTATTGCCCCTTTATTGTGTCACTGCCATGTCCTTTTTTGTTTTTTTATTGTGTTTTTTTTATGTAAAGCACTTTGAACTGTCACGTTGCTGAAATGCTTTATGCAAAAACAGCTGAGTTGACTAAGAAGGTTTTATTAGCCAGTTAATTAGTACTGTTATCTGTTCAGGTAGCCAGCCTGCAGGAATCCGCTCAGGGATTACCTTAATGAGTGATAGCTGTCATTCTATTTTTTTAAACACAAGGAATTTTTATGTTTTTTGATACTGGAGATATTTCCACTGAAGATACCGTTATTGTGGTTTTGAGACCATAACAAATTATAAAACCTCATAGTACACTGGATGCCCTGAACTTACCACCAGAGACCCCTGACCTATTCTTGATTAGTATGAGTTATGTGGCTGAGTCACTATAAGGGCTAATTACTCAGGTTAATTAGTTTCTAGTCTTATTAATCAAACATATTTTTGTTGACCCAATTTACTAAAGATATCTCAATATCCTTTTAAAGAACATGAAACACTTGTTCCTGTTTTGATAATCTTCTATGCAGTCTGTTTAACAAGTTTGAGAAGGAATACGGATGACAGCGCTGATGCCAGAGACACGATGGAAACAAAATATTTGGCAGCTCTATAATCCAAAACAGTTTACATACTTTGTTTTACTACGGAAATGAATTTTATCCAAGTCTGTTTATATTTTGTAAACTGTATAATCTTTTAAGCAAACATACAAGTGCAAGGACAGACAAAGTTACGTCCTATCAGAAGACGTGGTGGCTTTATAATACAATTTCCCCCCTTTTTTCCGCTCCAGTTTAGTCTCCAAAAAAAGTAACCCCCGCACCCCCTTAAAGAGATTTTTTTTTTTTTTTTTTTTTCCCAATCCTTAAAAAAATGTAATTTAGCATCACCAAATAAACCTGATATAGGCACAGCAAGTTTATTTGCATAGCAACTTTCAGCCACTGGCAAGTCAAAGTGCCCATCATAACTGAACATTTTGTAAGTGCTGTACTGCTTGATTGTGTTACACGTGTTGTTGTTGTTGCTGCGTTGTCATGGCGGTGACGTTATTCCCGCTTCCTCGGTGTCGCCACTCCTGGAAGAGGGAGTGACTAAACTAGGATGTAATTTACATTTAGAGGGATTCGATTCTTTAACCACATCATATTGGTGTGTTTGCTTGATTTGGCCATTTGGGTTCAACTTCAGCCAGACTAAAGTATAAACATGCATGTCAGTCTGACCAAGGCAATAATTCAGTTAACTCTTACTCTATGTAAACATACTGAGTGAACTGATACGAACTCAGATGCGGAGAATTCTGGGCTGAAGATGCTTTACCTAATGTCCTCAACTGAATCATTTAACATAATTTGCTCATATTTTGATGCTATGTAAAATCCGTCAAATATAAGTCCTATATTGGCCAAGGCAGGTCAGAATCTCTCATCGCAGCATGCATGTGTTTGGTCTGTAGGAAGAAGCCAAGCAGGAGAATACGGGGAGAAAACAAGCATGTGTGTTTGGAGCATGGGAACTCCACCATCCTCCTGCTGCAAGGCAACAGTGCTAACCACCGAATCACCATGCAATGCTCAATCTTAAGGGATCTAAATATCTTATTCCTTCCTCTATTTAGCATTCAACCTTCACACATAACATAATACAAATTAATGAATATTCTCCATATGTGTGTATTTCAATGTGTATAAATCCCTTGTTTCATGTTTACCATTTCTTGGACAGTTTTTGGTGTCTATTGGATTTGTTCCAGTGAAATTCAGCAAAGCAGGATTTCACATATTCAGATAGACGGCTATAAACTGAAGTCACATAGGGTAAAATTATCGGTTGAAACAAACTCTTCTGATCTCCTGAACCTTAAGACTCCACAGCTCCACAACAAATTCTCTACAAAGCCTTTTTTTTTTTTTTACGTCATCTACCATCCCGCCTGCTCTACATCTTCTTAGCAGTCCAGATCAGTTTGTGCTAAAATATTGTCTCTGTTCCGATCATTGGTGTTCTTGCCATCACAGCAGACTTTAATACAGTGTTAGACACGCTGTCAGCAGCAAAAAGCTCAAACAAAACGGTGACGCAATCCACAGCATGAGCAGCCAGCTTCCTGTCGACTTGGTTTCATGCCGACTGCTTTGTGAAGCGAATATTATAAGTCAAGTGGAAAGTTTCCATGCATGTGAAGTTAAATTACAACACTTATGCTTATAGCTACATTAATTAACATTTAAAAAGTGTGCAGTATTAGGCCACAAACAAAGCAGAGACTCAACCTTTATTTCTTTTTAATGCATATATTGATCCAATGAAAAAAACTTTATAAACCAAATATATAATAATATTTATAGACCAAAAAATATTTTATTTTTGTTTTTTTTTGTATATAACATAATAGGCCTGGGTGGTATACCGGTTCATACCTAAAACCGGTGTTTATTTTTGTTATGACAAGAATTTTTTAATATACCCCTATACCGATGAATAGCTTGGACAACTTCCGGAACGTTTAATGAGGTGAAGTATTTCAGCCAGGACCAATTTCACTGCTACACGCTCTTTAACAAAGAGTAGAAAATAACGTTTTTAACTAAGTGCAACTGCTGGCAGGAGTGAAGTACACAATTCTGATGAAGTAATTCCAAAAAATAGGAGCCTTGTCCATAGTTTTAAAAGTTTATCTGCTTTAAAATGTCAGACGAGAACCGAACGGCATACCTTTTACAAACGCTATTGAGAGTAACCAGTAGGGGGAAGCGTTGAGCGCTATTTGACCATCTGTAGGTAAACGCGGTAAACGGCAGCATAACCAGTAGATGAGAAATCATTAATAGTGGCAAATATGTTTTACATACCATTTACGATACTTCTGCCGTCTTGTTTGCTGTTGTTATCTGAATATTAACCAGCTAATAACCACCTACGGTCGCCATGTTTATTTTACTTCTTCTTTGGCAAAATCCGATGTGAGTCAATAATCTGCCCCCTAGCGGGGTTCTTCAGTACTACATGCAAAGCAATTAGAAGATGCAATTTGTTGCTTGCGCCATCGTGAGGTTAGATCATGAAGAATGTCTACCAGAATCATAATCATTTTAATTATTTTCATATTATTCACCTTTGTCTGGAAAAACAAGATGATGCAGTCCATATGGCAGTAAAATAGGCTATTTAAAACACATGTTTATATTCTTCATTCTTATAAGATAATGTGAATATGAACGGTCTTGTATGGATAAAAATACTGTTAAATACCGTTGAATACCGTAATACTGATATGTTTTTAAAAACTACATTGATATGAAAATTGCCATACCGCCCACCCCTGTAACATAGTAATTTGTGCTTATATAACAAAAATTATAACCCTTCTTGTATTCTAGAAATAATAAGCTCCTGGCAAAATGTCATCTTTAAATACTTGGATTTTGTCTCAAGGTGTAAGCCTTCTGATGACTTTACTCTCTGAAGACATGATACCGACTCAAATCCATCACAAGCCCTCTAAATTAGGAGCAGTCAAAGCTGTTACTTAGGTAGTGTCTTCACCCCACCTGACTTTAAAAGTTTCCTCTGGGGATGTGTGGAGTTAGACTTCAGTGCTAATGTATGCAACACTAAGCTGCAGAGGTTCAACTCTTAAAATGTCTTAAAATTTTGTGACTGAATTTCATCAGTGCACTTTTGAAGGTTTCTGTTACAACAAAAGTGGGCTCAAAATGTCATGCAGCCAGATTACCTCAGGCAAAGACAAAGTTTTTGCTGCTATTATCATAACACACAGGAGGACAACAGCTGAGAACATTAGCATCTAGAGCTGGAGCTTTATGTTGTCACATCTAAATATAGAACTGCCAAAAAACCCCGATTATACAACCCCAAATCAGAAAAGGCTGGGAGTGTATGGAAAAAAAACACATTAAAAAAGTAAGAGGTGATTTCTAAATTTAATTTTAATTCAATTTTATTGCAGACTGATATGGGAGAAATTCATAGAGATGAAGATAAGGAAAAGGATGATTGAGTCTCCGTTGGAGTTTTAACATATTTATTTTTTACTACAGGGCCAATGGTCCCTCCCTCTAACATTGTGTGTCTTTGCCTGCCTACCTGTGGCTGTTTGTTATATCAGCGCTATACTAGCCATATCACAGCACAAATGAATCCTTCAGTTACAAATGTGTATGTAAAAGGGCAACTTAGTCGCTTACTCATGCTGGCCACAGGAATTAGCTCATAGTAATCAGGAAATTGTAAATTTAGATGACTTTGAGACATAACTTGTTGTTAGAACCAAAATAACTCATCCAGGGTCTTATACTTTTTTTAAGCCACTTGTAGCATTCATTCTTTGTTCACCACACTGTTCATTTTGCTGGGAAAACGACATTCTGATTACCTCCCTGCCCATCGCGAAGGCCACACTTCGTCTCCTCATCTGTTAGCACTCTAAAAAAATACAAGAAGGTCCACCTCAGGTCCCTCTCAGCCCCTGCACCAAGTGGCCCCTGTCACTTCTGAGTTCCCCCAGAAGGGGAGGATCATCAGTATAATTTAATTCACTATAATTTGAAAGAATGTTCCCACTACGAGACAATATGAACACAACGTATTTCATGTTTTCTCTGGTCAACTTCATTCAATTTCTAAATTTACATCCTTTCCTGTCATTCAGACCTGCAACATAGGAGCAATTTCCTTACAGGAACATTTTAGGGCTATCATGTTAAATAAGGATGTGATTTGAAACAGGTGATATCAAAGGAAGATTTTGATTATGATTTTGGTACAAAAGTAACATCCAAGAAATGTCTTATCTGTTAGGAGAGAAGTCAGGGCCGAGGACCACCTGTTTGCCAACAAATACATTATAAAATTAATTAAATGTTTAAAAACAATATTCCTAAAAGAAAGATAGGAAGATATTTGCATATTTCACCTTCAATAGTGCATAATATCATTAAAAGATTGAAGGAATATGGAGGAATTTCAGTGTGTACAGGATAATGGTGCAAGCTTAAGCTGAAAAGTTGTGATCTCTGATCGCTCAGACGGCACTTCATCAAGAATCGGCATTCATCTATAAGTGTTATCACCACATTGGCTCAGGAGTACTTTGACAAACCTTTGTTCAGGACCACAATACATAGTTATATCGACTAATGCCAGTTAAAACTGTGCTGTGCCAAAAGGAAGTCCTATGTTAACAGTGTCCACAAGTGCCGTGGACTTCTTTGGGCTGGGAGGCATCCGGGATCTGGGCCGGTGCTAGCCATTCGGGTGCCCTAAACACAAATGCTCTGTGGTGCCATCCCCCCCCCCCCAACCACCACCAAAAAAAAGAACGATACCACAGTATGTGCAAGCACATCTCTCTATTTATTATTAGTAATGTGCCTTCAATAAATACTATACGTAACTACGATACATGCTTAATATTTACATGATATAACATACTTAACACAGGAACTTTCCCTTCGTATTCTTTAGAACTAAGTTACAGATTCACATAAGCACCAGTATTTAGCAGAAGCTACAGACCTGATGGCTGGTACTTAAACTGGTGATGGATGGTTGATCTGAATTTTTTCTTTGGCTTAAATTCCTTCTTGCATGTACTTGTACATTGAGCCTGCGTTAAAACACACAAAGAAAATTTGTCATATTCGTTTTAAACTGAAATAAATTTTTAAGCCATGGTAAAAAACAAAAGAAACGGCAATACATTATTTATAGGTTTAGGGCGTGGAGAGGGCAACAAAGGGTGAGAAAGAGGTCCATCTTTTTACTTTATGTCTTGTTTTCTTTTGTATTGCTTACTATTAACATATTTTTAAATTCTTAATCTGCCTTTGTTATATATATATTTTTTAAGCTCAGTTGGTGCCTCTGCAGCCAAGTCGGTGCCCTACGCATAGTACATGATGCGCTTGGGTGAAGCGCCGGCGCTGTTCGGGACGGACCGTTGCACACTGAAAACTTGTATAGTGTTCAGATTATTAAGTAGTTTAGGTATTTTTGGGGAGAAATTAACTCCACGCTCCGGACCAAAGAAGAAAAGGATAATCCAGACTGTTAGCATTTACAAGTCCAAAAGGCAGGGTCTGTCATGGTATGGGGTTATGTCAGTGCCCTTGGTAAAGGTAACTTGACCGTTTGTAATGAAACCATTAATCCTGAAAAATACATAGAAATTTTGGAGGACAATATGCTGCCTTCAAGAGAAGCCCCTGCATATTTCAACAAGAGAATGAAAAACCAGATTCTGCACACATAATAAAGTCCTGCCTTTTGGGGAAGAAGGTAGGGGTACTTGATGGTCTGCCTGCAGCGTGTCTACGCTGGAGAATGTGTGGCACATTTTGAAACACAAAATGAGAAAACAAAGACCCCGTACTGTTGCCCACAATTACACCTGAAACACTTCATCACTTTAGTCCCTAAATGTCCTTTAACAGTTGTAAAAAGGAATAACAGCATTATAAAGTAGTAAATGCTTTAGTATCCCAATGTTTTTTAAATGTGATGCAAGAACTAAAATTAGGACATGTGTTTTATAAAAATAAAAAAAATAATTAATGAGAAACAAATTGAATAATGTGCTGGTGGTTGTTTTCAATGGAATACAGTTAAATCGTAATTTAACAAACTACTGTTTTCAGTTTTATTTTAGTTTAATATGCCATCCCCAATTTTTTTTATTTTATTTGGGGTCGTAGATGTTTCTTTTGCTGCCAAAGAGCTTATACCTTTAGATTATTACTTTTGAATTTTCTTCCTTAAAGTTAACACTATGGTATCTGACACGGAGATGCTAGCAGCAGATTCTTAAAGTCCTATAAATTCCAAAGTCCGTCCCCATTTTTGCTTTATCATCGAGAAATGTTGCGTTAACTGAATAATGTCCATATTTAATTTTTTGGGGAGGTTTTTAAGCAATGACGTAAAAAGCTGAAGACCATTGGTCATTTTGAGAGAGAGCAAGTCCCGTCTGTGCATGTTGAATTCCACAGTACAGGTAACTAATCATACAAAAAAAGATTCCTATGAGAGCATCTGAGTATCACCTCAGATCTGGACTTTGTACCCAATATTTCTCACCATCTGGGAGCTGAGAGTGTGTTGAAGAGTTACGGAGGCTTTGGGGCACATCCTTGACGGCACCAGACATGGACTGGAGGTGAGGGATCACTGCAGCTTAAGCACTGACGCAAAAAGAGTGCGTGCTGCAGAATTTCCTCTCACTGAAGAGATCACATAAGACCTCGTTCAAATTCTGATCACTCAATTTGGAAAAATATTCTTTGGTTTCAAAGGTTTGGCTCTTGTGGTGTAATTCCAGTCTCCAGCTTAGCAGCAGAATGCAGATTCAGCCTCCGTTATGCACATGTGGAGGGTGCAGGCCAAAGCACATGAAATGTTTGTAATTAATACATGTAGTCTCTTAATATACGTAATATGTGATGGCTCTATGTGGGTTATGGGTTCAGTTTGTTCCTATTGAATACTAATTAAAATGAACATGTAATCATCATTTAAACATTTGATCCATAAAAATAGATAATGACCATGTTTTTGGGGGTAGGTTTACCCTTTCAATCAAAATCACAGAAAACAAAAACTACTAGCACAACCTCTAATGAAAGGAAACATTTTGATGATGAAAAAGGCCATGAGTTCAGGGAATAAATTTTCCATGAAAGAGTGTACTGTCCCTCGGTACAGTATGGATGGTAAGATCCATGACTTCCCTGGAGGACACTGTTCAAAGCATTACTCATGCCCATTGTTTGGACTTTCAGCAGTGGACAAGGGCCAGTACCAGAGCCTGACTGGTCTGCAACGTTGCAGCCCTATACAAAACAAACTGCAATAAACTCTGTTCTAATATGCCTATCAGAACCAGCATCTACTTTTTCTCCAAGTTGAGCTGCAGTAAGTCATCTGTTTGATTTGGTGAGTCTGGTTTCACTCCCCATGTGCATCAATTCCTTCCTTGGACCCCTTTTGCTAGATACAGGCCAGCAAAGCTCATGGACATTTTACAAGAAGTGCAGTTTTTAAAGTAGTTTTAAAACAACTGCAATTTGGTTCTTGTCAAACTTGCTTGAATTCTCACTATTGCTCCTCTTACCTGCTTCTAAAACATCATCTTCAGGAACAAAATGTTCACTTGCTGTCTAATGCATCCCACCCACAAACAGATACTGGAAACAAGTTAGACATGGTGCCAAGGAGAGTGTCTGGTTTAGAAACCTCAGGGTTTCATCTCTACTTTTTAAACACGAAGTGAATTTGTTGGCCTCTTTAAGCCGTGACCTTTCATGTATCCTGGAACAGTTCACAGCTGAGAGTAAAGTGGCTGGGATGAGAGTCAGCTCCTCTAAGCCTAAAGCCAAAAACAGAAAAGGGTGAATTTCTCCCTCTGGTTCAGGGGTCAATCTTTGCCTGAAGTGGAGAAGTTTAAGTAACTTGGAATCTTGTTTACGAGTGATTTAAGTCTTGTCTGCACTAGTGCAGCTGCTGCAGCAATCTGTTTAGAAAGAGCAGAGCAAAAAAGCTAAGCTATCATGTAATAGGTTTGTCTACATTTCAAACCTCACCTGTGAGAATGGGATATGGATCATGACTCCTAGAACCAAATCGCTGGTACTAAAACCTGAAATGGGTTTCCTCCATAAAGGAGGCTACCTTCAACCATAAAAAGGGGCTGGGGTGGGTCCCTGCTCTTCTGGATCAAAAAGAATCAACTGAGATGGTTCAGACATCCAGCTGCTTTTGATGACTATATTGGATGAAAACTGAAAACAGCCGCACTTTTAAAACTCCTCTCTGGAATAGAAAAGTGAGATCTAAGAGCAGGGGGAAGAAGGATTATTTTATTTGACTGACAGTAGTGGAGAAGCAAACAGCTCAACTGCTGCTGCACTGATTTTTATGCAGAATTTACTCAGCCATGGTGTACCAGAAGACAAGCAGCATGCAATATGCACTTCTATTACTGAGCCAATAAAGGAGCTTCAAATAAATCTCTTAAATAAGGCGGTTGGGTCCTTTTTCCTTTACCAAACTTTATTAAGCTCATTTCAATAGCAAAGATGCATTTTCCTCCTTGAGTTTTATTTTTTTATATATAAAATCCGGGAAAGCAATCAAATGCCATTTTCTTATAAGAAGAATAAATCTTGAGCTACAATAGGGTTTTTGACACATTTACAACTCATGCCAGGGACAAATATTTTTTTTAAAATTTGCATTTAATGTAATTTTCAAACCAATTAAACTAAATTCTGTAGATATTTATGTGTAAATAATAGATGTAATCAGATTTTTCAGTACCGCCCAGTAGGTTTTGTATGCAGGTGTACTAAATTAATTCAGCTGTTTGCTACCTTAACTCTTGGGACGGTCTGTGGTAATGTATTTTATGCAGCACCGATGTGTTTTACCCTTTAGAAAGATAAATGTCTCACATATTGTGTTTTGTGCACCATGTGCTTGTTTCCACTATGGAAGCTTAAGTGTAATTTGACCGGAATGTTGCCATACCCTTGTGTTTCCACTTCATCAGGCCAGGCCAGCAGGGCTGTGTTGGAGGCCATTTCAGGAACACCCAGAGTACCTGTGTGGGGCAATATACACATCATAAAGTCCTGTTTCTTCCATTTCATTTTCTTGGTATTTTTGCTGCTCTAGGTGACTTTTGCACTGATTAGTGACCCTACCTGCTGTTGAAACAGTCATGATTTGCGGTTGTCTTTAGCTGATTCCTCAAGAGGGCTGGTTGGTTGGTTGGTTGGAGACATGGCAGCTGATAGGAGCGAACCATCAGATTACCCCATCAGTAAAAGATCTCGTGAAATTAATTAAGTTCCAACAGTGGAAACAATGGACCATGTTCAGCTTCACTTTGTGCCTCCTTTGGTTCCTAACATTACACCGGTCTTAAAATCACTGCATTGGCTCCCTGTACATTTTAGAATCGATTTTAAGATTATTTTAATGGTGTTTAAGTCTTTCAATGGTGTAGGGTCTTTTTATCTTTCTGAACAGCTTTTACTATTTGAACCCTCGCGGTCTCTGCACTCCCCTGGCAGCAGTCTCATTGGCTTCCCTAAAGTCAGGACACGCACTCATGGTGAGGCGTCTTTCCAGTATTATGGCCCTCACCTCTGGAACATGTTGCCTGAGGATGTCAGGGCAGGCTCAAGACTCACCTTTTTAGCATAGCTTTTAACTGTTTATTTTTCTTTATAGTCTGGTTTTTAATATGATTTGCTCATTTTAATTGATTATATTTTATCATTATTTTATCAGTGTTTTGCTACTTAATTTAATCATATTTATCTGCTGCTTATTTTTATATTTTAAGTTCGTATTTTAATCTTTCTTCTAGTGTTTCCTCTGAGGAAGCCCTCTGCATCAGGAGTGGTGGTCGGCTGTGGCTGCCTGGGTGCTCTCCAGGTAGCATTCGGGTGGAGGTGGGGGTAGCAACCTACCCTCCTCTGTGCACCCTGGGTCAGTGCCTTGGCTGCTGCTGTTGACTGGATGCTGCCAATGCAGACGGCACTTTTGATGGCCTTTCCTTAGTTTGGCTCATCTGTACTCAGCACAATGTCCTTTTGCGACTGCTTTTAACTGTGTATGTGCATGAGGGTTGGGTTGGCGGGGTATAACTTGGATCATGCTTTTTAATCTTTGGGGGAGGGATGGGAATGTGGTTTATGTGGGGTTTTAATCTGTAAAGCACTTTGAGATGCATTTCTTCTAAAATTTCTTCTAAAAATGCTTTATGAATAAAGTCTGATTTGATTTTATCCTTAATTCAGGATTGATATTTTAGAGTTCACTTAAACAAAGGAAATGGCCAAATTCATTGGTGATTTATGAACATCCAGGCAGTGTAGATAGGGGCTTATCTTTGTGGCTTAATGATGAAATCGTTCTTGAAAACATGCTAAAGTTCTCTGATGTCTCCAGAGCAGTTAAGACTCCTGTTCAGCTCAAGCAACTATTTACAGTCCTGTTGGATAAAGGATACCTCTGTTATCCTTTTCTCCAAGAAGCTCTGATTATGAAAAAAGAAGATTTGCTCACGGCAGTCATCTGAAGTTAAACTTTTGCTTTTACATCTGCTGTAATCCAATTACGTTCCCTCCATTATGCATTCACCATTTTCTGCCACGCTGCTGTGTTGATCACCACGGGCTGTTTGGCCCACTGTCATAGCAGTGTGCCCGTGTAAACAAATTGAATTTGTGTAACCTTGCTGACGGGTACAAACTGCAGAGTCCAGTCTGGCTGGTGAGCGCAGCGTCCCTAATGCTTGGAGCCCAGTGGAAACATAGTTATTACGGCCAGAAAGAGTGAACTCACCGCCTACAGTGGCAGTCGGCTTGTTTTGTTATATGGATGATGAAGTTGATGTATAGGTCCCTCGCATGCGCAGAACAGCCACAGTCTCTCCACCCGATGATGAATTGCTTCAATACTTTAGGCTATTGGAAAGACCGGAGCACAAAAGATCTCATCTCAACTCCTCCTTTCCATTTTCTCTGTTTTCTATTTTGGCAGATCTCAAATAAATTGTATTGTTCCTCCTTTTGTTCCCTTCTATCTTCCTTGTTCTTCCATCTACAGACCCGCTTCTTTTGTCAAACTTTTAATGAGGTAAAAGGTATGCAAGACTGCACTGGAAACACTTGACAAAGCACTTTTGAAAGATTAGGGCTGACTAACAGCACGGCGGTGCTTAGCTGCCTTTGTCTCTCCACACTTTTTCTTTCTCTGCATCTGTCCACTTGAGCAGGAGGCTGTGTGGATGAGCATTGCAATAGAGGCAAGATTAAAATCGGATGTGAATTGGGCTGAAGATTGGTTTGTGGACAGAAAATGGAAGCAGAGAACACTGGGGAGGAAAATGAACAATGAGGGGAAGGTCACCAGTAACGAGTTGGTGTGAGAAGACTGTGCTACTGCTGAGTTGAAGGATAAAATTGACTAGGATCCAGGATTTGCTCTTATATCTGCATGGAAAGAATATATATAATATATATATTATATATATATAGAGTGTTTTCGGTATTACGGTTTATCTAATGAATCCAGATGATTCCTACCTGAACGCACACAGAATGTTTATTTGCCAAACATTCTGCATTGCAACTTACAACACCAAAACTGAAAGGACTGCCAGCTATGACTAAGCTCTGCTATTTGGGAACATTAATGGCTTCTCATGCAGCTACAATGAAAAAAGAAATGGACTGAACCAGAACTTTGCCAGAGAACACATCTTTCTACAATGATAAGCTAGATAAAAGGCTCAGAATGGAACTAAATGACTCACCTGAAACAATGTCAAGCTGAATGGAAACATCACTGATCCTGGAGAAAAACTAGTTGATGTCCACATGGCTACCAGTAGCAATCAATAAACCCGAACCCCTAAATCTGGACATAAACACAAGTCGGCAGACTCCCAATTGATATGAAGGTATTTCCCCATTAGCTGACAATTCTGCCTTCAATTCTAGATATCAAAGACAACTCCAAAGTTATTTAATCAAGTTTTATTCTCAAATATAGAACAAAAGTATTTAAACATTTCTAAACCTTAATAATTGTTTTCAAGCAATTATATATTTTTTCTTCTCTGGCTCTAATTGTGCTTTTTTTTATTTATTTAAACAAATTTCAGTCAAATCCCCTGTCAGTTCTGTACTTACAAGTTATAGGAACACAAAAAAATCTAATTAATTACAGGAATTGAAAAGCAGTGTTTATTTGTGTAAAGCTGATCAAAATAGGGTTTCTGATGTCTGAAACGCATTTGTATTTATTTTCCTTGATTACAGTGTACCAAAAACCTACAAAACCATGAATTTAAAACTGCAAATACGTACCGAATCATGTTTTTTGTGTACCGTTACTCCCCTAATATGTGTACATCTTTCTGCCACTTTACCGATTAACTGCATATTCTCAGAGTATCCAGAGGCTGCATTGAAAGCCATCTCTCGGCCAGTGTTATACATCCCACATTAAAGCACTCAGTGTGTTATGTGGCTTTTAGCCAGTATTTCATGTCATTAGTCACCTCTTAGTGAATTTAATGAGAAATAACCTGCTACAGGAGCCAAAGAACCCATCATTTCTTCCTAATGTCTTAAGATAATCATCCAGGTTAAAACATTTGGACCATTTATGAGTGTTTGTAGCTCATATTGATTGAGAGATTCTCAATTCAGACTGTCATTGCTTTCTTTAAGGTTCTCACCACAGAAAAACAAACTGTTATAGAGTGTTCATAGATGACTGCCCTCTGTTTTGCAGAGTATGGTCTCAAATTATTTCCAAGCACAGCCCTTGTTCGATTGTTTGTTGCAGTAGGAGTCAGACACTTTCCATAAAAGTTTCATGTAGTGTGCTTTCCTCTTAGCCTCAGCAGGAGTTTCTGTTTGGATCATAGCTCTTATAGTGTGGCTCTATTGATTCTTGCATTTATTTTTAACTGCGCTTTCCCATTTTTCTCCTTCACAGTGGCAAACATCTTGTGGCGAGAAGAAGGTACGTCTGGGATGCTCCTTCCCTTCCATAGCATTCATTAACCTGAGTTAATTGAATTTGTGTAATAGAGTTACTGAACTGTGATGAGGAGGATTAAATGATTTGTTACTTTAATCATAGATAACATTGCTGCCAGCTTATTTCCATTCTAAATGTTAATACTTTGCAGTCTCCGGAGCTTTTTCAGGTATGTAATAAACCCTGTTGTTTTCCTGCAGGTCTTGGCATCGGAAACATGTTTTATGTGTTTTATGAAGACGGGATTAAAGTGATTCAGCCAGTGGCCTGTGAAATACAGCGGCACATCAAGCCCAGCGAGAAACTGCTTGCTCTGCAGGTGAGTGCTCATGAGAAAAGTCCAGAACTGCCTTCAAATGAAGCCTTAATCTTTTCCCATTTGATTAAGAGTTTCAAAACTGACCAGAAGACATTAAAAGACATCATTAAATGATAATCTTGCAGTTGCTCACAAGCTCTACGGAATCAAATCGGTGTTTTCTTCAGTCATTGAGCTTCAAATTTAGAGACATAATGACACAAAAGTTGTCTTTGTTTAAACAGAGATTTGCTACTTTTAATTTGTATTTTTTTCTCTTTTTTTTACCAAAAATTTGAAAGGAACCAACAAAATATAATGAATTCCTTATAGTCCAACACAAGTTGGCTCAAGTGAACTGAAAGCAAAAGCAAACACAGCTTTCAACATTTGTTTATATAAAACAAGGGGAGCCACCTACAAATCTCATGTGTGAGTCTTGAGGTATGTTTCTATCTTTGCCCATTATTCTTCAAAAGAAAATCTGATAGCTCAAGCACAGATTGGTTAGAGTCTCTACATAAAAATCCTCCCACTCCACAATTATACACTAGATAATTATAACAATAGATGGTTTGTAGTTGTAACCTGGTAAAATGCAGAAAAACTTCAAGCAGTAAGAAGACTTTTGTGAGATACTTTATGATTCCTTCCAGACATAATTAGATCATATCTCAACAGTATCTTTCCTCAAGCACCTGCATGATGTACAGCTTGTTGTCTTCTCTGCGGGTGCCAAGTCTAAAACAAAATATAGAACTGTCTTCTTTCCTTTTGCTTTTCAAATTAATAGAACAAGCTTGAAAAACAAATATATTTGCAAGTTTTCCACAGAGATGAGAGCCAACAACAGAACTGGGTGTTCACATAAGTTGTAAATTTCAGTGTTGTCGATCTCACACATACGCTAACAAATGTTGCCTAGTTTAAACCAAAATATTTTTTAAATGTGTTGCTGCTGCTTAATTTTGGCTATTAAGCTGCAAGCTATGGTCTTTTATTGGGGAAATTCATTAATTATGCTTTTTATTACAGTGTTAAATGAGTTTGTGATGTCTCCACGTTTTGTAGTCCTGTAATGCTTTTTTGAAGAAAACTACCTAAGGTACTGGAGGGGGGCCATTTACAGTGTCAACTCAGCTTGTTTAATTTAATTCATTGACAGACTACATGCAGTCAGAGTTAGTTCCCCCCCCTCAGCGGCCTCTTTTACACCCAGCCACCCCGCCTTAAATCACTGTTTATCAGCAGAGCTCTCAGGCAGAAAAACATTTAGAGCGGCAAACTGATAGATACTTGTTAGATTTACATGTGTTCTCCAGTGGACATTTTCCCTCTGAGGTGCTTTTCATCCGGCCACCCTGTGCTGATTGGATGGAGGTTATACATAAAGCGAAGCCATGAATTCCCAACAATCAGCCAAGTGTTCCTCTGAGAGGTGTGTTTGTATTAGGATATCAATCACTGCGAGTGTTGTGATGCCAGTTTCCACAGCCGTCTCGCTGCCCCGCATTGTGAACATGAGGCCATTCCCAGCATGGCGCTCACATTTCCTCCATCACAGAGGGGCAATGATTGATTTGTTATGGTAATCGCTCAGCTCATTTATTATCATTGGGCACAGTATACAGTACTCAGCCGTGATACGCATTGTACTGAGCAACACTCCCTAATATTCAGTTATGTTAAAGCCAGTGTTTAGTCTTTTCCGCGAAAAAGGACAATCAAAACAATTTGAGGTACATTTAAGATAACGGTACATTTCTTTGACCTTTTCAGAAATGCTCTGCTTTCTGTTAGTGGCCCATGCTTCAAGCCATAGTAAACACGCTTTTAATTTAACTCCTTCATTTTTTTATGTCCCACTGGTGGTACGTTACATACTTCTGGGTCAAATCTGCCTTTTTTGCGACACCATTTTTATGAACACATACATATTACAGATAATTAGAGAGCTGAGATTATTTGGATTTCTATTATGTATGCCAGTCAAAACTACAATCATAACTGTAGATACAGTAAAAGCTTTAGTCATACCTACGCAAAGTCACATATCATTGACAAAATCGAGGAATCTCAAATAACCCGCACAAAAGGTCAAATCAATGTGCTCCAATAAAAAAGCTGGTCCACAACAAGTCTTTCGTTCAAAATCTAATATAATCTACTGCTGAAAAATTTGATTATTCCATTCCTTGTGTGTATTTCTCGAAAAGTTTTCATCATAGGTACCGTGATCATGCTCATATTCATAGACATCTACAGTATAAACACTAGATGGCTTACCCATGCTGTTCAACAATGTGACGTAGCAACACGGTGGCCATCTTCTTTCAGACAGTTGCCCCTTTTGTTAACCTGGCATCAGCCAGATCTATGTGTAGCTCCACCCTGTGTTGGACCTACACATTTCGATCTGAAATCTTTGCAGGGGAAACTGTCTGAAAGAAGAGGGGGCAACTAGTAGAATATTTTTAGCCGAAAAGAGGACACGCAAGGTAGCTGGCACTGCCTTCGGTGTTCCATATTTGTTCCACTTTTCACAAAGTGTTTCCCTTTGCTAATTTTTTAATGAAGAAATAGTATCCAGTTTCTCTACAACCAAAAGCCACTTCTACGTGAGCTTTTTTTGACTTAGCTGGACACCTGATACTATCATCACATCTGAACTCCTGTCCAAAAGCTCAATGCTAAAAAACGATTAGTCGGAGGTCGGACAGTTTAGATTGGAGCCGTACAAGATCGATTCTCCTGAGTTAGGAAACTCAAAATCTTGGAAGAATCCATCTTGCAGAGCAAGGTTACCCTTTTGTTAAATTGGTGTCAATGGTGTTTGTACTATTTAAATAACTCTAACTTGCTCAATTTTAAACTGATTTTAAAATGATTGTAAATACCAGAGACGTGGCTGTGAAATATATCTGCGTTGGTCAGGAAACTCCTGTTATTTTACTCCACTTTCCCACCGTCTTGCCTAATACTGTCAATTTCCCATAGACCTAATAACAGCATACAATAATTTTAATGTCAATAAAGATCTGCTGCTCATCAACAAATTGTAGTCTGTAAAATGGTTAACAAGGTGGTATTTTGGATTTCTTCTACATTTCTAAAAACAAAACTCTTTCCCGGCCAAAACGGGACACTTGACAACTAAAATGCCATGGATACTCAACGTTGCTTGCTGCGGACAGATTGCGTCCGCAAATTTCCAGGATTTTAAAATCCGACACTGGTATGCTCCTGCACAATTTAAACCATAGTATTTTCATAAATATTAATCAGATAGATACACACAGAATTAATTTAAATATTCAGCAACTCATGTAATTGTATGTTACAGTAATTTCTAGTATACTTAGCCTTTAACTATATACATAAAAGTGAAATATGTGTATATATACATCAGTATTATTTTATCTATCCCTCTTCTGTGAAGTAGGATTTGTTTAAAGATTAGGTTTCAATGTTATTTTGAGGTAAAGATCACATAAACAGAACACAGTTACAAAATGTGCCCCCAAATAAATAAGACAACAGACACCCGAATCACTTCTGTCAGCAAGAACTGGAACCACCAGCAATACAATCCAACCCAGCAATTTTTTATTTATTTATTTATTTTTTTTACTAGTTCATAACATTTGTTTTTGAACAATGTACCCATATAGGTTTCTTCGCAATAGTTACTCAGGGGGATATGTATCTCCTCCAGCCATGGCACAGCCTATTAAAACCATTACAAAAAAGAAAAGTCCGTTAAAACTGTTTTTCATTTGGATGTTATAGCCATATGTGTGTTAATATGAAGCACTCATTTGTAAATCTGTCAATATTTTATAGAGTTAAGAGCATTCAACCTGTTCACCCTTCATAACTCGCCAATATGCAGGACAAAACTATGGTTCACAATAAAGTCGTGTTTCGAAAGCAAAAGGGGTCATTTCAACTTATACAAGTATCCTGTATCAAGTCTATGTATAGTAAGGTTTGTAATAAGGCAAAACATTTATAAATCTTTAATATTTCAACGAGTTAAGCATATTTGTATTTAACCTAATCACTAACCTTCCAACTCTCGTGTAGCGAGTCAGCTATCTAAAGTAAGATGGCTGCTGTTGAGATACGCTGTCAAATCCCGCTTTCGTCATTTAGTGTTTATAGTGTCTATTGTCATTTTAGCCTAAAGATAACATACCAGCCTTCTTCTTCTTCGTGATATTTTATTGACGGTTGGCAAACACCAAATTGGGGCAACTGGTGTGGAGTGTGTACCAGAATGTCACTCAAGGTTGCATTTGACTCTCTAAAACTGGTGATGTATTAGCATCTTCCTTGCTTGAGTTGTTTTTGGTCTTGTTTTTATTAAGCTAAGCTCTAATGTCTGTTTTGGCATACAATTATATTAAAATATTTTCTTTACGGCCTCCACAGATGCCAATTAATAGCCTACAGCATCTTCTGTGGGTTTTCCTGGGTCAATACTTAACTGAAACTTAATTTACATGGACATAGTAATCTGTCTTGGCGACTCGATACCTGAACGGGTGGGCTCATCCCTTAGTGTCAGGCTAAGAATCATAACTCTTTTATCATGGCTTTAAAACTTCAGCCATTAATTAGGTTTTTCTTTTTCGTTTTATTTTCTGTCACCAGAAGCATATTCTGAGTTGTTCCATCAATAGGTTGTTTACTGTAAACTCTAATGATTAGCCACTGGTTGGAAACAACTAAAAGTTGGACGCATGACTAAAATCTAGTAAAAAAGGGAAGAAAAAAAACTCTCGCCTGCACATGGAAGCAATCCAGTTTCTAGCAGCTGCTACGTTTGACGATTTCATACTCCAACATGTAAAACTGGCTGTGATTTTGAGCAAGTGCACTGAACTCTCCCCTTTCCTAATTTTGCTGCCTCAGGGAGGGTTTTTATTAGCAGTTATCTTCCACAAAGTCAGACCTAGTGTCCTAGTGTCATAAACGCTTCACTACAAGGCAAACTGAAAATCACAATCCTCACGTTTTTTTCTACATTCATCAGCACATAGAGGAAAAATCCTTTGCAGATACTTAATTTTTTAGTTGAAAGGAAAGTAAATCTTTTTTTAAAAGCTGACAGTTGCTACTTAAATCACATACATAAAACCCACCCACACACACACTGACATATGCAATGCACGAAAACTGAGAAAATTGGAAGCCGCCTCCATTCACACCCTCAGCTGGGTGTGAGCTGAGGGTGATAAGCGATAAGTGAGATATTTATGGTCCATAGCATCAAATGACCGCTGTGTGGGTCTGCAGGGGTGACGCAGAGTTCAGTACCAATGACTCAACATTTACCTCAGCAAACACAGGAATTTCTAGAATTTGAAACCATGGATGTGAAAACGTGACAGATGGTGCAACATCTGCACTTCAAACGAGATTATGGTTAATGGAGTTGGAGGTATTGTTATGAAGCCAAAATAATTGCCTTACTGTTATTGTTTTCCATATTTGCATTTTGACATAACCTGTTGCTATATCAGTTTTCTGGAACACACTGAGTTTCAGGGGACTTTAGAGAGAGTGAAGGGAAGGAAAATCTCTCGAGGCAGAAAGCTGACAGATTTCCAGTTGGCTGGGAAGCCTGGAGCAGCCAGGACTAGAAGCTGAGCATCTGCAGATCATCTCCAAGCTTTGTCCTGAACATTATGTATGGACAAATGAGAGTCATTACAAAGATTTTGCAGGAAACTGCGAAGCTAATTTATCTAAGTTGCCAAGATAACACAACTCATGTCACCATCAGTGAAAAGGCAGCAGTAGTAAACAAAACCCACACAACAAAAAATATACTAGGCGAAAGGTAATTGCTTTTTAATGAGATGTATTTTCCTGTGATATGAAAACCAATTAGATCAAAGCAAACGTGTTTGTTCTTGCGTTTTTGCAGGAGGAGGTGTGCCCCACCTCGCCTGGGGAGGTGGTGCAGAGATGTGTGTGGTCATCAGCTGTCAACGTCAAGGACAAGTTTATTTATGTGACACAGCCGACCTTGGACCGAGTGCTCATAGTCGACATCCACACTCAGAAAGCTGTGCAGGTAATTTGGTGCCAGTCTTGGAACACTGAAATGTGTGACACTTTTACACAGAACAAATGCGTTTTTTTGTCTTTTTGCCCTCAAAAAACTTGAAGGTTTTCAGCGTTTTACATTTATCAGAGGCAGTGTCAGATGAGTTGTCAATGTGTCATTATAATAAATGGCTTTTGGTAAACTGCACAAAGGTGAAAGGGTGGTTCAGAAGAACCAGAGGTGATCCACAGAGTTGTTGAGGACAGTTTGCGTGGGGGTTCTCCAGAAGTTATCATCCTCTCCATAGTCTGGAGTGGATTAAGCTCCAAGTGGTTCTGGCCCCACCTTTGAACCAGCAAACCGAATCAATGGGTTTACATGCAGTAAGGGGAAAAAAGAAATATTGCTTTAGTTTAGTTAGATTCTTCTAAGATTCACCTTAGTCCAACAGAATTTGAACCACACTGACATAGTACGAATCAAGCTATTACTGGCCTGGGCACTCCCCCTTCTGGAAGTTAAAAGAGTGCGAAAGTGGGAATATGGACACCGCTGCAAATACACAGCAGCAGGTTACCCCCTCTGCTGGGGCAAATCTTTAATCGATAGGTCAATCAATCGGTACACCCATTAGGGCTGCCATGATTCATTGATTCGTCACAACTTTGACGAGCAAAATTTTAACAATTTAAATTTCTTTAAACCCTTAAATTTCTCTCAAAATGGCCGCTGTGGCTTTCGCTCTTCTGTCTATTTTTCTGCCCGCGACGCACATGCGCAGCTGTGTCAATTGAGGTCAGTTGTGACATCTCTAGAAAAAACCCAAACAGCAGTATCGTGGTTAGCTGACAACGTAGCTCTAAAGTTCTTAAGACTTTTAATAAATAAAAAGAGAAGCAGAGCTTATGCAAAAAATTTTACAAAGTAGGACCTGCTTTCCATGACAACAGTACAACAGCGTAGCTTGAAGCTTGTTGTAGCAAACAATGAAGAGGGACTCTCGCCTCTATTAGCTTATTAGCTGCTAACATGCATGGCATGATCATCTGAATAGTCAGCATTTAAGATACTACATAACACGTGCAATAAAGTACATTTTACAGGTGATCTGATTAGTCGTCTTATCGGCCAAATAATAGGTGATTAGTCGATTATCAAAATAATCGTTGGTGGTAGTACTAATATGCATTCTGCCTGGTAAAGGCACACCTTCTGACACACTTTTAGGACTCTTCCACCTTCAGTTAGAAAAAAACGTGCAAAATACAAACTTTTTTGGTTTTATTGCTTTCTAATTTTGTATGGACAAAGGTAATACTTTAGGTTTTAGTCCCACACAATGTTTTAGTCCACCACTGCATTTTAAAGTCACTTTAAAAGCTTGTATTTTAGAAGATAAATTGGCAGTTATAAAATGTACTATTTTTTAGTGTGTTTTAAATCATATTACTTGATAAAAATAGCACTTAGACAGATTCTCACTTATGTGGGGGAAACTTCAGTGACTCACAGAGACCTTAGCCATGTCTCTACTCAAGAAGGTTCAAGAACAGCTTGAATTTTAATTTGGGTATGCATTTTTAAAACATTTAGGGCAAAAGTTGCAGGAATGTTAAGTAATCATAATGAATAATAATTTGTATTCTTGATGTTAAATAATTACTAAAAATAGCGAACAAGATATCAACCAATTAAATAAGACCCTAATGTCACTAAGGAAGAGGTTCAGCAAGATTTAAGCAAAAATGCAGAGATTTACAAGGGGGGGGGGAAAGTATTTGGACCATTTTTCTGCTTATCAGAAATCTTGGAAGTGCACTATCTATCCTTGGCTACACTTTTCGGCTTTAAAATCAGCTGCCTCACCTTTTGCTGACTGCTAATCCTTGACCTGACCCATTTCATACAAACAGCGACTGTCAAGATCTGCAGTTAACCTTCACATTGAAGTGATGACCAGATGACCCCCCGAGGTCCACCTCTTTGTGGATATTGTCGCCCGTCAGCCCTTCAATTATTGTAACATGTCAGAACTGCCAGTTTTTTTCCTCACAGCTACAGTAAGAACCAGTCCCTCCAACAGTGAGTGTGGCAAACTATTTATCCTCCCAGGGAATGTTATTTTTAGGACGCTTGGAAAGAAAACAGCGCCATTTCTAGACATTGACATCCAGAAAGAGTCTGGAGAGCAGCGGTGAGTTAAATAATTTGTGTCAGTGGGTTTTTGGGTGCATCACAATAAACTAGGGTGGCCCAGATCCCCACAGATGCTCCCGACACCATGGTAGCTGCTTCCAGAAGCCTCTCAGGGACCTGCCAGTGAACAGGCTGGCGTCCCAGAGTCTGTCACAAGCTCATTATTTAGCTGCCTGGAGGTTTAGCTGCTCTGCATTATGTCAGCAGTTGTTAATTAACCACCTGAATCTGTCACTTGTTTTAAAAAGAGACGACTTTTTCGTCTTCTTACTTTCTTTGTTCACACAGGTAGGACGAAGAAATGGATGCTTGCAACATATTTTTGGTTGTTTTTGGGGGAGAGTGACTTGGTTATTCCGGTTGTTTAAATTCTTGCAATATCTTAACTCAGACACCCAGATGGACAGCTGGCGGAAGTAGCTGTAATGCTTTCTGCGCTTCGTCTTGATGGAAAAGATACCACAGCATATTGTTTAAGGATCTTTCTAATCTTCCCCAGTCTGTAGGAAGCCGTTAGTGGAGAGTAAAGGAATCAACACCTGTTTTCTCTGATGACAACATGCTCCAAGATTAGTTAGGATTCAAGAGATATTTGGCTGTTGTATGAGAAAACTCCCTCATGAGCAGTTTACCTTCTGACTGATACAGTGCATAATGTGCCAGAGCAAACAAGTGGAAAAGGAATTAGGAATTCAAAGCAAAACAAATATTATAGAAACCAAACTGCTGTCGCAATGGAGCGTCGGAGTTGGTTTGCGCTGTGTCTCTCCTGCAATGAAACTGCCCTTGCATTTCTTATTCTCTTTCAGTCTGCTCTATGTCTGCACTCAGATAGACATAATGCATGAGGAGTGCTTTACCACCACATTTGACTCATCTATTGTTCTGACTTGGAATTTTACTGCAATGTGTCATGAATGGACAAAGACTGCTGGCAATTACTTCAGTGTGGCAAAGCAATTCTCTTTCAGCAGTTGATTTAAAATGCAGTTTAACATTAAATGCAGTCCATGCATTAAAAAATAACACCTCTGTTTTTCGTTAAAAAGCGACTTTCTCTGACTGACCCCAAACTATTAGTGTGCAGGTATTCCTTCTTAACTTACCCATTAAAGGTTTCTTCGAAAGCAATGTCAAGCTTGCTTTAAATTGTTTTTCTACCTCCATTAAATACTCATTGTGATTTGGTGTCCTCTTTCAGACCGTCAGTACTGACCCTTATCCTGTGAAGCTCCATTATGACAAATCTCATGACCAGGTGTGGGTGCTGAGCTGGGGAGATGTGGAGAAGAACTTCCCCACCCTCCAGGTAAATCAGGGATTGAAATGTGTATTATTATTATTTTAATCAATTAATACATCTACAGCATTTTGTGTCAAAAGTATTCATGGCAGAAAGTTAAAGATAAAAACTTTGTGAAATATAGGATGCTCTTACACAATCGAACGTTAATTGTAATATTTTCGGTTATTTTGCCTTTCATAAGAGAAAAAATGTAGTTTCATTTTTCAAAGTCATATTTTCAACCATGTTATTTATGCATTTATAAATGTCAATGTTCAAGATAAATATTTAGTTTAAAAATTTTATATTTACCGTTTAATTAAGTACTTAGTTGTCATGCTAAACTGGCCAGCTAAATATTTAGCTTCTAACTTATCCTTTAGCTCAGAGCTAATTTTAGCAAATTTAATTACAGTGGACGTGGAGAAATTTAAGGTCAAACATACGATGTGCTGTTTTGATTGGAATTTTGCATTTTGAATTTGCATTTTGGCTAAATATTTAGCTCTGAGTTAAATATTTACTTTGTAGCTAAAGATTAAGGTAGTCAGTTCAGCTACTAGCTATATACAGTATATAGCTTGAAAGTATATTTAGGTTTTTACAAGAGTGTTTGCTTTGGAGCTAAGTGTTTAATTTAAAAAATAAATATTTAGCTTTCTATCTAAATATTTAATTGTAAACTAAATATTTAGCTTGCTAAAGAAATATTTAATTTGTAAACGTAATATCTGCCTTGCTAACTAAATATTTTATTTGTAAACTTAAAATTTAGCTTGCTAACTAAATACTCAGGTGGAAACTGTAACATTCATAAAATGGAGGCAAATATAGCTGAATAATAAACCACATTCCTTTTCTCTTAGGCTTTTCAGGCTAAAAAAATAAAATTATTGATGTTATTTTGTGACTGTGTAACTTACAAAAAAGCCTCTTTTAATTCAAGAAGTGTAAAAAATGGGAATTAAAATGTGCCACAGTTCAAAGCAAGACCACCATGCATCAATTTAACTCGTTATGACACAAATGCAGACAAAAATGTCTCATTTGGACAGTAAATAGGAGCTAACCAAAAACGTCTTGATAGGGCATTTTTCATAATGCATTGTATAGGTCCTTTGTTTAGGTTTTCATCTTACGATGAATGCATTCCTTCCAATGTTCTGAAATCCAGATATATGTCAAAGGAAAAATGAGGGGGAAATTGGAACACAAGGCATCTGAGAGTGCAGTTGAAAGCTGCAAAAGAGCAATGTTACACCTGAAAAGCCAAAGTCAGCCACTGAAGGATATTACAATGTCCACCTAAGATCAAAGGTGAAATTGTCCAGTTGGAATTTTAGTTCATAAAAAAGATTTGTATGGTAGTGTATTCAATCAGGAAGAGAATTTCAGGACACATTTTATAAGTGCAGAGGCTTGAAAACTAAACAAACTGGCACTACCCAGGGATTTAAACACACTCTATGGAGAGTTCAGTCTTCCTGTAATTCCCGCCGTGAAAAGTGATCACATGTGACAGCTTTTCATATCACTCAGACTTTTGCAGTTAGCTTCACCACAACAACACATTGTGTGGCTGTTCCAGGTCACTTCTAAGCCATATATACACATGTGGAGGATGGTAGAAACATATTATATTTATACATATTTTGATATATTACGATACTAATATGTTAAAAAGAAATACACAATCACCTGACTCAGACGTTACAAATGTTACAGGAGGATTGCTAGCAATTGCTTACTGATTAAATGCATTCTGTATTGAGCACACATGTAAATCCTATTAAAGATGGAACTTTCTCACCTGATGCATTTAATGGTCTCCAACAAGTTTTACTTCTGTGGTCTGGCTATTTACTCCCAGCTTAAGCTATCTGTGCTTCAACACTCTGTGTTGTCAGATTCGGGCTCTTCATCCACTAAACCCAAGATTACATGTCCTGAAAATTAAGGTGTTTGCAGCAGGCAGCGTTAACAGACGCATGAAATAAGTATGATGTTTTTGAGGTATGATTAAATAAATACATTGTGTCATCACTTTTTGCTTTTAAACCAATGGAATGTTTTTTTTTTGTTTTTTTTTTCACCTGTTAAATATTACATACTTTGAAGATTTCCTGGTTTTCTGACAGCAAAATATATTTTGGCCTATAAACCACTGGACTATTTCATATTTGTGTCGTCTCAAACATTGTTATTCCAAAAACGTTTACAGATGTTATTTCATTGCAATCCCCATAGAGAAATTGGAAACTAATACTCTCATATGTGAGATCTTCCACCAAGTCCAATTCTAATTTTTTTGCCAATATGACAAGTGTACATTAATCACTCAACCTCTGAGGGATTTTCAATTGATTTGTTTCTTGCGTACCTAATTAATAGTCATTTCCATTCCACTAGTAAATTATTTGAAATGTGACATGCTTCCCTTTCTGAAGCGGTCCGTCAGCTTTTAAGAAAAATGACCTCGTTATAATTTCAAATGTATTTCATTCACATATTTATTTTTAACTAATCAGGTTTATTTACACAAACGCATCTCTATTGATTCTCATAAAACATCAAAAGCACTCCAATGTCAAGCTATATCAAGGCTACAATACATGTTGGGATGAAAAACAAGAAATGAAACCATATAACACGTAGGACGGTGTTTTTATCTGTTTACTCCAGGAGTCATTTGAAGTCAGGTAGAGACATTATTGGCTTTACTGGAAAATCTTTCTTGTCACTGCAGGCCAAGAAATTCATAATGCACCGGTCGATCTGTGACAATTTGTTTTGTGCTTTGTGGCACAATCATATTAAACTCAACCCACACACAACTGCATGTCTGCATGACTTCATTCATGCTGAAGGATAATTTATACACTTAGAGCAACGGCACACATCGCCGTCCTCCACCGTGGAGCTCCAATATCACGGCTGTAAGAGGCGGAGCTGATGAGTTTTATCGGGAAAATGAAAAACAACATGTCGGTTTTACAAATATTATTTCCTCTGGTTAAGATGGATTTAAATCGAAGTCTCAAGCAAGGGGGAACTGGCAGGGACTGAGTTTGTTCATCAAGGTCATGTTAAACACCTATGTCCTCCTGTGCTGGTGTTCAGGTGATCAATCAAGCCAGTGGAAAAGTCTCCCATCACACCGTTCACACCCAGCCGGTCGGCAGGCACTTCGACAGGGTGGAAGACTTCTTCATTCCCGCCTCCAGCCTCATCGTTACCCACATCAGGTATGTCCAGCGAAAAACAACAGCACTCTTTGCCAATAAAATGCAGAAACGGCATTCAGCTATGAATCACTTCAGTCATAGTACTTCCCTTTTTTTAGGTACGCATTTGCAGTTTGTGAGAATGAGTGTGGCTGTTTTGAGGAAAATGTTAAGGTTTATTTTTACAACAGCTAAAAAAGTAGTTTTCTCTTAAAATGTTATTCTATCCACTGTACTGAAAAATGACTGAAAGGTGGTCCAACACTAAGCAGAAAAGCTAGAGTTTTTATATATTATCATGTATTTACATTGGTAATACATATCTGATATGCAATCACATTGTTGCAAATGGTTAAGATTTGAGGGTTATTGCTCAAAAAGCTTCAGGGGTATGAAATTATCTTTTTTTTATTAATTTGAGTGATTTTAACTGAGGATGTTCAATATCAACTTTTTAATCAATATTCAATACACCAATATAGTTTAAATAATAATTTCCAATACTTATACATATCTAGCTAAATGTTCAAGGTTGTCTCAAAACATATTGCTCGTTTTGCCAAAGAAACACAAATGTATAAAAAAATAAGGATGCAACGATGCCACTTTTTTCAAACCGATACAACACCGATACTTGGATCTGAGTACTTGCCGATACTGACACACAAAATAATCCGATGAATTCGGAGGCCAGTTTTATTTTCTTCTCTGCTTGTTACAACAAATGACGGTGAATTACATTAAACATAAAATATTAATAAAGCTGACCACAAAACAAACATTTCAAGTGAAAAACTAAACATTTCCTGTTAAATTATTTCAATTTCCACATTTTAAATATTGGTTCATGTTATTGGTTAACTAAACGATATGAATATATTAGAACGGTAGTGGTATTGAAATAGAGTGCAAAAGCCTTGTAATACCTTTTGGCTAAAACTAATTCAAATTCGTCAAGGCATTAAGTTATAGTAATACGTTAATTAGGCGTAAGACTCTTCTTTTTATAATCGTCATATCATACGTGCATCAGCATGCCAGAGTGAACACTCACCTAAGTAAACTATATTTGAGGTTAACTTTTATTTTATTGAAATTTAATGCAAAAAACAATTAAATAAATGAATAAATTCATTAATAAAACCAGATAAGAACTCAGATCGTCCTGTTCAGAAGCAGAGAGCTCAGCCTGTCTCAGCGTAGGACTGAGAACACCGACGTTGTGCGCTTTCATAAATAAAGTGCTTCATTTATTTTGTCAAGTCCAGTGTGCTTTACTGCAACTTTCATTCATAAATAGGAAATTGTATAATGTTCTTGAATCAGTGCAGTTTTCAGAGCAACTCGCATGTTGATACTGCTTTGCCTATTAAAACATCATTTGAATATTTCCTGGTCTTTATTCCTCTCAGAAACTGGCTCGTTATTGTGTCGGTCTTGGTCTGCAACAGGGAGTTATCACCGCTTTGTTAAAACTGCCAGAAAAGAACAAACTTGTGTAAATGTTTACTACACCTGCCACTAGATCAGTCTGCATTGTTCAGAATACAAATTCAGGCAGCGTCTCATCAGATTGCTGTAATTACAATTGTACGGAAAGATGAAAAACTGGTGAACAAAGCTGAATAGGTAAGAATCTAAATATTTCTCTGTTTAATTTTTTGCCAACCTACTTGCACTTAATGCCATGGTCACAAAGTTAATAATGCAGTGCTCCTCTTCTACTTAATAAAGATTAATTGATTCTCTAGCTTTAGCTTAGCAACACTTTTTACAAGGAGGCAAAAAAAGTTTTTTTTGTCATTGTTTTTGTTCCTGCTCGTATTAAAGCATATTGATATTGACTTGTTTAACTAAGGTCCATAAAAAAAGGACTATGGTCTATCTAAGAATGAAAACCTTCCGCCATGCTGGAGTTTTTATTAATTAACGAATCAAAGACAGCTTCAGACAGATGGGTTTTGAGCCTTGATTTCAAAGCAACTGTCTGAAAGTTTGTTCCAGGTAAAGGGAGTATAGAAGCTGAAAGCTGCTTTTCCATGTTTGGTTTTGATTTTAGGGAAGATTAGTAGACGGGAGATGGAAGACCTGATTAGTCTGGGTGGTTGGTATAATCACAATCAGAAATGTTTTATTGGCAGATGATCAGCAGATTTACATTAGGACACTGCTGTAGTACTTTGTGCAAACAAATGATAAGACAAAAACTTCTAAGCATGCAATAAATAAATAAAATGTGATGAACAGAATGACATATACATGCGTGCAGGTGATGATCAGTGCCGAAAACAACATAGGGTCCTGTGATTGAGACAGAACAGGTGGTGGGAACAGTCTTAGGATTCTTGTTCATGAGTCCAGCAGCAAAGGGGAAGAATGTTCTTATTGACAATAGATCTGCATCATACATTGGAGCTAAGCCATTTATTGATTTATAAACTACTCCAAGTACTTTAAAGTCTATTCTCTGAGCTACAGGATTTCTTACAGTTTTTCCTGTCTTGCCTTGGTATGTTTGCAGTTAGTCTATCCTATCTCTGTTTTCATATGATGGGTTGAACACAGGTGTGCTACTCTGTAGGTTAAAAAAAAATAATAATTCAGAGCAGACTACATTGAGGTTTATATATTTTCATATATCTAATATTTATTTCGTGAATTTCTTATTTATTCAAACCACCTAGATTTTACATATAAAGAGCAGCTCCACAAATCAAGATATGTCATGGAAACTCTGGGAGCAAGCAGGTGGTCTGCATGATTTCAAGGTGTTAATGGTCACCTAGAGAGGAGTTAGCCGTCTGCTGTGTGGGTGTGGCTAATGGCACAGCTGTAATTAGATCCTCTGAGAACTGCAAGAGAGATTACGGGAAAATGTGGCCATGGTGTCACGTTTTGTTTTTATCTCATTTTCAACCTTTCTCATATGAAAATATCTGTGTAATATACTTTTTGTCATTGTCATATTACATGAATTAGAATCATTTTGAGTATTTTGTACCAATAATGTACTCTATTTTTTTCACAGGAAGGCCTCATTGATTCGTCATTTTAATAACATAAGTGCTGCATGAAAAACTTACATATAATTTACCTTTTTCCGAGACTGTTTAACGACTGAGGATTCCTTTTACAGCAACTTTAAGCAATCATCATTCATATAGCACTAAAAAAAGTAGGGAAGCACATCTGGTAATGTTTTTTAGTAAAATTGTCTTAAACAATGTGTACTTTTCTATCAAATTGTGGAAAAAACTTAAAAATACCTTTAATTCTGCAGCATCAGCTGTGTTGCTCTCAGGACCTTTAACTGAACTGTAAAACAAACATTACATGTGGAGTCAAGTTGTTAGAAATGCTCATTGAGTTAAAAACATTACAAGAACAAAAAGAGCCTTAACGCAAATCAGCCGAGCAAGCAGCAACCGAGCCAAAACAATGATAGTTTATGTCATATTTTGGTTTAGAGAGGACCCAAATGCAGGGGATTATCTAGAGTCTCTGTTGGTCATCTTAATTTAAAGTCCAAAATCCAATAATGGACGCGGACAAGAGATGGGAAGATATTGGTAAAGTGATGTGTTGACATGACGAACCAGCAGAGACATGATGGAACAGGGGAAAATGTATGTACACAGGTATGTAATCAGGGGAGACCCAAAACACCTGGGAATAATCAGGACGCAGCGATCGACAAAGACGAGGACAAAAAGTCACAATGTGACAGTTTATTACAATCTTGGAGGATAAAGCAGCATCAAGTTACCATTTTTGTACTTTCTAAAAAGCTGAGCTGACCAAAAAGTCTGTCTTCAATGTAAAAGCATGTTAGATTTTTAACTCAATGTAGTCTGAATTCTGTTTTCTATAGTTCCAGGTAAAACTACTTAGGTTTAATTGTTAGGTTCTCTCCAAGAAGCTTCATTTAACAGATGTGGCTTTTCAAAATCAAATAAAAACATATGTAATGTTAAAAAGTCCCAGATCAGAGTTAATCTTGATACAGGAATTGCTATGTTTGAATAAAATTAACAAAAAGCCGTGAAATTTCTATTTGGAATATTTTAAACGCTTCAGAGAGACATGTAAATCTGAGACTTTCTGCATGTTCCCCACATAAAACTGCTCCTGTGTTTCTTCTGATGTGAACATTTTGAATTCATTAAAAATTAATCCACCAGTTTAGGTCTCAAATTATTAATCTTGTCTTTAAAATGGACAATGCAAATTTATCAGTATTTTAGACAATGTAAGTGTGTCAAATTTTGGACTATAGGTCAGTTTTCATCTGCCGCCCCTGGTAGGATATATTGTTGTTTTAACTCTGTTTGGAAAAAAGTAGTTGAATCAATGAATCCCATAACAGTGACAAATTTCCATGGTGGCTTTCAATAAGATATTTTCTGTTGAAATGCTGTGAAAGCTGGCTGTTCAAATGGCATAAAAGATTATGAATGACGACAAGTCTGAAGTGGCTGTCGACATCGATCAGCTGATGTTCTCATTTAATTGGAGTCTGGCAGGTCCTTGTACATTCCCCATGATCAGCTGCTTTAGTGTGATCTGCCATTAAGTGGTTCTTATTTCTTATTTTCACAGAACCTTGTACATATATAATCTAATATTTCAACTACAGATCAAAGTTAGTGGTTCAGTTGCAATAAAATTTAGCAGAAGGCTAAATCTTTATTTGAAGATCCTGCTGTTTATTGAGTCTGTATTAGGTTGTTTTAAAGTCAGTGTTTTCTGTTGATACTTTCAACAATTTCCATCTTTAAAATTGATTTAGATAATTATTATATTAACTTAATATATTAATATAATATATTATATATATATATTATATATATATTAAAATATTAATTATTTTGCATATTGATACCAAAAGCAAGCAGGTAAAGCCAGTAAAAGTCATTGCTAAAAATGCATCTTTGATGAAAACCAAAATATGGTCACCCCAAATTATACTTCTGTTGCCAACACACATTTATTTTAGCTTTCATGGAAAAATATGACGTTGGTATGATTATGAAACATATTTTGGACATCTTTGTTTGATTTGTGGTTTGACTAAATGTGTGAATTTGTCTGGATAATGAAAATTGAATAAATTTAGAAGTAGAAAGTTGCCAAATAAATAATAATAAAACACCTTAGATGGGGGAAAATAGGCAACAAAAATAATCGTTTTATAAACGTATCGTAATCATGAGGCACCCAAGATGGCACATTCCTATTCTTCATGTTGCGTTAAACTAAATTCATGGATATAAAGGAAGGTTCATAAGCATATATGCCAGTTTAGGATTGTGAATACATGTGTTTGATGCTTCTCAGATTTTTTATGTGTCGGCACTTAAAAAGAATAGAGAGGTTTGTAACTTCTAGACAGCTCAATTTTAATGCAAAATTGATTTACAAAATCCAGAAGATTGAATTGTCTGATTTTTAAACATTTTCTAAATAGGTATACATTTTTTTGCATGAAATACTTATTTTATGTAATAAAGAAAAAAAAGATGCATCAGAATTTGAAAAGTTACAATAATATGTGCCACAGAAACCTTTGTTTACAGTTACAGAGGTCATACGTCTCCTGTTGTACTCACATGGCAGCAGGGATTTGTTCCACTCCTCCACACAGATCAGTATTGGGGGCTATTGCCTTTCCTAATGATCACTGATACAAGGTGAGGTCTTCCATGGAACCCTCACGAGGGAGACTGACGGTGAAAATGAGTTTCTTTTTGTTTTGTTTTTTTACAGCAACAGTAGTTACCTTCACACCAAGCTGTTTGCCTGTTGTCTTTGTTTCCCATCCCCAGCCTTGTGCAGCTCTACAGTTTTGTAAATATGCTTTTTGATTCGGTCTCTCACAGTTGAGATCTTCCCATGATGAAAGATACAGACCTCTCTATGCTTTGCGTAAAAGCTTGAGACGTATGTGGTGTCTATGTGTGAAAATACTCACTTACCCAACCAGAGCAACATTTCCACAAACCTCGACTCGATACTAAACACTTTTTTTTTTACAAACTTTGATTTTTGATGAGATGGTGCACAACCTGTTTAGTTTGAAATGCAGATTTTAATAAAATGTTTTAATCTTGCAGTTCTTACATCAGAAACTATTATTTCTCAAAAAAAAAAAACTCAGACCAAAGTGAGGATTTGCATATTCTCCATTTTAAGTGGTTGCCTATGGACAGATGTAACCAGAGGTTTTACAGCGTCGCTGTTTGTGACAAAAATGCTCCGACATCACATTTGCGAACTGTGTTTAAACTCATAAACAGCAAAGATGCTCTTATAGCTACAGTATGTTTATGTTATCAACCGTCAAAGCATTTTTTGCTTGCTTGTTTTCGCAAGCTCAATTACTGCTCTGTAATAGAATTAAATAGAACGTTTTGCTGATTCTGTTAGGTGCGGAATACCACGTTTTTCAAACCGTGGCATGGCCTTAGAGACTTGGGATTCCAATAATTAATGTATGCCAATCGAGGATACAATTATAACTGTAGACGCAGCAAACACTTTTTTCCTATTCACTCTAAAAACAAGATGATGTCCGACTCACCTTTCGTAGCCTGTGATCATGGATAGAACAGAGGCATCTTAAAAAAAAATTGTATTGTTACATCCACAAGGGTCCAATTAATGGCCTTCAATAAAATAGTCTGACATTCCTAAAACAGCAAAATCCAATTCCTTTGCAAATTACCTCTTTGTTAGTGCTTCCACATTTTTTATACTACCTTCCGTTAGCAGCTTAGATTAGCCTACAAATGTTAATGCACATGCCTGGAAGTATGAAAATTTGATTTGCATCTTACTCGGCCCAGTAGAAGTCACGCAAACTATTCAACTAATTGCTGATGGGTAAAAAGTTTGTCATTTTTCAGTAAGAGATCCTTTCAGCAACATGGTGAAACACACTTCTAAAAAAAATACAACATAGAACAACCTATGGAGCTTTGCTTGAGAAGAGCATGCTCTGATTCTGATCACTTGTTTTTAATCAGAGGAGTACAGTGATGGGTTCTACATTCACCCTGGAGGACTCCTCCTCTGGAAAATACATGGCCACCTTGGACCTTTCATTAGAAAAACATGCAAAATACAAATTTGCTCTGGGTAAAGGTAATACTTTAAGCATTAGATCCAAAGTGTATCAGTTTACCTCTCCATTCTAAATATAATTAATATGAACTACTATGAACAATACTTAATTTCCCTTTGGTATAGAACTATTTTTGAATTTGAATTGAATTTGAATAATAGCACTTAGACAGATTCTGATTGTTGTGAGTGTTTTCTCTCCAGAGACCCAACCCATGTGTCTCGTCCAAATGGTTCAAAAATGGCTTTTTTAATTTGTATTTGGGTATGGTTTTTTTTAAATAATCAAGGAAGAAAACTGCAGGAAAGTTGAGGGGTTTTAAGTCTTGCAAACATTTCTTGTTTTTGCAGTTTAAAGCTTAATTTATAATCTGTTTTATGATCCAGGAGTGCAAAGTCTGAATCCCGGCAACATTATATATCGGTGTTTGCAACAAATTTTAATTCAAATTCTTTATTTTTTTTCTCTTTAAATTTCTTTTAGATTTGGTCTCATCTTTCATCGAAATGAGCCCGTCATCTACAAGATCAACCTGGAGACATCATCTTATGTTACAAACATCAGTTTGTGGGAGTTTAACTGCATCCCTAAGTCGGTGGCCTACACCCATGTGGGTGGCTACTATTTTGTGAACTGTAGGCCCGACTCCACCGGCGCCTCGCAGCCCCAGCTCATATTGGACAGTGTTACAGACAGAGTGATCGGGCAAAACCGTGACGTCACAGGCACCCCTTACATCTCTCCGGATGGTCATTACCTAGTCACAGTGGATGATGTCAACGGCCTGATGAGGATCCAGACTATTTCGGAGCGGGGAAAGATCCAGGAACCCTTTGACATCCACACCAATCTGCACCTGTCCGACCTGGCGTTCCAGCGCTCGTTCACCGAGATCCACCAGTACAACGTGTTCGGCAGCTCCGGCCGTCAAACCGACGCGCTGTTTGTGGAGCTGAGCTCCGGCAAAGTCAAGATGATCAAGAGCTTGAAGGAGGCCATCAAGTCGTTTGACTGGCCGTGGAGCAGCAGGAACAGGATCATGGTGAACAGCGGACTTTTCGGGCAGTACATCATGACGCCGTCCAGAGAGTCCCTTTTCATTTTGGACGGACGGCTCAACAAGCTCAACTGTGAGATCACCGATGTTCTCAAAGGCAACGTGGTTGTGTGGGTCGGGGATTCTTAGGTCACGGCATCGAGACTTACTGGCTTTTGTTTTACTTCAAAGGTACAGTTGCACTGAATTTTGTTGCCGATCGTTTAACTTTGTAAGAACAGTAAAAAATAAAAAAATCTGAATTAGAAACTAAATTGATTTGTTAGTCTACTGTACAATGGCTGCCATTTAAACTATAAAACCACTGAGGGCATAACAGATTAGACTGTTTTTAAGTACTTTGTTTAACTCTACCAAGATGTTTGCATCGGTCAGAAATGATTGGTAGTGACTACTTACATTATTCAGGAAAATCGTGAAGAATTTGTAAGCGTATGCAATATTGGGTTTATTAAGTATGTGAGAATGTTGTAGATAGTCCCCTGACCAAAAAAACAAGAAATGTATTGGCAGAAAAAACACTTGTACACTCTATATCTGTCCAGATCAACTCTTGTAGTTGAAGTCCACCCATCCCCAAATTTTTTCCTTGTGCCTTTAAGGAAAATACCCTCCATGTAAGGAATAAGCGTAATCATTCCCAGCGTGGCTGCAGACTACACCTCTTTCTTTGACCCTTTCATTCACGGTACGTGTGGGTCTTCACGAATATGCCGCTCTCATCTGTATGTCCGACTGTCTAATTAAAACGAGCCCTTGCTGTGATCTCATCTTGTTTGAAGTGGAGACGGGAGTGCTTCATTACGGCTGCACACTCCGTAACCTTTGATCCAAATTTATAAACCAGCTTTGGAGGTTTTGACCTCTTTGGGGTTTTTTTTCTTTGTATTCCAAGTGGAAAAACAAAAATCAGAGTTGATACTAAAATCATACCAGATTTATACACAAAAGCTGTTTCAATAATGTCTCCCGGCACAGAGTCGATGTAGTGATTAAAAAATGTTATAACTTCAATTACCTTGGACCAAAATAAAGATTTTATTGTATAGTTCAGTGTGGTAAACATGCATTGTCTGCTCTGCTTTGCAGCATGTTTTCAGTGGAATTTTATGTGATCTTATTAAAAAAAGCACTCTGGAGGATGATGTAGTTGTGGTTTTGTGTAGGTGGTATTTGAGGACAAGCCTTGAATGTTAGAAGCAACTTTTTCTGACGCTTCTGCAGTAGATTTGTAGCTTGTAAGACAGAAACTGTCTCCTGCTGGACATATTTCTATGCATTTTCACCCTTTCACACGGACTCTATAACTTTGGGCAAATGTTACTTAAATTCAGTTTGAACTTTAAATGTGTGTTTATTATATAATTATTTATTATATAGTTTATAGTTTTTATGTTGTTCCTTTTCAGACTCCCTGGTATATATGTTGGTTTTATTTCTTTATGTCCCGTTTTTCTCTCCTTGAGACAAGAAGGCGATGCTGATAATGAACTCTGTTCTGTACATAGCTGCTGACTGTGAATCCATTAGTTTTTCATGTGTGCACACATTGCTCATTTTAGAACCAAATACTCAGCACAGTTCTTCTTTTCAGAATAAAAACTCTCACCTGTCCTCTTCCTGTTCCTCAGCACATTTTGCTCAAAGCTTTCAGCCTCACAGCCACGTGTTGTATGTTCTTTCATGTGATTGTAATTTAAAAGAAATCCCGCTTGTCATTTTACTCAATAATAAAAAAAATGATAAAAAAACCTGTGTCTTTGTTTAACAGTGATATTTACAGCCACAGATCATTAATATTCACCAAAAGCTACAACAAGAACGAGGTCAGTACTTGGGTGTCCCTTTGGGTGTATTTATCCTTAAGCAGAGGTTGTTTTTCTACTTAAACGGTTGTTAAAAATGGAATTAACAACTTTGAGAGATAGAATGAATTTAAAGCTGTATTGGTGCAAACCAATTCTTTTACTTTTTAGAGTATTTTATTGTGAAATGGTAACTTCTAAAAAAAAAAGGTTTCAAACTGAAAAAAGATAGTTTCTCAATCAATTCAATCTAAACTTAATGTAAAAACATTACTGCTAAATATATACAGTATATGCTTTCCAAGTTCAGACTGGATGTAGCCAGCAGAGGTGGGTACTAAGAAATTTACTCTAATTTAGCACTACATCACTGTATTTTAAAAAAAAAAGTAAAAGTTCAGAATATTAACCCAACAAATAATTAAAAAGTAAAAAAGGATTACATAATTCCTATTTAGTGTGGAAAAATGGTCTATTGCTATATAAAAAGAGCTTTCGAACAGCTAGAACAGCATATTATTCATCTTTAATCGAGGTACGAAAATTATTAGCTTCATCTAAACCTTCAACTTGCGTTTTAGACCCAAACGCAACTAAACTTTTAAAAGAAGTTTTCCCTCTGATCGCTTCTCCAATTTTAGATATAATGAATCTATCCTTAGTAAATTGACATGTACCACAGGAGTTTAAGATTGCTGTAATTAAACCTTTACTTAAGAAACCATCTCTTGATCAAAATGACTTAATTAACTATAGACCGATATCTAATCTTCCCTTCTTATCTAAAATTCTTGAGAAAATAATGGAACACCAGATATGTGAGCATTTAAAATAATGAACCAATAATGAGCTGTTTGAGAAGTTTCAGTCAGGCTTTAGAGCTCATCATAGCACTGAAACAGCTCTGGTGAAGGTTACTAATGATATTCTCATAGCCTCAGACAATGGACTGGTGACCATTCTGGTCCTGTTAGATCTCAGTGCTGCCTTTGACACTGTTGATCACAATATTCTCATAGAAAGGCTTCAAAGTGTCGGTATAATAGGAATAGCACTAGGCTGGTTTAAATCTTATTTGTCTAACAGATTTCAGTTTGTTCAGGTAAATGAAAAATCTTCCTTAACCTCAATAGTTACTTGCGGAGTACCACAGGGTTCAGTGCTTGGGCCGATTCTTTTTACTATATATATGCTTCCTATTGGTGAAATAATTAGGCAGCATGGGATAAATTTCCATAGTTATGCAGATGATACACAGCTACATCTATCCATAAATCCTGATGAATCCAATTAGTTAGGTAGACTACAGGCATGTCTGGAAGACATAAAAACTTGGATGACTCTAAACTTCTTGCTTCTGAATTCTGATAAAACAGAAGTTGTTGTCTTTGGACCGGAAGCTCTGAAAAAGAAACTAGTTAGTCAACCCCTTCATCTGGTCTGCATTAAATTAGCCTCCAGTAATAAAGCAAATAACCTTGGTGTTATTTTTTACCAAGATATGTCATTTAGATCTCATATTAAAGAAGTCTCTAGGATTTCCTTTTTTCACCTTAGGAATATTGCAAAAATTAGACCCATCCTGTCCAGGAATGATGCTGAAAAACTAGCCCAGGCTTTTATTACTTCAAGGCTGGATTACTGTAACTCTTTATTATCAGGTAGTCCACAGAAAACAATAAAAGTCTTCAGTTAGTCCAAAATGCTGCTGCTAGGGTTCTGATGAATATTAAAAGAAGAGATCACATTTCCCCTGTTTTAGCTTCTCTTCACTGGCTCCCAGTAAAATCTAGAATAGAATTCAAGATCCTCCTTCTGACATATACAGCTCTTAATAATCTAGCTCCATCATACATAAGAGACCTGATTGTTCCATATGTTCCTAACAGGGCCCTTCGCTCTCAGACTGAAGGTTTACTGGTAGTTCCTAGGATTTCTAAAAGTAGAATGGGTGGCAGATCTTTCAGCTATCAGGTTCCCCTCCTATGGAACAAGCTCCCAGGGTTGGTTTGTGAAGCAGACAATTTGTATATCTTTAAAACTAGGCTTAAAACTTTCCTCTTTGACAAAGCTTACAATTAGAGATATGTTAATAGGCAGTTAGAGACAGGTTAGACAGGTAGCTAGGAAGAGACAGGTTAATGTTAGTAGCCAGGTAGAGTGTCAAAAGCTAGGAAGATATAAGAAGAGGTAGAGTAGCTAGGTAGAGATAGATTGAGGTAAGATAGGTAGAGAGGGTTAGTAGCTAGGTCTCCTAGTAGCTAGGAGACAGGTTAATGTTAGTAGTCAGGTAGAGTGTCAAAAGCAAGGAAGAGATAGGAAAGGTAGAGTAGCTAGGTAGTGACAGATTAATGTAAGCCAGGTAGAAAGTGTTAGTAGCTAGGTCTCCTGGTAGCTAGGAGACAGGTTAATGTTAGTAGCTATGCTGCTTTAGGCTAGGCTGTTGGAGGACATTATTAGGGTCTGTTCCTACTTTCTCTCCTACTTCTCCCCAGCTGCATGATGTGCTGTCAGTTCAAGCGCTAACCTGCTTCTCTTAGTCTCTTCCTACAGTAGGTGCTCCTGACCCGCCCTGCTTGACGACCCTGACTAAGATGGTATTGCAGTGACCGAAAGTTCTCCACGTCCTGCAACAAATTTCTGCATCAGTTCTGTTGCTCTTTCTGTGTCCCTGTTCTGTATCTCTGTTCTGTATCTCTGTTCTGTATTCTCCAAACCACAGACGGTCTCGGCAGATGACCACTTGTGCTGAGCCTGGTACTGCCGGAGGTTTCTTCCTGTTAAAAGGGAGTTTTTCCTTTCCACTGTCGCTTCATGCTTGCTCAGTGTGAGGGATTGCTGAGAATTTCACGATGGAATCCTCTGTGGTTCTCTAATTTCTACATTAAACATTGTATTGTAATAACTCTTCTTGTAAAGTGCCTTGAGATGACATCTGTTGTGAAACGGCCCTATATCAATAAACTGAATTGAAATTGAATTGAATAAAAGGATTATTTAAATACTGGGTAACTGACATCATCAGATGGAGAAAAATTTTGATTTTAGAAGAAAATTCTGATATGTTAAAAATGACGATTGGAAAAATGTTAGAATGATAGAAAACATGCGCATGAAAACCATATATACTTGCAAACTCAGGTGGTGTGAAAAAGGCGACAACAAAAATCCTGTAAAGTGGACTGGTTCATACTCAACAAAAAGGTATTGTGATTTTTAACAATTAGTGTTCTCATGTAGTCTGAGATGGAAAAAGGAAAAAACTACTGTTCAAATGACAAAAGCACATTTATTGGCAGCGAGTGCAAATGTACTTTAAAAAAAAGGAAGTTTTAGTTTTTGCAAGTGCAAAATGGTCTGGACTACAGTATAAAGTCAAACTAAAAACCAGGAATAGAGACAAACTGCATATGATGAGCAAAACCAACCCCTTGTTCTGAACAAATGTATTAATGTAGGCAACAGCAAGTCTAATTGTGTTTTTAGTGTGTCTCTGGGTTTTTAGTTAATTATAAACATCTGTTCCAATTCTTATAACTGCAGTCATATTTTGCTGTCTTGGCAAGAACATTGTGATTAAAAGCACAGATTTTGTTGAATGTAGTTTTATTCATTCTTCTTTTCTGATAAAATGGGGCTTATATTTTTTTTTTAGTTGCTCTATATACCTATGAGGAGCCGGGAGAAGGGTTTGAATGCCAATATTGCAAGAGTGAGTGGGATTGAAGAAGAGTGGCAGTGGGTGGAGATGGTCATAAATTCAGTTGGAGCGGGGTTAAAACAAAAAACAAAAACTCTTCTGGGGCCGTATTCACAAAGAATCTTAGGGCTAAAAGTAGGTCCTAACTGCCGAATTTAGGAGTAACTCCTAAAAAATTTGGGCGTGTCACTCTTAAAATTAGGACTCCTGGTTCCTTAAGATAAAAGTAATTCACAACCACTTTTAGGCCTAAAAGTAACTCCTAAGTCTGGGAGTCCTTAAAAGAAGTCAAGAGGACTCCTAACTCCCTAAGACATATTCACAAAGACTCCCAAAATGGCTGCAGCCAGACGCAATGTGTTGGACACTCTGGATGATTCGGAATTAACCTAACGATACCGACTAAATCGTTTATTTCAGATGTGGTGCGGGATGCAATCACGTCTCCAACTAAACATAACAACCGGATCAGTCCAGAAATTAAATGTTTAGCGAAACTAAGATATTTTGCCACAGGGAAAATGCAACTTTGCAACGCGGACGACTTGGGTATATCACAACCATATTTCAGCCGATCAATCCACCAAACTCTTAAAGCACTCTGTCGGCCACACATTATCCAACAATTCATCTGTTTCCCATTAGACATCCAGCGACTACATCGAATTAAAGCCAATTGCATGGTGATTGCAGGTATGCCGGGGGTGCAAAAAGAAGAAAACGTGCACGTCTTCCAAATTATGCAACATATGTAGGGATGCAATATACGTAGGGATGCAACATATGTAGGGATGCCTATATGACGGACGTTGCCTACCTGTTGCAGCAGCATCCTTTTTATAAGCGGCGATCTCGAGCCGATACTGGGACTGTAGAGAATACCATCTCTTCTAACAGTCTTCTGCCGTTCGAGACACCGCTGGATAAAATGCATTTATGTTTCTGCTAATTTCCACCCATGCCTCCCTTTTCTTCTTATTAGTAATCCCGGTGTAGGTACCAGATGTGCTCGGCAGGCAGATCTGCTCGGGGGCCTGCGCCTGACGATGACGTCACACTATATGATTGGCTGAACGTTGACACGTGCACGTAGTAAATTTGGTCCAGAGAAATACAAGAACTTTTCGTAGGATGTGTTACGTCTTGTGGGAAAAATTGATAACTTTTACAAGGAAATATACCACTACTTGTTGAATGGGTCTTATCATAGCTTTACCATTAAAGGTGCTGAGAGCAGAAAGGCCACCATTCGAAAGGCATCAAAAAATTACACCATTAAAAGTAAGTACCAGCCCACCTAGCATTTTTCGGTCTAAAAGACGTTTAATGAACGTCTATATGGTCCGTAGACGTCTAGGCTAAAATCGGTCTGCCACTGGTCTAAAAATGAAAGCTTTTCTGCCGTTTAGGTTTAGACTAGATGTCTATTAGACATCTAAAAGATGACTTCCTCTATAGCCGCGTCTAATGTAAGACGCTTAAATAACCATTAATGAACGGCTATTTAGAGACGTCTAAAGTTATACGTTTGCCAGACGGTTATTTTTATACCAAATTTATACACCATCAGATAATCTAGACGTCATATAGACGTCGTATAGATGTCTATTAAATGTATTATAGCCTAATGATATTCTAATTAATCCTTCTTCTACAATCTATTAAATTCATCACAACAAACCTATTAAAATTAAATTAAAGTTGTGAAATTGAATGCTAAATCAGGTTCTCTAAAAAGGGAAAGGGGATTTAACCTGTGTTCCTTTCCTTTTATTTCGTGCCAGGATGTTATGACAATGATCTTTTAAAAAGGTTTCAGTAACACTATACTTATTTTACCACTTGATATAAACATATTTCTTGAGCTTAAAGTTGACCAAACTATCCTATTTTAATGTAAATCAAAACATTTTTCAAACATTCAATCATCACAAACATATGAATGTGCAATATACATGTTTTTAATTTCAACACTTTTGTAAAGGTACATTGCAGTAAAATAAAAGCACAAACTCAAATATATAATATTATAAAAATATTTTTTTGCTTATTTTATTTAAACAAAGATTGTGGTGAAAAGTAAGTGTAATCTACAAAATTACTAAAATAAAAATGTAGGTATTCGTATGCAAAATATTTACAAAAAAATCGTCTAATAGACATCTATTGCTCGTGGGAGAGTGTGTGGAAGAGTGACTTCACGTCAATGTGACTGTCTGCACTGGAATTCAGATTTGCTTAATATGAATACCATTGTGCTTCTAGAGCTGCATGTGTTCACAGTGCAACCAGTTATCACACATAAACTGTAGAATAATTGTCGTATTTTCCTGCTGCATTAGGTGATCGGTTGTACTACAACTACCAGGGGGAGCTTCGCCTGGTGGTGTTTCAAGCGTAAGTGTGTGAGATTTTGAGGAGTTGCCATGACAACCTCGGCAGTGGGGGTCATCCTGGTAGATGCCGCACAATAGAAAAAGTCAAAACTTTTTATAAAAATGTATTTCATGATCATTTATTTCTGGAAATATTGAACAGGATATGAACAAGTCAGCTATAAATGTAACAAAGATATAACACCTATGTATATTGTAGCTCCCCTTCCAACTTCAGCATCACATCCCCAATCCTATCTGTCAAGAGGAGCAGACACTGAGAACTGTGGGATCTGTACCAGCTCAATTATGCCATTGTATGTTTTTTATGTAAATAAATGTTGAACTGAAAAAAAGATGTGCACTTCTATTTTATCAATGAGTAGGAAATGTGTAAATGCTTTTAAGATTTTAGGAGAAAAATGTAACATACTCAACCATATCTGCAATATGTAACTAGTGATGGGTTTCTTTAATGATAGTGTGTGTATCAAAATATTTGTAACTTTAAGGTGAGAGGTCACCGTGTCAGATTATTTAAATCAAAACATGTATTTTGGATGTAAATATTAACAGATAAATAATTGCAGACTGTACACCATGCATGAAAATATGTTTATAATTGAACTCATTTACTCATAAGAAAAACTAGTGTGGTGGATAAATTTAATATTATGATTATTATTAACACTGATCGATTCAACTTTTATTAAAACCTCCAAACGTTTATAGGAATCTCTCTAATTTTTATTAAGAGTTTATAATCCGATCACACTAGTTTTGGGGGAAAAAACAAAGGTTGCTAAAGGTAATGTGAAAAATAGCAATATTGTGTATAATATAAGTAGCGCCCCAGAGTAGGCCTTATAAAATGGGGAACAATTTCTTTTAGTATTTAACTTTATAGAACAAATAGTTTCTATACAACAGAAGAAAAAATGAAGTATTAAGAAATTTTCAATACGTATACAAACAGCATGGGGTTTAATTGTATAAATACATGCAAAATGTCACATTCATGTACAGTTTGGAGAGGCTTTTGTTGGTAGAGTCGTATACTGTATATGGTGTTTTACTGCCGAATTAGCTTTTAAAAATAAAATAATTAGCTATCAGAACCAAAACAAAAACAAAATCTGCAAGTTTAACAGACGCATTTGAATTTGTGAGGATACAATATAGAGCTTAGCAGGGTGAAATATAGGGCGCATTGTAATTTGTCCGACGTATGTACCAGATCTGTCTGGAGTTTGTATTTTGTCCGACTGGAGTTTCCATTCTATGACGTCATCATCAGGCGCAGGCCCCCGAGCAGATCTGGCTGCCGAGCACATCTGGTACCTACACCGGCTCCAAATCGTCCTTTGAGGACCGTCCTCCTCTCCAGTACCAACTGTGCCAGTAGTAATAATTTAAAGTCCTGCGACCAGTTAGGTTTCCTTGTTCTTTTCTCGCCACTCATTTTCAGTTCACGAGGTTCTTTTTCACAGTAGTGGAGGGGTCTATTTAAGATGTGGGTGATGTGCTCATTAGACAGCCATTGTTTACAGCCTACTTGCAATCACTCCCTTAATATGATGTGTCCATCCATCCACTATCTGTACCGCTTTCATCCAATTCAGGGTTGCGTGGAGGGGGGGGGGGGGGGGGCTAGAGCTTATCCCAGTTATCAGCAGGTGTTAGGCATGGTACACCCTGGATAGGACGCCAGTCTGTTGCATAATATGATGCATTTCACGTTTTTTCGTTTTTAAACTTCACCCTCTCTGTAAGTAGGCTATTGAGTCTAAGATGTATGAAGTGTAAGTTTCGAGGCCGACACAAAGATGTCATCGTGCATTATTTCTGCTATTTGCGGTGTTCATAATCCCGTTTTTATTGACATTGAAGTTTTCCATTTCCTCGTTTCACACGTGTCATTCAACAACCAATCACACTCCTGTCCGTTTATTTACTCATGCATAGGAAATGACGTTTTCCATATCAACAGGACGGTACTCTTATCTCACATTTATGGATTTGTCCCAGGTAAAAGTAGCTCTTAGTGCGTTTGTGAATAGTTTTAGACGACAACTCCTACATGAGTTTTAGCGTGAGTTAGGGGTAACCCCTAGCGGTAAGATAAGAGTCTATGTGAATACGGTCCCTGATCTATAAGAATTATATGAATGTCATATTTGATTTAAAAAAAGGTGACAAGTTTGCAGATATAAACATAATTACAAGGTCATCTGCCCTTCCCCCACTCTATATATGCATGCTTGAACAGGGTGAAGTACTTCTGTTAACAATGAATAGTGTCCAATGTAATTTCTTGATCAAATGGCACGGAGGGCTTCACATTCAGTATAGTTAATCAAAGTGGGTAGAGGAGCCAAGTAGCTAGTGATGCTTCATAAAAATATTACTCAAGTAAAAATAAAATCAGTGCAATAAAACTACTCTAACAAAAAATTAATTTCCAAAAAAAGTTACTCGAGTAAATGTAATTATCTACTACCTACGTCTGGTAGTGATTAAACAACACGATGTTGAAAGGCTGAATAAACAGAAAAATGAACACTTCTATTTTAATAAGCAAGAATTTTCATTATGATGCAGCTAGATTAACAGCAAGAGAACAAGATATCAGAAATGACGTACACATTGTACACCCGTCTCTAAGGAATAAAAGGAGAGTTACCACACTTGACATGAGCCTTTTGCATCCGTAAGTGAGAACCTACATTCAAATTCACCTACAAAACAAACAAGACATCGCCTACACATTTGATTTCTGCTTAAATAAAAATATTTCTAATAGGTCAATTCTAGAAAATTTAAATAGTTGCAACGTCTGATCCATTTATCAAGTAAACCTTTAATATTTTAGAGATATGCTTTGGTAAGGTATTAAAACAGTAAACTTTGAAAAAGCCATCAAGATAAAGCAGACAAACTTACCAGGACAGTAAAGGTTTCAATAGTTATATTTTAAAAGACAAAAAAAGGTACTTATTTGTAGTTTGTAGAATTAAGCCAATAGTTGGTTAAAAGCTTAGTGCTAAATATTAAATGATTTAACTAAATATTAACTGTAGATTGTAGTTAAATATTTAGGTAGTCAACAAAATATTTAGTTTGTAGAGAACTTAGTTGACAAGTACTTAGTTTCCTTGAGATAACAATGACCTGGATGAATGAGAATATTCACAGGCTTATTTGACAAGCCTAATGTTTAGTTTGGAGCTCCTGTTTTAATTTATTTTTTAAATTATTTGTATCTGTTGTAAAGCACTTTCTGATCATTTCTAAAAGGGTGCTTTATAAAGCTTTATTTACTTACTTAAATATTTAATATGTAAACTAAATATTCAGCTTGTTAACTACATATTTATTATCTTAGGTTCATCTTATTTGTACAAATCTGTAAAAATAAGATAATATTTGTAGAAAGAAGTACAGAATCAACTTTCTAACTATATTGAAAACCAGATATTTAGTCTCAAACTGTGACATTTATAAAGTAATAAATACACTGATGCAAATATTACTGAAAAACGAACCCACGATTATCAACCCAAATAATTGCTTTTATTTGTTGACTGTGGAACTTTAATGACTTCCCACAGCAGTCCCAATTCATATTTCCCACTGACCCTCTCAGGCTGGTAGTTTTGTTGAATATTCTTCCAAAGTGAACCCCATTTAATAAAACAGCTATGCCAATAGAAAAAGCAGGCCCTTAATTACCTATTGTCAGTCCTTTATCTTCTAGCAGTCACATGGGAGGTCTTTCTATTACCCAGTCAAGTCTCACCTCCATCAGGAGAATTTAACATCTCTGCCTCCTGCTATTTCTTCATTCATAAGGCAGGCAGCGTAATCAAGCCACTAGCTCTTTAATCATGCAGCTAAAGTCTGTAGACAGTTCAGCCTCCCTGGTCCAACCTCCAGCCAGTGTATGGAGTCTGATGACTGATTGAGGCCATGGTGTTCCAGTTGTGATTCCTGATACTCCATTTCCCTGCCCTCTTTCTCACTCCAGAACGGTCACTACATTTGTGTAGTGATTGATCACAGCTGATAAAAAAGGTATATGTGTCTTTTTTGTCAGTCTGGTGGATTTCTTTAGTTGATCAAATTAAGAGCTTGTGTTGGTGTTTGTCTGTCTTCAAGCAAAATATTGTGAAAAGTTATGGACGGATTTGGTTTAAACTTTTTAGGAAATAAGAAATTTGCCAAGAAATATATAATTAAATTGTGAGCATGATCATCCATGATGATCCTGTGACTCCCACTCCGTGGTGGGGGTGTTTTTTTTTGTGGAGGTTTTTGCTGTCCGTTACTTCAAACAGGTTACGCATTTTATCTTAAAAGGAGGCTGTTAAACTTATAAATGAAAGGTTTACAAACTGTACTGTGGAAACTAGAATGTTCTGATGTATAAATTCAGCAACAGTGTGATGAAATTTATAATAAAACCAAACATAAGATAGAATAAAACTAATAGAGTAGTATTAAGTCTGAAATTCATGGTAAAATATCTCCACCTCTACGAAGTAACTACTTCTATTGGGGAGAAAAAATCAAAACAAAAACAATAAAACAATCATTACATTAAAGAGATTAGTTAGCGGGGGCAGTAAAGTAAGATAATGACCTAATTATAGAATTTTATAGAATTATATCATTTCTACGTCTTCCAAGGTTTTCCAAGAATTCCGTATTGTCCCCATTATTAGACAACCCTGATTTTAAGATGACCTTCCCTTTCTAAAGACCAGTGTTTAGAAAAAGACTAAATCCATTTTTAAAGAAATTATTTTTTATTAGCATTTTGAGAAAGTTACAGATAATAATTACAGACTGCTTTACATTGTAAGAAGAGGACAATCCCACATTTTTACATGCAAACTGTCAGATCTTTGCTCATTACATGTCAGATCAAAAGTCCAATTACATATCAATAGTCTGCATGAGGCGTTTGTTCTCAGATGACCTCTTCCTCGTTGTGCTCACTGTCATTCTCATGCTGCGCCTGCTATCCTATCTCCTCCTCCAGAACGTCGTCCTCACTACTATCCAATGCATTAAATATGGCTGCCTGACAGTTGTGTGACGCCTCTGCTGCATTTACCACTATCATCTTAAAGTTAGCATCATAAATCTGCCTCAGGTGTTTGTTAATTTTCCCCACTTTTGATCCACTCTACTCCGGACTGCCCGTCTTCCTTTTTTCCATTGATGACGCCAGCCACAATAAGTTCACTGGCTTTATAGCAAGCTAGCGCCTTCTGGTGTTGCAGTCGTGTAACGACCCCAGGAAACTATCAGCATGTGTCAATGGTTAGACCCCAATGATAAGACAATCCCATATTTTTACATTGTTTTCAACTGCAAGAAACCTTGTCCTATATTTGGGACAATACGGTAATATATCTGCACTAATTTGTGATTTTAAGAAAGGTAATAAATTGTCTGTCCTCTGTCCACCCCCCACGAGTGGCCTAATTTACATAATGTGCCTGAAAATGGGATTGGTTCTTGCTATTGAACGGCTTTCAACAGCCTTTTAATTCAAATTTTGATTCTCACTCCTTCCTGTATTTCTTATAGTCCAGTTTAGAATCAGAAAAGTGACCACACAGACCAGAAATCAGTTAGTTTAGTGTGTAGTTGTTTATTTTAGAAAGAAAATATTTTGCATTTACATCAGAGCACAGGTAGAATCAGCCAGCAGCAGCTTCAAGCAATGAATTAACATTCTGGACTCAGTAGGGTTAATATCTGCTCCGACTCAGCAGGATCTGGGCCAGCTAAGCTCCGGTTTGACTGCAGCTCCGTTGTTGAGTTAAAGTAGCATAATACGTGCACCACGTCAGAGTCTCAAAGTATCTACAACATAAAAAGTCACTATATTTGTCGCTAGTCGATTTTTTTTTTATAAAACAGCTGTCGAAATACTCGCAAAATGTAGTGACACATTTGCTGCATTGGAAGCGAATTTCCCTTCTGGAAGTCAAATGACTGTACATAGTCACATGACTCAAGGCAGCGCTCATTTCTTAAAGGGGCATGAGCACCACTAACACGTCTTTTCTTTTTCTTTTTCATACCGAATTTACCAACGCGGGCTAAATGAATTAGTAGCAGTCATACATTTCAGTTTCAATAAATTTTCAGTATACTGCCTAGCCCTAGTATCAATATTTATTTTGTTCTAACTGAACTAATATTATATGGTATTTAAAACAGTAATAATGGTTGGTTTGTTAAATATTAATGGTTGTTTAACACAGAGGCTACATATTAAACCCCTTACAGTTATTTCAAACAATCTCATTTAAGATATCTAAATGTCAATAGAATTTCAAACTAAATTTTAAACTCCTATATTTATAAAACAAAAGAAAAAAAAAGACAGGTGGCAAAAGGTACGCTGCCATGACATCACCACCAGTAGATGTTCACCCTATGACGTCGCCACCTCGTCACCACCCATCTGATGTTAGCAGCCAGAGCAAAATCCTATTGCAGTTTCAGATATTGAGGGGGCAACGTGAGGATCGGCTGCGCCCTCTCCTGTGCTTGGTCAGCACTGAAGTGGCAGTTTCCAGCCACCTTATCATGGTCCCTGCTGCTGACCTCTAATCTAAAGTCTTCTCTGTTACTGTAATTGCAATTGTGGCATTGTAAAATAAAAGAAAATGTAGAAAGTAACATTTTCATATATAATTAAGATGAGTAGTAGTGACATTACTATGGAAATTAACCTTAAAGTCCCTCTTATACCATATTTATTTTTCCTTAGCCACGTATGTTCTCTTTCCGCCTCTACAAATTAGACCCTCCATGATCTACTTTGTTTATGTGGAAATAAATATTTATTTCAAATATGTGAAAAGTAGTAAAGTTCTGCACAGAAATTAAAGAGAAATGGGTTTATTCCTATGAACTACCTAGCAAGGGAAGTTAAAAAACTGACATTAGTATTGTTAACCAGCTTAACATGATATAGTTGCATGTATTAACTAGGCTTCATTTAGCTGATATCTGCATGTACAGACGTGGACAAAATTGTTGGTAACCTTCATTAAATAAAAGGAAAACTCATAATGGTCACAGAAATAACTTTAATCTGACAAAAGTAATAATAAATAAAAATTATATAAATGTTGACCGATGAAAGTCAGACATTGCTTTTCATCCATGCTTCAACAGAATTATTTTTTTAAAAATGCATGTAACAAGCCTAGACAAAAATTATGGTACCCCTAGAAAAGAATGAAAATAATGTGACCAAAGGGACATGTTAATCCAACGTATGTCCACTAATCAGCATCCTAGGTGTCTACAATCCTGTAATCACTCAGTGGGCCTATACATAGGACTCCAGGTAGTCACTGTGTTGTTTGGGGACGTGGTGTGTACCACACTCAATATAAACCAGAGGAAGCAAAGGAAAGAGTTGTCTCAGGAGATGAGAAAGAAAATCATAGACAAGCATGTTAACTGTAAAGGCTATAAGACCATCTCCAAGCAGCTAGATGTTTCTGTGACTACAGCTGCACATGTCATTCAGTAATGTACGATCCATGGGACTGTAGCCAACCTCCCTGGACGTGGCTGCAGGAGGAAAATTGATGACAGATCAAAGAGACGGATAATCCAAATGGTAACAAAAGAGCCTAGAAAGACTTCAAAATAGATCCAAGCTGAACTTTATGCTCAAGGAACATCAGTGTCAGATCGGAACATCCTTCGCTGTTTGAGCCAGGGGAGGACAAATCATTAAAAAAAACAGACTGGAGTATGCCAAACTACATGCTGACGAGCCACAAAGCTTCTGGGAGAATGTCCTGTGAACAGATGAGACAAAAATTTTACTTTTTGCCAAGGCACATCAGCTCTATGTTCACAGACGGAAAAATGAAGCATATCTAGAAAAGAACACAGTCCCTCCTGGAAACATGGGGGAGGCTTGTCTTGAATCTGTGCAGGGTACAGTGAAATCTCAAGACTATCAGGGGATTCTAGAGAGAAATGTGCTGGCCAGTGTCAGAAAGCATGGTCTCAGTCGCAGGTCACGGGTCTTACAACAGGAAAATGACCCAAAAACACAGCTAAAAACAGCCAAGAAGGGCTAAGAGGAAAACACTGGCCTTATATGAGCCCTGATCTCAATCCTATTGAGCATCTTTGGATGGAGCTGAAACGTGCTGTCTGGAAAAGGCGCCCTTCAAACCGGAAACAACTAGAACAGTTTGCTCATGAGGAGTGGGGCAAAATACCTGCTGAGAGGTGCAGAAGTCTCATTGACAGTTACAGGAATCATTTGATTGCAGTGATTGCCTCAAAAGGTTGTGCAACCAAATATTAAGTTGTGGGTACCATCATTTTTGTCCAGGCCTGTTTCATGCATTTATTTTTTAAATAATTCCGTTGAAGCATGGATGAAAAGCAATGTCTGACTTTCATTGGTCAACATTTATATAATTTTTATTTATTATTACTTTTGTCAGATTAAAGTTATTTCTGTGACCATTATGAGTTTTTCTTTGATTTAATGAAGGGTACCAACAATTTTGTCCACGTCTGTAACAGCAAAACTCATCTTACATCTTGCTTGAAAAAAAAAAACGCAATGTTTTTTGCCTTATGATGGGTCTGACTGGTGGATTGCTAGACATGCTGTGCTGCTCTCCTCAGCTCTGCAACTGTAGCACCTGTCGGCAGCAATGGACCCATTCTTTACCCCTATTTCTGACAGTGTATACTTTGGATGTGGTGAGATCAAACATATTTAACTGAGGGGGTATGCGATTAATATCCTGCCATGATTCAAAACTGCAAATCAAGTTCTGAAAGGTTGAAACTAAGTGTTTGAAAACTCAAAATCTTACAAAACAAAGTTTTGGAAGATCGAAAAATAAGATTTGCAAGCTTGCAAAATTTAAAAAAAACAAAAATATCTCTGCAAACGTGCTGTTTTTTAGATTTCCTTTTTCAGAACTGCAAAAAAAAAATGTACGATGTTGCGCAAACAATTTTTCAGACTTTCAAATTTGTCAGTGTTCTCCCACTACATTAGTTTGTTTTCCAGGTTTCAAACCTTGTAAATGGTGATCTGAAAACTGTTGTGGAATGTGTGAAAAAAAGTTGTGAAACACTCTTTTTTACGTTGTTGTGCAATAATTCTTTTCATAGTTTCAAATTTGTCAGTGTTCTCCCACTACATTGGTTTGTTTTCCAGATTTGAAACCTTGTAAATGGTGATCTGAAAACTGGTGTGCCAATAGGAGAAAAAAAGTTTTGAAACTCTCAAAACTGGTCTGTACTTCTGAAGAAGGAAAACTAAAAAACAAAGTTATTTTTGATGAGATTTTTTTTTTACCACTTTGCAACCCTGCAAACCTCTGTTTTCAGGGTTTCACAACTTTTTTTCACACATTCTTTTCCTTCCTACACTTCCTTTCAGAACTGTATTTCAGTTTTGAATCATGGCAGGATATTAATCCCATAAGGGGGTTTCTGTATGCGAATGACTGAACAGGCACAAGCCACTATTTGCATATGTGGGATTGATCAACAGAGGATTGTGGAAGAACCTGAGTACGAGTGGTTACCATGCATTTGATAAATCTGACTTTTGATTCTTCCTACAAACATTCTAAATTTCATTCGTAGGATAGAATATAGGAAAGTTTCTATGCAAGTTTGATAAATAAGGGTCCTGATGTAGCTTCTATGCAGAGAAGTCCAAATGATTGCATTAGTCTGGCTGAGGTTGAACCGGACTGGTCTACTTTTAATCAAGCCAGCAACCAGATAATGCGGTTAGAAAGCCGAAGTTTTCTGCTTGAAAACAGCATCTCCACTCAGATTAGCTACTCAGCTAGCCTGGGTTTTCCCCATACCGAAAGTTACAGGAACCGGGGAAATAGGAAGTACGGCAACAACTCAGCAGCAATGAGTGTAACCCCATACAGTACAATAAAACTAATTTAAGACTTAACTGTACTGAGAGCGACAGATGCCATCATTGGCTAAAGGAAGCCATTGAAATCAGGAAATGGGACCCAAAGACCATAAATAGAAATGAGGGAACCTACATCTGACAGAACACATGGGGCATGGTCCTTAAGAATCCAACAGACAGCGGGGGGCGTAGCCGACCTCAGCTGTCTGCATAAAAAAAGCTGACAGACATGTTACATGAACATCTAGTGACACTTCTGAGGAAGACAGCAGAGGATGCGGAATCATGTAATGGTTCAAAGAAAAAAATCACCTTGATCTGTTGAAACTTAAGAACCTTAGATACTAGAGTTACAAATTAGACAAATTGAACATCATAGTGCAATGGCGTTCCTGGATTGGCTCCTTTTAAACAGAATCAGAATCAGCTTTAATGGCCAAGTATGACACATACAAGGAATTTGAGTCCGGCAACTTTTCTCTCCAGTACAGAACTTAAATAAGTGAAATAAAAAGGAAAATAAAAATAAAAATAAATAATAAAGGATAATATGTACACCAACCCGGGGTTATTGTAGAGTGAGTATATACAGCAGTGCAGAGTTATAGTTTATTGTTCATGTGAATGGACTCACACTCTATGACCATACAGAGTTCATCACAGCGACAGCCTGGGGGAAGAAACTGTTCTTGTGTCGGGTGGTTTTGGCGTACAGCGCTCTGTAACGCCGGCCTGAGGGGAGGAGCCTAAAAAGGTAAGGGGCCAGGGTGTGAGGGGTCTGTGGTGATTTTTCTGGCCCGCTTCCTGACCCTGGCCCGGAATAGGTCCTGAATGGAGGGAAGATCAGCACCTATGATCCTCTCTGAGGACCTGACTGTTCTCTGCAGTCTGTCCCTGTCTTGCCTGCTGGCGGATCCGAACCAGACAGAGATGGATGAGGTCAGGACAGACTGGACTATTGCTGTGTAGAAGATGGTCAGCAGTTCTTCCTGAAGTCCACTGTCATCTCCACAGTTTTGAGCGGGTTTAGCTCCAGGTGGTTCTGTCTGCACCAGAGGACCTGCTGTTCCACCTCCCTTCTGTACGCAGACTCGTCGCCGTCACGGATGAGTCCAATGACGGTGGTGTCATCTGCAAACTTCAGGAGTTTCACAGAAGGGTCTCTTGACGTGCAATCAGTGGTGTAAAGGGAGAAAAGCAGTGGGGAGAGAACACATCCCTGGGGGGCGCCGATGCTGAGGGACCGGGTGCTGGATGTGAAGTTACCCAGTTTCACCTGCTGCCTCCTGTCAGTCAGGAAACTGGTAATCCACTGACAGGTGGAGGGAGGCACGGTGAGCTGGGACAGTTTTTGGTGGAGGAGCTCTGGGACGATGGTGTTAAATGCAGAGCTGAAGTCCACAAACAGGACCCGAGCGTAGGTACCTGCAGAGTCTAGGTGTTGCAGGATGTAGTGGAGAGCCATGTTGACTGCATCATCCACTGACCTGTTTGCTCTATAGGCGAACTGCAGGGGGTCTAGCAGGGGATCCGTGATTTCCTTCAGGTGGGACAGCACCAGTCGCTCAAAGGATTTCATGACCACAGATGTCAGGGCGACTGGTCTGTAGTCATTTAATCCTGTGACAGGGGACTTCTTGGGAACCGGGATGATGGTGGAGCGTTTGAGGCAGGAGGGGACCTCACACAGCTCCAGGGAGTTATTGAAGATCTGAGTGAAGATGGGAGCCAGCTGGTCAGCACAGACTTTCAGACAGGACGGAGACACTCCATCAGGACCTGATGCCTTCTTAATCCTCTGTCTCTGAAATAGTTGGCGCACATCCTGTTCACAGATCGTCAGCGCAGGCAGGGGGTCAGGTATGGGGATGGTTTGGGGTGATGCTAGGCCTTTTGTGATGGAGATGGTGGGGGAGGTGGAAGGTGTGAAAGTTGTTTCAAACCTGGAGAAAAAGTCATTGAGGTCCTCAGCCAGGCGGGGGCTCCCCACAGGGTGGGGGGATGGTCTCCTGTAGTTGGTAATGGTCTGCAGGCCCTTCCAAACTGCAGAAGAGTCGTTGGCAGAAAAACGCTCCTTCAGTTTTTGGCTGTAGATTCTTTTTTCTGCCTTGATCTCCTTTGTCAGCTTGTTCCTGGCCTGCTTGTACAGGTCCCGATCCCCACTCCTGTAGGCCTCCTCCTTGTCCTGGCGTAGCCGTCTCAGTTCTGCAGTGAACCATGGTTTATTGTTGTTGAACGTGCAGAAGGTTTTGGTCTGCACACACATGTCCTCACAAAAGCTGATGTAAGATGTCACAGTGTCAGTCAGTTCGTCCAGGTCTGAGGCTGCTGCTTCAAAGACGCTCCAATCAGTGCAGTCAAAGCAGGCCTGTAACTGCATCTTTGACTCATCTGTCCATCTCTTCACAGTTCTTACTACAGGCTTAGCAGATTTCAGCTTCTGCTTGTAAGATGGGATGAGGTGGACCAGGCAGTGGTCAGAAAGTCCCAAAGCAGCACGGGGGACAGAGCGATATGCATTCTTTATTGTGGTGTAGCAGTGGTCTAAAGTGTTCATGTCCCTGGTGGGACACGTCACGTGTTGTCTATATTTAGGCAGTTCAAGTTTGAGATTTGCTCTATTAAAATCCCCGAGAATGATTAGCAGAGAGTCCGGGTGAGTTTTCTCCACGTCTGTGATCTGGTCGGCGAGGTGATGTAACGCCTCCGTTACACACGCCTGCGGTGGAATGTATACAGCGACCAGCACAAACGAGGCGAACTCCCGCGGTGAATAAAATGGTTTACAGTTTATGAAGAAAGACTCTAGGTGAGGGCTGCATGTCTTCTTTAACACTGTGACATCTGTACACCAACCTTCGTTAATGTAGAAACACGTTCCTCCTCCCTTTGACTTCCCAGACAGTTCCGCGCAGCGGTCCGCTCGGAACAGCTGGAAGCGCGGCAGCTGTAGTGCGCTGTCCGGGATGTGTTCACTGGACCAGGTTTCAGTGAAGCAAAAGGCGGCAGAACGACGAAAGTCTGAGTTCTTGGATAGGAGAAGGAGCAATTCATCCATTTTGTTAGGCAGAGAGCGAACGTTCCCCAGGTGTATGGATGGGAGAGCGGTGCGTAATCCCCGCTGTCGCAATTTAACGAGCACACCAGCTCGTTTCCCTCGTCGGCGTCTCCGTCTAAATCCACAGAGCGCTGCTGCTCCTCCAGTCAGAATCTCCATAAAGTAGTCTGGTTGATTAAAAACCGGTGAAAAAAGTCCGGCACTGGATAGCCCTATTTGTAGGATTTCCTCTCTGCTCATTTTAATAGCAGAGGGAGTGCAGAAAACTACGCAAAAAAGTAAAATTGTATCAAGTACTAGGGAGCGAAGTACCGAGGCGTCCATCCGCGGCGCCATCTTAGATCTGGTTGCCATGGAGCCAGTCTTTCCGCCTCGTTTCAGGTGTTGACTTTGTTCACCAATGTTTTTTTCCCTAAATATTAAAATGCAACATGCTGAATACTTCTGTAAACTATTGGAATCCGACTCCACGTGCATGATGCGATAATAGCCAGTGTATAACACTGCAGAGGGAGATTCACAAAGGGTTCGGGGGTTTTAAAGAGGCTCAGGCGAAAATCAAGGCGTCAAATACAGAAGTGATCAATTCATTTTCTAAACCGCTTAATCCTCAAGGGGTCGTGGTTGCCTATTTCCAACTGTCAACAAGCGAGAAGCAGTGTACACCCTGGACACATCGCCAGTCCATCGCAGGGCAACACAGGGACATACAGGACAAACAACCCTCCATGCACACACTCACACCTAAGGACAATTTAGAGAGACCAATTAACAGACAGTCATGTTTTTCGACTGTGGGAGGAAGCAAGAGTGCTGGAACCCATGCATGGGGAAAACATGTAAACTCCCTACGGAAGTGATGAGGGCAAATTTCTTTAAGGTGGATTTTTATGTATACTACGGCTGGACAATAATTAGATAGCAACATATAACTATCGATAGACGTGTGGTGCGATAGAAAAAAAAGAGGTCAATACAAAAGGTCAATATAAAAAAGTTTCCCCTCATTTTCTCATTATACCCTATCAGGCAGCTTAATACAACAATCATTACTTACTCCAAACGAATCATTAACAATGACCCACGCAGCTCTGTCAGCCACCCTATCTCCTTTCAAACCACAAAAAGGATGAAATGATTTGAGCTGAAAAACAACTTTCTTTTTTTTAATGTTTTTTTTATCCCACCGTTTTTTCCCATTATTATCACCCTAGTGTTCCTACCTAAGTACAGTCCTGGGCATTGCTCTCCCTCTGCCAACCGCAGGAGGACCCCACATTGAAGCTCAAGCCTCCTTCCTGCTTGAGGAGTGAGCGGGCCCATTTTTTTTTCACCGGAGGGGGTGGGGTTCCCCCAGCTGGACGTAGCGTGTGGAAGGATCACACTATTCCAGCCAGAATCTCTCCAACCCCTCAGGCGCCTCGGTCAGCCAGGAGGAGGCAGTATATAGCCCAGAACTGGTGCATGTTTTTGTGGGAGTAGCTTACATTAATTACTCAAGGGAACACGGGGAGAACATGCAAACTCCACACAGAAATGCCCTTGTGCCAACCCCACCCAGGGTGTGGTTGCTGATGATATGGAGGAACAAACACACCCTCATTACCCACAGCGTCCTCGGCAGGAATCGAATCCTCCTAGCTGTGAGGTGAGCATCGCTACCAGCTGTGCCACCGTGCTCCCCCTGAAACACAACTTTTTAATAGTCCCTAGCGTAACCGTAACTTTTTTGCGCTCAGACCTCACAACAAGGCAGCAGCGGAGGACGTTGTTCCAGATAAATGTTTCAGTGGCTCCGATAAATTTGCGTCCTGTTTTGAACCGATCCTCGACGCACTAAAACAATAAACGTAGTAATAATGAACGAAATATAAAACTACGATCAGCTGTTTTGAGCAGGACTCCCCTCTCCCAGCTCGCTACGAATCTCTTACAGAGAGACACAGAAAAATTACCCAGGTTGCGTTGCTAACATCTTTAGCTTTTAAAGCTTCCCGTCGGTCCTGCTCCCGGTCCTCAGAAGCGAAAAAATGCTTTAAAAACACAACAGGGGTTGGAAAGACCTGCTGGCTTTGACTCAGTGACTGAGCTGCAGTGTTGGAGCCCATCAACACTGGTGAGTAGCTTGTTTAGCTTTAGCTTTAGCCTACAGCTGAAGAGCTGAAGTGAATTTGAATAAGCTTTATTGATAAACTAAACCAATGGTTTCAGCCATTAATATTATAAAGTGTCATAAAATGTTTAAAAGATTAAAAAGCATAAAATAAGCTTTTAATTTAAATTAATAACATGATTAAAAAATATATAATATAATGTTAATAATATTACTTTGTATATACTGATGTTACTCAGGTCTCTTGGTTTGTTTCTGTGTCTTACAAACTTACTTATGATATCAAGAAGTTTTTGAAAATTTTATTAATTTAATAATTAGTTAAAATTAGTTCATTGAAAAATAAGAAAATGACTGGGGAGGCACTTAAAATATATTTTTACATTATGTGATTTTTTATCGATAATTATCGATATTGATCAATATGACAATTTTTTTATCAATGTGTTTTTTTTCTATATCGTCCAGCCCTAATATACTGTATACTGGATTTTAAAAAGGATTTAGGGTAAAATTTTCATTTTAGTGTGCTATAGAATGGTACTGTGTGCCTGGAAGAAGCATAATACCCCTCCCTTTAAGACCCGTTTTGAACTTGTCCTTCCTGATCAGGATGGAAGTAGAACACTCGAACAATATAAACTCACACCTAAAATTAAAACCCATATTCAGTGAACAGATTACAGTTACATGATTCATACATTGCATCCATTCATGACAGAGTAGGTTGTCACATTAGCAATCAATACATTTGCTGATGTATGTCTAACACTTAAGACTCATCCATCAAATGAGCTGTTTTATTTAGACATCTACACAGCTAGGAGTCATCTAAGTCACACTTTTTGAGTTTGTTCTACAAGCTCTTCATAAGAATCTGCACAGATAAACAGATGCTATATTAGAGATTAAACATAAAGCAGAAGACTTTATGAAGCTCACCATCCCTGGAAAGAGATTTTTACCTGTAAAACCGCAGCACCACAGTAAAAAGTTGTGCTGCATTAATGCGAAAGGAAATTCCACATAAGAGATTTCTCCTTTCCAGGACTTGTTTTATGAGGTTTTGACCACAACAGCAGGGCCAGCCCAAAGTCTTATGGGATTTTTATCAGATTTTGACTAGGGGGGGTGCGCTTTCTGTTAACACCACTACCCACAACGACAGCATTTCAATCAAGATTCGGTCTAATCTGGGAAAGTAGATATTTGCCTGATCCTAAAAGTCAATCAGAGGTAGTTGTGAATATTAGCTGAGACAATCTAAAGCTCAACGCAAAATGACTATTGTCTGTAGTCTCTGTTAAATTTCAGCATTTATGGGGGGGGGCAACCACTTAGTTTGCGTAAGCCTTGGGATGGCGCTGAACAGCAGGTTCCCCTTGAACTAATTGTGATTAAAAAAAGAAACTACATCTAAAAAGCAAAGAAAGCATACATTACATCCGAGACAAATTCACTCACCCATGCAGTTTCCTCATACCCACTAATTAGTAAAAATCCTGACTGGAGATATTTACTTTTGCATTAAAGAGAATTAAAATTAGCAAACAGCTCTACTAATGTTGGCAACTTGGTTTAAATAAGATATTTTTAGTTCAACATAGTCATCCAGGTAAAGTTGCTGTTTAAGGAGAGTTACTTTATGCCAGTGGGAGTCCCAAGGCAGACCGATGTCTAACAAAATGACCTGAATGCGTTTTGAATCCATTCACACCTGTATTCAGCATAGTCCAGACACAGTTTAACCACTCAGGACACATTATGGGACTTTGAAACTATCCAGGATCTCTGACCTCTAACCAATTCTGCAGGGAGGTTATGAGCAAAGAGAATGAACAATAACCTTGAAAGAGTTTTAACACAATGCATTTTGCCAAAATAAATTACTTTTGGCTAATTGTTATGAAAGTAACTATGAACATGAAGTAATGTAGAGGGAAGCTTTAGCATTTCAATCCATGCCAAATTATTGTTTAGGACCCCCAAGAAGACTGGCTCTCTTGTCAATTTCTATACCAGCATAATCATTTCCTCTATTAATATTCCTCTACTGGTAAAATTCTTTGTCAGCAATTTAAAGTCCTTTTAAAAGGATCCCATAGAACCTACAAACAGTTCAAATGGACCTTGCGGGGCATCAACTCAGGATGCCCCCCAAATAGTTTTCTGGTTTCAATGAATGACATGAGAGAGCCATTAATCTTGTCAACTTCCAAGGGGGCTGAGATCACGGGTGTTTCTCAATGCCAAGGAACCTCGCCTTGATGCCTTTGTCCCGCCCTGGTTGCCGAGGAGATACGTCATCAGGGACCACCAAGGTGTGTTCTAATGTTCATGTGCTACCGAAGAATCTGTCCTCCGTTTGTATGTCGTTTAGGATACATGGGAAGTGCCTTGATGCCTTCCCTTGGTCAAAAAATGTCAAGAATACAGCGTGGTAGGTAGCTACTTTGGGGGCAAATTTCCAGTTTAAATGTAAGTTAACTAATTAGCTATGTGGCTTATATCTACAATTTTTATTTAATATTTTTCTTTTTTTATTAGATCCAAAGACATTTGACAAATTTGATTTAAAAAAAAAGTAAAACGCTTGTTATACATTTCCAATTCCATGGCTGAAGGAACGTTACTACGCTACTATGCTACTACAATGGGCTGGACATAAAAAGAGCATGTAAGCAGGCGGTCACGTGAGGTAAGTCTGCTCCATTTAACTGTGTTCTTTGACCAAGGAGGAAAAGTATCCTCGGAAGCAAGGTGCCTCGACACTGAGAAACACCCCATGTCATAAGAAGTGCTGTATGTATGTTCTAATTGATCCATGCTCAACATTGTTGCTGTGTCTGAAGGAGAGTCATCAGCGATTCTTTGTCATAATCGTGGAAGACGAAGTGGAAGATCGGAACACAGGGTAAAAAAAAAAGAGTTAATGAAAAAAAACATGTCAAGTTGACAGGATTCTCTTAAACCATTTTGCGGGGATGGAGTGGAGTCAAACCTTTGGCCCAATGCTATGGAGAGATCCTGACCACAAATGCTTCCCTTGCATTGAACCTGCCAGAACCTTAACACAAAGTTGATTGAATTAAAGAGTTATTTAACGAGAGACACAATTAATTTTAGAAGCCACATCTGTCAAGGAGCCCCACAGTGTTGATTCTGGTTACTGAAGGCTTACTGGACTAAGACTGGAGAGCTGCTAAAGCAATGATGCAAATGTTAAGCATCTGACCTGGTCAACAAATAATAACGGTTCTTCTCCAGAATGCACTTCAAACACAAGTTGTAGATGGTGACTATACTGCAACATCAAATATCATCTGTTTTACTCTCCATCTATCAGAGCTGTTTCGCTTTGATTTTCAGTGATTAATAAAATTAGTCATCCTTTGAAATAGGCTTCTGTAATGAACACATGGTGAACCTATATCAACCTTTTATTATATCAGGAAACAGAAGGACAGGAATGGAAAAACAGAAAATTGATTATAAGCGTGTACATGTGACGCAACTTTTATCACTGGTCCAATTTTTACCGTTTTTGGCAGAAAGGGAACGTTAGAGGCTCCAATGGTTTTTTGAGAGGACTCATAACTGTGATTGCCTCAACATCTTGGATTCAAACTGTATTTCCGAAGTCTCCTGCCTGTCTTCTAAAATAGTTTTAAGAACTTATTCAGCCGCTAAATGATCCCAGCTGGGAGACTACAATGTTGAAATATTAAAAACTCCAAAGTGTTTTAAGAATATTTTATTCTCAAATGTTGGCAAGGTATTTTTAAACATTTCTAAACATTAACACTGACTGCGTTCAATTGGTTCGGTTGTTTTCTACATTGGCTATATCTACTTGTACTATTATATTGATGTCTTTAAAAATCCGCAAAAATCTACAGTCCGCTCTATACTTTGAACTTTTTCAGTTATAGAATATAATTAAATCAAATTCATTTCAGGAACTGAAAGGACGTAATTAAAGGAACAAAAAAGTTATTTGTTTAATGCTGATCAAACTAAAAAAAGAAAAACAATGTTATATGTCCACTTGTATTTATTTTTCCTGAATAAAGTGAACCAAAAAAAAATTACCAAACCAATAATGATTTTAAAACCTTTGTGTAATGTGAAACATCTACTAAAGTATTATAGAAAGATGTCTTTCAGAGTTAAATGTGTAAAATTAAACCAATTTCAGGTAATGTTTTCAAAAACTGAAAAGCTATTTTCCAGGACAATTACTTCTGCTCCTACATTGACAAGAAGACTAGAAGGAAAGATTTTGAAGGCTATTATAGTGATGTCTGCACATTTGTTATATGTAAATCTTGTGTGTAAAATCCATCTAAACCTATTTGAATTAATGCTGTAGTGCTTTTCTACCAAACCCGGTCCTCGTTGCTTTCTAAATATTATTCCAATGATCACCTAGTTTTATTTTCAGTGAATTCTTTAAAAATGTTCCATTTTAGTGTTTAGTTTTAAAAAGCAACTTCCTAATTATTTTTATGTGGACCAATTATCTCTGGAAAGAAGCTAGTTTTTACTTTTAGCTCCTTAATTAAATGTTCAGCTGTTCAACAACCTGCAGAAATTTTTATGTACAAATACTTTAAAGGTAATCTTTTTAATCTCTTGACAAAGTACAAATTCTTCGATGGGATGTCAAGCCTAACCGTATAGATGCATTTATTTATGTAAGCAGTGAGGTAGTCTTAAATACTGGACATCTGGTTATAGCACCCCCAGGGCACTTTTTAAAAAGCTGACAACAAACTGCTTGTTCCCCTGGTTGTTCTGTTGTCATGCTGAGCTTGCTGTCATCACACTGCGACCAAAAGGACAAGCGTGGATACTGAGCAGTGCTGGCAATGCAGGCGAAGTCGTATCCTAGAGATATAGCTGAGTGATCCTGTCCTGATAGCTCCCACGTCGGCCGTGAAAGAAGGCCAGGACCTCCGCTTAACACGAGCCTCGTCTGTCCTTTTACTGTTCACTGCAAAAAGCTGCAGCGGGAGAGTTTAGTCAAGGTTAAAACAAGAAGAAAGAGCTTCGGAGTCAAACCATTCCTGCTCATCACTTTTTTTTTATACCTTTATATGACACACTGGCGTATTGAGTGTCAAGTTAGTAATGCCAGAGCAGAGCAGAACAAACATTAGAAAGAAAGCGCTTGGGTCCCACTGGTCAGCCAGTTATTTGGAGGGTGTAATTATTTTCTGTTCACTGGTCTTTATTATCTATGTGGCTATAAGATTTTACTGCTGCATCTGAGTGTTATGTTAAATGGAAGCAAGCAGGTTGTGTAATGGGCATTTAGTCCTGTTAAAGATCACAACTTAGATATTCGGCTAAATGAAAATGATATTAACCGGTCAGTATAATCTTTTTATTGACATCATTTCAAACAAAAATTAATAAAAGTCCAATTCCCATAATCTTTATAGACCAAGTGGGGTAGGATAACTTTTACTACACTGCTTTTTGCCACAAATGTTACTTATAATAGGTCATAAATAGCAACAAGCCACTCTTTATTTCAAAATAGATTTTTTTTTTATCAAGCTGTTAAATTATTAACCCAACCTGTATTGTACAAAATGATACAGTTATGGACTTATTTAGTAAAGACACAAGAGATTCAGAGCTTTGATAAAGTATTTACATCCCTTTAACTTTCATTTTTATTCGCTGGACTCGCCAGACTCCAGTGTATTTTTAAATTGTATGTAACAGACCACACAAAGTAGTAGTAAGAGAAAGTAAGAGTTATAGAGGGAAACTTTTGGCAAAAAATGTTTTACAATTTACTGTAAGTCATGTAGAGGATATAGCGAATATTTGGAGGTAGGCATTCTAGTCAAATAATACTTTCTGACTTTACATGCAAAATGCTGCCTGTCACCCTTGACGTCATCCACCAGATGAAATATGCTGTTGGTGAAATCATGCTAACATCATGATGGGGGATGCTAAATGCTGTGTATTACTGGTGGAAAATTTTGGAGACTGCTAAGAAATGGAGACTGGTTCCAGATATTTCAAAAACTTTGTTCTAAAGGTTTTTGAAAAGCATTTTACTTCATTTATTTGAGATTTATTTTTTGTTACTCTTCATACTTAAATTACTTTATTTTACAAGACAAAATGTTGAAAGTTTAAAAGGGTATAATTTTTTTTTGCCGGGAACTGTATGTATAAAATAAATTAAATCAAAGACTTTAAATGAGATGTTTCTTTACCTTGACTGATTATAAACAGACATCAGTATATGAACTTAACATCAACACACCCTTTAAAACAAGAGTAGAAAAAACAAAAACCCTCCTAAATATTCTAACATGTTAAGGAGACGAGTCGACCCAACCTCCCTAATGAGGAAATCTTGCCCTGAGATCTGAGCCCAAACCACTGCTTGAAACATTCTGAAAAATGTAGCAGCTCTCTGAAAACTGAGCCTGTTTGTGAATACATAAAGCACTAAAATTATAACCCAGCTACTTTTTGTTGGCTGAGATCAGTCTAAACCATTTCAAACAGCAAGTCTTTGAAAGAGCATCTTAGAGAAGTGAATTTACCCCCCCAGCTCAGAAACTACTGAAACCGCAGAAAGGGTTTTGGGTTTAAAGAATTCAGTGAAATGACCGTCTTCCTTCCAGCAAACCTACTTGTAGATCAATCAAAGTGCTTTGTTTTTCAGTTTTTCATTATTAGTGTTCAGTTTCCCAAAACTCATATACAGACATATCTAGCTTAAATCATTGCGGAAGATAAGCTTGATTTACGGTAGTTGTGTGTGTATGCTTGTCTGTTGCCTTTTAGGCCCCGTCTACAGAAAGACGAAACCAGGTGTAGCAGTAAAGATATTTCATAGAATAGGTGTCTCATTCACAAGAAGCCGGCATTTTAGGACACCACAAACCATCATGTATGAAACCAGGTCCTAAAGTGGAATAATTTCAAAGAGATGCTTGTTTAATATATGCTTAAAATACTTATATGCTTTTCCCTTAAGGGGCCGCCACGGCGAATCATCTGTGGCCATTTAGTCCCATCCTCTGCCCTCAAACCAACTAACGTCTTGTCCTCTTTCACCATATCCATAAAAATATAAATTTTGGTCTTCCTCTCTGCCTCTTTTTGTTTTTGTTAGATTCAGAACAAAAGTATCAAAGGTTGAATATGGAACATTTTGCTTAAAAGCTTTCTCGTTAAAACAGTAATACTTCAACAGGGAGTTTAGAGGTGTGCAGAATGAAAGAGCACCCTTTCCTTTAAAAGTTATATTTAATATTAACTTTCCGACCCACCACACTGTGTTTATATTTAAGTTTTCCAGGCAACAGCGGTGCAGCATTCCCAGTTGCCAAATACTATTGTAAACAAGTGCCTGGAGCAACGAGGCATGTACTGTAGAATATGGAGCACTCGGTAAGTTTAGCTGCTGTGTATGAGCCCCAGAGATTTAGTTATCTTTCTCAGAAGAGGAACGACCTTACAACATCTAAAACCAAAGTTAGTTTAGGTAAAGCCTGCAGCAGATGGACACAAATTAAAAAACTTTCACAGCATCAGAACGTACGCGCAAATGGCCAAGTTTTTCATGGAGAAAGGTAAGAAAGCTTGCTAACGGCTAAAGTTAGCTGTCAGTAAAACAGCTTTCAATACTTGTGTATGTGACATTGTTCCTAGATATGAGAGCATCAACCTCCACAACGAGTAAGTGAAAGAACAGGAAGCGTTTTCCTCCTGTTCCTCCCAGTATAGGAGGCTCGCTTTCACCGCTGCGGTGAGTTGCTATCAGGGTGGACTGAGTGTCTGGCAAGGCGGGCGCCGTCCAGGTTGGCCGAACCCAATGTGGGCTGGTCCACCTTTTAATTTATTTTCTCATTCGTTCATTTATTCTCTCTCTCTGTCTCGCTCTCTCACATTGTCTCATTGTTATGGGCTGACAGGTTCAGGGAGCTGTGACAGCTGTCAATCACAGCACAAACTAAGGTGGACCGTGGGCGGGAACTCGTCATAGGCCAGGAGTGGTTGGACGGCGGCTTGTTTATCTAAAAATGGAGAAGCCGAAGAAACGCCCAGGTAGCACAGAAAAATTGAAATCTCTGGAGGTGGAGGCTGCTAAATGTTCTCGACTCACAGACCTATTTGGTGCTGGGCCAGCAGGGGTCACCACTCCAGCAGCTGCTGTTGCCGGGAAAAGGGGAGACATCCATGGTAAGTAATATTAGCCTGGGGCTGGCTAGGCAACATAAATAACTCAATAGTGAGACGATATACTAGCCCAGAGTTGAAAGACTGCTTCGGTCACCATGTCCCTCTCAGTTCAACCGTTTGACGTGAAAGCCTGAGGAGTTGTTCCCCCTCCGTCCATGTTCGAGGACCTGCTTTCTCTCTGCCTCCATTCTCTGCCTTCACTGCACTAGTCTGGCTGTTGAATCTTCTCTAGTATGGTGAGTTTATAATGTTTTATGAAATCATACTAAATTTGTGATGATTAGAGACTTTATGATGTATCAATGTCCCGTTCAGTTTTTTATTGATGGTTTCATTATGATTGAGTCACCTCTAAAACAAAGACGTTTCAGCTCTAATGCTGCTACTGTTTGTAATGTGTTTCTATTTAGATCAATCAACGTTATTTATAGAGCACCTTTCATACAGTGAAATACAGTTCAAAGTGCTATGTAAAATTAACAATTTACCACCACATTTACAGTAAAGACAACAAGTTTGGACACACATTCAAATCAAATCAATCAAATCAAACTTCATTTATAAAGCACTTTTAAAACAGTTTCTCAAAGTGCTTTACAAATTAAAAAAAAACAAAAAAAAACAACCCCCCCTTTAAAAAATAAAATCATCAACGCAACTACACCCCTCTCCCAACCCATCAGCCATACACACACACACACACTTAACAGCTACCAAAACAGTGGGCTGAGCACAGATGAGCCAGGAAACGCCATCATGGGATCCATCTGCATCGGCAGCAGCAGATCGGCAACAGCAGCCAAGGTACTGACCCAGGGCGCCAAGAGGAGGGAGGGATGGTACCCCCACCTCCACCCAAGCACTACCTGGGGGGCACCCAGGCAGCCACAGCCGACCACCAGAGAGGAAACACTGGCAAGAAAGATTAAAATAAGTTAAAATATAAAGTTTATAAAATATAAAGTGTATAAAGTATAAAACAATAAGTCTAAAACAACAATGAGATAGATCATTATAAAAATGCAAAGCAGATTAATAAATAAACAGTTAAAAGCTAAACTAAAAATTAAATTAGGTAAAACATGCTGAGCAGTTAAACATATATTAATAAATAATAATTAGTTAAAAGCTCAGTTAAAAATGTAAGTCTTGAGCCTGCTAACATGAACGTTCTCTGCGGCCCTGAGGTCCTCTGGCAGCCTGTTCCAGAGGTGAGGGCCATAGTAATGAAAAGACGCCTCACCATGAGTTCGTGTCCTGACTTTGGGAATGATAAGGAGACGGCTGCCAGAGGAGCGCAGAGACCGCAAGGGTTCATATGCTAAAAGCTGTTCAGAAAGATAAGAAGGCCCAAGACCATTAGGAAACTTAAAAACCATTAAAAGAACCTTAAAATAGATCCTAAAACATACGGGGAGCCAATGCAGTGATTCTAAGACCGGTGGAATGTGCTCCCGCCTCCTGGTCTTCATCAGGACACAAGCTGTGGAATTCTGTAAAACCTGTAAACTTGAGATAGTTTTTCTGGGAACACCAGCAAGCAGGGCATTACAATAATCAATTCTACTGGTGATAAAAGGATGCATTAGCATCTCCGTATTGGCCCGAGAGAGAATGGGGCGGACTCTGGCTATGGGGGGGAAAAAATTCAGCTCAGAGTCAAAAGTCACGCCCAGATTGTTCACATGTAAAGATGGATTAAAAGACAGTAATTGTAGTTTGGTAAAAGTTTCTCTCTCTGAGCCTCAGGACAGATAACTAAAACCTCAGTTTTGTCCTGGTTGAGCTGGAGAAAGTTTTCTGCCATCCAGGATTTGAAATCTAAAATGCAGTTAAAAAGTGCATCCATTGGCCGTGTGTCATCAGGAGACATGGAGATGTACAACTGTGTATCATCAGCATAACTGTGAAAGTTAACTCTATGTCTTCTGATGACACTGCCAAGAGGGAGCAAAAACAGGCTAAAAAGCACTGGGCCTAAAACTGAACCCTGGGGCACACTACATGCAATCTTATGGACCTTAGAGGAACAGGTATCTAAACTTACCATAAAAGTCCTGTCTGTGAGATAGGAAGTAAACCATCTATGAACAGCACCAGAGAGGCCAATCTGTTTTAAACGAGTTAAAAGAATAGTGTGGTCTACTGTATCAAAGGCAGTGCTTAGATCCAGTAGAACCAACACTGTCACCTTTTTAGCATCATAGTTTAATCTAAAATTATTTAAAATCTTTAAAAGAGCCGTATCGTTGCTGTGGTTCATCCTAAAACCAGACTGAAATTTCTCTAGGACATTATGAGCATTAATAAAATCATTAAGTTGAATTAAAACAACTTTTTCTAAATCTTTGCTTAAAAATGGTAAGTTAGATACTGGTCGGTAGTTGTTTAAATCGGGAGCCAGAAGCTCGAGAGCAGATTTAAGCCTACTGTTGAAGTCATTAACAATAAAATCACAGGGGGCAGGTAAAGGTACAGGAGGAAACTTATTAAAAACCTCAAGAAGACCTGCAGCCACTTCAGGGGTTAGATGACGCTTCCTGACAGTTCTCACAGAGGTCTCTAGGTGATAAAACTGGTGATTTTGAAAAACACACAGTAGTGGTCAGAGACAGCCAAGTCAACAACAGAGGACACACTGGGGGACAGGCCATATGTGATAAACAAGTCAAGAGTGTGTCCTCTGTTGTGAGTAGGCTGCATGACATGCTGGCTAAAATCCATATAATTCAAAATATAAAAAAATAATCTGTTGATAAAGGATCTAAAAGGTTATCTATATGTAGATTAAAATCACTAGCTAACATTATTCTTTGCTAAGAGCTGTGTAATATTGATAAAAACTGAAAATTCTGGAATAAAAACTCCTCGTTGAATAATAAAAGTTAAAATTAGGTGGAGAGGCCTCTGTAAGAACAGCAGGGGCATCTGCACTCAGCCATGTCTCCGATAAAAATAAACACTGAAGATTATATCTAAAATCAAATCATTTATTATAAAAGTTTTATTCAGCAGATAGAAAACATTTAAAAGAGCCATATTAATAGTGGATGGTGATGGAGTAACTGTATGATTTACTATAGGTGGGATTTTTAGTAACTGTTTAAGATTATTTGGGTTGTGTTGTTTTAGTTTATGATTATTTGTTTGCTGTCTGCTGACAATAACAGGTATAACTGAGTTAGGGTAAGGTCGAAGTCCGATATGTGAGTTACTGTTAAAATCAGGATTGAGTTCATAGGAAAGGGGACCAGCTGCACATCAGGATCTTGTGGATAGGGCAGAAAGGGCAGGAGCAGCTGGGGCCGGGGACAGGGGTGGGCGAGGGTATGCCAGGCTTAGTGCCAGCATGCGTGTACCTTGTCTGTTAAGATGTAGTCCATCTGCCCCAAACAATTGACTGCTGCCCCAGAAAATGTTAAAATTGTCTATTTAACATTCAGTGCGTTTTCTTTATCTTCATGTAGTCATGAAAATAAAGACAATCCATTGAATGAGAAGGTGTGTCCAAGTTTTTGGCCTGTACTGGATATCTCCCAACCCCATCACACACATACAAGTTAAAAATGTCATATCCCCATGTTAAGATGGGGATATTTAGATCATTTATCAGGATGTTTTGTTTTTATTGTCCGGGTCTGGTTATAACTAACGCTGGGCTTACACTACAAGATTTTTACAGTCATAGACTAAAAACTGAAAGGGTATCACGAAGGTTCTTCCCGTTAGTCTTGCCTCATCCTTAGTCATAACATAACCTCTGTTGTGATTGATTGATTGATTGATTGATTGATTGCTATAACTGTGAATTTTAGTCCTAGGATTCATTTCCATTCTTTAGTTGTTAACTATCACAGTATACGACTATCCTTTGTGGTATGAAAAGAGGAGTTCCTGCAAATTTGTTGACTTCTAATCAGCGTCCACTGATAATATAGTGGGCTGGTCTCAAGAGAAAATGCCAGGGCCGAATTTTTGTCCCAGTCCACCCCTGGTGGCTATTATAAATACTTTTCTAGCTAGCTTTATTTTGACATAGATCTCCGACCACCTCAGTCAAATACGCACGCTGTGAAAACTGTCGGATGTTTATATAAATTCTAAATGATAATTTATGTCTTTTAGAGAGGACAACACCAAAAGGGGTGGAAGATAACACTCAGCTACCGAAATAAGATGCCAAGGACAGGTACAAAAACATACTGTTGCCTTTGACCCATATTTTTTTATAATTACTTTTTGTTTAGTATTTTAAACTTATTAGTACAAAATAGTGTTTACCCTGTAAGATTCATCACTGGACGATGCTGGCTGGTTATGGCAGCAAAACTGGCATCCAGACGGTTCAAAATTAAGTTTGATAACTGCAACTACATCCTCAACACACTAGATGTTGCTTTGGGGCTCATGTTCCATATTCAACTTTTAACACAATTCTTTTTAAATTTCAGTCTTTAACTCATACATTTAGTTACACTTTAGATTATTTTATTGGGTACTATTCAGTGTTCAAAACAACAGGACACAAAGCATCATCACAGTGCAGCCATATACCCCACACAGTGGTACGGTGAACACATGAGCAGCACCCTGGGTTGCTGGGGCACGCATCAACCTCCAGCAGCAAGCAGCTGAGACCCACACAGAGCCCCCAACATGTCTGACAGGCACCAGCTCACCGCTACACCTACTGAAAAAGAACCAAGGTAGGGAGATTTATATCACTGTGCCACCTTGTAAACTAGCCAGGTGGTTTATAGGACAGGATTCTGAGTGAGGGACCACTCTTTGATCCAAGCAGAGCCATTGTATCTTTGGCTGTATGTTAAAGTCTGTCCTGCTGTTAGGTGAACCTCAGGCCAAGTCAAGTTTTCTGCAGCCTCTAACTAGTTTTATTCCAGGACTATCCTGCATTTAGCTACAGCCATCTCCCCTTCAACTCTAACCAGTTTGCTAAGACATGCTGGGAGAAAGCGTCCCACAACACAATGCTGTTGTCACTTTTTTCCATTGTGGAGCTGATGTGTTCAGGCTTTGTAAAGGGTAATAGTTTTCCTACACACACACGATGAATGGTGGGCACAAACCTTTGGTGTGCCCGGACCCGAACACCTTCTTCCACATCATTGCTGTGCCTCCTATAGGTCTTGAGGCTGACTTTAAATAAGAGTTCTTATGGCTTTCTGTAAGGGTCTTTTATAAAGACAGAAGTTGTTGAACGCATTAGCTACCGTCTGCCTCTCGGCTGCTTCTCTGATTAAGGCCCGCCTTTTCCGACCTGTCACTTTAGCTGAACAGTTGGTCCATCCTCTTTCCATTTTCAGACTTAACATTAAATTAAGTTCTGTGAGAAGTTCCAACATTTATATGATTAGAACCAACCTCTGCTTGCAAATTTTTCATAGCTTCGGCTTCATTCCCAATCCATCTGCTCTGCCCTTGATGTTCTTCAGCATTCCTCTAAGGCCTTTATATAACTGCTGTATTCATATAGACATTAATTTATATACCCGTGGAGTATGATAATTAGTTGACCTCTGAAGGTAACTATTTACTCTTGATTTCATTAAGCAGTATAAGAACTAAACATATATGCCATACTTTTAAAAACAATATGACACTTTTCTCTCTCTCTCTGAAGTTCTTTGTTTATAATATAATTAAATAATAAAATACACAGAGGTTTCAGTGTGTATTTTAACTAAATCTGGAAACGCTAAATTAGGAGTAATTTCCCCCTGGGCTCTAGCATCTCTAATTATTTTTCCCTTTCAAAGGATAAAACGGAGTGTCATTTCAAAACAGAATTAAAATTACAGCAAATTACAACATTGCCAATTTATTTGCTAGTAACAGCTTTTTTCCTACTCATTTATATGTGGCTCCCATGAAATTGTTAAACTTTAAGGCTGAACAATAACTCCAACGATTCCTTGAAACCTCCCTCTGAACTTTTAGTCATGTTGCTGACAGCTCTTCTAGAGTCTGTAAAGCTCCTTTGAAATCAGTGACCTGCTGCTTCCCGTGCTTCTCTGCACTGGTTCCGTGCAGCGGGCGGCAAAGAAAGACAACTTCGCAGGTTATAGGGGATAAGTGTGCACCTGTTCAAAAAAGAAATCTATCTGAACATGCATCGTTGGATATCTGTTAGACAGCTCTAAGCAGAGAAGCAGTTGCGCTTAGGACGTATCGTTTTTCCGATTTTCTTGTTTTTTTCTTCTTCATTCAGGCACTTAAATGTGATCTAGGTCCATCAAACTGGAGAACTTCCTGTACTACACTGAAGTATAAGTCACTGAGCTGACAAGCAAACATTCCATCTGGTGTTCGTTTTTCTTCCTGGTTGAACCAAAAGAAACTTTTGTAAAACAGAGCTTAACTGTAAATGTTTCAGAGTGAATCAGATGTGACTCATTTCTGTCCCTTCCTCCTGTGATAGTGAGAACAGCTACCAGAACAATGCATAATTCCTAAGGCCCAAGTTTCTGCTCATTACTTGAGGCACTGAATGTGCAGAGTAAAGTTTTGCTTCTTTGTTCCAAAGAAGCTAAAACCACTCAGAAACAGAAGATCTAACATCATGTGAATTTGCATCAAAGGAACGGCTGAAGATCCTCCAAGATGGAGGAGGCCAAGTTTATTTATATTGCTCAGTTTTTACACATGGCAATCCAAGAGGTTTGACACTACATCAAAGGAAGACCAAAAATACAGCATAAAGTCATTACATGAAATAAAAAGATGTACTTTGGTCTATTAAAACAAGCACTTCTCTACTGGTTGTGTAAACAAATTTTAATGTTGGGAAGAGGAGGCAGCCGGGGGCTAACCCCTAACTCTATGTTACTTGGACAGGTGTAAAACAGTTTATGTGCCCCATTAGAATTACTCCACAAATCTAAAAAGAGAAATAGATGCCAGTTTTGAAAACACTTTTAGAGAAAATTGCAGGCATATCAAGAGCTTAACATGTTTGGATGGCACTGATAAAAAATTCAGAGTATTAGTGGTAATAGCGGCAGTAACGTAATGGTTTGTTAGAATATCAATATACATATTAAAGTCTGGAGTTTATATTTATATCCTGTGCTCCAGAATAGATCTAATTCTAGCAAGGCCACATGAATCAACTCACATAAACTTGTTTTCTGACTTTTTGTTTACTTAAAGGTTGTACTGTATATGGAACATCAACACAATAGTGACATCTAGTGTATCTACGCTGTAGTTACAACCATACAAACATCATTCCACCCGTTGGGTTGCCCGGCTCGCTGCTGATACCCCCAGTGACCAGCCTGAACTTTGTCCAGTGAGGAATGTATTTTAGAGGAGTTTAGCGGACAGCTAACATTAGCAAAGTTAGCAAGTGAGTTAGCTTACCAATGCATGTGTACCAATCGTGTTTGATGTCATGGAAATGTTTTATGTGGGTCCATCTAGTGTAGGTTTCACCTAAAACAACTCTAGTCCTGTTCTGCTGTGGTCACTCCTCTCCTGAGACGAATAACAATATCTACGGGGCTCTGAAAGCAGCTGTTTGAGTTGCTGAATCCACCATTTTTCCCAATGCCGACTGAGCTGTGCCGACCATATTCTTGTAAAATAGAGACCACATCTGTCAACCCGCGGCCGCTACTGGCTGGTAGATGTAAACATGACGTCATTGTCGACCCTGTTTAAACTTTACATTTTATTATGTTTAAATTCAAACAGAATTTTTTAAGGGAATGTACTTTCATTCTGTATCCCTCTAAAAGCCCTGTGGCGGTATTATTATAATTTTTTTATGTAGCTTTTAATAAAAAAAATTCCATATGCAACTGTTACATAAAAGAGTGTCAAAGTACATGCCATCTCGATGCAACTGTAGGCCAACAGAAAAAATGTACTTGCTGTTTACCAGAACAAATCAGAAGACGATTGAGCGATTAGGATCAACTTTAAAGCTGAACAAAAACTCCAAAAGCATCAAGCATTTATGAAAAACTATAAAACCCAGAGGAATATTTGAAAGAAAAACAAGCAGTGGAACTTGCAGCACCATGCCGACTCTCCAAAATGTGATCACTCTTGCAGAAATCATAACGGGTCCCCTCTTTGGATTTCCCTGTCTGTTAGAGCGGATGCCAGCTCTTCACAGAGCCTGTGTCGGGTCGGCCCGTGGGCCGCCGGCTGTCATTACGAGAATTTACTCCTCACTGCCTCTCACTAGTGAGCGCTGAAGCAGCTGTGATGACCATCTCCTGGGTTCCCAAACATAGCGAGATACATCCTGCAACAGGGGAGACCGTTCTGGAGAGCAGCTCTGTCGCTGCCAAGAGGAAGGATCTTACTGCTCTTTCCAGCTTGACAATTTGGAGCGGAAGAGGCAGCTGTTAGGAGAGGCAGCCTGAGTGCACATTAAAGAAGTGTTCTGCTTTTCAGGCCAAAAGGGACTTCCATTATGTAAACCCAGATGTCAGAGAATCTGAACAAGACAATTACAGTGAAATTAGGGGTTCATGAACTATCATTTCAGCTGTACTGTACCATTAGACTGTCAGAAGAATATCTATACTTGTTGCTTTTTACTGGTAGGTTTATGAATTTGACAAACAAGAACGTTTCCTGTGTAGATTTTGTAAACTTGGCACGGTTTATATAAAAAAAGACTTTCTATGTATTTGTTTAATATATATTTGTGTGTTAAAACCAGCATGAGAAAAACATTTAAGTATCTATAGCTAATTTTCAGAAGTTCAACTGTCTAATACAAAGACTTTTCTGCCCATTTGAGCTGGCCAGCTTCATAGCTCAGCTTGAATAAAGCCTCTTTCTCAAAACAATACTGTTTTTTTACAAACAGAAGGTGAATCCAAATGGATGGAAGAGCAGTACTAAAGCGGAACTTTTAGAAAACCTTTGTCAATAAAAGGAAAAGGCTTTCCAGACCAGATTAATATTTATTTGCATATTATCCTACATTAAGTTGCTCTACGATGCTTTGCGAGAATCATTTGTGATTTTGGAATTTATTTTTTTTTCTAAGTTATTCCCATTTTATCTCCCCTCATTTATCAAAATATTAAAATAAAAGTCTGAAAATATACCAATTAAAAAAAAACCTTCCTTTTGACCTTGGTGAGTTAAACAAATTCTTGATAACCTCTGTTTTGAATTAGGCTTTCTGTATATGGAAAAAGTTGCATAATGGTTATGGTTGCCGTTATAAAAATTACATAGTGAAAAAAAACAACAATTTGAGTTATTTAATGTGTCATAAGAGGAAAAAAATTGGGGTTCATTTCCCAAACTCATAGTTACATCCATGTAATTTATTCATTTATAAACGTCACCTTTGGGTATCTCACAAAACATAGATATTTTTCTACGGTTTGGCCTGTCATCCACACGTAAGATTTTCGGCACCAAAAATGAATCTTTTTAAAAACTCCGGCCAAAGTGGAGATTTGAGTTTTCTCCGTTTTCAGTATCTGCATGTGGATGGTTGAAAAATTTGTTTTAAGAGCCGTAACATCACTATCCGCGACAAAATATGCTCAAACATCACTTGTGCTACCTGTGTTTAATCTCAAAAACAGCATTTTTTCCCTCAGATCTGTGTTGGTATCATCCATTGTTACAGCACGTTTTGTTTGTTTGTCTTTTATAAGCTATATGACTGCTGCGTGCTGAAGTAAGAGGATAGAAAGTTACTCTGAGTGGATAGGATTTGGGAGAACTGCTGCCCCCTACTGGTTTGTCAAATCTATGAATGTGCTGAAAAACGCATTTATCCGGTTATGTGTGGATGGAGATTTTTTTTTTCAAGGAGCAGAGGAAAATCTTTGCTCTAAAAAAAAAAAACCCGGCTACATGTGGACATTGCCTAAATGTTTTATTTACAGAGTAAGTACTTTGGGACAATTGGGAAACTGCCCAACCAGCACAATGGAATTTGTTGGTCTTTAAAAACTCAGACTCCTGCGCTAAACGAACTAAATCATAAGATGACTTCTATATCGGAACTGATACGTGGAATGGAAACAAACCAGCTTTTTCAATTCTGAAAAGATGAAAACAAAAACAAACAGGGATAATTCAGATATTTACAAAAAAAGGAGAGAAGTCAAGTTCTCCATTTCAACCTGGATATTGTGTGACTTTTCTTGTGTAATTTCTTAATTCTCTCTCATCCTCTGATGGAATCTTTAATATGACAACTCCCATGGTTAGCTTCTTTATAATGTAATGCCGATAGGTAAAGAGAATTACCTGTTCTTATAGCATATTTCTGCTCTGATAGTCTAACTTTAAGTTTGTGCTTTGATATCCCTTTATAAAAACAACCACAGGGCATTCCAATCTATAAATAACAAATGTGTTGAAGTCGATAAATGAATTAATATAAAACATTTTTCCAAAAGGTATATCTATAAAACAGTTTGCATTGACCATATTTTTACAATGATTTCAACTCCCACACGTATGATCCCCTGTTTTTTGTTTTTTTTTAGAGACATATTGTTTTTTGTATTGGGAAAAGAGGACTCTTCATAAGTTTATCTTTTGTGGTAGGGGCTCGTCTGAAACTGATAGTTGGCTCGTCTGGAAGAACAAGTCAAAAAATTTAAAAAAATTTTAAATATCCCAATTCTTCATAATTTGTTTAATTTGATTAGCTTGATTGCTGCACTGTGTAACAAAATACACGGCTGAAAGCAAAAATACGGCTGAAACGCGTAGGCATGTTTTTACTTCTGTAGCCATGCAACAATAAAGTCTTTTTAGCTGTTTGATTCTCATGAGTGCATCAGCCATACTTTTTTTTTTCTTCAGGTTTAATAAAAAAATGTTGATATCTATATCCATCTTATATTTTTATCATATCTCTAGAATATCTACCTCTCAAAGCAGACATACTACCATCTATGTCATGATCCGTCCCTGTCTGTGTTGTTTTTTCCTCCCAGTCTGTTTGAGTTTATTAGCCCTAGTTTGTTTCACCTGTTCTTTTGTCCTCCCTGTGTTTCCCTCCTCTGCTCCCAGGTGTTCCCTGTTTTGTGATTACCCCTTCCCACAGTATATATGCCCCTCTGTGTCTGTCTGTCCTCGTCGGGTCGTTGTCGTCGTTACCTCCCCTAGTTCTCTGTGCTTCTCGTCTGTTTTTCTGGACAATTAATAAACATGGGCCGTAAGAGCCACAAACGCCGCTCCGCATCTGGGTCCTCCTTGAGCCGAAACATGACAGTACGACCCGACCAACTGGACCCAGCGGAGTACCAACATACCGAGGAAGAATGGAGAGAACTGATAAATTGGAGCGTAAGTCAAGGACTCCATTCTGACTCACCCTTTTGCGGACTCCGGCTGGCTCGCTGTCCGCCCGGTGTTGGGCCCCGCCGTCGTGAGGAGGGCGGCCTCTCCGCTCCTCGGGCCTGGAGTCATCGCCGCGCTTCTAGGCGTCCTCCTGGGAACGCAGTTGATGTTTCCCCGTCGTTCCTCCTTGCGTCCATGTATGACGATTCGGAGGAGGACGATGACGGCTTCCCGGAGTTTTTCTCTGGCTCCCTGGACGACGAGCTGGACTTTTGCAGCGGTGTCCGGGGTGCGCCGCCTTCGCCGCGGCTTTCTGCTTCCTGGGTTGACCGTTTGATCTCCCTGGCTCCTTCCGCCGATCTACCACCCATCTGTGATCCCTCTGGGACTGGCCCTCTTCCTGCTTCCCGGCGACGAGGAGGGAGGCGTCGCCGAGCTGCTCCATCGGCTCCAGGAGGTTTCTCGCTTCCTTCTCGGAGTTGCAGCGCCTCTGCTCCTCCTGTCCCGCTTGGTGCTGCCTCCAGCTTCGGTGATTCGACCGCCGCTTCCTCCTGCCGCCCACGGCCGGTTTCGGGTCTGCCTCCTCATCCTCTCCAGCACAGCCAGGCGCCGGCGTTTCCTTCGGGTGGAGCCGAGTTGACCCAGGGTCGGTGGAACAGAGGGAAGAGTTCCGTAGGGAATGTTGAGCCCAGGTCCCCTGTGGAGACTGTTTTTGAGCGCTCTTCAGAGGCTCACCTGGAACCCCGGTTCCGAGTTCCCTCCGAGGGCGTCCAGACGGATGCGCCTCGGTTCCGAGTTCCCTCCGAGGGCGTCCAGACGGATGCGCCTCGGTTCCGAGTTCCCTCCGAGGGCGTCCAGACGGATGCGCCTCGGTTCCGAGTTCCCTCCGAGGGCGTCCTGACAGATGCGCCTCGGTTCCGAGTTCCCTCCGAGGGCGTCCAGACGGATGCGCCTCGGTTCCGAGTTCCCTCCGAGGGCGTCCAGACGGATGCGCCTCGGCTCCGAGATTCCTCCGAGGGTGTTCTGGAGAACACGCCTCGGCTCCGAGATTCCTCCGAGGGTGTTCTGGAGGACACGCCTCGGCTCCGAGATTCCTCCGAGGGTGTTCTGGAGGACACGCCTCGGGTTCCTGATTCCTCCGAGGGTGTTCTGGGGAACACGCCTCGGGTTCCTGATTCCTCCGAGGGTGTTCTGGGGAGCACGCCTCGGGTTCCTGATTCCTCCGAGGGTGTTCTGGAGAGCACGCCTCGGGTTCCTGATTCCTCCGAGGGTGTAAGGCGAACAAGGCTCGGTTCCCCACCCACACCCCCCCCCCCTCTTTCCCCTCATCCCACCACCCCCCTCCCCCCCTCCCCCCCTGCTCTCCGAGGGTGTTTCAGGAGAACACGCCTCGGTTTCCGACTCCGCCGAGGTGTTCAGGAGATACACGCCTCGCGCTTCATGCCCTCGTCCGAGGGTGTTCAGGAGAACACGCCTCCGGTTCCCGACTCCGCCGAGGGTGTTCAGGAGAACACGCCTCCGGTTCCTGCCTCGTCCGAGGGTGTTCAGGTGAACACGCCTCCGGTTCCTGCCTCGTCCGAGGGTGTTCAGGAGAACACGCCTCAGGTTTCCGACTCCGCCGAGGGTGTTCAGGAGAACACGCCTCCGGTTCCTGCCTCTGCAGAGGGTGTTCAGGCGAACACGCCTCCGGTTCCTGACTCTGCCGAGGGTGTTCAGGCAAACACACCTCCACCTAAGCTCAAGGTTCCACGCCGCCGGCCTCCAAGGCTCAAGGTTCCACGCCGCCGGCCTCCAAGGCTCAAGTTCCCACGCCGCCGGCCTCCAAGGCTCAAGGTTCCACGCCGCCGGCCTCCAAGGCTCAAGGTTCCACGCCGCCGGCTCTCACAAGGTCAAGATTCCACGCCGCGGCCTCAAGGCTCAGTTCACGCCGCCGGTCCAGGCTTCCTAGGTTCCTCGCCGCCGGCCCCCAAGGCTCAAGGTTCCACGCCGCCGGCCTCCAAGGCTCAAGGTTCCACGCCGCCGGCCTCCAAGGCTCAAGGTTCCAAGCCGCCGGCCTCAAAGGCTCAAGGTTCCACGCCGCCGGCCTCCAGAGCTCAAGGTTCCACGCCGCCGGCCTCCAGAGCTCAAGGTTCCACGCCGCCGGCCTCCAAGGCTCAAGGTTCCACGCCGCCGGCCCCCAAGGCTCAAGGTTCCTCGTCGTCGGCCTCCTCGTCTGACGGTCCCTCGTCGTCGGCCTCCTCGTCTGACGGTCCCTCGTCGTCGGCCTCCTCGTCTGCTGTTTCCTCGTCGCCGGTCTCCTTGTCTGCTGTTTCCTCGTCGCCGGCCTCCTCGTCTGCTGTTTCCTCGTCGCCGGCCTCCTCGTCTGCTGTTTCCTCGTCGCCGGCCTCCTCGTCTGCTGGTTCCTCGTCGCCGGCCTCCTCGTCTGTTGGTTCCTCGTCGCCGGCCTCCTCGTCTGTTGGTTCCTCGTCGCCGGCCTCCTCGTCCGTTGGTTCCTCGTCGCCGGCCTCCTCGTCCGTTGGTTCCGCGTCGCCGGCCTCCTCGTCCGTTGGTTCCTCGTCGCCGGCCTCCTCGTCCGTTGGTTCCTCGTCGCCGGCCTCCTCGTCCGTTGGTTCCTCGTCGCCGGCCTCCTCGTCCGTTGGTTCCTCGTCGCCGGCCTCCTCGTCCATGGTTACCTCGTCGCCGGTCCTCCTCGTCTGTTGGTTCCTCATCGCCGGCCTCCTCGTTGGTGTTGTTGGGTCGCCGGCTCCTCGCTCCTGCTGATCCCTCCGCCGCCGGCCCGCCACGCATGGGTCTTCTGGGACTGTGGTTTTGTCCCTCCGTCCTGGACCCCCTCCTCCCGCCCTGGCTTGAGTTTCCTAATTGGTGCGCCAGGTGGCGCACCTTGAGGGGGGGGTATTGTCATGATCCGTCCCTGTCTGTGTTGTTTTTTCCTCCCTGTTTCCTCCCAGTCTGTTTGAGTTTATTAGTCCTAGTTTGTTTCACCTGTTCTTTTGTCCTCCCTGTGTTTCCCTCCTCTGCTCCCAGGTGTTCCCTGTTTTGTGATTACCTCTTCCCACAGTATATATGCCCTTCTGTGTCTGTCTGTCCTCGTCGGGTCGTTGTCGTCGTTACCTCCCCTAGTTCTCTGTGCTTCTCGTCTGTTTTTCTGGACAATTAATAAACATGGGCCGTAAGAGCCACAAACGCCGCTCCGCATCTGGGTCCTCCTTGAGCCTAAACATGACAGTACGACCCGACCCACTGGACCCAGCGGAGTACCAACACACCGAGGAAGAATGGAGAGAACTTATAGATTTGAGTGTAAGTCAAGGACTCCATTCTGACTCACCCTTTTGCGGATTCCGGCTGGCTCGCTGTCCGCCCGGTGTTGGGCCCCGCCGTCGTGAGGAGGGCGGCCTCTCCGCTCCTCGGGCCTCGAGTCATCGCCGCGCTTCTGGGTGTCCTCCTGGAAACGCAGTTGATGTTTCCCCGTCGTTCCTCCTTGCGTCCATGTATGATGATTCAGAGGAGGACGATGACGGCTTCCCGGAGTTCTTCTCCGACTCCCTGGACGACGAGCTGGACTTTTGCGGCGGTGCCCGGGGTGCGCCGCCCTCGCCTCGGCTTTCTGCCTCCTGGGTTGACCGGTTGATCTCCCTGGCTCCTTCCGCCGATCTGCCACCCATCTGTGATCCCTCTGGGACTGGCCCTCTTCCTGCTTCCCGGCGACGAGGAGGGAGGCGTCGCCGAGCTGCTCCATCGGCTCCAGGAGGTTTCTCGCCTCCTTCTCGGAGTTGCAGCGCCTCGGCTCCTCCTGTCCCGCTTGGTGCTGCCTCCGGCTTCGGTGATTCGACCGCCGCTTCCTCCTGCCGCCCACGGCCGGTTTCGGGTCTGCCTCCTCATCCTCTCCAGCACAGCCAGGCGCCGGCGTTTCCTTCAGGTGGAGCTGAGTTAACCCAGGGTCAATGGAACAGAGGGAAGAGTTCCGTAAGGAATGTTGAACCCAGGTCCCCTGTGGAGACTGTTTTTGAGCGCTTTTCAGAGGCTCACCTGGAACCCCGGTTCCGAGTTCCCTCCGAGGGCGTCCAGACGGATGCGCCTCGGTTCCGAGTTCCCTCCGAGGGCGTCCAGACGGATGCGCCTCGGTTTACGAGTTCCTTCCGAGGGCGTCCAGACGGATGCGCCTTGGTTCCGAGTTCCCTCCGAGGGCGTCCAGACGGATGCGCCTCGGTTCCGAGTTCCCTCCGAGGGCGTCCAGACGGATGCGCCTCGGTTCCGAGTTCCCTCCGAGGGTGTTTGGAGATACACGCCTCGGTTCCTGATTCCTACCGAGGGTGTTCTGGAGAACACGCCTCGGGTTCCTGATTCCTCCGAGGGTGTTCTGGGGAGCACGCCTCCGGTTCCTGATTCCTCCGAGGGTGTTCTGGAGAGCACGCCTCGGGTTCTTGATTCCTCCGAGGGTGTCCTGGAGAACACGCCTCCGGTTCCTGCCTCTTCCGAGGGTGTTCAGGGGAACACGCCTCCGGTTCCTGCCTCTTCCGAGGGTGTTCAGGAGAACACGCCTCCGGTTCCTGCCTCTTCCGAGGGTGTTCAGGAGAACACGCCTCCGGTTTCCGACTCCGCCGAGGGTGTTCAGGAGAACACGCCTCCGGTTCCTGCCTCGTCCGAGGGTGTTCAGGAGAACACGCCTCCGGTTCCCGACTCCGCCGAAGGTGTTCAGGAGAACACGCCTCCGGTTCCTGCCTCGTCCGAGGGTGTTCAGGAGAACACGCCTCCGGTTTCCGACTCCGCCGAGGGTGTTCAGGAGAACACGCCTCCGGTTCCTGCCTCTGCAGAGGGTGTTCAGGCGAACACGCCTCCGGCTCCTGTCTCTTCCGAGGGTGTTCAGGGGAACACGCCTCCGGTTCCCGACTCCGCCGAGGGTGTTCAGGAGAACACGCCTCCACCTAAGCTCAAGGTTCCACGCCGCCGGCCTCCAAGGTCAAGGATCCAGTGCCGGCCTCCAAGGGCTCAGTTCCCACGCCGCCCGGCCTCCAAGGCTCAAGGTTCCACGCCGCTCGGCCTCCAAGGCCTCATGGTTCCCAGCCGCGGCCTCCAAGGCTCACAGGAATCTCCACGCGCCGGCCTCCAAGGCTCAAGGTTCCACGCCGCGGTCCCCACAATGGCTCAAGGTTTCCACGCCGCCGGCCCCAGAGACAGGGCTCAAGTTCCCACGCCGCGGCCTCCATGGCTCAAGGTTCAACGACCGCCGGTCCCATAGGGCTCAAGGCATGTCCCACGCCGCCGGCCTCCAAGGCTCAAGGTCCCACGCCGCCGGCCTCCAAGGCTCAAGGTTCCACGCCGCCGGCCTCCAAGGCTCAAGGTTCCACGCCGTCGACCTCCAAGGCTCAAGGTTCCACGCCGCCGGCCTCCAAGGCTCAAGGTTCCACGCCGCCGGGCTCCTCGACTCCGGCATCCTCGCCGCCGGCCTCCTCGTCTGTTGGTTCCTCGTCGCCGGCCTCCTCGTCTGTTGGTTCCTCGTCGCCGGCCTCCTCGTCTGCTGTTTCCTCGTCGCCGGCCTCCTCGTCTGCTGTTTCCTCGTCGCCGGCCTCCTCGTCTGCTGTTTCCTCGTCGCCGGCCTCCTCGTCTGCTGTTTCCTCGTCGCCGGCCTCCTCGTCTGTTGGTTCCTCGTCGCCGGCCTCCTCGTCTGTTGGTTCCTCGTCGCCGGCCTCCTCGTCTGTTGGTTCCTCGTCGCCGGCCTCCTCGTCTGTTGGTTCCTCGCCGCCGGCCTCCTCGTCTGTTGGTTCCGCGTCGCCGGCCTCCTCGTCTGTTGGTTCCTCGTCGCCGGCCTCCTCGTCTGTTGGTTCCTCGTCGCCGGCCTCCTCGTCTGTTGGTTCCTCGTCGCCGGCCTCCTCGTCTGTTGGTTCCTCGTCGCCGGCCTCCTCGTCTGTTGGTTGCCGGCCTCCTCGTCTGTTGGTTCCTCGTTGCCGGCCTCCTCGCCTGCTGATCCCTCGCCGCCGGCCGCCACGTCATGGGTCTTCTGGGGACTGTGGTTTTGTCCCTCCGTCCTGGACCCCCTCCTCCCGCCCTGGCTTGAGTTTCCTACTTGGTGCGCCAGGTGGCGCACCTTGAGGGGGGGGTACTGTCATGATCCGTCCCTGTCTGTGTTGTTTTTTTCACTCCCCCAGTCTGTTTGAGTTTATTAGCCCTAGTTTGTTTCACCTGTTCTTTTGTCCTCCCTGTGTTTCCCTCCTCTGCTCCCAGGTGTTCCCTGTTTTGTGATTACCCCTTCCCACAGTATATATGCCCCTCTGTGTCTATCTGTCCTCGTCGGGTCGTTGTCGTCGTTACCTCCCCTAGTTCTCTGTGCTTCTCGTCTGTTTTTCTGGACAATTAATAAACATGGGCCGTAAGAGCCACAAACGCCGCTCCGCATCTGGGTCCTCCTTGAGCCGAAACATGACAATCTATCTAAATAGCTATATTCATATACTTTCATATCTTTATTTAAATATCTAAGTCTAAATCTATCCAAATAAAAAGATATTTTATGTTTAAGCGCAGTTGTTACATCCCTCAGAGTGTTAATTTATGCTTCAGAAGGTATTGATTTTAATTACATGTTCTGAAGCTTATTTAATTTGGATAATTTTTTTGGGGGGGTGGCTTTCTATCCCTAATATGATTAAAAGTAGCTAATATCTTCCTGTAGATGTCAGGACCTCATCTTAAACCTTTAAGCCTCTATAATTCAGCCTTGTACTTCAACAAGGCGAGATTTTAACAGTCAGAACAGAGCGGTCGAGGAGAAAACTACCCAGTTTTATTGTAGGGCTGGAGTCTGATTTTGTTGTTATTTTCATATGAAAAGATGAAAAATATTCCACCCACTTCATTTATATATCAAGTTAAAACCAGCGACGAATTGAATTATGCATTTTTATTTTAAAGAAGTAAAATTGCATATCTGTCTACCCTATTGAGGCGAGAAAAGCCTGACCCTATTCATAATTTCTCATAAAACTAGTCATTGAAGGACACAAACAGCATGGCTTTATAATGAGATGGCACGAATTTATGTAAACATTTTCCTTTTCTGGGCTGAAAGCCAATAACAATACATCACTGTTACTTGGCAAAGACCATTCTGGGATAGAAAGGCTATTTTTCAGGTATCTAATGAAGAAAAGATTGCCTATTTTCTCAGTGACATCCAATTTTGTAAAGAAATTACAATGCATCTTTAGGCAAATACAGATTATTAAATCATAAAAGTCAACTCTATAAATAACCTGAAAAGAAAACCGGTGCTTGAGAGGGTGTGGGAAAGCTTTTTTTTTTGATAACATGTTTGTTTAAAATCCCAAAGGAAGTAATATTAGAAGTAAAAAGTATTAAATATACATTTTTTACTGATAATTTTCATGAATGCTACTCACATTATGCCAGTTAAATCTGGTTTAAAAATACATTTAAAACTGTGTATGAAGCCAAGAATTTAAACAGCATCATTGCTTCAAATCTTATTGATGAAAACTGTAAATTTATTACTGACAATAAAATCAAAACATTCTCCCCTTTTATTAGGGTTGTGTTTTTTTTCCAGCAACATGGTTTTCTCTCCATGTAAAATACACTCTACTTCAACCACTGAGCTGCAGTTGTGCCTAATAATTCACCATATATATACATATATATATATATATATATATTTCATGAAGAAGCCAGGGACAGACAGGAACAGCTAAACTTCTCTAAGATATGCAGCCATCAGTTTCAATTGGGCTGCTTTGAGAAGCTGGAGTTTGATATTTTCAGCCTCGATTATGAATATAACTGGGGCCTTCAGATATTCTGCATTCCTACCAGTTGGCCCTGAACGTCTGTACCTGCAGTGCAGTCTGTGCCATTTCCATGATTCAAGAAAACACTAGCAAGGAAAAAACAAGATCTCTTTGCTCTGAAGCCAGAAAAAGAAACCTTAATCAGGTGAGAAGTAGTTGTTAGTGTTAGCTGGTTTTACTAAGTCAGAATATTTCGTATTTTCTATGAATATGTCAGTTTAAGAAGTTTGTTTGTTTTATTATTTTTTCTTTTTTTTTGTTGCAATTACATTGTTATTTGATACACCAATACAAAGTACAGTAATATTGAGAAGTGGAAGTTTTTTGTAAAAAAAAAAAAAGAAAAGAAAAGTGGTTAAAATTTCTTTTCTTGTCTTTAAATGTTGGATACCTAACATGAACACAATAAAACAGTTGCCTTTAATGAAGAAGCCATTTATATCTCTCCGGTCTTTTATCTGCTTTAAGTTATGCTCCGGAGAAGGAGGAGGGAAATTTGATATGGAAACAGTATGTCTGGGTATCTCAGCACCGGTAAAAGGTCCGCTCCGACAGCTTCTAAAGTTTTAAGAAGTATCCCAGGGTCGGGGATGTTAAATCTTTTTAACTTCCCGTTATATACAATAATATATTTGGTTTTAAAATGGGAAGCAAGCTCCAATGTAGTAAAATCCCAGCCAGCGACTTTCCTTTTGATTAAGTTCCTGCCTGCTAAATATCTAAATTGTGATGTTATTAAAATAATAAGTCAACATTCACGAATTTGTCCCCAAGTGCACGCATACAACTTACCTATACTTTCTGGGAAGCTGCCTACAACTGCTTTTGATGCAGTTTGTCAAAGACATTTAACCTAAATCTGTCTCGCCGTCAAATACACGCTGTTGAAAGCAGTGACCTTTTAATGCACGTCCCCTTGGCTCAGAAATGACAAACAACTGTCCATCACACTGTCGCATTCTGCTGAATTACATTTCTGTGTAGGTGTATGACAGCAAACTCACTCATCCCTCCTGATCCCTCTGAGCTCTGCTCCAACCTGCCCAGACGGGTGTAGTTAGACAATAGCTGGTCTCAAAAGTTGATATTAAATGGCCTCAAGGTGAATTGAAATCGGTTTCTATCGATTTCCTGCTGACATTTTGCAGCTCTGAAGAAACCATGTATCTAGTTTATTTATTGTTGGATGTTTAATTTAATAACAATTTATATTACTTTTATATATGCATGGACCTAATTAAAATTCTTCATGCGTTTTTCTTTCTGCGTTTATTTTGTAGCATGTGGTCTTCTCAACAACAGGTGTGGGTATTAGGTATTGTTTTCATGGAGACAATAACCTGAACACCTCTGGCCCTGCCACTGCAGGAATAAACAAAGTCTATTAAGCTATAAAGTGGTGAAACTGAGTTTGTTTGGCATTTAAATCTTTGGAGAGATTTGATTTACATTTTCAGGCACAGGGCTAAGATATTTTACTTTGTTAAATGATTTAAACTTTCATCTTTCTCCCATATCCCCTAATCAGAGTAACAGCCCTAAACTATAAAGGGAGCAGCACAAGTTTATATAGTGCTCAATATACATTTTTATGTCCTCTTTGACTGCACAAGAGCAAACCACATATGGCATGAGAATAAACAGTTATTCCCTCCAGGAGAAGGCTACGCGCAGGTGAGTTGGAGGCAATTCAGATGCGGTGGAGCAGGGAAGCTTATATTTCCCAAAATAATATGGATCCAACAAATACTGGCTGCATTTCTCAGCCGCCTGTGCCTGCCTGCGTCCGAGCAACAGGCTGCTCACCTGGGAATTTTCTTTTTTTCTGGAGAATATATTATGGAACACAGAAGTGCCCTTCAGAATGCTGTGCATTCAGTGTGTCCGACTGCAAAGTGCTTTAAATATTTTCAGACAAAAGCAAAATATCTGTCTCAGCTTTTAAAGTCATCATTTTTCAATCACGGAAGTGTTTCATCAATTACACCGACTTAATTACAAAAATAGCACATGTTAATTAAGCACAATGATACGATGGTCATAAATGCAGGTTCTGGTATTTTCAGCTGTGTAGGCAGGTGCAAAGTCCAAGCTGGACATTTTTTGTTATGTGCTTCTCCTTCTCCAGGTAAATTATCCCCAAATGTACTTTCCTCAGAAATGAGAATTTAGAATCAATGAGCAACAGTTTAACCATTTGTCTCCTTTGCCCCAGTAAGATACTTCAGATAATTTCTCTATTCAGAATAACACATGAAATAGGAACACATTTGCCCATGTCCACAATAAATGTTTGTGCTATAAGAGGTGCTGACTCAGCTATAGTCTACCCTTTGTGAAGCTCCCACAAACTCATGGATGGTACCAAACTCGATAACAGTATGAGGCATCTTACATTAAAAAATTAATTAGTTATAGTTACAAAGGGTAATTGGGTTAGTAACTGAGTTTTACACTGTAAAAAGTATATTACTCAGGAAAGTAACTGTGACATTTATATGTTCTACAACGCCGTTACATTTTATATCTATAATGTCAAATAATTTTATAACTGAATGATGAATAAAGAACATATATTATAAACAGTATTTTAGAACATTTGGTATTTGAACTTGACCCAATAAGTAAACCTGTATGCAGATAAAGAAAAATAGTTAATCTGTTTTTCCACTGGCCAGATAGTGGCTGGAGGGAAGAGACCCCTGATTGGACCAAAGTCAATGCATGGGATGGATGGACTAAAGATCTAGCTCATATTCTTGCTAAATTCCCTCTTCAATTTCAAAAATGTTTAGTTCTTCTCCAGCTTTAGGTTTAGAAAGAAGAGGCCTTAGGGGTTTTCAGTTTTATTTGGAATATTGCCGTATATTTATATCCTTACCCTGAATGCTACAGATCCTATAGAGGAAATCTTTAAAACACTGGCAGCACAAGGTCAACCTTTATTCCTGTTCCTCTTTAACTTGAAGACAAAGAGTGACTCTGTACAACCTGGTATTCATGAGTCTTTCAAATTTAATGTACCAACAAAACCCGTTTCGAATTGTTTTCAGTGTCCTTTTTTTTAACTCAGTGGAGTCTAGTCTTTTATAGGAGCCAGGGAAGTGCTGCTAGAGCAGAAATCTCTAGTCTTACTGGACGAACCACAAATCAAACATGACAATAAAGTAGCAGGAAAGTGGAAGCTCCCTAATTCTGAAACTTAAGACACTCCGAAGGAAAAAAGACATTGTAAGTTTCTTAAACAAGCAAACTGCTGAGTAGAAAAAATACAGGATAACTATATATATATATATATTATTACTGTATATTCAAAGATATTAAAATGAGCATTGCTCTCTGAAAACAAAAGCCCCATACAATGGCTGTAATTGTTTCTCTAACATGATCTAACTATGGGCTGCTATTGTAAAGTTACAAAGTCAAAGATTAACAGTAACAATGAGTTATTTAGCAGCTGTCATGAAAGAAAAATCTCAGGTCCTTCTTTGAAATCATATTTTCACTGTGTTGTTAATTCATTAATAAGTGGTAGTTTATAACTACATTTTTAATTAGTAAAATAAACATTTAGTTTACAAACTATTTAGTTAACAAGCTGAACGTTTGTTTTGTATATATTAAGTTAGTAATCTAAATATTTAGCTAGCAAGAAGGATAGCTAAATATTTAACTTCAGACCAAATATTAAGTTCAGAGCTAAAGAATTATCTAAAATGCTAATGAACTTCAGGATAAGCTGATATGGACTGCCAAAAGTCTTCTATCTAAACTGCAGTCAGGATTTGTTTCTTTTCCTGCATAACATGTTTATTATTTCAGCGTTACATAGGAGGAGTCATATTAACAACTAGAGCTGTAATCGGGCCTTAAAACTTGGGCCTGACACGACCCGATCCCGAGAGAGTTTAGCTCGAGCCAAAGAACTATGTTTCGATTGACTGCTTATTAAAGCTCGAACCCAATTACGGCCTGATTTTATACAAAAGTCACACACCTGAGTTTCTGCTAGAAAAAAATTGGGACCGGACAATGTGACCGACAGGTTTTCAATTTATTGGACAACTATTTGAAATTCCAGTCAAATAGGCCTGTTATCTGTAGCTAAAAATGATAAATGAATAAGAATAATTTCAAGACAAGTTGATTTATAATCATGTTTTCTTTGTCTGCAGCTATATGATACTTCTGTTGCGTAAAAGTCTCGCCTGTGTGCGTTTCTGTGTGCATTCTTGACCGCTTGCTCTAGATTTCAGGAGATTTTATGTGGCTTGCGGGCATCAGGGACCTGCTATATAGATGCAGGAGACTTCTGCAACTTGAGACTTGGGATGTCTGGTAATAGTGCATTTACACTTCAGCATTTTCTGTGAGAGCGCAGCAGTCCGAGCATGTTTTCTGTTTCGATCCGAGAGGAGTGGGTCTTTCACATTATGACACATGCGGTGTGCATGCAATGTCTTGACAGGTAGATATGTTATTGGCTCACTGCAGCGTATAAATTATGAAGCTAATGAGATAATCAGCTGACTGCTAAAGCCCGAGCCCAACCCCAGCCCGTGGACAATGATAGAAATTAAGCCCGAACCGGTCGGGAACCGACGGGTTCAAGCAAAGATCTTCAACTCTATTAAGGGCAATACAGACATCTGCCAATGGATTAATAGCAAGAGTGACTGCACCAGCACCAGGTGTACATATAGAGGTTCACAAGACTCAGCTTTTTTTTTGACAGTCTACTGCCGCCCATTGACAATTACATTTGCATATTAGGTAAATCAAATACTTGATATAATAATGCTTAGCTTGCTAACAAAATTTTTGGTTTCTAAGGTAAATAATGAGCTTGCTAGCTCCAACTTTAGTAGGGAGCTAAGTATTTAGCGTTCTAATTATAAACTGTGCAGTTTATAAATGACAGGCTAAATAAAATTATTGCTGTAATTGTTGATTGTGTAACTTTACAAATGACACCCCTTACAAAAAAAAATAAAAAAATCTGGCAACCACCTGGTGCTTATGTTAGGGGAAAAATTAACTCAGGGTTCTAAAAATAAAGTGAGAATCCTTGAAAACATTTTAGAGTATTTTTTACAAAAGATTTTGGCCAGAAACTGAATGAATAGGCTTACCCCGTACATTCCCTAACTCACCCACCCAAGGTTACACTTTAAATACATAAACACTGTCACAGTCTTGATCTTTCAGTAGCCAATCTCTTTGCTCCAACTCAGGTCTCCCAATGAGGCAGCTTGTGTCTTTGATGATTGCAGAATTGAGCTCAGTTTGTCCAAAAGTCAGAATGTTTCCGTAGATGTCCAGTCTCACGAAGATAAGATGTGGTTCACTCTGATGCATACTGATCATCTTTTTCTTGACAGTTTGTCCCGTGTTGCTCCCGATCCAATCTCCCTTTTCTGATGAGGAGACAATCCAATTTCCTTCAGATTAGGACTGTCCAACTCTGGACTCTGACACACTTAGAAGGGTCATTTAGAATAGGAATTACATTCAGTCGTAATTTCCATAACACAAATTAAAATATTGTAGATACTTTTCCAAATATTTTATTGTTTTTTAGCAGGAAAGAAGGACCCCGAGTCAAAATCTGCTTAATGCCCAATAAGACTTAGGGCAGGCACCGACCAGTATGCACTAGTGATAAAAACAATGCTGCAAGACAGAGATTCTGTATAATTCTCCTCATGATGGTTGTAGTAAAGGGGCCCTCATCAATTACAGCATGTGGATTATTTGTATTAAGTTATGTTTGCAAATTCATAACAAATATGTGATTAGAAGGATTAGACAAAGCAGGACTTTGATCAGGAGTGGAGATGGTAAGGCTGTGGATGGACTTACAGAGAGGACGCTGAGGGCAGACGTCACGAGAGGTAAGTGGGATCCAGTGAACAGAGGCTCACTGGCGGTAATTTTCGAGTTTTGATGTTGCTTTGCAGAAGGAGCGGGCGGGCAGCCAGACAGGTGAGCAGATGGACCAACAGAGGAAGCGGTGCACAGGCTGACCGAGAGGACTCTTCAGGAGAGGCAGATGAGAACCATTCCACAAGGAGGGCTTTGCGGAAGAAGCCTTTTTAGGAAATCCAGGAGGTCGAGGAAGGAATGAACTCGAGATCTAGGGAAGAGCAGGTGAGTCAGAAGACCGTCTAACTAGAAACACAAAAAGTCTTCTTAGAAGGACTTGGTGAGAAGAGATTTGGCCTGGTTACCACGCATGTAGCGAGAATCATTTGGCACCAGCTTGCAGGATCTGCGCCTCTTTTGAAGCTAGGGTAAGATTGGCTCCAACGAGCTGCACCTGCTGTCAGCAGCCTGCCACGCCCATGCAGTAAAGGTAGGAGAACAACTCACACACAAACAAACCTCCAGCACTCAGACACAGAATCCCAACAATTGATGCATATGTCTCACAAAACTGTTCATTGAAACTGTTCTTCATATTGTAGCGTAATAGAACCATACACCTCAGTGTGTTTTACTGTAATGCTATGTGACGGAGTAACACAAAGTAAAGCATTCAAGTGAAGTATTTTGCAACCAACAATTGAATCATTGGGGCTGAACACAAAACACCTCATTTTAGATTTTGACTTGTAAAAAAAAAAAAAAAAAACTTAAGATGATGTATTATTTTCTTTCTTCCTTGAAATTTGATACAGTTTGTCTGGAACATTAAATCCTATTAAAATAAATTGAAGGTTGTGGTTGCAATGCCACAAACTGGACAAGGTTCAAACCTTAAAGGGCTCTGTAGCTGTGTGTAAAACACAATTTCCCTTTCTCATAGTTGTATTTTCCAAATAATATATGACTTGTGAAGGCTGTGACTGTGTGCTATGACATATCTATTGTCCAAAAGACAGGGACACATGTTAAATAAACATTCATTCTAATAAATACCAGAACAAATTGAGATAAAACTTTAAATCTATTTGCTAACACATTATAAACCAAACAAGCTTTTTAAAGCTATACGATTTTTTTCACCCTTCATATTTTAAAACAAATGAAATTTACTTACTATCTTTATATTATGTTATATATTAGAAACGAGCAGAAATTAAAGGCTATTCCTCCTTAAGACATTTCTAGCTCCCTATTTAACTTCTTGAACTTTCATCAGAACTACTGTTAGCATACAGGTTAGCCACACAGTGTTTCTTCTTATTCCTATTCTTTGTGTTAATAAACGGCCTGCCAGCAACAAATTGGTACACTACCGCCACCAGCTGGTATGGAGCGTGTAGAACAGTCAATACATTGGTCAACAGCCCATTGCGCTTGGCTTGCACAGCTTTCCAGGGCGGGCACAGGTGTCTCTGTGGGCGGGGACTGCCCCCCAATGCCCGCCCATGGCGCCGGGACTGGGTAACACACATGTTCAACAACAAGGTGCTTTACATGATTTGATGGTAAAGAAAACAAACATATGACAAAAAGCATGACAAGTAAAAACTTTAATTAAGAATAAAACACAAAAAGCTCAAAAAATACATTAAAGTAAAAAAAAAAGCAGTTACTTGTAAAAGTATGGAAAGCAATTAAGCACAAAGCATGAAAAGCATAAAAAACAGAGAAAGTACAGACTGATGTACGGTTAAATCCTCTGAAAAAAATATATTTTACGCTCTGAGCAGATTGAGCATATATTGTGTGTCTGGAGGGGTAGCTGTCTGTTGAATCGAGAAGATACAATGTTGCTAGGGCCGTGAGAGTCAATTTAAAAAGCAAAGCAGTAGCCTGTTAAAAATTAGAATAAAATAAAATTATGCTAAAAGGCTCAGATGAATTCGTCTGTGGGTTTGTTACCATGAGCAACCCCTTTCATAAGTCTGTTGTCATCTGACCTATTGTTACGGTGGAAATGGGAACAGAAATGAATTAAACAGAACATTGTATAAATTACACGAGACCTCTAACAAATGAAAATAAGCTAAAATGTGGTCAAACTATTTTATTTTTCCTAAGGATTGTCCAGCACAGACAACAAACTAACAAAAATAACGATGGGTTTCATGTTTTCTTTAATAGCTTGCAAGATAATTTACATCTCCAACTAATTCACCATAACATAGTGACCGGCACAAAGAGATTATATCTTCATAATGGTTTGCTGTATGGATTGAATAACAAGTATCTATGTGATGTAAAAATATGCAACCAACATAACTATTAATATTTAAACCTTGAAATGACTTATAACCTGAACAGCTTAACACAAAAACAAAATTAAATCTTGAGCTGAAACCAAGTAAAAATGTTCATATAGTGTATTAAGTTATTTTCATCGTTTCTGAACTGTTAAAGTGTACAAAATATTTTGAAAACTAGCATAAGTTAAAAAGCCATTTATGTAAAAAACAAATTTGAAAAACAAAGTTTTATTTTATAAAGCTGAAGGTTGTCATTTAAAGAGGTGTTTATCTGTCAACTACAGAGGTCGTTGGCAACTAGATACATTTAGGTGGCTGAGGTTTTTTTGGGGGGAAAAAGTACTTTGATAACTAGTAGTTTTACAGCACCATTCTTTTTATTTGAACTTTAGTAATATTTGAAGTGTCTGCACCTGTACTTGGATACCATTTCTGACTACTCTCTCCAACTAGCACTTCAAACATATACAGATATGCAACAAATACAGATGAAAAATTAGAATAATGGTCAAGTAAATTTATTTCAGTGATTCGGTTTAAAAAGGTGAAACTAAATTACGATATAGACTCATCACATGCAAAGCAAAATACTTCAAGGCTTTATTTGTTATAATTTTGATGATGATGGCTTACAGCTTATGAAAACCCAAAATTTAAAATCTCTGAAAATTCAAATATTGTGAAAAGGTTCAATATTTTAGGCTCAAAGTGTCGCACTCTAATCATCCAAATTCACCAAAAACACATGGAAAGGGTTCCTGAGGTCTCTCAGTCTGGTTCAGTAGGAACTACGATCATGGGGAAGACTGCTGACCTGACATTTGTGCAGAAAACCATCATTGACCCCATCAACAAGGAAGGAAAGCCTCAAGAGGACATTGCATTGCAAAAGAGGCTGGATGTTTCCAAAGTGTTGTATCAAGACACATTAATAGAAAGTTATGTAGAAGGGAAAAATGTGGAAGAAAAGGGTGCACAAGCAGCAGGAAGGACTGCAGCCTGGAGAGGATTGTCAGGAAAAGGCTATTCAAAAGTGTTGGGGACAGTCACAAGGAGTGGAATGAGGCTGGAGTTAGTGCATAAAGAGCCATCACACACAGACAGATCCTGGAGATTGGCTTAGAATAGAATAGAATAGTCCTTTAATTGTTAAATGCGTGTTAATCGTTTAATTTGGTCATAACAGCAACAAAACAATAAGATTTTTACAGAAAACCTTTACAGAAAAATCATGTACATCATTAATATAGTTACTAAAACAGAGTAAAGTACAGATATTGAGAGTAGGGTACAGATAAAGTGGCAAACCAGGTTGTAATGTGCAACAGAGCAGGATACTGAAAATTGAATAAATAAAACATGCATTGGGTGGGACACTCAGCAGAAAAAAAAAAAAAAAAAAAAACAGTCCGAAAACATGACTGTGAGATTAATCGGTCTCTCGAAATTTACCTTAATCGTGAGCATGTGAGTGCATGCTTGTTTGCCCTGCCTGTCTCTTTGTTGCCCTGTGATCGACTGGTGACCTGTCCAGGGTGCACCCCCACCCCCATGTTGTGAAGTTTCCCTCATCCGCTGCTCATGCTGAGTCTGTTGCTGCACCTTTTCTGTGTCTGACAGATTGGCCAAAGACAACTAAGCAATCTAAAAAGCACAAAAATATGATGCCACTCCATATTTGTTTAGATTTCTGATGCACTAATGAAGGTATGTAGTATAGCCAAGGCATTAGAAATATCTCCTCATACCCATCCCCTGCCTGACACATTTTAGTTAAGTTTTGCCATTTATTTTGCTCAAAGATGCAATTATGGAAACATCAGGGTAAATAAACAGTGGAACTTTACATTTTGGGATTTGTGCATCGACTCATGAATAGCATGAGTTTTAATTCAGATATTAGTTATGTTTGCTGCTCTCATCCACAGAAAAAAAAATCCCACTACATTATTTGTTTGCACATTATTTGTTAAAATATTTAAATATTCAGATTGTTTTCCAATTGTTTTGTACAAAAATTTCACGTTTGAAGGGGAGAAAAAAACATATTTATTTCAGCTTGTCTAGTTTATTATATGGCAAAAATCTGGCACTTATCAGTGGTATGCAGACCTTGTCATCTACTACATGTATGTTACTGCAAGGATTTTGCTTCTAATGTATGATGAAAAACTATGGTATGTCAATGTTTCATTACTGTGCACTGTGTGCTTAATTTTTGAGAATCTAATTTCTTTAAAAATATATAAATTAGAATCAAACCAGCTTGGAGAGGCAGAAAGAAGTATTTTTTTAATCAAACAGATTCAGTCAGACAGTGTGCCGGGAGGTGATTGTTGCATATTTTTTATCGTTAACGAATGTTGAGGGCTCAAGTTCTTCAAAGCAAAGTGAGGTAATCCATTATGTTCCACTGACTGAGAAAAGGAAAAGCTTCTCTGCTATGAAGATGAGGGCTCTTTCCTTTGTTCTTACCTTGATCTGTCCACAGAGAACAATTCAGATTATGTTGCTCGGCTGTTCATTTGCATTTTTCTGCTGCAGAACTGCATTTAATTATTACACAGAGAGAGAACGTTTACAGAGATGATTAAAGGGAAACCAAAATCAAGCAAAACCCCAACATTACACAATTAAACAGTAAAACTAAAATCTCCTCATCCCCCCATGCATTAATTATTCCCTACTTTCTAAATAAAAGCTTTAATTGGTCATTTTAGGGTAAGGTAGATAAAGGAGGCCATCTTGGAGCATAAAGAATAAGCTTCTTTTTCTTGAAAACGGTTGACCTGTTCAAAACAGTGAATTCATCATTTCATGACAGTAACATGGGAAAGATTGTTTAGCTGTCTGCGGTGTGGGTTTAAAATTAATCTAATACACACCCTTGACATGACGCTTGTCAACTCAACATTTCTTCCACTATTCTCACTCTCGTTGCATGACACATTGACAGGATCAGTTTGGTTACATTTAGCATTCAATATGGCTCTCAATATGGATCTCAATATGGATATAATAATTCACAAGGCAGCAAAACAAAAGGTGTGCAATCATAAACCAACAGCTGACAGCCCAACAAGGTTTTTTTCAAGTTAATTAAACATGCAAATTTGGCATGTAAGGAATTGCAATCAGGGATGAATGATTTTAATGCTGCTGCTAAACCCAGCGCTGCATTGTTTTGAAGGAATGACAGACTGAACTTTGTTTACATACATTTTGGAATGGTATTTTTTTTACAAAAGAAACATTTCAACTTTTCCACCTCTGCCTATTCACGTTCACTATTTGCAGATTCACCAAATACACAGATCATTCTGTCTGATGTAACTTCACAACATCAGCTGAAAATTCAGCTATTAGTGGATTTTTTAAAGTTTTTTCTGAACGTTGTCTTTTGTATTCAAAAAGAAAATGTAGTTTGGGAAGCTTAAGTACCACGGTTGAAGCGTGCCTGTGGCCAGGCATGGGATCAGGTATCGGGCCTGTATAAATTAAGTTGCAATCACGCTGTGTTTTGACCCAAAACAAGCAGCAGAGGGTACTGTAGGCCTGGGGTGGACTGGGACAATAATTCAGGCTAGGAATTTGATACCATTACAGGTCACCACCCAATGGGGAGCCTAAGTCACGCCCTTCTACTTCCAGTCCATGGGTCCCCTACTGCCAAAAGAAATGAATGAGAGTCAATGGAGCGATAAAAGTTATTTTCTGATCCCATTGGAATCCATGCGCCGTGGATTGAACATATGATGTCCGTGAATTTTAAAGACTAATTTTGATGCAGAGGAAACCCCGATTTGCTAAAGTTACTTTAGGTTTTGTGTAAAAAAGTTTAGTGGACTACGACTGCAGAAGAAGGAGAGCGAGAGTCATAACCTCCAGGACAAAGAAAGGAGCATTAAACACGGAGAGAACAACTATAAATCTTACCATGTGGAAAGTGGCAGCTATGCTGGGGGTAAAGCAGTCAGTGGAGTGAGAGCTAGAATGCGGGAGAGGCTCTACAAGCTCTTGCTGAGTATTTTACGTGCTATAGCTAGTGCTAGGTCGCGTTAGCTGCGTGACGTCATATTTGCGACTTCTGATTTGTTGGCATTTTAATTGCAAAATTTTACAATCAAATAAATTCCAAATCACTTGACAAACACAGTCAAAATGCACATCATTAGTTATCATTTAAACTTAGGTACAACATATGTGTGATCCAGAATGTAAGACAAGGCAGACCAGAAAATAACTTTTATCGCTCCATTGACTTCCATTCTTTTTTTTTTTCGGCCAGGTGACCCATGGGCCAATCGGAAGGGGAGGAGACTTAGGTTCCCCATTGGCGCAAAACACCTAGAGTGAGGTAGGTAAAATAGTAAAATAATAAAACAAAGGCTACCTATGGGCAAAAACAGTTTTATTTCTGTTTCTTTACCCCCAAAAATTATATTTTTTTTCTGCTGAAATAACTTGTATTCAAATTGCATTATTCTAGTTCATCTACGCCTATACTAGCAAATGTAAAGCCAGCACCTATAACACATTGATTATACAGACAAAACAGATTTTGGAGTGGGAATGTATGGCGCGGTATGGGGGCCTAAAAATGAAGACTACTTCCCAGCCGCAGGAGCTAATATCATTCCGAGGCCGGCAACCAATCTGACTATTGATATATTGGCATCGGTGACTGAAAAGGCAAAGTATTCACTTCTATTGACATTGAAGACACTGGCTACTGGCATGCTGAAGCTGGCTATCCACTGGGATGTCAACTCCTTCAGTTGTCTATTAGCCTGGACGGGCTGGCAATTAGCTTGCCGAAGCTAGCCACACAAAACATCATTTCTTCTTATGACTTTATAGCGGCTGACCAACAACTTGAGGTCCACTACCGCAATCTTCTGGACCAAAGTATGGACCCGAATATTTAAATTTCCTTTATTCTCTTAGCCCATAAAATATATATATATATATATTATCTTTTAAATTATACCCCCCATTCTCTTGAGAAGGATAGTTAACCTCTGATTCATACCAGGATGGATCCGTTCTGTGCCTGGTGTGAATCGGAGGTAAGGAAAGTTCCAGCATGCTAAGTTGCGGAGCAGCAAGATGGGAGAAAACATCGGTCAGAGAACATTTCTTTCCCTTTACTGCTGTGAAAGATCTTTTCTGTCAAATGGTTACTCAGTTTAGGTCAAATGGATGCTTGCTCTAGGATTATTTTGGCAACAAATTGTGATGCAGTGGTGGTAAAACTGTTTGAAGGTTTACCTACTGACACACCGTTACTTTGATGCTTTGTTGTTTTGGCTGGCGAACTTGTAAAACCATCAGTAATCTTCTTCAGATGTGGAGTCCACTGTTGTCCATTTCAACGTCTACTTTCACAAAACTGTCATACCATAATAAATAGAAACATTGGGTTTACCCTGGATGTTCACTCTTAGTTTGTAATGAATTTTTATGAATTAGAAATTGCTTCCGTTCTATTAAAGACTTCTTTATTAACTGATTTGAACCATTATTTTTCTCAAGATTTTGTGTTTACATTGAGGAAGGGTGAACAAATATTTTTTATTAGAACATAAACTTTAACAGCATGGCACAGTGTGCAAGTATGTAACGAATAAAAACCATTCAGCATTTTATTTCAGAGTTCAGGTCAATCAATAACACAGGGGAACAAAACTCCTGGCAGTTTATATTGAATTTTAAAACAGCTAGTATCACTTTTTCCCCCTGACATTTAGATGAACTTTTTCACTTAATTGAACTAATATAAAGTGTGCAACCTCTTGTTAAAATGAACCTTCTCAGCCTTGAAAATAAGAGGAGCTTTGATAACTAATAAGTCTCCTGGTGCTCTACAAAGTACTGAGGAGTGATAGTGTGCTGGCCCTTGACTTTATCGGGATCCTTTTACAATTTAAGACACGAACTGTGTCAGGTTTTTTGCATGTAAACCCGCCAATGCATGCTTAGCACAGGATACTACATGTATTTTACCAAAGTGATGAGGTAAATGAAAACGAACAAGAAAAATATGCCATTGAATAGTGAGGCAGAAAGTCAATATTCCATAAGAATCTTTCGCATGAATTTACAAAACACCAAGTTTGGCACAAGTAGAGAAACTGAAAATCCAAGATAGCCCTCAGTTTTCAATATGGCAGTCTCATAAAATAGGAATTACAGTTTTCAGTGTGTAACTTTTATAAATAGAAACATGCTATTGATCCAAATGTTAGATTTTTTGAGGGGATAAAGAATAATATTATTAACAATTATATTCCAAAATATATACAACCAGTTTTCAAGATGGCGACCGTTTTATGACTCAAAACCATTGATTCGCTTTGTGGTCCTCATAGGGCTTCACTTAGGTGTACACATTGCTCAGGGCTTATATAGCACCAGAAGAATGAGGTCTAGGTGTGGGGATTTGGATTTTGAAATGCAACATGCACAGTACTACAGTAACTATACATCAGGGGTCGTGAATATTTTCCATATTTGACCAGTTTTTTCAAACAGTGACGGAAAAAATCTTAAGGTCATCCATTATTTTTAGTAGATTGTGGCAGATGCATAGTTTCACCTTTATTAATGGAGTGCAAGTGACTAAGTCAATCAAAATAAAAGTAAAAAAGGATCCATGAGAGCATGAGCATCATCCCAGACCAGTGTTGCCACAGTTACTTTGAAAAAGTAATATGATTACTGACTAGTGATTACTCCTTCCAAAAGTAACTTAGTTACTTTACTTATTACCTTATTTTAAAAGTAACTAAGTTAGATATCAAGTTACTTTGTTAGTTACTTTCTGCAGCTCCCAATAACACTCCCCACTGCCTCAACATAAACACAATAACCACTTTTACATATAATCACTTTATTGGAAGTGCATTTTAACAGTAAGAACGGAAATATACTTGTTTTTTAACCTCACATTGACACCAGCAACTATGAAGGAATAAGCTGTGTCTTGGGGACATACTTGCTCTCTCACTACATGTACTACTGGGGAGTTCCACTAGGGGGCAGAGGCCAATAAACCTGCAGAGTACAGAACTCAGATTCAGGCCAAAACAAACATGGCACCCGCAAAGGAGATGATCAGCTGTTTCGGCAGCAGTTGAAGGTAGGACCATATTTACAGCTATTGATACTTGTTTTCTTAATGCTTTTGCCGCCATGTACCAAATATATCTTTTTGCTGAAGAAAATGACAAAAATAGTAACTCACAGTGGCTTGAACAAGTAACTTTAATCTGATTACCTGTATGAAAAAACAAACGCGTTAGATTAGTCCTTACTAAAAAAGTGGTCATATTAGGAGTAACGCGCTACAAAGTAATGCGTTACCGGCATCACTGTCCCAGACCAAACCCTGTGCTCAAAAATCTATCCTGAAGAGTTACAGAGGCTTTGGAGCATGACTGATAACACCGTGGCTGGTTATGGCTCCAAAAAGGCCGATGTTGTGCTAACAGCCTGTGCAGAAGCGACACATGCTGTGGGTTTCACTCCGGTTGAAGCGATTGCTTGTGGATAAGGAAACGGCTCATTCAGAATGTCTTTATGACTTCTGATCACTTCAAATGGAGAAATGTTGCTGGACTTAAAAACTTTGGCTAAAGTGGTGCTTTTAATTCCAGTCTCCAGTTTGGCAGCAAATTCAATTTCCAGAATATGTAAACCACCATGAGAAGTAATCTGTCTGAGATTAATCAATTATGATCTGTTATTAATTCATCAAAATAATATATTTTTTTATCCAACTCGTACAAATCATTTCCAGAGCCATTTACATTTGTACTCAGTGGGGTAAGTATCTGCTCTGAATCCAGCTGTATTACGTATATATACATAAATAAATTGTGACAGGATTTATTTACCTCTGCTAGCAAAATGACTGACAACACAAAAATCTAGTACGACCTTTGTTGTACATGCCTCCATACTGGATAATCAGCGTTCAGCAAGCATTTTAGCTGTGCATACAGATTATTTTATAATAAGGGTAAAACTCCACTGACTGCTTTGCCCAGCCATCATGGATATTTTGATTGAGCACTCCATCAACCTATTTACTGACCGTCCATTTATAGAAGGCCTCATTATTGTACCATCTTTGGTTGTTTTAGCTATACATCATCTGTAATGGGAAATTATTTAAATATTTGTGCAAATGAAGTGACCTTTAAAAGGCTTTACACAAGCACTAAGCAGATGAATATTAAAATGTTTTCTTTGGACGATTTCCTAAAAAGATGAAAATATTATGAACATGACAATTTTCTGATGAACACCATATCCTTTTTTTTGTTAGTATTGTTATTTTGGGGATGCATAAAATACCTTTACAGATTATTCTAATTACTCTCTTATAGTAAAATGAGTATTATTAGCATATTTGTAAAAGAGTAAAGCTGTAATGTTATGTAAATAAATAACATTGGTGCCACTTAGAGTCTCATATCGGTTAATACCATCCAGTATCTGCATTGCTTTCCCTTGTGTTTTAAACTTTGCAAGCGGTTGATTTTTCTATCTGTAGTTGCTCTAAATTTGTTTTACACCGCCCTTATAATTCCAGCAGGTTGTCTGAAAAGGACAAAGAACAGTGAATCTTTTTACTCGCCAGAGCGTTAATAGCTCAGCCCTACATCACCTATTCATATGTAAAACTGGCTTGTAAGAATGCTGGAGAGATGAATAAGACATGAGGATCATGCATGATTTAAGAATCTAAAATGAGTAACACAGATATGCTGCAACCACTGCTGGTATGTTGGCCTCCAGCTGCAGGAACAAAGGTGGCGATTGTCCCCTGTCGCCTTGGAAAACGACTGAGAACAGTTGCGACTGAATTATGAATAATAGGCAATATTGGAATGCATTCGCTCCATGGCATTTTCTGAATTAATAAAATTTTGGGTTTATGAATTAAAGAGAAGACATGTAAATTATGATCATTAATTCAGTGGACAAGTTGGGCGTGAAATTCCTTTTCATCTTCCTCTTTCACTTTCCCATTTCTGAGTCTGGTGCCTGATCATGTCTCAGGCCATTAATGCAGCTGCATCAGACTTCAGATTATAGAGCTCGGTGAAGGGAAAAAGGCAGCAGACAGTGGGAAATCTCACTTATTAATAGATAACATGTACGCAAATGCAGGTGTTATACTTTTTGTATCTTCAAAAATAATGAGGTGCATTCATAAACACAGGCAGCTTTTAAGGTGATCTCTGTTTTGCAATCATGCAAACAGTTACATAGAATAAAGTATTCCAATAATGTTCCATTATAGGCCACTAATTACAATCAAAGTCTTGTCCACTGCCATGTTGAATTCTATTGCACAGAAAGAGATTCAATCTTTTAATGAAGGGAAATTGCTCCATTATCACTGTTGTGTTCTTTTTTTTCCAGAAGCTGAAGCAGAAAGCTGCTAAAAAGCAAGAAGTGGGGTTGTATCACATCAGGTTTGAAAATGCTAAAAAGTTACACTAATGTATTTTTAGCTTTAGCTTCACAGCTGTACTGAATCAGAATCACCTTTGTAGGCCTGACTTTTATACACAAGCCTCTGCCACCAGTGATGTCGGTAACGCGTTACTTAGTAGCGTTATTCCTAATATGACCAGTTTTTCAGTAACGACTAATCCAACGCGTTACTATTTCCATACCAACTTCACGGATAAAGTTACTTGTTAAATTTTTTGTAATTTTCTTAAGCAAAAATATATATTTGGTCCATGGCAGCAAAGGTATTAGGAAAAAGAGCAACAATAACTGTAAATATGGTTTTGCATATCTTCAACAACACTGCTCTGTCTTTTTCAGTCGTACTCCGAAACAGCTGATTATCTCCTTTACGGTCGCCATGATGGTTTTAGAAGCAGGCTGTATTTATAGACCCCCCCCCCACACACACACACTTCCTGTGGGGCTAGAGCTGAGTAGCGCCACCTGATGGCTGTCTGTGAGCCAACATATTTATATTCTCTTTCCAACTCTGCTGACCCTCCATCATTTACTTTGTTTATTGTGGAAATAAAGATTTCTTTAAAATATGTGGAAAGTAGTAAAGTTCTGATTTAATCTCTGACAGAAATTAAACAGAATTGAATACATTCCTAGCATGAACTACCTAGCAAAGGGAGGTACATAGCTAACATTAGTATTGTCAACAAGCTTAAAGGCATGGTATACGATTGTAACCTCTCCTCAACAGGGCGTTATTACAAAATAAAAAGTCCCTCCCCTTGATTCATGCTAAGCGACGCCTCAATAACACAGGCACGCACAGCCAGCATGGTCTCGTTGGGTCTCCACCACAATCAACAACTCGCAGGACACAAGCCATTTCAACCAAAGTCACAAAATATAACGTGATCTTACCTGTCCAGGAGAAAATCAGCAACCAACACATCGGTTAGCAAGCCCATTAGCTTCCTTGAGTTGACGCCACCGTGTAAATGCAGCAGCTCCGATGCAGATTCGGCTTCCGGCACGCTCTTCGTTGGCTTTCTTCTTTCTTGTTGCTATTTCTACAACAGCTTTGTTTGTTTGTTTTCAATTAATTTTTGGAAGCTAATCTGCACTAACTTCGAACTAAATGCTTCACCAAAAAAAACAAGTTGACTACTGCTGCTGGCGCAATCAATTTATCTGTTGGTAAGGTAGCACAAGCTCACTTCTTGTTCACAGATTAGAACGAGCATTGCGTGCAGACAAAGGGGACACGCAGAGGGGGAGGTACTGGAACATGGAAGCTTTGCTTACGAGCCTCTTATTTTGGACAGACCGTGGAAGATGATTGGATGAGGTTTTCCCAGGGTTTCTCACTGCAGAAAGAATGGAAATTACTCGGCCAAGTTTAAGAACTCCAGTTTTTAAAAAAGGGTTTTAAAATGAAATAGTATACCCTGCCTTTAACATGTTGGCTTGTATTAACTAAGCTTCATTTAGCTAATATTACCTCCATATAACAGCATAACTCAACTTACATCTTGTTTGAAAAACTGCAAAGTTTTCTGCCATTTGCTGGCTCTGGCTGGTGGATTTCTAGACTTGCTGATCTACTCCACTCTGATCTGCAGCAACTGTCGGCAATCAAGACGATGCCGTGTACGCTTAAGGTGCGTTTAAAGATGGCTCATAAAAATAGGTTATGGTATATTAACGGACTAAACGACAGAGAGAAAGCAGATGACGTTTCCCACTTGTACCCCGGGTCTGTCAATTATATGCCTCCACCGTCAGAGGCATTCCGGCTTACAGAACAGTTTTTTTATTTAAGGGAAACACAAAAATTTAAGGCTGTTATGTTGAGGCAAAATCAAAGAATAGTATGTCCTGCTTTTTTTCAAATCATCTTTGCTATAGTGACACTTTATGCTGAGGGCAGTCAGCATCTCCATATTATTTGAAACACTGCCATCCATTTCAACATCTCCCTGCACTCATGTCCTCTCCTTATCATCTTTCTATGCTTAATAGAAGGGATTTTGAAATCCTCATTTTGGCTTACAAATGATCTGATTATTCCATACCTCTCTTACCTACTTAAGCCTTATGCTACTTTGCACGTCCCAGATCTGCTATCAGCTGTTTTAGGCTGTCCCAATAACTAGACAGATTTAGAGGAGATCAGGCTTTCAATCAATGCTCCTAAACTGGAGGATGACTTGCCCAAAATACAGTATTAGGCAGGCAACTTCACCTCCTGTTTAGGTCTTCTTTTTAACTAACATCTGTTGAATTTGACGTTTAACACAGTGTGAAGAAGTACACTTTTTTTGAAGTAGGGCTGTGACATCTTGGTTGCCTCACAACTTGATTCAATTATTAAACAATCATTTATGTCTTCATTCCGTCTATGGCTACTTTATACTTTTGAATCCATTCAGTTTTTATTAATTAGAAACATTATATAGAAACATAATGTATCTCCTTTTATCTTTACAAGTCACCCTTAAAAAAATGTAATTAAAATTTATGTTAAAATAATCACTAATCCTTTGTGTTAAAAAATTGACCTATAACAATACTAACTTACTTTTTAAGTCATACAGGGCAAGAATGACACATATATTAATCCATCCATTATATATACTGTTTATCCTAAAAGGTTAATGGGGGTTGGGGGGCTGTTACCCATCTCCAGCGTTCAATGGGCGAGAAGTGCGGTACACTTTGGACAGGTAACCAGTCTATCGCAGTGCAACACAGAGACGGACTGGACAAACAACCATGTATACACACACTCACACCTAAGGGTAAGTAATAATACACAAAGAGCAACAGTTCACAAAGAAAAACAAAAGTAATTGTAGACTCTAGTCTTTCCTTCTCCACTGTCAATTTGATTGATAAACTCTGATGTTTTTAAACCTTCTTCACTGTTTGACCAATGAGAGCTTTGGCTTCTGTCATACACAGTAACAAATCTGCCAGCTATGTACACAGTGACCGGGACAAAATGAAGGACATTTCTCTCGTGGTTCGTCCCTAAAACTGAACTTGACTTAATGTCTTGTAAACAGCTGCTGTCCTGTGGTGCAGCACAGGGAAGGCACACCAAACAGAAGGGACAAGGTGGACATGTACCGGGAAGAGCTGCAAGGTGAGGCAAGGCAAAGCAATTTTATTTGCATGGCACACTTTCAACAGCAAAGTAATTCAAGGTTCATTACATGATTCGGTGGTAAAGAAATAAACCAAACATATGACGAAAGCATGGAAAGTAAAAACAACAATTAAAGGAGACATATTATGACTTTTTTTCCACAATTTAAAATAGGTCTAAGAGTTCCAGAAAACATGTTTCTGAAGTTCTTTCCTGGAAATAACTTGTAGGAAACAATAGTTACCATACTGTATTTCTCTCTGTTTCAGCCCCTTGCAGATTGTGCTGTTTTCTTCTGATCATTACATATTAATGAGCTGCTGTTAACTTGGCCACCCCCAATGCTTCTACAATCTTTGCTCACGCCCACCACTCACATAATGACTGTTACCATTATGTGTGGAAGTTATGGACATGGTTGCTGCAGTAGTTCAACCATACACACAAAAAAGGGAATTAAACCATACAAGAAAAAAATTTGTTCAACCAAACATGTTTGAAGCAGAATCTGCTCCTGTAGGAAGGGAAATTTAAAAGTGAAGATTTAACACTATCATAGTTGAAATCAGCACTCATACAGAGTTTACATGGTGACCACTGTGGTCAACTCAGATAAGTAACTCAAGACATGATAAAAAATGTTACACCATAAAGGTTGCAATTACTCTGTCGGTGTAAATAATAATAATAATACAGATGGGAGCACTGCTCTTCATTGACCTGGATCTGTGGACATTCTGATAATTCCACTCCCCAATGTTTCTGTGTGAGAACCTGATACTAAGAGAATTCAGCAAAAATACTTCTAAATGGTTATTGAAGAAATGACTTGAAGTTAAAAGAATAGATTTAACTGCTTACCTGGCACTCTGATATCTTCCTGAGACGCCGACTCTGAAGCCTTCAAGCTCCATGAGCTGACTCCAGCTCTCTAGCACCGCAGAGACACCGTTCTTTGAGTTCCGTCCGCCAGCATCTTACCATCAAAAATAAATCCAACCTATGGTGTGGATATTCCAATATTCCGGCTTTTGACGTAGAAAGCCGGACAGATTTTGAAAAGCTCAATCAGAGACTGAATGCATGATCAATTAAGAAAATCCTATCTCACTCAAAAACAGCATGGATGTTTTTTTCCCAAATTTATATGCATGTATATGCACCAGAGACACACAATAACACCACAAATCCCAGGAAAAGTGATTTTTTTCACAATATGTCTCCTTTAAGAATAATACATGAAAAACATAAAAAAATACAACATTAGAGATAGTAAACAGCAATTAAGGGTTTTGTTTGTTTGTTTATTGAGATCCCCATTAGTTACAATTAAAACAGGTGTTTAGTCTTCCTGGGGTCTAATCATCACCACTATTTTTATATGATGCATCAACTTTCAACAAACACAGGATTTCTGTACAATATACATAATAATCAAATACCAAATCAAAAAAAAAAAAAAAAACCCACTTGAAATATATATATATATATATATATATATATATATATATATATATATATTTAAACTCATCCTACATGAGACTGTCATCATCAATACTTATACCTGCTGAATCTACGCTTAACAAAACACAAGTGTCATCCTTTATTTAAAGGCAGTTTTAAACATGAGTTTTAAGTTTTGATTTAAAGCACCTCAATGTTTGAGCAACTTTTTAGTCTTCTGGAAGTTAGTTCCAAATAAGTGAGCATCGAATCGAAAAGCTGCTACTCCATGTTTGGTTCTGATTCTAGCGATTATTAATAGGTTACAGTTGGGGGACCTAAGTGGTCCGGGGGGTTAGTATAGTAAGCAACAGGTCTTCAACATATGTTGGAGTTAAGCCATTTAATGATTGACAATCCAGTGGGAGTATTCAGAAGTCTGTTCTCTGAGCTACAGGGAGCCATTGTTAGGACTTTAGAACTGGGGTGATGTTCTGTTCTTTCCTGGTTCTGGTGAGGACGTATGCAGCAGCGTTCTGGATCAGTTGCAGCTGTCTGACGGACTTTTTAGGCAGACCTGTGAGGAGGCTTTTGCAGTAATCGAACAACTAAAAATAAACCCATAGATGAGTTTTTTCTGGTCCTGTTGCGAAATTAGTCCTTTAATCCTAGAAAAATGTTTTCAGGTGATAGAAAGCTGACATTGTTATTGCTTTTAGGTGACCCTGGAGGTTCAGTCCATTATTAAACCTAGTTTTCAGGTCTGATCAGATGACTCTAGTTGTATAGCACTCACTCTTGTTCGTTCCTCTTTAGGTCCAAAAATAATTACTTAGTTTTTTGTCGTTTGGTTAGAGAAAGTTATGGGACATGCAGCTATTGATTTCCTTAATGTATTAAATTATTGTCTGGATAGGATCAATGTAGGATGTAATGTAAAGCTAAGTGTCATCTACCTATTAAGTAATGGCAACTAATCTTATTGGCTGTTATAATCTTGGTTAGTAGGAGCATGTAGATATTGAACAGATGGGTTCCCAGGATGGATTTTGGTTTGTTCTGATGAGAAATTGCCTATTTACACAAAGAATTTCCTGTTCTTGAGGTAAGGCTCAAACCAGCCAAGTACTGTATCAGAGAGTCTGACCCAGCTCTTCAGTCGTTCTAATAGTATTTTATGGTCAATAGTGTCATATGGTGAGCACAAAAACCAGACTGAAAAATATAAAAGCAGTCGGTCATTGTTAGGAATTTATTTAACTGTTAAAACAGAGCTTTTTCAATGATCTTGCTGATGATTGGGAGATTTAAGATTGGCCTGTAGTTCTACATTTACGTGTTTTGCAGATTGTTCTTCTTTAGTAGTGGCTTGATAGCTGCGCTTTTTAAGGTCAGTTTTTTAAGTGTCCGAATCTTTTCAGTAAAGAAGCTGGGTAATTAATGCAAGTGGTGGTGGAATTTAGTTCAGAAGCTACTGTCAATGGGGGATTAGTTAGTCTCTCAAGTGTTACAAACAAAGTCTGTGCATTATTAGTGTTTCTGCTAAGGATGTCAGGGAAGAACAATTCCCTTGCATCTTTCAAATTTATATGGTATCTGTTCTGTCTGTTTTTGTAGATCTCATAGTGAACCTGAAGTAGAGTTTTCCATCATTTTCTCTCGGCTTGGTGATATTCCCTCCTTTCACTATAAACCAGTGGATCACTACTCCATGGAGACTTCTTTCTACCCGACACTACTTTAACTCCATTTGGAGCAATCGTATCAATAAGGACATTGCTGCTAACATAACACACAATAACAAAACGAAAAACAACTAAAGTGCTAAGTATTCGCACTAGTGTTTTAAAATTTAATTAGTTTGTAAAGGCTGCTTGGCTAGTTTAACCCATGATGTTTCTTCCAGTTTGCCCCCTAAAAATGTAAGGGGGCACTTTGGGGAACACTTTGGATTTACTATTGATTTGAAGTTTCAATTGAGTATATTGAATACTAAATTGGCTCACCATTATTTTCAAAATAGTTTGTCACTTTTTCTCCTCTTTAACTTTGTGTGACTGTATGTTGTAATGTGTTACACATTGTATTACTGAACATCATTTGGTAAAAATTATCCATGGAATGTCCATAATAAATAAATTCAATTTAGAACATTACCAACATTTATTTAGTAAAATATTTAATTTGTGCCATAATTCTCTAGAAATCATTATTTTATCATGGTATAACCTCAGCACAGGGACGCCTTAAATTATAAACTTTTTGGTCATTAAGGTAGGCTGTCTGAATCTTACGTATTTTATTTATAGACCCTACATTTCTAATTGCGAGTGTCCACATGGGTATATGCATTTTGTGTTTGGGGTTCTTTTTCATTTATATTCTTAATACACCCAATTCATTTTTGCAGCCTGCAAGAATCTGTTTAGATGTAGTCTTTGTTCTCTAAATACATTTGTACATTTACGGATACGGTTTAATTTGTTTTGCTTAAACTGAGCATAATTTTCTTTTAGTTTCATGGACTGAGATATATTACGGACTTCAGTATTTTGCTATAAACTAGGAATTTAAATCAACATGATTTATGAAAGCCCAGAAGAAAAGTGAAATTAGGGTGTTTGCAAATAGCTGAGATGAAAATATGATGTGCATAATTTCTTGCATATGGATTGAAGTAAACGTACAAATTCATTAACATGCATGTTTCGTTAAAATGAGTATAAGTCTTTGTTTTGTAAAAAATCACTCATTAAACACAAATAAGCAAAAAGTGAAGATGCAGTTACATTTATTAACAAAAAGCGATCTTAGAAAAGATTTCTTTTTTCCATTTAACAATAATTTACCCTCGACTGGCCAGCAGCTTTTTTGCTGTGACTCATCAAACTGCCATGTTGATGATCGATTGGTATAAAATGTGTTTGAAGAGTCAAGAAATAGTAGTTGTCCTAAAGATTGAAAGCCTTATTTCTTTCTGCTGTGTAAAGTCAAGGCAGTTGATAAAATAATTGTAGATATCCCCACACTGAACTGGCAGCGGTCATATCTGTGGAGTTCCATCCCATAGCTTGTTGCCATTATAAATGGTCTGGAAGCTTTGCGCTGCATAAAGTTAGCTTTGTGATGTGACTTTTTTGATTATCTGCACAAAGAGGATTAGGTTTTGTCAGTGTAATTGTTCAACTGCGACCGGATGGCTTTGCATAGCGGTGTAGTAGCGTTTTCCCCAACAGTATTGTACACATGCGCAAAATTACCTGGATGAAAATAATAACATGCATCGGCAGTAAGCTACGCGTTACCTAATTATATAAACAAATCTGCGGTTTTGAGACTTGAAGCATGGCAGATTCACCAAAGAAGACATTATCTGAAGAGGTTAGGCAAATAAACTGAGCTGCTGGAGCTGAAAGCTGTTGGAGCTTCACTGCTGGAGGCTAGTTAGCCTCTATACACTGGCAGGCCGAACAGATGTGCCTGCCACAGAGCTTCAGCCTGCAGCTAAGCCTACATCTCAACCTCAAAGAAGACGCTAGGATGAAAAGAAACTGGGCCGCAAAGCAGCTGAGAGCTGCCAGAGCTTCACTGCTGCAGAAGGCTCCTTGACCTCTGATTCATACCGGGGCAAACCTGTTCAGTGCCCTGGTATGAATCGGGGGTAAGGAAAGTTGTAGCATGCTGAGATACACAGCTGGAAGCTGGGAAAAAAAATCAAAGGAAACAGAGGTCAGAGCACATTTCCTTCCCTTCACTGCTGTGAACGATCTTTTCCTAAAACCAAGTGTTAGAACTTTTCAGTTTTATGTGGTCAGCCGCTGTGAGTGAGACATTAGAAATACAACAGGATGTATGGATGCTGGACTAGCCATGTTGCTAAAAAATATGTTGATAAATAATAAATGCTTGCTTCTGGGTTATTTGGGCATGAGGATGTGATACAATGCAGGGGAATTTGATAGATGGTTTGTTTATCAACTGAAACGGCAAACATGTTAGTTTGATGTTTTGTTGTTTTGGCCGGCGAGTTTGTAAAACTGTCAGCACTCTTTGATCATCTTTGCCATGTTCATTTTGTGTAAAAAGTAATTATTTTTGTTTGCGTATAGCAGTAAGAACCTTCAAATTAATTGTCGGTACACTTGTAGAGACGTGCACCATAGAAGTTTGTTTTTTACGACAGTGACATTATGCCGCAAGCCATGAGAGGGCGACAGAGGGCAAATATATGCAAAATCACGGAGTGTGTCTTTAAGATGATTCACGTTTGAGTTAGAAATTGAAGCCATTAAGAAGAGCAACTTAAATACTCAAAATAGGGATTTTGAAAAATACAGAACTGCATGTTTAGTCATAGAGCAGAATCTTGCATTTATATTTTGAAGTGATTTGAATAAGTGTTAAAATCTCAGTGATGCTGATATTTCTGTCAAACAGAGGCAGCTAATATTCAAGCTACAATGCATTCCACACTACACTGTGCGTGTAGCACATGTGTGGAGCACGGACACTATGCACCATGATATTAAATGTAGGCAAGAAGAGGTTGCTGAGATGTATTTTTGTTTTTTAATGCAACTGAGCCCAGAAGAGACATTAAAGAGGAAAAGTTCCATTACTGCAGCAGAATAGTGCTGCTTCATCTACAATATCGACCGGTGAAGAAGAATGATCTTTATCCAACTTAGTGCCTTAGGGGCATATCACTTTTGAATATATTTTAGAAACAAAGTTAATCTAAAACTCAGAAGTTTTTATATTAAAGATGAAAAGAAATACTGCAGGAAACTATTTATAAACAAGAAAATATTTTAACATTTTGCAGATTTAACCTAACCAGAGTAACAGAGGTTTGTATAGTAGACTAGTGATGAATAATCACGGTCACAACTCAGATTAAATAAATTTAGTTTGTCATCAAACTGCCAAAGATAAACCAGACCCATCTTCTATAACAGAAGAATGCATTTGTGGGGTGCATTTGAAGGACCCTTTTAACTAGTAGTGGGCAATACAAAAGGTATAAGTTAGAAATTATTATATTTTAGGCAGAGGTAGACATTTGGACTATGCCGCCATACAGCAGTTATGTATTTTGATGATGTCATCAAGCTGTGCACAACTGTATGAACCTGGTACATACATTGTACCAGGTTCACAAGGATACTAATGTTTAGTGTTTGTCTTCACAATAGGTATTGAACGTTTAAAACGTATTGATTTTAATTTAACAGAAAAGGAACCTTTTGAACTTGAAGCATTTTAATTCAAATTTGCAGGTTTCTTTTTATGCAATATTAAATGTATAAATAAGTAACCAGGAGAGCAGACCATTTTGAATTTCATTTTCATTATATTTAGCTTTGATCTTATTTGAAATATCTTCATCTTTATTTGTGTTCTGAGAAGTGTGGTTTGCATTATTTTTGAAACATAATGAATATTTTTCGAACATTTTAATATTTGTAAATGAATTTTCACAATAAATGTTTTTTAAATGGCATGTTAAATTTTGTTGAAGTTTTGCTACAATGTATCTAGAAAGAGAGAATGTTCATAAGCTGATAAGTTGGTAATTTGGTGTTGCGCATGCGTCGGCGTCCTGCTGCCTCCTGCTAACTCCGGCTCGTTAACACGGTTTTAACTAGTTTTAAATTCTTTTTTAAGTGTTTGTTTTTCGTTTTTTAATAATTTATTTTGACTAGTTTTAACCGTTTTAAACTTTTAACGACATATTTTTTATCGGACACGTTTTTAATCAGAGCACGGATCGCTGTTACTTCCGCCATGCCTCCACTCACCTGTAGCTCCGGGTGTGATGGTTGTGCCAGGCTAACCAAGAAAATCCAGGAACTGGAGCAGAGGATCACCAATTTACACCTGATCCAGGACCACGAGCGCGACGTGGACATCATCTTTGGCCGAACTTTCGCTGCTGCCACCAGCGCCCAGCTGGCCGACACAATCCCCTGCCAGCCCGGTTAAGCTGCGGAGGGGGAATCCATCGCTGGGTCTCCAGGCGGACTCGGACAGACGAACTCCGGCGGAGGTACAACATCTACGGCAGAGGAGGAGTGCTGGATCCAGCAGGGGGCTAAGCCAAAAGCCCCCCTCAGCTCCACTCCGGTGCCCCAGGGTGCGTGGTCGACGGTCGGGCCTGGTCACAGTGGGGGCGCCCGGAGCGGCTTTCACCGTTCTCCTCCACCCGGCCTTCCTCTGTCGAACCGCTTCGGTGCCCTGGGGGACGACTTCCCTCCTCTGACCGTCCCTCCGACCGCTCCGAAGACCAGCAGCTCCGCAGGACCGCCGCCCATCCCCTCCCAGCAGCCAGAGCAGCAGTCAGACTCCGGTATCCACCCACGTCGCGCCAGACCCAGGACTACAGCCGGGACCCGCCGAGGAGTGCTTCACTACACCCCCAATCCACGGAACGAGCCCTCGGCGCCCTCTAAACACCGCTGCAGTCCTGTGGAAGCCAAGCTGCCCAACATCCAGCAGGTCCTGGATAACGAGAGGTCTTCTGCCCAGCAGCCAGCACACCATCCACCCAGCACTCTCATCATTGGAGATTCTATTATCCGGCATGTTAGGATGAGAGGAGCTGTCACCCTTTGTTTTCCTGGAGCTACAGTAAAGGATATATCTGAAGAGATTCTGGACTCCATCCAACGTTTCCCTACTGTGAGTAAAGTTATAATTCATGCTGGAACCAATGACATCCGTAAACAGCAGTCTGAGCTTTTAAAGCAGGATTTTATTCATCTTTTTAATCTTTTAAAAGACAAGCCCCTATCTGTTTTTATTTCTGGCCCCACTCCCACCATAAACAGAGGAATAAATCGCTTCAGCAGGTTACTCTCTCTCAACACTTGGCTTTCCTCTGTTACCGTGATGCACAACATTGGTTTTATAGACAATTTTAACATTTTCTGGGGTAGGAGTCCATTATTGGGGGCAGATGGACTACATTTAAACAGACAAGGTACCCGCATGCTGGCATTAAGCCTGGCATACCCTCGCCCACCCCTGTCCCCTGCACCGGCTCCTGCTGCTCCTGTCCTCTCTGCCCCATCCACAACATCCTGATGTGCAGCTGGTCCTTGTTCCTATGAACTCAATCCTGATTTTAACAGTAACTCACATATCGGACTTGGACCTTACCCTACTTCATTCATACCTGTTATTGTCAGCAGAGAGCGAATAAATAATCATAAACTAAGAAAATGCAACCCAAATAATCATAAACAGTTACTAAAAATCCCACCTACAGTAAGTCATACAGTCACTCCATCACCAACCACTATTAATATGGCTCTTTTAAATGTTCGCTCTCTGCTGAATAAAACTTTTATAATAAATGACTTGATTTTAGATAATAACCTTCAGTGTTTATTTTTAACAGAGACATGGCTGAGTGCAGATGCCCCTGCTGTTCTCACAGAGGCCTCTCCACCTAATTTTAACTTTTCTTATTCAACGAGGAGTAGCCAGAGGGGAGGCGGAACTGCTTTTATTAGTTCATCAACTCTTTCCGCCAAACCTGTTTTATTTAATAATTTTACCACGTTTGAATACACTGCCTCTGTTTTTAGCACTCCTCAGATTTTATGTGTCACAGTTTATAGGCCTCCGAAAAGGAATGCACTTTTTATTCCAGAATTTTCAGAGTTTTTATCAATTTTACACAACTCTTATGAGAAGATAATTTTAGCTGGTGATTTTAATCTACATATAGATAACCTTTTAGACCCTTTATCAACAGATTTTTTAAATATTTTAAATTATATGGATTTTAGCCAACATGTCATGCAGCCGACTCACAACAGAGGACACAACCTGGACCTGGTCATCACGTATGGCCTGTCCACCAGTGTGTCCTCTGTTGTTGACTTGGCTGTCTCTGACCACTACTGTGTGTTTTTTAATATCACCAGTTTTATCCAATCAGGGACCTCTGTGAGAACTGTCAGAAAGCGTCATCTAACCCCTGAAGTGGCTGCAGGTTTTCTTGAAGTTTTAAAAAAATTTCCTCCTATACCTTTACCTGCCCCCTGTGATTTTATCGTTAATGATTTTAACAGTAGGCTTAAATCTGCTCTCAACCTGCTGGCTCCAATTAAAGTTATAAACCCTCATTCAAAACGTACAGTACCGTGGAGAAATGCAGCTATTAGAAAATTAAAGAGGAGCTGCAGGGTGGCAGAAAGGAAATGGAGGAAAAATAAAATCACCATAAATCATCAGATATACATAGAACATCTCAGATTATATAATAACGCTTTAAGAAATTCCAGAAATACATACTTTTCCAGAATCATCTCAGAACATAAAAATAATCCCAAAATTCTGTTTTCCACCATTGACAACATTTTACATCATAATTCTAATACTTTTCAGAAAACCCCCTCAAACAGTCTCTGTGAGGAGTATTCAGACCACTTCAGAGGGAAGGTAGACACTATCAGATGTAATATTTTATCCTCTCAAACAAACATGGTTTTAGACAAATCAGAGTGTCTGCCTTCACCAGAGGAAACACTGGACAGTTTTGTCCTGGTAGAAGCTGGGACCCTTGATAAAGTTTTCTCCTCAGTGAGGCCCACCACAAGCGCTTTGGACCCGATTCCCACCAGGTTTTTTAAGCAATTTTATGGTTCTTTTAAAGATGAGATTTTAAACTTAATGAATTGCTCCCTTCAGACGGGGGTTTTTCCTGCTGCCTTTAAAGCGGCGGTAGTGAGGCCCCTGCTGAAGAAGAGCAATTTAGATTTTAATGATTTAAACAACTACCGACCAGTATCTAACTTACCATTTTTAAGCAAAGTTTTAGAAAAACTTGTTCTTATTCAACTTAATGATTTTATTAACGCTCATAATGTCCTAGAGAAATTTCAGTCTGGTTTTAGGATGAACCACAGCACAGAGACGGCGCTTTTAAAGATTTTAAATGATTTTAGATTAAACTATGATGCTAAAAAGGTGACAGTGTTGGTTCATCTGGATCTAAGCGCTGCCTTTGATACAGTAGACCACACTATTCTTTTAACTCGTTTAAAACAGATCGGCCTCTCTGGTGCTGTTCACAACTGGTTCACATCCTACCTCACAGACAGGACTTTTACGGTAAGTTTAGATACCTGTTCCTCTAAGGTCCATAAGATCACTTGTGGTGTTCCCCAGGGTTCAGTTTTAGGCCCAGTGCTTTTTAACCTGTATATGCTCCCTCTTGGCAGTGTTATCAGGAGACAAGGAGTTAACTTTCACAGTTATGCTGATGATACGCAGTTGTACATCTCCATGTCTCCTGATGACACACGGCCAATGGATGCACTTTTTAACTGCATTTTAGGCATTAAATCCTGGATGGCAGAAAACTTTCTCCAGCTCAACCAGGACAAAACTGAGGTTTTAGTTATCGGTCCTGAGGCTCAGAGAGAAAAACTTTTACCAAAACTACAATCATTGTCTTTTAATTATTCTTTACAAGTGAAGAACTTGGGTGTGATTTTTGACTCTGAGCTGACTTTTATCCCTCACATTAAAAACATCACCAAAATAGGTTTTTATCACCTAAAGAACATCGCCAGAGTCCGCCCCATTCTCTCTCGGGCCAATACGGAGACGCTAATGCATGCTTTTATCACCACTAGAATTGATTATTGTAATGCCCTGCTTTCTGGTCTTCCCAAAAAGACTACCTCATGTTTACAGCTTCTACAGAATTCAGCAGCTCGTGTCCTGATGAAGACTAGGAGGCGGGAGCACATTACACCAGTCTTAGAATCACTGCATTGGCTGCCCGTATGTTTTAGGATCGATTTTAAGGTTCTTTTAATGGTCTTTAAGTGTCTTAATGGTCTTGGGCCTTCGTATCTGTCAGAAATGCTTTTACCGTATGAACCCTCGCGGTCTCTGCGCTCCTCTGGCAGCAGTCTCCTTATCATCCCCAAAGTCAGGACACAGACTCATGGTGAGGCGTCTTTCCATTATTATGGCCCTCACCTCTGGAACAGGCTGCCAGAGGACCTCAGGGCTGCAGAGAACGTTAATATTTTTAAGAGTAGACTCAAGACTCACCTTTTTAGCTTAGCCTTTAACTAATTATTATTTATTAATATATTTTTAATCGCTCAGGATGTTTTACCTGATTTAATTTTTAGTTCAGCTTTTAACTGTTTATTTATTAATCTGCTTTGCATTTTTATTATTTGTTTTACACTTATTGTTTTATACTTTATATACTTTATATTTTATTAACTTTATATTTTAATGTATTTTAATCTTTCTTGCCAGTGTTTCCTCTCTGGGGGGCCCCCTGTATCGGGGTTGTGGTCGGCTGTGGCTGCCTGGGTGCCCCCCAGGTAGCGCTTGGGTGGAGGTGGGGGTACCAGCCCTGCCTCCTCTGGGCGCCCTGGGTGGGAGCCTTGGCTGCTGCTGTTGATCTGCTGCTGCTGATGCAGATGGCTCCATGATGGCATTTCCTGGCTCATCTGTACTCAGCCCGCTTTTTGTAGCTTCTAAGTGTGTGTGTGAGTGAGTATGGCTGATGGGTTGGGTTGGGAGGGGGTTGTATTTGCACTGATGATTTTATTTTTTGAAGGGGGGGGGGTTTGTGGGGTTATTTTAAATCTGTAAAGCACTTTGAGTAACTGTCTTTGTTTGAAAAGTGCTTTATAAATAAAGTTTGATTTGATTTGATTTGATAAGCAGTCATTTTTGCAATATACAAAGAAAAAAAACATAAAATATATCGCAACACATATCGTTACCGTGTTGGGTCCAGGTACTATTAGAAACATTTAAAGAAACTGGCAACAACTCTAGAAATAAAATAAAGCCTCACTGGTTTATTGGAACAGAGGTTGATGCCATGGTACAGGCAGAAAAGTAAATGTCCCAAGACTCTCTGACTCACGACCAATCAGGACCTTTTATCATTTCTATACATGTCACAGACGCATGAATTTGCATCACTGGTGTTCACATGGCTCGATAGGAACCAGATGCCTTCCTGGAAACGTCTAGCAGGTCATGATGACCTATCAAGTTTAGAAAAACAACCCTTCTCGCCAATGCTGGCAGTTCCTTGCTGATAAGGAGGGGGAAAAATAGCATGTGGCTCTTGTGTGAAAAACAAGTTATACAAGCAGTTTTATTTGCAGTATTATAACATTAATGTATGTGTTCAAATCCCATATTTGCCCTCCACGACCGCAAATGCTTTAGATCAGCATCTTCCAGTAGGCGGCCCCCGGGCCGAGTCCAGCCCCCTAGCCACACACTTTTTATACACTTTCCTCAGAAATATATTCATGTTTTTCTCACATAAGATAAGATAAGTCTTTATTAATCTCACAATGGAGAAATTCACTAGTTACAATCAGATCTCAGAATAGGCAGGACATGAGCACACAGGAATTAAAAATTTTAAATACAATGACTATATGGAGGTTTCTTATATACATTGACTATCAATAGGGGATCTTATATATAATACTACAGAAAAAAAGGAAATATTAAAAATAAAAAAATAATAATAAAAAATTGAAGAAAACTGACGAAATAGGAACTGAACGGGCAGAAATGTACACAGTGGAGGGTCGATAAATGACATACTATAGTATGGTATTAGCAGTGCAGTTTCAGTCTAGTGCAGGTTGATAAAGTGACACAGATAAGTGGCGTAGATACAAGAGATTATTGCACATGGTATTGCATGGGGGTTATTACACATGAATTCCTATACAGTAGTGTTGTACCGTCTGACAGCAGTGGGGATGAAGGACCTACGGTAGCGCTCCTTCCTGCACTGAGGGTGTCTCAGTCTACCACTGAAAGAGCTGCTTAGCTCCTCTACAGCTCTTCCATGTAGTGGGAGGTGTTGTCTATGATGGAGGTGAGCTTGGCTAAAACCCTCCTGTCCCTCACCTCCTCCACAGAATCCAAGGGGCAGCCCAGGACGGAGCTGACCCTCCTGACCAGCTTGTTCAGGCTGTTCTTGTCCCGCTCTGTGCAGCAGCACACGGCAGCGTAGTGGAGAGCAGAGGCTACCACAGAGTCATAAAAGGTCCTGAGCAGAGGCCTGCTCACTCCGAAGGACCTCAGTCTACTCAGAAGGTGGAGGCGACTTTGGCCCTTCTTGTACACTGCCGACTTACTTATACATACTTACACATTACTCACTAGTTTAAATACTCTCAAAGTTCAAATCTTTATAGATTTTAAAACTTAAAAGTATTAATATGTCGCGGTTTCTTCGTCCAAGTGCCTTTCGGGTGCGTCGTTTTCCTCTGAAGGCCTCGGTGCTGGTGTCTTTATACGAGTGAGGAACATAGTTTTGGGTAGGCGTTGTTTGTGCTGATTTTATCTTCTGGACGAGAAGATTCTTATAAACACACATACTGAATTTGGCAAGCGCAGGAGATATTAAAAGGAGGAGATTGACAATTGCCTCCAAACAATCAGAAGGCAGAACACAATGTGCGTTAATATTATGTGAAAAAATCGTTTAAAACTGAACTGTAAAAAATACTGCGAAACAGTGAGGCAACAAAAGGTGATAGTGAGGGACCACTGTAATTTCTTTGAGTTTATCATTGTGTCGTGTTCTGCTCTTGGTGGTTTGGATTCTCATGATCCTTTAAATCCCCAATAGTTCCTTTTATAGTTCTATGTTTAGTCACCTTCTCTCAGTTCCCTGCTTGTGTTCTTCCCCTGCTGCTCTGTATCCCTCTGTTTAGTCACACTTGGTGCGATGCTACTCCTCAAGCCTCCCAGTAGTTAAAAGTCTGTTTGTTTCCTCGCTTCCTTGCCATATTCTCCTGTTCTCTATCTTCTGTTGCTGCCATGCTGGTTTCCCTGAGCTCAAGTTGTTTCATTGGTTTACCATCAGATGTCCTGCAGTTTCCCTTGTGGTCCTTCATTCTTCTACTTCTTTCTCCCTACCTGCATTCCTCATTGTATTTGCAGAGTATCTTTAAAAGAGGTACGAAAATTTATGAAATACAGAGTTAAATTGTTTAATGGACTTAGTGATGAGTTGAAATTGTTCCTCGTGTACTTCAAAAAAATCCCTAAAGATAACATGATTAAGGACTACAGAGTAACATAATGAATTTGAATAATTTAGGTTAAATTGTCTAGCTTTGTTTTTATTTTAGTGCAGTCTGCAGTACAGAAAAAGTTTTATGGATGGTATAGGAAAAGCAAAAAAAAAAACTTCGGCTCCAGCCTTTAACTCTTGTTGCTTACAGTGTAAAGTTGCATCTGTTTTGGGAGCTGTATATCCCTGACGTTCAAAATTGCACAATTTAGTTTCAAACAAGGTTTGATTTTATACTTTAGACAGCATTGTGAAGGCAAGATGTTGCATGACTTTTCCGGTGATGGTAAAACACAGAAAAGCTCGTAATTCTGAAAAAAAAAGATCCAAAATGAATAATAAAGTAGACAGAACTGTCGTGACTAACACCATCAATTTTTGTTTTGTCCCGCTGACAAAGATAAAAGAGCAGTAAAGAATTGTTAATTTTTAAATTGTACACAGTGAAGCTGAGTTTTAGCACAATGCTCTTCACATGATGTATGTACAGTAAAACCTGACAAAGCGGAGTGATGTGCTCAGTAAAATGTGTTAGTTAATAAAAAATTCTGTATCCCAGAAGATGAAAAACAAGAACGCTCCTCTTCATCAATGCTGCAGATGCTTTTTTTTTGCCCTCAGATGAGTTGGAGCTCAGCAAAACCTCCCACAGTTGTCTCAGCTGCCTGAGTAGCACTCAGGTCCAAGAGGAGATTTGGCAGCATTATAATAGCAGGGCAGACATCCAAAAACTTCCAGCCTCCAGTTCCTCCCCTTGCAGCTACTGTCCTTTACTCCTACCTCTTTACTTTTTTCTTTTTTATTACACATCATCCCATCTCCTTTACTTTTTGCCTTCAGGGATGTAGCTGTTCAACTTTCTATCTTTGATAACTCAGAGCTGCTGATAAAATAAAGAAATCCTCCAACAGATTTTTTTCTTCTCATTAAGAGAAACGACTCGCTATGTGGAAAATCAGTTGAATATTATACAAGAGTACATGCGATTATGAAAATATTTTGTCACAAAAATAGTGTAGACCAAGCGATAATGTAAACAGCATGTAGTAAAAGTATTAATAACATTAACATTAATCCGATTATGTTAAGTCATTTCCATATCCCTTCATATGTGGAGCGTTACTCAGGTTTGCTCGCTCAGCCTTGAAGAGCATCTTCCTTTGACTTCCATCCATTTGTCTTGCATGAAATCTGATGCCGGAACTGGAGCTGGCAGATCTTTTAACAAAAATGAGCTTCCCAGTTTAAGCGCAATGAGATGAGAGGGTGAGAATAAGCAGCTCTGTTTACTCCGACACCAAAGGCATTTGTTTTAAAACCAGGAGTTTATCTCACTATTTGCCAAGATGCTGGCTCAGGATTTATTGTTTCCCTTTAGTTTCCAGTCAAAACAAGAGGCACAGAAAATAGACGGCCCTCTCTAAAACTCCACACAATATTCTGATGCCACGGCTTTCAGCTAAATTAATATACATGGAGAGCTAACAACAACAATTAAAAAGGCTAGTGATCAGTCCTTAATTACATAATTAAACCTCTAATTTCAACTGTTGGCTCATTGTTTAGTAAACGATTGGTTGCCTGGGTGTTTTAAATGTTTCCTCTTTTTTTTTCTTAGACTGGATTTGTTTCTTTTTTCGCTCATTAGGCTCCCTTGAATATCTGAAAAACAGAAGTCAATTTTCTCAAGCCTTTAAGCCTCTGATGACATTCGCCATGCAGGTGAAGAGAATGTTGATGGTAAAGTGAAGAGAAAGGAAGTAGAGTTCTGTTTCCCAAGCCCTCTGGCTCCATCTGTGTTGTCTTCTCTGAGCTAAGTGAGCATCTCGCAGAGCCAAGTTTTTCAGGTCTCTCCTTCCATATTCCTTTCATTTTCTCTATTGGTTTCTAACAAAGTAAGTCAAGTTGGCAGACAAACCTTATCAAGCAAAGCACTGTGCTCAGACAAAAGGCTATTCCTTTTAACATTAGAAAGTCAGACGCATAACTTTCCTCTTTCCTGTTCGTAACATCAGAGCCCCTTTCAAACAGGCCATGAAAACCTGTAATTTTCCGGACTTTGTTTTACTTTCCTGGTATTTTTGTGGCTGAAGCGTAGTAACAAGAGCAGACATTTGATGATACATATACATACATGTAAATGGCTGCTTCACACTCCTTTCGTTTCGCTTCAATTTTCCGTTCAGCGTTGTCTTTTAAGCTTATGCGTGCAGAATTGCACACAAAACACGCGCACAGTGAGGAGGTCAACTGTTTCGTCGGCTGTCTTGCAAAAATGACTGTTTGGGGAAATGACATGGACGCCGTCACACTGTTCACGTCGTAACCAGATACAACCCAAGGATTCATCAGGATCCTACTGTACATTTCTTGCGGTGTGAACCCAGCTGAAAGGCAATCAGTCCGTTAACATGCACATGTACATGTCACTCAGTAAAGCAAACTATTATAGGTTCGAGCTGCACTCGGGCAGTAAACAGAGGCTGGTGGGAGTGAAGCAGACAGATTAAAAGCAGGATGTCCTCAATCATGATGCATCGTCTCGTCATCAGTCCAAAAATTGCACTGATCGTCCCCTTATGTTTTCTCATATTGTTAATACTACTGTGTTGTTGCTGAGTCAAACTCTCGCATCTCCTAACTTCCCAAGGCGGTACAGGTGGAGGGGTTTCTTACAGAGAAGTCTGATTCCCTATCGCATAATCTGGGTAGCTTATTCGAGTTTCTGAAACTCCAGTTCCGATCGATTCTATCTGGACTGAAGTGTGTACATGCATTTCAAAAGTCTTATTTCAGTCAGACTAAGGTAATAATTCGACTCGCTTTTGCTGCATGTAAAAGTGTTCCGGTATTTGCAAAGACAACTCTGGTTAAACACCGGATGGGGTTGTCCGCGAATATTCCAGAAGGTCTGTCTGAAAACAGCTTAGTTTTGTAGTTTTCAATTGCATAGGTTTAACCTGATCAAAATATGTAAAGACTTCTAAAATTTGCTAAAAACTAATATTACTTGTAGATGTGGCAAGGCACAAAATGAGGGCCCGGGCAGGATTTGATCCTATGACTGATGGGTGACAGTCGTCTGCACTAACCGTTCAACCAAAGGCATATCCCTGTGGCCAAGCGGCCAGGGAACATCATCAGTCAGAGCCACAGTGACAGGATACTCACACTGTCACAACCCCCCCCCAGCACGTCCTCGGGCTCCGCGCAGTGTGCCACCAATTTCTAATCCAGTATCACATGGACCCTACCAGCAAGCCAAATTATGTGAGCTAGTAATCTCTACAGCAGACCAAGAAGTACAATAAAACGGGGGGGATGGGAAGCAAATCAGGACCCAGGGACCAGAGACTGCAAGTATGGACAGACAATTTTATTCCGTTCTAGAAATAAAATGTACAGTTATACAAGAAAACGTTTTTTCTTTTCAAAAACTAAAAGTCCACTATAAAAAATAAATAGTAGGTTTCCTTCCGTAGCTCGGAGCACACCCAACCAATCCTGGGAAACAGTAGAGCACTTAATTCTGGCACCACCTCCTCTCTTGCTACAGGAGTTGCACCACTCCCCTGTGGCACCTCCTGTGCGGCCTGGCGTCACCCTGTAAGCAGAAACACCCTGGCCACGTATTGCTCATAGGCCAGCCCTTGTGATATTCCGCACAACCCATTTTTCCACATGGTGGATACGGGACAACTGTACTCACAGGTAACCAACCAACCACGCGTGCTGTTATCCACCAATCACTCCTTCCGTGCTGCACTGGGTCACCAATCAGCTGTCTCTCACTTTGTGCTGCCAGTGGATGCAAATCAGCCCAACTGTATTTGATCCTTCCAGGCACAGAGTCCCCTTCCTTGTTCTCCCTGGGTGTTTCTCGCCTCGCCTACATAGGCACTGCCTGGGTAGGCGAGGCGCCTTGCTTACGAGGACGAAGACAGTTTGGAACAGACCTACCTTACGTGACCGCAGCTGCCGGCTTACTAGCTCTGTTTACGTCTTGCCCATCGTAGTAGCATTGTAGCGTAGTAATATTACTTCAACCATGGAACTGTACATGTATAGCGAGAGTTTTACTTTTTTTTTTTTATATGTCAGTTAAATAAAATGTGCAAACGAATTAGTACCTGGCAGCCACCGAAGCTGCAACTACTAAGCAACTAACAACCATATATAATTGCTTTGGATCTAAAAAAAAAAGTTTAAAAATAAAACAAACATTTTAGATATAAGCCCGATGGTTAAAATTCGTTGACTTACATTTAAAATAGAAATGTACCCCCGAAGTAGCTGCTGCCGGCTCCTACCGCGCTGTATTCTGGGAAATGTTTGACCGAGAGAATGCATCAAGGCACGTCTGATGTATCTTTGGTCAGTTAGCTAAACGGCTAACAAACGGAGGACAGATTCTTCCGTAGCACATGAACATTGGAACACGTCTAGGCGGTCCCCGATGACGTATCTCCTAGGTAACCGGGGCGGGACCAAGGCATTAAGGCGATGTCCCTGGGCATTGAGAAACACCCCCTGTCTCCTCACAGTCTGTTCCTGGAGCTTCCTCCGGACACGCCCACACCTCAACAGGTGTATGCAATGAACAGTCCTTTCAATCAGTCCACAGTGGATTTCAAAACCAAGTAATTTCACAATATCAAAACATGCAATAAATTATAAAGTACAGGATACAAAACATGCAACTAAAATCACAATTAAACATGTCAATAAAAACACTAGAATCAAATTAAAAACACTGCATAGTCTAAAAACACAAATTTCCCCTGTGTGACATAGACACGACTTTCTTTTCAAAACGTGCTATTTTACCACCTTTTTTTCAGCTCTTGGATCAGCTGAGAGCATGATGGAACCGTTGCAGATGATTAGTGACATAACTCATCTGTTTCCCAAGGAGTCCAATCATTAACCAAACATTGTCGGGGGGCCAGAAGAACAATCTGGACTGGATATTGGCTCCCATTCAGGTTGGACACCTAATCACAAACCCGACAGGAGTCTGTCAGGTAATTTTGTGCTCCAGTGACTTCAGAAACACACTTTGATATATATGTTTCAAAGCTTAAACAGACAGCTTATCTGATCAGAGGTCTTTTTTTTGGTGATAAATCACACAATATAGGGTCTAAGAAAACAGAACCATTTGAAAGTCAACACAGAGTCTCCCCCACTGTGACAAATGTGATTTCTCCTCTCAAGCGGCCCAATTGACTAGCACGTTATCAGCCCTCAGGGAGCTGAAATTAATTGAAGTAATTTTTAACACAACACTTTGGGCCGAATAATCTCATTCTGTGATGTGGCCCTTCACAATCACACGATGATGACTCCACTATGATAATCAAGCAGTTCCAGGAGAACAAAGGAAAGACAATAAATTGGTTTAATTATGCTGATTACATTTTGTGGGCGCCTTCATCCTCAGGCTAAAAATAGATCCTGCAAAATATGCAAATTTGAGCAAGACATTCAGTTTTCACCTCTGTCAGAAGATAATGTCACAGAGAACCGCCTCTGGAAGATAAAGAGGATTTGAGTTCCACTATCTTGGGGCTCAGGTGCGAGGAGTTCATCACCGGGTGCCAGTTCAAAACCCTTGGGCAAGACACTTTATCCGCTTTGTCTGCTGGTGCTGGTCAGAGGGCCCAGTGGCGGCAGCCAACTGCAGCTTCTCTTAGTGTGCCGCAAGGCAGCTGTGACTGCAATGTAGCTCACCATCTACAGCGGGTGAATGACTGAATTACGGCTGCCACGATTCATCACGATGGCGCTGACGAGTGAAATTGTCGACAAATAAAGTAGTAATCAAGGTTATCGATAATGTTTTTAAAGCCTTTTTTTATTAAACGGCAGCTGTGCCTTGATCTACTCTGCCTCCCTTTCTGCCCCTCACACACATGCGCAGTTGTGGCAAACACGGTCAGTTGCAGCTTAGCAAAGCTTTAACAGCAGTATCAGCAGTGAGTCAACAACATAGCTCTAAAGTTCTGGAGAGTATTATTATATAAAAAGAGAAGCATGTGTAATGCAAAATTCACAAGGTAGAAGCTGCTTACAACAGTGTTGTTTAGGCTTCTTAAAGGGAAGCCCCCTTTTGTGGACAACAAAGAGGAGACAGTAGCCTCTGTCAGCTAGTTAGCTGGTTAGCTGCTAACGTTAGCATCAACAGTAAGCTACTGTGAATGCTCAGACTCAGACGTTATCCAAGCAGAATCCGAAGCTGGAGGCTCGGAATAGCAAACTGGCTGCAGTTTAGGGATTTGTACACTGAAGGGATGGGAAAACAGGAGAAGCTTTCAGCCAGCTTGTAGGAAACAAATCCATAATTTGACCCATGATTTGGCTATTTGGATTCACACTGAAGACGACTGAAAGACTTAAGCTGCATTCAGACCGCATCCGTTGGATACGTCGAGCAACGCATGAAGTTTGACGTATGTACTTTTTGGCTTCCATAGCATGCTTCTGAGGAAAAAAACAACGCATGAGCGGGGCTTCCTCTGTTGCCGTACGTTCTGCACTATGGTGGATTGTAACGAGACAGTGGCTTGGCTTTATTAGCTATATAAAGCTAGATGACGTTGACATCGGGTGCATCAGCGCCCATTATTCAGATGCGTTCTGAATTTGGGGAGTTTAACCATTTGCTCCAGGAGCTGCGTATGGATGAGGTTCGCTTTCAGTGCTACTTCCGTCTGTCCTGCGCCTAATTTTACGGCCGCATCGGAGCTTAAATCTCCTACCAGGACATCAACAACAGGTTCTCTGTTCCTCTTTAGGAGCGCCTAGACATCTGACTTTGGTAAGTGTTATTTATGATTTTTTAAATCTGCGTTTGTTGAAAATGTTTTCACTGGGCCCGTGCATCATTCAAGATACGGCGTATAGTGACATCACTACAGTGAGACGCTCTGATTGGTTGCCGCACTGCGTTAACTGCGTTGGATCCGTCAAAAGTTCAGCTTGCTGAACTTCTGTAACGCATGCGTTGGTACGTTGCCGTATGAAACGCAAGCGTCGTTGACGGAGCCAACGTACTCAACGCAACGCAGAGCCCTTGACGGACCTCTGACGTCCTCCACCATAGACTTTACATGTAATCTTGCCACAGCTAACGCAGACCAAATGCGCGGTGTGAATGCAGCTTAAGGTTGGTGAAACAAGCTTTAGACTGAACCAAAAGAATTGATGTCATCAAGCTGTTGTCTGAATCTAAGTTTTAATGGTGTCCTTAGAATGCTAAACATCTTAAAACTCCCATCATTTATACTGAAAATTGAATTTTCCTATTTGGGACAATAAAGGCATCCATTCAATAAAGTATTTTTGAATTGAAGTAAATTGAATTTTATTAGTCTGTTATGGGAAACTTTATATTAAGAATGATCTGTTCTGTGTATTCTTACATACTGACATACTCTGTGCCAATTCTTCATTAATTCTTCATAAGTGGAAGTGGTCTACCAAAGTAAAAGTTGGGTCTTGAGAACCTCTATATAGAATGCTGGTACTACGGACATGTCATGGTCAAGGTTCATTGTATATATAAAATGCATTTCTGGCAGCGCAAACTGCCCCAAACTGCTGAACAAAACACAAATATAGCAATAACAATAAATATGTATGGATAAAGGGCAACAAAATAAATCTCTTTAGAATTTTTTTTTGGCCTGAAATCTCCAAGATTTCTGCTTAAAAAGTCAAATGAATTTTTACTGCCAGCACAGACATTTACTGAGCATATATAGAAGTTTGTGGGACCCGGCTTTTATTTTGTTAGCCCACTTCCGTTTCTTGGCAAGTAAATTAGCTAAATGTTTAGTAAAGAGTCAAAATATTTATTTCCAAACAACATATTTAGCTTCCCAGCTTAGCTTGCTAGCTGAATATTTAGCTTGCTAACATTTGCAAACTAAATATTTAGTTTATTTAGCATGTAGTTAATCTGTTAACCAAATATTTAATTTGTAAGCTACATATTTCTCTTGAAATTGTTGCATTTATGAATGAATAAATAACATGGGGGCAAATATGACTTTGCTAAATTAGCTACATTTTATTTCTTCTTATAACAGACTTATTGCTGTTATTGCTGTCAACTTTTTACTGTGAACTTTACGAACGACACCCCATGCCACCTGGACCCATCATTGCGGTCTAAGTGCCATCACCACCCAGGAAACCCTCTGGATCTCTTCAATCCTGTAGTTCTGTCTTTCAGCTGGGCTCATGAGGAACCTCAGCAGTAACAGCTATTCGAATCATTGGAAAGGTCACCCAGATGGAAGCTAGATGTCACTTCAGGACTAGATCATCGGATGGTTCTGCACTTTAGATTGCAACTGGGAACAGGGTTGGTGATAAGAGGAACCAAAAGATACAAAGTATCAGACAAACACACAAACATTAAAGAAGCATGAGATGTAATTTAAAAAAATAAATATTATTAACCATATCTTCAAGGTTGACGGTTTTTCAAAGACACCATTTAGTCTGAGCTTGAAATCTTAGATTTTTCTCGTCTTTACATCAGTTTGTAGGTTTTATGTCAATAAAAGAGGAAACAAGAACAAGGCTGCAACTTCTTTATATTTTAGACAATACCTGGCTATAGCATTCTGGAAAATAAAACTGTGGAGAGGCATTGCTTTAAGCTGAAAGGTCAAATGTTGGAGGTTTTTGCATCTATTTTCAATAAGACATAATACCAGAGATATTATCTTCCAGCTGTTCCATTGACTAAATGTTACAAAGACAGACTGATTGGCCTAGTGATAGCACTTAGAAAAAAACTTCTGAAATGTACAGATCAAGGCTGCGATTCTGTGTTTTCATTTAAGACGCTACGTGTTGAACACTTAAATGTTTTTTTTAGACTCCACAATCCTTTTTCACTCTAAATTCGCCTCAGATACTTGAAAAAGCGGCAATCTAAAATTTTGACAAATCATTGTTATTTCACCTAACAATTGTGTTTTTCCTCCAATCTGCACAAGTGTAATAAAGCAACTGGCAGGAAGCTGAGCACAGCAGTTTCTCATCAGCAGTTCTTTGAGATCACTAAACTTTTGCTTCAAGAAAAAACAAACACAGCACTCTATTGTTATCATGTAAGATCCCAATTGTATTTGAACAAATCAATCTAAAATAACATTTTCTGTCGGGCCACATAATCTTCCTCCAGTTAAACACTAAAACCAAAATTATTAACATCTAAATGCCGCTTTGTAGATTCAGTAAACACAAAAACTTGTGGATCAACAAGTTAAAACTTTGCAGAGCTTTGACAAAAAAGCTCAAAGTCAGTTGATATAGAGATAGATGTCCGTTCAGGGTGAAACTTTACTGGAGGTCAGATCTGGCACGGGCTGAGTTTTCACAGCGGCACCACATCAGAAAATCAAATGCCAACTGCAAAGAGTTGGCATACTTCTGCCAAAATTACTGACAGGTCTCTCTCTGTGCTTGCAGGATGATTCTGCAGCTTTATCTCGCCTAAGCCTCAGCGGAAATTCAGACTGACACATTCCTGCGGGCTCCCTGCTCCTGCTCCAGACAAAATAACAAACTGCCAGCCAGCGGGGATGTGTGAAGAGATGCTTACTGTGCCCTTAAGGATTTAAGCTTTGCTCTCTTTGAAGTTTTCCAGCGATCTCAGTAATTGTCTGGCCTTTGTGGACTAATTGCTTGTCTGCTTCACCATGGCATAGTGCAATCGGTAAAAGGAGGACTGCTCAAGAATAAAGGCTCTCTCTCTCTCTTCGAGGACTGCTTGTTTAAAAACAGAGTCATCCAGAAATAGAGATAAACAGTTGGCTGTATGGTAGTTTGGACTCCTTAACATACCTGAAAGTGCAAAAAGAAGAAGTAGATTTTTACAAAATACAGACCAAGGATGCCCCCCAGATTATCCCCACATCAAGATTGTGATCGAAACAATAGGAGTTAAAAGATCCTCCAACAAAAGCCTGTACTTCATTCGCCAGCACCAAACGGTTTTATTTCTGTACCCATGACATATTGATGCAGGAGTGATAATCTGTGTGCTGCAGTAGTGTATGGAAGCATGTGTAAAATAAATCAAATTAAAATTGATCAGTCTGAACGCTTTTTCATTTCAAACTCTAGCTGCTATTTGACTCATAAATAAAATAAAAAAAGAAATGATCCAAAATTCTTTTTTATATCCCAATCCTGCATTGCTCGTTCTGTAACCTAATTAAAATGAAGAAGAAATAGGAAAGTTAAGATGTGACTTCCCACTCTGAAAGCTGGAGATTTTCTTTGCTCTGACTTAGACTTTCAATATGGCCGCTCCTAACATCAACAATAGTGGCTGTGGTGTAAAAATGTCTATTATACAAGACACACTAGTAAGAATGCCCCCAAAATCCATTTTACATGTAGAGCCTTCAACTCTCATCTCTACTGGATAAAAGGAGTGTTTGAATACTACTGCTACCCGGGCGTAGCAATAGCTTTTCCTTTTTATTTTTAATTAAGTTACAGAATAAGCAATGCTGAATTGGAATCTGAAAAGGCATTTTACATGTATTTTTTTATTATTTTATTTATGAGTCAGAAAAGGCATTTGTAGTGACAAAATGAACAATTATTTCTGCAAATGCATTTTAATTTTCAACTTTGATATTTCAAATTTAATTTCGTAACAATGTTGCCAGGATCCATCCATCCATTGTCTTCCGCTTCAGGGTCAGGCCGTGGGGCAAGCAGCTTAATCAGAGATACCAAGACTTCCCTGTCCCCAGCCACTTCGGCCAGCTCCTCTGGAGGAATCCCAAGGCGTTTCCATAGTCCCTCCAGTATGTCCTGGGCCTTCCCGTGGGCATCCTCCCGGTAGGACATGGCTGGAACACCTCACCAATAAGGCATTCAGGACGCAAACTAACCAGATGCCCGAGCCACCTCAACTGGCTCCTCTTGATGTGGAGGAACATCAGCTCTAATCTGACCCCCTCTGGACTGCTGTGGTTTTCACACTATCTCTATGAGGGAGAGCCCAGCCAACCTACGGAGGAAACTCATTTCAGCTGCTTGTATCTGTGATCTTGTTCTTTCTGTCACCACCCAGAGTTTGTGACCATGGTTTAGAGCAGGAACGTAGATAGTCCGGTAAATGGAGACGTCTTTTTTTGTTCAGCTCTCTCTTCACCACGACGGACCAGTGCAGCGCCAACATAACTGCAGACGCCTTACCAATCCGCCTATCGATCTCCGGCTCCAATTTTACCTCATTCATGAACAAGACTCACAAATACTTGAACTGCTCCACTTGAGGAAGGACCTGATCCCTGACCAGGAGAAGGCAATCTACTCTTTTATGGCACAAGACTACGTTCTCGGATTTTGAGATACTGATCGCTTCACACTCAGCTGCAAAACGTTTCAGCAAAAGCTGTAGATCGCAAGCCAGCAAGACCACATCATCAGCGAAAAGCAGAGACCCCATCCTGATCCCCTCAACATTTTGGGTGCTCCTAGAAATCTTTACCATAAAAGTTATAAACAGGAACACCGACAAAGGGCAACCCTGGCGGAGCACAACTCTCCCTGCATACGAGCCTGACTTACAGCCAGCAATGCGAACCAATCTCTGACGCCGGTTGTATAGGGGCCTAACAGTCTGTCTCAAAAGGGCCTAGGATCCTATACTCCCGGGGTACCCCCCACAGGACTCCCCGGGGGACACGGTCTGGACATTTTGCTGGGGTGTTATTTGAAAATGAAAGCTTAAATTTCCATTTCTTTTCTGTAAAGTCACAGAATGAGTAGTTACCATATTTTCTTTTTAATTTTATTTAAGAGAGAAAAATAGCATTTGTAGTCAGAAAATGAAAAAGCATTTCTGCTAATGCATTTTAATTTTCAACTTGGCTGGGGTGTTATTTTTATTCATTTTTAATGAAGTTACAGAATGAGCAATGCTGGTTTGGAAAATTAAAAAGTACTTTAGATTATTTCTTTTTAATTTTATTTATGAGTCAAAAAAGTCTGCTAGAATTTGAAAATAAGAAAGCATTCCTACTAATCCATTTTAATTTGATTTTTTTTACACTTATGCTTCCATAACGGGAGGTACTCCTCTGAGTTGGACTTCATCGCTCAGCTGGTTCTCGAATCCAATTGAAGAACAATGCGACAATGAAGTCCAATGCAAATACTGGATTGGGTTATGCCCGTATTAAATCTTGCAACTCACTCGTTCCGGCATGTTCCACATTTAGTAACCAAAAGGTGAGTGTCGGTGTAGATACCAGATCTGCTCCGGTTACCAGATGTGCTCGGGGACCTGTGCCTAAGGATGAAGAAACATTACAAGATTGGCTGGACACTGAAATTAGACTGCATGTTTGGTTAGACGTTAGATCAGTAACATAGTTTGCATTTTTATTTAATAACTTCATTGAACAAATAGCAAGTATACAAAACACGAACAAATTAACTATATAGAGGAATTCAACATATAAGAAAAGCCAGGGGGGGTTATATTGGTACCATAAAAGCAAAAATGATTGTATATGAATTGTCTTGACAGCTTTTTTTCTTGATAGCCTGATTTTGATTTGATGTACAGTTAAACATTTATAATCTTTTTGGGGTTTTCTAAAAAGAAAAAAGTAAACAGAACAAATTTTTACATCATAGGAAAATCCATCACAATATATACAACATCCAAAACTCTTTCCAAAGCCCATGCGTGAAAGAGCAGTACCAGAAAAGATGTCATGTTTTCTTTATGTCCCCGCAGGAGCTGTTATTAAAGGAGCAGGGGGCTGGATTTCTAAAATAAATTATATTCCTGTCCGGTTTTGTAATTTTATTGGGTAATGAAGCGTTTTAAACGAGGTAAAATGAGCCGACCCATGTGTAATCCCATTATCTTGAACAACCTGTGTGCTGCAAAATAGTCTGCGATTCGGTGGCCGAATTTCCCGCACTTACACGCGGATGTACCGTTAATCTACGATTCTTGTGCGTTCTCGATTTAACAGGAAGAAGGAAGAGAAAGAACCCGGACTTCAGACGCGGTCGATTAAACACTATTATTTACATCGTGGCTAGACATTTTGCTTGTTCTCGTACAGCTGGCGATGTGCGCAATGTGCGGTGGCTTGCAAGTACTCTACATCACTGATTTATTTACTTTTTGTGCACAATAGCTGCAGTTACTGACAGCGCCGGCCGCAGTATTTGCGAGTTTAATTTCTTCAATCCGGCCCCCTGCTCCTTTAACATTTACCATTCCTTTAAATTTAACCATATACTGCTTGGAAGGCTTAAAAAATGGTTAAAGATAGATTGTCATTGTGTGACGTGTTAGGCAAGTGCAGACGCCCCAAGCAGATCAGGTACCCACATCGGAAGTTAGATAACAGGTTAATCAAAGGTTTAGCTTTTTGCCTGAACCATTTTATCACCACAGACTAGAGCAGTGCCCATGTTAGTTCAGATTAGGCCTTAATCCATCCGTTTTCGTCTCAATCTCATCATCATTAACACCACCTCTTCATATTCTTCAGTATTTTACTGTTTTGTTTTTGTTTTTCAAACTGTGACAGAAAAAAATCCTTTTGACGGATTAGTATTCACACCACTGACCACTTTGTGCAAATGCACAGACATCTGAACATCGTCTCGGTCCTGGACATATTACTCAATGTATTTTGCTAATCCGGAGCTGAAGAGTTACCGAGGCTTTGGAGTGCGTTACTGCTAAGAGAGGGAGTCGTGCCAACCAGCAGTGCATGCTGTGGGATTGCCTCTGGCTGAAGTGATAGCTTGTGGGCCAGGAAACAGCTGCCTCAAGCAGTCTCTGATCACTTCAGTTGGAGAAACTTCAAAACTTTTGCAGAAGTGAAGTGGCGTTAATTCCAATCCCCAGAGTGACAGCGGTATGAGGATTCATTATGAAGAACAGCATCTAAAGCCCCAAGAGAAATCATCTATTTAGGGCAAAAATCCAAAACCTCATGACAATGGTTATGATTCAATCCCACCATTTGATTATGCACGTGTGGATCTGCATTTAAGTTCCATGCGGAGTAAGAGGAAGTTGTGAGACTGAGTGCATTCAGCCCAAAGCAAGTGAACTATTCATATTTTAGGTGCAATTGTTTAATTTCAGTTTTTATATGTAGTTACCTGTTCAGTTTGTCCGGATTATTTTAAATGAACTGAATTATAAATTTTATCTAATGTATTATCCTTTTGAAAATTGGAGTGTAAAAATAGATGACCAGACTTTTTTGACCCGTCAGTCAAAAATTACCTCTGATTTGATGAAACCTGTCTAATCTCAAATACTAGCTGCTCGCTTATTTTCTCCATACTGTAGTCTTCCTGAAATAGACAGAGATTTAAGAGTTTTTTTTTTTAACTTAATTGCTATTAGCTTGATCTAATATAATGCATTTATTCAAACTAATTGTGCTGATATCCTGCAGCAACATTAAATGTTATGTTCTATTTAACCACCACAGCCATTATATTAGATCACCAACTAAATAATTCCAGTAATATGTTTTTTCAGCAGAACCTGAATTGACAGATGCATTACAAGTGCATAAAAACTGACTGCAATGCCTGAACCTTCCAACAGCATTAACACTCACAGCTTGTTAGGGCAAAATGAGTAAAATGGCAGCAGTCTGATTGGAGCACCTACTGTATGAACTGACATGTCATATTACTCCCAACACTCCTTTGTCAGATCCCAATTGTTGACACTACATCATGCGAGTCGTGATAAGGTTGCCATGACATTTTCCGAGACGACAGCAGGAAAATGTTGGAAACAAAAGGCTTGTTAAATGGATTCTATCCTCTGCAGCAGGTCTGATGCCTTCTTATCGACAGGCTAATTCCCTGAAGGAATAGGAGGTTCCAGGGGAAGAGACTAATGAAACAATCCTAGACTTGAATTCCCTCCACACTATCAGACCTGTCTGTATAGCAGCCCAGCTTCAGGCGTTTCTCTCTCCCTCTCTTCTATGCTTCATTTGTCACTATGTGAGAGTTGAAAGGTCGGATGAACCCCCAAAATATCCTCATCTTTTCAAATATATTTCTGCTAACCACAATCTGACGTGAGGGCGAAAAATAAAGAAGCTTAGCTGGTGAGAAATGTAATGGCACAGAGCATGTAGAGCTGGACTGACAATAAGTCATAAAAATGACAACTCTTTGGGTGCCCAGCTTGCTGATGAGATTGGATCCACTGTGACTGCACAGCTGTATATAACTCTGGCAGTGGGTTAGATGAGGGAGCTCATTGCATTGCATTCTGTTCGTACCACTTACACTAAAGCAAATAAACACAGGCAGCAGGTGAAATGTCCAACAACTATTGCACCAATGAGGTACAGGACTCCTGTGGGCCATATGTTGAACTTTCCAGCATGGCCTCAAGAAATGGACCTGCTGCTACACAGGAATTTTTGATAAAATGACTTTGAGGATATTGGGGAAAAGTGTCATGAAAAATCCTAATGTCCAGGATACTGCCTGAGGGACCTGCTGTGAGAACGTGTGGGAGTGGAAAGAAAGGCAACAGTTTGGCAAAGCAATTTTATTTGTATAGCAAACTTTAAACAAGGCTATTCAAGCTACTTTGGTTGATTAGGGGATATAGTAAATGCAGCAATATAGCATAAAAGACAGAAAGCATATGACACAAGAAGACATTACTCAAATACAGCTCTAAACGTGGTTTTTAGCTTTGATTTAAAGGAACTCAGTGTTTCAGCAGCTTTGCAGTCATCTGGAAGTTTGTTCCAGATAGGGGGAGCATAGAAGCACTAAGCTGCTTCTGCATTTTTGGTTCTTATTGTACGGATAATTAGTAGACTAGAGTTGGAAGACCTGAGTGGTCTGAGTGGTTGATAACAGATCTTCCCTTCGGTGCTAAGCCATTTAGTGATTTATAAACTAGTAAATGTATTTTGAAGTCTAGTTTTTTAACTATAGGGAGCCAATGTAAGGACTTTAGAACTGGGGTGATGTTTTCTACTTTCCTAGTTCTAGTGAGGACGCCAGCATTCTAACTCAACTGCAGCTGTCTAATTGACTTTTTAGGTAGACCTTTGAGAATGCTGTTGCAGTAATCAATCAAAAACAGTGAGCTGCTTTAATTCCAACCCTAATAACGCATCTGTGTAGAGCTGCCTTTGAGTAAACAATTGTGACACTTAATTGCTGTTTTTGTTGCCTTTTACTTTCTGTAATGTATCTTTCTTTACTCTTAATTGCTAATTTTACTTTCCATGCCTTTATGTTTTGTTTGTTTCTTTATCATCAAATCATGTAAAAACACATTGAATGACCTTGTTGAAAGTGTGCTATACAAATAAAATTATCTTTCATTGTGTGTATCTTTCCTTATTACACTTAGGTCTTGGGTCTGATCAGTAGTTTCTAGCTGTATTAACTGAAGCTGTGTGCTGACTCTTGATCGTTCTTCTTTAGGTCCAAAGATAATTACTTAAATTGTTTTTCTCTTCACCTGGAGAAAGTTATGGCGCATCCATCTATTGATTTGTTCAATGCATCCACTCGGTATTTGGATAGGTAGAAAGCTACCTGGGGACAATGTAATGTAAAGCTAAGTATCAGCTACAACGTTTTGGTAACTAATCTTATTGGATGTGATAATTTGAGTGAGTGGGAGCCTGTTAGATATCAAATATCGTGGTCCAACATCAGAGCCCTGAGGCACCCTTTAAGTGATTCCTGTCTGTTCCGATGAAAAGTCCCCTTTTTTGAGAGAGTTGGGGGTTCAGTAATTGTCAAATTTCTTATAAAGCCAATTTTTTTTTAAATTATGACAGAGATTGACTTAATCAGCATGGGTAGCCTACCTCCTCCATGCCCCATGTGCAAACTGTACTGAAAAATCTACTCATAAAATTATAAAATTTCTACGCTTGCCCATTTGTTTTTTTTTCCTACTTCTAAAACATCAACTTTGGTACAAAATATTAACTTCTTGCCTAATATATTCCATCCAGTAACTGGTGTGATGATGAATAAATAATGGGAGTTACTTACTTCATCTGTTATTTATCATAATGTTATGCCTGATTGGTGTATTTAATGTAAAAGACCAGAACGCATTAGATGCCACAGAATGTAAGAAATTTGACCCAGTTTGACTCAAGAAGTGATTAACCTGTGTGATAGGATGGAAAGTGAAACCTGCTGGAGGGTAATCTCTCTGTGCAGCAGACCTGACCAGAACGTCTTTGTGAGGAAGGGAAAACGTCCTGTAGCATACAGAAGTGCATGCAAACAAAGCCCTTAAAGAGTCCTGTAATCCCAATCAATAGCTTCCCTTAGGAAGAAATGTGGGGAAAATGGAAACAAATGTCTGGGCAAACATACTGATAAGAAAGAGTAGCAGAGTAAAATACATGGAATCGCTGAAATGACAGAATGAGTTGTGAGTACTTCGTTTAATGGTTTAAAAGTGAAATAGGAAATTCCATCCCATCCAGTTTAATGCATCATCTGCTGCCGTAATGTTCAAAAATTCTAAATAATTTTTTTGGTTAAAAGTATGGCTTATATGAGAGTCTTTGCTTGACGTTAGCCTCTATTAACTAGGATGAAGACAAAAACCAACAGGGAAGTGGTGTCTTTTTTTACATTATTCAACAGAGGTTAGTCATCCAGCAGGAAATGAAGCAGTTGTGAAGAGCACCATAAAAATCTTGATATTTGCTCACCAAAGTGCAAAGCTATCAAAGGATTTTTTGTGCTTAAAAAGTACAAAACTCAATCTAATTATGAGCTGCAGCTCTGGTTGTATCAATTGTTTGATCATCACTTGATCATCACTCTCTAATGATGAGAGAGGGTAACATTGAAGTGGGAAGATAGATGGTGTGACTGCTAAGAAACAAAACACACAAATGAGAGAGCTGTGACGAAGTTGTTTTCTTTTACCCTGCTTTACCATCCTGCAGACCAGCTTTCAATTTCTCAAAAATGTCCACCTCTTTTGCCTTGGATTTCAAAACCAGTCAAATCCAATGTGTCTACATGTGAGTTCACTGTGATATAAAACAGTAGTATTATATTAAGAAAAAACATGTGATGCTATATATGTTGCTGGTCTTGGCTTTGCTTTGTTTAATGTAGAGCTGCACAAACGTTGACATGTGCTGCAATAGTGATCATATGAAGGAGGCTATTTGGTCCTGAATAAAAAACGCGGCCATTCAAAGTGCTAAGCATCTGCATAGAGAAAATCAATGCATTGATGTGCCATGACTTTCTGTAGCAGAATAGGAACAACACTGAAGTCATTATTTTAAAGTTGAACGATCAAGAGTCAGCAGACAGCTTCACTTTGTACAGCTGGAAACTACTGATCAGTCCTGAAATCTGGGTGTAGTATCGGACCTTAGACCTGAACCTCCGAGGCCACATGAAGGCAGCAACAAGGTCAGCCTTCTATCACCTAAAAGATCATTTATATGATTAAAAGACTAATGACGCAAAACGACCTAAAAAAAGAATGATTAATGTAACAGCGTTCTCACAAGTCATACTAAAAAATAATCAGACAGCTACAGTTGATCCAGAACGCTGCTGCTGGCGTTCTCACTAGAACCATGAAAGTACAACCCCTCACCCCAGTTCTACAGTCCTTACACTGGCTCCCTGCAGCTCAAATACTAGAGTTAAAAATAATTATGCTACTTTATAGTTTATAAATCATTAAATGGCTTAGCACCAAAGTATGATGAAGCTCTTTTGTCACCGTCCCAACCTTCTAGGTAACTCAGGTCTTCCTACTCAAGTCTACTAAATGACCCTAGAATCAGAGCCAAACATGTAGAAGCATCTTTCAGTTTCTATGCTCGCTTTATATGGAACAAAGTTCCAGACTACTGCAAAACGGATGAAACACTGAGTTCCCATAAATCAAGGCAAAAAACACCCTAATCTGTTTAGAACTGTCTTTGATTAGCTGATTAATATAGCCAATTTCAAAACAGTAGTACGGTTTAATGTTCTTTATGTTTATGCATTTGTTTGTATTCTTGCTTTTGTTTTCCCCCTAATCACACAAAGCACTTTGAATTGCCTGTTTGCCTTATGAGTGCTATACAAATAATGTGCTTTTTTGCTTAATAAACCAGTATCACAGATAGGTGTAGGAATCCAGACCGACCTGGGCTCAGGATCCTACATCCCCCCCCCCCCCCTCCCCCCCGCCCAACCGCGTAAAAATGTATATATTTTTTTATTACGTGTCCAGGTAAACATCCCATAAAATCAATGTTCTGTGAGACTAAATCTTCATTTAGAAGATTTGTGGTTTGGAAGCATCTTTTTGGAGAAAGGGGTAACTAAAAGGTTCTCTAACCCCTGCATCAGCCACAGAAAGGAAATAGAAGGCAAAAAGAAGTGAGTCAGAAAATTGGCATTCAAAGCTTGCAAAGCTCTCATGGGGAGAACAAGGGGCTGAGGAAGAAACTGTTGGAATTTGCCTTTCGAAAAGAACCAGCGAAGTAAGTTAAATTTGATTTGGTCAATGGCAACATAGCAGTCAAATTGCTGTGAGCTAATAAGAGATTATGAATAATAATGAGTAAGACCCGTAATCCTGGTGTTTTCCCTCACCCACTCTTCTAACAAACTTCGGACTCCTGAAAAAAGGAGCATCAGAGCATTTTTTCACATAAAATGACTCACAAGGCATTGAATCATACTAGAGACCACAGAAAATTAATTTTAAAAAAGTGAACGAGATGTAACTCCTTCTTTGGATTGAACCACACAGGTCAAAAGCCACTCGAACTGCATTAATCAGCCTAACTCAAATGTTTGGAGGTGTTTGGTCTTTGGATCACTGTTAAGAGATACTGAACTCTGCAGACCAGACTGTTAGGATCCTGTTCTGTGGTGTTGTTTTTGTGTTGTGTGTGTGTGTGTGTGTGTGTGTTTCTCCCTCACCTTTGCCTGCAGCACAGACACTGTAAAAAATGTTTTCTTTCTACATACTATAACCCTTTACTCTAGCAATCACATTTTGGTCCTTGTCAAATTCAAATTCTATCCGTATTTTCTGCCATGACAAACATAACCAGTGTTATTCACTTCATATGACGTCATAATGTTATGCCTAATCTGTCCAGAGTCAATGCACAGTTAAATTGCATACACGTTGAAGCATGTGAACTCACGATTCTGTGGTTCCTGTTTTCTCCAAACAAAAGCCTATAACACATTCTGGTTGTGATAAGTGTTCTGAAGCGCAGGAGACCCATGACCAAAAAGGAAGGTTTTTCTTTTTCCAACCTGGTTATTATTTTTAGCAAATATTACATTCATATATGCACACAGACAAGTTTGGAGTCCTTCGGGGAGAAGTGCATATCCACTCAAGATCAGCGTATTTCCATATAATGGGAGTCAATAAGGTCAGGAGATGTGCCCCCTCTAATGAGGCATTATCTGCCCCAAAACTCCTTCATTTATCCATGTTTTGTTATGAACTGTTAGCGATATTGCCTTGTGACTTCAGATCATCTCAGAGGTGCTAAGGTATTAGCTTCTTAGCTTCAATGACACTGCAGCCGCCCGTCTTTACAGCTGTACATCTGCATAGGTTGCAGAAAGTGAGCCTGTGGAAGCTGAAATTAGTCCAATAGGTCAACTGGCTAGTGCAATTTGAAAACAGAAACGCAAACCATGATGATGTCCGCAGTACTAAGTTCTGTCTAGCTGACCGCCGTAGAGCACGGAGTGAAAGTCCTGTTTAGACTACAACTGGGATGGAGCGAGGCAGTGATGTAATTGTAATCGTGCGATAGTGTAGTTGTAATATAGCCTCTAAATCAACACTGAACTGAACAAATGAGCACTTCAGAGATGTTCTGAACTCAGAGGAGAGTAGTGCTAACGATAAATAACAAAGCATGGTTAAATGAAGGAGTTTGGGGGCAGATAATGACTTATTACACGCGGCAAATTTCCTGCCCCAATTTATACTGATTGTGACTGAACTTCCCGCAAAAGACTCCAGCGACTCCAAGCTTGTTTGAGTGAGTAAATGAACGTAATACTAATAAGGTCCAGGTTGAAAAACTCGGAACTTCCCCTTTAACAGCACCGGGTCGCTAATCAATCTACTTACCAACATGTTCTGAGAATCCTTAGTCTTGCCAGTCTTAGCGTACCCTTCTGCACACTCCGCTCCAGATGGCATGGTAAACCTGAAGACTGAAGAACTGAAATGCCTCAGTAAGCAGGACAAGATTTAATGAAAAAATGAAATCGAAGAGGCAATCTGATGGTCAAGGACAATATAATAAAATATGATGCAAAGCTTCCTGTCCTTTAACACCTGAAAGAAAAGGTCTGGGTGTGATTTCCCTGGAGGAAAAGGGTAGAGGTGCCCTTGTGGTTTAAAGATACTTAGCTGTAATTAGAAAGCCATTGGTTAAAACCCATCAGCAGCCAACACATTTATCCTGTTAAACTACACTCCTATTTGATGCATTTAGTATGCACAGAGTACTACGGCCATCGACCATACTCTGGTTCATGTGTAATTTGGATTAATCTATTTAAAAAGAACCCATCAGACTCTGATTAAAGATTGAAGAAAAACCTCATTGTAATATAGCACAGGCCTGCCAAATCTACCCTGTATATTTGAATAAGTAGACGGCTTTCATTAGAAAATGAAATAATTATCTCAGCAGTGATTTGGGCAGTCCCCTCTCCCCAAAGAGCTGTTCAAATAATTTTATTTTAGCTGACCGAAAGATTTCAAATGACCAAATGCCATGAAATCTGCCTTTCAGGAGTAAATCAATGGGTCGTTGCAGAGGGATGCCTTTGCTGTTCATTTCCACTGAATATATTAAACATCTGACCTGGACCATAATTAAAAAAACATAAAAATGGATATTAAATTGGATAATTCCTAAATTCAGCAAAGAATGCTTAAAGTAAATCCTCTAGCTCGTTTTCTTTTTACTTTTTTATTATTTTTCGTTTTTTCCTCTCACTCTTAACTCTGATGTGGACCAAAACGAGTAACCCGGAGGAGACAGACTATATCACAAGGCATTTTGGGAAAATACATCCAAAACAACCACACAACCAGGGCCGTGCAGAGAACTTTACAGGGGCAGGTGCTCAAAGCTAAGAAGGGGCACATTGTGCAAGATTTTAAAGCGGCTTACAAAAACATAATTTATAGTATGCCATCCTGATTAACAACCAATATTCATCAAGTATCTAATAGGTAATTGCAACCTAATATATCAACAAAATCAGATGGGGACCATATAAAGCAAAAGTAAAGTAGCCTGTGTTTTTTTTCTTGTAGTTTTTCTTAAATTATCTGATAGGGTGTGGTGTTGTATTTGAGATTCTACTGCTAAACTACGCTGATCCAAGCCAATAAAAATTAAAAAAACACAATGGGAGAGTTGTTAAACAAGTGTTATAAATAACATTATGGCATAATTTAACTTGACGCACTGTTTCACTAAATTGGCCCTCATATCTGAATGGTTAAACATCTCAGCTTAAAACCTAGAATCTTTGAAGATCCAAACAGCTCAGAGGGGCTAACTCTGCTTTCTATAGTGGTGTTAGCGCCTACGAAAGATTAAGATTCTTAAAGTCAAGACATAAAATGCCTTGACTTTCATAAAAAAAAATTTTAATATGTAATATGTTTTATAAATGTAAATACTACATTTAGAAAATTATAGTATAGTATTTGTAAATATTATATTTATATATTAAATTTATTTTAAAGAACTGTTTATATAGCACACAACTTTTGCCCTTCGCAGGCGGTTTCCAGTCTGGAATGGATGGGAGGTTTTTGGGATTTTGTAAATATAATATTTACAAATATAATTTTGGTAACCTCACAGCTTCAACATAGTTGGAGGTTGGTCTACGGGTTTAAATCAGCAAAAATAAACTTACTGATTTTACAAAGTTTAAATGTATCAGTGGTGATTTTAGATACATTTTTAACTTTAACTCAGCATTGCAAAACCAAAGACTGTTATTCCAGTTTTGTGAGGTAGTCTAATTCTCAAACATTTTTTGTTCTTTAACGGTGGAAGGAATAAATCAGAGTGTAATCTCTGATTCCTTACATGACTCCCATAGTAATTCAATTCAATTCAATTCAATTCAGTTTATTTATATAGCGCCATTTCACAACAGATGTCATCTCAAGGCACTTTACAAAAAGAGTTATTACAATACAATGTTAAGTGTAGAAATTACAGAACCACAGAAGATTGCGTCGTGGAATTCTCAGCAATCCCTCATACTGAGCAAGCATGCAGCGACAGTGGGAAGGAAAAACTCCCTTTTAACAGGAAGAAACCTCCGGCAGAACCAGGCTCAGCACAAGCGGTTATCTGCCGCGACCGTCTGTGGCTTGGAGAATACATAACAGAGACACAGAAAGAGCAATAGAACTGATGCAGAAGTTTGTTGCAGGACGTGGAGAATTTTCCGTCACTGCAATGCCATCTTAGTCAGGGTCGTCAAGCAGGGCTAATCCGGAGCACCTACTATAATAGAAAACAGGTTAGTGCTTGAATTGACAGCACATCATGCAGTTGGGGAGAAGTAGGAGAGAAAGTAGGAACAGACCCTAATAATGTCCTCCAACAGCCTAGCCTAAAGCAGCATAGCTACTAACATTAACCTGTCTCCTAGCTACTAGGAGACCTGGCTACCAACACTCTGTCTGAGTCCTCCTGACCCGTGGACGGTGTAGGGCCGGTAACGGCCCCCGTCATGCCGGGGTCTTCTCGGAGTCGGGTTGTTTGAGAATGCAGCCCAAAGTGGGTGGTAAACTCCATCTAAGGCTAAATACCGGCACGAGACCGATAGTCGACAACTATCTTAAGGAAAAATAGACAGAACTGAGAGGACAGAGTTGAAGAGGGCGAGAAACGTTTAAGAGATAAACGGGTGGGGTCCGCACAGTCTGCCCGGGGGATTCAACCCGGCAGGTAATGGGCGGCCGCACTGTGCGGGAGGATCCCATTGAGGGACCCTTCTCCGGCGCTGGCTGGCCCCTGTGGGGCACATTTCTTCCGCGGCGGTAAGCCGCGACCGGCTCCGGATCTTTACCTGGCTTACATTAATCTATCTCTACCTAGCTACTCTACCTCTTCCTATCTCTTCCTAACTTTTGACACTCTGCCTGACTACTAACATTAACCTGTCTCTTCCTATCTACCTGTCTGACCTGACTCTAACTACCTATAAACATATCTCTAACTGTAAGCTTTGTCAAAGAGGAAAGTTTTTAGCCTAGTTTTAAAGATAGACAAATTGTCTGCTTCACGAACCAACCCTGGGAGCCGGTTCCATAGGAGGGGAGCCTGATAGCTGAAAGATCTGCCACCCATTCTACTTTTAGAAATCCTAGGAACTACCAGTAAACCTGCAGTCTGAGAGCGAAGGTCTCTGTTAGGAACATATGGAACAATCAGGTCTCTTATGTATGATGGAGCTAGATTATTAAGGGCTTTATATGTCAGAAGGAGGATCTTGAATTCTATTCTAGATTTTACTGGGAGCCAGTGAAGAGAAGCTAAAACAGGGGAAATGTGATCTCTTCTTTTAATATTCATCAGAATCCTAGCAGCAGCATTTTGAACTAACTGAAGACTTTTAATTGTATTCTGTGGACTACCTGATAATAGACAGTTACAGTAATCCAGCCTTGAAGTAACAAATGCATGGACTAGTTTTTCAGCATCAGTCCTGGACAGGATGGTTCTAATTTTTGCAATATTCCTAAGGTGAAAAAAGGAAATCCTACAGACTTCTTTAATGTGAGTTCTAAATGACATATCTTGGTCAAAAATGACACCGAGGTTTTTTGCTTTATTACTGGAGGCTAATTTAATGCCGTCCAGGTGAAGGGGCTGACTAAGTAGTTTCTTTTTCAGAGCTTCTGGTCCAAAGACGACAACTTCTGTTTTATCAGAATTTAGAAGCAAGAAGTTTAGAGTCATCCAAGTTTTTATGTCTTCCAGACATGCCTGTAGTCTACCTAACTGATTGGATTCATCAGGATTAATGGATAGATATAGCTGTGTATCATCTGCGTAACTATGGAATTTTATCCCATGCTGCCTAATTATTTTACCAATAGGAAGCATATATATAGTAAAGAGAATCGGCCCAAGCACTGAACCCTGTGGTACTCCGCAAGTAACTATTGAGGTTGAGGAAGATCTATTGTTTACCTGAACAAACTGAAATCTGTTAGACAAATAAGATTTAAACCAACCTAGTGCTGTTCCTATTATACCGACACTTTGAAGCCTTTCTATGAGAATATTGTGGTCAACAGTGTCAAAGGCAGCACTGAGATCTAACAGGACCAGAATGGTCACCAGTCCATTGTCTGAGGCTATGAGAATATCATTAGTAACCTTCACCAGAGCTGTTTCAGTGCTGTGATGAGCTCTAAAGCCTGACTGAAACTTCTCAAACAGCTCATTATTGTTTAAATGCTCACATATCTGGTGTGCAACTATTTTCTCAAGAATTTTAGATAAGAAGGGAAGATTAGATATCGGTCTATAGTTAATTAAGTCGTTTTGATCAAGAGAGGGTTTCTTAAGTAGAGGTTTAATTACAGCAATCTTAAACTCCTGTGGTACATATCCATTGACTAAGGATAGATTCATTATATTTAAAATTGGAGCAGCGATCAGAGGGAAAACTTCTTTTAAGAGTTTAGTTGGGATTGGGTCTAAAACGCAAGTTGAAGGTTTAGATGAAGCTAATAATTTTAGTACATCACAAAGTTCGGCTGCATTAAAGCAGTTTAAGCATATATTAGGTTCCACCATTTTTGAGGCTGCCTCATTAACTAAGGAGGAAGCAAGCATATTGGGAAGGTTCCCAATTATCTTATTCTTTATGGAGTCTATTTTATTTATAAAGAATTGCATGAAGTCGTCACTGCTTAGAGCTTGGGGAATGGTTGGCTCGATAGAGCTATGATCCTGTGTGAGTTTGGCAACTGTATTAAAAAGAAACCTAGGATTATTTTTATTCTCCTCGATTAAAGATGAATAATATGCTGTTCTAGCTGTGTGAAGGCTCTTTTTATATAGCAATAAACTATTTTTCCATATTAAAAAGGAATCATGTAAATGCGTGGAGCGCCATTTTCTCTCTAGTTTTCTAACATTCTGCTTTAGGGTACGTAGCTCTAAATTAAACCAGGGAGCTAATCTTCTATGGCTAGCCACCTTCCTTTTCAAGGGGGCAACTTTGTCTATTGCCCGACGCAGGGAGGAATTAACGCTATGAACTAAAATGTCAAGTTGTGAGGGGTCACGAGTTAAATCACTGTTTTCTGTTCTGCATTTATAAACTGAGGAAATTAAAGTTGGAAGAGCTTCTTTAAAATTTGCTACAGCGTTGTCTGATAACGTTCTGGTATAATGAAGTTTTCTTTCAGGTTTGATATGATCCATTAGAGTAAGTTTAAAAGTGATAAGGAAATGATCAGACAGGATAGGGTTATGTGGAAAGACTGTTATTTCTTCACAGTCAATGCCATAAGTCAGCACAAGATCTAAAGTGTGGTGACAAGAATGTGTTGGTCCCTGCACATTTTGAGTAAAGCCTATTGAGTCTAGGATAGTGTTAAAAGCTGTATTTAGACTATCACTTTCATTATCAACATGAATATTGAAGTCTCCGACTATAATGACTTTATCAGTGTTTAAAACTAAGTCAGATAGAAAATCTGAAATCTGATCTAAAAATTGAGAATAAGGTCCTGGTGGACGATATAAGACCACAAACAAAAGTGGCTTTACTGCTTTGTTATGTGTATGAGGAAAGCTAAAAACTAGATGCTCAAAGGAACTGTAATTATTATTTTTTTGGAGATTAATTAGTAAATCGGAATGAAAGATAGTTGCTACTCCACCTCCTCGACCAGTACTTCGAGGGACACTAAAGTTTAAGTAGCTAGGGGGAGTTGACTCATTTATTGTGACATGGTCCTCTTCCTGCAACCATGTCTCTGCAAGACAAAACAAATCAATATTATTTTCACAAATTAAGTCATTTACTAAGAGTGTTTTTGAGGGGAGAGATCTTATGTTTAGTAAACCACATTTAATTGATTTGTTTTTATGTTCAGTCCGAGTTTTATTTATCTTTATGAGATTTTTATACTTTGCTCTAGTAGCATTAACTTTTAATTCATTAGTTTTGGGTAGTGGACGGGAAACTATCTCTATAGGGTAGTGGGTGGGTGGCAGTCCCTGTTCCTTGACCTGGACTCTGGGTTCCCTGAGCTGGACTCTGGGTTGTCACGGCTTTGGGGAACTAGAGATAACCCTATCAATGTTCCTAAGCATTTCAAACCACAAATCCCAGTTTTCCATTTTTAATTTGAAACCAGTTTTGATTTCAAAACAGACAACAGGTTTTGTTTCTTTCATTCTTTGGTTTTCTCTCCTCTCTGTTCTCTGCATCAAGCATCAGCAGAATCTGCACTGTTGAATGGAGTTCATGAATCCACATCCGAAATAGAGTCCAACCAGTACAATCAGGAACATTTCAGTTTTTATTGATAAAATTGAGGATTCCGTTTTTTGAGAGCAGATTGTTTCACTGTTAGTCTAAACATCAAGAAATAAAGTTGAGTTTTCAAAGAATTTCATCCAACCCCCTAAAACTGAACTTAACCAATAGAAAACAAGACTTGAGCATTAAAGAAGTTTTAAAATTCCAGTCTCAAGAAGTTTTGATTTTTAAAAAACTAACAAAAAAAACTTTTAAAGAATGCAAAGTTTTATATGAGTTTTTCTTCACTTGTGGAGTTACATTAAATACAAAAATGAATTTTGGTTATCACAACTGTATTGCCAGATCAATGGAGAAAAAATGGTAAAACACAGAAATGTACGTATTTCCACTAATTTGAGTTTGTATTTAGCTATCCCTAAGCTGGGTTGAACTTTATTCACTTTATATTCTTAATTGTCCCACATGAGGAAATTTGGTATACAGCAGCAGTCCAAGACTTAAGGCTTAATCCACAAGTCAAAATAATTACCGCACTTAAGGAAAAAACTTTCCACATTCTAAAATTTGCCAAGCTTGATCAAAGTTGATTGAGAACTTCAGATGGCTTTTGTGGCATAAGAATACCAGTTTAAATAACAATTTATAAATGGCAACTTCTACCTATGACCCAAAGCAGGATCAGATTCCTTTAATAGGGAACTACCAGTAAGGAATGCTTTAGATTTTTTGACAGTCTGGCTGTTCTAGATATTAGACAGGGGGCGCTGTTGAATGCCACATTTTTGCTGGTCGTTTTAACAAGACTGAGCAGAGGTTTTCGATATCTCAAGGACAAGTTACCATCCCAAGCAATAAAAGGAAATGTTAAAACAGATTTAATAAAACATCTAAAAGATAACCAGCATTCTATTTTTGTTTGAAAAATTCAACCTTGTTTGAAAATATAGTCTTTGCAGGCCCTCCTTGTGCATTGCTGCAGTGTGTTAATCAAAGCTGAGATAATTGTCCATGATTGTTCCCAGGTCTCTGTTAAACCTAGGTTATACTTCTGAGTGTGTGTGGTAGTGGAGACACGCAGCACCATCAGCTGTCAACGCAACAGGGTGACGGAGACATGCCAAAATGTTTTACTGCTTATCGCAAGCTTGTGATTGGTCTGCACGCCATTTACTTTAATTTTGTAAACAGCACCAGGCAGCAGTCATGGAGCAGATAGATGAGTGTTTACCGTCTGCTACAAGAGGAAAAGAGATTTTCATTATACAGTGTGTGTACACAAAATGTTCTTTTGAGTATTGTAGGTAGTTGAATTGTTGAAGTGAAGAGTGATGGTATGATAATAGAAAGTAAAACAAAAACTAAATACACTGTCATCAACCAAAGACGCGACTGCGATGGTGGCAGAACCTCCGCCCCCAAAAAACGGTACGCCTCCTGTTGGAGAACTGCTTTCCAAAAATTACCCTGATAACGAAGAAGTCAAAGTAAAACATCTGTAGATATGTGTTTGCCTGTGCAAACTTGCTTATGTAGAAGTGGAAACTAGGCTAAACTGTAAAGGTTCCATGAGCGATCCCTTGATTATTGTCGGTATAGCAACACTAGTGACCTGAAACAAGCAGAGAAAAGACCCACAAAATGTCTGCCTCACCAAAGCTTGGCATGCTGCCACCCCAAAGATGATGTGGCAAGGTACACAATGAGGGCCCAGACAGGATTCAATCCAACGACTGCCAGGTGAGAGTCATGCATGCTAACCAGTCAGCCAAAGGGATATGCCTGTGGCCAAGTAGCCAGGGCACATGATCAATTGGAGCCATTGTCACAATGAGGTGACAAAGCTATGTTTTCTCCATCTTAATAATTTCTAATATACATTCGTTGTTTTAGAGACATACCATCCTAAAGCCAGTGTCAGCTGTTCAATGGATTTGTTAAAATGCCAAGTCCTATAATTTTTGTCATGTTTGAGCACAGAGTCGATGCAAAATCTCCTTGCAGAGACAGATGCCTGCTGCTTGGTGCAGTAAATCATGGGAACAAGAATAAAAAATACATGAGAGGCAGTTTCTCCCTCATGTAAAAGTCACTGCACTTACAGGCCAGTTGTCCCTCAGCCCTCATTACCCTTTTATTAATCCATTCACAGTGTTTACCAGCTCAGCAAGTGCATTCATCATGCAGCATTATGAAAGCGTGTCACCCCAGCAACTTTATGTAGAGCAATTAGATGGATTGATTCACTCCTGAGCAAAAAAAGATTCCACAAGTCCAGTTGAATAGAAAAGTAAATATTTCCCCCATGGGTACCATGCAGGAGAAAAATAGATTTGACAGGTAAAGCATAATGTGTTAGTTAACAGTTGGTTAGTGAGGATATCAAGTCTAATTATGCTGAAAACACCACTAGCTTTGAAAAATATGATAAAGCAGATGAGATTTAGGTGAGTGGTGAAGGCTGCATAGATAACACTAGTAATTATTTCTATCCACTGTTGCAACATTACTAAATATTACTAACAACCCCTCAGACCACACAGGTCTTCTAATTCCAGATGACTACAAAGCTGCTGAAACACTGAGCTGTTTTTAATCACTGGCTATGCTTACATGGACATGTAACCGGATTAAAAGGCTGATTCATTCTGATTGAAACAGGTGGGTTATGCTGATAGTTAATCCAATTTTTGTGTAAACCCTTATTCTGAATGCATAGATGTACAATTCTTAGGCCTAAAGAAATTAAGGGATTCGGTTTATAGTTTGATTGTGTTCATAACAATAAAAGTTTTTAGGTATGAAACCATAACCAGAAAAAATAAAAGTACGTCCTGTTGAACATTGACTGCTGCATTTTAGCAGCCCTGTTTGTTTACAACAGAAGTCTGCCATGTCTTCTTCTATGGTCGTTCGCGGTATTTTAGATATTTCTGACCGCCCCAGCACATTTCAAAATGATTTATTCCACTCAAATGTGTAGTGAATGGAAATGTTTCTCATAAATGGAGCAGTTTTTTACAGGTCCCATGTACAAACTCAAATTCTAATCCGAATTATGTTTGGATTTAATAGTGTAGCTAATGTTAAAACCCATCTCTTTGGAGCTGCATTTGAGAAATGTTTCAACGTGTCTTGTTGTGTCTGTCTTATGTTTTATTGTTATTTTCATCTAAAGCATATTCAACTGTGTTGTTGCTGAAAGTGTGAGATGGAAATAAAATTGCATTGACTTGCCCGCGATTTCACACTGCAAAAACGCACCTCCTTAATACTAGATCAATAAAAAAAAATTAGTGAAAAGTTACCAGAAACAAGTTAAATTATCTGTCCATGCAGTAAGTACGTTTTTCTTACTAAGATCTCTTGAAATAAGAATAATTTCTAGACCTAAATAAAAAATGAAAATAAGTGAATGCTTCTTATTTTGAGAAAGATTTTTGTTTTAAATGGAATCTGAAAACTACTGCTGCTTGAAATAAATGTAAAAGTTAAATTTTAGATATACAGACTAAATAAGAAAAAAATGTAGTTGAAACAAGTCTAATCATCTAAAACATGAAACTGGAAGCTAGCTTGTAATGCTCAAAACAAGATGGAAATTATAATTGGGATAGATTTAAGACAATAAATCCTGCCAAGCTACAAGGAATTTGCAGTGCATTTACCTCGGAAGTTGGAAATTTAGGTTTAAAGTCACACCCAAGTAAAGTGTTCCAGTTACTGTTGTCCGATACTTCGGGGTTCCAAGATTAAGATGCCCCACTGGTAGCCACTGTTGGTGGAAGCTATTACAAAAAAAAATTTAAGTGGGACTTTCCACATGCAAACACCACTTTTGGTTTTATATACGTATAACTGCCGGTATAATTGCCGGTATATTTACAGTTGATTTTAGATGCAGTCTTAATAGCTACTATAGTTGATGAAAAATTCAACCGTATTGAAACTGAAAGTCGGCTCAAGAAAAAACTCAGACTTTCAAAGTGGGACGTCAGACTTTCACCGGGCGTTCCAGTTTGTTTTTCCTACTTGAGTGGAAGTGGAATGCACCATAAAAATTAAATCTTATTACCTTAAAAGAAAAGTTTCTTTGCTTTTATCCTGGACCTTATTTTTAGCATTTGTTACATTACTCACCCAGACAAGTTTGGAGCCACTTGGAGTCCTTCAGGAGAAGTTTGTATCCAGTCCCGATCAGCATACATCCATATAATGGCAGTTAAAGAGGTCACCGACATGCAGCCTCTAAAAAAGGCATTATCTGCCCCAAAACTCCTTCATTTATTCATGTTTTGTTATGAATAGTTAGCGATATTGCCCTGTGAGTTCAGAATGTCTGAGTTGCTACGGTGTAAGCTTCTGGGATTTTTACAGGCTTTTAATGCAATCGATTCCAATTTACAGTAACCGGTGATTTCGATGATGTTGCGACAAACTGCTATTGCAGCTGTAGTCTGCATAGGCTGCAGAAAGAGAGCCTGTGGAAGCTGAACTTAGTCCAATTGTTCTTTCGGTTAGTGCAATTTGGAAACACGTGAACCATGTTGATGTCTGCAGTAGCAAGTTCTGTCTAAACGACGACCGTAGAGCAGAACAAATTCGCACTTCTGAGACATTCTAAAATCAGAGGGGAGTAGTGCTAACTATTTAGAAAACATTGGTTAAATGAAGTAGTTTTTTTGGCAGATAATGTATTTTTACAAATCTCCCGCCCTGACTGTATTCTATTATATGGATATATAGATATACGCTGAATGTGACTGGATATAAATTTCTCTCAAAGGACTCCAAGTGGCCCCAAACTTGTATGGATGATTAAATAATATATATAATATTTACTTAAAATCTCTGCAAGGTTTTACTAATCCCAAACTGGGTTTGATTGATATTAGTTTAGAATAATCTAGTCCAGGTTCAAAGAGTCAAAGTTTGTTATTACTGAGCCCGACAGCATCTCCTGCTGTAAGGCATAGGCATTACCCAGAAAATTTTCTTGACAGTGGAACAAATGGCGCAAAGGACGAGCATGCAGAAAAATATGTGGCTTGTAAAGGAGTTTTTGTGATTCGCAACAACAATTATGTGCATTTGTGTCTGTGAGCAACAAAAAGTATACACCATTTTTTTTATACACAAATGTGTGGATTTGTTTTGGATCAATTGGGGCAAAACTGTAAATATAGAAAAAAAATTTAAAGTGTGACTTAAAGAATACAATTTGTGGCTTGTACTTAAGAAACTGAAAAGGTGTAACTGTTTTGTATTTGTCAAAGACTGAAAAACATGTACTATGACAAAATGGCTAAAAAAAATTGACCTCATTTCCCCAGTTACAAGAAAAATACTTTTGGACAAAAATACCTCCATAGAGTTCATGCACAAATACAAAAAGAATAAGAATAATTCCCTAGAATGACTGAAGGGATCATATAGAACTTTGACACTTTTCATACCCTTCAAATTCTATTTAAAGCCTTCTAATAAAATCTATACTTTAGTATACCAAAGACACATCTGATAAAAAGATGTAACACTGAAGAAGGAACGTTTTTTGGATAAACTGCATTGCTAATAGTCCTAAAATGTTTGGCCACAACTGTACAAGCAGTGGGCAAAAAGACTTTCCGCTGCAGATATGATTAAATATTACAACGGCAATATAATGACACCACGGTGCAACAGTCTCACAATTTTGTTGCATTTATAGCGTTATTGATTCCAGATAAGACATCTTCAAAATATAATGAATACTGCTTCAAAACTTTACATCTGATAGTCAGCTTTACCAATGATGTAACATCAACTAGTGTAGTCTTGCAAAATATGACCAATTGGATTCATGGTGTATTTTTAGCAGCAAAAATAATTTATTTATTATGTGTGGAAGTGAAAATGGAAAAAGTTCAAACAGCCAATGTCTGTTTTTGTGATTTCTTAATGTAATCAAATGTCAAATGGTTAATGAAAAGTTACATCCTATCCAGATATCCCTCTAGGCATTTTTTGCTCTCATGAGAATATTTTTTAATTGATTGAGTTACCTGTATTCTCCACATAACGTTAAAATGTCTGCGCATCAAACGGTCAGGGGTGTAAACATCAATCTGTCAAACAGACGAACGACCTTCAGATTTTTCTGAAACCAGTTATAAACACAAACAAACTGTTAAATACGGAAGATATTCTGCGCGAATATTAAACACAACCCCTCATCCCGTCACTATATGTTATACAGAGCAACGGATAAAATGGGGCTGTAAAAGTACATAAGGGTTAAAACAACTTTTCCTTGGAGGATTTAGGCATTATATTAACATTCAGATCGTACCCTGACCTCATCAACCTGCCCGACACCATCATTTATCAAATAAACTATAAAAGTAATCTCCTGTGCAGAGCTGCTTCATGATTTAATGACACTCACTCCCTACAGAGCTCAGTTATAGGGCTGTTCCTTACAGACAAAGAAAAAGGATGCTAGGAAAATGCATTTTAACACTATCAACTGTCTGTTCGTTTGCATTTGGAATGGGATAATAGTCTGACAAATGAATGCTGCAAGGATATTAGCATGAGACTTGATGGCCTTGCATATTGTAGTGGCAGTTTATTGCTAATGTACAGATAAAAACAAACAAATTATGGAAACTAATTAAGAGCTTCATCATCATGAGTAAGGAAAGTTGATGTGTCATTTGCTTGGGAAAGGGGAGCAAATTATTACCTTCAGCCAAAGTGAAACTTCTGCCTCTAAACCCTAAAACAAAATACCTGCCTACACTATGAGGCTTAATGATGCAAAACACCATCAGCATAGGGAGAAACATACCAATAAATTACTCAACCACTAGTGACTTCATTACCAGTAAACTGATTGAAATAGCTATAGATAACTCAATGTTATACAGCCCTATCCACAGCAGTAATATCACTGTCTGCATAAAACACATAAAGATGTGGTAATATGTGTGAAGGCACTTGGAAATCCATTTAGTTCTGCAATGCAATATTGCACTGTGAAATTCCTCTCCCAGAGATGTGCCATGTAAATGAGATTTTTGCATCTTGAAGAAATGAGAGTGCAGTTTGGTGATAATGATGCTGTAATGCTCAAGGTTACTAACCTTCTTAAAGGGCAGACAGAAAGTACAGAAGCGTGCAGCAACTTCTGAGAAAAAAATGAGAACCTGACATTAGTCTGGAATGTCTTCCCAACTCTTTCAGGTTGCTTTCTTTTACTCTACAATTTCCAGTGAAGAAGGAACAAAACAAAACCTAAAGGAAGTTTTAAAACGCAATGTATTGCACCCAAGAAGGACAAGGGGCAGATTTCCTTTCCAGGGCAATTTAGGGTTTGGTTGCAAGAAAGAAATGATGCCTTTGGGAGTTTAGGGAACTGCTAGAGAGATTTAAAAACTAAGCTGAAATGGAAACGCAAAAGCAACTTACTTATTTTAATAACCAAAGCAGCCTCATTGAAGCAGTGGGAATTATTACACAAGAGTTCTGAGCTAAGCAGACCTCAGAAATGCTTATAACAGTTTAATAGTAATGTTCAGGGGTGGCAGAATTAGATAAATAAGCTAAACATGTCTCATTTAATAAAACTCATAAACCTGTTCTTTCCACTTTAGAAGTCTTATTTTGAACAGCTTTTACTTTGTTGTGGCCCATTGTTGATAGGACTTCATGTTCAAATCAACACAACGGATGGTTGTTGTCAAATAATGTGTTTTTTTCTACACCATGCATTTTATTAAAATAAATAGCACAACGAAAAAGCTGTAAACTATAAATCCTTAGATTAAAAGTTTTTAGAAACCCAAATTACAGCTTCATATGGCTTGATGATGGAGCAGGTGCGCCACAAACAGAGGTTAGAGTCCTCAATGTTGTACTCCCCAGTTTTATTCTGTACTGTTGGACTGGAGGGTATCCTCAACAATTCAATGGGATGAAGATTGGAGACTAAAAGTATGTGAAGAGATCCGTCCTGACCTGAGTTGCAGTCAAGCATGTTTAAATGATTTTAGCAGAATCTGGATACAGTCAGAGAGTGTGAACGGCTTACCAACCCAACTGCAAAGGTGTGTTTTGTCGACAGGCAATGAAAAAGAAAAGTCTAGGACACGACATGCCTGCAAATATTCCAGCTTCAGGGAAGGATATTACCCACAATCCATTGCTGGATGTGGAATTTCGTGATAAAATTATCTAGCTGCTTTTCTAAAAATGTATTTTCAATTGCAGGGAAATCAGTTCACATTCAAGGTAAGAGTATCCTTTCCACACCATGCCATAAAGTGCTGCACAAGCTCATGGTTTTCAGTTTCTCTGATACACCTGACGATTGCAGAGTTATCTGAGTATTTCTGCAGATGACAGGTTTCTGACTTGTACTGGAAGTTGAGGTGTACAGAGTGAAAAGGAATGGTGAGAGTACAATCCCCTGAGGTGCTCCTGTGCTGTTGACCACCTGGTTTGACACAAAATCCTTCAGTCTCACAAACTGTGGTCTGTTGGTCAGGTAGTCATTTATAATGATGATTGTGGAAACCTCCAGCTGTGTTTTCAGGAGTTTATGACAAAGTGAATCAGGCTGAAATCAGACCCATTCCGATGTATTTCCACCCTGAGTGGCACAATTCTAGAACATTTCAGTAAAGAGAAAGTAGCATCGAAAAAGACAGTGGGCCTGATTTATCCAGATTCCTGAAAATGACAGCAAAATTGCGTGCGGTGCTAATAATTTCCGCTAGTGGTTTGTCCTTCATTTCCAGGTGATCTACTAAAGTTGCGTGTGCAATTCATAAAGAGTAATATTCAAATGAAGAGTTTGCGCCGCTGCTGAGACCCGCTCCATGGCTAGAGTAATCAGCGCATGGATTCATGATACGTCTTTGGCAAAATAAAGGGGAGAAACTACATATTTATCAAGTCTATGGCTGTTACAGAGTTAATTCCTATTAGGCTAGAATGTTGTAAATTATATTTCTCGTTTGTCAAAAATCATATACTTCATGCAAGCGCCTTACAGGCGCTGCTCTCTGCTCCATGCACACCGCGTATTCCAGAAACACTGACTGATCTGAAATGTATGAATTTTGTTTTAAAATGTTATATATAACTCCAGTTATTATTGTGGTATTGTACATGATTACTATATTTTATTAGTTTGAACCCAGCAAGATTATAACCACTCCGGGGGAAACTAACGATCCCGGTTTGTCAGTCATGATCCCATGAGGATCATGACTGACTGCGCTCAGTGCGCAATGAGTTATGATGCGTTATGATACGTTTTCTTGGGGGGAAAAAGCAGGTAAATAACTTTCAGGCCATTAGAGTGTTAATTACTAATAGGTTATATTGTGTGTGAATGACAATTTTCGTTTGTCAATAATAGACTTATGTTGAATGTGGTGGCACAAAATAAAGACATGCTTTTCGGCCCAATATGTATAAATCACACAGAAAAACATTTAAATCTTTAACATAAATACTGCTGGAGTTTTAACATACTCGTGCAACTTTTGCATATAGACATGTCTGTATCAAGGCTCCATTTCCTTCTCTGCTAAAAGAAAAGTGATTACTCTATGATAAAACAACATATCAAGTACTGTAAGTCAACAAGAAAAACATGGTTGTGTATTCTACCTTTAAGATACTGAATTTAAATGTAATGTGAAATATTTAATTTATTTGTGATAAATGACACCAACAGATGCCCCTTGAGAAGAACACGCTCTCTGATATTGTTGTAAATTGTTTTTACATTTGATGAAACAATTAGGGTCACAATCATCAGACCACATCGTCATTTCCTTCCTGCCGAGAAGATGATTGTTTTTGAAGCAGCTCATAAGTAGTCATAAAAACAGCAATTTCCAACATTATTTATCAGAAGACCATAGATGATCACATGTTAGATCAAATGTAACCTCATTCTGCTGTATTTTTTCACAAAACAAGGCAATTTGCAATTCGTCCATGACCTCAGTTCAAAGCTATTTGTCTATGACGGTAAATGCGAAGAATAAAATAGTTTTGAGTACATTGGAAAGAAAGTTATAACTTTAACTCATATCAGACCTTTGCGTAGGTTACTACCCGCTATAATAGGCCAAATGTTCAGAATTAAAGAAAACCAAGATCTTAAAGTTAATTCAAGTTGAAAATAACAATCTCCTCTCTTCTGCTGCCATATTCTCGCCTGAGCAAGGTGCAAAAAATGTTCACAAATATTTCAGTCCCAGCAACCAATTCATAGCTTACATAATACCTCACAATGTTGCATGGGCACAAACCCTGAGGCCCACTTCACACCAGATTTAAACTGATTTGTGTATGTGGCAATTTTGGAACAACAAATGCAAGCGTAAAGACAGCTGTGATACAATTGGGCTTTTAGAGCTTAGACAGGTTTTTTTCACAGCTTTGTTTTATGTTTTTTTGCCAATACTTGAACAGCAGCTACTGCAACATGTATTACCTCTACTAAGGATGCACCAATACCGATAGTTGAATCGGTCACCCGTTTCGGACCTGATCAGCCCATTACATGGCCGTTATTAGCGGTTATCACTCTCATTAAATGCCGTCAGACTGTGCCCTCTCTACCTACTGAAACTTACTTTTCCGTTTGGTGTTTAAAACCTCTTCAAATTAGGTTTAGGCTTAGGTATTTAAAAGAAAGTATGTTTGTCCCTCTGTGACCTTAAGGTTAGGACATAAAACTTGTGGGTTGGTTAAAATTGTTTTGATAACTTCGGTTGTGATATGCTACTCTGATGAAGTATTTTTGACACGTGCAGACATTTGGCTGTTATCAGCAATAAGAATGGTAGATAACCTACTAGTAGGTAGAGAGGGCACAGTGTGACGGCCTTTAATAGGAGTGATAACCACTAATAAAGGCCATTTAATGGATTGACAACATCCGAATCGGCTGTATCGGTGCTGACACCTGTCTCATATACTGTATTGGTATTGGTTAAAGTTAAGCAAATCAGTGGATCAATGCAAGTTAAGCAAATCATTGGATGGATGTGCCCTAATGTTCTCCAGCCCAATAGAAACAAAACTGAAGAAATTATTTTTGAACCTAGAGAGGACAGATCAAGAGCCAGCACACAGCTTCAGTTAAAGAGCAACAAACTACTGATCATGCCTGAAATCTAGGTGTAGTATTGGAGACCTGAACCTCCAGAGTCACATAAAAACAGTGACAAAGTCAGCCTTATGTCATTTGAAGAACATTTCTAGGGGGTGTTACGTAGCACAGTGGTTAGTGCAGGCGCCCCATGTAAGTAGGCCTCTGCCCTCCACATGGTCGTCCCCGAGTCAAGACACACCTGGTGAACTCTTGCAGGATGTCTTTCCCCATTCTATATACCGTCCACTTTCAAATAAGGGCCACAAAAACTTTTTAAAAAGACCATTTCAAGCATTAAAGGACTAATGTCACAACAGGATCGCCAATAATCTCATCCTTTTGTTTGTCCTCACTCTGATTGATTTCTGCAACAATGTCCTAACAGGTCTGCCTAAAAACTAAATCAGACAGCTGTAGCTGATCCAGAGCGCTACTGCTCACACCGTTATTAGAACAAGAAAAGTAGAGCGCATCGCCCCAGTTCTGAAGTCCTTACACTGGCTCCCGGATGCTCAGAGAATATACTTTAAAATAACCCAACTGATTTATAAATCATTGAATGGCTTAGCACCAAATATGTTGAAGACTTGCTGGCATTACACTTACCCCAGCACCACTCAGGTCCTCTATTTACAGACTACTCAACATTTCTAGAATCAGAACCAAATATGGAATAGCTGCCCTTCAGTTTCCATGTTCCCCCTATCTGGAACAAACTTCCAGATGACTGTAAAGCTGATGAAACCTTTAAAACCAGAAATAACGCCCCTCTGTTTAGAGCGGCATGATTCATAATAGCTGGTATCAAATAAAAGCAGTTATAATTATTTTGCTTTTTCTATTTTTATTGTTTTATTGCCATTCCTATTGTCTTTCCCTAATCACCCAAAGCCCCTTGAATTGCGTTGTTGCTGAAAGTGTGCTACACAAATAAACTCCCCCTGCCTATTTGATCTCCATATTCCTTGTATTTTAATTCAGTTAAGAATCTGTTGGATGTACTCTGCAAACAAGTCCAATTAAAAGACTCACCATCATGGATGCCTTTTATTTTTTTCCTAATCGCTTTGTTGTAATGCAATTTTAGTGTATACCGAGCACAAAAAGGACCATTTGGATTTATTTGTTCTTCTCTTAGTTTGATCAATTCCTTTTAGCAATAAACCTTACTGTTGGAAAAACATTTAATGGTGCCCCATTTGAAAGGAACATTTTGTTTTGGGATAAGCAATGGAAAAGAACTGTTTGCAACTTGTTACCAAAACCACCACAGCCCGGCACCTTCTACTGATTCTACAAACATTTCTCAGTGATGGCATCCCATTTTTTAACTTTTTTTGTTTTCCAGTCAGCCAATCCGGTTGTATTGGACACTTTGGTTTGAAGCTGATCCCGTAGATATTCAGTTGAGGTCAGGACTCCAGGCAGGACAAAATTCAGGACGTTTAGACAGAGATGCAGGATTGCCAGTGATGAAGAATGTCACACTGATAACACTCTGCATTGAGAAATGTATTTTATACATAATCTTTCTGCATAGGAAGTTCTTTTACCATATATTTAATAATGAACAATGTGAGGGCGATACAGGAGTGTAAAAACTATTTTGCCAAAAACACTGGATAGGACCAATCTACTGAGGTCCCAGATGTTTAGAACTGCTGCTAAGGCCTTAGAGTTCTGAATTTAACCTTTGCCTTTAACAGCCAACCGGGATTTGTCTATGTATTGTAAGGCAGTTGCGTTTATGTTTTATGCACATCTCTCTTGAGCATTCTGGTTTTCTATGTTTATGTCGTATGTTTCAATGAATTCTGGAAATTAAATGTAGGCCGGTGGATGTGACTAGAGCTTTATTATGTTGGACTAAAAGGAAAATAAAAGTTAAAACCAGAGATTGCTTTGAGTCCTTGAGATCATTCTTTGTAATTTACTTAATTCTTTATTTGTTCCTTAAAATAAAACATTTAAGGTCACATGTGGCCTGTGGGAAGATAGCTTCTGGTTGAATGCCACCCACTCAATGACCTCTCTACTTTTTGATAGCCTGTGGGAGGTAGCCTCCTCAATATCTTAACAAAATCATACAGAGGGTTTCAGTCCTGAAGACCACGTAATATTTTGTAGGTTGTTCATATTATAGCATCAACAACCTCCCGACTCTGGGGGTGGGATGTAGAACACAAAGCAATACAGACACTGCTTCATTTTCTTAAAAACTCAATTAAGTTGCTAAGCAAGGGGTTATGTTAACAGAATATTTTCCAAATTTAAACTTTTTTTATAGTTACAGAAATATCTGTATGCCACTGGCTATTTTCACTGCAATCAGCAATCAGAAAAGTTCTCGTTCAGAGAGTCTTGCCGAATTATGATTACTTTAATTGGAAAAATCGTTCCCGTTTTCAAAACTCTGGCTGAATTGGCGTCAGTAATTCCAGTCTCCAGTGTGGCAACGGAGCACAGATTCAGGCTCTGTTATGCACCAGCAGAAGCACAGTTCAGCTCCATGTGAAGCGTTCAGGCCACAGCAGGTGAAATGTCTATAATTAATACATGTAGCCCATTAATCTGCTCAATGTGTGATGGCACAATATGGAGTCTCTGCTAAAATTGTTTAGAATGGACATTCATTTAAATGAAAGTAAATTGAACACTGAAAGTCATTCTTAACTATTTAAAAATTGACGTGCAAAAATAGATTTTTTTCTTAACCCTGTTTTTCATAATGACTGACAACAAAAATGTAACGTGACCTATGCACTTAGCTGTTCTGTACTGTGGAAATTAGAGACAAAGGAACATTATTTACCAGCCACAATCAGAAATGAAGATCAAATATAAAAACTATCAACACAAAGATGATAGTTATAAAACAGTGTAGGAGGAATGGAAGAATTTACTTTATTCACACTGTGCTCATATCATTCCACAACAAGTTGGTCTCAGCTACAGGGAGTGTTGGTTTAATATTTCTCACTCACCAGAATGGATCTTGAGCTAGATCTCTTTCTCAGCTTACCGATGATACTTTTACAGAACATGATTTGCACATGATTTAAATAAATAAATAAATCACTTTAGTCAGAGCTGGGTACATTTTGAATTTCAGCTGAATGTGATGAAGCTTGAATGTGGGTAGTTGGTTTTAAAACAAGAAGCTTGTGGCTCGCATTCCTCACCGAAAGTTTAAAAAGCAAACATTCTTATCCTGCTGGTAATAACAATGGTTTCTTATTTTATGTAGACCACTTAAACCTTTCTCACCCAACTAGACAACTAATTTTGTGCTTCTATAACCACAACATAAATGCATAAAATGATCAGTTTGGAATTTTCAAACAACATTTGCTATTTGGCATCTTGCTTGATTGTAATCTGTTGATTGAATTTTGAAATTCATTTTAGAACTGTCGTCCCTTCCTGTATCCCTATCTGTTAATCAGTAGGATGGTAATTAGAGTTTTATACTGTCCTGGAGTATGACTGCTTTACTTTTTTAGATAAATGAAACAAATATACAACTTGTCTTCTTTTTTAAAGAGAGAGGTAGTTGTTATTTTTACTCCTAAAATAGTATAAAGTGGAACCCAGTTATTTGTGGTGTTCAGGGACCACCTAAATGGCTAAATTGGCTTATACTTGTACACCAGATATACATCAATACACCAGATAGTATACATCAATATGCCAAGATGAAGCTGTCTTGGCATCACAATGGAAGATAACATTCACTATAGTACAGGCAATGAGTGGCAAGAAAATGTAAAGGTGCGCCTGGATTGGCTGCTTTGCAAATATCCCTCAATAACATGACAAGGCACATCGTGCCAAGGTGTTTCAGCTACAATTGAAATTCCTTAGGGACAAATTAAAGCAAAATGGTCAAAGTATCTTGAATTTTCTCGTATTAAGTTGCGTTGCAAATTAACGGACTAAAAGTGCTGTTCCAAGTAAATCATTTTCAACTAGAACAAATGTTTCTTAAAGCAAAAATTCGGGGAATATATTTTTATATCAAAGTTTTATCAACCTTTAAAATGATGGTGGGGTTCAAAACATTATAAAAGGCTGAATTTTGACATTTGTCATTCATCTAAATCCCGCTTTCCTCCCATAGACCCCCATGCATTTCACACTGAACGCCGACTTTATATAATTTTAGCCAGTAGAATTAGAATTTCAGCTGGTATTCAACTTATCGTATTTTCCAGACTATAAAACGCGCCTGACTATAAGCCACAACAACCCATTTTAGGGAAAAAACACAAATGTGTACACAAACAAGCCGCACCCAATCAAAAGCCGCAGCTGTTTTAACGTTTAATTACCATATGTAAGGGATGATGGAGTGGGGATTGTCGGGAAAGTGAATGGTGTTTGGGGAAGCTTTGATTTGATTAATTTTTTATTTTTTTTTACCTCACGAAGCTTTTTTTTCGTCTTATTGCATTAAGAGTTTTTCACACTGGTGACTGCAACGTCTCACCATTGATTCAGTGCTGCTAACGGTACGTGAAGCCGTTTTGGATGAAGCAGCTCTTTCTAGGAATATGGACAGATTTAGTAGTCCTTCAAAACACAGGTAAAACAGGGTCCGGACCAGGAAGCAAAGTCATAGTTTAACCCACCTCTCTGCAGCTTCTGGACTGTTAATCACTCAATACCCCATTGAGACAATGTCTTGCCAAAATCAAAATCAAAGAGACTAAATGTTAACCTGATAAAAGCAAACTCTGAAAATCTCATTAAAATAAATACGATTCTGACCAAACAAGAAAATAGGGCAATTACATGTGGTTTACTAAACATAAGATCCCTCTCCTAAAAGATTTGATTAGTAAATGACTCGACATGTGATAATAAAATTGATCTGTTTTGCCTATCAGAAACCTATTTGCAGCAGGAGGATTTTGTAATTATTAATGTGTCAACTTCTTCCGCTTATCAAAATGTTCACATTCCTAGAAGTACTGGGCGAGGAGGAGGAGTTGCAACCAACTTTCATTCAGATTTGCAAATTTGCCCTAGACCATTTATTAACTACAGCTCTTTTGAACATCTAATTCTTAGTTTTCGTCATCCAAGCTGCAAAACACTAAAACCACTTTTGTCTGTGGTTCTAAAAAGTGTGTAATATATGTATAAATACACACATTTATTTTTGAAAACATATTTTTATAAATTTCAGTAAATCGTTATAGCTATGCATACAAAGAAAAATTCTGTCTTATAAAAAATAAGAAGTCTGTCTTTACTGATCTATTTTGAAAAATCGGATGATCTGCATTTTCTGTATCCTGCCTGGTACTTTTTTATTTGTGTAGAATTACTGCGGACTTGCTCCGGCGTCCGGCAAAATTCGATTCAATCCTAATTTTGCCGGAGTGCGAAACGGCGGCCGGCGCCCTGCGCCGAATGGCGGCGGTAGTGGAATAGTTCTTTTTCATTACAACGGGATCGCTTTTGCTGCGGCGTGCGTGGCGGAGCGGAGTGCATGTAGTGGAATTGAGGGGTAACTCTTCAGAAATTAATGGTCTAGTTCAAACCACTACTTCCTCACTGCGTCTGGTATTAGACAGTGCAGTCCTTTAAAAAAGAAGGTAATCAGCCATAGGAGGTTGGCTCTCTGGTTTAATGCAGAGTTGCTTACTTTAAAGCAGAATACTAGGAAACAGGAGAGAAAATGACGGTCTACACACTTATATGATTACTATCCAACCTTGAAAAAATGTTGACATTTAAAAAAAAAAAACTCATTGGAACATTATTAGATCTTAAAACCATAAGGAACAATCGGATGGAAAATATTTGCAGCTTTATCATTCTAGCTGTAAAAAAACATCAGCCCATCCCTGTTACCTGATTTCATTTTTTAAACATAAACTAAACTAGGCTACTCGCTTTCCAACTGTTTGTATGATTATGTATCATGGACTGTACCAACCTGCCAGTATAATAAGATGAAAACACTATGAGAATAAATAGCAGATTATTTTAATTGTGAAGGCAAAACACAAATGATCTCATTTTGAAAAACCTTACTGCAAAAATACATCCAAACAATAAAAACAGTTATATTTAGGTAACCACATTGTGGAAATAGAAAAATGCAAACATCTCCACTTTGTGCGATTTTAACAACCCTCTGGGCCCCTCAAACTCCTCAGCTGTCTCAGAGTCCCTACTTAATTCAAACACATTGCAGGGAAGGAGCTGTCAAGTTGACCATAAAACTTAGAGGGAAGAATGTATGATGAAAGACAAATGCGAGATGTTCTTAGTGAAAATGAAAATGGAGCAGTGGAGCATCTGCAAATGAAAGGCCCACTGGACATGTTGGAAATTTAGTTGGTACATGCAAGGGTTCTGCCTGGCAGAAGGGTGGAGGGGAGCTTCAGAAGCCTGATTGTGCTGTGGTACCTAGCCTAGCAGAGTGATTTATTACGAGAGTCATGCAGGCTGAGAAAAGCCTCGACAAAACAAGAAGGATCATACAATAAAGGCCAATTTATATCCATCTTGCTCTGTCGGGATACAAAGTGAATTAGTGAGTTGAAACCACAGACAACTGAAACAACTGACTGAGGATTCAGTTTTCTGTCATTGCTCTTACCCATCAGCAGTTTACAGAGATCGATTACATTTTATATTGATGAGTCAATAGCTTAACTAGAATAGGAAACAAAATGAATCCTCTAACTGTGATACACCTTTGTTTTTCAAATGAAAAAAAGGTTACTTCATTTGGTACACTGTAAACCGGAATAAGTAGGCAGAACTCAAAAAAGTGAGGCAATCAGTTGCCACATATTTTTTGAGCTCATAAACTCAGATATTTGAGTATATCAAAGCTTAAATATTAGGAGTTTATGTTATATATATTTTCAATTTATAAATAAATTAAACTTAGCGATTAAGTCAACTCAAAAATCTTCAGTTCACTACACTTAAGTTATCTTAGTGTCATGCACTTTAATAAACTGACATGAACTTAGAGATAATTCACATGAATACAATATATATTCATTCTCTAAAAATAATATTTTTCATCAAAATTGATACAATGAGCAGAATTGTAATCACTGTGGACGTGGTATTAACATTGACACCACTTCTTATTAATTAAATAAATTGTGATTGATCACAATGGGTATTTCAGTACAACAGACTTCCAAGTCACTCATGGTGTCAAAAACATAACCCTAAGCACCCTGGGATTTATGATAATTAGGACTCTCAAAAAGTTTGAGTTACTTGTACTCAAAACAAAATAACATGCTGGACTAACTCAACGCATTTGAGTTACAATTTCAGCTACTCAGTGTAAGTAAGTAATCTCAACATTTGGATTTACAGTGTAGTTTTGCAGAACCAATAAAACAACTTTTGAACTAAAAGCTTTTGGCAGCTTATTTAATCAGGGAACACGCTGGCCTTCTGACACTAATGACTCAACAGCCATAATTCAAACAGCAAAAGTATTCAGACCCTTACTGTCACATTTTGGGCACAAACTGATTATTATTATTATGATTTTGAAACACAAAATACAACATAATTGTGACACATTCTTCAACACATTCCTCAGCAGGCAAATAAAAGAAGTGGCTGACCATATACCTATTTTCCTTCTACCACCTGTGCTATATCAAAGTACAAGATAATACTTTGAAGCTTGTGGTTGTTACCTGTGATAAAGTTGAGAAGTCCAACAGAAATGAATGTTTTTAATAGGCACTGTGTGTGTTGAGCTCCATCAGAAATACTGATACACACAAAACATTTCCAGGATATTTATTTTACCTGACATGTTCTAGTTTTGTCTTTTCTGAGCTCACTATTTCAATAAAGTGTCTCGTTCAAAAATAACACTCACAAAATGTTCAGAAATCAACTAATTTTCACCAGCACCATTTCATTACATAATATCTGCATTAAAATGTTAAAACAATCAGAGAAATATGATAAACAGCATCTCGTTTAAAAGATCAAAAGATGGACTGATTCCTTACAGCACTGAAGTTTGCTCAATTTGTACAAAGTAGTTCTTTAATGTTCATTGTCTTACGCTGAGCAACGTATATAAATGCATGTCTTGGAGTCATTGGCAGGGCGCCTCTGGCCATTCGCTGCTGATGTAAATACCAGACAGCAAATTTGCACCTCATTAAAGAAAGAGCCCTGCTGATTTCTAGCATGTTAAAAAGCCACATAAATCGAAATATCCAATATTTCCAATAAATAATTTCAAACCTCTGAATAGCAAAATACTTAATAAAGAATATGAAAAGAGTACCAGAGCTTTAATGAGAACCTTAACGGAAATGTTAATTTTTGCTTGATACAAAAGTCAGCAGCTGTGTTAAACAGCATGAATAACATTAATTAGGACCATATTTTAGAGGAATTACAAAAATACAATTCTGTTAAACAAAGGAAAAAGTCCTTAGATGGATTCTTTAGCTCCACTAAGAGGTTCAATGAAAATCTGTGGCGTCCATTTTTACACAACTTCATGGCACCGTCAGCTTACCTACACATTTTTAAAAAAACAGAGAGGTTTAAAATATCTCTGATGTTATGATTCAATTTCATGTTACTATTCAGTTATGAAAATCATTTGAAACTAAACCTAAGATAAGATCTTCAAGTTTTACAATCCGTTCAAACAAAACACTTTGGTTCTTCAGCCTTTGCCGATGCAAGTGAAGATGCCTATGGAACAGCAAGCTATCTGCTCCTGTGCAATGCACAGAATACTCAATGCACTCTGATTGCAAAGGCGACGATTGCATCAGTTAAGGCTCCAACTATTCAAAGAATGGAACTGACTGCAGCCACAGTGGCAGTTAAAATTGACAAACTTTTAAAGAAAGTGCTGGAGTTTGAGCTTAATGACTCCATCATTTGGACCGATAGCTCAAGTATTTGACCAGTGAAAGTGCAAGATTCAAGATGTTTGTCATTAACAGAGTTAGAAGAATCCTGGAAGACACTCAAGCATCACAATGGAGGTATGTCAATACCAGTGTAAATCCAGCTGATCATGTTTCAAGAGGGAAAAGTGTTGAAGCATTTTAGAAATGCAAGCACTGGCCGTCAGGACCAGAATTTTTACCTAGCCCTCGAGATCAGTGGCCAAAGAATCCATACCCTATGATGGTTGACAGCCAAGACCCAGAGCTAAAAAGAATCTGTTCAGCCCATGTGACAGTAGTCCATGAAGCAAAAGAGTCAAAAGATTGTTTGATAAAACACTTCTCTTCCTGGATAAAGCTACGACATGCAGTTGCCTGGTTTTTGAGGGTGAAAGCTATTCTCAGAGAACTAACAGCTTGATTTGACAGGAAAGAAAGGGGAGGTCACATGATCAAGAGGACTTCAAAAGAAAGGAACCTCACCTGTAAAGATTTAAAGCAGGCTGAAATTGAAATTGTGAAGTACTGCCAAACACAAGAATTCAAAGAGGAATTAGCAAAGATGAAGGAACGTCATAAAGTGAAAATGCACAGCACAATATACAAGCTTAATCCAGTTATGCAGCTATTTGTGTTAGAGGAAGATTAAGTCGGGCAGCTTTGCCAAGTGACTCTAAGCAACAAGCCATTTTGCCAAAAGATTCTCAAATCACAAGGCTGGTCCTTAAAAACATTCATAAAATGACAGGTCATGCAGGAAGGAATCATAGTGGCAGGACTACGTCAGAGGTTTTGGATTCCTGGAGCAAATGGAGCCATCAGAAAGTTGTTGTCCACGTGCATCACATGCAAAAGATTGCATGGTACACCTGCGAACCAACTCATGGCAGACCTGCCAAAATGCTGGGTCCAACCTGATGATCCTCCATTCAAAAGAGTCGGTGTTGATTATTGTAGCCCATTCCTGGTGAAAAAAGAAAGAGGACAGGCAAAGCAATGGCGTTATTTTTACATGTCTTGCTATTCGAGCAGTATATCTCAAAGTTGCTCCATCACTTGATCCAGATGCATGCCTCAATACTATAAGAAGATTTATAGCCAGAAGAGGAAAAGTTAAAGGGATATACTCTGACAATGGAACAAACTTTCGATCAGCTTGTTTGGAGTTGAAGAAGTCTATTTGTGAGTGGAACACAAGCAAGATCATAAAGACAGTGCAGCAAAAAGGTGTCCAGTGGTACTTTAATCCTCCAGCAGGTTCCTACTTTGGAGGACGCTGGGAGCATTAAATCTGCTCTGTAAGAAAAATTCTAAATGCTACTGTTTAGGACAAGATCTTAGATGAGGATGGGCTTCACACTATATTGTGTGAAGACCAAGCAATCATGAACAGTAGGCCCATAACAATATCATCTTTGGATCTGAATGATGTGGAAGCATTGACGCCCAATCACTTGCTACTAATTCAAACCTGAACTACCACTTGGAGTGTTTAACAAAGACGACCAGTACGCTAAAAGTAGATGGAGACAGATACAGTGTATTGCAGAAATGCTCTGGAAACATTGGTGTACGGAATATCTCACAAAACTTCAAGAAAGACAGAGATTGGCCACACCTGGGAGAAATTTACATGGGGTGATGTGGTGCTCATTGTTGATGGCACCTCACACAGAAACTCATGGCCTCTTGGAAAAATAGCATAGACATTTCCTGACAACAACAGTTTTTTTCGTCAAGTTAAAGTAAAGACCAAGACCAATGAGCTTTGTCGCCCTGTGATGAAGCTGTGCAACCTGCTATTTTGTTTGATCAAGGACTAAATGATAAAGCTCATCCATTTTTTGGTTTGTTATTGTACATCTTGATCTTTCAGTTAACGCATTAAGTCTAACTTTGTCTGTAACTTTGTTTTTATCAGTGCGATAGATGCGCTCTTGTGCCAAAAGCGATGTGTTGCCAGAGTAACCATCGCGCAGCTGAAATAAAAGAAAACTAGACGCGAGGTTGGTTGAAACATGTTTTAATCCTTAATAATTGGGAGGATGTAACAAATTAATTGAAACTACAGCTTCTGTCAGTCACATAAAGACTGTTCTGAAAACTTGCGGCTGGCTTGCGAATGATGTAGGGGACCAATTTTGGACTTAAAACAGCAAACTTCGCCAACAGGGGATGAATTTTCATGACTGGAATGAGGAAGCTGAACCCTATAGCACCTTCCTTGGCAAAATGCAAGTGTAACACATGTCACCTGTCCTTACTCCATCCAGAGACGAGTCCCCCAGAGTGTCAGAACTCTTCCCAGTGCCTGATTTCCTCACCGCCAGATTCCTATCCTCCAATAACGATTGCTTCATTGTTCTTCTGTTTGAGTCAAGTGTGTGTACGCACTAAAGTCTCTCAGCAGTTATGACACTGGAGGGACCTGAAAATGGCTGTCCACCAACGTTCACCATCAGGGCTGGACTGGGACCAAAAAATGGCCCTGGCATTTTTGGCCATGGTGGCTCATCATAATCATTTACACAATATGCAGAGCACATGACATACAAGAGAATATTTGAGCGCATTGTATTGTTCAAAAGTAACATTTTTAAAACGTGCAGCAACCTACATTACTGATCAGGTGGTTGATTATGAGAGAATGATAATCAAAATGCAGTAAAAACTCAAATGCCCTTTCACCTGAAGATTTGGCTTCAAAGCTTCTCTGTGTGGTCTTCTTTGGAAGAAACCTCTTCTCTATCACAACTGTCGTCTTTTATCCAGACATGCTGAAAACAAAGCAGATTGTTCTCACACAATGAGCAGTACCAACATTTGTTAGAAATCCCTGTAGCTTCTTACAGCTTCTCTGGCAAGTTTCTGTTTTGTTTGTTTTTTCATTTCTCAAATTTTCAAAAGATTCAAAAATGTGTGTATGGAAAAGTGGTTCCATATTCTAAGATCAAACACAAACAAAGTGATAGTTTAAGGGTGAGCGAATTTACAAAAATAAGTTATGGCAACAGTTATATTTTTCATCCAAACAGATTTTGGGTATATTTATCTTGGATTGTATAACATAATATAATAAAGTTACATTAAAGATAGGTCAAGTTCATAACTTAAGTATTATGGTCTTCAATATCTCAAATACTTTAAATTCCTTTAAACTTCATCTTACTCAAAAATCTATATTTTCTAATGCAAAGCCAACATGGTAAATAGCATGAATATATGTATATATTCTGTAGAGAATTAAGCAATATCTCCTAGAATGTATAGTGTGGAACGGAACAGAAATATCCCTTACTGTCTCACAGTGGGGAAATTCTGGAGAAGAGGATCAAAATGACCAATTTATCCTAAATTGTTCTGATTGAGATGTAACTTACTATGTAGTAATGTTACCATACCATGCTGACCAACTTGACTGGATTTTCTTGGTGATGGCTCAGACTCTCACCTTTCACTGGCTGAAGCCTGCATGTTCCTCTGTATCTCTCTCTCTCTCACTCTTCCCCTTGGTTAGATTCTCCCTCCTCAATCTTCTCACCAGTGTGCAGTTCTATCACTTCTTTCCCTGATTTTCATGTCTTTGCCCTCCATTACTTTTCTTTTGCTTATCTCTCTATTTTTCTCCACCTTCCACCTTTCTCGTCAGGTTATTTTCTTTTTCTCTAACCTTAGTCTTTGTGAGGAAAATACGAGTGATTCTACCTTTCCTCTCATTTCTTTAGAATTTAAAGTAATTTTACAATGTTTTCTGGACAAACACAAGGAGGAATTCCCTGGCTTACTGAACATCATTGCGAAATAATGTTTTAAATTCTTTTAATCATCTCATAAACGGTTTGACAGCTATTAGGACTAAGCTTGAAATATTATACTTGTCACTGTGGCATATTTTAGTTTGTACCTCTTTCCTGGCATACTGCTGCCCTCTCACATCCCGCCAATCAAAAGCGTCCCGAGCCCGTATCGGGTTACATTGTTTTGCATTCAATGTTATCGGAAAAAAGGTCACGCACTTAATGTGCAATTTTACATAACCATTTCTTGAATTTATAGCTGCCGGCTGGAGGGGCAGCAGGGGTGGCAAGGCTTTCTTTTAGGGTGGAAACTGCCACCCTAGTAGATCTTGCTATGGCTGAAGGATTTCATTGAATTATTATCCATTGTCCTTCAGAAACACAGACATTGAGCTGCTGAGGTAGTTATATCCATTTATAATATGCTTCTGGTTAAACTATAATAGCCTTGGACTGGCCCAAAAAGGTGCATCGGCTGACCGGACATTGCCCGGTACACCAGACATCCAGTCCAGGCTTGTTTACCATCCAACCTGACAGAGCAGGAAATGATCTACAATGAACGATGGCAGAGGATCCCCAATCCACATGTGAAAAACATCATTCCCAAGCCTGTGAATATTCTCATTCATCCAGGTCATGGTTATCTCAAGGAAATTTCAATCAAACGCAACTGGACTTGGTAATTTGTCTTGGAAGACGTTTCACCTCTTATCCAAGAGGCTTCATCAGTTCATGCTCGCCGCTGACCAGGCTGGGACTGGTCCAAGTAACTGGTGTGGAGACTCAGCTATTTAACCTCTTGAACAAGAATCATTATGTCATTGGATCCTTTGTACTAGCCTTTGTACTAGCCTTTGTACTTGCCTGTACTAGCTCAGCAGGGTGCTCCTATTCAATACTGAGCAAAGGGTCTGAATATTTCAGACCATGTGATATTTTAGCTTTTCTTTTACAATAAATTAGCAAAAAAATCTACATGTCTGCTTTTTTTTCTATCAAGATGGTGTTCTGAGTGTAGATTACCGAGAAATAAAATTAACTTTTTTGATTATTAGCAAATGAATGCTATGGAAAAAATTAAAAGTACAAAAAACGAAAAGATTACTTACTTTCCATACCCACTGTAGTCACGATTACAGGAATCTTTGCCTGACTTTTTTGTTCAAATAATATTTCAAATTTGTTTAGTCTCTGTCACAGAACAGTTTGTTTCCCAGATTCCCTTCTTAGTTTCAAGTTTAACTAATTATGTTGGTTCCAGATTCGGAACATAACAGATGACGTCTTAAAGTTCTGATATGCAAAGATTGTTCATGTCAGGCTTTCCACTGTATTATGTTCACTACCAGAAAAGCAGCCAGTGTTATACATTTTAATGTAGCAGAATGCAACACACGTCTTCACTGTGAGACATGCTCAAGTCAAATTTTCATCACTAAGCATCATATAAAGGTAATCAAGGACTCTGAGTAGTTGTTAGGCAGCAATACAGACAGGGCTAATACGTTGAAGGGTTTTCTTTTGCAGCTTCAAGTTTCTTATCATGAAATATAGATTTAATGAAAGCTCAAACAGAATCCATGAATAAGCCTTTCATAATTGTGTTTTATCTAGCAGAGACATCCAAACAATTTTCCTTGTATTCTCTCCTTGCTGAGACCAGTGTAAGCTGTGGACAGGAAAAGATAAATGCAAATCCCTTAGTAAGGCTTTTTTTTAAGTGTCAAGATATTATTTCTGTGAGATGATAAGAATATGACCAAAAGCTATTTAAAATGTAAAAAAACAGGCTTACTTGAAAAGATACTAATTGTTATCAGAGGCAGGTACAGTAAGCGGCAAAACACAAAGCTGGAAGTCTTAATCAGGTTTATTTTTCATCGCTCTTCTGCTCACCTGCTTCTGTCCACCCAGACTGCTGTCGGTCAAACACTTTCATATTTGTTTCAGTGTGATAACTTTCATTGCCAGCAAGTCGTCAGCCATCTGTATCACTAAAGAGAAACAGAGTGGGATTCGGTACATCGGATCTACAGGGGTCTTCCCTAACATATTTTTTCCCTGGAAACAAGCAGTTCCGTGCAGAGAGGGACTTTGACGCTGCTGCAGTCTTCGGAGAATGTCATCTCTAATTACCTCTGAAATCCATCTCCATTCCCCTCCACCCCCAAACCTGCCATCTGTGCAAACTCCTTTTGTTTGTCAGCTAAAGTCTTGTCCTTGACTATTGGGAGTATGAACTGTAGTTCTGTCCTTCTGATTATGTTGAGAGCACAAAATTAATATAGAGGGTAAGCAATTTAAACCAAAAACTATTATAGTTTATTTTTACCAGGAATTCTTTCTCAAGCCACAAAATAAATCAGAAGTTACAGCCTTTGAACAAGCTGACACACTTTACAAAGTTCCTAATGAGCGGTCTGATGTATGAGACAACCCAACTGCTCCTTTATTGTGGGATCTAGACTTTACAATGTCCTTCTACTGTGTGTGTATCTGGTGCTACTCAAATCATAATGTCAGAGCATACAGCTGAATAAAGAGTTGTTTGCTAATTTTACCCTTAAAATGCTTGCAGTTCTTTTGTAGACTGTAGTGATCCATCTTCAAGACAAATTTTGTTTTGCATCTAACTGGTCCAGGCAGCTCTACACCAATCAGAGATGCAAATGTTAAAGCAACAGAGCATCCAGTTAAACCGGAATCATACATCATTGTCAATAAAATTGAAATACAGTTGTCATATTCATAGATTTAAAAAAAATGTGAGGCTTTAATAGACACCAGTCAACCAATCAAAATGACAAATTAAAGCTCCTGAAACTCATCTGAACTTTGCAGCTGCCCCTAGGAACAATTCAAATGCCTCCTGGAGAAAAATCTTACATCACATAAAAAAAACCATTGAGAAATTGAGCCAGAATACCGTGAAGAATGTTTGAAGGAGTACATTACACCAACTATGTTTCACTGTGCTAATGAATCACACAAAATTGGTGAAATAACGAAAAAGGTCAGATTTGAATGTTACCTTAAATCAACAGAAATAGTCTAAACTTTCACACTGCAGTGTTACAGTTGGAAAATGATCAAAACTGGTTTAGAAATGGATATATTAGGCTTCTGGAATAGGCCAGACCTGTTTTATAATTAAAGAATGAGTTACAATGCCAGAAAATTTACAGATTTAGCCATGAAGAGTGGTCTTATTCAGCAGAGTTATGTTAGTATGTTGTACAAAATGTGCACTGTATCTGTGCAACCAGTCCATCCTGACATGGAACAGGTTAGCTTTCTCTTCAAAAGCCCAAAATCAATAGTTTTTATGCACATGAGGTTTTAGCGTTGCATTTTGATTTACTGAAAGACATAACTGATATAGGAACCATCTCCACATATTGACTCCCACTTTCTGAGATGCAGGGTCTCTTCTCTGTCTTCTCAGACCCCCAGACGGTCGTGGCAGATGACTGCTTGTACTGAGCCAGGTTCTGCCGGAGGTTTCTTCTTGTTAAAGGGGAGTTTTTCCCTCAACTGTCGCTTCATGCTTGCTCAGTATGAGGGATTGCTGAGGAATAGCTGTGGTTGGAACTACATGATCTGGGCACAACCTCACGTCATTGACTCAACGCAATCTGCTGGGATTCCTTACATAGAAAACTTAACTGATTGGAATGTTTGTACGATTGTATTGAAATAATTTTTTTTGTAAAGTGCCTTGAGATGACATTTGTTGTGAATTGGCGCTACATACATAAAAGTGAATTGAATTACTATTTGATTTATGTCCCTTTTGTGGTATGTTACATACTTTCAGGTGGCGCTTTTGTGATTCCAATGAGGTAGTCCAGTGAAGGATATAATCATACAAAAAATTGCATTTTATGTCCAAAAGGGCACAGTTAATGTCCTTGATTTTGAAGCATGAGGCACTTCAAATTTAAAAGAACCCAAAATTAGAAAACTTTCAAACTGATTGTAATGTATGTATGATTTAAAGGTTGAATATGGAACATGGGCACCAAAGCAACATCTAGTGTGTTGAGGTTGCAATTGCAATAATGAAACTTATTTTTGAACCATCTGGATGCCAGTTCTGTCGCCGTAACCAGCCAGCATCATGTCCAGCGACAAATCTTACAGGGTAAGGACTATTTTGTTGTAATTATAACAAAATATGGGTCAAAGGCAACAGTACGTTTTTGTACCTGTCCTCTCTGCATCTTATTTCGGTTGCTGAGTGGTATCCTCCACTCCTCTTGGTGATGTCTTCTCTAAAAGTCGTAATTTATACTTTAGAATTTACATAAACATCCAACAGATTTCACAGCATTTGTATTTGACTGAATAGTATGGTCGGAGACCTATGTCAATACAGAAAGCTAGCTAGAAAAGTATTCATAATAGCCACTAACCGCAGCGGTGAAAGCGAGCCTCCTATACCTGGGAGTGCAGGAGGAAACCGCTTCCTGTTCTTTCACTTACTTATACATATAATATAGTTGAATTAAACTAAACACATTGGCATATAAACAGAAGTATTTCAGGTGCGACATTCAATATGTCGGGCTTTGATTTGCAAAAAAAGGTTTTTCAAAAATTTTCTTTCAGGGTTCAAAAATCAGCCTGGATCCAATCTGGATATGCTGAAAACAGATTGTACCTGACAGACTGAAAATAGCCGCTCAGTGTAGTTTACTGTTGGAAAATGAATAACAATCGATACATTTTACAACGGCAGATTCAAGCATATTCCTAATGTGACTTCAGTTCAGCCGAGCTCAGCAGATGGTTTCAACATGCTCTACTCCCTGCTGAATGTTACAGCACCATCACATTGCCCTTATTAGCAGCAACAAAAACCGGTTTTATCATAAAAAAGTACATGTGTATTGGCCAACAATTCAGCATCCACACAAAGCACAACCTGGTAAAACAATCTGAATTATTGACGGGCCAGATGTTCCTGTTAGGACTCGGTGGAGATTTAAGCAGAAGGAAAATAAATCGGTGTTGAAGTTGAAGCTAAGATTTAATTCAAATTTAAATTTATTTAAACTTAAACTACTACACTACCTTAAATTTAAGATGAAGGCTGTGTAGAAAATAAATCTTAAAATATATCTCTCCTCTAATTACAGTGCAAAAATATCATACCCCAGGTTTGATATTTTTCTATGTTAAAAAAACAAATAACTTCAGTATATTTCACTGGGATTTTGGGTGCAGACAACACAACGTTAAGCATAATTATGAGGCGCAAGAAATGAAAAGAATACACAAATTTAATATATTTGTTTAATATAAAAATTGTGAAGTGCATGTGTACTCAGCATCTGAGACTATCTTTTGTGGAACCACATTTTACTGCAGTTAGAACTGCAGGTCTTTAGACATGTATAATTGTTACACATTAACTGGCACATTTTTAGGTCCATTGTTTGCAAAATAGTTCAAGGTCATGCCTTGCCTACACGTAGGCCGGTATCTCACAAAACAGAGATATTTTAAACTATTTTAAACTGAGTTTTTGACATGAAAGCAATTCTTTCTAAAAACTCCAGCCAAAGTGAAGATCTGAGTGTTCTCCATTTTCAGTAACTGCATGTGGACAGATGAAACCGGAGTTTGAAGTTATGCAACATCACTGTCCGTGACGAAAATGCTTCAAAATCACTTGTGTGACCTGTGTTTACACTCAAAAACAGCATTTATGCCCTCAGGGCTGTGTTGGCATTATCGATTGTCCAAGCACCTTTTTTCTCGCTTGTTTTCACAAGCTCTATCACTGCTGTATGCTAGAGTTAGAGAGTAGAAAGTTACTCTGAGTGGGTAGGATTTGGGAGAACTACTGCCCCCTATAGGTTTACCACATCTATGAATGTGCTTAAAAACACACTTAACCGGTTTTGTTTGGATGTTTTTTTTAAAACAGGCTAAGGAAAATATTCTGGGATAATTTAAAACCAGGCTTCGTGTTTACATGACCTCAATCCGATTAGATGGAGGGTGTCAGTGAACATCAATATTTTCAAGTCAGGCCACGACTCTCAAATGGACTTCCATTTCCATTCTTTAGAATGATTGGGCCATTCTAACACATGCATATAATTTGATGTGAACAAGTCCACTGTAGCTCTGGTTGAATAATTAGGGAAGTTGCTGAGCTGAAAAGTGAACCTTGTCTTATATTTAGCTCCATCCATCAGGATATCTCCACCACAGCAAGGTGGTGTACAAGCTGGAAAGGAAGCACCAGGAGGAGGATCAGCTGAATTGAAGTTTGTACAGAGCCAATAAATGGAAAATACTCTTCAGTTCAGGAATAAACTCAACCTTATTATCTTATGTGACTCATCAATCAGTCCTCAATGACTATAGACCCATTGCACAACATGGCCACATCATGAAGGTGCAGGGGAGGCTCTAGTTTTCTTACCAGAGAAAACGTAAGATGAATCAGGACTCCTGGAATTTTACTGGAGCCAAAGGTGCCATCATACATCTGTTTCAACAAATCGACTTTCATCTAGCCAAAGCAGACCCAATGAGATTCCTATTATGTATGGCAATCAAATATAGAGTCAAAGGTGTAGACACCATAAACACTTTTGTCAAATAAAACAAAAAAATAATGTGCAACTCACCATTCCATGTCTTAATATCATGGACAGAATTGAATAATCTCAGACTAAAATGGTCTTTTTAGATGCACAAGGGTTAATATCCCCCAATAAAATAGCTAGTCCACATGTCTTACATCGGCAATCCATAATTTTCCAGTTTTCATCTTCACTACACTTAGCATGCGTAAAATAGCTTAAGAATAGCAAAGCAGCCTTTTTCTTTGTCTTTACTGGCAGCTTGAAATTACAATCATTGACTGGTATGGAGTATGGACCAGGTTGTCATTCAAGTTGGACTTGCCTCTCTAAGACTGATTTATCAGCAACATCCCTGTATGCTAGCTCCCTGCTCCTTGTTTTTATTAATCCAAGGTCTAATGTCCATTTTAGCATACAACCGTATCAAAGTTTCTTGTTTACTCCCTCCAAAAGCCCTCATTAATAGCCTACAACACCCTCTAATGGTTGTCCTGGGTTAATACATTGCATAGCTGCAACTTAAACAGGAGGTGTTTCTCAATGTCAAGGCGCCCCTTGCTTCCTTGGTCAAAAAAACACGGTTTGGAACAGACTTGCCTTACGTGACGCGGCTGCCGGCTTACTTCCTCTGTTTACCTCCCGCCCATCATAGTAGCATTGTAGCGTAGTAATATTACTTCAACCATGGAACTGGAAATGTATAACGATAGTTTTACTTTTATTTTTATTTTATTTTTTATATGTCAGTTAAATCAAATGTGCAAAGAAATTAGTGCCTGGTATCCACCGAAGCGGCAACTACTAAGCAACTAACCAACCATATGTAACTGCTTTGGATCTAAAAAATAATAATAAAAAAATTAAACTAAGATTTTAGATATAAGCCCGATGGTTAAAATTAGTTGACTTACATTTAAAATAGAAATTTACCCCCGAAGTAGCTGCTGCCAGCCTCTACCACGCTGTATTCTGGGAATTTTTGACCGACAGAAGCCATCAAGGCACGTCTGATGTATCCTTGGTTAGTTAGCTAAACGGCTAACAAACGGAGGACAGATTCCTCCGTAGAACATGAACATTGGAACGCGCCTTTGCGATCCCTGATGACGTATCTCCTAGGCAACCGGGGCCGGACCAAGGCATCAAGGCGAGTTTCCTGGGCATTGAGAAACAGCCATGGTTGTAATTTGTACCTGAAGGTGCAGGCCAAGTTCGGGGCCCCTCATTGGTCTGGGGCCCGTGCCAAATCAGGTCATAATGCAAAGACTCTTTTAGGCCATTTCACTTTGAGGACTCATTCAGAAGATCACAGAAAAGCCAGAACCACATTTGACTTTTAAACATAAACATAAGTGTTTGTCGCTAATGCTTAATGGCAGTTGTTGGCCAAGGCTGCAGATATTAGCTTTAGTGATTGATTTATGACTGATGAAAACTGTAATAGAAACTAATTAGAACATAAAAGCTACAAACTAGTTAATAATAAATGTTCTAATAACAGGTCATCTTCAGCTAAGAAAGCTCTGTGGTTTAAATGAAATAAAAGTAAGACTGAGTAATCATTAAGGGAGGTGAGACTGGGTCCTGGTCCTTTCACTCCATAACAGTTTAGTACCTTTGCATTTTCAGATGTTTTGTACTTACATTTTTTTCTGCCACAAGACGTTTTACACCGACTGTGTGATGATTAATTTCTGCCAGGACGAGGTTTCCTACCTACTTTAAATATTGATTTAAATTGAGTTTTCACATCATGCTCAGTGTCCTGTAAGGAAATGTGATTAAATGACTCAAATATCCACCAGGAGGACGTTCCTCAGTTGGCATTGCAGTTTGATCAGGTGTCAGTCAAAGATATGACTTTAATACTTTTCATTCAGAGATCACAAGTATTGATTACAATATAGTATCACATTTTTCAGGAAATTTTATTTAAATTATATATGAGATTTGAGCATTTTGAGCTTCACCCTCAAGATGAAATTGATACTGAAAGCTGAATGAAAATAAAGTTAAGAAATAGCTGAAGGGAATTAAATGGAAGTAGGAAAAGGGAGAAATTGCATTGTGCTGGCACAAAATATGGATATGGAATTAACAAAAAAGGGAACTGCACATTTACAGCTGTCCTTTTTATGTAACTTTTTTTTTACAAATTTCAATTAGTGTTCAGACTTCCATCATGGTGTTATAAATAATTAAATCATTTTCATTTAGTGTTTAATTTTACAGAAATGTCTCCTGATAAATAACATTTCAAAATGCCATTAAAACCTATCGAAATAACTTTTCTTTAATTATACAAAAGAAAAAAAAATAATTTTGTGTGGCAAAGGTTGCGCTATACTTTTTCTTTATTTTGAACTGCACGGTCAAAAAATTCTGGCCAAATACAGTTTTCAAATCCTCGATTGTCAGTTTTCAAATCCTATGTCTGTGTTTGCATTTGTTTTGTTTTTTATCCATTTTAAAGAATATTCAATCCAAACAACCTGAGAACTGTGTTTGAAAATGAAACTAAACTATTACAGTATACCTGATGTAGTTCCTGCATGGCATGGTGCTGAAATGGTCACCCGATTGCTAGTTATCAAATAGTGGGGTTGTTGCACAGTTTGTCATGAGAATTAGGATTTTTGCCTCAGACAGATGACTTCTCATAGGAGTTTAGGTGTTGAACTGAAATAAATCCATCCACCTGTTAGACAATGAGGCACTGTAGGAACTTCTAGTCTCTCTCATATTACTCTGCTCCCACTCACACCCTGCCGAGTAATCTGTCATTCTTGGTAGTGTCGTGTTTGCACTCCTGGTATTGTCATAAAAGAGAGATGTTCGATATTTTTCATGGTTGTGGAGTCGGCATAGTAACAATGGGTTATAAAGAGGGTTTCCAGATTTTTTTTATCAAAAAAACTGAATAAATAAATCCCAAAATTTAGTGCATCATATCCTGCACAATTAAACTAATTACAAAACAAATCTGTTTGGTGGAAAATGCCAAAGTACTAAAATGCACCAATCATCATGTTTCATGCATGTGCACACTTAAACCTATACTTTCTATACTGTGCGTTTTGATTTACTTGAATTTATCAGTTAATTTAACACAAGTCACCCATACAGTTTTTTGTTTGTTTATTTTGCAACTACATCAAAAAAAAAAGGCTATTGCTGTAGGATACATTTAACAACTACGGACCACAAAATTACTGGCTTTTTTTTCTTCAAGCTTTTATAAAAGTAAATTAAATTCTATATTATATTGCCATGCTGTATTGAACGACAGCGCTCCCACAATCTTATCTCAGGACCTTGTGCGCAGTCAAGATTTACGCAACATTGTCAGACATGGAAAATGCTAATAAATATCAGATTTCCTCAAAATCTCTAACCTAACAAATTCGGTCTAACTGCTAAATATGCCTTTTCTTTAAACACAGCAGAACACCACTTCCTAAAGATGTATGAGAAAAAAATTTGTGTTTAAAAAGGAAGGGTTACAGTTAACCTTTAAGAGAGATTATTCACATCAAGATTTTTTTGTTCAGGAGCAGCCCAGGCCTATTGCAGCCAGCAGGGGATTAATATCTCATTCCTGCTGCTTCCAGAATTTTTATGAGGTCCTCAACACAGGAAGGGAAAAAATCCCGCTGAACCTAAATTTACCTGGTAGTGCACACTGGCCAATTTAGATGTGGAGAGTAGGGCATTATGCAGTGCTGCTTCAACATAAATGCATGCTGTGTGTGAAAAATTATTGCACGGTATTGGCTGCTAATTACTTTTTAGAACATTAAAAGTTTATATATTGTATAATTTGGGGTTATTAGCCGTTTTTTTTGAAGGAGCAGATGCAGTGAGCAGATGTGAATGTTTTTTTGTTGTTGCTTATTTTCATAAAATATGGTTCATTTCCATTTATTGGTGCAAAAATACTGAAGAAGTAATTGATTGAAAGGGAGAAAAAAAGCAAGTTTATCCACATAGCACCATGTGTAAATATCATGCAGTGGTTCACAGACAAAAGACGATAGATTAAAATACACAGAAATTACATTGACTTGTGAAGCATTAAAATAGATTATATACAAAACAGAAATTATAAAATCGTTAAAGAAAAGCTCCAAAAAATATGTTTTCACTGCTGATTTAAAGGAGACAGTTTCTGCACCTTTTAATTTTTCATTAAGTGGGTATCAGACCCAAAGAACCTAAAAACTTAATGCTGTCTTTGTTTGTTTAGTCCAGGCTGAAATAGAGTTGATAAAAACATCTGGACTTCAGCAGTATAGATGATTCATACTTTTATAGCTGAAGAATATTTCAAACCAACACTAATCAGTTCTAGTATAAACCACAATAGGCCACTGCTTATAAGTAAATAACCAGTGAGACTCAGGAGTTGTTTGTGTTCCACAATTTTTCTGGTCCAGATTTGCTACGTTTTTTCGAAATAATTACTGATATCAGTAAAGACACAATTATTATAAATAAATATTATAGAAGAAATATTATAGAAGGAAATAAAATAGGTTGTCATCCTTTGATTCTCCCAGAGCTTTTACAGGGCTGTACGTTACATTTTTTAGCTTATAGCACTGGTGCTACAGAGGTTGCTGGTTTTATAACAGACACAACAGTTGTTGCATCAACATGAAAAAAGTTTACTGCACGGACAGTTGTTTTCATTGTGCATGTGACATACAGTAGGGAGAACAAGTATTTGATACACTGCTGATTTTTCAAGTTTTCCCACTTACAAAGCATGTAGAGGTCTGTAATTTCTATCAAAGGTAGCATTCTACTGTGAGGAACAGAATCTAAGACAAAAATGTAGAAAATTTTAGTGGATAACTTTTAAATAATTAATTTCCATTTTATTGCATGACATACTTAAAGTATTTCATACATCAGACAAACAGAACTCAAGTCCTGAATAACTGGTGTAAAAGTCCAATTCAAGTCACAAGTAGGGCTGCCACAAATTATTATTTCGATAACCGACTAATTACTAATTATTTTGCAGATTAGTCGACTACTCGGATCACTTTTAAAATGCATATTTTTGCAGGAGCAAGCAGCTGCTCTAATATTTGCATGCAGGGTCTAAAACACGTGTCACAGCCAATCATTGCACCAAATGAGTTAAGTATATTAATCCTAATTTCTAAGGATTTCTTTGATGCCCCTCTGCTATCTGCATATGATGTACGTGAAACTTGGGGGGGGGGGGGTCTGGGACTGTAGCACTAAAATAAAAGCAAAGGTGTTCATTTAGTGGGGACCCAATCTAAGCTGGTCACAATTTACTGTTTTCATCTGTTAAAATGACATTTAAAGTGTTTTTATTTTGCTAAGGTTTATGTGACAATGTAATATAAAAGAAAATAACAGATAAAAACATTGCTACTTTTTTTCACAAAAGCTTTTTCACAAAAAAGTGGAGGGACTATTTAATTTGTTAACTTACGTTATTGCTGTGGACTGTTATTATGTCAAATAAATAAATTCTGTAAAATTCAGAAGTTAATTTTTTCTTTTTAAAAGATATATTTAAAAAAATATTTGTAAAAAAAATTAGAACTGACCAAAATGTTGTTTTTCTTATTAACAATTTTTGAAGTTGTCACTCCTTTATGTTTGGCTCTAACATAATACAATATAATAGAATATTGTGTTGTGGGTATATCTGGTTAATTAATTAATTAATATGCCTGGTTGGTAAATATCTTTTACTTGGCCGGTGACTCAAAATGTTAATTTCACAACAATAGTGTTACAGCCGGCACATGACGTGTGCTAATGATAATGAAATTATCATCAACACTGTTAATGTTGCAGCTATCAAGTAATACAACAGCCTCTTCATTCAGGAGCGTCATCAAAACTACTGATTGATCCTTACAGAAAGATGCTTCCTGCCCGCAGACATTTAACATCTAAAGTCAGAGTAAGTATTACATTCTGACAAAATAAGTATTTTATTGCAATAATAAGAATAAGCAGCAGTTTTTTTGTTGTTGTTACATCTGCATCTTAATATCCTGTAAGCAAAAGCTGCTGCGCTCTGTTCTGTTTATGAACATTTCAGAATCAACCATTAAGGCATTATTGGGTTTATTTAAAAAAATTATTTAGGGTTTCATGCGCTCCATGAAACCATCAGGTCTATTAGCTTGTTTATGTTTGGTAAAGTCTGCTTTGTCTTAACGTCAATGTACAAAAGAAGGCCTGTGCTTTAACAGCATTAACATAACACCTCCATAAGACAAGAGCTAAATTAGCGTTTTCTGCAATGGAAAATTAGAGGAGAATTTTTTTTTTGATGTTCTTACTCATAATTACTCCTAAAGCTTAAAAGGACTGCTCTGCCAACAACAAAATTACAATTTTTAATGATTTCTGGCCTAAATATTGCCACATTTAAACTGACACTAATGAGTAGTGAAAGAAAAAAGCAATTATAGCGCATGCGTCTTAATAAACTGTCACAGTGTCTTACGTTCTCCAAACAGATTTACTCCATGAGGGCCCGTATCTTGACAGCTATTAGCAGAGGTAATTTACAGGGTTTGCCTTGTATCTACAGATCACTTCTGGGACTTCCTGACATTAAAGAGCCAGGGAGGAATAGCTTGCTCTGTCTGTGTTTTTGAATAAAACATTGCAGAGATTTTTTTATTTTTTTTCATTTTGCTTTTCCTGGAAAAACAAATGTGATAAGAGATTTTTCTCTTTATATGTTACAGACTAAACTGAATCTTTTTTTTTAAGTTTGGTATATAATGAAAGCCCTGTAAATGTGGCTGAGATTGAAACAGACCTTTTGGAGGAATTGGGTCTACACTTTCATTATTTCAAACCATTTTGATATCAATTTCCAGTTATTCATATCAAAACAATTTAAATAGAACTACGTTTTCATCATGACGTTAATAAGTTGTATTTACAGTGGGTAATGCAGTGGAAGTAGTGGACGGGGTGTAAAATATGTTAAATCCAAACTCTTACTCAGAAAAGTTTGGGTTTTGTCAAAACTGTCCACATCAAAGTCTGCATCAAAGGGGCCCAACCTCATGTCAATGACTTGATGCAATCTGCTGGGATTCCTTACAAATAAAACTTTTTGGACTGATTTGACATTTTTTATAATTGTATTGGATTGACTTTTCTTGTAAAGTGCCTTGAGAGGACATCTGTTGTGAATTGGGCCTAAAGAAATTAACTGAATTGAGTTGAACTTTATAATGGACCCAACTGATGCAAAGTTACAGTAGAAGTAGCATTTGCTACAGCTTTAAGGTCAGTACTGTAACAATAAATATGTCAAGTTTTTGATTGATCAGAAATTAAGTCATAAACCTGAGTATTTGATTTTCTATCAGATATCCATGAATAAAAAATCACTATATGGATCCAGAAGGTCAGTAATGTATAATCAACAAGTGTTACTCAAATTTTACTAGAACAATCGTTTTGCATAGCACAGTCTTCACAGTGTAGAACACCCATAGATTTAAAAGAAATAAAATTAAGCTTGTGGCTACAATAGTTATGCTGATTAAAAGTTTTATAATAGGAAGAATATTTGCTTCCTTTTTGACATCTAAAAATAACAATATCTCTATTATTGAATTAGAACTATAATGGCAATTATTTGTTATGGGTTTATCTTCTAATCCACGACTATGCAATAAAATTAACAGTGAGGGAATGGGTGAAAGTGTAAATGCTTTTCTTCATTTAACACAATTAGAAAACCTTTAAAAAGCTGCTTTAATAAAACATATATTAAAAAGGACCAATTGAACAGATGATTAAATGTGCCCATTAAAAGTTAAAAGCCAACAATTAGAATTAGCTACTACGAGTAAAGAAAGGCAGATACATTTTTGTACAGAAAGTTTATGAGCACAAATTACTGATAATAAAAAAAAACAGACAGTACAAATAATATCTTAAGATCATTTTTGCTTTTGTTCTAGTTTTGCTAAAGCAATTTTAACAAAAGTGAAATAAAAAAACAGAAAACACACCAAATACACATATGTGCAATATTAGTCAAACAAATAATTCTGAAAAACATGTATTGCATGTTGAACAGAGATCGGGCTAAACACTTTTGTTGTCCCTCATTTTGAACGATTGGGTCGTCATAATCTATTTTTCACAGTTAATATTTAAAATTAAAATTTTCAGCAGTATTTATTTATTGAAATGTATATATTTAGATTTGAGTAATCTTCAAGCTAAATAGGGAACTACATATTAAAAAAATTAATGATTGCACCTAAAAATACGAACAGACTTGAACGCAATCTCACAGCTTGCTCTTGTTCCACATGAAGCCGAAATCCTTACCCACTTGTGCGTAGTCAAATGTTTCAAGTGGGATTGTTGCAGAGGTTATTGTCAAATAGGTTTGTGTTTTTTGCCTGAAGCATTTAGATCAGATGCATTAATCTTTATTTATATAGCACATTTCTAACAATCAAGGTTGACCAAAGTGCTTCAAGGTATTAAAAATACACAAACACTAAACAGAGACTAAACAGGAAATAGCAATCGAACATAGTAAAACTGAAATAATTAAGTGGATAAAAGGCTAAATAGAAACAGTTAAACAATAAAATAATAAAAAGGGGTATAATGCCTTTAGTGACAAATGCCATCCATAATCAGTAGGTCTTAAATCTTGATTTAGACAGAGGTAAATCAGTGAGGCCACAACGCTCCAGGGGCAGCGCGTTCCACAGTTTCAGACCAGAAACTGCAAAAGAGGCTTCGCCCAATGTTTTTGACCTCTTCCGTGGGACCTCTAACAGATGCGGTTTAGCAGAGCACAAGGTCCTGCTTGGCTGATAAAAGTTAAAAATCTCACATAAATAAGCTGGAGCAAGGTCATTTGTTGCACCAAAGGCGAATGAAAAGTTCTAGATGAATTCCGTATTCAACTGGAAGCCAGTGTAGAGAATACGGGAGAGGTGTAATGCGATCATGGTTCCAGGTGTTTGTCAGCAGACGAGCAGCAGCGTTCTGGACAAGCTGCAGCCGATTTAGGGATTTTTTGTTGATATCAAAATAGAGGGCATGGCAGTTGTTGAATTGAGAGCTGATAAAAGCATAGATAGCATGTTAGCGAAGATCTGCTGCAATGCAATCTACAGCAATGTTCTTCACACAGCATGCATTTTCAATATTGTTGTGATCGAATAAACCAGTGCCACAACAGTTTCACTACAGCCAAAGAGAAACAGGCTTACTTCTAAATCAATGGATAAGTCCTTAAAGCACAACATATGGGAGTTTGGGAGTTAAATCTTGCTTGGTTGCTGATTGAATTTTACAGCTGGAGCCTTCAGGAGAGTGCTGAATCGTAATTACCCCAACATGAAAACAACTAGAGTGGAAAGAAGGGTTTAAAAAAAAGAAAGGAGTGGGGCCAATCTTTTGGAGTAACCCATCTACTTTTGAAGTGTGGTAAGTACAAAAGAGCACAAGGGGAGCAGTAAAAGGACAAAATTGAAATGGAGGACACATTTTGGCTTTGGACAATATGGTTTAGTGTCGTTTTAGGCCAGAGAGCTTCGCTTCTATGTTCAGTCACTGGGAGATTCCTAATTTCACAGGCATTTCCACTGTTTAAGCAGCCAATTATAACAATGAAAGTTAGCCAGACCTTCAACTAATGTCAAGGATTCTGTTAAAATTATGCTGTAGCACAGAAATATCCCAAAAAAAACTCCCCCATATTCAGCATTACCACTGTTAAAGCAGCATAAATGTAATTCAATAAAAAATATGAAATGTACTTTGAGACAAAACACCAAATGCTGCAGCTACATTATCCTCCATCCCCCCCTCCTGCATGTTATCTCGTGTTGGATGCAGTGGTATAGAAAAGCAGAACTGCAATTTTATACCAAGTGTTCACATAAGACTATAGGTTGCTATAACCGAATATTTTCCATGTTTGACCTTTTTTTTAAAATGGGACGGAAAAATCTGAGGGCTGTCCATCATTTTGACAGATTCTAGTTAATACCCCTGACCACTCAGTGCAAATGCGCACCCATTTTCAACTTTATGTATAAAGTTTAGGTAACTGAATGAATCAAAAAATTATTTTTATGAGAGCATCTGAGTATCATCTCAGACTTGTACATTGTACCCAGTATGGGGGATTTTTTTCTGCCATTAATCAGGAGAATACAATTATTCTCTATTCTCTCTCACATTCTGTGTTTGTTGCTCACAGATTTTCTCCTCGCTTGGAAAGTGTATTTCTGCACAAATCAAAACTGCAGTCATGAACCTTTTTTCTCTGCTTGCGGATTCTGTGTACTTGCTTGCGGATTGAGAAGTGTCGACGCCCAGAAAACCGTTCCAGCCAATAGAATGATAGTTCTCCAAAATATGGAAGCAGCCTGCTTTAGGGTGCGTTTGTTTTTCTGCCGTGTGTTAATCCGGTTCATGAGCGTAGATGTCAAATACGTACACTGGTACGACTCACTCCTCAAACTACGCTGTAAAACTGTTTGTCAGTGGACTTTCAGCTTTTGCTAAATGTGAACCGTTAAGCGTAACATTACTTTTGCTGTGCAAACCTTTGAGTAAAGTAAGTAAGTAAAAAAAAAAATAATAAAGATTTACCGTCTGTTTTTTTCCTTAGCAAATCTATCAATTATGTTCAACAGCAGACCTACCAAAAATATGAAGGTCCATGTCCCTAAGGAGTTTTTGCATATAAGGTCCCTCGTTTATTGAAGGGGTTACATGCTTATAATAACCCGCGATAGGCAGAATCCGCAAAGCAGTCTTCTTTATTTTTTACAATTATTCTAAATGTTTTAAGGCAGTAAAACTCCTCGCTACACAATTTATACACTTTTCTCAGACATACAATAACATATACTCTTCTTAGATTTTAAAAGTATTAATATGACGCGGCGTCTCCGTCCATGCGCTGCCCTGGTGATCCATTTGGCAAGCGCAGGAGAACCAATCAATAAATCTGGACGCAGAAAACAATGTGTTTTAGTATGCTGTAAACAAAGCATGGAAAATTGTACTATAAAAAATCTGTGAAGCAGCAAGGTGGCGAAGGGTGAACCGCGTTATAGCGAGGGACCACTGTAAATATCAGGAAGCGTGGCTATGCTTCCGAACCTCTAAGGTTTGTCATCATGCATTTTGCACAGTTGTTATGTGGACATCAGCCACCAGGGAACTGCAGGTAAATTATAAATCCGCCCCAGTGACATATGCACATGTGCTGTAAGCCATTACATTCTTGAAAAAAAAGAAACATATTGCAATATACAAAATAAATAGTACCATTTTAATTTAATATATATTAAAATATGTTTTGAATAATTTTGATTAAATAAGTATGAAATCATTCAATGCAGTTAACTAGTGGCTATCCTCTTGTATAAGCACAAATATAATCAAACAAGTGGAACCTTTTAGTTTTATAGTTTAATGTATAAATGTTCAGTGCAGTGCAGGTATTTTAGAGACAGGTCAAAATGTAAAAAATGTCTATCACTTGTCAAAAAAAGAACTATGAATGTGTATGTGTTTTGCTGATTTTCGACTATGTGAAGGTCAAGAACCATATAAACATTGTGGCCAGTACAGTACAAAATTTATATATCTATATTTTATTTGTGTATTGTAATATAACATTTCTAAAAACAATTTTCAGTCAGTGTATGGGAAAATTACTGCATGCCAAGTACCAGTTCCAAAGGAAATATGTGGAAAAAAAGAACAACACAAGTGGTACTCAAACTATTTTTACAAGGTTTTCAAGTCTGAAATGTGTTCCCAATTAAGGTTATAAGACGTAATTAATATTAATTTATGCTTGTGTTTTTGACACTGAGCAACAATTGCTAATCTGACGATACACACCTGTAGACTTTGCATTTTAAAATGGGCTTCAGTCACTGTGTCCTTGGCTAAGACACTTTATATTATCCTGCGTTGGTGGCACTGATTGAACAACAGCCTCGCTTCAGTCAGTCTGCCCCAGGCAGCTGTGGCCACAAAGCAGTTTCCACAATCTTCCACCTGAATGACTGCTTTTGATATGGTGTAATTTATTAAATGTTCATATTGTTATAATTTAGGATTAAACTGTATTTCTAGATTCTCACTGGTAAAGTGTCACAGCTCTGAAACTCTGAACCCTTTCTGGGAAATCATGGTTTAAATTAGCATAAAATCGTTTTATTTCAAAGACAGAATGACCTTAAAATGTGTCAGGGGAAAAATATTTCAATGTTATTCAATTGATTAATTACTAGTAAAGGTATCTGGGGAATATGGCACAATTCTTGGGAGTTAGTGAAAAGAATTTTCACCTACTCTAATCCAAGTAACTCCTTGTGTTTCGTCAAGTTTGCAAGAAAGACCTAGAAGGCTCAAATAGATCACACAGACAGACAGAAATTAGGTGTCAGCGGTGTGAGAGGAGCTGCCCATAAAGGGGGTCTTGTGTTACGTTCTGGCTATATTAAAATTATATAAAATGCTGATCCAGACTGAAGCCTCATGTGAGATGGAAGTTAAATATTCCATGACAAATGGAATTAAAAGTAAATTAGAGTTGTATCACTTATGGTCTTTATAAAGAAATCTGAATTTCCTGAAGTTTGCCCAAAGGCTAATATATAGTATTTATTAAACAATTTGTATTAATGGGAACCTACACTTACCACAGTTACAAGTATGTCTGCACAGAAGTCAGGTTAAATGTCTGAGTATAAAAACATTAAATAGACCAGAGAGTGTGTCTCTGAAGTAAAAAAGCATCACTGAGCCCCAAACTTGGCTGAAAAGCATTACACTGGGATTACACAGGACAGTTTTCTATGAAGAGTTCAGCTCTTACCAAGACACCAAATTCCTGCTGTGCTTCCCCAAGAGGTCTCTTTCAAAAAGAAAACGTGATCCATGAATCTCAATATAAAAGAAGGTGATTGTTATTTATTCATCTGCTCTCAATTGGAGCGGCCCGCCAATGGGGCTCCTGCTGCTTGGATGTTGTAGTGCCAGAGATATCAACTCATTTAGCATTCAGGCGTTTTTGATGTGTTTTGTGTTAGCAAGGGCTCAAAGTGGAGTGAAATGAGCAGGATCCCATAGGGCACACCAGAGGGAACAGTTGTGCAACTTGTAAACCTTGAACTTGTGACGGAAAATCTTTATCTCTGGATTTTACAAGATATAGGCAACCAATATACTGTGCAGTTATTAAAATTAAAGTGGTATAGTCATATATAAATGTGCAACTGAGTAGTAGTATACATTTTTTTTAACAATAGATAATACAAAATAAATATACCAGTCTCAGTTTCTCAGGGAAATTGGTTTTGGGGAGAGCAGTTTTCAGTGGTGTTACAGCACAATGACAATAAAATATATTAATAATATGTAATAAATGTAGCAATAACATAGTTGACAAACCTCCTGAGCTTTTCACTTTAACGGAAAAATTGTTGTTTTTTACCTGGACCTTATTTTTAGCAAATATTAGGGATTAATGTGGGAGTATAATCATTAACAAATAGGTTAATACAAAAGTATTTTCATATAAATGTATGAACTTTTATCAGAAGTCACTTGGCTTTTTCACATATCTCATACACTAGTTAACTAAGTTTTAAATATTATTAAAAACTTAAATTAAGTACATCATAATTTCATTAGAAAAAAAAATCATTTCAAGTTACATATTAAGTTACCGGTTTAATATTCTTTTTACAGCCTACAAGGCAAAAAGTAATGGAGTTGCTCAACCGTGGTCTTCTGACTGGGAGCGGCTGCAACCTACATTAGGTTCTGCTAGCTCCGGACTAGCTTCTGCCTAGCTTGCAGCTATGTCGGCTCGGAGCGTCAATCCTCTGCCTTCAGTCTAGGGTTGCCAACTTTCATAAATTAAAATAAGGGACACATGGCATTCTTTACCATGGGCCGAGCCGTACATCTGACTCACGGGGAGGTGTGGTTGTTTTAGTGAGGAGATCATCCAGAATGGTCTTATGTTAAGTTTGAAATGCGTTATTCACAATAAACACATTAATGCATAATTTCTATAAATTAGTCTAATCTTCAAAGTGATGTATGCTCTCTTTTCTGTGTTCTGATTTAATCATGTAAAGCACCTTGAATTTCCCTGTGTTGAAAGTGTGCTATACAATAAAATTACCTCGCCTTGATTTAACAAGATGCAGTGTGATCTAACACAATGACGATGCTGAGAAAAACAGGGCTGGTTGTTGAGCTTCCAACAATGTGTTTTCAATATTTTCTTTCTAAAGTGACTGTATGGGAATATTGCAGATGAACCCTAAACACCTTTACACTACTATCTGCTCACTTAAATACAAATTTAGGAGTGGGATGACAAATAGTTAATTGAATTGGCTTGCATGGCTTGTCGGAACAAAAATCAAACCACACTAAGAGATTTAATGCAACGTTCACTTACAATTTATTGGCTATTTCTCTAAAATATAAAATTTCAACAGCCAGAAGCCTATCCAAACATGTTTCATTTTAATCTATTCATTAGCATAACAATGAATCAGTTACTATGATTTGTTCTTAAATTTGTAATTTATATTGATTGATTTGTATTGATTGTACAACAAAATCCTCTACAATTAATCCAACAAAAATAAAAATTGCATATCGACGAGACATCTTTGAAAAAGCACAATACATGAAATCATTCTGAATGTTTTAGCCTAAATGTCGCATAAACCTCACAGACGTGTGTTTTCTGCGTTCTTGTGTGCCTGGTGTGCTGTGCAGCGCGTGTTCTCAGTGCGCCACTGAGAACACTGGCGGCATTGTTTACAGTTTGCCTTGTGTTCATCTATACTGATCTTTTCCAGCCAAGGATGGGCCTCTTCCCACTCACCTATATCTCTGTAAGCGTATTTGGGACATTTTTAAAGGTGCTGCATGGAAGCGCCAGTGTTTGCGTGTCTACCTGATCAATCCTGAGCGCGCATCACTCGCGAGCCGCAAACAAACAATTTGCGGTCCAGTTTGATCCCGCCGTTAGAACAGTTTTGCTGAATGTAGGGTGATTTTTATGTTTATATAGGCTACATAGTTAGAATAAAGCAGTATGAAGCCTATGACGGACACATATGATAGACATTTATGAAAATACGGAACGAAAAGCGTCCCTTATTAGTTCAAAGCGGGACGGCACATTTAATAGTCAAATACGGGATGATTCCGTATTTTAAGGGACGGTTGGCAACCCTACTTCAGCCTCACAACGCAACTTGAAGCTCCACTTCTTTCCCCATTTTTGTATTTTCTGAATATGACAAGGCAAGTGACGCCAAGATGGCGGCTGTGGGAACCACCATGCTGGCTTCGTTTTCTGCTCTTCTGAAACCTATGGGTGACGTCAACCGAGGGTTTGCCTAGTATATTGAAAGGCTAAGGATAAAGGATTATCTAAATATCAGACAGACTTGTGTTGTAACTGAGGGCTGCTGGTAATCATGTAGAGACTATCTTCAGATTGAAACTGTCATTGTTGTAAGTTGTCTTTCTTTATACTGTATAATGGACTCCCATGAAAATGAGAAATTTAAATATCAATGGGATTCCTGGTTAAAAAAAATAAAAATGTTTTCATTGTCAATGGTAAAGTACAGTTTTGTTGCAGGAATTTAATGAATGAAAACGTGAGATCTGCAAAAAACAGCAAAGAATATTCTGAGGCTGCATCTACATAGCCCATCTTAACCGACAGCACTGGCTCTGTGTTTTATTAGGATCAGTCTATAAAACAGCAGCCCCTCTAATTGGCCTGACAAGGCAGTAAATGCACAAAAAGCAGGATGGGAATTTATGAAACATTTTAAAATGCATGCAGACGGTTGAACAAGATACTGACGTTTTATTGCACAAATAAAAACACCAACAGCAGAATGACAGAATTTGCTATTAAACTGTTTTCCTGTCAGCCTTGAAGTGAACCGAAGCAGAGTTGAGAGAATAAAGACCAGTTTTAACAATAACTTTTCACCAAGAAGCCAAGGTCTCAGCAGTGAAGGTCTCCGCACTTATTACAGACCACAAGGCTGCTAATACGGCCCATAGTTTTCAATTTCAGACAGCTTCCATTGAAAGAATTGATTGCGTCTGGCTACTTTAGAACGGAGTGTGGATGTGTCATGGGGAATATGAGCCACCTCCAATCTGCAATTTTCCCATGATCCTTATCTTTATTGGCTCATTATTTTTCAGCAGACCCAGCGGAGGCTGTTGATCTGTGGCATTTATTTTCAGGCAAGCTGAGACAGCCAATTAGTGAGCCCTTAACTCATTACAGATATGAAAAAGTAATAGGAATTAGGTATTGCTGTAAACTTCAAAATACTTCCTTTTAATATGGAGTATCAGTAAAGAAAATGCAGTTTGGTACCACAGTATAACAGCTGAACAAACAAAACATTTACTATATGAAACTTTCTGTATGCAGCAATCGTTGTAGCGCTTGTTTTAGGGATAATCATGGTCGTCTGAATGTTTTACCAAGGGGGTACTGTGATCAGTCACACACGTCGTGCAAACACACAACAATTAACCCAAGGACATGCTTGCTCAACATAAGCCATCAACTTTAACCTAGAGAGCGAATAAAGGGCAATAGAAAAAAATCTCTCCAAAAGCTTTCTTTTGCATCATCATATACCATCTGCAACTAAAGGTGCCATCTGTTCTTGTCAAAGTCAGTAGGAGAGTTTGCAGTGATGCGTAGGGTGTTCCATTTGCTGCGTTAAGCACTGTGCTGTTGTGCAGCTCCTGCTAGCTTATATCTCGTCATTTTCTCATTAGCTCCAGGTTTTGTTCTGTCTATTCCAGAGACATGACCTGCCATCTGGCGATCAGTAGCAGCAGTTTCGTTGAATTTCCCGATAAAAATGTATTTTGCTTTTTTTAATTAGAACAAAATCCAGTGTTTGTTTCTGCCGTCCTATATTCTTAATTTACCACTCTTTCTATACAATGTAGATGGGTGAGTGTATGCATGATATCACAAAACAAATCAAATATACAGAAAACATCTCCAGCTTTTGAAAATGTAAAGAATTAAATTTATGCCTGCAGAAATTGAACAAGCATATCATGTGTCATCTACAAGGGGGTTCACAGCACCCTCCGCATCCCTAATTTCCACAGACTTGGAGACAATGATTAATATCCATGAGACACATAGTGGTGTTTTTGTTCATCTTTTCCTTTAATTAAAACTTTTCATCTGAAAAATGGTGGATGCATTTATCTTATAGTATGAACACAACAGATTTCCTTAAAAAAGAAAATGAAAATCAGGTTTTTTTTGGAACACATCAATTACAAAAATGTTGTTGGGATTGCTTCTCCATAAAACTCACACCGCATTCCCCAGCATCCACCCATAATGCATTCTTATTGGTCTGTGCCAGTAAAGACAACAGAGCTTTGGCCACCCTCAGCGCATTCTCATTGGTCTGTGACCAGTAATAACAGGCAGAGCTCATAAAAGGACTGTGCACACAGGCCACCGTCAGTATCTGCTCATCCCCTGAGCCAAAAGGAGATGTCAAGCCAATCACTCCTTTCCTTCTGTTGACACCGTTCATCCTAAGCCAGCCTGTGTGGTTTTATGTTCTGCTGAGAGCTAATACTATTACCTCTTTGTCCCAACTTCAAACCCTCTGCGGGTGGTAAGCATTAGACTCTGTCTTCCTGCTCATAATCACACACACATATATATGCAAACACACACACCCTGGTGTAATTGAAACATCCTTAGAGTGACGCTCTGATTACTGTTTTCTCTAATTCTATCTGTGTTATTTTTTCAATTTGGTTCGATTTATCAATTTTTCTGATATTAGTTTGTAGACTGCATGCTTTAGAATAGATGGGACTGTTTACACTGTGAGTTGCCTTTAGGGTTAATCTATCGTGTTAATAAACCCTGTTATATTTCAAAGGTTCAAATTATTGTTACCGCATTAGAGTTCATTACCTTCCAGAAAGAGGCTGAATTTGTCTGGGCTATATTACAATTATCCTAAATTATAAGGGGTGTTTCCCCAGTTTAGATTTAATCAGTCAAGTCAGTAAATCTCATTAATAAAGGTATTAATGTTATGAATGACAATTGCTGTGGATGTAAACCGTAAAAATTGTGTGCACTTTCTGCAAATCTCAATCCCACAAGTATAAATTCCTAGACAAGATTCCAAGACATAAGTGTTTTCTGTGATTCGGATCGGGTTTTATAGATTATGACTAATCACTGGAATTAAAGGCAACATTACACCAGCCCCTACTCAAACATTCGGTCTGTGAGAGATTAGTTTTGTCATCTGTAATGGTCTGCGGTGGTCATTCAGGTCCCTCGACAGCTGGTTGAGGACAGCTCTGAATTCTGACTTAATGCACTATAATAAAAACCCCTCTAAAAGGCATAAAATGAAGACTAAAAGTCCAAATGCTTTGTCTAGGACAGAGATCACACATCATTTTCTGCCTGACTGCGGCGTGGGATAGATGCTATGAGTATTTGGCAGTGCTGTTATGGAAGACCAGGATGCTACAAAAGCAACCTTCAGCTCTTCTGCAATGTCCGGGCTTGTGTCTCATCCATCTGTTTGCAATGCTCCATAGATTGTCTATGGGGTTCAGGTCAGGGCAGTTTGCTGGCCAATGAAGCACAGTAATCCCATGGTCATTTAAGCTGGTTTTGATACTTTTGGCAGTGTTGGCAAGTGTCAAGCGCAGCTGGAAAATTAATTGTCCATAGAGCTGCATTGATTCTGGACTTAATAAAGTGGACCAACACCATCAGATTAAATGGTTCCCCACATCGACCCAGACTGTGGAAACTTCACACTGGACTTCAAGGATCTTGGATTTTGTGCCTCTCCGTTCTTCGGTATGCCGCCCAGCCCTAGGGTGAACAATTTATTTTTTACTCACAGTAGCCTGGGAGCTGGTGTTCCATCTTTTGGTGCAGATTTTGGTTTTAGATACAGCTTCAAGGCAAAGCCAGCTATGAAGTCACTGTGCTCAAAGTGACTGCTCACTAAGCCAGTGTTGTGTTCTAAAAACAAATTCCAGCCACTTCATCTCCTCTTCCGTGGGTAAAAAAAAAAGTTAGCATTTAATTTTTTTCTCCACAAATATCGAACATGTTCTGCCCTGTTGTAGAGTTACTAATTATTAGCCTCTCCTAGCTATAGCTACCTGCCAAAACAATGCAACAAGCCAGATGACATTAGATTGACCGTCCTTTTTACACTTATATTTTTTGTTCTATTTTCTTTCAGTAACTGATGCATGGAATTGAGTTTGGAGAAAATATTCACATGCAGCATTCTTGGATGGATCTATGCTTTTTGTAAATGGCAAATTTTGGCCCCAAGTTCTGAATGTCGCAGCAGAGGTTATGCTCAACATGTTTGCTGTCATTTTGAAAAAACAAATAGATGGATTAATAAATGGAAATAAAAAAATTATTTTTTTTTACCTTGTCAATTTATAATATTCTAAAATGTGTTTTATTTTAAATGATATCAATTCCAAACAACCCGAACTTAGAACTAAACGTGAAAATTAAATTGTTTTCAATAAAGTAGGAAGATTTCACATGATGTGGAGTGATCGCACAGTCTCAAGTTCCTGCTATGCCGTGTGGAAGTGAAATCATCTTACTTTCTATGTAATAATTTTTTTTGTTTGAGATTATATTACCTGTACTCCCTGCATAACAGCTGAGCATGTCTGTGCTTTTGTACAAAGTTAGAGATGTGAATACCAATCTCTCAAAATGATGGATGGCCTTCAGATTTTTCTGTCGCCATTAAAAAAACAACTGTAAAATCCAAAAATAAAATTTGTTTAACCCTGTAAGACCCAAATATAGGGGAAAAATTAGCAAATTTTTTTTGACTTCCCAGATATTGTTTTAGGAAGCGGCTGATGTAGAAATGAAAGAGTTTTCAGGTTTTTTTACCTTTTAGTAGGTTTTTATGAAAATGTTGTAAATTTGCAACGTTGGGCATTGTTGGGAGCAGAACGTCTGTGTTTGTGCTTACTTTGTCTGAACAGATATACAGAACATTTAAGCATTCATTTGCAGGGTTGATTGCTTAAATAGCCCCATAACAGTATATATCATGAGTAATAACCATACAATAATCATAGCTTTATGAATAAGCTATTACTAATAAAAAATATTAGAAAAAATATTTACAAAACTTTGCGTAAAAAAACCAACAACTGTGGTGTTGACAGATGTTTCACTTTTTTGCAAGGTGTACTCATTTGTGTTTCTTGTCATAGCCTCAATCATTTCTTCTGTCACAAACGTTTGGAAGTACACTAGTTTGGTAAGGAGGGAGGTGGCATCATTAGTAATTTCTGAAGCAGAGAAATCAGTATTGGGACTGCTAAAATCCTTTTTTCAATCAGCGATACCTGTCCCGCGGCAAAGTGTATTTTATTGGTTGGGGTATGATTTCCACATCATCATTGGCTGGTCAGTCAATGGATTGGTGGTTTTCTTTGTCTTTTTCACCTGCATCTTCTTTCTCTGAGTCACTTGCATCAGTGTCGTCTGAGTCCATTTCAAAACTGCTCTCTTCATTTTGGACTAAAGCAATCATATCCTGCACACTGAATAAAAGACCTTTCTGTGCTGGTGGCATTCTGAAATGGAAAAAGTAAAAAACAATGCAGTTAAATATGTGAATAACACCTATGGGTGAGGACACTGTAGTAGATAAAGCGAAAGAATAGACAGGGTGGTAGACCATGTGGGTAGAAATATAATTTTCCCATTAGCATGCCCATAAATATTATAATTTCAATGAAGTGATTATCAGGTTTACTCTACTTACAAACAATACTGTCTATTGCAGCCCAGTATGCTCTGTACTTATCATACTAAAGGAACACATTCATCCCCCCAGAGCCCTTAACACAATACCATGCAACAGGCATCCCAAGAATTTCAGAACATTCAGAGAAAAAAGGCTCAGGATCATTTGGAAGCTAAAAAACAAACAAAAAAACAAAGATACAGGGAGTTTCAAATACTGCTATAGATGCTGAAGTTTCAAATACAATTTATTCATGTTTTTAATAATGGTCTAAGCTAAACTAAGTAAAAATGTAATACTACATTTCTACTACATTTTGTTTTTATTTGTGATCATTTGAAAAGTGCAGTGTCCTTGTGTACTGTGTAAGGCGGACAGGCTATTTTGACCACCTCTCTGACCCAATGTTGTAGAATTACAACAGACATAACAAGCTCTAAATAAATTTGATGGAAATTTTCCAAAATAACTAAAATGTACATGTTCTAGACATTTTAATAAACACCAAAATATATATATTTAAGCAATTTTACTTACTTTAATGCTGACAAATGCAGTCATGCAAAAGAAAGGAGATGAGCTCAGCAGGAAGTTTGCAGGTAGAGTGAATTCATGGCCAGATGACCGGACATATATACACTTCTTCTATCCAATAGTATTGTGAGGACAAACAATGGGATCCATTAACTATGTAATGGACTATGGTTTTGAGAAAAAAATAAAAAAACATTTGCAGGCATTTATTTGGAATTGTTAAAAGTTATGTTGTAAATTTGCAACCATGGATCTTACAGGGTTACGCCTGAGTCACATACAATTTTTAAAACTCGTTGGACCAGACAATATATTTATCCAGGCTGTTACTATCCTATTCTTGAAAGCCTGAAAAAATAGTCTCACTTACCTGTCATCAGCTAACAAGATTGGTCTTCTGCTGTAGTTGTTGTAGTAAGTGTCTTTTTGAGCTGCTATTTTTCTATCTTGAATCTATTCAGCTATTTTCCTTTGGCATCAGTGATGCATTTTCATTTTTACAACGGAGTCAAATTTCCTTTTTCACCATTCTGGTGCTCACTGGACCACAGCAAGTTACTTTCAACACATCCAAATACATTGAGGTGCTGCCATATGATTGACTGATTCTCTTTAGGCAGAGTTGTGCATCAAGTTGAACAAGGGTCGCTAATAACGTGTTTCATGCACATTAACTACAAGTATGCTCATGGAAACAGGATATCGTTATAGGTGCCGGGGACAGCAAAAAAGATATTTAAAAATAGAAAAGATTTTAACCTTACTTGAATTCACACTGACGGCTATATATGTTTGCTACCATTAAATGGAAAACCGTATCATAACTGGGTTTTTTTGTTTTGTTTTTAGCTGATATCAATGAAAGAAACTGTCTGAACACCACAAATCAGTGATGTTGATATTCAGGTGACATTTCAGATTAGTAAGTACAATTTAGAGCCAGATAAAGAACCTCATTTTTGAACAATAGTGACATGAAGCACTTTGTTTTCTTCGTCATCAGTGTAACTGAGGGAAACCTTAAAGTTCCCCAACAGTAGTCTAATGTTACTAGAGTTTCTTAACATGTTTGTTAATGTTTTCTGTGCTCCTTCCTTTATACAATTCAATACATACAATACTAACTCAGAACAAAAGTCATCCATTAAAGTCAGTTTAATATCAAGAAACCAAATTCATTCCAAATAATCCAAGGCATCTTACAATAAAATGTCCCTCTTTGTGAACAAGACCCAACCCTACGTTAACTCCTCCACTTGGGGCAGGATATCTCAGAGCTTTTTTCCTCTCATTGAATTGAGACAGCTCTTCACATTGGCATTGCAAACGTCTCACCTTTGATACATTGCTGCCAACGGTATGTAAAGCGCTGGCGCTCTATTTCCTTCTTTAAAAGCCAGGTCGACTACCTTTAACTTAAAAGCAGCATCTTATCTATTTTTTTGTTTTTGTTTTGCATAATGAGGCATTGTTCATGAAAACTTGTTTTTTGCAAACTGTCTCGCTCCTGTAATGGCTGTCTGTTCTACGTTTGCTTTTATTGTTTAAGCAAACTTCATCTTCTCGCTCTCTCTTTACCGGTCTCCAAACCAACCTCTTAAAGGGACAGTATCCCTAGGGGGTTAAGGACGTAACCTGTACAGTCCATAGATAGAGGAGATCCTGTAGTGGCCGTTAGCTTTAAAAAAAAAAGCCACCATGGTGAGCTCAATGCTATTTAATTTTTATATGAACATGTTACAAGTTTTTAAAAGTTCAGAGTTTCAGCTATTACGTAGCCACACATGAAAAATAAAAGTTTTTATAAAACTTGTAGTAAACGTTAAAATGTGAAAATAAATGCATTGAGCAACTAAGTACACTGTGAGCTAACAGCCTGATTCCAGACTACAGAGTAGGAGCTCCTTTCTGCTCAATTATTGCAGTTCCAGCGTGAGAAGCTTTCAGACACAAAGGAGGTGCAGCAAACTGTGAATTCCTCCCTACCAAAGCCCTTTTCCTTTCAAATTACCATTTGAATTTAAGGCTCCAGATCCCTTTACTTTAAATTGCTCAGAGAGCAGTGAACTTTTGATTAAAAGTTAAGTATTTAATCTCATATTTCCTACATTGAATTTCTCGATCAGAAAATTGTCCCCTTTTTTACATGTGACTGCAAAGTGCAATATATATTATTTTATTAGTTTGTAATTTGTTACATCACTTGGAAATAGACCATATTGTGATTAATTATTTGGGATTAAGATACTCGTCAGTTCTTGATATTCTTCCTATAAAAATATTTTCATGTATTTTATTGATGCTGAATTAAACTTTAGAATATCATGGAAACAAACGAACTCTGCATGTTTTTCTTTTAATTTTCTATATGTATAAATTGTTGCTTAAAACTACATTTTAAACACATGAGATCAATTGTGATATGAATAATCTGCATCAATATATCTTAACAAAGCTAATCAGCTGCTACATCTGAAATAACTCAAATCCGGACCCATTTTAGGTTTTTATAGCTCCTCTTTTTTTGTTTTACCCACACTTTTCAAGCACAACTCCACCAGCTTGGCTAAACAATACAGTTAGTCATTCAGGTTTTAGGCACGACTTCTGACCCTGCTTTTGAAAAGTTAGCTTTAGTTTGCAAACCATTCTGTTAGCTGTTGTGGATAATTGTCTGTTGTGTGGTCCAGTCAGAGCAAGCTTTCACCTATCAATTCAAAGCGTTTACACCTATAGTCATGTTTAAAACTAAGGTGACCGGTTTCTTTTGCAGAAAAATTTGCACATATTAGTAACCTATGAAAACTGAACATGAAAGTCATACGTACAAGGGCAATGGTCCCTAACTCCAGGGCAACGGGCCATTTGGCACTGGGCTGTGGGATGCACATAAAAAAAAATTATGAGTCTTAATTATGTTTCATTTTGGAAAAAATTCAAATTTTCTCTGTTTCATCCATTTTTAACTTAATCTTGACACGTGAGATGTCAAGATTAAGATGGTTGCCTTGGTCACGTGATACGTCACCGCTAAAAACAAACCCACAAGCCAGCAAAATGAGTATAAACAGAGCCCTCTAAAAGTTTATTCATGTATTTTATTGATGCTGAATTAAACTTTAGAATATCATGGAAACAAACGAACTCTGCATGTTTTTCTTTTAATTTTCTATATGTATAAATTGTTGCTTAAAACTACATTTTAAATACATGAGATCAATTGTGATATGAATAATCTGCATCAATATATCTTAACAAAGCTAATCAGCTGCTACATCTGAAATAACTCAAATCCGGACCCATTTTAGGTTTTTATAGCTCCTCTTTTTTTGTTTTACCCACACTTTTCAAGCACAACTCCACCAGCTTGGCTAAACAATACAGTTAGTCATTCAGGTTTTAGGCACGACTTCTGACCCTGCTGTTGAAAAGTTAGCTTTAGTTAACGGTACATCTTTTCCATTGTCTACGTCACAGGCACGGTCTCACAGAGACGCCCTCCCTCTCTAAAACACGCTCACCCCACCCTGTGATGAGTTGAAACTGCTTATGTTGTGTGATACGTGCGCACACAGAAGCATACTGAGAGAAACAGATCATCGAAGTGGTTTAAAGTTATATAAGTTATAACCTATATGTTTTAAACACACCGTGAATAAGGAAACAAAAGCTGAGGTAGTTCCCTCCTAAGCTACTTAGCATTGATTTAATTTGTCTTGCTGCATGGATATGTACAGTGATATTTCTATTGAGATTGACATAGTTTCAGGTGATTCATTGAGTTCAGTGCAGTGTGTTATGGACCTTATTGTTGTTGAAAAATACATTCGCTGACAAAGTTCTAGTTCAGTTCATCTTTTTTTTTTTCTACTGTAGCTGCATGAGAAACCATTCATGTTCCCAAATAGCATAGTTTAGTGATAGCTGGGAGTCATTTCTGTTTTGTAATGGTGGCATTTTGAACAGTAGATGATTTGCACTGCCTTCTGAGTTCTGCACATACCATTCTACATGTGTAACGAAAAAAGACAGCTGTATCCCTTCAGTACACTTGTGTACTGAACAAACAGAGCTGTCCAGAAAAAAATACAAACATGTATTACACCTAGGGTTGCCAACCGTCCCTTAAAATACGGAATTGTCCCGTATTTGACAATGAAATGTGGCGTCCCATTTTGAACTAATAACGGATGCTATTTGTTCCGTATTTTCATAAAAGGTCTGTGTTTTATGTTCTGTCCGTTTATCACATAAGTAGCATAAACTCACCATCTTGCCCCAAATAGCAGAGACGTCACTCCAGGCTTTATACTTCTTGACGTTGTCCTTATAAAAACTGTGACTGGGGTCATATATGATTGAGTGCTTCTCCACTTCAATGATCAACCTTTCGTCGTCCATGGTGTCACGCAAATGACCCTCCCGCGACCTACTGACTTTTCACGAGGCCGCACAGGAAGTAAAGTAAAGCTACCGTAAAGAAGCACCTTAGTTTTATTTTGAAAACTTCCTGATGCCGAGCCATCTGATTTCCTGTCTTTTCCTATCCAAAATGTCGAAATTTACACATTTCACAGGCGTAGCAGTAGAAAATAGGACTGCCGCTTATATTTAGAAGAGTCCTGCGACATAAAGCTCCTGTGACGGGGCAAACTCGTGCTGCTTTTGCTTCCGGTGGAAAGGATTATATTGATTACAGCGGTGGCTAACAGCCGCGTACGATGTGCTGCTGCTGTGACATGCTGCTGACGCGTCTGGTGGAAAGGAGGGGTTAGACATAGTCTATTAGTGGATCAATATAAATGACAACTTAAAGAACAAATGGTAACTGATTGATTGTTATCCTAATAAATAGATTAAAATTAAACATGTTTGGATATGTTTCTGGATGTTGAAATTTTATATTTTAGAGAAATAGTCAATAAATGTTAAGTGAACATTGCATTACATTTCTTACTGTTGTTTGATTCTTGTTCAGACAAGCTATGCAAACCAATTTAATTAACTATCTGTCATCCCACTCCTAAATTTGTATTTCAATGAACAGATGAAAAAGTTTAAAGGTGTTTAGGGTTCATCTACAATATCCCCATACAGTCACTGTAGAAAATACATTGTTAGAAGCTCAATAAACACACCTAATGTTCGCAGCATCGTCATTTGTTAGATCACACTACAGCTTAAGGCAAGGCAAGGCAATTTTATTTTTATAGCACACTTTCAACACAAGGCAATTCAAGGTGCTTTACATTATCAAAATTAGAACCCAGAAAAGAGAGCATAAATCACTTTGACGATTGAAATACAAGAAAGCATTTACAATAAAAAATTAATCAAGAAGATAATTTGTATGAAACTTAAAAACAAGCAAGTAAAAAGCAATAATAGGATCAGTTACACAAGTTAACACAAGTTGTATACATTTTGTTATTTTCTTTTTTATGTGGATGCATTACATTGCAGCTTTTTGTAGCCTAATTTAAAGAAATTATGCATTGATGTGTTTTTTGTGAATAAAGCAGTCCAAGCTAAACGTATAACCATTCTAGATGATCCCCTCACTAAAAGAACCACACTTCCCCGCGATTCGGATGGCTGGGGCCGTGGTGAATAATGCCCTATGTCCCTTATTTTAATTTATGAAAATTGGCAACCCTAATTACACCCCTACTATGTACTGACAAAAATATCTCTCCTTTTCCCCAGAGATGCTGCTTTACATGAGGACCACTCATCTTCACTTTGCTACTGTCTGCCTCTCCCAGCATTTTCTGTTATTTGTTTCATCCCTCACTGAAGACATTTATTGTATGATGCAGATTCTTATTCTTATTATTATTTATTATTCTGTATTTACTTCTGGGATGTCAATGTCACATCAGTTAACTTACTGTAATGTCCACTTCAGTTTCAAATGCTTCCTCTTGTGAACATTTCTTTTTCTCTAAGCATCAGTTTATGTAGCTCATCTGAGATAAGTGCTTTAAGTGGACAACAAGAAGTGCCGGTACTCTTTTTTTTTTTTATCGAGGTCAGAAAATGCAGAGATTACTGAATATAAATATAGCTAAGTAAAAAGAGGTCTTCTTTTCTCTATGCTTCATAATGCGACTGGGAAAGAGAGGGACTCAGGTCAAATCTATGTAATCAATTTGAGTCATATGTTGACTCTATACATAAAAGCATTTTAAATGAGAGCGTTCAATTACAAAATTTCCTTTGCTTTATTAGTAGTAAACAGGCAAGTGACAACAAGGTAACAGAAAACATTTTTCTATAAGTAAAAAAATAAAGCGCTGCTAAATGCATGTAATTAAATAAAATATGCAAAATATCAAAAGAATCTTAAAATATACATAAAATAGATTCTAGAAAAATGAGGGCTGAAAAACGATTGACATTTTTAATCTAATTAATCCCATGGCAGCTGTGAATTAATCAGGTCATAACAGTCCTGAACATGATTGAAAAAGTACCATTTTATGTGTAAATAAAAGACAAAACCAGATGTCTTTGCTTTTTTAAATGAAATACAGAAGAGATACATTGAGCTTTTTTACTGAAAAGATTCTAACAATCAGACGTTCAGTCTATACTTTAGTACAGAACCCGCTACCAATGTCTTCCCCAATCAACACCAACGTAGAGAAAATATCTATATTCAGTGAGTTCAACTAAATAAACCATGATGAAATCATTAAGTAATTGAGCTCCTCTTCTTGCTGCCTTCATGTATTACCCACAGCGTTTGTAAAAAAAAAAAAAAGTCTTCCTGTCATCAAGTATTAAGTCTGATCTGAGTCAAATAGTTAACTTATCCCTCTTGTCAGGTGTTTTCACCCGGGCTTTAAAAACAGCAGTTATCAAGCCACTATTAAAGAAGAACAACCTGGACTACACATTGATGCCTATTACTAATCTTCCATTCGTCAGCAAGATCATTGAAAAAGATGTGATTCAACAATTAGTTTCCTAACAATGACCAACTGCCCGTCAAAGTTTTCAATGACATTCACATTAATACAGACTGTGGTAGAACCACAGTGCTGGTTCTGTTGGACCTGCATGCAGCGTTTGACACTATTCATCATAAAAGACGACTGGAACAACTGGACAGCTGGGTCAGACTCTCTGGTACAGTATTGACTGGTTTGAGTTTTATCTGAAGAACAGGGATTTATTCATTTTCGTAGGAAACTCTTCATCAAAACGGACAGAAATCTTTGTGGGGTTCTGCGAGGCTCCATCCTGGGGCATCTTCTATTTAAAATCTACATCACACGTGTCAAACTCAAGGCCCGGGGGCCAAATCTGGCCCTCCATGGCCATTTTCGAGGCCCTCTAAACTCTAGAGGACTATATAGATAGAAAATTTAAGTACTGTTTTTGTGCAATCCCAATACAGTTTTATTAGTAAAAAAAACAACCTACGTTTCTTTGAAGTGTCCCAAATTACATCATTATGTAAAGATGTTCAATATTATTTAATTTTAACAATTACTTTTAGGAATGCAGAGGCTAAATTCAAAGGGTTGTTATAGTTTTAATTCTTTCTTCCACAACATGCCCCTTTAAGGATATTCATTAACTTAATGTGGCCCATATTGGAAATTAGTTTGACACCTCTGATCTACATGGTCCCACTAGCCCAGATTATAACAACCAATAAGATTAACTACCATAACTATGCAGATGATACTCAGCTGTACATCATAATGTCTCCAGGTGACTATATACAGATCCAAGCACTAAGTAAGGGCATTGAGCACATCATTAGCTAGATGTCCCATAACTTTCTCCAGCTGAACAGAAACAAGATTGAAGTTGTCATTTTTGGACCTAAAAAAGGAACGATCAAGAGTCAGCGCACAGCTTCAGATGCTACAACTAGAAACTACTGATGAGGCCTGAAATCCATGGGTAGTAATGGACTCAGACTTGAACCTCCAGGGTCACATAAAGGCAATAACAAGGTCAGCCTTCTATCACCTGAAGAATACTTATATGATTAAGGGACTAATGTCACGACTGTAAAGCTTGTGAATCATTAGGCTCTTTTAAATCAAAGATTAAAACTCTACTGTTTAGTATACTTTAGTTTACTTTGAGTAATATTCCAATATAATTTTTGGTACATAAAATGTCTTTTCACGATTTTTCTAAATTATTGTTTTTAATTAAATGCTCTTCAACAATTCATGTAAAGCACCTTGTTTTCTTTAATTGATTATCATGTTTTATACTTAATTGCTGTTTTGAATTTTCATACTTTTACGCTTTTTTTGTATTATGCTTTTTTGTACACCTAGAGACTTTGAAAAGATTTTGAAAAGACTCCAAAAGATTATCAGCTCACATTTAAAGACTTGGGTTATCAGTTTTAAGTCTCAGACTAAAGATTTTGTAAACACTATTTACAAGACTACAACTAGATTTTAGATTCCCTCCGAATTCCTCCCATCATGCTCAGCAGAGGTTTGACAAAAATAGAGAAGCAGCTTTTAGCTACAGTAGGTTTTGGCTGTTGTTTATGGTGGAAAAAAAAGAGAAAGCGCCAGAGAAAATGGACACAGCCTTGGCTGCATGGATGGGGAAAGTAAGGTCTGTCTGTCCTTCAAAGGGAACTGGAGGTGAGTTTTGGCAATACTACCATACTATCGCCATCATTTACTGCTAACTATGCCATATACAATACCCTGTGCTAGCTTGACTGTACGTGGAAAAAACACAAGGATTCAAATGGCGATCAGCGCAAGAGATCGACTCTTAGTGACACTGAGATTTTTGGCCACACGGTGTAAATATGGCTTTTGGTATTTGGAAGAAAGCTACCAAGCCAGCTTCTTGAGATCGCTACCCCAAGTGGGTCTGGAAACTGGGTCTTTGGTGTGAGAGGCAGACAAGATAACCACCATTACACATGCACATTTACTTTGTACGCCAAGAATTAAACAAAAATACCAACAAATAAAAGAAAAAAAACTACTTTAATCTCAGGATGCATTTTTAAATGCCAAAATTATCTTTCCAATTTTTGTACTTGTTCCATTTATAAAATTGAATGTAACTACACTATTATTTATTTGCAAGAGACATACTCATCTTTTCAATAAGTTGATATACTGATAATAAAGGGTAAAATTATAAGCTCTCACACAAACTTGAAATTGTGCATCTCTTCACCTCCTCTGTTACAGTTAGTGATATTTCCATTTCATTACTGCTTCCATTCAAGGTGAAACTTTTAAATCCCTGGAGTTCCAATACCGCATGGGAAGCACAACTGTTTCATAGATCGTCATCTCAACATGTCAGGCTCTGTATGAAGTTCTGAAGGAGGATTACCTCAAGGTGAAAAACTAGCATTTAAACATTGTAATTTTCATGCCCAGAAAGTCAAACAGTAATTGTTATTGTATCTGGATGTGTTTGTTTGCCATTGTATTATAGACACCAACATCAGATGCTGCCTGGAGAGCTGTTTCTGCAGACTTTGAGGACAAGTGGCAGTACCCAAACTGCCTGGGTGCACTTGATGGAAAACACATCTGCATTCAGCGCCCTGGTCACTCAGGCAGCACCTTCAGGAACTACAAAGGCCACTTCTCTGTTGTTCTAATGGCTGAAGTAGATGCCTATTATAGTTTGTTTATGTGAATGTTGGAGCCGAGGGCAGACTGTCTAATGGTGGTTTGTTTTCCCACACTGACCTCTGCACAGCATTGGAAACAGGATGCCTAAATATTCTACCACCCGAACCCCTGCATAACACCGACATAGTCATGCCAAACATGCTGGTTGCTGACGATGCATTCCCCCTTCGCACTGACCAGCAGAAGCCATTTCCCCGCCGACAGCTAGAGCAAATAATCTACAATTACAGGTTGTCAAGAGCAAGACGGGTTGTGGAAAATGCGTTTGGTATTCTTGCGAACAGGCTTTGGGTCTTCAGAACAACCATCTGTCTACATCCTAATAAGGTTGATAATACACTAGACTCATGTGTGATTCACAATATATTGCGAGAACGCAGATCGGAATATATGCCACCAAACTTGACAGACCAGGAGACTGATGACCACGAATTGATCCCTGGATCCTGGAGACAAGAAGGCCAGGGAGCATTCCATGATCTGCCAACTGGCCATGCATGCAATCCTACACAAAGGGATAAAGAGCTGAGAGACCTGATGAAGAATTACTTTAACTCACCAGAGGGCCAAGTAAAATGGCAAGAGTCCCGCATTTAATGAGTGCTCAAATATGATGCATTTTCCCTGACACCACATGTATGATCTGTTTCGTCATAAGTTTCACATAATGACAATCTTCAAATATGAACAATTTAAATCCCGTTCTCAAGTCTGCATTTTTGTTTATGAACATTTCGGCTTTATTGGCTAAAACTGAACTACCACACTGTAGTGGTCCTAGTTAAATTAACTGAATAAATAAAGAAATGCCTAGAAACACTGTGTACTTTTCTTTTATTCCAAGTAGGAAAAAAATCCACTTACACAATGCAGCCAAAGATTGGCAAACAGACAACACCCCTTAAAATCAAAACAATATGAGATTCTGATATTTTTATTTGTCCAGTATAAATAAAAGCAGATTAATTACCTGCAAATACCAAAAAATTAAGCCACAAGAGCTGAAACTCAATGCAAACCAGCCCAAACTGCCCAAATGTCAACAATATTAACAAAGTGGCACTCCAACTATTTTAATTACCCTCACTGTTTTCAAGGAGCTGCATGTAACTTGGTTACCCGTGGGGAAGAGTATGGTGTGATGTTGTTTGTGATATCTGGGGCTGAATGTGAGGCTGTATATGAGTATGTTGCAGCTGTGGCATGTATTATGGTGTTGTTTGCTGTAACCAAATGTTAAACGGATCATTAGACTTTGGCCACTGTTGTGCCCTGCCTGGCAAGTCCTGATCTGCTTCTTGAAAGCCATATAATATTGTCATAATTCTCTTTTTGGCTCTTGTTTTTAAAGTTGGGTCTTAGATGGGACTGACCTCCACTGCAACTTGTCTTCCAAAGCCTGACTCATCTATGCTATTTTGCTTTTCCGTGTTTAAACCACATTTCACAGTGTTAGTCATTTCTTTGAGCACTTCGAGCTTCTCAAGCTTCTGCCCGTTTATGATGGCGAGCTTGAGGACCATGAATGATCTGATGTAGATGCCCTCGGCGCAATCTCCAAAGATTCATTTTCCCCAGAAGAGGACACCTCGTCATCAGCCGCTGTCCCCTGTGTGTCTCTGTCATTGTCTTCCTCCTGTTGGGCAAGATTACATGTAAGACATATTGTATGATCCAGAATTTCAGAAGCCAGACCTACAGTATTGGTATGTGTGAGGAAACCATACGGTCATGTGAAAAAAATTAGGAAACTATTTTTACTATTTTGACTAATTTTTCCCTCCAATAAAATATGCATAACGGATCTTATATTTTATTTGATAGAAAAATATGTTAATTTATATAATTTAATTACAAATAAATCACATTCTTGTCCAGGAATGAATAAAACAAGATTGGACATCGTTATGTGAACATATCACAATGAAGAGTTGACTATTTAATGGGATGTTCTAACTTTTTCATAGCCCTATACAAGACTATACATGGCTATAAGTCTATAGCATTATATGATAAGAATAATATTTAAAAATAACTAATTCAAAGTGCTGTGCAGATATTATGAACAAGTGCTTCACAATAAAAATTCAAGGGTACATAGAAACACAAAACAGATGCATATCTACTATAGAGAATGGACAATACTCACAGCAAGGGTAGTCTCAGCATTGCGGGGGTTGACAAATGGCTTTAAAAAAATCTAAATTTTGCAAGATCCACCTCTGTTTCGAAGTGAGAGGCTTTTCCCCACTCCCACTTGGTAGAGGTCTGAGCGGACGGCAAAACTGTGTCCTCAGAGACATGCTTCGTGTTTTAACCTCAGCCACTAGGAAGATAAATTGAGAAGCTTTAGCACCACTTACGTTTTTTCCATTTGTAAAAAGTTAGAATACCTCTTTCTCATTCACAATCTTTCATTCGTGCACTTGTTTGGTAAAGTCAATACCGAACATTAGCACGTCACGCCATTCATTCAAGTGGTAGAGTTAGCATGTTAACACATACCAGATATGTTAATAGCATCAGCAATATCGGTCCACTTCTTTTCTTTTTCCACTCTGTCGTGGTATGAATGGCAGTTTACGTCGAAAAGACATGGCTGTTCTGCCCACAGCTCAACCAAGCGCTCTTCTTTCTCCACAGGTGCTTGGGGCGTTTCTACGTCCGTCGACATGTTTGTTTTGTTACGAACGACGGCTTCTGCTTTCGTGTTGGATATAAAAGACTAGAGAAAGACTGGCATAAATCGAGTCGCCAACTGCAGATTCTCACCCTACATTTAACGATCAAGACGACGGGAGCGCACTGAGACTCCACCAAGATTTCTAAAGACTGCCAGTCTTTAGTCTGATACTGTGAACATCCTTTGGTGTACGCCCAGCATTACTCATATATTTTGCTGTTTTTACTTTCCATGCTTTTATCATATGTTTGGTTTCTTTACCATCGAATCATATAAAACACCTTGTGTTAAAGTCTGCATATAAATAAAATTGCCTTGCCTTGAATTCCACCTTCACATTTACATGTGGCCCTTTTAGCCTATCAATCTTTTAGGCAGTTGGGAAAGGAAAACTAAATTAACATTTTTCTGAATGAAAAGATGACTGTTACTTGTAAATTTTGGACTATCAGGAGCATCGTCTTAATGCGACTGTCCTACAACAACAATGTGTCTTCAGTCAGAGTCTTCTTCTGTTTCGTAGCAACAAAAACTCATCTGATCATTCCAGTCACTTCTGGTAGCTTGCAACCAAAGATGTCTTTTGTTTGCCTTGAAATGGGCGATTCAATGGAATTGTGGAAATAACTGCTGCAATATTTGATATATATTCTGAATTTAGTTTGCATACGCAAATAAGATTTTATTGGCCTTTCTAAATAAGGCCTTACATTTTCAACCTTATATTTTCTGAGACTTTTTGCATAGACAATGTGTACACTAAAAGGCAATTGTTTAATTTTCTCAATTCTATTCTATACATAGCTTCTGTTAACATCCTTCCTCAACATAGCACTTTAAAGAAAAAGAAATAAAACGTGTAACTTCTATTTATGTTTGATGTTTGAAATATCCTATGCACAGGTTCAGAGCTAAATTTGAGGAAAAAAGATTGCTTTATTAATGCATTAAATTATATTTTCAGTCAAATCAGCTTTCACATTGATCAGCACACCAATAACTAAGATACGTTTTTCCTGATTAGCTCATACACACACAGACACACACCAACACCGCCACACAAGAGTATGTGGGAGTCTGCAACTGCAACAGAGACCTTATGTCACATTTTTCTATTAAAACAAAACACTACTGCTGCTCAAAAAAGCCCAAAGCAGATGTTTCAGCACAGGAGTTTACTTTAATTACTACAATAATTGCCTGAGCGGCAGTTAAAGATATTTTTATTTATTGTAATCACTGTAATATTCATCAAGAGTAGAGCATTTTATTTAATAATAAAAAAACTCAACAAAAGAGAACTGTTGAGAACATACTGGTTCTTTGTTTCAGCTGTTGAAAAAAATCTAAACTCCTTAAGGCTCTGGGTCAATTCACCAATTCTAACCTAATTTTATACCCATGAGTTGGCTTTTTCACCTCTCTTACTTTCGTCACGTACCCACATGTTTGACAATACAAGCATATTCAAGAAATCGGAATATTCCGATGAAGCTCTTTTGTCAAATGAAAAGTAACTTCTTATTAAAAATGTTTTGTGGCCATGGTGGCCTTTATTTGACTGGACACTTCAGGAGGGGTAGAGAAGCAGTTGAGAGACATCTGCAAAGGTCCACCTTTACTTAATGGAAAGGGTTAGCCTTCGACTGACACCTCACTTGATCCAATAAGAGATGGTTTACCCCTTCTACTGTGGCACATCTACAACCAATCGCTGATGGTTCGAGAGTCTGTTTGCCATTTTCACTTGTGAAATCTGAACAAGTCGCAGCACAAGATTCTGATGACTGACACATTAAACAGCCAATGCGTCAGTCATCAGCTGTAGGATCGTTGGACTTTAAAATGGCAAGCACAAAAGAACTTATTCAAACACAGCTGTTTACGCACCAGTAAAACATACTTTTGGTAACATTGTCAAAACATACCTGTAAAACAAAATAAAACAGAAGCCATTGAGCTTTTTTAGAGAAGTTACGGAAATTATTATTAAAAAAAATTCAGAGAGTAACAATGGTGTGTTAATGCAGTCACTCCGGAGAGGGTGAATCTTCTGGAACACTTGGAACCATTACTTTAGTTCAATCAAGTTAGTCCTTCAGTTTCTTTTAGTTAGACACTTTCTTTTAGTTGCAAAAATGTGCAAAATACTCTTTTTTTGTTTTATTGCTGTCAGATTTGTTGTGAATTAAAGTAATAATTTAAGTTTTATAGCCACACTGATTCAGGTTCCCTATCCATTCTAAAGTCACTTTTAGAGCATGCAGTTTCGTAAAACCTTTTTCTTTCCTACCTCTCATTTCTCTTTTCCCATCTTTATTGCCATCTCTATGTTCATGATATTAAGGGGGGAAACGCACAGCAATTTTAAATAAAAATGTATTACACATATTTATCAAGTGTAGTACTACAGCAATAGCCATAATGCTCCTCTCGTGAAAGTAAATCTGTTGGGCTTCTGTTTTGTAATCAGACATCCATTCTGAGTGTCAGAATACCAAAAAGGAGAAGATAAAAAGAATTATGAATATGTTTCATAATTTCGATTTAACTCAAAATCATTTTTACTTAGTAATAATAGCACTTTGACATTTTTTCACTGGTCTCTCACTGAGTGTTCAAATTCCAAATTTAGATACAGATTTTTAAATACATTTTTGAAGGAAATCCAAGAAACGTTAAGAGAGATTTAAACACGTTTGACAGTTGGGGCCTGTCTGATATGTAGGGATAGATTATTCTAAAGCCTAGGGGCTACAACCCTAAAAGCTCCATTGCCTCTGTGAGCCAGCCAGCTAAAAGCTAAAGATAATTCGATCTAAGAGCCCAAGAGGGTGGCTAAGGCTGTACTGGTTTAGACAAATACCTGGGAGTCTGACCAGTCAGGGCTTTAAAATTCAACAATAAAATGTTAAAGTCAATCCAGGAGTGAACAGGGAGTCAGTGAAGAGCCAAGCACTGGGAAAATATGAAGTCAAATCAAGACAGGCAAGTCCCAAGTCTGAAACTTTCAATTTCAAGACATTGAGTAGTTTTTTGTTTTGTTAAAACAGCATTGCAATTATATTTTCAAAGTTAAACATAGACCATCTGTTCTTATTAAAAACATTATTTTCACATGTGGTTCATTTGATTGGCAGTGCTGGTGGAGCTCTCGCACATACGTACAAAGACGGTCTCTTTGTTGATACGGGATAAGTGAAATGACTAAAAATTGGTCTTATACATTTTTGGGTAAAATATTAAATATTTTCAAATGAATTGATTCAAGTCTAAGTTGAGTCCCAAGTCATATACACATGCACAACCAAATTGAGCTAGGGTCGAGCTAATACCTTAAACAGAAAGGGAAACTATCAGAGCCAACATGTGACTCATTAAATGGAATTATTGAATGCAGTGCATTTTACTCAACAATGTGTGGCGACACGCGCATTTTCGTGTTGGCATTCTTCCTGTTGGCCTAAAGAGTCACATAATAGTAAAGAACACTTGCCGCGACGCAGACTGTGCAAAAGCAGAATATGAACAATGAGTGAAGAAATGGAAAATAACGCGGCAGCACAGAACATTTCATAAGTACTGTTCTGTTTAATTGTGTTGTATTCGTTGCGTTTGTATTGTTGTTCCAACTTCCACGATCCCCTCACTTCTGGAAGGGGCAGTGGTCCATGCTAGGAATAGCTCAACTAATCTGGTAACAAGAACATTTTTTTAAAGTCTAAAGTCACAAAACGAATGTCTTGAGTACAAGTGTTGTAACTTGAGTCCACACATCTGGATTTACATTTTTTGTTGTTGTTGATGTAGTTATGTTCCCTGCTTGAATCAGTCATCCTTGACAGATTATAACCTCAAACGAAAATAAATAACTGGGCTGCGTCATGCTGGTGGCTTATAATAAAATTCCCAGTTACAGCGTCGTGTTCCAAAAGCAAAAAGGCGGGGATGAAAAGATATAAATGGCCAAAGTGTCAGAAGGTTTAGAAACCTCTTAACTCAAGACCAATAAGCAATAATAACCTTGGTAAATCAGTTTCACACACCTACTTAGAGGAGTACCTTAGTCAGACAGAAAGGTTCACTGATGTTACATCGGTGCTTAAACTGCAGTAGCCCAGTAGGCAATCACTCAATCCTAAAGTAAAACAAATCCACCAGTACACAGCTTTGACAAGGAGCATCTTCTTCTCGTCTGTTTCTGAGGGCATTGCTGTTTGTCTAATATTTTCTGCCAACACACAATGTGACAATCCTACTATTTTTTTTTGTTCTACTGCCTTCCTGAATAAATAAATAAATAAATAAAGAGAACTTATTTTTGTGTTTGTATAAAAAAGGCCGCTTCTGTCAACTGGCACCTGGGTAAGGATATACTTGGACAGAGACACTTTTTCAATGCATTTTTTTCCCCCATATTCACTGAATTCAGCTTGACGTGTTATATTACTGCTACATCTGTGATACTGGCAGCAGTCAGAGAGTGTTCACACACAGACAAGAGTTTATTATCAACATATTTCTGAGCCAAAGCGGTGATAAACTGCACATGGCACTTGGGCTGGCAAGCAAATAGGTTTATTTTTTGAGAATTTAAGAGAAACCAGCAGGCAATAAATCTGAAACAACAGAGTCAAGAATTTATTGTAAACACAGTTTCATTGTATTTTTAATACATCTTCCATCATATTCCTTAGTAAACTTTATACCCATGTGGCACTGAACGATCAATTAAGTTTGATTGCACTCCAACTGGGATTGAATTGGACCTTGATTGTATGCATATCTGGCTAGATGATCTGACTGAATACAAAGGAACTGGTATAATCCGACCATCTTGAACTAAACTGGATTTGGCATTGGAAATGAAAATTACCAGTTGGTCTTGTAAAGTGCTTTGAGACTGCATTTGTTGTCAATTGGTGTCGTGTACATTACATAAAGCTGAAACCAGAAGTTTACATATACCGTATAAAAAGACAGACACATTTTTTCCCTCTCACTGTCTAGTTATTTTGGCTAAATGCTACAACAATGAGAGAATCATTCAGATTTATTTATTAAGGTCTTCATTATCAAAACTTTTCAGATGTTTGCTCTATACTTTGAAGCATTGCCTTTGATCTGTATGACTTGAGCCAAACATTTCCAATACAATTAAAAAAAAACTTTATTGATTCTAGAGGTAAATTAAATGTCGCTTGGTCAGATGACCTACTGTAGCATTCTACCAGAATTTAAACGCATCATCAACACACGAATCTCCAAATTCTCTAAACCCTTCATGCAGCTATAAATCTGATCTATGTGTAAATGTGGTTTTGTCTGTGTGTCAGGTGTTTGGTGCATACTTACTTAATGACTTGCATGCGTAGGAGTCGTTTTGAATTCGCAGTTGTGCGTGTCAAGAGATCATCAGGACCAACCAGGAGCAGCTGCTCCTGATGTGATCCTCACCAACCATTGGCTGGATCTCCTCATGCAGACACTCAAAAGCTCCACTCACTCACCTCTACGATACTCAGTTATCAGCCTTGCTCTGAAGCTTAGCTCCCGATCTGCACTAGCGCATCATCTGAGAACCGTTCGAGACTCCATCTGCTTCCTACAGCTAGGAATCCGATCCAGGCAGCCTGTTGGAAGAGCTCAGGTAATCTTCCTCCAAGCTCGTCCTCCACCCCACTCACCATAGACCATCGGCTCCAGTCTCGCTCTGCAGTTGTAACATCCACCTTCCCAACAGTGATCTCTGTCCTATCACTGGCGCACGACAGTGCCAGTGTAAATGGATTTTGTACTATTAATTTGATCACATTTGTGTGTACAATTTACCAAACACTTGCACAAAATGTATTTTATGGTTTACAAATCTGGTTTAATAAATACATACCCAAAGTTATACACAAACAGGCTCACACGTTACAAATCAGGTATTACGCACTCGCAGATGTTGTGAGTTTATTTTCTCTCCATAAAGCAGCATGGTCATTGATTGCGGGCGGTTTGGATTGGCCAGGGGTGGCGGTGGCGAGGGAGAGGCTGGACAGTTTGGAGGGTCCAAATTAAGCAAAGAATATCCCTCAAATTTTGGAGTAGACTCTAAAAGAGAAGACGAACAACCTAATCACACAAACAGCATTTAGTAACTAGCAAACACAGAGAGCCTAGCGCTAGCATCGATGCTAATTAGCTTTTGAGAGAACCATGGCGTCAGCTATTCTTTCCTTGTTCACGGTGTGTTCAAAACATACAGGATGAATAACTCATGATTACAGCAGTCACACACAAAAAAACTCACCATCATTCTTGTCGACTCCACGTCAGCTGCAGCTGTGGAAGACCTCTTTCCCCATCGCTCTCTGACCGTAAGCTGCTGTAAATCTAGTCTGTTTGCTCTAACTACTTCCCCATTTTTCAGTTTAAACTACCTCACTGTTTTGGTCCTCTATAATGCAATATGCAGATTTCAGCTTTCTCTGTTTCTCCCAGCATTGCTCCGGTGTGGTGGTAGCCAAGACAAGCATTTCCAACTACAAACTCTCCACAGGGTGGGGCGAGTGTGTCTGAGAGATGGAGGGCACCTCTGAGAGACCATGCCTGTGATGTAGAGAGTGGAAAACCTATACCGCTCTCAGCAAACCACAAAATTCAAATGCAGTAGCCACACATCAACCAGAAGTTGCATCACTAAAATGTTTTTAGACCATAAAGTGTAGAATTTAACAAGCTTACACAAAAATGTCAAAAAATGCACTGAAACCGAAAGGTTGCATTGGTAAAGACTCATTCATACAGCAAAAAAAGTTGTTTTGGGGTTTAGTTACTCTTTAAAGACATTAATAAATTTGGCACAGTCTTATCTCATATTTTGGCATTTAGGAAATAAGTTATGTTTATCATTTTACTGACCTAAAACATTAGAAGTTTCGTCTAATTTACCTGAGATAAAAGGTGTATGTCCCAATTAATCTACTTTATCTGCTTCAAATCAATTATTACCAGCCAAATATAACAATACTGGACCTCTAACTGTGGATTTAATTTCCAAACCACATCACTTTAAAATAGACTAGGACGTTTCTACCTGGTGATTACAATTGCTTGCATTTTGGCTGCACAATTTAAATTAAAGAAACAACCCGTTGTCATCTTTTAGCTGTTAATGGAGGTGCACTCTGCTCTGCTCTGTCATTTACACATAAAACTGCTTTTTGCAAACCAACTAAGCAGAAATTACAATGAAAAGAACAGCAAAGATGGAGCGCAGTCTCTGCAAACAGTGAAGGAGAAAGATGTGGAGAGCAGAAAATTAGCTCAAATTGATGGCATAAGTTGTGGAATCTCAACCAAACAAAAAACTGCTGAATAAAAAAAAAAAGATGTGATCTGTTATTTCATTTTTCAGTTGCCTAACTAACAGGGCTTAAATAAAAAAATAATTTGGCTCAAATAAAAGGCACCGAGATAAGTGCTTCATAAAAAACTCGACATAAAGGGCTGGCATTCTGTGCTTAAATTGCAAAGCTTCTGTAATGTGTAGAAATAATCATAAGCAAGGCCCATATGTATAGATGCCGGGTGATGGGTCTTTTTATAAAATATTACACTGAAGTATGAAAAGAAATTATCCTTTGACAGAATACCTAAACAAGATATGCTGATAAGACCTTTCAACACGTCGAATATTATGAGAATGATAGAAAAACAAATTCTGACAAGAGGAGGAGTTAGTGATATATTTGTTCCAAAAACACACTTAAGTCTGAGAGGATCGAAAAATATAGATATATGCACAGCCATATAAAACTGTGGCTGGTCTAATTTGCATGGATATCCGTGTGGACAGCTCCCTAACCTACAGAAGTAGCTGTGGAGAGGAATGTGCAGCAGGCACATCCTATGAGAATTGGATTCCTGTTGAGTTCTACCCAGCAGCCTTGAAAAGTCTACAAGCTGTGATTGCTTCTCTTAGACAGCAGAATGAGCTACAGCTTCCACTGACCAGAGGTGACAGTGAAAAAAAGCGTACTGGCTCGTTTTTGATGTCAACCACCCCAAATCCTTCATCAGACACACACCCACACACACCAAATCCTACTCACTCTTGGACTGCTCACATAAGTTCTAACTCCAGAATCTTATTAGCTAAGAAAGCATGAGCAGCTGGACACCTTGTGAATTCATTAAATCTCTCTGTATCTATTGTTTGTTTAGACTCTGGCACAGGGCACTGGGTACTCCAGCTGTCCTCAGGCCATCCAATCAATAGCCTGCAACATGTTTGCTTTACAGGTATTTAATAACAAATAACAGGGACTACTGCTGTAGTGCTGCAAAGTTATCACTGACATTCACAAATTATCATTCAGTGTTGGAACCACACATTCAGTTATTGTTTGCACCTCTGTTGTGGTACATATAACTTGGAACCAGATCAAAGCAGCAGTACCGATACCAGCTTTTCCAAATGGTTTCTGGTTCTAAATGAACAGTAGAGCGGTTCTTGGTGGTATCAATGTGCTCAGACCTGAATCCAGTCAACCCCCATCCTGCAGCCAGGTATGCATTGCTCTGTGTGATGCAATAGTGTAAAACTCACGTGCAAAGGTCATTTTTCTTACACAATAAAGTCCCATGCAACGTTCAAGATATATTCTTAAAATCCACTCTACTACTTTTGATGTTTATACCAAAAATAGTTCCAAGAAACAAAATGTTTTTTCAGAAGCTCACAGTGCAGCATCTACTCCTTGTATTTACATTTATCTCTCCTGCCCTGGAGACAGCTGAACAATATATACATTAACATCAACGCATGATTTTTGAGTTCTGGTTCCCTTTCAGTTTTCTGTGTATGAAAGGAACCTAATCGCAAACTAAAAGTCTCAAAAAGCATTTAAAAGCTGTCGAGAGGAAGGTGCATCACAAAAAATCTGTTGTTTGTCTCAAATTTGGACAGATGTACTTGGTAAAGAGGTTCTAGAAAACAATTTGCCCACAAATAATCTCAAATACTGGAACAAATTTTAAAAAGGCTCTTTAATATTCATCTGTTCTGAAAAGAATGGATTTGTGTTGAGCAGTGCCTGCTCTTACACAAAAAAGAATGCACCGTATGAGCAGCAAATGCACTCATGGTCAAGAAGGCTTTTGTGTAAGCTTTAAATTGTCTTGTTGAGTGGTGAGAGTTTTTTTACCATATTTTGTTAGGTGCTCAATTGTATGCTTATGTGTGATACATTGCAATCCATGGCTTCCTTTATACTGAAATATTTTAGAGTAATTAGAGACTGATTACTCTCAAAGCATAACAACGTCAGGTTTGAAATGCAAAAAAAAAAACTTGTTTTTCACCTTCAGGAAACAGTTAATCAGAAAATCTAATGAGCTTAAAAACAAATACAACCAGCATCTACTTTCAACTATCAGATACTTTCCTGGATTGATGATTGGTCATAAGGTGTTCTTTCTATGACTTTTTTACAGAACTAACTCATGCTTTTTTCCTTATTTGTTTATATAATTAAAGCCTGGTGATTAATAAACCTCTTAGCCAAATATTAATCAGAAATATACCCACCAGCAGTGGCGTGGCAAGCTTTTCAAAAGTGCGGGGATGGATGTAGTTTGTTTTTTAACAATAAAAACAATGAATACAATGACTGATGACGAGTCAAAGCCAGGTTTGAGTTCTCTGCTGCTCTCTCTACCATTTCTTCTTCATCCTTTTGCACTCTTACCTCTCCCTCACTCTGTTCGTCTTGTCTGCCTTTTCCTCTCTCTTCATCTCCGTCTTCCTCTCTGCTGGCCACATACTCATATAAACCCTAATCAAAACATTTGAAATGAAATTGTGAATTTGATATAAAAATACCAGACAAACGCATGCACCTGGGATGGAAATAAGCCATGAGACAAACACACAAACACAGTCTCTCTTCCTTCATAGATCTCTCAACTTCACTTACAGGATTTCTCTGTGAAAAGGTGTCAATCTTTTTCTGCCTATTTCTTTTCTGAATTTTAATGATTCTGCATTACAAAAAGACAGTGATACTCTTGATAGTGACATTGGTCTAACAAGGCTGTGACAGCTAAATGTTGCTTATTTGTGCCTTGAAAAGGGGGGATATAAAAAAATGTTTTATCTCTGGTGGTATAAATAATGTAAAGAATGCTGTTTTAAAACATTGAAATAATATACACTTTTCTTTCACTGTTTGCATACCTGTTGAAGAACTATATAATTTCTCACTTTTTTCTCCTCAACAAGGAGCTACAATCAAACAACAGACAAAAGTATTCAGCTAATCAACAAACAATCCTCAAAATATTAAATAAACTCAAACTGCTTGTCAATGAGAATTAGTCCCTCCTCCTTGTCAGCTCCCCTCCTACTTTATGGTTACTTTATGGCATGCCACACAGTAAACACATTCAGCTAACGTAGCCCCTGAACAATATTCCAATTAGTCTAAAAAAAGGAAATATAATACAGAAAACACTCGACATATCAACAAAACATAAACAGAACATCCTCCCAAACAAATATCAAGCTTATTTACTGTAAATTCTTAAAACGCATAAACACTCATTCAAAACACCCAGAAATGTGAAACGAAAATTGTACATCCCCCAACAGTGTGACGCTCCTGCCCACCAGGCAAAACATTATGATGGGTTTGTGCGTTTCTCGACTTTTTTATTTGCAGTTAAAAACATCTGAAATTTTTAGGGATGCTTTACTGAATCTCTGAATCTCTGTCTGGCGCCAAGATACTAGTTGCAGATTCTTTAACCTATGGAGACTATATAATGATTTCCAAAAATTTGAGGACACTTTTCTCATTCCTCAGGATTGGGCCAAGACTTTTATGTGAAGTAACAAACATTAGATAGGGTTTAACAAGTACAAAAATGACTTTAAAACTTTGCAAATCAATATAAAATTTACCAGTAACTAATAGATCACTTTTTTTGGACAAAAATTAAAAAGCACTCTGAAATAACTAAATGAAAAATCGGTTATGTTCTTTTCAATGTAATGAAAGTAAAAAGCAGAAGTCTCAAAGAAAATGAAAGCTGCATGCTTAAGTCAAAAGTTTTCATCTTAGCTATCAATTTATTGACAGTTCAACTCTCATCTTGCACAGTAGTAATATTGTTTTTGTATATGTGACCAACGGTATCATTGCCAATTTAGTCTCACACTGGACATGCCCGGTTTGCCAGCCATGTTTGTCCATAAAGCTGCACATAACATCTTGTTAACAGCTACAGTACAACACATCAATAAGGCGCAGTACAGCGGTACTAGAGAATAGATTTACTGATCCTTACACTTTGTGCAGAAAGTTTAAAACGTCTGGTCAGAAGTTGGAATACCAATCTGTTAAAATTACAGATGGCCTTCTGATTTTTCCATCACAGTTTCGGGGCATAAAATTGCAACAAATTTATTGATATCTGCATGTCATAATTTCACAATGCAGCAGTTGAAAGTACTGGGTTTGAAACCTTGCCTGGGGACTTTCTGCACAGATTGCATATCCTCTCTTTGTAGTCCAAGCTTCAAAGAAAAAAAAAGTTAAATAAATTTAAATATGCATGTCAGGTTAATTGGTCCCTTTAAATTGCCCTTTTGAGTGGATGAGTGTGATAATTTTTTTTGTGTGTCTCTGTGTTGCCCTGTGATGAACTGTCGACTGCCACGTCTAACCAAAAAATTACTTCTGAGAGTTATTTATGAGCCTCCACCACCCAAACTCCAGAAAAACCTGCTAATGCAGCTTACCTAAGTGTTTTGTCTGAGCATTTTAAAACTCAGTAAAATTAAAAAGTATAGCAACAACTAGGAAATCAGTTCAGAAATTGAACATCTACAATTTTCATCATAAAAAAATATTTTAAGTTTAAATACTAGCACATGAAGCAAGAACATCTTAATCTTCATTCATTAGCAATTCAATTTTAACCAAAGTGAAAGAAGCCTGAAGTAATGTAAGGCATAAATATTGTAAGGACGGAGGTAATGGGTCTTCAGTGATTTATTAGAACATAGCTATTTTGAGATGATCCAAGGTTAAAAAGCACAAAGTTCCAAAAACTTCACTTTGAAAAAAATCAGATTCAAACAAAAACAAATGCAGCCATGACAATTTTAAAACCCAGCACTTAAAACTGTTATTGTAAATTATTTATGTTGTACAACATTTTTTACTTTTTGTACTGTTTTTTATAGTTAACAGCTGTAACAAAACAGCCTAGACTGTGAAGTAGGATGACTGCTAAAAGCAATTTGGGACAATTTAGGTCCCAAGAAATTACTTTAAACTCAGTGTGATACACCATACTTTTTGTTTTATATGCATTCAGATAAAAAAAAGGCCACTTGGATCAGAAAATATATTTCCCACCAAAACTTACTACAACTCCCCCTACCCACAGCAAGAAAACTGCATTGTCTCAGCTATATGCATATTTAAACAGGTTCTAGAGACCAGACCTTAAGCTTGCAATCCTCTGTCCAGTTCGGATGCTTATGAGGCCATTGTCAGCATTTCTGGCGGTGGAGCCTGACCTTTCTGCAGCTGGGCAGCCCCACAAGGAGCAAACTGCATTGTTGAGCATTCTTACACCATTTCTGCAGGATTAGCATACACCATTTCAGCAAATTCACAAGAGTTTAAAAGTCCTGACCACAATAAGGAATATCTGCAAGAGATGCAGTTATATGACAATGAGACTCAACATTCAAGCCAACAGTTTTTTTAAATTAGCACCCAAGTCATGTAAATGAACATGGCTTCTGTTTTGTGTTTCCCACAGATTGATTCCAACATCCGCTCACCATTTAATACCTCACCCACTGTTCTCCAGGAACCAGATAAAACTGGATTTTCTGAATTGCTGTTCAGTATTAGAAACGCACAGATTAAATTTTTGTAGGTGGTACTTGATCACTAGATGAAATCTGCATCAGATCTACAAAACTCAATTGTATTTTTTATGAAAAGATGATAATATGGGAAGATAAAAGAGGAGACTGTTGCTGGTTGTCCCATAGCTTATTGCCACCACAGTAGGGGAAAGCTTAGTGACTGTCTACTGTCGCTTAGGAGGAGTGAATGCTGTAAGCCAATGACTCCATGCAGTCTGCTGTGATTCCCTAAACTGATTGTAAAAATGAACTGAGGCTAACTGGAATTTATGTTTGATTGACCTGAAATGATTTTTCTTGTAAAGCGTCTTGAAATGACGTGCTGTGAATTGGCACGATAGAAATAAACTGAATTGGTATTAAATTTGGATAAAAAAATTTATCTGCTGAATATACAATCATCTTTTGAGTGGAACACACAACACTAAGATGAGCATAGATTTTTATCATTTTATGGGTAACAGTAATTATTCATATTGGTGTCATTTTTGTATTGGAGGTCTGTTAGTTATCAGCTTTTAGAAACAATAAAAAGTTTAAAGATGCTAACTCTAATTTTAGCTAACAACTTTTCGGCTAACTAAAGCCACGTGTTAGCAGAGGTGGAAATAGTACTAAAATATTCTACTCAAGTAAAAGTACTACTACTGTCATGAAATATTACTTAAGTAACATTACCAGTCAAAAAAAGTACTTAAGTAAAAAGTAGCTTATTTAAAATGTACTCACAGTAAAACACTTTTATGTTTTACAGCAGGCACTTCTGAATCGTGCAAACAGACAAGGGGACATATATCTCAAAGTAGTTGCTTTTTCACAAAATCTTTTTTTTTCAAAGTGTGCAGGCTAACTAGAAATCTATAAATCAAAAACGGTAATATTAACAGTCACGTGTTCTGATTTCCCCCACATGACCCAAAGAAGACAAACCATCAAAATGTAAGACATTTGAGACAAAACTATGACATTTTTCAAATTATTAACAAATAATTAATACATTTGTATGGTTTTATTGTTTTTTCATCAAGCATGTATGTAGGCTACTAATGCTGGGCGATTTGTTGGGATTTTTAGAGGGATTTAGGCCATGGTTGTTTCACTTAGCTGGGCATTTACCATCGTCTGGTCAAATTTAGTTTGGAGGTCGGACGGTTTAGATGGGAGTGGTACAAGATGGATTCTCCTGCGTTTTGAAAACTCCAAATCTCGCCAGAATCCATCTTGCAGAGTAAGGTTACCTCTAACTGTTTGTCCGGGATTGATGTGGAGTTTCTAAAAGCTTTGACCTCGTTCTCTGGCCAAACAAATAAAGCAGTTGCCTTTCTTGACCTGAAGCAGTCACAGTATATGGCCAGAGGTTTACATCATTTTCTATGAGTTTCATTTCATTCAATGGGGTCTCTTTGCTTACATCTTTATTCTTATTATAGCCAATTCTCATCTATCATGCATTGCAGTATTTCCGGGCAGAATATTTTTTATCATATTTTAATCATTGTTTTTCTATTCAGTAATGGATATAATAAAAAAAATGTGCCAAATACAATACTTAAAAAACTAAACATTACAATTAGCAATTACAGGCTTTAAAAACAACTTAAAACAGGACAATTACACCAAAAACCTACTTAGTTGTAATAACACGAGTAAATGTAATTCATTACTTTCCACCTCTGCGTGTTAGCTAGCTAAATGTTTTTAATCAAGAGGTTCGACATATTTGACCTTCCTAGACAACATTTCACTTGAATCAATGGAAATGTCTATTAAGGTTTATCTTCTATTTGCTTTTTGTACTGTAACATAATAATCAATAGTTGAAACACTAATTCAGAAAAGCAACTGGGGAAACAATTCCTTATACATTTGCATGGATTTTGAGTATTGGGAACAATTTAGTTTTTTTTAAAAGTTTATATTGAATAAAACTGCTTTGTTCAAGGCTGTATTTTTTTGATTAACCACAAGGAACATTGATGTTCATTTGTAAACCTATTCTTATTTATGTTACTTTGATTAAAAAAAAAAACGTTTTAAAAAAAGTCTAAAAAGTTCATTAAATGTTAATTTTAAACAAAAGGGTGAAAAAATGAAATTATATGGGACAACCAGAACTTGAGTTAACAGACTATTTTCTATGATTTCTTCTTTTTTTTTTATGAAAAAATCTGAAGGCCATCTGTCGTTAACAGATTGCAAATCACACCCCTGACCAGTCATCTTTATGCACAGAATTGTTTATTGCTAATCATTTGCCTGGCTCTGGTAAACTGAGTGGTGGTTTATGTGGGGTCATTTTAATCTGTAAAGCACTTTGAGATGCTATTTTGTAGGAAAAGTGCTTTATAAATAAAGTTTGATTTGGTGTAAAAAAAAAAAAGATTCCCATGAGAACATCTGAGCTTCATCTCAGACATTGTATACTATGGTTAAGACTATATTTTGTGATTTTTAAAAGATAATTTCTCGCCAATTTTAAACATATTAACCTGTTTTATACATAACGCATCCAGTTTTATTAGGTGAAAACAACCACTAACTAGCGATCATACTTTAAATATTACTACAATTACAGTCATAATCAATGGTTCCATTTAAAAAAACATTTTAAAATACGATATCGCAACAATCTCTCATAACATTTTTATTTTGTATTAGAGAACTTGATAACCATACTTTACGTGTATTACAAAGTTCATCAAAAAAAACATTGCATTGCCAAAAAGTGACATAATAGTATAAAAAGGTGTTGTTTTTATTTATACTTTGAGAAGCAATTGTGAAAAAGATATCTTTTCTATTCCGTATTTAAAGAAATGGAAAAGTAGGTTTATTATGAGAACAAAATGTTCAAGGTAAAAGATCACTTTAGATTCTTACTTAAAAAAACTACAAACCAGTTACAGATTCTCTGGTAATGGCCTCTCTTTTCTCCAACTCCCTTATAATTAAATTTCATGTGCTGCCATTTTGTATCTGTCCTACCAAGTTGAACATTTCCTCACAGTAACAGGCCTAGCATATACAAATTGGAACTGTAATTAGATTATTAACTTACACTTGTTCAGGCAAAGGAAGGCTAAAAAGGTCCTTGCAGTGCATTGTAGTTTGAGTCCTTAGCGGGATCAGGCAGGTGGTGAGCAACAGCTGGCCACTGAAGCTGCTCTGTTCTGGTCAGAGGTGTCCTGATCCAAAAACTCCCTGCTGCCCTGCCAGTCTGCCTGGCCAACAACCTGGATGTGTGTTAAGTGCCGTAAAATGTTCAGTCTCTCTGCCAACCTTTAAAAAAAAAATTATAAGTTGAAATATGAGACAGGGTTCCCAAAATGTAAAAAAATACTTGCATAGTAAAAGAAAAAGAAAGAAAACGAGTGTGTTAAGTCACGAGCACCATTACTCCGCCATAGTCGAGTCCAGCTTTGCAGACCTCATTAAATTACTTTCTCTTGACATGGCTAGTTAATATTCCAGAGACCACAGCAGCAGCGCAGCGAGGACAGAACGTCTGGGGCTCTGTGTAAATTGATCAGTTACTCATTACACAGATTTGAGCATCAGCTGTAGGTAATGCTCAAAAGGAGAACCCTTCAGTCAGTCGCAGATCTGTTTTTTCCTACAGAGGTAGCTTCACTCGAGGACTCTCCCCAAGGGCATCCTTCTAGGCAATTTAGACACGCAACTAATTCCCATCTTATTACTCCCCCACACAAAATTTAAGCCCACCTGCCAGCTGTTTATAATACAACCTCCCCAATCCGATCAACCGTCTACATAGTAGGTGGCTTTGGGAGGACCCCCCTCCTCTTTTCACCTCTCTAGCAGAATCCTCAGCCGATGCTCTGACATGACCATCTGTTGTGCAAATGCACAGGGGAGTTGGAAGTAGTGTTTCTGGATAGAGGGCTGGAAGCACTCAAGCCTCTTAAATGTCATCCAAATTCAAGGCAATTTATTTGTTCAGCCATTCATCGCAAGTTTGCCTCAAAAAAGCTTTCAACCGAGTGCACCTAATGAAGAGGCACTGGACTAAACATGTTGTTCTGGAAAACCGAGAAAGTGCATTTAATGCAAAAAGCAGAGGGGAAGAAATATGGGTTCACATGAAAGTGCTGAGGATTCTAAAAAAAAAATTATTTAACAGTCTCCTTCATGAAACCCATGTTAAACAAATCAGTCATTCTGAGTTGTATAAGCATGCTGTAGGTGGATATTTTCTCCATACTCAATTCCCTGCATCAGTTAAAGAAAAAGAATAGACCAGAAACTAGCTGAATCTAAAAAAGTATTTCCTCCTAATGTCAACTCGAATGGGACCAAACACGGTAAGTCAGGGAGCTGTAGCTCCGAGAAGCTAAAAGTTAGAAAGCCTACAACATGGCAGAACACGTTCGGTATTTGTAGAGATAACACATCAACGCTTCATTTATTTCTTTTTTTACCCACGACAGAGGAGCTGAAGAAGAAATGGTTTGAATTCCTTTTTGGTGCACCACGGGGAAAATATAACGCTCGGTTAGTGATTTGTTCAAGCACACTTACTTCATAGCTACAGACCTTACAGTCATGGCTTGGCCTCGAAGCTGTATTTAAAACCAGTATCTGTACCAAAAGGTGGAGCACCAGCTCCCCTGCTATTGTGAGCAAAAAATAAATTGTTCACCCAATATTTCCCTTTTTAAGTATTTTGTTAAAATGCGTCATAACAATGAAATACACTAACTCGGCTAACACGTTAATATCTGTGACCGCATCCGCTCAGAGATGTAGCTTGTTTAACTATCCACAAACCTATCCTAAGCTTCAAACCACAAAGTGTAATATAAGCAGCTAAATTGTAACCCCAACCATCCTGGTAGCTAAATCTCCCAGCGTACGGAGCCCGCTGTGAGCCTTCCCGTTCATCAGTAGGCGGTGGTGGCTCGATCCAAACCAACTGCACATCAGACGAGATGACCCGCTGAATTCAAAGTGTAACTGACCCGATAAAAAAACATTCTCCCGCCCCCAGGCAACATTTTAAAAATTCTATCAAAGTGGGCAGGGCCAGGAAGCACGGAGGGGGGATGGCCCAGTGTGGAGTAGGGCTGGGACGACACGTCAACGTAATCGATTACGTCGAGACGTGAAATACGTCAACGAAAAAAAGGCGCGTCGATGCATCGTCACTTTCAAAACAAACATGGCGGGAGCAAAGTAGTGTCAGCATGAGTGAGTCAGTTGGCTGCATCCGAAATCACTGAATGTTAGCCTCTAAGCACTAACACTAGCAACCTTAACCACTGAAAGGTTATTTCATGGGGTCAACAGTGAGAACACTATGGCTAGTAGTCTAGGGAGCCATTCGCGAATGTACCCATTTCAAACAGCCTTTCTACGCGACGTAAACACACATGAATGACGCATATCAAAATAAACCTTCGGAAGAGGTTGTTGTACTCACATGCGAGCGTCTTTTTCCTTTCGTCCATTTTCGTTATTTTACGTGAGGTGGGTCAGGCGACTTGTATTGATGGAGTCTTGTGGCGCAAGGGATTGTGGGATGGCACATAGCTCCTAATCGCCAGTTAGTTAGCATTAGAGGTCCCTATGCTAAAGTGGCTATGAAAGTTAGCACACAGGCCACTTTCCCTAACTCCTTCCTAACTGGAAGCCCAATTCGGATGCATCTTATCATTGCGGACGCTGACCCACATCCGGTTTGGCGTAAGACCTTTTACCAATTTAGTGTTTTCGGATGCAGCCAGTTGACTTAAATACCTCCATCCAAACTCGCAGTTCAGAGGTATGGAACCATTTTAAAATAAAAGGGAGGGATTTTGTCGTCTGCCGGCTTTGCAAAATGGAAACAGCGTATAAAAGCACGACGGCTATGCACCAGCACTTCAAACAGCAGCATCCAGGAGCAGTTCCAGCAAATGATTAAACAATGATTCCATCATGCTTCTCCAGTTTTTCGGATTCAAAGTTGCCATCTAAAAACGAGAAAAATGTGCAGCATTTATTGGAATGAACAGCGCCTCTCTCTCTCTGTCTTGCAAATCTTATGTCAGAAACAAGAGAAAATGCAGAAAAATATTTTTGTGTGTGTGTAAATGAAGAGCACTTATTTTCACAAAGTGATTGTTAAATTTTGTTTGTTTATATTTTGGGGGTTATTTTCTCTCCTTTATTCATATGATTTCTTTGCACAACATTTAAAAGTGTTAAATGCAACCTCTAACATAAGATTGTACTAATACTACAACTTTATTTGGGATTTTTTTTAACAATTAAAATGTGTTTAAATGAAGAAATTTGTTTATCTCATGGAAATACATAAATTAATAAATGTAAATTTCTATACAAATCAAATAATGGGTAAATAATCGATAATCAAATTGAATCAAAATCAAATCGAATTAAACAATTAATCATTAGATTAATTGATGCATCGAAAAAATATTCGCTACATTAATGGATTACAAAAATAATAGTTTTGGCTCTCTTTACCTCTATTTAAAGGGAGAAATCATGATGTCTCTTCTTCGCCGTCCACCAGAGGTAAAGGGAGGCTTCATGGAGCTCAGCGGCCTAACGCCATATCAGTTCGAGCTGTTGGCTTGCGCTGCCTCAAACCAGAGCTGCTGCAGAGGGAGACAGGATTGGTCCAGCCTCTGAGTGGTAATGCTAACAGAAGCTATCGTTCAAAACACCCCCTATAGCTCTTCAGCTGTAGGCTGCTATAAATCCAGGCTTTTTGCTCTAATTACTTCCACGTTTTTCGGTTTAAACCACCTCATCGTTGTGGTCCTCCATAGTGCGATGTACATGGATTTCCGTTTCTCTTAGCGGAGTGTGCGTTGCACACAAGATACACATTCCAGCTCGCCACAGGGCGGGGCAAGTGTGTCAGAGAGGGAGGGCGTCTCTGTGAGACCATGACTGCGAGGTAGACAAAAGAAAAGATGTACCGCTCTCAGCCAATCACAAAATTCAAATGCAGTACCACACGATTACCATGAGTGGCAGAACTAAGACGTTTTTAGACCAAAAAATGTAGAATTTAACAAGTTTACATGAAAAATGTCAAAAAATGCCCTGAAACTGAAAGATCGTATTGGTAAAGAGACATTTATACAGTTTATAGGCTAAATAAAAAGTTGTTTTGGGGTTTAGTTACACTTTAAGCATTTTACTGAGCGGGGGGAAAAGAAACAATCTGTAGCAAAGAGGGAAGAGTGCAGTGCCCCATGCCAACTGGCGGGTGTGTGGCATTTAGAAGACCATACCACTGAAGGCTAGGTCGTCCTGATAAAGGCTCAGGGGAGCCCGGTGATGGCCCAGTTGCGCTGCCGTACAGTCTCATTCGGGAATACAGCCTAAACTGGGTGGTAAACTCCTAAGGCTAAATATTGCTGTCTGCAGTTTCTTGTTTAACTCCAACATTTGTGTTTCTCTTAACCAATACGTAAAACTGTAGATATTCTCTAGTGTTATTCTGGACATTAGCCTTACCAATAAGATATCCCAATCTTTTCTTTTGGCGGATGTTCAGTGTTTTCTCTCTGTAATTACATATATATTTGATTTATTTTTTTCTTCTGCTCACTTTCTTTCAGCTTTGCTTCAAAGACTTTTTCCCTTGTTAGTCTTCATCTTCAATTCATCTTTTTCCCTTTCTGCAAGATCAAATGTTTTAGTCACACTTACCTAATGTATCTTGCCAATATACAATTATTAAGAAAACTTAATTCGTATGAAATGATAAAAAGGAATGTTTTCTTTTTTTTACCATGCCTGTGATGCAATCATTACGTCAAGCCTTATTCTTTTCATGTTGCATACGTTCTCATTTTTTAGGGCATCCTTGCACTGCATCAGTAATATCCACTTTAGGTCACGAAGTTGTTGTTTTTTTCTTTCGTTTTTTTATGTACACGCATTTACATGATTCCTTTTTAATATGGAAAAATAGTTTATTGCTATATAAAAAGAGCCTTCACACAGCTAGAACAGCATATTATTCATCTTTAATCGAGGAGAATAAAAATAATCCTAGGTTTCTTTTTAATACAGTTGCCAAACTCACACAGGATCATAGCTCTATCGAGCCAACCATTCCCCAAGCTCTAAGCAGTGACGACTTCATGCAATTCTTTATAAATAAAATAGACTCTATAAAAAATAAGATAATTGGGAACCTTCCCAATATGCTTGCTTCCTCCTTAGTTAATGAGGCAGCCTCAAAAATGGTGGAACCTAATATATGCTTAAACTGCTTTAATGCAGCCGAACTTTGTGATGTACTAAAATTATTAGCTTCATCTAAACCTTCAACTTGCGTTTTAGACCCAATCCCAACTAAACTCTTAAAAGAAGTTTTCCCTCTGATCGCTGCTCCAATTTTAAATATAATGAATCTATCCTTAGTCAATGGATATGTACCACAGGAGTTTAAGATTGCTGTAATTAAACCTCTACTTAAGAAACCCTCTCTTGATCAAAACGACTTAATTAACTATAGACCGATATCTAATCTTCCCTTCTTATCTAAAATTCTTGAGAAAATAGTTGCACAACAGATATGTGAGCATTTAAACAATAATGAGCTGTTTGAGAGGTTTCAGTCAGGCTTTAGAGCTCATCATAGCACTGAAACAGCTCTGGTGAAGGTTACTAATGATATTCTCATAGCCTCAGACAATGGACTGGTGACCATTCTGGTCCTGTTAGATCTCAGTGCTGCCTTTGACACTGTTGATCACAATATTCTCATAGAAAGGCTTCAAAGTGTCGGTATAATAGGAACAGCACTAGGTTGGTTTAAATCTTATTTGTCTAACAGATTTCAGTTTGTTCAGGTAAACAATAGATCTTCCTCAACCTCAATAGTTACTTGCGGAGTACCACAGGGTTCAGTGCTTGGGCCGATTCTCTTTACTATATATATGCTTCCTATTGGTAAAATAATTAGGCAGCATGGGATAAAATTCCATAGTTACGCAGATGATACACAGCTATATCTATCCATAAATCCTGATGAATCCAATCAGTTAGGTAGACTACAGGCATGTCTGGAAGACATAAAAACTTGGATGACTCTAAACTTCTTGCTTCTAAATTCTGATAAAACAGAAGTTGTCGTCTTTGGACCAGAAGCTCTGAAAAAGAAACTACTTAGTCAGCCCCTTCACCTGGACGGCATTAAATTAGCCTCCAGTAATAAAGCAAAAAACCTCGGTGTCATTTTTGACCAAGATATGTCATTTAGAACTCACATTAAAGAAGTCTGTAGGATTTCCTTTTTTCACCTTAGGAATATTGCAAAAATTAGAACCATCCTGTCCAGGAATGATGCTGAAAAACTAGTCCATGCCTTTGTTACTTCAAGGCTGGATTACTGTAACTGTCTATTATCAGGTAGTCCACAGAATACAATTAAAAGTCTTCAGTTAGTTCAAAATGCTGCTGCTAGGATTCTGATGAATATTAAAAGAAGAGATCACATTTCCCCTGTTTTAGCTTCTCTTCACTGGCTCCCAGTAAAATCTAGAATAGAATTCAAGATCCTCCTTCTGACATATAAAGCCCTTAATAATCTAGCTCCATCATACATAAGAGACCTGATTGTTCCATATGTTCCTAACAGAGACCTTCGCTCTCAGACTGCAGGTTTACTGGTAGTTCCTAGGATTTCTAAAAGTAGAATGGGTGGCAGATCTTTCAGCTATCAGGCTCCCCTCCTATGGAACCGGCTCCCAGGGTTGGTTCGTGAAGCAGACAATTTGTCTATCTTTAAAACTAGGCTAAAAACTTTCCTCTTTGACAAAGCTTACAGTTAGAGATATGTTTATAGGTAGTTAGAGTCAGGTCAGACAGGTAGATAGGAAGAGACAGGTTAATGTTAGTAGTCAGGCAGAGTGTCAAAAGTTAGGAAGAGATAGGAAGAGGTAGAGTAGCTAGGTAGAGATAGATTAATGTAAGCCAGGTAAAGATCCGGAGCCGGTCGCGGCTTACCGCCGCGGAAGAAATGCGCCCCACAGGGGCCAGCCAGCGCCGGAGAGAGGTCCCTCAAGGGGATCCTCCCGCACAGTGCGGCCGCCCATTACCTGCCGGGTTGAATCCCCCGGGCAGACTGTGCGGACCCCACCCGTTTATCTCTTAAACGTTTCTCGCCCTCTTCAACTCTGTCCTCTCAGTTCTGTCTATTTTTCCTTAAGATAGTTGTCGACTATCGGTCTCGTGCCGGTATTTAGCCTTAGATGGAGTTTACCACCCACTTTGGGCTGCATTCTCAAACAACCCGACTCCGAGAAGACCCCGGCATGACGGGGGCCGTTACCGGCCCTACACCGTCCACGGGTCAGGAGGACTCAGACAGAGTGTTGGTAGCCAGGTCTCCTAGTAGCTAGGAGACAGGTTAATGTTAGTAGCTATGCTGCTTTAGGCTAGGCTGTTGGAGGACATTATTAGGGTCTGTTCCTACTTTCTCTCCTACTTCTCCCCAACTGCATGATGTGCTGTCAATTCAAGCACTAACCTGTTTTCTATTATAGTAGGTGCTCCGGATTAGCCCTGCTTGACGACCCTGACTAAGATGGCATTGCAGTGACGGAAAATTCTCCACGTCCTGCAACAAACTTCTGCATCAGTTCTATTGCTCTTTCTGTGTCTCTGTTATGTATTCTCCAAGCCACAGACGGTCGCGGCAGATAACTGCTTGTGCTGAGCCTGGTTCTGCCGGAGGTTTCTTCCTGTTAAAAGGGAGTTTTTCCTTCCCACTGTCGCTGCATGCTTGCTCAGTATGAGGGATTGCTGAGAATTCCACGACGCAATCTTCTGTGGTTCTGTAATTTCTACACTAAACATTGTATTGTAATAACTCTTTTTGTAAAGTGCCTTGAGATGACATCTGTTGTGAAATGGCGCTATATAAATAAACTGAATTGAATTACAGCAGGACTAGAGTCGAACATCTAATGTGTAATTTTGTGTACATTTTAGGATGTACATTAGTGTGATTCTAGAATTACATCAGTGATGGAGGCAGCATGCATGTTGGAGAAGCTCTGTTATGTTAGTTCTAACTTTTGTAAACCTTTTTTTGTCTGAGCTGTTGCACTGTTTGGACAATTATTTCCTCTGGGAGAGGACTTTTGCTCTTTTTTTACTTTTGGATTGTTGTAATAATGCAGAATTGTGGGAACAATGCATTATTTTTCAAACCAAGAGCATCATAAAAGCTAAATTAAAATGAAATATGACCTCATATTCTGAAATAGTTGAAACTGATACTACATGAACCAAGAGCAGGACAAAAGAGCAGTGAGAGAGAAGTATTAAGTTTAGACATTCTCCTCCATTAATAATAACGGGTAATGATCATATCCCTACTTTAAAGTCTCTCCTCCTCGCTTTTTAACTATTTGGCCAGACATATATTTAAAAAGGAGCCGCGAGAGCAAATGAAGTGGATTAGCAGTACTTGCCTAAAACGGATTTGTCATCCAGGACAAGTTATTGTAGAATATAGTCAAAGGCTTCTTATGATTTGTTGCAACACTGACTGCAACCAGAGAACACCATTCATGACCATTCTTAAGATAACTTGATGATAGGAGCTAGGTCAACATTAGCTTTCCCTTTGGGGAAGTATTTTTCAAGTTGATTTAACAGGTGTGGGCACCTATTTGTTAATCATGTTCAATTGGGTCATTTGTAGAGCTGTTCTGGGCTTCACCTAATATTCCATACTGTGTTTGGCCCCTTTATTTTATTACTTTTAATTTTGTGTACTTTCAGTGGGACATTTCTAGTGTCCTACATGTTAATATCAACCTGCTGATGGACAAGAAATTGAAACTACCCAGGGGTGTAATCTGGCACATTTAGATTCACCCTAAAAGCACAATGCAGAACAAAATTGCAATGCAAAAATTCACAAAAACCATAGAAGAAGCTTTAGTACAGTTTTTAGAAAGGACATGTATAATAAAAATATGAAATCAGTAATGCATATTAAGACAATGTTCAATTATTGCACAAGTTGAATGTTTATTGAACTGAAACTATAACAGTATCTAGAATAGCAGCCATTTTGTGCTGTTCAACAGTCTGGTGGCTGTTGAAAAGAAACTTCCACATAAACTCTGATCTGCAGCTCAGGTTACAGTATTGTCTACCTAAGAGCAAGAGTGAGAACAGGCCGGGGTTGGGGTGTGCGGTGTTCCTGATGATGTTTGTTGCTCTGGATAAGCTATAGCGTTGTTTGGCCAGGCCCTCAATAGATGACAACATTCCTCTAAACTACCCAAACCACTCTTCTCAGGGCCATTTTGTCTGAAGAATTGTGTTCTTATGCCAGTGAGGGATGCTGCTTATCAGCACGCTCGCATTGGTGCCTCTGGAGTGAGATGTAACCTTTTCACCCTCCTCAAATAGTGCAGGCATTGGTTGACCAAGAGAAGGTGTGCAAGGACCATGCGAGCACTTTTGTCACAGGAATTTTAAGTGCTTCATGCTATTTACTGCAGTGTTGATGTAGAGCATGCACAATGCCTTCCTGAAGTCGATCACTGGTTTCTTGGTGGGAAGTGGGATGGCATAATTGCACATGTACCAGAATAAGCACAAACAACTTCTCTCCAAATTATAATAATTTATTCATAAAATAAATCAACCACACAGTCAAAATATTCAGTCAATAAATGATATACCTACACTACCAACAGACAAGTGAGTGAAAAAAATGAGAGATAATGTGTAAACTAGTCAAATCCACTAACAATTGAGTAACGGTAATGAAAAAAGATAAAGGGGACCATTAAAACAGAAGACAACGCAACATTCAGTTTATCCTAAAATGATGAGAGGAAGAACAGAGGAGGCATGTGTGTAGGTTCGCACAGGCGTGGTTGTTACTACGGCTAAATTGGGGGGGGGGGGCTCAAACAACTGCACAGTGTTCAAAAATTGAATGTGTGTGTGATGAGAAGCAGAGAGGAGAGGGGAAGGACAGTGTGTTCCAGCACAGCTAATTTTTTAAGCGCTACAAATTTATAGTCAAAACTTTACTTTGGATTCAATCATTAAAAACTAAATGTTTGCAAAATGTTCACAGTGTGCACTCAGCAGCTTAAAGTGCAATCAATGGATGTCATTCAGCATGCATCAAACCGATGAAACGATATCTACACTTTTCCAACCCACTTAAATCTCTGCCGAGACTAAAAAACAAAAACAAATAAAAGTTTGGTTCTACTTTGAGGCGGTTTGCTGTGAGTGTGTGCATGTAAGGTTGTTATTCCTATTGCCCTGCGATAAACTGTTGACTTGTCAATGAAGGATCCCAACTCTCGCCCAATGACAGCTTGATATATATGAATAAAAAGTTCAGAGATGAGAGAATGTGTCAAGGAAAGTGAAGAGATGGAATGACCTTGGAACTATGCAGATGCCCTACTGTTAGGTGAGCTATACTGAAGGGCATCCACACGATGCAAGACTTTCAAATTTCAAATTTTGAGCAATAGAAAATCCATCCATCCATTTTCTTAACCGCTTAATCCTTTTTATGGGTCGCGGGGGTGCTGGTGCCTATCTCCAGCTGTCAATGGGCGAGAGGCGGGGTACACCCTGGACAGGTTGCCAGTCCATCACAGGGCAGGACAAACAGGACAAACAACCATGCACACACACTCACACCTAAGGACAATTTACAGTGATCAATTAACCTGACAGTCATGTTTTTGGAATGTGGGAGGAAGCCAGAGTACCTGGAGGGAACCCACGCATGCACAGGGAGAACATGCAAACTCCATGCAGAAAGACCCTGGGCCGGGATATGAACCCACAACCTTCTTGCTGCAAGGCAACAGTGCTAACCACTGCGCCACCGTGCAGCCGCAATAGAAAATATTGATTTAAAAAAACAAAAAGCTTACTTCCAAAATTAACAGTGATACTCAAACTTACAGGAAGGAATTAGTAAATCTAAATCATTTTTTTAATTGTTGTGTGTGCTCTGTAAATGTTCAGCATTTAAAAATTTGACATAAATTAACATAGACTATTAACACCTATATGTTTATAAATCTTGACTGAAACTGTAAGAAAAAGAGAAATATAATTGCTTTTCGAAATGTTTCAGGCCAGCGTAAGCCTGAGCAGCAATACCGTCTGAAAAGACAGAAAAATGACAAGTAAAGGGAACTCCAGTACTCTGCAGATCTAGAGAAGGTCAGTCCATTTCAGTATGATTTGTTCGCAGCTTTCTCTAGCTACTTCAATAGGAAATCAATTTCATTCTCTTATGGCGGCCTACATTTTGTGGATTTCTGTGTCGGTCGTGACAGAAGTGGTGGACAAATGTATTATTTTTTTTCAGTCTGTTGCATGTTTTTGAAACAACTTCTCTAACAGAGTCAGATCAGGTCAGAGCAAAGGTGTTCTTGTTGTTAAATTTTTTCATTACAAAAGCGAAAACTGAAACATTTGTTTTCATTATTTTACCTGTTGATATGCAAAAGCCTGTGAGGTTCAGACAGGCACTTTGTGGTATGTTTTGGTTTACAGATATATAGAATAAGCATAGATATGAGTATGTAGATTATGATATTTAAATGTATACCTTGATTCAAATCTATTTTACATCATTATTCATCTGAAGAAGTAAAAGGCAATACAAAGGCAAAAATGTTTCAAGACTCTTTGCACTTAAATCCTTAAGAGGGCGTATGGTAAACCATCACATATTGTTTTCCTCCAGTTTAGTCTCACAAGATGAAAGCAGTGCATGGTAATAGAGAAAATAAGGAATAGATCCATTTAGTATTCTGGCTCTGTTGTTTAAAGTACTAGCAACCCAACCTCTAGACAGGAGACGCATTTAATATTTTCCATGTTGGACTGTTTTTGAAAAATGGTGACAGAAAAATCTAAACACTATCGGTCTTTTGATATGTTGCAAATCACACCCCTGACCACTTAGTGCAGAAGTAATTTTTCAACATTGTTCAACTTTATGCACTGATAAGAAAATGTTTAAATAATCCCCCCAAAAAAAACAAAGAATCCTATCCGAGTATCATGTAGGACCTGGACACCATAAACTACTGAAGCTGCCGGATTTCCTCCCGCTGCAGCGATCAGGAACGCTCTTGTTCACGGAGTATTGCCGTATTCTGATCACTTCTAATTGGAGAGATGTTTCTTGATTTTAAAAACTTTGGCTCGATTGGCACTTGAAATTCCACTCTCCAGTGTGACAACAGTTTCGCTGTACGTGGAGCGTACAGGCCAAAGCAGGTGACGTGTTCATAATACAGTACATGTAGCCTATTAATCTGCTCGATGTGACGGTGTGGATTCTTTGTCAAGTTTGTTCGACTTGAATATTAATCGGAATTAATGAGAATTAAGTACTACTGAATATATCATCATTTGTATGATATATTGGATTCACAAAAACAAGACCCGATTTTAATGACAATTTTAGAATAATCTCAGGAACCAGATTTTTATACAAATGTAGTAAAATCTTTCAGAAATCATGAACTACATTTTGACGGCGCAGAGATCAGTGAAAAATGATCTGTTCTAGGTTTAAAACGTCCACATATTGAGCGTATAATGCTTGTCCAAGTCTAAAGTAATCTGAAAACCAATAAAAGCTTTGAAAAAGCACTGCAAGTCCCCAAATCAGAAGTATTTGTAACTTCAGTTTCTGTTAATAGATCTCCATTTAAAACAAAAACACCTAATTATCTAGTTGAAGTTGCATCAGGTGTGTATTTGAGCCAGAATGGTTAAGCTTTATGTCCAGACCTTCAACTGCTCCAGTCATTGATTTTAAAAGGTCTCTTTACTAATGACAAAAGGTCAGTCCCATTCTTCATCCATCACCGTCTTCCTCAACGTCCTCTCTCATCCGTGAGTTTCCTTTCCTCTGCGTAAAGCTCCAGCCTCTCTTTGTTTGGCATGGAGCAAAACACGAGACAAGAGAAGGGCACGTCAATGTTATCAGCATGCAACAGACAACAGCTTTGGGAGAGCCCATGACTTTTAAGCTGCTACCCATGTGCCTAATTACTCAAAGTTTAAAACTGTGGAATCCTGCCGAGAACAAACTTCCTAACCATGGGTGGCCACCGCCCAGGTTGGAGTCTGCACAGTTTTTGGGGGTTTTTTTGGTGGCCATCACTCATTTTGAGGCATTGATTATTGATGGTTTATGGCAGAAATGTTTACTCCTAACACACTGCCCAAAGCATATTCACTATTTTGTGAGTTTTCTAATCGGGGCCACTAGGGTTATGGAGCGTAGTGACCAGGGGTGGACTGGGACAAAAATGTGGCCCTGGCATTTTCTCTTGAGACCAGCCCACTACATAATCAGTTGCAGGGACTGGTTTCTTCATACCACACAGGATAGTCATATACTGTTATAGTTAACAACTAAAGATTGGAAATGAATCCAAGGACTAAAATTCACAGCTATAGCAATCAATCAATCAATCAATCAATCACAACAAAGGTTATGTTATGACTAAGGATGAGGCAAGACTAACGGGAAGAACCTTCGCGATACCCTTTCAGTTTTTAGTCTGTGACTGTAAAAATCTTGTAGTGTAAGCCCAGCGTTAGTTATAACCAGACCCGGACAATAAAAACAAAAAATCCTGATAAATGATCTAAATATCCCTATCTTAACATGGGGATATGACATTTTTAACTTGTTTGTGTGGGATGGGGTTGGGAGATATCCAGTACAGGCCGAAAGTTTTGACACACCTTCTCATTCAATGGATTGTATTTATTTTCATGACTACATGAAGATAAAGAAAACGCACTGAATGTTAAAATAGACAATTTTAACATTTTCTGGGGCAGGAGTCAATTGTTTGGGGCAGATGGACTACATCTTAAAAGACAAGGTACACGCATGCTGGAACTAAGCCTGGCATACCCTCGCCCACCCCTGTCCCCGGCTCCAGCTGCTCCTGTCCTCTCTGCCCCATCCACAACATCCTGATGTGCAGCTGGTCCCTGTTCCTATGAACTCAATCGTTAATTTAACAGTAACTCACATATCGGACTTCGACCTTACCCTAACTCAGTTATACCTTTTATTGTCAGCAGAGAGCAAACAAATAATCATAAACTAAAACAACACAACCCAAATAATCTTAAACAGTTACTAAAAATCCCACCTACAGTAAATCATACAGTCACTCCATCACCATCCACTATTAATATGGCTCTTTTAAATGTTTGCTATCTGCCGAATAAAACTTTTATAATAAATTATTTGATTTTAGATATAATCTTCAGTGTTTATTTTTATCGGAGACATGGCTGAGTGCAGATGCCCCTGCTGTTCTTACAGAGGCCTCTCCACCTAATTTTAAGTTTTATTATTCAACAAGGAGTAGCCAGAGGGGAGGCGGAACTGCTTTTATAAGTTCATCAACTCTTTCCGACAAACCTGTTTTATTTAATAATTTTACCACGTTTGAATACACTGCCTCTGTTTTTAGTACTCCTCAGATTTTGTGTGTCACCGTTTATAGGCCTCCGAAAAGGAATGCACTTTTTATTCTAGAATTTTCAGGTTTTATCAATTTTACACAACTCTTAGGAAATAATAATGTTAGCTAGTGATTTTATTCTACATATAGATAACCTTTTAGATCCTTTATCAACAGATTGTTTTAAATATTTTGAATTATATGGATTTTAGCCAGCATGTCATGCAGCCTACTCACAAGAGAGGACACACTCTGAACTTGGTCATCACATATGGCCTGTGCACCAGTGTGTCCTCTGTTGTTGACTAGGCTGTGTGTGAACACTACTGTGTGTTTTTCAAAATCACCAGTTTTATCAAACTAGAGACCTCTGTGAGAACTGTCAGGAAGCGTCATCTAACCCCTGAAGTGGCTGCAGGTTTTCTTGAGGTTTTTAAAAAGTTTCCTCCCGTACCTTTACCTGCCCCCTGTGTTTTTATTGTTAATGACTTCAACAGTAGGCTTAAATCTGCTCTCGACCTGCTGGCTCCACTTAAAACTGTAAACATACATTCAAAACGCACTGTACCATGGAGAAGTGAAGATCTTAAAAAATTAAAGAAGAGCTGCAGGGTAGCGGAAACGAAATGGAGGAAAAATAAAATTACAATAAATCATCAGATATACATAGAACATTTAAAATCATACAATAACGCTTTAAGAAATTCCAGAAATGCATACTTTTCCAGAATCATCTCAGAACATAAAAATAACGTCAAAATTCTGTTTTCCACCATTGACAACATTCTACATCATAATTCTAATACTTTTCAGAAAACCCCCTCAAACACTCTTTGTGAGGAGTTTGCATACCACTTCAGAGGGAAGGTAGACACCATCAGTTGTAATATTTTATCCTCTCAGAAAAACATGGTTTTAGAGTAGACAAATCTGAGTGTCTGCCTTCACTAGAGGAAACACTGGACAGTTTTGTCCTGGTAGAAGCTGGGACCCTTGATAAAGTTTTCTCCTCGGTGAGGCCCACCACAAGCGTTTTGGACCCAATTCCTACCAGGTTTTTTAAGTAATTTTATGGTTCTTTTAAAGACGAGATTTTGAACTTTATGAATTGCTCCCTTCAGACGGAGGTTTTTCCTACTGCCTTGAAAGTAGTGAGCCCCCTGCTGAAGAAGAGCAATTTAGATTTTAATGATTTAAACAACTACCGACCAGTATCTAACTTACCATTTTTAAGCAAAGTTTTAGAAAAACTTGTTTTAATTCAACTTAATGATTTTATTAATGCTCATAATGTCCTAGAGAAATTTCAGTCTGGTTTTAGGATGAACCACAGCACCGAGATGGCTCTGTTAAAGATTTTAAATGATTTTAGATTAAACTATGATGCTAAAAAGGTGACAGTGTTGGTTCTCCTGGATCTAAGCGCTGCCTTTGATACAGTAGACCACACTATTCTTTTAACTCCTTTAAAACAGATTGGCCTCTCTGGTGCTGTTCATATCAAATCCTGGATGGCAGAAAAATTTCTCCAGCTCAACCAGGACAAAACAGAGTTTTTAGTTATCAGTCCTGAGGCTCAGAGAGAGAAACTTTTACCAAAACTACAATTACTGTCTTTTAATCCATCTTTACATGTGAAGAATCTGGGCGTGATTTTTGACTCTGATCTGAATTGTATCCCCCACATTAAAAATATCACTAAAATAGGTCTTTATCACCTAAAGAACATAGCCAGAGTCCGCCCCATTCTCTCTCGGGCCAATACGGAGACGCTAATGCATGCTTTTATCACCAGTAGAATTGATTATTGTCATGCCCTGCTTGCTGGTCTTCCCAAAAAGACTATCTCAAGCTTACAGCTTTTACAGAACTCAGCAGCTCGTGTCCTGATGAAGACCAGGAGGCGGGAGCATATTACACCTGTCTTAGAATCACTGCATTGGCTCCCCGTATGTTTTAGGATCGATTTTAAGGTTCTTTAAATGGTTTTTAAGTGTCTTAATGCTCTTGGGCATTCTTATCTTTCTGTACAGCTTTTACCATATGAACCCTTGCGGTCTCTGCGCTCCTCTGGCAGCCGTCTCCTTATCATTCCCAAAGTCAGGACACGAACTCATGGTGAGGCGTCTTTTCATTATTGTGGCCCTCACCTCTGGAACAGGCTGCCAGAGGACCTCAGGGCCGCAGAGAACGTTCATGTTTGCTGGCTCAAGACTTACATTTTTAACCGAGCTTTTAACTAATTATTATTTGTTAATATATGTTTAACTGCTCAGCATGTTTTACCTGATTTAATGTTTAGTTTAGCTTTTAACTCTTTATTTATTAATCTATCTTATCGTTGTTTTACACTTATTGTTTTATACTTTATAAATTTTATATTTTGACTTATTTCAATCTTTCTTGCCAGTGTTTTCTCTCTGGGGGCCCCCTGCATCGGGGGCGGAGGTCGGCTGTGGCTGCCTGGGTGTCCCCCAGGTAGTGCTTGGGTGGATGTGGGGGTACCATCCCTCCCTCCTCTTGGCGCCCTGGGTCGGTGCCTTGGCTGCTGTTGCCGATCTACTGCCGCCGATGCAGATGGATCCCATGATGGCGTTTCCTGGTTCATCTGTGCTCAGCCCACTGTTTTGGTAGCTTTTAAGTGTGTGTGTGTGTGTGTGTGTATGTGTGTGTGTATGGCTGATGGGTTGGGAGGGGGGTGTAGTTGTGTTGATTATTTTATTTTTGATGGGGGTTTCTTTTTTGTTTTTAAATCTGTAAAGCACTTTGAGAAACTGTGTTTTAAAAGCGCTTTATAAATAAAATTTGATTTGATTGATTTGATTTGAAGGTGTGTCCAAACTTGTTGCCTGTACTGTAAATGTGGTGGTAAATTGTTAATTTTATATAGCACTTTGAACTGTATTTCATTGTATGAAAGGTGCTCTATAAATAACGTTGATTGATCTAAATAGAAACACATTACAAACAGTAGCAGCATTAGAGCTGAAACGTCTTTGTTTTAGAGGTGACTCAATCATAATGAAACCATCAATAAAAAACTGAACGGGACATGGATACATCATAAAGTCTCTAATCATCACAAATTTAGTATGATTTCATAAAACATTATAAACTCACCATACTAGAGGAGATTCGACAGCCAAACTAGTGTAGTTAAGGCAGAGAATGGAGGCAGAGACAAAGCATGGACGGAGGGGGAACAACTCCTCAGGCTTTCGCGTCAAACAGTTGAACTGAGAGGGACATGGTGACCGAAACAGTCTTTCATCTCTGGGCTAGTATATTGTCTCACTATTGAGTTATTTATGTTGCCTAGCCAGCCCCAGGCTAATATTACTTACCATGGATGTCTCCCCTTTTCCCGGCGCAAGAGCAGCAGCTGCTGGAGTGGTGACCCCGGCTGGCCCAGCACCAAATAGGTCTGTGAGTCGAGAACATTTAGCAGCCTCCACCTCCAGAGATTTACATTTTTCGGCGCCACCTGGGCGTTTCTTCGGCTTCTCCATTTTTAAATAAACAAGCCGCCATCCAACCACCAGGAGTGGTTGGATGGCGAGTTCCCGCCCACGGTCCGCCCTAGTTTGTGCTGTGATTGACAGCTGTCACAGCTCCCGGAACCTGTCAGCCCATAACAATGAGACAATGTGAGATGCCAGACACTCAGGCCACCCCTGGCTACACATGTAGCTTACCATCACCAAGTGTGAATGAATAATGTATTCAATGTAAAGAGTCTGAGAAAAAAAAGCACTATATAAGATTTATTTATTACTATTATTATAGTTCCATTCCCCTAATTTTTTATTATCACTCTTTGTTACAATTGTACTGGAATCGTGTGATCGCTTTATTATTCACAAGTAAAGGTGTGACCTGCTGTCAGCAATTTACTGGCCTACTGTGAATGTCACACAGAGGACTAACTTTTGGAATAAAGGCCTGTTTCTGCAGAACATTGGATAATGTTGTGACTTGTTTGTTTTTCTCATTGATCACTTAATAATTCACTTGTATAATATTGTAGATATGAAGAGTTAGGGTTGTATCTAGCTGTACTTAGGTGTTGCAATGATGAGCATACGTAAAATGAAATTTGTGGTGGTGAAGACAGAATAATATAACAAAATCAAATTGGAAAAAAAAGTACTGTATATACCATTATAGCGACTTCCACAGTCGCTGGAAAGGCAAAGGATGGGTTTTGTCTAATTGTATGACGCGCTGTCCACTTCAAAAATACATACACAGCTCACTTGCGTTTCTCTGTTTATTGTGACTTTCACAATCATGACACACTAGGGCAATAGCACTGCAGGTAAGCTTACTTAAACTGAGCGTAAATAATCTGAGTGGTCATAAAAAAATTACGGCTACCCAGCCTTCTCGCTGTCACAAAACCCAAGTGAAAGACTGACAATTTGACAGCTTGACCCGTCATCACTATCTCCCATGTCACCAAGACGACTGAAACAAACAAGCGAATCAGTGACCAGTGTCCAAAATATTTGTGGCGCCTACATACTGTAGAGTACACAATAAAATAGACCTTTGAATCTTATGAGATTTTGGCTTATAAATATAAGTACAGAAATGTGTGCCAGTGTTTTTCCCTGTCCTACATTGTTTTAATTTATAAATTATTGTACTTTTCTAGATTAGCTTTATAGTATGCTTCAAAGACAATTAGTCTTATTTTCATAGTGACTTAAGTTGTAAAGTTACACCGTGCAGTGTTTATTAGTCTACATTGCAGTCAATCAAGTCTTTTAAAACAGATAAAGTCTATAATTGTCAAATCAAAAGCTCAATTTAAAGTGGACCTGGCATGAAATGTGCATTTTTTGAGATTTTTGATCATATCTTTTAGTTCCCCCAGCCTGCCTACTAAGGGGTTAAAATAACTGATTAGCCTTTCCTTTGTCCCAGGGTATGTCTGCCTAGATCGTGAAATTAGCACTCATAAACGGGCTGTTTGGCAGTTGGGCATATGACGACACGTTTCAGCATATTACGCGTCCAGCCTATTACCCCCTTCTCCGAACTACACCCTCCAAGTCCCTCCCTCCGCGGCGCGGAGAGCTACGGTTACAGGCAAACAACAAACCAACAGCATGGATTCCAGACCGCATCCAATCTGCACTGTACCTAGGTGTACAAAAGAGAACATAAATCTTTCTGTCCTCCCGACTTCTGAGCCACTGAAAAGCTTGTGAATAGATTTTATGTATGCAGGGAATGTGCCCGACCCAGTGCCAAAGCGTGTGGTAGTTTGTGGCAAACATTTCTAGGACGACTTTTTTTCCAACTTGGGACAATATAGCAGTGGATTCGCAGATCGTCTTAAACTTCTACCAGGATTAATACCAACTCTCCGTGAACCAGCAAATATCCCTGTACAAGTAAGCATATTTGCTGAATAATGTCCTTCAGCTGTTACTAGACATTGTGGCATTGTTTGAGTTGTTTGCTTTTCAATTAGCTTCATAGCTAACATTCAGAATTCAGAATATACCCACCAGCTCACAGGCCCAAGGGGAAGAACGCAAGCACGTGAGAGACACCCTCACAACTTGTGGTTACCCCAGCTGGACTTTTGTGAAAACTGCAGCTAATTCCAGAAGGAAAGCCAACAAAGTGGTTGAAAAAGAAAAAGAAAACAAACGAAACAATGTAGTCATTCCATATGTGTCGGGGATTTCTGAAAAACTCAGTAGGATTTTTAACAAACACAGTATCCCTGTGTATTTAAAACCCAGCAACACACTCAGACAGAGACTAGTACATCCCAAGGACAGAACACCACACGCACACAAAAGCAACCTGGTGTATGCAATCCAATGCAATGAAGAATGCAAGGACCTCTACATTGGTGAAACCAAACAACCACTGTACAAACGCATGGCCCAACACAGGAGAGCTAACTCCTCAGGCATGGACTCTGCTGTTCATTTACATCTCAAGGAGAAAGCCCACTCCTTTGAGGGCAGCAATGTCCAGATATTAGACAGAGAGGACAGATGGTTTGAAAGAGGAGTAAAAGAAGCCATCTATGTAAAAGTAGAGAAACCATCGCTAAACAGAGGAGGAGGCCTGAGACATCACCTATTTCCAATTTACAATGCTGCACTTTCATCCCTCCCTAGGAGACTCAACAAATTAGCCTCTAATAACAGAAACAACTGTGACTCCAATGACTGTCGTTATAACACAATAGGGCACTAATGAAGCCGAAACCTAACCTCCACCAATAGGCGACACGCCAACGACCGTCGTTAAGACATGGAGCACAAAGGATCCAATGACATAATGATTCTTGTTCAAGAGGTTAAATAGCTGAGTCTCCACACCAGTTAGTTGGACCAGTCCCAGCCTGGTCAGCGGCGAGCATGAACTGATGAAGCCTCTTGGATAAGAGGTGAAACGTCTTCCAAGACAAATTACCAAGTCCAGTTGCGTTTGATTGAAATTTCCTTGAGATAACCATGACCTGGATGAATGAGAATATTCACAGGCTAACATTCAGAATTAGCTTCACAGCTAATACTGTAGAAGCCAAAATTTGGGCCTGCGTGGCACGTGTAATCAACACGTGCATCAATTCTGAGAAGCTGAGAAGATGTACGTGGTACTTCCACGAAAGACTTGTCATTAAGCGATTCTAGGAAATGTTTTGTTCCCAGCTTTTCTGGCCTCTTCAGAACCAGACAATTAGGCGCCTGAAGATAAACTAATGTCAAGCCAAACGGTTGCGCTGGCCAAGAACACCAGATGTTTCCCGTAAGTGACGCAATGATTAAGTATAAAAGATAGAGCTCCTTTTAGAGGAGAGAGGGTTTTAGTTGGTCTTGCTGGGATCTCAGCGTGGACGATAGGATGCTTTCTGCTCAGAGATAAGGTATGTCAATTGTTAACAGACAATGGATACAGAATGTTAGATATCGAGGTCAATGACCTATGTAGCATTGTATTGAGGACCGAAGATCCAATAAAACCCGGCTGAAGCTACTTTCTAGAACAGAAGCTGTGTTGTCTTGAGTCTTCATTATAGCTATATATCTATATCTATGTTTTGCATGTAATGAAAACCAACAACATTTGGCGAGCTTAGCCAAGGTCTGACGGCAGCCGAACGCACCCCGGCTTCAGGGGAGAAAGGCCGGCCAAAATAGATCCTTCTAAAGATAAAATAATTTTACATTTTCTCCTCTGGTGTCGGAGTTTGTCTGGATGCTAAAGTCAGAAGAAGTTCCTAGGCATTATCAGCTTCTCATCTGGAAGTACGCTGCAGCCAATATCTCCCGGGAGATGAGCTGTCTAAAATTTGCTTATAAGTGTTAAAAAGGAAAAAAGAACCCTGAGCAGATACGAGACCCAAAATTGGACTTAGAGACAGCTGTAAAGAGGAAAAGAAGAGACAAAGAAGAGATAAAAGAGACAATATAAGAAAAACAGAGTAAATGAAAATAGAGGTAAAAGAAACTGTGCCTTAGTTTTAAGAAAGAACAAAAAAAATAGTATAAATGAGAAAATAATAAATAAATAAAAAGTTCTGCTTTAAGAACTTTTGGAAAAAAAAAAAGGAAAAAACCCTTAGAGTAACACAAAAAAACCTCTTGAGAAGTATTTGTGAAAAAGAATACTCTGTGTGAAACTGTGTTAAAGAAAATAGCGCTAAGAGTTAAGAGTTAAAGAGTAAAGAGTTAAATTGAAGCTTCATAAAGAGAAAATAGCAGTAGTGTGCTATTGTGTGAGTTAAGAATTAAGACAGTCGACTGTAAAAAGGTAAAAAGAGTAGTAATGATAATAATCAATGATAATAATTACTACTATAAAGTGCACATATTATAAAAAAATAAAAAAATAAATTAATTTGGATTGGATTTAAAACCCTGCAGGTTTAAAAATTTAGGACATTAAAGTACAACAATCAAACAAATAAAAAACAACAGACCAAACTGGGAGAATAGGGAAAGTTTATTTCAAAGTAAATAGACACGGACATTGACGTGACCTTTGACAAATGCATGGTTTGACAGATCTGAGTGCACATATTATAAAAAAATAAAAAATAAATTAATTTGGATTGGATTTAAAACCCTGCAGGTTTAAAAATTTAGGACATTAAAGTACAACAATCAAACAAATAAAAAACAACAGACCAAACTGGGAGAATAGGGAAAGTTTATTTCAAAGTAAATAGACACGGACATTGACGTGACCTTTGACAAATGCATGGTTTGACAGATCTGCTATATTAATGATTTTGTGTGTATAACTGCCGCTGCACACTGCTTGCAAAAAAATGCTCTGAATGACATTGCATGCTGTTGATTCAATTGCTTATAAATTGCATATAAATCAATGACAATTTTTGTGCTGTGTGCCGATTGCTATGCTCACTGTTATATTTTACACTTTTAGTTCAATTTCGATGTGTTGAGGTCTCTTTGAATATTCTTGCTGAAGGAGACTACTTAGAATACGTTGTTGTGCTGAAGAAGATTGATAATGTTGTAATTAGCACTGTGCTGAGAATTCAGAGTGGATTATACTTTACGAGTTGCACAAACTGTGGAGCTGATTGTCTTTTTTCCTCTCTCAGCGGAGGCGTGCTGGGCCCATAACCCAGAGGTCGATGGTTCACATTTGGCGAGAAGCTTTAAACATCTGTAAAACAGCAAACAGTTAAAACACTAATATTTATGTAAAGCTTTAGTTTAAGTACAAAAGCTGTGCTTTTAGAAAGTAACAGAGCTCTGTTGGGTTGTTGTTGAAAATCTGGTTTGATTTTTTCTTTTTTAACTCTCTGGCTTGCAAGAGAAGAAAGGCATTTCCTGTTATTGAAGGCGCACTCAAACGCACACACACACACACACACACACACACACACACACTCACACACACACGCACACACATTTTTGCGCAACCCTCTGCAGACGTTAAAGGAAATATAAGCCAGAAAACCGTTTGATCTCTGTTTTAAAACAAAAGTGAACAGCTTAAATCGATGTTATAAGTGTTAAAACTATCGCACCAACAAGCTTATAACTAGGATTGTCATATACACACAGACACATACGCATTAAAACCAACCCAACTAAGTACAGATAAAGATAATTCACGACTTACCGGAGAGGGCTGTATTGCTCGGTTTGCAGGCTATAAGTTGAATTGCTGGGGTAGCAAGTAAGAGAGAACTGAGAGAAGGGGCGTCGCCCTCAAGCCAACTCTCCTCCTCCTCCACTGCATAATTCTGCCTGACGACCCTCCTAGGGACCAGCCCTCCAAATTTACCCTTGGTCAAAAAAGTTAGCAGCAAGCACAGCTGTGAACTGATCAGTGTGGTGTGCTCATGAAATTGAAATAAACTATATTTTAAACATTGCTTTGCCTATTAAGCTTACTCCTATTAATGAAACATAAAATAGACAACATCATTTGAGCTTTGAGAGTATATTGTTAAAAACTAATTGATTATTTACACAGTTGCTTCACCCATACTGAGATAACAATAAGGGAAAATCCTTTCCTGACTTTTGTGCTACAGTTGAATTGTTCCAATGATGAAGCATTAACCTTGATGTCTTTTTATAAAGGATCTAATTAAAGGACATTTTCAAAATAATAAAACAACTTACTGTTTACAAAAACAGAAGTTAATAGAAAATACACAGATCTAAAGATCAGGACTTAACCTCCCCTCCCTTCTTTCAGAACAGCAAGAAGGATCATAATCAACTGATAATTTGTGGAATTGCCATTAAATAAATAAAATATTCTGATTAAACTAAAACACTTTAAAAATCTGAAACACAAATACACCAGAGTTCATCATGGCTGCTGACCCTGTCTCCATTCTGTCAGTAAAAAATCCTGAATTAGCAAAAGACATCGATAAAATATCTCAGAAATGGTATAAACGAACCAAAAACTTTACAAACCCCTGGCCACAAGGAGGATCATTCGACTTGCTCTTGAATGAAATAATGGAACAAAGGATTCTTGACTACAAAGCCAAACAAAATAGGAAAAATAGAAAAGAAAAAAGACAAAAAGAACTACAGATTCTAAAACTTTTCAGAACTGAAGGTGATAATTTCAGAGGAAATCTCAAAGCAATGATTACAAGCCTGACTGAAAAACAGGGAGAGTTAAATCTACCTGAAAAGCAAACAGAAACAAAACCACTTGTAAATCAAGATCCTACACAAGGCATTTACCCATGCCTGCAAGGTGATCTACACATAAATGCTAACTTTGATATAAAGAAAGAGGATATGGAAGAATACGCACCACTGCTAAGATTAACAGGAACCAGCTTATCAGAAGAAAGCGGAGAAGGGAATGGACTTCCATCCCCACAACAATTACGATCACCTGTCCACTGCAGTACTACCATTAAGAAACCTGAATTCAGAGACTGCGATGCAGGAATAAAGACACAAAACCCTGAGACTGTCAAGGATCAGTTCTGGCAAACACTGCAAAATAAAGATCTCAATCCCAACAGGGAAGTTAAACGAACAATAATAAATGAATTAGAAAAAGAGATTGATAAATGTTACAATACATTTGTAGAACCACAACAATCAGATGACAAAGGACAACAAAAAGAAACAAAAGTAAAACAAAAGGACTTTAACCTTAATTATCGTCCCAATTGCTACTCACCCACACCAACCACCTCAGCAGCCCAGCCAACACATCAGAACCTAGCGGAAACTGCAACAAACATTGTGGTGGATGCACAAAAGCAGCATGACTTACGCGACAGAGAAAAAATTAAAAAACCCCAAAGGTTCCCTGATGGGGCAATGTGCCCTATTTTGGTAAAGGGCAATAACATAAATTATGTTCCCTGGCAAATGTTAGACCTCAATGGCTTGGTGGCCCGTCTGCCCGATATCCGCGACGGGGCGACAAGGTGGGTCAGAGCATTCGAGGAACAGACTACCGGACTGATGCTCGCCCTGGGGGACATTAAAGCGATACTAGCAAGAGTCATGGGCATGACTGCCATGAACAATATGCTAAATGAAGGAGATCTTTGTTTTATAACGGACTCCGACAATGATGGGGTGACCTTCAACCCCTACAGAAACAGGGTATGGGACCTACTGAGGAAACAATACCCCACAAATGTTGACCCGTCCGTCTTAAAAGGCGAAGGAATATCAGAAGGGGAGAATCCAGCTGCGTACGTAGAACGACAGCTCAAAAGATGGCAAGAAGAAACGGAAAGCGACCCTAATGAAAATGCCGTGATGCGGACATTGTTTCGGTCATCCCTAATGGCTGCTCTCCCAGAAAAAGTGAAGGAGAGACTTGAAAAAAAACAGTTGGGATTCACTCCATGAGCCATGTCATGTTCAGGGAAAACGTGTGCCATACTATTGGAATATACAGAAAGGAGCTTTTGAAAGCCCAAGAAGATGAAAGAAACGCTCAACGAAAACTTACACAGCTCCACATTGCAGAACTACAAGATAAAGCTAAAGCAAAGCAAACGAAACCAGCAACTGCTTTAGAGACTGAAGGACATACTACACAAATGGTTATGACACCACAGCCGCCTAATCCCCCACCAATCCCCCCTCCTGTGATTAATATATTCCCAAATCGAAGGGGTGGTCGAGGAATGAGCCAAAGACGTCCATTTTACCGCAGAACTTGGAGTGAAGGGCAAAGAGGCAGAGGCGCACGGCCTTATGGAGACTGTTGCTGGGTGTGCAATCGGCCGGGACATCTGGCCCGAGATTGTGAGGATGCACCTGTTGCCCCTGAGTGGGACGGGCGGGGCCGTACAGGACAGAGAGGCAATTTTAGAGGTCCAGTGAACCACTTCACAAATTCACGCTAGGGGTGCCATGAGAATCCTGCAGGGGAGTTTCAAGTTTCTCTAAACGTAGAACGTGATCCATTCATTGAAGTAAAATTAGAAGGGAAACCGACAAACATGCTAATTGATACTGGAGCTAGTCACACTTGTGTAAACACAAGCTTTGCAAAACACCTCCCCTTGACGGATAAGTTCATCAAAACCGTAGGATTCTCAGGCATTCCACAGTTCAATCCAGTAACAGCTCCAATAAAATTAAGCATTGACGAAAGCGAAATTGAGATTCCCATTCTTGTGTCAAATCAAACACCAGTAAATCTTTTGGGAAGAGATGCACTTTGCAAACTAAATGCAAAAATTTGGTGTTCACCACAAGGGATATACATTGACAGCTCTGGATTGGATCTACAGATGCATGTTAACACAGAGCTGGCAAAAGTCTACTGGCTAGGTAACATTTCTGAAACAGTAACTGACATTTTTGGAAAATGGGAAAAATTCATCAAAGCACAGATCCCTAATTCAACCAAACCATTCAGTAGTTTTCATTGCACTATGTTCTATGATCCATCGTGCAGTGAGATATTTGAGGAAGAATGGGACAAAGCAACTAAAGACTTACAGGTTGAGCTAGAAATAGGTTACATTTTGATAGGAAAACAAGGGGCAGCCCTAAATGTAAAAACAAACCCATTCATCGAGAGATGGTACTGTGTACCAGAATCTGTACCTCATATCACGTTACTAGTCAACAAAGGCTTTGAATCCAAAGACTTGGGGCCTATGATGCTGGCAGCCACACAGGCCTCTTGGCAAACAACAGACAACCCTTTAATCCTCACAACTAAAGATTCAACCATGATAAAAATCCTTTGTGAAACATCTGCACTAGCTAAACCACAAGTAGTGTCAGTCCCAAAGAAACAACAAAAGCAACAACTCACACAATCTAAAACATGCCAGGAAGCATTGGTGAAAAAGATGCTAAATCAGGTTCCAGAACAACTGTGGTCAAAATATGACACGGATGTTGGATTGGCACTATCAGCCAGTCCTGTTGAAATAAAATTGAAACAAGGTGTTACACTTCTCGCTAGACGGCCACAATACCCAATGAAACCAGAAGCAGAAGAAGGAATAAGTGCCACAATCTATGGCTTACTAACCGCAGGAGTACTGAAGGAAACATACAGTGTTTGCAATACTCCCATCCTTCCAGTCCTAAAAGCAGATAAGTCAAAATATCGGTTGGTGCATGATTTGAGAGCGATCAATGAAATAATCGAAGACTGGCCAGCAGAAGTGCCAAACCCACACACTTTGCTTACAAACCTCCCACGAGAAGCTAAATATTTCACAGTGATTGACTTATGTTCCGCATTTTTTAGCATCCCTCTAGCAGAGACATCACAATATCTCTTTGCTTTCAAATATCGCGGAAAACAATACACATACACTAGGGTTCCACAAGGCCTGAAACACAGCCCTCATGTGTTTAACCAAGTCCTTAGACAAGACTTGGAAGGGCTCCAAATCAAAGGCACATTGCTCCAGTACGTTGACGACCTGGTGATCGCATCAAACAGCCTTGAAAGCTGTCATGAGGACTCAAAGTGTTAACCAGACTGGCTCAAAGAGGTCACAAGGCCTCCCAAGCAAAACTTCAATACTGCCAAACACAGGTAGAATACCTGGGGAGAACAATCTCTCATGGAACAGTCTCCATTTCACAAGAACATGTTGAAGGAATAAGCAAAGCACCATTACCGAGAAACGTTGGTGAAATTATGACATTCTTAGGACTGACAGGTTTCAGCTCTGACTGGATTGAAAACTATGCTGAAAAGACAGCACCACTCAGAACAATAATGAAAGAGGCTGGTACCGAGTCTCTGAAAGCGCAACTGAAATGGTCAACCGAGGCTAAAATAGCTTTTGAAGCAATAAAATGTGACATGCAAACTGCACCATGCCTTGCAACACCAGACTACACAAAGCCATTTCTACTCTATGTAGCCAATCGTCAAAACATGTACGCCTCGGCAGTGTTATTGCAGGAATCATGTAGTGGCAGACAAAAACAACCAATTGCATACTACAGTGTGAAACTTGATAATGTAGTCCAAGGCTGGCCTCCATGCTACCAAGGCCTAGCAGCTGTACACTTTGCATACGAAAAAGCTTCAGCGATAACACTGGGTTACCCAGTCATCATTTATACCCACCACAAAATCGCTGAACTCATTAATCAAGGAAGATTTGTGGTACACCAATCAAGATGCCTCCAGTACATGTCTCTGCTAACATATCCAGATGTAACAATAAAAAGATGCACAACAAACAATCCAGCAAACGCCGTTCCATTTGAGTTTGAGGGAGAACCTCATGAATGCATCGCTGAGTCTGCAACATACACAAAACTAAGACCAGACTTAGAGTCCACACCTTTTGACAGTCCAGATGTCACTTACTTTGTTGACGGATCTTGTTTTAGAGATCACCTCGGAAATCATGCAGGCTATGCAGTGGTGGAAAAAACAAATGACGGCTTTAAAACAGTCAAAGCAGAAAAATGCGAGCAACCCTGTTCAGCTCAACTGGCTGAACTGAAAGCGCTAACAGAAGCTTGCAAATTAGCAGAGGGCAAAACCACAAACGTTTTCTCAGATTCTGCTTATTCAATCGGTGTATGTCACCTTTTCGGAAATGTGTGGAAACAAAGAGGCTTCAAAAAGGCTGATGGAACTCCCATACAACATGGGAAACAAATAAACGAACTAATTACAGCAATGATGCTTCCTACAAAACTGGCTGTGATAAAATGCCCAGCTCACCGAAAAGGCAACACAGACGTGATAAAGGGTAACAATGCAGCAGACGAAGCAGCAAAACTAGTTGCAAAATGTGAGATTGCCATTTTAAGCCCGGTAATTTCAATTGATCCAGTGATAACGCCTAAAGAATTAATACATATCCAAGAAAACGCCACTCAGAGTGAACAACATGTGTGGCATCAGAGAGGTGCATCAAAAGACAAAAATGGTTTATGGCGATCACACGAAGGTCTAGTTGTAGCACCAGTCTCACTTTTAACAATCCTAATAGCAGAAGGCCATGGAATCGATCATTGTGGCAGAGCTGAGGTGATAAGAAAACTCGAACGTCAGGGCTACTGGTCACCATATTTAAAGGCAATGGTGGAAGAAGTACTAAACAGATGCAGCATTTGTGCTCAGAACAATGTTCGAAAAGGCATAAAAACACCAACAGGACACATCCCAATACCTGAAGGTCCATTCAGACACCTTGTCATTGACTATGCAGACATGATAAAAACAGTGCAGGGAAAGCGATACATGTTGGTTGTGATTGACAGATTCAGCCGATGGGTTGAAGCAATCCCATCTAAGGATATGAGCGCAGAAACTGCTGTGAAATTTCTGGTCAGAGAGGTTATACCTCGGTTTGGAATTCCAACAGAGCTTTCATCAGACAATGGCCCAGCTTTCATTCATAAAGTATTTAAGGGAGTCTTGCAGCAGTTGAGGATTAAACAGAGATTAGGAACAGTCTATCATCCCCAATCCCAGGGAATTATAGAACGGGTAAACTTGACCTTGAAAACTAAGATCAGGAAGGTGTGTGCATGTGCCAAACTAAACTGGGTGGATGCGTTGCCGCTTGCTTTGCTTTCTTACCGCATGCAAGAAAACAGAGTAACTCACGTGTCTCCACATGAAGCTCTAACAGGCAGGCCAATGCCGGTCCCACAGTTTTGTGGTCCCCATAAGGGACCATCACTTGAGCAAGCAGAGCAAGATCTCAAAAGCTATGTCAGGCAACTAACTAGTATCCACAAAGCAATCTATTTCCAGGAAAAAGAAAAAGAGGCTGCCATAAGCAGAGATATCGAAGGTCCGGTGGCTCCTGGAGATCAGGTTTATATTAAGGTCTTCCGGAGGAAATGGCATGAACCAAGGCGCGAGGGACCATTTCTCGTGGTTCAGGCAACCCCCACGGCAATCCAGGTTGACGGTTCCTCAACGTGGTATCATCTGAGCCACTGCACCAAAGTCAGAGAAACAAAACAGGAGAGTACCCATCGAGAAAATAAGAAAGAAAAAAATGAAAAACATGAAAAAGATTGTGGGTCTGATAACTGTACTATCTTGGATGGTGGCAGGAATGCTGGTGATGAAGGAATTAGTCCTGGAGGAGGTGAAGACAATTCCCAAAGGAGCAGAAGGCAACGCCCGGTCACTAGAGCATTCGCGAAGACGGCAGCAAGAAGACACAACACCACAAGTTAAGTATGACGCTGGCATGTCACTACACCGCACCAGATCAGTCAGGACACCAGTATTCAATAGTTTAAAACACACACTTCATTCACGAACACGTAGACAAACAGAAAATGTTAAGGAAGTTAAACTACCTACACTAGCACAGAAACCTGAGGATAGATTTAAGATCGTGTGGGAGCTACCAACAGAACCCCCACCTATTGAAGCACCTACTATATTAGTAGACTCACCTACACTGGTAACAGAAAAACTCTCACCTATTGTGCTACCTGAAATAGTAAAGACAACACCTGTACAAACAGCAATTAACAGGCCAACAACTAATCAAGCAGCGCCAGTTGCTCCTACCCCACCTGTAGCTAATAATAAGCCTTCCATGAAACAGGCAGCCAATGTAGTTACACAAAGTATGATTAAGCCAGGTGACGAGGTCAGTTCTGACCGTCGTCAGGGGGGACTAGATACAATTAAGGGATCACAATATCAAAATACAAATGATCCTAGCTATAAACCGATTAGAACAAAATCAATTAATGCGATCATCCCCAGAGCAAAAAGGCCAAAGTTAACAACAGATAAACTTTGGGAAGAAGCTAATCAAAATAGCTGGTATTTATGGGCATGGTATACAGCAAGAGAAATGACTTCCAAAGAATGTATTATATGTTCTGGTTCACCAAGAATTCCTCCAATTGCAATTCCAGAAAAATATACCTTTGAGGAATGTGCTTCAGTACAAAAACAATCTTGTAAATTAGGAGAATTCAACAATGCAAGTGGTACACCATTATTTTTCAGATTTTCCATGTGTGGAATTAAATGCAGATTACTCTATGGGTCGAGAAGAATTCATAATTATTTAGACGAACATAGAGGTTACAAAATAGGAGATAAATGTGCAGAATTTAACATTTCAACGGCACAAAATGGTCCTCCAACTACGTATAAAGTAGACTATGATGCTGAATATGAATGTTTTGCTAGCGGAGGCTTCTCTGAGAATGAAGGAACCTTGATGGGTAACACAACAGTCAACTGTAAGGTAACTTGGGTTCTATCATGGTTTCCACATGCTAACGTGACACCTATTTTTGTTACCACACCAGTTTGGTATGAAAAACCTGAACCCCTGAGTCAGACTTGTGATAATATGACTATGACACTCCCTCCTCTATACTTTCTGAGTGAACAAACTTGGGCAATAGCAGATAGTTATTTTATGTGTGGAGATGACATCCTAAGAAACACTTTGCCACCACGATGGATAGGTTTGTGCACCATGGTAAGATTGAAAATACCTGTCACAATGGTGTATGAAGGTGTGAATGAGATAATTAACCTTGATCGTTTGAATGCTAATCCTAGAGTAAAGAGACAGTATGTGCCAGATCAGAATGTTTATCTTGATATAATAGGACAACCCAAAGGAATTCCAGATGAATTCAAGGCAAGACATGAAATAAAAGCATGATTTGAGTCAATAATTCCTCAGATTACCATAAATAAGAATGTAGAATGGATTAATTATATTTATTATAATCAACAGCGAATCCTTAATTATACTGGAGATGCTCTTGGAATGTTAAGTCAACAATTACATGAGACTAGTAAGATGACTCTACAAAATCGACAGGCTTTGGACTGGCTGTTGGCAGATAAAGGAGGAGTCTGCGAATTATTTCAAGATACAGAATGTTGCACGTATATTCCATCACACACTTCTAACGAAGGATCCTTTACTGCCGCAATGACAAAACTTAGAGCATTTAGAGAAGAACTTAGTTTGAATGCTGGGAAGAATGACTGGTCTGGGGGGTGGTTAGACCTAAATTTAGGAGATTGGAAAGCAATGCTAATTAAGGTGGCAATTAGTGCGACCATAGTTCTAATTGTAATTTTCTTATTGACATGTCTCGTCATACCTGTGGTGAGGAGAGTATGGACAAGGACACTGACCAAACAGATGAACCTGGCTGCTGCAACCCAGCTGATCCAGTTGGAAGTGATCGCAATGAACAATCCTTCTGCCCCCCAACATGTCTAAGTATCTAAGCCAAGACTGTTAAACAAGCTCAGTTAAGTGCTTTCTGACTACAAGTCCCCTCCAGGACACCATCACTTCATCACCCCTTCATCCCTCATCGTAACCTTCAAGAAGGATTTATACTCTTACTCTATTCATTGTGTTCATTATATGTGGACTATCGAGACTGTTTAACACCATATCGATCATACCTTCCCGGGATGGACAAGATCAATATTTTCTCATCTGTTATATGTTATGTGTTTCATATGTTATTTCTAGTATGTTACAACAAATAAGCCAGCTGGTAATTTGAATTTATAACTAAGTTGAATGTTTTAATGTTTACATTTATTCTCATTTGTGTCATTTACTCTCACTTGTGTCAGACTTATTAAGGATTGCATTTAATCACATTTTGGTAATGCTATATTAAAGATTATGCCTCATGTTGCTTGAAGGTCCGGTGGACCGTAAGGTTGTCGCCTGGCCGGAGGGGCAGTGGGATAATTTTCCCTGTTCTTGTAGCGGCAGGTTTTTGATCCCACACAACGGACCACAACTGACATAGGTTTGATTGTTACTCACCATTACTTTGGACACGTGTAATCCTGCATAAGTCCCATTATAATGTTACTTTTATGTGTCTGTAATATGCCTATTTACCACAGTATATCCTACCATATTGATGTTTACTTACCATATAATACTCATATTAACTGCATTTATAGGTAGCTAATTAGTGATGCCTAATGGCATCAAACCGGGGAATGTAGAAGATGCCTAATGGCATCAAACCGGGGAATGTAGAAGCCAAAATTTGGGCCTGCATGGCACGTGTAATCAACACGTGCATCAATTCTCAGAAGCTGACAAGATGCACGTGGTACTTCCACGAAAGACTTGTCATTAAGCGATTCTAGGAAATGTTTTGTTCCCAGCTTTTCTGGCCTCTTCAGAACCAGACAGTTAGGCGCCTTCAAGATAAACTAATATCAAGCCAGGCGGTTGCGCTGGCCAAAAAAACACCAGATGGTTCCCGTAAGTGACGCAATGAATAAGTATAAAAGATAGAGCTCCTGTTAGAGGAGCCAGAGGGTTTTAGTTGGTCTGCTGGGATCTCAGCGTGGACGCCTGCTCAGAGATAAGGTATGTCAATTGTTAATAGACAATGGATATAGAATGTTAGATATAGAGGTCAATAACCTATGTAGCATTGTATTGAGAACCAAGATCCAATAAAACCCGGCTGAAGCTACTTTCTAGAACAGAAGCTGTGTTGTCCTGAGTCTTCATTATAGCTATATATCTATATCTATGTTTTGCATGTAATTAAAACCAACAA